>OX459114.1:77385074-79885074 GCA_949775065.1 Brachyopa scutellaris | reverse complement strand
TCTTCCAATAAGGTCGTGGTTTTTGGTCTCTCTAAGCCTTTTCTTCTGCTGGTAGTCCCGGTCTCACGATATTTTTTTTAAATTCAGAAATTCGACGGGTTGTCAAGTTTAGACGTGACAGACACAAAATATTAGATTAGACTGATTTTTCCCATTTCTTGGTTTTTTTAATTACTTTGGTCATCTTGGACGGTTATCACGAGCCAAATGCACCGCTAATTCATAATTACATCGACTTGCACTAAATCCACGACATTTTGCTACCTAGTGTAAAAACATCGTAGTTCTTATAAATTCCGAGAACTGCCATCCAAAAGAGTAAAAAAATGTTTGAACAACATTTTTCGAACAGCACTATGTGGTATTATAGTTCAGATTTACTGGGATTGACGCCCAGTCCACAACTTGTGACCCAGGCATTCAGTTTAAACAGAGCACCCTCTGTGATCTCACTAATCATTGTAGAACACATCCCTGATATACTAAGATTACCACATCGTCATGACATGTTTTGAATTTTGAGAGACTATTGCAATAATTGCTATTACCGTGGCCTTTTGATGTTCTAGGTTTGGATAATCTTTGGTTACATGCGGCACATTTGAAGTTGTTAGGATTTTTGATTGCATTTTTATAAGGGTTCCATGTCAAGCCAATTTATGCCCACAAACTTGCGTCAGATTTACTCTCACAAATAGTTCGTATGCTCAGGAAACCTGCTTTATTTCATCACAAAGCGGCAGTGCCTCTGTCACCTTATTTCTCATTTCAATTTTCATGACGATTTCAACAGAAATAAACCTCATGATGTAACGTCTTCATTTGGTAAAACTCGATTAGGCCATCACTGCCATATTGAATGAGGCAAGCTCCTTCTCCAAAACACATTCGATCGGTCATAAAACACTTGTCCACCCAAAAAATACACTCACATGTATGAACATAAAAACACCATTATACCAACCAAAAGAATAAAGGAAAAAAAAAAAAAAACAAATACCATCACACCATCCACTAAAATTCGATACATTACAGCCATCAAAGTACGGCCAAAAAAGCGTGTATACATGCATTAGTTGCCGGAATACACTCATTCGCCCCCCACTAACCAATGCCATCCATTCACTCATTCACTCTCTAGAGTGGAAACATTACAATGAACCTTTATTCCACTTGTAAATAATTAAATAAAAATGGAACCTTCTACGTCCGCCGCCACCACCCCCACCGCTCTCCACTGCAGCCGAACGGAATATGGAGGCCCCCCATCTTTCGACCCGGATCGGATCAATAAAAAACTTTGAATAATTTATCCAAGGATTGTTTTGTCAGTGTACTGGGCGGCATAGCAGGTGGGGGCGATGGGTGTTTGAAGTGGAACGGTGTGCCCAACCAACAACAACTATGACGCCGACGACGACGACGACGGTTCAAAAGGGCGACGAGCTTCCTACCTCGATATTAGTATATGCCAGCCAACAAACCTGGTGAATCAACGAAGGTCCTTGAGTGAATGTTGTGCCGCGGCAGTAGGATAACATAAATGGATATTAAAGTGCCATAGAGGAGTGTAGTTGAGGTGCACAGTAGTAGTAGTAGAATATGTAATGTTGGAGCTTATATTGAATTTTTTATTTTTACTTTTTGCGCAGCCAGGACAAGGCAATATTCTCTTATGTATGTGAGTTCTGCTTGAAACTATCTTAAGGAGCAGTATTTGCTAAGGACGTCACTGCCGCCGGTAAGAAGCCCTAAAATATTGCTGCCTTCCGCTGCAGTTAATACGCACAAAAAGTTCTGCCGAGTTCAGCCTCTCAAAATAAAATACTGAAATAAATTAACTTGTTGTCCTTGCTACGGACGCATTCTACAACGAACGAGAACTTTTACATGTTCACTTCTTCTCCGACATTTCGGGTTTTCGCTGTCTATTCCTATCACAGCTCACAGGTCAGAGAAGAAGTGTTTCCTTTTTTCTTTTTTTGGCTTTTCTATAGCTTTTGGGCATTTTGTGTGTCATGGAACAGCTCGACATTTCACCTGACATTGTATCCTCCACAATGATTGACTTTTTTCCTTCACTCTTTTCCACCTCAGAGAATCCTTACCCAGATAGTAGTAGTAAGGACAATTAAGACACACATGCCAGTGAATGAAGTACTCATCACTATGGAACCGAACGATTGTTGGATAATTAATTTGCGCAAGTGTACGAGTATGTGTTTGAGTATATGTACGCTTTTAGATTATTTATGTAACACTTTCGAAACGAATACAATTTATGTTTAAAGGATTAAGAGCTTAAGTACAGATTTTGAATGACACAGGATACAGGAAACTATTTACGGAAAGAGAAGACAAAGGTTTTAGTTGACGCTTTTTAAATAATTAATTGAAGACATCTTGTGTTGTGTGACTTGGAAAAAGGAAAAAGGAAGAAGGTACGAGATGTAAGTAAATCTGTTTCGGGGAATTCATCTTAAAGCTATAAATAAATACATTCTGGAGTATAGATAATATTCTACACATTCTTTGAGGGCGAACGGATAAGCTGTTTCGTAGGAGTGCAAATAAAGATTTAAGTATAAAAAGAATGAATCAAAGGAAGACGATCCTGGGCAAGGGCCGCATGTTAGTAGAGGTTATCCTTTTATTTATTTATAAAAAAAAAATTGTGATTTCAATACTTTGTACTTATAAGTGGTGGTATTTATGTTTTTTTCATAAAAACATTGGGGCGCAATGTACCTTACGTTGGTCTAAGTGAGCAGAGCCTACTCTACGTCACAGAGGCACACATTTAACTAACCTAAAATAAAATATGAACTCAATTTCTAACAGTTCCAATGCGAGATACACACTCTTATCAAACCGATCAATGGTATTGGGAAATGCACGACAAGATTACCGGATTTTCCGGAAGCTCTCAAACAACTGCTGAAGAAAGAGCGAGACCTAAGGTTAAGAAATGTTTTAACAAGCGAGCGTATGCAAGCAATATATGGCAGGAACAAAGAAACTGTAGTATCCACCTGACAAATCATCATATGAGATCGAAGCTGTCATTCGCTAATGTCAACACGGTGGTAAGTCAAAACCTTATGCTACCAGTATGCTTGCACACTACGAAAAAGGTTACGCTCAAATTGAAAAGGAAGCCTTGGGCTTTTGGGCAATTTTAAGACTTCGTTACTAACCGTTCTAAGATTCATTGTGATTTTTTGGTGGGCACCGTAGCGCAAGTGGTTAGTGCGTTGGACTACTGAGCCAGCGGTCTTGTGTTCGAATCTCGCCGCAAACACCTAAAAGTTTTTCACAGTGCCCACCTCTTTCGAATGTCTGACAAGCATCATTTGTCACGATTGAGCTTCTCAACTCGCCGTTCGGAGTCGGCAAAAAACTGTAGATCCCTTCCATTCGTGCAAAAATATAACACGCACACACAAATGGTTGCGAGAAGCAGGCCTAGGTTCACCTCGAGCTGTAGCGCCAACTAAGTAAGTAAGTAAGTAGGATTCATTACAACCCTCTTGTACAGGATGCCCCAAAATGTATCACACTATTGGAAGGTGCTATAACTTTTGCAAATGGCGGCAACTGTCCGTTTTCTTTTGATATCTGTAAACTAACCAGGTGCAGAATACACGTCGATAAGAAATGGAATGCTATACTGCTCAATACCGCGGAATAATCGTGACTATTTTTTTAAGGAATAATTCGTCAGTGATCTTGGCGCAGACTGTCCTACGCCAACTGGTCAAACACTGAAGAGATAAGCCACTCCCCACGAAGAGACCGGAACAACACGTAAACAACACATGTGTCAGAAGGCCTAGTAGTCCTTAATCTGATTACAATATTGCCGCTTTAAGTGCCGCAAATTAATGATTTAAGACTAGAGGGCATGTGGTTCCAACAGGATGGTGCAACCATATACGCAGCACTCGTGACAATAGACATTTTGAAGAATGCGTTTCCGGGTGGCCTAATATCTCGTTTTGGCGATTTGCTCCAGACTTCTTTCTCTGTAGTTTTTTGATGTCATGGGTCTATCAGAAGTTAGAATAAAACACAGACTCTGGAAGCTCACAAAGAGAATATCCGATAAGAGTGCGAGAACTTATCGCCCGAAGTAACTGTACTTATAGACTATAAATAAATAAATAAATAAATAAGTTCTTTCCAAAACGATTGAAAATGCGGTAAAAAGACGCTAAATTATGAAATTATGTCGTTTCATTTCAAAGATATGGCAAAACAACATCGGGTGAATGTTTTTGGGCCACCTTGTATCTATTAATCTGGCTGAGCTGACCATTTCAGTGTTTGACTCTAAACTGCAGAAGATATGAACAAAAGAGTAACGCCATTCAAGTCTTCGCAGAACTGCTCACTAGTCGCTCACAAATTGGTCCAAATTCTGCAAAACATTTGTATTGTATTGTATTTGGAAGGGGGTTATCCCATAGAGACAACAAGCACGTAGACCTGTAGGCCCATTGTACTTTGGTGAAGTGCCACCCCATTTGCTGAGCTAGGGCTTTGTTGCTGAGCTATACATCGATCTAAATCTGCCCGTTGCTTTCGCAAAGTGAAGCAATAGGGCAATATTGAGCTCCAGTAGATCAACATCCCGTAGGACGTAGTTGCCATTACTACGCAATCAGAGATGATATCGCCAATGAGAAAGGTTTGCTTATGCGGGACAGTGTTCTCATCATACAATATATCACCCATGCGGTAGAACGTAGAAGGGTCCAACTTCTTGTTGGCCATTAAATGCTGGGCCAGGGCACGCGAATCTGCCTGGTGGCCTAGACTTTTAACGGACATTTCTCAGATGATCAGCAAATGTACTGCATCATTTAAGAAAAAAGGAGAGCTCGAGAAACACTGATTCCATAGGAATTCCAAATCCAGCGGTCTAGCTTAGCTATGGAAATCCCAAGAAGTGAATCTTTTCAGAGTTTCAAGGTCATTTAACTCGAAAGATTGCCCGCAACAGCAGTTCATACTTCCGAGTTTGCAAAGTTTACACGGGACTTCAGTTTTTGTCATGTAATATCCAGTGCCCACATTTCACATACCTTATCCTACGGCAACGACTTGATGGTTAATGGTACTTCAAATAAGGTCAAAACTACCTTTGTCCTATCACCGCTAAGTATAAAAGCAGTCTATCACAACGAGCTAAGAAGGAAGGACAATCATTTTCAGCTCATAAATTATCGAAATTCCGGCCGGAAAATTGCCTCGCAATACTTAGCTACCAACTTACTCGAGTTAGAAAAATCAACGAGCAATGTCTTTGATGTTTCGTCGCTGATGATGTTATCTCATTCAGCATCAGCTGTGTCGTTACCTTTGGTGCCACAATTCGCAGCCTTCGTCATGAAGTTCCACATAAAATACCGAGATCCAAGGTTACCGGTCTTGATACGGCTGACTGAAAAAGGCGAATGGCAACAACTAAAATTTGATCATTTTGATTACAGGATGCAAACACAGTTTCTGTTTTGTCGACGCGTACATGTTATAACTGGAGCACTAAGACAAACAGGTCAACCAATTTTCGTCACCACGTCATTAACAAAAATCTGCAATATAATCCGGCCAAAGGCAGCACGGTCCCCAAGGCAGGATGCTCACAAATGTTCTACAGTGTTGTGGCCTTCTCCATAGTAGTCGCAGAGAGCAGATTTCTCAATTGTTTGCTAAAGATGATACAAGTCGATTATTATTGGCCCGCACACTGCTTTAAAAACAAAATCAATATAGCTGATTTTTGGAGTAAATGCTTTTGTCAAACGAAGCCCATTTTTGAATTTGCCATTGGTATGAGATCAGCAGATGCTACCAGGCCAACATTTTAGTAGACGCGCCAAGGAAAACAGAACAAAATTCATATTACACGTAAATAGAAGTGACCCAATAACCTTGCGGGTTTGGTTCGGACGGACCTTAACAAAATTGGTATCAGGTGCGTAGGACTTTGCTAAATGTGCCCTTGAGGTTACGGGGAAGAGCTAAACACCTCATTATCGCCACCATAGTCAATTTCAGTGTTCAAGATGAAGGTTTACTTGAGCTCAATCTTTCCCAATTGCTAACCTTTGCGAAAGTAAAGGGCAGATTTTTTTGATTTTTTTATAATGTGCATACGCTAAAGGGGATATGAATACCCTTATAATGTATACACACACAGCACGAGCACATGAAGGACAAAAACGAGAGGCAGAGAGATCGAAATATAGCTCAGCATCAAATCGCTAACTCAGCGAATGGGGTTGTTTACATCAAAGTATAATGGACTTACAAGACTACGTGCATGTCGTCTTTATAGATGACGACCCTTTCAAAATACATACAAAACTTGAAATCAAAATATTGAAGCTTGCTCAAAATTCGTTAAACAAATAATGTTTTATTGAAATTTTCAATGTACGCAATATTTTTGTGCCACCCTGTTGATTTTGCGCTGCATTAACCCATTTTGGCCCGGTACCAGTTCCTGTGGACATTTTTTCACGATGTTTTCAAAAGTAGCTCATATGGACCCCATCAAACCAAAAATGTTAACAAAACATTTTTCTCTTTAACCGTTTACCTGTTATGACCTGGGTAGTTTACCACCCACTGGGCCAATAAGTATAGAAAAAAAAAATTATTTCAAGTATGTACTTATATGTTTGTAGTATATTTTCCGAAGCATTTAGAATGCAAACTAGCTAATAATACACTTTATACAAATAAAGGGCGCCTTACTGTGACGAATTTTGCAGCGCTTTTGTCACTAATGCTACCATCGAAATATTGTGTTATGCATGTGGATGGGCGATTGCGGTCTGCTCTCAAAACCTCCTTAGACACATGGTCACTTAGCTCCAATTGTGGCTTGACATTTCCCGATTTCGTGACCAAAACAAGCAATTCTCATGCATTGAGCATCATGTTGGAAGATGTATTGACAAAAAGTGGTCACCACTACTTTTTACTGTGAATACCTCAATAATCGCCTACGGTGATTGATGAGCCGTCTTATTTTGGCAAATGTATCCGATCGAACTTCGTGTTGTCTGATAAATGAATAAGTCATTTGATTGATTCAAATATCGACATTGAAAGATTCTTCGCAATTGAAACTCAAAATGTATGCTGAATTGACCAGTACATACAATTTCCATGGAGGAAGTGTATGGTATTCATTGCGGAACAGTGTATCCAAGAATCTCTTTAATTCGTGCAGTTTGAATTGAAGCTGTGCATTATGTTGTGCCGCATATTGGTTATTAAATACTTTTATCATTTCGGTAATGCCATCAGTATGGAAAAGAGAAAACAACTGAGATGACGATTTACCACCTAACCTACGACAATGATAGATGATAAAAGAGCGTTTTAGCATATTTTATACTTGCTTTAGCGGAGTATAATATCCAATAGCTGTGATATAGAATAAATTCTGGCTGCTTCAGCATCCACTTCCACGTTAAGAATACTCAAAGATACGTTATTCTGACAATGATTAAAAGGTGGCTCCAATCTGGTCTCCGACTCTGCCTCATGAGCATGTAAACCACCCTCCTCTAAATATTCTAGCTCCAAAATCTTTTAAAAGGAGTTCATTGTCGACTTTTGAAGGTACATACACAACATTTGCGTATTCCGTTCTGTGCACCTTATTGACCACATAATCTTCTGCATCAGGTGACTAAAGCAAGGCCATAATCTCCTCCATTTGCATTGTTGTTGTTTTAATCTATGACATCTACTAGTTCACCATTTATTATCTAAATACCTAAATACTGAATCTGGATGAGTCACCTCGAAATGCGGAACAAATAAATAAACAAAAAACGGTAATTTCAAATTGTTTCAATGTTATACATGACTTGTCTTAAAATGAAAAAAATTCTTACATATTGGCCCGTTGGGTAGAAAACTACCCATCAATTTTTGAACGTTGATCTGTCAGGTCTGATACACGGAACACATAAAGTAATGATACAAATGTTTAGTACTTTATATTGACGTCATAGAATAGATATTATATTTTATTGTTTATATATTTATAATATTTTTTTTATTTTTTTTGTAAATGCTTTTTTGAAGCCTACATTTTAGGCCCCGATCACAGTGTTAAAAGAGAGGGGTGGGGGGAAGAATGAAAAACAAAATGGTAACTAACACTACTAAAATTACATTTAAATAGAAACATTTTACAAACAGTCATTAATCCTCTGGAGAAAAAATTGTAAAAATCTGGGTCGAAAACTACCCACTCGGGCCAAAATGGGTTAAGATCTGAATGCAGTCAACGAGCTAAAACACATCGAATGAATGAAAACTCTTTATCTGATAAAAGAGTATCTTACATTCAGCATCAATTCTTAGAAACCGGCGTCTGAAGTTCTGGCTCAAAGATCAAGTGATCGCAAACGTCAGTTAAGCCTACGAAATAAGAATACTGAATCGGAAGGAAACTAGTTTCGAGCTATGCGTGTTGTCTGAACGAAAGGAACAAATGCGGTTACGTATTACGAAAGACATACATATCTGAGATAACACTTCGTATGTAGGTAGGTAGAAGTGATGGTTTCAGTGAAAGAAAAACCATTTGTCACCTCAAGTGACCCGTTTGTTCGGATTTAGTTTGAGATATTTATTCCACCCTGTGGAGTTAAAGAAAAGAATCAGTTCTCCAAACTTTTTCTAAAAAATCCTTGTTGAGAGGGGTTGCTATTGGCCAGTGCCCTGTACTAAATGGCACTACTCTTGCCATGTTTTCTTTGTAGCAGCTCATTAGCTTTTGATCCATTGTTATTTGGCCAAATGTTTCTGGATATGACATTGTTGGTCAGACGGGTCTACCTGAGACCGGCTAGTTTTAAGAAGTGTAAGGGAACAGTGAAATCTCTCATTAGAGGACATCCTGTTTAGCGGACATCTCGCACTAACAGACACCTTCTTGGTTAACCAAATTTTTAATTTCCCATTCAAAATGCGTTCTTATAAACAGACAGCTCTCATAAGCGGACCAAAATCTCCCGTCCTGAGGCTGTCCACTTAAGAAAGATCACACTCTTAACAGCATCTCTGGGCATTTTTCGCTACTGAGCTATTAAAGGCTGACCATCGCCTGACTAGTTCATCGGCTCTCTCGTTTCCTTCTAGGGCACTAAGTCCTGAAACCCAGAGTTAAGTAACTTTAGCCTGATTTCTCAAGCCATTGAGTTTGTCTTGATCGGGTGATCCTGATCACCGAATTGATGGCTTCAATTGCGCCTTGGCTATATGTAGATAACAATAGCGATGTTATGTTTGGGTGTTGTGTAGTTTACTAAATTGTGACAAGCCTCGAGAATTGCATCATTTTAACACCTCGTACTTCCATCATTTTACCGGTTTTGCTTTAAGGTTTAATGGAAGTCCCTTACTTCTAGATACTTTTAAATTTCTGCCGTCAATGGGTAATAACTCCCTTGTCTAACTACTCAATTTTTTATCACTGTCCTCAATACGCACTTATCTCCATCTCCATCTCCACGCAAATACACGCATCCAGCTCCAGCTCTTTCACACGTACTTTTTTTTTATTCATTCTCAATAAAATACTCATGCATTTTTCTTTTTGATTTCAAGTTACCCCCCCCCCCTCCCCCCTCCTCCTTTTCAAGCCCAACAGTATCCTTTCAAATCCTCTTTTCTCCGTAATGTAGAATTTACATAATTCAATAAAAGCACACATACCCACTTGTATGAGAAAAAGCAAAAAAGGAAAAATAAATAAATTCTGTATTATTTTCTTATCTCTTTTCAGTTTCGTGTAGCACAGTAACGGTTACGAAATGCCAAGCTGCATTAAGAACACTCCAGGCATTTCAGTTCTTTCGTCCAACATGCCTCTGCAAGGAGCCAGGAGTTGATCCCGATTGTAATCATTTCCGAGATTTTCTGTTTGATCATCCGTGTGGCTTTGTCCTCAAGAAAGGTAATGTTAAGGTTTAACCTCATCTAATGTCTTATGCATATGACTTTCAGAAAAACGGTAGTATTCTCCGCCATCCCCGTCCTCTAATCCGTTGTTCACCTTTTATCCATATCCACGAGGCGTGCACCTTACTCATCATCGGCCATCATCAACATTCGTTTACCTGGATGTTATCCTGGCATACAAATACACCCACACATAAACTCGCCCAATAACGATATGCCATTTGTTAAATGCTGAAATTGGACTAAAAGTTCCTGCTACTCGTATGTATGTGTGCAGCGGAAACGGAGTGTGCATAAGACATCGGTTGAATGTCTGTAGGGGACATTCTATACTATGACGACTATCACCATCGCCACCATCCAGTAGAGCTTTATCCTGTATCCTTACAGTTTTCCTTTCTTTCTTTTCGGCACTGATCCTTTGTTTCTGGGTGCGCTCTCTCATGCGGTATATGAAATTCTTATAAAAGGGAATTCTGTCTGTAAAACTTTGATGATTTATTTTGTAGAAAAAGTAGTTGCACATGTTATAATAATAGAATTTACCTCTTGCAAACGACACACCAAAAAAGTGATTGTAGTATACTCATTTGTTGTTACAATCGGATGGATATCCTTTACGAGTACACCTTTGCTTTTGTGATTTGATAGACTAACAATGACGTTATTTCGTTTTGTATCAAGTGTATTATCCTGTTATTATTACTTCTTTTTTGAGAGAAGCATGACTAGCGCCATCTACATACCCGTACATGTGTACCTTCTTTTACATCACTTTAGATGGCGCTACTGTGATCGGTGGTCATGGACTTATGTGAGAAGGCTGTGCTACTTGATTGTGATTGAAAAAAGTAATTCTTCGCAAGAGATATCTGCGTTTGCGTCATTGTTAGATTCCTAGGGTGTTATGGAATGCCCTTAAACAGGATAATCGCATTTGTTAGTTTCAGTTACGCACCTCTCCCAATATTGGCACAAATTTCTATAAAACTTTCTTGATTTTACACAGACAACGAGTTTGTTTTAATTCAATGTCAATTCTTGTTTTTAAGTGTCTTAACTCTTTGTAGGTTAGGTAAGGTAGCAGTGGCTGCCCCTAATGAGTACCAGCACACCAG
Organism: Brachyopa scutellaris; assembly: GCA_949775065.1. Lineage (NCBI taxonomy): Eukaryota > Metazoa > Arthropoda > Insecta > Diptera > Syrphidae > Brachyopa > Brachyopa scutellaris. The sequence continues at coordinate 79,873,960 of OX459114.1, read as the reverse complement.
CACTGCAGCTCATGATAAATAAGGTGGGAGAATATTGCAGAGCCAATAGTCTGCCGATAAATACGGATAACTCTAAAGTGCTAGTGTTTCGTAAGGGTACCGGGCGCTTTGCGAGCACCGAAAGGTCGAAATACTGTGGTGAAGACCTAGAAGTAGTAAGGTCGTACAGATACCTAGGTGTTACCATAAACCACAATCTCTCAATGAAACGGCATTTTCAGCTTAAGCTTGTAAAAGCAAAAAGGGCAATCAACGCAACATGGAGAAATCTGCTCTCTAACCCCAAAGTTACCATATCGGTAAAAATTAAAGTGTTTGAAACAGTAATGCGCTCAATAATGTGCTACGGGGCCCAAGTATGGGGAAGCAAATTGGATGATGAAGTCGAAAAACTGCTTACGAGTTTTCCTGAACAAACTGCTACGTTTGCCTTCGAATACACCAAACTATATATTACAACTGGAAAGCGGTATGTCACCAATATATATATATTCACCCTTAAGATGAATATGAAGTATGTCTTGAAGGTGTTGAGCGGCGATGATACTAGGTTAACCAAGATTCTAGTGAAAATATCTTTGAGATGTAAATCGCAGTTCTTCAAAGATTGGGTAGATGCGGCAAATAAGTAAAACATTAGGCTGAATTTAGCGGAATCAAATATCCCTGAATGGACACGTTCTTGCTTTAGATTCATTTCGGATGTCGAAAAAGAGATCAAGAGGGATTGCATAGCGTCGGCAACAAACTCAAGCTCGCGATTAGTATACAAAAGACTAACATACGAGCACAACTACGTGAATTCAAATCTTTGTATTGCACAAATCTCAATGACTATCCGAGCGAGAGGAGAGCTACTTAAATTGAATTATGTATATGCCACACCGCAACGATCTCCTATTAAGATGTAGCTTATGCAACACCGGCGACAAAGAAGATACGACACACTTCATAGGCACCTGCCCTGTTTTGAAGGAAATGCAACGAACAGATCTCCTAGACGCAAATGAAGTCATAAGGATATTGAACGGAGGTTGTTGGAGTAACCTAGCAGCATACTGCCACGTAGCACTCAATTATAGAAATGCCATTTTAAATGAAAGCTTTTAAGTAAACTGTTTTTTAATAAAACTTTAGAGTGTTGAATATTTACATATATTTGTTTATATTTTTAAATTTTAGAAATAAATTATTGTCAATCTATGGAAGACGGCAAAGCCATTGCTTAAATTGTACTTTTTATGTAATTTTGTATTTTAAATTAGAATTAAATAAAGTACACCTATAACTAACTCTAACTACTAAGAAACTGAGATTGAATGAAAATAATTTATGCAGAGGATGAGTTTAAAAGGAAGTTCATAAGGGTGTTCTTAAACCTAACTTCCTTTGTCACTGTCCAGGACAATTCCACATCGGATGTAAGACTCTTAGAAGACATTTTTTCCAATATGAAACAACTTCCGATAAACTGGTGAACAACATCTGCGGCTTTATCAAAGGTTCAGGAAAGAGAATCCTTTGGCCAGGAAAAGCTTTTATTTGAAACATAGTTCTTTATCGGGCCACTGGCCATTAAAAAGCGTGGTCCGATTTTAGACCGCCTTTTCCAGCATCTGGGACCATTATATCCGCATAACTCGCCATTTATTGTCTTCTAAAGCTTCTATCATTGCTGGTACATCCAGCGATTATACGAACCCTGTGTAATTAGGAACTAAGCTAAGTAGAACGAAATGCTGATTTTCGTAGAACGTAACGGTTGACAGTGGAAAGTGGCTTCCTTTTCCCATGTGATGGACATCCGGGTCGGGTACAGTAAGGAACAGTAGTAGTATACTCTTGCAATCAATTTATCCCAACTATTCCAATTAAATTAAATTAGAAATAGAAAAAAACAAAAATATTTTCTTCTTAATAATCCTTTCGAAATATATTTCTATTTTTCTTTCTTTCCATGTGCAAACTTTATGCTATGCTTTCACCTGGAAAATCATTCCTTACGATGATTCGATATTGTAACACTAACACAACAAACAAATCCCCAATGGAGTATTTTTTTTGTTTTTTAATTTCCATTCCAATTGAACGTAAATAATGTTAAACAATCGAAACAGAAAAGGATCCATATCCAATAGATGCACTGCCAACGTGCAACCATGCATTGTCCGTGTGCCAACAGGAGAGGAAATGCTTGAAACTGTTCGAGGACTTCAAGGTACACTGTAAAGTGAGAGACAATAAATGCAGGATGGATGACAGGTAAGAGCCTTTTTTTATTCCCTTTTATCCGTTATATAGTGCCCAACATGTTTGCCTCATTTCCTTTTATTCGTTACAAGATATAAACACAGTTGCATTTGTGTATACGAAGAGGAAACTTTCAAAAAGGTGGCAAGAAATGCAACTGTAGTTTCGGCCATCTTAACCTGTATTTCTTTTTTCCACAGTACATATATAGTTAGGATTGTAAAAGCTGGCTGTAGATAGAACATTCACGTTTTTCATTACTTTATGGATCGTTCTGTGGGGGAGAAGCTCACCAAGGAATTGGGCTGCACTTTGAAAGTTTACCCCACTCCAAGTCGGAGTCCTTAAAGGTCAATGACTTGGTAGTTTAGTTACTGATTGTGTGCAGCTATAAATGGAAGTTGCGCCCAATGAAATTGTGATTATGTATTGAATAATTAAATGAGTTTTAGTTTTTAATTGTGCCCTTAGAATTAAATGGGTTTCGAAAATGTTTCCTTATTCATTTTAGAGAAAACAGAGTGTTAAAGTGTTTCAGCAATCGTAACCAGAATAGTTTCGCATAGACGTCTTACTTTTTTTGAGCCAAATTGTCGGACAGCAATAAAATATAAAAATTAACTAGAGGGAACTTAATGGCTGTTAAGCATCTAGCTATAGTAGTTCGTTATAAAAACGCAAGGCAGGAAGTTGACACCGTTCAAAAAAAATTGTTTGGAAAAAGCGCCAGAACATTTTTTGGCCTTTTTTCCAAATTGAAAAAGGAAAAAAAAACCCAAAAAGTGGTTGACTTTGTTTTCCAAATAGAGAAGAAAAAAAAAGTGTGTGTGTCAGTCACACGCGGTAGAAGTGAAACTTTTTTTTAAAAATGGTGTATATATTATTTGTATTGGTCATATAATTTTACGAATGAGATAAATACAGAGAGATAGAGATTGCAAGAGAGCGAAGAGCGAAATTGACGAACAGACAGAAGAAAGATATCATAATCATAGATATACCTACATACATCAACATCATTCAACAACAACAACTGGATTTAACAACTTATTTATTTTGATACACCAAAATTACCAAAAGTTTGAATATCTATAACCTGCGCAATGTTGACTTTTATTTTGGCTTATACACTGTATCTTATATGGTTCATACTTATACTTACAGCTGCGAGCAAAAAAATAGCAGTGCCACTAAAGAAGTGGCATTAATCAAAAATACAACAAACTAAGCAATAGTTTTTAAAACAAATTACCAGAAGCATAAAATGCGTTATTTTCTTATAATATCTAAGTTTTTGATTTAATTAAAATAAACTAACATAAATGCATTTTGTCGAAAAGAACTTTAAAAAAGGCCGAGCAAAAAAATAGCAGTGCTCTTTCTTCACCAGCGTACTTGATGAAAAAAGTAAAAAAAAAATACTGAATTTAAACAAATTAATATGAGGTGTTTTTAAGGATATACTAGTCCTTAGTGACATTACTTTTATTAATTATTACACCCGCGCAAAACCGTTTTACAGAGTCTACTAGATGCTGGCACCTTTCGGGTGATATTGATCCCCAAGACTGCTAAACTACCCCCCACAACTCGTTATTTTTTGATTTTTTGTGCAGTACATTATCTCTTTTATATAAGGCCTATAGATTTTCAATAGAATGGAGATCGGGATATTGAGCAGGTCACTCCATGAACTCAATCATATTTTCCTGAAACCATTGTTTAGCTGTTCGGCTGGCACCTTGCGGGCCGTTGTCCTGCTGGAAAACCGGTTTTAGTAGCATGTCGTCCTCGGCATATGGCAACATGATGTTTTCCAATATATCAACGTATGAGTGCTGGTCCATTATACCTTTATACAATATATTGGATCAATACCATACTATGAAAAGCATCGCCAAATCATGGTACTAGACCCACGAAGTTTTTTAGTTTTTATTGTGAATCTAGGATCATATTTTGTATTGGGTGGATGCCTGACATACAGCCGATATACTTTTCAGCTATATAGAAAGGTTTTGGCCTCATCAGTACACATTATATTCCTCCACTTCTCAAGGGGCACGACAAATGCTTTTTCGCAAACCTCAGCCTTTTTGATACATGCATTTTCTTGAGAAGTGGGACTTTTCGTGGACTTCGAGCACTGAGATTGTGTTCCCTCAGCTCTCTTCTAAAAGTGTGAATACCACATTTCAAGTTAAGCACATCCACCATCTGGGTAACGGCTGCAGAAAGATGTGTCCTAGAGTACCTTACAACACGTTTCATCATTGACGGATGCAGTGTTTTGTTTCGGCCGGTAGTTTTAACATTCATTTCATATTTTACAAGATTGCTTATCAGTTTCCTTAAATTGTTTGTACGCTTTTCCAACTTTTATAAGGAATTGAATAAACTCGTGCTTCTATGGTGTGCAGTGTATTCCACGACCCACTTTTATCGAATCAAATTAATCCGTTTTACTACAGTTTGATAAAAAATAAAAAGTAGAAGGTTTCAACTTACTTTTCTATAATTTAGATTCAAAAATCAAGTCAAAACAAAATTTATATACCGAAATCTAATAAGCACTGCTATTATTTTGCTCCCATCAAAAAGTATGAGATGCACTACCGATTGATATTTCAACGCAAAAGTGAGGGCATACCATTGCAATATGACGTCACGTGAACGACATATTGTTGATAAGTATAGTATTACAGTAAAAGTCCCAAAAAATATTAATACAAAAAAAATATTAAGGAAAATGTTGCTTTCAAAGTAGCACTGCTATTATTTTGCTCGCCACTGTATATGGTCATACTCGAAAGTCGTAAGCTCGTAAGGAGTAAAAGCCAAATCCCTATTTTAGTTCTCAATCTCATTCTTAATTTTCATTATTCGCGCTCTCAATATTTCAATTCGAAAAGAGCTTGATGAGAGTGGTTTCACATACAAGTACAAGATACAATGCTATCTATCATGTATGAGCGCGCTAGCACTGTTCCACTGTATACCACCCGAAACCCCACCAGGTAGCACACACATGCACTTACACTGCGTGAGCGGCCGGCCGACTGAGCTGGGCTGTGAACAAAGCTGAGACTGCGTGTAAAGTGTATCTCATTCTAACTCGTGCAAATATGTAAGTTGGGTTCTGAAAGAGATGCAATGTTTTTCGTGACGAAATTGCGTTATACGATTTTGGATTCACACCGTGAGCTAAGAAGTTTCACTTCAAAAAAGGCGTGAGTACCAGGTACTCGTGAAATTTATGTGTTTACTCATTGCGCATGTTGTTTTGTCGCAAAATAGAGATGTGTAATTCACATACTTTCACCTATAATAACTGTTGTCTGCAAACATTGAAATTCATGATTTACATCTAGAATTACAGTGTCGCATACAAGAAAAGTATATTTAAGAAATCTGATTAAATTAACTATCCAATAGTAATTCATGCGTGATCAGTATGATATAATATAAAGGTGTCTAAATTCTAAAGTACAAATTAACAGCGCGACGGCACGCGGGGCGGCACCCGGCGGTGCGAGGAGCGGCGCGACCCCCCCGCGACCCAGCATATTCAGTACTACTCATAAGCCAACTAAATGCTGTCGAAAAAAATAAGTTTTTTTCTGGTCTTATTTCCAAACCAAATTTGGAAATTAAATCATAGAAGGTAAACTTTTTCTGGCGTAGTTTCCATTTTACTTTTTGGCTTTTTTCCAAAAAAATTGGCGTAATTTCCTTGCATTCTGGCGAATTTTCCTTTTTGGTTCTTGGCGTTCTTTCCGAAAACTTTACGCCGCAATTATTTTGGCTCTTTTTCCAAAACACTATTTGGCGTAATTTCAGGGAGCCTCAACTATGTATTGGAGTTAAAATTAATTCGTAGGTTTTTTTTTCTAATTGTTTATTTAAAATGAAATTGAAAAATTAAATCACTTAAAGTATTGTCCATCGCTAGCCACTACTTTTTCCCTTTACGATATGAATACCATATCGAAAGAACACCCAATCTTTAGATACAATCCACGAATCGAGCCATCTTCATAAGATGTAAGCTCCTCCTCAGACAGGCTATGAGTCATCGATCGGAACAAGTGATAAATCAGAAAGAGCAATGAAAACGCTGAAAGCGAAAACAAAAACTTAGCCCAATCCTAAGTCCGGTAACGTTGAGAGTAGTCCTATGGACTTATTTTCCAATTTCAAAGTAAACTGCATATTATTTAGTATTTAGTCCGAACTGTACCTTCATACAGACTGAAGTTCTTCATCTCGGTTATGGCTGACAGATTTCTTCGAAGCGAGGCTTCACTTTGCGAATAACTAAAGAACGCAAGTAAGTAGCTCCAATAGTCATTTTTCGATTAATAAATTATATACTACTTTATCCGCATTTACGCACCTTAATCGGTTTATAGGCTAAGTTAAACCATAAAACGGAACCAAACGACTTACATACTTCCTAATCCTAAACTCGAATACGGAAATTATTGTCGCATATCGCGTGGCAATAGGTACAGTTTCAATTCCAATACCAGTTATACGTTGGGTGATTATAAAAATAAACAACACACGCGAGCTTTTTTTTATTTTTATTAGGAGCTTTCATTGACGTTAAGGCTCGAAGGAAACAAATTAAAATTGTATTCATATGTTGCCCCATTTTTTTGACGACCGCATTGAGGTAAGAAACCGTTACGACATAATACCCAGTACCCACTGACTACACCACAATTATAATGAATGTGACTCTCTCAAAGGACTCCAGTTTTAGTTGGATGACGCACTGAAACAGGATGTATACATTGTACAAGTTAATGTGTTGGTACAACTTTTCAAAGACTTATGGGAGTCGTGTTAATTTGCTACTACGACAGCTAGGCTATGGTTTCTGGATTTAGCACTTTTCAATACTCGAAACTTACTGAAATCAGAAACTGCTGCCGAGCAATTAAATGTTCGAGCATAGTCATCAAAACTTCAATACAGTGTCAATCGAGCGATTGATTTCGGAAAACGGATTTTATGGAGTACCATGTTAAACAACAACGGTGCTAAAACTTTTATCGGATATTATTATACAATAATAAGGATAAACGTGTCAGAGCAATGAACTTGCACTTGAAGGAAGTAGTGCGTTCAATGTTCTAGTAACTGATTCTGGAAAGAATTTTAATTCGTTTTTGGAAATAAGCAGATAATATCGTGTAGGTAGCGAATAGGCACCGCGACCATAAGAGGTCCATACAGTGGAAGTATAGAAAAACCATTGTTGGGGCATGGACATTAGACCGCGTGAAATTAGGCCGCGCATGTTTTTGTATAAAAAATGGTTTTGTATAGGCGTTCAAAATTCATTTCGAAAATAAAATATGGCCGCGATAGTGAAATGAAATAAGACCACGCGGTCTAATTTCATTTCACATTTTGATCGCGGCCCAAATTCACGCGGTCTCATTTCACGGAGTCACCATTGTTTTGTGTTTCAACAATTGTGTTATAACTACATATGTAAGTAGTTGGATATAATACTTTTCGTTGGACAATGTCACATACATATTTAGATTCGGTAAAATAATCGAAGTCATTCCAGATCATAAAAAAAACACGGAAAGTGTTGTTTATTTGTTCGACCAGTCCAAGCGCGTCCTTTTAGGATATGATTTAGTGACAAATTGACCAGAGTTATCTTAGATTGATCTAAAATTGTCATAACAGTCTTTCAGAGAAGATGAAAATAGTCGTTATACTACGTGACGTTGTAAGTACTTGCTAATTGAATTTTAATGACCACCTATTCAAGATCTGATCTTCATAAAAGACTTCATACAATTAGGTCCTGTTAAAATGCTAGAATTTGTTTTCAACATTTTCACTATTTAGACCGCCAGTCATCTAAGAATATGTATGTTGAACTTAGAGTTGAATATGTTGAACTAATGTGGTTTTAATATAACGGCGAAACTTAACAATACAATCATAAGTATGGCGGACCAGTGACCACAGATGGTTAAGAATAGAGGAACATAGGGTATGCAAGGTTATTTGGCCGACCATAGACTGTAAAAGAACCAGGGTAATCCTGGGAGTGAATAGGGCAAAGTTAAGAACTCTAATAGGAATACTCTCAAGGCACTGTCACTTCAGGAAACAGACCAAAAGAATGGGTCTTCCAAACACGGACGAATGCAGATACTGCAATCAGATAGGAACATCGGAGGTTATCGAACATATCCTTTGCGATTGTCAGGCTATTGCTCATTTTTGAAATAATTTTTTAGGGAATTACTTCTTTAGTACACTGGAAGAGGCTGGTCAAACTGACCACAATAAAATCTTAAAATTTTGCAAGCAAATTAAATGATTGGACGGAAATGTTTCAGTTTAGGTACCATCATACGAAGTTCCCAGGAGATCGCGAGGGGACCATTATGGTGACCTAGTTTTTTTTATGATGGCTCAGCCTCATAACCCCTTTCTACCTAACCTAATTGTGATACGTTAAAACAATAATAGATATGTACGTATTCGAGGGTTTGTTTTTAAATTCGCGGAATGAGAATGAACGTCATTACTGTCACTAGTGAGGGTAGATCACTGAGACGTAACGAGGTCAGTGACTCATTATTAGTATACATAGTAAGTTTTATTTAAATCGAGCCATTCGATTTTGGGCTATCATCGACTCAATCGGGAGAAAATCGAGTATCGCGCTATTATGAAGTTCCTCAGCAACCAAGGAAAGTCGGTTCAAACCATAATTGAAGAGCTAGCATCCACACATGGGGACTCTTGTCCGGTTGAAACCATGATTTACAAGTGGCACAATCTTTTTAAACAATGAAGGGACTCAATTAAAAACGATATACGGCTAGGACGGCCGATCGGAGTGACCACTTCGGAAATTGGTCAAAAATTTGATAGATTTTGAAGACACTACAACGAAACCTGTTGACAAAAGTCGTGTTGCATTGGCTGCCCTGTTTAAGGTGGGATTCGATACTTTTGATCACTCACCCTACAGCCTAAGTCTCATCTATTTGGAATTAAATCCTCTACACATTAAAAGTCATAAATAGCCTAGAGCTATGTAGAAAATCATGTCATTATAAGGTGTTTGCAAATATGACCAAGAGAAAGGTCCATTATCTGCATAATGTACATTGGTAGCGCTAGTATTATGTAGTGATTGGAAACAAACTATTATTGCCGTGGTATTAAAAGCATTGGCATTCTAATAAAGTATTGCTCTGAACTCACATGTGTGTTTCTCTAGAACACCATCTATGGATAGCTTTCAGAAGTATAATGTTCTGTCCAGATTCTCAGCTTTAGTTGTGAATCTACAAAGAGTTACTCTGCTTCATATGTATTTGCAGACTAGGTAATATATGGATCTTTTGTACATCCTCCGAATACTCCATGAATAGTAGCTACCAATAGTCCGCATTCATGAGTACACTAGTCCCTCGCTTTACGCGGTGGTTAGGGGAATGAAAAGTCTCGCGCAATGCAAAATCGTGCAAAGCGAAACCGCGCAAAATGAAGTATAAATTTCATGTAATTTAGGGTGTTGCGTTCCTGAAAAATTAAATGTAAGCATTTATCTAAGCCGCGCAAATTGAATTTTGGTAGGCAAATGCATTTCGCGCAAGAGTGAAACCAGCGAGGAACCAGTGTATGTACATAGAAAACCAATAGCGCTGTACACATGAACGTCCGCGACCCAAATGGCGCCGTGTGTATATTTTTCTTTATACTCAGGGCGTGAGTTATGATCTCGAACGAAGGGAATGATTAAATAATTTAATTAACAACAAGTTTCAATTATAAAGATCTTTATTTACATTTAGCAGACTTAATCACATTTATTATATACAAACATATCGTCACCTCAGTATTGGAGTGACATAAGTGCATTTTTGTCGTTTTTGAGTTAGGAGTGTTTTCTTAGTGAAAAAAACCAATGTTCTGATTAAAATAAAAGATGGAGTATAAGCTCAGCACAGTTGCCACTATTTTAATAAATTTTGTCTATGATTGTTGTGCTTAAGGTTTTTGTTTTATTCACATTCAAACTTCAAACGTCGTTTTCTCAAAACTAGGATTTGTCGTTTAGATCACTCCAATACTGAGGTGACGATATAAGCTGCAGCATGTAACTCGCGCAACCAAATAGGAGCATGAAAAAAGACGCTTGTGTGGAATTGGCCTAAATCTCAGCTTTTTATTCTGCCGGTTTTTTTTATATATTGCTACTTCCACTCTTCGTTAGTCGTAGTCGTTGCCGTGGCCAACAGTACCCCATCACATCAGAGGCGGTATTCCTGATCGCTTGGTAACAATGTTGCTACTGGTGTTCTATTCTCAGTGCTACTGACGGCACTAGACTTTCCTTCCTGTACCTAAAGAAGACATAATTAAATTGAAGTAACAAACTTGAAGCAACACTAAAAATAGCCATACCGAGTTACCAAGTTAAAAAAAAAAAAACTGTTATCCTTTATTCCAAGTTTATTTCTATATTTAACTTTTAATTTTTGTCTTCTCTCTTTTCTTATTTCCAGGGAAGCATGCCATGACTCATGGACGAACTTACGCCTCTCACCAATGTTCGGTTGTATATGTCCCAATAATCATATGAAAAAGCGCTGTGATCGAATATTTAATATTGTCAATCACAACCCTTGTGTGGGTGAGTTTAACAAAACAAAAAAAAAGGATTTCTCCTTTAAACTTTAAATTATACGAGTACACACAAACAAACAAAATAAAATAGAAAAGAAATGAAAAAGGAAAGCAATTATAATTTTTTTTTATTTCTGGTCTAGAAACAAGGCAACACTGATTTTGCTACATATACAAAAACTACTTTTTTTTTTGAAACATATGTATATTTAGACCGATAAATAAAAACAAAATTCTGGTGCGAATAATAATAATGTATCCATCTTGTTGGAATTTATCTTTTGTAGGGGATAGAGTGTTAAAAATAAAAAAAAAACAAATAAAAAATATATTTCAAGAATCTATAAATCTACGCGATTCCTTCAACAGGGTAACGAACGAATTAATCCAACAATTTTTATTATATTGTTTTTTATTTTATATTTTTATTTATTTTTAATTTATCGTACTATCATCATCTTTAATTTATTTTAACAAAACTTCTGTTAAATCCTATTTATTTATTTTTATTTGTTTTATTGAAAAAAAAAAAAAAAAAAACAAATCTCTGAACCGCACGCTTTTGTGTCGACGCACCACATCATCAAATGGATATTCACCAATGAATCCTTGCTTCAGAAAGAATTTAAATCGCACAAATTTTCTTCTTCCCTCTCTTTCTCGCTCTGTTAACTCACATATCTAGATAATAATTCGCACCATTGAACACATATCTGTGTATGCAATTTTTCGCACATATCTAGCACATAATGTAAAATTTGTTTGCACCATAAAATGCAACGACGATGCACTTAAGAGTTAAGAGTTACGTATAGTTTTTATTTATTTAAGAGCACACTCACACCTAGAAAGTATCAGCTAATAGATTTCACAAATTAGATTGCACTATATAAATTTTAAAACCACCTACCTAGCCTCCTTCCTCATCTCCACGATCACATATCCTACCTCACCTCCCACCACCACCACCCACCCGTAAATCTCTGTATAGAAAAAAGGAAAAAACGAAAAAAAACATATTTCTCCATCTCTTTGCAGACATAATTTTTTATTCCTACAGCGGCCTTGGCCCACCACACTTAACCCATCATGGAACATCCTCGTCGGAGACATCGAACAGTGTCTACCTGGAGGAGGAGGAGGAAAACTTAATTACGGCGGAAATATTCTCACTCTTTCCACACTTTCTGTTTCCGCCGTCGTCGGGGCTTAACCGAAAAATACCCTTGGCACTGGCCTCACATAGTCCTGCCACAGATACGGATGATGCGGATGATGAGCATAACGATGGCACTGGTGCCGATACGGGCGACCATCATCGGCATAAAGGTGAAAAAATAAGCAACGCTGATGATGAGGATGATGATGTTATTAGACGACGTTCGGGGGCTGTTGATGTTGCCGCCGCAGCGGCCGCCGGTGCCGATGAACCTGAAGGACCCGATTATACTCATGTAATTAAACCACTAGATCATGATACTGATGAGCACTATTTTGAGAGTAGGAAGCATAAAAGTCCATCACTGTACGTAAATGTGTGAGTTATTGGATATGTAAGGCGGTACACTCATGTAACCACACGACAAACAAAACACTATCACACACACACCCACACAAGTAACATGCAACAGCAGGACCAATCGAATGAAGCAATATGAGATGACTGTTGTTTCACAGTAAGTGACATTTTTATAGGGTAAATTGATTTTTAATTTTTTTTATGTCAAACGGCTTTATATATTCTTTTGGTCCTTTCATTTAACAGTCTTTAAATATTTGATTTATACTACGCGTGTGGAATGGCAGATCGAACTTGAGCAGTATCCTAAAAAAGACTCCTGCTCTTCTTCATCTGGTTGGCGCTGGCTTTCTGGATGATTTTATTTTCCTTTCCCTGATCAATTTGGCCTGCACAGGGTCGAGTGTTGGGTAGCTGCTAAAGTGGTAATATATGCCCATCGCCATTTTACCTGCAGCATTTCAGGTGTTTCCTGAGCTTTAAGGGTCTTTATCTACCGTACTATGCAATGATTGTATAAGTTTGTAATCCCTATTAGTAAAATGTTAATAAATATAGTTTTATTTAATCAACTTCACTGTCGCCATCATTTTAACTACGCCTTTTCCAATGATGTACAAGCTTTTCAATTCCATTTTTAGAATTTTACATACATATTTAGATGGCGCTACAATTTGGGATGAACGAGGGCCTGAAAGGACTTGGTAAGCCATACAAAAAAATTCGTCAACTAGTTTTCGCCATTCCAACTACTTTGCAAAGACTGGAAAATGAAATAAAGTCATTAGATCTATCTATCTGATGGGTGCTGTAGACTTTCCAATTACAACTCCTTAAATTTGTGAAGTGCATTTTGGGGGAAATGTGGACTTGAATTGTTGTAACTGAAGATAAAGAGTTGGTCCCAAAATATAATTGGCACTATTCAACTGCACAATAAAAAAATAAAAATAAATATTTGGCTTCAGCAGTCTAGGTAGAACCAAGCCTAACTTCCCGCAACCATTTGTGTGTGCGCGTTATATTCTTGCACGAATGGAAGGGACCTACAGTTTTTTGCCGACTCCGAACGGCGAGTTGAGAAGCTTTTCATGACAAATGATACTCTTGGATGCTTGTCAGGCATTCGGAAGAGGTGGGCACTGTGAACAACTTTTTAGGTGTTTGCGGCGGGATTCGAACCCAAGACCGCTGGCTCAGTAGTCCGACGCACTAACCACTTGCGCTACGGTGCCCACTATTCAACTGCACAATAATTGAATGAAAATAATAAACCTTAAGTACCAAGCGTAAGTAAGTCTCATAAGATACTGAACTAAACGCAATCAATGACATTAAAAAAATAATGTGGATAGATTAGATTAGGTTATGTTGAGAGGGGTTGAGAGGCTGAGCCATCTCAAAACACCAGGCACCGGAGTGGACCCATCGCGATGCCCTAAGAATCCATCCAAGGATGGCACCTAAACCGCCACAATTTCCGCAAAGCATTTTATTACCCTGCAAAATTTTAGAACGAGTATATGGTTGATTCGGCATACCTCCTCCAGGTTGCTTAAGAAGTAAGAGCCTAAGATGTTTCTACGACTACATGCTATGCCCTAACAGGATATGTGTAATATCCTCTGCTCCACCTAGATCATTACAGTATCTGCAAATATCCGTGCCTATGAGTCCGAGTCGCTTGGCATGTTTGCCCAGAAGGCAATGCCGGGATAATATTCCTATAACTATACTCATTTGTGCCCTGCTGAGTCTAAGGATTTCACTGGTCCTTCTACAGTCCAGAGCTGGCCAAAGTGCATTGGAAACCCTGTGTCTTACAATGCTTGACCGTCTATGGTCAGCCCTTCTTGTAATAGTATACCTAACCTTTGATTTAATGCAGCAAAGTCTCAGATAGCAGCAGCTCCCCCCTTTTCCTTGCCAACTCATCGGCGAACTCGGTTCGTACTATCCCGGAGCGAACAGGTACCCAACATAGTCTTACCCGGTTCTGCGTGCATAATGCCCTGAGCATTGTGCGGCAGCTCCTGACTAGTGCCGATTTTATAGTGCGCGATTATAGCGCCTAAAGCGCAAACTGGCTGTCGATGTAAATATCAATATCATTACCGGATATTCGTTTCATGTTCAGAAGCTCTGCAGCTCTAAGTGCGCCTAGACCTTCTGCCTGTAAAACGCTGCAGGACTCCGTGAGTCTCAAGGTTCTACATAGTAGATACCATACCTTGTGCCGCTTGCAGTTTTCGACCCGTCCGTGAAGACTGCAGTGTCTATATACCGAGTTACTGTATTATTTGTCCACTCTTCACGCACAGGGTACAAGGTTCTGTACGGTGTGTTAAAATCAAGTGTGAAGAGGGTATCATCCGTTGACTATCCATTTGGATTTCTGTAAGAGTAGTAAAGTGTCATTTGCTGCTATTCTTGAAAAGACATAGATTGGCGAGTTTTATTGCACTGTTGTAATGTGGATAAGGCAATCTACATATATAATTAAAATATAATTGAATTATAATGTGGATAAGGCAGTCTATCTACATACATAATTAATTCGCTAGCGCAAGAGCTTGTGATTCCTCCTGAGAGTTTATTTCTGCACCGATTCCAATGATTCCAATACTGATCGAAAGCTTATCAACTGAACTCATCAGTAAAAATAATTTTAAAAAAGTATATATAAGTAAAGTTATTACGAAAAAACATTATTACCTATACCTACGTTCTCTTTTTTTAATTGGTAAACCGTAAGCAGTTGTAGGGTTTCTAAATGAGAGATTTCTCGCACTGGTCCACTAGTTTAGCTTAAATTGAAAATACAAATTTCTCATTTCTTTGCTTCCTTTCGATACTGGAAACGGACCTATTCAATTTGTCTTTCAGTAAATAAAGTAAAACAATCGCATTCATGATTTTCGTTCAGTATCCAGCTCTTAATGAAAACTTCTCGAAACTGCGCTCAAAAAACTGTGCTCCTATATTTCATTTCAATATATTCGTAAAAGGGCCATTTTCCTAAGAGGCATAAAGTGAATCATGGTTCGGGTTTCTGGCAATGTGAAAAATAAGTGTTCCTACTTTTCTCGGGCATATCTGGCAAGATGGAATAGTTCATGGCCTACACTTAAATCCGAGTTGTATTCCTCACTCTTTGGTTAATATACGATAGGTATCCCGTAAATGTGAAAATTTAGTCACAACTGCTCATCTCTTATCTCCGTTAGATATATTTGTTTGGAGGTTCTTTAAGATCTCTAAATCGTTGCTTATCCTTGAAGGAGTTTTGCTTATATTACGTGTTCATCCATTTAATTTGTTTTATTTTGCCATCGGCAGAATCCATTAATAAGATAAAAGGTAGAATATTTTTTTTTTTTAAGTGAATACCTAGAATTTACTTACAGAGTACGAAGTGTTTGCTGATATTAAGTTCAACGTCGACCGCGTTTTTTTCTGCTGAGAGGGGTTTACCAGACTGAGGAACACCATAAGCGCGACACCCTTTACAATATTGTTTTATATTCACGTGCATAACATCGGGAAATACGAAATTACCCACCGAATCTTGAAACAAGGACTATGGTCTTAAGCGATGAAAGCCTTAATTAGAGAGATTTGTTTGTTGAATATCTCATATAAATCGAGCGACAAATGACAACTTCTGTTCATCTGCATGTTATCCTCAGCTTTGGAAATCTTTTGGACATTCCTTGGTTTGATTCATTTTTAAATGACCATAACATTCAGTTATATATCCCTGCCGTCACATGTGTCCAAATATTTATCTTTAATTTCGTGTATGTCTAATCAACTGAACTTCTTAGCAGTTATGTATGTATGTATGTATCAGCAGTTATAAATGTTACAACAAACTCTTTGGCAAAAATATCCGCAATGAAATACGCAAAACAAACAATTTATTTCGTTAGTCGATACCAACATAACGGTACTTTACGTACCTCATTTGTGAAATGTTAAGTCTGTAATTATTTTGCTATTACGCTTTTAAAACGCTGCCCTCTAAATTACATATAAATCAATTTAATCACCCAAATCTACCTCTGTATATATGAAAACTTCACTCACTGTACCTATCAAAGCATCATCGTTACATAATTGCGTTCATACTCGTACACCTTTATACTTCATCTCAGTTCTGCTCGCCTTCTATTGAATGCTGCCTATGAATCTGCTATTATGGCGCACGAAATGCATAATCACCAATATGTGTACCGTTACTTGTATTGATTAACTCCATGCAGAGAGAGAGAGCCAACTAGATTAGACTGCATATGCATCGTATGCAGTATGGCATTACGGTAAGTTTAAAACTCAAGCCTGGCACAGTGTTTCTGAATTTATGATATGAGCACAAGCGGAAATGATTAGCACTTGAACAACTCGTGTTGGATAATTAATTCGATGTGAATTGGAAAGTCCGTTACATTTTACGTACATAGGAAGTACGTATAGGTAGACATCCGGTTTAACCCTTGTTGCTTGTGCTGTTATGACGTATTTGTGACAATAACAACGAGTAGATACCGACAGGAAGTAGGGATTATTGATTCCATGAGTAATCCTGGAGAAAATTTACCTGTCAATGGAGTTTTGTGAGCGTCTAAGATCTAAACAAATAGACACGGGAATCCTTATGAATGACATGAAATATTTATTTAATGTCAATGCGGGGGACTCTAGAGGAAGTTGAGAAACGAAACACCAGGAACTTTAGGGTGGATACACATTATAGATTGAAATCGTTGATCCTTTGCTGTCATCTGTTGTTGTTTTATTTTTTGCTGATGATGATGTGAAAAATTGCGTCTTACAGCAGGGGCAGGTACTTTGTCTTGAAGGTAAAATATTTCACCATTGGACATTAGGAAAATAATAATAATTGGAGTTCAATATTGACAGAGACGTTGATGTGCAATTATTTCTACGGAAAGCTGCATCGGATTCAACTGGAAATGTGAAGGTTCATTTGAGTGGTTTTTCGAAACACGTGCTGGTGTTCGAAGAGCTTCTAGATGTTTGGTGTTGCATCTGAAGGGCTTTGCGGCTGGATGACAGCATTTTAATGGACATTTTTGTACGAGTATGAACACCAGATCTATACGATGTGAAAATGACAAGTGAAACCATGATGCAAAGCTGCAGTAAGTAAATTGTTGGTATTAACGTTTTAAAGCTCAGCAATATTATAGGGTTTTGCAAACTCGATATGTTCAATATTTTCGATAACCAAAGTTTGCAGGTAAAAATTAGTGATTCGACACATGTGCAAATAATTTAGAGATGCTAATCATCGCCATGCCATGCAGTCACGTCTGAATTCTGGTACATTGTGATGCCCCTTTGATTTCTCTGTGGACAAGTTTAAGCTTCTTGATGTTTTGGTGGAAAGAAAACCCGAATAGTGCAAAAGGGCGCCATTTTGATACCACAACATCAGGTGACCCGCTTATTCGGATGTAGTTTGAGATATGTATATATCCACCCTGTGGAGTTTAAGAAGGAGGTCAGTTCTCCAATCCTCTTCTCGGATATCTCTTTAAGGTCTTCGAAGAAAGGTTTTCCCAGTAAGCGGTACCTGGCTATCGCGGGTTCTTTGTAGTTGCTCATTTGTTTTTGAACTATTGTGGTTAGTCCACTCTAAATCACTCTGGATATAACACAGTTTGTCAGTTTGGTCCCCCTTAGACCAGTTAGTTTAGAAGTATGAGAGTATATTGCCCTCAACAGCATCTGCTAGGGAGTTGTTTAGGGCTGATCCTCGCCTGGCTAGCCCATCGGCTGTCTCGTTTCCTTCAATGGCACAATTTCCTGGAACCCAGAGAGGAGAGACTTTGGATCAGATGGCACAAGTGATTGAGTTTTTCTTGGCATTGATCCACCAGATCTGATGAGGCGATTACCGACTTTATGGATTTAATTGCAACTTGGCTATCTCTAACAAAAGCGATGATATATTTGGGGTTTCCGGCTGGAAGACACGGGCAAAAGTCGGTAGGCAATAGGATTTCGATAACCCGAGTATTTCTGAGAAAATGCCGATGCCTACTCCGCTGTCCAGCGAAGAGTTTCTTGAAGCTAAGCTTTTAGAGCTTGTAATCAGTTGGAGACATAACCAGAAGATTTGGAGTGTGTCGAGGATTTTTCTGTGTTCTTTGGTCTAATTGTACAAGCTTCCTTTATCCTACAGAGTAAACCTATGCATAGATGTTGGTTTCAAAGAATATATGGGGTATTACTGAGTCATACTTCTGGTCTTGCGCATGCGTATAACTTCTCATCCAATAAGTACTCTGGGTAAAAATATGCGAAACGCGAACCAATCAAAACTACATAAGATACTTACAAAAGTACACTTGGTTGGTGTCAATTCATTACTTTTTGAAAAAAGACCCATTGAAGTTCAACCGCCAGCATAGAACACCAATAGAACCCTAATAGAACAATCCATCTTCATCTACACCGATGGCTCAAAGATGGCTATAGTCGTTCGGGGCAAGAGTGCGCATTTTGGACTTCGGGCTTAAATTCTGAAAAACTTACAACAGATAGCAAACAAAAGAGCCTATTATTTGGTAGCTCTATATTTTAGAAACAAAATTATACAAAAATATTTTATATTTTTTTTTAAGTTTCATATGTTGTGATCAAAAAACCAAAGTAAGTCAAGTTGCGCACTCTTGCCCCGAAGTCAGGGTAAGAGTGCGCAGAGGTATGGGTAAGAGTGCGCAGCCAGTTTAAGTCACAGTTTTCGTAGTTGAATTGGTTTGAAACTGTACTTTTGCACAAACCAAGTTCTTCGGCAGCATTTTATGGACTGCTTCCATTTTAAATCAGCTCCCTAGCCTCGAAGATTTTCTTTGGGGTTATCAATTTTTTTTCCGTTTGTGTTTGGCAGATGCCAGGCATTTTTCTGGAAAAGCAAAAACAGAAAAATAGTTCAGCTACGAGCGACCACCTACCGCTTACGACTGTGATGTGCTCGTTGCATCTTTCGATAGAAGGTAATAGCCTAAGATTTGTTATTATTATAAATAGTTAAATACTGGGTAAGAAAGCACTGCGCACTCTTACCCACAGAACGACTGCGCACTCTTTCCCTAGATGCTACTTTTTTTTCATTGTTTTGAAAATCTAAGAACCAATAATATTGTTCACTAAAATTTTATCCTAAATCAAACACACATATACACTGTTTATGCCTACATACTACTTATGGGGTATCGGTGTTGCCACGCTTTCCTGACACACTTTTAAAAATTAACTTTTTTTTTAACAAAATCCGGCTTTTTTTTCTTTGTCGATTTTCTTTGTACTGTTAATTGGAAAATTTTCGTAGAAGTTGTTCACCATTGGCGTTTAGTGAAGCATACATTTTCTCATTTCGCGATTGCTGCTAATTCTTTTACAGATGGAGAAAATGGAACTGCGTACTCTTACACGCTGCGCATTCTTACCCCAAACGACTCTATATGGGCAGGAACGGGAATCTTTTTCGAATCGCTCAATCTTTCTTAATCCATCAGACTGCTACATTACAGTAACGTTTCCCAGGCGAAGGTTCTGGCAGTGATAATAGCCGCCAGGGAATCTGTAATGAAGGCGATAACTCGAGATGATATTATCGTTTCCATTGACAGCAGGCAGGCATAAAAGCGGTCTCTGTCATTGAAATGAAATCGAAGCTTGTGCGTTGCTGTCGCGGAAAGCTGAAGGTCCGTGGTGCATAGCACAATGTAAGACTCTGCTGGTTTACCGGTCACAAAAGAATACCGGGTACTGAAAGAGCTGATGAACTAAGCACAACGGGCTCAGTATTGGACCTAGAACTAGCTGGCCCAACCTTCTCTGAACTCTCAACCTAGAAATAGAAAAAGAACGCTATTAGAAGCAAACAGTAGGTGGACTCTTGCATAGTATCTACGAGTATAACGTTATGGACACTCTATGAAAAACATAAGACAAATAAGAACAAGAGCTCTCTCTCTCTCTCATACTAAGAAACTAAGACTGAATGAAAATGATGAGGGATCTCAGGAGAGCACTCCTCATTTCTTTTGTTACTACCCAGGACTATGTCACATTGGATATAAGACTCTTGAGAGACCAGGAAAGACTTGAAACAACCAATTTCCGATAAACCAATGAACCACATTTGTAGCTTTATAAAAAGAGAAACCTTCCTCGTGAACAGCATGTATAAGGTACACTGGTCCCTCGCTTTGCGCGGGGGTTAGAGGAATGAAAAGTCTCGCGCAATGCGAAATCGCGCAAAGTGAAACCGCGCAAAGCGAAGTATGAATTTCATGTAATTTAGGGTGTTGCGTTCCTGAAAAATGAAATGTAAGCATTTATTCAAGCCGCGCAAATCGAATTTTGATAGGCAAATGCATTTCGCGCAAAAGTGAAACCGCGCAAAAAGAAGTCGCGCAGAGTGAGGGACTAGTGTACATCAGAATCGATCTAGATTAATTTAAGTGTGTCACTGTGAGCAACCTCAAAACCTAACCTAACCTAAATGTAGGCTCTCGGTTCAACTTTCAGGTCAGCTTCATTGTGTCGCTATGACGTTGCTGATCTTTCTGCGAATTTACTACAATATCATGTCACATCTAACAACAGTCGTCTGAGGCGGTCCTGATGGCTCCTTGTTCTCCTTATGTCTTTCACCCATTAAATTTCCTGTGGATAAATCCAATCAAACCTCGTTGCAACACACTGACCACTCACACAATACCAATACACATAAAATCGAAATTAAAAAAAAAAAAATAAATCGCACAACTTCAACAACAAAGTAAAAGTTCTCCAAAGTAAAATAAAAAAAAACTCGCCACAGATACTTCAAACTGTTTTTGTTAATTTTTGTTGTTGCCCTGTTATTATTATGAAATTTCAATATTGCACACACGCTCTCACTTAGATTGAATATAAATCATAAACATCAAAGCGGAACAACCGATGGTTATCATGCGAGCACAATGGACGAACGAGGTAAGTTTAACTTGAAAAAGAAAAAAATATAAAAATATGAAACAAAATAATTACGTATACGTACCGATGACCGATAATAATTTAAAAATTTCAATTTACAGCGCTTAGAGATTTAAAAACTTTTAGAATTTGTAAATCCACTACAAGTGAAGTGTACACGAATTTTAACAATCGATAGAGAGTAAGTGTTTATCCCCTTGAGGGTGAGCCGCGCCGATAATGCACCAGAACCCTTGTATGGTTTGGCTTCCTTCGCAAGGGTGTAACAAAAGCACAAACAATAGCTTTACATTGTTACACAGCCGTTGTTGCTGTTTCTGTGTGTTTGTAAATTTTGTTTTTTTTTTTTTTCTAATCTTGCTACCCATTTGTTATTTGATAAAGCACCCTGAGAATATGTCGGCACCAATGCACCTAAACGCACAATACCATTCACTTGAACTATAGAACCTGTTTGCCTCCACTTCACTAGATCACTGAATCTATCCATAATAGTAGTTGTATCTGCAGTATGTATCTGTGTGTGTGTGTGTGTGTGTATGAGTGTCGATTGCAGTTTTCTATCTTTTGCGTGACAAATAGTATCTACCTACATACCTATATATCAACACTTGAGCACCACCACTTCACCCTTAATGCTTTTGTATAAATATTTAATCCCCTTGTCCAATGCAATTGCCGTGATTGTATGTGTGTGATGCAATTGTATATACCCTTTATCTAGATTTAAACTCATTTTGTAGTGTTTAAATATTCTCAAGAGGGTCTAGAAGAGGGACGGTATTTTCAGGCACACCACGCAGATGAAAGTTTCAACCGAAGGGGGTTGGTTTCCCAATGGGGAGAGTTACACCACCGGGATTGCATGTCTTCAATGATTTTGCTATTATTGATGGAATCTATTATGTATATTTATTGTACTGCTTTTATTGTCTATGTTGTGTAAAATTTAGTGTTTAGAGATTAAATATTTTTTTTATTTGTTTTCTTTTCTCCTTTTCCTGTATGTTTTCCACTCCAGTTAAGTTTTTGTTTCATTTGTTTTTTTTTTTACTTTTTTTTTTACTTTATTGTGTCCAGGTTTATATAATAGATATTTGCATATTTGTGTGTATAAATAAATTTGATTTATCACTTTTCTGGTGAATTAATATTTATATATTATTTACGAATTTAATTTGAAACGTTTTGACTTATTTTCTTAATAAATTCGTACATATGTACATACATACATCGGTAAAAAGAGCAAAAGAATGTTTGTTAATTTGATGACTTTTTTTCCGAAGACATTTTTATAATACCTTTTTTTTCATAAGAAATGATTTTATATCAACAAATATGTAATATTTTTTTAACTTCTGTTTATAAAGTAAAAATACTTATAAATAAGTAGGATTCGAAACCACGAAAGCAAAGGATTTTCCCCAGACTTCTTTTTTAGGGTTCCGTACCCATATGGTAATACGGAACCATTATAAGTTCGCTCAAACTCAAAAATGTCTGTCACGATAAAAACATCAAGAACCGTTCCACCTAGAAACTTGAAATTTGGCGCAGTTATACATTCCGGTGGTCCACATACATGAGACATATAATCATTCAAAAATATTGTGAAGCAACTATGCAGGGTGGGCAAGATATATCATGTGGCCCAAAGCAAGGATTACAAAAATATTTTTTTCAATTTTTTCCGTTTGAAACTTCGGGAGTTATTAATGAAAATCTACGGAAAATGTGTGCAAAACACCATGGCCCCCACCCCATCTCCGAAACTACTGAAGTCAAAAATATGAAAAAATCATAGTTTGTAAATATTTAGCTAAATATCTAGATTTAACTATAGCGAATCTCATAAGTTGTATAGTTTTTTTTAAAAATTCACATAAACCCACCTGTTCTGCATTTCGAGTGAAAGTGGATTGAAACCGATATTGAAATTCACTCGGAATGGAATTCTGTGTTCTGCATTCCGAGTGATTTCGAATTTTTAGAATCCACTTCGAATTCATTTGTTTGAAACCTGAAACACAGCTGTCAAATCATTTCAAAATCATTGGAGATTTTCAGTACCTCGTTTTTGTTTTATGCAAGTGAATTAAACATTTAAGAAAAAATATATTTTATTGAAAAAAATGGATTCAATTTTGTGTTAAATGGTTGGTGAAAACCGAATTGAAGGAGTCCGCAGGAGAATTTTGCGAGATAAATTTAACATTCCTGATCTTCCCGAAGCATTGTAAGCAGAAGTTAGACAACTGAAGAGAAATAATTTATTTAAAAGAAAAATACTATGCAACATAAGTTGTGGTCGAAGTGGACTGAACTGGAAAGTACGCAGATGAAAGAAAAAAAGATGTTTGAATAATGAGGGATTCCGGGGATTATAAATTGCCCATTAACAAAATTAAATGTTTTATTTTGTTAATAAAAATTGTTAACTTCAGTTTCTTATCATTTTCCATCCAGTCGTTGTTCTAATTCCTTCACAAATCCTTAGTATACGCTTTGTCCCGTTTAACAAAATCTTGATGTTCTTCCATGTTATTCAAGAGAATACTCTCTTGCCTGTAATTTTTGTTTTGTACTATATTAAACAAAGGAATTATTTTAATACATTAATGGAAAGTCTTATTATTCCACTCATATTTTTCAAAATGATTTCGATCAACAAATTAATTAATTAATTCACTTTACAACGGCATGTGAATTCAATTCACGTCAAGAATCTCAAGTGAATTCAATTCACTAAAATCGCAGGATCTTAGGAATGCAGAACACGAATTTACAGCTGTCATCTTGAGTGCAATGCAGAACACCAAAATATTCACTTTCGAACATACAATCCACAATTCATAGTTTCATTCGGAATGCAGAACACCCAATTCCACTTTTGGTGGTTGAATTCACTAAAAGTGGAATGCAGAACAGGGGGGAAAATTAAAATAAAATACAAAAAAAAAAAGTACGAAATTCGCCAGGAATCGAACCTGGGACTCGCAAACACAGTAATACTGCGGCAAAAGGAGAAAAACCGACGCGCTACACACTCGACCACCGCGGTTAAAAAAGGGTTCGTCCAAGTTCTTACATAACAAATATCAGCTTGTAGCTACTCTGTTCTGTCGTCACGAATAAGAATAAAAAAAATAGAAAATAGAAAAAATGTATTCTTTATTATGATTTTATGATTTATTCAAATTTATATTTTCCAACAGGATTTACTTCTTCCATAATATCATCCAGAAATAGGAATACGGAACCCTTTGAGCGCGAGTCTGACTTTTTTTGTTGATTTTACATTGCAATTTATTTTTTTTTATTAAACATTAAGGGGACGTTTAAACTTTAAGTCTGCATAGCAACACAGTGCACATTTAATAAAGGGCGGGCAAATAGGTATTTTACCACGAGGCGAGTGTGGCGAATAAAATCTAAATGTCCAAAAAATAAAATGTTCATATTGACATCTGCCATCTACAGTCATTAACTATTTTAATTATGGATAGATACTCAATACAGCCTATTATGAAGCGACCGTTCACAAACAAAAAATGCATTTCACGCAGTACGTAATTTTTTCGGTGTTAATATAATATGTATATTCGACCAACTGAGCGTACAATTTTGAATGTAACAGATGTTCAGGTAAAAATATCTCTGTCATACGTAAAAGTGCGGCCTCTAAACCTCCTAAGAACCTTTTTTACTTTAGGTGGCGCTACAGCTCGGAGTGAACCTGGGCCTGCTTTTCGCAACCATTTGTGTGTGCGTGTTATAATTTTGCACGAATGGAGGGGACCTACAGTATTTTGCCGATTCCGATTGACAAATGATACTCTTTGATTGCTCGTCAGACATACGAAACAGGTGGCACCGTGAAAATAAAGTTTTTAGGTATTCGACCCGGGCTGGTATTGAACCTGAATAGCATTGCGTAGTAGTCCAAAGCACTTGCCACTACACAACGGTGCCCACCCTCCCAAGAACCACATAACTGATTTTCATGACCAAGTGACGATTTGGTGGTTCCAGAAACACGGTGTCATATGCCACACAGCCAGTGACACAATAAGTATTCCGGGACGCATTATCTCGCGAAACAGCGATATCCATGTAAATCATATAAGCAAGGATAAAACTTTCAATAATACACAACTGTCCAGTTATCCTGGACACCACACATAGAGTTAGTTGAATCCTAACATCTAAGTTTCCTTTCACTACGGCGATCTGTCTATCTCTCGTTCTTGTTCATCATGTGGCCACGCTGTGTGTAAATTATAAGCGTTTTCATATCCCCTTTAGAAAAAATAAATAAATATTTAGCTTCAGCAGTCCTAGGTAGAACCAAGCCTAGCTTTCCCGCAACCATGAACATTTGGGCGATATCATTTTTATCGATCAATAAGCATTGTTCAATAAAGAAATACAAATGATTCCAATACAATAATCGGTTTTTTCCATGTAGAAAATGTAACAAAAAAAACGTTAAATTCAGATGTAATGACCGCCACCTCTAAATAATGGACTTTGTGTGCAGAAATGTTATCGCTTGCCTCTTTAGAGAGTCCGCCATTCGAATCCTGATGATTCGGAAAATATTATCTCTCAGAAAATGAAATAAGGTTTCCCTATGACAGAGAACCTTCTGGAAAGACATAAGATAAGTAAAGAATCTGTAAATTTAACAATAATATCTCCGGAGTTTTCTAGACTTAGTAAAAGCTTACCACTGAAACAATCTCTCCGTTCCCTTGTCTGTCCTTTTGGTAGGTACTCGATTCGTTGTGTCCCATAATACTGTTAAATTTTGTTTGCCTAGGAGATAGTGAAAAATATAACTGAGCGCGGGAAACAGGCCTACCCTATTCAAAAAGTGTGGGACATTCTTAAAAAACAAACGCTTTCAATCCCTCCATCCATTCCGGAACCGCTTTTGCATTACCATAGTTCAGAGTGGTGTCATTTTCTTTCCGCTCTGCGGACGGGCTTTGTCCAATGTTGCCGTTCTGGTGACTTTGTCACTATAGTGGAATTTTCACTCGTTTAGTGACAAAACAAATTTCCATGTCACCAGATTTTTCGTGTTTTTTCTAATGAACTTTTGAGCAATAATTTTTGTGGCATGCGAAAATATATTTTTTCTTAGTATTTCGGCCCTAGTGCTGTTACATCCCTAGCATACGATTTTAATTACCTTTGTGGAAGGCTAAGCTGAATAACATTTTATTTTTTTTTTATAACTTTTCTTCTGGTACTTGTCTTGAACATTTCAGTAAATCTAGTGATTTTTGGAGGTTGGCCCACTGACTTTTTTTTTTAGCTTACGGCAACACTGGCTTTGTCATATTCGTCTCCCAGAACAAGTTTATTCTTTTTTGCCGACAAAACTTATAAGGGAATGTTTGCGTCTTACTCTCTCTTCCGCATTTTAAGCACTTACCTGATATAGGAGTATATTTTTTTCCACCTGTTGCCGCTAGAGGCCGTCTTTCTCATAACATTTACTGGAGTGACATTCCCTATCTCCAATTCCCGTCGATATCTCTCTGATATGCATCTGCAGCAAGTAAAGCAGATGTGATGAGCGTCGTCTTTTAGAGAGTCACCGTATTGGCACGATAAACCTTTTACTTTAGCTATCTTGTGGAGATACGGCTTAAAATATTTATTTCTGGTGAAAAACTGTGTGACGTAGTAATTTACTTCCCTATGTTTCCACTTCGTCCATTTAGTCACGTCCCTAGCCATTTCAGCAGTCCTGTTCGTTTCAGCCAGCCAACTGCTTTGCCACATCTACTTGGTGATCTCCTTCGTACCTGCAAATGTTCTTTCTGCTGTTCTCTTTCTGCCGCTAAGAGATCTATAAGAGTTACTAAGAGGATGGCTAGTCTGTCAGTGTGACGTAAATGAATACTTACTTAGTTGGCGCTACAGCTCGAGGTGAACCTAGGCCTGCTTCTCGCAACCATTTGTGTGTGCGTGTTATATTTTTGCACGAATGGAAGGGACCTACAGTTTTTTGCCGACTCCGAACGGCGAGTTGAGAAGCTCAATCGTGACAAATGATACTCTTTGATGCTTGTCAGACATTCGAAAGAGGTGGGCACTGTGAAAAACTTTTTAGGTGTTTGCGGCGGGATTCGAACCCAAGACCGCTGGCTCAGTAGTCCAACGCACTAACCACTTGCGCTACGGTGCCCAGACGTAAATGAATACCAAAAAAAAAAAAAAAAAATACTAACGAAATTGACATCCACTTGGAGTGACAATTTGATCAGTTTCCCTGATTAAGCAAGATTCTGTCTCAACTTTTGCTTCCGTAAAGTTCCAGTAAGATGGTGCTTCTGGCTGAAGATTATGTATAAAAATCTTCCTTTACGAATATAATGCCGTCATTTCTAGAGAAGTTAAAGTAACAAAGTACTCCTGTCTAATAAATATGATGTCATCGTCACTTACGTTAAATAAACAAAAAAGAGGGAGCTCACGCCCGGTAGAGGGAGTACGAATAAAATAAAGCTGAAACTGAAACCAAAAATGTGACATGCAAACGACAACGTGTAGATCATTTTATTAAATATCAATAAGTTCACAAACTCCTAACGGAATATGAATGTTGCCGATGATTTCGTGAATATAATGAATGCCATTTCAATTTATTAGCCGATAAAGCAATACATGAACGTTAGATGTTGTGAAAACTATCGTTAGCACGTCATGTAAGTTTCAAAAGAAAAGCATGGATTTCATAAATAGTGGCATTTGTCAGGGCATTGAAGAGTTGGCCATTAGGTTGGAGGTCTTAAATACTTAAATCAAGGTAACTGTATTAAAAATTTGAAATATCAGTTCAAAATTAAATGAATGACCACCAATAAAGAGTTTTCTCCAAACTGCAATTTAGTAATTTAGTCGTTTTTTTTTCCTTCTTTAAATATTTAGGCATCTGTAATGATCTTAAAGCCGAACTTTATTTATATGTAGCTTATATTAATACTTAAATATTGAATAACAATAATTATAAGTCCGCTCAGTAGTAGTGCCGAAACTTTTCTGTCATATCTGCGCACACAACTTCTATTTCAGATTCTAGATCTGGGTACTGCGCAGACAGCATTGCCAGATCTGTTGATTGTAGTTTAAGTCAAGGAAGTTATGCAAAATTGTTAAATGACTTATTCCCAATAACTTAAAATAACGGTTTGGGCAATAGACATACTTTAAAATGTTGTAAAGCCAGAAAGAACCCTTCCTTGATATGAACAATACCAGTACCATGTCCTTTCTTCCACAGGGGATATTTAGCATTTATCATCTGTGCTGCTATCAAAAGATCTTCGAAGTCGAATGCTCAATCTGATGCTCCATGGAGCAGTGATCCAGGCAGATCTAGTGGTACCGATTGCTGGGAGAAAAGCAGAATGGAAGCGAATTTCTAAGAAATATGCAGACCCTATTGCCTGTACTTAGCTCCCACCTACATAGTTATAGAACCTCATCCAGACCAATTTCATTGACAAATCGCAGTAAAAGATTGGGTACTATAAGTCTCAGGCTCTCTTAAGACTAATGGTGTCAGTGCCCCCCATGCCTCCAGTATGTGCTTTGGAGTATCACGCCTGTACCAAATAAGGATTCAGGGCATACAGACCCTTTAGTGGCAAGTTCGTCCGTATTTTCCCACATGTCCCTTTTCCCAGTAGATAGTCACGTTTCATTTTTCGCCCAGACTTTTAAGTTTGTCCTGGCATTGCAGATCATTCTCGATTTCATGACTTGAGCTCCAATTGCCCTAAAAGCTGCTTGGCTATCGAATATTATTGCTATGTCTCATCATGTCAATGTCGGCTTGAAAGACATTGCCCATGGATGTGTCCGGGCCCACCGATTCGTTCCTCAGTTCATCAGTCCATCAGTGTATGAGTGCGTTGATTCTTTTCATTACTGGCTTTCATATGGAAAGTGTTTGAACCAGTAAAACTTCCTGATGCCACCATCCATAGAATAGGCCAGAAGAGACATTAGCATTAGCCTTTTCCTCTTTCTATTCCTTTTTTGACAATTCTTAGGGACATCCAGTTTGGCTTCTAGAACTGGAGTGCTTTTCGTATCTGAGAGGGAAATTGTCTTCAGGTGTGGGGGGTTTCTGAAGGGTACTAGCATTGTCTTGACCGGACTGATATCTAACCTAACGTTATCGCAAAATTCGTTAGTTACTCTAGGGCTCTTTTCTATTATATCAAAAGGCTGGCATTAGCGTAAGATTGGCATCAGCGTAAGATTGAGTTGATTTTGCGAGGAGTTCATCATCGACAAGACTTCCACTTTGCGCAAAGCCCTTATTGGTGCTTATTTTGATGATTTGAAGCATTATACGATTTTCGGCTGATCTTGTGCTCAGAAACTCGTAAACCCAATTTATTACAGTGACATCCGTTTTTATTTAGGAAGCTACCAAAAGCTTCGTGTGAAGTATTATCAAAGGCTTCCTTAAGGTCTTAAAAGGCACAGAGTACTGTCTCCTTTGGATAATATTGTTCAGTTGGGATAGACGACCAATTTGTTTTGACCTGCCCTATAGATACTGGATTCCTTGACAGAAAATTCAGGGTCTAGTTGTCAGCCACAAGTAATCGTTCTGTCAAAGACGGGTCTATCTACAGGCCCTGTGTATTCCCTCATCTACCCGTGAAGATTAGTGAAGAGACGATTTCAAAAACCCTTCATATAGCCAATGTACTCATACCACTTTTTTCAATTAATTCGCCTTTTATCAAAACTATTAGTAAATTTATCAAAAGATCCATCAGTCCATGTACGAGTACGTGTTCTACAAAGCGTATTGTAGCTCATTCACTATCGATAATTGAGTTCGTAAGACTCGTACACGAATTGACAATTTAAATTGATCGGTTTGTTCTTACCTCTTATGGAGGGATTGATATCCCATCCTTCTGACATTAGATAATCATGAAGGAAGAACCCTGTCAAATGAGCATCCTTAGTATCCACTCAAATTTCTCTCTCTCTCAAAAAAAAAAAGAAACTGAATATAAACAAGTCTTGTAAACGTATCGATGGCAATTCCTTTGATGGATACAATAATAAGAGAGACAGTAAAAAGGACTCAATGCCCGCGAGCTACACGCATTCATAGCCAATTCGATTTAAGTCCCATCGCCCACCTCAGTCTAATGTCGGAACACCCCGTTGATTTCCCATGGAATACGATATACGACGGGGTTCAATGTCAGTTTGATATCCTTTTCAGTCGATGAAGGATATATTCTCATTCCAGCAAGGACGACTCACGACTGTACTACAACTCCGACGGAAGTATGAGAAAAATCATCTGTTTACTTAAGAGCTTAAAAGTTGAGCTCTTTGTCATCGTGTGTTTCTTTTTTTTTCCAACTTGCTTCTTTACATCTCTTCTTCGTCACCACGACCGACGACGCCGCATCGTCACGTCACCCTTTTCAGTTATCGGTGTATTTCCTAAGCAAATATTTATCCAACACTCATCAGTGTAATCCGGCTCGTGTTGGTTTATCTTGTAACGATAAAGGGCAACACAGAATTCTACGAATGAAGAGTAGGACGGAGAAAAAAAAACAAACACACACAAAACGATGATAGAAATAGCAACCGACAGGAGTGAAACGTAAAACAGGAGAAGCAACAATTTTTCCCAACTTAAAAAGGACGACACAGAAAGGACTTTTGATAAAGCCACAGTTGTTTATAGACACCGATAGACATAGCGCCATTTTGATGTTAGATCTATAGACTCTATGGATGGGGTAAAGTGCAGGAAAGGATTCCTCCCGTTTTTGTCCACTGCTCTGCCACTGAGATATAAATGATGATGGTTGGTTGTGAACAATTTTAAAATTTCACATAAAAAAGGAAACTCCGCCACTCGTCACTTGGACATGGATATGTTTACGGATGTGCGTAATTCCATACAAATCTAGAGACAAGGATATCAACATGGCTTAACGTTTGAGGGTATTTCCTCTTTGGCCCGTCGCGTCACGCCGCGCCGGTTGCCTGGAATAAACTCAGTCATGTTGAACTTTTAAATTGGGCAAGTTGTTGAATCGTTTTAAATTTATAATTTTGTGCTGAAGTTGATTTTTTGTTTTTTTTGTTCCTCCAAATCCGCCAGCCATAGCCCAGAAGGCAGAAGGATCATTAGAGTTGAGTTGAATAGAAGCGTATAAATCGATACAAGGTTAGCCTTTGAATTATGTGAAACCGGAACTCATGACCTTTGAATTTATTATGAACTTTTGAAGGGAAATACATAAGCAAGGCCACGATAAATAAATTATTATTTCTTTTTTTCCAAACGGTACTTGTATTTGTATGTATTGGGCTTTGTAGGCTAAGAATACTTTTTTTTTACCGTGGAGAATGTTTTTGGGATCCAGTTAAACGTTGCTTGATTTTCGTCTCGATTTCAGTTAGCTAGTCTTTTACCTTTTAATATTAAAATTTAATTACAAGCGTGTATATTAATATTCTTTACTTGAGTGTTCGAATGTTTTGAAAACTTTTATAATTACAGTCAACATTTGCGACCGTTCAGAATGAAGTGAGTTTAG
This sequence comes from Brachyopa scutellaris, assembly GCA_949775065.1. Classification (NCBI taxonomy): domain Eukaryota; kingdom Metazoa; phylum Arthropoda; class Insecta; order Diptera; family Syrphidae; genus Brachyopa; species Brachyopa scutellaris. The sequence goes on along the minus strand of OX459114.1, from coordinate 79,841,881 downwards.
CAACTGGAATTGGAACTATTTAAACTTAAGGCTCAACTATAATAATCAAAAGCAATCGGAAGCTACTGTCACAATTCTACGTTAAGTTCACTTCAGTATGTACTATCAATTGCTCAAGTTGCGAATTGCGATAGGTATGTGAACGGAAGCGATGTACACAGCTGTTCAAGTCAAATGTCAAATTTTTATACGAAAGAGCGAGTGAGTTCGCTCCTTTCATAAGTTAGTAAAAATGAACGAAATCTAAATGAATCGAAGCGAAAAGCTATTATGGTCGTCGTACAATTCCTTGTGTTCGCACAGTTACGTACGTCGACACACGCACCCATTCTACTATTATATGTCGTCCTTTAAAATAATGAAAGATTATTTGTATTTAGGTGAGCTAGCCGGCTTTATAGCGCTCGGCGAATTGATCCATTTTTATCGTTTTGACATAAACCACTGAATTAGAAAAGCCTTTAATGCACTCTTTATTTGCAAAAGAGCGGCTGAGAAAAAAATGTGGCCTCAAACCGGCAATGATGCACTGGCTATACGTCATGATGGTCATATCCATACTCACATACAGGGCACTAGTTTGGTAGAAGGCTGCAAACTAGGAAACGACAACGGTAATATAAGCGGCAGCGGTACAGAGAACAGCTGGTGTTGCCATCACAGGTGCCATTCGCACGGCGCCGCTGGGACTGGAGACGTTCATCTGCCTTCTGCAACTCGATATGCATTTAAGGCAACTCATGAGTAATAGTGCATTAAGGCTCACCATTATCGGTATTTTCAAGAATAGCGGCAAAGGACACTGTACTATTATTACAGTAATCCAAATGGATAACCCAATAACAACAGACGATACCCGTTCACACTGGACTTCATCACACCATACAAAACTGGGCATCCTATGTGGAAAGGGTGGACGAATAATACCGTTACTCGGCATACAGAAACTGCAGTCTTCACGGACGGGTCTAAAACAGCAAACGGAACCGGCGCTTAAAGTGTTCCCTAAACTCCCGGATACCTGCCGTGTTTAAGACTTTGATCAATTGTGACTCCCAAGTACTAATAGTTCTTAGCTATTTCAATAGAAAAGCAATTTGCATCACATTCAGAATATTCATTGTACAGGATACTACCTTCACAGTTAAGCAAGCTAAATCTGTGACAATTAGCTGCACGAAGCACATGAAACTAACTTCTGGAGATACCTTAGCGGTTTGGATGAAGTACATGAGCTTCGTTTTACTGCTTACTATTCACTAATGTTGCTCAAACCATAGTCTTAGCAGATGCACATCATGGTTGACTTCAGCATGTAGGTTAAAGAAATTATTTAAACCATACGCAAACGCGAAGTTATCAGCAAGAGCCTGAAGCCTACCGTTGCAAGAAAGACTAAAGACTGAGTTAACATATATTGAGAACAGTAAGTGACCAAGCACAGATCCTTGCGGCACGCCGAGATTAATGATCTCAGAGACGCTTACAATGTCCCCAATTTTAACTTTTAGCATCCTGCTCCAAAGGTAAGATGTAAACCAATGTAAGAGTCTCAAAATCCTACGCGATACAGTTTTCCCAAATGAATTTTGTGATCCACCATGTCAAAGGCTATACACATCTGCAAAAACTAAAATCACCCTAAGCGACTTATAGCACACTTATATACCCGCAAAGGATGAATGACATTAAAAAAAACTGCTACCTAAAAGTAATTAAGGATTATTCTGTAAAAATGGGTGTTGCACTTTCTATGCTAGCTACTGTAGCTACAAAAAGTCAAAAGTGACAAAAATCAAGAAGAGCATCTTCGGTGGAGAGGTTTTCCCTAAAAAAGATAATGTTCGTAAGAAATTTCAGAACTCTACAAATAATATCTAGTTTATAAATCCTTTGCTTTCTTTGTTTATATACGAAATATTTAATTTATTATTACAAAATAACGATATTGCGATATTGCCACCTTAAAATATTTTAAACAGTAGGTATTTCCCAACATTTATCGATTTCAAGTAGGCTTATAAGATTTCCTGGTTTCTGCCACAAAGTTTTCCTCTAAATTCGGTTTTTATTTAGTTTCCAAAATTTGTATATATTTTTAAATCGAGTAGTTAAATCAATTTTTAAATTACTTTTATGTTTAATCCGCTATTTATAAAAAAATTGAATTATTTTTAAGAACTGATATTAAAAGACCCCATAGCGCTTCTGTCCGATAGAATAGATATCTAATACTTTTTATTACAAAAAAAGTAGTAGCAGATAGTAGCGAGGAATCAAAATCGCTGCCTAATGCAAAGGAACCCTATAGCCCGACCAAAATAAACCCAAGAAAAACAACGTACAGTGGTGGACATATAAATAGCACAACTTTTTCCCATGTATTACAAATTAAATTTCCGTTAAATATAATCGAAAAACGGGCAAAAAAGATATGCACACGTTTAGCTTTCAATACCAAAAGCAGTTATGGTTAACTTTTCCTGCTTTCGGCATAGCAATCAAACACATCGTCGATCACAGTGTGAAAAGGCGTGTTTTGTCCTGGCCACATAAATAAAACAAAATCTTCATGCGCAGTTTTACTAATATTTCGTTGATATTTAATTATTATTAAATTATTCATTTAATAGCTAGTATATTTAAGTATCAAACTAAGGAAATATTAAGTATCAGGAAATGTCGTTAAGTATGGGAAGAGGACCACATTTCTTAGAGGAATCACGACAGCTCATCTTCAATTTGGAGGCTTATCGGTTTCAAATATTTCTGAGCAACTACAGTGTTCCACTATACAATGTTATCTACGGGGCCTTATATGTCGCGTGGAGGTGTTTGGAAATATTGCCCAAAACACATTTGCAGAATTCTGTACGTAGAGAAATTAGAACATACATATGTACATGTTTCAATACGCGAAGCTACATGCAAATTCTGTATGCAGTGCTGTTCTGCAAGATGTCTCTATTTCTAAATTCTCTGCAATCGACAATGTTGACACAACCCAAAAGAAAAAAAATACAGTTTGTAGTTTGACCGATATTTGAAGTTTCATTGTTTATTTATATTTCAAAATGGAAGATGAGTGGAATTTGTAAAATAAAATATATTTCAAATAGGACTGATACACACATAAAAGCAATGCCACTATTTGAATTTTTTTGTATTTTGTAATACTATCCATTTTTCTCAAATCACATGAAAATAATTTTTGCAAAAACCAGTACCTAGCAGTACGTGACAGTAGCCGATTCTCTGCACATCAAATAATTTCTTCACGTCTAATTAACCTGCAGTGATGCGCACAGTAGTGCATACAGAATTTCTGCACATGTGTTTTGGACATATAAAACATATTGTAAGAGCTCCAATGCCCAGGAAAACCACACAGAAGTGGACAAACGGATCTACAGAGTTAGTACAACCGACCCATTTTTGAGGTATTAAGCTATAGAGGGAAATCTTATGAGTTAGCATTTCCTTAGGACTTAGTGTATCCGTAAGAAGTTTAAGAAGGCATGTGCGCAGGGAAAATAATCTTGAGAGGGTGCATAGCACAGAGAAATCCGCTCGTGACAAAAAAAAAAAATGCAAGGGAATACCCCCAGAAACCGATGTTTTCTTGGAAAAATGTACTGTTGAGTATTAAATCCGAGTTGTGTAGGTTCGGATCGGAAGGAAAAAGGTACGTTTGGCGTCCACTTAACCAAAATCAGAAATCCAAAACACACTATCAAAATGGTTAAAACGTTGGAGAAAATATGATAGTGTTGGTTGGTTTTCTTAGCGCGGGGCGGGACCGATTCTGAAGATTACCAGAAAAATGGACAATTACGTCTATACAAACCCATTATCGCGGACAGCATGATCCTATTTGCAGAGGACAATATGCCACTGGTATGGCGTTTCATGCATGGCAACGATCCTAAGCGCACTTCCTGCCTTATATGGTGTTGTCTTAGTGATCAAAATATAAACGTTTCATTGTGGCCAGTACAATTTCGTGATCCGAAATCGATCGGGAACGTACGAAAAGAGGTTGGGCAGCACAAATAAATTAGCAGTCAAACCATGCAATTCTGCGGAATTGTGGGAAAAAATAATACAAGTCGCCTGGAGGTATATTGCAAAAATACATTGTGAGGCTTAAATGGATAGTCTTCCGGAAGGATGTGCAAATGGACTCAAAAATAAAGGTTTTCCATCAAAATACTAGCTGTTAGGCTTTGTCCATAAAGTTATTTCATATTTTGGCGAAAAGAAACGTAGTGTGCTATTTACGTGTGTATGTGTATTTCTTTTTAGTCTCAAGAATATTACATTCTTCGGCTAGTTAAAGCGATATTTTAAAATATGATAAATACTATTAGTAGAACAGTCATTTTACAATTGTCTTTATATTGAGAAAATTTAAAATGTGCTTGTCTATAATGTCCACCACTGTATGTGGCTTGCAAAGAATCATAAAAAGGTTTTCGTGTTTCATAAATTTAGAGGTATATGACTACATTGTTACTTATTGCTCATTTTGTAAAATGAAGTGATGGAAAGAGTTTAAAAAAATGCGTATTCATCTAACTAAAACTAAATACTGATTAGTTAGATGTATCCATACCACCAATTAATTAGGTACTCCAAAATAAAAATAAAAATTGTGCAAACATAGTGTTTTGAGTGATAATTATAATTTGTTTTAATAATGAAATGAATTTATCTTTTCTTCATTTAAAGTTCAAATAAGTTTAATTTAATTCAGTTTTAATTTAATTTACGAAAAAAAAAAAAAAAACAAATCAATCATATTTTATTACAGTCAGAATTATGGGCATGGATGAAACCTACCATCAGCGTATATTTGAAGATAATATGGCCCTTATCGATACACCACTAATAGCACCAGCAAGTACACATTATACAATTCAACATCACAGTGTCATCACATATCCGTTCAATGTGAGTGATTTCCAACGCAGCACCTCACCAACAGCGGCCGGAGATAGTACGGTTATTGATGGCAACACCAATGCTTACCAAAGTATGTTTTCCAATTAAAACAAAAAAATCATTTATATATAACTTCTTCAGGGGTTTTCTTTCTGTTACTATTATATTTATTTTTTTGTTATTCTATTAACGGTATTATATTTTTTCAAACACCCTTGAAGAGGTTGTCCTTACTTTTTAAATGGGTGTATACAATGAAAAAAAATATATATACAAATTCACATCAAATCGGTTCGGAGAAAATTTAGAAAACTTTAACAAACAAATTTCATATTGCCATTATTTTTTTTATTTCCTCTCTTTTAACATAACTTGTTTACAGAGATTTTTCAACAGATCTTTCTTAAATGTTCGTAGTTCGCTATTTCCTATTAACTTGAAGTTTCGTTTCATTTAACAAACAAAGAAAAAAAAAATTAATTTTGCTTAAATAATTTTCCTTTAAATATTTTTCTTGTTAATTTCTGAGAAAAAAAAATAAGCACGCTTAAATTTATATTTTCCCTTTGCACTATAAAAAAACAACAAGAACAAAAATTCATTTTCATTGTTGTTACAGCAAAATAAAAAAAAAACTAAACATAAAAAAACTGTTCGCTATCACCTTGATTTAAAATTATTTTAATTTTTTCTGTATTCTTTCTCAATTAACTCATGTGTCTCATTTTTTAAGTTGTTTAAAAATATATAATTTCGCAGTAGAATATTTTTTTTTTTTTTCAAATGCACTGCGAATCAGTAATTTTGATTTATTCTTCTTTTATTTTAATTTATTTCCTTCAGGGTGTAATAAAACATAAATCGATAAACTTTCCACTCAATGGTAACATATTTATTTAATTTAATTGCAATAATTACTTCGCTACTGCAAATGTGGTTTGAGGACACACCTACAAGTATAAATTGCTGTAAAATTATTTTCAATTAAGTAATAATCCCCCCTCTAGGGTATTTTTTCCACGCAGGTGATGCTAAATCGTGTCACACTATGTAAATAAATTTTAACACAAATAATAATTACAAAATAATAAATAAAATAAAAAAAATATTTAACAGAGTTTAAATAATATCTACAAAAAAATATATATATACATATAATCAGCATATAGTTTAAAACAAAAAAAAAAAAACAAATGATTAACAATTGAATAAATAGGTGTGAACTAGAGTTGAACTTTTTGTGTTATTTTTTTTTTTTGTTTTTGCTGTAGTACATTTAGGACTGATTTCTGCATAAATCCATGTACAGGGTGTGTATCGTAGCGACAGGTACCTATGTACATACATATATAGATAGTCTCTTTTAATTGATACCAGCTGCAGTTTTTTTGGTTTACTAACTCGCACCAACACATTATAAAGTTTCATTTATTATTTTATTTATTTTTTATTTTTGCTATGCAATTTTTTTTAAAATAAAAATCGTTTTGTATTATTTTCCCTCTTTGCTTCTGTTTTTTATTTGGGTATGGGATTAAAAAGGGTACATAATGTATATTTAAAACACATGGAAACTTGCGTTTTGTTTATCAATTTGAAAAATTTGTAAATTCACGCGAGCAATTTTAAAGTTAATTTAAGTATTTTAAAGTGGTATTTACTTTTAAAATTATTAATTACTCTTGTTGTGATATGTGAGTCGATAATTTGAAGTATTTTGCACTCAAAATAAAATTACATATATGAAAATGTGTTAATACATTTAAAACATATTTGAACTCGGAAAATGTACATAACATGAATATTCAATTCTTATAACATTATAATATGATGCTGATTGAATAATTTATTGAATTAAGCTTGTACCAAATATTCGATTTAAGCTACATTTCCAGTCATCGAAGTTTATGCTAAAAGATTGGGATTAATGTCCTTGTCGATTTCGAGCATATTTTCACTTCCAGTCCGCTAAGCAAATTCTTCTGACATTATTTCTGGAAGGAGACCTTCATGTTCATTCTTCTTTTGAACACGAGCCGTGGAATAAGAAAAAAAAACCTTTTAGTTGACAGCAGAGTCAATGAAGTCCATATCTCATACATACTTTCTAGCATCCAGCTATTCCAGACTTACTTCTCATGGGCCTTCTCGTTTATATTCTTTGCAGCAATGAAGAACTGCTGTGAAATGATGTTTGGCTCCAAACTCTTTCCCTCTTTCACGCATACGATGTAAAATGGTTTTCGTTAAGATTTTAATTTATCAATTTAGTTTCTGATTTATTTTGAAGCTTGAAAGCTTAGTTCGGAATAATATTAAGGACTCTATACCGGTGATAGCTTGACGAATGTTAGCTTCCGAATGATCCAAAGCCTGTGGATTGTCGACATAGTCATGTGCTTCGACGTACATAGCTCCAAATAAAATAATCTAGGGGTGTCAAATTACAAGACCGCCAATCGCAAAACATTCCTAAACGTCCAGCATTTTATTTGAGCTCTCTATAGTAGGACTCGTCGAGCTTTTTGTATATAAAAGGAACCTTAAACAACTTTCTATTGTGGGGTTAATCCACTTAAGAGTAAATTAAAAACCTCGTGATCAACTTGCTTTTAAGTGTAAATGACCGTACTTTAGGGTAATGAAAAGCTTCTCAACATACCATATGGCACCTGGAACCTGGATAAATTTAAATTTGGACCCTGAGCCTGATGTGTATTTGATAGATTCCACTTAGTATCTCTGATAGATGAGTTCTTCGGAGCTGTGATGGGATCTATTTAGAAAAAGAAGAGAGAGAAGTTTTGGAACCCTATGATCTGACATTGCAGATTTTAATAACTGGCAAGGAAAAAGCCTTACGCACTTCAGTCATGGAATGATAAAGAAAACCACTGCCAATACAATAGCTTAGGCATTCTGTAGTGATTTTGACCCATCCGGAAACCTTAAGAGATACTTGGAGATGTGCTCATTTCCTTGGTGTCTTTTCAATCATTTAAAATCGTTCAGTTGATGATTCATCATGAACTTAGTCTGAGGGATTATTTTGTTGAATCGTAAAGGTCGAGTACTTTACTTAAGGATTATTTTAGAACTCATCGTCAAATTCGCTCATCTTAGCGAACATCACAATGTTCTGTGAGTGAGATAAATAGGAGATAAATCTCCTAACACCCCAATTATGTAGACTATGCTCGCATTCGACTCACAAATGCGACTTTCATAATTGGGGAGAGTATCAAAGGGAGCGGTAGCTAATTTAGGCTAAGACTTTATAAAGAAAAATAGAGTACCTTGGTAACAACGAAGTTCTTTTAAAATGGTAATGGTCCAGATTAATAATAATTGTTAACTTCCTAAATTTTTTGTTTCTATTTATTATTTTATTTTTTGCTATCAGGACTTGGCTTAATGATTTGCCAAGCTTTTCTTATAGTTTTTGGGACACAATCCCATTAAAGAATAATATCAGGCTAAGGCTCCTAAATAACTTATCAATTAATTAATAAAATTATATTGTATGTACGATAGCCAAATTCTATAACTTTTTTTTTTTTGATCAACTGTAACTCAATACACTCACGACAAAAAAACAAATTTCGCTCTCTTGTATTTATCTTTTCATTGATCTATCGAAATTCACCCAACATCGTGTGCTTCAACGCGCGGTCAATTGGAATCGAAATCGTGTAATTAATCGTTTTGCATCCAAAAAAAAAACAATTACATAAAAATTTGCAAAATAAAAACAAAAAAACAACACAAAAACCAAATACACACGCATGCAGGTGGCCAGGATGTTGAAGCGGACCTTTCATCGGAAATAATCAAGCAACACTTTCAGGTGAGTGAACAATGAATGAATAAATCAGCAGCATACGCATCCAGAGGACTCTAGTACAAGGCAACATATTCGAGTACATGGAAAAGTGTCCACACCCCATTGACGTATAGAGTACGTGATGGTGGCATTTGACGCATTTCAACTTAAGGACACTTTTCTTTGTCACTCAGCTAGCCGCGCCAGTACGAGCCACTCTCAGTTTTGTAGAAAATCTCATCACCACTCGCACTCAGTCATCATTGTATCTTTTTATCGGTTTCTCCCGTAGAGTACCTGTCACACAGCATTGGATACATGCAGGGAAGATCCGTCCTGTTCGACATCCCTGCAGCCAATGCTGATGCATTGTGAGATGCACCGATGCAATCGGAATGCGTGCATGAATTCACTACAAGCGTTCTACAAGGGCCCGCACGAGGACTTGAATCTGGATATTGCATTTTGCCTCTGCAAGTGAGTAATATTTTCTAGATAGATACTTTATTCATTTCAGGATTTTCAACTCACTGACACTGGCAGTGGCATGGGCAAGGATTGGCATGGAGAGCCTCTTGTTTCATTTAATGGGTGGAATTTCCCCCTTTTATGGTTAGGATCAGAAAGCTGATGTGAAGCAGGCTTGTTGAGTGAGCAAACTAGAATGTGTGCAGCTAGAAGCGATTGGAAGTAAATCAATGTGAGATTGGAGGCACTTATGGATTGATAGAGATTTGAAGGACATTGCCAATTGATTGTTTTTATAGTTGGCGATACAAATGATCAAAGCATAGATACAAGTCATCATAACAGCAAAACAAATGAATGTGCTCAACATAGTTGATGGAAGAGTGTCGTTGGAATTATGTAGTTTAAGTGGTGAATTGCGCATTATTATTGCTGAAGAAGAAAGGACTAATTCTGAAGTGGATTATACCAGAAGGTCTTCCAGAATAAGGTCTCACTAAACAGAAGAGATTTTCGAAAATAAAAAAAATTAAAACGGAGACGTATCATGCATAATGTGGTTCCATGGGTTGGGTGACACTTAACCTCATTCTGCTTAGACATGGCAACGATTCAGTAGTTTAATTTTAGGCCAAAATAGTCGAACAATATCTTTTAATTGAATTATACTCTTGCGCCCTTGTAAGGAGTTAAGAATACCACAATTTATGGAATGTAACCATCAGTGTCGTATAAATAATAATAAATCTCGTAAACTTTACTTTTCTGGCTTTTTCTGAGGCCAATTTGTCAATAATATTGCATAGGTGCAGGGAAATAACTTCACGGGCAATAGCTTCACATGGGAAATAACTTCACCTCGAGTGGGAAATAAATGCACATTTTTGATGTGAAGTTATTTCTCACTAAAGGTGGGCAATAATTTAACCAGAAATTTTGTGAAATTATTTCCCACCTATGATTTTTTCGAAAAACTCAGGGGTACTGTGGAATAAAGCCGAACGAAATTAGGCCGAATTTGGCATTATGTATCTCTATTTTTAAGTGGAAATAAGGCCAAATGAAGAAAAATTTGGCATTTGGCTTTATCTACTTATAAAATTTGCGCGAATTTTTCACTATTATTCTATCTTATGCTCAAAAACTAAAGATTCCATTTCAAAATTAGATCTCTTATTTTTAAGCTTGCATGGCCAGGACAAATTTTAAATTTATATATCTAATTTTGAAATGGAATCTTAAGTTTTTGAGTAATAGTAAAATATTTGCGCGAATTTTTGAGGGGACCCCGCTCCCCCATTCTCGGTTTCAAAAAATCGATTTTTTTTTTATTTAATTCGAACCTTTTACTATTCAAGAATGTTCCTTTAAAATTTCAAGTTTCAAGTACTTCACATCAAAAATGTGCATTTATTTCCCACTAGAGGTGAAGTTATTTTCCATGTGAAGTTATTGCCCCTGAAGTTATTTCCCTGTACCTATGGCATACATTAATAATTTTTGAAATTACGTACTCAATCGATAGCATAGCGAGATTTCTCAACCGTTCATGACCAATCTTCAATCGTAAATAATTTTTTATTAATTTTAATTTGCTGAAAGATCTTCACAGCTGGCACAGGTAGGGGTAGCGTCAATGTTAGGCGAAGTTAGGAAACCAAAATCAGAATCTACAGCAGCGTACCTTTGAAATCTCCAACCCATTTGCTGAATAAGTGTGTTTAGTGCATAGTAAAGCTGAATCTTAAACTTTTGAAGTAGTGTCATTATTACGGCACCATCCTTGGCCCTTTCGCTTTTCAGAAAATTCGGGTTCTATTGATAGCTCGTCTACTAGATTTTTTGCTGTATCAATACACATCTCTATTTGATTTGTTCTGAAATCAGTCAAAAAATTCACAGGGCAAGTGATGATGAGGTCCGTTCCCATACCTGTCCAAAATTGTTAAAAACGAAGATTTTTCGTAGTTTTTCACAGAAGAGAGAGCTAACAAGAGAGTAAGAAATTTCCCCAAGCTGCAAATTTAAGCCCAAAAAATTTCTTCTTTCCATTTTTTGTTGTTCAATGCGTTTCTGTAGACTCCTTCACACTTTTACTTCTCTCTGAGAGATTTTTACCCCCACTCCTTGAAATTTGAGAATCTGTGAATTTTGGTTCACTTTTTGCCACTTGTCCTTCATATGAAGCGCACAGTGCTGTGCAGTGAAGTCCGAAATTTGTTAGTGTTTTTTAGGTGGAGGCTAGTGACAATTAGTCACGACCCAACACGCAAACTTAGCAGCGCTATTATTACAGTCAGCTTAGTAGCGGAAAATGTTAACATTCCCATAGGTGCTGTTAACGGCAATATACTCCCACAGTTCCCAAAACTAGCCGGTCTAAGGTGAATCAGACTAACAAACTGTCATATCCAGGTCGAAAACAAATGAGCTGCTCCAAAGAACTCGCGAAGACATCGCAAGATTAGTGGCAAGTACAGGGCACTCCGTGGGCACCGTGGTGTAGTGGTAAGTGAGTTGGACTACTATACGAAATGCTGCCCAAGTTCAATCCCAGCAAATACCTTAAAGTTATTTTACGGTGCTACCTCTTTCGAATATCTGACAAGCATTCAAAGAGTAGATATCATTTTTCACGAGAAGCTTCTCATCTCGCCGTTCGGAGTCTGCAAAAAACTGTAGGTCTTTTCCATTCGTGCAAAAATATAACTCGCACACACAAATGGTTGTGAGAAGTAGGCCCTGGTTCACAACTGTACTTGCCAATATGGAACCAAACTAGGGATCCTTCGCCATACAGCGCATACTTGGCGAACCTATCTTCGACGACCTTAAAAAGATTATTGAGAAAAGGATTGAAGAACTTATCCTTACACTTTAGGAGATCATCAAATTTTCTATTGAATTAATTCAGTTGCGCTTTCGATGCGATCCTAAACTCTTCTAGGGTCTATGCTCAAGCACAGAGGGAATCGCCGGCAGAGAGTTACCAAGATCATCACACATTCCCTAAAAAAAGTTTAAAGAGGCTTTTATGGTAATGGAAGATATATATGAAGCTCGCGCAAGTATACATTATGGTCGAAGTCTTTCATTTCCGGGTCATATTCCTCTACATTTTTCAATGTTCAAGCCCAACCATGTATGTACTTGTACATACATACCTAGGACTAGGCCTGCCATAAGTTCTGTTACAAATTCAAAATGCCATAAAAAAAAACTAGTAAATATATTGTATAAAGTATATTATTTAATTTATTAGACCATAATATTGGTTATTAGAAAAAATAGGTTTCACTCGAAATGACTGCCATTTGCTTTCACACAGGCTTTCAAACGTTGTAGCCATTGGGCATGGACATATTTGATGCTGCAACGGTTAATGCTTTTTTCAGGCTTCTCAAATTTCTCTGAGGAGTCCTGCAGGCAATGGTCTCCAATTCTGACCATTACGCATAATCTAGTGAATACAAATCTGGACTTCCCTACGGCCAATCTTCTGCTACCATGAAGCCAGAAATATTGTCCCTGAGTCACTCATATGTGGTCTTGGCTAAGCGTTGGAGCTGAGTCCTGTTGGAAGATCCATTTCTCTCTATTGAATAGAGTATTGGTCAACTCCTTCACAACACCCTCTAGCACATCTAGTTGGTAAACTTTTTCACCTCTTTTCCGCAGAAATGCAGGAATGTGACAGCATGGTGAGAGACGTCACACCAAACCATTATGGAAGTGGGATAATGGCCACGCTCAACCCTTGAAATGTTTGCTTCCTTAGATGATGCTGCATAAAATTGGTTATTTTGCAGTTGAAAACTTCTTCCACGCGGTAAAAATTTTCTCATCCGTAAACAGAACGTTTACATGGTCCACGAGCAGCTTGCATCTTTTCAGACTAATTTTTTCAGGTTAGGAGTTAAAAGATGTCCCGTTGACCGATGATAGGCTCTCATATGAAGATTATCCCGAGTCAGCTTCTGCTTGTTATATCCAATTCCTTGGACATAATTTTCTGCTTCCGGAGGTGATTTTTGCGAATTCGTTCTCGTTCGAGCGACGCGCGGAGGACCAAATCTTGGCCTGTCCTTTACTTCAGACAATTGGCTGCTGAAGCGACCAATAGCCCGATAAATTAACATTCTCGATATTCAGCAACTCGAAAATTGGGCCAATAATCTCTTCGCACTTATGCAACGCTATTACCGTGATTCGATTCTCTTTAACCTTACTCTATGATAATTATAGAATGCAAGCTGAAATCAAATTGACTTGTATTCTGTACGAATCAATGCACGTGTTTTGAACAAAAAAAAGTTAACGGTTCTATTCTTAGAAACAATTTTAAGCAATGAGAGCTGGAAATTGTGTAACAGAACTTATAGCGCAGGACTAGGTGTAAACATACCCATAAGAAATGTATTCTTAAAAAAAGATTGTCCTTATATTCCTGTTCCAAAATTGTTGCTGAGTACAGCACATTAGGCGTGTTTTTTTGAAACGTAGCTAGCCAGTCGTTCATTAAAACGATTCCCAGCCAGCCGAACGCAGCTGACTTACCTCCAAGTTGGTGTGTGTGATTTCGGTCATATGTGTGTGATTTCGATCAGCTGTTAAGTGTGAACTGTCAAAGTATTCGGCATTCAACCAAATCGATTTTTTGTTATTTGTTGTGAAAACAGTTAATTTCGGTAATTTATTCAATAGATAATTTACATAAAGTGATATGAAATCATAATATAGTGGATTATTTCAGTGAAACATCATTTAGTAATTGAAATTATATAATTTTCATACACGGCAATCTGTCAAATGTTCTACAAATCGCTTTCAGCGCCCCCTGACGATGAGCAGGCGTAAAATTCCTAGCCAGCTGCTATTGGCTGCGGATAAAATCAAGAGTTGTAGCCAGCTGGTTGTTGTATTTGTTTTACGTGTGAAATTTGGCTTTGCTAGCAACGACTGGCTAGCTACGTTTCAAAAAAACACGGCTATTGTTTTGAGTTTGTTGTACTTTTTATCACTTTTGTTCCGATGTAGTTCTGGCCTTAGCCCTTTTTTCTTTAAAGTTTTAACTATTTATCTGAAAAACAATAAAAATATCTGTGAACAGCTTTAAGGAATTTTTATTCATTCTGACCTGATTGCCTTGTCGTGTATGATTAAAGTAACATTTTTTTTTCTCTTTTTATCTTCCTGTTTCAGGAAAACAACGAATCGCCACGATATGTGCATGATTGCCCAGGAAAAGCTCCATCCAGTGTGTGCACAAAGACCGCCCGATAGCATAAATCCACAAAATTCGAACGGAATATTCTACCATCCACCGCCAGCATGTCATGTTGTGGCTGATTTATGCAAAGAGGATCGAGAATGCAGGTAAGTGAAAGAGAGTACGAGTAGATATAAACACACGTGTATGTATGTGTATATTTTAATGGTGTGCATGCATATGGAGTCCTTTCTCCTTTGGTTTGGCTGGCATCATTGTGTCGGCTGACAAAGAAATCATGCCGCAATAATTGTTCAACTCAACCGTTATGTACAATTTTAGAATACCTGTCGCTGTCATGATTGTGGTCAATTTTGAGGGAAGAATGACATGTACCATGACGGGAGAGATGAACTGCGAGACATATAAATCAAAATTTTGGTGGTCGTTTTGATCGGGCATCATGCTTTGGTATAAGAAAAAACCACAAGGGCAATATTGGTGCATTGGTTTTGCTCGAATTTGAAACAGAGATGGCGTAGATCCTGGACCGTTTTATTTTATTTGCGACAGCTTAAGTGAGACTTCTACGGTCCATCTTTTTATCAGGCCCCAGTTCATAAAGCAACATTTTCATTTTCATGCATTCTTGCATCTAAAGATAAGTTGACACAACAGTTTAAGCAATTTTGCCAGAACTGTCAAAACTGACAGAATAATCATCAGAACGCACTCTGGGGGCTGGGAAAAATGTTAACAGTGATATTTGAGAAGTTTTGTGAGAACTGTCAAAAGTGAAACTAAATGACGGAATGCAAAAATATTCTTCAAGAACTTTTGGTAGATATTTATTTCTTACCCGACTATGGCAAAATAAATTATAGCCCTGATTTTCACAGGCTGGGCCTGTTTTTTGTCTACGGTAAGAAACGACTGAAAATCTTACACCGAGTTTGAGCGGTTAAATGATGTAGGAAACTAAAGCGGCCCATACACGCAACACTTGTCTGCACACCGGTGTCGGTGCACGGAAATTTTTCCCGGGTATGGGCTGGTGTGCGCACCGATTTTTCGGTGCCAGACACGGTGTTACTAAAATGAAAAATTTTTGATTTTTGGTGTCAGTGTTCCGATCGGTGTGATGTGTATGGGGATGTGCGTGCGCATTTGCTTATTCAGTTGCAGCCGAATCGTTGTTTAATAAAGATCTCACGTCTCTCAATTGCTGTTTTTAGAATGTCAATGCATGATTGCGAATTTTGGCGCAACTTCATTGACTTATTGAAGTAAAACTTCTTTAGCCGCGATAGGGCAAATTTGCCTGAATCAGACGAAAAGTGAAACCCCTTCTCCAACTTCAACTGGCAATAAAATCTAGACACATTATAAAAGGAAGTCCCCAAAATTTGGCTAATCTCGAGAACCACTAAACGGACTTAGATGCGGTTTTCACTATTATGGTCTGCATTTCCTGGCGGAATTTATGGGTGTACTCAGACTACTCCATTACTTATAGGAGCTGATTTGAGATCGAAGTGGCAGAAAATCAAATTTTCTGTCATTACACAGCCCTAACTCAACAATGACTTATTGGATTTAAAACTAGTTTCACTTCTTACGCGCGAGAGTCTCACGCAATTTTTTTTTGTTCGTTTGCATGTAGAGATGTCACCTCGCCTACAGCCTACCTAAACTATAGAGCCGATTTCAACAAATGAGGAGTCGTTGGATTCTTCTTGACATGGAACCGATTTCAATAAATGAGGAGTTGTTGGATTCTACTTGATCCGAAATGCGTCGTAGGCTATGTGAAGACACAGAAAATTCAATATTTACCCGACGAGAGTTTTGTTTCTGGCTATGTAATATATGTACGATTTCTTTTGTGTACCGATCAATGCGTCGGTAATAAGGGGGATCAATTGGGCAAATCTGATTTTTTTATATGAATGGTTGATGAGATAAAGGAAAGTGCGAGAAAGGGCAAAGAGTTCGATACTGTTGAAGGGCATCAAGGATCATATATTATTGTCTGGAATATCATGAAACTCGATCAAAGTTACACAATCCAAAAACATATCGTACAATGCAATTAAAAGCGACAGTAAACTTCCTCTTGGATACGAAGCTACAATTGGAATACATTTTACACCGATACATTAGGACTAGAAGGGTCAGAGTCTAAGCTAGTGAGACTCGCATTTTGAGGGCGTGATGAAGTAGGTAGCCAGGAGCCTTTGGATGACTCCATAATTCTTGCCAATTGTCTATATTAGTATGGTTGTCCCAAGTTAAATGGCGATTGAAAGTCGTAACCTAGATTCCTGCCAGTTTCTTCATACTCAATAGGGACATCATCAAGAGTGAGGGTAGGAAATAAGTAAGATTTGGAGTCTTACGCAAACTCACGCTGTACTAAGTGTTTCTAGGAGCTATCGCGATGTGACCATTGCATTATATCAGCCAGATCAGCTTTATTAAACCCAGAAGACAACTTAATACGAGCATCATCATTACACATATGAATTGAACTGTTTTTGATAAAATTGGGAAGATCATTGACATATAGAAGGAAAAAAAAAATGGTCCTGCTATTATGGATTTGTGAAGAACACCACTAACGATTGGCAGAAGGTCCGATGGCTTGAAATCTGTGAATAAACACTAACTTTACGTCCCACGGCGAGAAATTATAGATTGAAACAATTTGCGGCACAAACGCCTTAGAAAATTTCAGGGAAACAAAGAAGAACACTGTGTCCATATCCAAGGCTTGGTGAATATTTTCGGAGTTACCTATAACATCGGTGTTACAGCTGTGGTTTTGGTCGGGAACCAACTTCCATTGAGGATAAAATATTGTAAGTGCACAGGTGACTGAAACAGCTTAGCACTGAAAGTGATTTTTTAAAACAAATCTGAATACCTATAATCAGAAGCGACCAGTCTTTTTTAAATCCAACAATTTCGGTTGATGAAACATGAAGGTGTTAGCTGTCATAGTACACTACGGTTCACTAGATAAGAAGCACATATCTTTGGAAGATAAAATTGATTTTTCTCATGTTTATATGTCAGCGAAGCAAAAGAAAAATGATGGTGAAAGTTAGAGTAGATTGTATTTAATTCATAATCAAATTTTACGAAATGTTCAGAACGACATAGCGGTATCTTGAAGACCTTCTTGCCCAATGAGTCAGAAACGGTTCATAAGATTACAAATGAATGAAAAAAAATAATGTATTTTTGTTTTCTTTTATGAAAATGTAATTTATTTTGAATCCATACTACAGGTACAATTTTTAATAATGAATAAAATCACCTTTCTTCAAAATAACCTCAAAAATTCGATCTTTCAGGTAGTTATACCATGAGGCCAAATACATAGTAAAATCTCATTCCAGGCAAGTATTGCTTTTCACCTTCGTATACTGTGGCAATAGAAGAAGTTTAACATTTTTCCTGGCAACAAACGATTTAACAATGCGAACTGTCAACAGACCATTACGTCCCCTTCTCTGCTATGATGGCGCTTTAAAAAGAGCTTATCTTTTCTTACATCGTGGGCGTAATAGTTATAGCCATCCGGTTCATCTAAATTACATTTCGTTTCGTGCGAAAAGACCTCTTTTTCCAGCTATTCAAACTTGCTCCTTGTTGCACGTCCCAGGTCATTCGCGAATTGTAATCTTTGTATTTTTCGCGACGAATTGGTGGTGATTTCTTCTTCAGCGTAAGACGATGGAGGTACTTAGCAGCACGAATCACACTACGAACAGTTGATTTACTTGTAGTAACCCTAGCTGCATTTTCGATCTTAGCTTTCGAAACCTCTGAATAGGAGGCTAATCGGACAGTTTTTTGTTTTTCCGCAGCTGTAGGGGAGGTGGAAACATTTCTTTGGAATTTTTTCCGTACATTTTTGGATCCTTTAAACAACTACCAACAGCATGATCACTTCGATTGATCTTGCCAATGATAGAACGCTCATTCCTTAACTGATGTCGCTACCTAACGCTTCTATAGTCGTGGGGTCCATTGGACCCACCTGTTTCAAAAGGTGATTAAAATAAAAGTATTAATTTTTTTAAATGTTTTTTTTTATCAAACTTTAAACTTAACAATTACAAATTTAATATTTGAAAATTGGCGGCAGGAACATTCGTTTTTATTTCAAATTCGCACTTTTATTAATAAGTCTCAATATACTTATCATTAAAACATGTAATTTCAATGGGTCCACTGGACCCACGACATCAGTTAAGGGTTAAACAAGCCTTCCAAATGGTAAACGTCTATTTTCACCCTCTCACACAATATCAAACAATTTTTGATAAAAACATAAAGCAAACCCTTTCTTATTTACAAAATTTACTTTTTATACAAAAAAAAAAAAAAAATTTCTTCACAAACAACGATAGTAATTTGACTGCTTCTAATCTTAGGAATCAATTTAATTGCATGCGAATGTGACTGATTCAGCTAACGTTCCTCAAAAGTGTAGTTAGCCGGTTTTCTTAAATTTTTTTAAATTCACTGTTGCGTTCTTCACAAACCGCTCGTTCTTTCACTATCCTTTTTTATTCTCAAACTGCCGTATATCGGTAGATAGATCATTTTCATTTCCCCAAAATTGCCTGCTTCTAATCTAGTCAACCGCGGTGTATCTCAAAAGTGGTTTTGTCTTATTTGAGATATTTGCATTTTTAATTTGGCTCAAATCACGCTGATGAGTTCGTTCAGACACTAGAAAAAACCACAACCTAAAGGAGTGCCCTAATTTCAACACGTCATTCATCTGTTGCCACCTAATGGCAAATCTGCATCCATTTTGCTGCTTGTCAAAGATTTAACATCGACTTAACTTTAAGAATAACAAAGAAGACGAGAAAAAAACTCCCTCCTCACTTTCAGGTAACCAGTGAATGTAATCACCACAGGACAGTTCAGGCAACCAGTCACTGTAATCACACTCAACCCTATGATGTGATGGTCTTATAAAGCGCTTACCATGTCAAAGACCCCCATTTCTAACCCCTCTTACCATCATTACACACAACTCACAATGCATGCTCCATGAGCAGTTGCTTAAACGGTTACGTTGCAGGTACGAGTATCTTCCACTTCCAGTTGCTTAGAAATCTCTTCACCGACTGAGATTGATGTTATCGGATTTAACGGTCTTAGACATGACTGCAACCAGCACCCTCTTTCGGGTGGAATTGTGGCGTAAACATGGGGTGGGTGGAGTTACGAGTTACTTGTACAAATACCTCTGCTGCTCTGCTGATGTGTTGGCCAGGTTGATGCTGTTCGACATGACAACTTAATATTTCATACCGGGTCTTGAGAGAGTCGTTTGCATGTAGCTGCATTACATACCGGCGGGTGTCAGAACAAGCATCTTGAGTAGTTTTTGGGGCCAACAGAGTGGTGAGGGGGGCGCGCGGGACCGGTGGATGAAATATGTTTTAATGATATTAATAGTCTTCAGCTGGAGTTTATTAATTGCTCCGGATTTTGACAGCTCTTGTTGTAGTATGTTATAATCAAGCCATTTACCGGCGTCACTAAGTCACAGGCACAGTCATTTGGGTGCTGGTGGTGGTGGTTATGTTTGCTTAGGTTCAGTTAAATGGCAATTAATTTTACATCAACTTCAGCAAATTGGGAGGGGGGGGGGGGGGGGGAGATGTCTGTGTTGCTTTTCGTGTATCTATATTTTGTTCAGTGACAAAAGTGAATGTCATCGTTTGGGTATTTTGTACCTATGTGGGGGATGAGTGCAGTGCCGAGTTAAATTATAATTGGAAATGACACGTTGAGTGACAAATGAGTTTTTTTTTTTCAACTTTTTGATCGGATTATTGTTGCTCGTAGGTGATTACATGATTAAATGCAGGTATATTTTCTATTTTATTTTCATATTTTATAGCTGATGTAGCAATTTTGGAAATTTTGATATTTACCGCGCTATGGCAAATGAGTAGAAGTCCTTCGTAGATGGTGCGAATTTTGTTTAATTAAAAAAGTTTAAATGGAAATAATTTTGACGTGGTATCTTTATGTAGGTAATGTGTATTTGACTGGTTACAGCAGCAGTTATACATTTTACAGCTGATGATAGTTATGAAATTCTTTTTTTTTAAGTTTTTAATTAACTAGATCGGCTTACGTTGTTTCGACGGATGCTGTAAATGGGTTTTATGGGAAGTTTTGAAGTGTTAATTAGTTTTGGGAATTACCTTCCACAAATTTTGAATGATTGTGTTATAATTTTTCTGACGCTTGCGGTGGAAATTATTATTTTGTTTCGACGTGTGTTAGAGTAACGCGAAATGAGTATTTCTATAGTTTTGACAAACAATAATTCTGGCTGTGTTTTAATCTACAGCGCTGTCATTCTTTGACGTTTCTATTTTTCCATTTGATTATTTGATCTCAGCTCACCGAACGTTCTACGAGTTACGAGGAGGCTCAATTGAATGAATTCTAGAGAAACTCTGGTCAAATTAAATTGTTTTAATTTCCCTTTCATTCGCACTTTACGTAACCTCACCTTGGCGAATTAAAAAAAAAAGACTTGAGTCTTTAGCCTTACACAATCCAATTGGAATTGACTCATAAACTACAGCCGACAGACCACAGCGTGCGTTGAGCGTTTTCTGGTATAAGCAGTTGGAAACGTATCTCAACTTTGCTGAAACAGTCATATTCAGCAACGAATGGTATTTTTGGCAGAATGGCTTTGATTGTAAATAAGATTGGCTGATCTGGGACGTGCCAATTCAGAATACTTTGACGGGCTTTCTTCGAACCAAAAAAAAAACACTCACTTTTTGGTAGGAATTTTGTTCAGATTGCTTCATTGTTCAGTCTTCTTTTATGTTCTTTGGGCTAACTTATTATATCAGTTAGACCAAATATAATAAGTTAGCCCGAATCGGATGATATGAACATAAATACATAAGTCTGACATAGCTAGTTATGGCATTATGCAGGGTCAAGATTGCATGGCATGTTTATTTCGAAAAAAAAGTAATGCTATTGTACGGTTAGGTACATTATCAGGGACCGAATTACCGCACTCGTTAACGACTAGGCGGTTTATGAACGGTTTTGATCGGACGGCGACATTATTTTAGTGGCGGGAAGAAGAGCATGGCCTCTTTCACATTACACGGCGACGGCTTTACCGGTTCAGCAGCCGTCCACTGCCACTCAACCACAAACTGAGCCGGTGACGGAAAAAACCGTGCATAAACCGTATAGGGTAGCTCGTTATAGATATGTGACGATTTGGTTTTACCGGTACCGCTCACGTAGAGTCGTTTGGGGTAAGAGTGCGCAGCGGGTAAGAGTACGCAGTGCCATTTTCTCCATCTTTGAAAGAATTAGCAACAATCGCTAAATGAGAAAATGTGTGCTTCACTAACCGCCAATGATGAACATATTCTACGAAAATTTTCCATTTAACAGTAAAAAGAAAATCACCAAGGAAAAAAAAGCCGGATTTTGTTAAAAAAAAAAGTTAATTTTTAAAAGTATGTCAGGAAAGCGTGGCAACTCGATACCCCATAAGTAGTATGGAGGCATAAATAGTATATATGTGTGTTTGATTTAGAATACAATTTCAGTGGATAATCTTATTCGTTCTTAGATTTTCAATACAATGAAAAAACAAGTAGCGTCTAGTGAAAGAGTGCGCAGTCGCTCTGTGGGTAAGAGTGCGCAGTGCTTTTTTACCAAGAATTTAATTTTTTATAATCTTAAAATTGTTTGGGCTATTACCTTCTGTCGTAAGATGCAACGAGCACATCATAGCCGTATGCTGTAGGTCGTAGCTCGTAGCTAAACTATCTTTCGGTTTTTGTTTCTCCAGGAAAATGCCTCGTATCTACCAAAATGAAACGGAAAGGAAATTGATAACCCAAAAGCAAATTTGCGAGACTAGGGAGCTGATTTAAAATGGAAGCAGTCCATGAAAGACTACCGAAGAACTTGGTTTGAGCGAAAGCACAGTTTCAAACCATTTAAACTACGAAAACTGTGACTGAAAATGGTTGCGCACTCTTACCCATACCTCTGCGCACTCTTACCCTGACTTACTTTGGTTTTTTGATCAAAACATGAAATATTGAAAAAAATATAAAATATTTTTGTATTAATTTGTTCCTTAAATATAGAGCTACCAACTAATAGGCTCTTTTGTTTGTTATCTGTTGTAAATTTGTCAGAATCCAAGCCGGAAGTCGCGCTCTCTTGCCCCAAACGACTATATTATTTTACTCGAAAACCGTCTTGTTGTCGAGTGCCTGTGAAAACAATTATGTGAGTTTCACAGAGTTTCTTGAATCTCAATAAAATAATATTAGTTTTATCGTTTAATCAACCGGAAAAACGTCAATGTACATATTTAATTTTTTCTAGTATAATTTTATCTTTAATCGAAAGGTTAGCTTTCGAGTTCCGTCACCCCAAGGAGGTTACTCGATCATTCGATAACGAGTTCTACTTATTCAATCGTTATCGAATTCGGCCCCAGAACACTGCCTCCTACAAATAACATACATACCTCCTAATTGGGGCAATCCAGGGGACCGAGAAAATGCGAACCAAATCGGAGGTGCCCCGATTTGAGAGGACCTCCAAATTGGGCCAAATATCATTTTTTCCCAATTATACTGTTGCCCATTTTCAAAAAGAGCAAGGAATTTTTCTTACGCATTTCAGATATTCCGGGGATTCCCCTATTTGTATGCATCATAGCATGATCATACAGTTCGTACATATTATATTTGTTTCATAAACACACAATCAGCTCTGATATTTATAGTTTCTCCCTCTCTTTCCGTTTTGTCCCTTTTTTACGAAATTTGCCCTAGATCCAATTCAGAGGTGCCCCAATTTGAGAAGCTCGCCTATATGAAAAAATATGCATGAAGTGCGGGTAATTTCGGAGGTGCGCCAATAACAGAGAGTTCTAATTAGGAGGTTTTACTATAAATGGAACAAGAACAATTGTAAGGCAATTACAATAACTCTGCGAATGATTAAAAGTAGTATGCTATCAGGTACATTTTGCCCTTCAAGAAAAGTTGCATTGGAGACGGAAGCTACTTGGCGATTCGGAAAACAAACAGGCGCTAAATCACTATTCAATATTTTCCCAAAATATTCCTAAGCACGCGATCTTTTACTAATGTTGCATAAGTATGTATGTAATGTATGTTACTTTAATTTAAAGAACAAAAACCAAATATTTACATACCTCACTACCTAAACTAAACAGAAGGTACATAGAAGTAAAAAAATTAATGGGATTGTACGTGAACAAAACAGAAATAGAATATTTTTCGGGAATTCCCTACTTATGGTTATCTTGAAGCAGCATTTAACCAGCCTTGGGTCCAAAGAATAGGAGCGCAAAGCTTTGAGTGCGGCTTGGCTGTCAGAGAAGATATTTATGACAGCGCCCCTGATGCCTCTCTGTAGATTGATCAAGGCGTAGATCTCAATGGCATAGAGCTCAGCTTAAAACACGCTGGGCACAGCAGTAACACCAGAGGCCATTTTCGATCCATCCGTGTACCATACTAGACTTTTTGGGTGGGTGGGTCCGCTATTGGACCTTTTCAAGCTTCTTGGCGGAAGTCTTTTCGAGTACTTTAAGCCACCAAACTTAGGCGCCATACGAAATGTTGGGTCTGACCATTGTGGTATAAAACAGTGTATAATTTTTGGGTTGAGATCATATGTTCTACAACTCTTAGATCTAGTTGAAATTGAAACCAAACATCTGAGCTTCCTATCATAACGCCGATGTGTTTGACTTTCTGTTCTGTCCTGTATTCGCGATGTATCTATGTATAGCATTATATGGGTATTCATCATCTCATTGGCGTGACTGAATTATGTAAAAAAAAGAAAACAATTGATTGTACATATACATATTCAATGCATATTAGTTCTCTTTATATGAATACTTGTAATGATTGAAAATAATTTCTTATTTTAGAATTAAACTCGAATACTACGAGCAGGCGTGTGCTGTTGACAGCGTTACGAAAAAGTGTGCGGGCCGACCAAGTGGCTGTCGTCAAGCGATGCTGGGCATCCTGGGAACTTCACTACGCACGACATGTGCCTGTCAAGGCACTGACTCACAACACTTATACCAGTGCGTCGGTTGGAGGCGTCTTCTTTGGATGAATCCTTGTGTCGGTAAATAATACATACACAATCATACATTAAAACAGGATGTTATGAAGCATATTTCAATATCTTTGTTTTTTCCACTTTCCAGTTGAAGCTCAAAAGGACTTCCATATGAAGCGGCTAGCCGAACTGGGTCTTCTTATTACGACAACAACAACAACCACGACCACCACAACTCTTCCGCCACCAACTACAACCACCAGGCAGCAACCAATTGTAATACAAGCGCCCAAAAATACCCAAGTCGAGGTATTCCGCCAATATCCGGTATGGACAGCAAAAACTAGAAATACCATAAAAATCTCTTCCATTCAAAATATTTTTGAATATTGAATTTAATTCTCGATTTTCCTTCTTTCCGTTTTTCATTTACTTTTACAACCCACCCACGGCCGCGCCCCCTATTTAAAGACGAAAACGAAATCGGAGCCAACTTCGGTTGAAACCAATTATATTGAGCAACCAGATTCGATACCGGAAACATTGTTGCACAGCGGAAATGGAGAGAGCGGAAATGCGGGAAATGACGATTACCATGGCGGCGGCGGTGGTGGTTCGAATGGCATAAATGGCGATAGTGGCATTAGTAGTGCCAGCAGTAACAACAAGGGTCGCAACAATGGTGCTAGCGGCAACAAACGGAAGGCGAATGGCAATGGCAGCAGTAGTGGTCATCACCGCGATAGACCAGAGTCCGAGGAGCCAACGATTGTCATCCTTCCGACAACGACAACGGAGCGTATAACCACAACAGAGCCAACCACTACATCGACCACCACAATGATAACCACAACGACACAGGCGCCAAGTAAGTACCGAAAAGAGAAAAAAAAAACAGAAACACTTGTTTAAAGCGAAGCCTCATATGGCGCGAAACTTTAAAATTTAATTGAGTTGTAGGTTATAATTTCGGTTAGAGGCAAAGGAGATACTTGTAGAAAGGACTCAGGGGATTATTGGCGATTGGGTTCCAGCAGGTTAGGCTTAGCGTTTAATCGCATTAGTTTGCGGTGGATTTTAAGATTAATTACGCGATTGAGAGATAATTGCCAAATTGCGGAGGGTGCAAATCAATCACTCAATCCACCCTTGGGAGGCCACCGAGGGGTTGGTACTAATGGAGTCCCATGTACGATGTTCAACTGAGCTTTATTGGCAATGATAGGAGACGATAGTTCATTGACTGGTTGGTTCATAGGGTAAGAGGTACTGGAGTTCATTTTCAATTTGTAGCCAATGAACTACAGACTAACAGAACCTCCTTGGAGCTCGCTTTTAACTATGTAAAGAAACTGAGTTTTATCTTATTAACAGTTTGATTTGTACTCTGTGGAAGTACGAATTATACTGTAATTTTAAATCAGATGTTCTTGTCATCATGACATCATCTCTACACTGTATTTCATTCAGTGCTAACTTTTCACTGATGACGTCAAACTGTTTGGTGCAATAAAATCACAGGTTTATCCCATCTTGTTCCAAGAAGACCTGAGCTCATTTTTCGGTGGTATATCAAGTATAGTAGTAGTACTACACAAGTCTGCCCGGGTTAAATCCCAGCAAAACATCTAAAAGTTTTTTTTACGGTGCCACCTCTTTCGAATGTCTGACAAGCATTCAAAGAGTGTCATTTGTCACGAGTAGCTTCTTAAATCGCCGTACGGAGTCGGCAAAAAAACTGTAGGTCCCTTCCATCCGATCCGCGCAAAAATATAACATGGACACACAAATGGTTGCGAAAAGCAAGTCCTGGTTCACCCCGATCTATAACGTCACCTAAAGAAAGAAAAAGAAATGTCCGTAAGCTACGTCACCTATCTCACGTCTCACCATATATTCATCTATTAAACACTTGAGTGTTATTTTTGATGAACAGCCTAATTTTGGTGCAAACTTCGAACAGGTCATTCCAAAAGTGGTAAAGAGTTTTCTGATCCATGCATACTTTAAAATTGGTATTAATTTCACTAGTGTGCCCAATCCTGTTATGCTGTTTAATAATTGTTAGCCCCATCTATCAAATCTATAAACTGAGATTCTTCATGCGCCACACACTTCATTGGAATGAGTTCGTGGCATTTTACGAACAAAGATGTCTTCTTCTTGACTATAATCCGTTATTAGTAAGAAAACAAAACCAAGCGATTTTCTTTACCGATGATATCCGAAGCTCAAAGATTGTATGTCCTGAACTTTCTTTAAAATTTAACATCCAAGAGACCGACCTTGTACTTTTCACCAGAAAAACAAGATTCCAAATTTTTCGCTGCCACAACTCGACGGAAACACGATTAACCTTCAAAGGAGACGACATATCTATTTAAACTTGGAAACAAAACATCAAAGAGAGAATGAAGAAAGAACCCCTTATTAGGCCTGTAGAATTACCTTTTGGAAAGTATGGGGACTGCGACCCTACATCATTAACCGGATGCAATCATAAAACCGATCATTGCTACGGATCCACTGTACGTTGTACTGCTGCAGAAGTAAAAAAGCTAACTCGGTTCGACAAGACATGATTTTTTATAACCTCCCTTAAGAATTTTTCATAAAAGGCTCAGAAGCAAAGTGCATCCTCAGACTAGGGGAACCCACCGTACTGCAACAAACTACAAATGCACCTGTAGCAATAGTGGGAAAAATCATAAAATTAATACGGAGATGCAACCCTTAAACTATAACCAAGATTTCAGACTACATAACCCCCCATCATAATTTTAACTTGAACCTTCTGTTCATGTTTCTCAGTAGGGAGGAATGGCACTCAAATAAGGAGATCACCGATCAAAAAATAATACTAGTCACTGACTGTTTCTAGAGCAGGTTTCTACCCCGAGGCACTGAAAAAATAAGCTGGAATCCTTCAGTAGTCCAGGCAGAATAACTTGCAATTGAAAAAGCTACTATATGCATAAAAGATAACGACCTCCCCTTGTCAAAGATTGATATTCTGGTAGGCACACAACCGGCCTTGAAATTAATTGAACCTACCAAACACAAAGCTAAGCAATATAGAACGCCACAAGCAAGCGGATGAACTGGCTAAAGTGGGAACGGCTATGAGCAGTGAAGCAGACACCTTTTACTGCCACCGATTTAAATCCTGTTCAAAATGGTCGACTACAAGACTAACCAAAGAAACTGCATCACATCTAGTTCATTATGGCCGAAGCTATATATAAATAGGACAAAGACGGTGTCCGCTGAATCACAGGGCACCATATCGTTCCTGGGTTCTATTGGGCTCTTTAATATCGTGGCTGTCCTTACGGTGAAAACTAACCAATTAATCCGCTGCTGCTGATCCAAGAATACCATCCATTTAAATATAGTTAGCCGTATTTTATTATCGCCGATGATAGACCATTGGTTTATATGAATTACAACAACAATACGTGATCTAGCTTTTTATCAGGATCAATTTTCGTGATCCAAAAATTAGTTCGACTATTTCTCACTATAATTATTGTATATGAAACTAATAGTACAATCATCAAGCAAGATTTTTTGTTTGTTACTCGGCAAGCCAGAGGGCGCATCGACTTTTCTCCCAAAAAATTGAAAAAAATATTACGCTCTGAGAGAATTGAGTAAAAATTAAATATTGAGTGGGATATTGAGTAAAACCGGTTATGCTTGCTTAGCATTCAGCATATAGCATTGCCTTTCGATGTTCACTCAAAAGCAAGGAGAGTTAACTAAAAAGCCCGAAAAAAAAAATTGAGATTTGAGTGTTACGATTTACGAACTTACGAGTATGAGGGATTTATGTCTTTTTTCTGGTTTGGTAGAAATTTGAATGAAACCATGAGTAAAACCAATTGTATGTGTGTAGATGTGTATGTGTACAAACACATACAGTGAATAAGCCCAAACAAAAATCATAATCATTGCGCAGGTTATATTTTTCTTTTTCTGCATTTGGTGAAAAGGTGAATTTTGTGTTTTAGTTGATCTGTCCTGTGCCAAAAATGCAAAGTAGGTACATTGTTTATTGACTATATTTGAACGAGAATAGAATAAAATTGCTGTTTAGATGTAAGATGGTTGAAAACAATTTTTGGTTTTATGAAGTATAGTATAGTACACAGTCTAGTTTTTTTTTTTATTATAATTGTTGTTGCGGTTGCGACGCATGCAGTAAGATAATGCGATCCCCCCGAAAGTTAGATTTTCAAAGTATAGTAGGAAGGCATATCAGGGCGTCTATCAGACCTGAAATCAGTTGATGCATAACATTGATGTCCTTATTAAACTGTCTTTGAGACAAGGTTTTACTCCATTCAAATATGAAACTAGGGTAAAAGCGTCGTCACAGAGAAGCCCTTTTATTGCAGAACGAATGAAGCTTCGCTGGACGGCTTCAATAAGAGTATTGTGATTCTTACAGTGAGGTGTCCAAATTTTGCCTATTCGAGCGGAGGAGTGACAAGACTGTTAAAGAGGGAAAGAGTGACACAATGACCTTTAAATACCTTACACTATCATCACAAAGCCTAACATTGAATATGATTTACTCATGTGGTTTATACCTATGCTTTGTTTAAATTTCGGGCGAAACTACATAAATACCTACCGAGGTCTTTAAAACCATTGCCCCGAACTGTTGCGCCACCTAAAGAAAGAAGAAGAATGTTGATGAACCCAACTTGAGGAACATTTTGAAGATGACGTTGGCTATTCCCGGAACTGAGCAAGGTGGTTGTTGGTAAACAAATGCACCTACATACATACATATGTAATGTTTGTATGTATGTACATACAAACCTCAGGTGTTGACATGGAAAGAAATATTTTTCAAAAAGTATGCATATGCATACCTACTTCTGCTATAATTTCCATTATAATTTTATTGAAAGTAGATAATAATTAAAAGCTACATTCTATACCAAATATGATTGAAGACGCTCAGAAACTAAACAGTAGAGTTATAATGTATATATGTATATGTACATATATATGCACATACTTTATGTACTTATGTATTTACATAATTTATCGTCATTTGGCCTAATTTTGCGTATATACGAATGTACACGCGACAGTAAAATGCTCTATTTGTTTTCACGCACACAATAAATACATTTCATCCTATGTATTTCATTTTATATTGAAGAACCTGTTTTCTTCCCCTCTCAAAAGGGAATATTTCGTCTCACCCACAAGGTTGGGTATGAAATGCGAAATGTGAAAAGTAAACAAAAACGCATTTTTCTATTGATATGTAAATAATGAATGAATTTACGAAGATCGTCCCTTAGTTATGAAAAGGGGTGAAGAGTAAACATGTCACAATCACAACACAATATGCATACACAATATTATATGAAATGGACTCCAATAGTCACTCAGCTTCAAATGTTTTCATTGTTTTTTCTCACACAGAGTTATGTGAGATGGGAAACCGAGTGAAAAACAGGGTTACCGATAGGCGGTTAATTTCACTAAATGGAAACTTTTTTACGGTCTGGTTCCGTGGTGACTATATTTCGCAAATAGTGAATTTTGTACCCCCTTAGCAATTATAATACTCTGGGACCAATTTTAAAATTAATTAATTTTTTAGTCCACATTTTTTTCTTTTATTTCACATGATTTTTTTTTTCTTAAATTGACCCAAATTATACTGAATTCTTATAGTTGTTTTAACTTATAGAACGCTATCAAATAATAATATATTTCACCGTGTCCGTGTGTATTTTATTATTTATTTAGCATGTTTTTATACCAAAGATAAGTTTTCAAGTCACCCATCGGTAACTCTGGCGAATATTGGCAGAGACAACATACCCTACCCTGACAACTGCCATTTTGGCACTAACATATTTATCGCTCGAGTGGATTCGCATTTAGTTGAGAGAAGAAATCTTCATACTCACGGTGTAGTATTTACTCGGTACACTAGGGGCACCACCATCGATTTGCCAAAGTGATAGTACTATTAGTTTCATATACACTGCTATAATACACTTTCGTTTGTGAATCTTCATGTATTATCGACAATTGTCAATGGTACATGTTGTTAGATTACAATAAGAAATATTATTGGCAATCCAAATACAGTAGAATCCGCTTAAGACGCTCTTCAAGGGACCGACAGCAAATAGCGTGTTAAGCCCAAACAAAAATCATAATCATTGCGCAGGTTATATTTTTCTTTTTCTGCATTTGGTGAAAAGGTGAATTTTGTGTTTTAGTTGATCTGTCCTGTGCCAAAAATGCAAAGTAGGTACATTGTTTATTGACTATATTTGAACGAGAATAGAATAAAATTGCTGTTTAGATGTAAGATGGTTGAAAACAATTTTTGGTTTTATGAAGTATAGTATAGTACACAGTCTAGTTTTTTTTTTTATTATAATTGTTGTTGCGGTTGCGACGCATGCAGTAAGATAATGCGATCCCCCCGAAAGTTAGATTTTCAAAGTATAGTAGGAAGGCATATCAGGGCGTCTATCAGACCTGAAATCAGTTGATGCATAACATTGATGTCCTTATTAAACTGTCTTTGAGACAAGGTTTTACTCCATTCAAATATGAAACTAGGGTAAAAGCGTCGTCACAGAGAAGCCCTTTTATTGCAGAACGAATGAAGCTTCGCTGGACGGCTTCAATAAGAGTATTGTGATTCTTACAGTGAGGTGTCCAAATTTTGCCTATTCGAGCGGAGGAGTGACAAGACTGTTAAAGAGGGAAAGAGTGACACAATGACCTTTAAATACCTTACACTATCATCACAAAGCCTAACATTGAATATGATTTACTCATGTGGTTTATACCTATGCTTTGTTTAAATTTCGGGCGAAACTACATAAATACCTACCGAGGTCTTTAAAACCATTGCCCCGAACTGTTGCGCCACCTAAAGAAAGAAGAAGAATGTTGATGAACCCAACTTGAGGAACATTTTGAAGATGACGTTGGCTATTCCCGGAACTGAGCAAGGTGGTTGTTGGTAAACAAATGCACCTACATACATACATATGTAATGTTTGTATGTATGTACATACAAACCTCAGGTGTTGACATGGAAAGAAATATTTTTCAAAAAGTATGCATATGCATACCTACTTCTGCTATAATTTCCATTATAATTTTATTGAAAGTAGATAATAATTAAAAGCTACATTCTATACCAAATATGATTGAAGACGCTCAGAAACTAAACAGTAGAGTTATAATGTATATATGTATATGTACATATATATGCACATACTTTATGTACTTATGTATTTACATAATTTATCGTCATTTGGCCTAATTTTGCGTATATACGAATGTACACGCGACAGTAAAATGCTCTATTTGTTTTCACGCACACAATAAATACATTTCATCCTATGTATTTCATTTTATATTGAAGAACCTGTTTTCTTCCCCTCTCAAAAGGGAATATTTCGTCTCACCCACAAGGTTGGGTATGAAATGCGAAATGTGAAAAGTAAACAAAAACGCATTTTTCTATTGATATGTAAATAATGAATGAATTTACGAAGATCGTCCCTTAGTTATGAAAAGGGGTGAAGAGTAAACATGTCACAATCACAACACAATATGCATACACAATATTATATGAAATGGACTCCAATAGTCACTCAGCTTCAAATGTTTTCATTGTTTTTTCTCACACAGAGTTATGTGAGATGGGAAACCGAGTGAAAAACAGGGTTACCGATAGGCGGTTAATTTCACTAAATGGAAACTTTTTTACGGTCTGGTTCCGTGGTGACTATATTTCGCAAATAGTGAATTTTGTACCCCCTTAGCAATTATAATACTCTGGGACCAATTTTAAAATTAATTAATTTTTTAGTCCACATTTTTTTCTTTTATTTCACATGATTTTTTTTTTCTTAAATTGACCCAAATTATACTGAATTCTTATAGTTGTTTTAACTTATAGAACGCTATCAAATAATAATATATTTCACCGTGTCCGTGTGTATTTTATTATTTATTTAGCATGTTCTTATACCAAAGATAAGTTTTCAAGTCACCCATCGGTAACTCTGGCGAATATTGGCAGAGACAACATACCCTACCCTGACAACTGCCATTTTGGCACTAACATATTTATCGCTCGAGTGGATTCGCATTTAGTTGAGAGAAGAAATCTTCATACTCACGGTGTAGTATTTACTCGGTACACTAGGGGCACCACCATCGATTTGCCAAAGTGATAGTACTATTAGTTTCATATACACTGCTATAATACACTTTCGTTTGTGAATCTTCATGTATTATCGACAATTGTCAATGGTACATGTTGTTAGATTACAATAAGAAATATTATTGGCAATCCAAATACAGTAGAATCCGCTTAAGACGCTCTTCAAGGGACCGACAGCAAATAGCGTGTTAAGCGGGAAAAACTAAAAAATTACATCCAGTTCAAAAAAGGGTTATTTTATAAAAAGAGTTTGAAATTATACATGTATTATGCTAGCTTTCCTTTCATCCCTTGTACTAACCATTGTACGCAATCAAATTCTATTACATAGACACCACCTGTATGTGCCTAAGGCGCACACAAGAAATGAAACAAAACTGAGAATGACAAAAGTACCGACCACAAAAACGACCTGCTTCATACGGTTTGTTTGCGAAAAACAAAAAATCCCTATAAGAACGGCGGTGGTCGTCGGCGCCGCCGTATATCCCAATGCACCGAATGGATTTTCAAGCAAAACCATTCAAAAACAAGAAAATACAAATTTTACGTAGTTTATCTGTGTGAGAAGTGAGCGTATTAAGCGGGAAATAGCGCGTATTAACCGGATTTTTTTCGTACGAATTCTAATCGAAATGAAGGGACCGGAGAAAAAGAGCGTTAAAAGCGGGATAGCGTCTTAAGCGTGAGCGTGTTAAGCGGATCCTACTGTATATCATTAAATATTATTATGTTCGAATAAATTTATTTTATGCCAGCGATGTGATAATGAAATTATAGCTACAAAATATTATTCTCATTTGGTATCTGTTAATCAAAATAAACAATTTCCTCATTAAAAAATCAAACAAACGCATTAAACTTTCATTTAAAAGAGAATAAATGTCAAACGGAACTTAGCTCGTGCAACAACCACAACACAGAACATAACCTTTTCGTTAATCTGGACTGTTTTATTTTAAGCACTTGATCGGATTAGGATCATGTGGATAATCGATAAACGGGTTTTGTCGGAACAACTACCGAACACAGCGCCACTACGACCAATAGAGTAGGTTTTATTGGATTCTTCAAAAACACGGAATAATTGTCTTAAGGTTTTTTTTTTTTTGACAAATAAATCCGTCGATGATTTTGGCTCAATGTGAATTTCGTCGTCGATTGTAGTTGTATAGTCATTTGGCACCAACAACTGGGCAAACAATGCAGCGGCGTTTAGCCACTCGCATCAACGAGACAGAACAGTGGCAACCTTTCAGTCGAGAAAATCGCTGCTGTGGCTGCAGGTGTCCAAGAAGACTACCGCCATTAATGCCCAAATGACGAGTCATGCAATTGAACGCCGCTAGCCGGTCTTACGGCTCTTTGAAATTACGGCAAAAGAAATAACGCCAAAAAAAAGGAAATCGAAAAAAAGCCCGAAAATCTTCATACAAAGTTGTGGCGTTTTTTCCTAGGAAAAATCACCCAAATAGTTTGGCGTAAATGCTGAGAGTTTTGGCATTTTTTTCGTAATTTTTTAGACATTTTATCCATTTATGAAATATGAAAGAACGCCAAAAATAATAGTTTGGAAAAAACGCCACAACATTTTTTGGCCGTTTTTCCAAGTTGAAAAAGGAAAAAAACCCAAAAAAGTGGTTGGCTTTTTTTTCCAAATAGAAAAGGAAAAAAGACGTGAGTACCAGGTACTTGTGAAATTCATATGTTTACTCATTGTGCATGTGCATGTTGTTTTGTCGCAAAATAGAGAGAACATAGAGCATTATTGTAGCAAAATTACTGTAATTCACATGCTTTTACCTATAATAACTGTACCTAGTTCACGAGTGATCAGTATTATATAATGTAAAGGTGTCCAAATTCTAAAGTACAAATTGGCAGCGCGACGGCACGCGGCCGCACCCGGCGGAGCGCACGACGTTGCTCATTTTACTTTTTGGCTTTTTTTCCAAAAATTTGGCGTAATTTCCTTGCATTCTGGCGAATTTTTCTTTTTCGTTTTTGGCGTTTTTTCCAAAAACTTTACGCCACAATTATTTTGGCTCTTTTTCCAAAACACTTTTTGGCGTAATTTCCGGGAGCCGGTCTTTACAGTAAAATTTGATGAAAGACAGCAAGCAGTGCATCCGCAGTTGCCTTCAGACTTTCAGCAGCGCGTAAATATCAGCTTGGCTCTCCTAAGCGTCGACACCACTGTCACGGAGCGTCGTGAGTGCTATAAAACTGTCATAAACGACTCTTTTCTACTGAAAATTGAGGAATTGGATTCGGAAAATATGTGGTTCCAGCAGGACTGTGCAACCGCATACACGGCATGAGCGACATTCAGCAGCGAGCGTTTCCCGACTTAATTTGAACTGCCTAGGTAGATCGACCAGTTTGACCGTTCTAGTCGCCTTCGCATTACTTATGTGTATTTTTTTAAGTCACGGGTCTATACAAATAAGCCAAGACCTTGGCGTCCCTAACGGAGGACAATTCACAAAAAATTAAAAATCTATCGCCAAAACTTTCGAATGAAGTCATGAAAAATGCTGCGGAACGAGCCCGAGCGACAAACTATTTAGATGAATGGCCAAGTGAAATATCAAACCACCATCATATTTGATCTGTCAAACGAACTTAATCCCACCGTGTGTGCTGCGCTTCGATAGAGCATCGATAGCTTCTATCGAAAATGTTATCGATAGTACCTACAGTTCTTGGATTTCACATGTCGGCATTACTTATTCTGAGGGAAAGTCCTGAGCTTTATAATCCGATTAAGACATGTAAAGAAGGACACTCTATGTAAATGCCTCATTTGCAAATCACCTCACCATAGAAATACGTGTACGCAAAGAATCTCATAGTACCACTTAAAAATGTCCCATCCAAGTGGATGAGCCGTGATCTAATTGGTGAAACGATTAAAAGTGAAATCCCACTTCAGACTGCGTGCTCCGCAAAGGTAAACCTAATTAAAAGACAAACAACACTCCCGGATCCTAATTCAATTTCCTTTGTGTCACACTTCAGTGAAAGTTGAAATTAACCTCAGCTACCTTTTGGTAGGTTTTCAACCTTTCTTTCAGTTGGTGGTGGTTCGAGGTATTTTTTTTTTTCGTTGGATTTTCCGGTCAGCAAATTTCTACAGCAAGAGACTCTGGGTCTGAGCTGGAACTCCACCCGAACACTCAGAAGACTGTAATTACATAATGACCTTTGCGGCGACCACTAAAACGTGTTTCCTGTCCACACTCCCTCTTCGGTGGGAATATTGCTTTGATCCAATTGGAGGGAAACTCCCTGCTAGTTCCATGAGTTCTGTGTAGTCTCAAAGGTTTCCCATGGGGTTCCGCCACGTAAATTAGGAACTCCGCTTCATTTCTTGTTTTTTTTTTGTTCTTCTCAACACAAACCACTTTCCATTCCTTGTTCACAGTCTTCCTCAATTCCAATGGCAACAACTGTGGAAGAATCCAATGAAATATGCGGACAGAATTTTAACGAGCTACAAAGGGTATCTGTGTACGTATGTATCTATGTGTGTGTGTGTAAGGATGTTAGGATTTACCCGACTCTTTACGTGTGCATAACCTCCTTGGATTTTGGCTACAAACCAGACCAATTATTGCACGATTCTGCAGTTACATTTCAAGGACTCCACTCGAACGATTGTCCACTGTTGTACTCGTTAAGGAAGTGATCACCCCAATGTGTGGGTTGCTGGGTTAAAGGCAAACAATAATTACGAAGTTAAGCGCAGTGTGATTGTTTTGTTGCGGTGCTCCTGTAACCAATGTAACTGCAGCTTTAGCCGATATTAGTGATGCAACCTTCCTCACAGAGTGTCAACGTCATACTGCAACTGAATGAAATTACAACTTGCAGCGCAAGAAGTTGCAATTAATCGAATTTGCGGCTTAAGTGCATTTGATCCGTGTGGCCAAATACAGAGGCATTTGCATTTGCATCTGGTTTTCTGTAACAGGTTTCCCAATCGCTTGTTTGATATTTGAAAGGAGACTCAACTGAATGTTTTCTGCAATCGCAAATGGTAATCGGAATTGTTTTAATCGAAGTTGAAGTTCAAATAAGTCAGAAAGTTTTTCGCAGAGAAGAGTTGAACATTTTTAGCGTTGGGTTCAAAGCGATAATTCGATTTTTTTTCTCGAATAATAATGATTTATGTTGTTTTTGTGGGTTGGGCATGAAATCCCGCCTTACAAAATCCCGACTGACAAAATCCCGACTGCCAAAATTCGCGCGCGCGAATTTTAAACTATTATTTTCTCCAAAGTAAAAAATAAAAAATAAATATACGGCGTCAGCAGTCCTATACAGAACCAAGCCTAGCTTCTCGCAACCATTTGTGTGTGCGTGTTATATTTTCCACGAAATGGAAGGGACCTACAGTTTTTTTCCGACTCCGAACGGCGAGTTGAGAAGCTCCTCACGACAAATGATACTCTTTGATTGCTTGTCAGACATTCGAAAGAGTCTCCAAAGTCGGTATTTTGTAAGTCATGAACGCGCGGCTATTTTATTCTTTTTGGTTTGTATGAAAGTGTATATCCCTTCGCGGAACCATTTTCTCATTCTTATAAGAACGATTTATCACACGGCTCAGTACGTTTGGATAACTAGACATGATGAGAATCAAAAAGCGCTGTTCTTTTTGATTCTCATAAAATGACATTCACCACAAAATACTTAAAGAATCAAAATTATTTTGAAAGGAAGTTGTTTCGACACTAACAACCTCCTCGCGAGGTCACTCACCCTCAACACTTCACTAAAAAAAAAAACAAAAAAAAAACGGAGAACTTACCAAAACACGCACTATGAAGAAGGTACAAAAATCGTTTGGTTAAGTGCACCGAATAAGAATCGCAAAGAACGGCGCTTTTCGATTCTCATCAGATGCACTTAATCAAACGATTTTGCTAACAAATTCATTGTGTGTTTTGGTAAGTTTCTTGGTTTGTTTTTCTTAGTGACAGGGTGGGGTAGTGGGCGAAAACATTCTTTTAAAAATGTGGAAAAATTATGAGAGATTTAATGATAAAATTTTTTTTTCAGCAAAAAAAATTCACTGCGGAACGAAAATCCGGGATTTTTT
Organism: Brachyopa scutellaris; assembly: GCA_949775065.1. NCBI lineage: Eukaryota > Metazoa > Arthropoda > Insecta > Diptera > Syrphidae > Brachyopa > Brachyopa scutellaris. Next base: position 79,803,939 of record OX459114.1, on the reverse strand, counting down.
CACAAAAGTTCATTTGTCGGGATTTTGGCAGTCGGGATTTTGTGCCGTTCCCTGTTTTTGTAGATATTTTTAAAGGATTCTCATTCCTCCTTAGTTTATTTATTATTTGCTCCAATGTCACCCGGCATATCTACAAGACATGTTTCAGGTAGGGCTTATGTTATGCTTGGAAAATGTCTAGTGAAGACCGCAACCGATAACAATTTTCGGTTTGTCATCGATGGTTTTCCATCAGCTGCCACTTTGGTGGAAATTTTTCAATTTCGTTAAAGTTTTCAAGAGAAGTGATATGAAATGGCAAGACAGGAAGTGCCCACCAAACGAAAATTGAAATTTGCTTCGCCATTTTATTTCCGACTTCCCATGAAATTATCCCATATTATCACATAGTAAATGAGTACTTAGCAGGCTGTCGGTATTACGGAGACCAGTACATTTAAACCTATAGAGGTCCATTGTGATACCAATGAAGTTGGGGATATGTATCCTCGCTACTTATGAGAACTATTCGGACCTTTGTTTAAACTGAAATAGGCTTCTTACATCCGTTCATACTAAGTTACTAAGGTCAATGAAGCAGTATTTACCTAGGTATAGTTTTATTCTACGGGAAAGAGCTGGGCATGAACTGAGGATCTGAGTAGATGGTACTTTCTTCCTCTTTCTCGTCTCTACAACTTCTACAAAAGTTGTTCGAAAAGTCGGCAAGTCTGATTGCATCCACGAGATTACTTTTATACAGGGTGATCCGGTTTGGGATACAGATATTTTGGGATCTGATTCATTGGTTCATGCTATGAAAATAATCGTATGGGAGGGGGGGGGGGGGGGGGTCTATCCTGAACTCCCACTGAGCTACAGGGTGTTTAAAAAGTTCCTACAGAGAATTCGGTACCAACAGTTATTCAATTATAGTATCCTGCTAAAGTAGCATTCTTATGTGATATTTTAAGAGACAAGAAATAGTTAGACCATTTCAGATCCAGCCTAGGCCAGATCTGTCTAGTAGCATGGCAAGTAGATCCACTTGTCTTGTAGACTGTTCCGAGTTTAAGTGATAACTTGTAAGTTGCAAGGAGCATACCTAGACTTTCTTTGTCGAATAGGTATTGTTATTCATAGTTTAGAAAGTTCGTCAGCTTTACAGTTCCCTGGAATGATTCTGTGCGCGCGCCGCCACCGAGGTGGCGTGGCTGCTTAGCCATCTCTATAATGGATGAACGAGAGTTGGAGGTAGTCTTTGAAGTAGATGAGATATATTCCAGGTATTTCAAAGCCGTCTGACTCTTACATATGGAAAAAGGAATCACACGTGAATGCAGCTTCATAACTATTGAACATAAGTGACTTCAGGGATCAACATAAAGTGAGCAATATGTCGATATTGTCTTCGGAACATCAAACATCGGGATGGAGGGGATATCGATGTCTTGAGAGCAAGCAACTAGTTTTTTGGACGAAAAGTAACGCTTCAGTGACCAGAATTTTAGATTAATAGAAGTCACCAAATGAGTAATGCAAATTTGCCATCTATTCCGGGCAAAAGATCATCAGCTTTTTAAACTTAGCACGCTGAAGTATTTGACAAATGAGGAGTGGCCGATTAGAATCCGGGTAAACTGCTTAGAATTGTATCTACTGAGGAATAGTTTAAACAGTTTTTAAGTCTACGTGCATCGAGAATTCTAGTAGGCTCACCGTGGGTTCAGGTCAAAAAAAAATCCTCTTCTGCAGCTTCCCTAGCAATTTCATTAGAGTTCTCGTTTCCTGTTATTCCCCAGTGTCCTGTTACAAAGGCAATGAGTTTAGCCATTCGACTTAATCTCAAGAATTTCCACGATGGATGTGATGTCTGAGAAATCTTGTACTATTCAGGCACATGCTTCCATGACAGGATTCGCGGATGCTTTGAGTACATGACACGCCGCAAAGAGTTTTATTTGTGTGTTCGTTCCATGCATTCTAATGTAGCACCCTCAAAACGAACTTGGACTCCAGATTAACATTTCGAATTGTAGCACCAGTTTTCTGCGTAAGACCACTAAGATCGGTCAGTGTATTCTCAATTCGTCTAATAAACGTCACGCAATCTAACTGATAGTTTGACATGCAGTGTAGTATCCCAAAACAGAGATGGCGCGAATGTCGTTAATGGCGATTGTTGAGTTGCTGACAATGTGCTGTGCTCGGTTTTTCTGTTCGGGTAGTGTTCCTTGGGTATTTTTACTACGTACTGTTTCTCTGCAACAACAAATATTAGAATAAGAGTAAAATACCTAAGAAGTGCTCCACCAACAAGAGCAAGCAGACCCTCTAGCTACGCAAACCAACTTTGGTCACTAGAGTGCCGGTACTCACAGAAAATGCAATAATTGTAAAAGAAATGACCACCGGCTGAGAAGGGAAGCTCCAATTCGAATGCTACTTCTATAAGCCATTCAGGATACAATAAATTCCATAGCATGCTTGATAGACGATATTTCAGTTTACATTGTGGTATGAATGTAGATAGTTTCTTAATTCGGTTTTGTCTATCAAGTCACAGGAGCGTAGACATATATCGATCAACTTATCCGCGGAGTCAATGGCAGTTCTTTAACTATTCAGTGGCACTCGGTACAATACGGTGTATCTATGGACAATTTTCTCTCCTGGAGAGTATCTGGGTTATGACTAGAGACTTGAATTACCATAAGAAGTAACAGGATTAACTATGATAGTTCCCCGTTTTACTGCTTATTACGTTCAGTGAGACAAGTCCGCAAATAGTTTCTTGGGCCTTTTTCTAAAAAGAAACTGACTCACTATTTACCGTGGGCCTTGTAACCTAGAAGATCTATTTTATCACAAAGTCAGCTTAATCCTTAATATCCCAGCAGAGGATCGATTTTGTAAATCTTCAGTCTCTATGATTTCTTTAAGAAAGTTTCAAGTAGGTGACAACAAATCTGGCAGTTTCCCGTTAGAAAGTCTGCCAATCTTCATATCGTCCCTTTTGAGGAGTCTGCGCGGGCATGCCCTTACTGGATTGAGAGCACCATTTTTACCAAACAACTTACAAAAAAAAAATATGTGTGAGTCTCATCCACATAAGCTCACGGGGGAAGTTAATACTTATCCAATCCAAAGCAGTTCTGTATGTGTAATGTGTAAAAGAAGAAGAAAGTTGTCTAGACTATCTCTATACCGAATTACATTATGATTGGTTCAGCGGTTTAGATGTGAAAAGGTAGACAGAGAGCCAGCCAAACAGACAGACAGGCAGACAGACAGACAGGAAGGTAGATAGACAGACAGACCGCTGATGTTTTCTGTATACATATTTCCCTTGTATGGAATTGTTTCCCCTTTATCGTAACACATTTATCGTAACGCTACACATTTTAAAAACAAATACGTCGCTTAGGAAGTATTCACTTCAAAATAAGTTTGCATTGCATTTGAGTCTCCGATAGGACATAGCTTCCTAAGATAATATTTCCTCTATAGGTTCTCTCAAAATTGGGCATTTATCGATGAAACGCAGGGTATCCTCCCTCTCTGCCAAATTACACAAACTACCTAGGAGGGGCATATAGTATCTAGATGGTGTATAGTTAATTCCTAGAAGTTCACCTCGAAGCCTCAAGATCATCGCTAGTTCATCGACGCTGTATTCATCCCTAAAGTAATTCTTCTATAATCAATTATGGCTTAAACGGCTGTGTATCGTTCTGTGTAACGATCCTGAAGCTTCCTCTAAACATTATATTTTGCCCTAGCCTGGGCTTCAACTCCTTCTCCTGATACAGTTGGCTCAATAGTTAGATTATTATAGATGCCAAAAATGCTTTGGAATTCCCCCAGATGACGGAGAGCATTTGCCTGTATCCAGGAGCGTTGCCACATCTTCGTTGGCTAAGGGATAGTGTTGAATTATTTTGGTATTATTGCTCTTTTCACTTGTCCAAGACCCTGGGTATAATCTCCTAGTAGGGTAAAGATATCTTGCTCTACCAACTTTTGAACGCTGAATTTATTGCTGAGTTCGAAATGCTACGTAACGGTTCTAGATGGTTGAACAAATTAGCTGTATATCTTCACCTGAGTTTGACTTTATTTCTTTTCTGAAGTGTACTGCATGACTTGAATGTCAATGAGTAGGTATATGCATGAGTAGGTATATGCATTCTACATTCTTGAATTGCAAATGGAGGTACTGAGACTTTTCCCCATTGTTTTAGAGGCATTGGTGTTACTGCACCTACTCCGGTGTTCGTTTTGGAACCATCCGTGTATCACTTGATGCCTTTGGGGTTTGCTGTTGGGGCTTCAAAGTTCCATACTTTTCGAGCTTGCAGAATAAGTTCAGCGATCTCTGAGAGAAAATGCAAAATTCATCTCTCCTATAAGACAAGAACCTTCTACTTGCTATAGAAATAGATGAAAGGGGAAACGTAACGCCATCCGTTATGGATCGCCATTCAACGGCCTAAGTCACCCAGAGAACAAGCGTGCCTCATCGTTTCCTTTTCATATCATCGTGGGCATTGGTATGATAGTCCGATATCTAATAATTTGATCCTGTAAAGCCTTCCTTCAGCGTTTTATCGAAGGGTAATCTTCAACTTTACCGACTCTAAAACCTTTTATCAATTAACTAGAAAAATTACAAAAATTAAAAACACCCCCCGCTTTGACTGAAGTGACAATCATCTCATTAACATTATTAGCGCCATCTAACAACCACACTTGTGATAAATGACACGAAATATAGAAAATTGAAAGAAATTCACCACAAAACATAAGGACACTCTCCGATTCAACATAAACTGTGACAATCTGACATGTCACTTCATTTATCTCTCAATCATTGGTGACAGTCAAACGGAGGAGAAAACAGAACAGATAAACAACAACAACAAAAACAGTTAAAGCAGGTATAAAGGACACCAATGCTGACAGATGAGCCTGACGTAACAGAGCGTTAAATAAGCAAATAACTCAGATAAAATCCCATTAAATCACACCGATGCGATGCTAAGGGTGGTGCTGGGTGAACGATAAGAGGTGAGGAGAATCGCTTCATGCTCCATAATACTCCATGGCAATGGCAATGGCGATGCCTTGCTTGCTTGCGGTGATAAATGATTGCTCAGTGTTTTATTTATTATTGCACTCCATTACTCCGGATAGACGGCAAACACATAGTCCCACCCGCCCACACAGTCCTGTAGAGCAATGAGCTAAACTCAACGACGAAAACCTCCCTTCAGGTTATCCTCGTACCTGGTCAGTAGTAGTTGTTGTTGTTAGTGTTGGTAGTCGTTTTAGTGACGGAAGGATTTTGGCGGCCGGCCGGCGAACTGAACCACCCAAATGATGTATGGCTACAAAGTGGATGATGCTCTTGTTCTGGGGACACAACGTCATTTGTACGTCGACGAGGGTCGACGTCCTTGGAGAGATCTCTTCAGATTGAATGAATGAATGATGTGTATAAATTGTCAAACATTATATTAAATTATCTCAACTTGTATTAAAGATTGTTTGTGTGCCGTGCGGGGCTATATGCCTGCTTGACGATACATGATGTTTTCCAGTGGGACATTCCATTTGATAGAAATCTTCTACACTACTTATGAACAATACGGGACTCTCTTCAAAAGATATACCCGAGAGGGACCATGCTAAATGCATATACTCTTACCATTCTATTTATTGTTGCATTCAACAAATAATTATTTTTCGTCCTGTGTGTTGCATTTGTATGGGGAAATCAGATTTTACGAGTATTTGACCTAAGGGACGGGCTTGGCCATAGTTGTCATTTATAGTTGGGATTTGTTAAGGATATTAAATGATTTCGTTTTATAGACTGCCATGTAGGTACTAATCATATAATTATTTTCTTTTTATAGGAAATTGTGTCGTACAAAGGCCGCATCAATCGGATCAATTGATTCGAGAAGGAACGAGTAAAAGGGTAAGTTTTATTAATTTTGTAATAATAATATAAATATACTAACTAGTACTAGGTGGTAGCCTTTTTTTATTTTTCTATTCATTAACTTTGTGTGTATATTGTTTATCCTAGACATCCTAGAATTCTTAAATCTAACTAAAAACTAACAAATTACTTAACCTAGCTTACTGGCTCGAGGAGAGCGCTCTAAACTTAAAAATATTATTACGACTATTGCCTTCTGGCCTAAATGTAACTATCTTACAACTAAACTTATACTTAGTATTATTTTATTATTTACTAAACTTAACCTAGTTAAAAATACCCTAAGCTAATTAATCATTGCCTTTCGCCCCGGATGGTCACCATTCCCAGTGTCGTAGCTAGGGTCATGAGCGCCCCTGGCAAGATTTGAATTTTGCCCCCTAAACCTTAATTTTTAGGAAATCCATTTTAACACTTTGAAAAAGTAATTTAAATTATGTATACATCTAAGCATAAAATTAGTTCCTACTTACTACTATGTACGGGAAACAATAGGGGTATTCACGCTTCGGTGTATCTAGTCTTGTAAAAGTGTAAAAATGTAATTTTTTACACCAAAGAGTGAACGCACTTTTTCGTATTTGTAGCAACCCTGAAGCTTATGTCAAAATTAACTGATTTTTGTTTTCAAAATCATAATTTTGGAAAATATTTAAATGCCTAAAAAAGCGATAAAAGGAAAATTATGGAATTTTTAATCGAAGATGCTGCGAATAAAATTACGTGGATTGAAGGTTGGAGAAAAATAATTTCAAAATAAAAAAATTAATAACATAATTTTTACAGATACGGAAAAAGAAAATGAGGTTTGTGAAATCCTTGATGAGCTAAACGAAGATATCCTAGATATCGTGTTAGCATCTCGTCGTGGGACTAGAATTTCTGTACCTAAATCAATTGATTGGCGTGAAAATATCCTTACTTCAATGGACAACGATCGTTTTCGCCAAATGTTGAGGATGGAACGAGTTCAATTTGCACATTTGCTATCAATAATATGTGATGATATGGAGTTTAAAAAATCACACTCCAGTCAGCAGTTCTCAATCGAACTCCAGTTAGCAATTGTTCTCTACCGTTTGGGATCATCAGGTGAAAACGCGGCAGTTAGGAAAATTTCTAAAACATTTGGAGTTGGAGATGGCGGTACATTAGCCAAAATTACAAAACGAATTTTTCGAGTTCTCCTGAAATTGCTACACAAGTACATATTTTGGCCAAATAGTGAAGAAAGACGAACAATTGTTGCAGCCACTTATCACGAGCTCCCGTTTTGTATCGGCTACATTGATGGTACTGAAATAGAACTTGCCGAGGCACCAGTAGAAGCTCATGAAATATATTTTTCGAGAAATCATGTTTACTCCATAAAAGCTCAAGTAGTATGTGATTATAAACTGAAAATTCGTGACGTGGTAGTAGGCAGTCCTGGTAGCAGCCATGACGCAAAAATTTTTAGAAACTGCTCAATTTTCAAAGAGAATGAAAAGTATTTTTCATCAGAACAATGGATAGCTGGAGACTCTGCATATCCTCTACATGGATTCGTTGTAACCCCGTACAGAAGCAACTCGGAACGGCTCGACCAATCAAAACGAAAGGCATTCAATTTACGACTTAGCAAATATCGAGTCAGGGTGGAACATTGCTTCGCTCTACTTAAGGAAACATTTGGGAGCCTTAAAGAACTTAGGATGCGCATTCACAATAAAGACAGTCACAAATTTTGTTGCGAATGGATTATTGTCTGCTGCATTTTACACAACTTTCTGTTAACGGACTCTGAAATAGATTACACAAATGATTTTGCAAGTAAGGAAAGTGACATTGCTGATGATTGCCCAAATGATAGTAATACAAACAAGAAACAGTTTGAAATCAAAAGACAAGGACTGTACTATCTCATGTTTGAATAAATAAAAAAACATAAATAACATGTATATTTTAAACTAATCTTTTTATTTACTTTTGTATTTCATTTCGATTTCGTACCTAGCTATCCTTTCTTCTTTTTCCATCTGCAACTGTTTTAACTCTTGATCCGCTCGTAATTTTGCTTCTTCAAATTTAAGCTTCCTATCCTGTATTTCAAATTCTTTCTCGATTTTTTCTCCTTCCAAATTAAGTTTTTTTTCTTCTAATTCGATTCCATGAATAAGTTTTAACCGTTCTAATTGCAATTTACTTTCGTAAAATACCAACCTTTCAGCTTGCAGTTTTGTTAGTTGATTTATGGCTGTCTTGGGAGCACATTTTCTCAACTTATCTGCATAGCTTAATGATTCGTTGGAATTTCGTGCAACTGGAGCGCAGTTCTAGTTTGTTGTTAGTGGTGTTGTTAGTGACTCGATTATTGGTGTGGTTTCCGGTAATTTATTATTTGTGCCTTCAGGTATAGATGGGCATACAGATACTTCATCTGGAATTTGAGGCGGTGAATATGTGCTTTCTAAATTTGAAATAGAAGAATCCTGCGATACGACAATGAAATCTACTACTTCGTAGGTCGGACAAGAACTTCCTCCTTCACTCTTGTCACCAAAAATTTCTTGGAGTCTATCGTAATAAGGGCACATTTTAATAATTTTAGCTGCAAAAAAAACATATTTAAAACATTTGATTCTTTATTTTTGGTGTACCTTTGACTTACCTCGAACACTACCAGATCCACTATCAGACTCCAGGAGACCAGCGCCAGTTGATAATCGCCATTCCGTGGCTTTTGCAAATGACTGCTTCAAATTTCACACCTTCCAACGTACCAAATCCCACATAGTTTCAATGTTGGTTTCTTGCAAAAGTTTCTTATAGAAGAACTGCGCTGTAGGCTTCTGAAAGAATTGATTAAAATGTGTTGACTAAAATATGAAATAAAAACATCATCACCTCGAAATTTCCCATGTCTTGGATGTGGCCTAAGAGGAGAGAAATTTCTTTTTTATCCCATTTTTTATAGGGCTTATCGGTTCGGCGCCTTTTATTTTTAATTAAACTTCCTTCATCCATCTTCGACGGTTTTTTTTTTTTTTATTTGAAGAAATATAATTAATAATGAGAACTTTAAAAAAACTGTCAAAACTCAAAGTTACACTTTTACACTCTGAGTTACAATAGGGTTGGAGTATTGCAAAAGTGTAAAAGTGTAAAAAAATGATAGCTAGTGTATTTTGTTGTTGAATTGTGAGAAAATATTACACTTTTACACTTTTACACTTTTACAAGACCAAATACACCGAAGCGTGAATACCCCTAATACAATACGAGTTCGTTCATTTAGGCATTGTAAAATCTCATAAAGCTTACTTTTCTGGCTTTTTTCTGAGCCCAATTTGTCAATAATATGGTCTTTATATCTCTAAACATAACTTTGTAGTTGGCTTTCAAATCATCTTTGTAATTTTAATGCTAGACCAGCAGCGTCTTCAGTGGAGGTTTCGTGCATCGGAAATTCTGTTAGGGAACCAAAATCAGAAGCTACGGCAGCTAAATTTTGAAATCTCCGTCCCATTTGCGGAAAAAGTGTGTCTAGTGCACAGTAAAGCTGAACTTTTGAAGTGGTGTCATTATGGCCACATCATCCTTGGCCCTTTCGTCGAAATTTTTTAAACCTTTCGTTTACGCTTTTCAGAAAATTACGATTCTATCGACAGCTCGCTCAGTCGATTTTTTTGCTGAATTACACAGCTCTATTTGATTCTTTCTGCAATCATTAAAAATAATTTACAAGGCAAGAGATGATGGGGTCTGTTCTCCTCTGTCCAAAACTGTTAAAATTATGAAATTCTACCAAAATCAGTCAAATCCTGTTCCCGTACGAACATTTTTCGCAGTTTGACACAGAAAAGAGACCTAACAAGAGAGTAAGAAATTTCAACATGCTCCAAATTTAAGCCCAAGAAATTAATTTTTTCCATTTTTGTTATAAAATATGTTCCAGTACTTTTCACACTTTTACCTCTCCTTGAAATTTGGAATCTGTGAATTTTGGGGCAGAAATTACGGGAAGACAACGGAGAGTGGAAAAACGACACAATTTTGGTTTGTGTGTAATTATTTTTTATCTTATATTAAGTGTTCTGTACAAATTGTATTTGTTAAGTAAGGGGCGCCATTCCTTATCTGTGGGGGCGCCTATCGTAATCAAAATCAAGTTTATTTTATGTGAGTTAGCCTAGAATAATGTTTTAATTTGGTGTGCTTGTGGCTTTATAAAGTGCGCCCCCTGAGGGTTGCGCCCCTGGCAGCCGCCCCCCTGGCCAGCCCCTAGCTACGACGTTGACCATCCCGACTGCATCTTTGGGCGCCAGGCAGTCGCCATCATGCATTGGCGTCAAACCCGTCGGGTGTAAGCCGCTTGTACCCCCGCCGCGATGGCGGCGGTTTAATATCGGGATACCATCCCTTTTCTTCGGGATAAAGCCCGAACGAAACGTACTCTCATGGTGCATCTCATTTGGGTGGTAAGGCCCTAAGATCGGGCTATCAGATCTGATCAGGTCGATGTTCGTCACCCTCACAACATGCCTTCGAATCACCTTAATAAGGAAGTTGTCGATACTGCTCAGTTGTGCCAGATCGTATAGAGCCTCGTTGTATTGTATCCTGGTGTTCTGTGCAATCTGAGACAGGTCCTAGGATACTGTGCCGCTACATTGAACCACGCGGGCCTTATCAGGAGCATATGGCCTTCACCTTGGGATCTAATTGACTGTTGTGAAACAATCTTCTTGTCAGATCGAAAAACCTCTTGGCCCCGGCATTTATATGTGTAATAATATACAGATACTGAACGAACCGGATACCGAGATACCTGACTACATTTCTCACCGCCAACGCAACGGTCACCCACGCTGTCCAATGATTGCCAATTTTTTTTCCATTTTTTTTTCTCTGGTATCGAAGCCCAGCCAATGAGGTTCTAAACAAAATTGTTTCCGACTTTTGAGAGTTGATTTTCAGCAAGTCACACTGCAAAAGGATATTGATGACTTTGATTCTAGGACCTGATCTGTACCCCACCAGATCATCTGCTTACGCTATGGAATGTTTGAGACAACCTGAAAGATCACTTGTGTAGATATGGAATCGTATCGGAGAGTTCACCGCTTCCTGTAGCAAACCGTTTTTAATTTGACAACGAACTTCTTTTCAATCAACATGTCGTAGATCATACATATAATACATATAATATATAATATATAATATATAGCAGGGATGTTTGCATTCCTATGGGCACCGTAGCCCACGTGGTTAGTGCGTAGGACTACTGTGCCAGCGGTCTTGGGTTCGAATCCCGCCGCAAACACCTAAAAGTTTTTCACAGTGCCCACCTCTTTCGAATGTCTGACAAGCATCAAAGAGTATTATTTGTCACGATTGAGCTTCTCAACTCGCCGTTCGGAGTCGGCAAAAAAAACTGTAGGTCCCTTCCATTCGTGCAAAAATATAACACGCACACACAAATGGTTGCGAGAAGCAGGCCCAGGTTCACCTCGAGCTGTAGCGCCAACTAAGTATGTTTGCATTCGTATCCTGATCAACTTATAGAAAAGCCCCTCTAGCCATACGGTGTTGAAGGCCTTCTCGAAGTCAACCAGACAGGCAACAGTGCACTGTAGGTGGTAAGGCTAGTTTTGCAAAGGCGGCGCTTTATTATTGATATTATTATTTTTTTTAACATTTATTTTATATTTTGACATCTTTTCCGGAATAAAAAACAAAAATATGATAACTGGAGGGGTATAATTTCAAAACTCTTCTATTCCACTTTTTTTCAAAAATGAGTTAAGTATGAGAAACTGTCCTTTAGAAGGGCCCTCATCTATGTACTTAGCTAACATTTATCAATAATTGTTATTTCCTATACTTTTGAGTACTTAAAAAGTGAGGTTTTTTTTCAAAACTACGCTATTCCATTCAGTCGTTTAATTCAAAACTCATTTATTCCCATACAAACCAAATTCTGCACCAAAACTCTTCTTTTCCTATGCAAATCAAAGCTGCCGCTTTCAAAACTCGTGTATTCTAATGACATTGAAAAGGCGGGAATCTTTGTTATTTTGAGAGTATTCATGGATTAAACTAATTAGTGCTGCAATAATTCTTGTGAAGAAAACATCTTTGGTAAGTTAGCAGATGAAATTTCTATAAGTTAATTTTTATTTAATAATTAAATTAAATATATTGATGGAGCCATCTGAATTTGTGAATGAAGTTGCGTTGGGAAAAGGTCGAAACAAACATTTTATCAGCCAAAAAAGCCGAAGAAAGGAATAAAAATAAATAATCCTAAATAACGTATGAAGCTTTTGAATTTTTTATTATTTGTTTTTTGTTTAAATAATTCAAATACATTGCTGTGGCGTTATTTTTAAGTTTTTTTTTAGTAATTAATATACTTTTTTGATCCAGTTTTGAAGACTATTGAGAATAGGCGTGTTGTTTTGAAACGTAGCTAGCCAGTCGTTCATTAAAACGATTCCCAGCCATCCGAACCCAGCTGACTTACCTCCAAGTTGGTGTGTGTGATTTCGGTCATATGTGTGTGATTTCGATCAGCTGTTAAGTGTGAACTGTCAAAGTATTCGGCATTCAACCAAATCGATTTTTTGTTATTTGTTGTGAAAACAATTCATTTCATTAATTTATTCAATGGATAATTTACATAAAGTGATATGAAATCATCATATAGTGGATTATTTCAGTGAAAGATCATTTAGTAATTGAAATTATATAATTTTCGTACACGGCAGTCTGTCAAATGTTCTACAAATCGCTTTAAGCGCCACCTTGCCATGATATATCGCAACATTCCTAGCCAGCTGCTTTTGGCTGCGGATAAAATCAAGAGTTGTAGCCAGCTGGTTGTTGTATTTGTTTTACGTGTAAAATTTGACTTTGCTAGCAACTACTGGCTAGCTACGTTTCAAAAAACACGGCTATTATAAGCTGCATGTTAAGTTTTTTTATTACTTAAATTTTCTGTTAAAAATAAACCAAAATGAATTAAATCGAAAAAAAATGTACTTTCTTTTCAAAACTCCTCTATTCCTAAATAGGTTGAATCAAAAGTCAACTATTCCAATCGTAATTTTCAAAACTCTTCTTTTCCAAATTAAATTGATTTTTTATAATTTATAGGTTAACCTTATAGGTTCAAACCCATAAGAAATAGATAAAGATCATTCCAAACATACAATTTAACTTTTAAACCAATCTTTAATATCATTTTAGCAGCTTTTGACAGTATTTTTCGTTTTACTCAAAATTCTCAAAAGTGGAAAAGAAGAGTTTTGAAATTATACCCCTCAACTTGTCTCTGTGATTAGGATTGTCCCAAAAATGGGGCAATTCGACAGATTTTCAATTTCTCTTTGTGTGAAGACATTATTTCCAGGTGTGCCCTGAATGTTGTTCTGAACCGAAAAAGATGATTTGAACATTTTGGTTAGATTCACTATGCTTACGAAAGTACAAATTGTTATTAGCTCTTTCGAAAGATAGTGATTCACATGAAAGATGATCCAATTCCAGCTACCTTTGATTGCTTCTCAAACATTCGAAAGAGGTGGCACCGTGAAAAAAACTTTTAGGTGTTGAGCCTGGGCTGGGATTGAATCCGGGCAGCATTGTGTAGTATTCCAACGCATTAACCATTACACCACGGTGCCGACTACCTGATTGTCCAGTGCTATCAGGATCTTTCTTCCCTTCACCACTTAAGGTTTCTGTGGCCTAAATAAAGGCAGTGAGTTCTGCTTAACAGACACTGCAGCTCTGCGGGCGCGATCACGAATCCAAGTAAAGTCATCGTTTTAGGAAGCTCTTGAGTATACATGAAATGCAATCAAATTAGTACATACTTACATAAGTTAAGGCTCTAATGTCACAGAGTCGGGTCATGGTTCTTTCCTTAATCTTTCCTATTATCCATCTGACTGTCTTAAAGCTCAGCTGGTAAATATATCCGAGAATAGGTTAAATTGCTTACTCAGGAGGTTTTCAAGGTCTTGTATTACTTAAGCAATCCTTTCTCTTGCGTATTGGCAGATGTCCTTGAATCTTTCACTTCATCTTCTCCTTTGTTTCTTATATTTCTCAGCACGTCTCATGTCATTTTATTGATGTGGAATATACTATGACTCTGTTGTAGGTTCCTAATCGAGTCAGCACTTCGACATTAAAAAAAAATGTCAACCTTTTCTAACATTTAAATAACTGCTCTCCGGTTTTGCATTGACCGGCATTACTCGAAATGGTCACTTTTACTCTCCACCAGATGCCAATTCGGTACCCGCTTGACGTGGTTTCTAACGACATCTACGGCTCCATACGCGCCGGCCGCCCCCCGAGAACAATTCCGTGTAATTTTCTATGTCAATTTCCAGCAGCAGCAGCATCATCTCTTATCATCCATTCATCTTCTGCCCTTCTCCTAATCTGTCTGTTCCAGTTGCTGTAACTACCCCCGCTGCCGGTGGCTCTGCCTGTGCACTATCACTCCGGGATGCCAGTGCAGTGTGTGCAGTAAAACACTCGTGAAAACTGAGATTTCATGTCGCATGGTTAAAATGTTCATGTCATGTTACCACTTTCAATTTTCCTTGATACTTTCCACCTACCGATGAGCGAACATGAATGTATCTAAGTATCTTTTTTCCATTTTGCTTTATTTGCAGATCTATTCGTTGGACGACGCCGAATGCAGTGAATTGTGTACCTGTGGTGAATCACTAACGTTAACATGCCATGCACTGTGTGTACCGTTTGCACCATGTAGGACGGCACTTGCATTTTACAGCCATGCTTCGCCGGCTTATCAGGCCTTTCGAGGCAGATGCCTTTGCTATTCGGGGCGTTTCATTTGTATGAAACCGCCACTTGGAGAGTACACCCTACCCGGTAAGTAAACACTAGTATGTAGTAGATGTGTCTGTTGTATGTAGTGGTAGTGGTGATTCCAGTAAAATGAACTGAAAGAAACTCATTCGTGTGCATGCGGCAAGAATCCTGTTTATCTTCAAGGACAACAGAATGAGTATAGTAAAGAACCAGAACCAGATAACAAAGATATACTTTGTTACCTGTAATGTACGAGGTTTATGTACCTGGCAGTGCACTGCTATTAAATGCAAGTCGGGTGCTCTGACGGTGCTTATTCGTCGAATTGACTGATAGAAAAGAAAAAAACAAGGATTCTCCTGAATGACCTTACTGAAATCAAAGGATGTGGAAATCATGGCTTGGAAAGAGAATGCTCTGTAAATGAGGACGCACCGGCACCAGCACCACACGAGTAATGACGATAAAAACCATATGCGCGACAATGCATTATGTTCGGTCTCCGTAAGCAAGGAGCTTACCCGTTTACAGTGTCCTTGGGACCGGTCGGTGCACCGCACCGGTGTGTTCTTGTATCCAATTTGTGTGGAACATCAAAAATTACCCGTTGTCATTCCGTTGCCATTTCAGTTTCATACAGGCACATTGTGTGTCTGCTGGGCTCCTTGTGTTCAGTGCTGCTCCTTTGTAAGGATTCAATAATTGGAATTTTCCCCTCTTTTTTTGTTGCGTAAAACATGAATTTATTGACGCCAGTCACTTGCATGAAATTTTTACATCACCTGCGTTGTTTTCATGGGCTGTTTGGTTTTTTTTTTTTTTTTTTGTTTCGTTTCAGGTGGAGTTTTCCTTTTATTGGGATACAGTTCAGCGGATGAGGCGCTACTGCGACCGCATACAAATCTCGGTGTACAGGATGCAGTGCGAGCACTCCAACAATATGTCACCACACACATTGACAATCAGGTAGGACGATGACTCACAAATTGATTTCTTTTATTCGGGTGTGGGGGGTGGTGGGTGGATGTATTTTGTATCTGTACGTTTTTATTTATCACATTTTGGGGGTGATTTGCAGGGATTTGTGGGATATTTTATTGACAATTTAACCAAAGGTCTGGTTTCGATGTGATGGATGGAACGGTTGGATGGCGTACTATGCCAGCCACAAAGGGATATTATTTTCGATTTTTTTATTTTTTTTTTATTAGTTTTTGAATGAACTTTATGCTTGTGTTTACGGTTATTATGAATCTGGTTGGTTTATTAACTGTATACTGGTCATTGGAAGAGAGTTTATGTGAGTGTCTTGCAATTTTATTTCGTTTATCCTTGCAGCGGTTTGTGGATCAGTTAAACAAAGATTTTTGAATATTTATGATGATTTTGCATTTTTGTTTTTGTGAGTTTTTGTTGGACTTAGTTCCCCGTTTAATATTTCATCCCTTTCTATCTCTAGGATTCATCAAGGTGGTCTTTCGAATCCTAACATACTTTGTTTTACGATGACACCTTTCCTATTCTTTCGCAGAGCAATTGAGAATCTGTCATCAATTGGTCATCCGGACATGTGAGTGCAGGGGTAGATACTCATGCATTTTTATCATCGAACTTGAACCGCTTTTCCTTTTGTCGGGTTGTCCTCATGAGTTTCGATGTATCTTTCAGTTTAAAATACGGCGAATTGTCGATCTCTATAGAATTTTGAGTATCGCGGTAAATAACCGGTTAAGACCCATGAGTCTTCTTTGTATAGTGTAAGTGCAAGCAACTAAGTTAAGATTTACTTGGAGCTATGAGTGGCGCGCGATGGAGATTAATCCAATTGCAAATCTTACATCGGGCATTGTGCCTTAATATCGCTGAAAAAATATTCTTTTTCTTTGCCTCAAAATGGCTTTCTTCTGCCGCCTTGATCTCGTTCTCATATGAAAATCTCCAGCCTCCTGCATAACATTTTTCAAACTGGTCTATAGAGTGGGTGATCAGTCTCTGAAAAATTTGTGTCTTTTAAAGCTTGTCTCAAAATCCACAACGTATCCTGCAAAAACTTACTTGTCCAAGTCGTCGCTTCTGTACGATCGCTTCACGTGTCAGAGTTAATAAATTTGCGTAGTGCTGTCCATTCATCGTAGTCCCCTTAACCAGGTGATCAATCAGCAAAACACCTTCATTATCCCGTAAAATTGTCACCGTAATCCCCGAAGTCGACTTTTCCACCTTGAATTTCTCCGACGCGCTCTCCCGTTTTTCAGTTCACTGCATGGATTTTGGGTCGTATTTTCCAACTTTTCCAACTCCCTGGTGAAACAGAAATGCCATCTTCGATCCATACGTATACAGTGAAACCCGCCTAAGTGAAACTCGCTTAAGCCAAAAACCCGCTTAAGTGAAAAGATTCACAAATCTCCGTGTATACTTACATACAAACTTCCTCGCTTAACTGAAACTCTTACTTACTTAGTTGGCGCTACAGCTCGAGGTGAACCTGGGCCTGCTTCTCGCAACCATTTGTGTATGCGTGTTATATTTTTGCACGAATGGAAAGGACCTACAGTTTTTTGCCGACTCCGAACGGCGAGTTGAGAAGCTCAATCGTGACAAATGATAATATTTGATGCTTGTCAGACATTCGAAAGAGGTGGGCAGTGGGCACTGTGAAAAACTTTTAGGTGTTTGCGGCGGGATTTGAACCCACGACCACTAACCACTTGCGCTACGGTGCCCACTTAAGTTCACTCGCTTAAGTGAAAAACCCGGATAACTGAAAAAAACTCTTCAAACTTTCTATTTTTCAACTCGTTTGACTAAAAATTTTAAAATCGAACAGAACAAAAAATTTGCACTGAATTGTTTCATTTTATTTCCACCTCCACCACTGTCATCCACTTCTCAACATGACAATTAGCAAACGTTTACAACACGTTTCTCAGCTGTTTAATGAATGTTTTTTCGATTTTTTGTCGTTTCGCTTGAAGAGGCACATTTCATCTTCATAAGTTTATTATTTCTTGTAACCATGCTTATTCGTAAAACTAAGCATGGCCTTTCTTGAAAACGTAGTCATTGGGATGTTTTCAAACATGGAGGTTCGCTTGCTGCGGCCAATGCTATCCAGGTGGGTGCAGGGAAATAACTTCACGGGCAATAACTTCACATGGGAAATAACTTCACCTCTAGTGGGAAATAAAATGCACATTTTCAATAATTTCACTTTTTTCTGGGAAATAATTTCTCTGGGAAATAATTTCTCTGGGAAATAATTTCTCTTAACCCTTTCAGTGAAACTTTTTTGTTTTAAGGGGTAAACATTATTTTTTTTCTTTTTATTGACACAGCGGCTTATACTAACAAGAATGAAAAACAATTTTTGTTAAATTTTAGCTTTAAAGTGGTTTTTGGAAATGATGTCCTAAAAACACAAAAATGATGTCCAATTTACTAGAATTGACTTATACGATTATTTTAATTTTAAAACTGTGCGCCCATTATATATGTACAAAATGACATCAGAATTGTTTATTAATTCGACGATTATCTAAATAAAAAATAAATAATAAAAATTGTCTACTGTAAAAAAATTGATATTAGTTTGGAAGATTTTCCTGCACGAGTGCTCAATGCGCCCTGAGAGCTTATAGGATCATGAAATTCTTGAACATATACAGCACGAAGTTAGGAAGAAATTTGAAACAAAAAATATTCTCATAGAGATAGATTGGGAGTTACAAGAAACCATGTTACCATATGGTATCAAAATACTGAAAGGGTTAATATGTGAAGCTATTTCTCACTGAAGGTGGGCAAATAGCTTTACATTTTAATGATAATTTAAAAATTCGCGCGAATTTTTCCATTTAAAAATTAGATATTTTATTTTTCAGCTTGCATAGTAAAGACAATTAATCTTAAATTTAAAAACACTATTACTCTATCTTATGCTCAAAAACTAAAGATTTGTCTTGACCACGAAAACTAAAAAATAAAATATCTAATTTTTAAATGGAATCTTTAATTTCGAAGCATAAGATAGAGTATTAGTGAAAAACTCGCGCAAATTTTATAAGTAGATAAAGCCAAATGCCAATTATTTCTTCATTTGGCCTTATTTCCACTTAAAAATAAAGATAATGCCAAATGCGACCTTATTTCGTATAAAGTTATTTCACGTCAGTAGCCGATGTAAATCTATGGTAATTTAACCGATCGACATTATTACTTCTTTCTTTAATTTATTTTTAGGGCCTTATTTCCATTTTAGTTATAATTTTATTATGACCCCAATTTCGGGGCCTTATTTCATTTTACTTTTGGGGCTTATTTCTTAGGGCTAAATTTCGCGGAGTAAATTATGTTATATTTTATGTTACATTGTGAACGCGAAATAAGGGCTATCTTCTATGTTCGGTTGAAATTTTGAAATTCGGTCTCAATTCTGTCGGCCTTATTTCACGGTAACCCTGTGTTTTTAGAAAAAATCATAAGTTGGAAATAATATCACAAAATTTCTGATTAAATTATTGCCCACCTTCAGTGAGAAATAACTTCACATCAGAAATGTGCATTTATTTCCCACTCGAGGTGAAGTTGTTTCCCACGTGAAGTTATTGCCCGTGAAGTTATTTCCCTGCACCATCCAGGTGAACCTTAGGTTAGGTTAGGTAGCAGTGGCTGCCAGTAACAAGTACCAGCACACTTAGGCCTATAGAGGCCCATTGTGATACCAAGGATCTTGGGGATAATCACCCCGCTACTCAAGTGAACCATTTGGAACTTTGTACAAAACGAAGAAGGCTTCCTACGTCTTTTTGTGTAAGATCACTTAGATCATCGAAGAAGTATTCTCCAAGGTGAAGTTCCCTACTACGGGAAAGAGCTGGACACGAGCAGAGGAGATGTGTTGGACTTTCCTCCTCCTCTTCGTCTCTACAGCTTCTGCAGAAGTCATTCGAAATGACGCCAAGTCTAGTAGCGTGTCTACCTATAAGGCAGTGTCCTGTGATGACACCGATAATCGTACTAATATGCAGTCTTTTTTAGTGACAAAAGGTATCTAGAGCGGTTAAGATCTAATCTAGGCCAGATTTGCTTTGTAGCAAGGCAGGTGGTTCCACCTTCCCATCTGGCGTTGGTTTTATTGACTGTGTCAAGTTTGAGTGCTAGCTTGTAAGTAGCGAGTGGCATACCTATATATTTCTTATCGGGTAGAATAGGTATTGTTGTTCCTATTTTAGCGAGCTCATCAGCTTTGCAATTCCCTGGAATGTCTCTGTGCCCCGGCACCCAGCAAAGGTGAATGTTAAACTGCTTAGCCATCTCTATGAGAGATGAACGGCAGTTGGAGGTGGTCTTAGAAGTGGATGAGACTGATTCCAGAGATTTCAACGCCGCCTGACTATCCGAGAAAATGCTAATATCGTTAGTGGATATTACATTCCTCTTGATCCAGGACAGTGCTTCCGAAATCGCCATGATCTCCGCTTGAAACACGCTACAGTGATCAGGGAGGCGAAAGGAGAGATTTAGTTTTAATCTGTCTGAGAAAACACCTCCTCCTACACCATCATTGGTTTTTGAGCCATCAGTATAGAAGTGTATCGACTTGTCTGTTACAGCACCTAGGTCATCCCAGAAGGACCTATCTGGAATAGTGACTTTAAAGTTTTTGTCAAAATTGGGCTTGGGTACAGTGTAGTCTATGTTTTCGGGAAGGGTAAGATTGTCTAGTATTATGGAGTGGCCAGTGTAGTTACTTGACCACTGTGAGATTGTTTTGAGTCTTATGGCAGAACTGGTTGCCATTTGCTTACCAATTAAGTCTAGGGCTGGGAGATATAGTAGGATGTCTAATGCTGCGGAGGGTGTTGATCTTAATGCTCCACTAATGCACAGACACGCTAATCTTTGTACTTTCCCCAAGCTGTCGCGATGTATAGCTTTATCTAGGGCGGTCCACCAGACCACTACGCCATACATCAGAATCGGTCTGATGATAGATACATAGAGCCAGTGGGCGATGCGGGGTTGAAGACCCCATTTGCTGCCGATGGCTTTCTTGCAGGAGTAGAGTGCTATGGTAGCTTTCTTTACTCTTCCTTGGATATTGAGTTTCCAACTAAGCTTACTATCCAAGATGAGCCCTAGGTACTTTGCTTTGTCGGTGAAAACTAACTTGGTACCATATAAAGAAGGGGGGTCTATCTGAGGGATTTTGTATTTCCTAGTAAAAAGAACCAACTCCGTTTTCTGAGGGTTAACCCCCAGTCCACATTTGTCGGTCCATTTCGAGAGCTTATTTAGTGCATTTTGCATGAGTTCATTGATCGTGTGAAGATGCTTGCCGGAAATAGCTATAGCGACGTCATCAGCATATGCGATTACTTTGCATCCCACGCCTTCTAGGAGTAGCAAAAGTTCATTTACTACCAGGTTCCAAAGAAGGGGGGATAGGACACCACTTTGGGGGGTGCCTCTGCTGACAAATCTCCTGGAAGAGGACTCGCCCAGCTTGGTGTTGATAATTCGACTAGAGAGTAGTAAATTGATCAATTTGCGAAGCGAGTTCTCGACCTTGAGACTTGAAAGGGCATCTATTATAGCCTCCGATTTAACATTATTGAAGGCACCTTCTATATCCAGGAAGACAACCATTGTGTATTCTTTGCAGTAAATCGTCTTCTCAATGGTGCGTACTAGGGAGTGCAGTGCAGTTTCTACTGATTTACCCTTACAGTAGGCATGTTGGGATTCTGATAGCAGTCTTGATTCAATGCTGCTGCGAAGGTGGGTATCGATCAGTCTTTCTAAAGTTTTTAAAAAGAATGATGATAGGCTAATAGGTCTGAGATCTTTTGGACTAGCGTGAGAGCTCTTTCCCGCTTTGGGAATAAAAACTACTTTGACTTCCAACCATAATTTGGGAATGTAGGTATTATTTATACAAAAAGTGAGTATAGTTTCCAGCCAGGGCAGAATTATGTCAGTTGCCGACTGGAATTCAGCAGGTATTATGCCGTCAGGTCCCGCAGACTTGTATGTTTGGAAGCTGCGTAGTGCCCAAAGCAGTTTGTCCTTTGTGACCAGACTGTTAATGTTATTTTGTGTAAGTTGAGTAGGTTGTGTGCTATTAGACGAACTACTAAGTGGAGAAGAGAAGCTACCAGGAAAATGTGTATCCAGGAGTAGGTCTATTGTTTCTTCGCTTGAAGAGGTCCAAGAGCCATCTGGTTTCATAAGATAGCCAGGAGTACTTGGATTGGTCGAGAGTATTTTTCGTAGCCTTGAGGCTTCCGAGAAGTTCTCAATGTTGTCGCAGAAAAGTCTCCAGGATTTCCGTTTAACTTTCCTAAGAGTACTTTTGAATACTGCGAGGGACTCCTTATAAGAGTTCCAATCTAGGGTACTTTTTGTTAATTTGGCCCTGTTGAATAGCAGTCTACAGCGTTTTCTTGTACTGCTAATTTCGGAGTTCCACCATGGTGGTTTTGGTTTCCCCTTTGGTCTTATTGTAGGACATGCTACATCTAGTGCCCTATTGCAGGCGGAAGTAAGTTCTCCTACCATGCAGTCAAGCTCTTGTGTGCTGCCCGTGACAGGGGGTATTGAAGAAGGGATTAGCCTCTGTAGGGTTTCCCTGTATTTAGCCCAGTCGGTCTTCCGGTAGTTCCGAAACTCTGGTTTGGCTGGGGGATGATCGTCTAACGAGAATTGGATGTATCGGTGATCTGAGAACGAATGTTCAGCCGAAACTTTCCAGTTGTTGATCGATTTGGGAGATATTATCAGATACAAGTGTAATATCTAGAACTTCCTGTCTATTGCAGGTTATAAAAGTTGGTGTGCAACCTTTGTTGCAGTAGGTGAAGTTTGTATTAAGAAAATAGTCAAAAAGTAACTCACCTCTGTTGTTGGTGTCGGAGCTGCCCCAAATAGAGTGATGCGCGTTAGCGTCACTACCCAGGATTAGTCCATCATTGCGCCTCTCTGCATCCGCGATCGCCTCCCTCAGATTGTTCGGAGGTAGAGGGCCTATTTCGTCATGGGCGAGATAGGCCGAGACCAGCCAGATTTTGCCCTTGCCAGTCTCCAGTTTTACCACTACTGTATTTCGATCGCTGTAATTAGAGAGTAGGAATATATTAAGATTACTCTTTGCCAGAATGCAGGCTCTTGGCTTACCTTCATTCCTCTTGTGGTAAAGAGTATAATTAGGAGTCCTGAGTCCAAGTATCGAGTTACCATTAACCCAAGGTTCCTGGATCAGGACGACGTCTTCTCCTAGTTATTGGAGTCGGAGAAGAAGTGAAGCGGATGCCGATTTGGAGTGGTGGAGGTTAATCTGAACTAATCGCAG
Organism: Brachyopa scutellaris; assembly: GCA_949775065.1. NCBI lineage: Eukaryota > Metazoa > Arthropoda > Insecta > Diptera > Syrphidae > Brachyopa > Brachyopa scutellaris. The sequence goes on along the minus strand of OX459114.1, from coordinate 79,780,756 downwards.
CATTGGAGCTACAATCAGGCGGATTTACCTCCACTACTGTAGAGTTTGCCTCTGGGTCTGAGTCCGAAGCTAGAAGCTAGTCCTCACTCAAGCATATGATAGGCTCAATCTCCATATCCGAGAGCGGTTCTTCCAGGGATGGGGGGTGGGATTGGGATGGTGGTGGTGGTAGTGGTGAGGGTACCGTCTTCGAGTCATTTGTCATTGCACCGGATGACATCTGCGAGCATGACGGTAGCTCCGAAGTGGTTGCGAGGTCCTTGGGTGAGGGGTTTGACTCCGCTATTGCCTCGTCTTTTTTGTACACCTTAAGGGTGATTGAGTCAAACCCGTAGCTAATTACGCCGTTGGTTTTGGCGAGAGGAGCCAGGGATTCCTGATTGATAACAATACAGGCACTCCTAAAGAGACCTCTGGCTTCGTCTAACCTGCCGATCTTCCAATTGTGCGTTGGTGAACCTTAGTACTGTTTTATTCGGTGCGTTATTGAAAACGAAGTGGGGGTGACAATCCAAGAATTACCTCCAGAGCTGATGTGGGACATGTACGCATAGTACCTGTTATGCATACGCAAACTAATCGCTGTATCTTTTCGAATGATTTTCTCGCTATTAAGAATTTTCCTCATGCCACGGACCCGTATGTGATGAGCTGTCTGATGATTATTAGAAACATCCACCAGAATTTTGCTATAACTACAGCCCCAGGAACTACTCGGAAGCCTTTGGCACACCATACGTTATCTTGTTGCCTTGCTGGCTGTTTGCTCAATGTGCTAGTATTTTTCCAAGATACTTGACTTCCTTTTCTACTCTATGATCTAGTAGCTTTGATCTTAGATCTTGTAAGATTATTTTCTTGGTGAAAGTTATAATGATCGTGGTGGAGTCCCACTTTTAGGCACCATTGCTTGTATTACATAAATGCCTCTTTGCGTTAGGTCACAGTGTGTTCTCTCGAACTTTCCTCTGGCAGTTAGAACTGTATGTCATCAGCGTAGCTCATGCAGTTAAAGTCGTTCTCTATGACTTTGCACACTAAGCTCCACAAAACACCTTGGCACAACCCAGTCTAGTAAAATATATTTAAGAAACCTACCCATTCGTCAAATTTCCGTTCACATATCCATCAGTTTTGACAACCGATGTCAATTCAGACAATAATGGCTGTGGCCAAATTTGCAATCAGATACATTACTTCATTATAAAAGATATTAGTTCTCACGGAAAGTGGTGATGCAAAAGTTTTGGAGAAATTTGATTCGCAAATCGGTCCTCGTTACAGCGATTTGACTCCGCGTATAAAGTACGTTCAACCCAAGTACCGTACATGTAAGAGTATAAACATAATGTTTTCATATCTAATGCAAACATCACCATCTAAACAGCATCGCCATCATCATTGCTCACATCAGCCTCATAAGGATAACTTGTTTGAGTGTTGGCTTCTTGGCAGTCGGATCTACACACAATAAGCTTCACCCAGCACCCCACATCTCAAATATTTATGCTTTATTTGATTAATGACAGTCAGTAGCAGGATTGTGCTCATAAATCACACTAAATACATCCTACCATCTCCCAGCGGTAACGAGGGAGGAGGAAGGACGAACAATCCATAACTGCAAGACATCCAAAAAATGTAATAAGACGATTGTTGACGTGAATGCAGAAGTAGTTTCTGAAATGAAGGCACTTGCCATACCCAGCCAACAGTCGAGGTATCCTCAGCCGCTGTTGCTGATGCTTTTGTCTGCCTTGCTGTTTGGTTTTTCTATTCGAGTTTATATCCGATATGAAAAGAGCTTTTAAATGTTGACAGTCACCCAAGAAAAAAGAATGATTGATTTGCCTTTCACTTTGAAGTGCTTTTTTGAATATTTTTAGAGGTACTCCTGTTAGAATATGCATACATAACAAACTATTGCAAGGATATTCAATTAAACTATATTTATCCTTCAGACTTACTTACTTATTAAGGCTGTGCTTAAGTCTGGGGTGGACCCAGGCCAGTTAGTCCGGGCCTTAGCTAACTGCCTCCAATTGTGCACTCCAAGTTGGATGAGGTCCTTTTCCACTTGTGCGAGCTACCTTAGGCGAGCTCGTCACCTGCTGCGCTGACCATCCGAGTTGGGATCGTTGATGTCCATCGCTCTACATGCCCTAGCCATCTTAAACGCCTAGTGCGCAATTTTTTGACCAGGTCCGGTCGATGTTGCTGTACAGCTCGTATAGTTCGTGGTTGAATCTTCTCCTTCAAAAGCCGTCAACGCAAATGGGACAGAATATCACACGAAGGATTTTTCTCTCGAATCAACCAAGGATTTCTTCACCCGCTTTCGATAAAGTCCACGCTTCAGCTCCATGTACATAACAAGCCTGGGATGATAAGGGTCTTATATAGAGTCTCCTTAGTCGATCGGGAAATGGCTTTACTACTCAATTGCCTTCTTAGCCCAAAGAAACAGCGATTTAATCTTTAATCCTTCGTTTGATTTCCGATGAGATGCTATTTTTTGTTGTTATAGCAGAGCCGAGATTGACAAAGTTCTTTACTACCTCAAAGTTTTAACTGTCTATTGTGACGTTGTCCAATACGTCGATGTTGATTGTCCCTTTCTGTTGACATCATACATGTACTTTTTTTGTCCTCGTTTACTGTCAAACCTTTTTTTCTATACTCGCAATCGCACCAGTGACAGCTCGCTCTGAGAACAAAACTTCGTCCTTTTTTACATCATGCCAGTAGTGTGCCCATCTATCAGAACCGTTCAAATTAAACTTTTTCTCAACACTCCAAACAACGTTTCGCTATTCTTCATTATATGTGCGTCATATGATTTCGAACCCATTCCAATCTGGCCGCCTTATGTTGAACACCAAGAGGTGGTTGCAGCTTTATTTGTTTGGATTGAAGCCGACCGGATGCTTTTACAAATCTGTGCACGGTGGATTTTTCTATACCAGGAAGTGTTGCTACACGACGAATGCTATTGGTTGAATTACTCAACTTCCTTAAAATGCGGCGTTTTTGGTGGTTATTCAAAGCAGCCGGACGGCCTGACGACTTTTTCCACCCGTAAGATGCGCCTAACTTTTTGTAATTTGCAATTACATGATGTGAACGATTCAATAGTCTTCCGATTTCACGAGTCGATTTACCACTGTTTAGCAATTCGATTATTTGTCCTTTTTCAAACTCACTCAAAGACATTCCTCTTCCCATCTTGATAATGCTTACGCAAACGCATAAAGATCGACACTGATCGAGTAGAGAAGAACCTCGTAAGTTACTACCGCACTAAACTGTAAAACAAGCAAAATTTTACCGTTAAAAACAAGAGAAAACACGAAATTCATGTGGGACCAGAAATAATAGTGAAAATTAATAATTTTAGGTTTATTCGAAAAAACTAAGTTATTATATTCTGTAATGTTTGCACAGCATTATTTATACAGACAATTTTGAGGGTCGCTCTATCATTTTGGGACGCACCTTATTAGTGGTCGATGAATACTAACCAAAAATTTAAACTTAAGAGCCTCTTAACTTTAAAAGCGATTTATGAGCGGTCGGTAGCTATCAGCCTTAATCCTCACCCTATCGTCGAATATGGGTTGCGTTTGTTTACATAAACAGCCGGCCGATCGTCGAATACAGCGCGCGTTTGTTGACATAAGAGGGCACTCAGAATGTGGCTTGTGTTTATTTACATAAGGGATTTTACTTTGGAAGGATTTTTGTTTAAGTCGCATATTATGATAACAAAAATAAACATAACTACGCATTGGACGTTTTTGATGGGATTGGAACCCAAAGTCAGTATGAACTATGATGTAGATAAGTATGCATGAAACCATCCGTTGGGTGAACTAATCAGCGTAAGTATGCATGCGCGTGCGTATCTATAACACGTGATTCACAATAAATGGTTGCAATAAAGTAAGCGGGAGCAATCAGACAATACGCTTAAGTGATATGTTAACAAGTTGGCATGAAAAAAAGCAACACATTCCATTTTTTTTTTTTATAATTTTGGCCATGTTTCTTAGAAAATCTGCTTGTGTTTACTTATCAAAAGTCATCGCAATCACAGTTAAATGTTCAGTTCAATAATGCCGTGGAATTTGAAATGACACTTCTGTCGCGTGTATTTTTTTTATTTTTATGAGTAAAAAACTCCAGTTTTATGGTACAAAAAATCTTTCTCTTCCAGACAATGTGTACACTAACACTCTTCAATATGACAGATGAGAATATTATCATAGCTGCTAGACTACCGCATGATGCCAAACTAAAAGCCATTGACCTACTTCGCAAGGAGAAGGTAAGACTTGAATTGACCCTATCCAACATGTGAACGCGAATGTAACATGCTCCTATTTATCTCATTACAGGACGAATGCACTAACATCCTGAAAACCATTAGTCATCACATTAACACCGAACACAGTGAGCTGCAATCCCACCGACTGCTGAGCATATTCAAGATGTCCGAAGTCGAAGTAATATGGCCCGAGAGTAGCAGCGCTAATTCGCCTATTTCCATCCTGGGTAGTTGTACCCTATTAACATCGCTGATGTTTTCCCTCCTGCCATACGTTAGCTGGACTTTACTAAAGCTCACCCAAGTGGAGACATGACATTAAGTTACGAAGCAAGCTAACATCAGGAAGAACTACAGCTGCATCACGTCTTCCCAGCAAGAAGTGGGCCGCTATTAAACTAACTGCTTAGGATAAGTACTAGTGCTCTAAGGACCGTTGTAAGTAATTAGGGTTAGAATGCATCCGTTTGTTCTAGGATCAGCAATGATGAGGTTGAAGAAGGCATTCGCAAGTGTATAGGTAGGTGTAAGAATATATTCGTAGGTAACTGAGAAGATATGTCTATTGTTAGTCGTACCATGTACAACAGTAACAAGGATTTGGGCTCGATTGGTGGTTGGTGGGTAAGTGGCTGACAGGATGTACTAGGTAAAAATTCTGAAGTGAACTGACATTTGAATGCTGTTACATCCTTAAAGGATTCTTAACCCCGTTCATAACAATATATACAGAATGTTTGTATCTAGATACCTGCATATGAATTCTGTTCTCCGACATGGTTTCACCGCCGGCGCCGCCCGCCTAAGTGACTGGAATAGAGTTTGTGGATTTTTCAATTTTTGTCACTTTTGACAGCTAGTTGAGTGACAATTTTCAGCTGTCAGTGGTTGTTGATTAGAGTCTGGCAGATTTCGTAAGGGCGACTGAACTCAAAATGCAAATGCTTTAAATTTGAAGGTTATAACCAGTAAAAAAATTTTACAACAGATCGTGAGTGTGAGACGGAGATGGCACAATTAACTTGACATCCGATTCGCATGGAACTGCCTTTCCATTCATCATTAGAAACATCAGTAAGAGGAGCTTATTCCATTATTGACAACTAACTGACTTCTTGAAGTATAAAAGTTAAAGATTAAGAGACCGGTCTCAAGGTACTGCCTTCTTCCATATCTGTCTAGTCCAAATGAAAACGTTTAAACCATCTCGATCTACTAGAGTAAGGATGGAAATATGCATTGAGACACAATATCTGTTGATAGCAAACTTTCAACCAGTTTTAGTATCTAGTGTTACGTCCTGAGTGTCTCTAAAGCAGGCTTTTAGACAGTGACTATGAAATTAATCGGAGTTGTCAGGTTATCTCCTGAATGTCTCTAAAGCAAGCAACTAGACAATCACTCCATTGACGAAGTAGTACTCACATTGCCCTCTAGGATAAATCGGAGTTCCAAGGTTATCTCCTGAGTGTATTTAAGATAGGTTACTGGACAAAACAGTCATTTTTTTGACGAAATATTGCCCCACATTGCTATCTAAGATGAATTTGAGTTCCCAAATTATCTCCTGAGTGTCTCTAAAGCAGGCTTCTAGACAAGATAATAGTCACTCCATTGTGCTCTAAGATGAATCAGAGTTGCCAGGTTATCTCCTGAGTGTCTCTTAAGTAGGCTAAAAGACAAGACAGTCATTCTTTTGACGGAATGTGGCCCCACTTTGCCCATTGCAATGAATGCAATGAATCGGAGTTGCTACGGTTTCTCCTGAGTATCTCTTAAGCAGGCTTTTAGACATCGCAGGTTATCTCCTAAGAGTCTCTAAAGCAGGCTTTTAGATAGTCACTTTATTGCCCTCTAAGATGAATCGGAGCTGCCATGTTAGCTCCTGAGTGTCTCTAAAGTAGGCTACAAGACAAGATAGTCACTCTTTTGGCGAAATATTGCCCCACATTGCTCTCTAAGATGAATCGGAGTTCCAAGGTTATCTCCTTAGTGTCTCTAAAGCGCGCTTCTAGACAGTCGCTACGTTACCCTCTAAGATGAATCAGAGTTGCACGATTTAAATGGCAACAATCTAACACTCTTGACGTTAATTTTTTTTTTATAAACTTCGAGTAACCGGGAAAGATCTGCAAAGACGCATTTAAATACTTAGGCCCTACTTAAACTCAAACTGTAGAGCTGGGATATTATCTAAACTTTGTTTCTCATACTGTGATCGTGATGTTAGTTTTGCAGTCTTTTTCTTCCTACTTTTGTTCATCTTCATGGATGACTTTTACCTTATTACAACGAAGATTGACTGTGCCAATGTCTAAAGTGTCTTCATAAATAAAAGATAGAGCACCATATTCCATCATATTTTCTTACCTAGGTAAGCCACTTTACCAAAAAAACTTGCCAACAAGCCTTACCCTTGTTTCAGCAATAGCCAAGACATTTCTAAAGCAGAACATCAAGATGTCAATGTGAAAACCCACTAAAAAATGGTTCTTGTCAAACTTAAAAGTTTCAAAAGAGCAGTAAGTAAATTTCTAAATTATATTGAATGCATAAAAGTAAAACTAACCAATCGTGTAGATAAATAACTGTGAAAGAAAATAAAATTATAGTGGAATATAAATTTAAACAAAAATATATATTTATATATGTATGTATATAAATTTAACTGTAGAAGTGTAGAGTATCGTTTTGTACGGACTGCTGTCTAAAACAAAAAAAAAAAACAAATATAAATATAAAATAAAAACTTAGGTAGGCCTTAGAACAAGCAAATACAACAAATTAAAAAAATTATTAAAAAAAAACAAACAGCTTAGCCAGGTAAGTGACAACAAAGAATTAAAAAAAAATAAAACCTGTATAAATAAAATAAAATAAATTATATAAATAAATGTACTTACATATATATATGTATATCGCCCACTATGTAGAAAAATATATTAAATAAATGTACATACTCATATGATAGGAGTAGTCCTTAAAAAGGAAATTCTATTGAATTGCTATTAACACTAACAGGAGCGACGTGAGAATCTGATTGAAAACATAACACGGCGAGGACATTTTCATTTTTTTTATTTGCACTTATCCGCATATTTAGTTTTATTTTATTTCGAAAAATTAATTGAAAATGGCCGAGATTATGGCATAACCGGCTGTAGACTGCTCTATTAAGTGACTCTGACGCATCCTCTAGAAACATTTTCCTGCTCTGCTCATCCATACGCGTGATCAACTGGGCTTCACATTAATCACATCTTCCATAATCAGCTCCGTTCTATTGGGTATATAACGTAATTCATGCGGTTTGCTAAGAGATGGCCTAACTTGTATTATTCCATTGTTATTATTCCATTGGAACATGCGTTCGAAAGCTACTGTCACTGTACGTCATTTCAGTATATGTCATTCATTTGAAGCGTAAACAACAATAATTTTTTTTCACTCAAATATGTCGAACTTTGTGCCTGAAAAAGTGTTTTTGCGGGGAGTTCTCCTTCATTACTTTAATATGAAGAAAACTGCTGCCAAAAGTCATCGTATTTTGGTGAAAGTTTATGGTGAACATGCGCTAGCTGAGCGAATGTGCCAAAAGTGGTTTGCACGATTTAAAAGTGGTGATTTTGGCTTGGGAGACGATGAACGTCCTGGGCAGCGAAAAAAAGGGGATCAGAAGGGTGTGCTAAATTATGAGCTACTAGAACCGGGTGAAACCATCAATGGACAACGCTACCGAACACAATTAATCCGTTTGAAGAGAGCAGTAACCGAAAAACGCCCGGAATATGCGACGATAATTTTCCATCATGACAACGCTCGGCTCCACGTTTCTATTCCGGTTAAGAACTATTTGGAAAACAGTGTATGGGAAGTTTTACCCCACCCGCTTTATAGCCCAGACCTTGCCCCTTCTGACTACCATTTGTTCTGGTCGATGCAGAACGCCTTCACTGAAATACGGTTCACATCAGAGCAGAATATCAAAAATTGGCTTCTTGGCTGCCAAGCCGGCGCAGTTCTTTTGGGATGGGATCCACAAATTGCCAGAAAGATGGGGAAAAGTCATAGCTTCAGATGGGCAATACTTTGAATAATACTATTGTACACGTTTTTCTTAAATAAACGTTCAAATTTTGGAAAAAAAAACCCCACGAATTAAGTTATAGACCCGATATATCCACCAGGATTTGTATTTTTTTAGTTTCGGGGTTGCTTTTTTGGTAGTCGATCTTCCAGCATATTTCGAACTTTAAGTACTCCTAAGTATGTAATCTACCTGAAGTTTCAACATTTTTATAAACAGTGGTGACGACCCTAACTCCAACATGAGCCTATATTTCGGTGTATTCGCTGGAAGATGAAATGCTCAAATGTTTGCCTCTCAGTCTGATTGCAATAAACCTGTCCCTCTTTTAAGCTAACACTGGGTTATAGTAGACGAAGTATGCATGACAAATCGCCCCAAAATGAAGAGCAAGACCTGAATGGGTTACCATCTTCCGATTTAAAAACAACACAATTTGTTGAACGAAATAAAGTTAATTGTTAACAAAGTGGACACCACCTCGATTTTGATGAAATTTTAACATTTTGTGGACGGAATTTTGAGTATATATTTTTTCAGCTAAAAAACAAAGGAAATACTCAATATTCGTTTCTGTATTCACTATTCGTTTCCACACCTAACATTCAGCTCGCGCAAATAAATCTTCAATATAAGGTACAATACGCGAAAAATTCTACGCATTTTAACGATTTCTCCAAAAAACAAGAATTTGAAAAAAAAATAAGCGGCAGCACCCTCACAAAGTACAAAATCCCAAAGCTCTTTGACAAAAACTACAGAAAAAGCTGTTACGATTTGGTATAATTTAGTTATGGTAACAGGAGGGTTGAAGGCAGCCTTACAGCACACGATCATTCTGCCATTGACTGTGTGGCTGGCTGATCATGCGTTATGGGATGTATGCGTATTTGAGGAAAATTACAAAAATAAAACTTCTGTAAGTCAGTGGTTTGGTTTTTGTTTCAGTGCCAATTTTGTTGAGTGCCATAAAAGCATGTACAGGCACCAGTGTATAAAAAAAGCTCCGCCGAACAGAGTAAAGCAGCTATCGAGGAAGCATAGCATTCACCTAACACCGTGTCTCCACGACACATTTCATATAGGAGGACTCATATGGAAGAGGAAAAATAGAAAAAATAGCAAGACATCAATGGCTTGTAAAGAATCCTGCTATTAATGGTTCGCTATCGGCATATAGCGGTCTCCATTAGCCATTTTGATGGCTTGCAATCTCTTATATTTTCTTTTTTTCTCTTTCAATAAAATCCTGCCATATGAAATGTCTCGTGGAGACGTGCAGTAAAGAAGCTGTTCATGGCGTTCCAGTTTGCCTTTTCCTTCCTTCCTTTTGGTGTTTGTCCTCTACGTAAGTGGTTGTAGTACGAAAACTTGCCTGACAGTAGTTTGACTAGTTTTATGGCTAAAATACAAATGCCTTTTCGGTAGCCATTTTGTCAACGATCACGAATCTTTTTGGTTGTTGGTCTTAAAGGGTTTAGATTTCTTTTAATTTTAGAAGTTTGGACCAACTTCGTCAACTTGGTGCAGCTCAAGATCGAATTGCTAACCCCACGAGCAAGTTTTCTTTCATCACGTTCAGAAAATTTCATATTCCTCGCCATTGCTTCACAGTTCTACAGACGCCCAGATTTGTTGGTAAACATAATTGCTCACTCCACTTCAAATATTGTCTCTTTTAGAGCTTAATTTGACCTTTGTCATGTTCAATAATGGCGTACCACGTGGAAATTGACGAAATTGAACCGATCTGTATTTATTGTGATATGGGTTATAAATATGAAACACATATTTAGAATGAAAAGAAAAATGAATTTATTGATTTTCTCTTTCAGTTTTCACAAGTTCACTTAAATTCAATTTAAAGTTGGAATTCAAATTTTTAATAAGGCAATACCTATATGAAATGCACTGTACCTTCCTTCGGGTGTCTTCTGTCCTGTCCAAAATGTCTGTGCAAAGTACAATTGTGTACAAATGTACACGTACATGTATGTATATTGGAATCACCCGCGGTTACAAGAGCGCAGTGCATTAAGCCCACTTTATAAGATGGATTGCTGTCTAAATTGAGGCTTCTGTAGATGAAACAGTTGCCTGCAGACATAGAATCTTATCCGTTTAAAATTGAATTCTGAATTGGAACTATGCCTGAATTGTGGTCGAGCTGGTAAGCAATATCATTACGGATGTAGATGGCGAGACTGCGATGGGGAATTATATTCAGGTAGACATCAAATAGAGCAAGGGAACTAAAGAAAAAAACGGAATATACATAGAAGGTAGCACCAATGCATCAATGAAGGATTTCTCAGTCGGGACGAGGAACAAGTAAACCAAGTAGGGGTGATTTTTCTTATGAAAAAGGATCACATATTCAAGTACCAAGCAGCGTTGTGCTGAAGTACTCAATTGGATAATTCGGCTCAAGTATTTTTGGTTTGGCTCAATGCTCCGAGCCACAGATAAATGGCTCATATTTGGATCATTTGGCTCAAAACTTCATTGTTTTAACAAAAAATATAAAAAAAAAACACTAAAAATGTTATCAGGAAATAAGAAATTCTTTAAATAATATTGAGACAAATAACATTAGTCGACAAAATTAAATTTTTTTTTTTGTAACAAGAATGAGACACATCATTTCTGGTAGATTATTTGACGCTGAATCTAAATCTGGCAACAGAATTGCTCTACGAGGTCAGAATTTTAAGATATACCAATCTCAAAGTGCTAAAAACATGGCTTTTGGCGATATTTGAAGTAATTTTTTGAGAACTTCAAATATATCATCTTATATCATCGTAAAGACTTTGTATAACCTTAAGCACTTTCCCTGATACGATCAGAATACTAAGTTTATAAAAAAGCTATTTTTTGTCTATAGTGTCCTTAGCCGCACATAGGGGTATTTTGATCAAAAACCTGGCCAAAAGTCGAAATTGACAACAAAAAGCTTAGTATAGAGGGTGCTAAATACACATAGGTCAACATGCTGTACTTATTTTTCTTTTTGTCGATTGTGTGTTGTGATAAAATGAGTTCAAAGTTAACATTTGCATCTACTTACTTAGTTGGCGCTAAAGCTCGAGGTGAACCTGGGCCTGCTTCTCGCAACCATTTGTGTGTCCGTGATATATTTTTGCACGAATGGTAGGGACCTACAGTTTTTTGCCGACTCCGAACGGCGAGTTGAGAAGCTCAATCGTGACAAATGATACTCTTTGATGCTTGTCAGACATTCGAAAGGGGTGGGGCACTGTGAAAAATCTTTTAGGTGTTTGCGGGCATCTACTGCATTTTTATTTTAATGTGTGCTACTTTGGTAAGTGTCATTCAATATGTGATATTGAAGTGTAGTGATGAAAATCTTAAAAAATTTAAATGAAGAATTCTGGTTCAGATATTTTTTTCCAATTTTAATTGAGTTTTGGAAACATTGAGCGGTGTTTTTTGCTTCAATTCGGGCTTAGAACTATTGTATTCAAATATAATATTTCTTCAAGTTATTTTTAAATTTTTAATGATTTTATTTTAGTATAGCCCGTTATTGGGCAATGAATTGAAGTTTATAAGTAAGTCTCAATATTCCTTAGGTCAATGCAACAAAAATTGGTTGCACCTACATGCTCTTTACAGTACTGTGGGTCAATGAGTTTTTCACTTTCGTGTAAAAAGTGCTCAGATGTTATGCAACGTTTTATAGTGCTTGAGAGTTTTATTCAAAAAACATTTACGTAAAATCGGACTAGTATATTATTATATATTACTATACAATATTTACAAAGTAGGGCGTGTTGTGCGTAGGACAAACTAAAAGAATTTAAACTAAAAATATCTCGTTTGGAACGAATTTAATTATTTTTTTTTAATTTAAAAAAAGAAGAGAAATGCCTCAAAAACGATATCAGTTATTGTTTAAGACACAGATCAGACTATTGAGACACAAAAATATTTTTGTCCACTTTTTTCATGCAAATACCTTATGTGAGCCGCCTTGAAATCCACGAGGTTGTTTCCTTTGTCCTCAGGAGCATTATCCTCCGTACCTGAAGTCGCTCGTATCTTCCCAGGATCTAGCAAACTGTCTACATTTTCGGACTTTTCATAACTTTTTAAATATTCAAATTCATTCTATAGTAGTAGTTTACAAAACTATTCAGTCTCATATTCCGGACGACATGGCCTTGAACATTGCATAGATTAGGCAGTGTACGACTTGAATTGAATTATATTTTTAGTTTTTAAATTCGTATCATCCAAGCTAAAAAACATTCTGAGCATTCCTGCCCTCTGCTTTCAGTTTCACTTTCTTTCCAACCATTTTGCGGGAGTTTTTTTTTTTAATTCACACACGCTAAAGGGGTTATGTGCACAGCGCGTGCACATGAAGAACAACAACGAGAGACAGACCGATCCGCATAGTTATATGAAACTCAGATGTTAAGTTCCAACTAACTCTATGGGTGATGTCCAGGATAACTGGAGAGTTGTGCATTAGTGAAAGTTTTAAATTTGCTTATAATCCACAAGACGTTTTTTCTGCATATTTCGTATTATCTATCGTGTATGCGATCAATTTCTCAGCCATATCACCGTCCTACTGCCAATTTTATGCCTTGGGAGTAGGTTTTTTCACATTAACTTCTGAAATTGATCGGCTTATATTTATAACGTGAGAAACTCACTTTTCTGATCACCAGATTGTGTCCATAAATATTGTGCAAGCTTATGATGGAAATTCCTTTTGCTGATTTTCGCAAAATTCACAACTTGAATTATATTTTTGAAAGCCTGTTAATTACTTATTTAAATTTAATCTATATTTCCAAAGTATACGTTGCTCTTATTTCCTTCACTATTTTACCAATCGTCAACTCATAGTTACAAACATTCTCAGTTCCATTATTGTTCTACAACCAAAAAAAGCATATAAAATAGCAAATTGTAAATAGTTATTGTAAAAAGTGAAAAAAAAACTATTAGTAAAAATATATTAGCTACAACAACTGTATACATGGATATAAATAAACAAATATAAAATACTTAGATAAATGTAAACACAAACAGACCCGAGACATATTAAATTACAAACGATTTTTTTGTTTGTACAAAATTTTCTTTTGTAAACTAAACAGAATGTATAATAATTTTATAATACAAATCAAAAAAAAAAAGAAATGAATACCAATACAATATAGGTATATAAAACAACCTAAACATATCATATTGAACACCTAAAATATTGTTAAAAAAAGGAAAACACATTTATAAACCTTTTTCTTTTTAGTTTAATAATACAAGGGAAACCAGACAAGTTTTTCAAACAAAATAAAACTTTTACTAATTTACTTTATTCTTTGCCTTATAAGTAAGTTAAAACACTATATATGTAAATCAGAACAACTACAAATACTGAAATACAGTAAAAATGCTCTAAGAACATTTTGTATTTTCCAGACCATTTTTTTAATATATAAAAAACTTAAGAAATTATGTATAAAACAAAAATTAAAATAAAATAAAAAATACAAACCTTAAAAAAATGGTCACAATCAAGTAAAAAGTCTTCCTTAAAACATATAAAATAAAAAAAAAAGTATATTTAAAATATTCTGTAAAAAACAAAATATATTTAACTGTTAAAGAAAAAAAAAAACACGATATGTAAGAAAAGGTAAATACAAACATATTTATATACATCTACAAGCTACAAGCCCCAGTTTATAGCGGAAAACAAGTAAAAGTATAAATAAATTTAGTATTGAAATATATAAATAAATAATTATGTAATCTTAGTCAAAATTTAGTTAATCGCGCTATAAAATAACAGAAAAACTAGGGACACAGTGCTAATAAAATTTAAAAAATGTTACAACAATATTGTATAGTCACCAATTATATTTATAAAAAGAGTGTTGAATTTATTTGTTCTAAAATTTATATTTACATACATTTCTTTTAAGTTTTCCTCTGGAAGAAAAAACAAAACTATAAAAAAAAAACACCAACAAAAAAATAAATAAAAACAAACACACTGTTACTATTATCATTATCAACAAAAATACGTATAAACAAATTTCCAAAATGGCAATGCTTTAACAAAAAAATAAATAAAAATAAAACAAAAAAGTTATACATACAATTAGATAAAATATCAAAGCCACGCTTCGAGACAAACTGCAGTTAACCTTTAAATAATAATGAAAAATATCCAACAACACATGCAAAATTATAAATGAAAAAAAAAACACTATACTACTATCCAAAAACAAAATGAACACTTTTTCCGTTTTGAAACTATGTATGTACCAACACGTTCACGTTTCCTGTTTCCTGAATACACATATGAGAAATCACTATATTTTGTAAATATTAGCTGCAAATATTTAGTTTTAATTATAAATAAAGGTGGATTAAATAAAATGAAAAATTATAGCTACTATATTAATTAGAAAATTTAATTTTTCTAGTTATGATTGAGTGAATTTAATAATATGTGCAAGTATGTGATGGAGAGTGAGTGGGGATATCTGTGCAAGAAACGTTTGGTTTTTCTTTCACTAATTACCAGGTGCAATGGTAAAAACGGTAAGATAGGATTTAGAAGATAAGGTTTCATAATTTTTTTTTTGTTTACCATAGGAAGAGAGACGTCACCTTCAAGCACTCGAAAGCTTTTTCGACTGTATTTGAAAAAAATTGTATTCTCCGGCCATTTGCTAAGCAACGCATTGAACGAGACCTATGAAATATATTGCAGAGTAATACAAATATTTTCAGCTATCCATTATTAGAATCATCTACAGAGATTTTTTTTAATATTAGCCCCGTTTTATTATCACCCATGATCCGGATTGGATTTGAGCAGTAATAAAACGGCAACTTCGCGCTAAATGTTTATGTCTAAGCTAAAAGCTGTGTAATTAAAGGGCAACTTCGCGCTAAAGGTCTGCGCCTGAGCTAAAAAGGTCTGTATCTGAGCTAAAATGGTTTGCATTGTAGTCCAATTTGATTTATTATGCCCATGATCTGATCCGAAAATTAAATGTCATCAAGCCAATCTTCTTGGTAACCCCAATCCAGGTATTCTTAAACTTCTACTATTTTTGCTATATCATCTACGCAGTGCGGGGCACTAGTGCCATAAGATTCTCCCAGATTGGTTTCGATGGGCAGTGCGTGTTACGTCATAGGGGTCTGCATTTTATGATGAGAAACACATTGGTTTGTGGTCAAAGTGAGTCTAAACTTAATTCCAAAATCATTAAGCTCATATACTAAGTCCCTGAGAATATTTCTATAACAATACACAGTAAAACCCGGATAAGTTCATTCACAGAACTGTCCAATGTTAGGAGGTACTTATCCGGGATTTGTAGTTACAAAAACATGCTTAGCTGCGCAGAGGTACTTATCCACGGACAAAACAAGTCCGCGAAATGGTGAAAGATCTTCACAGACAACAATTGAAAAGTGAAAGCCCAGTGAAAAAGTCAAAGTCTGACTAGAGTACTAGAACTCACTACATTATGTACTAAATTACATTATGTAGTAATGTACGCGTTTTCATGTGTTTCTTTTGGGGATTTTTACATTGTTGCTATATTGTATGCGGACTTATGCCATACATTAAAGTGTGTCAGTGTTGTATTAGGTCCACTACACATTGATTATTTTCTTTGTCATACCTATCGATATTTCCTAGAACAAAGAGGTTGCGACTCATTGCAATAGCATGGTGTACATAGACGGCTTAACATATTTTAACCAAATGCCTTTGGCAATTAACACTTTTTCAAACGGTTGAGACCGTGGGTCGGGCATATTTCATGTAAATATTTATTTCTCCATACATCGATCTTTTTTAACTTCAGCTCCAGCTACATACTAAAAAGATGCCATAATTTCCCTTAAGGTATGGAATGGAATTTCTGTTGAAACAATGATTGAGTGCGGGAATATTTTTTGAAAGATCTTAAGAGCTTTTTAAAATTATGTATTACTATTTTTTTCAGTAGGAATAACCAAACGATTTTTGTATTGAACCCTGCAAGTGTAAGTTATTTTATATAAACAAAAATACATATAAAAATTATAGCAGAAATTAATATTATTTCAAAATGTCTGTTGAGACTGCGATGCTAGTTACGTACCGTTGAAAAAACAAGAAAAAAACATAAAATTAAATATAAACAAATACATTATGATAGCAGATAAAGTATAGTACATGTAAAAACCAAAAAAAAATCAAGGAAACATAAACAGTTAATATTAAGATGGCTTTGTTTTTTGACACAACAAACAATTGTAAAAAAAAATAAAATTATAAAAAAAATAAAAAATAAAGAAAAAAACAAATAAAAAAATATATTGAATATGAAATTGGAATAAAAATGCTGATTGTCAATTTAAATAAATTTTGGAGTTTTATTTAGCGCATTTAGGAACAGAAACCAGTGGAATTTTATGGCTAAATTTTCAGGATCGTCTTATTTGATCGTCTAAAGAATTCTGGCAAAGTAGTTTTCTCTGCTTGCCTTGTATCAGATACTGCTCAGGCGCTCAGAATAAATAGTCTGGTAAAATACCTACACAGCACAATATTTGACAGGAGTGAACATAAAAGGAAAAAAGCAATTGAAATGGCGAACGATGCTTTTTGTTCTGGCGCCGTTTAATAAATGAGAGAAACATTTAAGAGAGAATAATTGAGTGTTGAAGAGTTGCCGACAGATGGACACTCGATACCAAAGGTAAGGCTGCCATTTAGTTTTAGTTTTACTATCTTCTATCCTACGTACATAAGAGTTTCAATAATACCTACTATAATTGCAGTTTTGTTTTAAGCTTATTTAGCCCTCTCCGACCCACAGATGGTACCAGGGTAGTTTTTAGACATTAAAACTAGTGATGAGCAAAAAATCACTAACTGTGAATTATTCACTGTGAATGAAAAATCACAGTCGCAGTCTGTTAACGACTTGGAAATAAACTGTGAATCGCTAAAACGTGAATAGTTTCACGTCACAGTATGGAATTCACAAATAACGAGTTCACAACGATTTCGTGATTGTGAACGTAGAGCGCGAGACAGCGAATGCTAAAAATAGAACAAAGCAAAACGTGGTGCACGAGATTGTGTTTACTGAATATATGCTGCCTTCCATACGCAAACATGTATGTATAGTATGTTATGTATATTGTTCGCTGGGTTGCATTGACAGTCGCCGCTGAAAAGGGGGATGAAGATTGAACCAGAAATAAAAGGTTACTAATTGTTGTCGTTTAAAGTGTGGTAATTTTTTTTTTACTCTGCGTGCAATATCTATGTAACTACATATGTATGTATATTTCCTGTGGTTGAACTTTGTAGCTATGTTTTTAAAATTTGAGTGTGTTATGCATGCGAAATTGCGAATTGGTGATTACTTAAGAAATTTACACATTTATTTGTGTGGTGTCTAGGAGTACGTATATATGTTTGTATGTACATATGTACATTTACTTAAGAAAAATACTTTTAAGATGCCGGCAATGACATAGTGAGGAATAATTGGTTTTTTTGTATAGAATTTCTTTACCAAATTAGACGAAAGTTTGGCAAAATGTTATATCAGCCAGGCTTTCACACAAAATCAGCACAATGAACATATATACGTATGGAACACACACATTATTCCTAAAAAAAAGAACTCCCATCCTTATTCATATTCGCATCATCGTGAAATCACATTCACAGGTTATAATCACAGTGAATGAAAAATCGCGTTCACAGTTATACCTGTGAACATAAATTCACGACTAAGCCCAACTCTAATTGAATCGTTTATTTTCAAAACATGACATGTCCACATTTATCCAAAAATCTTATGTTATCTTTGCGCTGTAAAGTAGAGATATCTGCGTTGACACATGAAAGATGATAATGTCCAACTATAATACATTATATTTAACATTTTTAAATATCCGTTTATATTAGAAAAATTAAATGTTCTTGACATGAAAATAATCAGTTTTAGTTCGTGGCCTAAGATTTGTTTTCATGTGGACATGTCATGTTTTGAAAATAAACGATTCAATTCAAACCTAAATATTTTTTTTTCCACTGTTCCGATTTTTTTGAGATTCCGTGACATCTCTAGAAATTCATTTTTATGCAATAAAAACTAAAAGTTGTTGAAAAAAAGTTAAAAGAATGTGTGGTTTTTTTTACATATTTTCAAACCGATGGCGGAAGTGCCAATTTTGTATAGAAACATTTTTTTTGGTAATAAAGGTATGTATACATATTATAATTTTTTTTTGAGTTATTGTTAGTACAATCCAAGCAAATAACCAGATGAGGTGTAATATGCAGGTCGTAAACAGTATTACAACAATTTTGGTAACGTTTCCGATACTTTCTCTTGATTCGGATATCATTATAGCATTTCTTGCAAATACTTTGCTTCTTCAGATACGACCGGTGCTATCTCATTCTTCGATTGGTTGTGGAAGCAAAACGGAAGTGCATACTTCCGAGTTCCGAGCCGAGTACGCTTCCCATGGCTGTTTTGATGAATAAAATCACGTTGTCAGCGGATCTAAGCTCCGAACTTGAATCGATGGCAAGCATACAGTCCGATTCACTTGATTGGACGCACACAATTTCTTTCCTTAAATCTTGATTTGTTTCCTCTAATTTTGGTCAATAAGCAAATAATTGCATTCAGCAGAAAGGTTAGCAATTTCTCTGTAAAATGACATAAACAAATTTTTGGTGGGAGACACCTAACGGAACTTAGGTGTGTTTTTGGATGAAAATAAATTCAATTTGGATGGTATTCGAAAGAACAAAAACCGTAACCGTCTGGTGCGGTGATTTTTTTTCTTAGTTTTCTTAGCTTTAAGTATTGGGGAATCATAATTGGACAACGAATAGTTGATTTGCTGGCAGTAACCACAGCCAATGCCCTGATTTTGTTTGTAGAGTGAGCTGAATTGAATGCTGTCCTCTGAGTTTTCCGCTTATCTTGAGGCTTTAACACTGTTTAAATTCTTTCCTTGTAATTGCGCCCATGGGAATCGGGATTATTAATGTAATTTCGAACAGCATGTTCTCTCCGTTCTATTTTACGGGCTATTTCGTAGTTTGAGAGACCTTTCGAATGGTAAGCATCTATTTTTGCTCTTTTCTCCCAGGTTAACAGTTTTTTTTTGCCCATTTCTTTCTTCCTAAAGTAAAAGAAAAAAAATTCCTTTAATCACAAATCAATATTTCACTGTAGTATACTTGATTACTCTTTGTCTATTAACTAAATTTGCCCGTGCGTCTAATCAAGTGAACCGAAAAAATGCTGCAGTTTTGACATGATTGAGGAAAATAAATCAAGATTTAAGGAAAAAATTGTGTGCGTCTAATCAAGTGAATCGGACTGTATGTCTCGAGCCGGTTATTTCAAGAAAAGTTTGCGAAGATCTTTTCGGACATACGTGGCATCTTTTTGAATTAAAATTATATTAGATCAAGGCTTAGTTCATTTAAAACGCATGTTTACTTTTACCCCATTTCGGTGTTCACATTTACCCATGATGTAAAAATAAATGGGGTAATTGTAAACAGCCAATAACTTTTATAATTTGTAACAAAAAATTAAAAAAAACCATCACATGCATTGACATTTATATTTAACACTAGCTGTTGCCTGCCCGGCGTTGCTCGTGCTAAAAATCAGTCGCGTCATTTGATTGTATTTAGTATGATAGGAAGGAAGTAGTAGGAATCGATATTATTTAAATTAAGATTCTTAAGAATTCTGAACCCAATATATTCCCTATAGATGAAACGATTGCATAAAAAATTCATGGAAATGTAATATTCCTGTGTACAAACACTACTACACACATATGTACATAATATGTATTTTATGAGCATCAAATAATGGTACTTTCTGGTTTCTTGTCTCTAATAGTTGTACTTAATATTTAAATTTAAAGTACAATAGCATTATGTAAACGCCGAAGATATTAGGCTTTGTTGTAAGCATTGATCGTGGAGTAACTGGTTAGGTTTGTCTGAAATCACCAACTATTTACTAATTTTAAGACTCAACATCGCCTGCCTTCCCCTACTACAATATAATATGTATTTGTGAATTGAAATAAAAGGAAAAACTTTATTCTAAGGTATCCACTGACTTAACCTTAAGGTAACCAAATACCGCTGTAAAGGGACAAAAAAAAGAAAGTAAAAAAAATCGTGCATTTCCCCCTTTCTGTAGATCTATATCCGCACGCTGACGAAGCAGAAACACAACTAACTAAAGTCGGTAGCAAATATCAGCAAAATCATCCCTCCTCTACTTTGTGTCACAATCCCGAAAAGGAGCATTAAATTATAACACGAACAACCCTCTCTCAACAGAATGACGATCAATGGCAATCGTTTACCCCTCATTCAATGCGCGTATGGGTATTGGGTAGAAAGAAAATTAAAGAATAAGCGATAGCGATAGATTTGTGGCGAAGAGAAGAGCATAACATCTACGGAAACAACCCTCTCCCAACAGAATGACGATCAATGGCAATGGTTTTGGTTTCCCATCATTCAATGTGCGTATGGGTAGAAAGAAAATTAAAGAATAAGCGATAGCGATGGATTTGTGGCGAAGAGAAGAGCATAACATCTATAGAAACAACCCTCTCCCAACAGAATGACGATCAATGGCAATGGTTTACCCATCATTCAATGCGCGTATGGGTAGAAAGAGAATTAAAGAATAAGCGATAGCGATGGATTTGTGGCGAAGAGAAGAGCATAACATATACAAAAACAACCCTCTCCCAACAGACTGACGATCAATGACAATGGTGTACCCAAAAATAATGACCAAGTAATAAAAGCGGAAATTGGAATAACTCGAATTATGGAATCAAGGAATTGTATGTTTTGTTTAAAAAGTAGCCTAATCCCTAATCCAGGAAGTAGACTATCTATTCCCGAAAGTTTCATTCAAGTCTGTTAAACCGTTAAGGTGTTATAGAGCAACAAACATCCAAACATCCAAACATCCAAACATCCAAACTTTCACATTTATATATTATAGGATAGGATAGGATAGGATAGGATAGGATAGGATAGGATAGGATAGGATAAGATAGGATAGGATAGGAAGGATAGGATAGGATAGGATAGGATAGGATAGGATAGGATAGGATAGGATAGGAAGTAGGATAATTATAAATGAAACAGTTACCTACTTTGATCACTTGTTTTATATTTTAAAACAATTTTAGTCAACACCAAAAATCTTGAAAATACAGAAAAATTAATAAATCACGCCAACGATCAAACTGCAACTAACCTATTTACAGATTACGTCTGCCACGTGTCAGCATAACGGGAATATGTCGTATTTTCAAATAATGACATGGCCTGCCTCGATGGAAAACCGGTTTTTGATAATTAAGTGCGTTTACAATTACCCCTGTTCACAATTACCCCCCTTGACCCTAACATCAATTATATTGTAGAATAACGCCAAAGGCCACCAATTTAGTCGTATAACTCCATTATGATCTACTCCGCAGTTAGTCGAATTAGTTATAATTTGATTTCTGGTTTTATAGATGCAGTTGTCGTATCGATTGCCCCATCCTAATGCATGCTGGATATCAAAATTAAGGATTTCTTCTTCTGCGGGACATACGAACATAACGTTCGTATTGGCTCTAAAACCAAACAAAGTTGAATAGATTTCGCGGTCTTTCGATGGCTGCATCGCCATTGGGAAATACGGTTTATTTTTCCGAAGCGTCCTTAGTAATGTCAATCCATTGCTCTTGAGAATATTTAGCAGAAGTAATGATGTGAAGACGTTCTCTGTGGTGACATTCCGGCCAAAACCTTGTAGTAAAATTCACAAATTCAAATTCAAAATTCACACGAATGAAATTAAGAAATCTCTTACCGCAAACTGCAATTGACGATTGACAATTCAATTCAAAGACAAAACCGCATTCACTCAGACGTTATCATAATTAGTTATTTTCGTTATTACGCAAACTTTCTACAAACATGATCGAATGATTTCTATGTAAAACGCACCGAAATATATGGTGGTACCCTGGTACCACATATGGGCTTTTTAGTGTGTAATTTTGTATGGGTCGGTAAGGGTTAACCCATACTATCCCAAACACCTTTAATCTTGTTCGATTTGAGAAAAATTCTTACCAACTCATATTTATGACACTATGAACATATGTATTTATGTATGAAAAATAAAAAAAAAAACGGGTTTTAACGGTTTCTAAAACCGTTCCTTTAATGGAACAGTAAGACAATATGAGGTGAACTCACGCTCAAACGCGACCCTGAGAATTGGTCAACCGTTGTTGACGCTATGTGGTTTTTCGCTCAGCCTAATGGTTCTTACAAAATAGTCAAATAACTGCATATCTGAAAGGAAAATTATAATTCGGATTGAAAAACAAAAAAGTAGGTGAAATTAGTAAATTCGTCCCTGATTCATTTGCGATATAAAACATCCTTCTGCGTTGTCCTGAAGCTGAACAATGTTCAAAACAATTATTCAAACCATCGCCCACAATTTTTTATTTTTTTTTTTGGTTGCGCCAAGGGATGTGTAATCTTCGAAAGATACTAGTAGCCCGGGCTACAAGCATGCACCATTCGTAGACCTGATTGCTCGATTCCAGGAATACGCCTACGTACTAACCCACACCCTCCACTCTTCGACCACTCTCCCCGCGGGACTGCCGTTAGGTATTACTTCGCGGGGCTGGTAAGCAATCTCGTCGGCTAAAGATGCAAACCTCGTAAATCCATTTTTGTAAATTGTGCAGGAGAGTGATTTCTAATCTTCAATTAACTACCAATTGTATACATTTTACACTTTAGATGTTTTCTGTTTTGTCTTTTTTTGCCATTTAATACAACAATTAAATGTATTTTTTTGAATCCAGACATAGATTTCAATGCCTACTTGATATATTTTCAAAAATGTAATTTTTGGTAAAAAGTAGATTTACGAGGTTTGCATCTTTAGCCGACGCTATGCTATATCTCCTATATTTGCTCATCTGCATGTCTTATTTTTTCTATTCTTCGCAGCTCGTTTTGCACATTCGTTATGAATGTGCAGATCTCCAACCAATTTTCTTCTGACCGCAGCATTTGGTCTATTATTGTCTGTGGACTTCGTATGTCAGTTCTCCATCCCAGAAAGCATATGCAGTGGAATACTGCGTGCTCTGTATCTTCTTCCTGATTGGGGCAAGTAGGACAAAAAGGTGATGTATCGTGCCCAAAACGGTGTAGGTATTTTCGATACCCACCGTGACCAGATAGAAACTGCGTAAGGTGGTAGTTACAGTTTCCGTGCCTTCTGTTTGTCCAAACGTCTATGGTTGGAATCAATTCATAGGTCCATCTGCCCTTCGTGGTGGTTTCCCACCGAGCTTGCCACCTGGTCATTGAAGCGACTCTTTCTTCTTCCTTGATCCCTTTGATGACCGTCGCCTCTTGGTTACTAGAGGTTCTCCTATTATAGACTCTTTGCATCTCGTCCGCAAGGATATCGATGGGGATCATTCCTGCGATGACAAGGGCTGCTTCGCCCGAAATCGTTCTGAACCCACTGATTACCCTTAGTGCGCTAAGTCGAAATATTGAGGATAATTTGTTTCCTTTATCGCCAGGGCCTCCACCCAAACTGAGGCAGCGTATAAAAGGACTGAGATTACTACCTTGGATATTAGGTTTTTTCTAGCATATCCGGGTCCTCCGATGTTTGGCAGTGTTCCAGAAAGTGCTGCCTGAAGCTTTGACGCCTTTTTGCCCGAATAGTCAATGTGAGGCTTAAAGCTAAGTCTATTGTCGAGTATTACTCCTAAGTATTTTACAAAGTCTTTCGACCTGATAGTTTGGTTTCCTACTCTTATGTCTACGTATTCCACGTTTTTCCGGCTGGTTATTAGGACAGCCTCCGTTTTGTGGTCTGCCAATTCTAGGCCGGCGCATGTTAGCCAGTCTTTGATGAGGTTAATTGCTTCGTTCGTAGCTGACTGAATTTCGCAAGTGTTCTTTGCAACCGTAACAACGGCGATGTCGTCGGCGAATCCGATTATTTTTACTGTTGGTGGCAGTGTTAATTGCAGAACTCCATCGTACATGATATTCCAGAGTAGGGGTGTGTTACAATGGTGTGTGTATGAGTATATGTGCGCGCTCTAACATGATCATATGTTTGCACTTCAATCTGCTACAATCATTATCACCATTTGCGGCTCTCACACTCAACCAATCTGAACAAATGAGGTGTCAAAAGAAAGAGAATTTTCTGGAGCAGTGGAATGCATTTTATAAAATATTATTAATAGATTAAAAAAAACTACCAAAAAAAAAAAAAGCTCGAGTTTCACGTGACTGTTGTGTGTTGTCTAATTGTGTGGGACGAATGCACTATGGCACACCGTAAGGCAGTGGAAGCCATTAACAGAACCTAACAGAAGACTTTAGGCAATTGTTATCAATAGTACCACGAGGTACAAGAGCTGGTCCAATGTTATTGCACTTGACCGTCAACATGCTGCGGGCACGACCAGGCGGCAATCCAAACGCCCAACATTTCTCTGATTTGTTACTTTAAATTTGTGGAGGAACGGTTCCCGAAGAAAATGAAAAAGTAAGCTTATCACATTATTTGTGCCAAACAGTGTCTTCCACCGACGAACTTATCTCATCCGTTTACGTGGATGTATCGCAACTAACAAACCGTGAGAATTTTTGACTTTGTGAGCGAGCTATTTTGTCGCCTTGGAATGATCACGCTGCAGCAATTAATAGCGAGATATGGGCACGTGTTGATGGCCAAATGCAAAATGCATTTCAAGAAGCACCAACCAGCTATCTGGTCGAATTTTTAAATTCTCTATCTGCTCAAGGGAGTACCGCGGGCGTGAGCCTCACCACGACGACTCAAAGATGGACTTAGGTACTGGAGCAGGGTTCTACTCAGATACACTAAATAAACGGGAATCTTTCAGATTACCGGATACATGCAGTGTTTTCCAGGCGGAATTACTGGCGATTAAAAAGGTCGCAATATTCATAAAAGGAAGCGACCTCCCTCCGTCGGAGATAGTCGGATAGACCTCCCTCTAAAAGCAATAGGATCAAACACAATAAAATAAAAGGCAGTCCAAAAATGTCGCAATGCACTAAATGCCATAAGGCACCACAATGTTAGACTGTAGTGAGTACCCGGACATAGCAATATTGAAGGGAACGAGATAGCAGACGAACTAGCTAGAGCTGGATCAGCAATAACCAATAGTGACTGTTCAGCATATAATCGAAAAAGAGACTAACGCTCTGTGGCTCACATGAACCGACTGCGTTACATCTCGTTCTTTCAGGCTGAAACTTGATCTTAAAAGGACAAAGACAATGTTACATCTGGATAAATCCTCCATACGCCTAATCACCGGAATAATCACAGGACACTGTGCCATAGGTCACATGACAAGCAAATGGCTACCCGAGTTATAGATTCTTGGAAGACATAATAAAGGGTGATTTTTTAGCTGGTTTGGTTTTGGCAACACTGGTTTTGACAGCTGACGTGTGTTTAGTACCTTGTGTCACTGTCAAACAGCTTCAGTTTGGTTTGCAATTTAACCATGGATCGTCTTACAAATGAACAACGCTTGCAAATTATTGAATTTTACTATCAAAATACGTGCTCGGTTCGAAATGTTCATCGCGCGCTGCTTCCATTTTATGATCGGCATTCTCGACCTTCTGAGCAGTCTATTCGGAAGATTGTGACCAAATTTCGCACCAAATTTACTTTGTTGGACATTAAACCACCAACACGTTTACGTACTGTGCGTAGTGAAGAAAATATTGCGGCCGTATCAGCTAGTGTGACAGAAGACCGCGAAATGTCGATTCGGCGCCGTTCCCAGCAGTTAGGCCTTTGTTACAGCACTTTTTTTTGCCCGAAATGGAAGTTCTTGACTTGCATGATATGTGGTTTCAACAAGACGGTGCCACATGCCACACAGCACGCGAAACAATGGCGCAATTGCGAGGCGAGTTTGGTGAACAGTTAATTTCACGTTTCGGGCCGGTCAATTGGCCGCCTAGATCGTGCGATTTGACACCATTAGATTATTTTTTGTGGGGGTATGTCAAGGCTAATGTCTATAGGGACAAGCCCGCTTCGATTGACGCACTGGAAGCCAACATCCATGCATTCATTCGTGAGATACCGGCCGATATGTGTGAAAGAGTATGCCAGAATTGGACTCAGCGGATGGGCTACCTGAGACGCAGCCGCGGTCAACATTTGCATGAAATTATCTTTAAACATTAAATTGCAAGGTTCAAACTATCGATTCAAATAAATATTTCATTCATTTTTTTGAATTTTTTGTGTTTTTTTTTTTAA
This sequence comes from Brachyopa scutellaris, assembly GCA_949775065.1. Classification (NCBI taxonomy): domain Eukaryota; kingdom Metazoa; phylum Arthropoda; class Insecta; order Diptera; family Syrphidae; genus Brachyopa; species Brachyopa scutellaris. The sequence continues at coordinate 79,753,881 of OX459114.1, read as the reverse complement.
AAAAAGTTCTCAACCTCTTAAAAAATCACCCTTTATAACTCGGAAATTTAAAGACTTACTCCCAAACTATGAGGGGATTCACAATGGACCTTCGGGTCTCCGAGTGGAATCACACCTAACCTAATGTGAATGTGTTTGGGTTTGTGAATGTGAATGTGAATGTGAATGTGAATGTGAATGTGAATGTGAATGTGAAGGTGAATGTGAATGTGAATGCGAATGTGAATGTGAATGTGAATGTGAATGTGAATGTGAATGGGAACGTGAATGTTAGTGTTAGTGTTAGTGTTAGTGTTAGTGTTAGTGTTAGTGTTTGTGTTAGTGTTAGTGTTAGTGTTAGTGTTAGTGTTAGTGTAAGTGTTAGTGTTAGTGTTAGTGTTAGTGTTAGTGTTAGTGTTAGTGTTAGTGTTAGTGTTAGTGTTAGTGTTAGTGTTAGTGTTAGTGTTAGTGTTAGTGTTACTGTTAGTGTTAGTGTTAGTGTTAGTGTTAGTGTTAGTGTTAGTGTTAGTGCTTGTGAATGTGAATGTGAATATGAATGTGAATGTGAATGTGAATGTGAATGTGAATGTGAATGTGAATGTGAATGTGAATGTGAATGTGAATGTGAATGTGAATGTGAATGTGAATGTGAACATGAATGTGAATGTGAATGTGAATGTGAATGTGAATGTGAATGTGAATGTGAATGTGAATGTGAATGTGAATGTGAATGTGAATGTGAATGTGAATGTGAATGTGAATGTGAATGTGAATGTGAATGTGAATGTGAATGTGAATGTGATTGTGAATGTAAATGTGAATGTGAATGTGAATGTGAATGTGAATGTGAATGTGAATGTTAATGTGAATTTGAATGTGAATGTGAATGTGAATGTGAATGTGAATGTGAATGTGAATGTGAATGTGAATGTGAATGTGAATGTGAATGTGAATGTGAATGTGAATGTGAATGTGAATGTGAATGTTAATGTGAATTTGAATGTGAATGTGACTGTGAATGTGAATGTGAATGTGAATGTGAATGTGAATGTGTATGTGAATGTGAATGTGAATGTGAATGTGAATGTGAATGTGAATGTGAATGTGAATGTGAATGTGAATGTGAATGTGAATGTGAAAGTGAATGTGAATGTGAATGTGAATGTGAATGTGAATGTGAATGTGAATGTCAATGTGAATGTGAATGTTAATGTGAATGCGAATGCGAATGTGAATGTGAATGTGAATGTGAATGTGAATGTGAATGTGAATGTGAATGTGAATGTGAATGTGAATGTGAATGTGAATGTGAATGTGAATGTGAATATGAATGTGAATGTTAGTGTTAGTGTTTGTGTTAGTGTTTGTGTTTGGGTTTGTGAATGTGAATGTGAATGTGAATGTGAATGTGAATGTGAAGGTGAATGTGAATGTGAATGTGAATGTGAATGTGAATGTGAAGGTGAATGTGAATGTGAATGCGAATGTGAATGTGAATGTGAATGTGAATGTGAATGTGAATGGGAACGTGAATGTTAGTGTTAGTGTTAGTAATAATGTTAGTGTTAGTGTTAGTGTTAGTGTTAGTGTTAGTGTTAGTGTTAGTGTTAGTGCTAGTGTTAGTGTTAGTGTTAGTGTTAGTGTTAGTGTTAGTGTTAGTGTTAGTGTTTGTGTTAGTGTTAGTGTTAGTGTTAGTGTTAGTGTTAGTGTTAGTGTAAGTGTTAGTGTTAGTGTTAGTGTTAGTGTTAGTGTTAGTGTTAGTGTTAGGGTTAGTGTTAGTGTTAGTGTTAGTGTTACTGTTAGTGTTAGTGTTAGTGTTAGTGTTAGTGTTAGTGTTAGTGTTAGTGTTAGTGTTAGTGTTAGTGTTAGTGCTTGTGAATGTGAATGTGAATATGAATGTGAATGTGAATGTGAATGTGAATGTGAATGTGAATGTGAATGTGAATGTGAATGTGAATGTGAATGTGAATGTGAATGTGAATGTGAATGTGAATGTGAACATGAATGTGAATGCGAATGTGAATGTGAATGTGAATGTGAATGTGAATGTGAATGTGAATGTGAATGTGAATGTGAATGTGAATGTGAATGTGAATGTGAATGTGAATGTGAATGTGAATGTGAATGTGAATGTGAATGTGAATGTGAATGTGAATGTGAATGTGAATGTGATTGTGAATGTGAATGTGAATGTGAATGTGAATGTGAATGTGAATGTGAATGTGAATGTGTATGTGTATGTGAATGTGAATGTGAATGTGAATATGAATGTGAATGTGAATGTGAATGTGAATGTTAGTGTTAGTGTTAGTTAGTGTTAGTGTGAATGTGAATGTGAATGTGAATGTGAATGTGAATGTGAATGTGAATGTGATTGTGAATGTGATTGTGAATGTAAATGTGAATGTGAATGTGAATGTGAATGTGAATGTGAATGTTAATGTGAATTTGAATGTGAATGTGAATGTGAATGTGAATGTGAATGTGAATGTGAATGTGAATGTGAATGTGAATGTGAATGTGAATGTGAATGTGAATGTGAATGTGAATGTGAATGTGAATGTGAATGTGAATGTGAATGTGAATGTGAATGTGTATGTGAATGTGAATGTGAATGTGAAGGTGAGTATGAATGTGAATGTGAATGTGAATGTGAATGTGAATGTTAGTGTTAGTGTTAGTGTTAGTTAGTGTTAGTGTTAGTGTGAATGTGAATGTGAATGTGAATGTGAATGTGAATGTGAATGTGAATGTGAATGTGAATGTGATTGTGAATGTAAATGTGAATGTGAATGTGAATGTGAATGTGAATGTGAATGTGAATGTGAATGTTAATGTGAATTTGAATGTGAATGTGAATGTGAATGTGAATGTGAATGTGAATGTGAATGTGAATGTGAATGTGAATGTGAATGTGAATGTGAATGTGAATGTGTATGTGAATGTGAATGTGAATGTGAATGTGAATGTGATTGTGAATGTGAATGTGAATGTGAATGTGAATGTGAATGTGAATGTGAATGTGAATGTGAATGTGAATGTGAATGTGTATGTGTATGTGTATGTGAATGTGAATGTGAATGTGAATGTGAATGTGAAATTGAATGTGAATGTGAATGTGAATGTGAATGTGAATGTGAATGTGAATGTGAATGTGAATGTGAACATGAATGTGAATGTGAATGTGAATGTGAATGTGAATGTGAATGTGAATGTGAATGTGAATGTGAATGTGAATGTGAATGTGAATGTGTTAGTTTTAGTGTTAGTGTTAGTGTTAGTGTTAGTAATAATGTTAGTGTTAGTGTTAGTGTTAGTGTTAGTGTTAGTGTTAGTGTTAGTGTTAGTGTTAGTGTTAGTGTTAGTATTAGTGTTAGTGTTAGTGTTAGTGTTAGTGTTAGTGTTAGTGTTAGTGTTAGTGCTTGTGAATGTGAATGTGAATGTGAATGTGAATGTGAATGTGAACATGAATGTGAATGTGAATGTGAATGTGAATGTGAATGTGAATGTGAATGTGAATGTTAATGTGAATGTGAATGTGAATGGGAATGTGAATGTGAACATGAATGTGAACATGAATGTGAATGTGAATGTGAATGTGAATGTGAATGTGAATGTGAATGTGAATGTGAATGTGAATGTGAATGTGAATGTGAATGTGAATGTGAATGTGAATGTGAATGTGAACATGAATGTGAATGTGAATGTGAATGTGAATGTGAATGTGAATGGGAATGTGTATGTGTATGTGAATGTGAATGTGAATGTGTATGTGTATGTGTATGTGAATGTGAATGTGAATGTGAATGTGAATGTGAATGTGAATGTGAATGTGAATGTGAATGTGAATGTGAATGTGAATGTGAATGTGAATGTGAACATGAATGTGAATGTGAATGTGAATGTGAATGTGAATGTGAATGTGAATGTGTATGTGTATGTGAATGTGAATGTGAATGTGAATGTGAATGTGAATGTTAGTGTTAGTGTTAGTGTTAGTGTTAGTGTTAGTGTTAGTGTTAGTGTTAGTATTAGTGTTAGTGTTAGTGTTAGTGTTAGTGTAAGTGTTAGTGTTAGTGTTAGTGTTAGTGCTTGTGAATGTGAATGTGAATGTGAATGTGAATGTGAATGTGAATGTGAATGTGAATGTTAATGTGAATGTGAATGTGAATGTGAATGTGAATGTGAATGTGACTGTGAATGTGAATGTGAATGTGAATGTGAATGTGAATGTGAATGTGAATGTGAATGTGAATGTGAATGTGAATGTGAATGTGAATGTGAATGTGAATGTGAATGTGAAGTTAATGTGAATGTGAATGTGAATGTGATTGTGAATGTGAATGTGAATGTGAATGTGAATGTGAATGTGAATGTGAATGTGAATGTGAATGTGTATAGTGAATGTGTATAGTGTTAGTGTTAGTGTGAATGTGAATGTGAATGTGAATGTGAATGTGAATGTGAATGTGAATGTGAATGTGAATGTGAATGTGAATGTGAATGTGAATGTGAATGTGAATGTGAATGTGAATGTGAATGTGAATGTGAATGTGAATGTGAATGTGAATGTGAATGTGAATGTGAATGTGAATATGAATGTGAATGTTAGTGTTAGTGTTAGTGTTTGTGTTTGTGTTTGTGAATGTGAATGTGAATGTGAATGTGAACGTGAATGTTAGTGTTAGTGTTAGTGTTAGTGTTAGTGTTAGTATTAGTGTTAGTGTTAGTGTTAGTGTTAGTGTTAGTGTTAGTGTTAGTGTTAGTGTTAGTGTTAGTGTTAGTGTTAGTGTTAGTGTTAGTGTTAGTGTTAGTGTTAGTGTTAGTGTTAGTGTTAGTGTTAGAGTTAGTGTTAGTGTTAGTGTTAGTGTTAGTGTTAGTGTTAGTGTTAGTGTTAGTGTTAGTGTTAGTGTTAGTGTTAGTGCAAGTGTTAGTGTTAGTGTTAGTGTTAGTGTTAGTGTTAATGTTAGTGTTATTGTCTCGGATAAAAACGGAATAAAAACAGAAAGACAGACTTCGAGGTTGTTCCTTGAGTGTTCCATTCAGGTGATCAGGCCGGGAAATAGCACTCTTCACCGACGCACAGTGTGAAATTTTCGCATTCAAGCGGATCTTAATTCCAAATCTTACTATTATCATCTCTTGTAGCCCTATTTAACCGAGAAAGCCGTTTTGTGTTATAGCAATGCAAGTGGTTGATTTCAGTGTACTTAGAAAGTTGTTCTAACCAATTTAGATGACAACATCCTGTAACAAACAGGAACCTTGGGTTCCTTCTTTTACTTTTTTCCCATTTTACTTTTATTCTCCCAATCAGACTACTCACAAACATAGAACTCACTATATCGTTTTGGGAAGCAATTAGTTGCACTGTCTTTCGAAGTTTTTCTTCTTTCGCAGTTTGTCGTCATAGCTCAAAAACACCTAGTCGTCAAATATGATTAAATCGCGAAAGATATCATTCAGCAAACCGAGCGTGGCATTAGCTCTATGGGACATAGCGCTATCTTATTGGAACCATATGTCTTTAATATTGATGTTCGCAAGTTCTGGCTATCTGACTGTCACCCCTAGATCATCTCTAACAACGAGTCAAATAAAATAAGGTGGCCTTCATTGTGGAGCCGTGATATGATGGAGTTTAAATGGAAAAGCGTATGTACTTGAATATTAGTGGATCAGAAGGAGTGAGTTGCAAATAGCCTTTCATACACAAAATCGCAAACAGTATATCCACTGATAGAATCACCGTCAGTAGATTCAGTAGCAGTAGACAAAAAACCCTAAGCAACACCACGCAGCTATCTGCAGTTATGTAAGGCCAACGTGCATCAGCGTTTATAATTTCCAATAAGAAACCCTGAACAGATACGACTTGGTCTGGTAGCAGAGACTTCATACATAGGACCGAACCCCTATCACTTATGAAGGTGACCTTCTGTTTAAATATATATGACAGACTGCCATTAGCATCTTTTGCAATGTATTGTCGGGGAATACATATACATATACATACTCTGTACTGTATGTATGTGAATGGCAAAGCATAGTTTACTAAAACATGCATATACGTTTCGTAGTACCAGTCAGTCAAATTGACTGTTCCGACAGATCTGCGATTGTCACATGATTAAAGCTGCCTGTCAATTCTCAAATGCATTCAGCACGACATAAGCTTCGTCCCCTTTCCCATCTTCATAGTACCACATAATCAAATACCGACCCTTATCTGTAAATCGAGTCAAGCTAACACCAGTTTAAATGAATTCATCATCGTCGTCATGCAGCCAATAAACATAACCCCTTCAACAAATCGACAAAGAACGGGCAAAGAAGTCCTTAACTATCACACAACCACACAACGCATCCTTGGCCGTTGGCCAATATAAACTCTCTCCGATATTCAACTGTACGCGTAAGTATACAACATACCGCGCGCCGGCCGACGACATCTAAAACAATGTGTGTAGCCCCATTATCCTTAGTCCCACTAGCCGCCCGACCACCCACCTCCAATCGTTATTGTACTCGTCGTCGCCTTCAGATATTAATCTGCAAATTAACCTCTACTTGTACCACAATTTTCATTACTAACTTGGCCATTAACACATCCTTTTGATAGGCATCTCTGTCGGGTCCTGCCCTAACAGTTGGTCAGAGAACACACACGGCTCTTGGTAGGTCATTCATTACTGACAATGAGACCGTATGGGGGGATGGCGGCCTACCCCCAAAAAAAGGAAGCAAATATCTTCTGGTCTAGGATAGGAGTAGGAGCACATATAACAAAAAAAGGGACGAGAATACAATTCATTTCACTGGCCAAACAAAAGGATGCCAGCGAGGAGTGTGCGTCCTCTCATCCTGCAAATAAGGCCACAAGAAGTGATGCCACAATTCCTAGTCGCTTGTATGTAAGAGCTTCCACTTAATTAGGTAATAAATGATTGAGGAAATTATGTCTAGACGTGACAACAATTTCTATAAATCATCCGACGATGTGTCGGAATCGGAGTCGGCATGTGTGTGTGTGTGTGTGTCTGTGAGTAGATTTCGGGCTTTTGGCCAATCTTTTATACTTTTGTGGACCTTTAGGTTCTTTGAACGAGTATATGGATATTGCGGGTTATTTTTTCTTTTGCAATCTTCCGTAGCTGTTCCGTATGTGTTTTTCTAAGTGAGGAAAATTCATTGGAAAACGTGTACTGAATTTGTTTGGCATTGTATTTTATTGTAGTGTAGGTCCATGTCCTTTTTCTGTTGTAGGTACTGTTTGTGGGGAAGGAAGTGTGAAATAGTAAAGTGGTGTTGATGTTTGTATAAATCGCTAAGGGGATTTGTTGTTATTCGGCGAGAGTTAGATTTGATGCGTCGTCGTCGTGTAAGGATGGAATATATTTATTTTATTTCTTTCTTTCGACAAATGGGATTAATTCATTTATTGCATAAGCGATTGTTTGAACGGAGATAAAAAATAAGAGAAAAGGACCTACTTTGAGACAACAGTTTATCTAGCTAAATATATTAATCACTCAATTTGCATTGCCACAAAACCTACCCTCTCAATTTACGTTGCTATGCCCTTCGGGTAGGGGCCAGAATATACCCGAGGTAGGCATGCCTGTCATAAGAGGCGACTAAAATCCAACCTTCGTATACCGGGGATATAATGTATACATAATATGCAATGAGTAAAACAAATAGATATAGTACCCCAGGTGGCAGTCCAGGTTCTCTGGAAAATCCACCCTCTTCGGAGATAGGCTCTACGGATTTCGGGGAGAGCCAATTGTTGCATTTAATAAACCCCTTTTTGAAGACATCAAGGGTAACTCGGTCTCCACCATCAAGAAAGAATGTCTCCGGAAAAATAAGTCTGCCGGAAGCGCAAGCACAAGAGAAACGGGACTCAGTGAAATGTAATAGCCTTGAGGAGGAAAACAATGAACTCCGCATTAAGCTAAATAAAATGGATCTACTCTACCAACAGCTTAAGAGAGAGGTAGATTCGCTAAAAGAGGAAAACAAGGCCTTAAAGAATTCACTTTTGCAAAGAGAACGCGAAGTTACTCCACCACATACAGCTAGTCCCAAATATCACACGGATGAAGAAGAGTTAGCACGCGAAATAAATGGGGTCTCAAAGAAAAGACCCAGCAAAAAACGAAGAGCCGGTTCTTCACCTGAAATCGAGCCACGAATGCAAGACAAAGAAAAAGACTCGAAACAGAAACAAACTCACAACAAATTACGTCCCCCGCATGCAGTAAACGTCGTCGGCACTATGGACTACAATAAACTGCATAGCTTTCTCAAGGGAGCTGTGACATCGGAATTTAAAGTAACGTCATTCCGAAACAATGACTGGAAAATTAATGTAGTTGACTCTGACGGCTACCGAGCAATATCTAAAAAACTAAACGCGGAAAAGATCCAGTAATTCACCTACGAAAATAAATCAGAAAGACCACTCCGCGTTATAGCATGGGGTCTTCACCCCTCGTGCACTAAAGATGACACTATAAATGACCTTTGTCAAGCATGGACTCCCGCTCTTTATGCTAACTTTCGATAGAAGCGAAAATATAGACGATATTTATAATGTAAAAAGTATTTTGAATATCGTAGTTAAAATCGAGCCTATGCGTACGAATACACGATCGATACCTCAGTGCAAACGCTGTCAAGGTGTCAATCACACCCAGTCGTATTGCCAAAAAAAACCGAAATGTGTAAAATGTGCCGGGAACTATTTATCAGAAAGGTGTGACCTAAATAAGCAGGCTCCGGCGACCTGCATAAACTGCAAAGGCAAGAACCCAGCAAACTATCGAGGTTGTGATGTAGCAAAGGAGCTTCAAAAAAGGCGCGATACTCTCAAGAAACTGATATACCCGAACCCAAGCTTAAGAAATCGTAAGGCCGATAACCCTAAGACCGCTAAGCCAGTCAAAACGACGAAGCCGATAAAGGAAAATAAAAAAATTGCGCAAGAGAACGTCGCTGGTTCAAGCGCAGCGGAAAAACCACCACAGATTGACGCGAGATCGTACGCGCAAGTCGCTTCAAACGAAAACAAACTACGATCAGCTACAACAGGCCCGGTCAGCCGAATATTTACTATTATATTGGAAAAATTTGAGGAGCAAAACAAGATTAACAAAACAATACTTGACAAATTGAGCAAGCTCGAGTTTAAACCTCGCAAGACAATCCAAAAAATATGAATATGAAACAGCTACTTAAGATACTAACGTGGAACGCAAACGGCCTTCTGAAAAAAATCAACGAGTTAGAAGTGTTTCTACGGAAAAATAATATTGATATATGTTTGGTATCGGAAACGCACTTAAAAAAGGGACTTAGACCCAAAATAAAGGGTTACAACGATAACCATGCGAATCATCCTTCGGAAAATGCGAGAGGCGGGTCCTCTCTTTACATCAAAGACTGTATTAAGTATTCCGAAAACATAGAAATAGAATTTGATTCTATGAAAATGAGCTCAGTCTCCGTAAAAATAAACTACAACCATGGATCTATACTCTGTTCCACAAAAATTGTCAGTACAGGCCTTATGGGGGAGCTTTTTTTCAAACACTGGTGCCTGTACATGTCTTCACGGCACCCAACTAGAGAAATCGCCACTGAAATGAAATTAAAAACCAAAGCACTGACTTACACAGGTTTTGTTTTTGTAATTTTCGTTCAATGCGCATACATCCCACCACGACCAGCCGACCAGAGAGATCATGGCATACTGCGGTCGTATGGCCGCCATCAACCCTCGCTGTGTGTATGGAAATCATTTACATCAAAGCAGTGTTACCATTACAAAATTAAAGCAAATCGCTACAGCTTTTTCTGTGGTTTTTGTCAAAGAGCTTTGCGATTTTATGCTTTGAGAACCATAAATGAGTGTGAGTATGTGAGGGTGTTGCCGCATCCCGCATTGTTTTTGTTTTTTGGATTCTCTGGTTATTATGAGGAATCCGTTAAAATGCAGTTAAATAATTTTTCGCTTTGTGTGCTTTATAATGAGGATTTATTTACGTTGAATTTCGAAACATTCAATTCAGTCGCAGTGCAATAAATGCTTATATTTATAAGATTCGATACCCTCTGCATCAAACAAAAATTTTATCAAAATTGAGGTGGTGTGCACTTTGTACACAATTATCTTTTCACGTTCAACAAATTATTTTGTTTTTAAATCAGTAGATGGTAACCCTACGGACATCGCTCTCCGATCTGCGGCGATGTGTCACGTATACTATGGTAACCCAGTGAGAGCTTAAAAGAGGGACGGATTTATGAAAGCTATTGCAACCAGAATGAGAGGCAAACGTCCTATCTTCCCTGTACTGACAATTTTTGTGGAACAGAGTATAGTTACTTCCCTCCGGGATATAAGCTAGTAGAAGACGACCTCGCTTGTCTCTTTGAGTCACTCGGACCTAATTTTGTCTTAGGTGGTGACTTTAACGCGAAACACACTATCTGGGGATCAAGATGTAATTCGACAAAAGGCAGATTATTGTACAAAGCCAGCATGAAACGTGGGGTGAATTTTTTTTCAACAGGAAAGCCAGCTTATTGGCCAACAATAAAAATCCTGACCTCGTCGACTTCTTTATCGCAAAAGGGTTAACTAAAAATTTGACGGAAGTCGAATAGTGCTATGATCTATGCTCAGATCACTCAGCAGTCACTCTGAAAATAGGTGGAAGTTTAGTAAAAAAAGAAGGACCGCCTAGGTTAACGAGTAACAGAACTAACTGGGACACTTTCAGAAGAGACTACAAGGAAAATGTTGCTTTAAATGTACCGCTTAAGACACCGTTCGAAATTGAAGAAGAAATCGACAAACTCGTCGAAGCCATTCAGAGCTCAGCGTGGAAAACACTCCTTTGCGGAAGACAGCAGCACGGAGCAATAAAGTCAAATACCCGCCTGAAATCGAAGACCTCATACGAGAAAAGAGGAGAGCGCGCAAGAGATGGCAACAATCCCGCGCGCCACCGGATAAAACTTATCTGAACCACCTTTGTAACAAGCTTATTGGAGTGCTAACTGGGCACAATGCTCTAAGATACCACATGAAGAAATTAATACTGAATGATTATGATATCTGCAGAGGATGTGGTGATGAAGATGCGAATGAGGACACAACCCGTTTCCTCTGTCACTGCCCTAACCTCTGTCAATTGAGAAACAGAACCCTGGGTAAATTCTTCTTCGAAGACATTGACGAGCTATCAGATGAATCACCATCTAACCTGCTGAAATTTGCCAGGGCGTCGGGATGGCTGTAACCATGACAATAATACCACGGGTGGGAACACTTTATGGATATCACACTGGGTCCACCAGGACCTAAGTGTGATGGGAATGTAGCCATTCTCAGCAGCCCGCTAACCTAACCTAACCTATGTCGCTTTATGAAAGCGTCATAAGGCCATATTTTGAAATATGGCCTTATGTCACGGCATCGTGAGAAGCAGCCTGTGGTGAGGTCCACGCCCGCGGTACACAGTGTTTGTCCCTACTCAGTAAATACTGAGTTTTTCGATGATTTAGAAGGATGTCATATTTTGAATTCCGACAGTATTGTATTATAAGTGCGATATATGAACCAAAATTAAGTCATAAAACAACAGGAGTTCATTTTGGGCAGAATATTAGTTTTTGGTATTTTTTTTTAAATTTGTTAATAATATTTATAAACTGAAAATGCAATTCACGTCTGGAACGGAGCCGGATAGTACATTTCCCGACTCATCAGCCGTCGAATTGAATCGAAAAGGTTAACCATTTTATTCAGAGTCGGAACGAAAAGGTTTTGATTCTTGAAGTAGTTTATGGTAAATAAGAACGCACTTAGGTATCTCGAAACCGCAATTAAGTACGATGAATAAAATAAAGAAACAAAAAGCTCATTTTCTAATATTTTCTCCTTTTAGTTCAACTGGCGGCATCTAATAGCTATAGGAATATAAACACAATGCTTTATTTCTAGGATCAACCATTTAATTTTTACTCTCACACATACAAATTTCCCTTCACGTATTTACTTTTATATGACTGTGATATGGTTACTTCAGTATATGTAAGGAAGGGGAAGGTGAAATTACAAAAAAATTAATAAAGAAAAAAACTGTCGAACGTATGCAGTACTGATATTTATTTCTCCATCTACACTTTATTCTCAATGTTTGTGAATTTATTCAGATTCCTCTGATCGATATTTTTCGAGATAGAGCATCGGACAGCAATTTTTTATCGTTTTTTTTTTTTTTTTTTAAAAGTGTTAAGAAAAAAATAACACAAAAAAAATTTTGTATACATTTTTGAATTCGTGCTTTGACCAGCTTTAGTTTGACATCCCACACGATGACCTCAAAATTAAATAAAAAAAAAATTTTAACATCCCATTTATCCCCCTAAAGTCGAAATTTAACTTTTTAAGTTCAGGCTAGTGTTTGGGCCAGTAATTGCTACAACTATTCCAAATTTCAATAGCCTACGTCAAACGGTCTCTGAGAAAATGGCCTACGACAGACGGACAGACAGACACCGAACTGACTCCATTAGTGTTCCGTTTTGGTACAGACTTTACAGCAGTAAAGTAAAGACGCGCAAAAATCAAGTATACGGAAATTTTTCGTTTCTAGCCCAAACGCAATCGGCATTTATCATGAATTTCTTTCAAATACCTATGTGTACATATACATATGTTAAATAATTCCCGGTTGAAATGAAACACCCATAGTTCAATACGTTATAATAAACAGTGATTTTCTTTGTTTCTTTAAAACTTACTTACTTACTTAGTTGGCGCTACAGCTCGAGGTGAACCTGGGCCTGATTCTCGCAACCATTTGTGTGTGCGTGTTATTTTTGCACGAATGGAAGGGACCTACAATTTTTTGCCGACTCCGAAACGGCGAGTTGAGAAGCTCAATCGTGACAAATGATACTCTTTGATGCTTGTCAGACATTCGAAAGAGGTGGTACCGTGAAAAAACTCTTTAGGTGTTAGACCCGGTCTGGAATTGAACCCGGGCAGCATTGCCTAGTAGTCCAAGGCACTAACCACCACGGCCACGGTGACCGTTTTATTTAAAACGTTTATATTATATAATTTGAATTTTTGACATTATATTTGTAGGCATTGTTGCATGCGTTCATTGGAGCTGCTGTCGATGCGATATTTCGCGATGTTTCAATGGTGCCGTCATCGTGAGATTGTTGTATGTACAATGTACTCTCTCCTTACGGACACCTCTCATAACCGGACACCTCTTGTAACCGGACATATTTCAAAGAACGGAAATAAATACACGATGATTCATATAAAAAGTACTCCCATAACCGGACTCTCTCATAACCGGACACGGACACCAATTTTCGTAACCGTAATAGAATGTCGCTCTCTCTTAAATGGACAAAACACAGCTACGTATGCAAACTCTTAATATTCTTTACTTTGTTTTTGTTTTGTTTTCCTCGTCTTTACACTTTGCAAAGAAACGAAACAAAAATGTAAACTGTGGAGTGTGCCTTTGGGCTATTATCACGTTCGCGGACACATGATTTTCGGTGGGGAATGCTAGAATAACACACGCATATCACCGGCATTTTAAGAGATATTTTATATTATTTTGTGTGAATTTTGTATAAAGATAAAAATGATTCCGTTGGCTTGACCAGCCACTGTGTCCCAGTGAAGTGAAAATTTGTCTCTGGTGGGACGAATAATGGCGGAACATGGAACTTTACTGTATTTCTTGTCAGGGTATCCCGTCTTGTCCGAACACACCTAAAGTTGTCGTTACCCGGTTATTTCCTCAACCATTGACGGCATATGCATATGTATGTATGTGCATTTATAACTCCCGTTGCATTTTTGAACAGGTTTGCAATTTTGTATCTTAATCATATGTACAAATGTATGTGTAATTTTTGGCTTGATTGTCATAGACAGAAATTAATATTTTTCGGTAATTTGTGCTTATCACATAAAAATAAATTCCTTTATAAAATGAAATTGCTACCACATGTCTATCCTGTTTCTTTTTAAAAGAACGTCAATTTATTTTTTCTCCCATAACCCGACAAATTTCTCGGTACCGTCCGGTTACGAGAGAGTTCACTGTATTTCTTTGCCTGTTCTCGAACAGTATGTATTCTAATTACGAATGAATGCTACATACATAATGTAATAAAAGTTATTAGATAAAACATGTACATATATAAAAGATTTGAACATTACAGTATAAATAAAATAATATGTGAATGCACATTTATAAACGCATTGATTTTTCTTATTTTACGTACACACATACTTATATATTTTTCAAATTGGATCAGAGTCTTGTAAAAGTTAAGAATTTGCAAAAGTTAAGCACCCTAAAAAAAAAACTACATAATTATCTTTACGAGTATTTGCTGTATCTCTGAACATTATAGTAAAAAAACCATTTTATAAATCAATTTATATTTATTTAAGGAAACATAGCTAAATTAGAATATTTTTCGTAAGCAATAAGGAAAAGTAAGCAATTATTATTATTTAAGAGTAAATGGATGAAGGAAACAAATCACTTGGATCATCCAAGCCAACTGAATAACCAAACCATTCGAAATCCCTAGCCTTACAGATCGTCGTTCTGGTATATGGGCGGGACATCCATTCGGAACTGGTATCTAAATCGGGCAACGTTTCCCATTCATTCAAAATAGGCCAGTACATTTTAACAATACCTCCGTTATTAATTACAAAGCTATCAGCAAAAAGTGAAAATTGGGTGTCAGCGGTATCGTCTATCCAATTTACTGAAATAACCTCCGAGTTGTTGGCTTCTAAATTATTATACTTTTTAATTTCTGTTCTTGAAATTGTATAAAAGTGATCAACTTCATTTATAGAAATTGTTGCCATTCCGAGTAGCGGGTGTTTCGCATGTGACCAATCATATGTCCACTCTCCGGTTTCTGGATCGTAGATATCCAATATTATTTCATTACCATCACCTCCATTACGTGCAACACATAATGAGGAACCCATAGCACCTACAATGGGGTTACCAACGGCATTTCTCATTGGATCTATGTATACCCATTGTTCGGTACTGGGGTCGTATTTCTCAATAGAATTCAACTCAGCACCTGCATTATCTGTGCCACCAACTACATACAAGTGGCCATTTAACGTGGTCATCGCACACTCAGACCTTGAGGTCAACAATGGAGGTAGTTGCGTCCATTTGAAATCTAAACTTTTCAATTCCAAGCAACCAACATAGTCTGTAATTCTATTTTCCAGAATTACATACTTACCAGCAAACCAAGGTCTCAACAATTCAGGTTGTTGCGTCAATTTTAAATCTAATTTTTTCAATTCCAAGCAATCAACATAGTTTGTAACTCTGTTTTTCAGATGCCCGCCAGCAATATATAATTTCCCATCCAGGATAGTGCTTCCAAACAATCTACGAGATGTGGCAGGACCACGGCATTTTATATATGACCACTTCATGAAAATAGGAGAATAAGATGAAATCGTTAAATGGTCGCTCCCGTCCCATCCACCGATCTTAAGAAGAGGATTTTTTCTCCAGAAGAAGGACTGGAGAAGTATACTATTGTGTAGAAATCTAGAGGAAATGATGTCGCTCTCGCTATTTTCGATATTTATTTTATCGATATGTAACAAGCACAAATATTCAAACCTATTTTCTAAATACTTGGCCATGCGATCTCCGTTAGAGTTTCGGGCAATGTACGTGGATAGTAGCATGCTCGTGCATAAGTCGTGAAACTTAATGTTATTAAAAGTCCAATACCAAATAGCATCGAATACAAAGCTTTCGTTGAAAGTACGTAGGGTGTTACTAGAAATTATTTTGCGTAGCTGATCGATGTCCATTGAAAGGAAGTTCTCAGTATGGATCAACTCCTGAAAGTTTACGAAAGCAAACTTCAAAGCACAATTAGATAGGTGCGAGGGAAGGTATTGCTCTGCCAAGAGTAAAATTTCCCAGGCATTAGATATATCAAGCTTCCTTAGTAAGTACTCAAAGCATTCCAATTTCAAAGGCTCCATTTTTAAAAAATCCGCAGCTTTCAGGACATCTTCCACTGTATCGCTATCAATGTCAATCTCATTCGAGTAAATGAAATTGATCACCGTTTCCAAAGTTTTGCCATCAATATTTTCAAATGTCCCCTCACTGGATTTAGCTTCTTTAAAAGAGCCGCCGAACATTAATGAAAACACATTACTTTTCGCAGCCAGAATCCTTTGATGGACCTTCAATTGGATTTCACCATCCGAACCGGTCAGTGTGATGTCACATAAACTTTTATCGCCAAAGAAATCGGTTTTGTAATGTTCGAATTCTTCTGAACTTATGGATGACATCACGGGGTGGATTCGAATCTTAGTAAAAATAAGTACGTGTGTATACGACCTTGAAAGTTTGAATTCCAATCTGATACGGTAGAGTCTTATCTGAAAAGCAAAAAAAAAAACCGAAATTTTTTCCAATAAGCAACGAGCTAACCTCTTGAGATTGTCTCCTAGAACCGACAAGGTACACAGAGCGATTCCAGATGACAAGATCCACTCCAACATCAAATGAATGGACTTACGAGGACAACTGCAATCCGGCGCAGAAAATAACTGGAATTACAATAAAAGAAACAATTTAACCCTTTAATGCATGAATTAATTTGGTTGGGGGAAAAAGATGAAAAACGGTTGGAATGGCTTCTTTTGGTTATTTTTTTAATAAAATTTATTAAAAAAAGTTGAAAAAAATATTTGGTTTAAAAAATAGCATTTTTTTATATGGCTTCAGTTATTAAACTAATCAAAGAAGTGGTTTTTTAACAAGGAAAATACATTAACAATATAATAAGTTAAGTATTCCCATACAAATTTATTTTTAAACTGATTGTACTTACCTTACCGATTAAACACAATTATTTGGACACAGAATTCAATTTTTAATATATAAACACATTTCAATGGGTATAATAATTATTTCGAGAAGGTTTTTTTTTAGAATTTTAAAACTGTCTGGTAGGGTGTTAGCCACGTTCAAATGGTCTTGGACCCACAGATCTGTAATCTGGGGAGTATGATCAGTGTTGCGGCATTAGCTGATTTCGGTTATAACAATTATTTCGAAAACTGATTTTTTTGAATTTGGAAACAATCTGGCATAAGTCTTGCCACTGCTGAAACGTCTTGGACCTACATTTTTGAGATGAGATAAAAGTACTCTATACAATAAAACTGGCATTGACTGGTTATATCAATTATCTCAATTTTGGAAAAACATGGATTTTCAACATAGTATTACTCACTAAAGCCGCGAGCATGAACTGCAAGACTTTCGTTTATAACAAAAGTCAGCTTTCATCTCATCTACTATTTTTTCGGTTATATTTCACACACATTTGCTGTGGGCTCTTAGACTAAAAGGTTTTGTTTGCGCGGGGGGTAGATGCTGTGTGCGGAAATGAATAGTAATTTTATTTTTTGAGTTTTAGCTTATATCTCGTAAACTAATCGTTTTCAATAAATGTTACATTCATACATACAAATTTTCGAAAAAATACTTTCTACATCATACTAAAATTTCATTGAAATAGAGGTGATATCCACTTTGTACACAATTATCTTTATTATGTTCAGTAATTTGTGTTGTTTTTGAATGAGTAAATGGTAACCCTACAGGTATTGCTCTCCTATTTGCGGCGATTTTTTATGCATACTACGATAACCCAGTCAGAGCTTAAAAAGGGGACAAGTTTATGCAAGCTATTGCAACCAGACTGAGAGGCAAACATCCTATCTTCCCTGTACTGACAATTCTATTGGAACAGAGTATAGAAACGAGCGGTCAGACAGACATGGTTTTCAATTTTTTTGATATTTTGGTGGTCGGACGGACATATCTGATAATGTGTACGCTTGTCCGTCCGACCTACAGCAAATTTAATTTCTGAAATGTATTTCAAGCGGTATGGTTGTTGGCGAAGAATTAATAATGGGTGTGTATGGAAATTTAGAATTTTGGAAAAAGAAATTGGATATATAAATAGTTCTGATAATCGCCTGGAGAATTCAATATTGTAATAAAAAAAAACAAACTTTGGTCGCTTTTTCATCCATTCCTGTACCCAAGTTCGATTCCTTTTTCTTTCTTTTCTCTCTTAGATTTGTTCTTCTAAAATGTTATCAATCATAAGGGTCAGACATCTTTCAAATCCACTTGCAAAGTGAAGTCGGATAATGTGTACGCTAACGACATCGGTTTGTCAGACATCCATCCGACCAAGTCTGTCATATCGGTCATATCATGTGTACCCCCCTAATCTTAGCCAAGAAACTTCTTTCTGCACTGTTAATGAAATCTGTCAAATCACATAATGTTGGTTTCTTCTTTTTTCTGAGAATACCATATTTCACCCCCACTACCCGAACTGTTAGCTCTCTTCGTTTTGTTCATTATTTCGATTGTCTACACAAGATAGCTATATGTACCTACTTACAAAAACAATACCTATACGTTGTAAAAAGTAATGTTAACAACTACCACACCCGATCTTACTGCGAACGACTAATTCAATGGATAAATCGCTTATCATGCCCAAGCGGTTTATCAATTTTTATTTAATTTTGTTATTTTTTTTTTAATCAGTAACTCCTGCTTTATCTTTCTATTTTCGAATTTCACTCAAAACTTTCACACAGCGACTTGCTTCGCTCACTCGATATTTGTTTTCAAATTGAACAAAGAAACATGACGTCTAGGTTATTAAAGTGAAGATCGTCGTCATGTTTAGTTCTTTTTTAGATTGGTGTTTATGTGAACTGTTATTTGCTTTACGGAGAAGAAACTTGCTTCCAATAGAACTGTTTGCTAAAGGCCCCGACCCCATCCATAAGATCCGTCGACTGCGTTGCATTGAACGCTGACGTTGGCGTTGACGCATGTCGGAAAGTACGTCGTACACACGATCAATATTACTTGACAAGTATTATTGACGATTTTTCAAATCAAGTAACATTGGTGCAAAATCGCATCCACATGTTTCAATGAACATTGGCAATCACCCCTATTGCGAGTGTCAGTTGTAAAATTGATGGTTGATATTTTTATCAATCAATTTCTGAATGCGGTATTGCGATTCTCAATTGTCAATTAATAATTGACTCACTGTGAATTTGTAAGTCTGCAAGTCTGAATTCTTCTTTGTTATTTCATCCGTTGTTTCAACTCTCAAGCGCTATTACACGTTGAAACCAGTTTCATGAATCTAGTTTGACAGTTCTCTTTATTTTTCATTTCGGTGTTGGTCTGAAACTACGACCTCTGGGAGAGCAGTGCCGTCGTTTTTACCCGACTACGCAGAGGAGGGGTTATGATTTTGACAGGCTGGGTTTGTTTGTTTGTTTGTATGTAAGGATGTCACCTCGTACAGCCTAAACTATGAAACCGATTTGAGCAAATAAGGTGTCGTTGGATTCGTCTTTATCCGTAGAGTATCCTAGGCTATGTGACGTCACAGAAAAATTATGGCGGGCGCACCAAGCAAAATGGCGGACTACCTCTTCTTTTTTTCTGTTTTTTTCTTTTTTTTTTTTCTTTTTTACCCGACTAGATTTTACAACCGCATTGTGGTATCAAATGATGAATACGATATGACGTTATTCTAAATTCAATATGGCGGACGCCCCCAAGATGTTGGATTTCTGTTATCTTAACTTCCTTCTTAATATGAGTATCAAATGGAAGGGCTTGGCGAGTAGAATACAATACGGTATGACGTAATTCTAAATTCAATATGGCGGACGCCCCCAAGATGTTGGATTTCCGTTATCTTTAGTACATCCTTAATATTGGTATCAAACGAAAGGGTTTGACAATTAGAACACGACATTGCTTACTTATACATACACTACATATTTTTTGAAACTAAAAAGCTGTAAATAAAAAATTAAGTTTAAAAAACTAAAACCCGACTACGGGAAAAACCAACTAAAAAGTACGAAACAAGATGAAACGAAACAATGATTTTCAGAGTATAGCCGTTACAATGACGTATTTATACAATTACGCATTCATTGGACAAAGCGGCATGCGACCATTTCAATTACTTCATATCCAAACTGTCTAAGCCGAATCGATTTAGCATGGGTTTTTTCATAGTGTAGATTTTGTGTGTTATCTGGGTCATCGTGTAAACGTAAAGGCATATCGCGATTATTTTTTAAGCATGTATGTCCATGATAATAGCATCCATTAAACTCGGAAATCTGATTGGTTTCTTTACAAAAACCACCAACTTTCACACCATACATTTTTTTATAAAAGCTTCATAGTCAGCGAATGAAAACAACAGCAAAGACAACAATAGGAACAATAATGTAGGTATATTCCATAGAAAATAAAAGATACATAAACAACATATGTGTTTACGTAAGCAAATTCCATAAAAAAAAAATATGATCGAAAGATAAATAAACAACATACCTATTCATATCCGTCAGCAAATTCCATAAAAATATGATCGAAAGATAAAGAGAACAAGACTTTTAAACATGTCGAAACATGAATACCCCCACTAATTTTTACGCCAAAATAATTTTCCTTGAAACATTATTCGCCCAACAAGTCAGACAAATCAATCTGATCTCTATGAGTATTACCCTTTCTAGCCCCCTCTATCCATTGTTTCCCTCCGCTTACAAATATAATTCTTTTCTCTCCGTCTAACTCAGAATTTCTACAGTCACACGATTTTTACTTCCTTCGTCCAATAAAAACAATTTTTCTTGAAACATTGTAGTCAGCACGGATACCTATTTCAGCCAACAACCAAAATATACAATCTGATCTGAATGCGTAGACCCTGGAAATCACACACAAGTAGCAGTTCACCCCTCTCATCATTGTTTTCCCACCGCCAATAAATATAAATCAGTCGCACATCTTTCCTATCACTTTAATTTAGAGTCTCCTTTCCGCTTTTTACTTCATCCGTCCAACAAAAACAATTTTCCTTGAAACAATATAGTCAGCAACACTACCCATTTTAGCCAACAGTCAAAATAAACAATCTGATTTAGATGAGTAGACCCGAGCAACCATTCACCTTCCTCTCAGCATTGATTTCCTATTCCGCTTTATACTTCATTCGTCCAATAAACGAAAACGTCGATATAACTACATATGTACATACATATGTATATGACGCGACTGTTTTGAAGATGACCCATATACCGCCACATCTTATCCAAATATATATACACATACATAATATGTACATATACATATACATACCGACATATACATACATACATACCGACATATGTACATACACACTATGTACACACTAAGTACACACTATGTACATACATACATAAATACACTAAGCACACACTAAGTACACATTAAGTGCACACTAAGTACACACTAAGTGCACACTAAGTACACACTAAGTACACACTTAGTACACTAAGTACACACTTATTGCTCCGAATTCCCTGATTTCACCCAAAAAATGTAACCCCATATCTTCTTGATGACGTCACTTCCTGGCTTCGGCAATACCTTCTTAATGTAAACAAACAACAACCTTCTGCCGCCTTCCCCTATCCCCCCTCCCTCGCTCATCTTCCCTCTTGCCCACCCACGCTTAATGTAAACAAACAAAAAAAACCGGGGTAATTAAAAATCTCAAAATCCAAGTTTTTTACCCAAAAATTACAAATTAAAATGGCCGTTTCCCGGAATCGTCAAATGATTCCCATGAATTATGTTTCTTAAATAAAAGACACGACTGTACATACTTCAGAAGGTTTATTTAAGATTAAGTTTAGGAATAATTGAAAGACGACATCCGCAGTGAGTGAAGGGTATCACGAGACTGCCCATGCCGGTACATGTAATGTATATAATAGTGAATAACATAGTGTACATGGTATCTGCTGATGGCAGTGTTAACTTAACGATATTTACATGACATTTCTGGTAATGTAAAAGAGAGTTTAACCTTTTTATATAACACCATGCTAAAGTATCCCAATACCTACTCTTAACAAAACGGAACAGAAATTAGAGGTATTCTGTATTTTTAAAAACAGGTGACACCTATATTATTTTGTCTAACTAACGGATGAATTACGATATAATAAGAGTCTCAAATAATACCAATCAGTCAAAAATATCAAAAAAAAAATCAAAAGTTATAGACAATTGTTGCAAACATCATGCTTATGTTCACCATGTTTATGTCGCCATAGCAACAGAACTGTGGTACTTACTGAACAGAAACGATCGTCTCTCGCAAGTGTTAACCGACGACAGAGTTGACTTAAAAGGACAAGTTTGTTCGAGCGTCGCACACTGGGGCAAAATACGCTTTAAGCTGGCAGAAATTCAAATTTCAAAGTTGACCGTTATCTTCAACTCCCGTTTTATTTCTGCTGTAAATTTCATAGAGAATAAAAAATACGAGAGAGAAAGGTCATCCGGATCACGTGATCTTCGGCAGATAGTCACAAATGAAGAATAAGTTCACTCTTTGCATCGAAGTCCTACGTGTATTTTCGTTTTCAGTGCGTACAGTAATTTGTGTGTTATTTCTAATCTATTGGGTATATCAAGATAATTTTTTTTGCAATGGAATCAATAAGCTCAGGTGTGTATTTAATTATTTCGTTTTTTTTTTAAATACATTTTTGTTATTTTAATCTGTAATTGAAGGAAGGAAAATTGTAAAAAAATATGTTAGTTGCATTTAACTAAAATCCTTATAGTTTTATTTGTGTTGCCCGTGAGATACCGCAAAGTTTTATATGTTCCTGTGTTAAGTGATTTGTCTAATTTCAGAATATGTACATTTTTTTTGCTCCAATTTGCTCCCCTTCGTGTGGTAGATATTTTTCTTGGTGACCACAAAAAATAGAACATTTTTGTAAATTTTTCATTTTAATTACTTTTTAGGCTGAACAACTTTCAAAACCTTGTCTATAACAAGGCAAGACCTTTATAACATGATAAAGAGTTCAAATTGTCAGGGATAAGAGAGACAAATCGAGTTTTTAGGGGGAGAAATTGAAAAACGGGCCCAATGCAGTGGTACTTTTGAACACGATATTAATAGAAAAATTACCGAGTTCAAATTAATAAATAAATACTGTTTGGTTGTTTTTTAGTCAATAACATTTCTTTTAACTTTGTTCTTGAAACATTATCATATTCCAAACATATCATATGTATAAGAAAAAGTGTTTTTTTTCCAAAAAGTGGGCGTTTTGATGGGTGTGTCCATAAGTGAACTCAAAAACATATTTAAGTTGGTGCCAGGAGTAACCATTCCATATTTCAAGTTCCTAGCTTTATTGGTTGATTTAATGCCAACTTTTAGGCCATTCTGCCCCATTGTGCGTCGGTTTAAAAAAGAAAGCAATATTATAGGGTTAAGCAATATTGTTTAAGGGTAAGTGAATGCTTAGAATACAATCGCTCACTTCGATCAGAATATATCTAAATGACCAAGTTCATTTAAGTTTTCATCTATTACATCGGGCAACGTTTCCCATTCATTCAAAATGGGCCAGTACGTTCTAAACTTGCCTCTATACTCAACTACGAATCTATCAGAAGAAAGAAAAAAAGCCGTATCAGCGATATCGTCTATCCAATTTACTGAAAAAACCTCCGAGTTGTTGGGTTCTAAATTTTTATACTTTTTAATTTCTGTTCTTGAAATTGTATAAAAGTGTTCAACTTCATTTATAGAAATTGTTGCCATTCCGAGTAGCGGGTGTTTCGCATGTGACCAATCATATGTCCACTCTCTGGTTTCTGGATCGTAGATATCCAATATTATTTCATTATCATCACCTTCATTTCGTGCAACACATAATGACGAACCCATAGCACCTACAATGGGGTTACCAACGGCATTTCTCATTGGATCTATGTATACCCATTGTTCGGTACTGGGGTCGTATTTCTCAATAGAATTCAACTCAGCACCTGCATTATCTGTGCCACCAACTACATACAAGTGGCCATTTAACATGATCATCGCGTATTCAGACCTTGGCGTCAGCAATGGAGGTAGTCGCGTCCAACGTTCTTCTATCAAATTCCTGCAGTCAAAATAATGTGTAACTCTGTTTTCCAGATGCCCGCCAGCAATATATAATTTACTATCCAAGATAGTACTTCCAAACACTAAATGATTTGGAAAGCGAGTCACCATTTTAGACCATTTATCAAATCGGAACGAATACCTTAAGATCGTTAGTTTTTCGCTACCGGACCGATCGATCGCGTAAAGAGTATATTTGAAGAGTAATTTATCAAATACATATCCGGCTATCCCAGGTCTGTTACAGCCTAGGGCAATGTACTTGGATAATAGCATGTTCGTGGAATGGTCGCGAAACCTAATATTATGAGAAGTCCAATGCTTGACAGCAACGAGTACATATATTTCGTGGAAACCATTATTAATTAATTTGCGTAGCTGATCGATGCCCATTGAAAGGAATTCCTCAGTATGGACCAACTTTTGAAAGTTTTGGAAAGCATACTCAGAAGCGAAATAATGCAAGTTTAAGATGCTATGTTGCTCTGCCAAGAATAAAATACCTAAGACGTTAGATACATCAAGCTGCTTTCGTAGGTACTTAGAACATTCATCTTCCAAAGGCTTTATTAGCAAAAAATGTGCAGCTTTCAGGACATTTTCCACTGTGTCACTTTTAAGTTCAATCTTATTCGAGTAAATGAAATTGATCACCGTTTCCAAAGTTTTGCCATCAATATTTTCAAAAGTCCCCTCACTGGATTTAGCTTCTTTAAAAGAGCCGCCGAACATTAATGAAAACACATTACTTTTCGCAGCCAGAACCCTTTGATGGGCCTTCAATTGGAATTCACCATCGGAACCGGTTAGTGTGATGTCACATAAACTTTTATCCCCAAAAAAATCGGTTTTGTAATATTCGAATTCTTCTGAACTTATGGATGACATCACGGGGTGGATTCCAATCTTAGTAGAAATAAGTAGGTACGTGTGTATACGACCTTGAAAGTTTGAATCCCAATCTGATATGGTAGAGTCTTATCTAAAAAGAAAAAAACCGAAATTTGTTTCCAATAAGCAACGAGCTAACCTCTTGAGATTGTCTCCTGGAACCGACAGGATACACAGAGCGATTCCAGATGACAAGATCCACTCCAACATCAAATGAATGGACTTACGAGGACAACTGCAATCCGGCGCGGAAAATATCTGGAATTACAATAAAAGAAACAATTTAAATGCGTCATAATAGCAGCACTTTGGAAATGTTACCAATGTTTGTTTGTACCATGAAATCAGTAGAGTTAATATGTATGTGAACAAATAAAAAACTAGTGTAGCGACCAGCACGTTAACGACTGACATGGAGAAAAACACCAAACTAAAATTAACTATTATTTGACTTTGCTATTGCATGCACCTCAACTCTGTACGACAACACAAAGCGGAGTTCCCGAGTTTTATGTATGCCTGAGGCACACAGGAGTTCGCGTTCACTTCCAAAACAGCGAATATCTACGAAAAACTACAAAAAAAAAACCCCTTTCGCATACGCTCTGTTTTTCATAAAAGAGAGCGCTTATGAGAGAACTGCTAATCATAGCGCAAGAAACCAGCGTTGCCGATGTGGCACGATCGTGCCTTTTTAACACGGTCATTTCCTTTAGGCACGGAGGCACGAAAATATAAATTTTGGCACGTTTTTCTTATTTCCATTATTTGACTGGAACGTAAACTCATAATAAATAATAATATTATTTATATTATAAATTTGAAAGTGTAAGTACGGTTTAACTAATCATCAATAGAATCAGACGCGCTCGGTCAAAATTATAGCATGAATGCACTCAATCCAGAAAAATAATTTAAAAGAAGATTACAAGATTACAAGATCAATGAGACTGTTCTGGGCAGAAAAGAACAGAAAAGTACCTACCATGTTTTCGTGTTCAATGAGAAAACTTTCTGTCCGAGATTGATCTGCTTTGTGTTCAATAACTCTGAGCTGGACAGCTTTTCTGCACCTGTACTCTTGAGGTGGAACAGATTTGTGAGAAATGTCAAAATCACCTTTGATTGCATATTTTATTTTTTTACTTGAAGTGGAAAGTGTTTCGATGAGATTTGAGTTTACCAATTTGAAGAAATCGAAATTCAATCGGAAAAAGGTTTAGTTATTTTAAAATGTAATAAATAATTTGGAAAATATTAAGTACAATAATCGACAGTGAAGTTGTCATCTTTGACAAAAAAACATATGGCTATCATTTTCTTTTTTATTTTGATCTGCTGTTTTTGACAAATCTGTGCTGTTCTCCTATTTCCTCATTGAACAAAGATTACCTATGTTAATTCATAATGATGATATTTGCTATTACACACATTTTAAGCCGATACGTATGTGTAAATATAATGATATTTTTATCGGCACTAAATGTTCAGAAGGGTTTAAAAATTTAGAGAAAATGATTCCCAACAATTTTGTAAAAAACGTTTGCTAAAATGAGTAAAATATTTGAAATTTTAAAGAAATAGAAAAACCTGTAATTTTTTTTTGATTAGACACGCTTTCGCTTAAAATGGCACGGTACTAAAGCGGATGAGGCACGATATTTTTTTTTGAGCGGCAACGCTGCAAGAAACTTCTTTGGGCAGATACTGTTTATGAAATCTGCCAAATCACGAAATGTACGTTTTTTCTTATTTCTGAGAATATTTCACCCCCAATACCCGAACAGACTTATTGATTATTTACTGTTAGCTCTCTTCGTTTTGTTCATTATTTCGATTGTCTACACAAGATAGCTATGTACTTACAGAAGCAATACCTATACGTTGTAAAAAGTAATGTTAACAACTACCACACCCGATCTTACTGCGAACAACTAATTCAATGGAGAAATCGCTTATCATGCCCAAGCGGTTTATCAATTTTTGTTAGTTTTTTTTTTTAATCAGTTACTCCTGCTTTATCTTTCTCATTTCGAATTTCACTCAAAACTTTCACACAGCGACTTGCTTCGCTCACTCGATATTTGTTGTCAAAATGGACAAAGAAACTTGACGTTAAGGTTATTTAAGTGATCTTATTCTTCGTTTTTTTTAACTAGGTATGTAGGACCTTGGTATACCTACATATACATATCGTCGGCTGAGAATTTAGTTGTCGTATGTGAAAAGTACCTATTGTTGGCAAATTGAATTTGAAGTTTGACTTAATATATCTTTTTTTCTAGCGGACCAATTTTTATGAAATTTCCAGAGAATATTGGAAATATTTTACTCCTTAATTGTTTTTATTACATAATGCTTTATCTCGAGATGTGAAAAAGTTATTGACCTGTAAAAAAAACTATGTAGAATCATTTTGTTGTATGTAAGCACTTCCGAATTTTTAAATACTTACATACGACAAAAACCATTGCATATGATAAAATACTACTTATTCGTAAGTCAAGTTTGTCGTTTGTAGGTACGAAGATAAAAATTCAAATTAATTTCTTGTACCTGTAATAATGTAATACAATAGTACAATTATTTTTTTTATTTTTAAGTTTTATTTATTGTAAGTTTATAAAAACTTCTTGTTTTGCAAGAAGTACATAAATACAAAATAAATTAAAAAATGTAGAAAATAAAGGAAAATTATTTTTCCCATTAATTAATATTAAATGATTTGAAGCACATTTTCTATCCATAAAGGAACAATATTTTTTCCCATATATGCTAGTAATAAAAATGCTTTTCGTTTTCACTAAGTATGGTATAGAGATCGGCGGAGCTGTTGGTGACGAAGCTGATAACAGATAATGATATCACCTTCTTTATCGATAGTCAGGCCGCGCTCAGAGCGCTAGAATCGTGTATCGTTAAATCGGTAACTGTAGAAGGTTATCGCTCTGCGCTCAAAACCCTAAGCAGACATAAAAGAGTTAAACTTTGTTGGGTACCAGGACACTCTGGCGTAGAAGAAAATGAGCTCGCTGAGGAGCTACAAAGAAAGAGGGGGAGGGGGGGGCACTGCCTATAACTGAGATGGTGCACCACCATCATGCGGCATCAGGGTGAAAATAAAGAATACCATCATTAGCATGGCGGGCAATAAATGGTCAGGAATAGAGGGACATAGGGTGTCCAAGGCTCTTTGGCCGGCCTTAGATCACAAAAGGACTTTAATTGGAATTCTTTACGGACACTGTCTCCTGAGAAGGCATGTCAAAAGAATGGGACATTCTAGTACGGACATCTGCATTCATTGCAGATACTGCAATGACTTGAGTTCATAGGATGTCGAACATATGTATCCTTTGCTCGTTCGCGCAAAAAAGTTTCAGGGAGATACTTTTTTGATACATTGGAAGAGGTGGGCCAAACCGGCCACAATCAAATTTTTAAATTGTGCAGGGAAATCAAATGTTTAGACGGAAATGCTTCGGTTTTGGTATCATCTATAGAAGGTTCCAGCGGATCGCGATGGGCCCACAATGGTGCCAAGTGTTTTCATGATGGCTCAGCCTCATACCCCGTCCTAACCTAACCTTAGCTAACGTAACTGGCTTAAACACAACATATTCGTTTAATTTTTTCTTTGCTGGAAAGGTTGTGAAGAGGGCCAGTACAGTAGGTATGTGTATAATTTTTTTCCAATATGTTGTGCCTAAGCCAGGTAAAAATCAGGTAAACCAGTAAATATGAATACATGCTAAATTTCTCTCACAATTGGTCGACACAGGCGATACTAGTTTTAACACTATCAATACGCATACGTCAATTAATCACGCAAATTGTAGTAGGTATGTATTTATTTGTCGTATGCAAAGCGTTTCTTTTACATACGACCATTAAATTCTTACTAAAAAGAATTCAGTTTTTGTATGAAAATTTGTCGTATGTAAAAAAAACTCTCTGCATACGACAAACAAATACTAAAACCGTTACTTAGAGCCTACATACGACAAAATAACACGGTATATCTCGGAAACTATTGATGGTAGACAAAAACTGATAGCACCAATAGAAAGATCTCATCGAATAATATAATAATGCATCAAAATCAGAAAATGCTAAAATTTGACATACGACAACTATATTCTCAGCCGACGATATGTATATATCTGTGGCAATATGACAGAGTAGCTTATGTCGACATAAGCGATTTTCCAGTTTTTAAATTGATAGCCTTTAACAGGTTGTTATCTACATTTCTAGCTCACTCCCGTTTTAAAAGCATTCTCCTTTGCAAAAATATCACAACATTCTTAACCACTTATGTTTGAATGACTATACAATGCATTCGACAGAGAAGCTTATGTCAAGCAATTTTCTTAAGTCCATCCAATTCAAATTTTATGTTTCAACAGAAACTCTTATGTCGTATTTAGTCATGTGAATTTTAATTTTATTTGGTTCCCCTTGCGTTTTTTATAAAAACTTATGTTGACTTAAGATACTTTGCTAAAATTTTGTTTGGATTTTACTGACTCTTATGTCGACATAAGTTCTTCTGTAAAAATTTAAAAAATACAAATTGGAAATATTAAGTTTATCAGAAACACTTATGTCTACATAAGATTTTCTTTTAATTTTTATTTTGTAAATAACCGTAGTTTATGTCGACATAAGTTAGTTTTGTTGGCTTCATCATCAGTTGGATTCATTGACTTAAGAAGGAATATTTTGTATTATGTTCTATAGAGCTGAAAAAATCAGAAGTGTTTTGTATTCAAAGAATAAGTTTTTAACTTTGAAGTGAGCTCCCGCAAACTACAGACTTTCTATCGGCCGATAGTTTCGTCGTTTTGGGCTGGTTAGTGCGCACACAGAGCCGATTAATATATAGTCGGGTTGGTAGTGAGTGCGCACACTAGACAACAGTCGGCCTACTGTTCACGAACGATTTGCTATTGATAGTCGATAAACAGAGAACAGTCGGATAATGGCAGTTAATAAGAAAATTTCTCGAGATGTAATCATTGCTTTTATACAGCATAAGAGAAGGGTCAAGATCAAAAATCAGGAGTATTCACATCAGAGTACTCTTTCAAGTTTTTTTTATAAAGCGCAGATCTTTTTTCGTTTCGACAAGAAGCGATGAAAATTGGGCCGTTCCATAGTTAAGTACTTAGAAATATCTAGAACTTAGAGCAAACTAATTTAAAACTCAGAGCAAAGTGAGCTATCGACACAATAGGCCGACTTTATAATCGGTAGTGCGCGCGCATGGAAGTGCACCATACTGATTTAGGAGTCGATCGATAGCTTGCCGATACTTTGTTTGAACCAATCGTGTAGCACATCAAACTTATTTTTCGGCAGATACCGAATCGTTGTAGTGTGCGCACTTTCATACATTTTCATACCGATTATGAGCCCGACCAAATTATCGGCCAATAGAAAGTCTGTAGTGTGCGGGGGCTCTAATACTACTATTTAGAATTGTGTGCTTAGTTTGTATACTTTCATATAATTTGTTCATATTTTCGAAAAATAAAATAAAATTAACCGTGCGAGGAAAAAGTTGTCTTTGACAGTAAAAAAAACAAACCCAAACTTCGACACCATCTACAAGACACGAAAACAATACAAATTGCATAAATGGTAAGTATTTCCAGTAAGTTCAACATTAAATAGGAAAGTTTAATTAGGTTTAATTAGGTAGGTAAGGTAGGTAGGTAGAAGTGGTGGTTTCGATGGAACAAAACCCAAATAGCGCGTGAAGCGCCATTTTGATACCACAACCTCAGGTGACCCGTGTATTTGGATGTAATGTTGAGATATTTGTATCCACCCTGTGGAATTTTTGAAGAGGATCAGCTCCCCAAACCTTTTCCCAGACATCTCTTTAAGGTCGCCGAAGATGCGTTGCCTAATATGCGTTGCCTGACTCTCGTTAGAACTGGAAATTTGCACAGAAAGTGAATAAGTGACTCTTTTTCATATTCATCTTTGCAGCTACGGTAGAACGTGTTATGAGGGATCGCTATTGTACTGACTGCCACTACTCTAGCGATGTCTATGCGTGTTCTTTGTCAGTTCGTTTATTTTAGACCTGTTGTAACTTGGCCATATCTTTCTGGTTTAAGTTTAATTAACTTAAGCCTCGATTTGCATTAAACGATTTTTCCAGTGTCGATTTTTCTTTGTTGTTGTAATCGTATGAGAAGAAAGGGATCTTGTTTCTCATTGGAATGAAATCTCATACGATTACAACAACATCAATTTTTCGGAGATTGTGAATCTGTGCTTTTGGAAAATGCAGATCAAACTAACGAAATCACCACCAACGCAAAGCAATAAAAGAAGATGCGCAAATAAAAAAGAAACTCTGACAGAGCTACATACTCATACCTAGAGCTTAAAAAATTGTACAAAGACGAACTTTACGCAAGTTAGATAACAATCGCAACAAATGTAGCGAAAAAGTAGCTTATAAAAATCAACAGCTTATTCTTAAAAAATACAGGAACTTGATTCTTATGACCCGAGACAAGCATTTGCTTCCGGGTTCATTGTGGTTGAAGAAACCAAATATGAAAGAAAATAATGTTTAATATCCAACTCTCAATGAATTTTGTACGGTTTTAGTTCCCTTTGATGTATTTTTGTTTCTAATATAATATATCACGAAAAAATAGAAATAAAAAAAGTGTTGTCTTATGTCTATTAATTCTCCAATTTGAAGTTTGACATAAAATCTTAAGTCAACTTAAGGCACTGTAATTAAATATTATAGATGTGACATAAGAACTTATTGTGACTTAAGACATTCATAATTTGCAATTCGATTTTTACATAACAACTTAACCCTCACACGTTCTTTATTAACCGGGGTTAATATGGGCACTTTCATTATATCATATCTTGGATACTTTTGAACTAAATATCTTTTCATTCAGACTCAGTGACTAAATATTTGATATTTTTCGAAAAATATAGAAAAAAAATAAATTTTGACAGTTTTTCGCCTGATTTTTCGTCAAGTTGTAGCAAACGTACCACCCAGGTCAATATTTTAACTTTTGTATGATAGCTACATACATACATACATACATGCCTACGAGTTTGTATGTATATATATAAACATAGATATATATGCACATATGTAATATACCGATGTTTTTACATATGGGTATGTTGCACATACAGTTTCAGTTGGGTGGTATCTGCAAGCTACATCTTCAAATTTGTGAACGAAAGAAACCAATTTGTTGTTTATTACATTTCAGTACCTTACATGCATAGGTAAGGTACTATGTACAGTACATTGTACATATTACATTTATAGATTAGTAGTTTCGAACTTCGTCATTGTCAAACTACGCACTTAGGCTTCCTTCACTGTATGCAACTCTTTCGTGTTGCTCTTTTCAATTATTTTTTTTTTTTGCTGATAACATAATATGAAGCAAGAACCTCTAATCTTTTGGCCACCTGAAGATTCTTCCTGAGAAGCATCATCAGGCAAAAATGGCTAGCTAGGTATTGTGTTCAATTTGATAAATTGGAATACCTAAAATGCGATTTTTAGTGTTACTTTGCCCACATTTCGAGGAATTCGAGCTCTTCTAGTTATTGTAGGCGTATAAAAATGCTTCCTCAACTCTTCAAGAAACTCTCTGCGTTGGCTCGACTGTCTTAGACAATCGTATTATTGGACCAGAAGATTAAGTCAGCTACATATGAATATGTGTACATCAGTGACGTTTATTCTAAGGTGCGCAGGTGTTCTCCGCACACCCCAACGAAATCCATCTTTATGAAAAATTTATTTGTTTATATACATACATGCGCTAACTATATCTAATTGAGTTGCAATTCAAAAATGCTCTATTAAAAAAACTGCTTTAATATCCACTTTTGTTCACTCTGTTGTGCCGTACCGTCATCATAGCCAAATCAACAAAACCAAACACCGAAGTCAAAATCGCAATACCAAAATGTATATAAACCATTCAACACAAATTGACCTCGAACAAAATGTACTCCTCTTTTCGAAACTAAATTCAGCGGCGCGCGCCGTCATACATACATACTTTCAAAGCAACCTATCTAAACCAACTTTTTATTAAATTCAGTTTGACGTCGACTCGCCCGGTTGTTCTCCATTTACTAGCGCACCAACCCAAAGGAAATATCCATATAAAAAAATGTTCTACCACATTTAAAGTCTCAACAATCGTCTGTACAAAAACATGAATTTGGGTTCTCCAGAGAACTGCGCACCCAGGCTGGATACAACACATCTCTACCCTTTTCTTTAGCAATGGAAATGTTAGCTGTGGGTATGATGTTGCTTCTCATATTCTGTTTTACTTCGCATTCGCATCAATTTGAGTTCTCCAGCAAACTGCGCACCGATGGATGTGGTGATGAAGATGCGAATGAGGACACAACCCGTTTCCTCTGTCACTGCCCTAACCTCTGTCAATTGAGAAACAGAACCCTGGGTAAATTCTTCTTCGAAGACATTGACGAGCTATCAGATGAATCACCATCTAACCTGCTGAAATTTGCCAGGGCGTCGGGATGGCTGTAACCATGACAATAATACCACGGGTGGGAACACTTTATGGATATCACACTGGGTCCACCAGGACCTAAGTGTGATGGGAATGTAGCCATTCTCAGCAGCCCGCTAACCTAACCTAACCTATGTCGCTTTATGAAAGCGTCATAAGGCCATATTTTGAAATATGGCCTTATGTCACGGCATCGTGAGAAGCAGCCTGTGGTGAGGTCCACGCCCGCGGTACACAGTGTTTGTCCCTACTCAGTAAATACTGAGTTTTTCGATGATTTAGAAGGATGTCATATTTTGAATTCCGACAGTATTGTATTATAAGTGCGATATATGAACCAAAATTAAGTCATAAAACAACAGGAGTTCATTTTGGGCAGAATATTAGTTTTTGGTATTTTTTTTTAAATTTGTTAATAATATTTATAAACTGAAAATGCAATTCACGTCTGGAACGGAGCCGGATAGTACATTTCCCGACTCATCAGCCGTCGAATTGAATCGAAAAGGTTAACCATTTTATTCAGAGTCGGAACGAAAAGGTTTTGATTCTTGAAGTAGTTTATGGTAAATAAGAACGCACTTAGGTATCTCGAAACCGCAATTAAGTACGATGAATAAAATAAAGAAACAAAAAGCTCATTTTCTAATATTTTCTCCTTTTAGTTCAACTGGCGGCATCTAATAGCTATAGGAATATAAACACAATGCTTTATTTCTAGGATCAACCATTTAATTTTTACTCTCACACATACAAATTTCCCTTCACGTATTTACTTTTATATGACTGTGATATGGTTACTTCAGTATATGTAAGGAAGGGGAAGGTGAAATTACAAAAAAATTAATAAAGAAAAAAACTGTCGAACGTATGCAGTACTGATATTTATTTCTCCATCTACACTTTATTCTCAATGTTTGTGAATTTATTCAGATTCCTCTGATCGATATTTTTCGAGATAGAGCATCGGACAGCAATTTTTTATCGTTTTTTTTTTTTTTTTTTAAAAGTGTTAAGAAAAAAATAACACAAAAAAAATTTTGTATACATTTTTGAATTCGTGCTTTGACCAGCTTTAGTTTGACATCCCACACGATGACCTCAAAATTAAATAAAAAAAAAATTTTAACATCCCATTTATCCCCCTAAAGTCGAAATTTAACTTTTTAAGTTCAGGCTAGTGTTTGGGCCAGTAATTGCTACAACTATTCCAAATTTCAATAGCCTACGTCAAACGGTCTCTGAGAAAATGGCCTACGACAGACGGACAGACAGACACCGAACTGACTCCATTAGTGTTCCGTTTTGGTACAGACTTTACAGCAGTAAAGTAAAGACGCGCAAAAATCAAGTATACGGAAATTTTTCGTTTCTAGCCCAAACGCAATCGGCATTTATCATGAATTTCTTTCAAATACCTATGTGTACATATACATATGTTAAATAATTCCCGGTTGAAATGAAACACCCATAGTTCAATACGTTATAATAAACAGTGATTTTCTTTGTTTCTTTAAAACTTACTTACTTACTTAGTTGGCGCTACAGCTCGAGGTGAACCTGGGCCTGATTCTCGCAACCATTTGTGTGTGCGTGTTATTTTTGCACGAATGGAAGGGACCTACAATTTTTTGCCGACTCCGAAACGGCGAGTTGAGAAGCTCAATCGTGACAAATGATACTCTTTGATGCTTGTCAGACATTCGAAAGAGGTGGTACCGTGAAAAAACTCTTTAGGTGTTAGACCCGGTCTGGAATTGAACCCGGGCAGCATTGCCTAGTAGTCCAAGGCACTAACCACCACGGCCACGGTGACCGTTTTATTTAAAACGTTTATATTATATAATTTGAATTTTTGACATTATATTTGTAGGCATTGTTGCATGCGTTCATTGGAGCTGCTGTCGATGCGATATTTCGCGATGTTTCAATGGTGCCGTCATCGTGAGATTGTTGTATGTACAATGTACTCTCTCCTTACGGACACCTCTCATAACCGGACACCTCTTGTAACCGGACATATTTCAAAGAACGGAAATAAATACACGATGATTCATATAAAAAGTACTCCCATAACCGGACTCTCTCATAACCGGACACGGACACCAATTTTCGTAACCGTAATAGAATGTCGCTCTCTCTTAAATGGACAAAACACAGCTACGTATGCAAACTCTTAATATTCTTTACTTTGTTTTTGTTTTGTTTTCCTCGTCTTTACACTTTGCAAAGAAACGAAACAAAAATGTAAACTGTGGAGTGTGCCTTTGGGCTATTATCACGTTCGCGGACACATGATTTTCGGTGGGGAATGCTAGAATAACACACGCATATCACCGGCATTTTAAGAGATATTTTATATTATTTTGTGTGAATTTTGTATAAAGATAAAAATGATTCCGTTGGCTTGACCAGCCACTGTGTCCCAGTGAAGTGAAAATTTGTCTCTGGTGGGACGAATAATGGCGGAACATGGAACTTTACTGTATTTCTTGTCAGGGTATCCCGTCTTGTCCGAACACACCTAAAGTTGTCGTTACCCGGTTATTTCCTCAACCATTGACGGCATATGCATATGTATGTATGTGCATTTATAACTCCCGTTGCATTTTTGAACAGGTTTGCAATTTTGTATCTTAATCATATGTACAAATGTATGTGTAATTTTTGGCTTGATTGTCATAGACAGAAATTAATATTTTTCGGTAATTTGTGCTTATCACATAAAAATAAATTCCTTTATAAAATGAAATTGCTACCACATGTCTATCCTGTTTCTTTTTAAAAGAACGTCAATTTATTTTTTCTCCCATAACCCGACAAATTTCTCGGTACCGTCCGGTTACGAGAGAGTTCACTGTATTTCTTTGCCTGTTCTCGAACAGTATGTATTCTAATTACGAATGAATGCTACATACATAATGTAATAAAAGTTATTAGATAAAACATGTACATATATAAAAGATTTGAACATTACAGTATAAATAAAATAATATGTGAATGCACATTTATAAACGCATTGATTTTTCTTATTTTACGTACACACATACTTATATATTTTTCAAATTGGATCAGAGTCTTGTAAAAGTTAAGAATTTGCAAAAGTTAAGCACCCTAAAAAAAAAACTACATAATTATCTTTACGAGTATTTGCTGTATCTCTGAACATTATAGTAAAAAAACCATTTTATAAATCAATTTATATTTATTTAAGGAAACATAGCTAAATTAGAATATTTTTCGTAAGCAATAAGGAAAAGTAAGCAATTATTATTATTTAAGAGTAAATGGATGAAGGAAACAAATCACTTGGATCATCCAAGCCAACTGAATAACCAAACCATTCGAAATCCCTAGCCTTACAGATCGTCGTTCTGGTATATGGGCGGGACATCCATTCGGAACTGGTATCTAAATCGGGCAACGTTTCCCATTCATTCAAAATAGGCCAGTACATTTTAACAATACCTCCGTTATTAATTACAAAGCTATCAGCAAAAAGTGAAAATTGGGTGTCAGCGGTATCGTCTATCCAATTTACTGAAATAACCTCCGAGTTGTTGGCTTCTAAATTATTATACTTTTTAATTTCTGTTCTTGAAATTGTATAAAAGTGATCAACTTCATTTATAGAAATTGTTGCCATTCCGAGTAGCGGGTGTTTCGCATGTGACCAATCATATGTCCACTCTCCGGTTTCTGGATCGTAGATATCCAATATTATTTCATTACCATCACCTCCATTACGTGCAACACATAATGAGGAACCCATAGCACCTACAATGGGGTTACCAACGGCATTTCTCATTGGATCTATGTATACCCATTGTTCGGTACTGGGGTCGTATTTCTCAATAGAATTCAACTCAGCACCTGCATTATCTGTGCCACCAACTACATACAAGTGGCCATTTAACGTGGTCATCGCACACTCAGACCTTGAGGTCAACAATGGAGGTAGTTGCGTCCATTTGAAATCTAAACTTTTCAATTCCAAGCAACCAACATAGTCTGTAATTCTATTTTCCAGAATTACATACTTACCAGCAAACCAAGGTCTCAACAATTCAGGTTGTTGCGTCAATTTTAAATCTAATTTTTTCAATTCCAAGCAATCAACATAGTTTGTAACTCTGTTTTTCAGATGCCCGCCAGCAATATATAATTTCCCATCCAGGATAGTGCTTCCAAACAATCTACGAGATGTGGCAGGACCACGGCATTTTATATATGACCACTTCATGAAAATAGGAGAATAAGATGAAATCGTTAAATGGTCGCTCCCGTCCCATCCACCGATCTTAAGAAGAGGATTTTTTCTCCAGAAGAAGGACTGGAGAAGTATACTATTGTGTAGAAATCTAGAGGAAATGATGTCGCTCTCGCTATTTTCGATATTTATTTTATCGATATGTAACAAGCACAAATATTCAAACCTATTTTCTAAATACTTGGCCATGCGATCTCCGTTAGAGTTTCGGGCAATGTACGTGGATAGTAGCATGCTCGTGCATAAGTCGTGAAACTTAATGTTATTAAAAGTCCAATACCAAATAGCATCGAATACAAAGCTTTCGTTGAAAGTACGTAGGGTGTTACTAGAAATTATTTTGCGTAGCTGATCGATGTCCATTGAAAGGAAGTTCTCAGTATGGATCAACTCCTGAAAGTTTACGAAAGCAAACTTCAAAGCACAATTAGATAGGTGCGAGGGAAGGTATTGCTCTGCCAAGAGTAAAATTTCCCAGGCATTAGATATATCAAGCTTCCTTAGTAAGTACTCAAAGCATTCCAATTTCAAAGGCTCCATTTTTAAAAAATCCGCAGCTTTCAGGACATCTTCCACTGTATCGCTATCAATGTCAATCTCATTCGAGTAAATGAAATTGATCACCGTTTCCAAAGTTTTGCCATCAATATTTTCAAATGTCCCCTCACTGGATTTAGCTTCTTTAAAAGAGCCGCCGAACATTAATGAAAACACATTACTTTTCGCAGCCAGAATCCTTTGATGGACCTTCAATTGGATTTCACCATCCGAACCGGTCAGTGTGATGTCACATAAACTTTTATCGCCAAAGAAATCGGTTTTGTAATGTTCGAATTCTTCTGAACTTATGGATGACATCACGGGGTGGATTCGAATCTTAGTAAAAATAAGTACGTGTGTATACGACCTTGAAAGTTTGAATTCCAATCTGATACGGTAGAGTCTTATCTGAAAAGCAAAAAAAAAAACCGAAATTTTTTCCAATAAGCAACGAGCTAACCTCTTGAGATTGTCTCCTAGAACCGACAAGGTACACAGAGCGATTCCAGATGACAAGATCCACTCCAACATCAAATGAATGGACTTACGAGGACAACTGCAATCCGGCGCAGAAAATAACTGGAATTACAATAAAAGAAACAATTTAACCCTTTAATGCATGAATTAATTTGGTTGGGGGAAAAAGATGAAAAACGGTTGGAATGGCTTCTTTTGGTTATTTTTTTAATAAAATTTATTAAAAAAAGTTGAAAAAAATATTTGGTTTAAAAAATAGCATTTTTTTATATGGCTTCAGTTATTAAACTAATCAAAGAAGTGGTTTTTTAACAAGGAAAATACATTAACAATATAATAAGTTAAGTATTCCCATACAAATTTATTTTTAAACTGATTGTACTTACCTTACCGATTAAACACAATTATTTGGACACAGAATTCAATTTTTAATATATAAACACATTTCAATGGGTATAATAATTATTTCGAGAAGGTTTTTTTTTAGAATTTTAAAACTGTCTGGTAGGGTGTTAGCCACGTTCAAATGGTCTTGGACCCACAGATCTGTAATCTGGGGAGTATGATCAGTGTTGCGGCATTAGCTGATTTCGGTTATAACAATTATTTCGAAAACTGATTTTTTTGAATTTGGAAACAATCTGGCATAAGTCTTGCCACTGCTGAAACGTCTTGGACCTACATTTTTGAGATGAGATAAAAGTACTCTATACAATAAAACTGGCATTGACTGGTTATATCAATTATCTCAATTTTGGAAAAACATGGATTTTCAACATAGTATTACTCACTAAAGCCGCGAGCATGAACTGCAAGACTTTCGTTTATAACAAAAGTCAGCTTTCATCTCATCTACTATTTTTTCGGTTATATTTCACACACATTTGCTGTGGGCTCTTA
This sequence comes from Brachyopa scutellaris, assembly GCA_949775065.1. Taxonomy (NCBI): domain Eukaryota; kingdom Metazoa; phylum Arthropoda; class Insecta; order Diptera; family Syrphidae; genus Brachyopa; species Brachyopa scutellaris. The sequence goes on along the minus strand of OX459114.1, from coordinate 79,714,074 downwards.
GACTAAAAGGTTTTGTTTGCGCGGGGGGTAGATGCTGTGTGCGGAAATGAATAGTAATTTTATTTTTTGAGTTTTAGCTTATATCTCGTAAACTAATCGTTTTCAATAAATGTTACATTCATACATACAAATTTTCGAAAAAATACTTTCTACATCATACTAAAATTTCATTGAAATAGAGGTGATATCCACTTTGTACACAATTATCTTTATTATGTTCAGTAATTTGTGTTGTTTTTGAATGAGTAAATGGTAACCCTACAGGTATTGCTCTCCTATTTGCGGCGATTTTTTATGCATACTACGATAACCCAGTCAGAGCTTAAAAAGGGGACAAGTTTATGCAAGCTATTGCAACCAGACTGAGAGGCAAACATCCTATCTTCCCTGTACTGACAATTCTATTGGAACAGAGTATAGAAACGAGCGGTCAGACAGACATGGTTTTCAATTTTTTTGATATTTTGGTGGTCGGACGGACATATCTGATAATGTGTACGCTTGTCCGTCCGACCTACAGCAAATTTAATTTCTGAAATGTATTTCAAGCGGTATGGTTGTTGGCGAAGAATTAATAATGGGTGTGTATGGAAATTTAGAATTTTGGAAAAAGAAATTGGATATATAAATAGTTCTGATAATCGCCTGGAGAATTCAATATTGTAATAAAAAAAAACAAACTTTGGTCGCTTTTTCATCCATTCCTGTACCCAAGTTCGATTCCTTTTTCTTTCTTTTCTCTCTTAGATTTGTTCTTCTAAAATGTTATCAATCATAAGGGTCAGACATCTTTCAAATCCACTTGCAAAGTGAAGTCGGATAATGTGTACGCTAACGACATCGGTTTGTCAGACATCCATCCGACCAAGTCTGTCATATCGGTCATATCATGTGTACCCCCCTAATCTTAGCCAAGAAACTTCTTTCTGCACTGTTAATGAAATCTGTCAAATCACATAATGTTGGTTTCTTCTTTTTTCTGAGAATACCATATTTCACCCCCACTACCCGAACTGTTAGCTCTCTTCGTTTTGTTCATTATTTCGATTGTCTACACAAGATAGCTATATGTACCTACTTACAAAAACAATACCTATACGTTGTAAAAAGTAATGTTAACAACTACCACACCCGATCTTACTGCGAACGACTAATTCAATGGATAAATCGCTTATCATGCCCAAGCGGTTTATCAATTTTTATTTAATTTTGTTATTTTTTTTTTAATCAGTAACTCCTGCTTTATCTTTCTATTTTCGAATTTCACTCAAAACTTTCACACAGCGACTTGCTTCGCTCACTCGATATTTGTTTTCAAATTGAACAAAGAAACATGACGTCTAGGTTATTAAAGTGAAGATCGTCGTCATGTTTAGTTCTTTTTTAGATTGGTGTTTATGTGAACTGTTATTTGCTTTACGGAGAAGAAACTTGCTTCCAATAGAACTGTTTGCTAAAGGCCCCGACCCCATCCATAAGATCCGTCGACTGCGTTGCATTGAACGCTGACGTTGGCGTTGACGCATGTCGGAAAGTACGTCGTACACACGATCAATATTACTTGACAAGTATTATTGACGATTTTTCAAATCAAGTAACATTGGTGCAAAATCGCATCCACATGTTTCAATGAACATTGGCAATCACCCCTATTGCGAGTGTCAGTTGTAAAATTGATGGTTGATATTTTTATCAATCAATTTCTGAATGCGGTATTGCGATTCTCAATTGTCAATTAATAATTGACTCACTGTGAATTTGTAAGTCTGCAAGTCTGAATTCTTCTTTGTTATTTCATCCGTTGTTTCAACTCTCAAGCGCTATTACACGTTGAAACCAGTTTCATGAATCTAGTTTGACAGTTCTCTTTATTTTTCATTTCGGTGTTGGTCTGAAACTACGACCTCTGGGAGAGCAGTGCCGTCGTTTTTACCCGACTACGCAGAGGAGGGGTTATGATTTTGACAGGCTGGGTTTGTTTGTTTGTTTGTATGTAAGGATGTCACCTCGTACAGCCTAAACTATGAAACCGATTTGAGCAAATAAGGTGTCGTTGGATTCGTCTTTATCCGTAGAGTATCCTAGGCTATGTGACGTCACAGAAAAATTATGGCGGGCGCACCAAGCAAAATGGCGGACTACCTCTTCTTTTTTTCTGTTTTTTTCTTTTTTTTTTTTCTTTTTTACCCGACTAGATTTTACAACCGCATTGTGGTATCAAATGATGAATACGATATGACGTTATTCTAAATTCAATATGGCGGACGCCCCCAAGATGTTGGATTTCTGTTATCTTAACTTCCTTCTTAATATGAGTATCAAATGGAAGGGCTTGGCGAGTAGAATACAATACGGTATGACGTAATTCTAAATTCAATATGGCGGACGCCCCCAAGATGTTGGATTTCCGTTATCTTTAGTACATCCTTAATATTGGTATCAAACGAAAGGGTTTGACAATTAGAACACGACATTGCTTACTTATACATACACTACATATTTTTTGAAACTAAAAAGCTGTAAATAAAAAATTAAGTTTAAAAAACTAAAACCCGACTACGGGAAAAACCAACTAAAAAGTACGAAACAAGATGAAACGAAACAATGATTTTCAGAGTATAGCCGTTACAATGACGTATTTATACAATTACGCATTCATTGGACAAAGCGGCATGCGACCATTTCAATTACTTCATATCCAAACTGTCTAAGCCGAATCGATTTAGCATGGGTTTTTTCATAGTGTAGATTTTGTGTGTTATCTGGGTCATCGTGTAAACGTAAAGGCATATCGCGATTATTTTTTAAGCATGTATGTCCATGATAATAGCATCCATTAAACTCGGAAATCTGATTGGTTTCTTTACAAAAACCACCAACTTTCACACCATACATTTTTTTATAAAAGCTTCATAGTCAGCGAATGAAAGCAACAGCAAAGACAACAATAGGAACAATAATGTAGGTATATTCCATAGAAAATAAAAGATACATAAACAACATATGTGTTTACGTAAGCAAATTCCATAAAAAAAAAATATGATCGAAAGATAAATAAACAACATACCTATTCATATCCGTCAGCAAATTCCATAAAAATATGATCGAAAGATAAAGAGAACAAGACTTTTAAACATGTCGAAACATGAATACCCCCACTAATTTTTACGCCAAAATAATTTTCCTTGAAACATTATTCGCCCAACAAGTCAGACAAATCAATCTGATCTCTATGAGTATTACCCTTTCTAGCCCCCTCTATCCATTGTTTCCCTCCGCTTACAAATATAATTCTTTTCTCTCCGTCTAACTCAGAATTTCTACAGTCACACGATTTTTACTTCCTTCGTCCAATAAAAACAATTTTTCTTGAAACATTGTAGTCAGCACGGATACCTATTTCAGCCAACAACCAAAATATACAATCTGATCTGAATGCGTAGACCCTGGAAATCACACACAAGTAGCAGTTCACCCCTCTCATCATTGTTTTCCCACCGCCAATAAATATAAATCAGTCGCACATCTTTCCTATCACTTTAATTTAGAGTCTCCTTTCCGCTTTTTACTTCATCCGTCCAACAAAAACAATTTTCCTTGAAACAATATAGTCAGCAACACTACCCATTTTAGCCAACAGTCAAAATAAACAATCTGATTTAGATGAGTAGACCCGAGCAACCATTCACCTTCCTCTCAGCATTGATTTCCTATTCCGCTTTATACTTCATTCGTCCAATAAACGAAAACGTCGATATAACTACATATGTACATACATATGTATATGACGCGACTGTTTTGAAGATGACCCATATACCGCCACATCTTATCCAAATATATATACACATACATAATATGTACATATACATATACATACCGACATATACATACATACATACCGACATATGTACATACACACTATGTACACACTAAGTACACACTATGTACATACATACATAAATACACTAAGCACACACTAAGTACACATTAAGTGCACACTAAGTACACACTAAGTGCACACTAAGTACACACTAAGTACACACTTAGTACACTAAGTACACACTTATTGCTCCGAATTCCCTGATTTCACCCAAAAAATGTAACCCCATATCTTCTTGATGACGTCACTTCCTGGCTTCGGCAATACCTTCTTAATGTAAACAAACAACAACCTTCTGCCGCCTTCCCCTATCCCCCCTCCCTCGCTCATCTTCCCTCTTGCCCACCCACGCTTAATGTAAACAAACAAAAAAAACCGGGGTAATTAAAAATCTCAAAATCCAAGTTTTTTACCCAAAAATTACAAATTAAAATGGCCGTTTCCCGGAATCGTCAAATGATTCCCATGAATTATGTTTCTTAAATAAAAGACACGACTGTACATACTTCAGAAGGTTTATTTAAGATTAAGTTTAGGAATAATTGAAAGACGACATCCGCAGTGAGTGAAGGGTATCACGAGACTGCCCATGCCGGTACATGTAATGTATATAATAGTGAATAACATAGTGTACATGGTATCTGCTGATGGCAGTGTTAACTTAACGATATTTACATGACATTTCTGGTAATGTAAAAGAGAGTTTAACCTTTTTATATAACACCATGCTAAAGTATCCCAATACCTACTCTTAACAAAACGGAACAGAAATTAGAGGTATTCTGTATTTTTAAAAACAGGTGACACCTATATTATTTTGTCTAACTAACGGATGAATTACGATATAATAAGAGTCTCAAATAATACCAATCAGTCAAAAATATCAAAAAAAAAATCAAAAGTTATAGACAATTGTTGCAAACATCATGCTTATGTTCACCATGTTTATGTCGCCATAGCAACAGAACTGTGGTACTTACTGAACAGAAACGATCGTCTCTCGCAAGTGTTAACCGACGACAGAGTTGACTTAAAAGGACAAGTTTGTTCGAGCGTCGCACACTGGGGCAAAATACGCTTTAAGCTGGCAGAAATTCAAATTTCAAAGTTGACCGTTATCTTCAACTCCCGTTTTATTTCTGCTGTAAATTTCATAGAGAATAAAAAATACGAGAGAGAAAGGTCATCCGGATCACGTGATCTTCGGCAGATAGTCACAAATGAAGAATAAGTTCACTCTTTGCATCGAAGTCCTACGTGTATTTTCGTTTTCAGTGCGTACAGTAATTTGTGTGTTATTTCTAATCTATTGGGTATATCAAGATAATTTTTTTTGCAATGGAATCAATAAGCTCAGGTGTGTATTTAATTATTTCGTTTTTTTTTTAAATACATTTTTGTTATTTTAATCTGTAATTGAAGGAAGGAAAATTGTAAAAAAATATGTTAGTTGCATTTAACTAAAATCCTTATAGTTTTATTTGTGTTGCCCGTGAGATACCGCAAAGTTTTATATGTTCCTGTGTTAAGTGATTTGTCTAATTTCAGAATATGTACATTTTTTTTGCTCCAATTTGCTCCCCTTCGTGTGGTAGATATTTTTCTTGGTGACCACAAAAAATAGAACATTTTTGTAAATTTTTCATTTTAATTACTTTTTAGGCTGAACAACTTTCAAAACCTTGTCTATAACAAGGCAAGACCTTTATAACATGATAAAGAGTTCAAATTGTCAGGGATAAGAGAGACAAATCGAGTTTTTAGGGGGAGAAATTGAAAAACGGGCCCAATGCAGTGGTACTTTTGAACACGATATTAATAGAAAAATTACCGAGTTCAAATTAATAAATAAATACTGTTTGGTTGTTTTTTAGTCAATAACATTTCTTTTAACTTTGTTCTTGAAACATTATCATATTCCAAACATATCATATGTATAAGAAAAAGTGTTTTTTTTCCAAAAAGTGGGCGTTTTGATGGGTGTGTCCATAAGTGAACTCAAAAACATATTTAAGTTGGTGCCAGGAGTAACCATTCCATATTTCAAGTTCCTAGCTTTATTGGTTGATTTAATGCCAACTTTTAGGCCATTCTGCCCCATTGTGCGTCGGTTTAAAAAAGAAAGCAATATTATAGGGTTAAGCAATATTGTTTAAGGGTAAGTGAATGCTTAGAATACAATCGCTCACTTCGATCAGAATATATCTAAATGACCAAGTTCATTTAAGTTTTCATCTATTACATCGGGCAACGTTTCCCATTCATTCAAAATGGGCCAGTACGTTCTAAACTTGCCTCTATACTCAACTACGAATCTATCAGAAGAAAGAAAAAAAGCCGTATCAGCGATATCGTCTATCCAATTTACTGAAAAAACCTCCGAGTTGTTGGGTTCTAAATTTTTATACTTTTTAATTTCTGTTCTTGAAATTGTATAAAAGTGTTCAACTTCATTTATAGAAATTGTTGCCATTCCGAGTAGCGGGTGTTTCGCATGTGACCAATCATATGTCCACTCTCTGGTTTCTGGATCGTAGATATCCAATATTATTTCATTATCATCACCTTCATTTCGTGCAACACATAATGACGAACCCATAGCACCTACAATGGGGTTACCAACGGCATTTCTCATTGGATCTATGTATACCCATTGTTCGGTACTGGGGTCGTATTTCTCAATAGAATTCAACTCAGCACCTGCATTATCTGTGCCACCAACTACATACAAGTGGCCATTTAACATGATCATCGCGTATTCAGACCTTGGCGTCAGCAATGGAGGTAGTCGCGTCCAACGTTCTTCTATCAAATTCCTGCAGTCAAAATAATGTGTAACTCTGTTTTCCAGATGCCCGCCAGCAATATATAATTTACTATCCAAGATAGTACTTCCAAACACTAAATGATTTGGAAAGCGAGTCACCATTTTAGACCATTTATCAAATCGGAACGAATACCTTAAGATCGTTAGTTTTTCGCTACCGGACCGATCGATCGCGTAAAGAGTATATTTGAAGAGTAATTTATCAAATACATATCCGGCTATCCCAGGTCTGTTACAGCCTAGGGCAATGTACTTGGATAATAGCATGTTCGTGGAATGGTCGCGAAACCTAATATTATGAGAAGTCCAATGCTTGACAGCAACGAGTACATATATTTCGTGGAAACCATTATTAATTAATTTGCGTAGCTGATCGATGCCCATTGAAAGGAATTCCTCAGTATGGACCAACTTTTGAAAGTTTTGGAAAGCATACTCAGAAGCGAAATAATGCAAGTTTAAGATGCTATGTTGCTCTGCCAAGAATAAAATACCTAAGACGTTAGATACATCAAGCTGCTTTCGTAGGTACTTAGAACATTCATCTTCCAAAGGCTTTATTAGCAAAAAATGTGCAGCTTTCAGGACATTTTCCACTGTGTCACTTTTAAGTTCAATCTTATTCGAGTAAATGAAATTGATCACCGTTTCCAAAGTTTTGCCATCAATATTTTCAAAAGTCCCCTCACTGGATTTAGCTTCTTTAAAAGAGCCGCCGAACATTAATGAAAACACATTACTTTTCGCAGCCAGAACCCTTTGATGGGCCTTCAATTGGAATTCACCATCGGAACCGGTTAGTGTGATGTCACATAAACTTTTATCCCCAAAAAAATCGGTTTTGTAATATTCGAATTCTTCTGAACTTATGGATGACATCACGGGGTGGATTCCAATCTTAGTAGAAATAAGTAGGTACGTGTGTATACGACCTTGAAAGTTTGAATCCCAATCTGATATGGTAGAGTCTTATCTAAAAAGAAAAAAACCGAAATTTGTTTCCAATAAGCAACGAGCTAACCTCTTGAGATTGTCTCCTGGAACCGACAGGATACACAGAGCGATTCCAGATGACAAGATCCACTCCAACATCAAATGAATGGACTTACGAGGACAACTGCAATCCGGCGCGGAAAATATCTGGAATTACAATAAAAGAAACAATTTAAATGCGTCATAATAGCAGCACTTTGGAAATGTTACCAATGTTTGTTTGTACCATGAAATCAGTAGAGTTAATATGTATGTGAACAAATAAAAAACTAGTGTAGCGACCAGCACGTTAACGACTGACATGGAGAAAAACACCAAACTAAAATTAACTATTATTTGACTTTGCTATTGCATGCACCTCAACTCTGTACGACAACACAAAGCGGAGTTCCCGAGTTTTATGTATGCCTGAGGCACACAGGAGTTCGCGTTCACTTCCAAAACAGCGAATATCTACGAAAAACTACAAAAAAAAAACCCCTTTCGCATACGCTCTGTTTTTCATAAAAGAGAGCGCTTATGAGAGAACTGCTAATCATAGCGCAAGAAACCAGCGTTGCCGATGTGGCACGATCGTGCCTTTTTAACACGGTCATTTCCTTTAGGCACGGAGGCACGAAAATATAAATTTTGGCACGTTTTTCTTATTTCCATTATTTGACTGGAACGTAAACTCATAATAAATAATAATATTATTTATATTATAAATTTGAAAGTGTAAGTACGGTTTAACTAATCATCAATAGAATCAGACGCGCTCGGTCAAAATTATAGCATGAATGCACTCAATCCAGAAAAATAATTTAAAAGAAGATTACAAGATTACAAGATCAATGAGACTGTTCTGGGCAGAAAAGAACAGAAAAGTACCTACCATGTTTTCGTGTTCAATGAGAAAACTTTCTGTCCGAGATTGATCTGCTTTGTGTTCAATAACTCTGAGCTGGACAGCTTTTCTGCACCTGTACTCTTGAGGTGGAACAGATTTGTGAGAAATGTCAAAATCACCTTTGATTGCATATTTTATTTTTTTACTTGAAGTGGAAAGTGTTTCGATGAGATTTGAGTTTACCAATTTGAAGAAATCGAAATTCAATCGGAAAAAGGTTTAGTTATTTTAAAATGTAATAAATAATTTGGAAAATATTAAGTACAATAATCGACAGTGAAGTTGTCATCTTTGACAAAAAAACATATGGCTATCATTTTCTTTTTTATTTTGATCTGCTGTTTTTGACAAATCTGTGCTGTTCTCCTATTTCCTCATTGAACAAAGATTACCTATGTTAATTCATAATGATGATATTTGCTATTACACACATTTTAAGCCGATACGTATGTGTAAATATAATGATATTTTTATCGGCACTAAATGTTCAGAAGGGTTTAAAAATTTAGAGAAAATGATTCCCAACAATTTTGTAAAAAACGTTTGCTAAAATGAGTAAAATATTTGAAATTTTAAAGAAATAGAAAAACCTGTAATTTTTTTTTGATTAGACACGCTTTCGCTTAAAATGGCACGGTACTAAAGCGGATGAGGCACGATATTTTTTTTTGAGCGGCAACGCTGCAAGAAACTTCTTTGGGCAGATACTGTTTATGAAATCTGCCAAATCACGAAATGTACGTTTTTTCTTATTTCTGAGAATATTTCACCCCCAATACCCGAACAGACTTATTGATTATTTACTGTTAGCTCTCTTCGTTTTGTTCATTATTTCGATTGTCTACACAAGATAGCTATGTACTTACAGAAGCAATACCTATACGTTGTAAAAAGTAATGTTAACAACTACCACACCCGATCTTACTGCGAACAACTAATTCAATGGAGAAATCGCTTATCATGCCCAAGCGGTTTATCAATTTTTGTTAGTTTTTTTTTTTAATCAGTTACTCCTGCTTTATCTTTCTCATTTCGAATTTCACTCAAAACTTTCACACAGCGACTTGCTTCGCTCACTCGATATTTGTTGTCAAAATGGACAAAGAAACTTGACGTTAAGGTTATTTAAGTGATCTTATTCTTCGTTTTTTTTAACTAGGTATGTAGGACCTTGGTATACCTACATATACATATCGTCGGCTGAGAATTTAGTTGTCGTATGTGAAAAGTACCTATTGTTGGCAAATTGAATTTGAAGTTTGACTTAATATATCTTTTTTTCTAGCGGACCAATTTTTATGAAATTTCCAGAGAATATTGGAAATATTTTACTCCTTAATTGTTTTTATTACATAATGCTTTATCTCGAGATGTGAAAAAGTTATTGACCTGTAAAAAAAACTATGTAGAATCATTTTGTTGTATGTAAGCACTTCCGAATTTTTAAATACTTACATACGACAAAAACCATTGCATATGATAAAATACTACTTATTCGTAAGTCAAGTTTGTCGTTTGTAGGTACGAAGATAAAAATTCAAATTAATTTCTTGTACCTGTAATAATGTAATACAATAGTACAATTATTTTTTTTATTTTTAAGTTTTATTTATTGTAAGTTTATAAAAACTTCTTGTTTTGCAAGAAGTACATAAATACAAAATAAATTAAAAAATGTAGAAAATAAAGGAAAATTATTTTTCCCATTAATTAATATTAAATGATTTGAAGCACATTTTCTATCCATAAAGGAACAATATTTTTTCCCATATATGCTAGTAATAAAAATGCTTTTCGTTTTCACTAAGTATGGTATAGAGATCGGCGGAGCTGTTGGTGACGAAGCTGATAACAGATAATGATATCACCTTCTTTATCGATAGTCAGGCCGCGCTCAGAGCGCTAGAATCGTGTATCGTTAAATCGGTAACTGTAGAAGGTTATCGCTCTGCGCTCAAAACCCTAAGCAGACATAAAAGAGTTAAACTTTGTTGGGTACCAGGACACTCTGGCGTAGAAGAAAATGAGCTCGCTGAGGAGCTACAAAGAAAGAGGGGGAGGGGGGGGCACTGCCTATAACTGAGATGGTGCACCACCATCATGCGGCATCAGGGTGAAAATAAAGAATACCATCATTAGCATGGCGGGCAATAAATGGTCAGGAATAGAGGGACATAGGGTGTCCAAGGCTCTTTGGCCGGCCTTAGATCACAAAAGGACTTTAATTGGAATTCTTTACGGACACTGTCTCCTGAGAAGGCATGTCAAAAGAATGGGACATTCTAGTACGGACATCTGCATTCATTGCAGATACTGCAATGACTTGAGTTCATAGGATGTCGAACATATGTATCCTTTGCTCGTTCGCGCAAAAAAGTTTCAGGGAGATACTTTTTTGATACATTGGAAGAGGTGGGCCAAACCGGCCACAATCAAATTTTTAAATTGTGCAGGGAAATCAAATGTTTAGACGGAAATGCTTCGGTTTTGGTATCATCTATAGAAGGTTCCAGCGGATCGCGATGGGCCCACAATGGTGCCAAGTGTTTTCATGATGGCTCAGCCTCATACCCCGTCCTAACCTAACCTTAGCTAACGTAACTGGCTTAAACACAACATATTCGTTTAATTTTTTCTTTGCTGGAAAGGTTGTGAAGAGGGCCAGTACAGTAGGTATGTGTATAATTTTTTTCCAATATGTTGTGCCTAAGCCAGGTAAAAATCAGGTAAACCAGTAAATATGAATACATGCTAAATTTCTCTCACAATTGGTCGACACAGGCGATACTAGTTTTAACACTATCAATACGCATACGTCAATTAATCACGCAAATTGTAGTAGGTATGTATTTATTTGTCGTATGCAAAGCGTTTCTTTTACATACGACCATTAAATTCTTACTAAAAAGAATTCAGTTTTTGTATGAAAATTTGTCGTATGTAAAAAAAACTCTCTGCATACGACAAACAAATACTAAAACCGTTACTTAGAGCCTACATACGACAAAATAACACGGTATATCTCGGAAACTATTGATGGTAGACAAAAACTGATAGCACCAATAGAAAGATCTCATCGAATAATATAATAATGCATCAAAATCAGAAAATGCTAAAATTTGACATACGACAACTATATTCTCAGCCGACGATATGTATATATCTGTGGCAATATGACAGAGTAGCTTATGTCGACATAAGCGATTTTCCAGTTTTTAAATTGATAGCCTTTAACAGGTTGTTATCTACATTTCTAGCTCACTCCCGTTTTAAAAGCATTCTCCTTTGCAAAAATATCACAACATTCTTAACCACTTATGTTTGAATGACTATACAATGCATTCGACAGAGAAGCTTATGTCAAGCAATTTTCTTAAGTCCATCCAATTCAAATTTTATGTTTCAACAGAAACTCTTATGTCGTATTTAGTCATGTGAATTTTAATTTTATTTGGTTCCCCTTGCGTTTTTTATAAAAACTTATGTTGACTTAAGATACTTTGCTAAAATTTTGTTTGGATTTTACTGACTCTTATGTCGACATAAGTTCTTCTGTAAAAATTTAAAAAATACAAATTGGAAATATTAAGTTTATCAGAAACACTTATGTCTACATAAGATTTTCTTTTAATTTTTATTTTGTAAATAACCGTAGTTTATGTCGACATAAGTTAGTTTTGTTGGCTTCATCATCAGTTGGATTCATTGACTTAAGAAGGAATATTTTGTATTATGTTCTATAGAGCTGAAAAAATCAGAAGTGTTTTGTATTCAAAGAATAAGTTTTTAACTTTGAAGTGAGCTCCCGCAAACTACAGACTTTCTATCGGCCGATAGTTTCGTCGTTTTGGGCTGGTTAGTGCGCACACAGAGCCGATTAATATATAGTCGGGTTGGTAGTGAGTGCGCACACTAGACAACAGTCGGCCTACTGTTCACGAACGATTTGCTATTGATAGTCGATAAACAGAGAACAGTCGGATAATGGCAGTTAATAAGAAAATTTCTCGAGATGTAATCATTGCTTTTATACAGCATAAGAGAAGGGTCAAGATCAAAAATCAGGAGTATTCACATCAGAGTACTCTTTCAAGTTTTTTTTATAAAGCGCAGATCTTTTTTCGTTTCGACAAGAAGCGATGAAAATTGGGCCGTTCCATAGTTAAGTACTTAGAAATATCTAGAACTTAGAGCAAACTAATTTAAAACTCAGAGCAAAGTGAGCTATCGACACAATAGGCCGACTTTATAATCGGTAGTGCGCGCGCATGGAAGTGCACCATACTGATTTAGGAGTCGATCGATAGCTTGCCGATACTTTGTTTGAACCAATCGTGTAGCACATCAAACTTATTTTTCGGCAGATACCGAATCGTTGTAGTGTGCGCACTTTCATACATTTTCATACCGATTATGAGCCCGACCAAATTATCGGCCAATAGAAAGTCTGTAGTGTGCGGGGGCTCTAATACTACTATTTAGAATTGTGTGCTTAGTTTGTATACTTTCATATAATTTGTTCATATTTTCGAAAAATAAAATAAAATTAACCGTGCGAGGAAAAAGTTGTCTTTGACAGTAAAAAAAACAAACCCAAACTTCGACACCATCTACAAGACACGAAAACAATACAAATTGCATAAATGGTAAGTATTTCCAGTAAGTTCAACATTAAATAGGAAAGTTTAATTAGGTTTAATTAGGTAGGTAAGGTAGGTAGGTAGAAGTGGTGGTTTCGATGGAACAAAACCCAAATAGCGCGTGAAGCGCCATTTTGATACCACAACCTCAGGTGACCCGTGTATTTGGATGTAATGTTGAGATATTTGTATCCACCCTGTGGAATTTTTGAAGAGGATCAGCTCCCCAAACCTTTTCCCAGACATCTCTTTAAGGTCGCCGAAGATGCGTTGCCTAATATGCGTTGCCTGACTCTCGTTAGAACTGGAAATTTGCACAGAAAGTGAATAAGTGACTCTTTTTCATATTCATCTTTGCAGCTACGGTAGAACGTGTTATGAGGGATCGCTATTGTACTGACTGCCACTACTCTAGCGATGTCTATGCGTGTTCTTTGTCAGTTCGTTTATTTTAGACCTGTTGTAACTTGGCCATATCTTTCTGGTTTAAGTTTAATTAACTTAAGCCTCGATTTGCATTAAACGATTTTTCCAGTGTCGATTTTTCTTTGTTGTTGTAATCGTATGAGAAGAAAGGGATCTTGTTTCTCATTGGAATGAAATCTCATACGATTACAACAACATCAATTTTTCGGAGATTGTGAATCTGTGCTTTTGGAAAATGCAGATCAAACTAACGAAATCACCACCAACGCAAAGCAATAAAAGAAGATGCGCAAATAAAAAAGAAACTCTGACAGAGCTACATACTCATACCTAGAGCTTAAAAAATTGTACAAAGACGAACTTTACGCAAGTTAGATAACAATCGCAACAAATGTAGCGAAAAAGTAGCTTATAAAAATCAACAGCTTATTCTTAAAAAATACAGGAACTTGATTCTTATGACCCGAGACAAGCATTTGCTTCCGGGTTCATTGTGGTTGAAGAAACCAAATATGAAAGAAAATAATGTTTAATATCCAACTCTCAATGAATTTTGTACGGTTTTAGTTCCCTTTGATGTATTTTTGTTTCTAATATAATATATCACGAAAAAATAGAAATAAAAAAAGTGTTGTCTTATGTCTATTAATTCTCCAATTTGAAGTTTGACATAAAATCTTAAGTCAACTTAAGGCACTGTAATTAAATATTATAGATGTGACATAAGAACTTATTGTGACTTAAGACATTCATAATTTGCAATTCGATTTTTACATAACAACTTAACCCTCACACGTTCTTTATTAACCGGGGTTAATATGGGCACTTTCATTATATCATATCTTGGATACTTTTGAACTAAATATCTTTTCATTCAGACTCAGTGACTAAATATTTGATATTTTTCGAAAAATATAGAAAAAAAATAAATTTTGACAGTTTTTCGCCTGATTTTTCGTCAAGTTGTAGCAAACGTACCACCCAGGTCAATATTTTAACTTTTGTATGATAGCTACATACATACATACATACATGCCTACGAGTTTGTATGTATATATATAAACATAGATATATATGCACATATGTAATATACCGATGTTTTTACATATGGGTATGTTGCACATACAGTTTCAGTTGGGTGGTATCTGCAAGCTACATCTTCAAATTTGTGAACGAAAGAAACCAATTTGTTGTTTATTACATTTCAGTACCTTACATGCATAGGTAAGGTACTATGTACAGTACATTGTACATATTACATTTATAGATTAGTAGTTTCGAACTTCGTCATTGTCAAACTACGCACTTAGGCTTCCTTCACTGTATGCAACTCTTTCGTGTTGCTCTTTTCAATTATTTTTTTTTTTTGCTGATAACATAATATGAAGCAAGAACCTCTAATCTTTTGGCCACCTGAAGATTCTTCCTGAGAAGCATCATCAGGCAAAAATGGCTAGCTAGGTATTGTGTTCAATTTGATAAATTGGAATACCTAAAATGCGATTTTTAGTGTTACTTTGCCCACATTTCGAGGAATTCGAGCTCTTCTAGTTATTGTAGGCGTATAAAAATGCTTCCTCAACTCTTCAAGAAACTCTCTGCGTTGGCTCGACTGTCTTAGACAATCGTATTATTGGACCAGAAGATTAAGTCAGCTACATATGAATATGTGTACATCAGTGACGTTTATTCTAAGGTGCGCAGGTGTTCTCCGCACACCCCAACGAAATCCATCTTTATGAAAAATTTATTTGTTTATATACATACATGCGCTAACTATATCTAATTGAGTTGCAATTCAAAAATGCTCTATTAAAAAAACTGCTTTAATATCCACTTTTGTTCACTCTGTTGTGCCGTACCGTCATCATAGCCAAATCAACAAAACCAAACACCGAAGTCAAAATCGCAATACCAAAATGTATATAAACCATTCAACACAAATTGACCTCGAACAAAATGTACTCCTCTTTTCGAAACTAAATTCAGCGGCGCGCGCCGTCATACATACATACTTTCAAAGCAACCTATCTAAACCAACTTTTTATTAAATTCAGTTTGACGTCGACTCGCCCGGTTGTTCTCCATTTACTAGCGCACCAACCCAAAGGGAATATCCATATAAAAAAATGTTCTACCACATTTAAAGTCTCAACAATCGTCTGTACAAAAACATGAATTTGGGTTCTCCAGAGAACTGCGCACCCAGGCTGGATACAACACATCTCTACCCTTTTCTTTAGCAATGGAAATGTTAGCTGTGGGTATGATGTTGCTTCTCATATTCTGTTTTACTTCGCATTCGCATCAATTTGAGTTCTCCAGCAAACTGCGCACCCATAGGCTCGATACAACACATTTTCTATCCTTTTCTTTAGTGATGAAGATGTCAGCTGTGGCTGTGGGTATTATGTTGCTTTTCATATTCTGTTTTTTCCCATGTTAACGTTTGTTTGGTTGAATTTTGTTCGATTCTCTTCTCTTGATAGTATAGTTATTGTTCGATTTCGATGTGCTCTATATTTGTAGAACTCCAACATCGACTAAAGCGAAAGCAAAAAGCAGCACAACAATAGGGGTGTTTTTTTTTTCAAATCTTTACATTGAAAACATGTTGCGGAAACATGTTTATTCTTACACACTACAAATAAAACACGGCTATGATCGCATTTTGACAGTAGCTAGATATGCATGTCGTATAAGAGAAAAATATGACCTGTCGACGTGCTATTGAAAATTTATTGAAGAAACCATTTTCTCAATAAAATTCGGAAGAAAGACTGGAAATTGTGTGGTTGCCCCGTTCTTAATAAATTATTTTGTATGCCTTGTTGGCTTAACGCCCTCCTCGTGGTCCTGAGAAATACGTTATTATCTAACAAACAAAAAAAAAAAAGTGGAGAACACCCTGCTTAGAACATCACGGCACGTCCCTGGTGTGCATGTCCATGATGTTGTAAAATAGAGCCAGCGGTTTGTTTTCATCTTAGTTGTGTTTTGACCAAGCATTTGATTAATCACATCCACACCTCCTTTTGTTAAAGACTGTATGCTATCTTCTTCATCATCAGAATTAAGTGTATCAAGAATCGATTTCAAGTATTGTTGTTGTACTTTGTGTGCCAATCTTTAAGAAAAATCATATCATGTATCAAATTGCACACCCTAAATCTACCTATCTAATTGTATGTGATGTGTTAATACTTTACATGGATAATGCCCACACAAAATTTATTCAAAAAACAACAAAGAACAATTAAAAGGAAGACAGGATGTAAGAATTTTGTTTTTGTAGACCATAGGCACCGTAGCGCAAGTGGTTAGTGCGTCGGACTACTGTGCAAGCGGTCTTGGGTTCGAATCCCGCCGCAAACACCTAAAAGTTTTTCACAGTGCCCACCTCTTTCGAATGTCTGACAAGCATCAAAGAGTATCATTTGTCACGATTGAGCTTCTCAACTCGCCGTTCGGAGTCGGCAAAAAACTGTAGGTCCCTTCCATTCGTGCAAAAATATAACACGCACACACAAATGGTTGCGAGAAGCAGGCCCAGGTTCACCTCGAGCTGTAGCGCCAACTAAGTAAGTAAGTAAGACCATAGAGCCCATAGAAAGAGGAAGGGAATAAAAATATTAACCTGGGTTAATAAGGTACTGATTAAGGGGCAAAAGTTGTCGCCCGTGTCAGGGTTAAGTTTAAAAATGCATTTATTTTCACTTTCTTCCGATAGCATTTCCATGAAATATAGTAAGAAATGGTAAACATATTTTTTATTTTATAATTTGGCCTAAGAAAGTTATAAACTATCATAATTAAAAATTTTAGTGAGAAATTGAAATATCTCGAAAACTCTTTTTTTGACATAAGCTACTCTGTCATACTGCCACAGATATATTGTATTAGGTAATCTAGCGAAAACAGTAGATGTTCTCATTTGATGAAAATAAATAATAAATAAATAAATAAATAAATAAATAAAATGAAACGAATAAACGTAAGACGTTATAACGACGATGGTTTTTATTCGAATGTTCTCTTTAATTCTTTGTACACTCAACTCGTACACTAATTTCATTATTTTCTCTATATGTAAATTACATTATTATTGTGAAGTTACGTTAATTTTATGTTCAAATCTGTATGTTTATGTAATTTAAATGTAGGTGTTTATTTGCAAGTACATGTCATTTTTAGTTAATATGTAAAGGAGATTTGGGCATTGTTGATACAGGTTGTGGATTGTGTTCATCTCGCGAGATGTCATGGGTGATACCTACCACTGCGCTCATCTGTCTACAGTTTATTTATTTATTTAAAAAAAATTAAGTCTTCTTACACAATGATAAAGAAGCTTAATCTAAACATCTAAATAACCGAAAAAACGATGGTTATTTCCTTCATTTTGTAAATCGGTCGAAAGAGGAAAAATATCATCAAAATTAAAATAAAAAGCAGGGTACTCTATACTTTTATGCAAGCCGCACAATCTTTCCCATTCATTCAAAATAGGCCAGTACATTTTAACAATACCTCCGTTATTAATTACAAAGCTATCAGCAAAAAGTGAAAATTGGGTGTCAGCGGTATCGTCTATCCAATTTACTGAAAAAACCTCCGAGTTGTTGGGTTCTAAATTTTTATACTTTTTAATTTCTGTTCTTGAAATTGTATAAAAGTGTTCAACTTCATTTATAGAAATTGTTGCCATTCCGAGTAGCGGGTGTTTCGCATGTGACCAATCATATGTCCACTCTCTGGTTTCTGGATCGTAGATATCCAATATTATTTCATTATCATCACCTTCATTTCGTGCAACACATAATGACGAACCCATAGCACCTACAATGGGGTTACTAACGGCATTTCTCATTGGATCTATGTATACCCATTGTTCGGTACTGGGGTCGTATTTCTCAATAGAATCCAACTCAGCACCTGCGTTATCTGTGCCACCAACTACATACAAGTGGCCATTTAACGTGGTCATCGCACATTCAGACCTTGACGTCAACAATGGAGGTAGTTGCGTCCATTCTGAAACTAAACTTTTCAAATCCAAGCAATCAACATAATTTGTAACTCTGTTTTCCAGATACCCGCCAGCAATATATAATTTCTCATCCAGGATAGTGCTTCCAAAAAATACACGAGATGTGGCAGGACCGCAGCATTTTTTACACCACCACTTCATGAAAACAGGACTATAAGAAAAGATCGTTAAGTTGCCGCTCCCGTCCCATACATCGATCATAACAAGAGGATTTTTTATCCAGCAGAAGGACTTTTTTTTCTTGTTAAGTTCAAATATAATGATCATGTACATGATATTGCTTGCATCAGTTTTATGGATATGTTTAATGCACAATGGTTCCCAATTGTCTCTTAAATATTCTGCTATTCGGAACCTAATAATGTACCTGCATAATATCATGTTCGTGAATAAGTCGTGAAACTTAATTTTATTAAAAGTCCAATTCCAAACAGCGTTGAATAGATTCCCTTTGCCCATTGAACGTATGTGGATACCCTGAGTTAATTCTTTTAGCTGATGGATGTCCATTGAAAGGAAGTTCTCAGTACGGATCAACTCCTGAAAGTTTTCGGAAATAATCTTATAAGTACAATTAAATAGGTTTGAGGGTCTGTAATTCCTTGTTAAGAGGAAAATTTCGAAGGCAGTAGATTTATCAAGCCGCCTTCGTAAGTAGTCAAAGCATTCCAATTTCAAAGGCTCCATTTTTAAAAAATCCGCAGCTTTCAGGACATCTTCCACTGTATCGCTATCAATGTCAATCTCATTCGAGTAAATGAAATTGATGACCATTTCCAAAGTTTTGCCATCAATATGTTCAATTTTCACATTACTGGATTCAGGTTCATCGGAACGGAATAATTCACTTTCCGCAGCCACAATCCTTTGATGGGCCCTCAATTGGATTTTACCATCCGAACCGCTCAGTGTGATGTCACATAAACTTTTATCGCCAAAAAAATCGGTTTTGTAATGTTCGAATTCTTCTGAACTTATGGATGACATCACGGGGTGGATTCGAATCTTAGTAGAAATAAGTACGTGTGTATACGACCTTGAAAGTTTGAATTCCAATCTGATACGGCAGAGTCTTATCTGAAAAGAAAAAAAAACCGAATTTTTTTTCCAATAAGCAACGAGCTAACCTCTTGAGATTATCTCCTAGAACCGACAAGGTACACAGAGCGATTCCAGATGACAAGATCCACTCCAACATCAAATGAATGGACTTACGAGGCCAACTGCAATCCGGCGCAGAAAATAACTGGAATTAGAATAAAAGAAACAATGCGTCACTATTGCAGCACTTTGGAAATGTTCCCAATGTTTGTTTGTACCATGAAATCAGTAGAGTTAGTAGGTATGTGAACAAATAAAAAACTAGTGTAGCGACCACCACGCAGCGTTACCCTTCTGCGACTAAAGTCGCAATTTGCGACTTTTTTGACTGGCCTGCGACTTTGCTACGACTTTTTCAAAAAACTCCAAATTTGCGACTTTTCATAGAAACATTGAGACTTTTTATGGTTTTCTGCGACTTTTTTGTCAAAATGTATTGATTTTCATTTAAATTGTGAATGCATCAGTTTGCAGATTTTTCTAAGATCTGTTTTTGTGCGCAATTTACTTTAACACATTCACATAAGACATGAGGACAAATTTTTGTATACTAAAGGGTGATTTTTTAGCTGGTTTGGTTTTGGCAACACTGGTTTTGACAGCTGACGTGTGTTTAGTACCTTGTGTCACTGTCAAACAGCTTCAATTTGGTTTGCAATTTAACCATGGATCGTCTTACAAATGAACAACGCTTGCAAATTATTGAATTTTACTATCAAAATTCGTGCTCGGTTCGAAATGTTCATCGCGCGCTGCTTCCATTTTATGATCGGCATTCTCGACCTTCTGAGCAGTCTATTCGGAAGATTGTGACCAAATTTCGCACCAAATTTACTTTGTTGGACATTAAACCACCAACACGTTTACGTACTGTGCGTAGTGAAGAAAATATTGCGGCCGTATCAGCTAGTGTGACAGAAGACCGCGAAATGTCGATTCGGCGCCGTTCCCAGCAGTTAGGCCTTTGTTACAGCGATGATAACAAACTTTTTTTTGCCCGAAATGGAAGTTCTTGACTTGCATGATATGTGGTTTCAACAAGACGGTGCCACATGCCACACAGCACGCGAAACAATGGCGCAATTGCGAGGCGAGTTTGGTGAACAGTTAATTTCACGTTTCGGGCCGGTCAATTGGCCGCCTAGATCGTGCGATTTGACACCATTAGATTATTTTTTGTGGGGGTATGTCAAGGCTAATGTCTATAGGGACAAGCCCGCTTCGATTGACGCACTGGAAGCCAACATCCATGCATTCATTCGTGAGATACCGGCCGATATGTGTGAAAGAGTATGCCAAAATTGGACTCAGCGGATGGGCTACCTGAGACGCAGCCGCGGTCAACATTTGCATGAAATTATCTTTAAACATTAAATTGCAAGGTTCAAACTATCGATTCAAATAAATATTTCATTCATTTTTTCGAATTTTTTGTGTTTTTTTTTTAAAAAAAGTTCTCAACCTCTTAAAAAATCACCCTTTATATAGTAGTATTGGCAATGAAAACCACCTCGGTAAGCATATATTTTCAAATGTATATAAATTCGTTGCAAATATGTTGACACTACCTCAGCGCATGGTGCATAGTAGTGCATGTGCGAAAACCAACCCTCTACATGTGGAAACATTGTAATAATATCTAATCTGCACTGAACCTTCTCGAAAAAATTAAATTGAGGCTTCGGCTTCGATAAATACAGGAAAGGACTGGGGAGTAATTTATTGCACCTTTTGTTATATTATAAGCTTTACGAACTGAATTATTTAATATTGACTGGCTTAATACGATTAGCTGGTGACGTGATTCTAAATTCAATATGGTGGATTCCATAAGATGGCGGAATACTTTTAAAACTTAAGTAAACTTTCTCATATTAGACCCACCCAAGCCAATATATGGTGCATACGTACCGACGTAAATTTGTAAACAATTTCAGATACTAAAAAGTAGAAAATAAATATATAGATAAAAAAATATTTTTAAAAACAAGCTTTAATGAAATAAAAAGTAAGAAATAATTTTTTTTCCGAGTCACCAATATGTGCTCGATGTGCAACGAGATCGAAGAATCAGCAGTACATATTGTGTGTCACTTTATTTGTGAAGTCAGAAAACGTCTTCGTTATTTAGGCAAATTTTACCTCGTATGTAGATATGTATCTGACAGCTCGTTCATCAAAGACATTTTTGTATTATATGTTATCATGACGGGCCTACTATGTACATTATGATGTATAAATGTAGGAAATCACGTTAGGCCCATCTGTGGCCGAAGTGATAGGTGACACGGTTCCACCTCTACCAACAATCCACAACGGTGTAAAAAAACCTACACGCCCCAAGATTTAATTAATAGTCACATATTAATGACTCGGAAAAAAATTATTTTTATAAGCATTATACATATTTTACTTTGTTTAAAAAAAAAATTCTATAATTATATTTATTTACGTTTTTTTATTCTTTGTTAATTTTGTTTTCAAAATAAAATAAATATGTTTACATAGTTCCTTCAAAATAAATATGTATGCATTTGTTAACTTGTTATTAATTAATGTTTTAATTAAATAAAACACCTGACGTACTGAATACCCCCTCAAAAAGGTCCCACATCCAAGATCATTTTAATTTATATGTTGAGACTCTTTTGAAGTCTCTGACACTTTCTTTGCGACTTTTTTTTAAGTCTGTGCGACTTTTTTTGCGACTTTTTGAAAATTCTTAGCGGTAACACTGCCACCACGTTAACGACAGACATGGAGAAAAACACCAAACTAAAATAAACTATTATTTGACTTTGCTATTGCATACACCTCTGCTCTGTACGACAACACAAAGCGGAATTCCCGACTTTTATGTATGCCTGAGTCAAACACGAGTACATGTGTACATTAGATCCGTTCACGTACGCTTCCAAAACAACGAATATCTACGAAAAACTACAAAAAAAAAACTCTCTTTTACGAAAAAGAGAGCGCTTATGAGAGAGTAAGAAATCCCCCCATTCTGCGAATCTTAGCCCAAGAAACGTCTTTGGGCAGATACTGTTTATGAAATCTGGCAAATCACATAATGTACGTTTTTTCCTATCTCTGAGAATATTTCACCTCCACTTCCCGAACAGACTTATTAATTATTTACTTCAAGCACAGATAATAAATCTATACAGATGTCTTATGCTTTATGAAATGGTTCCAATTTTTTGCTCCAGCCGACGAGTTTTGGCACGAAGTTTTCAGAAAAGGTATAACAAATAAAGCTCTTTGTTTTCACTCGCACATACACGATGTGCAACGAGGACGAAGAATTAGCAGAATACATTTTGTGTCACTGTTACTGTTCAGTTAGACCTCGTCATCGTCATTTAGCCAAATTTTACCTCGAGTCTGAGTGCCCCAAGCTTTAATTTATAGTCACACATTGGTGACTCGGAAAAAAAATATTTTTTTACTTTTTAGTACATTAAAGCTTGTTTTTAAAAAAAATATTTTTTTATATTTATATTTATTTTCTACTTTTTAGTATCTGAATTTTTTTTACAAATTTACGTCGATACGTATATTATGTAGCTTGGGTGGGTTGGATATGAGAAAGTTTACTCAGAATGTTTGAGATTCTACTCGCCCTTTCATTTGATACCCATGCCATGGTGGTTGTAAAGAAAAATGTAATTCGCCACCTTTGGGCGCCCACCATATTGACAAAACTAAACATTCACCACCACCCAACCAATCACTAACACCTGAAAGACCTTCAAACAAAAGAACTAGAAGTTCAAGTACCCCAGAACAAATGCATGCACAAAAAGACGCAAACACTAATGAAATCCTAACACAAATACATCTAATGAGAAAAGAGGTGAAAGATACTACCGCTTCATGCGAGTTTATTGCACAAAAGTATGATGACCTTAACCAAAACATTGCCAAAAACAACACCATTCTTGAAAATCTCACGAAAGAAATCCAAGAGCTAAAGGAAAACAATAAGAAGAAGGATGAGATAATTTCAAACATGAAAAAACAAATAAACACTCTCGAACAGCAATTGCTAAAAAACAATGTGGAAATCAAAAATATTCCATTGACAGCAAATGAAAATCTAGTAGAAGTTGTTTCACCACTGATATTGCAGATATTTACAGAACCAAAACGAAAAACATGGATAAGTCTGTAATTATCGCACCATTTGCCACACACATTGTTAAAACAAAATTTATGAAACAAGCGCGAGCAAATAGATCACTAAACATCGCAAACATGAAAAAACAAATAAACACTCTCGAACAGCAATTGCTAAAAAACAATGTGGAAATCAAAAATATTCCATTGACAGCAAATGAAAATCTAGTAGAAGTTGTTTCACCACTGATATTGCAGATATTTACAGAACCAAAACGAAAAACATGGATAAGTCTGTAATTATCGCACCATTTGCCACACACATTGTTAAAACAAAATTTATGAAACAAGCGCGAGCAAATAGATCACTAAACATCGCAAACATGAAAAAACAAATAAACACTCTCGAACAGCAATTGCTAAAAAACAATGTGGAAATCAAAAATATTCCATTGACAGCAAATGAAAATCTAGTAGAAGTTGTCAAAGGAAGTTGACACCACTGATATTGCAGATATTTACAGAACCAAAACGAAAAACATGGATAAGTCTGTAATTATCGCACCATTCGCCACACACATTGTTAAAACAAAATTTATGAAACAAGCGCGAGCAAATAGATCACTAAACATCGCAAACATCGATCAAAATATTAATGGTCAGCTTAACACTAACAACAACCTCCAAACTGCAAACACCAGTGTTTACATTAACAACCAACTGAGCAGTGTTAATAAACGTTTGTTATGGCTCGCAAAAACAAAAGCAAAAGAGGAGAACTGATGTTTTGTGTGGGAGAGTGCAGGAAAAAAAAAATACTAGCAAAACAGAGTGAAAATACAAAAGCAGTGTTCATAGGTCATAGCTGATGAAGAAGATTTAAGTAAGATCACCACATATGCATTATTAGTTAAAATGAAAGTGCGAGATAGATGCACGAATTTACTTTCTTCTATAAATGGATGATCTCGAAGAAAATGATACAGTGCAGCTAAACATTAAACATAGGGTAATGCATAGTTTTAATGACATATAGTGTATATAAAAATGAATTCAAAAAAAGTAATTTTAATTGCATAAGCCTAAATATAAGGTCAATGCGTAAGAATTGGGATATTTTCTGTGCAGAAATAGAGAACATTTCAAAATATTTACACATAATTGTTTTGGTGGAAACAAATATTAAAAACGAAGAAAATAATTTCTATAAACTAAACGGTTTTAATGCGGGTATTGCGATGTTTGTTAAAAACAATATTGCATACGAAGGTTGAATATTTACACGCTGTCATACGAGTGTATATCAATAAATATTAAAAATTGTACACAGCGAAAACAAATTTGTGCAGTAAACAGACCTCCAAAAAATAGCATAAATGAGTTTTTAAATGAAATCGGGAACAATATAGATCAAATAACAAAAGGTAATGCCATGATAATAATGGGAGACATGAACATTAACATAAGAGAAACCCATTCAGCACATGTTATACTGAAATGCTAGCGTCTAAGTGGTTGCTTAATGTAGTTAATGAAAGCACACAAATTGATCCTAGAATCGGAAGTAGCACCATCATCGATCACATACTAGTTAGCCCTGGAAAGATAATCTGCGTCAAAATGACTCACTCGCGAGCGAAATATACCGCTCTTTTGCTAATTATTATGAATCACGGGATGGGCGTTCGTGACTTTCCAGCGAGTAGGTATCTAGAGCAGAAAACTCCCGTGCCATTGAGTTAAGTCTTACAATTTGGAAAAACTCACAACCCTGTGAGTAAATTTTATACATGAGTGTCATTTTATACATCAAAATATGATTATCTTTCTAGGGTTAATATCACCCGAGATGAGATGTACTCGGGAATTATAGAATGCAGTATTTCTGACCATTTCGCCACTATTTATGGAACGAGTAGAGAAACAGAAACCGAAATAATTAAACAACCAAATAGAAATATACGTACACAGGTAGTCAATAATATCATACGAACAACAGACTGGACCAATGTTCTCAATGAAACAGAAGTTAACGCTTTGTATAACAAACTCACAACCCAAATGAATCTTATATATGAAAATAAAACAAGAAATACACAAAAAACCAAACAACATCGGAAACCATGGATAACAGAGGAATTGCTAAAAAAGTATCTTAAAAGGTACGAACTCTTCTGCAAATGGAAAAATAACAGACTAAATATGACTTTCGCGAATAAATATAAACTGTATAGAAACCAACTAAATAAACAAATATCATTACAAAAATCAAATTATTATCAGACTCAATTCCGGCAAGCATATAAGAATCCAAAAAAAACTTGGAAATTGATGAACTTGACGAACTTGGAGATTGATGGGGAGAAAAAAAACATCTATTGATGATTCAATTATTAGAAACTTCTCACACGAGAAAGAGATAGGTATAATAGCTAATGAATATGCTAATCACTTTTCGGCTGCATCCTTAAAAATTCTGCATCACTGTAGCAATACTACAACAAACCACCCAAACCGGGTGATACCAAACTCTATATTTATTGAAGAGACAAACGATATAGAAGTATTTTAAATTTTAAGAACGCTTAATACACACAAAGCCCCAGTATAAGATGGAATCAGGGGTCAGGATCTTAAATTCAATGTAGATATTTTTGCACCAATAATAATATGCAAATTAATAAATTTAAGCATAACACAGGGAACGATCCCTGAAATATTAAAAACTGCTGTGGTGAGGGCAATTTATTAAGGTGGTAAGAAAAATTGTATTGAAAATTATAGACCAATATCAATATTACCTACAATAGACAAATGCCTAGAGCAAGTGGTAGTTAGCAGATTGTGGAAATTTGTTGAAAAGTACGGAATAGTACACGAAAATCAGTATGGATTTGAGAGAGGAAAGAGTACAAATCAGCTGCTGGGAGAATTCGTTAATTTCGTCAATAATAGTCTGGACCAAAATCACCACGTACTTGTTCTTTTTCTAGACTTTAGTAAGGCCTTCGATACATTAGATCATAATAAACTAGTGGAGGCCTTAGAACGTGCAGGTATACGAGGGTCACTATCTTAATAACAGGAGATTCGTGGTTAAGATTGCGGACAAACAAAGCAAATTAGGGGAACTGTTCTATGGTGTTCCACAAGGATCCAAACTCGGACCAATCCTCTTTATTATTTACACTAATGAATTGTTGAGAACTCTCAAAAATAGCTTTTCGATAGCTTTCGCAGATGATACTGCTATAGCAGTCTCTAATAAATCACTACAGACAGCAAACACCGTTCTGCAAGAGGAGTTCAACAGAGCAGTGAAATGGTGCCATGATATGGGACTTGTTATAAACGCCTCAAAAATGAAGGTTATGCATATCCGCCAGCCATACCACAGTAGAAGTGAATATGAAATTATGTTCGTGAATGAAAGCTGCCCCAACAGTCAAACGGAAAAAATTGAGATAGTTGAGGAATACAAATATCTCGGAGTTGTGATTGACAGTCACTTCATATGGCATAAACATATAGAGAGAATAAGAGGTGAATTGAAGAAGGCAATGTTTGCAATAGCATATTTGAAGAAGTGTTCCACGTTTCAGGTGCTTAAACAAGTGTACTATGCGTTAGTGGAATCAAAGCTTAGGTATGGTATCCTAGCGTGGGGGTAATGCTGCTAAAAGTCACCTAGACAATCTACAGAGACTACAAAACTCAATTGTTAGTTCAATTAAACAAAGCAGTCAACACGGTGAAACCTTTAAGGTACTATCTACAGAAGCCATCTTTCGAATGACGGTCACACTGGAGTATTATGAGGACGAACGTTTCAATATACCGATTCAACATGAGGTCAACACACGAAGACGAGCTCGAGGTCTACTTCATATCCCACCATTTAACAATAATTACGGAAGAAGACGATTGAAGAACACAGCTCCAAAAATAATAAATGAACTACCCGAGTATATAAAAAAATATAAAAGAAATGAGCAAGCGCAAAAGATTATTAAAAGCTCATTTTATATCTTAATTTGTCCATTACTATTTTTTTTTTTTTTGCTTATATTTTGTTAAAATTTGTATAATTTTTGTAAAACTCTTAATTTTAAATTTTAATTAATTAATAATTATCTATAGAAAAGTCACATCAAAATGAATATTTATACATTTAACCGCCTGCAGACAAACCAAATGGTTTTGCGCGTAAATCAAATGATTTTGTTAAAATTTGTGAACAATAAAAGCACTATACAATACAATAGTTTCAATAAATACCGATTTATAGGCTGTGAATCAAAGTGCCCCTGACATGTATCAATGTAACCCGTGAGTGGGGCAGTTTGATACAATATTCCATTTCTTAACCCATTTTGGCCCGGTACCAGTTGTTGTAGAAATTTTCTCACGATATTTTCAAAAGTAGCTCATATGGACCCCATCAAGCCAAAAATGTTAAAAAAAAATGTTTCACTTTAACCGTTTACCTGTTATGACCTGGGTAGTTTACTACCCACTGGGCCAATAAGTACACAAAAAAAAATTATTTCAAGAAAATCAACATTTCATAAATTAAATAGCTAAGTTATAAGTAGTACGTAGGGGTAAATAACTATGTACATATATGTTTGTAGTATATTTTCCGAAGCATTTAGAATGCAAACTAGCTAAAAATACACTTTATACAAATGGAAGGCGCCTTGCTGTGACAGACTTTGCAGCGCTTTTGTCACTAATGCTACCACGGAAATATTGTATTATGCATGTAGATGTGCGATTGCGGTCTGCTCTAAAAAGCTCCTTAGGCACATGGTCTCTTAGCTCCAACTGTGGCTTGACATTTCCCGATTGCCTGACGAAAATAAGCCATTTTCATGCATTGAGCATCATGTTGGAAGATGTATTGATAAAAAGTGGTCACCACTACTTTATACTGTGAATATCTCAATAATCGCCTACGGTGATTGATGAGCGGTCTTATTTTGGCAAATGTATCCGATCTACCGAACTTCGTGTTGTCTGATAAATGAATAAGTCGTTTGATTGATTCAAATATATCGACATTGAAAGATTTTCGCAATTGAAACTCAAAATGTATGCTGAATTGACCAATACAATTTCCATGGAGGAAGTGAATGGTATTCACTGCGGAACAGTGTACCCAAGAATCTCTTCAATTCGTGCAGTTTAAGTTGAAGCTGTGCATTATTTTTTGCCACATAGCTATTGTTTATTATAGGGTTTTCCAATGAGAGGTGTTATTGTGAATGGCCCGCTATTTCGATAGCTGTCACTTTTGAAGCTTTTATTCTTTGACATTTGACAAGTAGAAACTAAAAATGGAACAATACACGCTTCAACAACGCATTGAAATTATTAAAATTCACTACAAAAATGGTGAAAATCTTGCAGTCACAGTTCGCAAAACTAAAGCATTTTTTGGTCGTCGTGAAGCACCTTGTCGGACCGCAATATAGAAATGGGTGGAAAAATTCGAGCTGTTGGGACAAGTTAGTGATGTAAAGAATAAAACCCGTGCACGTCGCTCAAGAACAACTGAGAATATTGCTGCTGTAGCCCAAAGTGTTGAAGAAAACCCAGGTTTGTCCATTCCTCGTCGTTCTTTGGTATTGGGCATTCCACGATCATTGAATACCAAAATAACACCTCTTATTGGAAAACCCTATATATGCTTTTTCATCTCGGTAATGCTATCAGTATGGAAAAGAGAAAACAACTGAGTTGACGATTTACCACCTAGCCTACGACAATGATAGGTAATAATAGAGCGTTTTAGCATATTTTATACTTGCTTTAGTGGAGTATAGTACACAATAGCTGTGAACTGTGATATAGATTCCATTCTGGTTGATTCAGCATCCACTGGTTGTTTAGAAAACTCAAAGATACGTTATTCTGACAATGATTAAAAATTTACAAGGTGGCTCCAATCTGGTCTACTCTGCCTCATAAGCATGTAAACCACCCACCGCTGAATATTCCAGCTCCAAAGTTCCACCAAAATCTATTGAAAGGAGTGCATTGTCGACTTTTGAATGTACATCATCATTATCATTACTATTATAAAGGGTGATTTTTTAAGAGGTTGAGAACTTTTTTTAAAAAAAAAAAAAATTCGAAAAAATGAATGAAATATTTATTTGAATCGATAGTTTGAACCTTGCAATTTAATGTTTAAAGATAATTTCATGCAAATGTTGACCGCGGCTGCGTCTCAGGTAGCCCATCCGCTGAGTCCAATTTTGGCATACTCTTTCACACATATCGGCCGGTATCTCACGAATGAATGCATGGATGTTGGCTTCCAGTGCGTCAATCGAAGCGGGCTTGTCCCTATAGACATTAGCCTTGACATACCCCCACAAAAAATAATCTAATGGTGTCAAATCACACGATCTAGGCGGCCAATTGACCGGCCCGAAACGTGAAATTAACTGTTCACCAAACTCGCCTCGCAATTGCGCCATTGTTTCGCGTGCTGTGTGGCATGTGGCACCGTCTTGTTGAAACCACATATCATGCAAGTCAAGAACTTCCATTTCGGGCAAAAAAAAGTGCTGTAACAAAGGCCTAACTGCTGGGAACGGCGCCGAATCGACATTTCGCGGTCTTCTGTCACACTAGCTGATACGGCCGCAATATTTTCTTCACTACGCACAGTACGTAAACGTGTTGGTGGTTTAATGTCCAACAAAGTAAATTTGGTGCGAAATTTGGTCACAATCTTCCGAATAGACTGCTCAGAAGGTCGAGAATGCCGATCATAAAATGGAAGCAGCGCGCGATGAACATTTCGAACCGAGCACGAATTTTGATAGTAAAATTCAATAATTTGCAAGCGTTGTTCATTTGTAAGACGATCCATGGTTAAATTGCAAACCAAACAGTTTAACAGTGACACAAGGTACTAAACACACGTCAGCTGTCAAAACCAGTGTTGCCAAAACCAAACCAGCTAAAAAATCACCCTTTATAAAGATGTAACTTCAAAAAACTTTGTTACCGATGATCTCCGCAAATACTGCACCGATTAACGTGAAATAAATTGTATAATAATCGTTATTTTCTTAAAAACCAGTTAGGCTATGTTTTTTTTTGTTTAAATGTTGTTTGTTCTTAAGAAAATGTATTTTTTTTTATATTTTTATGCCTATTTTTTTGAGGTTGACCCACATATTAACTCCTAACTTTAAAGTAGTTAAACGAATTGGCAAAAAAAATGTTTGCATAAAGTCAATATATATACGCAAATTTTAAGACCTTAATCTTTTCTTAACTCTACGTACATACTGAGAAATAAATAAATAACTATTTTAAAAACATAAAACAATTCATGAAATCATTGCCAAAAATTTTCCATCAGCGGAGACCGAAGCCAACAGCCATGCAGCAGTGGGTGACGTCATAGTGTGTGTATGTGCCATGATTACAAAAAAGCTAATTTCGGTGACATGACCAATTACATAAATAGTATTTCTTGGAATAATATATTCTTATTTAATCAGCTGTCTGAGGCTTATCGCATATTGCTAGGGACAATTAAAGAAGCAATTGATCTATTTGTGCCCAAAGTACTTATTCACAATAATTCTAAGCCACCATGGTACAATAAGAGATTATGTAACCTGAACAATAAAAAAAACAAGTCTTATAAATTATTTCGAAAATCCTTTAGTAATGCAACTCTTCGGATGAACTACTTACGTCTTCAAAAAGAATTTGATTTTTTGAATAAATTTTTGTACAAGGATTATTTAATTCGTTCTGAATCGAGTCTGAAACAAAATAGTAAGTTTTTTTGGTCCTTCATAAATAGCAAAAAATGCTCAAATGGAATACCAAATTGCATGCAGTATTCA
Organism: Brachyopa scutellaris; assembly: GCA_949775065.1. Lineage (NCBI taxonomy): Eukaryota > Metazoa > Arthropoda > Insecta > Diptera > Syrphidae > Brachyopa > Brachyopa scutellaris. The sequence continues at coordinate 79,682,266 of OX459114.1, read as the reverse complement.
GGTACCACTACTAGTAACCTGGGCACTATTTGCAATCTCTTTGCCAATTTTTTTCAATCTTATTATACTCCTGAATATGTTCCCTCAAACTTTTCTACTACATGTACAAACTCTATCAATATCGGTCGCTTAAACCTAAGTAACAAAGATGTTGAATTAGCCTTAATTGGTCTGAAAGAGGATAAACAACAAGGGCCTGATGGGATTACACCAATCATACTAAAGAGTTGTGTAGCTGCTCTTTCTTTCGGGACCATTAACTTTGTTGTTTAATGGTTCTCTTGAAAAGGGTATTTTTCTTGATGATTAGAAAATTTCTTACATTATTCCTGTTCATAAGTCTGGCTCTAAACAAGAGGTTTCTAATTACCGCCCAATCAGTAAATTATCAACCATCCCCAAGATCTTTGAAAAAATTGTATATGATAAACTTACTTTCATTCTAAAAGAAACCATTTCTCCATATCAACATGGATTTGTTGCTGGTAGATCAACAACTACCAACCTGTCTATATTCTGTAATCAGATCAGCAGTAACCTGGAAAATGGCTTTCAAACTGATGTCATATTTACTGATTTTTCTAAGGCGTTCGATCGAGTCAACCATTATGTGTTAATAAATAAGATTGAATCCAGTGGATCCCACTCTAATATTTTAAGGTGGTTTGAATCCTATTTGAAAGGCAGAACACAGTTCGTACGCATTAATGAATCTTTATCAGATGTCATTCAGGTCACCTCAGGTGTACCTCAAGGAAGTCACTTGGGACCCCTTTTATTCTTGTTGCTGATAAATGATATTCCTGATTCGATCAAAAATGCTTTTTGCTTAATGTTTGCGGACGACATCAAAATATTCCGTTGCATAAAATTTGTTAACGATTGCCTTCTACTTCAAAATGACCTTCAGTGCTTATCAGAATGGTGTGCAGCAAATCAGCTCTTTTTAAATGTTTCTAAGTGCCAATTCCAGTCTTTTTGTCGGAATTTCTCACCGATTCTGTTTGACTACGTCATCGAAGGAACTCAACGTAAAGAAAGATCTTGGAGTTCTTTTTGATTCCAAACTCAGTTTCACGTCCCACATTGACTTTGTGGTTGCTAAAGCTAATTCTATGTTAGGATTTATTAGTCGTAACTCTAAAGAGTTTACGGATCCTTTTACCTTCCGATCTCTTTTCTTTGCGTATGTTAGATCCTCGTTAGAATATTGCAGTGTAATCTGGAATCCTTATTATCAAGGACATTCCGTGAGGATTGAAAACATTAAAAAAAAATTTTCACGAATTGCTGTCCGCCGCCTAAACTGGAACATCCAAATCCCATCTTATAAAACAAGATGTCAACTTCTTGGCCTACAATCTCTTTCTGTTCGCCGTAAATATTTTTCAATTGTATTTTTAAGAGCTATTATATCTTATCGTATTAATTGCCCCATACTTTTGTCCCTGGTTAATGTATATGCTCCGTCTAGGCAGCTCCGATCCCGCAATATTTTTAATGAGCCTTCTCATCGAGCAAACTACGCTCTTAATGAGCCAGTAACGCGTAGCATTAGGGAAGCTAATAGGTACTATTTGTAATCATGTTGATTTTTTTCTCACATAACCCGAGACTCTTTTAAAAATATGTTTTGCACATCTTAAATGTATAACCTGATGATATATGTATGTATGTTTGCTTATCTGAAGTTGTTATTTATATTTTCCTTTTCAATTGTCAACAATGAAATACTGTTCTGTAGTCTGTAAGATTATATTTAGTTGTATAAGTCTGTTTGATGAAATAAATAAATAAATAAATAAATAAATAAATGTGGCAAATATGAATTTCTGCGTATTTACTGAAATAACATTCTATTGATGCTTTGTGCCGGGCCTACTACGATAAATGATTGTAAAAGCAAATTCAAATTTTAAAAAAGTGCACGGGCTATGGCGGGCGGGCAACAGCTGCCTATTGGTACATATTATAGAAATGTATTAGAAGAAAACACTTTGTTTTCTCTTAAAAGTTGCAGGTGGGCAAGCAACGGGAGCACGGGTCAGCTAGTTGTACATACACAACATTCACGTATTCCGTTCTGTGCACCTTATAGACCACATAATCTTCTTCATCAGGTGACTAAAGCAAGGCCATACATAATCTCCTCCATTTGCATTGTTGTTTTTTTATTATATGATATCTACTAGTACATAATTTCTTTTCTTGACTAAATACTGAGTCTGGATGAATCACCTCGAAATGCGGAACAAATAAATAAACAAAAAACGGTTATTTCAAATTGTATCAATTTTATCCATGACTTGTCCTAAAATGAAAAAATTCTTACTTGTTGGCCCGTTGGGGAGAAAACTACCCATCAATTTTTGAACGTTGATCTGTCAGGTCTGATACAGGGACGCATAAAGTAATGATACAAATGTTTAGTACTTTATATTGACGTCATAGAATAGACATTATTTAAATGTTTATCTTTTTTTAAATATTTTTTTTATATTTTTTTTGTAAATGCTTTTTTGAAGCCTACATTTTAGGCCCCAATGTTAGTGTTAAAAGAGAGGGGGGGGGGGGGGGGGGGGTAAGAAGGACAAAAAAATGTTAACTAACACTACTAAGATTATACCTATTTAAATAGAAACATTTTGCAAACAGTCATTAATCCTCTGGAGAAAAAATTATAAAAATCTGGGTAGAGAACTACCCACTCGGGCCAAAATGGGTCAATAAATAAGTTCTAATATTTGTTGTGTTGTGAATGAATCTAAGAGTAAATTCGTCTTATATAAGCTAGTAAGAAAGACACTGAACACATCAAATATTTTACTTTGCTATTATTGTCAATATGCTGCCTGTTTTTTGAGTCCCAACCAAAATTGTATCAAGGTGCCCTAACTCCCCCTATGTACAATGCACAAGCACATAAATACATATGTACGTAACTCACAGAAAACTAATAACAAATAACAATAGAAAAAATAGCTTCGTTCTTAAAATTAACACATATTTACATATGTATGTACAGGTATATCAATAACAAACTTGACACAATTCATTAAAATTATGACCAGTATTACTGTAGGTACCTGAAAATTCAATAAGTAAATGAAATGTGTGAAACAAACCCATTTTGAAGCCGTTTATCACACTTCAGGAATCAAAAGAGTTGTTAAACGGTTTGCCTGATTGGAAACTGATCTCGAAATATATTATGCATGCCTATAAGTATCGCAATAGCTTTGTGAATTTTGTAAAATTGTAAAAATTGTAATATATCAAATGCGGAAGTAACTTAAACAAGTATAATCAGAATTATTTTTTTTTATATCGTTTTTTTTATATCTTTATTTTTAATTTATGAAACAAATCATGAAATGTCAAACTATCGGCAGACGGCAATATAAAGCCATGCTTTTTTCTCTTTTTGTAATATTAACTAGTATGTAGGTACTATCATGTAATTTATACCAATAAAGAGATGAATAATAAAAAAAAATGGAACGTGTAGAAGTACCCGCGACCGAAGTGAAACTTCTTAGCTACATGTAATCGTGGATAAAGGAAGATGAATTTGTAACAAAATGAAGAGATATTCATACAATTTTTGAATTTATTGGATAATAGCTGTCCCGCCCGGCTTCGCCCGTGTCTAAAAACTTTAGTGTTACTTACAATACATACATTGTCATTTTGTTCGAAGGATCAAAGACAGTGCGAACGCACCCCAAGGTTTCCAGTCTATCAATATATATTTACAATCCACAAGTGTGGATTCTAGGTATTTGTAGTTTGAATAAAGGACATTTCGCAAGAAAGTGGCATTTGTTAGAGTGTTTTTATTTTTGCAATAATTTAAATAATATTGCGAATAAATTAATTTAAAAATCGACCTGTAATAGGCACAGGATGCTAATGAACTGGAATACGAAGTTTTACTTCATTGTGTGCATTAGTTTTTGTGTTTGTCTAACCGTAAGATTGACAAGTAAGAGCGTCACACTGAGATTTATATATTAATAAGATTCAAAGAATATTCTCCGTTTTTCCTCCTCAAAAAATCGTTGAAAAAACTTAAGAAATGGGGTCATACCATATGACATAATAATTATGTATTTTCCATCAGAAATTTTATAAGCTTTTGAAGGGAATCAAATTGTTCGGGTGTCTATTTAACCCCACTCTTGAATATATGTTCGGATATCCATTTTGCCCCGAACCACTTGTTGGCAATATGAATTCCTTAAGACTAAAGTGTTTGATTTCCATTTTACTAACTATACAGTGGCGTGCACGTAATTAGAAACGCTTAAGGTGATCGAATTGGTTTCTTCATAGCTCATGTGTTTTCACCCTAAGTATATCTAAATTTCAATTTTTCGTGTACATATTAAATAAAATTTGTGAAAAGAGCATGCAATTGATATAAAGTTCCGTTATTTTTTTATTTGTGGCCTAAACAGAGTAAAGAGCACAAAATAGGTCGTGCATATAATTAGAAACGCATGCGTTTTTGATAAAAAAAGAGGTCATATATTTGTTTTTTATTCACGGACACTTAAAATTTAATGGCATGGCCACAATTTTGAATCACTGCTTGCAATCTGCGTGGCATGTATTCCACAAATTTTTCGCAAAAGCTCTGAGGAATGGTTCCCCCAGCGACTTTCGGTTCCTCGTATAATTTTTCAAAATAACCAATTTTTTTGAACTTTAGCTTTTTTGTTGAGCACTTGCCATACGTTCTGAATTGGATTGAGATCAGGGCTACATGACGGCAAGTCTAATAAAGTCACCATATTATCTTCAATCCATTTTTTAGTATAAGCGGCCGTGTGCTTCGGATCATTGTCCTGTTCAAAGATCCAAACAACCGGTAGATTTTCATCTGCGAATGACTCCATCATATTCTCCAATATATTGCAGTATTGGAGACTGTCCATATGACCTTGAATATTATGAATTAGACCGATGCCGCACCAAGACAGTACACCTCAAATCATTATGTTCCTACCTCCATGTTTAACCTTTTGACAGGTATACTTTGGGTCAAATTCTTTCGATTTCGGAGGGCGTACACAGCATTTACCTTCGGATGAAACTCTATTTATTTTAGTTTCATCAGTAAATAGTACATTTTTCCACTAGGCGACAGTCCAATGGCTATATTTGTGGACAAGCTCCAATCGATTTTTCCTGTTCCGCTTAGTTAAAGTGGCTCCTTCCTAGCTCTTCGCTCAAAAAGCCCTGCTTTACGCAACCTTCGTTTAATTGTATCTACTATATCCTATAGTTTGCACGAAAAACTGCAGTACGAATTTCACTGGTATAGAGTGCGGGATTTTTTACTTTGTCAAACGATCAGTTTGTAGTAGTATGATCAGTAATTATCATTATCCTAGGCTTGTGGCTGACTTTTTGAACAGTTCCATTTTTCTTAAGAAGTTCTACTATGTTGGCGCAGCATTTTTCTTCGTTAAAGTGGTTCAGAATGAGTGGGTTTTAGCTTCACACGATCTGTTTTTCCCCATTATGTAAAACTCTAAAAAAAAATACTCCAAAATATCACTGTGAACAAAGTAATATCAATATGCTAAAATACCAGTGGATTCTGCCCCTTAAACTAGCAAAAAGTCTTTAATTAACAGAAATAATGTAACCGTTTCTAATTATATGCACGACCTATTTTGTGCTCTTTACTCTGTTTAGGCCACAAATTAAAAAATAACGGAACTTTATATCAATTGCAAGCTCTTTTCACAAATTTTATTTAATATGTACAAGAAATTTTAAAATTTAGATATCCTTAGGGTGAAAACACATGAGCTATGAAGAAACCAATTCGATCACCTTAAGCGTTTCTAATTACGTGCACGCCACTGTATATGCACCTATTCATTGGGTGGGTGCCCAAATTAATTTTAGAATGCATTCTTTAAAAATAATCGAATGAATTCAATTTTGTGATTGCATTCATCGACTGCATTTCGAGAGTTCAATAACAAGAATGCAATCACCATTCTTAAGCATTCAAAGATCGCATTTTTTTTTCTAGGTACCATGTAATTGAATGCAATAATTAATGAATGCATTTGCATTCTTTGCATTCATTTGCACTTTTTTACATTATAATTTTGCCGTATTTTGCTTTATTTTACTCAATTTACCTACATTTACTTACATTTTGTACCAAATAAATTAAAATTAACTCAATAAATGCACAATACTCCAAAATAAAACAAAATATGGCAAAATATTACAACTGTGATCTGTGGGAATACTACTCGCACGCACAATACTACTCTCCACTTCAGCGAATCAATTTTCGCTGTTTCTACTTTGTTACCTATTCCCTACACCACTGATATCCATACATACCACGCAACCAACCGAAGTCGAGTAAGAAGCTTCCTTAGTTAGGGGGGACCACAACTAAAGAAGCTTCTTACTCGACTAAGCACTAACCGCTCGACGCTGCTTGATTTCGGTGATCGGGTCGGACGAGACAGGTTGCAGCAAAAGAAAATACGAAAAAAGCTGTCTATACCGAAGTCACAACCCACTGAAGCTGAAGGATGGTTGACTCGCACGACCATATAACTTAAAATGGTTTGAAAGCAATCTATTGGATCGATGCAGCAATTATTCGGTTGCGATTAATATTTGTCATTTAAAACGTGGTCATTTTGTTGGCTCTGCTTGCGGTGCCCAGCGTTGCCAGGTTGCGGGATTTTTCCCCGTTTCCGGCGATTTTTAACCCAAAAGGGGAAACGGGGAAAATGAAAAATGTTTCCATTCATTGCCATTTTCAAAAAATCAATACTATTTAGATTGAAATATCACAGGAATACATAGTGCGTCAATGCAAACAATTTTATACACACGATCTCAAATTTGCATTTGGCTGAAGGTTGCCATTTTTATATATTTGACAATGTTTCATTTGAGAATGTGTTTTAGCTCCCTTAAAGTATTTTAATACTAGGTCTGTTGATTGAGGCTATCCTATCAGAAAAGTACATGGATTTGTGTTCAGTGAGAAAAATGTCTGTCCGAAACTGATCTGCCTTGCGTTCGGTGAGGTTATCCAGAAGAGAAAAATACAGAAAATCTTGCACCTACTCTTGAGGTAGAACAGACTGCTGTACAGATGTCAAAATCAGCTGTGATGGTATATTTGATTTTTTTTGAGAAATCGAAATGAGAGTCTTATTAGATAGAAACATATACTCTGATCGAAATTCAATCGGTGAAAGGGCAATCAGTTATTGTAAAATGCTATAAATAATTTGGAAAACATAACTACAATAATCGACCATGAAATTGTAATTTTGACAACTAACATAATGGGCTGTACTTTTCTGTGCTAACTTTGATCTGATATTTTTCACGAATCTGTGATTTTCTATTCTAGTTTTTCCTCGCTGAACAAAGCTACTAAAATGAAGTGATTAATGAATTTCCTCTTAAGTTGTGATTTTTAATTTTTTATTTTAAGTTTTATATTTTGTTATTTTTACCCATAGATTGTTGAATGAAGTATGTACATTATGTACGATTTAAATGTTTTTTTTTCAGTTATTTTATATACGGTAAGTGCTATTACTTTTCTATGTTGTTATTAAAAATAATAAGACTGTATGAAAAGCAGTGTTTTATTTGCAAATTACCGAAATCGAAAGTAAATGAAAAACGGTGAAAAAACCGGGGAAAATGAAACGTTAAATCGGGGAAAAAAATTATTTTTCATGCAAAAAAAGGGAATTTTTTCCACCAAAACCTGGCAACGCTGGCGGTGCCTATGTAAATTATCTGGGGTGAAATGTTTAATGCAACCATAACGCGACCATATAATGCGACCGTTTAACGCAACCTTCCGAAGTCGAGTAAGAAGTTTCACTTCAATAATAATAATAATAGTCTGCGCTTTAAGTTTACACCAGATATATGTAGTTCTTACTTACAGAAGTAAAATACGCTGTAAAAAGTAATGTTAACAACTACAACACCCGATCTAACTGCGAACAACTAATTCAATGAATAAATCGCTTATCATGCCCAAGCGGTTTATCAATTTTTGTTTAATTTTATTAATTTTATTAGTTTTTATTAGTCACTAACTCCTGCTTTATCTTTCTATTTTCGAATTTCACTCAATACTTTCACACAGCGACTTGTTTCGCTAACTCGATATTTGTTGTCAAATTGGACAAAGAAACGACGTCAAGATTATTTAGGTGATCTCATTCGCTATTTTTTTATTGTTATTTGCTTTACGAAAAAAAAATGTGTAGGGGAACCTGGGGACACTTGATCCCTTGTAAGACCTGATCACTGGCTATTATATCGATGTGGGAATGTTTTTGTTTTTACTGCTGACTGGCAACACACTATTTACCGTTGGTTAGAAGCGATAAATATTAATTTACAACTCGCGGGCAGATAGCAGTATTGTGGTGACGTGTTTTTCTTTTTTAGTTGTCCAATTGTTTTTTTATAAGTATTTTTACTGTTTTCTTAACATATGTAGGTGTTGATAATTAATACGAGTTATCTCTGAAAATTATCGAAAACGGGTTCATTTAGATAGGTCTTCGAAGGTTTGTTTTTAAAAAAAATATCGATACGTATTAGAAAAGTTTTCAAAAGTTTTCTACCCCAGGGTAGATTTGATCCCTATAATGTAGGGGAGACTTGTTCCCAAGATATTGTGCTTCAATTAGCACAATATTTCGCAGTTTTTCGAAAATATACGCTTATGATGAAAAAGTTTAAATTTGCGGGCAGAATCTATATGGAACATTGACGAGACTAGGCTAACTGCAGTCCATAAACCAAAGAGTGGTTGCTTACTTACTTACTTAGTTGGCGCTACAGCTCGAGGTGAATCTGGGCCTGCTTCTCGCAACCATTTGTGTGTGCGTGTTATATTTTTGCACGAATGGAAGGGACCTACAGTTTTTTGCCGACTCCGAACGGCGAGTTGAGAAGCTTTACATGACAAATAATACTCTTGAATGCTTGTCAGGCATTCGAAAGAGGTGGACACTGTGAAAAACTTTTAGGTATTTGTGGCGGGATTCGAACCCAAGACTGCTGGCTCAGTAGTCCGACGCACTAACCACTTCCGCTACGGTGCCCACTAAAGAGTGGTTGCTACCAAGGGGAAAAACAAGTAAACAAAATGACGTCAGGTGAGCGCGGTGAACTGGAAACTGCATGCTGTGCTATACCTGAACGCAATGGGGAACTATCTTCCCCCTTTCTGATCTTCCTACATAAAAATTTGCAGCGCCGTATGCTGTATCCTCCCATAATTAAGTCCGGATCAAGTCTCCCTGAATGGGGGACACTTGGTTATTTTGGATAGTTTTAGAAAAACTGCAATAAATATATTTTATCTTACATACTTTCTTAATTAAACTGTACAGTATGATGAACAATTAAATTGTTTATAATATCGTTAAAATAAAAATGCAATTAATGTTTTACTTTTTAAGATATTTGACAAATTAAAAAGGGGGATCAGGTGTCCCCAGGTTCCCCTACTGTTTGCTAAAGCTATTTTCAGACGATTTCCAGATCTGACAATATTGCCAGGTCTGCAAATATGCTGACAATGACAAACCACCTTCCTGAAAATTTATTGTCAAGCGATCGCCCTGATCTGACAATGCTCTGACAATACTGTCAGATGACAATTTTGTCAATCGTCTGAACATAGGTTTAGTTGTAGTTTTAAACAGATTTTACAGCGTATATACATATTTTTACTTTACTGATTTCTTGGTATAAAGAAATGGTGACGCATGGCAATTATTTCTTTTATTCTATTCCTGATATTTTCCCGGCCTGATTTTAGTGGTTACCCGTAAGTGGATTCATTTGATGTAAGATCAGAGCTTGTCCTCTGGATTCGCATTGAGTACTTTTTCGGTTCTAGGCGAGTTTCTCACAAACAAAATTCAGTTTTTTGTTGCAGGTAAAAGTTTACCGTATCAGATTGGAAATTAAGCTTTGAAAATCACTCATTTGAATACACACATACATATTTCTGCTGATATTAAAATCCACACCGTGATGTCATCCTTAAGTTCAGAAGAATCCGAACATTACCAATCCGATTATTTTGGCGATGGTTCGGATAGTGAAATCCAAGTGAGGGCCCATCGGACGATTCTAGCTGCGAATAATCCATTTTTTCAAACAATGTTTGGCGGCTCATTCAAAGACGCTACATCCAGTGAAATGACATTTGAAACCATTGATGACAAAATGGTGATTAATTTCATTTACTCGAATGAGATTAAACTTGAGAGCAACACAGTGAAAGATGATATTAAAGTTGCGAATTTTTTGCTAATAACGCCTTTGGAAGCTGAATGCTCGGAGTACTTACGAAAACAGATTGATGTTTCTAACGTCCTGGAAGCTTTATTCTTTGTGCAGCGGAATACAGCATCTCATACCTATATGATTTCGGTTTACCAACGCTTTATGGAGCTGCGCAAAACTACGGAATTCTTTTTATTGGACGTCCATCAGTTAGTCGAACTAATTTCCAGCGACAACATATGTGTTTTCTCAGAAGAGGACATATTCCATGCTATTGTGGGTTGGATTCAACATGATAGGCAGTATCGCAAGAAGATATTGAAGACCTTTTTAAGTATCTTCGCTTAAAGTTGTTATCGCCCGAGTTTATTGCCAATATCGTGGACGTATCTATGAGGACCAGTATAATAATTGAACACATTCGGCAGTCATTAGCACCAGTACCCCAGACCAAGCGAAGAATTTTGAAAGATCTTATTGCGATCGGAGGACTATACAGCTCTAGACCACACGTTACGATCGCATCTTATTCGCCTGCCTTGGTTTCTGGTTTGGAAGCACTACTGTAATGAAAAGTTAATTACTTCTGGTGGGTATCTGGGATACGGAGCTACAAATCGTGTTGATTGCTTAGATTTGAAAACTTTAAAATGGACGGAACTCTTATAAACGTTTGAAGTCGTAAACAATGCTTTTCCTCTTATGGTTATATAAACGCATATGTATTGTTAGCCTTTACCTACTGTTAAAATTTATTTTGTAAGACGCTGGGCAGAAAAATAAAAAAACTGAACACATCAATTACAATAACACAAAAGATTTTATTTAAAACTAGCTGTCCCGCCCGTGTTCTAAAACATTCGCTTTACTTTTTGTGCAAATTGTTGCTCCAGTAATGTTGTTCTGGGTAAAAATATGTTAAGAACCGTGAAATCCGACAAACATTGTTGAATCACACAAAACCTTCAAAGTCCGAATAAACAACAGCATAATGTTTCTACTATTATTTGGTTGTATGTACATAGCTACCACATGAAAAGTTCGATTTAGTAGCAAACATTTTAAAGCGAGTATACATAAAATATAAAATTTTAAAATAATTGAATAAATATTTTAGAATAGAATCATTGTAAGAAATATATATGTATATTATGTAGTAAGTATTGAGAACCTTTAGGTAAGTTACTCCAAATAATTATTCTGAAATATGTTAAGACTAATTTATATAATTTATATAATTTAGAACAAAACAAAATTATAAAAAAATTATGTGGTAAAATAAACAAATAAAAAAAAAAAAAGATATTATGTGTTATTATTGCATTTGCTCATGGAGATTGGGAAAACCATGGACGCCCCTGCCCATGTCCATGGAAAAATAACTCGATTCAGAGGCCCTACTCTCTATTTCGTTCCGAAAGTCAATCCTAATCGCGTTGCATACCTGCATCATAGTGAAAATCCGATTTTCCAGAAAAACTAATGGACTTTTTTTTTATATATATATTTTTTTAAATTAGATTAATTTTTTACATAGATTGGTTGCTTCAATGCCCGACCGAATAAAGGCGATCATTCAAAAAAAGTGAAGTAGGTACCACACAGTACTAGTAGGGTAAGATGGGGGAATGGCGGTCACTTAAGCGGGAATCGAAATAATTCTTTAGCTAAAGGACTTGGCGCAAAAAAGACTGGACTGGATGTAGCTATTCATGTAGCTATTTTAGTTCACTTTATGTCTTTGAGGTATAAATAGCTTAGCTTCTTTGCGTTTGGTATATTTTCATACATTTTTAAAACCTCTCGTTGACCGCCATTTCCCGCACGTTTGCACGTAGTCGAGGTTACGTCGAAAGACATAGTATAAGTACTAAGTTTAGCTTAGAGTGCCCGTGTGGGGCCAGTAAGTTAGAGTAAGATAGTTAAGTTAGTTAAGCTAGTTTTAAGCAGTTTTGTCTAGCATTTAAGATTTTATTGAATTCATAAATAAAAATGCATTAAAAATGAAATGGCGATCGGCCAAAAACATAGCTTTGCTTTCAAAATAAGCTAGTAAACAAAATATAGATAGATAGATATGTAGATAGATTATTTTTATTTCAGTTAAATATGCTGCTTACAAAAAAATTTACAATATTACTTAGCAGTGCCTTTTTGCCGTCAGCTAGGTGAGAAAGGTTTTTAGTTCTGTGTTACTGTTAAATTCATTCGTATTGTTAATGTTGTATATTATATAGTAAATAAATATTTGAACTAAATTAAAATGCTTCGTTTATTATTTGCTGTCGATACTTCCAAGCATTCTTCATGTAATTGAATAGCAAAGTCCAGTTGTTGCCATTTAAAATATATTTCACTTCATTTTCCTGTAGAATGACTTTTCCCCAGTGAGTTGTTCGAATTGCGCCTAGTATGGGGCAAGTTCCAATAAAATGCCTTATGTCTTCCCTCGACCGTAGGTTACACATAGTACATTCATAATTTTGTCCAGTTCTGTGTGGCATGTAGTTGAGCTGGAAAAGTTCCCCTCTGGCTTTAAAAATGTGCGAAATAGACTCAATGCTATATTGGTCATTAAAATAGTTTTTTTCCCCGAGATCGTGCTGAAGAGTTTTATAAAAGCTCCTGGATTCGCTTCGTTGCGCCTCTTCTTTAAATTTTGCAAATATGGATGCCTGAATTTTGAAAAGCAACCTCTGCGTAGCACTTTTCCAATAGGCAATATTCTCATCCAGTACCTGTACGCTATGTTCATTGCCGCCGCCATTCACTAAAAAACTGTAGGTTTCGGTCAAACAAATATGCCGCGACTATGTTTGGCAGCCGGTGCCTTGACAGTGTCATCACTTTCATAACATAGTTGAAATGCATTTTTAATGTGAAGATATACAACGGTGCTAGTCCAGTTTCCAGATGAACCATGTGGGTATGCGTACTTCCCGGTAATCTGAACATCTTCTTTACAAAGTATCTCAGCAACTTTTCAACCTCTTCGTACTGGAAAATACCCCAAACTTGGGCCGCGTAACACATTATTGACCTCATCACTGCTTCAAAAAGTTTATATTTAGCGCTGGACGGGACATCCTTTTTTGAAAGAAAACTTCTCCAATTCGTGTTAATTGCTATTTTAGACTCCTTGAGCTTTGCCTGTGGGTGCCTTTTAATTGACAGACGCGGCGTAATGATGACTCCAAGATACTTGTACTCCGACACTTTCTCCAAGTCTTCATTTCCCCAAGTCCACATTTCTTCGCGTGCTTACCTTCCTGTCCCGTTACGGAAAACCATTATTTTTGAATTGTTGGTGTTTAATTGTAAGTTCCATGCGGTACAATACTGTTGTAACTTGTTAATCATTATTTGCATCATGTTCGGTGTCTCTGCTAGCAAAACAATGTCGTCAGCGTACATAAGTAGCTTAATCCTGACGCTATTGAACATAATACCCCCAGGTAGCGAGTCTGACAGATCATCCAGAAATAATGAAAAGAGAAGTGGACTTAGAAGACAACCTTGTTTTACTCCCGTCTTCGATTCGAACCAGGGTGATACGTTTCTCCCATTCCACACCGCAGTAACATTTTTTTCATAGAGACTTTGTATGACCTTTAGCATTTTTGACGACAGCCCAAGGTTACTTAGCTTGTAGAAAAGCGAATTCCTATCGATCGAATCAAAGGCTGCCTTAAAATCAATGAAGAATGCGTATAGTTTTTTCCCATTTTCCAAGTATGATCGAGCGACACTTGTTAGTACGAATACGTTATCAGCTGTCGAGTATTCTTTTCTAAAGCCAGCCTGAAATTCGCTGAGTAGGTTTGATTCTGTGAGTTTTTCAAGGAATTGCACCGTCGCATTCTTAAAAAATTCATACGAAACACGGTCGTCGCCAGGTGCTTTGTTCAATTTAGATCGTTGTATGACTCTACTAACTTCTTCAAGCGTTATTGCATGATCTAAAGCCACATTTTCCATGTAGGGAAGAGCATAACTTAGCTGGTCTGAAATTCGAGGTTGGTTTAATAGATTTCGAAAGTGTTCCGCTAGCACATCTGCTTCGATTTCGATAGACCTTGCGAATAGGAGGCCGTTAAGAGTTCTGGCTAGCTTCCAGAAAGAGCGACTATCTCGAACTCTATCTAGTTCCCGCATCAAGTTCTGTGTGTGCGCTTTTTGTTTTTCCTTACATATGTTTTTGTTTACCCTGTTGGCCTCGTGATACATGATTTTGGCGAGGTTTGTATCTGTTTTTCTGACCAATCGCAGGTATGCGAAGGATTTTCTTCTGGCTGTTTCGCATTCAGGATCATACCATGGCTGTTTTCTCTTCCTTCTACCCATATATTGGAAAGGCTCTGCAGCGTTTGTGATACATGCTATTAGCATGTCAGTACCTCTAAGTGAATGAAGTTAACTTGGACCTACCGCGCTGACTTGACGATCCAAATTAGTTTTGTACCTTCGTGCATAACTCTCCCTCCACTGTAGTTTTGGAAGTACAAAATATATCAATAATACTAACTTTTCATAGTAATTAAACGTTTATTAAAAAATTAAAGAAATTATAGAGAGTTCATGCTGTTTTTGCGTTCACTATAATCGCATAGATGATTATGTATCTGGGGCATCTACATAAAAAGCGAAGATTAAAATAAGCCACTATTTCAACAATAAAACGTTCTAACTAATGGTAAAAGTTCCCCTATATTTTCATATAGGGTAATGCTGGTCTGTGACTGGTATTACCCTCTTCAAATGACTGGCATTACCCCAAAAATACTAATACAATTTATTTAGTCATCTCTAAAAACTTAATTAAGCTCTAAAAAATCTAACCGGCGCATTGGATGAACTAACATATTTGTAATAATAAGTGATTGCAACATATCCATTCGTTTAAGCTATGACAAACTTATCTTTAATTTAAATTTCCAAATTTTTATAGCAAAACACGACTCGACACTTTGGCGGCTGCCATATACACAACGAGTGATGTAGTATGGTGGCGCTTCGTAAATACGCTAACTCAGACGTATGCTCGAGTACAGTACTCTTATTTTTATTGAAAAGTTCCAGGAAGTTAGGTATTTGACAGTGACCGGCATTGCCCACTGACCGGCATTCCCCCATCTTACCCTTACCACCATTTTTATAAAGTAACGACATTTGTTTTCCGCAACTAAAATCTTAAACTCAACAAGCAACATAATAACTATGATAAACTATAACATTGAAGTGTTTTTTTTTTTTTTTTTTTTTTCAAAGAAGCTTGAGAAATTTTAAAATGATTTATGTTAAGTTATTTATTTCGGGAATCAGTTTATTGTTAGGTATTTCTAAAATGTATTTGAATAAATAAACGTTTTAAAAAAACCAATTTTGATTACTTGATAAATCCACTTAATGCAATTTTTCTACGCTGTCCGGATTTCCATGTGCGCAACTATAAGCAACGCTAGTCTTAGATCCACCAATGACGAGATATGATTGTTCCTTGGGAATCAAACTGGTGAGTAATGGAACCACATCAACTTAACCCTAGAAATATAATCATATTTGTATGTGCGTTAAGGATAATCATACGCTAAATTCACGTCTACTTTAAAATCGGCTATAATAACTATTTTATTTATAAATATGAATGTCTAAAATAACTGTAAGATAAATTTATATATTTATAAATGAAACATATTTTATTTGTTTTTTAAATAACAAAGCAAACTAAAAGATCATTCAAGATCACCAAAAAAACAAAGTATTTTCTTCGGACTTCAAAAAATGATAAGTTTGTACTTTAACACATTTTTTACTTTAAATTTAGTTTTAAGGTATACATATGTACAGTGGCTCACAGTGAAAATGGCCCAGCTCGAACCAACCTAATCTTCATCGAAAAATTCCACGAACTCAAGAAAAATAAAAATTGAAAATGTTCAGGTTCAATTGACTTTTATATTCTTCTTTCATAACACCAAAAACTTTAAACATTCAATTACAAATACATCAAAATAAAAGAAAAAAAAAATAAGAAATCAAATTTCATCTCGCAGTGAAAATGGCCCAGTAATATTTAAGTTCTAAAACTTGTGAAAAAAGCGTAAATATTTCAATATTTAGTACTTTTTTGGGCATACTATTTGTTTTGTAACTGATTTAAGACGATTTGAAACTAGTTCTACAAGTTTGTTCGTAAAGTCGGGACTAATTTTTACCATTCCTCCAATAACACTCTCTTTAGGTAATTTTCATTAGAAATTTCATGTTTTCGAATTTCAATTTGCAATTTTTGCCATAAATTTTCAATTATGTATAATAAAATACGGTGATTACGGTGGGGTTTTGATCACTCTTAGACAATGGTACGACATCTAGTCCCTCATACTTCCAGCCGGGTGCTTCGGATCATTTGTCTTGATTGAGCTGAAAAGTATCTTTAATTCCATCAATCTATCTTTAATTTTATGGATATTGTTTTAAATTGTTTTGCAAATATCTAAATATTGATATTTAACCATATTCCCTTCAATAAAATGTAAGCTACCAGCCTAGGATGCTGATCCTCCACCCCAGACCATAGGATGACCACTGTCGTGCTTAACTGTGGGACGCAAATGCTTAGGATTCATCTCTTTATTCGACTTTCTCCAAACGTTTACCCTTCCATCTGATCCAAAATGGTTATGTTTGCTCTCATCCGTAGTTAAAACGCTTTTCCAAAACAAAAAGTTTTTCATTATGTGGTTCTGAGCGAACTCCAATTGAACCCCTTTGTTCGTCTGGTGGCTAATAAAAGGCTTCTTCCTTGCAATTCTACCATTTGATTCAGATCTACCTAGATATGTCCGAACAGTTTCAACATTGCAATTAATCTTCAAATGCTTTTCCACCATATCTCTTAGTTTTAGTGCGCTCAGCATTGGATTTTCTTCGGATTAGTTAACAACGTTCCAACGTTCATCATGATTAGAAAACATGTTATTGGGGCTGATTTTGGCTTGTTTATAACTCTATTATCGTTCCTGGACATTCTAAAAATATTTTTTATTGTTTCTCGAGCTATTTTTACAATTTTAAAGATTTCTCTCTGGCGTTTTCCACTCATAAAATGCTTAATAATTAATTTTCGTAGCTCTATTGGATTTTTGTAACTCTATGAGGTCGCATTTTGCAAAAATTAACTAAACGTATAAATTACATGGGCGTCAACGACTTCTGCACTTGCTTTCTAATGTGGAATACATAGTAATACGGAGATAAAAAAAAATACAGTTCTAAAAGTTTAAAAAAAACAGTTATTTGAGAAGCTTTTGCTTTCTGGGCCATTTTCACTGTGAGATGAATTTCGTTCTCTTCTCCCTCATTTCCTCCTATTTCGCTGCTTTTATTATTAAATGTTTAAATTTTTCGTTGCTTTTGAAACAAGAATATAGCAGTCAAATAAAGTTGACCATTTTCGCTATTTATTTCGATGGATTTCCTAGAATTTGTTCTCAGAAAATGTATTTAGTTTGGTGTTGGCCATTTTCACTGTGAGCCACTGTATATATTTTTAATAAAAAAACAAAAAATAAAAAATAAAATAAAATTATATGCAGTTGGAACTACGTCTTCGCGACGTAGACCATAGCTATATCTCAATTTTAACGTGACTTACCTCAATGAAACGACAACCCCATGCAAGCTCTAAGCGATAAATCAGAATTCTTAAAGGTACATCCCGATCTACGCATCGACTTAAGTGTGACAACTAATAAATCCGAGAGCACACGTCAAATTGACGTAGATTATGCTTCTAGGGTTAAATATCTTCATTCAAATTAATCTAATCAATTTATCACTTATTTTTCCAAATGGTTGCTATTTACATATTAGTTTATGCTTCTACCTAATATTACGAGTATAACAGCGGACGTAGACGAGGTAGGTACACTAAAGGCTTAAACAAAAAAAAAACCGAACTCTATCCCGCAACGGAAAATCCAAACACAATAAAACGTTCTAGATATTTTCCGGCGGTGTTTGTGTGCCACTAATGGAAAATTGTTTCCATTATCCTTGTAATTACTTAACATCCACCACCCAACGCCCACCATCTGCCGCGCAGAGTATCCAACGACTACAGTACTCCTCTCTAGGGTACACTTTCGGATCTCGGACTGTCGACGCCGGATGTGGGAAAAAGTTGCCTCATTCCTGTCGAAGGGTTTGTTGTCAGCTGTAAGGATTTATTCTGCGATTTCTTTCAAGATTTTTCACATTGAAAGGTGTTGCGCTGCGCCAGCGATGGAAGTTGCGGTTCCAATGGCGGGCGAAAAGGTGGACAAAAAAAAGGATTGAGCCACTGAAAATTTGTCAAATTTGTTCAAACCACTGGCAAACAATCAACACACTGTAGCCAAATTATGATTGTCATTATTTTGATGGAAAGTAATTTTTCAAAAATTCCACGACAGAAGTTAGCAAAGTAATTATTATTATTATTTTTAATAAATAGTTTAAGCCTTTTTGTTCTCCGTATTTCTATGTACACAAATTGCAGCGCGCGTTCAGTGGTTCCCCAGTTTATTATTTGCAAAAGTAATACCAAGAGATGTCAGAAAAGTGTCTGGAGAGAATTTTTAGCAAATGATATGCATGGTTGTCCATTTTAAGATTCAAATAAGAGAATTTAAATAAAACAAAACATGGCCACCACCGGATTTTTCGCAAACATTGATATAATGACTTTTCGGCATATTTCTGGCTAAATTGTGGCCTGAGCCAAAACTTCACGGATGTTGGCTTTAAGTGGTACAAAATTTTCGGATTGTCTGCATAGATACGATAGTTTTTATAACCCTATAAAAAGAAATGCAAAGGGGTTCAGATCACATTATCTTCGTGGCCAAAACTCGAAACTAAAAGGGCCGAGGAACTGTTATTGCAATAGAGACACAGATGGAGAAGCCAGAAACTCTTTATGACTGTGCATTCACCATCCACAAACCACAGCAATTTGTGAAGCCAGTATCGCGACCTAATCTAGAAGTAGCTGAGACCACCGTTGGATACCAATTACTAGACTTTAGCTTACTTTAGGTGGTGCTACAGCTCTGGGTGCTTCTTGCAACCATTTGTGTGTGCGTGTTATATTTGTACACGAATGAAAGGGACCTACATTTTTTTGCCGACTCCGAACGGCGAGTCGAGAAGCTGATTGTAAAATGTTACTATTTGATTGCTTGTCAGACATTCGAAAGAGGTGGCACCGAGAAAAAACTTTTTAGGTGTTGGACCCAGGCTGTGATTAAACTAGGGCAGCATTGCGTAGTAGTCCAACGCACTTACCACTACACAAACCAATGCTGCAGCGGGGGAACAATATCGAACCAGAGGAAGGGAGGAGAGGAAGAAGAAAAGCCATACGCAGTCTCCATTCCAAGAATATCAAAGAGTCACGCTATATAAATAACATCCGGTACCGCAAAGCCAAGCCATGGATTCTGGCCATTAAGCGCTTCAAATCTTCAAGATAATATGCGGCAATAACTGTTAGATCAGTTGGAACGAATTTTTTGTGGATAATTCCTTTCCTATCGAAGAATGTAGCGAGCATGATGCATGACCATTGTCTTGATTTTTGAAGAGTGTTTTCGTGATATTTTTTTTAGCTTGTGGTGAATTTTTTGACTGCCGTTCCCCACTTTGACGCTTGGTTTCTGGATCGTATTCTAAACACCATGTTTCGTCACCCGTAGCAATTGTTATCCTGTAGTTTGGATCATTTCTTGAGGCCGCAATGACGTCTCTGGATCTGGAATGCCAGACTTTCATCAATTTTTGATCATCATTCAATGTGTGTGGAACAAATTTTGCACAGACCCTTGTTTTGCCCAACTTCTTGAATGGTCTCTTTGTTGATGTTTAAGGCCTGTTCTATAATTCTTAGTAAAGCATTGCGATCTTTTGCAACAAAATCACGTACTTTTTGAATCATTTAGGCAGGGCATGCGAACTAAAATTGGCCTTTTTTGTGTTTTTGTCATTCTCCGGCGTCTCTCTGCCGCCCATAAATCGTTTACGCCACTCGAAAACAACTGTTCTACTCAAACAATCATCACAGTACACTTGTTGCATCAATCGGAATATTTCTGATACGATGATGATGATTTTCACGAAGTTTTGCGTTGAATTTGATGACCGCTCTTTGTTCCATGTTAAAATTTCAACATTCAATGAAAAGGTGTTCCGAAAAAATATTTTTTATATTTGTTAAATGTCAGCCAAATGTCATGACAGATGGTAAAGAAAGATTCCAGCTTTAAAACGCATTTTCGAACAAATTGATGGCGCTCTTGGTTGCTGAGATATGGCTCGTGTCCGGACTCCGGAGTATTATTTGACACACTGTGTTTATGGCGGGCTATAATTTAACTAAAGTTATTAAGCCAATGCCACACGAGCTCCTTTTTCCGCGCTCCCATGTGGTCGCGCGCCCTGAGTATACAGAAAAATGTACACATGACGCCTTTTTGGTGGCGATCGCTCGTGTGTAAAGTTCTATTGGTCTTGTATATACGTATACTCATGGCACGGGAGCGCGGAAAAAGGAGCTCGTGTGGCATTGGCCTTAAAGTTATGATTGCGATTGTGATTTTTAAGATGTGGTAAAGTTAATAATTTTGGGGGGCGCTAGAGAGTTATTGGCGCAAATTCATAGTCAGCCCATGAAAGTGCCTATAGCCGACTATAGTTACAGCCGGCACTAAATAATAAAGCCGGCTATAACTTTTCGTTATTCATAAACACATTTTTGCTTGTGTATTAGTTAGTATCGACTTTGGTAGGTTTTTGTAAAGTGATTTGAACGAACCAACCCAAACGTCAAAAAATATTATATGAGAAATTTTAAATTTCGAGCTGGCTATAAGTTTAAAGTAGACTTTAAGGTGGCTATGAATAGCAAAAAATGTATTTTAGGTGATGTAGGTGAATAAATTCTTTTATTGTCGGCTGAATCTGACTATGAATTTGCGCCATTGATTCTAAAAATGGGCGGTAGACGAAATAAGTTTGAGAATCTCTGAATTTTAACAAACCCCTTTATTTCATAAAGCTGAAATATATAGCGGCTGTGTAGCTTGTAACTTGCCTATCATATCAGTGTTCTGCGTAACAAAGTTGCTAATACCTTAAGCAACTTCCTCCTTCTCTACCCCCACGAAGTTATGTTATAATGTCAACTCAATCTCATTCATTCTCTTTGACATTTGATTTCCGAATACTTTTCCACCGAAATCACTCAACTAAAATCGTGTTCTTCCAGCTTCCAGCCACTCAGTCCAACAACCAAAAACTGATGAAGAAAAATCTAACAACATGTCACCACCACACACCCCCCACCAATTTTCGTAAAGCAAAAGCAACGCAAAGTGAATGTTATCTCATTTCTCGTTGTTGACGGCATTCAAATTGCCTCCGTGAGAATCCATTATTTGACAATTTTTCATGTAATCTACGTTTGGGCCTGGATGAGCAAAATTTTCCAAATCATTGAAGTCATCTACTCTGTGCTTTGTCGCACTGTGTAACAACACAGGATGCAGGAGCAGGGCATTGTCGTCAATGCCTTGGATTTAAATTGAGTTACTGTTAGCTTCGAGTGGATACATTATCTAAGGGCATGCGGATGCGGATACAATATCGCCCCCGCTTCTATCAAAAGAAAGAAACAATAATCTGTCTGTTTGAATTTTTGATGCAGAAAAATGAATCTGCTCGCACATTGTCAGTGGCGGTTGGAGAAGGGGACGACCGACGACGACGCCAGGAACCCAGAGGCTTGTTCTCGTCCTCGTGCGGAATATTTGTGTTATTTTTTTTCCTATTCTGTCTTTGGCGCGGATGTGCAGGATTATTTATTAGACATCGGGTGGCAATGGCAAGTGCCATTAGGGGGGGATTCCCGAACACGAGTATAAGAGTACTCCTCCACTCGTACATCGATGTCCTATTAAATCGGTTGACATTGTTTTTTTTTTGTTTTTGTTTTTATTTAGGGGAGGAGATGCTTGGGTATCGTTTCATTATTCAAATGTTAAGTTCGTTGAAGTGGAAAATAAAAAAAAACCGAATCAAAGGAGAGACAAAATAAAGAAACGGAAAGTATAATACACCGAGAGGAAGGAAGCAACCAAGAAATAAGGACGATTTTGATTTCGCGCCTGAATGGATTGAGATAATTACATTTTGCATATCGGGGGGGCTCAGTTCATGTGAGCTCTGGTAATTTTCTGATTTAGAGCCTTCAAATGACGCCTTACTTAGTATATTCGGCAGCTTTGGCTAAGATATATGATTTTTGATGTCACAAATGTGATTTAAGAGGAGGGTTTTTATGGTGGCGCAATGGTTAATTGGGTTACAATCAAAAGGAAGAATAACGTTGATGGTATACAGTACGGGAAAACCTTATTTTGCTTTCTTTTTCAAATGCAATAATGGAGATACGAGTGCCGGCGAAGATAAAAAATGCTAATCAGAATTTTTTGAAGTCGAATTTATGTTTGATTTGTAAGAGCTTGCACTGTAGCTGTATCTAAAAGCAAATGACTTCCTTGCAGATGATTCTCTTAATGAAAGTTTCCCATTGAATAGTTAAAATTTTAAGATCTTTCATAACCGCAATCACACCACTTCCACCCTTATTTAAATTAAATGTATTTTTAAAATTTCATTGTTATGATTCATTCGATACTAGTTCTTTGAACTACAGAATGTATCCATTATATTCTTCAACTATTTATGTAAAACACTTAATATCTCTCTAACTATGTTACCTTTTGATTTATTGTGATTAGCTGAGAAATCTATCAAGCTTTTGTATTTTTTATTTAAATCCTAGTACTCATAATATTTCTCCTCAGCTTATAAGCTCTATATAATATTAAGTATTAATGAATAATGTACTTGTTATATTTTTGAATTGAAGAATTGAATAATAATAATAATAATAATAATAATTATAAAAATAATCAATTACTTACTACCCGTGTACATGGCTGTACTTTGTAAATTCCCGCGTTTAATTGTGAGAAATGTCACTCAGACTGCCAGCTGTCAAATGTTAATTGCCATCGATTCTATTGTGGAATGTGTAGTCTTTCTGCGGGGACGCATATTTTTAAACTTCTCGATCAATAACTTCACATGGGAAATAACTTCACCTCTACTGGGAAATAAATGCACATGATGAGAAGTTATTTCGCACTAAATGTGGACAATAACTTAACCAGACATTTTGTGAAATCATTTCCCACCTGTGAATTTTTCGAAAACTACAGGGGTCCCGTCAAATAAAACCGAGCAAAATAAGGTCGAATTTCAAAATTTCAACCGAGGCCCTGAGGGCTTTATTTCGTTTTCAGTAATTCGTGAAGATAAAATTTTTGTCAATTTCAAAGCTTTTAAAAAAATTTATGAGGTGCACAGTCTTTCCAAATAATAAGATACATGCATATATACCTAGTATGCGTACTAACCTTTGGAGTCCGAGGACATATGTATGTTTCCAATACAATATTTCCGGGATTTAAAAAAATAAAAAAATACATAAATTAACAAGATATGTATACTATATGTAAGATCCCTTGTATGGTTCTTTGCCATCGTTGAGTACCAAATTAGTTAAAATTAATCCAAAAGAACCCAAAAGAATGCAAATGAATGCAAAAGAATGCAAAGCTTCCAATTGAAGTCACAAGTGATTGCATTCAATGATTGCATACAATTGAATTATTATTTTTTTTTTATAATCTACACACGCTAAGGGGGTATGAATACCCTTAAAATGCTTACACACAGCGCGAACACATGAACGACAAGAACGAGAGACAGACAGATCGACGTAGTGATATGAAACTCAGATGTTAGGTTTCAACTAACTCAATGGGTGGTGCCCAGAATAACTGGAGATTTGTATTATTGAAAGTTATGCCATTGCTTATGATTCACAGAAGTTTTTCCAGATGTTTCCTTTTATTATTTGATTGTGAGATCAATTTCTTTAGCCATATCACCATCCTACTCCCAGCGTTATGCCTTTGCAGTAGGTTTTGAATTTTTGATATTGGCTTCTGAAACTGATCAACTTATTTTTATTTCATGAAAAATAAATGTTTCGGCGACATCTGGATCTGAACCGTGAACCTTCAGCGTGACAAGCGACTGCGACTACCACTACGCCACGGCCACCCACAAATGGTAGAAAAAAGAATGCAATCTTTTGAATGCTTAATGAATTGGTGATTGCATTCATTTTTCTGAAGTCTCAAAATGAAGTAAATGGATGGAATCATAAAAATGAATTCATTAAAGAATGCATTTCAAAATGATTGCATTCTTTTACAACTCTGGCAGACCGGAAATGTTATAGGTATGTTATGCACATACAGTAGAATCTCGGAAAGATGAACGAATAAAAAACAGGTACTGTTCATCTTTTCGAAATGTTCATCTTTTGGAGTAGGTACTATCTTTTGAGTAGGTACTTAATTTTGGTAAGGATGTCTTTCAACACTTTGCACTTTGCTTTTAAAATTAAATACTTTACTCGGCCTTTACCTGGTGGCATCTTTCCTCTACATAAATTCACTTCACACTGGTATGCAAGCAAACGAAATGAAATGCAAAAAAAGCAAAATCAAGCAGAAAAGAACCGTTTTCCAATTGATAACAGTTAGGTATATGAATCTACTACGAATAACTAAAACACGAATAAAGAAGAAAAGCAAATTTTATGGGTAAAGCGTTCATCTTTTCGAGTATCCAAAGATCAACCCAAAGATTACCAATAAAAAAAGACACTACCGTACCGAAATAAATTCCATGGGTGATTTATTTAAAAACGAAAAATAAGCGAATTACAATTTTACAATGTGCAAACATTACGGTTAAAGCAATTCAAAATTACTGGACCCAGTGCCAGTTTTAGCACTACCAGCACCCTAGGCGAGATTTCTACGGCGCCCCCTATCTGCTATACAAATCCATGTGAAAAGAGGAAAGAATAAAACAAGGGAAACAATGAAATAATAACCATTTATGTATTTAAAAAATAAAAAATAAAACAATTTTAATTTTTTGGCCTTTCTATCGGCAAACTCTCTTACGTATAACACCGAAGTCTATATGCTCTTCAATTTCATTTTCGATTGACAGAGCTGCCAATTTTGTCAATCTAGCTTGAGATATTGTCGATCCTAGATCGGAGTATGAGTTCATCACACAACATACAACCATTTATAACTGAATTCGAGCCTACAGTTAATTTTAATTGGAGATCATCACAGAGTTTGAGAAGGTCTGGTTTTTCTGGAATCTTTTTTTAGGTTATATAAAAAGGACGAAGATTCGTAGTACTAATATAACTGTTCAAATCATTCACTGAGTGAAATTAAGGTAGTGTCCAATAGACAGTTGAAAAATCTAACTTCGAATTTATTTTCTGGAGAAGCTGTAGGCTCATCGCGGGCAGTTTTACCAGCTTGGCATTATTCTTGTTGTGGCTTTAAATACAGGTTCAATTTTAGGTTAATTCCTTCGCTGTTAAAATGACGCTTTGAAAGCCTGTCATTCTATACTCTTCCAAGAAAGCGCAGTTTTTTTTTTTTTCAACACTTCTGTGCATTTATCGAGATCCATGTCCATTGATGGACTACTTTAACACTGCTTATTCTTGCTCCCCAATGTATTCCACTGAATAACCTCTGAAGTACCCCAAACAATGTGACGGATTCGAATTATTTTCAAGTGCACCGGTGTAATGAGCTGTGTCCCGCTTCTTAATAAGTCAAAAATAATACTCTCTTTTTTAATTCTGTCTATTGACGGGGATTCCCAATAAATGTATATTAGTACTGGCGTTCCAGTGTTGCAACCTAAATGATTTTGTCGCCAGATTTAGGGAATTTAAAACTCTTACAGTTGTCCTGGCCGCTGCCGAAAATGCAACTGGATCGGCGCCCCTTCATGTCAGGCGCCCTGGGCAGTCGCCCGTATGCGACTGCCCACTCAAAAGCGAGATTTATACATGATTTTTATCACTGTTCTTTAGTTAATAGGTACTTTAAATGATTAAGAGAGAATGCAATGAAACGTTAGACTGAATCTTTAGTAAATATTTATTTTAAATGATTAAGAGAGAATATACCAATATGTTAGGCTGGTTTCTTTTGTTTCAACATTACACAAAAGTGTCAAGAACTAGAAAAAGTCCATTTATATGGTAGTAAATAAACACTTAACAAAAACATGAAATTAATAGAAAATGCTCTGCCCCAAAGAAGACGGTAAATAATTTTTCCAGTGCTGGAAAAGATCTTTCGCAGCTGCGGAGTACGACTTCTTATTCTGATCCCACCAAATACAGAGCATGAGCTTAGATCAATGGATATTTGGCTTCGCCGTTGATGTTGATGGTTGGCCGGTCGTAACCCATGACTTTCAGCGCTTGAGATTGTCGTAATGGATCCTCTTTTCATCGCCAGTGACAATTCGATGCAAAATACCCTTCCTATTCATTGGTTTCAATTCGTATGAGACCCAATTTCCTTGCTTTTAGATAATGCCCGTGGCTTTGATACGTTTTCCTAGCGTTGACAAGTCAACTCGCAACGATTCAAATAATTCTTGAAATGCTTGAGAATAGTCTTTATCGAGCAATTTCTACAATTCTTTTTCTTCGAACATTTTCAGCTGCCTAGGTCGTTCCTTGTCTTCCAAATCGAAAGCACCCATTTTAAAACGTGCAAACCACTTCCTTGCTCAGCTAGAGCATTGTCACCATAAACTTCCACAAAAATACGATGACTCTCGGCAGCACTTTTTGATGTGTAAACATTTAAGCGCGCGTTAGCAAAATTTCTATTGGAGTAATTCCGCGATTTCGGGGACGGAATTCCGAACGGTTACGAAATTTGTAACTCAAATTTCATAGCAGGGCGATGAAATATTGATATAGTGATTGCTTATGTTTCTGGTCAACTTTTATATATACACTTTTTGTCCCGGAAAATGGCATGGTTTTTAGAAAAAAGTGAAAACACTGCATATTGGGAGGGAAAATTATAGTTATACAGCTCTTACTCAATAATGGCTTATCGGATTGAAAAACAAAAAAATAGGTGAAATTAGTAAATTTGTCCTTGATTCGTTTGAGATATAAATTATCCTCCTGCGTTATCCTGAAGCTGAGCAATGTTCAAAACCATTATTCGAAGCATCGCCCACAATTTTCTTTCAGTGGTGACCACTGTCAGCAGTCGGGCAGCAGTGGGTATCGTTGCAATTGCAATAGTGTGTGTGTGAGTATATGAGCGCGCTCTAACATGATCATAATGCTTCTGCAATCATTATCACCATTTGCGGCTCTCCCACTCAACCAATCTTAACAAATGAGGTGTCAAAAGAAAGAGTATCTTCTAGAGCAGTGATTTGGATTTTTAGTTTATAAATATTATTAGCAATCTCGCATGTAGAAAACCTACAACTTATTTACGAATAAAATGGCTACCTACTGGCCTCTAGTGGCACCTTGTTCCAAAAAATAAGAGCTCCTTTTCGTCATAGAGATCCTGATATATATAAAGACCAAGTGTAAACAAATTGTTTATATTTATAAAATCAGAGTGCATTTCGTCATTGCTCTAAGACATTATTTTCTTTAGACACGTCATTTGTGAATGTAGTTACGTTGAAATAATGTTTCTCCATAATAACTTCATTCATATGTTTTTTTCGAAATTATTTATACTAATGAAGCCTTCAATCAGTGTTAGAATCATTGACATCGATGCAGAAATAAACTCTCAGGAGGAATCACAGCTCTTGCGCTAGCGATTTAATTATATAGAAGATAGATAAGATTCTACTTTTGGCGCAGTACTACTGAATTTAGGGTATACTCCTATATGCGATTGGCTTGCATTTTATCGAGCATAGACTGGTTATAATTTACTTTCTTTCCAATAAAGTGGAGCTCTATGCCCCAGCCGCGTGATGTTTACACATAGCTCGGGACTGTTGGATACAGTCGCATCATTTTTTTCATATGTATATGTATAATACTCTCCGCAAAAAAAAATTATCCGGATCAAAGATCGACATGTTCGAAAAACTACAAAGTCACGCTCCAACCAAATACCGCGCCCAAAAGCCTTTAACCCCGGGGCTACAGCCCACTCAGCCCTGTGGTTAGGGTGGCTCTGCATTTCACGTAGATGTGTGTCCTTATTATTTTAATTCGAAATTTGGTATTTTTTAGCACAACTTTCATAATAAGAGTTGTCTATCAACAGACAACCAAGATGGTAAGTTCTTAGAGTTGTGTGCGTATTTTTTCTAGTATTATGGTAACCTTCTCAGTTATGTATTTATTGTAAGAGTTGAGTTGTCTCATATAATAGTGCCCCTATTAAGCTATTTTTTTAATATTTAAAATGCACATTGGACCAAAAGAATGTACATTTCTGGACAACACTACAATCCTACAAGGACCGCCAATCTAGCATATGACTTCCTGGGGCCTGTACCAGAAAACAACAAGTTAACAATTCTACAGACACTTGTCATAAATGCAGATTTAACAAGTTACTATAATTTCTGTACCACAAAAGAAAACCGCTCCACTTGTAAAATGTGCAAATTTCCCTTCCTTGTACAAGTCATTTGTACAAGTAATTCCGTGATGGCTAAACGTTGTGTAGGAAAATTCGAGAATACAAAAGTATTGGAAATATACAGGATTATCGTGTTAGTGATTTAGGCTAGTGATTTAGGATGGTGTTGCACAATATTCTTCGGTCATGGACACTTCCAGGCCAGTTGGCACTCACATAATAGAATGTGGGACTGCCATACCGTTTATAGAATGTTTGCCATGGCGATCGACAAACGATGGCTCATTGGTTGATGGCGCATCTATGTACATACATATATATTTATTTGTATTTTATTTATTTTGGAGACTTTACTCAGTAAGATACAAAATCTTTTAAATTAGAGTAAGTTCAGTATAAGAATACTATAAATATATAAATTATGTTATTTGCTAAGTTACAATATTTCATATTTACATATCTTCAAGATTATATATTGTATATATTTTAAAAGAAAAAAGAGAAAAACAATTAAATAAACCAATAAATCAATTCATGTAAGATTATAAAAATTAACAATTAACAAATATATTTGTACATGTTTAAATTAATTATTAAATTATTAAAATTATTAAAATCATTAAAATCATCATCATCATCAAACTAGTAAGCTCAGCATCATCATTAAATTGTCTCAAAAAGTTGTTTGAGCATCCTCCCAAACCGGATCTTACAGGTTATCATTCTTATGGGACGAGGGAGAGAATTTTATAGTCGAACGGCATTTATAAAAAATTGACGTTCAGATATTAAAAATGAGTAACGAATTGGCACCAAGTTACGAGACCTATTGGAACGCGGAAATTCAATTTTGCTTAACAGATACTCCGGTTGACGGGACTCTAAAATATTGTGAAGCATGGTTAATGTTTTAAGTTTAAATAAATTGTCTAATGGAATGCCGTACAGAGATTTGGAAAAATTGGAGATGTGGTCATATCTTCTAAGTCCATAGACATAGCGCGCAACGCTATTGAGCGCAACATTAAGTCTTCGTTTGTGCTCGTAGTCGCAGTTACAAAAAATTTCACTACAGAAAAGTATAAGAGGTATAATTAGTGACTTAGCTAACATCAAACGGGTTCTAACAGGTGTTATATGGTGTGACGCCCAAAGCATACGCAGACCTCCATAGACTTTGCCTAACGTAAGTCTAATATGGTTATCCCAAGTCAGTATTTTGTTGAAGGCTAATCCAAGATTTTTAGCAAATTCCACGAACTCGATAACTGTATTGCTGAGATATATTTGAGGGAAATATGATGTGTCGGTGGGAGTCCTGGAGATGACTATACATTTTGATTTAAGTGGATTTAAACACAGACCATTTTTACGCGACCAAATTATAATTTTGTTCAGATCTTCGTTGACCTCATGAGCACCATTTTCAACAAGCCCAAGCGGAAAACTATTATATAGTTGCACATCATCTGCGTACATGTGCATGGTGGACTTAAGTGAGCAACTAGGGAGATCATTTATGTACATAGAAAATAACAAAGGGCCCTGAGGAACACCCCGATGCAAAGGAAGAAATGAGGACATAGAGTTATTAGCAAGAACAGCTTGAGATCGTTTGGATAAATACGAAAAAATTAGATTAGTTGAAGGCGATGAGAAGTGAAACTGATTTTTCAGTTTTTCGCAAAGTAAATTGCGATTGACGGTATCAAAAGCTTTCGAAAAATCTAAGAGAGTAAGAATTGTCACTTTATCATCATCTACAGCTTGTCTGATGTTTTCCACAACTCCAATCAGAGCGGTAGTACAACTATGCTTGGGACGAAAACCTGACTGATTAGAACATATCATTTTGTTGTCATAGAGAAATTTGCGTATTTGATGGTTCATAAGCCTCTCTAACACTTTGGACAGAAATGGTAAAATTGCTATGGGACGAAAATCTTTACAATCACGGTTTTTGGGGACAGGTATAATGTTAGCTTGTTTCCAGGCTGACGGGAAGTTAGATGTTATTAAAATAGAGTTAAATGTGTGAGTTATATATTTTAGTACATGTGGCAGGATGGCTTTCAAAAATACCGGATGCATGTCGTCAATTCCAATGGAGTTGGATTTAATTGCTAAGAAGCTTTCTAAAACATCGGCCTCGTCAACAGCAGAGAAGCAAAATCCTGTCGAAGGCTGAGGGTCAAATATGCGTTCATCAAATAATTGTGACTCAGTCATTCGATTTGCAATATCAATACAATTTAATGATGTGAAATTTTTGTTGAGTTCATTACAATCGGTGGATATGAGTTTGTTGTTAATTTGCTTCCCCACTCCAATATCTCTAAGATTCTTCCAGAGTTTCGCTTTCGCAAGAGAAGGGTTTAATTTTGGAGCATAGAATCTTTTCTTCGCTTCACGTATTTCGAAGATAACTTTATTTCTAAGTGCTTTGTATATATTGTGCAATACGTCAAGTCGAATTAGCTTCCACCGTTTGTAAGCCACATTACGTTTTTGAATAAGCAACTTAATCTTATTAGTAAACCAAGGGTAATCTTTGTTTCGAAATGGTTTAGTTATAAGAGGCACATAAGAATTAAAGAGATTATTAATATTATTCTGAAGAAAGGATACTTGGTCATCAACAGATGGCATAAAGTATATTCGAAACCACTCAATTGATTCAAAATCTGTTTCTAACTGTCGGCTCTTAACATTTTTAAAGTATCGGAAGCTATATGTACAAGGAACGTAAAGTGGTGAACATTGAAACGTAGGGTAAATAAGGTCGTGACGGGAAAAACAAGAAGCGCTGAGTTGATCATAAAGAAGAACTTTCTCTAGATTACTTACAAAAAACAGATCAAGTAATGTGCTACTGCTATTAGTGTAGTGCGTTGGCGTCAGTGTATTTACTGGAAATAGATTCAGCGATCTGAGTGAGCGCAGCACTTCTGAGGGCGTCAGAGTTAAAATCTCCCGCAACAATAACGAAGGGTGATACAAAAGATAACTCATCTAAGACAGAAAACAATGCTGTTAAATCAATATTACGATATGGCCGATACACTGAGCCTAACATGATTTTATTATTGTTACATTTTATTTCTACAAATAGATATTCAACAGCACTCCCTGGTGGAGACTTACGTATAAACCTGCAATTCAAGTCGCTTCGAATGAAAATTGCAACACCGCCACCAACACGACCACTCCTATCAGACCGAAACACTGTATACCCATCCATACAACACACAGAGTCACTGGAGAACCATGTTTCACAAACACAAACCGCGTCTATTTTAGAGCCTTCAAACAAATATCGATATTCATCCAATTTACAACCCAAGCTCTGGGCGTTGATATGGCAGACCTTTAAACCTGTATGCCGTCCACCTAAAATCCGTATCATTGAGCGCGTAGTATCATTTAGTTTTATAGTGTGTGTGCTACTTACAACGGTTGTACCGATATTGGTACAACCTGCGGTTGTACAACGATTGTATCGTGTATTTCCAGCTTAAGACATTCATGCATAAACACAACGTTGTCTGAAGCAAGTCCAAGTTCGCGGAGACAGAGTGCTTTCTTTGTTGTTATGCGGTAGTTAGCTATTGATCGTAAAACAGTGCTTTTATCGCGCGGTGAAAGAAATTTTACAATAACTGGCGGATTATGTGTAGTGTTTGTGTTTCTTAAACGGAAAATATCCCGAAGAGTTGGTGGCTGGATACCTACACTGTGACACATCTGATCGAACATCGATTTCAGATTTTCGTTGGGTAGCAGAGGGAGACCATGAATAAGGGCATCACTCTGTAACTCCTTATATTGGTGACGTTCTTCATTTAGATCGATGCGTGCGACAATCTGCTGAAGTGCGTCATCATGTTTTTTTAATTGTTGTTTAAGCTTGTGGTTCTCTTGCTTTATAATTTCGATTTCGTCGAACTTATCCTCCAGTATTTTCATTCGGTTGTTCACGTCATCAATTGAACTCTTTAGATTGCATACGTCGGTGTCAATTTTGGCCGGCCGTGATTCTCTCTTCGAACTCGTGCATTTTTGAAGAGAGGAGTGAAATAATGTAATCACTTTGTTTTCGAAGAGCTTCGTCGGTCTTTGACATTTCGGTAGTGTTGTTTCCAAAAGAGATTTTTTTTTATGTTTCGGTGCTGGAGACTGCAGCTGTTGTTTTGGAGATGATGAGAGTGATGTTCTGGTCCGTTTTGCAGACATGTACACGTATGTATGTATTATATAAGTATGTGGGTTAAGTGGTATGTTTTAATTGCGATGTATGTGTGTGTAATTTAAAATGTCTAATGCAATTATAAAAAATAAAACAAAATCTAGACCTCAATATCTGCGAAACTAGGGCAGTATTTTATGGTATGAAGGATTCACACGCGAGAAAAATGTTTAGGGTGCTCTTTTAGAGAAAAAAAAACTTGGTACGTTAAATTAAACGTTTGAAAACTCGAGAGATTATTGCCACTTAATCGCGCACGTTCACTCAGCAACACATCGTTGAACTCTAATCAAAACATATATTAATGAGAATTCCGTCGATTGTACCGCAAACTTCCGGCATGTCTCGCTTTTCAAATAAATCGTTGAATATAATGTTTTCAGGCCAGCAGATGTAACTTCAACTACACAACGGCAGAAAGTTTTCTTACCAACGCCATGCATGTCACTGAGCTCCAGAACCAAGCCAATGAAGAGTTTTAAATAAGCAAAGTTGTGTTTCACCTTCATCACTCTAGTTTTTTTTGTTTATTTACTTGTTTTGACAAAATAAGACAGCATATCTAACAATATTTATAATAATAAATAGATAAATCGATTCATCCGAATCAAAAAAACATTGAACATACTTTAAAATATTCTGCACTCGGGCGCACATGAATCTGCACTGACGAAAGTTAAAAATATGAATACTTACAATTTAGTACGAACCTCCCTTTCCCACACTTCAATATACAAATGAAAATACAGTTTTCATTTAAAAATTGGTGCATCAATGAGACAAGAGTCATTTAAGATTTAAATACCTTTTTGAAACCTCTTAAAACCTGACTTGTTAGGACGTTACAATTCTCAATTCACACGTTAGATTTTTTTTCATTATGTAACAATTAATTGTTAAATTTTGTCTACACTTGTAGCTTTGTGGTACAGAAAGTAGGGAAATTGTTTATTTCCCAATTGTAAAGGTTCACTTGTACACTTGTTAATTGTCAAGTTTACTTGTAGTTTTGTGGTACAGAAACCATTGTTACTTGTTAAAATTCGCCTGTTGTACAAGACTTGTAGTTTTCTGGTACAGGCCCCTGGAATGTAATTCATTTGCAATAAACCTACGACCCTTAACGTTCATACTGACGTCATGTTAGTCAAAAAATTAAAACTTCAAACATGCATACGTCATTATTATTTACAAAGCCTTGGTACAGGACCGAATGTACCTACTCTCTGCACCAAATTGACTTTTTTAGAGTCTCTTCGTTGCAAATTATTCTTAAAGTCTATTTATGTCATAATTTGGATTACACAACATAATAGAAGATGTCCTCTATATGTATATGAACACATAGTTGTAAGGCGAACATCCTTGAAATTTCAAACCTCCTGTCACAACTTGATACCCTCATTTATCCGTAGAGTGGTCAATCCCCCCATTATTGCATCAATCCAACCAGAAATACTTTTCGTACAAAATTTTAAAAATTTAAAGGATTAATTCCATAATGCCCACAAAGTTACCCAAAAAAATTCAATTCTCCAAGAAAATAAAATACAAAAACTCAAAATCATAAAACCTGCAAAACTTCTTCCGAGTTCGATGTTCGAGGAAAAAAAAAACCGACCATGCATATACTCGAACGTATCCAACAAGAATCCGATTGGAAATGCCACATTACCATGAAAGGCGATGGAGTAAAGGAGCACTGGGAGGAACATGAACATCACATGGTGCAATTTTCTATTCTCCAGGATATCTGAAACCCATTACCAAAGATTACACCTCAAATCGCCTCGCTTGGGTAGATGCAATGCATGCGACTATTGCAGCATCTTCATCATCATCGTCTTCATCGTCGTAGTCGTGTCGTTTCGGGAAGGATAAGCAAAGCATACTGTGCACACTCGACCGTATGCCAGCAAATAGCATCTGTACCGTTAACGTTCCAGCGTACAGCAGGTAATAGAATCCTTAAACATGAAAGTCTTCAAGTTTTTGGATTATGTTGTGTTGTACATATATCCCCGCTACCGTTACCGCTATTGCTCCCTGTATGTGATTTAGGGTATGAGATTACGAATGACAGGTACTCGTATAGTGTTTGTGCGATATGCGATATGCGATAGGATATCGGAGTTGTAGGTATATGTATGTACATATATCGAACACAAATGCATTCGGAATCACACCTCTTCCAGTTAGTGATCCAGAAATCCGAAAATGTGTTTAATTAAATTATATGGAATCGTTTGGAGGCAATGAGTTCTGAAAGTTTTCCATTAGTTTTGTTCGCAATGATACGACATACGAGTATGCCGAAATTGATATTGATTTTAATCTGCACTATTAAGTTTGTTTAGAAGAAGATTGGATTTCAATTGAATTTTGATCTTTAAAAGTTTCACAAGCACAGAGCGGTTTCCAAAAGTTGAAAGAGACAACAATCTTGGGGGTTTTGGGTTTCGTACGAGTACCATGCGGTCACGTCCGTAACGATGTAATGTTGTGTGACGTAAAGTAGATGTCTCGCAAGGACTCTAGCAAACTTAATATGTATACTGTAGATTCAAAGTTGTGTATCTGACAGAATTTTGATAGTGACATGTTTTTCTTTGAGGTTTGTTTTTCCAATTGGCAACACTTTTTCCAGCGACAAGCAATTTGACAGTTGATCGCTGATTTAGGCTTAGTTCGGTTTGCCATGAATGGTTTGCGATTTGTTCGAATTAATTTCAAAAATTTGTGGGAATACAATTTGCGGAACTTATCGTGCACCATTTTGTTCAGCGATAGGTCTCATTTTTGGTTGAATGGCAAAGTTACTGCATTTAAAGTGAAGAAAATCCACAAGTCATTATTGAAACAAAAAGTCACCGTTTGGTGTACCTAGTCCTAGGCAGATTTGTATCCCCTGGATTATTCTTTACTGTCAGAACTGGAGAGCATTGCCTGCAAGACTCCTCAAAGATATTTGGGAAGCGTCAAAGCAGCATTAACCGCAGCAGCGTCAACGATATCCATGGAAGTCCGCTATAGCTCAATGGCTACGACGTTTGAAAGCCCGTGTAAAAGCAAAATGCAGTCATTTCGAATGAAACCAATTTTTTTAATAACCAATATTATGGTCAAATAAATGAAACAATACAGAATACAATATGTTTACTGGTTTTTCATGGCAATATCAAGTTGATCTAAGTACATTTAAAACATAAATTTTAAAGGTATCTCTAGTGCAATTTCTAAAAAAGTCTAACCTAGTACAAACTGAATTAGCTTCCCTGATGCAACTAGAAACCGGTTCAATGCGACCATAATTTGATCAATGCATTTGCTCATAAAAAAGGACATGATCTCTAGAAAAATAGCTTGGAACACGAATAGATATTAGTGCAAGAAGCTGTGGACATTTAATATAATAAGTAAGTAAATCTCTAATGAACATTATCGCAAAATAACTACGTCGATTTACCAGACTCTGTATACCAAATAAGAGACATCTAGTTTCATAAGATGGAATATCATTACCCCAGTGGAGTACATAAACTTTGTAATATTCCTTTGAATTTTTTCGATTCATGCACTCGAATTATTGTAATAAGAGTTCCAAATCGTACTCAATCAGTGACCGAACGAGAGAGGAGAGATAAAAAGAGTTTTTATAATATAAGTATCTATGCATGATAAGTGAATAGCACAGAAAACTTTCCAGGAAAACCCTTCTGTGACAACCGGAGGAGCTACGAAAATTGCGGGAGGGCTAAGTAAATGAAAATCCAGTGTCTAAATAAGTCAAAGAAACTTGTGGGTAGCTATAACTTCAACATATTCAGTACGGGACAAGGACAAACTCCTCATAGGAATTCGGTTCCTCACGGGATACTATAAACTCAAAGATCAGCTCAGGAAGCTAGATATTTCAGGCTCATGATAATTTTGCAATTAATCGAGTAGAACTCGAGAGCTCATACTGGACGAATGTGGGGCACTTACCCAAAAAAGGCTCAAGTGTCTGGGAGAAATACCGGGATTTCTCAGGGAAATTAATCTAGATGGGGTGCTCCTATAACCAACACATTAGGTGGGAGCTTATATCTCTCTAACCGATTCCGACAAGAATACTGACGAAAGGGATGTTCTATTAGGGGGCACAATAGTTCTAAAGATCGCGGTCCAACACACTCGATGCGGTTATGATAGTTTTCGGGTGAATCCTATCGACTGCATTAAAATTAGAATTGATGTGCTGGAACAGATTGCGATGCATTGCATACAATAAGCTTTCGCGTTCGAATGCCTGTTCATTCAAGTTATAACAAAATAAAAAGTATCTCAACGATAACTTAAACCACCGATCGCATCTCGGAAGATAAGTTACAAAACTAAAAAAGAGGAAAAACTCAAATACCTTTGTAAGTTGTATCCTTGTTTCCTTGTCGATAACGTAATAATAATACGTTTACATAGTGACCTGCACTGAAGAGCTTTGTAGCTTGCCAATCTCTTACTGATTTTGGTTGCAATTTGGTTGCATACTTTTTATTTCCTTCTTGTTGTGTAGGTATGGTAGATCAATATGAAGAGAACAAAGATATATAAATATGCTTAGACACTGCACTGGCGCTGCGGATATCCAAAGAACAAAAAACTAAGAAAACAGCCATAGCGGTGAAAAAGAGTGCCGGAGACCACAAGAGCAATATAAACCAGAGCGCTGCCAGAGAACCAACTAGGAGCTACACAAATGCATCATTACATGTCCTTAAAAAAACAGCTACATACATACATGCTAAGTATTTACATTCGATGCGAACGCTGCGATAAATAAACGCCTACAGTTCGATAGCAAAATGCAGTGAACTGAGTCTGCTTAAATTTGATGGTTGGTTTTGTCTTTGTATGCCAAATTTAAGATCAGATGCCAGTATGAACCTCAAAACAAACAGTCCTACCAAAAGTAAAGAAACAAAAACAAAACTATTCCCTGCATCATAAGTTAATCCTTCCTAGTGACATTCTGCCAGTGACGAATAATTCACGCATTTATTGGTCGCGAATCGCTAATCGAATTGACTATTTACATCAATATAGCAGAGAAGCCGCCGCCAAATATTAGCATTCAGAATGAGGTATGCTTAATTAGGCATTATTTGTGCTACTAATTGGCCAATCCGATTGGAAACCATTCCGAATCTAGTAACTGAACCGAGAGGCATACATTGAGTTCATCATTGATTTACGGCCGCCGCCGCGCTGCACGTATAGCTGCGCCATTGAAGGGTCAATAAAGCAGGACTAGCCCGTATACTCTTGACTGTGGTGGTTATCATCTAGCCAGCCAGGAATCGCCACTGCCTATCCCCAGTGCTGGAATATTTTTAATACGAGTATACTCCTATCGTCGTCGTCCTGTTTAAAGTGCTGGTGTTTTGCATTTAGCCATTTCTCATATGAAAACGCGGTACTGAGTATTTTTGGATGCAGTCGACTGTAAACTGTGTACGAGCATATGACATCGATATGTTTATTTAATGTGCAATGCCAATTCGTATAATGAAATTTTAAAGAGCTCCGACTCTTACAATGGGCTAGGACTCTGACACCACACTCATGAGGATTTCGACGATGAAAATTTGCATAAAATGTGATTTTTGAATTTGTGTTCGTCGCTCGTTTTCGCTTGTTTACAGTCAGCGCAGTGGTGAGTGAGTGTGCAGCTATAACTGAACAAACGTCAATTAAGGATTTGAGTTTATTTAAGGTTTCTGCATTTAGCGCTGATTGTACTCGCAGCTGGAGTAGAACATCACACTGTTTTGTGAGCTTTGAGGCGACAGAATGGTTCTAATCGAATTAGGTTGTGTTCCAATAAATTTATGTGGCCATTGAATAACGTTATTTATTTGGTACTAGATTTATGAACTGGACGCTGCTGCAAAGATTTAATAAAAAAGAAAATCCCCTTATCTGCAGTTAACTTTTAATTGAAGTGTTTTTAAGTATTTATTAGCAAATGTCCCATTCGGAGTTCTGATAAGGATAAGATTCGATAACTTGCAAGACTTCAATCCATTGCAGTAGATCACAGATAAATTTAACCTCTCGAGACGAGAGCCACAAAACGCTACTTATTTTTTTTAATCTCTTATGAGATAAGTCGTAATGGACAAAATGTTACTTCTATCCTTTTAAAAGAATGGAAAAATATTTGAACTTCCATCGCGTCTCAGCGGGTATATTGGAAAAATGTGCGGACCTGGAAACATACAAAGCATGGTCTGCTGAAGGACCAAACTGTAGGCTGACATGATCTCAATATCGAATGTCGTCACTAATATTATCGGACGACAGTCTCCTACTATGCAGGGAATAATAGAGGAGCCAATTTGACTGCTTCAGACAGAAAAAACATTATCAAGATCCGAAAATGTGGAGTTGGATTGGAACACGACAACTTAGAGTAAGACACAAATACAAGTTTTATAGAAGTTTAAATAAAATTTTGTCTTCACTTATTAGAACAACAACAACGAAGACAGTTAAGAAAGCACAAAACACAGTGACTTCATCGCCTTAAAATACAAGAGACTGGAGCTGGAGCTGTACAAAATACATCTAGATGCATGGAAAAAGAAAAAAAAAACTTGGTTTTACCACCAAGCCATTTAACATCAAGTTTGGGCTATGAACGCTATAATGCTAAAGAAGATATACAATCAGACTACTTGGTAGAGTTTTCCAACTAATGAGCAACTTTCAGTAAATACAACAATTATCGCTAAAGTATAAGTAGGAAAGAGTGGGGTAGAAGTAACAGGGGTAAGTTTTAACAGCTAAAAAATGAAGGGTTCCCCTGAAAATTAAAAGTCGCGCGAGAGAGAAAAATATTCGTCTTTTCCAAAGCAAACGACGTATCTACTTCCGTTTTGAATTGATCGTCAGTGGAAAAAGTTGTGGGTGGGGTCCACGAAATTGAGAGATTTCTAACTTTTATTTTATTTTGTTGCTATTGTTAGTATTCCCAAGAGATTTTTTTTTTATTTTATTAAACTTTATTTCATGTAAATCACTTAAAGCTAACATCGAATGTATTACATATTTCTAAGTTAATATATAAAAAAGAAACTGAATTAAAAAGAGCTTTAAATGACAATGAAACAGTTAGGAACATTCAATTGTCAAATGACAAGAGGCGAATGTACCATTAGTTACTGAACAAACAAATATAGATTTAAATATTGATGGGGGTCAATATGATTACATAAAGAGATACTAAAAAAAGAAAACAATTCAAAAAACTTTAAGTTATTACAATATTAAGTGCTAAGTATGCATTGGATAATGATTGTAAAGGGTGATTTTTTAGCTGGTTTGGTTTTGGCAACACTGGTTTTGACAGCTGACGTGTGTTTAGTACCTTGTGTCACTGTCAAACAGCTTCAGTTTGGTTTGCAATTTAACCATGGATCGTCTTACAAATGAACAACGCTTGCAAATTATTGAATTTTACTATCAAAATTCGTGCTCGGTTCGAAATGTTCATCGCGCGCTGCTTCCATTTTATGATCGGCATTCTCGACCTTCTGAGCAGTCTATTCGGAAGATTGTGACCAAATTTCGCACCAAATTTACTTTGTTGGACATTAAACCACCAACACGTTTACGTACTGTGCGTAGTGAAGAAAATATTGCGGCCGTATCAGCTAGTGTGACAGAAGACCGCGAAATGTCGATTCGGCGCCGTTCCCAGCAGTTAGGCCTTTGTTACAGCATACATTTTTGCCCGAAATGGAAGTTCTTGACTTGCATGATATGTGGTTTCAACAAGACGGTGCCACATGCCACACAGCACGCGAAACAATGGCGCAATTGCGAGGCGAGTTTGGTGAACAGTTAATTTCACGTTTCGGGCCGGTCAATTGGCCGCCTAGATCGTGCGATTTGACACCATTAGATTATTTTTTGTGGGGGTATGTCAAGGCTAATGTCTATAGGGACAAGCCCGCTTCGATTGACGCACTGGAAGCCAACATCCATGCATTCATTCGTGAGATACCGGCCGATATGTGTGAAAGAGTATGCCAAAATTGGACTCAGCGGATGGGCTACCTGAGACGCAGCCGCGGTCAACATTTGCATGAAATTATCTTTAAACATTAAATTGCAAGGTTCAAACTATCGATTCAAATAAATATTTCATTCATTTTTTCGAATTTTTTGTGTTTTTTTTTAAAAAAAAGTTCTCAACCTCTTAAAAAATTACCCTTTATATGTAATTTAATAAAATCTTAAAAAGGTAAATTGAAAATGAGTACATCAAACCACAACATTTAATAATGAATCTATTTCATCATGATTGAAAGAAAAAAGTAATAATTTTAAGTCTTTCAAGAAGAGTGATTTACTTCTCTCACATCTCAGACTAACAGGTAAACTATTAAATAAACGAGGCGCAGTGACTTTATAGAACAGTGAAAAGTGGGATTTATTTATGTTGGGTATATTTACTAAATACTGGTCATTCACACGTAAACTATGCGAACCATACAATCTCGAGGCAGAGTACCCGGATTTTTCAAAAAATATTTTCAAAACTTTATAAAAATATAGATGCTTAAGGGGGAGAATCTCGAGGTTTCTGAATAACTCAAAGCTCTGAGTTCTGCGGTTAACTTTACACAAAATACGAATTGCATGCTTTTGCTTAATAAGCAAAGGTGTAATTTTATTAGAGTGAGTACCACCCCAACATGTCAACCCATATTGCAGCTTAGATTTAAATAAACCATTATAAATTAATTTTAAAATATTCTGACTACAGTAAAGGCTGAGGTGATAAGACTGTCTCAAAATATTATTAAAGTAATTTGTCAGACTTAGAGTGTGGTCTTTCCAGCTTAACCTTTTGTCCAATATTATTCCTAAATACTTAAAACTGTCAACACGTTCGATATTAAAGCAATCCATGGAGCATTGTGTGCTTGAATCAAAAGTGGTTTTGCAAAACTGACGTGTACAAACATTCAAATTACATTTAGGACAACTGGGTGAATGATAACTCAATAACATATCTTCACAGATAGAACCCTTGATGTTGAATAACATAAATTTTGTTTTATCACTTATAATTAGTTTATGTGTAAAAAACCATTTGCGCAGAATGTCAAGATCATTATTGACTGCAATAAACAAATTAAAATAGTTTTGTTCAGAGTAGGATAAGGCAGTGTCATCAGCAAATGCTGTTATTTTCCCCTTAAAACATTGAAAGAAAAGTGAATTTACAAAAATTAAAAAACAAGATCGGGCCCAAAACGGAACCTTGAGGAACACCTATGTCTATACCTTTTTCCGAACTTAAGTTATCCTGAACTTTAACTTTTTGTTTCCGGTCACTTAGATAAGACGTAAACCAATCATGAACAAACCCCCGAAAACCTACCCTATAAAGTTTATGAAGCAGCAAGTCGTGGTCCACCATGTCGAAAGCCTTAGTGATGTCAATAAACAGAGAAGCAGCAATCTCGGATTCATTTAAGCTATTATAAAACTCACCACAGAGTTTCAAGACAGCTTCTTCTGTCGATTTACCTTTTCCGAAACCGAATTGGGAATCGCTAACGAAATTACTTTTGTCCAAAAAGGCTAGCATTCTTGATTTCATAGCTTTTTCAAATTTTTTAGAAAAAACAGGTAAAAGTGAAATTGGACGGTAATTGTTGAGACTCGTAGTTTCGCCTTTTTTGTGTAGCGGAATAACAATTGCTATCTTAAGGGCACCTGGAAAAACTCCCTTTTGTAAATATATGTATATAGATATGCACTTATGTTTTGGCGAAGTTTGATTACGGTGTTTTTTTTTATAGTGATCTTTGTATTAAATTTGATGGCGGGGCTAGTTGTAACATGTTAAAATTCATCACATCATCAAAACTGGTTGACCAATGCCAAGAAAAACCGAGTCCCTTATGTAAACAGGCTAGAGTCACTCTTCTCTGAGTTCCAGGACAAAGAGAGTCGACGAACTAGCCAGGAGCCAGCTCACTAGAGGAAAATGTTCATATTCCTATAGGTGCTGGTAATGACAATA
Source organism: Brachyopa scutellaris (assembly GCA_949775065.1). Lineage (NCBI taxonomy): Eukaryota > Metazoa > Arthropoda > Insecta > Diptera > Syrphidae > Brachyopa > Brachyopa scutellaris. The sequence continues at coordinate 79,638,945 of OX459114.1, read as the reverse complement.
TATGATTCTCACACTTCTTAAAACTAGCTGCTCTCAGGGTGTTAGGTGGACTAGTCTTACAAACTGTGTCATATCCAGAAAGATATGGCCAAATTATAATAGGTCAAAAACAAATGAACGAGAGTCATGTAGCGCATACCAAGCAAACCACTCTTCTCTTAAAGAGATATCCGAGAAGAGGATTGGAGAACTTATCCTCATCTTAAACTCCACAGGGTGGATATAACAGGGTGGGACTAACCCTAAATATTGCTCTTCGATTTGAAATAGGTTTGGCTAACTAGTTTGCAAGATCTTAAGAACACCATCAACTTTAGTAAAAAGTGTTAGAAGTAACCCCACTCTCCCCTGCCAATATCTCTAAAATAATACACTCGGACTTGTATCTTTCAGGCCGAACTATGTGTAATTTAAGAGTGTGCGAGCACCTTGAAATTGGAATAAAAGACGAAACTATCCATTATACTCGCTGACAGTCAAGCAGTACTGAAAGCCTTAAGTTCCTATTCGTTTGACTGCAAATCAGTAGGAGGTACTACACTTCTTCAATACCCTTTAGGACTTATATAAAATAAATAACGTCAAAATCTGATGGATACCAGTGCATAAGGATACTAGTGCATAATATTGATGGATATGAAAAAGGCGAAGAACTGGTAAGAAAGGGTTCGGCTGATTTGTTCTACGGTCTAGAACCGTTCTGCCGCATTTCGAACTTAGCAAAAAATTCAGCGGTTAAAAGTTGGGAGACGGCGTAGGTATGCTACTGGGAGAATATCGAGGGTCTTAGCGGTTAGAAAATCTAAAAGAGCTATAAAGCACAAAACTCGGTCCTATAATTCGTTTATTCCATTTGGGATATTTTCGTAGCTTGCTAGTTGCGTTTTCAAAAAAGCTCAAAGGTTTTCGATAGGATTCATATCTCGGCTCTGTGCAGGCCATTTCATAGTTTCAAATGTTTCACTATTTATCTAATTGTTTTTTTGAAGTGAATACTTCTTTAGCGACGTATTTGTTTTTGAAAACGAGTGACGATAACTGCATCACGATAGATTTCTATAACTGTATTTCGATAACGTGGAAATGATTCCATACAGGGGAAATATGTATACAGAAAACATCAGCTGTCTGTATGTCTGTCTGTCCGTCTATCCGTCCGTCTGTCTGTCCGTCCGCCTGTCTGGCCGTCTGTCTGTCTGTCTGTCTGTCTGTCCATCCGTCCGTCTGTCTGTCTGTCTACCTTTTAACATCTAAACCGCTGAACCAATTATTATGCAGATAGATAGTCTGGGACCTAAGGTGGAAAAACCGCTCGCTAGGGGGCGCTGGAGTCAAGTTATTAACAAAACCTTTTCACGCCTAAACCGCTTAACCAATTATAATGTAATTTGGCAGAGAGATAGTCTGGGACCTAAGGAACGACTAAGGTGAAAAAAACCGCCCGCTAGGTGGCGCTGGAGTCAAGTTATTAGCAACTTCTTTATTAACTGACCAAAATGGTTCATATTGACAATTAACGTTGGTATAGTACCAAAAGAGAAAGCTACAAAAACTGGACCCGATGGGTGGCGCTGGAGTCGAGTTATTAACAAATTCTTTATTTAATGCAATTTTGAATAGCTGTTCCTTTCATAATTTGTATTACAAAAATATAGTCAAGCTTACATTCATATTTACTAAATTTTATTACACATTTTCCATCGATTGTACTAGACAAATTTCTTCTCTTACACATTACACATACACAACTGCTTTGGATTGCAAAAGTATTCACTTCCCCCGTGAGCTTATGCGGATAAGGCTCACACATTTTTTTCTACTATTTTTGAGGAATGTTTTGGATTATTATCCTGTTGGAAAATCTCCTTGTCTATAATTGTCATCATATCGACGGCAACTGGCAAATTTTCCTGCAAAATATTGCGATAATGTTGCTTTATCATAATACCATCAATTTTCACCACTGAATCGACACCACCAGGCGTAATACGACCCTCACCATGCTGTAGTTCTAAAGGACCTGGGGAGTTTGTCCAGTACCAAGAACGCCCATCTGACTGAAGCGGCTTATTTTTTCGCATCAGACCAAATAACCAACAAAAAAAAAAAATAATAATTATAATTACCATAACCAAAATAAGACAAAAATAAATTCAATATTACCCGCCTACAATTATCAAAGATCCAGTGTTTGTATGTATCTCTCCAAGATACTTACTTACTTAGTTGGCGCTACAGCTCGAGGTGAACCTGGGCCTTCTTCTCGCAACCATTTGTGTGTGCGTGTTATATTTTTGCACGAATGGAAGGGACCTACAGTTTTTTGCCGACTCCGAACGGCGAGTTGAGAAGCTCAATCGTGACAAATGATACTCTTTGATGCTTGTCAGACATTCGAAAGAGGTGGGCACTGTGAAAAACTTTTAGGTGTTTGCGGCAGGATTCGAACCCAAGACCGCTGGCTCAGTAGTCCGACGCACTAACCACTTGCGCTACGGTGCCCACCATTCATCTCTCCAAGATGCGGCCTAATAACCCATGCCATTTAAGCTTCGCAGATGAGTTCAAATACTTGCTTTTGGCAAAATTGGAAGCCCGTCCTTTGGTGTAGAGCTTTTATCCGCTACTAAAAGCCTTACAATTTATCTCTTATTTTGCTTCCTACACTATTCACCATTCCGTTGTCAAGATTGCTGCCTTTCTTAATCCTCACGACGCGACGGATATGTGGCTTCTTTTTAATACTCTCGCGATAAGTCTGGTAGGTTTTCCTTTTTTTTAAGCCTAAAATTTACTGGCCGAACACAATGGTGAAGCTGCAGTTGAAGTAGGGAGCGCTGTCAAAGTTAAAATACATGTAAACCCTATAGCGCGAACACAATGCGTAGTTACAGCTGTAGTATGAATATATGTACATATGTATATGCTGAAGCGCAAAGTTCAGCCAACTTCAACTTTCGAACGTGCTGCGCTACTTTCCATTGTGTTCGGGCAGTTAGGCTTGGCTATTCAGCGTAGCTGCAACTTTACTTTACTTTAGGTGGCGCTACAGGTCGTGGTGAGCCTGGGCCTGCTTCTTGCAACCAATTGTGGGTGCGTGTTATATTTTTGCACGAATGGAAGGGACCTACAATTTCTTGCCGACTCCGAACTGCGAGTTGAGAGGCTCATTGACAGTTGATAATCTTTGATTGCTTGTCAGGCATTCGAAAGAAGTGGAACCCTGAAAAAACTGTTAGGTACTGGGATTGAACCCGGGGAGCATTGCGTAGTAGTCCAATGCGCTTACTACTACACCACGGTGTAGCTCCAGCTAAACTTGTAAAACGTTCCAAAGCTACCCCCTCCCATCGGTTTATTCAAGATTTAGTTGACGCATCTATGGTCCAATTACCCTTTTAAGACCAGCTCGTTAAGGCACTTGAATATTCCACGAAAGTATTCGCATTATCGATTTCGAGTAGCGTCCCTTTTCAATCGTTAAAAAAAGTTTCTGACCCAAACTCGTAGACACACATATCGGGTGGCAGAGCAACTTTCACCTTGCAACCCTCTTTATCACCGACAAAAAAAAAACCTCCCCCGCATACAATATGGTAATTCGCCTTCAGAAAGTTTCATTTCGCAAATGAACGAAGGCAAACAGATTAATTTACATATTTATGTATCCATTTCGGAGATTTACCTGCGTCTTTATCTCAGGATGAATGACTGTTGGAACGTCCATAAATATTCACAACCAAAAGAATTCATAATTCCTTGGCGGTACATACGAATATGCGAGCAGTGAGTCCTGCTATTTGACTCCGTCGTCGTCCTTTTGTACGAGTAGAAGACGTCTTCGTATATATGTACATATGTATGTATATACATACATATACCCAAAAGGTCAGAAGAAGAAGAAGAAGAAAATCCGCAGTGGTTATTGTGTGTTCGGGATAATGATCTTTAGTAGTAGGAGTGCGTCCATTTTATTCCTTTAAAAAGAATTCCATTGTTACACTAAAGAAGGTACATATTTTGAAATATTCGTATACATAGAGCCCTGCAAAGGTTTAACAAATATGAACCAAGGAAGTACATAAAATCAAATCTAATAAATGATGGCTGCATGCGTACCGTAAGGATTCCGAAGGCATTTAGTGGAGGATGATGACTGAATCCTACTGGGCTGAGCCTATCATTATCATTGATTTATGATGGGACGAGAGACCGCTTTGAGAGTGAAAGCGGGTTGAGAATGAAAGTTACATTTCTATTCTAATGGGCTAAAATTATGATTAGGATTGCTCGTATCATTGAGTTTTGATATTTTTAATTTTCGTTATACCACAAATAAAATGCCTCAAAATTTAAATTTATTTATTTGTACAAACAGACATACCCTTTGAAAGTACTCTCAGAAAATACTCTGTATTGCGAGGCATTAAAAGAACTCTAAAACAGGCATACTTTATAAAAACGAGTCTTTATTTGTTCAAAGACAGTTGAACCAGTAGAGGGTGTTTTTGTTTAAAGACTATCCTACTATCCTATAACTGATCTAAGCTTTGAAATAAGTTCTTGGCGGTTTCCTACGCACCAATTTTTTTTCGAACTATTCCAACTATCTCGTTAGTGTCGGAAACAAGATTACGTGTGATTGCAAGTGGGGAGATGACGGCTAATTTGCTTTTGAAGGATCTGTTCATAAAATCTCAGATATCTTAACGATTGAATAACGATGTTGAACGATGCGGATCACCTACAACGAAATTCCTTACTTTGAGTGTGTGCTATGATAATACAAACGATTAATTGTACCTGCTTGACGAAAAAGTGGCTGTCTTTTTCAAATCTCTGAATCAAGTGCTATGAAATCTTTTTAGCTACTTAGACTCGCTTTCTGCGGTATCAGCATCACCGGAATCATCGGACTCGTTGGCGATTGACAATTCAAATCAATAGCGCCCTTCTGGTCTAGATTTTTCAAAAAAATCGATTTTTTTTTTTGATATTTCAAAAGTATAGGCCTTAAAGAGTATACTGTTAAATTTTCGTATTATCTAATATTTCCAGTATTTTGACTTCTACAGCCTATTTATTTTCTGCATACAGAAATATTACAGTAGTAGTAAATAAGTTTAAACTCATTTATCTCGAAACTATATTTTTCTGCACGGTGTGAGACAAAAATAAAAAACTACTCGACCGATTCTTCTCAAATGTAAGTATGTTTTTCAGTAGAAAAATGGCTACAAGGCACAGCGATTGCCGAAGTAGAAGGCATTTTTTTATACACGGATGGTTCACACATTAACGGATAATCGGGAGCTGGTGTACACTGTCCGGATCCTCCGATAAATATATCCATTCACTTAGAACCCTCGGTGACTGTCTTCCAGGCGGAAGTTTTTGCAATTCTCAGGGGAGTAGACGAACTCGTAAATAACGATACCAGAGACACTTGCGTACATATCTGCTCGGACAGTCAGCCAACACTTAAATCACTTGCGAGCCCACTAACTAATTCCAAATTAGTGAAGGAATGCAAAGAAAAACTCAACACCCTTGCAAGATCCTGCACGGTAAATCTGCTCTGGGTACCTGGCCACAACAATATACCGGGTAACGAAAGGGCGGACGAACTTACTAGAGCAGGGGCGGAAGACGTAGAAAACCTAACAGTAAATACTATTGGTACGGTGGTACAAGCAATGAAAACTGCCTATAGCCTGTCTTTTGCAAAACGCCACGCACATATGTGGAGACAGATACAAACATGTAAGGCTGCCAAAGAAATGATGGAGTTTCCAAATCTACTGCGGACTAGGAAAGTACTGAATTGGGGCAGAGTTCAAATAAAACTGTTGATCGGCCATATGCCAACCGACTGGGACTAGTGCAGCACAGCACCTGCCCGGGTTGCGAAGAAGAAGAAGAAAGTTTAAAACATTTCCTCTGCGATTGTCCTACTCTATGTTCATTAAGGCAAAAATACCTGGGAAGACATATCCTGGCCGGGCTGACATCGCTCAGATCTATCGATTTCTCGAAAACACTGGAGTTTACACGACACACAGAGCGTTTTTCTTGAAATTACTTATTTCTTCCAACCTTTCCATTCCACTACACTACCCACTTTCACTAACACACACCCCAACCCGTCTTTCTCAGCACAGTTACAGAGGGGAGCACAACGGGCCCGACTTGTGGCCTACGTGAAGAGGAGCAATCCTCACCCTCACCAACCAACCAACCATGTTATTCAGTACACCAGTGCTTATCGTCGGAACTAAAAAAAAATTTCTACGTTGAATACTTCTTACTTTTTACAAACAAAAGGTAATAAAAACGGTATTTTTTTCGAAACATAAATTTCAACAACGCGCCATTTTCTCAATTTTTAGTTTTTTTATTATAGTTCCTGCGATAGCTAGCTACATTCATACTGATTAAAATGTTTTTTGTTTTTTTTGTTTTCGATCAGTGGAAGAGCCAAAACACGACACACCACCAAGATACATTTTTTTTTGAAGAGGGTAACTGTAAATCCAATTTTTGTTTAATTCAAATTATTATTATTATTTTTTTTAATATTTTTGGATATTGTTAATGTAGTAAAATATATCTACAAAGTTTAAATACAATTGCTCATTTTTTTTCATTAAAAAAAAGATCAGAAGGTCCCCTTAAGCCATTAGTTCCAGTGGCTGCAATATTTTCATTCGGGCTCATATTAGTAAAAATATCTTACGAATTAACTTTTTTTTTTTGATAAGAATGACGCTCTGTCGCATTTTGTGGGCCATGCACGATATATTGCGATCACGTACTTTTTTTCACTCTCACCCTATGAGCGTTGATCACTACGAAAATCAAGGAGAGAGAAAAGTACACAGACGTAATCACAGTTAGTTATTCTCGTTAGTGGTTGTCGACGCACACTTCCTACATAGAAACCTGATCGAATGATTTCTATGTAAAAATATCAAAATAAACCGACACATGCACGTAATGTTAAAAAAGCCCAAATCACAACGCCGCTTCGGGCATCGGGCGTTTATAGGTTGTGAGTATGGGCGAGTTCGTTAACGTCTGAGTAACATCTGACTTGAGTTTATAAAGCGAAATACAAATCGAACTTACGCAGGCAAAAAAAATATAGTACGTTCGTAAACGTCCAAAATATGCAGAAAACAAGTTGGCGTCGGGCAGATATTGCAGACAAAAAAAAACATCTGCATGAAAGCAGGCAAATTAGTTTTACGAAATATGTAAGTATGTGATGTGATTTAAAACATTAAATTATTTAAATTCAATTAATGAATGTATATTTCTGTTAGGGGAATGATGAAAAGTGGAATTTCCAGAACAAAAATTTGCTAATTGCAAGAAGATATATATGGAGGGCGATTTTCAGCAGGAAAAAGAAAACCAAAAATTCTATTTTTGTGTTTAAAAAATATCCGTTAGAGAAGTTGGTACCTACCAGAGTTCGAAAAAAACACTAACTAAAGGTACGGTACCTTAGTGTTCTGTACGGTACACTCCGAGAACAGTATACTAAACGTAGTGTACAGAAGAAGATCACATACCCTACGATCTCTCATAATGTTTGCGTTTGTCTACACAACCGGTATACACTATGTTGTGAACACGGTGAGTAAGAAAGAGCCCTACGATAGTGTTCTGTTCTTCGTACGCGAACTCTATTTGTAATTTTAGTGGTTGCATACGCGATCACAAACACTAAACGGTACGTGGATACGTTTTAGTGTACTCTTTCTTTGTATGAACACTTAATGTACGGTACGTTTTAGTGTTCCTTGCATTGTATGTATGGTTTTGAATGGTTCTTGTGACTAAATTAACCTTATACTTGCAAAGCTGTAAGCTTCAGGTTTAATAAACTAGAAATTATAATTGAATAACTGTTGGGTGTTGAAGATAGACCCCCCCCCCCCCCCCCCCCCCCCCCCCTTCCATACGATTTTTTTCATAGCATGAACCAATGAATCAGACCCCAAAATATCTGTATCCCAAACCGGACCACCCTGTATGTATCAATCATCATGTTTTTCTATATGACCTATGACAAATATGTAATATGTTCTGTTTCCTCAAATCTCCCATACACGAATTCACGGCAGAAAGAAAATGGGCACCGTAGCGCAAGTGGTTAGTGCGTCGGACTACTGTGCCAGCGGTCTTGGGTTCGAATCCCGCCGCAAACACCTAAAAGTTTTTCACGGTGCCCACCTCTTTCGAATGTCTGACAAGCATCAAAGAGTATCATTTGTCACGATTGAGCTTCTCAACTCGCCGTTCGGAGTCGGCAAAAAACTGTAGGTCCCTTCCATTCGTGCAAAAATATAACACGCACACACAAATGGTTGCGAGAAGCAGGCCCAGGTTCACCTCGAGCTGTAGCGCCAACTAAGTAAGTAAGTAAGTAAATGTTAAAAAAAATTAATGGCATACTGTTGCTTTAATCAAACAGGCCAGCAAAAGGTATAATGTCAACACAATGAGCTGTCACGACGCGCGACCTAATACTCTCTTGCCCAGGCCAAGGCGTTTACGATAACTACGATATAACGCTTTTGATGTCAGATTTAAGGGCGGGGTAACGTTTATTTGGGTAAAAAAAGGCACATTTTTGTGAATTTTTTTTGACGACACAGTTTAAATCTATTTATTCAAAGCAATGGCACATTAAAGTATGACATTCGAAAAATATAGTGTAAAATGTTCATGAAAAAATATCAAAAAAATACGGCAATGGCGGCAATTATTCGGAAGCGTCTCGGAAAAAAGTACAATTGCGGTGTCCGTCATAACTCGGTGCTGGATCGTTCTTTTGTTGGATAACTGCTTTCCCCAGGTCACGCTGGGAGGGTTTTTCGAAATTTCAATTTTTCACTTGGGAACAATTTGAAGTGAAAAACGCAATTTTTGCGAAAAAAAATTGGCTAATTTGTTATTGTAAAGTTAAAAAGCGTTACCTCGTAAAATTTGTGCAGAAATAGTGTTCAAAATTTCAAAAGGATGGGTGCAGTAGTTTTGAAGTTATGGTGGAAAACGTGAGTTGCAGGAAAAACGCTTTAAAGTTGGAAACACTAATAATGTGGATTAAAACGTTCATAAGCGAGTTTTATCGGCTTAACTCACACTGAATCATCGATGCCAGGTCCATAAAGGATGACGCTATCATCGATTGTACTTGTATTGAAATTTCTATAAAGCAAGGTAAGGGGTAAGGTTAGGTCTTATATAGAGAGCGAAGCAGCTGCCAATTAACAAGCGCGCTCGGACGCTGAGTCATGTATGAGGCGCTGTTGCTTAAACCGCTGTATCTTCGTTAGTTTTGCTCTGATTCATCTCCAATTTTCACACAATATTCTTGAAAGGTTTTCTATTCAAAAACAATGTAAAAAAAAGTTTAAAAACGTTACCCCGCCCTTAAGAGCACCCCATATGTTTGCATTGTTTCTACTCAATCTGTCAACGTACGACCGCAAAAACGCGACATTTTGATTTGGGGTTTGCTTGTCTATTTTTGCAATTTATTTTGTTTAGTTTTGCCATTAATTAAAAAAAACTAAACTAACCCTTAACCACCTAGCACCTATTATTGTCACACTACCACCTAACATACGTCTGTGAGAAACCGGAACAAAATTATTCGCGTTTGTAAAATTTTGTGAATTAAGTTTTAGTTTTTAGTTAAAATCAGTTTGGGAAATTATTTATTAGAATAAGAAAGGCACAGGAAAATCAACATTTTTGTTTTAAATCTTAATTAAGTAGCCAACATTTCTTTTTTTTACTTATAAACTAACACATTCGGAAAATTAGATCCATTATAACCAGGGAACGGATTTAGTTGACTTTGCCTTTTTTTTTTACTCATATTGCCTTTTTTTGCCTTTTTTACTCATATTGCCTTTTTTGCCTTTTTGGGTACTATTTGTCAAAGTAGCTGTGCACTTTCTTGTTAACTAAACGATTTATCCTTGCTCACACGAAAGAAATTTCAGTGTCCACACGTTTGAGAGCAGGTTTTTCTCTTGTATAAACATGCACATAACTGCACGCGTTGTTTTCACTAGCGCGCATAAAAAAAAATCCTTAAACACAAATACAACCCCAAATACATTTGTATCAACTCAATATACATGCGCTTCTTCTTGTGTCGTGAGTGCAATCTCAGGCTTTCGCCGCAGTTTCATCTGACAAAAACCGTTAGACATCTGGGAAGTATTTTTTTCGTAACTGTGCGCCTTTTCATCTAGATTCTAGATTCATATTCTGTGATATCATACTGGTCATACTTAGTGCTGGTCTGTTGAATGTTGCGTGTGCTCAAATGCGTGCTGCTCCCAAAATATTGTGTTGCTTGTCATTGAAAGTGAAAATGCCTCAAGCCAATTCCAAAAGTTTGTGGTGAAATTGGAAAAAGATTTTTAGTCGACTTGTATGTATTTTAATTTGAGCACTTGATCTTAGTGCACTGCGTATTATTTAGAAGAAGAGGTGTTAAAGATTTTGAACGGACTCGAGGAGCAATTGCAATAAAGGGCCAGTAGCTGAAGAAGGGATGAAAAAATTATGCGCGGTGTTTTCAGCAAATTAAGGAAATGGCGCTGCAAACTCTAAATTGGACTCAAATATTGAAGTTAAGGACGTGACATCTCTTATCTTGGCTCCACTAGGCTTTGCCCATGTTGTTAGGTCCTTTATTTCATTCAAGGCTTTCCTGAGAGATAATCGCAGGCGATTGTTACATATCAGAGAACTTCAAAATGTTTTGGGTTACAATCTTAATAATAATGCATAAAAACCTTTATTATTAAATGCCTTTTTTTGCCTTTTTCTGTGGTATTATTTTGCCTTTTGTGGCTTTTTTTGGTCAACAAAATCCGAACCCTGATTATAACAATCACATAAAGTGATTCTAAATATTCATTAATCGAAAAGCATAAATAAAAATAAAAATTCTGACAGATCTTGTTCCAACCCCCACTGGATGTTTTCGACATTTAAAGCCATTATCAATTAAAACAATAGAAAAATTCGAATGTTAAAAAGTCACGTAACCGCCTAACAGGGGTCTCTCAGACCCCCGGCAACAGTTTTTTACTTACGAGAGACAAACGCGCTAACGCCCGACTGTGACGAGCGGTTGCGCGGCACTGAGGAAAAGGTACAAGAGCGCGAGGAAAAGGTACAAGAGCGAACACGTTTATACGAAGCTCGGGCGCAATAATATTCACGCTTTAAAATTCGTCGGGGTCTGTGAGACGTATGCTAGGTGGTTAAGGGTTAAACAAAACAAAATTAAAATATCAACATATTATGTATCTGTTAGAATTTAACCCAACAACAACATTCTAGGGCAGCCAACTTTAATAAACCAAAAGCAGTATCATTTCCCTGTTGTATTTGAAATCGCCTTAAGTCCGAAGTAACAAACAGAGCCAAAATCAGTTCTGACTTAGGTTAGGTTAGGTTAGGTTAAAGAGGGTGAGGATTACTCCTCTTCACGTAGGCCGCAAGTCGGGCCCGTTGTGCTCCCCTCTGGAACTGAGCTGAGAAAGAAGGGGTTGGGGTGTGTGTTAGTGAAAGGGGTAGAGTAGTGGAATGGAAAAGGTTGGAAGGAATATATGAATTCAAGAAAAACGCTCTGTGTGTCGTGTAAACTCCAGTGTTTTCGAGAAATCGATAGATCTGAGCGATGTCAGCCCGGGTAGGATGTGTCTTCCCAGGTATTTATGTCTTATTGAACATAGAGCAGGACAATCGCAGAGGAAGTGTTTTATACTTTCGTCTTCTTCTTCGCAACCCGGGCAGGTGCTGTGCTGCACTAGTCCCAGTCGGTTGGCATGTTTATTTAAGTTGATGTGTCCCGTATATAAGCCAATCAACAGTTTAATTTGTGCTCTGCCCAAATTCAGTACTTTCCTAGCCCGCAGTGGATTTGGAAATTCCATCATTTCTTTGGCAGCCTTGCATGTTTGGATCTGACTCCACATATGTGCGTGGCGTTTTGCAAAAGACAGGCTATAGGCAGTTTTCACTGCTTGTACCGCCGTACCAATAGTATTTACTGTGAGGTTTTCTACGTCTTCCGCCCCCGCTCTTGCCAGTTCGTCTGCCCTTTCGTTCCCCGGTATATTGTTGTGGCCAGGTACCCAGAGCAGATTTACCGTGCAGGATCTTGCAAGGGTGTTGAGTTTTTCTTTGCATTCCTTCACTAATTTGGAATTTGTTAGTGGGTTCGCAAGTGCTTTAAGTGTAGCCTGACTATCCGAGCAGATGTGTATGCAAGTGTCCCTGGTATCGGCATTGACGAGTTCGTCTACGCCCCTGAGAATTGCAAAGACTTCCGCCTGGAAAACAGTCACCGAGGGTTCTAAATGAATGGATATATTTATCGGAGGATCTGGACAGTGTACACCAGCTCCCGATTCTCCGTTAATGTGTGATCCATCCGTGTATAATACAATGCCTTCTACTTCGGCAAACACTGTGCGTTGTCGCCATTTTTCACGGCTAGGGAATTCGACTGAATAGTCGGTCTTAAAGATGTATTCTTTCTCTATGAGATCGCTTGGATTGCTGACAAGTCCAGAGGATTCTGAAACATCATTCCAGATAGCTCTGTGTCCTGTGAGGCTCTGATCTTTAAAGTGACCCAGGGTCCGCAATCTGATTGCAGAGAGCCCCGCTGTCCTTTTGACCTCCAGTTCCATAGGAAGAATATTGAGAATCGTCTCCATGGCTGCTGTGGGTGTGCTGGATTGGGCACCAGTTATCCCCAGACAGGCCATTCGCTGGGGGTTAGTTAGTAGTGTTTTCGCGTAGCTGTTATTCACGACTGGCCACCAAACTAACACTCCGTAGAGTAATATGGGTTTGACTACGCAAGAGTAGATCCATTGAACTAGTTTTGGTTTCAAGCCCCACGTTTTGCCGAAAGCTCTCCGGCAAATCCAGAAAGCTCTTTTGGCTTTGTTAATTCTATTTTCTAGATTTTTTCTCCAAAGTAACTTTTTGTCAAGTATGAGCCCTAAGTAGTTTACGTGGTCCCTTAGGTCCAGCTGAACTCCCCCTAGGGACGGGGCCTTGAATTCTGAAATTTTAAGTCTTTTAGAGAACAGCACCATATTGGTCTTTTCTGGGTTTACTCCGAGTCCGTTGCTGTCTGCCCAAGATTTGGTTAACTTCAGAGCGGTTTGCATGAGTTCCCCTAAAGTGCTTAAGTGTTTGCCTCTCGTAAGCAAAGCGAGGTCATCTGCGTATGCTATACATTTAAATCCATTTGTTGCAAAAATTTTTAAGAGTTCATCTACGACCAGTACCCATAGGAGAGGGGATAAAATCCCCCCCTGGGGGGTCCCGTTCCGGACGTTCCCTTTCCTGCTTTCGGAGCCGAGATCGGCAAAAATGGTACGGTTTGAGAGCATATGTTCAATGAAGTTATTTATCGTTTTCCGTTTGTTGTACTTAGAGAGGGCTTTCATAATGCCCTGAGTTTTAATGTTATTGAAAGCGCCCTCTATATCTAGAAAAACGCCGAGTACGGACTCCTTATATGTAAAGGCATCTTCGATAGTGCTGACTATGTCGTGTAGGGCTGTTTCTACGGATTTACCCTTCATGTATGCGTGTTGGTTGCTTTTTCGTATAGACAAAGGTAGGTTTGCTCTGATCTTCTCATCGCAAATTCTTTCTAGAGTTTTAAGCAAGAAGGACGTGAGACTAATGGGTCTGTATCCACTTGCTGAGCTAAGATCTTTTCCCGGTTTAGGTATAAAAACTACCCTGACTTCTTGCCATAACTTAGGGTTATAGCCTAGGGCCAAGCAGGCTCTGAAAATTGTTACCAGATGCGGCATCAATACAGAAAAGCCTTTTTGGAGGAAGATGGGTTGTATTTTGTCCTTGCCAGGAGCTTTGAAGGGCTTGAAGGGATTTATGGCCCACCTGATCTTATCTTTATTTATGACTTCGTAAGGTTCATCCCAAAGTTCCCTAACTGTTCCTGTACCGGCTAGTGCTAGCTGAATTGGTCCAGCAGGGGCCTGAAGACAACCTGGGAAGTGTTTTTCCAACAGCAGTTCTAGTGACTCCGTTGAGGTAGCCGCCCCACCATTAGCTCTAAGAAGCTGTGGTTGGGTGTGCTCCCTGGAGAGGAATTTCTTGAGCCTTGCTGTTTCGCTAGTGCTGTCTATTTCACCGCAGAAAAGTTTCCATGAGTTTCTACTTGCAGCCCTGGTTAATTTTTTGAAACTACGTCTGTTGTTCCTATAAATTTCCCAGTCCGCTTCTAGTTTACTGGTCATGAAAGTGTTAAAAGATCTCCTAACCTCCTTCCTTTTATCCTGTAGATCACTCGTCCACCATCTATTTTTACTGTTGGCCGCGCAGGCTTTAAGTGGACAGGCTAGTTCAAAGGATTCTGTTATTTTGGATTGTACACGAAGGACTTCTCTATCTAGGTCTACTATGTTCTGAATCTCTTCAGGCCTTTGGTTACCTAGTTTCTCTGTTAGGGTTGAGACGTAAAGGTCCCAGTTGGTGCTCCTTGGGTTTCTGACTAGGGTTCTAGTCTTACGCCCAATGGCAAGATCTAGACAAATCCACCTATGGTCGGACATGGAGGTTTCGTTAGAGACCCTCCAGTTCGAGACTAGATGAGTGACGTTTGGGGTAGAAAAGGTTATGTCTAAAACTTCCCTTCTAAGTTTGTTTATGAAAGTTGGAGTGCAACCTAAGTTGAAAGTTACAAGATTTTCAATGTTTAAGAAATCAAAAAGAGACTCACCCCTTGGGTTTGTATTTGTACTGCCCCAGGCGATATGGTGTGCGTTAGCATCCGCTCCCACGATGAGTCCTTCGCCTGATGTTTTGGCACTTCTTATTAGGTTGGATAGTTCTTCGCTGGGTGGTTGGGTTGATGAATCATAGGGAAGGTAACAGGACGATAGCAGGATGGATTTGCCTGCCCCGCTCCCTTCCCTATATTCCAGTCTAATGACCGTGAGGTCTCCTGTGCTCATCTGGGGGATAGAGAAGACATTTAATGATTTGTTTGCTACAATGCATGTTCGACACTTACCGTTTATGCTGGTAAATATCTTGAAATTGGTTCCCCATCCTTTGACCCCGTTTTTGACGATCCAGGGCTCTTGGATGAGGGCTACGTCGGCACCTCCTTTTGAGAGGAAGTCACAGAGGACGGCTGTGGCCACCCTACTGTGCTGGAGGTTTGCTTGTAGCAGTTTCATCAATTTTTCGTTTATTCGACGGTATGGTAAACTTCACGCGATAGAAGCCACATAGGGCGTACCCATCACGTTGGTTAAGTGCCGTCACGGCTTTCTGGTCTATTCCGACGAACAGCAGTTGGCCTTTGCCTTCCTGCTTTTCGGCGTTATAAACCTTCCAGCATGTTGTTTCCAGGTCCGTGTTGTGCCTGGCAAATCTTTCTAGGATTTTTGGGGGTTCTTCGATTGGGCCTGGGATCCAGACAGATACCCTGGTCAACCTTGGAATTTCCGACACGGGAAGTACCCTGAGATTAGATCCTTCCCACGTGTCACCTAGACTTTTTGTAAGGGCCTCCAAGATCTTAATTGAAGGCTGGTCACCACACAGCACGTGGTATCTATCACTCTTAAAACCCGCCCATGTGAAATTGGGGATTATTGGAGGGACCGCGCACAGACTTCGATCGAGAGCATCTCTGATCTCGCATTGAAATCTGTCCTGCAGATTCGACGGAAGTTTACCTTCGTCGTACCCATCGCAGTATACCACCATCTCGAGCAGGTTGGCTGCCGCATCTCTATAAGTACGGCGGGGCCCTTTTGACGAAGTCGTTGGCTTGGAAGTGTCCCTAGGACCCATTGCAGGCCTACCTGGTACAACGTTAGTTGGCCCTGGTGTGGCTCTGCTGGTTCCGGGATCTGTTGCTCGTTTTTTGTATGTGTCCCTGGCGTGCTTGGAGAAACGCATCTTCCTCTTTCCCCCTAAGGCGGGGGTCTCATCCGGAGATGTGAGGGATAGATTGGCATTGCGTCTCGCAACTTCTGCGGTCTTCGTTGGGACCGGCCGAGGGCCTTCCCTACTGTCCTTTGAAGTGTTTGCGGCGGGGATCAGATCAGAGGTACTAGCGCCTTCAGGGTTTTCTCCCGTCTTGCCTTTTCCCTCCTCCTCTTTCCTCCTTCTCTCCTTAGCTCTTTTGCGCTTCTGGGCACCAGACAGCCTTAGTTTCGGTCTATCTTTCTGTCGCTTTACTGCGGATGCCAGAGTCATGACTTCTTCGTCTATGCGCTCTTCTATTATTATGTTTTCGTCCATCTGGACATACGGAAAATTGACCACTGGCGACTTAGCCCCGGACGGAGCCAAGCCCTCGCCGGCAGCCGTGGTTTCTGCCGACACTTGAGTGGATATCCCCACTCGATTTATTTCATCTGCTTTGACTTTTTCCATTTTTTATTTGTTTTTTTAAACTAGTGTCATCTAGCTGGGTTTCTTAGTTTTCCGACGAAGTCGTACTTCAGCCCCTCCACCACGACAAGGTGAAACCCATGGGGGGGCTTAGTTCTGACTTAGTTCAGGTGCAGTAATTAGTGAGATTAAAATGCATTATCGGCGTTTTTTTTGAACATTCTTTATTTCAAAATGCGGTAATCAACCGAACAACCCACATGCCATGAGGAGGAACTTTATTAGATTAAAATCGCTCATCCTAAAACAAATAATGCACTCGCATATCCTTCCATTTTGTTTATACTCCTGCACTTAAAAAAAAACGTTCATTTTGAGTGTGCGAACTGTGAAAATATGAAAACTCTAACTTTACAGTTAGAATATTACACACTATTTTATAAGGCCCTTATGAATTATTGTAACATGTTACCAACACTTAGACGAAGGATAACAATTATCAAATGAAAACAGGACGCTAGTTACACGTTAAATTTCATTTAAGGAAGACTGCTGCGTTTTTTGTTTTCTGGAAATTAATTCAAAATCCTTGGCTAGGTTTGGCGGTTGCGTTGGCATCTCCGAGCTCCGCCACATTACCTTACTGCATCAGTCAGTAGCAGTGAGCACAAACAAGCCCAGCAGATGGGTAGGTGCACCCATACACCCAGAGAATAAATGTATTTAGGCCCTCTTAAGTCACACATCCATTCCATGTTCGCCTGTCTGTTTGTGCACATACAAATCTAGTCCTTCGGCCCGAGATCTACGACCGAAGCGAAAAGGAATGCCAAGGAAGTTGGCGAAAATGCATGGAATTAAGAACTTGGCTTATCCGGATTAAAACACCTCATAATTTCTATCCCCCCAGCGGGAAAGTTAAGTGCTTGTCGGAAGTGAATATATAAATGTTGGGAGGTTTTGTTCGAGTGCCCACATAAAAAAAAAAAACACAAATACACAAACAACAGGAGTTTACTTATTCTTCTGGTTGAAGAGGTAGCTACACTAGACTATGACATATTTTTAGGAAAGAAATGGGAAAGAGAATGGCATGGCGGTCCCGACGACGAATCTTGAGTGCTCTTCAACATCAGGAAGAAGAATGTAAGAAGGATTTTTAATCCTTGCAATTGCTATATATACGGAGATGGTTACTTCGGGGAAGATGCGGGAAATGCTGTTAGCTATGCGAACACTGCAGGGAATACTTTTACTGTTACTTAACTACAAATTGGTTGTGGGAATTTAAAATTAACAATTGTCTGGAAAAAAAAACAGGACAGGTACATTGAACTAACATTATATATGTACACACATGTGTACCTAAATGTGTGGCATATCCATTGACTAATAAGTGATGTATTTAGTTTTCCCTTAACCTTCATCTCATCCTCAAAAAAAATTACGTTGTCTACCCTTGTGTGTAGTTTTCTACACATATGGGATTTAAGTGTGTTTTTCATGAATTTGATTTTTTTTTTTTTTGCTAAAATCAACCAAACAAATTGTCGTTATAATTTTATTCTAAAGAACCAAGTGAAAATAAATTCAAATTAGTTTTCTTGAATGCATTTTATACAAACATTTTGATTATGTTGGTTTTTACAATCAGCTGTTGTGCAAAAACAACAAATTGGCTCATATAATATATTATTTTTGGTAGAATTTTCTTCATTGTAAACGTGACATCTTGTACTGCCTTTTATTTATAGTAGAACGCGTCGTGATCGTTTTGATGGATTTAATAAAGATGATGAAGATGATGCAGAAGAATACTCTAAAGCATGAGTGGCCAAACCGTAGAAGGCATTTATAGTCGACCCAAACCCATGTGCTATAAATTGATACATTATAACAAATATGCAATATATGAGTATCATTAATAAAAAAATGAAAATGTAACAACATGCAAATGTATACAGCAAAGAAAAAAATGCAATGCCCTTCTTCCCCTTGTATACGAGTGCCTACCCTATGTCAAATAGAGAACAGTATTTTTTCAGCTGAAATGAGTACATATCGCAAATTCTATAGAGTTGACATTGCTCGCAAACTCGCATAAAGACGTGTTCACCCGATATGCGACTTTTGTCCCAAAACTCGCAAATGCATTTGCGAACATGTTGTTCGCATATGATATGTTCGGAAATGGGGTCGCAAATGTTGTGGCCTATATGCGAGGTGTTCACACGATATGTGACACAATTTGCAAGTCACATATTTTCAATCATATGCAGATTTGCGAACACTACAAATCTTTTGACATTTTGTATTTTTTGTATTGTGTGGTGATTTATGACTATTTAAAGTGCGGAAATTTATTAAAAATGTCAAAAAGAAAGTGGGCTGCTATTTCTATTTTGGCAATAGATATGATAGAAAACGACGACGAAGATGGAAGCTACGAAGAAGCGAGTTTGCAGCAAATGCAAGGGATTCGTCGTATATGGGTCAAAGATTGGATACGACTTCGCGAGACTGAAGTTTCGACAAATTGGTTTTAAATGTCACGCGAAGAGAGCCCCATTTCGCTTTGGCTTCGTTCATATGGACATCGAAACCTAGGTCATCGACAACCTCACGCCAGCCATCAAGTTTGGAAAGCTTAATGTGCTGAGCCAGCATCCCAAAGCCCGGTACTCTTCTCCACCGCAGCTATTAAACGCTGGATTTCTTTGTGGTTTCAATTGTGTTGCACTTTTCGACTTCCGGATTCCGATTTTTTGGAGCGATGTACTTTTGACTGCGGGGGCGGCACGTGATCAGTGTCGTAATGTGGTGATGATGAATCCATCGGCTCAGACTCATTAAAAGTACTCATTTTACTTAACTACACACAATTATAATTTTTTTTTTTTTGGCGTTTTATTAGGCCAAAGCAAATTTTCAAATATTTGAAGTCTCGGTTTTTCAGTTTTATTTTACCTGTAGACTAGGAATTTGTTCGCAAATATGCTGGCATATGCAATGTAAGGTTTTCGTCCGGTCGCATATGATTGGGACGCTTGCAAATGCTCGCAAATTGTCACAAATGATATGCGAAAGTGTTTACACGATATGCGAAAAAGTCGCAAATTAGTTTGCGAATTGGGTGTCGCATATTGTCCGCATATACTTTGCGAGCATATGCGAACTGTCCCAAATACGTGTTCTGACGATATGCGAGCAATAATCGCATATGATGACGCAAAAATGACGTCAGACTCGCATATAAACTTTTGCCCAGCATATAATTTAAACTTGATTTAGAAATTCTTGTTCCAAAAACTTTGTTTTATTACTTGTTTTGTTAACTCTTGTAATAATAAAACTAAGAAAAAATATTGCAACTGATACTGAATAGTTGGTGTATACACATATGTATTTATATTTTCTTCCAGGTAAAAATAATGGGTAGGTAGCACGCATAATCAATTTCAGCAAAAAGTCGAACGCATAGCTTAAAAGTTTGGCTACCCGTGCTCTAAAGAATGTGCTGATAAACTTTCTTCTGAAACTTTTGCAAGCAAAGATGCTGATAATGCCGGTCTTCTTCTTCTAGCTGCCATATGTGGGTTTGCAAGTGAATTCTTAGTTCACTTTCATTCATATTGCAATTTTTTTGTGTTGATTGCCAATTCAAGTTCACTTCCTTGAAACTAATTAATGAAATCATATCAGAAATATCAACTATATTGGCCATCCATTTGTTTTTCTTTTACAGCTGTAGCAAGGAACCATTTTGGCAACTTAGCTACATCGCCTAGGTATGTACATAATTGTAAATCGAATGAGAAAAAAAATACTGACTTGAAATTTAAAATGGCAGTGTATATGAACAATCCTTTTGTTTTATTGTTACACTCTGTTATTCAATTTTCACCAGATTCCATTTCAATAGAGTTACGCATTGTACTTTGCAATACAGTACATTTGTTTTTCTTTCCAATGAACGAAACAAGTGCTATGTTGTCAGTGTTGTGCTTGCAACATATTCAAAATGATTAGTTTGAAAACCTTACCATATTTAGCTTGTGAATACACATTAGAATCGTTCAAAGTTATACTTTCAATATGTGGTGGGAAAAAAAATAAAGAAGCATCTTTGATATTCAGGACGAAGAGACTTCATATTTTCATTCCGAATCTTCTAGTTTGATGCCCAACTGGTTCCCATCTTTCGGAACAAGCAATGTATCCATATTTTCACCTTCAACAACTGATGTATGTTTCATTTGATTCATTCGCTACCTGTGTATCATCACAATCTCTATCTTCTCAATATACATAGTGAGTCATCGTTATCATAAACATTTTCTTCTGGCACAAATTCGTCATCTCTGTCTCCAAAAATATCACCATCATCAAGCATCACTTTCATTCAAACATGCTTCAATTTCCAACTATCTTGGTCCCGAGATAATTCTTTTTTATTACTATTGAATTCACAATATATTTTCGAACGTTGTTCACTTGCGAAAAGATTCAATACAAATGAAATTTTATATGAAATGCACTAAGTTTCCATATGTGTAGAAATCTACACAAGAAGGTAGACAACGTAATTTTAGCAATAACAACCATCATGACCATTTTTTTCATGGGGAAAAACGTTTTTTTACTGTAATATAAGGTTGTTAACAAAGTCAGAAAATTCCAGAAGTTTTCAATTAGCGGTTTTTGAAAAAAGTAAGAAAAAAGGTTGTTTTTGTGTAGTTTTCTACACAAGGATGAGATGAAGGTTAACTTCAAAAACAAGATCCTAGTGTCATCACCTACTACCGCTGTATTTGGTTTCTAGAGACCAATCGTTCCTAGATAAATGCATTTCCAGCAACATATAGCAACGAAGCGTTATGTACAGATATACCTACTCACTGGTTGACTACTACTATATGGAAAAATCCCTGATCCCATTGACTTCCTCATAGTTCTAGTTTATAGTCCTAGTATCTCAAGTAATCTCTGCAAATTGAAGAAAGTCAAGCTTTGAACTTGGACCGTTTACCTATTCTACTGACCTTGAATGAGAGCATTATTCAGTGTCTAAGTAATTAAGCTTTCACTAGTAAATGCAGAGACTAAGTAAGCTTCAAATCGGGAGTCGAAAAACATAATTCCGAAAGCCCAAAATCCCGAAAATCCAAGGTTCTGAAAATCCAAAATTCTGAAATGCCAAGATAGTGGCACCATAGTTTTGTGGCAGGTCCGTTGGACTACTACGCAATGCTGCCCGCGTCCAACACCTAAAAAGATTTTTCACGATCCCACCTCTTTCAAATGTCTGACGTGCAATCAAAGAGTATCAATTGTCAATGAGCTTCAAAACTCGCCGTTAGTTTGACTCTAAAAGATTTGCAGAGTATCTAGAAGAAATTCTTCCAACCGCACCCAGGTGAGTATGATAGTTTCCAAAGCGAAGAACTAGAAGAAGAAGATGAAGAAATATACACCACATCATCATCTGTGGTGAGTGGAAAAGGAAATAAAAACAATTTGGAAAAAAGGGCCAGTATTTGAATTTATAACTGAACTAGCTGTCCCGCCCGGCTTCACCCTACTACTAAAACAGTCGTCTTACTTATTATGTAAAACGCTGCTCTTGCAATGTGGTTTTGTGTAGAAATAACGCGTGCCAAATCCGACATTTTAATTTTTAATTTTAACTCCAAGACGTTGTTTAAGCCTTTCCCGTATGTTACGCGATGAGTTTGAGTTAAATCTTAATCTTTACTTGATTAATACTTCCGCTTTCACAATATAATTTTATGCAGAATATATAAAATAGATCATATATTGATGGTCCGATGAATTCGTACCATCTAAAATTAATTTGATTGTAATTCTTCATGAGCGATTATGAATCTCAATCAACGCTCCAACTCCAATTCATTGAAATCGGCAATATTGGCACTGTGTATGGTTTGAGTTTCGTTTGGCTGTTTAATGAAACTCGTTAATCCAATGGCTTTAAATCTTTTATATAAAAATTAATGTACATATGTATGTTTGTTTGTTTGTCTTTCAGGGACTCAGAAACTACCCAACCGATTTTGGTAAAATTTTCAGAGTACGTTTTTCTTAATACATATAGAATGCAACACAGCATCAGTGCGATCACTCAACAACTGGTAGTTTTGGTAACTGTCATACAACATTTGGTAATTTCAGGTGAAATGTGAGTATGAATAATTTTGGTCAATTAATGTAGACAGACAGACAGACAGATAGACAGATAGATAGATAGACAGACAAACAGACAGATAGATAGATAGACAGATAGACAGATGAACAGATAGACAAAGAGACAGACAGATAGATAGATATATAGACAAACAGATTGATAAACAGACAAACAGACAGACAGATAGATAGATAGATAGACAAACAGATAGATAGACAGACAGACATGCAGATAGACAGATTTTATCTCAAAAAATGTTTAACAATGGTTTTCCGCGAAGCCTCAAGGCTTATCTTGCAAATTGTACAATATTTATGCTATGCGCTTAACTTTAGTATTTGTTTGAAAACAATAATAATAATGAAAAAACAGAGTAGGATATGTTTTTTTTTTTTTTTTTTTTAATTTTTTTATGATTGAGAAATATAGAATTGTTTTAAAAGCTTTTTCCTAGTATTTAAATTTATGATGTTTAAGAAGTATTGAGGAATCTCATTCAAAATCGTCGGAACGCTATGCTTTAGCTGCCTTTTGCCGTAAGTATTGTTGAAGGTAGGTATTTGAAGCATTCTCTGGGCGCGTCTTCTTGTATTCACCTGGTGTTGAATTGGTATCTTGAAGCGGTTGTCATCGTAGTACTCAAGCACCATCGACATCTTGAAAATCTCCTTTCATGCTGATTTCTTCATGGGCGTTGGGTGGTACGTTGGAGTTGATCTGCCTGAAGATTGTGGCTTGGAGTTTCTGCAACTTTTCGATATGGGTATTTGACGCGTTGCCTCATGCTAATATTCCATACCTTAATTTAAACTGCACTAAGGCATAATAGACCTGCTTCTGAATCTGTGGGGTTGAATGGTAACCCAGATAGATGAGAGTAGCTATCCACAACTTCAATAGCCTGGTTTTTTGAGTTTTAAATGACTTTTATTTCAACGTAGATACTATATAGTACACAAAACAATATTGAAAAAAAATCAAAGTTTCCATAGAAAACCCAAATTTAATTTTTTGAAGATTTCGGCTTTTCCTTGGAGTTTTTCTGAATTTTCTTTTCTCATAAACCATCCTTGAATCAAGTTAAACAAAACAAAAAAAGAATCATCCAAATCGGTCGAGCCATTCTCGAGTTTTAGCGAGACTAACGCACAGCAATTGATTTTTATATATATAGATTTATAATTCTAAACCAGCTCCCAAATATGGGAACTTCAAGGCATACATGAATCGTCAACGCTGCATTTAAATTATTGTAAAATGTCCTATAGTTATGAAAAGTGGCTGAAGTCTCACGAAGCCTCATCCAACCAATATGCCAGTATCTTTGCTGCCAATAATCTTCAAACTTTCTAAAAGACTGTCTACCTACTATAGAGCGGAAGGATCTTATTCCAAACCAACAATTTGGCTTTCGAGTGAAACATTAAACAATTGAACAGGTACACCTAATAACAAAGATTGGATTGAATGGTAACCCAGATAGATGAGAGTAGCTATCCACAACTTCAATAGCCTGGTTTTTTGAGTTTTAAATGACTTTTATTTCAACGTAGATACTATATAGTACACAAAACAATATTGAAAAAAAATCAAAGTTTCCATAGAAAACCCAAATTTAATTTTTTGAAGATTTCGGCTTTTCCTTGGAGTTTTTCTGAATTTTCTTTTCTCATAAACCATCCTTGAATCAAGTTAAACAAAACAAAAAAAGAATCATCCAAATCGGTCGAGCCATTCTCGAGTTTTAGCGAGACTAACGCACAGCAATTGATTTTTATATATATAGATTTATAATTCTAAACCAGCTCCCAAATATGGGAACTTCAAGGCATACATGAATCGTCAACGCTGCATTTAAATTATTGTAAAATGTCCTATAGTTATGAAAAGTGGCTGAAGTCTCACGAAGCCTCATCCAACCAATATGCCAGTATCTTTGCTGCCAATAATCTTCAAACTTTCTAAAAGACTGTCTACCTACTATAGAGCGGAAGGATCTTATTCCAAACCAACAATTTGGCTTTCGAGTGAAACATTAAACAATTGAACAGGTACACCTAATAACAAAGATTGTTGGAAGAGCACTTGGAGAGAAAAAAGCTTGATCTACAGTCTTTCTCGATGTAACGCAAGCGTTAGCACAGGCTGAAATTCTAGGATCATACATTTCGGATAGATACTTCCGCATGAAAAAAAAAATGCATATTCGGAGCTTAAAGAAATTAAGGAGTGTGTACCACCACAAGGGAGTGTTTTAGGGCCAATACTGTTTCACCTATATCCTGACAATATTTCAGAGATACTCGTAGAACAGAACATACAATTGTTAACTGACACCGCTTTAATGGCGGTCGCAAAAAGTTATTTTGACCTAAAGAACAAGGGGCGATCTCGCACATTCAAAACGGGGCTGATGTACTGTAGCACGATTCTACTCAGATACCTTTAAAAACGGGAATATTTCAGACTACGGATAAATGCAGTATCTTTCAGGTGGAGCTACTAGCGATTGAAAAGGCTGAGACCAACCAACCAACCTCCTTCGAAGATGGTCATTCTGGTGCATAGTCAGGCAGCCTAGGCATCCAAAAATGTCGCTATGCACTATAAGGGACCACAAGGTAAGACTGCGCTGAGCACCCATACATAACAATATCGAGGGGAATGAGTTACCGGACGAACTAGCTAAAATTGAATCGGTTATGAGCTGATACCTACAAACTGCCACCAATTAAAATACTGTTAAACTTAATCGACCATATAACTGAAAAAGAGATCAACGGTCTCTGACCCACCCATCCACACCGGAATAATAACAGGACGTAATGCCATCATACGACAAGCTAGCTGAGTCCACCGATCTCTGTAGAAGCTGCGGATATAAGAACGAAGGTGAGTCGATCTAGCATCTTCTTTGTTACTTTTTATGTACTGTGTTCGGAACATTTTATCGTTCAAATGTCCAGCACGGGTTTGTTAACACTGAAGCACCCAATCGCTCCAATGTTTGATGACCCTGTCTAAAGTCTCTGGATTGTCGGCATAAGCTTGTGCCTCAACGTAACCTATGGTATTCATCTCTACAACAGCTGCAGAAATCTTTTGCAAGGACGATAAGCCTAGTTGCATATCCTGTGTGTCCTGTGGTGACTTTAATAATTGTGCTTATGTGTAGTCTTTTTAGGGACGGAATGTTGTCGTAACTAGAGCGTTTCAGATTGAGTATAGCCCAGATCTGTCTGGTAGTTAAGTGGATCCACTTTTCTTCCAACTTCAAGTTCAAGTGGTAGCTTGTATCCTATATTGCTAATCTCCGGTAGAATAGAAATTCTTGTGTCTAGTTATGGAGTTCGTCACCTTTATAATTCTCTGGAATATCTTTATGCCCCGGTACCAGTGATGCCAGATTTTTTTGTTGAAATTCCCCATTTTGGGAAATATTTTTGAAAAGTTTCCCCATTCAGCATTTGTTCCCCACTTTTTTCCCCATTTTGAGTCATTATAGAAAAATGAAGAAGAGCATTCAATTTTAATGCAAGTTCCATTTCTTTTATTAAAAATATAATTTTGTATGCTTTTGCAATTTTTTTTTTTATAATCATTGTACCTATTTCCTATCCACTAGGTTTCTTGTCAAACGTTTTCTCAGATCTGCAACTTGACCCGCTATAGGTGATCTCTATTTGGTATTTCCTTTTGCATTTTGGTTTTACTAGAATTTTATAAAAATATATATACAGTGGCACCAAAATAAATTTCACAGTTTTAGAAAATCTTTTCGAGACACTTAAGATCATATAACTTGTTTTAAATAAGCAATTAGATTATGGGACTTTTTTGTCCACTTTACAGTGGTAAACTTTCGGCATATTTTGCACTTTAAATTTCTGTACCATAACAAAATAAATGTAATTTTCTGAAAGTTGGATAACTTAGCCTAGACACGGCATTAACCTGGAATACAATCCTAAATATACCCTGAAGACGTTGAAACATGGTGGTGGCAGCATCATTGTATGGGGTGATCTTACGTGGTACGGCGTGTGAACCACACATTGTATTAAGGGTATTATGGACCAAAGTTTAATATTCAAAGTTGGTCAGCATAGTCCCCCTAATCTCAATCCGATTGAGAACTTGTGAAATGACGTGTACAACAAAATTGACAGATCTACGGCTACAAATTTGGGCCAACTTTGGATAGAATTTAGAGAGCCTGAAATGTCATACCTTTAGAACGTTGTCAAGCCTAAATATCGGCACTATGGCTAGGGTGTGTTGCCGATATTAAAAATAAAGTGTTACCCTACTAAGTACTAGTATTGTGAAATAATAAACTAAACTATTCTAAAATGTTGTAAGATTTTGTTAAGAATTGAATGAATTAGACTCAAGTGTTAGCACACTTTTTTGCCTCTAAAAAATGTATGTTAAGAATATTATAATTATATTTTTTTATTTTTTGCTTAAGAAAATCCGTGTTTTTTGTTTTATACTAGTTAATATTGCAACAGGAAACATAAATTGTATTGACATAGTTAATAGTTTAATATCCGAATTCTACAAATGAAAAAAATAAACCTATATCATATGTGCTATTTATTTTGTCGCCACTGTACATATAATGGTATAACAATTACAAATATGTATTTGTTGTATATAAAAACACTTTTCATACCTATTGTCTTTTTAACCCATAAAAGCCTATCGTTGCCATATGGCAACGGCAATCATGTCACGGAAAATTTTTGATTTTGAAAACTGTTGATCTAGTAATCGTGATTTTGTCCAGTTAAGTTGATTTTGGAAGTTAAAATTGGCAAAAGATTTAAATTCCGAAAAATGGCGAACCCAAAAATGTAAGTAATATTTTAAATTTGTTAGACTCAGTCAAATTGGTTTCTATTGCACTATTTCGAACTACAACATCATATATTAACTAAAGATATAAGTTCTGAATGGTAAATTTACATAACAGTCAACAATATTTACTTTTTTCTTCGCCCGTTGCCATATGGCAACGATAGGCCATAGTTCTAAAAATTGTTTATACTTGTTTTAGTCTAACTTTGGCTGAAATCATCGATGAACTTGAAAATGATGACACCAAAAATGATGCTGATATATTCATTGAACCTCCAGAGCTGCCGAGTTAATCGATGAAGATTCAGCGGATGAAGATGGAGGCGGATTGGTGGATAACTTGACAGCACGACAGGTATTAGCACCTGCGCAATTTGCCGTAAATAACTTGTTATTGATGTTGAACGTAATGAATCACATCTTTTCATTGCGGCTAAGTCCCTGATGCGCTTCAGTTGTAACAACTGTATGGGATCTGATTCGTCCTGTCTTTCAAACCACTTAAAAGTAATATTTAGATTAGAGCTTAAAAAGCTTCTGCATGAGATGATACTTGACATACATCCCAAAATATTCGTAAAGGAGAAAGCCAAATGACAGTTCAAAAAAATTCCCCTCAACTGAGAGCGTATACCATAGGTTTGTTCCCGTACTTTCTGCACTAAAATTTATAGATTCTCAAATTTCAAGGAGTGGGGGTAAAAATATATCAGAGAGAGGGAAAAGTGTGCAAAAGTACAGGAACGCATTAACAACAAAAAACGAAAAATTTATGACGTTTGACAGATTCGACAGTTTCATAAAGCTGCACAAAGAAATTTCTTGGGCTAAAATCGGCAGCATGGGGAAATTTCTTACTCTCTTGTTAGCGCTCTCTTCTGTCGAAAACTACGAAAAATGTTCGTACAGGAACAGGATTTGACTGATTTTCGTAGTTTTGCGCTGTTTTGGACAGGTACTCGAACAGACCTAATCTTACACCGTCTTCTTCTTCGCTTAAGGTTGAACAACTCTGTAGAAACTAGCCATCTGACAATTGTGAAATGTCATAATCTTCATTGTTAGTGGAAAACAAAAACAAATTTACAGGTTTCACGCACAACGTGTTTGGTTACTTTTCTTACGAATTTTCCACTGCTGAGAGGGCTTTCCCCCACTTTTCAAATTATTTATTATTTGACAGCGATGTTAAGCCGTGACGAATGAGTTCGGATAATCGGATAATCGATGTTAAGATAATCGGGATTCTACTGTATATGCAAATAAAATCAAATCACAAGATACTTTATAATATGAAATTTTTGTACACGTTATGGCCTATCGTGGCCATATGGCAACGGCTCAAAACTTATAAACTATCAAAAAAATAAAGCTTTTTTTAGCGGATTTGTCTTAATAGATGCATTTGGATATGGATTCATAGAAAATTTTAAAATTTTCGCGAAAAAAAGAACCCCAGGCTCTAATGGGTTAATATACAAAAAAAGCGAAGAATTATAACTTTTTTGTTTTGAAAATGTTGAGCGCAGGAAATTCACAGCGAACTTCACAGCTGATATTGACTTTGCGAAACGGTTGAAGTTAGTGACGCCTGTGAGTGAGGTTGTGTTGAGTTCGAAATATGTTTAGAGCTGTACACCGCTGTGATTATATAAAGGCGGTAATTTTTTCGTGTTTGGTATTTATTTGAAAGTTAAGTGCCCGATTTTTATTTTTAAATACACTCAGAAAAAAAAGTTGTAATCACAACAATTTTATGTTTTGCCACAACAATAAACGTTGCTTAAAATCTGCTCAACAACTGAAATTGTTAACTCAAGAATTCTCAATCTTAGTTACTACAAAAGAATAAAAGTTCTTACATCAAGAATAAAAAGTTCTGACATTTAAGAACTAACATTGTTGTGCCAAATGAGATCTTGTTAAAAAGAATTAACAATAAAATACTTGCACCAAGAATAAAGAATAGTTACGAAATTAAGAATTAGGTACTTACGCTGAATATGCAAATGCTTAAAAAGAATCAAAAATGTAAATTGTAGCTTCAAGGAAACTAATGTTAACCTGGAATCAAAAATACTTATGCTGGTTTGGAATTTTAAAAAAAAATTATCCCTTGCTAAGACTGAAAATCAAGAGTTTATAATTAAAAAATTCAAAAATGACCACATTCATTTTAATAATTTTATTTTAAGAATACTCAAATACATATGTATGTACAATTGTACATGTATCTTGCAACACCTTAAAAAAATTTCATGCATAATATCTCAAGATTTACTATCAGTAACGTGAAAATTCGGTAAAGTGTTCCAGATTGAGTTTCCTCTTGTCGAGGTAGTATCAGGTTGATATTTGCCGAATTAGTTTCACTTTGCTAAATACACACATAATGAATACTGTCTTGAACTTCTGCACAATCACTTTGGCTTTTCGCTTTTTTCTCTCTTGTATAAATTGTACAATAATATTTTGCGTTAAAACCTGGTACAAAACCTTAAACTTCGTTAAGTCCTAAATTATCGCTCAAAATTTGCCCAAGATAAAAAAATACTTTCGTTACTTTTCCTTCGATATATAAATCAATTCCATTGGTGGACAAGTCTTTAATACATTCCACAAGTTTGTTCAAAGTTAAAATGAATTTTTAAGTTGAATAATTATATTATTATTTTTCACAAACTGATCTTCACTCACGAAAGAAAATAACGCAATGAAAAGTTGTTATAATTTCGAAAGACAAAAATTATTGGTTCTTAACTCAACAATAAATTGTTGCGCGAAGATATGATTTGTTTGAGAAATCAAGAATTTATTTTGTTGCCTAAAGAATTAATTTTTGATTTGATAATATAATTCTTAAACACCAATCTGAAGAAAAAGCATTCTTTTTCACTAAGAATTTTTTTTTATGCAACTATTTTCATTGTTGATAAGTCAACAGTTTAAAATATTTGGATGAAGAATAACTTGTTAGGCTAAACATTTTTCACAGTTATTGTCAAACAACAGTGTATTTCTTTTGCCTTAAGTATGAAATTGTTATGAAAAGAATTTGTATTCTTGAAAATCTAAAAACTTTGATTGTTGTTTCAAGAAAAACATTTTTGATTCTACTATCCAATCTCAAATAGAAATAATTAAAAAAAAAATACATACTTGAGAAAACACTTTTCTTTTTAATCTAACAATTTTTCGCTTTTGATAATATGTTAACACTTACAAATATTTGTCTTGAGTATGAGATTTTTGATACAACAACTTCAAACCAAATATTCTAAAAATACATTTGTTGCCGCAAGAACTTGTATTTACAGGCAACAATTTTCAGCTTACAATTTTTTAACAATTGAAAATTCTTGTTTCAACAATGTTTTTTTTTTTCTGGGTGTATGTTAAATTAATAAATATGTGTGAATTTAGTTGCTGCCCGGCACCCAGTATAGATGAACATTGAACTGCTTAGCCATCTCTAAACGAGTTGAAGGCGGTAGATATAACATTCCTCTTAAGCCAGGACAGTGCTTCTGCGATCGCCATAATTTCACTACAGTCATGAGGTAGGTGGAAAGAGAAATTGAGATTTAATATGCCCACCATCGTAGTTGGTCTTAGAGCCATCGGTGTAGAAGACTATAAACTTATATCCAAAAGGATTTATCGGCAATGGTGACCCTGAAGTTTCTATCAAAATTGGGCTTCGATACAGTGTAGATGAGATGATCGAATATCTTGGAGTGCCCGGTATAATCGCTTTACTACTGTGAGCTATCCTTGAGTCTCATAGCTGTGCTGAATGCTATTTGCTTGCCAGTTATATGTATCAAGGGGGGAGATAAAGTAGGATGTCGTCTGGTACTATGGGTCCTTTTGTTTATATTGTGTGCTTATCACTATGAATAAATAAATAAAATGAAATAAAATCATTTGCAAAACTTTTATGTCCGTTAGGTTAGGTAAGGTTAGGTTAGGTTAGAAAGGGGTTATGAGACTGAGTCATCACAAAACACTAGGCATCATAGTGGGCCTTTCGGGATCCCCTGGAACCATCTATTGATGGTACATAAACCGAAATATTTCAGTCTAAACATTTGATTTCCCAGCAAAATTTTAAAATTTGATTGTGGCCAGTTCGGCCCTCCTCTTCCAATGTAACAAAAAAGTAGCTCCATAAAACGTTTTCGCCGAACGAACAAAGCATGACATTCACAAAGGATATGTTCGATATCCTCATCTGAACCCATTGCAGTATCTGCATTCGTCTGTACTAGAATGTCCCATTCTTTAGGCATGCTTTCTCAGGAGACCGTGCCCTGAAAGTATTCCTATTAAAGTTCTTAAATTTGCCCTATTTAGTCCAAGTATTAATTTGGTGCTTTTGTGATCTAAGGCCGGCCAAAGAGCCTTGGACTCCCTATGTTCCTCTAGTCCTGACCAACTATTGCCCGCCATACTAATGACAGTGTTCTTTATTTTCGCCCTAATGCCGCATGATGGTGGTGCTAAGTGTACCATCTCGGTCATCGGCAGTGCCCCCACTTTCTTGCTAGCTTATCTGCGAGTTAATT
Source organism: Brachyopa scutellaris (assembly GCA_949775065.1). Taxonomy (NCBI): domain Eukaryota; kingdom Metazoa; phylum Arthropoda; class Insecta; order Diptera; family Syrphidae; genus Brachyopa; species Brachyopa scutellaris. The sequence goes on along the minus strand of OX459114.1, from coordinate 79,606,866 downwards.
TCTTTCTATATATATCAGATGGTATTTTCTGTTACGTCTGCTTAGGGTTTTGAGCGCCGAGCGACAACCTTCTACAGCTGCCGATTTAACGATATACGATATACGATGATATTATTATCTGATATCAGCTCCCTCACTAATAGCTCCTCCGCTCTCTGTACTGCCAGAACCTCTGCCTGAAAGACAAAACAGTTGTCCCTTAACTAGAGACAAAAATATTGGTATCTGCGTTTGTTCTATCCATACGAACTGAACTGAACTTCATCATTGGAAACTCTGTGTTATGGCGTGTTGTTAATGGATGGTAAGGAGGCAGTTCTTCACCGTCAGATGGCGCTAAAACCCGTCGCAGAGTAAATGGAATTTCAAAATTTGGTTTGAGTACTTAAAAATCGTTTTTTAAATTTCACAGCTTCACTCAAAGAAACAAAAAATTAACAATGTGAAAAAATGAAAAAAAACCGTAATCGAGAGTAATGAAAATGCTGTCAACTGACTCCTACACTCTTTCACTTTAAATTCGACCATCGACCACGCAAAATGAGTGCGAAATTAAAGATTCCACTTCATCACAGAGCGCTGGAGAGGCACACCAGCATCCAAGTTAACTCCTTGCTTCTATTTGGCAGGAAATATAATTTCTCAAAAAAACATTCAGCATGGAAATAATTTACTCCTTTTTTTTTGGGGGGAAAAAGGACGAGTAAATCTGAACGGTTTGGCTTAATGCCTAAATATGAAATGAAAAATTCAAATCTGTTCCTTCCTGCTGCGCGACGACAACACCATGGCTCCTCTCGAGCAGACAATGCAAACGGGTTCCAAGTCAGTGCCAAGTCAAAGATTCAAACCACAATCTGCAGGCAAGAGGATACAAAGGCCCATAGAGTCAACGACAAGTGCACAAAGGAAACCGCACAAGTGGAATAAAAAGACCAGGGTGGTGGAATAAAAAAAAAAAAAACTATCCAGAAAATCATTTTCACACTTATTTTAACAACCGGCCACAGAGAATGGCAAAGTGTTGCCATATTCGGTGGCAACCGGTGGTGAGTGCTGCTGGTTTGAGTACATCCATGCTGAACGGTAGTACTACCACCACAACCATCAGCATCCGTGGATTCTGGCCAAAAAATAAACGAAGAAGGAGGCAAGCAAAGCTTTATGCTGTGACAAATTATGTTAATGAGCGAACGTCAACGTCGTTATGTTAGTTTTGTAGACTCGTATCTAGGTTGCTTGGTTGGGTGGAAATTTTGCATTCATGTCCGTGTCAAGGCATCTGTTCTCCTGAATTCAGTCTTTTGAGTTTATTCTTTCTATTTTTTCGTATTACTACTGCAATGAGAGGGTTAGTGGTGACGAGCGGCCGGAACAGCACTAAGGATTACGGCTTTGAGGACGAAGTGCAATAACCACAGCAGAGATGTTTGGCTTGATGCTGGGATTTTGAATAAATGCCAGATTTTCTATTTTTTTTTTTTTTTTTTTTGATTTATTTGAGTGTTTCTTTATGGAAAGGAAAACAGGATTTATGAATCGCATTTGGATATACACATTTGGAGTGAATAAATCATATATGGCGGCTGTTGTATAGACGAACTGTCCGTAATTGATGGACACTGTCTTTGGTTTGGCTTACGACATAACTATGTTTTATTTTCCCAGGTCGAGAGATTAAGGATTTATTGTATTTGATTTGATTTATATTAATGTCGTGGATTTTACATATAAAGGTAGTATTTATCTATATCCCTGACTACCGAGTTGTGGGGAGGAACAGGTTCGTAAACGAAATACTATCAGCGCTGCTAGATATGCAAATCGACGGTGGAGTCAACTTTATCAAATTTGAAACAACACCTATCTGTTTCTTTTACATATTCGAAGCACTAACCACCACGGCCACCACTTGGCAATATCGACACAATTTATTCATTGGTCAAATGTAGCAATAACGCGTCGTCTATTGTCTGCATTTCAAAATGCATGACATGTTTGTCATGCTTTTTGGCCATTTCATATGCTCGTGTAATAGTCAAACGAATTCGTAGGCTTTCAATACGCACTGCACCTTATCTATTATATAATTCCTTCAGGGTGAAGCTCGATGACGTTATAACTCGATAACCGCTGGGCCAATTTTCATGATTCTCTTTTTTTTCATTGGAATTGCTGTATATCAGGTTTATGCAGATCGCATTTCATTAACCACGAGAAACGATAAACGCCATAAGATTTTCTGAGGAAATCGACTTACTATAAGTAGTGCATGCAATGGCAATGCTAAACCCCTATCAGTACAAAACCCCTGTAACAGTACAAAACCTCTTATATTTGGGTTTGGAAATTCTTCCCCATTGACGGTACTGTCCTGATGTTTCAGTCAGTCTGAAGTCATTTAGTCACAAGAAAGTCTTCCGATACCAAGCTTAAGACCATAAAATCATTTAATGATATATTTGCGTTAAAAATTAAGAAGTCCTACTGCATGCTTAATTCTGCACATGTATTTGCAGCATAAGAAGATGATTCTTTAGTGGTCCACCATCTAAGTACTAACCGCGCCCGACACGCTGCTTGATTTCGGTGATCGAATCGGACGAGATGGGAAAGCAAAAGGAAATATGAAAAAAATATGTGTGAGCCTCATCCGCATAAGCTCACGGGGGAAGTGAACACTTATCCAATCCAAATCAGTTGTGTATGTGTAATGTGTAAGAGAAGTAGAAATTTGTTTAGTACAATCGATAGAAAATGTGTAATAAAATTTAGTAAATATGAATGTAAACTTGACTATATTTTTGTAATACAAATCATAAAAGGAACAGCTATTCAAAATTTCATTATATATAGAATTTGTCAATAACTCGACTCCAGCGCCACCCATCGGGTCCAGTTTTTGTAGTTTTCTCTGTTGGTACTCTACCAATATAAATTGTCAATATGAATCATTTCGATCAGTTAATAAAGAACCGTAGCGCAAGTGGTTAGTGCGTCGTACTACTGAGCCAGCGGTCTTGGGTTCGAATCCCGCCGCAAACACCTAAAAAAAAAAAAGTTTTTCACAGTGCCCACCTCTTTCGAATGTCTGACAAGCATCAAAGAGTATCATTTGTCACGATTGAGCTTCTCAACTCGCCGTTCGGAGTCGGCAAAAAACTGTAGGTCCCTTCCATTCGTGCAAAAATATAACACGCACACACAAATGGTTGCGAGAAGCAGGCCCAGGTTCACCTCGAGCTGTAGCGCCAACTAAGTAAGTAAGTAAGTAATAAAGAAGTTGCTAATAACTTGACTCCAGCGCTACCTAGTGAGCGGGTTTTCCGCCTATATCCTTCACCATACCTTGCGAGTGGTTTTTTCACCTATGTCATTCCTCAGGTCCCAGACTATCGCTTTGCCAAATTACATTACAATTGGTTCAGCGGTTTAGATGTTAAAAGGTAGACAGATAGACAGACAGACGGACGGACAGACAGACAGACGGAAGGACAGACAGACGGACAGAGAGACGGCAGGACGGACAGATGGACAGAGAGACAGACAGACAGACAGACGGACAGACAGACAAGCAGATAGACAGACAGATAGCTGATGTATACATATTTCCCCGGTATAGAATCATTTCCCCGTTATCGAAACACATCTATCGAAATTTATCGTAATGTATTTATCGTATCTCATTTATCGTAACTTGTTTTCAAAAATAATACGTCGTTAAAGAAGTATTCACTTCAAAAACGTGTGTAAACCGAAGTCACAACTAGTGATGGGCAGATTTTTTTTACCTACCCGGTGGGTATTTATTTATGGGTAAATACCGGGTATTTACCGGGTATTTACCCAAAATCATATTTACCCACCCAAAATCGGGTATTTATTACATTTAGTAAATAATGATAATGCCAAAGAAGTATTTATTACGGTTGGTAATTAGTGTGTACCAAACAGGTACTCAAAATAAATCAATCCTTTTTTACAGTTATGTACGATTTATATATACTACTTTAATGGTTTTTTAGTAGTAAACTTCTAGTGATTAAAGTTTATTTTTTATTTAATATGGGAAGAAATAAGAGTTCCGTGTGGAAATATTTCGATAAAATGGATAAAATGGCTAAATGGAAATTTTGCAGAAAGACGTACTAATATCACAGACAATAAATATTCTGATTCCTTGGTTTATTTTATGAAAAAAACAAAACATATTGAAGGGGGGGGGGGTCTATCTTCAACGCCCACGGAGCTACAAAAAAAGTCATTATGCTACAAAAAAAATGTTACTATGGGGAACGATTCATTGGTCCATGATATGAAAAAAAACGTATGGGTGGGGGTGTCTATCTTTAACATCCACGGAGCTACAGGGTGTTTAAAAAAGTTCCTTCAGAGAAGTATGTACCAACAATTATTTTATAACTTCTGGTCTATGAAGGCCAGAGCAATCAAGGTGGACTTGTTCGATAGACAATTGATGGATGTCTACCACAGTTTTTTACGGCTATTACCATCCGTGCTTTCATTTTCGAGCAATTGGTCTTCAAACACAATTTTTTTAATTTTTTTTTAATAAATTTTTAGAAAATTGCATTTATCTCGGGAAAACATGTTAATACTATCTTTTTCATATTTTGGTGCGCCGTAATGTTACCTACAAATTCACCATACAAAGTTTTTACCTAGGGCATATAGGTATTTTAGCACAAAGAAAAAAATGTCTATCAAAGCTATGAGTCTGACAACGTCTGGCAATAAATTTGTAGTTTTTTTTTTTTGTAAACAGTCATCTACCAACCGTGTGAACTGACAATTTTTTATCTGACAATTGTCAGAACATTTGCAGGCCAACCACCTGTCAATAAATTGCCAGGAATTGGGACAAAACCTGGCAACCGTGTGAACTGGCAATTCTACATTGTGAGGTAGTTTGTCTTTGTCAGCTCATTTGCAGCTAATTGTCAGCACATTTGTAGACCTGACAATATTGTCAGATCTGGCAATCGTCTTAACATAGCTTTACTACTGAACACGCGGAGAAGTTCGGAAACAGAAGTAAATGAACCAATTTGCAGTTGTAATGCGAATATACCAAGCACATCAAAATCTACTGAATCGGTAGAATTCATCTCCTTTGATAAGATTGTAGTTACAATACCATCTTATTCCAATGAATCAGATTAGTAAATATTCAAAGAATCTTTTGTTTATGTTTTGCATTTTCGTTTTTAAATCGAATAATATAAAAATAAAATACCCAATGAGCATGTTTTTACAATAATTCCTCATTTGAAATAAATATCCACATAAATACCCGTTTTGGTAAATACCCGGTAAATACCCTGGGTATTTACCCTCAAATGGTATTTACCGGGTATTTTCCCATCACTAGTCACAACCCACTGAAGGATGGTTGACTCGCACGAAAATGTAATTTATGGTTTGTAACTAATCTATCGGATCGATTCAACAATCATTCGGTTGCGATTAATGTTTGTCGTTTAAAACATGGTCATTTGTTTTACTATGCATGCGGTGTCTATGTGAATTATCTGTGGTTTAACGTTTAACGCAGCAATATAACGCGACCATTTAACGAGACCGTTAAGCGTAACCTTCTGAAGTCGAGTAAGAAGTTTCACTTCAAAAAAAGAACCTAAAACAAAGGGGAAATATCTGCAATTGTACATAGGTACCACACTACTACCACTTTAGCGATATTGAGGAGACTATTATTCAAATGATGGAATTCAAAACGTGCGTATAGATCCCACTGGCCGAGAATTCGGGTGTTACGAAGAGTAACTGAATATTAGCACAAATACAACTTAAGTGGGGGACAGACTGCTGGGTTTGATACTATGGTATAGCAATACTATGTTCTATACCACATGTCTGTCACTGCAATACCACGTTAAAAGCTAGTATACCATGAAACATACCTGGTATTGAAATTCGAAATTTTATGGTGGTATACCACCTTCTTAATGACTGCAGCGCCGCGTTCTTCTTTGATGCATACAATGGATTCACAAATAATTATTTTATCCGATAACTATACTTGCACCGATATTTTTTATTTATTTATGATTATTGTCATGACAACGCAAACGTCAAAGTATACTACCTAATGCGAAAATCAGGGTGTACTACGAAATGCAGTCTGTCAGGGGTTGTGGTATTCACTAAACCATGGTATTCATACCATGGCATGGTATCAATACCAGCAGTCTGTCCCCCACTTTACTGTTCTGGTAGAAAACATGGCATCGGAATCGAGCTATAAAGTCCTAGAAAGAAAACAGAACGGAAAAATATAATGGAGGAACGCAGGAATCTTCTGGAGGAGCAAACATAACATAGAACACATAAGATCAGATGTTAAGAAATGAATTGTGTTAAGAAATAAATTGTATATTGTAAACGTAACGTTGTAATCAATAATCTTAAATATATAATTTTGTTTAATTTATCTTTAAAACTAAACATTGTATAATTAACCCTATGGTAGTTTTGCGCTATCGTTTGCCAACAGTAAGATGTTCATTTTGTTGTTTTTTTTTTTTTTTGCTTTGCCCTTTGTGACGTACATATGTTCATACATATAATAACATGCATAGCTGTGTTACTTTCGCTCGCCGATGCAATGCAATTTTTGTTTGTTTTGCACTTGTGCTGTGCTGCGAGAGTAATAGGGGATTTTCGTTTGACAGACAATTGAAGCCAGTGGCTTGATTCCTCTCTTTTCGATAGCACCACCGCACGCGCCGTAAACATCTTTGCTCTCGGCACTTGCACATGTCTGGCTCTGGATTGATAAGATTTAATTGTAATTAATATGATATAAGTATTGAATTCGAGTTCGGGTGTATTCTTTTCTTCGTTGCTGTCATGTTTCTTTGTCATTATTTAGCACAAACAACGGAGGAAACGCCGGCCGTAAAAATACATATGTATAAAGAAAAATTGCGAAGTGATAAATCGATTCTGCAACATACTCATTCAAATAGTTGTTTTCAGACAGATCGTGTGTTGTTGTTTTTCACATTACTTTTCATAGCATATTGTGGATGTGTGAGTATCTAGACTGTTTGGTTTATTGTTTGCTTCAATATTAATTTGGATGTTTCCTTGTTTACTACTAAGGGCCGATTTTTCAATAGTCAGATAAAAAATCCGATAGGACTTTACAGTCAGATAACAAAAAATTACACTTTTTTTATTTATTTATTTTTTTATTTTATTTTATTTATTTAATCTTGTACATGCTAACACAGTAAGAGTGCACTTATAATTCTGGGAGAGATAAACAGTATTGATTTAAATTTACAGTAAATTTTAGCTTAAAGATATTAATTTAATTTAAATTAGAGTATGTAATTTTATTTTAATTTTAATGCTATTTCAGTTTTATCAATTTTTATCAATTTTTATTTTATTTTACTTTTAAACTAAACTTGAATTGAAATTTTAAGAAAAGTGGAAGGGTAAGGAGAAGTTAGTTGCTCTGATTTCTAAAGAAATATTGAAGTTCGCTTCTAAATAGTCGTGCGCCATTTAGTTCTCGAATGTTACGTGGGAGTGAATTCCAAAGACGGATAGCAGCAATGAAAAACTGTCTCTCAGAAGTAAACATGTAAATCGCGGAAGCAATAAGCAAGCAGATCTATTGGATGCCGGAAACTGGATTTTTTCGTACAGATATGTTGGTTGCTTACTTTTGAGGATACCGAAAAGAAGAATGATCGTTCGAAATTTAATATAATTTGTAAAGGACTTGTTCACCAGGTTTTAGCAAATTGTGAAACATGATCATATCTTCTGTATCGAATGGTGCTGTTAAATGCTACTTGTAGCTTCCTTTTACTATCAGCGTCACATGCATAAAAAATGTCGCACCCGTAAATAAGCAGAGGGATAATTAACTAAGGCTTTTGCAAGTATCAGTCGTGTTTTCAATGTTGTGCACTTTTGAGCAGTCCATAGTGTTCGAAGAACGCCATACGTCTTTCCCACCGTGGAGTTTATATGATTGTTCCACGTTAGTGTTCTATTAAAGACTACACCTAGATTTTTAGAAGAATCAACAAATTTTATACTTGCGCCGTTGAGCATTATAACCGGAAAGTAAGATAGGTCTAGTTTAGTTTTAGATATGACCAAACATTTACACTTTCCTGGATTAAGTACTAATCCACATTTTGACGACCAATCGGAAACTCGCTGTAGTTCTTCATTTAAATTACTAGCGCAATCCTCTATGAGCCCCAAGGGACAACATTGGTGAATCTGAATGTCATCAGCATAAATGTGTTTCGATGAGCTTAATATAGCGGAAGAAATATCATTTATATATACTGAGAATAGCAGAGGCCCCAGGATCGATCCTTGAGAAATACCTTTAGTCAAGGGAAGAAAGTCAGATAGGACCCCCTCTAGTGACACAGCCTATTTCCTTTCACTTAGATATGAGGAGATTAACTTAGTAGCAGAAGAAGAAATGGAAAAGAAATGAGTTAATTTATTGATAAGAATAGAGTGATCTACCATATCAAAAGCCTTAGAAAAGTCTAATAGCACTAAAAAAGTTACATAGTCATTATCCAGTTTTTCTCTTATGTCTTTAACTACATCCAGTAAAGCTGTTGTACAACTATGTTAAGCACGGAATCCTGACTGAACTGGAAGCAACAAGTTATTACGCATTAGAAATACATTCAGTTGTTGATGCATAATCCTTTCACATATTTTCGAAAGAAATGGTAGGATTGATATCGGTTTGAATTCATTACCTATGGAGTTTTTAGGAATAGGTTTTTTTCAATAGGCGTAAAGCAGATATTCTAGGTATAAAACAGATATCTGCCAAACAAAATTCTCTGTCCGACTGTGAGCTGGATAAACTTTAACTGTCTGTTAATGAACTCTAAAAAGTGAGTTTTAAGTGCCAAAATAATGTGGGCACCGTGGTGTAGTGGTAAGTACGCAAAGCTGCCCGGGTTCAATCCCAGCCCGGGTCTAACACCTAAAAGTTTTTTTCACGGTGCCACCTCTTTCGTCTGACAAGCAATCAAAGAGTATCATTTGTCAATGAGCTTCTTAACTCGCCGGTCGAAGTCGGCAAAAAACTGAAGGTTCCATCCATTCGTGCAAAAATATAAGACGCACACACAAATGGTTGCGAGAAGTAGGCCCTGGTTCTCCCCGAGCTGTAGCGCCACCAAAGTGTATTAAGGAAAACAAAAAAAAAATCGGATCTAACGGACATGTTTCTTTCATGTTGAATTTTATCAAATTCTCAACTGCAAGACGGAAAAGGTAGGCTCTAATAATAGAATTTTGTACCGTACCTGTGGTGAAAGTGGAGTACGTTTGGACCTAGGAAATGGTTGGATGTACATACATATGTAAATGCAAAACTAAAACACATCCCCAATTCCACACTATACCTAGAAAAGTTTATGGTGACAATCTGATGGACTTTTCATTGCATTAACCACGAGAAACGGTAAACGCCATAAAATTTTCTGAGGAAATCGACATAAGTAGTGCAAGCAATGGCATGGTACGATACTTTTACTTGGCAATGCTAAACCCCATACCTCACGTGTAACAGTACAAAAGCTCTTACATTCGGGATTGGAAATTCTTCCCCATCCACGGTACTGTTTCAGTCACTCTGAAGTCATTTAGCCACCAGAAAGTAGCAAAAGCCCATAAAGTCCTTTGAAGATATCATTGCGTTATAAAATCAGAAATTCTTAAAAAAATAAATACTTGACGTTTGACGTCGGAAGAGCTTTGTAGATGCCAATGCGTTATATTATTTTGATTAAAGAGAAAAGTTTAAAAAAGTATTATTGGCTTTTAAATGTTGGCTACTAAATCGAACATTTTATTTGGTACATACACATACAACCAAATAATAGTAGAAAAATTGTGCTGTTGTTCACACTTTAAACATTTGGTGTGATTCAACCAGGTTTCTCGGATTTGGCGGTTCTTATTTCTCCCCAGAATCACATTACTAGAACAGCGTTTTGCCGAATAAGTAAAGGGACTGTTTTAGTACACGGGCGAAGCCGAGCGCGACAGCTAGTTTCCTATAATTTTAATTTAATATTGACTTAAAATAATAGATGACACTCTGCTAAGGTTTCATGTAAACTCCAATAAATATGCCTACAAACTTCCCTATTTCTTGTTTTTCTACTTATGTATCTAAGCTAAGTGAATAAAACTAAGCATTTCTCTTATTCTTTTCCCGACTCGCATAGAGGTCAGGTAAGACCTGTTCCATAATAAACGCAAGTGTTCACCCCAAATGCATTTTTTCTTATTCATACTTCTCTTTTCATTGATTTTTCGCATCAACTACAATTCTTCAATTGAAGACCTTGCATCAAAAGGGGGGCAAGTCCAAATTGAACTTTTTGTGGGAAATCAAAAAAAACTCTTTGAAAAATTAATTATTACACGAATGTTTTAAAATGAAATGAAAATTTGCATATTTTCACATTTTTTTATTCAAGTTTTAAGTTAAATAAACAATATTTGTAATAACTGCGATTTTTTAAAATTTGGATATGCCCCTCATTTGCACCAAAAAGTAATAAATTTGCTCCCAGATTTTGATTTATAAATAATAGCTGACCCGGCGAACTTCGTACCGCCTCAAAATTAATAAATGTTGTGTCATCTTATAAGCTGAATTAAATTCAGTTTTTTAGGTGAAATAAATACTCAAAATGAATTAATTTCATTAATGTACAAAAATCAAAATGAAATGTCTATCTGTCTATCTGTCTATCTATCTACCTTTCTTTCTATATATCTATCTACCTATCTGTCTGTATATGTCTGTCTGTCTGTCTGTCTGTCTGTCTGTCTATCCGTCTGTCTATCTGCCTGTTCTGTCTATCTGTCTGTTCTGTCTATCTATCTGTCTTTCTGCCTGTCTGTCTGTTTGCCTGTCTATCTGTCTGTCTAAAAAAGGTGGAATAAATAAATAAATAAAACTACATTTTCGTAAATATCTGCACCCAGCGCCACCTATCTGGTCCAAATTTTACCAACGACTTTTCTTTTTATTTAGATATTATATGGTGTGAATTTGAGCCAAATCGGTCCATAAATAAGAATTTTGAAAAAGCGACCTCAACGCCACCTAGGGGGCTCTAAGATAAAAAAAAAACCATCCGGAGTACCACACGAACATATGGTGTGAATATAAGGTGGAAAGCTTCAGTGGTTCAGCCGCGAAAGTCGGACGTACATACGCACAAACGTTTTTATATATTAAGATAAAACACATAAAAGTTATTTATTTAGTATATTTCGAACTATCAATCAATACTTGGATATTTGAAAAATAAATAAAAAAAAAAAAACAGATCATCTATAAATATTATAAAACTGTAGAGGTTTTTTTGTTGGTTACCTAATGGCGTGGAAACCGCTGGACAGATTTCGATAAAACTTTTTTTTGAAATGCTTCTTAAGTACCCGGGATGATCACAAGCTATGTATTTTTTTGCTCAGCCTAATGGTTCTAACATAGTAGTCAAAATAACTATATATTGGTGAGGAATATTATGATTATGCAGCCCTAACTCAATAATGGCTTATCGGACTGAAAAACAAAAAAATAGGTGAAATTAGTAGATCTGTCCCTCTATCATTTGAGATATAAAACATCCTTCTGCGTTGTCCTGAAGCTGAGAAATTTTCCAAACAATTATTCAAAACATCGCCCACAATTTTCTTTCAGCGGAGACCATTGCCAGCAGCCGTGCAGCAGTGGGTATCGTTGCAATAGTGTGTGTGCGCGCTCTGACGTGACCATTTGTTTTGCATTTTAATATGCTACAATCATCACAAGCATTTGCGGCTCTCATACTCAACCAATTTTAGCAAATGAGGTGTCAAAATAAAGATACTTTTCTAGAGCAGTGAATCACATTTTCATTTTATTAATATTAGTAACAAATTAAAAAAAAACGATCAAAAACCAATATTCAACCCATAATGAACTACTGTTGCTTTATTTTGGTTCATATATGTACATATGCATATCATCATCGCATAAATTAATCATCTGGAAAGTATTGGTTGTTCATTGATACAAAGCCAAGGTAATATTGGCCGTGGCTGTGGCGTCGTCAGGGTTAGTAGCTACGTTATTCCCCGGAGTAGTGATAAAGCCCGAGTTTTTCGTGACTGTTGTCTAATTGTGTGGGACCAATGCACCGTAAGGCAGTGGAAACCGTTAACAGAACCTAACAGGATAAACTTTAGGCAAACGTTATCAGTAGTATCATGAGGCACAAAAGTTGATGAAGTAAATGCCTGTCTGAAAAAGTCAAGTCTCTGGGGTCTAATGTTACTCAAATGCACTTGACCATCAATATGCGGGCACGAACAGGTGGCAATCCAAACGCACAAAATTTTCTAATATGTTACTTAAAATTGGCGGAGGAACGCTTCCGGAAGAAAATGGAAAAGTAAATTTATCACATTATTTGTGCCAAACAGTGTCTTCTACCCAAGAACTTATCTCATCCTTTTACGGTTATATAGTATATCACAACTAACAAACCGTGAGAATTCTTAGCTTTGTGAGGGAGCTATTTTGTTGCCTTGGAATGATCAAGTTCCAGCAATTGATAGCGAGATATTTTCACGTGCTGATGGTCAAAGTGCAGAATGTATTTCAATCAACCGGGTTGTGGACCAAGAAGTAACAACCAGCTATATGGTTGAATTTTTAATATTTCTATCTGCTCCATCCAGGGCTTCCATCACATAAAGTTAAACATAAAATGGGTGTACCTATTATTCTTCTAAGAAACTTGAGCCTACCTAAATTATGTACACCCGACATAGAGTTACAATTCTGCAACTTGGTAGAGGCGGAAGTCTTGATGGGCTGCGGTGCGGTTTTTGAGAACTATGAAATCTGAACTTAGAGGCTGAAAGTTACATATTGAAACGTGTTTGATAAAACGCAGTTAATCAACAAAATTTACTAAACACTTTTGTGGACTTAGACAAATACTGTGATGTTTCTTCGCTCCCACTGAAATTGCATATTTGCATATTTGTATGCATGAGAAAGCTATTAGAATGCGAAGCAAGGCGAGCACGGGTTCAACTAGTTCATTGATAAAATTAAAGAGCATTTCCGGACCTGCCGCCTTTTTGCAGCAAACGCACTAGAGTGGCAGATACATACACTACCTCGGTTATGCACCAAAAGATTGCTTTTTTTTTTGTTTAAATTGTAAGTGAAAAAAGTCGTTATGCTTAAAATATGGACTTGCCCCCCTTTTGATGCAAGGTCTTCAATTGCACCCATCAATTGTTGACCCCCGAATTCATCCCAAGAAACCAGCTACGCTAGAAGCCCCCTCATCAATTACAAAATGAATTGATGAATTCTTGCGGCTACATTAAAATAAAAGGATAGAATTGAAAGCTGAGCAAAGCCTCGCCGTCGCTTGTCGCTCAATGAGCGCGTGGCCACAAAAAAAAACACTTTCATATGTTTTAATTTTTTATTGCCGCTCAGCTTCTTGCCGCTATGCCGCTCTACCATGCGTGCGTGGCCTTAGTCTTAAGGGGTTAATTGGGAAGAACATTTTCAAAACGAAGCAGGATCTATTGATAATATAATTGCATCCATGTCCAAAAGGTTAATGCAATAAAATATTAGGATTTTTAAGATGATTGTTTATATCTCACATCAGTTGCAAATGTTTCTCACAGAGTAAGACTCTGTTTGACTCTTAATGCATGAATATTGATTTGTTACGAGAAGGGGGTGTATAGGCCCCAATCGATTTCGACTATCAAAGAATGAAGGTAGTCACTCATTTAAAAAATACCAACAGCAAAAAAAGTATACATTCATTAAATTCCTTAAAAGGCGACATTTCCAGTCCAATTTCAACGATTTGTTAGACTAGACCGCCACCAACCCAACCCAGGCAATCGTCGTGCAATTTCATTTTATCGCTTTCCAATTCGGCCGCACATTAGTCTCTCCGCCAACTGAAAAGTTTTATCTCCTTTTAAAGACATCAGAAGCGTTTGTCTCCATAAATCCTTGACACAGTTACAAAAAAAAAAATGCCTTCACTACCTAATCTCAACTAATTTTATCCCTCAAGAACATCCCGAACAAGACCACACATCCCATCCCATCCCACCCCCATTACAGAACCAAACAAAGAGGCAAAGAAAAGGAAACAAAAAAAAAGGACGAAAATCTCTGCCAAAGTTCCAAGTCGAAATATCCTACCATAAAAACAAATTGAGTTACAAAAGCGTAATTACTCCAGCAGAGTGACTTCAGTCAGTGTATCAACTCCATTCCAACTTACTGTGCGCTGTGTCTGTGTCTGTGTCGTTCCGTCCGACCAACTACTGGAGCACAGATACACACACACACAGCTTCGAGTATTGCCTCATGGCCAAAATATCCTGAAAGTCTTTTGTGAACTCGCGCTGTGCTAAGGTAAGGCTTAAAAAGAAGAAAAAAAAAAAAGAAAATACTTTCAAAGGACGAAAAGGTTCTCAGAGCAATCAATTGCCTGCGCCAGCAAATGCTGCTTCTTCTGCTTTCAGTAACTACTTCTCGACGCTAGCTATTGTCTCGTTCGCTCTCTCTCTCTCTCTCTCACACACTTCATTCGTTTGTCTCGCATTTTGACGGTTATAAGGACCAAAGTTGGGGGGGGGGGGGACAGTGAATGTAGGGCCCAGCCACCCCGTGTAGGTAAGTGTGTGTCCGTAATATTAATTGTCCTGGAGAGCAGAAGTCTTTTTGAAACAAATTTTCTGTGACATAAACTTAATTAGCTTTTGTCCTTTTGTCCTTTTGTCGCAATTCATTAATAGGGTGCAACGGGTTGGATACCACTTTTTGCCTCCCCCCGCTCCCAATCGCGTTTTATTCCTTTCAAACATCCGTTGTTGTACGCAAAAATGTTCGCACAAACTTTTCCTTTCCGCCAACTAGGCCGAATCGGGGGTGAATAACGAAATTAACTATAGGCACTCTGACTCCCGGCTGTCTGTGCTCCTGCGGTGACAGGGATGAGCTGGAGCTCGTCCTCAATCAGCATTAGGCGCAGACCATCATTCCACCCAGATTCCGATAAAATTTTGCGGTAATTTGATTATTTTTTCACCCCCTTGTAGGCATAAGCACGATAAAAGGCGACTTTCAAATAATAGAATCGTAACGGTGCTGTCTAACAACAAACGAAACAATTACGCAAACGTGTTGATATGGAGTCATCCTTGGAAATAATCTTCAAAGGAAGTTTTCAGAAAACAGGAAAGAAAAAACTTTCAAAGGATTTAAAATTAAATTGTTCAAAAGTTAACAGGTACAGAGTCCTGTTTCAGTTGCAAGAGGACGACACCAAGCCATCATTGTCGTAGAGTGTCTGGTGGGTATCGAACCGAAACCAAGGCACATGCCAGTTTGGAATTGCTTCTCGCAAGGAAGGAAGGATGCTCCTCTAACTCGAACGAAATCACTTTTGTTCAATAGACTGCGGTTTATTGATATTTCAAAGATGATTCGATTTGCGGATAGCTGCTCGTCTGGGGAATAAAAGAAAGAAAAACCGCAGACGTAGATGAGTGCAAAAACTTGTTTTTGGGAAGATTTTAGTGGATTTCGTTGTGCGACTTGATTGAGTGTTGATCCCATGTCAAGTGCGTTGAGGTGGGTAAAGAAAAGACGATTGATTTAAAGTGGTTTTGATACTTTTTTTGTGGATTTGAGTGTCGTTTTTGAAATGATGAAATTGTCGTGTTTTCTTGCATAACATTGGATGGGGTTTGAAGATACAAATGGGAAATATGCACGCTTATCCATCGGGTCGTCCATGAAGACAATATACCTCATGATGGTCCATTGTAGTTCAGTGTAAGCTACTAGCCACCCCATTCGATGAAGAAGCGGTTTGTTGCTGACCTATACATCAATCTAGATCCGCCCGTTAATTTCGCAAAGTGTAGCAATTGTGCAAGATTGACTTTAAGTAGATCTTCATCTCGAAGGGTGGTCATTCTGATGCAATAAGAGTCTGGACATTCACTCAAAAAATGTCTAGCTGTCTCGTCGTCTTCCAGGCACATTTCGCAAAGGCCCGAACTTCTGCTCCCAATTTTGTTTAGACGCTCGCTTAAGAGAATAAATCCATTGAACAGTTCCGCGAAGGTTTTTATGTCACCTCCATTCAACCGCGTATGCTAACGCTTTGGACTGATGGCATGTGCTGACCTCATGCCAGTGGTTATCGTATTGTAGTCGCAGCAATTCCAGGCTGTTGACCAGTGAAATAGGTTGCTGAACCAGCTCTACCTAGATCATCAGGTTTTTCGTTGCCTGGGATAAAAGAACGTCCCAGGACACAGACCAGTGTGATCTTATTATATCCCCCAAGCTGGTTTAATTTGTTGATAGCTTTCTCCACTATTTTTTGAGGTAATCAACATTGCTTGGTTATCAGAGCAGAATGGATTTGCTCTTCCTTCTTTCGTTAAGTGAAATTGACCCTAGAAGGCAGTTGTAAGCCCTCCCAATGGGATAAACTCTTCTACATGTCATTCTTCTGAATAAGGAGCTCCAGAGAGCTCTTCCATTTAGGATCCGTCAGTGTAAAGAACTACGCTTTCCGGTAAGAAACCGGACTAACCATTGCTGTTTCATTCAGAGCAATCTGGAAGGAAACATCAGAACATTCGTACGAAATTGTATTTTGGGTTGGTGGTGTCCAGAGCTCCTCTACGCCCAGCATCCCCAAAGACTAGCCACCTTCAAAGCAGTGTACCAATACCGATATACCGCTTTTCGTTTCGTTTCGTTTTCTAAGAAGGCAAGTTGGGAAGGATCTGCATAGCGGCCTTCCATAGCCTCGGTAATGCAGATGCACGCTAGATGCTGAAGTTTACCAAGACTGCGTTTGAGAGACTTTGCTCATCAAGCAATTGACCCATATACGACATGTGGCATTAACTACGAAGGTCTTAGTGATTTGATTTTTAAAAAGACATTTCAACTATGTATGAGGAGAGCAAACGGAATACTTATTGACAAAAAGTTGTCCTTATTTGCGGTGATAAACTAATAGAACAAGCCCGTACCGCCCTTTATTGGCCTTTACCGCCCTTCATTTGCTTGGAAATGGCTCGCAATAACATGTCATCGCAGTATCCCATGGAATCGTCAAGACTTTGTCAGATGGCCAAATAGCACAGATAGTATTGCAGAACATTTCTTCAGGAAAGAGGGGTTTCCATTTGTATATGGGTCTGTTGATGGAGTAATGATAAACATTGACTCATTTCCAGACATGTGGTCAGAATACGCTATAAACATGTCTTTGTAAATAGACATGCAAATCCGGATTACACGGACCTAACCTAGAATTTTTTGCAGTAAATCCGAAGCTTGGAGGTAGCATCCACGACAGAAGGGTGCCCCGAAAATCAGCAATCGCTTGCAAGTTTGAAGATGGTTGGTGACGGTAATCTTGGGTGATAGTCCTTACCCACTTACATAATGGATCATGCCTCCAATTCGCAGATATTAAGTTTCACGTCCGACAGCTGGCACTTTAACTAAAACTTTTTTCCAAGGATACATTAGTTAGCATTCAGGAAAGTGAACCAAGCCGTCAATTCTGTTGCAGTCGAATTTCTGCGTTACCTTTTTGCAAGAAAACCTATCGTTTTGTGAAACAGAAGGCTATTTTGTTAACCGTTGTTCAAAGCGACAGTTTTCCGTCCTTTCCCACAACATTACTCACGCAAAATAAAAAAAAATCATCACTCTGCAAACAGAGCGGAATTGCAGATACTCTGCAAACATTCATACCTAAATCCAGATTGGAATTGCCGACACCTAAAATATCTGTGGAACGCTAAGACTTTGCACAAATGTTGCAGAGTGCAGGGTGAAGACTGCAGAGTTGCAGAGTGCTTTTGTGGAATAGGCCCCTGGTCTACAAACAAGTTGTAAGCGAAGATGGGCGAAACAAAAAAAAAACTTTGCTACTTATCTGGTGCCAACGACAAAGTTAGAATGAGAATGAAAGTCTAAACAGATAGGTGGATCAAGGAGAGTGGGGAATCCCCTCCTATTTCAGGACAATAGATAGAGATAGGTAGTTAGCATGCAACCGAGCATGCATCTGCAGCTCAGTGCATGAGCTGGAAGGGTGTCCATCCGAGTTCACCTTGTAATATTGCGAATGACGAGATGTAGTTTGTACAAAATAAAAGGGTAGATAAAACTATTTCAATGTCTCGATATAAGATAGCCAAGATCTGAATTTAATTTGTGCGGCATAGCTAATCACTTCATTCCTATTATGTATTTATTCCCTAGCAGTTCAATTTCTGCGATCGGCCAATCTATCATTCATGCTTTTTCGGTTCTACCACGAACTTTGTAAAAGATCTGCGAGAAAATGCAGCTATCTGCCAACAGATGGACACTTGATACTACATTTTGAGGTACAGCTGTTTATTATCAGTAAGCTGTCATTTATGTTTAGTTTTACTATCTTCTTCAAACAAATAACAATTCGTTTACATACATCTAACAAAGTAAAAATAGCCCTAACGTGCTTGGGTTAGGGCATGATAAGCGATGTATTCATTGAATAAGTTGCTTGTAGTAAGATCGGGAGTTGTAGTAGTTGTCAACATCACTTTTTGCAGCGTATTTTGCTTGTGTAAGTAAGTGTCTTGTTTTTTATTTGTTTACATTTATGCTTGGATCCATTTACTGATTTCTTATTAGAAATATAAACAGCATTTCGAAAGTGATACAAAACTAACGAATTGAAATTGTTTTTTTTTTTTTTTTTATTTCAGTTCGAGATATTTTCTGTGCCGGATTTCATTCGTAGGTACCCGTAAGTGCATTCTTTTGATGATGGTGAAGAGCTTGTCTTCTGGAATGTGGGTACTTACTTTCTCTGTTCCAGGAGACAATCTGAAGCGGTTCGCTTGTTTCTCACAAGAAACAGATTTTAGTTTTTTTTTGTTTGCAGGAAAAAGTCTACCGTATTAGATTGGAATTTATACTTTCAAGGTCACCAGTGTCCACACATAGGTACCATATTCTACTATAAAGGAAATCCAGACCATGATGTCGTCCATAAGTTCAGCAGAGTTCGAGGATTGCAAAAGCGATTTCTTTGGCGATAAGAAACTGTGCGATGTCACACTGACCGATGCGAGTGGAGAAGTTCAAGTTAGGGCACATCGATTGGTTCTAGCTGCGAAAAGTGAATATTTTTCATCGATGTTCGGCGGTTTTTTCAAAGAAGCTAAGTCCAGTGAAGTGAAATTGGACGAAATCGATGGCAAAATGTTGGAAATTGTGATCAATTTCATTTACTCGAACAAGATTGAACTTGAAAGCGACACAGCGAAAGATATCCTGCAAGCTGCGAATTTTTTGCAAATAAATCCATTGGAAGAGGAATGCTCTGACTACTTACGAAAGCAGCTGGATGTTTCGAACGTATTGGGAATTGTATTCTTTGCAGAGCAATACAGCCCCTCATACCTGTATGATTTCGCTTTTGAGTTTGCTTGCCAACACTTTATGGAGTTGCGTGCTACTGAGGAATTCTTTTCATTAGACATCCATCAGTTAGTCAAATTAATTTCCAGTGACAACATATGTATTTCCCCCGAAGGGGAGGTATTTAATGCTATTTGGGGTTGGATTCAATATGATATGCACAATCGCGAACAGTTATTCGAAGAACTTTTTCAGCATCTTCGCTTGGATCTGTTATCAGCCGAGTTCATTTCCAGTACCGTCCACTCAGCTTTCAAGACCACGCAATGCAAGGAACTCATTTCCAATGCATACAAACGGCAGACGTTAGTACCAGAACACACAACCAAGCGGAGAAGTTTGAAAAGTACTCTTATTTTTATCGGACGATTGACAGGCACCAACCACTTCACGATGAAATTTTATTCGCCTACTTTGAAGGAGTGTTTTTATAGGGAGTGTCCGGGTCTGGCAGAAGTACGTATACAGTTCGGAAGCACTATCCTGGATGAAAAATTATATATTGCTGGGGGTACTCTGATACATGGAAAGACAAATCGTGTTGATTGCTTGGATTTGAAAACGTTTCAATGGACGCAACTACCTCCATTGTTGACGGCAAGATGTTGCTGTGGGATGACCGCGTTAAATGATCACTTGTATGTAGTTGGTGGCATTCATAGGGACCATGAAGGGTTGAGTTCTGTTGAGAAATGGGATCCACTTATCGGAAAATGGGAATATATAGCTCCAATGAGTAATATAGTTGCTTACCCGATTGTAGGTGTTAAGGGTTCATCATTATGTGTTGGCCGTTATACTAATAAAAATAATAAAAATGGAGAAATAATATTGGATATCTATGATCCAGTAACTAATGAGTGGACCTATGAATGGTCACGTTCAAAACACCCGCTATTTGGAATGGCAACAGTCTCAATAAATGGAGTTGATCACTTCTATACAATTTCATTTACGGAAATCAAAATGCATAATTTGAAAAACAACAACACTAAAATTATTCCAGTAAATTGCATCCATTCGTATGAAACGGATTTTGCACTTTTTAACTGCAGCCTTATAACTATGACCTACGTTGACGGTCGTTTGAGAAAGTACTGCCCCATTAAAAATGAATGGATAACGTTGCCCAATTTAGATACGATACCTTTCGGTAAATTGCGTTTGATCTCTCAAGGAATCTAGGTAAGCAACTCTCATGGTTAGTTAAATAAAAATTTGTGTATAAAATAAAAGTGGTCTTATTGTGAGTTTCACCCGAACAATATTACGCCCGAAATATTTTACATTTTGTAGGAAAACCTAGAAGATCCGGTTTTTGGTACATTTGTTCGAAAACAGATGGCGCTGCCATCGACTTTGATATTTGTTGGTGATTCGAAAAATGAAAAGTGGTTTATCCACTTGCCATTCATGAGTGGCAATTTATTGTACAAGTTGGGAATGGCATCGTCAAATCGTTCAATGCATGACGCGTTTAATCGAGAATTGGAGCGAGAAATTGATTTCGATCGAGTCGCGTTGAGTCAAGCAGTTCGAAGAAATGTGCCAATGTTGAATCCAGAGCAAAAACGAGTGTACGATGAATTGATGCAGGCAGTCGAAAACGGAAATGGCTGCATTTTCTTCTGTGATATGCCCGGTGGAACTGGTAAAACATTCCTGATTTCACTGATTTCGGCTACGATTCGTTCGAGATCTGAGATTGCTTTGGCACTCGCCTCTTCTGGGATAGCAGCTACATTATTGGAAGGCGGTCGAACAGCTCATTCGGCATTGAAATCGCCATTGAATCTGCAATTGGATAAAGAAACTACATGCAACATTTCAAAGAACTCTGCGATGACGAAAGCATTGCAGCAATGTAAGATTATCATCTGGGAAGGGTGCACAATGGCTCACGGGCAGTGGAAGCCCTGAATCGCACGTTGAAAGAGTTACGAATTGATAAAAGACGTTTCCGGTGGCGCAATGATTTTGCTGTCAAGCGATTTTCGTCAAACGCTGCCTGTCATTCTAAGATCAACTCCGGCAGATGAATTGAATGCTTGCGTAAAAGCATTGGCTTTATGCAGTTACGTGAAGAAACTGCAAATGAAAGTGAACAAGCGAGTTCCATTACGAAATGCCAGTCACCTTTGTGTCATCATTAGCTAAAGACGTGTCTGTGTTGATTACACCCGTGTTTAATCCTATACCTACCGAGTTTAAAAACCCAATATTGGGAAAAGACGCTCAAACAGCTACGAGGATCTAACATCCTCAGTCTTTAAATCCAGAAGACCGAATGCTCCTAAAATGACATCGTGCAGTGCAAATTATTTTAGTCCACTCCAAACATTAGATTTGGACGACTGTGAAGAAAACAATGTGCAGAAATCAAGCAAAAAACCTCCTATCCCACCAATCAAAATATTACAAAAAGCAGTGATTTTGTGCATGCATTTCTTAAATCTTTAAATATCACAGATTATTTCATCAAAAAAATATCTATTGGTATCAAAGTTCATTGCGAATCAATGGACTCATATATAAAAGTGATCAGGATGGTTGGATGTTGTAGAAATAGGGTAGGCCCTGATTGGCTTTAATTTGGCTAAGCCCAGTGTTGTAACTGTTACTACACATCAATTGTGCTTATTCTACCTCCAAGTGGTAACCATCGGGTACTGGTCGCTGCCCATCCGGGCACGACTTGCTAAACTTATAAGCGCGAGTGCTGAGCAAGGGAAAATAGCAGCACTATAATTCACGTCAGCGGATGAATTCCATCAATGGAACCAACGGTGGCGCTAAAATTTCCAGAACGGAAACAAAACCTTATCTGAGCTACTCCGACATATTCGGAGCTCAGGTCGATAAGGATTTCCAAGTACTAGTCAGGGTCTTGGAAAAGAGTTGGTGGCGGATGAGCCCCTAGTGGGCCAACGGCAGCGCTCACACCCCCGTAGTGGGTTACTGACACCGGTGTACCCGGCCCCTTGTCCTAGGGGTATACAAGGATCTGGCCCTCCAGGTTGGGGGTTGTGCGTGAGGTTAACTACCTAACCACGTAAAAAAAAAAAAGAGTTCCGAAACAACCAAAAGCCTCGGAAAAGGACGGATCTACTGTTGACAACCACGCTAAACGAAATAAGGACAACGACGTTCGGATATGTACCTGGAATGTTCGTTCAATGAACGGCGACGGTGCATCCGAACAACTGGCAGAGGCCCTAAACTGCTACAAGGCAGATATAACCGCCATCCAGGAAGTGCGATGGAATGGGCCAGGCAGAAAAAGGATGGAAAACTGTGATATCTACTATGGTGACTGCTATACAGAAAATAAACAGCGCTTATTCGGATGCGGATTTGTCATACGCGGCAGACTTAGGCAAGAAGTCTTGAGCTTTCGGCACGTGAGCGAGCGTCTTATGACAATCCGTGTCAAGGCAAAATTCGCCAACATAAGCCTTATATGTGCTCACGCCCCCACAGAAGAAAAAGACGACGCTACCAAAGATAGTTTCTACGAGCTCCTCGATCAAACATACGAGCAATGCCCTAGACATGACGTTAAAATCGTACTGGGCGACTTTAACGCCAAGATAGGAAGAGAGGACATCTTTGGTAGGACGGTTGGAAGGCACAGCCTACACGACACCACGTCCGAAAACGGACTAAGGCTGATTGACTTTGCTGCGGGGCGAAGTATCAGTATAGCAAGCACACAGTTTCCACATCTCAATATCCATAAGGTGACCTGGCGGTCTCCGGATCGAATAACCGTCAACCAAATCGACCACATTGCGATCGACACCAGACATGCCTCCAGTATTATGGATGTCCGAACCTTCCGGGCGGCCAACATTGGCTCGGACCACTACCTTGTTGTAGCCAAGGTACGAATGCGGATATCCACAGCGCCACAACAACGAAATACTGTGAGAAAGTACAATGTCGAAAAGCTACAATCGCAAGACACCGCCAGAGCCTACAGAGAACGCATATCCCGATCTCTTGCTACGAGTCCTACCGCAGCAACAGCTAGTACAGAAGACCAGTGGCAACAGTGCCAGCAAGCCATCATAAGTGCCGCGAATGATGTGCTGGGTTTCACACGACCACCACCACGAAACCCCTGGTTTGATGAAGAGTGCAGACTAGCTAACGCGAAAAAACAACAAGCGTATAAAGCAGCACTGCAAAGAAGGACTAGATCTGCTCGCATGCTCTACGAGCAAAAGAGACGGGAAGAACATCGGCTTCTTAGAAGGAAAAACAAAGAGCACGAGAAGCGTGCGCTCGAGGATATTGAGAGATGCTACTCCAGGAACAATGTACGGAAGTTTTACCAGAGGGTAAAAAGAATGTGCCAGCAAAACAAATCCCGTACAGAAACCTGTAGAGACGCGGATGGAAACATCGTAGTAGAAACACAGTCGGTGCTGAGAATTTGGAAAGACTACTTCTGCAGACTGTACAGGCAGAATGAACCATTCAACTTAGATGATGATAGCCAAAACTCCCATCCACCTGATCAAAACGAAGTGCGGATAGCAATATCCAAGCTTAAGTCCAACAAGGCTGCTGGACCTGACGGTTTACCCGCAGAGTTATTTAAAGCAGCTGGAGATGACTTGGTAGTGAGCATACACCAACTCATCTCTAAGATTTGGTCAGATAAAAGTATGCCAGATGAATGGAATCTCAGCATCGTTTGCCCGGTTCATAAGAAAGGCGACCCTCTCAACTGCTCCAATTACAGAGGCATCAGTCTCCTGAACATCGCCTACAAGATCCTATCTGCCATATTGTGTGAACGCTTGAAGCCTTTCGTCAACAACCTGATTGGCCCCTATCAGTGCGGTTTCAGGCCAGGAAAGTCCACCATAGACCAAATTTTCACACTCAGGCAGATCCTGGAAAAAACCCAAGAAGTCCAAATCGATACCCACCACCTGTTCATCGATTTCAAGGCCGCCTATGACAGCATCTGGAGGGATGAACTGTATAGAGCCATGTCTAGTTTTGACATCCCTGCCAAACTCATCCGTCTGTGCAGGATGACGATGGAGAAAGCTCGCTGCTCCATCAAGGTCGGTAATGACCTCACCGAGACCTTCGATGTCAAAAAAGGATTCAGACAAGGTGATGCGCTGTCATGCGACTTCTTCAACATCATACTTGAAAGAATTGTTCGAAACTCACAAGCCAACACACAAGGAACGATCTTTCAAAAGTCCGTTCAACTACTTGCATACGCCGACGATATTGACATCATTGGTAGAACACAGCGAGCTGTCACCGGCGCGTTTGCGAGTATAGAAATGGAAGCGGCCAAAATGGGTTTAGCGGTAAACGAGGGCAAAACTAAGTATATGCTGTCAACAAAAAGGGACAACCAACATCGACGAATTGGACAGAATGTCACAATAGACAGCTACAACTTTGAGGTAGTAAAGGACTTTGTCTACCTCGGCTCTGCCATAACATCAAAAAATGACATCTCGTCGGAAATCAAACGAAGGATTACTCTTGCCAACCGCTGTTTCTTTGGGCTAAGAAGGCAACTGAGCAGTAAAGTCCTTTCCCGATCGACTAAGGAGACTCTATATAAGACCCTTATCATCCCAGTCTTGCTATATGGAGCTGAAGCATGGACTTTATCGAATGCGGATGAAGATCTCCTTGGTCGCTTTGAGAGAAAAATCCTTCGTAGGATATTCGGTCCCGTTTGCGTTGACGGGTCTTGGAGGAGAAGATTCAACGACGAACTGTACGAGCTGTACAGCGACATCAGCCTGGTCAAAAAACTGCACATTAGGCGTTTAAGATGGCTAGGACATGTAGAGCGCATGGACATCAGCGCTCCGGCTCGGAGAATATTCAACTCTAACCCGGAGGGTCAGCGCAGCAGAGGACGACCTCGCCTAAGGTGGCGCGACCAAGTAGAACAAGACCTCAACCAACTTGGAGTGCGCAACTGGAAGCGGTTAGCTAACGACCGGGCTAACTGGAAGAGGTTGTTGGTTGAGGCCTTGGTCCACCCCGGACTGTAGCGCCACCTAAGTAAGTAAGTAAGTTCCCTTAAGGAACAAAATTGTCAATTTTTTACTCATGACCTTGGAAACGAAAGGGCATTCAAAGTTATATTGTTTGGCTTAGACGCCATAAATACCGATTCTCTTAAATCCGAACTGTCATCACTGGGCTTAAAGTGTAAAGACATCAAATTGATATCTAAGCAACGTGACACATTCACAGACATTTTTTATATTCTGTATCTGGAGAACGGCTCGGCAAGAAAAATAAAATAACAATTTTCAAAGTAGTTTTTCAAGCGTTAATCCTATATGGAGCCCCAGTTTGGGGAAAGTGTGCACCCACCCACATCAAAAAGCTCCAAATTTCACGAAATAAGATCTTAAAGATGATGCTTCAACTACCTTGGCACTTTTCAACAATGTCTTTGTATGAAACAGCCGGAGTTCTTCCAGTTGCAATGAAAATTTAATTATTGAATGAAAAATTCTTTAGAAAATGTATAGATATTGAAAATCCGCTGATCACCGAACTCGTATCCTAAAAATAAATGTTTTCTAGCTTATTTATCATTTTATTTCTGTTAATCGATTTATTATTAATTTATTATTAATTTATTAATTTATTTCTTATTTATTTATTTATTAATCTGTATTATTTACTTATTTATTTATTTATCTATTTACTTATTTGTTTATTCATTTATTTATTGATTTATTTATTTATTTTTTATTTATTTATCTATTTAATTATTTATTTATTTATTTATTTATTATTTACTAACTGCTTATTTACTATTTTTTATTATTTATTATTCATTAATTGTTATTTACTATTTGTTATCTGTTGTTTGTTATTTATTAATTATTCAATATTACTAACTAGCTTCTTGCTTATTTATGTATTTATATATATTTATCCATTCTATTTTTATAAAATTATATAATTTTCATTAGATATCCACTTTCTGTGATATAAAATATTAAACATATTTCATTGAAGGTTTTTAGTAATAGTGTTTCCTTCCATTACTGTTCAATCATAACTTTAAGAATATAAAAGACTTTTTACCAAACATATTTTTTCAGTAGTAAGACAACCATATTGTCATATCTCTGTGCTGTGCAATAACTTAAGCAAATATGTAATAATTCTTTATACTATGAAGAAAATATTTATCTATCTATCTATCATTACGAAATGCCCAGTCTGCTGCAGAGGCAATTCTTGGTGATGGGTAATGGCGTGATTCCAGACTTAGTCACCGGCTTGATTGAATTTTCACCGAATTTTAGCCACTTTACAACGACGCCGAAAGAGCTCATCACGAATTTTTCCCGAATATCGATCAGAATTATGTTGACCATGATTGGCTGAGTGCCTGATTTTGACTGGGAGCAACAAGGATGTCGATCATTTGAATTTTGTCATTCAAAATTAAATCACCGGTGAGTTACATTCGTAGGAATCCGTTGACTCCGTGATGGAAGAAAACGAAGCTACCAACTATCCCATGGAATTTGTGAATTCACACAATTTGAAATTGAAAGTCGGCTTGATTATAATTTTGTTGCGCAGCTCTAATGCACCCCAATGCACCGAAACTTTGTAACAGAATGCGTTTGATTGTGAAGAATCTCAAAGTGACGATTTTGAGGAGTAAATTCAAAGGCGAAGATTTTATCATTCCGCGTATTCCGCTTATTCCGAGCGATTTACCATTCGTATTTAAGCGTCTTCAACTTTCCGTGTCTCTTACTTTCGCTGTGACAATTTATAAGTCGCAAGGACTGGATGTCTGTTGCATCAATCTTGAATTCCCATATTTCTCACATGGTCAATTGTACACCCCGCGCAACAAAAAAGCCGCACATGGTAATTTTTAACAAAATGGAAAAAATATAATAAATGATGGTTTGTCACTTTGTATTCTAATATTTCGTAGCACCACTTTTCGCCCTAACAACGTCATGCACCCTGTTTGGCATGGACGCATAGAGATTACCGAGGCAATTGTTATCAATTTCATTGAACCACACTTCTTCAATGATGCTCTTTAGATGCTGCATGGTTTTTGGTTTTTATCTTGGACATTCTTTCCCATGAGAGCCCAGACGTTTTCTATAGGGTTGAAATCTGGACTGTCTCCCGGCGGAATTAGGGATTCTATTCCTAATTCTTCTTTCAAAGTTTTAATCTGTGGAGGAAATTTAAAAATTAAAATCATAAGATTTTCAAAACACTCAAGAATATGAAAAAAAAACTTCGAATTACTCACAGGTTCCGCTCGGTGGCAAGGTGCCGAATCATCTTGAAAAATTCGTTTTGATATTTCTGCTGTTACCATTTCCATACTTGGTACGGCCCCGTCTAAGATAATCCGCTTGTACCGCATGGCGTTGACAGTCCCTCGTGAATAAATAGAGATCTAACTCCAATCGCGGTGATGCATCCCCACACCATTACATAAGGGGAATGTTTTACAGTGTGAACTATGCATTCGTCGCTGTAGCGTTCCCCTTTTCTACGAGGCACTATCTGCTTCCCATCCGGTCCGATTAGGTTAAACTTAGGCTCATCAGACAGCACCACATTTGACCAATCTTGAACACTCCAGTTTTGCCTTTCCTTAGCCCAGCTAAGTCGCGTTTTCTTCATTTTGCTGGTCAGTAGTGGCTTTTTCGCTGGTCCTTGTTCCTTGCTAGCAAACCCATCTCGTTGAGACGATTCTCGATGGTTCTGACGCTAACTTCAGCCCCAGTAGCTTCTCGCAAGTCAGCTCTTAACTCCGATGCGGTTTTAAACCTGTTTCTCAAGCTTAACCTCTTGAGTTGCCGGTGCTCCCGAACAGTGGTACATCTCTTCAATCCTGTGCCAATTTTTCTGTCCAGATTATGATCCCGACGATATTTGTTACAGAATCTTCTTGCAGAACTCTCATTGCATCCAATTTGTCGAGTTATTTCACGAAATTACTGATTCTGATTGGATAAGGCAACGATAACTGCTTTATTTTCTTCACTCAATTGTACCCTTTTAGACATCGCGATACCAACTTTTCACTTGTATTTAAGAAATACAACTGCACGCACTGTTAAATACTGCCAAAATGAATTCCGATTCATTCCAGAATGTGCATTACTTAACCCGCCAGAAGCAATAAAATATAATATCCCTTAAAAGTTGTTAGCGCAAAAAATGGAAAACCCATGTGCGGCTTTTATTTGTTGCGCGGGATGTATGTGGCGTGCTCAGGAATCGGCAAATCTCCCGCTTGTACATGTATGGGCCCGAAAATATAACGAAAAATGTTGTGTGCCAACTTTTGAATAAAGAATTTGAATTGACCGAATTACATGAAGCAGCATCATGCTCAGCATTATTATCACATTAACGAATTTTGGCGGAACGAAGTTCGCCGGGTCAGCTAGTTCTTTATATAAAGTAGATTTACTTCTTATTTTCTTTGATGGTCGGAAATTTGAGTATTCTATGTTTTGGTTTTTGTTCATTTTAGTTTTTGATGACTGGCGGCAACACTCACAATCTTATTAATATATAAATCTCAGTGTGACGCTCTTACCTGTAAATCTTACGATTAGACAAACACAAAAACTAATGCACATA
The DNA here is from genome assembly GCA_949775065.1 of Brachyopa scutellaris. Taxonomy (NCBI): domain Eukaryota; kingdom Metazoa; phylum Arthropoda; class Insecta; order Diptera; family Syrphidae; genus Brachyopa; species Brachyopa scutellaris. Next base: position 79,577,594 of record OX459114.1, on the reverse strand, counting down.
ATGAAGTAAAACTTCGTATTCCAGTTCACTAACATCCTGTGCCTATTACAGGCCGATTTTTAAATTAATTCATTGGCAATATTTTTTAAATTAATGCATAAATAAAAACACTCTAACAAACGCTACTTTCTTGCGAAATGTCATTTATTCAAACTACAAATACTTAGAATCCACACTTGCGGATTGTATATATTGATAGACTGCAAACGTTGGGGTGCGTTCGCACTGTCCTTGATTCTTCGAACAAAATGACAATGTATGTATTGTAAGTAACACTATAGTTTTAAAACACAGGCGAAGCCGGGCGGCACAGCTTGTAATTCATAAATACTGTACAAGATAGGAATTTGGTTTTGAAATTTGACATAGATATCAATATAAAAAAAAAAACAATCATTTTGCAAATACATTTTTATTTAAGATATAATATTAACTATCATTATAATAGAAGAGAACGTCGTTCACCACTTCAAACATTCATAAGGGGTGACTTTAGCTACAGGCCTTGAGATCAAAACCAGAAATTCGGGCTTTGCTCCATCGAAATCGGGCATACTTTCCCACTTATTTTCAATAAAAAAATACTTTGTAAACCCACCATCGAGCTTAATTATAAAGGTATCATTAAATAGTGCAGATTTATTGTAGTATGATATCTGCTTGCAACTTACTGGAATTATATTAATGTTGTTGTTTCCCAAAGTGTAATCTTTAATTTGAGTATTTGAAATTGTGAAGAAGTGATCAACTCTATTGATAGAAATTGTCGCCATTCCAAGTAAGCCCTGTGGCGCACGTGACCATCCATAGGTCCACTCCATAGTTAGTGGATCGTAGATATGCAACTTTTTTTCTGGTAAGTCATAAGTAGCAACACATAATGTGGAACCCTTAACGCCCACAATAGGATACCAAACTTCTCTACTCATTGGAGGTATATATTCCCATGCTCCGATAAGAGGGTCCCATTTCTCAACAGATCTCAAACCCGCAGTAGAATTACCTCGAAAATATTGTCCACCTACTATATACAATTGACCATTTAATACGGTCATTTCACTTTTAAATCTTGCCGTCAACAGCGGAGGTAGTTGCGTCCATTGAAATGTTTTCAAATCCAAGCAATCCACGCTTTTTGAAACTTGTTTGTTTGCCATAAGCCCGCCAGCAATGTATAATTTCTCATTCATTGAAGCGAATGCAAATTTTATACGTTTTTCAGTAGGTCTAGGGCACTCTCTATAAGACCACTCTTTCGCAGCATTTGAATAAAATGCGACCCTCAAGTTGCATTCGTTATTTTCCCATCCATCGATCGCAACAAAAACGTCGTTGAAGTTCCTTCGCTGGATCTGAAGTTTTGGTACTAATGACTGTCGCAATTCTGGTAACAAATGCCATTCGTGTGCAATTGCAATTAAGTCCTTGCTTTTATTGGACTTGATAGCTGGTTCCACGGTACTGGTAATGAATTCGGGTGATAACAAAGTCAAGCGAATATGCTGGAAAAGTTCCTCAAAGAATTGTTCGCGGCGCTCTCGATCGTGATGCACCCATGCCAACATACCATTGAAAACATCCTCTTCGGAGAAAACACGTAGATTATCACTGGAGATAAAATTGCTTAACTGATGGGCGTCTAACAAAAAGAATTCCTCGTGATGGCGCAGCTCCATAAAACTATTTGAGGCAAACTCATAAGCGTACTCACACAGCGTTGTGATGTTGTATTGATCTGCAAACAATAAAACACCCAGAACGTTACACGCTTCAACCTGCTTTTGAAAGTAGTCACAGCATACTACTTCCAATGGCTTTATTTGCAAAAGATGTGCAGCTTTTATGACATTTTCCACCGTATCGCCTTCAAGATCAATCGTATTAGAGTACATAAAATTTATGACCATTTGTAAAGTTTTGCCATCAATGTCTTCAAACTTTACTTCTTTGGATTCAGCTTCTTTGAAGGAGCTGTCAAACATTGTTGAGAAATATTCGCTGCGCGCACTTAGAATCAATCGATGCGCCCTCACTTGGGTTTCTCCACTGGCATCGGTCAGTGTGACATCGGAGAACTTCTTGTCGCCAAATAAAAAAAGAAGGTTTTGGAAGAAATCAGAATCGTTAATATCGCAGTTGAAGGTCTCGAAATTTCCCGAATTAGTAATTAGCGGTATATTGGTCGTTTTACTGGTGAATGACATCGCGGTGTGGATTTCAATTGCGCAGTAGAAGTACGAACGAGTGGATACTGATAAAGTTAAGATTGCCTGCGAAGGAAAAACTAAAATTAGTTTCCTATGGGGAACAAGCTTATTGCTAGAGACTGTCTCCTGGAATCAACAATCTATCCAAAAGACAACCTCCACCGCAACATGAAACGAATGCACTTACGAGTACGACTCAAATCAGAAAATATGCGCAGAAAATACCTGAAAATAAAAAAAAACACTTCAAGGAGTCTGTTTTGAAGTTGTTGCCTTTGTTTGGCTTTGTGCCGATTTTTAAACAGTCAGATAAACACTCTGGTTGCTGTCTAATGAAAAAATATATTCGACTCTTTTTTTACCAGATAAGAAGATATCTATTTTTCAATCATCGAATAACGGCCAGCTTGTGTAATTGAACTCAAAAAAAAAAAACTAAACATTGACTTTAAAGAAAAAAACTACTTGAATTTTTGCAATTCAAAGTTGTATTCTTCTTGCAGTTCGTTCTTGAAGAACGATTTCTACGGCTCACAACTCATCTAATAGCAAAAAAAAACTTAGCAAAGCACACTCAGAGATACAAAAATCGTTTGGTTAAGTGCACATGATGAAAATCAAAGAGAGCTGTTCTTTTCGATTCTCATAAAATGATATTAATCACTAAATACTTGTGAAAAATGATAACTACTTATTTTAAGTTGTTTTGCAACTAACAAGCACCTCATCAAGTCACTCACACCTAATTGAAAAACCGAGGAATTTGCCAAAACACGCACCATAAGCCAGATACAAAAATCGTTTGGTTAAGTGCACCGAATGAGAATCAAGAAGAACAGCTCTTTTGGATTCTCATCAGGTGCACTTAACAAAATGTGTGTTTTGGTAAGTTTCTTGGTTTGGATGACGTGGAAGGATGGTGGGCGAAAAGCATTCTTTTAAGAATGGGGAAAAGGAATGATTAAGAGCTATGAAAGATGATTTTTTTTTGTGCAAAAAAACCACCGCGAATCAAAAGTTCATTTTTCCGGGATTTTTAGAAGAGCGTGTTTTATTTTCTCGGGATTTTGTATATTCGGGATTTTGTGCCGTTCCCCTCAATTACATATCTCGATCTTATTCATATGTATGAGATTCATTGTGCAAACGTTGAGCTGCTGTTTGTGGATTATTATACGGAGTAAGAAGGTAAGATGGACACCGGGGTGGGTGCTGGTATTTTTTAACCAAACACTAGAATATCAATACCAATGGGACAATTCCCCAGTGTATTTCAAGCGGAAACTCATGCCATTCAAGTGTGCGCCAACGTTATCCTTAAATCGGGAATTAAAGGTGTCCTCATCCATATACTCACGGATAGTCAAGCAGCCATTAAAGCATTAGGCTTACCTGATCGACTCCAAATCAGTCCTGAACTGCTTCAATACTCTCCAAAACCTCTCCCACAGAAACCAAGTCAAACTTTTGTGGGTGCCCGGACATGAGGGTATTGATGGAAACGAAAAAGCTGACGAACTGGCTAGGAAAGGTTCGGGCGAATTCTTCATCGGCCCTGAGCCGTTTTGCAATATTCCAAATTCAGCTATTAACTTAAAAATCCAAATTTGGGAACACAACATGTGTATCTCTTATTGGGAAAGTACCAAGGGTCTTCGTCAGGCTAAAAGAGCCATTTTACCCTTCCAAAATAAATCCAGAAACAACCTACGCCTCAGTAGAAATGATATCAGAAAATTAGTGGGATTTCTATCAGGGCATTGCCATCTTCGATATCACCTGAACAAAATAGGTCTTATTCAGGAAACTGAATGTCGTCTTTGTATGGAAGACGACGAAACTGCGAAAGATATTCTATGTGACTGCATGGCACTTTGTGCCCTCCGGAGACAACATTTCCACAGAGAAATTCTAACTCCCACGGAACTTCGTACAGTCTCCACCAGAGAGATCCTCAAATTCATCAAAAGAATTGAGCCTCTCCTGGTTACCTATAACTGACTCTGTGGTACAATAGATCTTCTAGGTCGCGGTGCCCTCCGCAACTGGCGGGTCAGTATCCCTTTAAAAAAAAAGGAAGATAATGGTTTATGAAATATCCACTATCCCCAACTAATATTTCTTTTCCACGAGAACCGTTATCAGAATGGTATTTAAGAGCAGAGTTTGAAAACATAAGTCTATCATGCTTCTTTTGAAATCGGCATCTTCCCATTCTAGGTAGGTAATGTTCAGGTCTCTGTCTTAACAATATCTATTTTCTCATAAGTAATTGAATATGTTATTCTCTTCTTCAATAACAAAATCATTGTAAGTATCACTTTTTTCTCACTTGTTACACTTCATAAACAGACAGCTAACGTTTATCCAGCTCACAGTCGGACAGATAATTTTATTCTGCAGATCCTATTGTCGTATCTGATTGTTTATCTGACTATTGAAAAATCGGCCCTTAGTAGTAAACAAGAAATCATCCAAATTAATATTGAAGCAAACAATAAACCAAACAATCTAGATACTTACACATCCACAATATGCTATGAAAAGTAGTGTGAAAAACAACAACACACGATCTTGCTGAAAACAACTATTTGAATGAGTATGTTGCAGAATCGATTTATCACTTCGCAATTTTTCTTTATATTTTTAAGGCGTTTCCTCCGGTGTTTTGTGCTTATAAATATAACTGGTGATGGAGATTGCAACAAACGACAAAAAAAGAATAAACCAGAACTCGAATTCAATACTTATATTATATTAATTACAATTAAATCTTATCAAGCCACTAGCTAGACATGTGCAAGTGCCGAGAGCAAAGATGTTTACGGCGCGCGCGGTGGTTGCTACTAGAAAGAGAGGAATCAAGCCACTGGCTCCAATCGTCAAACGAAAACCCTGTATTACTCTCACAGCGCAGCACAATGCACAAGTGCAAAACAGAAAAAAAAGCAAGCGAAAATAACGCAGCTACGATACGAACCCGCTAGCAGCATGTATGTATGTATGTACATAAGCAAAAAAAAAAACAACAGAATGGAACATCTTTGCTTTGCTGCTGGCATAAACGATGGTGAAAAACTACAATAGGGTAAATTATACAATGTTTAGTTTTTAGGTTAAATTAAACAAAATTAAATATTTTAGATTTTTGATTAAAACGTTACGTTTAGGTGAATTTAAACTATACAATTTTTTTTTTAAAAACTGATGTTACATGTTATTTATATGTTCTGTTTGCTCCTGTTATGTTTGCTCCTTCAGAAGATTTCTGCGTTCCTCCATTATATTTTTACGTTTTGTTTTCTTTTTTAGGATTTTGTTGCTCTTCCATCGATTGAATTCGTGCTGATATTCAGTTCCACTTCATCACACCCAAATTCTCGGCCAGGGGAATTTACGCACGTGTTAAATTTCATCATTTGAATAACGGTCTCCTCCATACCGTTAAAATGGTGCAAGCGGTTCAGGCCACCTACAGTTGCAGATATTTCCCCTGTATTTTCATTTTTTCTTTTTTATTTTACACTGGAGATCCATTCATACCTATACTCCGTCCCAACCGAGTATTCAGTACCTACAGGGAAGATAGGACGCTTGCCTCTCAGTCTGGTTGAAATAGCTTGCATAAACCTGTCCCTTTTTTGAGCTCTGACTGGGTTACCGTTGTACGCATGACAAATCGCCGCAAATCGGAGAGTAATAGCCATAGAGTTACCATCTGCTGAAAATAACATAATTTGTTGAACGAAATAAAAATAATTGTTTACAAAATGGATACCACGTCGATTTGTATGAAATTTAAGTAAGTTGTAGATGGAATTTTTTGGAGTATTTTGTTATATATCGGAAACGATTACTTAACGATATATGAGCGCAAAACCATTAAAAATACTCACTAATCGTTGCCGTGCTCTCAATTCGTTTCGGCACCCAACATTTATCTCGCATAAATAAGCCTTTATTATAAAGATCAAACAGCGAAAAATAGTTTAACTGCATTTTAAGTGTCAATATTCACACTTTTCAGCGAACTCCTTGAAATAATTATCCGCCATGAAACAAATTTTACATAGACAATTTGGCCATCTGCGAGAATACGTTCAATTTCAACAGATGACACTACCATAAATTCAAAGAAAAATTTTAAAATAGCCGTTTGTGACCCATAAACTGGATAAATATGGTAAATCTATATCGAATTAATTTTTTCTGTTGATATTATTGATTATTTACGGCTTAAGTGAATTCAAACACAATGTAAGTTTTAACATTTCTCCGCTAAGAAACAAGAGGGCTAGTGCTTATGTTGAAACCAACGCAAAGTTGGGTGCTAGCAGTCCATATATAACATGTTAATGATTAACACTGGGGTGAATAGCTTTTAAAATTTCGGGCGAACCAAAATCTGTCGGGTTGTGCCGCAAGGACACCAGCTAAATTTTATTGAGTGGATGATCCACTAAAATCGCAACTAAGACTTTTCATTTTCAGCGAACCAAAAAAGAACCAAGTGCATGTACACTATCTACTATATAAAAAAAAAACCCAAATTATTATTATGACTTTCACTATGATAGTCCAGTGTGGACGATGGTCAGTGGGGAATTGCATTCTTGCTTCTTTATTTCTTCGGACGAAACATCACTTTTTTCGACGAACTTGGTCAAGACCATGGTCATTGCCCCTTGTGGACGTTTTGGCGACTAGCTATGTGCCCTCAGATTAGTGGTAGATTCTTTGCCAATCCTTCATTACCGTACGCACTTGTTGCATACACAGCTCGAAGGCGCCGATTGTCGCAGGCCTTGGGGGGGGACTAGGTCTTCTCCCAAATTTAATGTTTTACCGACGGCAATTTGGAATTTATGATGCGCTTAGAGCTTGCCACCGACGAACTGCATGTTTTGGTGGAAAGTTGCTTGTGGATGGATTTTTGCATGTTGGCTTGCAGCACGGTTGAAATATTTTTCGAGTAAAACTCACAATAAGGCTAATTATAAAAACTTGTAGAACCTTGTCATTTCTTATAATTTTCAACTTCAATGATTGGGAATCAACAAGTGCGCAGTGTGACTGCGTCAGTTTGTTGATGGGATTCGAGTGGTATCCTCACCCCGGTGGCTCCCAGGTCCCAGCGTGCGATGAGTTACTTCGGGTATTGGGGTATATATGCCGTAAATGTGGTACTGACGGTTTTCTGGAAAACTAAGCTCACGTTGGTAATTCTTTTTACATCAGCAGTTAGCAATGCCAGTGAAAGGAGCATGCGTGTTTAATCAAGTTATAAATGTGGGACAGAGACAGAAAGACTACCGTACAAACAATTATGACTGCCATTAGGGGGTACATGTACGATGCGTCCAATCTGATAGACTTAGTCGGATGGATGTCTGACAGACCGATGACATTAGCGTACACATTGTCCGACTTCACTTTGCAAGTGGATTTGAAAGATATCGGACTTACTGAGAGCAGCTCTTGTGATTGATAAAATTTTAGAAGGACAAATCTAAGAGAGAAAAGAAAGACAACGGAAGCGAATTTGGGTACAAAAATAGATGAGAAAGTGACCGAAGTTTTTTTATGCTAATTTGCTAGCAGAATAATAACATTGCATTCTCCATGCGATCATTAGAATTTTTTTATATTTCCAATTTCTTTTCTCCGAAATTCAAAATGTTCAATCCACAGCCATTTTTCATTCTCCAACAGCAACCACAGCGTTTGAAATACATTTCGGCGATCGTACACGTGAGTGATATGCTGTTGAAGAGTTGTTTTGAATTCATTACGAAACGTACTGTATAGTCGTTTGGGGCATTTTGGATTTCGGGCCTAAATTCTGAAAGATTTACAATAGATAAAAAAAAAGAGCCTATTATTTGGTAGCTCTATATTTTAGGAATAGATTTATTCTAAAATATTTTATACTAGCTGATCCGCCTGGCTTCACCCGTGTACACAAAACAGTCTCTTCTCGGTTTAACATTTTAATTTGAACTGATTTAGTGAATGATTTTTCGTCTCATTTATACCTACAGAAAATTTGACAAAATTCTATGTACGTATGTATAAGTAATCTTGCGCGCTTATGAGTTGCCGCTTCCTCTAGTATATTTAGTCTATGGTGCAATGACGAAGCAAAAAGGATACCTGTCAACTTGCGCAATGCTTAGTTATTCAATGAATGGATTCACATTAAAAATATACTTCCGATAAATTAGTGCTAAGGTAAAATTATGCAAAACTAAACATTGAAAATCACTACTTCAATGCAAAATCAGTTGGTTTTGTACACCATTCATTAATTCAATTTTCAAATTGACTAATAGCGCCATCTCTTATTGATCTTGCAAACAAAAAATGATTGCATACGAATGTATGGGCAAAATTGTTGCATGTGAATTTGTGGAAAAGGGGTTATTCCGATGAACAAAATTTCAAATTATTTTCACTGAATTTTTACGTCAAAATGAAAAAAAAATAAATAAAAAATTCCCCATTCCCCAAAATGTATGGAAAAACGATTTTTCTGAATTTTTCAAAATTTTCAAATTTTCGTGATGGTTTTACCTGGTTCAATACGAATCCAATAAAAATCGGATGAGGTTTAGCGGAGTTATACTTGTAGAAACAGACACCAATTCATTTTTATATATATAGATTTTGTTGAATGTTTCATATGTTTTGATCAAAAAACCAAAGTAACCAAACCAAAGTGCTTTAACTCAAACCATGTTCTCTGGCAGCCTTCCATGGGCTACCTTAATTTTTAATCAGCTCCCTAGCCTCACAGATTTGCTTTTGGATTATCAATTTGCTCTCCGTTCGAGGCATTGTTCAGGAAGAACAAAAACAGAAAATTAGAGCTACAATCTACCACCTACGACTGTGATGTGCTCGTTGCATCTTAAGATAGACGATTGTATGTATGATGTGCTGATTACAATACAATCCTGATTGTATTGTAATCAGCATATATACAAAATTAAATACTGCGTAAGAAAGCACTGCGCACTCTTACCCACAGAACGACTGCAACCTTTTTTTTCATTCTACTCGTATTGAAAATCTAAGAACGAAAAATATAAGCTAACTCAAATTTTATCCTAAATTAAACACACATATGTATACACTGCTTATGCCTACATAATACTTGTGGGGTATAGAGTTGCCACGCTTTCCTGACATACTTTTAAACACTTCCTTTTTTTTTAATAAAATCCGCCTTTTTTTTTGTCTTGCAGTTTTTCTTTGTACTGTCGATTGGAAAACTTTCGAAGAAGTTGTTCTTCATTGGCGGTAAGTAAAGTACACATTGTCTCATTTAATGATTAGTAATTCTTTTACAGACGGAGAAAATTGCACTGCGCACTTTTACCCGCTGCGCACTCTTACCACAAACGACTCTATGTGTGGGTGTGACAGGAAGGTAAGTACCCAGCGGGAAATTTGGGAAGCGCTCCTCCGAGAAGGTATTTGGAAGCAATGATTTTTTAGGAAAACATTCTATGCGATGTATAAGTGATGCATTGAGAAGCAATCACTGAGATGTGCTTCCGAATTTTTTTTTTAAAAAGTGTGGATTGCTTCCCTCTGCGGACCTACTAATGTAAAAATGATATGGAAGAGGATACGGAGAGTCATGCCTTCTAACCTTCCAAGGAATCGCTTCAGAATGCAGGATTGTATGCTTCCATTTCCCGCTGGGTATGTACCAGAGATCGGCATGCGATCATGTTTTTGCTACTTAGGATATACTTATAAAAAAAGCGGTGCGATCATATTTTTGCGACTCAAAATCCACACACAAAAAACCGGTCCAAGTGTGTACAATATCCACAAACTAAGCGATTGTTATGTCGACCACTCTTTCTATAATGAAGTCAATGGGGTGTGTTGATCTCATAAGCTCGAGTGTTACGTTTCTGAGGATTTCGCCTAAGCGGTGGTATTTGACACCGCATATTCCCCTAAGCGGTGATAGTAACACCACTTATGAAATACAAAAACACCGCATAACACCCCATTGTTTATTTCATTCTTGCTTCCCTTTTGCCCTTTTCTTCCGGCAGCGGCGTCAGGAAACCGGACTTCACTGTACACACTTGTATCGTTGTTGTTGGGATTGAAGTTGAAGTCACAAAAATATGATCACGTGTAAATATCTGCTGCGTAGTTAGTGGCGCATTTTTGTATTTCATAAGTGGTGAAGGGGAATCGGCAAGGGAGAACCGGTTCGAACGTCACACTCGGGTTTATCATAAATACATACCAGAACTATCGCAGAAACTGTGGTGGCGGTTTATACTTGCACCCCTTTTTTCTCACTCATCGCTGTGATCTAAGAAAAAAAAACTCGAACATCGCATAGGGCATGAATAAGAATTACTGCATGAACGCAACGTCTTACGTGTTTGCGCTCAATGCGAAGGCGATGAATATTTTGTGGGAGTATAAATGAGATAGAGTCTAGAGTGTATCGCTGCAGATCTCTGGTATGTACGTATTATCATTCCAAATTATATTCGGTTGGATCTACTCACTTAAACGCTTTTAAGTATTAAACGGCATGAAATTTTGCTTGAAGTTCTGTAATCGATTTATGAAAAAAAAAAGGGTGTATAGAGAGCTACGCGACAGAAGTGAAACTATTACGCTATAATCGTGGACAAAGGAGGAAGAGTTTGTGAGAAAAGGGAGATATATTCATCTTGGCGGCACTGCAGAATACCGCGCTAACCCATGACATTAAGAGCAAGCCCCTAGTACTCGGTTTTTTTTTCCAGGAATTAATTTAGCAATGCACTGATGGGGGATCTATCATATTCATCACTGTGAGCTTAGTAATAAGGTCAAGAAGCGATGACTTTATTCACTCACATTGCTCGAATATAATATATTTCCAGCAAAAAGATAATTTAAACTCAATGCACAGTACATATTTTGTTTTTGTAATTGAGTTAAACATTTCAACAACCAGCAAGTGTATAAGTTACTAACCCTCCACTCACCTCATATTATATGGGAAGGGAATATTATTCGAACTAAAAAGTGCATTGTATTTGTATACTCTCCGTTTCTGCTGCTTTGTTTGTAAGCTACATCTACACTACATATTTTTCCATATTCACAATACCACTCATACGCATACCTATACCATCTGTCATTCCTTCCTATACCACCACCACGTACGTAAGCCAACTATATTTAACGCAACCATTTGAAGCAACCGCCCGAAGTCGAGTCGAGTGATGTGTGTATACCGAAATCAAAACCCACTGAAGAATGATTGACTCGCGCGACCATGTAACTTAACTGACCGAACACAATGGTGACGCTGTAGTGGTAGTAGAAAGTTGACGTTGGCTGAACTTTGCGCTTCACCATACAATTTATACTTCAGCATCAGCTCCGCATTGTGTTCGCGCTATAGGGTTTACGTATGTTTTAACTTTGACAGCGCGTCATACTTCCACTACAGCGTCACCATTGTGTTCGGCCAGTAAAACAACAATTCTTCGGTTGCGAACATGTTTTGTTTTTGTTATTTTCCGTAAATACGCATACATCCCACCATGACCAGCCTACCGCACAATCGATGGCACACTGATTCTGTTTCTGAATTTCTGGTTATCGATGTTCGCTGTCTCTGCTTTGTTGAGTAGGTACGCACTCCAATGGTGTCGGTTTTTGTAACAAAGGGAATCGCGTGTAGTCGATTCATACCCAAAGGCGCCTATAGAAGTTTCACTTCAAAAAAATTAATTGAATTTTTTAAACCGTCTACACCTATTTCCTCCCTTAACCGAGCTCGTTTTGTATTTATGTATCTGAGTTTTTTAAACATTCGCTGATCTGTTAGTCTCTCCTTTGGTATTGTGCTTGTCCTGAGTGTAACAGTTTAATGGTATTAATAGCCCTTTTAGCGCCAGTGAATTATACACACAAACAGAGAGACTGTGTCGTATACATACTATTCTTTGTTGAAGTAAAACTTTTATACGCACGTTAGTCAAACATTTTTGTAACGAAAAAGTGTGACGACTGATTACGTCATAGCTCCGACTGAATGAATACATACTAGCTTTTCGAAGTAATGGAGCAGATACTATGCCTATTGGTAAATATAATTAAATATATACGTACATACATGCATACATACATACACAGGACATACATACAAACATACATACATACAAACATCCATACATACATACATACATACATACATGCATACATACATACATACATACATACATACATACATACATACATACATACATACATACATACATACATACATACATACATACATACATACATACATACATACATACATACATACATACATACATACATGCATACATACAAACAAACATACATACACACATACATACATCACGCTCGCTGTAGGAGAGCATGACATAGTATCAAAACCAGCTATCAAATACCTTGGCGTTATAATTGACTCAAAGCTTACATTTAAAGAACACCTGGAGTACGTAAGCAACAAATCTTCCCGTGTGGGTGCCTCCATTGCGCGGATTATGCCAAATATAGGAGGGCCAAGATACAGCCGCAGACTTCTCTTAGCTACAGTAGTCACATCCGTAGTGCTTTATGGATCACCAGTTTGGGCCGAAGCTATGAAAGTGACTTCATACAAAAGAAGAATCATAGCAGTAAATCGACTATGTGCACTAAGAGTTAGTAGTGCTTTCCGCACCACCTCGGACCACGCAGCCTGCGTCATCGCAGGAATGCTACCAATCGATATACTGGCGGAAGAACTGCAGAAAAAGTTCCTAGAGAGCAGACAGGACCGGCGGCTGACTTACAGCGAAGCGGACACCAGAGAAAGAAGCACAGGATTGATAGAGTGGCAGCAACGCTGGAGCCTTTCTTCCAAGGGCCGTTGGACTTACCGCCTTATCCCGAGTATAGAGACTTGGATAAACCGCAGACATGGTGAAGTTAACTTCTTCATAACGCAACTGCTCACGGGACATGGTTGTTTCCGGTCATATCTTCACAAATACAAGAACGATGACTCTCCCACTTGCCCATCATGCAGTGGTACCCCCGAAGACGTAGAGCATGTATTCTTCCACTGCCCACGATTCCAGCTGCAAAGGGATGCACTTCAAACAGCGCTGGGAGAAACACCAACTCCGGAGAATCTAGTACATCACATGCTAGAATCGGAAGACAGATGGAACGCAGTGAGTTTCTATGCCAAAGATGTATGCCAGGAGTTGAGGAGACTAGAGCGAGAAAGAAGAAGCCACAGAGTGGAAACGAGCGGTAACGCTGCTGTGTACCAAAACTCACCTACGCAAAGGCACAGACAGGTCGACATACGAATATACATGCGCTCACAGAGGGACGCAGACGTGTAACAAAGTAACTGCGGCTACAGCGTGGAAATGCCGTTCAGGCAATAGCTTACACAACAGGACCTTCAAACCGAACTTCAAAGACATGAACGTATACGGAATGACACACACACGAACTTACGCATACACCACACGAAACTAACGAACTAGACTAGACCCACACGTACTGACATATACATAAACGAACAATACCCTTCAGAACAGTTTCAGACACATTGACAAAGACCTGTGAAGATGAGGAAAAGCTACGGCTGAAGTCCCCCCCATGACGAAATACTTACAGTGGTACCGTGGGGACCAGGGAACAGAGGCAGGAGGTGGTTTTAGTGGATTAAAGTCCCACACACAGGCTTTTGATGCTTTCCACCTTTCTTACAAAAAAAAAAAAAAAAAAAAAAAACATACATACATACACACAGCCATGCACACAGTCATACACACATTCATAAACACATACATATGTATGCGCATATGTACATAAGCCGTTAACGCATCGACCTATTCAATATGGGTATTAAATGAAAGTGTCTGACAAGTAGAATACGATGAGTTAACTTACGTTAATCTAAATTCAATATGGCGGACGTACCAAGATGGCGGATTACCGTTATCTAAATACCTACATATGAATGTATGTACATAATATGTATACATAAATTTGTACATACATGCATACATTAAATACATACATATGTACATTACATACATACACTATATACATATATACATTACAAACATACATACATTACATACATATATTACCTACATACATTACATACATATGTACATACATTCATTACATTACATACATACATACATACATTACATACGTACATAATTTACATACATACATTACATACATTTCATACATACATTAAATACATATGTACATACATTCCATACATACATTACATACATTTCATACATACATTGAATACATATGTACATACATTCCATACATACATTACATACATACCTACATTAAATACATCCGACCATTAGCAGATGAACCTCCGACTTATGAGACAGTGTATAGTATAAATGGTTACAGTTTGTAGCTCTATTGTCATTCATTTTTAACATTCAACACTTCAAAATTATAATTATTTTAGCATAACATGCATGTTTTACTTCTGCCACGCGTAGTTTACACACACGAATTTTTTTTCCCTGTTTTTATACACCGAGCGCTTTATATGAAATGCGACATCAAAACGGCTCTTGTTCCCCATTATATTGGAATTGAAGTCCACTAAATAACGGCCTTCTCAAAAGACCTAGTAAATCACTCCATTTCTATTCATTAGTCCGGATTTCTTCCATTTCTGCAGGCCACTCGCGCGATCGACTAATCTGCCACGAACATTGGAACAGATCTGAGATAAAATGCAGCTATCTGCCAACAGATGGACACTCGGTACTACATTTTCAGGAACAGCTGTTTGTTATCAGTAAGCTGTCATCTATGTTTATGTTTCTTCTTCAAACAAATAACAAATCGTTCATCCAAAAAATTAAAAATAACCCTCGCATCGTGTTTAATTTTGAATTCACCAGAAAATCAGATGGAACAAGGCATATGAATGTGTAGAGTATTTCGAAAAAGAATAGTTAAAGCCACATAATAAAATAAAATAATGGAAAACAATTTATTCTTTGAATTAGTTGGTCGCAGTAAGATCAGGTGTTTTAGTTGTTAACATTATTTTTACAGCGTATTTTGTGTCTTTAAGTATCTTGTTTTTTTATTTTTCTTAAATGTTAACTTGACTGATTTCTTGTTGCAACAAATAATAGCAACATTTCCAAAACTATGCAAGCCTGATGCTTTGGAATTGTTTCTTTTTTTCCAGTTGCAGGTATTCTCTGCGAGAGATTTTAGTGGTTACTCGTAGGTGCATTCATTTCATTTTGGAGTGGAGCTTGTCCTCTGAAATCGCTCGCCATTTACCACTTTCAGGAGACAAGCTCGTTTCGCACAAGAAACTAATTTCAGTTTTTTTTCTTTGCAGATAAAAGTCTACCTATCAACTTTCAAGAAATTACACGTACTTAATTCTACTAAAAAGAAAATCCACATCATGATGTCGTCCATAAGTTCAGCAGAATTCGAGAATTGCAAAAGCGATTTTTTTAGCAATAAGAAATTGTGCGACGTCACACTGACCGATGGGAGTGGAGAAGTCCAAGTAATGGCTCATCGATCGGTTCTATCTGCGAAAAGTGAATATTTTTCATCAATGTTTGGCGGTTTTTTCAAAGAAGCTAACTCCAGTGAAGTGAAATTGGACGAAATTGATGGCAGAACTTTGGAAAGGGTGATCAACTTCATTTACTCGAATAAGATTGAACTTGAAGATAACACAGTGGAAGATTTCCTGAAAGCTGCAAATTTCTTACAAATAAATCCATTGGAAGAGGAATGCTCCGACTACTTACGAAAGCAGCTTGATGTTTCAAACGTACTGAGCATTGTATTCTTTGCAGAGCAATACAGCCCTTCATACCTGTATGATTTCGCTTTTGAGTTTGCTTGCCAACACTTTATGAAGTTGCGTGCTACCGAAGAATTCTTTTCATTAGACATCCATCAGTTAGACAAACTAATTTCCAGTGATAACATCTGTGTTTCCTCCGAAGAGGAGGTATTTCATGCTATTTGGGGTTGGATTCAACATGATAGGCACAATCGCGAACAGTTATTCGAAGAACTTCTTCAGCATCTTCGCTTCGATCTGTTATCGGCCGAGTTCATTTCCAGTACCGTCCACTCAGCTATGAAGTCCACTGAATGCAAGGAATTCATTTCCAATGCATTCAAACGGCAGTTATTAGTACCAGAACACACAACCAAGCGGAGGAGTTTGAAAGGTACTCTTATTTTTATCGGACGATTGTCAGGCACCATCGACTTAACGATCAAATTTTATTCGCCTGCTTTGAATGAGTGTTCTTATAGAAAGTGCCCGGGCACTCTTATAGAAGAACGTACAGGCTTCGGAGGTACTATCCTGGACGAAAAATTATATATGGCTGGGGGTTCTCTGAGACACGAAAAGACAAATCGTGTTGATTGCTTGGATTTGAAAACGTTTCAATGGACGCAACTACCTCCATTGTTGAAGGCAAGAAGTTGGTGTGGAATGACCACATTACATGGTCACTTATATGTAGCTGGTGGCATTGATCCGGACCATGAAGGCTTGACTTCGGTTGAGAAATGGGATCCACTTATCGGAAAATGGGAATACATAGCTCCGATGAGTAGTGCAGTTCGTTGGCCTATTGTAGGTGTCAAGGGTTCATCATTATGTGTCGCTCGTGATAATTGTTATGGTGAAAGAATATTGGATATCTATAATCCACTAACTAAGGAGTGGACCTATGAATGGTCACGTGCGAAACACCCGCTACTAGGAATGGCAACAGTTCCCATAAATGGAGTTGATCATTTTTTTACGATTTCAAACACGGAAATTAAAAGTTATAATCTGAAAACTAACAACACGAGAACTATTCCAGTGTATTGTGTGGAGGATTTATTTCTTGTAGATTTTGCACTTTTTAATTGTAGCTTTATAACTTTAACTGACATTGACAGTTGTTATAGAAAATATTGTCCCATTAAAAATGAATGGGTAACGTTACCCAATTTAGATACGAAACCTTCCAGTCAACTAGTTTTGATCTCTCCAGCGATCTAGGTTAGTAACTCTTATGCCTGTCTGAAATGAACTCCTCTTATAATTAAATACAATGTTGCAAAACTTTATATAATTTAAGTTTGTTTGTTTAGTTGATTGAATAAAAATAAAAATGTTTTTCTATTTAAAAAACTTGTAGAGCGTCTACTATTTCTTATTGTTTTCAACTTGAATGACTGGGAATCAATGAAACTCTGGGCTGGCTGTCTAAATGCGTGTTGTATCTGAGCCAGTTTGTTAACGGAACTAGAAATCCTGGTGATTCGCAACAATGCCTAAATAAAGGCCCACATAGTAGAGACTATAATTGGTTTGTTTGATGTCCGCCCTAGGGCACACTGGACACGCACTGATGCGTTTGATGTCCGCCAGTGCTACACTGAAAACGCACTGAAAATACTGCCCTGCGTTTGATGTCGATACTGGTTCTGCACTGGATTCAACCTGGATATTTCTTCAGTGCAAGAAATAAGGGCTATCACAACATTAAATCAGCTGATTTGTCATTTGGTTATTTTTCATTGCGTTGGTTTTGCTGATTGGGCTTGTATTTTTTGTATTCAGATAGGTTGCTTAATAAAATAACGAACTAAACAAGTGCAAAAATATACGAAAATTAACAAAATTTGATTTATGTTAAATTTTCAAAGAATACCAGTTTTCAGGGCAATCTATTTGCGTTCGATGAAATGAGGGTTGCACTGGGTTTCTTGGAAACATTAGTCAGTACACCCTATTGCTGGCGACATCAAACAAACCTAATAAGTTGCGACATCTAGCGGAGGTTGAGTGTCAGACGTCCAAAAGTAGTGGCCAATCTAGAAATAATCGAATAAACCAATTCCAATATAAGGGCGGAGCAAGCATTGAAAGTCCGTAAGATTATTGAGAGTACGAACATATCAGTTAAGTAGTGCAATGGTTATGTGTCAAAGCAATGGTTAGAATCTGACGGAAGGGTTAATAAAGAACAGAAGTGGTTCAATTAGATAGAAAAGTTATGGCAGCTGTTTTTCGGGATGTATCGGATGCGATGCACACGATGCGCCCTACGTACTTATCCACACCCAACACACTTCTACCACTCTTTGCAGTGCAGTTTAGCACCTTATGTTATGTGCGTTCTGTCTGCCGTTACAGCTCTTCTTAATCTTGCGAGTCTTCTTAGCTCGTTCTGCGTGCTCGTTATAAAAGAGCACTACTGCGCATGTCACAAGGGCCTTATGTATAATCCTGTTGAGTAGTTATGTCTAGTATTCAGTAGTCAGTCACAATTAAGAAGAAGGATCCAAGCTCTTTTCCCCAACTATAAAAAATCGGTTTTTTTAAATGAATACTTCTTTAGCGACGTATTTGTTTATGTATACAGAAAATATCAGCTGTCTGAATGTCTGTCCGTCCGTCTGTCTATTTGTCTGTCTGTCTGTCTGTCTGTCTGTCTGCCTGTCTGTCCGTCTGTCTATCTTACCGTCCGTCCGTCTGTCTATCTAACCATCCGTCCGTCTGTCCGTCCAATACGTCTACGTACTTATCCACACCCAACACACTTCTACCACTCTTTGCAGTGCAGTTTAGCACCTTATGTTATGTGCGTTCTGTCTGCCGTTACAGCTCTTCTTAATCTTGCGAGTCTTCTTAGCTCGTTCTGCGTGCTCGTTATAAAAGAGCACTACTGCGCATGTCACAAGGGCCTTATGTATAATCCTGTTGAGTAGTTATGTCTAGTATTCAGTAGTCAGTCACAATTAAGAAGAAGGATCCAAGCTCTTTTCCCCAACTATAAAAAATCGGTTTTTTTAAATGAATACTTCTTTAGCGACGTATTTGTTTATGTATACAGAAAATATCAGCTGTCTGAATGTCTGTCCGTCCGTCTGTCTATTTGTCTGTCTGTCTGTCTGTCTGTCTGTCTGCCTGTCTGTCCGTCTGTCTATCTTACCGTCCGTCCGTCTGTCTATCTAACCATCCGTCCGTCTGTCCGTCCATCTGTCCATCTATCTGACTGTCTGTCCGTCTGTCTGTTCATCCGTCCATCTGTCTGTATCTTTTCACATCTAAACTGCTCAACCAATTATAATATAATTTGGCAAAGAGATAGTCTGGGACCTGAGAAAGGGCTTAGGTTGAAAATCCGCTCGCTAGGTGGCGCTGGTTCATATTCGCAGTTTATGTTGTTGTAGTATCTAAAGAGAAAACTAGAAAATCTGGACCTGATACGTGGCGCTGGAGTCAAGTTATTAACAACTTCTATATTAACTAACCAAAATGAATATCAGCTGTACATTATATGCAAACATATTTACTAAATTTTCTTACACATATTCTATCGATTGTACTAGACAACCTTCTCCCTCTCTTACACATTACAAATACAACTGCTTTGGATTGGATAAATATTCACTTCCCCCGTGAGCTTATGGACGCGGCTCACACATTTTTTTTTTTTTTTTAGTTCTTATCCTTTTGTCCACGGCGCAGCGCGAGTGAATTCAATGCAATTATAACACGGGGATGTACTCCACAAAACCACCGTACTAACATTATCCTACGTAACTAACTAAACTTAAAAAAAGGATGTTAAAAGTAATGCGCTGACCTGGAAGAAACCCGTTGCTGATCCGCTCCTTCTCCGCAACCCACCAAAACTCTTATTGCTTTGCTGCAAAGAGGCGCTACGTGAACGAGTTATACAGCAGCCCATGTGTATGTATGCAATGTATATGCAAGGTGTTTAAGTGTCACCCCGGCCGCCCTGTTATAGACATAGCGCGTTGAATATAACCAAATTCCCATATAGTGATGGGATTGTAGAATTCTCCGCCGACATCGAATAAAAAGACTTGAATCAAATGCATCATTCTGCTGCTAATGAAAATAATAACACCAACTTCAGAAGTTACTGCGAAGGCAAAACACTGGCAGAAGGATGCTGGGATGGCTGAAGAAAATGATCGCATTTTAAATATTTTCTTGGTATAAAAGAAATTGTGAACGAAAGATCTCTAAAATGTTCGCAAGAAAGTAGTATTGATAAGCTACTTACGAAATTGAGTATGTCAGAGCGCAATACAGTGAAAAGTCCAATCGTGAAAGGATAACAGTTGCAGCTAAGTGAAAATTAAGTAAAAATTGTGCAAAAGACTTGATTCATGCTGATATGGGGCGATATCAAAATGCTCCATCTACATGGCTAATAATTTAGAAAAGAAAACAGCAAACCACATAGACATACATAAATCGACTAGCAGATATTTTCATAAAGAGTCTGGAAACAAAACGGTTTAAAAATTCATAGCTATAATCTTGGATTAAGAGGGGGTGTTGAAGTTAATGAATAATAACTTGTCTAATATAATTGTTTTTTACTAAACATAATACATTATACTAACTTGGAATATTATTGTCTTAATAAATAATTCAGAATACAATAAGTATAATGGTATTAAAAGCCCTTTTAGCGTCAGTGAATTGTACACACAAATCAAAAGACTGTGTCGCATACGTACTATTTTTTGTTTACCTGTTTTTGTACATAGGTCGCTTTATATAAAATGCTTCATCACAGCGGGTATTGTTCCCCATTATATTGGAATTGAAGTCCACTGGATTCCGGCTTTCTCAAATGGCCTAGTGAATCACTCCATTTCTACTCTCTAGTCCGGATTTCTTCCATTTCTGCAGGCCACTCGCGCGATCGACTAATCTGACATCGCTTCTTTTTGGGTTCTGCCACGTACATTGAAACAGATCTGAGATAAATTGCAGCTATCTGCCAACAGATGGACACTCGATATTACATTTTGAGGAACAGCTGTTTGTTATCAATAAGCTGTCATAACAATTCGTTTAAATACATCTAACAAAGTAAAATTAACCCTTAGGTCATGTTTATTTTTTAATTCACCACAAACATCAACAACACATTTGAAAGTGTAGAGTATTTCGAAAAAAGAAAAAGGAACTTCAGAACAAATGAAAAAAAACACACATTGGAAAGCGATAAATCGGTTGGGCGTTGGGCATGATAAGCGATTTATTCATGGGATTAGTTGTTTTTAGTAAGATCGGGAGTTGTAGTTGTCAATATCACTTTTTACAGCGTATTTTGCTTATGTAAGTGTCTTGTTTTTTGTTTGTTTATATATGCCTGAATCCATTTACTCATTTACTTCTTATAAGAAACAAATACTACCAACATTTCCAAAGTGATGCAAATCTAACGATTGAAATTGTTTCTTTTATTCCAGTTCGAGGTATTTTCTGTGCCGCATTTCAGTCGTAGGTACCCGTAAGTGCATTCTTTTGATGATGAAGTGGAACTTGTCCTCTGGAATCGCTCTGTGTACTTTGTCTGTTCCAGGAGACAATCTGAAGTGGTTCGCTCGTTTCTCACAAGAAACAGAATTTATTTTTTTTTTCTTTGCTGGTAACAGTCCACCGTATCAGATTGGAATTTAAAACTGTAATGTCATTAGTATCCACACGTACTTATTTCTACAAGAAAGGAAATCCACAGCGCGATGTCACCCATAAGTTCATCAGAATTCCGGAACTACAATGACGATTTCTTTGGCGATAAGAAATTCTGCGACGTCACACTAAAAGATACCAGCGGAGAAGTCCAAATAAGGGCTCATCGATCGGTTTTAGCTGCGAAAAGTGAATATTTTTCATCAATGTTTGGCGGTTTTTTCAAAGAAGCTAAGTCCAGTGAAGTGAAATTGGATGAAATTGATGGCAGAACTTTGGAAACGGTGATCAACTTCATTTACTCGAATAAGATTGAACTTGAAGATAACACAGTGGAAGATGTCCTGAAAGCTGCGAATTTCTTACAAATAAATCCATTGGAAGGGGAATGCTCCGACTACTTTCGAAAGCAGCTTGATGTTTCAAATGTACTGGGCATTGTATTCTTTGCAGAGCAATACAGCCCCTCATACCTGTATGATTTCGCTTTTGAGTTTGCTTGTCTACACTTTATGGAGTTACGCCATACCGAGGAATTCTTTTCTTTGGAGGTCCAACAGTTAGTCAAACTAATTTCCAGTGACATCATCTGTGTTTCCTCAGAAGAGGAGGTATTCCATGCTATTTGGGGTTGGATTCAATATGATAGGCACAATCGCAAACAATTTTTCTTCGAACAACTTTTTCAGCATCTTCGCCTTCCGCTTTTAGAGCCTAAATTCATTAGCAGTATCGTGAAACCAGCTATTAAGTCCAGTAAACGCTTAAAATTAGTTTACAAGTCATTCAAATGGCAATCACCAGTACGAGAACACCAGACCAAGCGAAGGAGCTTAAAAGATGCTCTTATCGTGATCAAAGGATGGATGGGTAACAGCAGCTTAACGTTCAAATTTTATTCACCTGCTTCGAAAAAGTGGTCTTACAGGGAGTACCCGGGTGTTCCAGAAAAACGTGAAGCCTTTGGATATACCACTCTGGATGAGAAAATAGTTAGTGCTGGAGGGACTGTGGATAACCGCGCAATCACAAATCGTGTGGATTGCTTGGATTTGAAAACGTTTCAACGGACACAACTACCTCCATTATTGACGCCAAGATCTTTGTGTACTACGGCTTCTTTAAATGGTCATTTATATGTATTTCGTGGTTTTAATGACAGTGGTTTGTTGAGTTCTGTTGAGAAGTGGGACCCACTTATCGGAAAATGGGAATACATAACTACAACTAGTACTTCACTTCGCTTCCCTGTTGTAGGTATTAAGGGTTCTTCATTATGTGTTTCTCATGATACTTGGTGTGGTGAAGGAATATTGGAAATCTACGATCCACTAGCTAATGCGTGGACCTACGAATGGTCACGTACATTAAACCCACTACGCGGAATGGCAACATTTTCAATAAATGGAGTTGATCATTTTTTTACGATTTCAGAAACGGAAATTAAAAGTTATAATCTGAAAAACAACAACACTACAATTATTCCAATAAATTGCACCAATTCACATTTCACTTCATTTGCAGTTTTTAATTGTAGCCTTATAATTTTAACCGACGACGGCTGCTTGAGAAAGTACTGTCCCATTAAAAATGAATGGGAAACGATGGCCAATTTAGATAAGGACACCTGCAGTGATTTAATGTGGATCTCTCAAGGGATCTAGGTACGCAACACTTATGACAGTAGTTAGCGGTTTTTTTGTACTACCTATATATTTGAATATAAAACAGTAATTTTTAAAGCAGTTTAAATTTGTTTGTTTGATTATTTTAATAAAAATGTTTGTACATATAAAATTAATATGGCTTTCTTTATAAAAACTTGTAGAGCTCTTGGCGTTCTTATTATTTTAAGCTTGAATGCTGGGAATCAATGAAGCTCTGAGCTAGATGTCTAAATGCGTGATATGTTTGAGTCAATTCGTTGATGGAATTCGAGACTGAATCCCCGGTGACTCCTAGCATGCCATATTAAAGTTCACAGACTAGGCTACACCGAGGGAATGAAACAGACAATAGTGCTCTAGCCAAGAAGATCTCTGAATCAGAGTTTCAATATGCGACGAGAATAAATACCGAAACTCCGTTTTCAAATCCAAATTATCGTGAATGCCAAGGCGCTAGAAAGTAGCATGCCTGCGATCGAAATCGCTCCAAGTTTTCGTGTCAGCTTCCAAAAGAGGTGATCAGTCTACAAATCCCTACTGTAAAAAAAAAAGGAATTCGGTTTAAGGAGCTCATAGTAAACGACACCCTTCTGATCACTCCAAATATAGAGAATGAGCTTGGTTCCATGGATATTTATTTGGCTTCACCACTGATGTTGATGATTGACCGGGCTTAAACCATACCATAACTTTCTGCGCCTGGAACTGTCGCCAGTGAATAATCGATGCAAAAATTCTTTCCAATCCTGGCGTTGAGGCAGCTATTCGCATGTGAAAAATTGACATTCGATGTCCTTTGGTTTCGATTCGTATGGGATACCATTTCCTTACTTTTGGATCATTCCCATGGCTTTGAGGTGTTTTTCCATCGATGAGAACTTAACTCCCAATGATTTAGAGAGTTTTTGAATTTTTTGAAATGGGTCTTTATTGAGTATTTCCTCCAACTCTTGACTTTTTCGGCTGCCCAGATAGTTCGAAATCGCCACTTTTAAAACGTGCAAACCACTGCCGACACGTTTGCTCAGCTATTTAATGGTTACCATAAACTTCCACTAAAATACGATGACTGTCGGCAGCACTTTTTTTCATATTAAAGTTTAACACCCCGAAAAAATCCGGCACAAAGTTAGGCATATTCGATAAAGTGTTGCTATTCATGCTCCAACTTATTGAAAAATACTGAAACTGTATTACGATCAAAATGAAAAAAAATCCCCATACAAAATCGATTTTTCTGAATTGTCCAATTTTCCTTGAAATTTCCCAGAATTTTCCTCCATGGTGTCCTTCCTTAGGCCAATACGAATCCATGAAGCCTAAAGTCGTGAAAATCGAACAATCCATTCTCGAGTTATGCGTGCACACACGGACGTCAGTCTATTTTATATATACAGGGAGGCCCGGTTTAAGTTACAGATAATTTCGGATCTGATTCATTGATTCATGCATGAAAAAAATCGTATTGGGGAGGGGGTCTATCTTGAACACCCACTAGCTACAGGGTGTTTAAAAACGTTCTTTCATAGAAAATGGTACCAACAGTTATCTTTTCTATTATTATCAAGAGGAAAGATTTGTATATAGGAGCTAATCTCTGGAACTACTGATCGGATTTCAAAAATTCTTTCACTGGTAGAAAGCTCCACTATCCGGAAGGGCGATAGGCTCTTTTTTTTGTTTAGAAAATATAGATTAAAAATATTAATTTGTACACCTATTTTGTATGGCTGACCCATACAATCACCCCTAACATTAAAGAAGTGATTGCAGTATTTGCAGAATTGCAAATAAAACAAACTATAACGTGAAGTCAATACATATATTTAAAATTGTGACCTACAGTCAGCGTCAAAAGTGAGTAGACAAGAATGCATACATTAATAACATTCACTTTTTTTATAAAAAGAAAAAAGATACAAAATATTGAAAAACGATTAAACAAAGTTTTGTTTATGTGTAACAAGAAGTTCATAGAAAACAACAACAAATTTTTTTTTTCTTTAATATTAATGTTAAATAGTCCATACATAAATTATAGGAAAAGTGAATATTAACAATGTATGCATTGTTGTCTACTCACTTTTGACGCTGACTGTACATGCATTTTTTTTCATTTGCTTACATCGACGACTTCGATTCTATTGCAATGACGAGACGAGGTTGTGTTGCTACTGTGTGTTCCATATTTTAACATCATTCGCGCTCTCGCTCCCATTCTAATTCCTGCATGTATGTATATTATGCTTTCTCTTCTTTACAGCCTCCTGCTTCCTACCTATAAAACATTTTGCACAGCGTGAGCCAATGGGAAAAATTAAGGAGGGCGAAAGAGGAGATACCAAATCGCATTGGTGTTTGCAAATTGTAATGAGAAGAAAACATCATGTGTAGTAAAGAATTCGCGATGGACGGTAAGAAAGAATCTCTTAATTTCACAGTACCTACATACATACTTAGGTATACGACCTACGTATATGACTTGAATCTATTATGAGTATTGCACACCAGCTTGAGGCTTGATGAGAGGGGTTTCCATGATACCTTTTTTTTGACAGCACACGATATACGAACTTTCACAATAATTATTCCAAAAACCATAAGAGATGATGAACAATAATATAAGAGGGGAAATTCGTTAATAGTTGTGTGTAAGTTAGAGGAAAACAATTACTATATAAAGTTCACTGAGAGAGGATCGCGCTGAATGAAATAAATGCACAATATCAGATGCTCTGAACAAAATATAATCTCAATAGATCGTCTTAGAGAACCAAGAGAAGAACTGGAGTATCTATACGAAAGACGTGGTGACCAGCTGACCACTGCTGCCACACCCGTAGCAACAACACAAAAGAGGTTAAATTAAAAAAAAAAAATGTATTCTATGTTTTGTCTTAAAAGCGGCAGGCGGGCAAAGCAAGGCGAGCACGGGTCAGCTAGTTCAATCATAATTTCCAGTGTATTAAACTTAGAACAACCAAGGTAGGCTCGTTTCATAGACAATTGAATAGTGCTTATAACGGTTAAAAACTATTACCATGCGTATTTTCGTTTTCGAGATATTGGTATTCAAACACAGATTTTTTTTGAATTTTTTTAACCAATTTTTTAAACCGGACATGACTTCTAATAATGTATATTTGTTCGTATAATTTGTTTATTTGTTGCTTGTGGTAGTGTTGTATGTAGCGTAGCCTAACCACTAACACCAGCACTAAATGATGATCCTGTTGATGCATACTTTGCCTGGCAAATCTCTGCTTCTGGCTGTTCCTTGTATTAAGCACACCACGACACAGTGTTAAAAAAATAAAAAAAAATATACTTTTTTTTTATCTTCAAAATGAAATCCCTTCCCTACATTATGTATGTATGTACATATATGTAAAATACTCGGTCTCACTTCGTAGACAAACTCAAACCTTACACTTTGCCACCATTCGAATAGAGAAGCGCAAACATTTTCCTCGTTATTGGAATAGCAATCAATTTGAACAGCTTCAGATATTGAACGCTCCCCCCCATTGACAGTTATCAGAAAACTATGCGAAATAATTTTCCATCGAGTGTTTATAAAATAATATCCTTTTTCCCGGAATTCCTTTACTTATACTCGGAAACGGGACGTGTTTTAAGAGAGACAAACATTAAAGATTGAAATACGGAAAACGTATCTACACACTCGTACTACTATTATCAACCGATGGTGCAGCACAGTAGCCAAGGAGCAATGGAATATGAAATTTTTTCCCAGGAACAAAAGCGTAGCAGAAAATAAAAAAAAAATACGAAAATTCGCAAAATAACTTTCAGTGATTGATTTCATCTATGCATTTGCAAATATTTGTAATTTTTTTTTCTTAAGTCGTTGCTCGTTGTAAATTGCTTCACTTCCCAATCTCTACAACGAGGATACCTGCTCCTGCTGCTTTGAATGTACAGTAGACTCTCGTTAGTGTGAACACCGGTTAATGTGAACTCTGGATAACCTGAACATATTTTTTTAACATTGACATCTCTAAAACGTGAACAAATCCTGAACACTCTAAAGGGTCGATCACAATCAAAGTTAAGTGCAAAAAGTACACAAAATGCGAAAAATATGTTCTTTCTCTATCCGATACACTAAATATTCTTAGCACTCTGTCGCAAGTTTCCGAAAGTAAAACACTTCAAAGCTAAACACAGTCTAGCTCTCAGTTTTTAATACCAATACCCTCACAAAACATTTCCAAATATATTACAAAGTTTCTCTCATAGATGGCATTATTATTCGGAACTTTGAGCGAACAGTACTTTTTCTTTTCAAATGACATTCGAATTTCAATTTCAAGTTTGTTTGACGTTTCTACATAGAGAGCGCACTAGCGAATGCGTGTAATCTCCACTTTTTACACTTTTTGCACTTAACTTTGATTGTGATCGACCCTTAAAAGTCCAAAACGTGAACTACAATTTCCGCTCAAAATAACTGTAAAATTCAGCAAGATGCAACTTGGAATTTGTTTTTCTTTGTAAAACATCTCGCCTTGTACAGTTTTAGTTGGGAACAAGTCGGTACACTCTTCGGTGCTATTTATCCTGAGGTTTGATTAGTATATTTTTAAAATTGTTGTCTTAAATAAAATCGTTTACCTACGTGGGCTGTACAATTCAAGACATCCATGAATGGACCGAGGATATAGACGAATCTAATGTAGTGTCCAAAGTAACCAACATTATAAGTGATGGAGGGACAGATGATGGAGATGAGCTTGAATTGCCGAAATTAAGCCTAGTGAAGCCATTTAAATCTTCAACAAGGCTTTGGAATAGGCTGAAGATGAGCTTGCTAGCCAAAATAACTTAAATATCTTAAAACTCCTTAAGGAAAGAGAGGTAGGAAAGCTTTTGGACAAAAAGAAGACAAGTAAACAGATGACCGACTTTTTCTACTAAATTCCATAACGTTATGTTCAAAACTTTGTACTTATGGTCCTTTGCCATAACTTTTTCTTAAAAATCTATTAAATATACAGTTATGTAACAAATAAAAATACACAAATAAAAAAGTTTTTAAATTAATTTCTGCTGTGGGATTGTCCTATTCTTTTATTAAAATTCAACCTTTGCAAACGTGCACTCTCTCGCAAACGTGAGCTGGTTTGATTTTTAATTTTTCACGTTATCGAGAGTCTACTGTATTTCGTTTGTATACGTAGACACGAGCAGTGAACGCATTTTGCATAAAATACTATAAGGACATGTTTTCTTATTTTTGTTATATCCATACCGCTACTATTGCAAGACATTTGCATAGTCCTTAAGACCATCATGTGCAAGTGGAAGATACATGCGATATCTGAGCTTTAATTTGCAAAATAAAAAGGATTTCGATAGGAATGCTGCATCGATGCCCTAGTATGTGGAAATTAGCATTTTAGACCAGAGACTGGCTGCAGGGTGCTCCAATCGTTGACAGTTTACCTTACCAGATTATGAAGAACTTATGTAGAAGTAAATCATAATTAGTGATTTCAGTACTTGCATGACGTTGTGGTTTTTAGGATCCAGTGATTCATACGACCTCGATGCAACATCGGCGATGGTTTTACCTCAGACGCAGAGTGATCCGTCCCAACTTTTTCGAAAGGTGCTGGAAGTGCCATACCTATGAACAGTATTTGTTACAGCACTATGATAACCCAGTTCTTGTTGCCGCGAATGTCCGATATGTACCTAACTTGCAGTTATCCTTGTTTCAGAGTCTCAAGGTATCTTCAGACGATTGTCAGGTCTGACAATATTATCAGTTCTTACAATGAAATATCTGTCCCAAATGTCTTACAACCGTGTGAACTGAAAATTTTAGTTTGACGACATTGTCCAACCACCAAACGTGTGAACGCCTTTTTCTGACATTGTCAGACCATTGTCAGAGGTTTCGGACATTGGCAAGCTCATTTTATTGTCAGATATTTTTGGGTTTATTTCAGTGAAACAATTTTGGAGCTTATTCATCGGTTATTTTTATAAAAAAACAACATGTGTAAGGGACATCCAGAAGTTTATATTTTAATTCTTCCAGGATTTGGAATAATTTCCCATATTATTAGTCAAGAATGTGGAAAAAAGAAACTTTTGGATCTTTAGGAATAATTCATGCTATATTAGCAATTGAATTATTGTGATTTATTGTAGGGGAGTGGTCTATCTTCTACGTCCACGGAGCTACAGGATTTTTAGAAAAGTTCCTTCCGAGAAGTAAGTACCAATAATTATTCAGTTATAACTTCTGGTGTCTTAAGCCCAGAACAACCAATGTAGGATCGTTCGATAGACAATTAATAAATGTTTTTCACAGTTATCCACGGCTATCACCGTCCATGCTTTCATTTTCGAAATTTTGCTCTTCAAATACAATTTTATTTCTTTTTAATTTTTTTGGAATCAATTTTCGTGAAAATCGCATTTCTCTCGGCAAAATGTGCGTATAACTGGGTGGGTTTTTTTTTGTTTTGGTGTCATAATGTTACCTACAAATTCACTTCACCATACAAAGTTTTTAATTGAGGGTTTTTACCGTTTTCTATGTACGAGTATATAATTTTTATATCGGGTCTATAACTTAATTCGTGCGGTTATTTTTTTAAAATTTGAACGTTTATTTAAGAAAAACATGTGCAACAGAATTATTCAAAGTATTGCCCATCTGAAGCTATGACTTTTTCCCATCTTTCTGGCGATTTGTGGATCCCATCCCAAAAGAACTGCGCCGGCTTGGCAGCCAAGAACGAATCAAGCCAATTTTTGATATTCTGCTCTGATGTGAACCGTATTTCAGTGAGGGCGTTCTGCATCGACCGGGACAAATGGTAGTCAGAAGGGGCAAGGTCTGGGCTATAAGGCGGGGGGGTAAAACTTCCCATCCACTGTTTTCCAAATAGTTCTTAACCGGAATAGCAACGTGGGGCCGAGCGTTGTCATGATGGAAATTTATTGCCTCGTATCTGGTCGCATATTCCGGGCGTTTTTCGGCTACTGCTCTCTTCAAACGAATTAACTGTGTTCGGTAGCGTTGTCCATTGATGGTTTTACCCGGTTCTAGCAGCTCATAATACAGCACACCCTTCTGATCTCAATTTTTTGGCTGCCCAGGACGTTAATCGTCCTCCAAGCCAAAATCACCACTTTTAAATCGTGCAAACCACTTTTGGCACGTTCGCTCAGCTAGCGCATGTTCACCATAAACTTCCACCAAAATACGATGACTTTCGGCAGCAGTTTTCTTCATATTAAAGTAATGAAGAAGAACTCCCCGCAGAAACACTTTTTCAGGCAGAAAGTTCGACATATTTGAGTGAAAAAAATTTATTGTTGTTTACGCTTCAAATGAATGACATATTATACTGAAATGACGTACAGTGACAGTAGCTTTCCAAAGCATGTTCCAATGGAATAATAACAATGGAATAATACAAGTTACGCCATCTCTTAGCAAACCGCACGAATTAAGTTATAGACAATACAGCACGAAGAAAAAATGTCTATCAAATGCTATAAGTCTGACAATGTCTAACAATGGATCTTCCAATTTCTTATGTATAAACGATTCAGATTTTTGTTATAAAATCGGTCGATTCTTCTTCCCTACAGAATATTAAACGCGATCACCACGTAATACCGAACAACTAAAATCTTGAACGAAAAAAGATCTCGAAAATTTATCTGATAAATCTCGAAAACAAAAATCTCAAATGGACAAAATGTAGAAAGTACAAATATCTCGGAAGACTTTATCTTGAAAAAAAATCTCGAAAAATTTAATTTTACTGCAATAGTAATTAAAACGGGTCCAAATCTTAATTCTGTTACATTTTAGAAAATAATAAGAATTTAACAAACTGTTTGCAACCAAAAAATAGTTTTTTTTTTTTCAAATTAACTGTAGTACAGTTTTTACTTTATACAAGGAATACCTCTGCACATTACATTGTGTAAATATGTGTATGCCTAAACACTAAAATAACTCATTTGTTTACTCAAAATATGTATGTACATTTATGTACATTATAAATGCATTGATATTATATAAATATTTGAAACTCAAGTTGTACAGTGTTGCCGCTGAGAAAATGTGAAAAAACAGGAGATCTTCTGTTGGACTTACCAAAGTAACAGGAGATTTAAAATTTCGGCCAAAAACCTATAAAATACGATGTTTTTTAGTAGTCTATTGCATTAGGAAAAGGTTTTTTGACACTACATTATTTGCTGTTGCGCTGACTTAATTTTATTGATATGTCGTTTCCCTTCAGCATGTCGTATAATAGTCCACTTTTATCGGGTTCATAGAAAAAATGCATTTGCATTCCATAAAATTGTCTGGATTTTCACTGAGCCAATTTTTAAGAAGGAACCTCTTTAACCTTCTGTTCATATAATACTTTGCCTTTTTCCCTAATTTAACCTGAAAAGGAATTAGATACAAAGTACGTAAACAATAAATATATAAAACATATTATGATTTTGTTGAGCTTACATATCCAAGAAAAGCTGGAATCACGAAAATTAGCAACGTCGATCTATCTGTCTCTCGTTCTTGTCCTTCGTGTGCTCACGCTGTATGTAATCATTATAAGGGTATTCATACCCCCTTTAGCGTGTGTAAGTTATATATATAAAAAAATGTACTTAAGGTCTGTTCCTTTACATTCTGCTCCAAAAATTGTAAGTTATTAAATTTCATGGAGTGGGGGTGAAATTCTCGGGCAGATGCAAAATTACGAAAAAGTAAAGGAACGCGTTTGACCACAAAAGTTACAACACACCAATTGTCATAAACATATGTGAAGCAAAAGTTAACAGAGTGGTGTTGTACGATTTTGAATTTTACAGAAAAGTCCACTCCTGATGGTATTCCAGAACCAATGCAGTATGCAATATATTGCTGCGAAATGCAAATTTCAACATTCAAAACATTCAACTTTCATCTATGTTCCTTTTCTTTTCAAGGTGAGATTTATTACTCTTTCGTGTAAGCGATCGGGTTTTTGTAACTTTTCATATAGATTTTCGTAGTTTTGGGAGCGTACGCGAATGGACCTACTCACATATGTAGATTTGTAGTGCCAATCACCAACCAGGAATGTTATTGCTATGTGTTTACCGTAGATTATTTGTTGCTTTTTTCCATATAAGCCTTCCATTTCGAATTTTGTTTTCAATAAAAAAAAAAGTAAACTAACAGGAGAAACGGTCTTAAAGTTGCCTGGGAACAGGAAACAGTAGATTTCACTTTTTCGGAGCTAAATAACAGTAGACTCCTGTTATAACAGGAGAAACGGCAACAGTGAGTTGTAGGCAATGCTCTTTTCTTTCAATGTGTGGACTCAAAACTTTTAGCGTCAGCTTTATTTAGTGTTCTTCTTAAGCTTAGTTGTCCTTGTAATGTTGGACATGACCCAAAGGAAGACAAATTTATTAGTTTATATAAATTTTTTGTGATCATAATATTTTAGAAAGCTTTTTATATTGAGTAAACTCATTTGCATGCATACAGTGAATCAAACGCTTTTCTATACAAATAAATCTAGAGATCATATTAATTTTTGAGACAATGGTAATAATTCGCACGTGTGGATTGTTACCATTGTCTCATAAATCAGCCCATTAGTGCATGAAGTTAATTTAAAATGTTTTTTTTACATTTTATATATTGTTTACAGTGAAACACTCTTTATTTAAAAGAAAAACCACAAATTCCGAGCATTTTGTTTTTTAAGGCCGAAATATAGGGTTTCCGTTTAAACGGATCTAATGCAGAGAAGTGGGCACCGTAGCGCAAGTGGTTAGTGCGTCGCATTACTGAGCCAGCGGACTTGGTTTCGAATCCCGCCGCAAACACATAAAAGTTTTTCACAGTGCCCACCTCTTTCGAATGTCTGACAAGCATTCAAGAGTATCATTTGTCATGTAAAGCTTCTCAACTCGCCGTTCGGAGTCGGCAAAAAACTGTAGGTCCCTTCCATTCATGCAAAAATATAACACGCACACACAAATGGTTGCGAGAAGCAGGCCCAGGTTCACCTCGAGCTGTAGCGCCAACTAAGTAATGCAGAGAAGTCGTTGCAAATAAACATATATATATATATATATATATTTAATATTGCGCATATAATTTAGTCTGTACTAGTACTGATTTCTAAAGGCTGTCATGAAAGAATTCGCGGCTTGATGGAATTGGCTCACAATTTGTTTGGTGGATCCACTTTCCCATCTAGATTTTTCTCGTGCACTGAAATAGGTATTGTTATTCCTAATTTAGCGAGCTCGTCAGCTTTACAATTCACTTGAATGTCTCTGCGCCCGAAACTACATAGAATTGTAAACGTTATCATAATAATCAAATACATAGAAACGACTATTAGGAAAACAATATAAAATGACCTGATAGCATGGTGTCCATTGTAAAAAAAAACACCCACAACTTTAACTGCATGCTAAAAAATTCATTTTTTTCAACAAAACACAATGACATAAACAACTGAGTAAGGTTTTTAGACGAAATCATCACTTTTGTACCCTTTTGGAAATAATTATAATTAAAATAACTTATACTCTTCGATTTGCCATTTTTACTTCATGACGTACATACTAATTCTAACTTGTACTCTCATCAAATTGTTTGAAATAATTTTCTCATTTCGCAAATAACAAGTTTTTTAGATTTTTGCTGTTCGAGACTTTTTTCCGAGATTTTGGTTTCGAGATTATTATGCTTCGAGATTTTTTTTTTCGAGATATCGTGGTAAACCCATATTAAACGCACACTGTGTCTTTAAAATGCGGGCCTATTAGGAGGAGCATATAGGGAACAATATTGGACGAAGTTCTACAGTCGTAAACAACAACATCCGAAACATGGAGAAGTATGGAAAAAATTACAAACCACATGTGAATATGCCTACAATATCTCCAGACAGACGGGTAATTCTCCGAGATGCCTCTAATTCAGCTCTATCAGTGAGTTAAATCAGAGCCAATACTGGAGTAAAAGCCAGCAGAGATTATTTGGCAAGCCACTCCCTTAAAGCACCTTGAAATTAACAAGCAGGCCTTTGTTCACCAAGAACTGTAGCGTCACCTAAAGAAGAAAGAAAGATGGAATCAGTCAAGGTTTCAACAAGACGGCGAAACATAGCGTGCGTTACAATCATTTGAAGGAAACTTTCGATGAGCGCACAATTTCACGTTAATGACCTCTAAATTGACGTCCAAGATCATGGGATTTAAACCTTTGGACTATTTTCTGTGCGGATATTTGAAGTCGCTAGCTTACGCCGATTAACCAGAGACAATGCACGACTTGGAAGCCAATATTCGCCGCGTTATTGCCGATATACAGCCCTTGCTGCTGGAAAAAGTCTTTAATTGGATCTGTAGTGCCAGATTACGCTTTATGCGAGCTAGCCAATTTATTGAGAATTTTCAAAATCTAGTAAAAATCCCCTCAAAAGCCTATTTGTTAAAGGATTTGAACTGCATGATGTCTGTATGAATGAATACTGGTCGAATGAGTGCAGAGTTGTAACAAAAAACGAGATTGAATAATCATATCAGCGCAAAAATGAACCCTAAGTTCAAAACTAGAAACCTGAAGGTCATTTTTTTTGTTTCTCAAAGAGTGAATGCCTCATACACCTCCAGGGTGTACCCAGTTTGTCAGACCCAAACCGACATCATCTTCAGGCAATCTAACCTTCAAACGGCTTCTGTTATTATTGAGTGGTTTCACTCAAATCGGGAGCAAATTCTCATGAAATATCGTCACAGGGATCAGGTAGCCATACGACCGACGTGTGGACAACGCAATTCGCACGTCCGTCCGGTGAGAATGCCTACTTTCGCAAGGTGTTAGAAATGCAAGCGATGCATTCATCTACCTGATCACACTCGTAGATTATTTTAGGATACTACGTAGACGCCACTTAACACTACAACTTTATCTAGCCTCTGCTCTTTATGATCGTAAAAGTGTAATATCCATTTGATCTTTACATACTTACTTACTAACTTAACGGGCTCCCGACCCGTGAAGAGTCTCTGCCTGAGACACGACAGCTTTCCACTCTCTTCGATCCCGGGCATGCTGCTTCCAGTTGTCTAGAGTCTAGACCAAGCCCTCTGGCATCGGCGATAGCACTTTCTTTAGCACTTTCTTAATGAAGGAGCGCACTCGGTTCCTGTTTCCTTAATTCGTGCGCATTTTCGTGACAATACTCTGTGTGGTGATTACTTCCATTTCCAATTTTGTCCTTCTCTAAGCCAACTTTTGAATTCATGCTTCGAGGTAAGGGTGGGGTTTGTTGCGGTAAATTTTACTGCAACAAGAGGCACCCTCTGCTTTCTCTCCTCTCCTGTTAACTTTTTTATTTCCCCGTGCCTCCTCAATATTCTGGGAAAGTGGATAGCAGCCATGGTCCCATCAGCCATAGGCCCATTGTCCTAGCATATTGAATTGGCACCAAAACAGGTTTCCCCGAGAAGAGACAGAAGGTCTCAATTACCAAAAGACTAATTGTCTAAGAAGAAGCGACAGGCGGTCCTTCACAACACAACATTTAACGAGCAGAAACAATCTAAAATAATAAGCCAACAAAACAGTACGAGACGGATGAGTCTGTACCGTTAACAACAAAAAAAACAAACCCAAACATACACTACCACCAACACAATAACTCATACGAATAAGTGAACATAAATGAGACGGATGGGTCTCCACCACCAACAAAAATACATCACGAGTAGATAACAAGCAAACGAAACCAGAAGACTAGATAACGGCCCAACGATCAACAATGGCCGAGGGCCCAACCTAACTAAAATTATTTTGTATAAAATGGCACGCTAGGTGTAGATCCCTCCACCCCCAAATCTGCACAAAAGTCCAGCTGAGTAATTTAAATCAAAAGTACTGATTCCTTTTCTTTTTCTCGACGGTGAGGATTCGGTGGAACTTCTTCTGCGATCGGTTTCGAAAATATAAATAAGTATAATTATTAGTAATGAAAGTAATTGGGAGAAAGCCCAAAACACATTTACTTTTTAATGAGCGCTTTTTTCAAGTCCGAAAATTTAGCGAAACAATATCGCTGAACATAACCATGGGATTCGCAGGCACTGGAAATATCCTAATGTGCTGCGAATTCCAGTATGGATGCGATGCGTGAGAGATCACAGTGGGGAACGGAAAACGGTGGCGTATTCTAGCCAAAGAGCAGAATACCGCTTGATAAGCCACAAATGGATCTCAGTGTGGCTGAATGTATGAGTGTGTGAGTGCATGTGTGTGGGATTCTTTGTGTGCGAGGTGGACAAAGGAACCCACTGGAATGGTCACTTCTTGGTTGACCAGTATGGTATAAGGAAGAAGGTACAAGAAAGAGAAAGACGAGAAAGAAAAACGCTCAAAGAAAAGAAAAGAAAGAGAAATAAATTAAGTTGAATTTTGAATTTATCTAGAAACGAAAGGACTAGCGACGCAATAGTCGGCGGAAATGAAAGGGATCATAGAAGAAGAATCCAGGAAGGAATACTTAACCAGGGGAGATCAAAAATAAGGAATCAGGAGAAATAATGAAAAGATAAGTAGAGTGATATTTTGTTTTTTTTTTTCATAGTGTTTATCGTTAGGGTTTGGTTGTGAAGAAAGGACTCCGGTAGGTTTTTGTACGTAAAAATCCCGATGAATTGCGGGACTCGCGACTTTTTTAAATATACTTATTGTGCTATCTCGGGACTGTACCATAGCGAGCCATTTTGTGATCGGAACGGCGATTTTTCTTTTTTGTTCTTTGTCACGGGTGGATTTTTTCCAGCCCCACCCTAACATTAACTTCGTAATTTGGTTTAATTTAATATTTAATAAATCTACTATCAATTATAACGTGGTACAAAAAAATTATATTTCGCCTTCTTTCCTTTTCGTTTCTCCAATTTTATCAAAAATGGGGTGGCGCCCATTATCCTCTTTCTTGTTTATTTGGTCCCCGTGTACAGATACTTCGAACCCACCCCAGCTGAGCGACCGGCGCAACAGCTTCCAGGCGGATAGCTGTAGTTGCATTTTTCTGTTCATTCAGCGAATTTGACGTTTCATATTGTTTTTTTTGCTGCCTGCGTGCGCAGTTCGGTTTTCGATGGTTTAATTTAAATTAATTCTTCGCGGAGAAAAAAAGGGCAACAATCGGCTGCTGGGCTTTTTATTTTTCCCTGTAGGTATTGGTTAAAGCACCTGTGTCCGTTGAGTAACTGATGTAGTGCCATTGCAGTGCCATTCATCCCTCATAATAATTAGAACAACGACACACACTTCCCATACAAATCCATAACATTGAAACACATTAAACTCGACACCCGATACATGACAGACAAATTTACGACTCACCAAAAAGTCGAGGTCACTATCTCACTTTGAAGTGAGTTATGATTTTGTTGCACCTTAACCAAAGTAATAAATTGTATCAGATTTCATTTGAAGTCTTATCACCGATGTCTGCACATATAATGTGGACATTCTTTGTGTAGGATATGTTTAAGGATATTTTAGAACTAAGTAGTATATAAGATTTTCTATAAATAGGATAAGGATTATAAAATAAAAATGAATCTGAACATCGAACACGTCGGCTCCAGTAGCCTGTTCTTTTTTTCTTACTCGGCTCCTTAGCCATTATGTATCAGTGCGGCTCTTTAGCCATCACCTTATTCGGCTTGGGATAGATAGTCTTCATTAAATCCCCATAGCTTAGCAGGAGAGCTAGGAAATGAAGTAAAAAATCTACGTTGTTACAAGAAAACATACACAAGTTCTATGGCGACCCATACATTCATTACACTGAGTTTGGAAGAAATTTGCCTCTTCATAATTTCGATGTTTTTAATAGGTCTACCCCTAGTTTCCCGCTCGACCTGACTTGTCAGCGATGCATAGATTTATGCTTTTGCCGTTTCTTTTCAGATTTCCGCTTTTCTCTCTTATGAAGACCCACTCAAAACTGAAATCCTAGTCCTGCTGAAGGTCAACCATTTTTTTTAAAGAGTTTCGCCTTCAAATTGGCAAAACGGAATACTTATGGAAGCACATTGATCTGTCCTTCCTTCACAGGCATTTTTCTCAAACAAACTATTTGCCGTAGACAATTGATTTGGAACAATTGAAGTAAACAGTAGTCCAAATGTAGACCTCAAGCTATGGTGTAGAATTGAGAGTTAAAAATGAGTGCATCGTGTGTAGTGTTAAATGAAATCTCGTTAAGGCACAAAGTCTAAACTGTGGTATACGCTTTAACAATCGTTCGAAAAGAAAACGCTTAAAAAAGGGTTTTCTTTAATCAACCGAAAGATGCTTTCGGCAACAACTCCTTTTCTAGAATAAAAAAAAAAGTAGATAGAAAAATATCAAAATCCCTTCGGTCAGCCACCCCCAAACCCTCCTCTTGCTTTGATCAACTATTTTAATTGTAATTAACCGCGATAACTAAAG
Organism: Brachyopa scutellaris; assembly: GCA_949775065.1. Lineage (NCBI taxonomy): Eukaryota > Metazoa > Arthropoda > Insecta > Diptera > Syrphidae > Brachyopa > Brachyopa scutellaris. The sequence continues at coordinate 79,538,618 of OX459114.1, read as the reverse complement.
CGAGGCCCCAAGGTACAATTCACCTTCTCAAACTTACGGTTCCGAACAACTGCCCAACATAACAGCCACGCAACCAAATAATAAGCAAAAGGGAGGTAAACCAAAATGTAAAAAATCACAAAAGATAGGCCAGGGCCAGGACGAGGACCGATGTGAATTTTCTCGAAACTACACAGCTATTAGCATAAACGCGCCCGCAAGAAACTTATGCTTAAGTTAATTATCTCTAAGGTAATTAACTTTTGAATAAGAAGTAGACCGAGGAAATCGGATAAAATAAAGATGGACCGCAACCGTGCACCCGAATGGAGAATACGGGAAAATTTTCATAACGCGCGGCGCCACTTTCCTTTAATTCTTTTCCATGGAAGAATGCAGGAAGCTAGGAAGGACGATATAAAATTCTTCCCTTCAAGGATACCATCCTAGTTCGGATTGAAAATTCCCCGTTGCTGGTAACGCAACGAACCCTTTACGGACGTTTGAACGCCGGAAAATGTATCAAAAAACAGCTTCGTAGTTATTGCAGGACTAACGCACAATGTTGTATCTATAGCGGGCGTCGGAAAGAGATTTATACAAATTAGCTGGAGAGGGTACTTAATTATATTCTCAAGGATTTCCCTTTGTGTAGGGATTTAGAATATTTTTTTGTGCATTTTGTTTTGTTTTCTTTTTTTTTTCTTAATTTAGTTGTTTGTAATTTGATGATGATGCTGCAGAAAGCGAAATCGTATCTTTAGTTTCCTTAGTGAACGGGCATTAAATTTATTCATATACAAAGCGCATTATCCTTTGAAAAGCGGTAGCTTGATTAAAATACAAATTTTCAGTACACTTGGGTTCACCTGGGAGTGTAGATGGTTGAATATTAATACGAGTATACCCCAAACAACTTAAGGATGAAAGGAGTCTATTAGACCGTAAGTAAGCAATTTTTTCTTAACCTAGTTTCTTTTGTGTGAATTTTTGCAACTTTAAAGAAGTTTTCATTCAGGGGATCCTAAATTGGATAAGGAAATTCGGAATAAGATTGAGCACATACACTTAGTTACACTCGTATTCGTACACCTATGATTTGTTCACAAAATAACACAATACGTCCACTTTTTTCAAAAAACTGTATTTATTCTTTCAGGATTATATGCATCATAGGTAATAGATTGATAAGGAAACATTATCAAAAAATAAAAAAATAACAGACAGCGGAAAAAAATAACAAAAGAAAAAATACTTCATTTTGAACGTCACATTCGTATTCGTACAGTAAACTTAACTTTTTAAAATTTAGTAGTGAGTGTGGTATCCTTTTCGTCTTAGGACTTCTCTCAAGCGACCAGGCATAGACTGTACTAATTTTTGGGTGAAAGCCGGTTCAATTAACTCCCATTCTCTTTTAAGAACGTCCTTCAGCTGCCTAGCGTTCTGTATTTCATGATCCCGCAGCTTTAATTTAAAATGAGCCCACAAATTCTGTATGGGGTTTATGTCTGGTGATTGGGGAGGTGTTTCCAAAACTTTAGGACAGTTGTACAACATCCACAACCGAGTATTGAGGGCCTTGTACTTGGGATCATTGTCCTTGTAGTATACAAAATCATCTCTTATTCCCAATTTTATCGAGCTCTCATGTAAGTGGGCCTTTAAGATGTTGATATATTTACCGGAGTCCATGATGCCATCTATAAAATGTATACTCCCAGTCCCATTTGCCGAGAAACACCCCAACACCATGACAGAACCATCCCCGTGTTTTACAGTTGGAGTAAGGTTTTCTTTATTAAGACTGGTTTCTCGTTTTCGCCACACATTAACTCTTCCATCGAACTGGAAAACATTAAACTTCGATTCATCAGCAAATATTACTTTGTTCCAGAAATCAGGACCTTGGTTTATGAACATTTTTGCGAATTCTAACCGCTTGGTCGACGCCGTGCAATTCTGCCATTATACCCATGCTTCCTTAGAACTCTTCGCACAGTTTCTGAACTAATCGTCTTTCCCGTTATTTCACGGACTCTTGTTGCAAGTTTCGGAGCACTAATTTTCGGTTTTTTTTTAATTTCTCGAACTATTTGCCGTTCATCGATGTCACTAAGAATTTTCCGATTTTGATTTCGTGGCTTATTTTCTACTACGCCGTCAGTTTTAAATCTTTTTATGATAGATTGAACCGTAGAATGACTTCTTTGGACTATTTAACCGATTTCACGAGAAGAATTTCCTTGTTGGTGCAAAGAAACTATCATTTTGCGCATTTCTAAAGACGTTTCACCTCCTTTTCTTCCTATGATGACACACTGTACAAAGATTGAATCAGACTAAAAACAGTTTCGCCAAAAACCACCAAAAACACAAGGAGCCAAAATACTATCCATTGAGCAAACAACCGTTATTTGTACAGTTTAGTGTGTGTACTAATACGAGTGTGAGATGCGATTTGCGGTATTTCTTCGCTTTTCGTTAATTTTTCTACATTGTCGCTGTAAATAATACTTGTTTTTGTTATTTTTATTATCTTAATATTGTAAAAAATAATCTCCTGAAAGAAAATGGAAAAATTGTTTCGATGGATTTGCATTTTTCGTGGTTTTTGCATCGGATTAACTGGTGTACGAATACGAGTGTGACTAAGTGTACATACCTCCATATACAACGAGAGTTCTGTCAAAAGATTCTCTAGGAAATATCGTCAGGATCATATTCTGGCGAGAAAAACTGTCACAGAACCGAAGAGATGTACCACTGTTCGGGAAGAACGGGAACAGAAGAGGCATAGCGTGAGCAACAGGTTTGAAACCACATCGAAGTTGAGAGCAACTGGTGCATCAGAACCAGCCAGAATCGAGAGATGGGTTTGCTGGCAAGCAGACCAGTGAACAACCCACTGCTGATCAGCAAAATAAAAAAATGCGGCCAAGCTAGCCTCAGGCAAGGCAAAAATTACAGTTTTCAGGATGAATCCAAATTTAATCTAATCGGACCGGCTGGGAAGCAGGCAGTGCATCGAAGAAAAGGTAAATCCTACAGCGAAGAATGCGTAGCTCACACTGTAAAACATTCTCCTTATATTATGGAGTGGAAATGCATCACTGTAATTGGAGTTGGATCCCTAAATATGTTTTACGGTACTATCAACGCAATGCGATATAAAAAATTCGTATTGGATGGTGTTCTACAAAGTATAGAATGAGTGACAGCGAAAATACCCAATTCAATTTTTCAAGTTGATGCAGAATCTTGCCATCGTTAGATTCAACCCCGAGGCCCTTCACCTTCTGGACTACACCTATTTCCTCACTTGAGAAGACTATGAGAAACTATTTAAATTAGCGCGATACTGAAAACGTATGAAAACTAATTAAATTATTTACCTTTACTTACTTACTTACTTACTTACTTAGGTGGCGCTACAGTTCGGGGTGAACCAAGGCCTCAACCAACAACCTCTTCCAGCTAGCCCGGTCCTTAGCTAGCCGCTTCCAGTTGCGCACGTCAAGTTGGCTGAGGTCTTGTTCTACTTGTGTGCGCCACCTTAGGCGAGGTCGTCCTCTGCTGCGTTGACCCTCTGGGTAAGAGTCGAATATTCTCCGAGCCAGAGCGTTGATATCCATACGCTCTACACGTCCTAGCCATCTTAAACGCCCAATGCGCAGTTTTTTGACCAAGTTGATGTCGCTGTACAGCTCGTACAGTTCGTGGTTGAATCTTCTTCTCAAGAACCCGTCAACCCAAACGGGACTGAATATCTTACGAAGGATTATTCTCTCAAAGCGACCAAGGATATCTTCATCCGCTTTCGATAAAGTCTATGCTTCAGCTCCATATAGCAAGACTGGGATGATAAGGGTCTTATATAGAGTCTCCTTAGTCGATCGAGAATTATTTGCCATTACATCTATTAATGTACGAGTATCTAGACGGAAATAACTAAAGTGCCTGATAGCTTAAGTTTGATTTGTGGCAAACAAGGGACTCCTGCAAAAACCCTAACTAATGCTACCAGACTACTAGCCTCTTGTCGAAAGTTAGTCGACATTAAGAGTGATATAATTTATATCTGCTATTATATCTGTGGCAAAAAGGAAAAACAACTTAAGTCGAGTTATGTCGAAATTGAGTTTTTTACATCAACGGATGCCCAATATCCAATTCCATTTGCCATATTTTTTTCTTACTTTTATCTCTAACCGTTGCTTAGTTATAGACCAGCAAAAAACAACATCAGTAATTTCCCCACAAATATGCATTTATGGAAAACAGCATTAGTAAAGATTTTCCGTAAGCTTTTGACATATGTTCTTATGCTCCAACAGCTACTGAAACTAACGCAACCATTAGTAATTGTATTAAAATATTCTTTTTCTTATCTTTATTTCTCACAGTCACCTTTGTGTCATCATTGGCTAAAAACGTGTCTGTGTTGATTAAACCCGTGTTTAATCCTATACCTACCGAGTTTAAAAATCCAATATTGGGAAAAGACGCTCAAACAGCTACGAGGATCTAACATCCTCAGTCATTAAATCCAGGAGACCAAATTCTCCTAAAATGACATCGTTGGAGTCGAGCTATTAATAAATTCTATATTTAGGGAAACAAACAAAACAAATCCGGATCTAACGGACATGTTTCTTTCATGTTGAATGGTAAAGAATTTTATCAAATTCTCAACTGTAAGACGGAGGAGGTAGGCTCTAATTAAATCATTTTGTACCGGATAATCACCTGTGGTGAAAAGTGGAGTATGTATGGACCTAGGCAGTGGTTGAATGTCATACATACGCTATCGAACATAAGTCTACATACACCCCCTGACGTGTAATTAAGGAACTGTATGAGAATCAGGAACAAAATGTTTATGGAGGATTTCATAACGGCAAAACCAAACAAAATTTATATAATTCATTTATTATTACAAAGGCAATAAACAAAATACTTCAAATGTGATGGAACAAAAGTCTACATACAGAACAAATATTATAACTAAATATTCAGAAAAAGGGAAACATACCATTTTTTAATATCTGGTTGGTCCTCCATTAGCATCGATGACTGCTTGAAGACGTCGAGACATTGACATAACCAAGTTCGGGGGTTATTTCCGACCAAGCTCTTTTTAATGCATTTTTTAGGGTTTCGCGGCTGCTTATGTCATATTTTTGAACTTTTCGCTCCACTTCATCCCATTTATGCTAGATGGGGTTTAAATCCGGTGACTGAGGTGGGGAATTCAGCTGTCGTGGTACATAATACAGCAGCCACTCTTTAGCTATCAAAGCTGTATACTTTGGATCGTCATCCTGTTGGAAGATACAGTTTTATCCAAGGCCTAAACGTTCCACAGATGGTTTCAAATTATCTTTCAATATATTCATATATTGATATTGATCCATGGTTCCATCCATGAATGCTAGATTTCCGCCATAGCCCCCCAAACCATGATGTTACCACCACCATATTTGACGGTTGGAGTAATATTGTTTTTATTCATCGCTGTTTTTTTTCTCCATACCTTTTGTCGACCATTTGATCCAAAAATGTTATATTTACTTTCGTCCGTAAATATAACCCTTGTACAGAACTTAGTACCTTTATTTGAATGCGTCCTAGCAAAATAAAGTCGCAATTTCTGATTTTTGGAGAAATTAGTGGCTTTTTTCGAGGTACTCTGCTTCGGAAACCTGCCCGATGTAAAACTCTGCGAACGGTTATTGCATTTACAACTTTATTTGTTGAATTCGCCAGGTGATCGGCCAGTTTTGGAGAGCTTATTTTGGGATTTTTGCCAACTTCCTTCAGAACTGCACGAACATCTCTGCCCGATAAGTTCTTTGGGCGTCCACACCGAAGCTTGCTTTGAATAGTACCGTATCCATTATAATTTCTCACTATTGTCTGAACTGTACTGCGGCTTAATTTAAATATTTTTGATATCTCACCGTACGATTTGTTATCTCTTCTATGCTGCATGTATAGTTAGATTTCTCACTGAAAGTGATATTTCTTTTCGGTTTTTCCATTTTCTTTGCTCAATAGACCGGGAAAGGGAAGGGAAAGGGACAAGGGAAAATAACTTAGTGACTGCAATCACGAAAAATTATCAAACAAAATCTAACTGTAATTTGTATCATCAAGATGACAGCATTTTACACAGTGGTAACAAGCTGTATGTAGACTTTTGTTCCATCACATTTGAAGTATTTTGTTTATTGCGTTTGTATCAAATTATAATAATAAATGAATTACAGTCGAACTTCCCTATAACGAACTTCTATACAACGAAGCTCTCCCTATTACGAATTATTTTCAAGTACGCAGCTTTTTCGTTCTACTTTTAGTGTGTTTTGATCTCAATATTACGAATTTCTATACAGCGAATTTTTCTCTACAACGAACAAATTTTGTAGCTGGAAATCGAACTCTCATGCGTTTTTGTCTCCATATAATGAATTTTTCAAATAATTTTCTGTTTTGCACATTAATAAAACTTTGTACCGAGAAAAAAGTAAGACATATAAGGGGATTCCCCAAAAATTGAAACAACAACAGAATGCTGATAAAGTGGTACCTTTATTGGGACGAATTTCTTCGTCAATTGACGTATTTCGAACTAGACATCTGCATGAATGTATTCATTTGCTTTCTCTTAATGTGTACAGTACTTCAGTGTACTCTATTCATTGTACTCATATGAGCAAGTGTACTCGCAAAATCAGTACCATATTAAAAGAGAGAGTTACTGTACACAACTCGATCAGCTCATACCAAAATGAGTACACTGCTTGATTCCATTCATACAAATGAGTGCTTGCTTTTAACAAAACATGTACCATTTTAACTGCTTAAAATACACTGAGTACACTGAGTAGATCGAGTACACCCATTTGAAATGAATGCACCCGTTTGAAATGAGTGCACTCGTTTGGTTTCTAGGTATATATTTAGAATTTATCAAGTGAAGGCGAAAAAGCTAGTATATTAATACATGGTGTTCGTCGGGTAGGTTTATATCTTTGTTTTTGTCGCCATTTTGGTAAACATGAATTAATAAATGTGAACAGTATCTTTGTTATATTTTAAGTTAAAGGTTTATTGAAATGAATTATAAAAATAAAAGGAATATTAACTAAGAATGAAACGTTATACAAATGTAACTTAAAGAATCATTGGTTAAGTATTGAAATAAATTTAATACAGCTGTGTCGCGCGTCGTCTACGTCGACGTCGTTGGCTCGTGTGTTTGATTGTAAAATTACATCATGTTCACATAAATTAACACATTAATAAAGAAAATAGTCAGTTCTGGGCAATAGAAAATCCTCAGTCACTATTACATCCATTTAAAATGACATTTAAAGGGGTCCTGGTCCATATGGAGATACGAAACCATTTTAATTTCGCTCTAAATGTGCGTCATGAGCATTTATCTCAGAAACCAGGTAATCGATTTCGAAAGCCTTGTATGCAATGAATTGTTTAATCTTTTTCTGTCCCAAATTATTGTAATGTATTTTACGTTTCTATTTACCAACATCCCGATACAATATGATTTAATTCACACCACTTTTAAATATCACAAACAAATTTGGATACAATTTTAGTCACACGCTTATTAATTATTAATAGTGATATTTTGATGCATCCAAATTTATATTTGCCAGAAGCAAAACTATTATTTATTTCTTTAGGTAAAAATAATGGAACCCTTCGTGGGCGAGTCTGACTTGCACTTGGCTGGTTTTTTTTTTCAAGATGACATGACGCCACGTTAGGTAACTGTTACTGTAAAACGTCCATGGTAACATAATTAATAACTTTTGGAGTCCAAAAGTGGATGCTTTAGGCTTGGTAAACTTGTGGTTCCAACAAGACCGTGGAACTTCACATATAGCCAATGTTACAATGGAATTACTGAGAACTTTGTTTTTAGAACAAACTATTTGGTGTTGGTGATGTCGATTGGCCTCTACGGTCGTCGGTTTTAACAGCTCCGGGCTTCTTTTGATGAGTATATCAAAAGATTAAGGTACATTTGAATAAGGCAATGAACTAGAAACACCTGAGCAACTTAATCAAAATATCCGTGACTTAGTTAATGAAATGTGTGCAAATTAATTGAAAAATGTTACATGAAGAGCCCGCATTTGTGAAAATATACCGCAGTAGTCAAAACGTTTTTGATTCATAAGATAAGAAAACGTTTTTGATTTTAACACACCAACTGAAACACAATGTAAGAAAACAAATCATTTTAATTTTCTGCTTCGTTTGGTGTGTGTTGAGAATTTTGTTTCTGAAAAACAAACGTCCAGCTTTCGACAACGAAACATGATTTTCTGTTTCGCCTTTTTATTTTGCCGTATGTATTGCGCGATAAGCAAGTGTGCAACAATCGACAACCACGCTGGTTCGAAGTGTTTTTGATTCATTCATGAAGCGCATCGAAACAAAAACATGTGTTTCGTTTTGCCCTCTTTGGTGTGTGTTGTCTCAGAAGAATTAATGTACTCATATTTCATTAGTCACAAAAAAACATTTTGACTGCTCCGGTGTGTTTTCAGCCGAAGAGTGGACCTTTAGCTGTCATTGTCTTCTATATGCACGTTATTCCCAATATTTAGTAAAATATTTATCAGTATTAAAACAGTATCGCAAGTTTGTAGCGCGAGCCATGTCGTAGTGGTTAGTACGTTGCATGCTGTCCGTATCCAACCCCCGCAGACAGTAAAAAATGGGCCATCTCTTCCGAATGTCTAACAAGCATTCAATAGTATCATTTATCACGGTGAGCTTCCCAACTCGAAGTTCGGACCCCCTCCATTCGTGCGAAAATATAATGCACACACAAATGGTTGCGAGAAGCAACAAGCAAGTCATAGTTCATCCCGAACTGTAGCGCCACCTAAGGAAAGAAGATTTGTATCAAGAAGAATATTTATGGGTACCGCTTTCTCCCATAATTTTAATAAAGACACAACTCGCATATAATGAGTATAACTGTTACTTGACTTTATTAATTATTTTAGTTTATTTAATTGATGTATAACTTTGTAAAATGCAATTGTTACGTTACTTAGTAATTACTCCCTAACTCGACGTAGCCACAACCACCAAAAGACACCACCACTCCTTCACGACAGCCAAAAAACGAATGAATTCTTTTCCGTGCAATTTAACGAAGTTGGTTGTTCTCTCTCTGTTAGTGCCGTTCAGGTTTTTAGTGTTGAGTTCTGTTTGTCTGTTCGCGTTCAGGTTTTCGCAGTTGTGTAGTGGTGTTGTCGCCACATCACTCCCCCGCCAGTTGAATTCTATGGGTTGTATTCAACGATATCTACTTGGGCGTTGAACAGCCCGGCCCGTACGGGTCGTTTTTTCCTGTGACGTGTGGTTTACTACAACGGGTATTTTAATATTTGTATCTGTACTCTTAGTCGTGTCGCGTACCGGTGGGGCGATCTTTATGTTCTTTTCGTCTTCGAATTCTCCGAAGCATGGTTTGAGCCGATCGATTCCGATTATCGTTTTCTTTCCGTTTATTAAAATCTGGAATGTTTTCGCGTCGCGGTTTGTAACTTTGAATGGACCTTCGTACGGCCGTTGCAGGGGTTTTCGTATCGCGTCGACTCTGACGAACACGTGAGAGCATTTTTTTAGCTCTTTGAATACGAAAGGCCTAAAACTACTGTGCCGCGACGGTGCTGTTGGGCGCACGCTATTGAAATGTTTGACCATTTCTTTGATATACTCGTTTTGAGCTGGTGGAGTATCGTTGTTTACAAAGAAATCTGATGGTAATCGTATATTCTGACCGAAAACTAATTCCGCGGCGCTTGCGTTAAATTCCTCTCGATAGGTCGTCCTAAGTCCCATTAAGACGTGGGGAAGTTTTCTAGTCCATTGTATGTCATTGTGGCATTTCAGTGCTGCCTTGAGCGTGCGGTGCCAACGTTCTAGAAAACCGTTAGCCTTTGGGTTATAAGACGTAGTGCGATGGTGCTGTATCCCGAGTCTTTTGCAGAGTTCGCTGTAGAGGCTTGATTCGAATTGGGACCCTTGATCCGTCACTATGGTGGAAGGAATACCGTATCGTGAAAACCATTCCTTGACAAGGGCATTCGCTACCGTTTCCGCCGTTATGTCGTGGATCGGAATTGCCTCTGGCCAGCGTGTGTACCTGTCAATTACTGTCAAAAGGTATCGGTACCCTTCTGATGGCGCAAGAGGGCCTACTAAATCGACATGGATTTCGTCGAAGCGTCTGGCCACAGGCGGAAAATTCCCAAGAGGGCTTCTAACGTGCTTGGAAATTTTTGATTTCTGGCAGTCTAAACAGGAGCGAGCCCACGTTCGACAATCCTTCTTAATGTTGGGCCATACTACTTTTTTCGTCATCATTCTGACTGTGGCTCGTACCCCTTGATGGGCTAGACCGTGCATTTTTTTAAAAATCTCTTTCCGGAATTCTCTTGGAATGTAGGGTCGCGGCATTGTCGTGGAGACGTCGCAAGACAGTGTTTCTTCAGTGCCTGGTATTTCTACCTTCTCGAATCTCAAGGAGGTCTCCGAAAAACAGAAATTTTTGAACTCTGTGTCGTTTGTTTGAGCTTTAGCAATAGCCTGGAAATCTATTTCTGATGGCAGTGATATCTCCTCTAGACGAGAGAGTGTATCTGCCACCACGTTTTCTTTGCCGGGAATGTATTGGATGTCTGTAGAGAACTGTCCAATGAAATCAAGATGTCGTAGCTGTCGAGGGGAGGCTTTTGACGGTTTCTGACGGAAAGCGAAGGTCAAAGGTTTGTGATCGGTGAAGATGGTGAAAAGTTGGCCTTCCAATAGGTGGCGGAATTGTTTTATGGATAGGTATACGGCTAGTAACTCCCTGTCGTAGGTGCTGTACTTACATTGCGCCGAATTTAGTTTTGTCGAGAAGAATGATAGTGGTTGTCAGGCTTTATTCTTCCACTGTTGTAGGACTCCGCCTATTGCGAAATCGGACGCATCTACGTAGAGAGACAGCTTGGCATTAGGGGATTGAAATGCGAGCATAGTTGCTTCGCAGAGTTCTTTCTTGCACCGTTCAAACGCAGAAATAGCCTCGGTTGACCACTTAATATTTGTACTATCATTCTTTCTCTTTTTACCCTTCAGGTACGTGGTCAGAGGGAGTTGTGCCTCGGCCGCTTTAGGTATGAAGCGTCGATAGAAATTGAGCATGCCGAGGAACCGTCTTAGCTCGCACACATTCTTAGGCAGATTGGAATTCGCGATGGACTGAACTCGCTCTGGAGAAGGCTTAAGCCCATTTTTAGAAATTAAATGACCCAAGAACGAAACATTTTCTTTGGCGAACTTGCACTTTTCAACGTTTATGACGAGACCATATTTTTCAAGACGTGCAAAAAGTATTTGGAGGTGACGTAGATGCTCTCCTCGGTCTTTCGAGGCCACCAGAATATCGTCTATGTATACGAAACAAAAGGGCAGATCTCTGAGGATCATGTGCATAAACCGTTGAAAAGTTTGTGCCGCGTTTCTAAGCCCGAACGTCATTCTGGTGAACTCGAATAAACCGAATGGCGTCGCGATTGCTGTTTTAGGAATGTCGTTCGGTTCGATGGGGATTTGGTGGTATGCTCTCACCAAATCGATAGTGGAAAAGAACGTAGTTTCGTGCAACTGTTGTGCAAAATCTTGGATGTGAGGGATAGGGTAACTATCTGGTTGGGTTGCCGCGTTGAGCTGGCGGTAATCTCCGCATGGTCTCCACTCACCGTTTTTCTTTCTGACAAGATGTAAAGGTGTAGCCCATGGGCTGCTACTCGGGCGGCAAATGCCCTGCCGTAATAGGAAATCGAATTCAGCTTTCGCGATTTTTAATTTCTCGGGGGAGAGACGACGAGGTTTATTTGAGATGGGTCTTGCAATGTCTGTTATGATTGGGTGTGTCACCGCGTGTTGTACTGGGCGTATGAAAACGTTTGCGCTCGATACGACGTTGGACCGTTTAATTAGGTCACGGATGTCGGTGTCAATTGAACCGTGAGCGAGCCAAGAGAGCTTAGGTGTTGAACCATGTTCTACGAATCCTTGTGTGCGTATTGCGGTATGCGGATCAATGAGGCGACCATTTTTTATGTCGACCAGTAACCCGAAAGCCCGTAAGAAATCGGCTCCTAAAATCGGTTTACTGACACTGGCGTAAATAAAAACCCAGGAAAACCTTCGCTGCAAGCCTAGGTCCACCGGAAGCCTCACGCTCCCGTACGTACGCACAGGTGAACCGTTGGCAGCGAAAAGCTGATTGCTACTGCGAAAAGATTTTTTTCTGGCGGCACTAGCCGGCAGAACCGACACATCTGCGCCGGAATCGATTAAATATTCATTCTTGCTTATACTATCAAAAACGAATAAACGACAATTTGGAGAGGTTGAACCCGAATCGTAAGTCGCCACCGATTGGGCTCTTAGTTTTCCGAATTGTGTCTTCTATTCATTCTGAAACTACAGGGGGGAACACATTTCCTGGCCGCGGAACCGAAACGTCGGTGAAAATAGCAGAAGCGAGGGTTATTAAGCTCCTGGAAGCCGGCCGTTCTAGAGCTGCGAGGTGGCGAAACTGGTCTATTAATTTCTTGCCGGTGGTAACTTAATTGACGGCGTAGTGCTGCGATCTCTTGCTCTAGTTCCTCTTGCGAGCGTTCGTTCGGTAAGTCCGCATTGCGGTTTGAGGATGGAGTTGGTTCGCAGTTAGCACTAGAAGTCGCGGCGATTTCCGAAAATGTTGGAAGAGAGTTCACGACTTTATCTGCCGTTTGAGCGAGGGTGTCCAAGTTTGCAGCTGAACACGCTAAAATGGCTTGGGCGGTAGCCGGAAGGCGTTTGATCCATATAGTTCTCAAAACTGAATCAGGAAATAAATTACCGGCTAACGTACGCATCTCTCTTAATAACCCGCTAGGTTTCTGATCGCCCAGCACCGTTTCATGTAATAGCTTTTGCAACCGTGAATCTTCCGATTCCGTTAAGCGCGATAATACTGTGCTTTTTAAATTATCGTACAATCCGTTCGCGGGCGGATTTAAAATTATGTCCCGACATATATTAATTGTACGCGCGTCTAGCAAACCGAGAGCTGTAAAATATTTAGAGTTATCGGACCTAACCTGTGATACCGAGAATTGACCTTCTAGAACCGTAAACCACACGTCCGGATTATCCGGCCAAAATGCTAGATTTTTAAACGACATTGCACTTACTTGTTGAGTTGTTGACTCCGTGGCACTATTTTCTTCGCTGGCGGGGGTTGAATAGATGGCTCGTATAGTGTTTGTACCCGGTTGCTGGTTTGTCGAAGAGTCTTCTTCGTTGGGCATGGTGTGGTGGAGCTCTTGGAGACCGTCGCTTCACAATCTAAATCGAGAAAACTATGTTAGAAAAATTTGAAAAGGTTTGATTTTCAAAAAGAGATTAATTGATCAAGTGGTTTATGATATCAAAGAAAAGAAAACTATAATTTATATATTTATGATACGCAAAGAAATTACAATCTAGTGTGCTTGAAGAGCTACATAAAACACAAACCACTACAAAACAAACACAGTCAGCTTCTGCAACGTTCCCTCGATGATTCGGAATGCTTTTAGCGTTATGCGTGCATACGATGAATCCGTTTGGTATGCTTGGTAACGGAACTCGTCGGCGTGCTATTTGCAATGGCACCGCAACTGCTTATTTGGTGCGTTATACTGCGTGTGGAGAATGGCTGCAACGGTACTGACCATGGGATACGTGGTATGCCGCTTTCTGTACGGCGATTTTCGCCCTGCTTCCAGTTGGAGGTTTCTGCTCGTCTTCTTGGACTTATGGAGTGCTTTTTGCTGTGCACGTGAAAAGGAAAAAACGAGGTGGTGTTGTCTAGCCGTGTGGAACTGCGCAGTGGTTACGTTGGGGTCACCAGTTATGGGTACCGCTTTCTCCCATAATTTTAATAAAGACACAACTCGCATATAATGAGTATAACTGTTACTTGACTTTATTAATTATTTTAGTTTATTTAATTGATGTATAACTTTGTAAAATGCAATTGTTACGTTACTTAGTAATTACTCCCTAACTCGACGTAGCCACAACCACCAAAAGACACCACCACTCCTTCACGACAGCCAAAAAACGAATGAATTCTTTTCCGTGGAATTTAACGAAGTTGGTTGTTCTCTCTCTGTCAGTGCCGTTCAGGTTTTTAGTGTTGAGTTCTGTTTGTCTGTTCGCGTTCACGTTTTCGCAGTTGTGTAGTGGTGTTGTCGCCACATATTTACTTTAATATAAGGTTGGCTGCAAAATTGTTTCTCCTTCAGCAAGTAGAGCTGCTCAAGAAGAAATATTTTCTTCAGCTAGGAAATTAATATCTGAAAAACTAAGTTTTATTGGTTCGGACCCAATTTTTGGAAATCAAATACTAATGTCTTCACACTCAAATATTAACAAAACTGATATTTATAACCATCTTGAAGAAAACTTAAACTATATGAAAAAAAATAAAAATTAAAATAAATTATACATATATGTATACCCGTACTAACAAAATATTAAATTTTTCGTTTAATTTTATTTATAAGTATAACACCCCCTTTCCACTACCGAAGCCCTACACGATTACTTCATGCCAATTCTACAGCAATCATAAACGAAATACTGAGTCCACTCAGTGTACTCATTCTATAATGAATGCATTCATTGTATAGCGAATGGACTCATTATACTCGGTGTACTCGGTGTAGTGTACCCATTCTATGTGAGTACACTGAACTGAATGTTTTGCTATCAATGGGTGAAGTACTCACTCAGTAAACAAATATCACGTGATTCATTCGTTTCACTTTTCAAGCTGTGAGTACAATACTGTATTGTACTTGAAATAAAATGAATGTCTTGGAACTGGTTTCAAGACATTCATTGCAGACCTCTATTTCGAACCTTTCTGGCGATGAGGAGTACCTAAAGTACAGACTAATGTGTTTGAATCTCTACATGTACTAGACGATTTTGTTGAGGAAGAAAAATGGAAGAGTGTAATACAAACTAAAATTACTGATTACAATTAATAAAAGTTGCTAAAAAAAAAATTCCTAATTTCTGTACAACGAATTTTCTATATAACAAGGTGATTTTCTGGTCCCGTGCGGATTCGCTATAGGTAAGTCTGACTGTATTTAAATTTTGTTTGGTTTTGCCGTTATGAAACCTTCCATAAATACTTTGTTCTTGATTCTCATACAGTTCCTTAATTACACGTCATTTAGGGGATGTACATATGTAGAATTATGTTCGATAGTGTATATGCAAAGCTAAAACACATCCCCAAAGCCACACTTTACCTAGAAAAGTTAATGGTGACAGTCTGATGGACTAGAGGTGGAGAACTATCGATAGTAAGTGCCATCGATAGTTCTCGATAGCTGGCTTTTGACTATCGATAGTTATCGATATATATCGATAGTTTTTTCCTCTTAAGGGTAACAATAAAAAAAGTTAAATGCACCATATTAAATGAACTTTTCTCACCGAGAGAGATTAGATTGCACGTTTTAATGAAAGCCGGTCCAGCTTTTTTAGGTTCAGACATCATAAAATGCATATCTACTTACGTAAAAACAGAGAGAATTGAGAGACCAACTCCTATTTCTACGTTGCTGACTCATAAAACGGGGAATCCCCTTTTTAAGTTAAAGCCATTTTGACAGTTGGTTTATTAGATCGGGTTCCTCTGCGAAACTGTAAATACACTCCGTTCGTTAGGTATCGACCATTTAAAGAAATTTTTGAAATTCTATATTTAAATGGCTATCGAAAACAATCGATAGTGGAAAAAAAGTATCGAGTGCAATCGATAGTTCTCCACCTCTATGATGGACTATTCATTGCATCAACCACGAGAAACGATAAACGCCATACAATTTTCTGAGGAAATTGACATAAGAAGTGCATGCAATGGCATGGTGCGATACTATTTTGGTAATATTTGGTTAATAATTTCTAAACCGTCAGCCAGCCTCAAACGCTTCAGGATGAAACTGCAAACCTTACTGCAAAATAACTAATGGCGTAATTATCTCCAACAAAGTGTTTTCAATTTCCGAACGGAACGAATAGGAAACCAGTGCACACAAACGAGTGTACAAGGATCTACTACCTTACGTTCGAAGAACTCGACCGAATATATTTATCTTTAATTATCCTTTCAAACACAATCGCACATATTGTTCTTTTACCTGTTTCCCCGTTCGATTGTAATAGAACAGAAAAAAAAAAACCCGGAATGACGGAGAGGAAAACTAATTAAATCCTCTTTAGATCCCAATTCCGATTGCTAGTCCCTCAGACATTTTAAATTTTAATCAACTCGACTGAAGTTTCCCTTTGTTTACTGCTCCATTGAGTTTTGACAGTTCTATTTTGCTCGTTTTCGTTTCTTCATGCAATCAACGTGTTTTAAATGAAAACCTGTCAAAAGTGATTCATGATAGATACTTGTTTACAACGTATGCCCTATGATCAGCTACATTTAGCCCCACCCTTGCCAGGCTGTCTATCCCCCACCCACCCTTCTCAACTCAATTTATAAAAATTTCGACGAAAATTAATGTCAAAATCACTTACACCATTGTCTGGAACAAAATGGTAATTACCCGCCTCATGTAACTCGCACGCTTTTGGTGGCAGTTTTGATGGGGGTTCCCCGCAGAAAAAAAACCTCAGAAGTAAAAAAAAAACTAAAATACTCGTATAACCATGAAAAACAGAAAGCAAAATAAAAACTTTGGAAACGCGCTTCTACAAATATTTTAAGTAAATTATCCACGCTTTGGTTGGCACGCAATTGCCTCATTTAACTTTTTTTCCGAGGTTGGAGCTAAAGTGCCTGGGAAGGCTCTACGCCGCCATCCGCGGACGCGCCTGTCTTGACTTTGATGAGACTTCAATCTCAGGCAATTACTTTTAGTCTTAATTTGCCTGGCGTTGTATGAGTGTATAATTAAAGCAAATAGACCCAAGAATTTTAGCGCGCTTTGAGTAGTATAAGCATCCTTGCTTGTATCCTTTTTTTTCATTGGTGGGAAGTGGGCGGGAAAAGTTCTCGTTTATGGATTTGTAAGACATGATTCAGCCGCCAAAGCGATTAGAGTTTTTTTTTTTGTTTTGGTTTTGCCTCTTTACTATTATGGGGCTGAATTAGGAAGAGGAAGGCTGGTGGCGGCTGTTTGGTTATACTACACCAAAGGACTAGCAGCGGATTAGTAGTCAAGAAGCATGAATGACAAATTTATTAGATTAAGGATGTATAAGTGGTAATAAGGCGATTTGGTGAGGAGTCATAATTTAGCCGGGTGATTAATTGGTGGTAAATGCTTAAATTATTTTCCGAAAGATTATTGGTATTGGCATCCATAAGTGGTATGTGGTTATGGAAAAACTTGCGTCAGACGTATGAAGGGCAAAAGAGGGAGCTAAAGAGATCAAAAGATTGGAATTTGATTAACATTGCTTGTGGACAAATAAATCTGATAAAGCTGGTAATACCCTTTTCAAGATACAAAACCTCGACGAACGGTGAACTTTAAAATGCCCTAAAAAATTCCAAAGCATACATACATATGAGTACTGCCACAGAGAATGCTTTGAATGGAGTCTGAAGATGGTCTACCATTCTGTGAGGGAAACGTTCTGATCCAGTTGATATGTATCACAAATAGATTCTGGGTAGGTATATGAGAATTTGCCTTTCCATATCAGACAAAGTTTTTTTTTTTTTAATAAGGGCAACACAATTTTCTCTTGCAAGTACAATATTACTAAATGTTCAATATGACCAAATTTAAATACGATACCAGTGTTCAATCTGTTGGTGAACGTATTGCATGAGTCTCGAATGATACTCTGTGGATTTTTTTTCTAATTTTTGGCCACTTTTTCGGCGTAGGCTAGCGACTTCACAAACAGAAAATAATCTGAGGGCAACGAAAAGGCTGATATCTTCGCCAGAAAGGAGCCAACGGTCCATTCATTGGACCAGGCCCTCACTATGGCTTTACAGCCTGCAAAAAAACTCTTGAGCAATCTTCGTAAAATCGGTGTCTCCAATAAAATTAACAATCCCAAATGTAGTCTAGATCCTAATGATTTAAATCACTTCTTTCTTGGGAGTGATTTTGGTGTAATTGATTTTGATTTCGACTTCAATCAACCTGTAAGATCAGCACAACCTAATATGAGGCTGGAACCTTTCGAGGTGGTCACGGGAAATAATGTTGCAGAGTGTATAGCTGCCATAAGACTTGACTACATCGGAGAGGACGGTGTGCCAATACACTTTGCTAAACTCGTTTTACTAGTCATCATGACACACCTCACCCATGTTATCAACTGGTGCTTAATAACTTCAACTTTTCCGGACTCTTGGAAAATTGCCCGAGTCCTGCCAATTGGTAAAAAAAAACAAACCCTACCTCCCCAGCTGATTACAGACCGATTAGCATTCTCCCCTGCTTGCCCAAGGTTTTAGAAGGCCTAATATCTAAGCAGTAAATGAGATATATTTCAAACAATAGCTTGCTAAGTTCTTGACAGTCTGGCTTTCGAATTAACCACAGCTGTTCCACGGCTATGGTCAATTTACTGGAGGAAAACAGGCTTGATTATGACAGGAATAAGATCACTTTTCTCTGTTTATTGGTCTTTTCGAAGGCCTTCGATAAAGTAAACCTTAAAATTCTGCTCCTTAAATATGTTTGCGCTCATTGACAGAGCAGTCTACTGCACTCTCGACTCATTATCACGACGTAAACTCCAGGTTCCTTCAATGATGCGGTGCGATATGTACATGGCCTTCGTAGAAGTGATCACATCTCCGTTTATTCTCGTAGGGTACTGGGTTGCTCGTTGCAGAATTATGTAAACGCCAGAAACTGTATATTCCTTCATAAAATCATACACAACCAATGCCCTACTTATCTGTTCGCTAGACTTAATTTTTCACGATCATCCTGAACCAAGAATATTATAACTTTTATTCTTCATTCACACTAATCCCAAAAGATTTAAAAGTGCTGTTCTTTTTAATTTTTCATTGACAACCTCTCGCATCTAATATCCTTTACTACCTTTCATCTTTCCTTTCCTTGACAACAACATTAACAACAATCAACATTATCATCATTATTTATTTTGTGATTTTATTAAATTTTATTATTCCATTGAATTTAAACATAATCATTTTGTAAATTTATTATTTTATTATTTCATTAATTATCATTTTGTGAATTACTTGTCAAAAACATTTATTTTCTTTTATTTTAACTGTTGGCAATGCTGTGCCAGATGTCAAGCCGACTCAAAGCTCTTCAAGCAAATAAAAAGCTCTTTAAGCAGAATGAAAGCTGTCTTAGTATCAGTATATAAGAACTATACTCTGTTCCACAAAAATAGTCAATACAGGCCTTATTGGGGAGCTTTTTTTCAAACACTGATGCCTGTACATGTCTTCACGGCACTCAATTAGAGAAATCGCCACTGAAATAAAAACCAAAGCACTGACTTACACAGGTTTTGTTTTTGTAATTTACCACAAAATCGCATACATCACACTATAGCATGACCAGCCAACTCCACAATCGGTGACTGAATGATTATGTGTAGCTGCGAATCGCTGTGTATATAGAAAATATCAACATCAAACAGTGTTACCATTATTAAGTTATTGCTAATCGTTTATGCTTTTTCTGTGAGCTTTGGGATTTTGTGCTTTGAGAACCAATAAAATAAATTTGAGTATGTGAGGGTATTGCCCCATGGCTTTTGTTTTTTCAACTTTCTTGTTTTTCTGGTGATTTATAATGAAGGTTATTTGCGCGAGATGAGTTTTGGGTGTGGAAACGAATAGTGATTTTTTTTTTTGTTTTTAGCCTATATCTCGTAAGCTAATGGTGTCCGATATATAAAATTGATACACCAAAATACTCGAAAACATGTCCTTTACAACATACCAAAATTTCATCAAAATCGAGGTAGTGTCCACTTTGTACACAATTTATTATCTCTTTTTTCGTTCAACAAATTGTGTTGTTTCCAAATCAGCAGATGGTAACCCCTATGAGTATTGCTCTCCGATTTGCGTTGATTTTTCATGCATACTATGGTAACCCTAAGAGAGCTTAAAAGAGGGTCAGATTTATGAAAGCTATTGAAACCAGAATGAGAGGCAAACGTCCTATCTTCCCTGTGCAGACAATTTTGGAACAGAGTATAGCAATTGTTGAAGTAGTCGCATAACATTGGGACCCCTGAATCAGAACGGCCGAGCACCTCCGCCTCTGAATAAGAATACCAAGTGTGCATTTAGAGAAATCCCGATTAATAAAGAATTTTGTTTGACTTCGACTCAACCCCCGGATTTTGTCTCCGCTCTACAATTGTAATTTAATTTTTAATAATGAAAATAAATGAAAGATATTTTTTTAGTAGTTTATTTATTGTATTATGTTACCAAAAATGCATTTTTTATAAAAAAAAAAGTTGTACTTTGGGGTAGAAGGGGGTGTACTCAAGTGAGTACACTGGCTCTATATGGGTGCAAAAAACTGAAAACTTATCTGACGTATGGTATTGCTTGAAGCATTCTTTCTCAACGCAAAGAGTTGTGCTACACTTCTCGAATATCCACAAACTCGTTTATGGCATATCTTGCATCTTAGCTGATTTGGATCCCGTTTGGGAAAATGGCCTCCCTCGCTGAGTACGACACTTCTTGTTCGTTCGGTTTATTTGGAACTTTTTTCGGAGGAATCGATCGTAGATAAGTCCTTGTTATGGATCTAATGAAAGACAGAAGATCACAGCTTTCACTCATATTCAAGCAATGCAGACGCCAAGCGTTCACTGCCATAGAGTTTATCATATGAGTAAATAGCGGCCACCACCACTTCTTTCCCCTTATTTGGATACGATAGGTATTCACAAATTGATCACGAAGATCGACTCCTCCCATGCTTTTGTTATAAGCGGCAAGTGGCCTTGGCTGAGGTACATCCACTTTTCGCTTCTCTAATTGTGACCACCTTTTAACTTTTCCATAAGGCTCAAGCTTATCGTAGTTTGTTGCGATTGTAACCACTGCATTGTCTTTCCATCGAACTATCAATATGCCATTATTTTGATCGTATTTATGATGAGAGTAGCCACGTTGGTTTTTGCTCACGCTTTGCAATGATTCTAAAGGACATTTTTTCGTTCTGTTATCTCTAATAGTACCTGTGGCACGAAATCTCTTGTTGCGAAGGGTAACCAATAGATCGTAGCTCGTGAAATAGTTGTCAAAGAAGACGATGTGGTCACTTGGCTTTTTAACAACTTCCAGTAGATCAAGAACCACACGTGATCCAAGTGGTATGGTCTTATTTAAATTCTGTTAATTTTTAGCACCGCAATATGTGTCGAAGTTGTAGCAGTAGCAATCACTGCTACACAGCATCCAGTTCTTGAAGCCAAATCGAACTGGTTTTCCACGGATGAACTGCTTGGCCGAGTGATGTCCGAAATACTTTACCATCGCTTCGTCAATCGATAGCATTTCATGGAACAATCCCCACTGCTGATATTTTTTGCATAGCAAATTCATCAACGGTCTTACCTTGGCCATCTTGTCGCTTCTGTCTATAGTGCTATTGCTAGCCAGATGTAGAAAATGCTTGATTTCTTTGAAGCGATTTCGGGACATTGCATTCGCCACCAGTGGAACACGGGTATCTTCGTCCAGGCAAAAATACATAGATTCCTGTGGTAAGGAGTGATAGCCACTAAAAAGCATTATGCCGATAAATTTTTTTAAATCCTCTTTGGAAAATGAAAAATTGTGGCAGTTTTGGTCACAAGCATCGTTGTCAAAGAATTATTCAAATATTTGAACCGGTCCTTCTAATTTTTTTCTACGTTGACCAAATTCTTAAAAAAGTGATGTGTTACACATAACTCCGGCGTAGATGAAGCATTGTTTGACCAATTTGGTACAACACTTTGAAGCTGGTGGTTTGACGAACTTACATTCAACTCAGCAATAGGAACATAGTCTTCACTATCAAAACCGTCGTTCAAATCTACTTCAATGGATCCAGGAACATCAGCCGGAAGCCTTGAATCTTGCAAATTTTCTACATCTATGTCCTCTTCATCAGTTTGGAATACCACATCTGGTGGAACAATAACTATATGCACTTGATTTCCATCAACAGGTAAATCATCCAAAGCCATGGATAAACCTGGATATCGTTTGCCGTAAAAATTGCGGCAGTTTATTGACTTGAATTCCATGTATCTAACAATTCAAAAAAAAAAAAAAATTTAGTGCATTCGCCCACTGTACTCAAGCGAGTACACCACATTTCCAAAAGACTTACCAGCTTATTAGTTGACTCTTTTTTTATTTTTTATTTTTGTTTTACTTTTGTTTAGCTTTACTAAAGAGGGTTTAGTTCGAATTTTTAACAGGTTGTTTTTTATTTGACTGCCGCAGAAGATTTTCTCTAGTATTACACAAAAATTCGTGAATTTAAGAAATTGAAATCTTTACTATTCCCCCAAAATTTGAAAAAGAACATGTACCAAAACACGGCTTCTGTATATGTTCATACAGATGACATTGTTTGCATTGAGGTCAAATGAATGAAAATGCATTGCCTACTTTCGCAGAAAAACGTAATTAAAAGTTTCAAAAAATATGTACTCAACCGAGTACAATGGCAGGTAATGGGTTAAAATAGAGACACTATGAACTGTTTCCCAAACTTATCAATTAATAACCTAACCATCTCCACTGTGTAATCCTTCCGATTGCACTGTATCCCGATTCGTGTATGATTTTTCAGTTCCCCGAAAGAGATATTTATAAAGTTGCCAACTGGCGATAATACTCTGTTAGTTTTTTTTTTAAAGTTCCATAAGCATATATCCCAACAGATTCTACGTTATCTAGGTCAAGACTTTCTTGGTTAGTTAACACATGTCTAATCCTTGGCTGATGCATTTTTTATTCGATTTGCTAAAAGGCATTTTAAATCATCTGAAAACTGGAACATCTCCAAAGTCAGATGTTCCACTGCACACTCGCTTCCTATTCAAAACAATTTTCAAATATTCAAATGTGAAGTATAAGTTAAATCGATCATAAACGGGGCATAATATCCGACCGTGGTGGTATATATATTACTAAATTCATGACGTTTTATGACCTGTGTAACACCTGCAGCGGATTTCGCCTCCCCACACCACATCTGTAAACCGTGGCCAAGATGAGAACCCAGTTACGTATCTACGAGTACAGTCCTAAAAAAAATAAAATGGAGAACAAAGTGGAAGAAGAAAATTCCTAAGAAATACCAAGCCGAGGAGTGAAACGAAATGCGATGTGCAAAAATGCGGTATTTGCTGCCAATATCCTTCAGATGGAACTCGACTCTCGTTGTCGTCGTAAACTCGTATATTGAGAGTAAGAGCAAACGAACGACTTGAGAATTGAATAAAATGCTCCTTCGGAATACAACAACAATACAACTGCAGGAAAAATGTGTTTGAATGGAACAAGAAGGCACAGCGAAGGAGTACAGTGAAAAAAACAAGGATGACTTCGTTTTATTCGTAGAAAGAAGGACAATACGAGTAAGGAGGATATTTTTGGTCTTCTTTTTTTTTTTCTGGGAAAAATATTTCTCACTTCCTAGTAAGGGTGGAAGGTCCTTCCTTACCTATTCTTTTATTCCGACTCGTATGCGTTTTATTTCACATGCACACAGGCATACTCATCTTGGGCGTTTAAATCCTTTAACGAAAAAAAAAATGGAAAAAATAAAATCAATAAAAATCCCTTTCGGAATGCCGATATGGGCAGGCAATCAATTTATATGCATTTTCCAAGGAAGATATGTAGTTTTTTTCTTTCACTCATCTATGTTCTGTTACTTCGCTGTGTTTTCCCTCTAAGGAGTCTCGGTGTGGAGGATATAAGAAATGAATGCAAATACCAAAGGACCACGGCAGGAATTCTCTTCCCTGTTCGCAGTAGAAAAGAGCACAAATTGAAATGCATTTCGATACGAAAAATAAGAATATCTACCTTTTGCGCTAGAGCGGATTGAAAAATGCTCTTTTATCTTTTATAATGGATTTTGATTTGTAAAATTTGCCAGAGACTAGCAGTTTTCTTCTTCATCTTCCTTTTTTTTTGCAATTTTTTTGTCTTCGTAATCCCTTTTTGTTAGGTGAAGAGCTGAATGGGAGAGGTCTAGGGAATATATGCAAAGTCGGAGAGTAACGGTGTGTAAATGATATATTGAGTTCGAGTGGAATCTGGGGTCTCTTTGTTGTTGTTTTCTTTTTATTTTATTTTCGAACCTCGCATAAATCGTATTGATTTGTGGAATGGAAATTAATATATTCACCAGGACATCTATGATGATGATGATGATGATGGGTTGGAAAAAGGCACTCCTTGACTATGAAAGTTTATTTTAGTCAGTTGCTAAAAAATAGTCGTACCTATGTATGTATGTACAGTGGCTCACAGTGAAAATGGCTCACACATCTTTTAAGAAAAATTCTAGGAAATCCTTCGAAATTAATAGCGAAAATGCTCAACTTTGATTGACTGCTATATTTTTGTTTCAAAAGCAGTGAAAAATTTAAATATTTGATAATAAAAGCAACAAAATAAGAGGAAATGAGTAAAAAGAGAACGAAATTCACCTCACAGTGAAAATGGCCCAGATAGCAAAAGCTTCTCAAATAACTGTTTTTTTTTTTTTTTAACTTTCAGCACTGTAATTTTTTTTTATCCCCCTTTTACTATTCCACATAAGAACGCAACTGCATAAATTGTTGACGTGCGTGTAATTCATTCGTTTAGTTAAATTTTGCAAAATGGGATCTCATAGTTAC
The DNA here is from genome assembly GCA_949775065.1 of Brachyopa scutellaris. NCBI lineage: Eukaryota > Metazoa > Arthropoda > Insecta > Diptera > Syrphidae > Brachyopa > Brachyopa scutellaris. Next base: position 79,513,634 of record OX459114.1, on the reverse strand, counting down.
AAAAATTCAATAGAGCTACGAAAATAAATTTTTAAGCATTTTATGCCAGAGAGAAGTTTAATATTGTAAAAATATCTCGAGAAATAATAAGAAACATTTTTATAAGGTCCAGGAACGATAGTAGAATTATAAACAAGCCAAAATCAGCCCCAAAAAGATGTTTTCGAAACATGATGAACGTTGGATTGTCAACTAATCCGAAGAAAATCCAATGCAGAGCGCACCAAAACTAAGGGAGGAGCAGCATCTTGGGCTGGTAGCTTACATTTTATTAAAGGAAATATGGACAAATATCAATATTTAGATATTTACAAAACAATTTAAAACAATATCCTGAAAATTAAAGGTAGATTGATGGAATGAAAGATGCTTTTCAGCTCTATCAAGACAAATGATCCGAAGCACCCGGCTGGAAGTATTAGGGCCTTGATGTTGTACCATTGTCTTAGAGTGATCAAGATCAAGACCCCATCGCAATCATCGTTTTTTATTATAATTGAAAATTAATGGCATAAATTGGAAATTGAAAATCGAAAGCATAAAATTTCCCATGAAAATGACTTAACAAGAGTTTTGTTGGGGAAATGGTAAAAATTAGTACCGATTAGTGCCAATAAACATGTAGAGCTAGTTACAAATCGTCCAAAATTATTAACAAAATAAATAGTATGCCCAAAACAGAACTAACTATTGAAAAATTTACGCTTTTTGGCAATTTTTAGAACTTAAATTTTCACTGTGAGCTGAAATTTGACTTCTAATTTATTTTTTCCTATTATTGTGATGTTTTTGTAATTAAATGTTTAAATTTTTTGGTGCTGTGAAAGAAGAATATAAAAGTCAAATTAACCTGAATATTTTCGATTTTTATTTTTCTTGAGTTCGTTGAGTTTTTCGATGAAGATTAATTTGGTTCGGGGTGGGCCATTTTCACTTCGAGCCACTGTATGTAACTTTTTCAGTTTCGAGTTTCATTGTACAAATCTATTTTAAAATTATATACCTACACTACACATCTACTATATAAAAATCTCATGTCACGGTGTTTGTGGTCAAACTCCTCCGAAACGGCTCGACCGATTTTTATGTATGAGAATACATTAATCGTAAAGTATATTTCATCCCGCTAGATAGCGCTGGAGTCAAGTAACTAAGAACTTCTATATTTTTGGACCATATAATCTGCGGTCACAAGGAAGAACCGCTAAAGTCTGTTTTACTAATTTTTCAGGAGAGCAGTTTAAAGTTTTTGACAATCGCGTGAAATTACAAATGACTCTATTGGGCGATTGGAAACTCCGATAGACAGATAGACAGGCAGATAGACAGACACATAGACAGACAGACAGACAGAAAGATCGACAAGCAGACAGTCAGATAGACAGACGGACAGACAGACAGACAGACAGACAGACAGACAGACAGCTAGGAAAATATGGAAATTGAAGTTTAAAAATAGAAAAGCAGTGATTGCTTCCTACTATGTACTTGCTTTCTATCATACACGAGTAAGCAAGCGCGCGGACAAATTTTGAAAAGATAGGTGGAGCGAGCCGCAGCGGGTTTAGCTAGTATGTAAAATAAATGAAACAATGAAATCCTCTTAGCTTTTAACGGACACTTTGAAACTTGCAGGATAGATGATTTATAAATGGAGATGTTTAGAATGTGTTTATGGAAAGTAAACCGTGGCGTAGCTTTTAGAACGTTAGACTGCTTCGCATGCTGCAAACACCCAAAATTTCATCTTCTGAATGTTTGACAAGCATTTGTAGGCAAAATATGTTGAGCGCCCTCTATTAGCCGAATGAAAAACACTCGATGTGGAATTCACTTCAAATAATAGAAGATAAAGCCGCAGCCAACTTCACAGTTAAACGCAAATAAAGATATTTAAGTATGTTCGTATACATATGTGTATAAAAAGTAGAACGAAGACAAAACAGCCATTGCACAGTGGTCCCACGCCCGAAGAAACGCGGTCATAATTATAAACTTCTGCTTCTCTTCTCTTTTTTCAAACAATTTTTTAGGGTTTACATATATTTCCAAAATGGCGGCCGTCCTATTTATAAGACGTTATGCATAGATGGTACAATGAGGTCATTATTTTAGGGTTTATGAAATTCTAAAAAAAACTTTAACATTAGAACAATCATTTAGCAGAACATAATGTAACCAAAATAATTTTGACCAACTAAATTCAAACACAAAACAAATCCCTTCTTTGCGAAGCAATAAATGTTTGCTGTCATTTTAAGTCATTTTGTTGCACTTTTTTCGCCACGAATTAATTAGTTTAAATGAAACAAACACAAAAAGTAAAACGAACTGCGCCCGCCTGCAGCAGAACAAAATCGCGAAATGTCAATTGGCTGAATGGAGGAGAAAGTGCAACCACAGCTAACTGGAAGCTGTTGCGCCGGCCGCTCAACTGGGGTGGGTTCCACGAACGTGTACACTGTGGTTAAAAAAAATGGGCGCCACCCAATTTTTTTTTGTAAAGGGATTTATAAAGGGATAATTACTCTACCTTTATTACACGAAGGGCTAAAAAGAGATATTTCCTTTCCAAGTTGAACACTGACCTACCATCGAAAAAGCTTTGGACCAACTTACGTTCCATTTGTGTTGGGAAAAAGGTTGCTGCGTATACCATCCCTGATGTTGCTGAACTTAATTATGTTTTCTTGACCAGTGCAATTAATAATTCTTGTTTTACTCCCAAAGAAGAATGGGGCTGGAAAAAATCCACCGGGCGGGGTGGATGAAAAAAACCAACCCGTGACAAAGAACAAGAGAATGAAGAAAAAAATCGCCGTTAAAAATGGCCCGCTAATGTACGGTCCCGAATAAAACAAGGCTTTTAAAGCGATTGGTCGCGAGTCCCGTAATTCACCAGGATTTCGTCGTACGAAAAGCCTACCGGAGTCTACGTTTTCACTGTTCCTACCAACGAATTCAACCACAAAACAATCACACTACTTATCTGTTATATATGTATCGTGATTCCCCTTTTTCTCTTTGTCGCCTCCTAGGTAAATGTCCTCCCTCTCCTGCGATCTCCTTCTCATTCAGTTTCACCGCAATTTACCTTCTTTTTTTTCTCTAGCTAATTTTACCTCAACTCTTCTTTTTCTTAATTTTTCAAGTTTTCAATTTCTACTAAATTTGGTTTTTTTTCTTTTTCGAGCACTCTTTTTTTTCACCTTCTTTACAACACCTCGGTCAACCAAGAAGTGAAGTGACCATTCCAGTGGGTTCCTTTGCCCACCTCGGACACAAAGAATCCCACCCACTTGCACTCACACATTCATGCATTCAGCCACAGTGGGATCCATTCGCGGCTTATCAAGCGGTATTCTGCTCTTTCGCTAGAATACGCCATCGGTTTTCGTTCCCCACTGTGCTCTCTCACGCATCGCATCCATACTGGAATTCGCAGCTCATTGGGACATTTCCAGTGCCTGCGAATCCCATGGTTCAGTTCAGCGATTTTATTTCGCTGACTTTTCGGAGAAAAATAAAAGCGCTCAATTAGAAAAAGGAAATGCATTTTGGGCTTTCTCCCAATTACTTTGATTTTACTAACTTAATTTTAGTTTACTTTTTGGACCGATCGCAGAAGAAGTTCACTACCCCCGAGGAAAAAGGAATCAGTACTTTTAATTTTAAATTACCACGCGAACTACTCCGGTGGACTTTCGTGCAGATTTGGGGGTGGGGGGACCTACATACACCTAGCGTGCCATTTTATACAAAATAGTTTAAATTAGGTTGGGCCCTCGGCCATTGTTGATCGTTGCGGACCATCCGTCCCGTTGTCTAGTGGTTTCGTTTACTTTTTGTCTACTCGTCTCGTTTTTGGTGATGTATTTTTGTTTGTGGTGGAGACCCCTCCGTCTCATTTATGTTTACTTATGTTTATTGTTGTTTAGTATGAGTTATTGTGATGGTGGTAGTGTATGTTTGTACGTCGCAGTGCAAGTTTTGGTTTGTTTTTCTGATATTCGAGACTCATCCGTCTCCTAAGTATTTGGTCGTATTACTGTCTTTGCGTTGGTTTATGATCGCCAAGTGTTGTTGATTCTGATTCTGCTCGTTTAATGTTGTGTTGTGAAGGACCGCTTGTCCCTTCCGAGACCGTCCGTCTCCTCTTAGACAATCAGTCTTTATTGTTGAGACATTCTGTCTCTTCTCGGAGAAACTTGTTTTGGTGCCAGTTCAATATGCTAGGCCAGTGGACCTATGGCTGATGGGACCACGGCTGCCCTCCAGTTTCCCAGAATATTGAAGAGGCACGGAGAAGTTCAAAAGTTAGGCCAAAATGCCGAAAGTGAAAATAAAGATTTGTTTGTAGGAAAAAAAATTAGAAGACAACTTATTTAACATATTAAATAAAATAACAAACTTCAAATAAATAAAACATAACAAAACAGTTCAAGTCTTATTGACAAAAAACATTTAAGAAACGATTTATGACAAAGCAGTATCTAATACAAGTTCATATCGAACGCGATTTCCATTAAAAACTTATTTCAGAACGCTCGTTACGTTTCGCGTTTCCACTCCCAGTCAGCACGTCCAGTGTTGGCAGAGTAAATTACGCTATAAAGTTTACGCTATTGTTTACACGTAAAGAATTGCGTAATTTACTTCATCTAATTCAAGGTGTAACGTAAACAATGTAAACAATTAAAAAAGCAGGTATTTTTATAAAAAAAAATTAATTTGTATTCGGTATTAATTTTGCTCACACACTTCTTCATTTACAAGAAAGTCCTCCATTCGCAATGTTACATACAAGTGCATGAGTTTTTTTTGACTTTTCAAAAGATAAAGGGTTCCTCATGGAATTGTGTATGAGGCTCCATTTGGAAAACATCCCTTCAAGATCTGCAGGCGAAGCAGGAATTTTTAGGAGCTTAACTGACAACTTAGATAATTGTGTTGCATAAAATTCGGCTGTATTCCAAAACAAAACTGGGTTCTCTATATTTTTTTTGAACAATAAATCAAAAACATCTTCATGTGTTTTAAACTTATCAAAGGCTTTACTTGAATTTATAACAACTTGCTTGCAATATGGACATAATATATTAGAATTATCATCTCTCACCGCGCGCATGCTTTTGAGATATGTTCATATATCGAGGACGCTCGTCGTTTCGACGTACAGTGCTGTTTAAAAAATATTGCTCAAACCCTTTCTTACTCTTTCGGATGGCAGTTCTTGGAATTTATGAGAGCTACGATTGCTCAATTAGTGAACAAACTCGATGTAATTATGAATGAAAGGTGCATTTAACAAGTGATTATTAAAACAAAACATCGGAAAAATCAGTTCCGAGTGCAAGTCTAATATTTTGTATCTGTCACGTCTAAATTCGACAACCTGTCCAATTTCTGAAAGATTTAATTTTGTGCAATGAACTGTAGCATGGAATTTAAAAAGTATCGTGAGACAGTGACTACCAGCAGAAGGAAAGGCTCAGCGAAGCAAAAAAAGACGACCTCAGTGGAAGATAATTTTTTGGTGCTCCCAAGCCGTCGGTATCAGTTTAAGACTTCAATGAATATTCAAAATGATCTATTTCGAGCTAAAGGATAAATAATTTCTGTAAGCCTGTAATGGGTCCAAAAAACTGGACTTAGAGCACTCATTGAAGTACTGAAGCCGGATTTTGCAATAAGAGTCGGAGAAAAACGATTCATTTGGGCTGAGAACAATCTTAATTGGATGTAAGACACATCGAATAATGTTATCTTTTCAACAAATCCAAGTTTAAGCTGCATATTGGAGATGGGAAGATTCTTGCACCAAAGGAAAGACTAAGCTCTGAATGCCCCTTACGGATGCCCCCAAAACTGAAAGTGTGATGGTCTGAGGATGCTTCTCTGGAGATGAAAAGGGTAGATTGGCATTTTAAGAATCGAAAGTCACTGCAGCAGTTTATCTAAGGGTCCTAGAAAATGAATAGAGCTCCTCTATAGAGCTTGTTAGTGACACTTGCAGACTCATTTTTCAACAGGATAATGCTCCTTGCCATATAGCCAAAATTGTAAGTATGAACTTGTTTTTGTTTTTAATGAAAGATTAATTTATAGCTTTTAAATAAGCTACAGATACAGTGACTAAGAACTATATTGGTATTTTAAATTTAAAATGTTTAGGCTAAAAAGTACTAAAAAGGAGCGTCCAGAGCCAATTGAAATCCTAAAACATTTACTAATCCGGCTCTTTGACACCATACCTGCTACCATATGGAAAAACTTATCTGAGTCAGTGAATCGCAGATATGCAGCAGTTACAAAAGCAAGACGAGATCCAACAAAGTACTGATTCAATGGACAATATTTCCAGAAAGCAATAAAAAAACAAAAAAAAAAAAAAATGCAGTAATCAAGCATTTTTAATTTATCATTAAAATTGCCGCAAGTACCCAAAAAACCCATTTGTCGGTCTCGGATAATTTTTCTCCCTTGACTGCAGGTAAAAATTCTAAATTCATGAAACGTTTGAAAATACATAATAAAACAAAACCTCATTAAAAAATATGTAGTTATTGCAACAAATTCGCTAAATTTTAAAAAAGAAATAGTTTTTCGAACGGCACCGTATTCAGGTATGCATAACATGCTTGTTTTGTAAGTGCCAGGTATGCATGAATGGCGGAATGAATGAAACTATTTGATAGTGGAAATCATTCAGTTACTAATTCATTCTATAGTTCCCATCACTTTATTAAAAGCTTTGGAAATCACTTATTCAGTTGTTTACAGTTGTTTACGGTTGTTTACAATTGTTTACCTTTGATTACGCTTTTTTACGTGTAATATACTTCGAAACGTAAAGAACTCAAAAAAATAATTCTTTACGCGTAAAATGCCAACACTGAGCACGTCACAAAACCGTTCAAAACATACTTGGAAACGCTCAAATGGGAAGTCCTATCCCATCCGCCATATTCCCCAGATATTGGCCCTTCTGATTATCTTGCTCCGATCGGTGACTCATGGCATGTCCGAGCAGAAGCTAACTTCTTATGAAGATTTAAAAAAATGGGCCAATCGTGGATTGCATCTAAAAATGAGGCGTTCTTCCGACATGGTATTCGTATCCTGCCCGAAAGATGGGAAAAAGTAGTGGCTTCCAATGGACAATACTCTAAATATTTACGCAATCATTTTACAATTCGGTCGCAATGATGTTAACCAGCCTACTCTTGAATAAAGTTGTATAGCCACCGGAACTCCAATGCTTTGTTGTTCAAAAAATTAATAGAATTAATTATATTTATTTCCAAATTAGATCAAATTCGATGAAAATCAGTCCTGAATAAGGATATTTTCACTTCATTTTTATTTCTTCTGAATCCTTTCAGTCAACTTGCTTTTGCCAGTAAAGAGAGAATAACCATCATTGTGTGCAGGGTTTTCCAAAATTCAAAATTCAACACGCACTCGAATGAAAAACTTCCAACTTACAAAGTATCCTCTCACTTGCATGCGATAAGATGTCCTTTGCCGAACTTTAATTTATTTACCACACCACAGAAGTTGTCACTACCAACCAGCGTTGTGGAGCACAGTTCAAAAAGTGATTATAACCGGAAATCACCTTTGCCAGAAACTTTGTTTCACTACCCCCAACCACCTGGCAAAAAAAAAAAAACACAGGAATCCCCCTCCTGGTGGTGGTGTTTAAATATAAAGGACCCAACTCCCACATCCCACTTATAGTAAAGATCTGCCGCAAGGTTAACATACCCAAAGGGCTGTGATTCTTTCATATTTTGCATGCAGGTTTGTAACTGAAAACTTTCTCCTGCATCCCTTTCACAAGCGACCCACGAAAAAGGTCAACCTACCGTCCGGCTCAACCCGGAGCAACCTGCAACGATGATCGATCCATTTGGCCCACATCGGTAACTGAAAAGATTTAGGTGAGGTCTACCACTTAACTCCTCCCCATCCACCTGTACAACTATAAGGACATCAATCTTGCTAAAACCAGTTGCCAAACATACACAAATACTCGTACACATACACACATTCAAAGAGTGTGTACACAAATTTGGAACAGACACCAGTCGCACTGTGAAACATCCCAGGCCGGTGCGGGACTTCGAAAGGCATGCCCTCAAGGACACTTGGCCTCATTTCTGGCATTTTATACATTCATGACCATTGCACGGTCAGAGCATCGCTCATATCTCAGTATTATGCATTCAGGAGGGCTTTTTCCGTCGACGTTTTTTTTTCCTCATTTTAATTTTTTTTCTCGTCCTTCCTGCTGCCTCCACCACAAGCTGAGAAGAGGACACACTTGGAATTTTATTCACGTCTGACCAATTTATAAGCATATTCCCAGAAACAGTGAAAAATATGAATATTGGAGATGTATGCATTGCACACATACACACACGACATACGAAGTTAACCGACATGTGTGGCGATGCTGGTGATGGCGGTGGCAAGGATTTGTTACAGCAGCTGGCTGGGTTGTGGGAGGCGCAATATAAAACAATGACTGGATGAGTAGCATTCATTTTTTGGTTGATTCATGCATTAAAGATGGAAAAAGTATCAAGTGGATGAATGTAAATAGTTTTATTTGTATTCTAAATTTAAGGTGTAGTGGGATTTCACAAGAGTAGGGAACTAGTGATCCCGGTAATCAAGCATGGAAAGTGAGGCGATTTAAGAGAGACTTTCCAAATATGTGTTTACAATAAAAGGGTTGCAGGTATAATCTTCCGAGTGTCCTTTCTTAACATGTCCTAAAAAATATTCATGACAGCTCACCAAAGGAAAATCATGAGTGGAACTAAAAAAATTGCTAAAGGAGCTACAGGCCAGCTTTACGAGAGGCTATTCGAGAAGGTTTCAAGAAGTTTGTCGAAAAAAGCTTAGTGCCTGTTTTTCGTTGATTTTAAGGTTGCGTTAGCTGATGAGGACCAAGGCGCCTAACATAAAAAATTGGTCCTGGCAGAATACTGAACTGGAATTTGAATGCACTCGGGCGAGTACAAAAATTTACTTCGAGAATAGAAGCTACGGTCATAGCGCTATTCTTGATGAACTTAGGTAACGTTTAGGTAAGGTTAAGGTGACTATCCCCATCACTCTTGTTGGATTCACTTAGACACTTAAGGTCCATTGTGTTACCACTTGAAGTCGATTCATTTATCGGTACTCCCCTACGCCTACTCCTGAACTTAATAATGAACTGGCAACCTCAATAGAACGATGACATCCTGCCAGTTCTGGACCTCGCCACTCCGTACGAAACGCTGCACTCGGTGAGAGAAGGTTGGGGTAGCATTTCGCCTTCACGGCAAAAACACATTGAGGTCCTTACGGATGGGTCGAATGAATACCGATACCTAATGGTACGGATTCTGGAGTTTACTCAAAAGAACCAAAGCTAATCATGTCCCAAAGACTTCCGGGCCACTTTAATTTCTTGCAGGCAGAGGTTCTAGTGGTGCGGAGAGTGGCGGAGCTGTTAGTGACAAAGGTCTTCAAGGCAAAGGTGATGGTTATTCGTGATGCCGCTGAGGGGTTATCGATTTATCGATGGAATCGATGTACAATCTCGATATTGTCTTAACATCGACAGCCAAGCAGCTATTAAAGCACGCTTCACCAATTAAAAGATCAAAAACTTTGTTCAGAGAGACATTCCAGGGAACTGTGAAGCCGCCGAACTAACCAGAAAAGGTACAAAACTGGAAAATCCAACCACTAAAAGTGAACCCTATATTCCATGTACCAATAGAAACGTTAAGGCACAAAATCTTAACGCAAACATTGCAACGGATTAATAAAAGATGAAGTAAGCAGACTTGGTCTCAGCTTAATCGGCTCAAAACTAAGAGTCTGCTAAAAATCAGTACGCCACACAACGGCACCCTTCCTAGAAAGATTCAAAGGCTGCAGTTTGGAATGGCAGAGGGAAGTCGCAATGGTTTTCTACGGGGCGGCAGATATGCGAACAACAAAAAGTTGACCTACAAAGGAGAACGTGTTTCAATAGTTCGGGAGTATTAATATCTAGGTGTATTAATCACGGCGAATCTCAACATGAGCAAACATTTTAAGTACAAACTGGCTAATGTGAAAAGGGCTGTTTCTTCGGGGTGTGGCCGATGTATTGATAATAATTAATATATTGAGCATAGTTCACAACTTAAAATTTTTCATGCGACTGCTTCCTCCATATTGCCCAAGTATAGGGATACTATCAATTCGAAGAAATAGAACAATTCCTGAGGTATTTCTTAAAACGATTTTTTCGGTTACCAACTTGCACACCAAACTATATGCTGCACTAAGAAACCACAGTACCTACCACCATTGATCTTAGGCACTCTTAAACTGCATTTGGAGTACGTCCTGAAAGTGATGGAGATGAGAGAGGGGAGGCCGCCCAAGCAAGTGCTTAAGAGCATTGTAACTTCTAAGGGAAAACTTGTCAAAAAGTGGGAGGAGGTGTAAACATGCGCATTTCAGCCGACATACGAACAAGCCCCTTCACTTATGAAACTTAAAGCAGAGTCTTCACCACATCGAATGATCTACAGATAACTCAATTTCGACCTTCAGGAACATACGTACATATTTCCACAATCGCTTTTCGATCAACATGATAAATGTAATATTTAATGTTAGAGGTGAAATAATAAACTTAAATTACATTCCGCACCGACCTGACGTGCCAATCATATGCAACCTACCTATGTAATCTCAAGGAGAGAGAGGATATACTGATATAAGTACATATACCATTTCATCGCCAGATGTTCCGTCTTAAAAGGAGTTTGGAATAACTTCGATGGAAACTAATGAAGTTCTGAACATTTTAAATGGCAATTTTGGTTGGTAGGTTAGGTTAGGTTGAGAGGGGTTGAGAGGCGGTATTATCCCAAAACACTAGGCACCAGAGTGGACCCATCGCGATCCTCTAAGAATCCATCCGAGGATGGCACCTATACCGCCACAATTTCCTCAAAGCATTTTACTGCCCTACAAAATTTTAAATCGAGTCCATGGTTGATTCGGGCTACCTCCTCCAGGTTAAGAAAGAAGTAGGAGCCTAAAATGTTCCTGCGACTGCGTGCTATGCCCTGACATGCATAACATCTGCTACACCTACATAGATCATTTCAGTATCTGCAACTATCCGTGTCTGTGAGTCCAAGCCTCTTGGGGTGTTTGCCCAGAAGTAAATGCCCGGATTCCTATAATTAGTTGGTAAGTTTTATATAAATATTCAAGAACTGTTTACAAGCAGCATATTATTGAAGGATTTGTTTATGAAAATGAAAACAGTATAGGTATATAAAATTTATAAAAATTAATCTTAGAAATTGTCAATCTCTCTGGCCTCTGGCCAATCCATACTTAACTTAAGTCCAACAAATTTGAAAGTATATTTTATAATAAAGTTTTCTACTGCTACTAGTGGACATTCTTTCAGGAGGTATTGAATTTGCAGAAATGATCATCAAACTTCTGATTTTTTCCTGACGATGTAGTTATTCTAGCAAGGTGTCTCGAATCTCTGTAGCTAATGATAAATAGGTTAAGCGAGTATGGCAAACTATGAACCTTAACCTTCCTATGGAATCTTGCAGTTTACCCCCTGTTGGACCCAGTGTTACCGCTAAAAATTTTCAAAAAGTCGCAAAAAAAGTCGCACAGACTTAAAAAAAAGTCCCAAAGAAAGTCTCAACATATAAAATGAAATGCTCTTAGCTGTGGGACCTTTTTGGGGGGTATTCAGTGGTGTTTTACTTAATTGAAACATTAATTAATAACAATTTAACAAATCCATATTTCTTTTAATTATTGCTGTAGGAGCTATGTACACATATTTATTTTATTTTGAAAACAAAATAAACAAAGAATAAAAAAACGTAAATAATATAATATATAATCATAGAACATTTTTTTTTTTAAGAAAGTAAAATATAAAGCTTATAAAAATAATTTTTTCCGGGTCACCAATATGTGACTATTAATTAAAGTTTGTGGCGTTTAGGTTTTTTTTTACACCTTTGTTGATTGTTGGTTGCGGCCACATATGGGCCTAATGTGATTACCCCCATTTATACATCATAATATGCATAGTCAAGACAACATAAAATTCAAAAATGTCTTTGATGAGCGACATTTTATTTTAAAAATTACTTTTTGATTTATTCTCATATTTTGTGCTAAGCGCTACGTTTTGGTCTGGGTTTGACTGCTCTAACAGGTACACAAATAAGCTAAACAGAAAAATTAAATGCGTCCAAATCGTTTAACCCATTAGCGCTCAGAGTAATATTTTGGTCCCAATTTTGTTAATTTTTTAGTATTTTGTTACTTACCGATAGACAATTTAAGAAAAAATATTACAAAAAAAAATATTGCAACAGAAGTTCCAAAACTGTGTGTCCTATAAATAGGACGCTGGGCAGATATGAGGTCTAAAATTTGATACATATGTAAATAATTTTCAGTTGCTATTCTTTTTTTATTTTATTTGAGGAGTTTATAAATGCCTGTTGACCAAAAAAAACGAAATAAATGCCAGGCGAAGAATTAATTAATTGATAATTAGGTTAAAATTTAATTAAATAAAAACACAGTGAACAAATATAAATCAGAGTTCAGTATAAGAGACAAAACTTCTTCGTTCTAACTGCAGCAGCGATGATTATTTCTATTTGTCTGGTACCAAAACTTGTGTATAACCCAAACATTCATCTTAGCCATATCCTAAGCTCGGGTGAAGTGCACCAGTACCATTTTCCACCGCTTATTGCAGTATTGTATTTGGAGGCAAGTCATACATATTTATCAACTTCACACTTGTAAGGGTTGTACTGCTTTACCAACTGATGCTGAAGCAATTAATTCTATTCGGTTATTTTCTTTTTGTGAGTAGTGCGAGCAGTGGCTTGCAGGTTCAATGTGATCGAAATTTGAAAGAGTTATGATTAATTTAGGGTTGCTATAAATATTTTGAAGAAACTAGTTAACGAGCATGAAAATCTCGGACTTTCCCGGACAAAATTGGATCCAAAAAAGAGTACAAAACTAGTACTAAAACGCATGCATTATTTGTTATAAGAAAACACATTTATGGCGGTACTTAAATATTAAATAACTTGTAGTTCTCACTTCGTATTTGGTTCGTGGGTGGTCAGGAGGTTGTTAGCAAAGACCTTAGACTTCAAAAATATCCAGAGAGAAAATTCCAACGGCGTTAAATCGCATGATATGGGCTGCCAATTCTGATCACCAAAACAAAAAATAACACGACCAGAAAATGACTCATGCAGTAAGTAATTGAATTGTTTCTCGGGCTATATGGCATATACCAACGCCTTGTTAAAACCACATCTCATCCATAATATAACAAAATAAATTTCTTGGGCTAAAATTCGCGGTATAGGGAAATTGTTTACTCTCTTCTGTGAAAAACTACGAAAAATCTTCGTACGGGAACAGGATTTGACTGATTTTCGTAGTAGATAGAGTATTAAAATATGAGCCAAATATTTTAATTGATGAATAATGGAAAACCCGGAAAAACCCGGACAATTTAGAAAAACTATCCCGGACGTTCCCCGCATAGGAGAAAAAGAGTACATGTCTGGGAAAACCCGGACAGATGGCAACGCTAGACTAATTGAACTATGAAAATCTCCTTTGCAACGTCAAACATGCGGTCAAAGAAACCACGATCGTTTTCTTCATTTCAGCAATTCATAATAATTGGACAGGATCTTAGCCTAGAGATTTTCCGTTATCATTTCCATATAAAGGTCATTTCTTAGAATATATGGAAGCTAGAGAGCAAATTCTTTCTTTTCTAAACCTGGAATTCTTATCAGTTACAGAGTCTAAAGGCGGAGGTAAAACTGCAATACTTGCATCTTCGACTTTTGAATTACGTTGAAGTAGCTCGAGCATATCGGCAATTTGGTCAACAGTCGGACCAACGATTTTTTTTTAAAGATGGGGGATGTGAATTGCAAAATGAATCAATAAAGGAAAAAGTAAGAACTACTCCATTAAACTCAACTATTCAGTTCAGAGTCCTCCGCATCACCTTCTGATTGCTACAGCTAAATAGTATTCTTTTTACCTGACTATGGCAAAGCCAAAAGGAAGAGTTGTGAATCTCACTGGCTTTGTATGTATTTCATATCTGTCTAAGGCTATATTACTTCACAGAAAATTCCCCCTCAGACTTTAAAATTGAATATAATGTATGCTATATAGTTAGTTTAGAAAATATTTTACATTATAATACAATGAAACTTATAAAAAACGTATCAAAATGAACATTCAACTAGCAACCAATTTTGTTTTTTTTTTTTTTTTTGTAAAGCTATCAAATCTGCCCAGCGTCATATTTTTGGGACACCTGATTGCAATCCTTTCTAGTTTCGTCCTGATTTTTATTTTTTTTAATCTGACTACCTATTTTAATATATAATGAATTAGTTATTTAAATCTGAAGTTTCATCCATTTATATTGAAACCTTATATTTTTAAAGTTTTTTTTCCCCAAAAAGTGTATTATTTAACCAAAAACTAATTATTTTTAAAATTAAAACAAAATATTTTTAAATAATATTTTTTTTATTTTACCGTTTAATTACATAGACAATTGATTAAATTTAACGTTAGAAATGCAGATCTTGTCTTTTAATTATTTAGTTAGTCACTAGAATTTTTCGTCCTCAGCTGTCCTATAAATAGGACGCTGAGCGTTAATGGGTTAAATACACAAATAAAGAACTGAGCAAGAAGTTTTTATCGTCTTCTGTAAAATTTTGAAAATGTCGCTTAATACATTCTTACGGGAAGGTATCGATATGTACATACATATGTACATACTGTATATATAACATGCATATGTAGATACATAAATGACGATGACGTTTTCTGACTACACAAATAAACTGACACACAATATGTTCAACTGATTCTTTGTCCTCGTTGCACATCGAGCACATATTCGTGACTCGGAAAAAAAATTATTTTTTACTTTTTAGTTCATTAAAGCTTGTTCTTGAAAAGTATTTTTTATCTACCTATATATTTATTTTCTGCTTTTTAGTATCTGAATTTTTTTTACAAATTTACGTCGGTACGTATGCACCATATATTGGCTTGGGTGGGTTTAATATGAGTTTACTCAGAATGTTTGAGATTCTACTCGTCAAACCATTCCATTTGATGCCCATGTTATGGAGGTTAAGAAGAAAAAAGTATTCCGCTATCTTATGGCATCCACCATATTGAATTTAGAATCATGTCACTTAGCTAATCGCATTCTACTTGTCAAATCCTTTCCTTTGATACCCATATTAACGAGGTCGTGAAGATAACGGTAATCCACCATCTTGGGGCGTCCGCCATATTAGATTTACAAGACCACCAAATATACTATATTGAGTTGTCACCGGACATGCAAAATTTCAGCATGATCGGCTATCTGCAAGTGGATGTAAAATGGATTCCCAGATTTGTCTCTCACAGAAAGTAAGATTGGTATGAATCTTATAAAAAAATAGATAGATTTAGATTTATCTATTACAATTCAGTTTTTAATTATAGGTAGGCACATTAAAAATTAAAAAAAAACATAGATAAAGTCACTTAGTATTAAGCCAGTCAATATTAAATAATTCAGTTCGTAAAGCTTATAATATAACAAAAGGTGCAATAAATTACTCCCCAGTCCTTTCATTCCTGTATTTATCGAAGCCGAAGCCTCAATTTAATTTTTGCTAGAAGGTTCAGTGCAGATAACATATTATTACAATGTTTCCACGTGTAGAGGGTTGGTTGGCTTACGTTGTAAACTTTGAAAAAACCCTTTGCGTACAAGCACTACTATGCGCTATTCGGTAGTGCCAAAATATTTGAAACGAATTTATAAACATTTGAAAATAATATGGTTACCGATGTGGTTTTCATTGCCAATACTATCTAGTATACCAAAATTTGTCCTCATGTGTTATGTGAATTTGTGAAAGTAAACTGCGCACAAAAATAGATCTAAGAAAAATCTGCAATCTGATGCATTTAAAATTTAAATGAAAATAAATAAATTTTGACAAAAAAGTTACAGAAAACCATAAAAAGTCTCAATGTTTCTATGAAAAGTCGCAAATTTGGAGTTTTTTTTTGGAAAAGTCGTATCAAAGTCGCAGGCCAGTCAAAAAAGTAGCAAATTGCGGGTAACGCTGGTTGGACCTGACCAAATCTTAGAGATGAGTTGGTGTATGCTTTCTACCAAATAAAATGCTATCTACCAAGTATCTTAAAAATGGATAAATATGTTAGGCGAAATGGTTCCGAATCTTTCTGTCGGTCTACCTGCCATCTAGTGCGAAGTTTTTACGGTGCTGTCAGGTTCTGGCAACAAGCATTAACCATTAAGTTGTACAAGAAATTAAACATCAAACAGATTAAGCAGGTTAACAAAAAACTGCAATTTTACCCAGAAATTAGGGAAATCACCCAGAACTGACATAATCAAAAAATATTCGTAGATCGCGCATTTCTATTTTTTGGCACTGGGTCTAATAATCGTTTACTCAGGGACCACATCATTTTTATTGCGTGTACTTCCGTTGTATTGATGTAACTGCAGTTACCTTTGAAACGCTACATTTCTAACCATAGGTGACATTGGTTTACTTTCTAAACAAAATTAAACAACTTAAGAATAAATAAAAATCCTCGAAATAAATTCCCGCAGATAAACAGAAAATTTTAGAGGCGCATCGACATTCTTTTATTCCTTTCAGGATATTAATTTGCCATTAATGGTAATGCCAAGTGCGAAACAAATTTTCCGTGACATAAACTTAATTAGCTCTATCGCTTAGCTTGCGCCCTCTCTTTCTCTCATTTACTCTTTTTGTGAGACGCCTGTATCCGACTTCCAGATACTACATTTGTATACGATTATAACGGTAGGTATGTTTTTTTCTTTATCTTTTCCACCTTTTCGGTCGTCCTCTTATTTATATTCAAGTTTTCGCCTGCAATGCTGCTTCAGAAGATGTTCCCCTGCAAAGCAGCCGTACGTAGACACAAATTGACAAATTTCGTTCGAATGAGGGCAAGGAACAAGGGACAAGGATTGCCAAGGATAAGATGGAATACATATTAAGTGGAAAAAGTTCGCCTGGCTCTATTCGAGACACGGCGACATGGAATTTTGGCTACACAAGCTGTCTACCATTCACCTCTGTTAGCCTGGTTTTGTGTGGATATTTCCCACGATGGTCGTAGTTTTAAAATATCCTTTCTAAGGTTTTTTTTTTTTTGTGCGGCAGAAAGGTCGAGACATCACTGTTTTCTTTGCAGACAATCCATTGTTTTGGGGATAAAACGAAACGATATAAATTATTCCGGTCCAGTGGACATTTTTAATGTTAATAGAATAATAAACACAGACATGATTAATTGTTTTAAAATTAACAAATTCAGATACGTAGAGGGTATTTTATTGTCCTTGGTACGTTTTCGTATTGGATAACGTATATTTGAGGTTTGCTGTTGTCTATGTGGTCCATGGACCGCTGTCGCAAATACCACCAATTGGGAGAAAACTACGAATGTAGTGGTTGATTGCAAAAAATTACGGAGGCTGGATGTGAATCGATAGAGAAACTTTGAGGTGACGCAGGACATTAAATGCAAATATGTTGAGATTTCCTCTTCATACTCTCGTAGTGCGAAATTCAATAGATAGATGTGGAAACCGTTAGAGGGTTTCTTGAGTTTAAGGGGGTTTACTTTTTTATTTTCCAATGTATTGTACATCTTGTTTTTTGTGTAAGCGAAGGAGGAAACTTTCACAGGCACCGATTCTCCATGTTACACGGTAGTGTGAGATTCTTACTCACTAAACTCAACCTCCGCTAGTTCCTCACCCCACGGGACCACCGTGGGCGGATTTTCCATGTTTAAACGGCCGTTCTTGTTTGTGGACTAAAAAAGTTGTTATCGCATTCCATCTGCTTTTCGATTTCAACATCTCCGCTACTACATTCTCTGTATTAAGTGCAGTATTTAATTCATTTTCTAAACTTCCTTTTTTCTTCAATGAACCTTTAGCAATTGAACACGACATCTTCCGGGTCTTCGTCGCATCCAGGACATGCAGGACATTCTGACGAGTCTTCGAGTTTGAAGCGATGAAGATAACGGCAATAACCGCCATGACCTGACAGTAATTCTGTCAGTTGGTAATTTACTTCTCCATGACTTCTGCTTATCCATGGTTCTATCTGCGGAATGAGTTTGTACGTCTATCTGCCTTATTCTGAGACATCCCATCACTGTTGCCACTTTCTCAACGACACTGCCCTTTCTTGCCTTCTCATTTCCTCTCCTTCGGTGCTTTGGACTCTACCATCTTGAATTTGTTTCGCTTCTTCAGCTAGTATATCTATAGGGATCGTGCCTGCAATAACGCACGCTCCCTCGTTCAAAATTGTTCTAAAGGCACTTATAACTCTTAGGTCTGTAGACCCTATTCATCAGCGAACGGTTTTTATTAATGCTCAACGCATCCGCCCAGATTAGAGATGCGCATTGTTTAGAACGTTAGAAACATTCTCGATAGTGCCGAGAATATTTTGGACGCCTTATCCCAAATATGTATATTCTTTGTGGCTTCCAAAGTTTAGTCTGTTGTCAGTTATTACACCTAAGTACTTGAAACTTTCAACAATGACTTCTATAGTCTCTCTTATTCGGCGGCTACTAATAAGCACCACCTCCGTGTGTTGTGCTCTGCCAATTCCAGACTCCTTGAGTTAAGCCATTGTTTAACAGCAGCAATGGTCTCGTTTGCAGCAAGCTCTAGCTCATTTAGATATTTGGCCGTTACCACTATCGCAATATCATCACCGAATCCTATGATTTTTGTCTGGACAAGTATTGTAAGTATTATACATCTGTCTAATGTCTATTGACACTTACTACATTTTGTTTTGTTACTATTTGTAACGTGAAAGGCAACCCTCCGAACTGTTTTACGGTATTTAACTGAAATCAGCAACGAAAATTAAATGTATTGGCTTCGCAAATGCGAGCGTTGCAGTGGGTAACGTAAAAGGAAGTACGTATGTACCTACATATGCACATATATACATACATATATAAAAGCGGTCCCGCCCAACCTCTCCCGTGTACCAACATAGTGGCGTTGCTTATTAGGCTCTGGGTAAATCCGACAAACTGTTGAATCACACCAAATGTTCAAAGTGCGAATATAAACAACAGGGTAATTTGGTTGTATCACATGAAATGTTCGATTTAGTAGCAAAAATTTAAAAGCCAATAGAACTTCTTATACATTTCCCTTTAATCAAAATGTAAGGCGTTGGGATCTACAACTCTCTTCCGACGTCAAACGTCAAGTTTACATTTTTTTTAGGAATTCCCGAATTTTTAACGCAATGACATCTTCAAATGACTTTATGGACTTTTGCTTGATATCGGAAGACCTTTTGGTGGGGGAATCTCAAACATTAGAGTTTTTGTACTGTTATATGTGAGATATGTGCAAAAAAAATGCAAAATTTGCGCAAATTAATCATCACATATAATTTTTCGGGAGTGTTTGTCCATTCCCGTTTCCCGTTGTAATGTCTTACAATTCGCAATGCGCATTCAGTTGTGTTGATCCCATTCAGTGTACTACTTAGCTGATAGATTAGATTTTAAAAAAATAAATACAGTGTCGAGAATAATTTTTCATACAAGCCTACTTTGAGTAAAACATTCTCATTTTATGCATACAAGAATATGGAAATTTGCATTCTAAATACGGAGTTCAATAAAAAAATACATCATGCAGAATATTTACGCACAAAAAGTTAACAAAAAAGTCAGTTAAAAAAAAATGTACCACTTAAATATTTGCTTGCTCCGAAAGGAATGAGAAAAATTTTTCATACATTAAAGGATTTGGCAACGTAAGAGTCTAAGAGTGTACCGTTAGTTCCATGTATGAATATTTTATTATTTTTGCACAAATTTACAAATTCCTACATCGTGCTTGTACATTCTGCATAGTTCTGCTCGAATAAATTAATCAATTAGTTTAAGCCTGTGCTTTGTCAGAAGTTTGGATAAAATAGTAAAAACTCATGGAAATACTTCGATCGATAAGCGATCTCAAGTGATTTATCACAGAGAATCGGGAAATCGTAACGCGAACTCGGTCACTTATCAGTGTTAACCCATTCCATAGTGCAAGGTATTTGTGATCGCTATTATAGAGAAGGTAGTTTAGAACATAAGAGTGGTGCTGGACAAAAAAAGAAGATTACGCCATTAGATTAACCCTAGATTACTAACCTTCGTCGAATCGACTACGCTTTTTCCAATTTCTCTTGTCTTTTATTTTGAGGTGCCTATTGAATTTCTCAAAAAAGTCTGAATTATACCCGATTTTATTTGTGTTTTTTTTATATTTGTCATATCGCTAAATAAATAAGTTCTTATGACACACAAAAAAAAATACTTGTATCTCTAAATAATTTCAAAAGAAATAAAAATTAATATTCCGTCGTCTAATCGACGAAGGTTAGTAATAAGGTACTATGAAATAAGATTAGTAATCTAGGGTTAAAAGTTTCTGAAGAGAGAAACTAAATCGAACCTAAAATTACAGCTATTTTTGGAAAGAGGAAATTAAAAGATTTAAGTGCAACAAAGTTTCGGACTCGGCAATACACAAGAAACTAAAATTTCTAGGGTTCAAGTGTTGGGTTGCATGGCAGAAGCCATTTTTGAGAAAAGAACATTTTAAACGAAGACTTGATTTCGCAAACTTATAAAAACGAGATGAGGGATTTTTGGAAAAAGAAAGTAATTTTCTTAGACGAAAGTAAGTTTAAGATCTTTAAAAGCGACAGGAAGCAAGAAAATGTGTGTAGAGAATACGAACCAAACGATGCTACCAAAACATGTATCGGCGATAGTTAAACACGATGGTGGGAACGTTATGGTTCGGGGGGCGATGTGATATTACGGAGTGGAAATCTTATATTTGTGGAAGGAAACATGCACACAAGCTATATTGAAATAACTTCAAGCTAAATTTGGTCGGTTTTCCTCAAAAAAAACAATTGCACACAGGATTTTTATTTGTACCAAGATAACGATCCGAAGCATACAGCTGTGATTATTCAGCTTTGGTTGCTTTATATGTATGTATTTGTCCCCATGTTCTTCAGACTCCAGCTCAAAGTCCAGGTCTCAACCCAATTGGGCCTCTGTAGGAACATTATTATAGAAAAATACGAGAGAACCATAAAGTTGTGACGAACTTACAACTGGAAGACGCTATCGAAGAAAAGTGGAATAAGATGGACCCAAGCAGAACGGAAAAACTTGTGCAGTCAATGCCACGAAGGTTAAATTCTGTATTTGAAAGTAAACGCCTTCATACTAAGTACTAATAGATTAAAATTAACATTTTAACATTAACTTTGTAAGAAAAATTGTTTCCACTCATTTTTGAAGAAGAATCAAATTATTTTAAGTATCTTCTTAAACTTTTTACTTTCTTTTGTTTTGTTCATACAGTTGTTCTCTAAAAGGTTGCTTTTATCAAATATTATAAATATATGAAATACAAACTGCGTTCTTTTTTGGTTAAACAGAACTGTTGATTTATTTGATATCGATTTGTATGAAAAATTATTCTCACCACTGTAAATAAATATACGGCGTCAGCAGTCCTATACAGAACCAAGCTTAGCTTCTCGCAACCACATGTGTCCGCGTGTTATATTTTTGCACGAATGGAAGGGACCTATAGTTTTTTGCCGACTCCGAACGGCGAGTTGAGAAGCTTCTCATGACAAATGATACTCTTTGATTGCTTGTCAGACATTCGAAAGAGGCGGCACCGTGAAAAAAACTTTTAGGTATTTTAGCTGGAATTGAACCCGGGCAGCTTGCGTAGTAGTCCAACACACTAACCACCACGGCCACGGCGGCCATAGATTTTGGTTTCAGTCAATTGAAACTAGCCAGTGAATATCTAAATACTAAGTGAGTTGTAATTGCACACCTTTATAATTAAAAATTTCAAACAGAACAGTGTAGATTTCTTTAAGTTCTTGCAGGGCGTTCACACATTTGTGTATATTCACTGATTGCTCTGTGAAGTGAATACCGAATCCGTGTGAAAACATGCACATACATATGTACATAATCGAAAATAATTTCCGGTGATAAAACCAAAGAATAGGAAAGCGTTATTATTAGAGAAAACAAAATTTAAAAAAAATGCGTGGACACATAGGGGTATTTGCATTGAAAACCCGCTCAACATTTTTTTTTTTGTGCTAATGGAATGATACTTGCCTGAAACAACTTTAAAAGTGTTATTAAGCTTATTTCATTCAAATTAATTAGGTAAAATCTAATTTTATGCTTAAAAGTTTTTCTCCCGTGCAAGAGGCTTTATTGAGGAAAGAGCTCTGAAAAAGATCCAGTTTAGCTTCAAAATCATTTTTTTCAAACTCATTCATTACATCATATAACTGTCTTTTAGATATAATGCACAACCCAGACGATCCTTCAAGCAAAATAATACATTTTATGATAAAAATAAAATAAATAAAAAAAAATTCCCATTTGCATACATTTCAAATAAATCCAATATCTATTAATTTAAAGCTCCAATGAACGTAAAAGTAGCTTCTCAATAAAGTACATACCTGCAGCTGATTCCTCCCAGCTGTGTACAAAAAAATTGGTACACAATATAAAAAAAAAAACAAAAATTTAATTTTGTGTGCATGAAAATGAAAAAGAACTACTGTGCATTATGCCATGGCTATTTAACTACAGTAAGGAAAACAAATTACTTCTCAACTCTACATTTTGAAATTTTGATTTATGAGCGGTTTTTCGATGCCAATACCCCTATGTGGAGCGTTCTGAAATAATTTTTTTATTGGGAATTGCGTTCGATATGCACTTATATTAGGAATTGCTTTTTCATAGTATGTATGTATGTAGATCGTTTCTTAAATCTTAAATTTTATTTTAATTTAAAATGTAATTTAATTTTTTTTATTTTTTATTTAATAAATTGTTATTTTCACTTTCGGGAAGTTGGCTGTTGTTGACTAAAACAACAAATGAATTTACACCATAACATACACTATGAGCATAACAAACATATCTATAGTAAACAATGCCTAAAACGTAACTTAAATAATGTCAATCTGCTATCTCGCTTTTATGTTAAAACTGTTGAATTGTATACAGGAATCCCCGGATAAGTACCCCTCGTTTAAGTGCCTAACCCGCATAAGTACCTCTATTTTCTTAGACCCGACATTTTAAAAGAATTTTTCATATAAAACTCATCTAAGTGCCTTTCGCTTAAGTACCTTTCCCGCTTAATTGCCTCTTTTAATTTTAACTTTTATTGATATTTACCTGAAAATAATTTTTTTAAGTACGTAATTGAATTTGTGTCTTAATATGGTGTTAGCAGTTTCATATATTTCATGCTTAAGCATCCAAAAGGTAAAAAGTAATGAAACCAATCTGGTACAATACTGAACCTGCCATTACTGACTCTATTGTTGTCCCTGTCAGACTGTCATTTGTCTGAATGAATAAATATTTATGTTCTTAATTAATGGTGTTTTCTTCATAAAAAAGAAATAAGTGCTTTTAAGCACTTAAGCGGGTTTTTTATAAGTGCTTAACCCGCTTAAGTACCTCGCAGGTTTGGATACTTATGAAGACACTTATCCGGGGATTCCTGTATTACCAAAACTAAATGTATATTTTAAGTAACGTTAAAAGAACAGAATTATATCACCGTATATAAGACGGGATTTATACAGAATAAAACTTACTAATATTTATAACGTGGTACAATCGAGTGTTTCAATTTTAATTCCAAAACCAATACCCAATTCCTCTAATTTTTCCTAATATAATTCCCTTTGGGAAAAACATTAGCCTTTCGGGATTTTGGATTTTCGGGATTCTGTCCGACTCCCTTAAAGGAAATTGTTTATTGTTGTGGATACCTGAGTATAGGCCCGCAGAATAATTTGTCATAGAACCAGTCTATTAGAGCTTCCAATTTCCTGGAATGTTTAAAAGCTAAATAACATGTTTTTTAACACTTCAGTTTCGAAAAATCATTTCGACTGTCCAAAAAAGCATTTAAATACGTTCTCGAGGAAATATGTACATAGGTCTAGTTTCGCCTTTCGGGCGAAGCAGGGCGAGCATGGGTCAACTAGTAGTGAATATTTTGACACCTGGTAGTAAAAACAAATATATCAGTATCAGGAACCTAGAAATCTCTTTCGAAACACTATTGGTGGAGTAGTTTTTGAGTTTATTGGTTGTAAAATTCAGTTTGTTCTTATGGAAGGCACAACATCAAAAGGGATGACTAAACTTATTTGAGTAAAATCGAAAAATTACCTTAAATTAAGTTATGTATGTTTAAAACTAAATTCCTGGCACACAAATTTCAATAAAAAATAAAAATATATACATAAATGCCATAGGACTGACATAAAAACGGGTTTGTTCACTGTGTGTTGTTATAAAAGAGAAATGATCAAAATGATATTCTAAACAGCGATGTGCCAGTTTTTTAATATTATTTTATGTTTTCCCGTCACAAATCCAACCTGCCTTGCAGTAGGTACATACCTGTGTACTTATGAGCTTGTTAGAGAGGTGACATCCTCACAAATCCATTCACCTATCAACTGACACTTAAAGGAACGCAATCATCAGTCTTCATCTTTTGAACCGTTCCATCGTCCATATTGCATTCCATTCCAACTGAACAATTGGGAATAAAACTTCATTTATTGCATGGAACACTCGAACTTGGCTTAACTATTATTGTCATGGTTTATAGTGCAACTGGGCCAATATGATGCATCATTTCCACAAGCCACCACAAACACAAGTTCCATAAAGCTCAACTGTGACCGAGACTGCGACATCCTAACATCAGACAACAAGAAAAAAAAAAGGAATAGAAGACGAACTTCTGGCAAAAGGGATTTGTTCACCGTTAAACTTTTAAGGCATCCCATGTCATTTGGTGGCAAAGGGTTACACGTGGTTTACATGGGGAATGTGTGGATTGCTCTCCACATGCAGGCAAAAAACCGAACACAAATCCACACAAGAAATCTTTAAAAGTTGTCGAACTGTTTCTCCTTTTTTGTTTCTTTTTTTTTTGTTGTGTGTGTGAAACAGAGATTTACTGTTCCGGTGTTTTGTCATGGAGGCAAATTTAGAGAGTTAACCTGATTTTCTCCTCTCTTTACAGTGAAAAAAGGATCAGAATTCATTTTGCCAGGTGATTCATGAAACGGGCGTTGAATTGGGTTTTTTGCCAAAATTTAATACGAAGATTCTTTGGAAGCCTTTGATATTCAATTGGAGTGTCAAGAATGCTAGATTAGGTGACTTGAGTATGGCACGCCCTATTGCTTGAATTATTTCTGATTAAATTATGAACGCCAAAGAAAGTTAATTAATATCTCGTTCAGCACGCTTATACGCAAGGATTATCTAGCTACTGGCAATTGAAAAACTTATATACTCTCGGAATGATATCATGCGAGGATATGGAACTCTGAGCACGTAGCGAGCAATATTGTTGCCTCGGACATTGATGCCGAGTAAGTTGGAAGAAACATACATAATACCTTCCGTGGTATTTGAAAGGATATTAGTTAGTTCAGTGACTTTGTTAGGAGTTTCTTTAAACCGGTTAGTTATAATACATAGAATGAAACATATTAGGCTCCCATAGATGGTAGTTGTTTTTTTTTTGATGTGTAAACATCTAAGCGCGCGTTAGCAAAATTTCTACTGGTATAATTCCACGATTTCGGGGACGGAATACCGAACGGTTACGAAATTTGTAACTCAAATTTCATAGCAGCACGATGAAAAATTGACATAATGATTGCTTATGTTCCTGGTCAACTTTTATATATACACTTTGTATCCCGGAAAATGGCATGGTTTTCAGAAAATAGTGAAAATACTGCATATTGGGAGGGAAAATTATAGTTATACAGTTATAACTAAGTAATGGCTTATCGGATGGAAAAATAAAAAAATAGGTGAAATTAGTAAATTTGTCCCTGATTCATTGTTGAGATATAAGACATCCTCCTGCGTTGTCCTGAAGCTGAGCAATGTTCTAAACAATTATTCAAAGCATCGCCTAAAATGTTCTTTCAGTGGAGACCACTGCCAGCAGCCGTGCAGCAGTGGGTATCGTTGCAATAGTGTGTGTGTGAGTATATGTGCGCGCTTAACATGATCATAATGCTTTGCATTTCAATGTTCTGCAATCATTATCACCATTTGCGGCTCTCCCATTCAACCAATCTTAACAAATGAGGTGTCAAAAGAAAGAGGATTTTCTAGAGCAGTGATTTGCAGGTTATTTGTAGTTTATAAATATTATTTACAATCTCGCATGTGGAACACCTAATTACGAATGAAATGGGTACTTACTGGCCTCTAGTGTCCTAGTGGCACCTTGTTCCAAAAAAAATAAGAGCTACTTTTCGTGATAGAGATCCTGATAAATATTAAGATTAAGTGTAAACAAATTGTTTATATTTATAAAATCAGAGTGCATTCCCTCATTGCTCCAAGACATTATTTTTTTAGATACCTCATTTGTGAATGTACGTTGAAATAATGTTTTTCCGTAATAACTTTATTCATTTATGCTTTTTTTCAAAATGATTTATACTGATGAAGTGTTAGAATCATTGAAATCGGTGCAGAAATAAACTCTCAGCAGCATTGGAGTGGATTCGATGAGTATACGAGTATATGCGATTGGCTTGAATTTTATCGACCATAGACTGGTTATAATTTACTTTCTTTCCATTGAAGTGGAGCTAAACACCACATCCGCGTGATATCTTGAACCGGATGCCTTGAACGTAAGACAGCCTGTCAAAATTATATCTTTATCATTTATTGTACTAAGCAATAATTGTTGTTCCGCCTCTGGTATCACAACTGGACACTATGGCATTGGTACTCACGCGGAACATCTCGGGATCTTTCACAATGACTTCAACAGAATTTGCGGGGACAAAGATGAAATTGAATCTGTCCATCGCCTGTTACGTGATTGTCGCGCTCTTGCTGACAGAAGAATGAGGACTCTTGGCAGTTACTTCTTTGTTGAGCTAGAGAACTTAAGATTCGTATCTTGATTTAGGTTCTAAATCACCGTATTTTTTAAGTTCCAGGGTAAAATCCTAAGGGTCACAGCTAGAGATTGCTATCCCGGGATTCCGGTCATTTTCTGCTCCCGAAAATTCTGGGATTAGGACATTATAATCCCGGGACTATAATGTCCTAATCCCGGGATTTTCGGGATTAGAATATTCTAATCCCGGCATTTTCGGGATCGGAAAATGACCGGGATCTCGGAATGCCGGGATTCGGAATCCCCGAATTGCAATCTCTAGTCACAACGGATCCATACGTTTTTTAAGTTAGCGCTGGCTATATGTCATCGAGCACCCACCTACATATCTTACCTAAGTCGCACGTCGCACCGCATAATACTCCCAGATGCTGAGATTGTAGATAGAATTCTGTATCTCTGTGAGTTTTGCACCGATTTTAATACATTGTTTTCTATCGGCTCTGCTATAACATCGGAAAATGACATGTCATCGAAAATCAAACGAAGGATTACTCTTGCTAATCGCTGTTTCTTTGGGCTAAGAAGGCGATTGAGTAGTTAAGCCTTCTGCCGATCAGCTAAGGTAAGAAAACACCATTATCACCCAGTCATGCTCCATGGAGCTGAGAATGGACTTTATCGAAAGCGGATGAGGATATACATACATACCTGCTCGGTTCGAGAGAAAAATCCTTCGTATGATATTCGTTCCCGTTTGCAGACCAGAATCTTTCCATTCAATGAAGCATTCCTGTAGCCCGGGAAGTCGAAGAACCATGCTCCCATACAAGATTGGCACTTTTCTTTGAGACACGGGCAGTGACATAGAAGGTATGCTATAGACTCTATTTGAACATCATTCATGCATCTTCTACAGAAGTTTTTCGTTAGGATTCCGTATCTTCTAAAAAATAAATATTTGGCTTCAGCAGTCCTAGGTAGAACCAAGCCTAGCTTCCCGCAACCATTTGTGTATGCGTGTTATATTTTTGCACGAATGGAAGGGACTTACAGGTTTCTGCCGTCTCCGAACGGCGAGATGGGAAGCTTTACATGACAAATGATACTCTTGAATGCTTGTCAGGCATTCGGAAGAGGTGGGCATTGTGAAAAACTTTTCTTTTAGGTGTTTGCGGCGGGATTCGAATCCAAGACCGCTGGCTCAATAGTCCGACGCACATGTATTTGGCTTCATCCCATTAATAGTTGGGATGTTGTTCTTTTCTGGTCGACTGCGGGCCACAGCTTTCGGGTTATGGCACAGTTGGTCGTATTGCGCCATTAGTCTCCGGCTAAATAACTGGTGACTTGGTCTATTCGATTTTTCAGTTGTGTTGAAGGCCGGTAGTGTTATGTTATGTCTATGTCAGAGCCACTCCTGCCCAGTTCGTCTACTGTTACGTTCCATTCTTTTTCCATCGGGTACCCAGCAGAGTAAAACTGTGTGGTGTTTTATTGCTCTAAGTGCGGTGGAGCAGTGCTTTACTCATTTTGAATTTACGGAAGTCCAGTGCGGCTGTCCACGCGGATGGTCATATCTCCAATTGGAAGACGCTGCAATAATCGGCTTCTCGGTAAGACTGGTTTATGCAGGGCCGGACCTTACATAGGAGCGAGTGGCGCAGCCGCGCCAGGCGCTAGAAGCAAGAGGCGTACAAACTAAAAAAAATTACTATCCAAAAAACAGATCTACTCGTTTGCTAATATGTATTTACATTCTTCACAAACAAATATTTCTCACCGTACTTCTCAAATAACAATACACACATTTCAATCACTGTACTTTAAAAAATACACACAATAATCACCAAATTTTCATATAAATATGCACATAATATTTTTTTTCTATCCCTTCCCGTTCCCACAACATTTTATTCTCTTTCTCTCCATAGCTGCTAATTGGTATATCAGACCAGTTAGCAGAATTTTTATCTGTACCCAACTACAACCAGAGACAAACATTGTCTCTGCTGCAACCATAGTATACTCTGTTGTTTCATATTAAATATCCAGTCGACCCGTTCAGCCCATTGCCAAAACGAAAATTTCACTACCAACATGCTGTGGAGCAGTCTTATCATACCGCTCCATTTGCGCCTACCAAAATCCATACAAATCATCAAACATGTCGGAAGTTGTGGAGCAGGATTCAAATTTTGCGCCAAGGCAATGCGCCTACCTAAAACGATGCGAACTTCAAATTTGGTTTTGCAACCTTGTTCGATATATCAAAACGTTCGATTTGACTGAAGAGAAAGAGAGTCAAACTCAGGTCATACGTAGTAAAATTTATTGTTACATTATGTATGTACAGATCGCGACAGAAAGATAGCACATTTGCGTTTTTTTGGATCCCTTTTGCATTGTCGGGTTTTCAACCAATAAAAAAACATTTCCTTCTTATATGTTGTGCATTTAATATTTAATTGATAACAAAACAAGACTACATACAAAAATGCAAGCTGCGGTTACGAAAACAAAATATATTCTTCAATTCAGAACATTAGCACTTCAAGTGGTAGATAGCACATTTTTAAAAATATTGAAAATTAGTATGTAATATTATATTCAATTTTCCCTGCGATTATTAATGCCTTGATTCTCCTTGGCTTCGATTATAGTAGATTGAACGCTTGATATACATACATAATTAGAAAGGAGCAATTAACTTTAGTAGTTGGAAAAGTGGACCAAAATACGAAAAAGTTTAAAATTAGAGAATATTTTTTGGGATTGTTGCGAAAAAAACAACTGGGTCTGGCTTAACTGATTTTGTTTAATATTTTATGCGTTATGCTAGGTTTCCACTTGTCGATTTGAAATTGACAAACGACGTATTTTTAGGTCAGTTAGAAAATTGGCAATTGGAAATAATTATAAATAAGCAGTTTTTCATTATTTCCACTTGCCAATTTTCTAATTGACGATAAAAATACGTCGTTTGTCAATTCCAAATCGACAAGTGGAAATCTAGCCTTTAATTAAAGAAAAAAAAAACCAAGTCTCAAAACGTTACAAAATTATTTATTTGTTTGAAGTTAATTAGAGCGATGTTATTCCAGTGGTGGTCAGCAGCAAAATAGGCAGAGCCACGTATGTTGATTACAAAAGAATAGAAAAGTGAACTGTATTAGAGAGAGTAACATTGTAGCAACAAAATTAGATTTAAGAGAGTATAATATAGAAGTATAACATAGAAGCAACAATTAGATGAAAGATGGTCGGTTTTAAGAAAAACATCTTAGTAGTTTGACTCTTAGGCTGCGGTTATATATGTAGCAAGCGTGTAATACAAGCGCTTGCTTGCGCGAGCTCGCGCTTTAAATTATCAGAGCAAATTATCAGAATAGATGCAATAAAACCACTAAAACTATACTTGGGAGATGTTTATGTTGAAATTTCAGAAAATTATGATCAAAAAGTCCAAAATATGCCTCAATCTCTTGGTAGCAAGCTAAGCGAATTTTAATTTATTTGTTGTGTTGTTTTTTGGTACACAATATTAGACACAAAGCAGTATTTGCCTTAAGCTTGCAGTTGAAATTTTGTGCTCAGTAAAAAAGTTTTTAGTCGAACTAAGAACTAATGACAATTTTTTTTGAATTTATAGATAAGGCGAGACTTATAGCAAATGAAATTAAAGTTCCTTTTCCAGCAATTTCAACTGAACGGTCCCGAAAAAAATTAGTTCAGTTTTCCTATGGGGATAGGAATGAGGTTATTTTAGACCATCAAGAAAGATTTAGGGTTGAATTTTATGTTGAGGTCAACGCGTCAATTACTCTCTCTCTCTTCGGGAGATGTGGAAAAGATCAAACATTTTTTAAGTTGCTTTTGGGGCGCTTATTTTTTTTCCTGCGCCAGGCGCCAAAACTGTTAAAACCGGCCCTGGGTTTATGCATAGTTTCTGCAAACTCTTCCTTTCTCTGTTTTCGAGCCATCTGTAAATATGGATGGCCTTGTCCGAGTCGTTCCAAATCTGTCTCTCTGGTACAGAGACCTTGAAGTTCCTAGTGATATCAAGCTGGGAAATCTGTGCAGTGCATGGAGTCTTTTTGATTAAAAATGTCCAGTCTGGCATGTGTGCTAACGAATGGGGGCCTCCAGTTGCCGCTCTCTCAATCTGATAGCTCCTTGACTGACGTATTTCTTACCGAGAGATCAATGCGTAGGTACGAATGGGTCTAGGCAGAGCACAAACAAAACTGATGATTGGCTTGTACACGGGCCACATCAACTGGAACAGACACGCGAACAGATTGGGACCAGTGCAACATAGCATCTGCCCGGGTTGTGAAGAAGAGGACGAAAGTATCGCTCACTTCCTCTGCGATTGCCCTGATTTGTGTGAAATAAGACACAGGTGCCTGGGAAGACACATTTTATCTGGGCTGACATCGCTTAGATCCATCGATTTCTCAAAAACACTAGAGTTTACACGACACAGAGCGTTTTTCGTGAATCCACAATATACCTTATTTTTACTTTTCCATTGGCCCCTTTCACCCACAAATCACCAACCCCTTCTTTCTCAGCTCAGTTTCCTGAGAGGAGTACAACGGGCCCGACTCGAGGCCTACCTAAAGTGGAAGATCTTTTTCTCACTCTCACAAACCAACGAAATGAGGGGTTCATGCAGCTAACTGTAATCTCAATGAATTGATATAATGCATATTATTTTTCACGTTAAATTTTTGGTATCACCAAAGTTGACAAAACAAAATTTCGTCCACAATCTCAGTTACTGGGGCCACTCTGCACCGGCCGTGCTTAAGCTCTCATCAATTCTTCTTCCACCACCTGTCCAGCTCTATGGGTGGAATTCCTACGACCTAATTCGCGTAATAAATTGCCATTCGCGTGAAATTTGCATGCGAACCTGTTAAATCCACTTGGGTAAATGAGCAATCTGTTACCGCAAAATAACAGCAATTACTCAGTTTTTTTTTTCCTTCGCCGGGGATTCCCCCCACGCTGACAAGAGAAAATCCGGTAGAGTGACGTTTCTACCGCTCTGCCTAGAGAATGCCAATCACGATTTTCCAATAAGTCAAGCGAAAGCCATTTTCAGACCATTATAACACCATTAGGGTTTAATAGGCTGCATAATAAAGGGAAGTCACGTGCCGCCATCATATTCCTTCATTAGAATGAAAGTTCTTCGATTTTTCGTCGTCGACTCCTATCATCCTTGCTGCCACCTTGTGTCGCGTTCTCGGGACTTGGGAGTGATGTGGCATTTTTTTCCCATTTTTGTGTTTTTTTTAGAGGGAATCCTCCCCTTTTTTTTGTCCTCATTAGCATCCCTATTTTTGGGCGGGTGGCATGCGGCATGTACGAAATGATGGCGATGTGATACAGAGGGTGATCGGTGTGCTAATGATGTGAAGTACATAATAAGAATTCATAAGTGGAAGGGTAAACTTTTGGGTGTGTGTGTGTGTGTTCTCGTTTTTGCAAGGGATGTTCACCTTGAGAGTGAAACAACACCGCCTGTTGGTCGGTCTCCAAAGGCAATTTATAAGAGATTGTGTGAAGATATGCAAATTAAATTGTCACCGTGAAACACCTGTGATGGAGGCAAAATACAGCTTTTGAAATGTTTATCTTAAGAGACATCGGAATCGGAAGGGTTTGGATTGAGTGAATTAAATCTCACTGCAAAATGTTTTGGGGGAATTCAACATGAAGTAGACAAATTGGTTTTGTAAAGATTTTCCACTTGAAGAGGTGATTTTTATTTTTTAAGGGTTGTGATGAAGTGGGAGCACGACTTTGGGAATCACATAAGTCATTCGTTTTGGGCATTTTTTTCAAAGAATTTGCTCGAGTTGGTGCTGCTTATACATCCTTTTCCAAATTTGTGTATGCTGACATTATGAAGGATCTGAGCTGCTAAAATTCCTACAAAGGTTATGTTGCTGACATCGAAAATTTGAGGTTACCAAATGTTTGCTTTTCACTGCGATTGAACATTTTATCCTGTAAGTAAGCGAATCCCATGGATAACGAATGAAAGGGATCTACAGTTTTTTGCCGACTCCGAACGGCGAGTTGAGAGGCTCATTGACAAATTATGCTCTTTAATTGTTTGTCAGACATTCGAAAAGAGCGGGACAGTGAAAAAAACTTTAAGGTGTTTGCTGAGATTGAGCCCGAGCAGCATTGAGTATTAGTCCAACGCACTTACCACTACACCACGGTGCCCATAATTAACAAATGTTAGACAATCCCAACTCCAGAATCTTTAGAGCCTGTTTGCCCCTTTGGCCCTATGCTTTAACCGAATGGTATAGCAAGAAGTAAGTTACGGCCCCATCCGTAACTGCCATCAAAGATTCAAGGAGTCCACAGGGGGATAATATCACTTATTTTGTAGGTAGTGGTTGTAGATAAATGTAAAAAAAAAGTGCGTGAGACTCTCGCGCGTTAGAAGTGAAACTTGTTTTTAATCCAATAAGCCATTGTTGAGTTAGGGTAGGGCTGTGTAATGACAGAAAATTTAATTTTTCGCTACTTCGATCTCAAACTCTCAGCTCCTATAAGTAATGGAGTAGTCTGAGTACACCCATAAATTCCGCCATAATACTGAAAACCGCATCTAAATCCATTTAGTGGTTCTCGAGATTAGCCACACTTTGACTTCTCTTTATACTACGCATAGATTTTACTGCCTGTTGAAGTTGAAGAAGAGGAAGCGTTTCACTTTTCGTCTGATTCAGGCAAATTTGCCCTACTGGGGCTTAACAAGTTTCACTTCAAAAACAAGTAAAAGTATGCAATGAAAATGAGTTCTGTTATCAAACTAAAAGCATACTCACTTCAAGATGGCGCTAATGACATCTGTCACGATCGAAACAATTAAGGTCTAAGTTCAATAGAAGTTCTATTACTTTTTCACTTCTACTGTAAAAGATTAGCGTAACGTCCTCATTATGGTTTAAACACAAATATTTGGCCCGACGTCCTCTTATGGGTCTACTCAAAGTAGTTCAACTAAGCGTTGGGGAAATCATAGTTAGCAGATTTTTTTAAAACTACATTTCAACCAAAATTTAAATAGTTTGTACATACATATGTACCAACGAGGCTTAGGTTAGGTTGGTTAAATGTGCACTCCATGCCTATTGCATTAACTTACTAGCCTTGATCCAATTTCAGCGGAATTCAGGGCCTTAACGGTTGACTGGCTATCGCAGTAAAGGTTTGTCTTCTATAGTGATTATTAATGGCTGTGATCTCGGCCTGAAAGACGCCGCAGTCGTCACTGATCCTAAATAATTAATAGACTTTTAGGTCTTGCAGTGAACCGTCGTTCCTTTGAGACCCGTCGGTGTAGAAGGCTAGTTCCTCTTTATTTGTGTATATCTGACTAAGCCAATCGTTTATGTCAGGAACTCTGATAGCCAACCTCTTATTAAAAGTAGTGATTGGAGACAGATAGTCACACTTTTTGTCTGCCTATTGTTCGCCTCCCATCTTAAGATGGAGGCGTGTTCGTATGGCACTAGTGACCAAAAGTCCGTTCTGTGAAGTGTACGTATAAGTGCGGTTCTAGCCACCGCACTGCTGCAGTAGAGATCTCGCGGACTCAATTGTCACTGTATTCATTGCAATAACCTATAACTTTCTTAACCGCATTTTCCAAGATGAAGATCTATAGCTTAGGTATCTTTGGTTAGGAAGCCGTGGCTGCCAGTAACAAGTGCTAGAACGATTAGACCCATGGAGCTCCATTGTGATACCAAGGATCTTGGGATCCCCGCTACTCATGAAAACCACTTGAAGATTTGTATATAGCAGAAAATGCTTTTCTTTTTGTACTAGGTCACTGAGATCGTTGAAGTAGTATCCTCCGAGGTGTAGTTTTCTACTACGGGAAAGACCTGGGCATGAACAGAGGAGATGTGTTGGGCTCCCCTCCTCTTCCTCGTCTCTGCAACTTCTACAGAAATCATATGAAAAGATACCAAGCCTAGTTGCATGCTTGCCTATAACGCAATGTTACAATCGATCTTCTAGGTCGCGATATCCCCCGCAATTGGCGGGTCAGAAACCCTTTAAAAAAAAAAAAAAAAAAAAAAACGCGATGTCCTGTTATGAGACCAATAATCGTACTTTATGTGTAGTCTTTTAAGGGACATAAGACAGTTAGAGCGGTTTCGATCCATTCTAGGCCAGATATGTCTGGTGTAGTCTTTTAAGGGAAATAAGGCAGTAAGAGCGGTTTAGATCCAGTCTAGGCCAGATCGGTCACGTGGAACTCAACCTTCCTATCTAACATTGGTTTCATTGACTGTCAATTTTGAGCGATAGCTTGTAAGTAGCAACGGTCCCGACCTCCAAGAACGACGCCTCCGTACTTTAGGTCACAGATTCCTGGCAGACATAACAGAACTCGGAAATTTCAAGATATCGGATCTTCTACGATTCACAAAGAGAACAAAGGGGATTCACAATGGACCTTCGGGTCTCCGATTGGAAATGATTGCTCGTTCAATCACACACCCTTCTCAACCTAACCTAACCTTGTAAGTAGCAAGAAGCATACCTATATTCTTCTTATCCGGAAGAAGTGGATGAGAAATCCAGGGATTTCAAGCAAAATGCTTGATTCAGGACAGAGCTTCTAAAGTCATCACAATTTCCGCTTGAAACACGCTGCAGTAATCAGGGAGGCAAAAGGAGAGGTTGAGTTTTAATCTGTCTGAGAAAACACCTCCTCCTACACCATCAGTGTAGAAGTGTAGTGTACTGACTTATCTGGTATATGTAGCTCTTAAAACATCCCAAAAGTATGTTTAGTGCCACAGAGGGTGTTGTTCTTAGTGCTCCACTAATGCACAGACAAATCTAATTCTTGTACATTCCTTAGCCTTTCACGATGTATAGGTTTGCCTAGTGCATTCTACCAGACAGCTACGCCATACATTAGAATCAGTTTGATAACAAACACATAGAGCCAGTAGGTTTTGTGGAGTTGAAATCCCCATGTGCTACCAATGGCTTTTTTGCGAGAGTAGAGGACTGTGGTAGTTTTCTTTTCTCTATCCTGGATAATGAACAAAATGAATCAGCCCACATTGACGAATTTGACAGAACGTCACAATAGAGAGCTACAACTTGGTCTACCTCGGCTCTGCCATAACATCAAAAACTGACATCTCGCCGGAAACCGCTGTTTCTTTGGGCTTAGAAGGGAATTGAGTAGTAAAGCCCTTACCCGGGTCTTCTCCGGCTCGGAGAATATTTAATTCTAACCCGGAGGGTGTATGCAGCAGAGGACGATCTCGCCTAAGGTGGCGCGCTCAAGTGGAAAAGGACCTGAAGCAACCTGGGAGTGCGCAGCTGGATGCGGTTGTTGGTTGAAGCCTTGGTCCACCCCGGACTATAGCGCCACCTAAGTAAGTAAGTAAGTAAGTAAGTAAGGATACTGAGCTTCCACCGTGAGTTCTTACGCCTCTTTCTTTATGTAACAGTGATAAGACACTCTCATAAAATAAAAGGCAGGTATTGAAATAAACTTATCAGAGGCGCCTTTAAGGTGATTTTCTCCGCAGTTCCGTAACCCAATTTAAGCAAAAACTCATACATCAAAAATATTTTCTTAAAGGCCTACAGTATCATAACTGTCTCCAAGCAACCGCATCTCAAGGGAAATCTTTAAACTTTTTTTTTATTTATTTTTATCCGTTCAATAAATATCCCACGCTTGGCATTGTTATGCGCTCCGAAAAATTGCCAAAAAAAAAGCAGCATAAAATCATTCTCATATTACACCAACAACAAGAAGTAAACCCCATCACCCTCCCGAAAAAAAGGAATAAAAAAAGGACACTCATATTCTGAAAAGCACCCTCAGAAAACAGTTAACTGCGGTTACACCTTAGATGGCAACTTTATCCCAATTAACCTAAAGACTTTGTAATCCTGTGAGATTTCCTATTTAACTTTTCCCATAAAAAAAAAAACAACGGGAAAAACAAAAAAATCTCACAGGATAATCCATTCGACTCGGCACAGGCATATTGGTGCGGTCGTTTCCTTTAAACTCCACCATTAAGGGTGGCGTTTTCGGTTTGCGGGTAGACTGAGTGGAACATTGGTTTGTCCAATGGGTGGGTTTTCCTCGTCTTTACCATCAAAAGAAAAGAGAACATATTAACCCCAAGCGGGCGAAACAGGAGTTACTGCATACTTAAAAGTTTCCCTTCCCACCCCACGGCCGGCCCAACCCTGGAATGTTTTAATAATATTATTCAGTGTCTAGACGAAATTTATTATTGTTTTTTTTGAGTTTTGGAATTTTTCAGTTTTCATAGCCAAATTACCATTTTGCGGCGTTTGTTTCCTTGGGATAATTTTGTTTTATTGTTTTTATCGTTTCGAATTAGCATAGAATTACGATTAGGTGATGAGCGCCCTTGGCAATTACCTGGTGAGCTGTGAGCTGGAATTATAAAACTGTTTTCCATATTTTTCTGTGAAATCATTTTGAAATATCCGATTAACGAAGGCATTTGTGTTGGACTCCGCGTCGAATCAAATCGACAGAAATATGAAGAAATATTTAAATGAAAAGAAAAGCATTCCTGTCGATTCTTAACTGTTCCTACTCTTAGTTTACTTTATGTCACCTTTCGTTAAATTGGAAAACCACAGCACCATAAACAATTTTAGATTTTGGGAACCCAAAAATGTTAAGTGGATTTTAAAGATTCATTATTTTGAACAATTGCGTTTTTTCTTTTTATTTATAATCTGTACACGCTAAAGGGGATCTGCATACCCTTATAATGTTTACACACAGCGCGAGCATATGAAGGACAAGAACGAGAGACAGACAGATCCACGCAGTGATAGGAAACTCAGATGTTAGGTTTCAACTAACTAATGCCACAGCACACTTTATGCCTTCGCAGTAGGTTTTGATATTAGCTTCTAAAACTGATCCACTTATTTTTATTTCGCGAGAAATAAATGTTTCGGCGACATCTTCAGTGTGACAAGCGACGACGACTACCACGACGCCACAGCCACCCACAACTCATCTTAGAGACGATGGTATTAGGAAATTCAGCTGGAAGAAAAACTTTCACATTTAACTCAGAAACAATAAGACTTTTTATTACCCTGTTGCGTGAATGTGTGTTTTGCCTTTAATTTCTTCTATGGATTGCTATCGGTATGAACGGTAGTTTTGTTTTGTGCGTATATCGATCTTACAGCACATTCGTGACTGTGGATAGATCGCAAGAATGTCGCCGTCTCGACGACGATCGATTTGCGTAGCAAGAGTAGTTGTTGCGCATACCTAAATATCTTTCCTTACTTCCGATATGTAGTTTACCCATCTTTTACGATCGTACATAATTTTTGGGTTGTTTGTTCGACCCTTTTTCCTTAACTACGTACGCACATATGCATTCGTTGTGTTACCAACGCACAAGATTGTTTTTTTTTCCATATAGACGTTCGCTACCCAAGGTTGTTTATATATTTTCCATTCTGCGTCAAACGTCGCGAAGGATAACCCTTTGCGCAGTAGTGTGTTGTGTGGGTTTGTTTTATTTTCGATACATGCGATCAAAGGTTGCTAACTGTGTGGCGACAACCAAAACGGTCGTTGCCCGTCGAAATACAACACACAGTCATATATACCGTTGATAGTTTTTCGGGTAGAATCAACTGGTGACTACCTGCTAGTGTCGATGGTATAGCCTGGAATGAGTTCTTCTATAGTTAGGAATGTCATTCAGTGGTAAACTTTTGAATAGTGAAGTAATGAAAAGTTAAGTGCGTTTCCGGATTGTTAAAAAACGAGCAAATCCAACTGAACGAGAAGAGGAATCAAAGAGACCCGAACTAATTTTAGTGAGTAATCACTGAGTACTTTCTGTGTTTCTTTTTGCGAAGTGACTATTTTACTTAGCATTTTTCATTGTTTATTTTTTTGTTGTTTATAATACTAGTGCTACTTTTTGGCGTTAATTTTTAATTACATATGTGTAATAAATAACTTTTATTTTCGATAGTTCGCCGGGATTTAAATGACCGAGCGTTTTATTTGTTTGTGTATATTTTAGTATCTTTTATATGTATTATATGTATATTATATATTGTTATTGATTATTATCGAGCAGTTTCTGTGATTTTCACTTACATAGGTTAAAATTATTTAATCTATATTTCTTTTTATTTTTTTTAATATTA
The DNA here is from genome assembly GCA_949775065.1 of Brachyopa scutellaris. Classification (NCBI taxonomy): domain Eukaryota; kingdom Metazoa; phylum Arthropoda; class Insecta; order Diptera; family Syrphidae; genus Brachyopa; species Brachyopa scutellaris. The sequence goes on along the minus strand of OX459114.1, from coordinate 79,474,138 downwards.
TTTTCTTTTAAATTTTAAATGGACAATATGTGAAGCAAGGCGAGTGTTTGTCGGAGTGCGTGATTTGTTTTGTTTTTAGTGTTATGGTCCTATGATTGTTTCGGCGGGCTTGTCGAAGGGTTGCCGCTTGCCCGCCAACACACGGAGATGTGGCGATCTCCTGCTTCGTGTGGCATGACCGCTATCATGGAATTTGATAGGTACATTACCGGATGGATTTCGGCGGGCTTGTCGAAGAGTTGCCGCTTGCCCGCTAGCTTTTCTTTTACACACGGAGATGTGGCGATCTCCTGCTTCGTGTGTGGCGAACGAGTTTTGCACGACTCCTGCATTCACTGCATGTTTGTCAGTCTAGTTGTCCACATCTGTTTTTCAGTAGCATATTTGTTTCTTTGCTTCTGTATACTATTGTATCTTTAACATAGTGTTATTGTTTATATTTAGCTTATTTTTAATATGTATTGTTGATAAGTATTTAAGTGCGTAAGATCACTGGCTATTTTATCTGGTATTTTGAAGTTACACACTTTCTTTGGCGTTTGCCAATTTACAATAGTTATTTTACGAGTTAATTATTATTTAGTGTTATAACTGTGAGTTATTTTATTTTATGTATTGTTTATGTCAACAAGCAGACAAGTGTGTGCATGAGTGCGTGTTTAGTTTTGTTTTTGTACTTTGTAAAGATCTGTGTTGACGTGGAGTGTGAATAATCGGACACTTGAGGTATCGGGTCGGGGATGGGTGTTTCCTCCTCGATCGCAGTCATGTGAGTTCGGTACCCTCCAGTCATCTTACACATCTATACCATTTTAGTATGACGGAGTGTGAAGAATCAGCTACTTGAGGTATCGGGTCGGGGATGGGTGTTTCCTCCTCGATCGCAGTCAAGTGAGTTGGTCGGTATCCTTCCGGTCGTATTATGGTTTTCGGCGGGCTTGTCGAAGGGTTGCCGCTTGCCCGCCAACTTTTCTTTTACACACGGAGATGTGGCGATCTCCTGCTTCGTGTGTAGCGAACGAGTTTTGCACGACTCTTGCACTCACTAGGTCCTAATAAGGGGTTCCAATTGAATGTTGGAATCGCCTATTATTTTAGAAGCTTTCTTCCACTATCAGCAGTTTTTATATATATAGTGGATTTATAACACTGAAAATGCTCATGTGTTATTTTATCTCATTCTCAGATGCTGTGCCATACCTCACCCACGACCAGGAGACCAAGCCAGTTGGAGATTATTTTATGTCAAAAAGATACCGAACATAAATATAAGTTGTTTAAAATAAAACACTGTATTTGAAGTTTTGATATTTTGTGTTTTTTTTTTTGGATCGGTCAATCCAATTTTATGTTCTATTTCATCTATTAGCTTATACTTTCCAGTTATTATACAGTTAAAGATAATCAAACAATTACAATACATATATGTTAACACGAAGCAATCTCAATCACGTATACTACACGCATGTACCGAAAACACGCATACCGGCTACTGGTGCATTGACGGCGCGGCGGCAATGGTCTCCACTGATCGTTGTAGCGAAAGCATACAAACAATATATCTTTGTGTTATTACTTTGTATTACTCTTAGAAAATGTACAAAGAAGATACGTAGAATCCGAATAAAGCGACGATCGAGGGACCGGCGATATTAAATCGTTCTAACCCGACGACGCACCACGCACAAAACGAACTGAAAATTGTTACTTTTTTATTTTATTTTTTATTTTTATGATTTTAATTCTGTCTTTTGCTAATAAATTTATACATACATAATGTAACTGTAGGTAAGGAATTAACGTCAATGAAAACCAAATAAACTTTTAAATCAGACACATTTTTGTTTTAATTTTAATCAGTATAGGTAGCTGTTAGTACATGTGCTAAGACCGCGGAAATCGGACAGTCTATAATTTCTTGGGCTAAAGTCGCGCTTATCTGTACTGAATAGAGAAGAAACAAAAACCGACATAAGACTCTTTTTTTTTTTTAAATGGTCGCTATTCGTTGTAACCGAACGATTTATCGGTAAATTACGTCCCTCAAACCGGAGTCGCTCTAAGCGGATGTTCGTTCATAGCAATTTGCATGCAAACCAAACATGTGGTTGTGTTTACGTCGCTAAAAGCGGTTAGTCGTTATAAACGAAGTCGTACTAAACGGATTCCACTGTATTATGTGTCAAAATCTTTGTTGTGAAATAATCTAAACAAATATGTAAATTTTGTTTTAATACGTTATTAACAGAACCAATATAGAGCGAGATCAATGCCCAAAAGTCGACTTTTAACGTTTCTTTTTCTCATTTAGAAGTTTTATAGGTTTAATCCAACCAGATTCGACTGCAAAAAACCGCATTAAAATCCGTTTAGTAGTTTTTTTTTGTTTTTGGGGCACATAAATGTATACACATACTTTTCTCTAGACTTGCCTTTTATAAAAGTACTCATGATGATGATGATGATGATGATAATGTGTAGTGGCCTTTTGTGCTACGAAAAAAAAAGAAAAAATTAATTAATTATTATTATTATAATAAATAAATAAACATATTCATCGCTAAAAATTTTTGAAATTACATATATTCAATGCTATCGTTAAGACACAATAAAATGTCATGAGATATTTTACAACCATTTTATCGCATACGCAAACCTACGAAAATTCATCTAAACTTGGTAAAACGTCACTTTTCTATTGCCAACCTTACGCGAACACGATACCCTTGAGGTTATTTAAACCACCACTGTAGAATCAGCATTTCCTTTTTGCTAAAAACTTCAGTCGGTGGTGGTACCTAGTTTCTGTGGACCAATACCACAGGTGAAATTGGAAATTGGATATTGGAAATCCGAACCCGCAACCTCAAATCTTATATCGCTGTATTCACAGGTATTTTAAAATTTTATATTTTTCTTAGAATTTAGAATTCACGAATTTAACCTATTTAGTGTAGAATTCAGGCGCGAACCTTAAACCCCTTAAATAGGCGGGAAAATATATATATATGTATATGCATCATGTGCAGGAGTGCTCCGCACGCGGAACTCCAACAAGTATTTCTATACCTGCCTAGTACCGCCACCGACATGAATTAGCCAAAATTAAATTAAGAAGCCAAAACCAAGCAAAGCGGCGAAAAGAGCTCCGCCAACATCACCTTCAAGCTCCAACTAAGTTGATCAGATTGCCCGATCATCTCCGTTTACTAGATTTGTTAGCTGGTCCACTGCAAAACCACCTAACCTATCGAAAGCTACGTAACGAGGAACATTCAGTAGCCGTAACCTCAAATTTGGAGGCAAATCATTTATCGCAGCTGAACCACCTAGAATCCATCAAGTGTTGCTGTGAGTAAAGTGTTGTGAAGTGCACCGTCAGTGATTTCCATATGTGCGGATCGAGCTTCACTGCTCTCCCCACCCACCGCCTACAATCGACGACACTAGTTCGTTTGCTGAAGGCGCACCACCAGCATCATAACCACCATCATCATTATTTCCACGACCATCATCTTTTCCACGATCATCATAACTACCACTCTCAGCGTCATTGGAGCCAGCTCTCCCTAATCACCCAGGTTTTGCAATTCAGTGCCAGTTTTTATTTAAGTTAAGTACCATTGACATACATAGTATACATGATATAGTATATATAGTATATATGTAAAGATCGTTCAAATGTTTTAACTTTTTTTCTTTCCCTAGCCCTAAATCATATTTAGATAGAGTATATTTGTTGCAAGCCAACATGCAACAATTCATCTACAAACAATTCTCCACCAAAACATTCAGTTCGTCGATGGCAAATTCTAAGCGCATCATCGATTGCAAATTGCCGTCGGCAAAACATCAAATTTAGTCACCACCGACAGATTAGCTGAAAGAAAGCGAAACGAAAAAATGCACCTACACAAACACGATCACGGTGAATCTCCAAAATTGATGTGGGTGACATAGAGCACAAAAATTCTATGTTTTTGTAGAAGAGCCATTCTCCCCGTCCCATGCCAATCGTTACCATCGATCTGTGCACGCAGAGAGTTGGTTGGTGGAAAGTGCGTGTAATGAAGTATTGGCAAAGAATCTACCACTGACCCGTGGGAACATTTGGTCGCTTACGGTGAGAATTGTTGGTGGACGGTTCATGCAATGATGGATTTACGGAAAATCTGCCACTAATCTTAGTGCACTTAGCTGATCGCCGAAACGTCCGCAAGGGGCAATGACCACGATGACCATGGCCTTGACCAACTCCGCCGAAATAATCGATGTTTCAACCGAAGTAAGGAGGAAGCGAGAATTCAATTCTCAACTGACCATCGTCCACACTGGACAATTATATTAAAGAATAAAGATTGTCGTTTGAATTTAAATTCGTTTTGCGTTTTCTTTGGTACATAGTGTGCATGCACTTTGGTTTCTTTTTCTTTTGGTTCGCAGAAATTACAAAGGTTTTGATAGTGATTTTTTTTCATGGATCCTTATTCAACTAACATTTAGCTGGTGTCCTTGCGGCACACAATATTAAACATAGAACGCGATCTCCTGGATGCTGTGCACACCATCTCGGGACATCGAAAATAACACCAACAACAAACAAAATAATAATTATTATGGTGAGTCATTTTTTATTATATCTTTTACTTTTATATTCTATCAGAATACATATAAAGGGTGATTTTTTAAGAGGTTGAGAACTTTTTTTAAAAAAAAAAACACAAAAAATTCGAAAAAATGAATGAAATATTTATTTGAATCGATAGTTTGAACCTTGCAATTTAATGTTTAAAGATAATTTCATGCAAATGTTGACCGCGGCTGCGTCTCAGGTAGCCCATCCGCTGAGTCCAATTTTGGCATACTCTTTCACACATATCGGCCGGTATCTCACGAATGAATGCATGGATGTTGGCTTCCAGTGCGTCAATCGAAGCGGGCTTGTCCCTATAGACATTAGCCTTGACATACCCCCACAAAAAATAATCTAATGGTGTCAAATCGCACGATCTAGGCGGCCAATTGACCGGCCCGAAACGTGAAATTAACTGTTCACCAAACTCGCCTCGCAATTGCGCCATTGTTTCGCGTGCTGTGTGGCATGTGGCACCGTCTTGTTGAAACCACATATCATGCAAGTCAAGAACTTCCATTTCGGGCAAAAAAAAGTGCTGTAACAAAGGCCTAACTGCTGGGAACGGCGCCGAATCGACATTTCGCGGTCTTCTGTCACACTAGCTGATACGGCCGCAATATTTTCTTCACTACGCACAGTACGTAAACGTGTTGGTGGTTTAATGTCCAACAAAGTAAATTTGGTGCGAAATTTGGTCACAATCTTCCGAATAGACTGCTCAGAAGGTCGAGAATGCCGATCATAAAATGGAAGCAGCGCGCGATGAACATTTCGAACCGAGCACGAATTTTGATAGTAAAATTCAATAATTTGCAAGCGTTGTTCATTTGTAAGACGATCCATGGTTAAATTGCAAACCAAACTGAAGCTGTTTGACAGTGACACAAGGTACTAAACACACGTCAGCTGTCAAAACCAGTGTTGCCAAAACCAAACCAGCTAAAAAATCACCCTTTATATGTACATTTGAATGAGCTGCAAGTGCAATCTGCAATTTTCTTTTGATTTTTTTTTTTTTGATTCAAACTTGTATGTATGTGCGTGAGAACATTTTTTTTTTATTTTCGTTAGCATAACATAGAATTTTTTCTATTTTGAATTTGTTTGCCTTTTTTTGATTTCTCACACTCACTGCTCGTGGCCTCTCTGAGATCAGTAAGTGATAAAGGCTTTTGTTTACGTTTTTTTGTAATCTCCGATTACAAAACGTGCAAAGGGCAAATTATGCCGAGAGCTTACGCGTATGCAAAATTTTTTGTGTGTGTAAAAACAAAAAAAAAATTGTTTATGATATCATTATCAATTAGTTTTATCTAATATATAAATCCTTCGGGGTGAAGCTCGAGGACGCTATAATTCGATAACCGCTGGACCGATTATCATGATTATTTTTTGTTTTATTTGTATTGCTGTACATCAGGTTTATGTATAAATCTGGACCCGCTAGGTGGCGCTGGAGTCAAGTAACTAACAAAATCTATATTAATGGACCAAAATGACTCAAACTCACAAAATATGTTGGTATGGCGCCAAAAGAGAAAACTACAAAATCTGGACCCCATAGGTGGCACTGGAGTCGAGTTATTAACAAAATCTATATTAATTGATCAACATAACTGATATTAACAATATGTGATAGACAGACAAACAGATAGATATACAGATAGACAAACAGACAGATAGAGAGACAGATAGACAGACAGACAAACAGACAGACATATATGTAAATGGATAGATAGATAGATAGATAGATAGATAGATAGATAGATAGATAGATAGATAGATAGATAGATAGACAGACAGACAGATAGACAGACAGATAGAAAGTTAGACAGACAGACAGATAGACAGATAGATATACAAGGTGTGTTTGTTAACTTTTATTTACACAAATGGCACATCTGTCAAATAGTAAAAGTGGGGGAAAATCCTCTCTTCTTCTTTTCTAACTATTGAATATTTTCACGAAAAACTAATTTTCTTCTATTTTGTTAACAAGAAGTGATTGACATTTCACAAATTGTCAGATTGCTGTTTGAAGGATGTGCCTCGGCGACTCCATGAAAAAGATATAGCACGATTTCGCCAGAGGGGAAATTTTTTGACACTGTCATTTGGCTCTCTCTTCTCTTGATTTTTGACAGTTGGATGTAAATTTTCATAAATTAACAGGTTACCAAACACACCTACAGACAGATACATAGATACACAGACAGACAGTTACACAGACAGATATATAGACAGACAGACAGACTGATACACAGAGAGATAGACAGATACACAGATAGACAGACAGACAAATAGACAGACTGATAGATTTCATTTTTTTTGATTTTTGTACATCTCTGAAATTAATTCATTTTGAGTATTTATTTAACCTTAATAAAAAACTGAATTTAATTCAGCTTATAAGTTGACACAACATTTATTAATTTTGAGGCGGTACGAAGTTCGCCGGGTCAGCTAGTGAAGTATAAAAATAATCTGTTGTCGATTTTCTATAATTAACCTATCGATGAAGTTTATTTTAATGATGTCAATTTAATTTAAAAGTGATTAGCCTATGATATGCTTACCTTCTTTGCTTTTATGTAACTTGAACTTTACCTCATGTTAGAAGGTTGATAATTTGATTTAGTTTTTAATGTACCTAAAGATCTATTGATTTAAATTTTTATTGGAAAGATCTGATGAATTTAATAACTGTTTATGAGAGAATTAAATAACTAACGACAATGTATTTTATAAATTTTTTTGATATTATTAAATTTGATTTTGCTGAAATGAATTTTTATGTTCTTTTTTGATTCAGATATTCTTTGAATATTTAATGCTTTTGAGTTCGGTTTGAATTGATTGAAGTTTTCAATGTATTGCGGTTAGTATTTCGGTGTTAGTGGGGAAGTGAGTGCAAAGGTGTAGGAAATCATAAAGATGATTTTGTGAGCAATTTTTAACAGGTTGCTCACCGGTACGTTAGGGGCTATTGCGGATACACATGAGTGGTGCAATAGCCAAGGTGTTCCTAATCCTTTTGGAATAGCGAACAAAGGGGAGGGCTACACTCAGGGGGGCCAATACCATCTCTAGGTTTCCCAACAACAACAGTTCGACTCAAGTATTTTCGTCCTTTTTGAATTTGATGGCTACGTTTTATTGAATAATGTGCGGTCGTTCAGAAGCTTGTGCAAGAACCCACCCTTCCGTCGAGCTAGATTCGAGCATAAAGCAAGCATGCCTATTCGCACTGAGCTTACTGAACACCCTATCAAACGACCCAGAGATTTCTGCAGGAATTCCTGTAGTCCTGGAAATTTTTGGGAAAGCAGGACACCGCGTCAAAATTTATTTTTTTGTTTCGTTTGGCAGGAACAACTTCCGTTACAAATGATTATCTTTTCAAAGAATGGTGTTTATTCAAAACATGCACAAGAACATATATAAATGAATGGTTGCAGAAAAAATGGTTTGTCCGAAAACTTATAGATGACATTGACGGTGATTACACGACTCTTTTTTTCGTTCGTTTCGTCTTTCGTCTTTTTGACAAATAGGGTGAGCGGCATAGGATCCTATCCTATCCTATCCTACTTCCTACTTCCTAATCCTACTAATATATAAATATGAAAGTTTGGATGTTTGGATGTTTGGATGTTTGGGACTCAATCACGCCTTAACGGCTCAACAGATTTGGATGAAACTTTCGTGAATAGATACTCTACTTCCTGGATTATCCCAAAAATATAATTGTTTAATTCAATAATTTGTATTCTTCCAGTTCGTTCTGTTGAGAGAGAGTTGTTCGTGTAGATATTACGCTCTTTTTATACGTGCATTGATATATAAAACCATTGTCATCTGTCATTCTGTTGCGAGTGAGTTGTTCTTGTAGATATTACGCTCTTCTCTTCGGTACGTTGTTGTCATCGATCGTCATCGTCATTCTGTTGTGGGAAGGTTGTTTTTGTTTCTTTGTGTAGATATTATGCTCTTCTCTTAGGTCATAACCATATCTCTATCACTTACTCTTTCATTATTTCCATCCCATACGCGCATTGATGGGATTCTCCTTATGCAAGTATTATAGGGGGATGATTTTGCTGATATGCGCTAGAAACTATTAGTTGTGTATTGTGTTTCTGCTTCGTCAACATGCGGATGCAGATCGAGAGAAGAAAATGAATGTACAATTTTTTTGTTACCTTTTGTATCGGTATTAAGTTACCTTAAGGTTTAAAATCAGTAACTACATACTAAATAAAGTTTTACCTTTTATTTCAATTCACAAATATACTTATTATATTGTAGTAGGAGTTGGTAGACGTTGTTTAGTTTTAAAATTAATAAATAGGTAGTTGGTGATTTCAGACAGACCCTTCCATCAAAGCCTAATATCTTCGGCGTTTACATAATTTTAATTTAACTATGAACATTAAGTACAAGTCTTGGATATAGCTAGTACCATTATTTGATATATGTATGTACAAAGGTATGTACAAACACATGTATACAGGTGTTTGTACAGAGGTATATTACATTTCCACCAAATTTTTGTGCAATCGTTTTATGTATAGAGGGAACAACCACTAAGCTCAATTTATAAAGAATATTATAGTATGTATATTAACTTCAGAATTTTTTAAAACTATTGTATAAAACTAGTATTACTTCCTACTACGTCTACGCCGGGCGGCAACAGCTAGTACAGACATATTTCTTTCTTTTTTAATAAGATCATCATTGCACATATGATATCAACAGCATAATAAATACATAATTATGAATTTACAATTATTTACAATTCCTTATAAATAAAAGTTTTCTGTTGCCATGAGTTTTTGAAAAAAAAAAAAAAAAAGCAACGCAGTATTTTTATTTTATAACAATCCCAATTCCCAAGTTGCGCTGTCACTGTCAGTTTATTTTTATTTAAATTGGAGCTGTCAATATCTAACGTTGTGAGCAAGAGCATCAATTTAAAATTTAGAAAAGGTGAATAAAATTTAAAATTTAAATAAACAAAAATGTACCAAACTGTTTTTCTTATCTCATTCTTTCGAGATTGCAAATGGCCCTTAGATTCCTTGGTTATATCCTGCCGAAAGGTGGACCAGCTAATTCACGGCTAGGGAGCATAGCCGCCATTCACGCTTTAAATAAAATAGGCAAACGTGAAGTTGTCGGTTATGGCAAAAACGGAACCACATGCTATTATGACAGGATGGATTTCCCAATGCCAGGTATACGTTTCAAGGAGCCTAACAACGAGACAAAGTGCCTACAGGCCAAGGAGCAGTGTCCCTGGAATAAGATGTCAATTCAAGAGAAGAAAGCCTTGTACCGACACTCATTTTGTCAGACCTTTTCAGAGATGAAAGCCGGCAGTGGAGAGTGGAAGCTTCATATTGGTATAGGTCTCTTGGCAATTTCTGTCGGTATATGGTATACCATAATAAACCATGCAAAGCGTAAGTAGCGGTGGATACCATATACCCGAAGAAAGATAAAAAGGATTCTTCCCTTTTTTTAGTGTACGACCCACCGCCGGAGAGCTTCAGTGAAGAAAACCAGAAGGCGCAACTGAAGCGTATGCTTCTACTGGAAAATAATCCGATTAATGGAATCTCTTCCAAGTGGGATTACGAAAAAAACAAGTGGAAGTAATTAAGATTGTTCTCTGTAAATGTTTGCTGTTCTTGAGAAAAGAATAAATGAGTTATAAAAATTAGTTGCGTTAGTGTGCCTTTGCTATTTCGATTTAAGATAGATAGACAGGAAACATTTAAGACAGAGGTTTTGTTTTAAATACAAATCTTAAACTTTGCTATTTTGATTAAACAACAAGCTGGATATCGAAATAGCAAAGTTTTGGACTTGTATTTAAAACAAAACCTCTGTCTTAAATGTTTCCTTAGAATCTACATATTTAGTGTCTATCTTAAATTACCATACTCAAATTTTAAGTTATTTGCATATCCATAATTTTTGGGGCCAGTTCCAGTTCCAGTTCCAGTTATATATTTGTAAGGCGTCTTTGTAAGGCTGCGCGTCATACCCGGGGCGCTGCGTGTAGGTGTTGATGAGGTCTTTGTAGTTTGTGAAGTCTCTCCGGATGTTGCGTTGTCAGTTGGTGATTCGGGTGGTCTTGGAGCATGGTATTGTGTTCCATTATTGGCAGGATTTTTGCTTCGGCATGAAGATGGTTTTTGTGGGACATCAGATGGCACCCTGTGATCGTCCACAGTGCCGCGTTTTGGGGTTCCCTGCTATGGATTTTAGCACATTGTTTCGGGTTCTGTCTGAGGCGAGTTCTGATGTTTGCTGAATGTGCAGAGAATGTCATCATGCTGTTGAAGGTGACGCCAAGGAGTTTTGGTTGGGCGGTGGTGGGTATACGTCGTCCTGCTATATGTATGTCAAGTACTAACTTTAGCTCCCTTGTTCAAGTGGTGAAAATGGTGGCTGAGGATTTTTCTGCCGATAATTTGAGGTTGTGGTCATTGAAGAAACTTTCCAGGACAGGGAGATAGGAGTTCAGTTTTGTGCAGAGTTCGTTTATGTTTGGACCTGTTGTGAGAACGGTGCATTCGTCGGCGTAGGAGATTAAGTTAATTCCGTCAGGTGGTGAAGGTAGTTTGGCGATATAGTAGTTGAAGAGGAGCGGCGAGAGGACACCTCCTTGGGGGACTCCTGGTTTAACTCTGCGGTGCCGTGATTTGGTGTTTCTGAGTTCGACACTGGATTGGCGGCCACATAGGTAGTTTGCCAGCCACCGTTTGTGGGTGTTGGTAAGTGGGGACTCTAAGACGTCATGTAGCAGCGTGGCATGATCCACGGTATCGAACGCTTTGGATAGGTCTAGGGCGATAGCTACTGTTCTGTGGCATGGCTGTTTTTGATTGAGTCCGTGAATGATTTGCGATGTGATTGTATTTGCAGATTGTATTTGCTCCCACGACGATCGGGTCTACGCACCGGAGCAACTCGAGGACATCAACCCCCCCGACCAAGGATCGTCTCACCTCAGCCACACTCTCTACAGAAAGGGATCGACTTAATTACTTATGATATTAAGACCATACTGTATCCAGAAGGCAGATACTTAATCACCCTTATGAATGCCGTATTTGCGAGTCACATATCACATACGAGCATACTCGGGTTTTGTAATAGGAAATAAGGTAGGTGACCCAAATAAGGCCCACCTTATAGTTTTTCGCTAGTAACTTGCAAACGCCTAAAAGAAAATTACTAAGTTGACATTAGCATAAGCCTTAGTTCAGTTATCTATATAAAAACACAGCATTTATTTGTTAAAACCCAGTTTGAAATATATTGTTTTAACATTTTTAAAAACCTTACCTTGGGCCTTATTACGAACACCTGTTCCAAATAAGGCCCATACATAATTTTGTTCAATTACTTTGGTTATCCTGCTAAAATAAGAAGTATTTTGTCATGAAACAAATAAAACAACGTAGCTTTTTATTTATATATATATATTCAGCCTTATTTTGAGATTCGTTTTCATTCGTAAGTGAGAAAAAGTCGAAGTCGTAGGTATTTTGATATTCGAAGGAATAGAGAGTTTATTTTACGAAACGAACGTTCATTCATCATTTCTATTTTGAGATTCTATTCCTTCGAAATAACTGTCATTATTCATACGTTTGCAATTTTGAATTTAAGTTTATTTCATGATTTCCTTCGTTAATGAAGTTTATTCCTTCGAATGTCAAAATACGAAAAAAATCATTCGTAGGAATAGACACAATCGAACGAATTGACTAGGTATTCATTCGAATCTCAAAATAAGGCTCATTATGTTATTATTTGTTAATACAAAACAAAAAACAAATACAGCCTTCTTGACTAGAAAGAAAAATTAATAAATTTGACTTCAATAAATGAATTTACAATAAGGAGATTATTATTAAGAATTAAATTTAGTTAGGTTAAGGGTAAATTTAAGTTTGGGTACATCCACCAGGACAATCGAATTCATCGTCACCTTGCGTTAGTCCGACGTAAAGTTCATGGTACCAAACACCACAATTTTAACACTGCCTCATATCTTTCATTCGGTCTTCTTTAGACGAGTGACAGTACTTTGCTCCGGTCTTTGCGTTTTTTTTTTTTAGCTGCGCTGATGTCTGATGACGGATTGAATGAGGTTGTAAAGCTAGAAGATGTCGATTGGCGTTTGTCCATAAATAAATCTATGGTAACCTCTTGGTCTTTGGAATTTTTCATATTCCTAATAAGGCCCGTTTATTTTTTCGGAGGGCCTTTTTAGGAACATGAAAAACTTTTCTTTACAAAAATTTTAACGATAATCTACTCCAAGAATACTTAAACCATACTAAACCTTAATTTTATATGTAATATATTTAGTGTAAAAAATAGACTTACCCGAATTATTATTTTACAATAAAATCAATTAAAAAAACCACTTTCTTATAAAAAAAGCGCGTGCGTGCACATTCACTAACTTGTATTGACTGTAAAAAAAAACAGGATTGCGTCGGATTGAATTTTCCATCGATTTTGGTGTAGACATAGGAGGCCAGAAGCATATTTAAAATATAATTCCTGTAGCTTGTCAGTTATGCCACTTTTTGCACACTGGGCCTTATTTGGACCACCTACCTTACACTAAAAACACAGACTGAATTCTTGCCGGGACACTATAGAGTCAACAAACACAGTCTGGCCATGAGAATTGCACCAGACAATGTCTGTCGAGTATGCAATGAAGACGAAGAAATAGCGTAGTGTATTCCTATACAGCCAGGGCCGGACCTTACATAGGAGCGAGTGGCGCAGCCGCGCCAGGCGCTAGAAAGCAAGAGGCGTAAAAACTAAAATAAATACTATCCAAAAAACAGATCTACTCGTTTGCTTATATGTATTTATATTCTTCACAAACAAATATTTCTCACCGTACTTCTCAAATAACAATCCACACATTTCAATCACTGTACTTTAAAAAATACACACACATTAAAATCACCAAATTTCCATTTAACATTTTATTCTCTTTCTCTGCTGCTAATTGGTATAACAGACCAGTTAGCAGAATTTTTATCTGTACCCAACTACAACCAGAGACAAACATTTCTCTGTTGCAACCATAGTAGACTCTGTTGTTTCATATTAAATATCCAGTCGACCCTTTCAGCCCATTGCCAAAAACGAAATTTTCACTGCCAACATGCTGTGGAGCAGTCTTATCATACCGCTCCATTTGCGCCTACCAAAATCCATACAAATCAACAAACATGTCGGAAGTTGTGGAGCAGGATTCAAATTCTGCGCCAAGGAAATGCGCCTATCTAAAACGATGCGAACTTCAAATTTGGTTTTGCAACCTTGTTCGATATATCAAAACGTTCGATTTGGCTGAAGAGAAAGAGAGTCAAACTCAGGTCATACGTATTAAATTTATTGTGACATTATGTATGTACAGATCGCGACAGAAAGATAGCACATTTGCTTTTTTTTTTGATCCCTTTTGCATTGTCGTGTTTTCAACCAATTAAAAAACATTTCCTTCTTATATGTTATGCATTTAATATTTAATTGATAACAAAACAAGACTACATACAAAAATGCAACCTGCGGTTACGAAAACAAAAGATATTATTCAATTCAGAACATTAGCACTTCAAGTGGTAGATAGCACTTTTTTTAAAATATTGAAAATTAGTATGTAATTTATTCAATTTTCCCTGCGTTTAATAATGCCTTGATTCTCCTTGGCTTCGATTATAGTAGATTGTACGCTTGATATATGTACATAAGTAGAAAGGAGCAAATAACTTTAGTAGTAAGAATAGTGGACCAAAATACGAAAAAGTTTAAAATTAGAGAATATTTTTTGGGATTGTTGCGAAAAAAAACAACTGGGTCTGGCTTAACTGATTTAGTTTTGAATGAACTTGCTGATTTGGATATTCTATTAGTGAATTGTAGAGGAGAAGAGTATGATAATGGTACTTATATGAGAGGGAAACATTGTGGTATGCAAGCGAGAACTAAGGTTTTGGAACCTAGAGCTTTGATGATGTTCAATGCTCTACTGATGCAGTTGCATTCTTCGATAAAGTTGAGAGTATCTATGTTTTCTATTCAAGTTCTGTAGGCAGATGGTCGGTTTAAAAAAAACATCTTAGTAGTTTGACTCTTAGGCTGCGGTTATATAGCAAGCGTGTAATACAAGCGCTTGCGCTTTAAATTAAATGCATCTTATCAGAGCATGGTGGTTATGTAACAAAATTTTACAAGCGCGAGTAAGCGCGAGCAAGGGCGAGCACGCGCTTGTAAAATTTCTGCAGTGAGTTGAATTGCAATTGCAAGCGCGAGTTAAGTCGAAAATTGATACTAACCGAAGATGGATAGTGAAAAATGAATAATCGAAGTTCGGAAATGGCGTTGTTTGTGGTTTTTTCTTTTTGTATAATTTTGTATACAGAGTTGCTAATGAATATTGCTTCATAAAAAAACCCAAATAACTTTTTTTCAATTCATATTTAGTTAATTTCAAAGCTAATTTATTTTTATTATGTTTTTTAATGACATTCTAAAATGACTGATTTGAAATGGTATCCAGTGGTTCATTACTGCCTGAAGGGTTTCTGCGGGAATTGCTTCAATTATTTTTCCATTAATTCAAAGTAAGTAAAAAAAAATCAGGTGCAGTCAAATTAAGAGACCTTGGCGGCCAACCTAAAGTTGAGTTCCTGGATATCATCCTGGATAGAGGAATGTCGCCAAATGACCGCTAAAACTCACTTTGGGCTAAAATCGCAGAGTTCAAAGCATGATAGCGACATACTTTCCAAATCCTAGTGTCACCGTCTCAATTGTCCATTTTTGTTAAATCTAAATGCCAGTCTGTAAAATAAAAATAAAAGTTCTTCCTCTAAAAATAGCGACTTGTTGTGCACTTTGCTAGACCTAAACAGAAACCGAAGCGTTAACTAGCTCAATTTTAATCGAACACATTACAAGCTTAAGCTAGCGCGTGCTCGCGTTTGTAATTGAAAACGCTTGCTCGCGCTTGTATTACACGCTTGCTACATATATAACCGCAGCCTAAGGCGCTTGCTCACGCGAGTTCGCGCTTTAAATTATCAGAGCATTTTATCTCGCACTTGCTCGCGCTTACTCGCGCTTGTAAAAATTTGTTACACAATCACCATGCTCTATAAAATGCATTTAATTTAAAACGCGAGCAAGCGCTTGTATTACGCACGCTTGCTATATAACCGCCTTAAGCAGAATAGATGCAATAAAACCACTAAAATTATACTTGGGAGATGTTTATAGGCTCTTGTTGAAATTTCAGAAAATTATGATCAAAAAGTCCAAGATATGCCTCAATCTCTTGGTAGTTAGCTAAGCGAATTTAAATTTATTTGTTGTGTTGTTATTTGGTACACAATATTAGACACAAAGCAGTATTTGCCTTAAGCTTGCAGTTGAAATTTTGTGCTCAATGAAAAAGTTTTTAGTCGAACTAAGAACTAATGACAAGTTTTTTTTTAATTTTTAGATAAGGCGAGACTTATAGCAAATGAGATGTGGAAAAGATCAAACATTTTTTAAGTTGCTTCTGGGGCGCTTATTTTTTTTCCTGCGCCAGGCGCCAACACTGTTAAAACCGGCCCTGTATACAGCAGTGCCTGCATAACAAGAACACGTCTACGTTTCCTAGTTAAACATTGGGCCAGATGACTAACATAACTGTCAGTTCGTCTGATGACTAGGCTGGGGAGCTTTAACCTGAGTACATCACAAATCACAATACATCATCCAACGTGACTGCTATACCTATCCCGACTGAACTTCTTTGCAGCCTCTTTTCTTAAATGTAATTTAATCTAGGAATGTCAGATGATCATTTTTTAGGTTATCTTTCGTGTGAATGTCATGATATGTACATACATACCCGTGTGATATTAGGACCGGATTGAAAACGAACGGAATTACAAGGGATGAATTCGGAAAAGTGCGTTAATTTCGAATTCTTCCCTTGTAATTTCGCTCGTTTTCAATCCGGTCGGTATTGATCACAGGGGTGCGGGCGATTATCTGAATTTTCTTTATCTGCTACAGTTTCTTAACAGTTTGAACCACCAAACTCAAGGCTTCTAGTACACAACACCCACATGCTCAACTATAACTCATTTATTGATCTCTCAAAAACAGCAAACATGTACAGAGGACAATCTTAATCATTTCCATTTGTTTTTTTCGTAATCCCACTTGGAAGAGATTCCATTAATCGGATTATTTTCCAGTAGAAGCATACGCTTCAGTTGCGCCTTCTGGTTTTCTTCACTGAAGCTCTCCGGCGGTGGGTCGTACACTAAAAAAAGGGAAGAATCCTTTTTATCTTTCTTCGGGTATATGGTATCCACCGCTACTTACGCTTTGCATGATTTATTATGGTATACCATATACCGATAGAAATTGCCAAGAGACCTATACCAATATGCAGCTTCCACTCTCCACTGCCGGCTTTCATCTCTGAAAAGGTCTGACAAAATGAGTGTCGGTACAAGGCTTTCTTCTCTTCAAGTGAAATTAGATTCCAGTCACACTGCTCCTTGGCTTGTAGGCACTTTGACTCATCGTTAGGCTCCTTGAAACGTATACCTGGCATTGGGAAATCCATCCTGTCATAATAGCATGTGGTGCCGTTTTTGCCATAACCGACAACATCACGTTTACCTATTTTATTCAAAGCGTGAATGGCAGCTACGCTCCCTAGCTGTGAACTAGCTGGTACACCTTTCGGCAGGACATAACCAAGGAATCTAAGGGCCATTTGAATTTAAGATGCTGGAGTTAATAGAAAAAATTTTAAGGACAATTATTTATTGATTGAGTTTATAAAAAGTGAGTGCAAAAATTCTTCTCACCTCACTTGACACTTTGACAGTTCCTAAAGTAAAAACGATAGTGACAGCGATTTTTGAAACAATTCAAAAATAACGGTGCTGCTTTGTTTTCATTTGAAAATCAATGTCAAGTGGTGATTCTTGAAATACAGTTAGAATTGGATACGATCTGTCAAATAAGGATAATATGTTGATATATGTGTAAGGGCTGTCTTATTTCAAAAGCTGTCAGCCAAAGAGGGATCGAAGAATCGACCAACAGGTGGATAAAGGCCAGGCATGCATGAAAGTCGTATTATAAAAACCACTTCAGGAGACGGTGGCGGTCACTGCAATTAGGGGGCATCCTTGGAGCATTGCTGTGGTCCCTTCTCATCGATTGATTTGCTTGCTGCAATACGCAACTCGGTCTATGAAGCCACCGGCTATGCTGATGACGTAACCATCATAGTGAGTGGCTAGATTTGGTTAGGCTTGTGGGCTGATGAGAATGGTTTTATCCTTATCATACTCATGTCCACGTGGACCCATTGTGGAACCCATAGTGTGTTCCCACCCGTGGTATTAAAGTCTGGGTTTCAACTATGCCGACGCCGCCCTATCAAATTCAAGCAGGTCAGCTGATGATACATCTGATAGCTCGTCGATGTGTTCAAAGAAGAATTTGCCCAGGGCTCTATCAGTTGACAGAGGCTAGGGCAGTGATAGAGGAAATAGGCTATTTCCTCATGTGCCTCTTCATCACCGCATCCCCTGCAGATGTCATCATCACTCAGTCGTTATTTTTCATGTGATATCCATTTACCATTAGGCCACCGCACACGAGATCAATTCTAGCGGCAGAAAACTAGTTTCGTACCATATTTCGAGCGCACACGGGATGATTTCTACCGGCAGGAAAAATTATGTACATAAATCCATTTTCCAACATATTTTGAAAGCTGTGTATGTATAAGTTTCCTACCTTGTTCAACCGCTCAAACTCGGTAGAAGATTTTCAGCCATTTCTTACCGCAGACCTCAGTCCCTTCGCCCACAAAACAGGTTTTCTGCCGGCAGAAATCATCTCGTGTGCGGTGGCCCATTGGCAATGACTTCCTGTCTTTTTGCAGGACTCTACCATCACGAGTATGATGCAATAGTTTCAGAATGGTGTAGCAGGGAAGGACTCTCAGTTAATCCCTATAAAAACGTTTTAGTACTCTTCACAAAGAAACAAATTATCTCTACAGTCGAGTATTTCAGTGAGGTCAGTTATCTTAGATATGCGCCTCAACTGAAATTCTCATCTCAACTCCATAATCGTGCAACTGAACCTTAAGAGCAAGTCGCCGGCTTTATTGTTTAATTTGTGGTCTTAACCCAAAAATTACGGGGCCTTAGTCTGGTGGCCAAAAGTAGTTGAAAAAGCTAAGAGGCTTGAGAATCTTCAACGACGGACCAACCCTAGATGCAAAAAGTCTGGTATGGTACACGGATGGATCGAAAAAGTCCTCTGGAGTTGGTGCTGGGATCCATTTGGGCCCAATACTAGAATCGATGCGCTTCTGGGAATATTTCCCAGCATGCTTTAAGCTTTAAGCTCCTACTCTTTGGACTCAAGACTGGTAAGGAGCTACTTCAATCGTATCTAAATTCCAAGTCACTCCCAATTAAGTCCAACTTTGGTGGGTGCCTGGTCACAGTAGCAATTAAGGATATGAGATTGCATATGAACTGGCCCGTTCAGGTTGAACTGCCAAACTCTCAGGCCGGGTAATTTTTTGTGGCATAAACTGGGCAACAAGTATAGTAAGTATGTAATGAAATCACTGAGGTACTTAGGACAATGTGTTTGTGGACGCATACAAAGATTTTCAAATTCATGATTCCAATATTACAGAACTATAGCAGCAGATGGTTTCAAGCAGTCGCTGTTTCCTTGGGCTAAGAAGGCAATTGAGAAGTAAGCCATCCTCAGATCAACTAATAATACTCTTTTTTAGACCATTATCATACTGAAGTATGGACCTTATCGAAAGCGAATGAAAATATCCTTGATCGCTTCGAGAGAAAAATCATTCGTAAGATATTCGGTCCTGTTTGCGTTGGTGGGTTTTGGCGGAGAAGTTTCAACCATGAAATATACGAGCTGAACAGCGACATCAACCTGGTCAAAAAACTGCGCATTTGGGCGCTTAAGATGGCTAGGACATGTAGAGCGTATGGACAGCAACGCTCCGGCTCGGAGAATCTTCGTTTCCGGTCCGGAGCAGAGCAGAGGACGAGCTCGTCTAAGGTGGCGCAGACAAGTGGAAAAATACCTCAACCAACTTGCAGTACGCAACTGGAGGTAGTTAGGACCGGGCTAGCTGGAAGGGGTTGTTGGTTGAGGCCTTGATCGACCCCGGACTGTAGCGTCACCTAAATTAATAAGTGCATAACTAAAAACAGTTTCTAGTTTCTGTTGGAGTAAACAAGATGTGTCTGTGGTAAAAATAAACCATCCCTTTGACCGGCTATTTTTTATGGACCCTGAGCACTATGGTATTTTTTCTAAAGTTAAAGGCTATTAGAGTCGGGCGCCTACTATCGTCGACATCACATTTAATTCGTTTGTTTACATAAATCATTCCGCTACAGCAATTCTCACTCCCCTTCGGGTTATAGGTCACTCCATTGTCCATTTGTTTATGATTTAATGCTAATCGATAGTGATTAGATTATCTATATCTAGATACGATTATCGTCGTCATACATATGTATTCTGAATGCACGCAACATTTACGTCAGATAAATCTACTTCCACTAAATAGATGTTCATCCAAACGGAAGTTAGTATCCACGGCCGAACAGGACATCTGTCCATTCACACACTCCATAAGCACTCACTCATTCAGATGGCAGTTAATGTGTCACTTCAGTCCCCACAAATCCCGCCTAATAACAATTTTATCATCAATTTCATTTACACACTTTGCTTAATCCGCCATGAATCGGGAGGAATGTCAACAATTGTCAAAAGCATGTCGCAAACGCTTTGCGTGGTCGAAAAATTCACAACCACCATCACAAACACCCACCGAGACATCACTTCTTTGGCGTAAATATTTGGCAATGAACTTTTGTGGTGGCGGCGCGGCAGGCGGTCGGAACCGTCAATACTTGGGGCAGAATACAAACGAAGCCGGAACTTTAACACACCACAACCGCTAGCCAAACAACAAACTTTTGCCGTTCAAACTTCCTCTTCTTCGTGTTCATTTTTGACGTCTTCCTCTTGGTCGTCCTGAGTCCATGGATGAGTAAATATTTGAAAATTAATAAACGAAATTTTCCACCGAACAAGCGGAATAAGTTAAACAGAGGAAACAACCAAAAAAAAAAAAAAACCGATCCGCTAAGCAAAGCTACAAAGAAGGGCGGAAAAGTTTCTCAAGAAGAGAAAAAAAAAACAAACAAACACAAGAGCCACTCACATCCTCGCAGGACGCAACACAGACCACAATTCGAATGCGAATTAACAGATTTATTCGATTCGATACAATATTCCCCGACCACTAGCCAAGCCACCAGCCAATGTGGTGCAATACGAGTATTGTTCCATACCATTGCCATGACCTACCGTCAGGACACTACCGAGTAGATAAATATACCTATACCCACACTCATTCACTCACCATGGGAGGGAATTCCTAAGATTTGAAACTCGAGAAGTGGCTTCCCTTGACGTGATAAAAGAAGAAGAAAACCATAACTTTGGATACCAACCGCAAGGACCACCAATTGTCTGCAAAGGATACGAGATCCTAAAAAGTTCAGACAAATCTCAGCGGGAATGATATTATTATCTACGACTTTGTGGGTGTATGTGTGTGTGTGTAGTTGAATCTAATTGAGTTATGCCTAATGAAAATCAAATAAAGTGAAAGGAGGTGGTTACTGGTTGCTGGTTGCTTGGCCAGGACGAATCGGGCTTTGTGTGCTCAAGTCGAGTGTCTTAAAAGATTTTCTTTGTTTTTATTCCTTAGATCCTGCAGGGAGTTGGATTTTCGTGTCCTTATTGTGAATTTCATGGCAGGTAGTGGGGGAGTGTCCTGTTCCTCTGCCGAAAATTGAGATGACAGAATGATTGTTTTGTCTAAATTAATATTTGATTATCGTTCAACAAAGTCCTTCACATTTGTGTGAATTGAGTGCAGTGGGAATAGAGGATAACATTTTGTGCAATGATTTTGAGTTAAATGATTTAATGTTGACATTGACATGATGAGAACGTAAGAACGGCGGTGGCCGTCCCGTCGGCGCCGCCGTATATCCCAATAAACCGAATGATTTTTCTGGGAAAAAAAAATAAAAAACAAGAAAATACTAATTTTATGAAGAGTATCGTTTAGCTGTGTGAGCGTATTAAGCGGGAAACAGAGCGTATTAACCGGTTTTTTTTCATACGAATTCTTATCAAAAAAAACCGGAGAAAAAGAGCATTAAAAGCGGGATAGCGTCTTAAGCCGATTCTACTGTAGTTATATAAAAAAGGTGTAAAAAAATGTATAGCAATTCATCAATTGAGAACGGCTCAAATTTTTTTCAGTTGTTCGTAATTGCCAGGAGAAGGTTTTTACGAAAGAAAATTTTGGGAAAACCCTCCGGAAAAGTCGGAAAATTGGAACAATCGAAATGTATGGAATTTTGTGTGCCATTGTTCCGGAATGGCCTTTCGAATGGAAAAATATAAAATTCTTAGTGGAAAACTCGTGAAATCCCGGAAAAACGCGAAAAGTTAGATTTTTTTTTTTATCGCATGATTTGATGTGATTCGTTGTGAAGCTTGGAAAATTTCGGATAATTGTGAAATTCATTGTGATAAAAGACGTTTTGCGTGCATTTTGGGTGGAGAAGTTAACGAGATAGATAATAGATGGCGCTGTGCTGCGATCAATGCCACAACTCGATAGATGGCGATATTCGTTGACTTAGGCTGTGCGCAATTCGACAGGTATCCTTTTCGCATTGTCATTTTCTACTGAGCAAATGTGCTATTTTTCTTGCTGCAATTGATTCGAGTTTTGCAAATTATTACACTGATTGCGGATAGTCGTATATCGTCAAACGCTTCCCGTCATCCCGAAATCTACTGTTGCTGATGAATTTAATGCGTCGTCTTTGTGGCGGCATGTCAAGAAGTTGAAATTGACCACGAACATGAGAGTCGCATTACAGAACGACCCATCGGCTGCTGATTTCGCGAGACAACTGCTGGCGCTTAGCAATGGCCGAATTCCTGTTGATGTTTCGACTGGATTGATATTGTTTTCATTATTCAATTTACAGCTGATGGTGGGATTGATCGCGGAATCTGAATCATCTGAAATTGTGCAACGGTATGCGGTTGTCCGTCAAGAAACTGATGAACAATGTGATTCAAGCGACGATCATCAAGGGCAAATTCAAAGGAGAAGATGTCCTTATCCCACGAATTCCGACTATTCCAACTGATCTTCCCTTCCAATTCAAGCGGATTCAGTTCCCCGTTCGATTGGCTTTTGCGATGACAATCAATAAAGCGCAAGGCCAATCGTTGGAAGTCTGTTCCCTGTTTTTCGCACGGCCAGCTGTACGTTGCCTGTTCGCGTGTTGGCAAACCGTCTTCGTTGTTTGTTTTTCCACCGGAAAACAAATCGAAAAACATTGGTTATCATATCGCTCTCTACTGATTTCGATTCCATTCAAATAAATCGCATTGATATTTGAAGTGTCTGTATTTTATTATCACTCTGGAGTTTATCTGAAGGCGTTAAATTGGGGCGAGACGAAGTTCGCCGGGTCCGCTAGTATAATACAATATATAATTATCAAAACAATAGCGCAATAGCCAAACAACTGTCAAAAGTATGATGTGTTCACAATTTTTGTTCACAAGAATCTATTCTTCTGTCGATTGAGTTACACATTAGCAAAGCCAAAATCAATCGACACAATCGACAATTGTCGTGAGCATCGCTGATCGACACTCACAATAGGGGCCATCACCTCTACAGTAGTGCGGTCGTAGTACTGACGCTCTCTTGAACAATTACATACAGTGGTAAGAAACATCCACCCCCACGTTCCATCCCAGCTCACGATTAAACTCATCAACTCATCAAAGAAGAAGTCATCGAGTGGTTTACTTATAAACAGAGGGTTAGGCTAGGAAATAAGAGATACAAAATCGTACTCCTGAAGAAGCTTCTGTGAATCTGTCGAAACAATTACTGAGACGTCACGTATAATCTTACAGATAGATTTTTAACCCTTTGGCGAGTGGCGTACATTTAAATGTACAAGTATTTCTAACGCCTATAGCATACGCGTTTATTCATTAAATCATCTTATCTCTGATGATTATACCAAAAAAACATGTCCCCATATGAGTTTTGTCTATGTGTGGGCATTTGGGTGGATTTTAATCCTCGGTTTGGCTTAATCTTTGGTAGTGGTAATAGTGCCAATCCAAATATTTAAAAAGTGGTTTATATTTTTGATAGTAATTAATGTTATTATAACGGGTAAGGCTTGAAAAATTAGATTTTTCTAATTGTAAATATATATAGTTTCCTTTCTTAGTAACATATTTGTCAGTATTTATTTGTTTATTGTTTATTGTTTATTGTTTTTTATTGTTTATTGTTTATTGTTTACTTAAATTGTTGTTAAAATTGGTGTACATTTGAATGTACATTCAGTGCCAACTCTAATGAGTATTTAAATGTCTTGTACATTATAATGTGCAATTCGGGACAAAAATAATAAATTGTAATATACTTTTTCTGCAGAAATGATGTGAGAACTTTTATTTAATGTGCTTGTGGGCTCAGACATTGAAGACGAAACCGATTTGTTGGTATCGGGATGTGAAGATAATGTAGAGAAAGAGCTGGAAGACATTGTGGTTGTGAGCCAAAAGGAATTTGCACAAAAATAATAAATTGTAATATACTTTTTATGCAGAAATGATGTGAGAACTTTTATTTAATGTGCTTGTGGGCTCAGACATTGAAGACGAAACCGATTTGTTGGTATCGGGATGTGAAGATAATGTAGAGAAAGAGCTGGAAGACATTGTGGTTGTGAGCCAAAAGGAATTTGCTCGCCCAGGTGATGCAAATGAATTGCTGAGTGAGAAAGGTTATGTCTTAGAAGACCAGGACCAGGCAAAAATCACTACATTAATTGCAGCCGTATTTGAGGAAAGTGCAGTTACTTTAAATAGTTTAGCAATAGTTCAAATAATCCATAGATTAACACATGCATCTCAGGATGTTACTGACTACACAAGGAAAGAACATATAACATTGCGAAGAAAACAATTTGTAAGTACTGATTCCATTTGGAAAAAGCGAAGAATTTTTACAAGATAACGGTATAAGTTCCTATTTGTTTTTCAAAAGAAACTTTTTCTGACGAATTATTTGAGTAATTTTCATTTGACACAAGCGTTTGACAATTAACGACTCGGG
Source organism: Brachyopa scutellaris (assembly GCA_949775065.1). NCBI lineage: Eukaryota > Metazoa > Arthropoda > Insecta > Diptera > Syrphidae > Brachyopa > Brachyopa scutellaris. The sequence continues at coordinate 79,449,113 of OX459114.1, read as the reverse complement.
ACACACAAAAATAATGGACGAAACTTTGAACCCACTTTTCCCAACGAAATCAAAAAATTGTAGTAGGTAGTTGCACATTTTAATTGGCAGTATGAAACTTGCGCGACTTAAACTTTACTGGGATCCTCTCATGTGGGCATGGGTTGATCTTCTAGACTAGATCAATATACATATGTATGTACATATTGCATAATAAGCTATTATTAAATCAAAGAAATGAACTCTGCACCCAGAGAAAAAATGAGGTAAGACCACTACGCGATATTCAGCTAGACGAAAAGTCGCCACTCACGATAGAAAAAAAGCTACGAGATCCAAAAACAATCGCAATACTAGCAAAGGAGGTTTTTTGATTTGATTTTTCTTTATAATAATACTATTCATGCTTATATTAGTTCTTTGTAAAAATATCTGCAAATAAATCGAGAAATTATTTTTTTGTTAATGTGGAGCACGAATTTTGTTTAATTGGAGCGGATTGCACCTTTAAATGTTCATTTCTAAAACACATCTTCTTGGGTGGCCGTGGCGTAGTGGTAGTCGTCGTCGCTTGTCATGCTGAAGGTTCACGGTTCGAATCCAGATGTCTTCGAAGCATTTATTTCTCACGAAATAAAAATAAGTTGATCAGTTTCAGAAGTTAATATCGAAACCTACTGCGAAGGCATAACACTGGCAGTAGGATGTTGGATATGACTGAAAAAATTGATCGCCCAAACTATAATAAGAAACATCTGGAAAAAACTCCTGTGAATTATAAGCAAGTACAAAAATAATACACAACTCTCCAGTTATCCTGGACACCACCCATAGAGTTAGTTGAAATTGAAACCTATCATCTGAGTTTCCTACCACTATGTCGATCTGTCTGTCTCTCGTTCTCGTCCTTCATGTGCTCGCGCTGTGTGTTAACATTAAAAGGGTATTCATATCCCCTTTAGCGTGTGTAGATTATAAAAAAAAAAAAAAAAATCTTCCAAAACTTTTTTTTAACTGAAAGTCTCAAAACATGATATTTGAAGCATTATTGATTTCAAAATATCAGCCACATAATTTTAATACGGTCACAATTAATTCCTGTGCCAAAGGGTTAAACCTTTGCTTTGCCAATAAAAAATCATTTACGATGATTTCCAGACTGGTCACTTCGTTTGGACGTCTAATACGCAACCTTGGACCGACTTCGATCGCAGGCATGCTACTTTCCAGTACCTTGGCATTCACGATAGTTTGAATCTGTGAACAGAGATTCGGAATTTATTCTCGTCTCAAGTTGAGACTCTGATTCGAAGATCTTCTTCACTGGAGCATTATTGTCTGTTCCATTCGCTCGATGTAGCCGAGGCAAGGAGCTTATATCTACTACTTATGCGGATGTCAGTTCTCGAATCCCATCAACAAACTAACTGAAACATATTGCGCATTCAGACAATCTAGGCCACAGCTTAATTGATTCCCGGCCATTAAGGTGAAAATTATAAGAAATGTCAGAAGGTCTATAAGTTTTTATAATAGAAAACCATTTTTATTTTGAACACACATTTTTATTAAATCAATTCAGCAAACAAACACACTTAATTATATAAGTAGTACAAAAATCACTTGAACTATCATAAGAGTTGCTTATTTAGATCCCTTGAGAGATCATAATTACATTACTGAAGATGTTCCTATCTAAATTGGCCATCGTTACCCATTCATTTTTAATAGGACAGTATTTTCTTAAACAACCGTCGACTATGGTAAAAACAATAAAACTACAATTAAATAGTGCAAATTCAGTGAAATATGGATATATGCAATTTACTGGAATAGTTTTAGTGCTGTTGTTTTTTAAATTATAACATTTAATTTGCGCTGTTGAAAGTGTAAAAAAATGATCAACTCCATTTATTGAAACTGTTGCCATTCCCCGTAGCATGTGTTCTGCACGTGACCATTTATAGGTCCACTCCTTAGTTAGTGGATCGTAGATGTCTAATATATTTTCGCCACAATATTGATCACGAGCAATACATAATGAGGAACCCTTAACACCTACAACAGGGCAACGAAGTGAAGTACTCGTTGTAGTTATGTATTCCCATTTTTCGATAAGTGGATCCCATTTCTCAATGGAATTCAAATCGGGAGCTTTGATATCAACGCCACCAACTTCATACAAGTGACCATTTAATGTGATCATCTCACGGCAACGTCTTGCCGTCAACAATGGAGGTAGTTGCGTCCATTGAAATGTTTTCAAATCAAAGCAATTAACACGATTTGTAAATTCCGTTTCCAGAGAACTGCGGCATATATATAATTTTTCATCCAGGATAGTGCTTCCGGAATGTTTACATAATTGTGGAACACCCGGGCACTGCCTATAAGACCACTTCTTCAAACCGGGCGAATAATATTTGATCATTAGATCGTCGGTACCTTCCAATCGTACGACCATAATAAGAGTGTCTTTCAAGCTCCTTCGCTTTGTCTCGTGTTTTGGTACTAATGAGTGCTTGTATGCATTGGAAACTAATTCCTCACATTTACTGGACTTGATAGCTGGTTCTACGGTACTGGTAATAAACTCGGGCTCTAGCAATGTCACGCGAAGATGCTGAAAAAGTTCTGCGAATAATTGTTCGCGATTGTTCCTATCATGTTGAATCCAGCCCCAAATAGCATGGAATACCTCCTCTTCGGAGGAAACACAGATGTTGCCACTGGAGACTAGTTTGACTAACTGATGGACATCCAATAAAAAGAATTCCTCGGTATGGCGCAACTCCATAAAGTGTTGGCAAGCAAACTCAAAAGCGAAATCATACAGGTATGAGGGGCTGTATTGCTCTGCAAAGAATACAATTCCCAGTACGTTCGAAACATCAAGCTGCTGTCGTAAGTAGTCAGAGCATTCCTCTTCTAATGGATTTATTTGCAAGAAATTCGCAGCTTTCAGAACATTTTCCACTGTATCGCTCTCAAGGTCAATCTTATTAGAGTACAAGAAACCGATGACGATTTGTAAAATATGGCCATCAATTTCATCAAATTTTAGCTCACTGCCTTCAGTTTCTTTGAAAGAGCCGCTGAACATTGCTGAAAAATATTCACTTTTCGCGGCTAGAACCAAACGATGTGCCATCACTTGGACTTCTCCACTAGCATCGGTCAGTGCGACGTCGCACGATTTCTTATCGCCAAAGAAATCGCTTTTGCAATTCTCGAATTCTGCTGAACCTTTGGAAGACATCGCGCTGTAGATTTTCTTTTTAGTAGAAATAAGTACGTGTAGGGTGTAGATACTGATGACCTTGGAAGTTTGAATTCCAATCTAATACGGCAGACTTTTACCTGCAAAGGAAAAAACTAAAATTCGGTTTTTATAAGAAATGAGCTAACCTACCAATAAAGAACGATTCCAGAAGACAAGTTCCACTCCAACAATAAATGAATGAACTTACGGGTAGCCACTGAAGTTCGGAGCAGATAATACCTGGAAATGGATTAAAAACCATTAGTTTTATATATGTTTGTAATAAGCTGGAATAAGATCAGTTAATCGATCCACACATATGTAAACAAATGATAAACAAGATATATGTGGGATAATTGTTTATTTCTCAAATGAATGGGTTTTATTTATGAGAACTAGTGAACAAATAAATATATTAAAAATGAAATAAATGTAGAATGTATAAACGATTGAAGGAACTGCGCCGTCGTGCGCTTTGCTTGAGTGTTTAGGGAGAGAGAGAGAGTGTGAGACAGTCTGTGTGAGCTACGAAACCAGAGCGTACTCGGCTGCTCGATCCCACATTCGGCCTTCCTGACTCGAAATCCACCCGGATGTCCGCCTCCATGGCTTCATTCCATCTGCTGCTGCGGTTGTTTTCTTTGGTTCCATATGATCCCCCAACTTCTTGACCTCGTACCGGTCTTATTTGTTTACTTTTGTTACCTTGTCTGGCCCCAAGAACTTCGGTTTAGCTTTAGTCCAGAACCAAACTGTGTCCTTTTCACAGCCACTAGTTGTCCGATACGGTAGTTTGCGGTTCTTTCCTCTTTCGGTTATATTCAGCTATGTTCTCCCGTTGCAGATCCTGAATGTTATATCTTGCCACTCGTCGGGTTTCTTCTCGTTCGGCATCTAACTCCTCGATCAGCTCTTGGTGGAGCATCTCTGTTAATTCGAGGTCCTATTTGCTTTTCATCTCCAGTCTGGTGAGTATTCTTAATGGTGAATACTTAGTACTTCTTGGCGGTGTGGAGTTGATGATTTTTTGCGCACCTCCCATGTGTATATACCAGTGGGGTTCTTCCCAACTCTTCGTGACATCTTCGTGAGTAATGGTGTCAACATCCTGTTGATCCGCTCCACTTGACCGTTCCCTCGTTATACGCCCGTCGTTATTACTAGATGAATTATATTATTCTCTTCGCAGTACTTCTTTAACTCGTTTGACGTAAACGCTGTTCCACTGTCCGAGATAATTCGTTTTGGATTCCCGATTCCGTCTCCGATTGCTTCTTTAAGCGGTTGACAACCTCTTCGCTGGTTGTACCCTTAGTGGAGTATAACCAAACGAACTTCACAAATGCGTCCACTACTACGAGGATGTCATTGAAGAGCCTCTTCGTTTGCTGCATTGGCCCAACGTGATCGATGTGGTAGGTTTGCAGTGGACGATCTTCTTTATCGATCGGCGCTAAAAACCTCTTCTGTTTTCCGGACTTCTTTTCAGCTGGGATGCATTCTACGCAGTAACTTACAGCAGCCCAGCCCTTAAATTTCTTGATACCTCTGGCATGAAGTAGTTTTTGGATACGAGGTCTTCCGTCTTCTTCGCTCCAAAGTGTCCTTGTCGGTGTATTATTTCCATGATTTCCTCCTCCATGGAAGCTGGTATAGCGATGAGCTCCTTGGCCGGATCCTTGTAGATCACTCCATTCTTCAGGAAGTAATCTCTGTACGTCGTGCGCCCCAAAATTTCTCGTACTGCACTTAACTGTGGGTCCAACAATTGCGCTTCACTAAGCGTAGCCACGAATTGCATTGCCATCCGACTCAGTGCGTCTTCGTGCCGCATCTGCGTTCCCGATCTGTGAACTATTTTAAAGTCAAAATCATTGAAGAATATTCCCCAGCGTGCAACTCGGTCCGACATATCCCTTTTTTCGATGTCTTCGTGAACACGTTACAATCCATTACCATTGTTATCGGCTTCCCAAACAGGTAGATTTTTCACTTTTTGAGAGCTCCGATTATCGCAAGGACTTCTAACTCGTACGAGCAGTAATTTTCATCTGGTGGTGTTGTTTTTCTGCTCATGTTTTGAACGCGATGGAACATTTGGTCTTTGCAGTCCTTTGAAGAAGAACGGCTCCGTAACCGTATTTACTGGCATCAGTATGGACCTTCGTGGTTGCCTTAGGGTCGAATAACTTGAGGACCGGCTTCTTAATGAGTGCGTTCCTTAACAGTTTGAACGATATCTGCTGCTCTGACTTCATCTTAAAAATGGTTTCCTTCTTCACAAGATCGTTCAACGGCTTTGCTACGATGTTAATCCCAAAAACCTCTGGATTGATTTCTTGTCTGTTGGCATCCAGAACAGTTGAACAGCTTTTATTTTCTCCGAAGATGGCTTCAACATCCCATCTTCGATGACGTAGCCCAGAAAGTCGATTTTCTTCCGCAGGAATTGGCACTTGCTCCATTTTATATTTAGCTTATTTGCGCTGGCTATATCTGCTACCACAACCAGATGGTCCACGTATGAAACCAAGACTCCATCACTGACTAGCTTCCGGAACACATGGTGGATGAATCGGGTGAAAACCGCCGGAGAGTTGCAAATAAATACAAAAAGGAACTTTGAGGAATTCGAATTGGCCATAATGCGTCACGAAAGAGGTATATTTCTTTAACGTCGGTTCCACTGGGACGTGAAAGAAGCCGTTGGTCAGATCCAGCATAGTAAAAAATCTACCGTGCTGCAATTTGTCGAGGACATCTTCGATGAGTGGCATTGGGAAATGATCCTTGATGATCTGCTTATTTATTCGTCGGTAGTCGCAACACATCAGATATCTCATATCCTTCTTTGGAACCAACAGCACTGCCGAGGTGAACTCGGAACTACTAGGCTGCACAATTTTATCTTTAAGTCACATCTCCACTTGCTTCTCCACTTCTTCCTTCTCGTGCTATGCCATTCTTTGCGGCCGTTGGTACAAAGGTGTTTCATCTTGGAGAATGATTTTCATTTGCACTACAACGTGCAGTTTGATTTGGAAGCTAATCTTGTCCACGACCACACATCAGCTGCAGCTGCTGATAGTACAATTCGAGGTGACAGTATATTATACCTTTTCAGCCTAAGTAGAAAGTCCTGCCTAACAATACAAACGCCGCAACCTGTGTCTACCAAAGCAGTTACTTCCATCCCATCGACCATCACGACCTTCAACGTGTGTGCCATCTTCACACTCGCCCTAGCAAGAACGACACCTGACCCCTTTGCTGTTTTTCATCTTTGATGACCTTGTTGCACTCAAATACTCGATGCCCAAACTTACTACACTTAAAGCAGTTAAGTCCTTTTGAGTACGCTCTTGCTATATGCGTAGAGTCTCCACACTTAAAACAGACCTTCCCCTCATTACCCTTGCTAACTATTCCAACGTACATGGATCCTGGATTGGAAACAGGGACCGAGGCACTTCTGATCCATTTATAGCTCCTCAGCTTCGCTTTAAGGTCTTCCAATGTGCGCGCCTTGTACAGGAACAATTTGTTAGTTTTTTCGTCCCGTAGTCCTTCTATGAAGCATTCGATTAGCGATTCCTCATCCACACTTGACCCTTGTGCACCGCCTTTCGACGAATCAACCCCTGAAGTGCCTGCACCCCCTTGTGAACTGTCCTGTCCTAGACGACCATCATCATCATCATCATCATTGATAACACACTGTTCCCCCGTGGGAATATTATTAATATCTCCGTCGCCGTTGTTGTTGTTTATGATCGGAGTCATCGCATTCGCTCCAGCGATAATGCACTGGGCGTTGGCATAATCCAGCAACCTTTTCCTCAAATCCTCCTTCTCGCCCTTACTCTCTCAGACAATCTCTCAAGTGATCCCTCTTCATCCTAGTAATATCCCTTCCCGCAAACATTATCAAAAAAAAAAATTTTAATTTTCTAAGGATAATCTATAATTTAAATTTAAATTTGCTCCGAGAGCGGGAGAAAAAAAAAGGAGTGAAAGAAATGAAATGCGAGAAAAAAATTCAAAACAAAAAAAAAAACTACCCCGTTGCGAATTTGTTGCATTCGCAGTTTCAATATTATATACCACGAGGAAAAAAATGCACACACGGTACTTACAGAGTTTGTGGAATTTGTCTTCGTTATTTGTCACTGCTACTGTTGTTGCTGCTACTTCTCCTTGTCTGCTTACTCGTCGTCGTCGTCGTCGTCGTCGTCCTCTTTGTCGTCTTCTTCTTCTTCTTCGTCTATTCTTTTCGAATGTCTTTACTCGAACATGTTTTTCGTCGGGACGATCGACAGCGATACGGTTGGCTTCACCCTCCCGTTAACCACAGTTGATTTACAACGGATTTGGTGATCACGTTGTTGTTGCAATTAAATACACCACTTTGGCCTTTAGGTTTTTTCGGAGATGAACCACGCACTATCACCTTTTAACGTCGTCGCCCTTTAATATTATTATTTTTTTTTTTTATGGTCTTTTCTTCTGTTGTTTTGACAAAACCACGTTGGGGTAAACAACGGCGATGCTGTTGACTTCGTGCTCTCGTCAACTGCCGAATAAACTACTAACGGAATTGACGTTCTCGTTGCAGCTGTACATTAGGCACGCCACTTCTAACTTGCGTTTTCTTTTTTAACGGAACCGAATCACAATCTATCGCCTCATGCGTTGACACCCTTTTATAATAACTTCTTTATGTTTTTTTCACTGTTTGTTAATGTCGTTTTCATTTAATTAGTTTGCACTACTCACTATTGCATCGAAAACCACAAAAAAGATCATCCCGACGGTGGATCTTGACGGATCCCGGTTGAGCCCCCAACTTGTGGGATAATTGTTTATTTCTCAAATGAATGGGTTTTATTTATGAGAACAAAAGGATGTAAAAACGAATGAACAAATGAATAGGTAAAAAATAAAATATATATACAATGTATAAACGATTAAACGATTGAAGGTACCGCGCCGTCGTGTGATTTGCTCGAGTGCTTAGTGACAACTGATAATTTGTGTTACGTGGAACCTTACGGGGAAAAGAATGAAAAGGGAGAGAGAGAGAGCGTGAGACTGTCTGTGTGAGGTGTGAGCTACTAATACGTCCGACCAGAGCGCAGTCGGCTGCTCGATCCCACATATATGCACTTACAAATTTTTTTTTTTTGGAATTTCGGTAGAGTGAACATGCCGCGCTGAGCTGCTTTGGTAGGTAGATTTTCATTCTTTGGTATTTCCAAAGAGTGGACATGCTGGTTGGGTAGGTAGATTTTCATTCTATGGTATTTCCGTAGACTATTTCACTGATTTTAAATCGATAATTACGCGTTGTTTCTTTCTCGATGATATCTTGAAAAATGACATGATTTGCCCAGCGAAGGAAAACAAATAAAACCTGTTTCTAGTCAAGATGTAGTTTTGGCATAAATATGTCTCGTGGAGACTCGGTGTAAAATACGCTGTACAAAAACACCCAGAGCTCGAAAATTACTCTCAAGCTTTTCAAAGGTTTTTTAATTAAGTACTCTCTGCTGTTTAGACTATGAAAAAAGATCACTTCCCAGCAGGAAAAGGTAATCTATTGGAATCGAACAGGGGATCAATCGTTAGTATAGAATATTGATTCCAGAATTCATTATTCTTAACACAGACTATGTCCTAGGAAAATAATCGATTACCTGAAAGTGTTATAAGAATGCATTATATAATTCATTCTATTGGAATCGAACAGGGAATTAATCGCCTGTATGCAATATTAATTTCAGAATTCATCATACACACAGAATTATGTCATAATCGATTACCTGAAATTTTTTAAGAATGCATTATAGAATTGATTCATTTTAATGTATTATATTAGTCATGCATTTATAATTAGTTATATAATGCATTTCTCTGACATAAAATAGAATGTTTTCGGCTTTAAATAAAAAATACACTGTTTCGTTTTAAAATATTTTATTACAAAAAACTCCAGGATAAAATTAAAAAGGAATTTAAATACAAAAAAAAAAAATATTATCTATATAATAAAAATGAAATGATGATCGTTGGTAAGCGCATATCTTGGGAACGGCTAGACCGATTTGGCTCATTTTTCTTCTCAAATGTTCGATATAGTCCGAATGATGTCCTAACGGAGGGAAAAATTCGATAGGTGGCGCTTAAGTCAAGTTATTAACAAATTCTATATTTATTGACCAAATGGACTCATGTTCAGAACATATGTTGGTTTGGTGCTAAAAGAGAAAACAACAAAATATGGACCCGATAGGTGATGCTGTAGTCAAGTTATTAGCAAATTCAATATTCATAGAAACACAGACAAGAAAAAAGTATGAAAAAAAAAATAAAAAAAATTGCTGCAAGACATACGAAGCAATCAAAACCGGTTTGGTGGTGCGATAATTCTTCTGGCAGATGATTTTCTCCAAACATTGCCAGTGGTTCCACGGTCAACACCAGCAGATGAAATTAATGCATGTTTGAAGTCGTACGTTTTGTGGACATACGTCAAGACACTCAAACTAATTATAAACATTCGTGTTGAGTTGCAGAATGACCAATCTGGAGAAATATTTTCAAAACAATTGTTGGACATTGGCAATGGGGAAATCCCAATTGACATATTGACTGGTTGTATTACATTCCCCGTCAATTTTTGCCAGTTCACCGAATCAAAGACCAAACTCATAAAAAAGGTGTTCCCAAATATTGATCGAAATTACAAAAATCATGTTTGGTTGTGCGGATGTGCTATATTAGCTTCGAAACACATTGATGTGAACGAATTGAATTTCAAGATTCAAAGTGAAATTGGTGAATTGATGACGTACAAATCGGTGGATTCCATTACTAGCCAAGATGATGTTGTCAACTATCCAACGGAATTTTTAAACTCGCTTGATTTGCCCGAATTGCCGCCGAATAATCTTCAATTGAAAGTGGGATCGATAGTCATTATGTTGCGAAATATAAATCAACCACGTCTTTGTAATGGCACCCGGCTTGCTGTGAGGAAATTAATGAATAACGTCATCGAAGTAACAATACTTAAAGGAAAATACAAAGGAGAAGACGTTTTGATACCACGCATCACAATGATTCCGACCGACATGCCATTCGACTTCAAACGCTTGCAGTTTCCGGTGCGGCTTGCATTTGCAATTACAATTAACAAATCACAACGGCAGTCATTGAGTGTTTGCGGCATTAACCTTGAAAATTCATGTTTCTCGCAATTATATGTCGCCTGTTCCTGTGTCGGAAACCCATCAGCTTTATTTGCTTACACGCCAGACAAAAGAACAAAAAATGTCGTACATATATCATAAAGCATTGCAATGAGGGAACAATAAAAGGGTAGAGCGAAGCGCACCGGGCTCAGCTAGTTATTAATAAAATAAAGACAAAACTTCACTTGCACAAAGTTTTTTTTTTGCTGATTGTTTTCGCCAATCCGTTTAGAATACATTTCTAACTTTTTTCACTCCTCGCTGTCATGCGTTGCAACACAAAATTAGTTTCTAAATATAAAACGCAAAATTTGTAGGCGACTTGGAGACGCCGACAGACAACTGCAACCGAAAAATCGTTAAATTCAAAAACACTACATACATCTACGTGGTAAACAATATGCTTTGTTATTATATGATATTACCACGTCGATTCTTTTGGAATGCATTATATTTGTCATCTATCATCTTTCTTCCTTACTTGCTTGCCGTTCTTTTTTCGCTCTTTGTCGGAGAGAAACCCTTAATTTTATTTTTTCTTAGGTTCTCGTCAATCAATGAGAGATATCAGTGAGAGAAAAAAAAGAAATCTCATTTACTGTCGTCACTTAGTTAGCAAGCAGTGCATACGGAAATGCAGATTAGTGATTAAATTAGTCATTTATTATTTAATAAACACTTATGTAATCAAGTTCAGTAGAAGTGAGTGCAAGTTTGTGACTATGGGCAAAAAATCAGACAAAACAATTAGAAACTTTTTTCAACATAATGCGAACACTGCAAAATCAAAGTGCAGTGCTTGTGATTTGGAGTTGAGTGGGCGTCATTTAACTAGCTTTTACTTCTTTACATTTTATTTTAAGCGAGAAGAGGTATAGCTTAAGTTCTAAAAACATTGAAAGCTTACTTTTAGTGAAACTTGATTCCTAAAATATTAAAATACTTCTTAATACACTATATGAGATCCCATGAAATAATGTTCTTCTATCCGATACCTAAAATACTTATTATTATTTATGTGAAATAAAGAAAACAATCTAATTCTATATACATATGTATAGAGGCCGGATTATATGCATTTGCATATTTGCATATGCATTTGCATATTTTGACCATTTTGCCCGGTTGTTGCATTTTTTTGCATATTATTGTGAAAATCTAGTGATGATGCATATTTTTGCTACAAACCTACTTGGCGGCACCACGATTTACACGGAAAAAGGTAGAGCAGACGTACATATAATCCTGTCTCTAGTTTGACAGTGTAAATAGACTCATTTCATCGACAAAGAAAGTGTTTCTTAAGGCACCTGCTTGCATTAAAGCCTTTAAAGAAAATCTGGCAAATGTGCATTTACCTTCTGAACCAGAGAAAACTCTATGGGGAACGTGGATTAAGGCTGGGCTGTTTTAAAGTGAATATTTTGAGGACATCAAAGGCACAATTACAGACTTCGATAGTACGGAGTAAATTCGATAGTAAATAATAAAAATAATAATAATAATTTTCTCAGTACCTGGGAGTATTAAAAAGCTGGAAACTCAGGGTATGGCGTAGATGGAATTTGTTGAGAATAAACAAAATACGCCGAATGAATTTCACATTGCCAGATGTATTCCCCGCTGAACTTAAGGAGAAATATGGAAAAAATTTGAGCAATAAGCCAGGCTTTGAATCTCTGTGCCAAGTAAATAGTTTTATCAATAGGACGGGTGAATTTTTGCCAGAAACGATAAGTGCTAACCTAGCACCCCAATTCAAGTACTGCCCAGTTACCTCAGTGGATGTGGAACGGTCCGTTTCCACTTACAAAAACATTTTCAGTGATCGAAGTCACAATATTGCCACCGAACATTTGGAGCAATACCTGATTGATTTACGTTGATAAAATTAACAAATAAATTTAAGAACTGCTAATTACATTCATGAATTAGAAATTGAAATCTTAAAATTAATATTTTTGTAGTTTTAAATGTTGCATATTTTGACACTTTTCATGCATATTTTAAGTATTTTTTATGCATATTTGCATGCATATTTCAAGGTTTTTATGTTGCATATAATCCGGTCTCTACATATGTATATTGAACACTTTTGATTTATTTTCGACGAAAGAGGTTTTATGTTGATCAGTTCCATTTAATTTTTATAAAAAAAAGTCAACAGAGGAGAGATATATTTGAAATTAAAAAATAATTCTCAAGCGAGGAGCGAAAAGGTGAGTTCATATAAATATATCTCTGAGCAAGACCTAAATGTCAATACCCAATGCAATATCTCTCAGAGAGAAACCAAATGAAAATAAAAATTAAGAGTTATTTTCGAGCTCTAAATACACCTGATCTTGCTGCAAACAACTAAATCAATGTAAAATTTGCATAGGAATCAAAAAATAAACATTCATTTTATCGCTGTTCAATTTATTTTTTTATTTGCTTTGAAGTGAATTAAAAAATAAACACGTGGGGTTACTTGAACTTTGTTAGATATATGTAAACGAATTGTTACTTGTTTGAAGAAGAAAGTAAAACTAAACTAAATATTGAGTGTCCATCTGTTGGCAGATAGCTGCATTTTATCTCAGATCTGTTCAAACATTCGTGGCAATTGGCAGAACAGAACTCAAAGAGCAGCGATGGGAGATTAGTAGAGCCCGACCGAACATTCGGCTTCGGCTTCGGCTTGGGCCACCTTCGGCTGAAAATTCAACCTTCGGCAAAACATTCGGCTTCGGTTAAATGAGGCCGAAGATTTTGCCGAAGCCGAATGTTGAACTTATTTTCTGTAAAAATAAAATGTTTGTTCCGATTTGCAAAAGTTGTTAATACATCGACAATAATTCTTTTGTAGAAGTGCAGTTACAAGCTGATGTGTATTTACTTATATTGAAGCTACAGTGGAAAGAGTGGAAAGTTGTTAACAATATCCTTAAAAGAGAAAAGGGTTGAGATGGTGTCTTCAAAATTGAAATGGAAAATAATCTTGTTTCGAACATGGAAGGCATTCTTAACTACAATTATTTTGTTTCTGTTGGCACTAATCTGAAACATTGTGCCCCCGAAAATAATGTGCAACCTATATCCGAACTTAGTTGATGACACTTTCCAAATTAATAGTTTCGCTTTTAAGTCTCGACAATAAATACTCATGTTCATCTGAGGGTATCACATCCGACATGTTAGGGTTTTTACGTCTGCGCTGAGAGTTGCTGAAGTTATAACTGTATTCAAAAAAGGTAATCCAAAATCCATGCGCCAATACAGAGCTATTTCGTACTCTCAACAATTTCAAAACTTTTTGAAAAAATTATGAAGGACCGATTTTTACAATATGTTATTATGAACTCACCCTTTTTTAAATATTGGCAAATGACTCATTCAACATTCGAATGCATACTATATAAAATACCGTTAATTATACGAAAAACCAATTTTGTGTAAATAATTTCTGCCGAGGAGAGACTTGCTGTTACGTTAAGGTATTCTGGACTAAACTCGCGCTTGAAATTGAAATTCAACCCACCGCAGAAAATTTAAGCTAGCTTTTATTCATCAGATTCGGCTTCGGTTTCAGCCAAAAAATGGCCTTCGGTCGGACTCTGGAGATTAGTCGATCGCGCGATTGGCCTTCAGAAATGGAGGAAATTCAGCTACATAGGTCGTTTGAGAAGACCAGAGTCCGGTGGACATTAATTGCAATGTAATGGGGGGAAAGACCAGATATTTTCTACTATTGGCACCCATGTTGCTTAGCATAAGTCAAACTTATTTTTATGAGTTTGTTTGAAGTGGGAGCGGCGTTGGATTCGTGTACTTAATCTAAATGACGAAGATTCATAGGAGCTAACAGCAGCAGAAAAAGTAGACGCCGAAGCAAAACACTTCGAGTGGCAATGGAGAAAGTGCAGACAAATTGGACAAGTCAATGTCGGAGGCTTTTGCTGCCGATTCAATTATATTGTTTACACTTTAGCGCCAACAGCGCGCGGGGTGTCGAGGTCGCGAAAATGCACCAAACATCAACGACACACGTGTTGGTATTTGTACCTTGCAATTGCAGCTGTCAATTTGTTTGTATGCGTATTTGTCATTTTATTTTCAGGTTTGACGTCCATTTCGTTTGAAAAGTTTGTGGATCCAACCAGTGCTTTAGACTTGTGTATACACCCAATATAGCAAGCGATTCTTCGAATGAGGAATTTGGACTACTTCGCGGATACTTAGGTCTATTACTGTACGCTGGTGTGTTCCGTTCGATGTCGAAGATATTTGGAATGACGATACTGGCCGCTCTGTGTTCAACGCAACGATGTCGTTGAAGAAATTCAAATGAATCATACAGTACTGACGATTTGATGACCAAAGCGACCGTATTCAATGGTTGAGAAGCGTCAAACGCTGCTTGATAAAACTACGAACTACCCATTCTGAGATGACGTGAAATAGCGCCCTACAAAATAAGATCACATAACCGTCATATGTGAAATCACGCGAGTTGATTGTAAAATTTTATGTTTCTTTTCTCAAACTCTCGAAAACTAAAATTGTATACGTTCCTCAAATACCTACTAGAATTTTTTTAGTTTCTTGTCTTATTAGCATAATAATGAAAAATTAAAATTTAAGAAAAGAAACGTATAAAATTTTAGTTTTTGAGAATTTGAGAAAATAAAACTAACAAAATCGCGCAATTTTCTTATATATTGAAATGCTCTGTAAATTGTTGTATGTTACCTTAGGTATACTAAACGCTTCTCAATAATTGAAATTATTTGAAAACGTGACTTTATTTCTATGTTGATGTGGAAACAATGCCATCCTTTTTGTTTTTATTTTTCAAAAATGATGGTCATATTTCCATGCTTGAATGTAGTTTTTTTTCCAGCTATGTACATTGGAAATAAAACCTGTGTCTAAAAACAATAACATATGTTCTAAGATTGCTGACCCATCGTGCTCACTCAGAGACTCCAATATCACTTAAACATCAACATTACCTTTCCCACGCTCCATTCTGCTGTTATATCAAATCCAATCCATACGATTCCCCAGACGTAGGATTGTATTCCATATCACAATACCACACTACACCTGGCAAATACACGGGAATCAAATTTGATGAGTTGCAGTAATGGAGATCCGAATTATATTTCCCACTATCGTTTAGTTGTAAATTAATTGAGAACAAAATCTTGTTATATAAACAGATAATTAAGCCTGTTTGGACGTACGGCATCCAATTATGGGCCTGTTCAAAAAAAAAAAACGAATATTCAAATTACTCAGACATTCCAAAATAAAGCTCTACGTGGAATAGTAAATGCCCCATCTGCAACCAGTATTTATGTATCATACTTATATCTAAACTACAGAACGTTGTTGACCAGGTTTCAGCAGCGCTTTTGGGCTATACTGTCCAATAGCCGTTGTAGGGCTTGCACAATTTTTCGCTGTACTACGAATGCTTCTGACAATCTCCGCAACTGGCTAAGAATGTCAGATATAGTATGTGCTACTGGCTTAGATTTTTCCTCGGGGTCTTCTGTTGACCTCAAAAGAGGTGCCTTTGTTTAGGCTTGGTGCCAGTGCTTGGTTGCATTTTGCATAGTGGGACCAGGGGCTCTGGCCAATGCATCTTTATCTGGGCTTTCGTTTATTTCCTCCACCGTGATCGAAATAAGGAGCTGCTTCAGATCTTTATAAATCTGTTTCACCTCTGCGGCGGTGTTGGATTGAACATAGGCCCTGGCTACACGGCCAATCCAATACCGATTCTTTTCAGTGAGACAGGTAGATTTTATGTGAGCTAAAACGAGAAGGGTTGATTTCACCAAAAGCACACCGAAAATCCGATTTGATAATAATTCTCGGTGGAAGATGCATGTTCTTGTCTCAGAGCGTTTCATTTCTCATACATTTTTTCATTTTTTTCCGACCGTCGGAGGGTTCACATCACGGAAAACTCAAAAAAAAAAACGGAGATTGTGTGTTCTGTTTTCAAAGTGTTTCCCTCAACACATTTTGTGTGTAGCCACGGGGAAATTTTCAATACCTAGTATGCCATTGACCGTGTAGCCAGGGCCATATGGTGTATCTGGTTAACGAAGTTTTTCATCTTCCCGTGGTTCTGTGCAAATTCTAGCCAAAGATTTTCTAGAATCTGCAATTTCTTCGTTTTGTACTCGGTCGTTTTTCTCCCAGGACCATCTTTACTGATGTTGGTTTGAAGCTTCAAGAGTTCCTCCGTTGTGGCCTTTGGTCTGCTCACGATCTTGAATGCTTTAATTTCGTCCATGTCGAAATTCCAGCAGGCGATGAAATCTCAGCGAAAAATCCAACGAATGTGCAATAGGTATATTTGAATTTTTGTTGAAGTGCTGCAAATCCGGCAATACTTCGGCGAAAAGCGTGCTTAAAATACTTATATCAGTGTTTGAAGCCCTGGTCAAGGCTTATGGATATTGTGATTTGCCCCTTACTACTGGTGGGGGGAAGGAAGATCACTTCTTGTACTTAATCAACCAGTGTTTGAAGCCCTGGTTTACGCTTGTTTGTTTGCTTGAGATTCGCAGAAGCAGGATCTCGTGGGGGTCACCAAAATGAATAGATCTCCTTTGATCTAATTAAAACAAGTGGATTCCTTTAATTCTTTTTTTTTTTTTTTTGTTACGAAGGTGACAATCTCAAAAGACACTATGGTGGTATTCGATTACCATAGTAGTGTGGGACTTGAACACCCCTAAAAACACCTCCCTTATCAGCACCAATCTAAGATCGACAAATGATTTTTCTGTCTTTGTTAATGATCTCATTGGGGAAAGTTTTTATATTCAAAATAAATTCCCATAGCATTTAATCCATCAGCTCGTGAGGCTTCGTTCTTCTTAATCTCCGAATGTTTTTGCGTACATTTAAGATGGCCTCTATTTCGGAGTTTACATATGATTGCAGTCTTTGATTGTGCAATATAGCGTGCTTTTTAACTACTTCGGAGACCGTTTCAATTTGCAGGTCACGGTGTAAGCCGTTGTTTCATATATACTATACATTTGAAATGTGGCCTTATTGCGTAGGGCGCAATTTCACGTCACCGCATTCTGAATATTTTGACACACCTAGAAGTAAAAAACAAAGAAACTCTATTAAAAAAGCCGATCACCCCTATTGAAACACCCTTTAGCTGTGGCGGAGTAAAGTTTGAAATTAGCTTCTATTTGAAACTCCCAAACCCACTGAAAGCCGTTGACAGAGTGAATGTGTGTGCTTTCGAATTAAAGAGAAATGAGTACCTACTCCCGCTCTTCGTTCGATTGGTAGAAAGGAATAACGTGTATCCAATCGCTGGCATCAGCATAACCATCACGTAAACGAATGCAAATACGTACGTACAGAAGTCGAATTTAGAAATCCATCCAGAGTACGTACGGATGATGCCCTTAAACAAAGTGGATACAGTGATGGCTATCCTTTTCAGTAAGGCGATTGGAGAATGTAGTCGTTTGCAGAAAAAAATTCACGTAATCGTGAAATTCAAATGCCAATCTTTCACCGGAACTGCAGTGCCTGGAAATATTCTCTCCTTTTCGGTAAAAGGAAGTGATTAAACGAACGGTACCCACATCCAAGTGGATACCTGAATATTAAACTAAAATTCTCTCTGCCAAAATCGCCTGTACCGCGCGCCGCCCAACACTTAATTGCATTTTAATTGCGTCCAAATTAAAAGCAATTATTCATTCGCATATCGAGGTCTTCTAGCACCCAGCTCCAGAGTCACACAACCTAACTTTCAGGTGGAAACGAATGTGCGCATACACACACACACACACATTAGCATTCCTAAGGATAATTAAATATTCCCACTAACTTAACGAATGACTCTGGTGACCAAAGTGACGTTCAGTGAATTTTTTTTATTGGCTACCATCCTGCGGTTATGTTTCAGCCAAAAAAGGGGAATCCCCTGAAAACCCCACCACCGATGATATTCTGTTAGAAAAACAATTATCAACATTCTAAAACAAAAATTACTGCAACCTAATTGAATTGAATGTGAATGGGTGTTGCATAGCAGTTTTTATAGACCATCCCTCTCCGGCGCAATTGAATTTAGCTATATAGCATCGTCCTCTATGGAGTGCCCAAAGCGATTTACTACTCGTATGTGTATGTGCGCGCCAACTCTCTCTCTCTGTGTTGAAATTAAATGGAATTAAAATTTTATTGAGGATGCAGACGCCAGACTAAAATTCGCAATTAGATTGTTTGCGAGTCTATTGCAGCCATTAAGTGAATTATATATGTATGCGGTGGTGCAGGACGTTTGAGGCGGAACGCGCCAGCCGCCGACATTAAATTCGCTTAGATAATTTGAGCAGATTATTGTTTTTATTAATTATTCTAATAGATTGCGTGAAAAATGATTCCACCAGGGACCTTGGGGATCATATTGCTGTTTTTATTTTAACAGTGACAGCACGGAAAACACCATTGAAAGGGGACGAGAATTAAAGTGTAATTTTATTATGTACACAAAACGTAAATGCATACATGTGTATGAAGCTTATTATTGCCGGTAATGTTCACTTTGGTGCCAAAGGGACTAGTTGCCAATGGAGTTTAAGCAATTAAAAAACGAAAACTTACTCTAATACCGTAGGGCGATTCCCAAGAGTACTTTATATCTTTTTATGACCTATTGTGAACAAGCCATTGTATAAATTGCCACCAGGTGGACATTTGAATTTTAAGTGACAAAGATGAGCGACAATTTTGATTTACCTACTCAGGGAGATGCAATTTCTATTGCTGGACCTTGAAAGCCATATGCAGGGTTAGGATTTTGTTGAGCTAAAAAAGTAAAAAAAGGCAAAACAAAAGACTTAAAAAGGCAAAAAAAAGGCATTTATTAAAAAACAAGAAAAAGGAACGTAAATGCACATTCAATTATAGTAGCATTGAACTACCAAAATCTTTTTGAAATTTTCTGGTAATAATCTTCTCCGGTTGTCCCTTAGAAGTGGCTTGGAGGAGCTAAATGACCTTTCTACTTCAACTGCAACGAGTCGAGCCCATTTCAAGCTTTCAACATTATTTACATCAGTGTTTGACGGTACTTGCTAGAAAATATTTTTCAATTTCAATTTTTCAGTAGAGGGGAAAAACTAAATAAACCTTCTATGTACTATGTCACATACAGTTAGGCTGCTTTGCACTGCGTTTTTTAACCATTTGTGTGTGCAATAGACCGATACAGCTTTTACCAAACATGATGTATAAAATTTGCAATCGAATGATGTCGATACCTTCCCGCAAGAATGTATTAAGCGACATTTTTTCTGAAAATGACTTTTTGATTTATTCTTATATTTTGTACTAAGCGGCATGTTTTGGTCTGGGTTTGACTGCTCTAGCAGGTACACAAAATGAGCTAGAGAGAAAATGATATTGTAGTAACCGACAAGTTTGCCCAGTAGAATAATAATGCTCCCTGAAATTTGTACTATCCAGCCAAAATAATTATACTAAGCGCCATGTTAGTAAAGCTAGTTGTCGTGTGCAACAAAATGTTCCGACAAATTTTGTTGCATGGCGTTTAGTTTAACCGAAATTATCGCTTAGAACACTGGCCCAACTAAACGTTGGTCTATTTTTTGTCGCATAAAATAATTTTTGTCCACACATAAATTCTTTGTTTTGAATGGATGGCCTACTGTTGACTTGCGATTTCTCTCGTCAGTTGCTTGGGCAGTTGTTTAGGTTATTTTCAAATGTTTTCTTAACTTTGTTATTAAAATGAAATTTAAAAATGAACTAAACGACAAAATAATTTTTAATGTTGTATTTTTTGTGACCATTTCAATGATTTAAGCGCCATTTACTATTGTATCATGCGACATTGTCTTGACTGCACAAATGTATTAACCTATTTTCTACCGCGCTGCAAAAATTATTAAAGTTCTTTGTGTAAAGTATACTTTTTTAGTAATTGGTGCCCTCTGATTCCAAATCTGTTATCAAAAAAATGGAGCTTATCCCATACCATGGAAAATTTTCCCACCAAGTTACAACGTGCTTCCCATTTCTATTGTGTTTTCAACAGTAGTGAATTTGTTTTGTGCGGGTTTATATTATTTTTACAATTTGACGGCTTTTAATCCTTTATTTCATGATCTTATGTATGATTCTAAGAACCAGATCACTCTTTGTCGCTGGCAAGATTGCTACAAACTACGACCAGATTCTGCCACTCCACTCTGTTCGACGTTGGAAAAAAGCAAATAAAGCTTCTAAGAAAGGGCCGGCAGAAGAAGGAAATTTTGTCAACGTCGATCAGCCTGCTGTGCTTCGCAGCTATAACAATGGGATGGGTGGCGTTGATCTTCTCGATAACGCCATTCAAAATTATCCAGTCAACATCCGTGGAAAGAAATGGTACTGGCCACTTTGGGTAAACACCCTTAATTCTTCATCTGCGAACGCTAGGAAACTTCACTGCATAGTCAGAAACAATTCAAGTTTTCCAGCACTGAGTCTTTTTTTCTGACCGATGATGAAGAAGGAATGGAAGTGGATAATGATCTTAATTTTCGGAATCCACGCAATTTACCAAAAGTAGTTGGTAAACACCTCATTGTCTGTCAGCCAGAAGGAAAATATCGTCGATGCCAGTTGAAAGGGTGTAGCAAACCTACGATTTGGATGTGCAAGAAATGTGCCAAGCATATGCACGCGCATTGTTTCAAAGCTTTCAATGCAAAATGATTTTATAATTTTTTATTTTCTTTGCATTATCTTTCTCTTAATCATCAATAAATATAAAAAATCAATAAACAATATTCTTTTTACCTAAATAATCTTGTCTATTCACTTATATTATGATTCATTAATTTTCATGGGATTTTTGTATATGGGATAAGCCCCAACGTTCGATTAATCGAACACTAATTTTGCCTCATACCTGTGCTATTCAGGTGGTGTCTGGTGTTAATTTTTTGATTGTAAAAGATAGCTTTAGCTTTTGACTATAAAACCTCATCATTACTTTTTTTTTCTTCTGTAATTATATATTTTTTATATAATTTACTAGAAAGGCTTATGATTAAGGTATTTTTTAAACAACCCCCCGCAATTACGGGGGGGGGGGGTGTTGTAAATATTATTTTTTTAAAAACCAATAATCACAGTAATATATGATATTAACTATATTACTGATATTACTTACCTTCACAATGAAAAAAAATAATTAAAAAATGACAAATTTTACGTTCGATTAATCGAACACCAGTCGAAAATGGGCTAAGCGACAAAAACTTCTTATCTGATTAAATTTTTGGTTTTGCAAATAGCTATCTCAAGTTTTTTGTGTTGAAAATCCCTTTCAAAATCTGTCTAATTCGTTTAAATACACAAGTAAATAACTGAGCAAGAAGTTTTTATCGTTTCTTGTAAAATTTTGAAAATGTCGCTTAATACATTCTTGCGGGAAGGTATCGATGTATTTATCTCATTTTGACCAAATTTTGTCTTATACTCGTTCTACCGCCCAACATAGATTTCTCGGAATACGTGTAGGTACGTGCATATTGATGAATGCACAGAAGCAATAAAAATGTTCAAACCAAATCGGGTAGATATGCACAAACATACATCAAACATATAAAGATCAGTAATCGCAGGGCAGGGACACTTTTGGTGGCGGCAATGCTGTTAATATGTATTTTTTATAAAGCGTAGCAACGCACGCAGGGTAATCGCTTGTGTACGATATTTCCATGCTGACTCCCCCCACAGACTAGACGTTTTAAATTGTAATGTATCTAGGAATGTAACTATGCGTATTACGTACATATGTTATTGTGAGGAAGAAGCATAATGTTTGCACAGATGAACATGCATACATACGAGCATTATTTTCTTAGCGAACAAACTTTGAGAAAAAAGCAAAATATGCAAAAAATGCAGCAAAAGGCAACACCGGCAAAAAAGGCAAAAAAGACAATAATGGTATAAAAAGGCAAAATAAAATACATATATTTGGAATCAGGAGGATATGAAACGTGTTTGTGTAAAGTCGATACTATCTTCCGACTACGTAAGCAAAAAAAAGAGGCAAAGTTAGCAAAATCCTATCCCTGGTCAAATGGTTAGATATGCTTTAATAGAGGAAAAAATTACTAAAAGATGTGAGTCTCTTTCTTTCAACAATGTCATTGAATCTTTAAAAGAAACACCTTTAACTTTAAATCTATTTAAATTTATGTATTTAATTATTTCAATTTATTTAAATTTAAATTTATTTAATTTAAACTTAAACTTTAAATAAATGAAGTGTTACGGTCAAGTAAACTGATACCGGGAAGATCCCGCTCTGTTCTGAATAAATAGACGATCGTATGGCGATCGGGTTTTCCCGTGATGATGAGTGAAAGTATTTGCGCAACTGAGTTGGTAGGTAGTCAATAGATAATGAATAGGGATACCCAGAGTGAATAAGTTTTATGAACGATATCGTTAGGACAAAGAAAACAACGCTGAGCAAAGATAGGATGCCGACAAGCAGACAGTAATTAGCATGGTGAGATAGTCGTCTGCCGAAATAACAATGCATTCCTACAACGAGTAAGATAAGAGTGTAAGGTTGAAGAGATAAAAGGGGGTAGCTCTCAGCGGCGCGAGATCAACTGACATCATGCATAACGAAGCGACACCATTCTACATAATCGCCGACAACACATATTACTGGGGACGAATCCCTGTAATATCTATTTTCTAAAATTCCTATTAACAAAAAATCATTTATATTTTCATGTATGTTAATTATTAAGAATACGTCATGTAATAGATTAAGAGTAGTCAATGATATTGTTTTGAAGAATAATTATAAATTAGCCATAAGATATACGTTGGGCCCTTAATGTTGAGCCAACATTTTCAATTTAATTTTAAATCTAGTTTGAAGTTAATTTGTATATAAAACGTTTGAATAAAATAATTTCTTAATCTAAAAAAAGAAAATAATTCGGCGCGAAATCAATTCGCTACCGGACACCATCACGGGTTGACGTTCAAGTGTGAATTACTAAATATATTTTGAAGATTCGAAGTAGTTTATAGAAAAGCTTAGATTACTAGCTGTCAATGACGTTATGTCTTATCGCCCAAAACCATAACGCCGAAACTGAAAAATGTCATAATGCCCAAAAAATTGGTAAACAAATTGTTGCTGTAAAATTCACGTTAATTTGGTTGATGTGACATTGGTTTCGGGGGTAATGGCATTATTTTCGCTTCAAATGGCGTTGGATCTTAACGCCAAAGGTCAAAACGTTCAAATAAATAAATGTCATAGCGCCCAAAATCCGGCACATTACCCAAAATGTCAAGAATTAAAACGTCGCGTCGCAAAGCCCAAATGTAATGATAAATGGCCCAACATATTCCTTGAAAAACAAATTTTTACCTTAGCCAGATTTTTAAAACAAATGACATTAAGCCCAAATTTTATTTCGGCGCATTTTGGAATACTCTTAACTTGTTACAGTATTCTGATTACTATAAAAAATAAAGAACATAAAGCACATTTCAAAAAAATATATTCTGAGGACGCGACGCGCCGCAACCGTAGCGCGTGATGAAGCGCGCCGTATTTTGGGTGATATCGAGCAAAAGTATATTATCTTATGATAAAAACGTCATAACCTCCGAAAGCTATGTCATAACGCCCAAATTTAGCAACAAAAAAATATCTTGGGCGCTATGACATTTTAAGATTTGGGCGTTATGACATTAGACAATTACTTTGGGCGATATGTCATTCCATTTGGGCTTTGCGATGTTTTACACATTGGAATTTTGGGCGATGTGCCGGTTTTTGGGCTTTATGATATTTTCCAATTTGGGCGTTATGGTTTTTGGCGATAACACCTAACGCCGCTGTCAATATATTAGACTCAAAAATCTATGACTCGGTCCGAGATATTGTCGAATTTCTATACCGATTTTTTTTTGCTTTTTTTTAACCAATTTTCTTGAAAATCGCATTTATCTCGGGAAAGTGTGCTTTTAAATTTTTTTTACTGTTATTATTTTGATGGGCCATAATGTCACCTACAAATTCGCCGTAAAAAGTTTTTACCTATTGCTTACAGTTTTGTCGGTATAAGGTTAATTTAATTACAAAGACCTTGAAAAAACAGGGGGACTAAAATCTCGAACGAAAAAAATCTTGAAAATAAATTTGATAAATCTCGAAAGCAAGAATCTCGAATTGACAAAATCTAGAAAGTACAAATAACTCGAAAGACGGTAGGTGTATTTCGAAATTTTTGGGACCCAAATGGGACATCTGCCAAATAGTAAAAGTGGGGGAAAATCCTCTCTTTTTCTTTTTTAACTATTTAATATTTTTACGAAAAACTAATTTTCTTTTTTTTTTTGCTAACAAATAGTGATTGACATTTCACAAATTGTCAGTTTGCTGTTTGCTAGTGATGTCGCTCAATCACGCCAAGAAAAAGTTGTAGCACGAAAAATTTGGCTCTCTCTTCTCTTAATTTTTGACAGTTAGAAGTAATTTTACGTAAAATTACAGGTTACCCAACAGACCTATTATCTCGAAAAAAATCTCGAAAAATTTTTTAAAATCTTTTCATTTTACTGCAAAAGAATGTAATAAAAACGGGTCAAAAATGTAAACTTTGTAACTTTTATGAAAATAATAAGAATTTAACAATCTTTTTACAACAAAAAAATAGTTTTTTTCTTCAAATTTACTGTTGTAGTACTATACTGTTTTGACTTTAACTTCTGCCTGAAAAATGCTGAAGGTATCCGAGAGTCTTAAGGACACCTTTAGGTCTGGTTCTACACAATAGATACCATGCCACTATGTGCTGAAAAACTGTGTTATTCGCGCAGGGTACAAGGTTTCATAATGTGTGTTAAAATCAAGTGTGATGAGGGTATCCTCTGTTCTTATTGGATTATCCATTTGGATTTCTGTAAGAATAGTAACAGTGTCCTTTGTCGCTATTCTTGAAAAGATCTAGGTTGCCTCAACTGCAGATCGAAAGGCAGCAGGTAGAGGAACATGTGAAGTGACGCCGCGGGTGTTGTGCAAAAACCTGGCCAAAAGTCAATTTTCTGAAAAGCAAAATTAACAACTAAATGCTTAGTATAACGGGTACTAGATACACATGGGTCAATATGCTGTACTTGTTTTGCTTTTTGTCGATCGTGTATCGTGATAAAATGAGTTCAAAGTTGCCACTTTTTCAGCTAAATACCCCTATGCGGGGCGCATGTGATGTCAATACCAGCTGTTCTCTGTACCGCCGCTAATCTTTCGTTTTCTTGTTAGTAGCACCCTTCCACCAGACTAGTGCACCGTACGTAAGTATGTGTCTGACTATAATGACGTGTAGCCAGTGCATCATTGCCGGTTTGAGGCCCCATGTTTTATCAACCGCTCTTTAGCAAATAAAGAGTGCATTAAAAGCTTTCCTCATTCTTTCTTGAGTATTCAAGCTCCAGTTTAGTTTCCTATTGAAATAAGTTTCAAGATATTCCGCTTACTCCGAGAGCGTTAGCTCATTTCCGTCTAGACTAATTCCTCGTGATAACGTTAGCATTTGCTTAGAAGGAATCTATTTGATGATCTTGCCTTTCTTCCAGCTTTCCAACGATCTCCATTCTTCTACCAGCCAGTGCCGGACATTGACACATTATATGTGCCGGTGATTCAACTTCCTCTAAGCATAGTTTACAGGCATCATCTTATATAATGTACATACATGACCTGTAGATAATGCTCCTTTCCATTTCAATGTTCCTCAACTGATACTTAGAAGGTTTCTCCGAGTAGGGTAACTCGGTAACTTTATTGCCATTTTAGCCTGTCTAGCAGCGTCGGGTGCGGTAAGTACTTAGATGGGTGACCGCTTTGAAATACCGCGGAGTAGGGGAGAACCGATAATAATCGACTTCATGTGGTAACACAATGGACCTGCTTAACTGTATAAGTGAATCCAACCAAAATGATGGGGATAGCCACCTTAACCTAACCTAACCTAACCTAACCTAGCCTATCTATATCGTTCCACGTTGACCATCACCCCAGATGTTCTGCTGTGCCCCATTCGTTGGTTAGGTTCCCTATCATTCCTACTAATTGAGGAAAATTGATTCGGTTTAGGTTGAATCCTGTTTTGAAATGGAGTCCGCCTTTTCAATATCCTTGATGCCGATGTGTCTTTGTATCCAAAGCAGTATTAAACTTCACTCATTGATCTTCTGTACACATGCCAATGACAATCATGTTGTACTGTTGATCTGCTTCAAATATCTGATCGCCGCCTGACTGTTCTATGCTAAAAGAAGCTTCCTTCCTCCACCTGACCATCTAGCAAGTAATCGAAGGCAGACAGCACCTTGGTATACTCTATTTCCACAGGCTCACATGACCAGATAATTCTAGTTTCTCTGAGTAGCTACTAGCTACCTACAGCTCCTTCGTGCTCCTCGGCCCACCATATAACGGGGGCGTAGGTTTTAATAGGTCTAACCAGCATGTGGTCTCCAAACAAGTCACTCTAATTTCAGATATCAGTGGTATTCGAAACGCTTTTAGAACGCCATTTCCAGCCGTAAAAAAAACAACTACATCGTTAGATTTAATTTTGCTCGTCGAATTGACAGTTACATTCTAGGTACATACCTCCTTCGAAAACATCGTAATGCCTAAGTACACAGCAAATGTCGCAATATAATTCCCCAAGAAATAGAAAGAACAACGAAAAACCTCCAAATCTCAGCCAATAAAGATCATCTGGTTAAGCAATTAACCGCACTTATTATTATTATATCTCCAACAATCACGGCCAAGTCGGATGTCGACCACTAAATTGCCTAATTGCAAAAGTTTTAATTGTTAATTTCCATCGCCCCAGAAAGAGAACGCAAGTGAGTCCTCCTCGCCTCGAAAACCAGGAAAAAAACTAAACAAGAAACAAAAACGTTCATCACATCGCTTCTTCTACGGATGCGGGTTTGCCTCCTCGCCTGTGCCACTTTTTCTGTTGGTTTATCCTGGCATTTCCTCCAACCAAAAATCGAGTTATTAATTCTTAATTCATCCTGTTTTTGGGCTAATCGCTATTTCGCTGCAGCAATGTGGCGGCAAAATACGACCAAAACAACGCTACAAGTTCGTGGATCGTGACCTTTTGGTCCGTCGGCGTCGCATCTCGTCGTTGTAAGGAACAGAAAAACGGATTTCCACTACAATTTACAGGATGAAAATATTTTTCCATCTGATTAAAAATAAACTCGTTAAGATAAGGAAGGAACAATCTTGCCGAGTAAAACGGGGATGTGGAAGATTTTGAATTTGAACACAAAAAACAAAAAACAAAAAATAAAAACACCCAAAATGGTTTTGTCGTTTTGTGACTGTTTAAAGTTAAATTTTCATTTCCCGTTCTAATTTTAGCGTGACTTCTTTATTGCAATTTATTTAAGATATTTTCAGGTCACATTTTTTTAGTTCAGCCCCGAACTGTCAATTATATTTATAACTAGCTGGCCCGTGCTCGCTTTGCTTCGCCTGTCTGCCACATTTATGGGATGTAGTTGATGTAATTTTGATCTACTTTGTTGTCCTATTAGACCAAGAACCCGCAGTAATTTTTGGTTGCGAAAGGTAACCAAGACATATGTACATACATATTAATATGCAGCCTCGATGAAAGAGATCTCAAATCAAACCGTCTGGTAGCGCAATATGGTGGCTGCTAAAGAGAGTAACAATACAACAACTCTTATCTCGATTCCTCCGATGAATCCAAAGATAAAGAGGAATATAGGGTGTCCCAGTTTAGAGGTAGATCTAATCCGTTAACTATAGATTCCTGAAGTTCTAGCGAACAAAAAATCGTACGACAGGGGGGCTTTTTTTCACCCCCCTCCAAACTATAGCCAATCTAAGTAAGGGACCTACGATTTGGTGGTAAGACCACTTTAAATGATGTTGCTTCTGAACTACTTCAGATACAAAAACAGTTTTGTACATTTTGGAGAGGCAATCAGAAGCGCATACAAAATTTTGAAGACTTTATGTAGGTCCATACATGTATGCAGCCAAAAAAAAGTATGGCTTCTTAAACTGAAAATTATGAAAATTTGTTGTTCCAATACTTTAAATGTATTTTTCTCAAAACTTTTACTTGAAAAAAATTATTTTATACTAAACTGTTATCTTTGCCGCATTCTCTACAAATTATGTTAAACAACTTTTTCACGTGCAAAAGTGATATGATAATAAAAGCCATTTTTTAACACATAAAAATTATAAAAAAAAAACTATGGAAAACAATACATATTTCATATTGAAAGCCGAATTTTCGTTCGGCTAAATGGCAGCGCAATGTTCTCATGTGGAGCATTTTGCTGACCACTTGCTGTATCAGTTTTATGTAATCGATGCAATCTCGATAATTATGCATTTCGACTTATTCGCGCAATATCAGACCGATTTGATCGCTTAGTCATGTTCGCAAAAAAATTGACTATATTTCACTTTGAAATACAATTGCCAACTAAATGATAAAAGATAAAACAGAACAGATAAAGAATGCTGCAAAAAAAATAGAACTAACTCAATTCCAATCCAACTCAATAATTAAAGTTCCACTCAAGTATAACACACGGAACACGAATATACGAATACAACACACGCCTCTACAAAACTTCACCATGCTGCAATGCAACTCAACTAACTTTTGTAGTGTACGCACACACATGAACATAATGTTCATAAAACAAAAACAAAAAAATACGCACTGACAAAACCTTTGCGCTCGAGCGCTCCGCTGAGCAGAGCAGACACATATACAAACACAATACACACATCCATTCCACTCAGATTTAACACGCATTTAGGAGAAATGAGAAAGAAAAATTAGGTACGAAGAGAGTGCGAAAGAAAACTAAAAAAAGTAAACACCACTGGGATCAAGTGCTGCCAGACTTTTTTCAAGAAAAATAACACATGATGGATGAAAATTTACCATTCCCACCAAAAATTGTCCACACAAGTAGAAAGTGACTTTCGAAGTCAACAGAGTACCACAAAAATCACGAAATGGAATGAAAATAAGACCACTAACGAAAGAACAACATTTTATATCAACTCTAATTTAAAAAAAAAAAACTGCTCGGTAAATTATTATCCTTTTAAAAATTCAAAATATGTATTAAAAGTGATAACAAAACAAACAAAAAATATTTACTTCAGTACATGCAATATATGTATGTAATGTACATATCTAAATAAACAATGAATACCACGACATAGAAATAAAAAAGGAATATAGTTTAGTTATGCGATGACTTGGATTCGCATCATCGGCTGGGACCAGTTTCAGCCAACTCGTAAACTCCACAATTTCCAACAAGCTCGATTGGAATTGTTTCTTCTTGTTGTTTTCAGCTCCTTTTTACATATTTGCAAACGCAGCAATAGTAGATCGCTACGCAATCAATCACCAATTACGTGAGATCGGTGAAATTACTTCAAGTTATGGGATGAATTCATTGCTGACTATTGCAGTGAAAATTAGTGAGGAGACGAATTTGTCAATAGAATTTCCCTTTTTTGTATGAAAAACGGAAAATATTACCTTTTTACCATATCACAAAAATTTTAGTTGAAATTTACCACAAAAAGGTAAATTTACCACGATCTGGCAGCACTGCAGTGGGATGGGATTGGTTTCAGAACATTGATCAATTCACAAATTAATAAAAAATGACATTTTGCAAAGATATTATTAATATTGCTCACCTTTTAGAGCACGTAGAAATATAATTTTGGACTTAAAAGATGCGTATTTTAAAGCTCTTAAAACTGATCTGAATTCCAACAACATAGACGAAGGAGAAGTTTACTTTTTTTAGGTTCATAGTCTAATTATTGAATTTCTTGGTTTTCGCACTAAAAATCAGATGTTTTTTTATGCACGAATCTGCCCCTTATCAAAACCTAATCAACACAAAAAAAAAATTATCAAAATCCGTTCAGCCGTTTGGTGTGTAGGTCCATGCAAAGGAATTTTCACTTTGTTTTATATTAGGCGTGTTTTTTTTCAAATCTATATAGGCTTAGCGGAAAATGAGAAAAAAAACGCTGAACAGTGACTTGGCAGGACTATGCTAATTGACGTTTGACAGTTTCACATCGGCATTGATTTCATTGAAAGTAAGGCCGGTAGTTATCAAGCGCTCATTAATAAGTTGGTGGATAGAATTTTTTTTCGTCAAATTTAATTCAATTAAATAGTAAAATAAGGAAAATGTTCACTTAATTCATTATAATTTTCTTTTCCTTGTCAGATAAATTCATATTTCTTTCTTTTCTACACATTTTAAAATGAACAGAAATAATTTAAATTTGAAATGACAGCTGAGTTCGGTTGATAGCTACCGGCCTTAATATTTCTCCCTCACTTTCATGTCATATTTGACATTTCGATAAAATTTTCGATAACTATCGACGAAAAACAGTTTGGTAGCACATTTTTCTATCCAGGCTAAGCACCTAAGACTGGATAATTATCCAGGTTTCGTAAGCCTATATAGGCTTAGTTGTTAGTGTAATTAACATGGAAATAATTTCCTAAGCCTATATAGCTTTGAAAAAAAACACGCCTATTATTAGGGATACCTTGTATGTATGTATATTCTCATTAATATCTGTTGATTGTTATATCAGCCGTGTTTTTTTTAATGTGAGTGCATACTCACTTTTGGAATCATAAAAAAACGGGTATACTCACTTCACTCTTATACTCACTTTTTGTACAGCTGTTTTGTGATTTTCAAATTGTCACATTTCCATAAATTCAAATGTCAAATTAAATTGTTTATCTTAATTTTCCAATGTTTTGATGGTCAATGGTTTGAAAAGTTTCAATTTGCAAATACATACATATTTACATTTTTGACTTTTGTTTCATATTTTTTGCTTGATATCTAAGGAGGAGGCTACGTTCATAAGCACAGGCACACCCCCCTTTTTTTGTTTTTTGTTTTATAATTCACTCCCGATAAATTGGTTAAATGGATTTATGAATTAAAACAGCTAATACGGAGAACTATTCATTGGTCCATGATAAAAGAAAGACATAGGGGAGGGTGGGTCTATATCCAACACTCATGGAGCTATGCACACGGGGTTAAAAAAAGTTCATTCAGAGGCGTAGGTAGGTATCAATAATTATTCAATTTTAATTTTTGGTGTATTAGACTCAGAGCAATCAAAGTGCGATAGACAGTTGATCAATGTTTATCACAGCTGCCCATGGCCGTTACCATTCCACTTTTACTTTTAATCAATAACGTAATAGATATTTTATATTTTTATATTTTTTATATTTTATATATTAATTATCACTATTTGCTGATATTGTTGCAATGTTCAGAAATGAGTTCACAATGTGTGCATTTGCTCTGCTAAGATATCGTTGACTTCTTCGTTGAATGATGCAACCATATCGTAAACCAACCCTTTTAGAAGAGTTTGCGGCGAATATTTTCCGTTGACCTCATGCGTTCTGGGTAAAAACTAAGCCACACAACTGTTAAAGCAACCCCGTAAAGTTAGGCTAGGTTGAGAGGGGGTGTTAGGTTGAGCAATCACAAACCACTAGGCATCAGAGTGGGTCCATCGCGACCCCTCAACCTAACCTTGCGGGGTAGCTTCAACAGTTGTGTGGCATAGTTTTAACATCATGCCAGGAAGGATTTCATTACCTTGCAAAATTTTAGAACGAGTCTATAGTTGATTAGGTCTACCTCTTCCAGACCACTAAAGAAGTATCTCCCTAAAGTGTTCCTACGACAGCGTGCTGTGCTCCAACATTTGCATAGCATATGCGCGATAATTCGGTGTGTTTACCGAAGAAGCAATACCCAGATAGTAAGGACTATAATTCACACCGTGGTGGAGTGGTAAGTGCGTTTGACTACTACGCAATGCTGCCCGGGTTCAATCCTAGCAAACACCTAAAAGTTTTTTCACGTTGCCACCTCTATCGAATGTCCGATAAGGAATCAAAGAGCTTCTCAACTTGCCTTTCGGAGTCGGCAAAAAACTGTAGGTCCCTTCCATTCGTGCAAAAATGTAACACGCACACACAAAAATGAATGCGAGAAGTAGGCCCAGGTTCACCCCGAGCTGTAGCGCCACCCAAAGTAAAAGTAAGTAGATCAGAGGCAGAACATTCTGAGTAAAACCTGAGCATAACCAACGCCACATTTGGCAGAAGTAAAAATAAAAGGAAAACAAATTCCAAAACAATTGAAATGACAGACGATGCTTGTTGTTCTGACATAGAAGGCGAATAAATAATTAACTTTCATATTAAGACAGTTAACGAAATGACTGCTAGTCATCGAAGTGCACAAGTGTGTTCTAAAAATAGGTCTATTTGGTGTGTCTTTTTCGCGTAAGTGATTGATATCTGTCAAATAATAGAATTCTCTCAATGAGAGATATCCTCTCCCAGAGAAAAAAACTTGAACAAAAGACACCAAACGCTTTTGAAAGAAAACCTATCAATTTGTTTTTGTTTTCCACTACAATGAAGATTATGACATTTCTCAAACTGTCAGATGGCTTGCTTTGACAGAGTTCAACAGTCCACCCCGAGGAAAAGGTCTTGCAGATACTTGCAGATAATTCATCGCAAAGAGCGAGCCAAATGGCAGTAAAAAAAATTGAGAGCCGTGCAACTGTCATGATTCTATGGTAGTTAACATAGTATTGCAAAAACTATCGACACACCAAACAGACCTAATAAATCTGAAGATTTAAATAGCGTGACGTTTAGCTGTCAAAAATTTGCTGGCTGCGTTCGCAAATTCACAACAATGCGGAGATACTCCTAGCTTATTATTATAATCCAAGAAATTATGCTTCCTCATTTGTATTATAAATATATAGGCAACTGGTGTTGGATTCATTTAGTGCTCCACTGTGAATTCCTGAGTAAGCCCCCAAGCTTCCTCAGAACGACAATAGGTATTATTGATAGCAATTTTCAGCATACCTAATGATAAGGGAGATCCCTGACATTGATCGATGTATTCTTGGGTTTCAACTTAAACCCCTTCTGTCTGTTTACTGTTAAATTTACCTTCACTAACATTGGATGACATTACAGACGACACTCTGAACTTATTCTTATCTTCAACCAACGCACCGAAATGTGCCTTTCATCTATTTTCATCTCTCCGATTTTATTCAATAAAATTTTAATTAATTTTATCATTTCAAGCCAAGTGCATAATTTATCGTGAAATTGCCGTTTTCAAAATTAATCCAATTATCTTGATTATTACATGACAGACGGTTGTCAGAAGTGTTTTTTCCCCCCCTCTCTGTTGTCGTAAGTACCTACTTTGCCATAGCCCATAGCCCCGCGAACTTAGCTCCTGTTTGCTTCCATCTTTTGAGTATTCTTGGTCGTTGAAAGTTTTAAGTTAAAATAATTGTCATTACCATTGAACTGCGAAAGGATGACGTTGATGATGATGATGGTGGTGGTGGTGTGGTGGTGAGGAACAGCTTGTAGAAGGCCACGTAAAATGGATGAATCACGTTTGGCAGTTGAAGACAACTATAGGATTTCCGAGATTCAACCAATGGAATAGCACTGGCAATGAATTATTATTATTGTCGATTTTTAGAGAGTTTTGAGGTTAAATGAGGGAGAGATACGAGTATAAAATGGGATTAACGATTCGAAGGACCATTAAAGTGGGGTAGTTTTTATTTGACTCTGGAGTTGAAGAACTTTTTATAACTGCTTCAAATCTAAAATGATAAATAAATATTCTACATATCTAGTGTAAGACTAAAGTCGTAAGTGAATTGTGGGGTTGGCCGAGAGTGTTACCGGTGGAAATTTATAAAATTGGACCGAAAAGTTTCAATCCATCTATAACGGATGTTATGATACCGTATCCATATTTTATATTCCCATTTCTATAACAACCCCAAGGAGCCTGTTTGTTATAATAATTATTTAAAAAAATGTTTTTTGCACACTTTAAGGGCGTCTTGCGGGCTGAAGGCCTCCTTCAAAACGTCTTGGGCCACCATATTTGTAATCCGGAAGGTTAGCTCTACATTTTGCAAAGAAATAACTTTTGTTATCACAATTATTTAAAAAATCGATTTTTTGCATATTTTAAAGGCATCTTGCGGGCTGAAGGCCTCGGTCAAACCATCTTGGACCACCATATTCATCATCAGGGCGCCCAACTCTACATTTCACAATGATGATAAAGTTGTTATACCAATTATCTGGACTTCCGAAAAAACTGCATTCTTGATGTGATATTACTTACAATTGCCCCCACTAGACCCCGCAAGACGTCCACATTTGGAAATAGAAGATCAAGAACTATCCAATGGTACCAAACATTTTTTCTTATCATTCACACCCAAAAATTACTGTGGGCTCTTGGTCTAATCGCTATTTAAATACCATTTAATAAAAAATACTGCAGGCAATTTACTGACATTCTTACGAGCCTAAGCGTAACTGCTTCTTCTAACTCTTAGAAATAGGGTGACTATACTATGAAACGAACCTTTACTTGGATCAACTGCTTGACAATTCGGTACTTATGTTGAGTCTCATATCATTGTGTCTAGGAATCCCTCGAATGGTTAAACGTTTGTTATTCTTGAGGCAAATTTGCTGTTAAGAAGAAATCGCTGCATTACATCGTCTGCGAGTTTTTCTATTTCCGCTCTGCCCCAATACTTCTGCCCGGAACGATGACGTTCCAAAAGCTTTCTCTATGTTGCCATATTGAAAAGGTATTTCGAAACATTTCATTCAATTTAAATAAAATTTAAATGCAATTTCACTTCTCCCTTTTCACAAAGGACAAAGACTCGCCGTCTCCATTTCAACAGATAAAAAAAAGGAGAACACAAACACAATTCCCTGCACAGAGTGAACGACCATTTAGTGTACCCAAATAAATGATCCAGCCACAGGGCATGATACCTTTACCAATGTACCCGTATGTACCAAGTAAAACCACAGCATATCCAGGCCACATTGAATACATCCAAAGATAATTGGTTTTCCCAATACTTAAAGTCCATAAAATCTTTTGTCCTCGAATGCAATTTGAATGTGATATGAAGAGAAATGAACAGCACGCCGCGCCACGCCACGTCGGTCACCACCGCCTGACCAATTTAAAAATTGGAACCCATCTCTGTGCAGTTATGACATCTCCATTCAATTCCAATTTATATAGTACATACATATCCTCCTTATGCAAGAACAGTACTTTGAGGAGGATGCACATGCAAATGCATGCAAATCAATATGAACAAGGATATTGAACTTGTACCTGATATGGGAGCGCACATTCGATACGGGACGGACGAGAATGGGAATGCGATTGATTTTCCTTCTTTTTTCTGTATGGAAACCTAACCTGATGCAAATTTGTTGGGTAAAATCGAAGGAAATCCAAAGTAACGGCAACATGAAGAATGAAAATAATCACCCGGGTGAATATTTGGCTTCAGGTGGAGGACCAACTCCGGGATATATACCTACTTGTAGCTCGAACGTGGATTTAAAGTTGATGCGATCAATATCTGGATTAACCTTGAATTTATTTAGAGAAGGTACATTTCTATCCAGACCGAGAGTCGGCATTATGAATTGTATTCGGATAATCTGAAACGTGCACAGAAGATTTGAATATGAATTCGGTGGGACACGGTGGCGTATAAGTGATTTTGTTTTTACTTAATTTTGCATATTTTTTTTATTTTTTTCTACAATTATTTTTTATAAAAGTTTAAGACAAATATATTAGGTCGTTACATATGAAATTGCCGATTTACCGATCATTCCTAAAGTGATCGTTCTGGCGTAAAGTTGTGCAGAGAAATTGCAAAAAAAGTTTTTTTTTTAAGAAAAGAGTGCAACTTAATCTTTCTAACGGTAAAAATTATTTTACCCTATTAGCTCATTAAGCTGACTTTTTTTCTTACATAGAAAATCCTTTCACCAACAAATTTGGGGGCAATTTTCGATTTTCAATTAAAAAAACAAACATGAACGCAGCCGTAGCGACTAGAAAAATTAGCAGTGCTTTTGGTTTGGGTACGTGTAGTGAGAGAACTGTTCGAAACTGGTTTACCAAGTTCAGCGAGGGAGATTTTTCGCTCGAAAATTTGCCAAGGGATAGACCAGAGAATGTCATTAATACTTCCTCAAACGCGGAGAAACAATCACGGCCGAGTCGTTCTGTAGAGAAATCGACATAATGCACACCAAATTGCTCCAAAAACAGGCGTCACTGGTAAATAGGCATGGTTCCATACTGCTGCATGACAACTCAAGACCACATACCGCATAGTCGACGGTGCTGAAGCTGGTAGCGTTGGGCTATGAAGTTTTGCCTCATCCGCCTTACTCACCGGACTTATCCCCGACCGATTACCACCTTTTCCGATTACCACCTTTTCCGAAGTTTGGGCAATCACCTCTAAAAGGAATAGTACATAAGCCCATGTCCAGATGCCATAAAACAGGACTTTAAGGACATCTTAGCCCGAAAAGATAAGGACTTTTTCAAAAGAGGCATTCTTGCCTAGGTTGAACGTTAGAAAAATGTCACAGATATAAATAGAGATTATTTTTTGGACTGCTTTCATTTTTGGTAAGTTTGCATGTAATTTTTTTCAGTGAATTCTTAAGCTATAACTTTTTTTGTTTTAAGTGTTTGAAAGTGAGAATACAAAAACTAAACGAACAGATTAATAGTGTTTTTATTAGTTGTGACCCTTTTACGTAAGTATTAAATAGTAGACTTTTTTAAAGCGTAAATATAATGCATGCATTGAAGGAGGTTTCGACACGTTTCGCTTAAGTCGTTTCGTTTCATTTTTTAAACGTTTCGTTTAAGTCAAATTGACGAAACCTCCTCCTTTCACTATTTTACTTAGTTTTAGTTTTTTTTATATTGAAATTTTATAGGTTTATATCAAAATGCCTAACATTTATACAAGAAAGTATCATGAAAAGACATTTGACAAGAAAGCCATGAAAGAAGCAGTAAAAGCACAGCATGTTGAAACCTCCTTCTTAAAAGTCGGAACTTCCTAAAAACTAGGAGGTTCTGTCACTTTTTCCTTATTTAGAAATTCATCAAAAACTCTTAGACGGTTAATAAATTAGCCCCTCAAATTTGTTCTTGTAATAGATTAAATGTTAATAAAGTAAAATTTACATATATATAGTTTTGTTTGTAAACGGATGTACCTAATTTTTGACAATATCCGTTAACGTGTCAGAACCTCCTCGCCCTACCCTACTAAAATTAGTTTGAATCTGAATTTATGAAGAAAAAACCACGTCGAGCAATCACAAACAACAGAAAATTGAGCGGCACTGACACGAAAAAAATAGGCTCGGAAGCAAAACAGTGAGGTTTCATCTTCATGACAAGGTTATTAGGGATGAGTTCTCAAAGTAAAATCTCGATAGTAACTCGCAACTGAGGCCCGGAATCATGTTGTTCGCGCTTCTTTTTGAAAATTTCACTCTCCTGTAAAATCAGGACCTTCTGGTACACTTTTCTTCCGAACCGCTTGACCGATTTCACCAAGATTTTTTCCAAACACTTATTGCTTGATAATATATAAAACTGATGGACAGATTGAAAAAAAAAGTGAGAAGTTGCTTAAAAATAAATGTCTCACAAAAAGGCTGTTTGGTGAAAACTACTGTAAAAAAATTCGTCACCATTTTCCCCAAAGTGCTACATTATTTTCGTTCATTCAGATGAGATGAGTATTGCCTGAAAATTGGAAATAAATTGGTTCGGTGGTTTCGAAGAAAAGTGTACCGCTATTGCAAAAAAAGTTGTTTTTGAACCCCAAATTCAGATGCCGATAACTTTCGACACAGTGATGCTGATGGTAGATAATTGAAATAATTTTCAACGATTGTCCGAGTGTAAATGAAGAGTATGTATGAAAGTATTCAAATAAATTGCGCCAGTCGTTCGGGAGAAAATGGAAAAACAGGGAGGGTTCTTGACCTTTATTGAGACATAGAACATAGAACTCAGGTTCATAGAAACCCAGTCACTCCTTTCAGTAATAAGAACAAAGCCAACATAATAAAACTAGCCTTGTCGTAGTGTATAAATCCTATTATGTATCGATGAGTCCGACCATCGCAGTATACAAACAGTGTATAATTTTTGGGTTGAGACTTCAAGTTCTACCATATAATCAGCGCCCATAAGGAGGTGAGAGTTCCAGTTGACGTGAATATCTCACACTAGCTGACCCGTGCTGCCCTTGCTTCGCCCTCCTGCCACTTTTAAGACAAAACATAGAATTAATTTTTTCCTTATCGGCAGCACTGGTCAGTACTTCTTTTACTACTTCTTGCGTATAGATACTCCAATTCACTCTCCCTTCATTATTGAACACTCTTCCTACAGTAGGATAATCGTTCTGCTTCTACTTCTACATCTACTATTCTCTACCCCTCTTTAATACTTCTCCGCTTTGGAATTCATTCTTCTCTTGGTTCTTTATGGGGATGGACATCTCATTGAGATGATATTTTACTCTGTTTTGTTCAGAGCATCTGATATTGTTTTGTTATCCCTTTTCATTTATTTCTTTCATCGATATCCTCCCTCAGTGAACTTATTTGTATACCTAGTTTGTTTTCCGCTGACATCTGGGTGCACGGTAGTGGACCGCCAAGTTCCACGCGGTACTACCAGTACTCTTTTCTGGGTGCACGGTAGTGGACCGCCAAGTTCCACGCGGCACTACCAGTACTCTTTACCCGAAGCGCTTCGCGGCTATTTACCTACCCTTATAATTCAGCTTCCTAAGTCACTGGGAGCCTCATTTTCTGGCTGCTAGTAGAAGAGCGCTATGCTAGATCATATTCCAAGTTTCAAGTCTGTACCTATTATACTTTAAGAAATATTGAGCTCCGAAAATCGTAATTTTCGTAGCTGACACAACGATCATCAAAATGTATATGGTACTTCCAGCAGACCTAGAGACTTGAAATTTGGGATGTAAGTAGCATTTATAGTGTGTATAAAGGAAAAAA
Source organism: Brachyopa scutellaris (assembly GCA_949775065.1). Classification (NCBI taxonomy): domain Eukaryota; kingdom Metazoa; phylum Arthropoda; class Insecta; order Diptera; family Syrphidae; genus Brachyopa; species Brachyopa scutellaris. The sequence continues at coordinate 79,409,430 of OX459114.1, read as the reverse complement.
TAAAAAACTCTTATTTATTAACTTGCAAATCGTTTAAATTAATAAAAACAAACCACCGTGTATTATACATTATATATACACTACAAAAGTGTGAAACCTACCCACAAATACATACACAAATGCGCATTTTAGTGAGAGCGAACCATAAACGTGGTGAATTCTCTCACCAAATGTATTTTATACGACAAGGACAACCTCCCCTTCAGGTAAATATATAGACGTGCTACTTCTTATATTATATGTACAATAAAAATGATACTCAAAAATGTGACGATGAACGCAGGATGTATATGTATATTATATAAATTATGTATATGTATATGTATATTCTCTCACAAAACGTATTCATTTTCATATGGATTGGTTGGTATTGGTATAATTGATATTTGGCAAATGGCAAATGGCAAATGGCAAACTGAGTGTGAGAGTGAGTCTATCGATCACAGTGATGTCTTTTGCACCGTCATCGTTTCGTCCTACTCTAGCTCAATAAGATTGGAGAGGTGCTCTGCTCCTTTCATTTTCATTTCATATCCGTCCGGGTGCGCTACCCCTCTGCATGAAATGAACCCAATTTACTCTACTTCTCCTTCTCCTTCTCCAGCCTATGCAAAGAAAATAATTTCAGATTTCATTCAGTTTCAGTTCAATAAATAACTTTGAGCTAATAAGACGCGTGGGTGTAATCTGCTGAATAAAATGGGTGAAAAATATGAAATTTTAGATGTCGGAGATGGGCAGATATTTACTCATCGAATAGTTTGTATGCCTGGCGATTGATTATGTCTATTCCATGCGATCAGTTACTGCGTGTATGAAAATACTGACTATACACGGAGAGTAAGTTTGAAGTTTCTATAAATACTTTTAATCAGCTCTAACCTTAAGGCTCAACTTACTCATTTATTTAACTTATGTAATAAAGTTCTGCAAGAACTTGGCCACTGTTATCTCAACACTTTTTTTGGCCTACATTTTTAATAGGAACTTGGCCTTTTTTACAGTAATGTTTTTGATGGGATACACTTTACCAATAACTTAACGAATTTCCTCTCTTATGTTATTGAGCTCATCATCTGTTATGGTTATTGGAATAATTATTATGGAAGATCCTGTTTTGTCAAAAAAAAAAAAAAAAAAGATAAAAAGTCATAGTCATACATATATGTATATGTACATATGTAGGTATAGGTATGTATGTGGGTACTGAGAAATATAGAGATTCTTTTTTACCGCTTATCGCGAATGCAATTGGCTCGCGTTCTGTAAAATATGTTAAAGATAGGAAGTGGAAGGCAGTAAAGAAGAGAAAGCATACTGTACATACATACATACATACATACATACATATCATGTAATTGATCATACCAAAGAGGAATTAGAATAAGAGCGAGAGCGTGCTAGTACAACAACGACAAAGTAGCAACACAACCTCGTCTCGTCATTGCGATCGAATCGAAGTCGTCGATATAAGCAAATGATAATAAAAACATTTTAGATTGGTTTTTTTATTTATTTCTCAGCCTGTAATTGTAATTAAGAAAAGATTAAACTCTTAAAATCTCCGTTAGTAAATTCACTTCATGTTACGGTTTTTTTATTTGCAATTCGCATAAAGCCAGAACTACATCGGAACAAAAGTGATAAAAAGTAGAAGTGTGCACACACTGAAAGCTCACTCAATTCCAACTGACCAACAGCGCCATTAACGGATGAAATTATTATTTGTTTGACATTTGAAAGCTCCAGGAAATGTATTTCTCCGCAACCATGCACATTTATTCGTTAATAGTGGATGAATAATAAAAAGGAAAATTGGTTTCAAGCCTAAAATTCTAAAAAATGTACGGGAATAATAAAATCGGTATTTGCTTTCGTGAATATACGTCTAAAATCATCTTTTAATTTCATCGGAAATCAGCTGGTATGCAAAAAAGTGAAGAAGCGCCTTCTATTGTCGAGCATTTTATACGAAATCCAATTATAACTACTGGAATTGGTTTAAGTATTTGGTTGGAAGAACTACTGGAAAGCTTTTGTGCAACATCAACGCGGCGAAAGCTAGAGCATGCTCTCGCTTTAGCCGCGGTGAGTTTTATTTATTTGAGAGGAAATGATACAGATTTGCCTGCGATGGAGGAGTACAACATATTGTTTTGACTTCGTTGTACTTTTTATCACTTTTGTTCCGATGTAGCTCTGGCTTAACTGCTGTAATGCTAGGAGTGAATGTATGGCTCAACCATACAAAATAGGTAGAAAAAATAATTTTTTAATTTATGTTTTCTAAACAAAAAAAATAGCCTATGGATGTTCCGGATTGTGTAGCTTTCTACTAGTGAAAGAATTTTTGAAATCGGTTCAGTAGTTCCAGAGATTACGTCCCATATACAAACCTTTCCTCTTTATAATAATAGTAAAGATAAAGATTAAGATAACGCCAAAGTATTTGATCTTACTGGAATACTCAACTGTAGTGCTTTCCAGAATAATCATTCTTCTCTTCGTGAAGAAAGAAGAAGAACAACATCATTCTGAAAAGTTTGGAAGTGAACTTTGTATCACACTCGTGATTGTAGAGTTGAATTTACCGCTCACTATGATGGTTAGGTCAGCAGCATAGCTGATGGCTTCATTGCTCGAGTTGCGCACTTCAGCAAGTAAATCATGATAATGATGACGGATCACATCAAAAGTGAAAGCACCTCTTTGATTGCCGTGACCACCACCGATATATCTCCTGAAGTGGACTTTATAATACGACTTTCTAGCATGGCCCTTATCCGGCTGTTGGTTCCGTCGTCGATCCCTTCTTTGGCTAATAGCTCTTGAAATTGAATCATAGCCAGTGTTATCGAGGGCGCCTTCAATGGCAAGAAATGTACAAAGAGTGATATCCTTGGAGCGATTGACACCCTCTATCTTATTGATTAGATGGTGGAGAGTATCCTCCGTTTATTTGCCTTTTTTGACTGCAGAGAAGAAGACCTATCCAACACACCTATATTGTGGGTGTCCAGTAGCCTTTCCATTGGCTTAAAGAGGAAGAAAGTCAGACTAGTAAGTCGGTAGGATTTAGGCAGCTAACTTGGCTTATTTCCAGTCTTTTGAATAAAGACTACGTTAATCTTCCTCCAAGGGGGTGGGATGTAGCACCAATTGTAGCTGACTCTAAAAAAGAGTCACAAATATAGGCAGTATTAGGTCCAGCCCATTTGGAGAAGTGCTGGAAATATACCATCTCCGCCTGGAGCTTTAAAAGATTTCAATGAGCCCATCACCCATTTTACCTTAAAAACTGACAGATAGAATGTCTACTCTCGACAGTGACCCTATGATTGTTGGATTACTGAAGACGGTACACCTTCCGATTACTTATGGACATTTATTCAATTGACTGTGGTAGCTGCCTTTACAAAAGGCCATTCTGTCGATCAAATTTTGCAGTATATACTGAGGATTGTTTGAAGCTCTTAGAAGCAAGCGCTTGTAATAAATTACACGCTATCACCCTGAAATTCACAAAGAATATGCATTGGTCTATTTCTAAGAGTCCTCATCTCTTGGCATATTTGCTGAAAGGGCAGTGCCCCGATAAGATGTCCATAGCTATTCTTAGTTACATCCTAATTAATCTAAGAATACCTCCTGTGTTTTTGCGGTCTATAGTTCCCGCCATAGAGACTTGGACACATTACATCCGAGGATATAAGATCACCTACGATTAGTTGATTTAAAAATTTTCTCCACGGCAGCTGTTTCAAGCCCACTCAGAGGCAGTATAATTACCACTACATTGGTTAGTTGTAGTTTTTCCTCTAACCTCTCCAGTACGTCGGACTTCTCAGTTTCCTCTATTCCAAAGTGGCCAGAGAACCCACAATAGTCTGACACTGTTCTACCTGTATTATGCCCTGACCATTGTATCACAGTTTCTGACTTTCTGCTGATTCTTTCTTCTTGCTTCTGATTCTATCAGTGTCAAGGCTTAACCTGTTAACATAGCCTTCTCGTCCGAAAAGATGTTTGTGCGACCATAATCGACATCATTTTCCAACTCAAACAAGCGATAAGGAAAACAGTGCCCACTTTGCTTCAAATCTTGAATAAGTTGGAAATTTTAAGCAAATACTAGAGAAGTACAACTGATGCTCAGTTAATGGGCTCTATGTCGACTTGAGGCTATTGGAATTTCCACGCACACTTTGGTGATGTTGTCGATGATTCTTATTTCTTATTGCAGTGGTTCGGTACTGCAATTTTTTGGTACCTGACTAAATCTGAAATATAACAACTGTTCCTGCAATTAATGAGTGCACGCTCAGTTCACTGCCATAAGTGTCAAGAATTACTGGCTCAAACTGGTTCTCTATTCGTTGAGATTTTTGACCAATCAAGAGTTTCCAACAAGTTAAAACAATTTGTTTGAAACCATATCACTCAAAGTTGACATGGTCAATAGAACCAATGTTAGATGGGAAGGTTGATCTACGTGCCTTAGGCTCAGGCTTATCCTGAAATGCTCCAACTATTTGCAGTTAGGATGCTGAGTTTGTTTTTGTCAAAGCTAATATAAACTTCGAATCTCTTCAAGTTATATTCACCCAAATGTTTCTTCTTTAGGTGGCGCTACAGCTCGGGGTGAACCTGGGCCTGCTTCTAGCAACCATTTGTGTGTGCGTGGCATATATTTGCACGAATTGAAGGGACCTACAATTTTTTTTTCCGACTCCGAACGGCGAGTTGAGAAGCTCATTGACAAATGATACTCTTGGATTGCTTGTCAGACATTCTAAAGAGGTAGCCCCGTAAAAGCTTTTAGGTGTTGGAACCGGGCTGGCACCTAACCCGGGCAGCATTGTGTAGTAGTCCAATGCACATACCACTACACCACGGTGCTCACAAAAAGGTTATTCGCCTGCCATAAATCCTGTGTCCATGAATTAGTCCTATTAGTCTTCCCCAGTGCAGTGCTCCTCTTTTACTGTATGTTTCCCTACGCCGTAGAAGAGTTTATGACCTACTCCTTTCCTGGCAAGTTTGTACACCTTTTCATTACCTTCTATACATAGGTGTTCTGGTACCCAGAAGATGGTGATGTTCTTTCGTTTAATATATAATATATTTGGCTTCAGCAGTCCTAGGTAGAACCGAGCTTAGCTTCCCGCAACCATTTATGTGTGCGTGTTATATTTTTGCACGAATGGAAGGGACCTACAGTTTTCTTCCGTCTCCGAACGGCGAGTTGGGAAGCTTTACATGACAAATGATACTCTTGAATGCTTGTCAGGCATTCGGAAGAGGTGGGCACTGTGAAAAACTTTTTAGGTGTTTGCGGCGGGATTCGAACTCAAGACCGCTGGCTCAGTAGTCCGACGCACTAACCACTTGCGCTACGGTGCCCTTTCGTTTACCCAGCCAATTTAGTTTACCTAGACAATTCTAGATTTTATTACCTGAGCTCAAATTGCCTTCGTAGCTGCCTGTGGAATTGTCCATGCATTCAAATATTTACATTGATTCCCAGAACAAACCATCTTTTGCTTCTTCACTAATTGTGTTAACTGTTTAACTTAAGCTATACCCGCACAAGAAGTAAGGCTGAGTTAGTATTTAACAAAAAGGAATGCCAGGAGTTCTAAAATTTTTTATGATAAAAAAACATTTTAATTTTATACACACATTTTTATTTAATTAATTAAAGAAATAAAATCAGATTATATTAAAAATCACATTATTGAATTAAATTATACAAGTATTACAAAAACTGTCGTAAAAGTTGCTTACTTAGATCCCTTCAGAGATCCAAAGTAATTTAAAGGCAGGTTTATAATCTAAATTGGTCATCGTTACACATTCATCTTTAATGGGACAGTATTTTCTAAAACAACTATCGTCGTAAATTACAGTTATAAAGCTACAATTAAATAGTGCAAAATGTAAGCAACCTGTATCGTTTACGGGAATAATTTAAGTGTTGTTGTTTTTTAAATTATACATTTTGAATTCCGTTCCTGTAATCGTATAGAAGTGATCAACTCCATTTATTGAAACTGTTGCCATTCCGAGTAGCCAGTCTGGTGCACGTTCCCATTTATTGGTCCACTCGTTAGTTTCTGGATTGTAGATGTCCAATATATTTTCACAATTAAGAGCTACACGAGCAACACATAATAATGAACCCTTAACACCTACAATGGGGTCACTAACTCCCATACTCATTGGAGCTATGTATTCCCATTTTCTGAGAGCCGGATCCCATTTCTCAACAGAATCCAATTCAGCACCTGTGTTATCTATGCCACCAACTACATACAAGTGCCCATTTAAAGCGATCATCCCACAGGAACATCTTGCCGTCAGCAATGGAGGTAGTTCGTTCCATTTCAAAGTTTTCAAATCCAAGCAATCAACACGACTTGTAGTTGATGTGTCTTCTAGGTACCCGCCAGCAATATATAACTTATTATCCAGGGTAACGATACCAAGCCACCTGCGCCTTTTACCACTTCTTCGCAGCAGACGAATAAAATCTTATCGTTAAGTGTTCTCTGTGTTCGCTTTCTTCGATCACAATAAGAGTGTGTTTCAAGCTCCTTCGCTTAGTTTGGTGTTCTGGTAGTAATGACTGCTGTTTGTATGCATTGACAATGAATTCAGTTCTCTCTTGAGTGTTGTGGGGTGCACATCTCTCTGAAAACAACTTGTACTAACATTTATTCAAAATGAATTGCTCTCTTTGTACGGAAAAAATTGAAAGAAATTGTGCAAACAAAATATCTTGCAATGATTGCTTGGGTTTTTTTCATATCGCTTGCGTCAATATCACTAAACAAGATGCAGATTATTTTCATTCTACTGGTAACCCGTTTCGTTGTGACAAATGTGCAGTGCTAAGGCGTAGATCTTTGCGTATGCCTGAACCAGTTATCGACAACAACAACAAGCAGCATGAAGCAAAAAACAATAGTGCACCGTCTTCATCTAACGCTAATCGATCACAAAAAAAATAGCAGCATTGGACAGTCAACAGCAGCGGAATCGGGTACACAAATATTTGAAAGCGAAAACCAATGCACTCTTCAGATGATTTACTTGAAGCTATCGAAGTTGGAGGAAACTAACAACCGTTTCCTAACATCAATAAACGAATTACGTACAGAAAATCTGGAGCTGAAAGCCAAGGTTGAATCACTGGAGAACAGACTGAATTGGCAACAACAACACCTTCTCAGCAACAGCATTGAAATTGTCGGTGTGCATAACGTCAGCGAAAAAAATGCATTAGACAAGGCCAAGCTAATCTTCCAAAATGCTTTGTCAATTGATGTTCCCGATGATAAAATTGAGAGATGCTATTTGAAGAAAGTGCGAAGCAAAGAAGGAAAAAATAACTCTACGTCCAAATCTACCATCTGTGTCAGATTCTCTGACGTATCAACCAAACAGCGAGTAATGAGAGAGAAGGCGAAGAAAAAGAAAAACCTCAACTGTAACCTGAATGGTATCAGCGAGAGCGGCCACAACAACAGCAGCAGCAGCAGCAAGGGTACCGGTATTTTCATCAACGATGCGCTTACTAAATACACTCAGGCTCTCTTCATGCAGACAAAAGATGTAAGAAAGCGAAAAAAATAAATATTTGTTTGGTTCAAAGACAATCAAATACTTGTCAGGAAAGAGGAGGGTGGAAAAGTCATCTCTATCAGATCGTTTAATGATCTTGCACTCATTTAGTGCTTTGTTTTAATTTAATTTTTGTTTTAAAATGAATATTAATTATGAAATTAACGATGACTTTTCTATTCTCGATCGTAGTAGCACAAATTGTGATAATGTTTTTAGTAATAGCGCATACTGTAATAATAAATTCTTTGTTGTCCACCAGAATGTCAGGAGCTTGAGAGAAAATTTTTCTTCACTCGCCTCCCATTCCAGATATAATTTTTGTGTCTGAAATTTGGATTTACGGCTTCGAAAAAAACGATTACCATTTGCCTGGTTTTAATTTCTTTGCGAACCCTAATGAAAGTTACGCCGCCGGTGGTGTCGGGTGCTTTGTTAAAGAGGAGTACCTAGTTAGTGATGCTAAGAGTGTCGATATTAATAGTGCTGACATTCTAAAGGTTTCTATTGTAATTAACCATATAGAATTTGTTTTCTTGTGTGTATATAGACTGCATATGTTTAATGTGTTGACGTTCATTGAAGAGTTTTCATGTCTCTTAGGAAACCTAAAATTAAAAAATTTAATTATTTTGGGGGATTTTAACCTCAACTTGCTAGACAGTAGTGATACTGTTTCAAACTACTTGGCCCTTTTGGCATCGCATGGATTAGCTAGTTTAATAAATGAACCAACGAGGATGGTCTCTGGAAGGTGTTTGGATCACATTTATGTTCGATTTAGCCGCTTCTCATTAAGTTTCTGTGAGAAGTGTGTATTCGACTTAAAAATTACTGATCATTCAATGACAGGGTTATTGGTTAACACCTGTCTGAACAAAAAAGTGTGCCATAGCGAAAAAATACCCAAAAATAGGACTAAAATTGATTTCATTAATCTCAAACAAAACCTATTTTATGAATTTTGGGAAGATGTTTATTTGGAAAGTGATGCTTCTGCATCTTATGGATTGTTTATGAATTCCCTTACTAAACATATAACCAAATGTACCCACACAGTGCCACTGAAAAGATTTGCGAGAAGACTGAAACCTTGGATTACTAGCCATCTCATAAAGAAAATTCGGGTTAAAAATAAGCTCAGAATGAAGTGTTCCAGGAATCCTAACAACTTCAGATTGAAAAATCTATACATCAAATTGTGCTCTGAACTTAAGAAAGAAATACCTATATGCCGCGATAATTATTACCGGAACCAATTTGTTACTTCCAAGGGAGATTTAAGAAGTGAATGGCAGGTAGTCAACAGTATTTTGAATCACTCTCCCCCTACCAAAATACCTGCGACAATTTGGGTCAATGACTGTAAAGTTTCTGATAAGCTCATCATTGCGAACGCTTTTAATAGTTTCTTTACGTCAATAGGCAACAGTTTACCAACACAAGCAACACAACTGAGCTGCAATTCGTGTACGCTCTCTGGGAGCTGTGGTGAATCAATACAAGGCAATAGTTTTGCCTTTGAGCCTATAACTGCGTTTGAAGTCTTAAAGGCTATTGGTTTTCTTAGAAATTCCAATGCTAGTGGCTGTGATGGCGTTTCTAACATAATTTTAAAACACATTGGGTGCTTTGTAGCTGATGTACTAGCAGTAATTTTTAATCGCAGTATTTTTTTGGGAATTTTTCCTGAGGCTCTCAAATGTGCGGACGTAATTCCACTATTTAAAAGTGGTTCAGCAAAAGACATGAGCAATTATAGGCCAATCTCTCTTCTTCCGGTGTTTAGCAAGGTCTTTGAAAAAATTGTTAAAGAGAGGATTTTATCTTTTTTAAATAGATCAAACTTTTTTAGTCAGGTGCAATTCGGGTTTCTGAAGGGTAAGTCTACGGAAGATGCACTTCTAAATTTTTGCTCCCAGATTTTCTCTAACCTTGACCGCAAAAAGTACACTTCAGGCTTATTTGTTGACATTACGAAGGCTTTTGATATGGTCAACCATGTTATATTGTTGAGAAAACTTGAAAAAGCTGGGATTCGTGGCTTTATGCTCGACTGGTTAAGGTTCAAATAGATCCCAAAGAGTAAAGATTGGTGATATAAGGAGCGAGATCCAGTTAATTAATCTGGGAGTTCCTCAAGGTTCTGTGTTAGGACCGATTTTGTTTCTCGTCTACATCAATTCACTGTTTGACCTTAATTTTAAAGGCACTCTTACTGCTTTCGCCGATGGTGTAGGCTGTTCTTACGGCTCTGACAGTGCATTGAATTTGGTATCTGATATCAACTGGGATCTTAATTTATTAAGGATGTGGTTTGCTGAACATAGTTTGGGTATTAGCACTAAAACTAAATTAATGCATTTCAATCTATCCGCCCCAGTTGGCATCAATCCAGAAATTTATTTTCACGCACCTCAGTGCCAAAAATACAAAATGGCTGGTTGCGCATGTGTTTCCGATTCATCCTTTCCAACTTTTAGTAGCACTCTAAGTTGTAATGATAAGTGTTTTTTAATCGAAAATGTGGATGAATTTAAGTACTTGGGACTCATTATTGATTCTAGGATGAGTTTTGCTAATCATACGGAGTCTTTAAGGAAATATTTTTGTTGTTCTCTCAGGAATTTCTTTTACCTAAAAAATGTTTGTTCGAATAAACTGCTACAAATAATTTACTATGGTATTTTCCATTCAAAACTTCAGTATGGTATTGCTTGTTGGGGAGGTGCATATAAAAATAAAATTCAGCCGTTGTTGGTTCTGCAGAAAAATGTATTAAGGAAAATATGCCGCAAACACCGTCGTAGTCCCAGTTATCCATTGTTTCGTAATATGAAAATTCTTCCAGTCCGTCATATATATTGTTTTAAAGTATTAAAAACTTTCTATATGAGATCAGGAAACCTTAATTGCAGGTTAATTTCTGATTATAATCTACGAAGAAACTTTTCGAATGTTGTCTCTGTACCCTTCTGTCGAACTACTGCTTTGCGTAATTTTTATTCGGTTTCATCTTGCCGCCTTTTAAATAAGCTTCCACAATCAATTAGAGCTTTAGATTCTTTTAGCAGGTTTAAAAAATGTCTAAGGAATTGGCTTTTAGAGCTTGATTATGCTAACTTAGAATCCTTTTTTTCTGACATTCTGGTGTAATTACTCATAAGTTTTTTCTTTTTTCTTTTTGCTTTGTATTATCTCCATTTAAATATTAAAATATCGTATCATTGTATCTTTCATTTTTCTTAATTCGTACGATAACTTTATTTAATTTAAGGGTCACCCCACCCATAATTATAATTATTTTTGTAATATCCTTCGATGTGGCATTTGACACTATTTAATACTTTGTAGTACATAAATAAAAAATGTCACTTATATTATTTCTTGAATTTGTTATAACTTATGTAAACATTAAAAATTGTATGTACATATTCGAATTTCTATGACATAAAATTTTATCTTATCTTATCTTATCTTATTCCTTGAATTGACTGGACTTGATAGCCGGTTCCACAGTACTGGTAATGAACTCGGGCTCTAATAGGGCCAAGCGAAGATGTTGGAAAAGTTCCTCGAATGATTGTTCGCGACTTTGCCTATCATGTTGAATCCAATCCCAAATAGCATGGAATAGCTCCTCTTCAGAGGAAACACATATGTTGTCGCTGGAAACAAGTTTAACTAGCTGATGGACGTCCAATGAAAAGAATTCCGGAGTATGGCGCAACTCCATAAAGTTTTGGCAAGCAAACTCGAAAGCGAAATCGTATAGATATGAAGGGCTGTATTGCTCTGCAAAAAATACAATTCCCAGTACGTTCGAAACATCAAGCTGATGTCGTAAGTAGTTAGAGCATTCCTCTTCCAACGGATTTATTTGCAAAAAATTTGCAGCTTTCAAGACATCTTCCACCGTGTGACTTTCAAGTTCAATCTTATTCGAGTAAATGAAATTGATCACCATTTCCAAAGTTTTGATATCAATTTCGTTAATTTTCACTACACTGGATTTAGCTTCTTTGAAAGAGCCGCTAAACATTTTTGAAAAATATTCACTTTTCGCTTCTAGAACCGGTCGATGGGCCCTTATATGGACTTTTCCGCTCGCATCGGTCAGGACGATATCACACAAACTTTTACAGCCAAAGTAATCGTTTTTGTATTTTTCGAATTCGGCTGCACTTATAGGTGACATCGCGCTGTGGATTGCCTTTTTAGTAGAAATAAGTACGTGTGGATATTGATGACCTTGAAAGTTTGAATTGCAATCTGATATGGTAGACTTTTACCTGCAATGAAAAAAAACTGAAATTAGTTTCTTGTAGGAGGCGAGCTAACCACTTGGGATTGTCTCCTTAAACAGACAACGTACCAAGAGCGATTTCAGAGAACAATCTCCAATCTAACATCAAATGAATCCACTTACGGGTAACCACTGAAATCCGGCGAAGAAAATATATAGAATTAAAATTAAAGAAACAATTTCAATGCATCACTTTGGAAATGTTGCTAATATTTGTTTTTTTGTACCATGCAATTAGCAAATTTAATATGTGAACAAATAAAAAATAAGTGAAGGTACAACCACGCTAACGACAGACACGAAGAAAAACACCAAATTAAAAGTATATATAAATTGACTTTATTATTGGATACAAGTATGTATACTCTGTACGACAACACAAAGGGGAATTCTCGTGTTTTAGCTTTCATATGTATGAATATGCCTGAGTCATACCTCAAATATGACTGCATGTCTACAACTAATTTTCTTATCTCCGAGAAAATTTCACCTCCACTTTTTGACATTTAACAGAATACGAATGTTTGGTAGAAAAAGTTCTGTTCGTTTTGTTCATTATTCCGGTTGCTTACACAAGATACTGATAGGGGGAAAATACGCTGTAAAAGGTAGTGTTAACAACCACAACACCCGATCTTACTGCAAATAACTAATTCACTAAATAAATGGCTTATCATGCAGTTTATCGCTTTCCAATTTCTTGTTTTTTTTTTTTTTTAGTAGGGCGTTTCCTCTGTTGCGTTATCTATTTCTTATCGAAATACTCAGTCCATTGACGTATTTTAATATCGTCGGCCTATTGCCTATATGGTATTCACACTAGCATCGAAATACGATAATTTGGAGTTTCAAATAAAAGGTGTTTACACCTAAGCTTGCGAATTTCGTGAATGAATGCGTTCAGTAGGTACTGGTAATAACTCTGTAATAAAATTATTAATTTTTAAATTATTTTTTTATATAGTACATACATAGGTTATACCTAATAATAATAATATTTGGATGTTATAGATTAGATAGATAGTTAGATTTTATTTTCGTAATAAATACATATACATTGCAGTTGTCCGCACAATTTACACAGATATTCGATATAATTTTATCTTTCTACAGAGGTATTATCTAAAATAGATAGTTAGATTTTATTTTCGTAATAAATACATATACATTGCAGTTGTCCGCACAATTTACACAGATATTCGATATAATTTTATCTTTCTACAGAGGTATTATCTAAAAATTTAACAAGACTTATATAATTGAATTGAATTTAATTTTTAGAAGGAAACTACGAAAAAAAATTCCATTTGAGAAAAAAAAGAAGAAAAAAAAATAATTTAAACATTTAAATAAATATAGATACATAAATTCATGTACATATGTATACAAATAAATTATAGACAGGTAATAAAATAAATAAAATAAATATATTAACAAATAATAAAAAAAAAAAATAATAATAATAATATGCAAAACAATAAATAAATAATTTAATAATAAATAAGAAAAAATAAATAAATAAATAAATACATAAACAAATATATAAAATGAAGAAATGAATAAATAATATAAAAAAAAACAATAAGTAAATTACGTAATAATAAATAAGAAAAAATAAATAAATAAATATATACATCTACATTAATACATAAATAGATAATATGGAACAAACAAAAAGATAAATAAATAAATAAAACTTGAAAACGACTGGACCAAATCAGAAACTTCCTTCCGCGGGTTTGTTCGTAATTGCTACGCGAAGGTTTAAGAATAAAGAAAATTTGGAAAACCCAAAAGGAAAAGCGGGAAAGTCAAATAACTTGAAATTTGGGATTTCTTTAGGAATTTTGAGTTTTTATTTTTTTAATTTTTTTTATGTATTAAAATAAAAGCGATTAAAAAAAAATAGACAGATAGACAGACAGATATGTTGACAGGCAGGCAAACAGACAGATAGATAGACAGACAGACAGACAGACAGACAGATAGATAGACAGGCAGACCGACAGACAGAAAGATAGACAGATAGACAGACAGACTGATAGGTAGAGACAGATAGACAGATAGATAGACAGACAGACAGACAGACAGATACACATATAGACAGACAGATACACATATAGACAGACAGACAGATAGATAGAGAGATAGACAGACAGACTGATAGATACAAACAGATCGACAGATAGATAGACAGACCGACAGACAAACAGACAGATAGATAGACAGATACAGACCAGATAGATAGACAGACAGACAGAAAGACATTCAGATAGACTGACACACAGACCGATAGGCAGATAGATAGATAGACAGACAGACAGACACCTGGGGCCGAGCTCAGGCTACCAGGGGGGTCAGCAGGGTGGCGGATAGCTGAACGACCTATAGATATGTAGGCCAGCTGCGAATATGAAATAAGCAGTCCCCGACCAAGAGCAGCAGAAGCAGAGAAATCCTGGCAGAAGGTATAAAATGCAATATCGATGATGCAATGGACAAAACAAAAGGAATTATTACCCCAGGTGGCAGACCAGTTACACTGGAAAATCCACCCTCGCAAGAGGCAGGTCCTTCGGATTCTGGGGAGGACCAACTATTGCTTATTATCGACCCATTCCAGAAAAGAGCAGGGGCACCTAGATCACCACCATCAAGATCTGATGCCAAGAATAAAACTACGGTGCCGGGAGTTGGGTCCCCAGTACCTGCGGCGGAGAGTGCGAAAGCAGCATCTGGAGTTCCGAACAGACCACCGACGCGTGCACACGTGCTGCTGTCAAGCTCCGCGCTAGAACAAACGCTAATCCTCGTTCGCGTGTGATAAAAAAAAAACAAAACAAAAACAAATCGACAACAAGTGCTCAGTGCGTGGCTGTCCCTTTACCCCCTTCCACCATCGTTTGCTGCTGCTTCTGCTTGACCATAGCTGGTGCATTGTGATCTCACTCATCATTTCTGCACTTGTTATGGTTGGGTAGGCGCGGCATCTGGCGAATAGCGGATCGTGTCAGTGTCGATTTTTGTTGGTGGACCAAAATAAATTACTGTACGGGCATAACACCTACGGTGAGTTGTTTTGGGAAGCTAACGTCGGATCTACACTTCACGTCTCTGCTTAGGTAGCGTCGGAGTTGTGTTTTTTGTGTCTGTTTTCTGTGATGGTAAGGAATTTTAGAGTGGATGTGTGCAACTTTCGTGGTTTAAGGGCTAATCTTTTTTCACTTTACGCCCATGTTTCTCAAAATAAACCAGCTGTTTTGGCACTTAGTGAAACACAGGTCAGTATCGATTCTGATTCATCGGAATTTAGTCTGCCTGGATATAACTTAGTGCCTTTATTCTTTCCCCGTCGTGGCCTCGCCATTTATATACGTAGTGATGTAGCTTACCAACTTCAACCCCAATACGGCCAATGTTCCAATCCGGAATTTAATTTCATCTGGCTGAAATTTCACGTCCGTAGGCAATTAATCCACTACTGTTTCATTTATAGAAGCCCAAACCTGGACCGCAATTCTACTCTTAACGAGTTTGATGAGCTGTCTGACTCCATCACGAGAATTGTAACCCTTTATCCTCGCACTGAAGTCGTCATTACGGGCGATTTCAATGTACACAATTCGAATTGGCTTCGACATTCTGGACAGATAACACCCGAAGGAAGGTATGCTGAGATCTTTGCTGAGGTAAACAATTTGACCCAGCTTGTAAATGAGCCGACACGAATTCCTGACATTAGTAGTCAAACCGCCAACACTCTGGACTTGTTCCTCACCTCTCACCCTGATAAATACACCATAAATGTATTGTCCCCTCTAGGTTCGTCGGACCATTGTATCATATCGGCGAATTTCTCGTATTCCAACCACAAAGTTAAAGAACAAACTCCAAAGAGAACCGTATGGCAATACGAGAAAGCCAAATGGGAAGAACTAAACGGCTTCTTTAAGAGTTTTAACTGGTCGCTATGCTTCCTCGATAGCGATGTGGATTCTGCTGCCGATATGATAACAAATATAATCCACCTGGGTATGAAATGCTTTATTCCTAATAGGATAAAGAGCATCAAACCAAAGGAAAACGCGTGGTGCGATTCGAGCTGTAAAGAGGCTATCAGGTTAAAAGAGGTGTGCTTTCGGTCATATAAGGCCAACCCATCTGAGGAAAACCGAAAAAAGTTTAAACGAGCCAGAAATGACTGTAATGCTCATATCAATCGTGTCAAATTCTCCTACGATCAAAAGTTGAGGCAAAAAATACTAGAAAAGTCCCACGGGTAGTAAAAACTTTTGGTCGTTTGTTAAAAATATTAAGAATTCGGCCTCATCATCTGTTCCGACACTCATTTACAATGACAATCCAGCTGTCAGCTCTTCAGATAAAGCCAATCTGCTTGCTGCTTATTTCGCAGCTAGCTCCACGCTTCCAGATTGTGCTTTATCTCCCCCTGTACTCGAGCGCGTAGAATTTTCTATGGGACCGATCCATTTTTGCACTCGTACAATGGCAAGAGTACTTCAAGACCTCAACATACACAAATCCGCTGGTCCAGATGGTATTTCCCCTATTGTTCTGAAGAGGTGTTCTTCTACGCTGGCAAAACCACTGCGTAAGCTTTTCTATCTGTCCTATTCTTCAAGGGCTCTTTCCGAGAAGGTGGAAAACAGCATTTGTCCAGCCCGTCCCTAAAAAAGGCGAATCTTCTTCACCCTCCTCCTACCGACCAATTGCACTTGCGTCCCTTCTTTCTAAGGTCATGGAAACGCTGATAAATCGTCAGCTTATGAAATATCTCGAATCCCGAAAACTTCTTAATGACCGGCAGTACGGTTTTCGCAGCAACAGGTCCACTGGTGATTTGATACATATCTAACCGATAAGTGGAACCAATCAATTCACCATGGTGGTGAAAGTAAGATAGTTGCACTTGATATTTCAAAGGCATTTGACAGAGTTTGGCATCAAGCTCTTTTGTCGAAAATGCGTGCATTTGGGATCGATGATACCCTTCTTCAATGGATTAGAAATTACCTTTCGGACCGTTCAATTCAAGTTGTTTTGGACGGTTTCAAGTCTGCAATCCACCAAATAAATGCTGGTGTACCCCAAGGCTCCGTTTTGTCTCCGACTCTCTTCCTCATTTTTATAAATGATCTCCTGTCTGTTACTTCTAATCCAATCCATTCCTTCGCTGATGACAGTACCCTCAGCTTTTCATATTCGTTCCCTGGTTTACGTCCCTCATCTTCGGGCGTAGAACTGGAACGGCAACGTATGTTAAGCTCATTAAATTCCGACCTTGACAGCATACTTAAGTGGGGTAAAACCAATAGAGTGGAATTTAATACTTCCAAAACACAATGCTGTCTTCTGTCATTGAAGCGAAACCTTATCACCTCGCCATTATCCATGAATGGCACTTGCATCGCTGAAACCGAAAGACTCTCCATCCTCGGTATGTGTATCAATGACAACCTTCGTTGGAATGATCACATATTTGATATCGCCAAGAATGCAGCGAAATGTCTAGGTTTCCTCAAGCGGTGCAAGAAATATTTCACCCCTTCTGATCTGGCCAACATTTACAAGGCGTTCATACGCCCCAAATTTGAGTACAACGCTCATATCTGGTCCGGTGCACCAATTACATACCTGGAGCTACTGGACAGAATCCAAAAACGCGCGATAAAACTCATCGGCAATCGTGACATCTCGAAATCGCTTGTCCCCCTTAGCCACCGCCGTAATGTATCCTGTCTTACATTGTTTTATCGTTATTTCCACCATAAGTGCTCAAGTGAGATAGCCAGTTGCATTCCCCCCTGGAACATTTCAGCCGCAATACCCGCTATGCCAGGAATGCCCATCAGTTCACCCTAAAGCCTGTTTTCGGCCGTACTGTGAAATATAAAGATTCTTTCATCTGCCGCACAACACGAATGTGGAATGCCCTACCGCACTCTGTTTTTCCTGACCATTATAGTTTGCAGACATTTAAGACCAATGTGCATCGGTTTCTCCTCTTTTCTAATTCCCCATTTCCTTAAGGCCCGTGCTGTGTTGTACATTATAAGGGTGCTAACAATCCCTTTTGCACGCGCAAATTATAAAAAAAAAAAAAAAGCAGGCTCAAAGTCGTCGAGACACCACGACTGCAATATAAATAAAAATAACAGTGCTAATGCACCTGCTACAACATTGGTCAACTTGGATGATGTAGCCAGTAATGCTACAAGAAAGGAGAGCAACCACATGGATACGGCTTCTGATCCATTTAAGAGGAGCAACCGTTTTATGCGTTCGCCAACTAAAGGTACTCCCATAAGAGAAAACATGCGTTCGCACTCGGAATCGACGTCATCTCTAAGAACAGATGCAATAAAATGTGCTTCTTCTGCTCACGGCGCCCAAAAAAATGGTGCCAAACACGAGAATTCCAAAATGCTACAACTTGGCTTAAAAATCGACGGTCTTATTGACTTCTACAGGGATAAGCATAACGTCCATGGAGAAACTAAGAAAATGGGCACGCTCATAAAGTCTGTTTTTCGGGAAGCTGAATCCGAGGTAGCTGAACTACGGGGCGAGATATCTGATCTCCGCGAACAAATTAGAATCCTCAGCCGTAATGCAGGAAAAACCCTAGTAACAACATCTTCACAAACGGACAAAATCACAACTACAGCAAACACTACACCCAACATGACGGGTAAAGAAAACCAGATTGCCGATAAGGATAAAACAGCTGTAAGACCCGTAAAAAGAAACAGGGTCGCTGACGAAACAGGAAATCGGATCGAGGAGCAACCTTTTAAGTCTCCTGCTTCTAAAAAGACGCGAATAAGCTCACCGAAGAAAACAAGTGGCAACAATATTGTAGACCCGTCTAATCAAACTGACAAGCAGACTATGTCGAAACTTAGACCAAATCAAGACGATTAGGCGGCGAAAGCATGGACTAAGGTTGGCAAAAATAAAAATAAGCGGGCCATCTATGCTAAAAAGACACCTCGCCCGGATGCGACTGTCATTAAAAAGACTGGAGATCTATCGTATGCCAACCTGCTTCGGAAACTAAAGGCGGACCCCTCACTAAAAGAAGTAGGAAAGAATGTAAGCCGAATCCGAAAAACGGCAAACGGAGACCTCCTACTCTCGCTAAACAAATCCGCGAATCCAACAACAGCGACCTATAAGGAGAAGATAAAGGATGCACTGGGAGAAAATGGCAACGTTTGGTCCATAACACAAGAGGTCTTGCTGGAATGCAAGGATATCGACGAAGTGACGTCAAATGAGGAGATCTGTATCGCCTTGAGAGATCAAGTGGACTTCGAATTCAAAACAGCGATGATTAAAAACGTGAGAAAAGCATTTGGCGGAACGCAAACAGCCACCATAAGCCTGCCCACGGAAATTGCGAACAAGCTGTTAAATATTGGGAAAGTGAGGATCGGCTGGGTTTATTGTCGAATACGAAAAAAAACGGTGCTGAAACGCTGCTTTAGATGCTTCGAGTTCGGACACTTCGCAAAAGCATGCACAAGTCCTAACGACCGAAAAGATTTGTGCATTAGATGCGGAGAAAATGGTCACAAATTGAATGACTGTAAAGCCAGGCCAAACTGCCTGCTTTGTAAAGCTAAAAATGTCGAGTCAGGACATATAACTGGTAGTAGGAGATGTCCAGAATACCAAAACGCTCTAGAAACCACCTCTAAAAAATTATGAATATCTTACAGCTTAATCTCAATCACTGTGAAGCGGCTCAAGACCTTTTGCAACAAACTGTTCGCGAACTCAAAATCGATGTAGCGATTCTCTACGAGCAATTCAGGAACCCGCCTGGAAATAACTGGGTCACCGATGCAACGGAAAAATCGGCAATTTGGGTTTGCGGAGACGCATCTATTCAGGAATATGCGGAGGTACCTGAGGATTGCTTTGTACGGGCTATGATAAACGGTATTTATATATATAGCTGCTACATACCACCTAGTGCTGCTATCGAACGCTTCGAAATCATATTGGACAGACTTGTCGCCGACGCTACAGGCAGGAATCCGGTAATAATCGCGGGCGATTTCAATGCGTGGGCCTCTGAATGGGGTAGTTCGTATACAAATCGCAGAGGGACTGTTCTACTCGAAGCATTTTCCTGTTTAAATATTGTTTTAGCCAACACCGGAAGTACAAACACCTTTAGTACATCTAGATCGGGATCTATCATCGATTTAACTTTTGCAAGCAGCGGCCTACTGAGAGATACTAACTGGCGTGTGAATGACCACTATACGCACAGTGATCATAATGCAATATTGTTCTCCGCCGGAACCTTAGCAGCAACCCGCATTAACCGGACAATACCTAGGCGGTCTAAATGGAATATCAACACCTTAGATATTGATCTTTTTAGTTTCGTTATTGGTGAGGCAATAATTGAAGCCAGAACTGCAATGGAATTCGTAACCAAGGTATGACGGCTATTATCTGAAGCATGTAATGCATCAATGTCTAGATTGGGTAAGGGAAAACACCGACCTCCAGTGTACTGGTGGACTCCCGAAATCGCGGATCTCAGGTCGGCATGCCACCGTACAAGAAGAATTAACCAGCGTGCTCGAACCCGAAACACCGACGACGAGCAATTGCAATTCACACGAAATGCATATCGAGAAGCGCGAACCCGGTTAAAAAAAGCCATTAAAGCTAGTAAACGCCTTTGTTTTAGTGATCTTTGTGAACAGCTCAATCATGATGTCTGGGGCAAAGCATACAAAATTGTATCAACGAGGTTAAAAGGCCCCCGTTCGCAAGCCCCAACGAACCCGGCCTTGTTACGACATATAGTAGAGACACTATTTCCTCGCCAAGAAAGTACGGCGGTTGGTCAAAGCCATCACGAGAGTGCGTTAATACCTTTGATAACATGCGAAGAATTATTTAAAGCATGTGAAAAAGTAAGCGACAGAAAATCACCGGGACTGGATGGTATTCCTAATAAAGTTTTAAAGATCGCTATTAAAACTCGACCCTCCTTATTTGTGAAAATGTTTAACGCGTGCCTCCACGAGGGCATTTTCCCCAAGCCATGGAAGCGCCAACGGATAGTGCTACTGCCAAAAGGAAAGGGGAATCCAAATGAACCTTCCTCCTGTCGCCCACTTTGCTTACTAGACATAGTCGGGAAAATCCTTGAGCGGATAATCTACAATAGACTCCTACCATTAATTGAAACAGCAGAAGGCTTATCGGAACACCAATACGGTTTACGCAAGTCACGATCCACGGTAGATGCAATCAACGCTGTATTAACAAGAGCTCGAGCTGCTATAGAGGGCAGACGCTGGAAAGGAGGTACAAAAAAATACTGTGGCATAATAACCCTGGACGTGAAGAATGCATTTAACTCGGCAAATTGGGAGCGTATTATAAACTGTCTTAATCGGATCGAAATACCAGATTATCTGCATAAAATTATAGCAAACTACTTTGCAAATAGAGTCCTCCTTTATGATACTGACGATGGAGTTAAAGAGTATAAAGTAACTGGAGGCGTGCCGCAGGGCTCGGTCCTAGGCCCGCTGCTGTGGAACGTTATGTACGATGAAATCCTATGCCTACCGATACCAAACGAAGCGTCGATTATCGGCTTTGCGGATGACATCGCGGTGGTAGTTGTGGCAAAAACCATAGAAGAAGTTCAACTCCACAGTAACGATACGATTGAAACTGTACGTCGGTGGTTATCAAGCGCCGGTTTTACTCTCGCCGATAATAAAACGGAAACAGTGCTGGTTACGAGTAGGAAAGTTCGCGAAACGGTTACACTAAGAGTCGGAGGGCATGAAGTAGTTTCTCAACCGTCCATTAAGTACCTCGGAGTGATTATTGACACTCGGCTAAGTTTCAAGCAACACCTAGATTACGTGTCCGAAAAATCATCGAAAACAATAAGTGCACTTTCAGCGCTAATGAATAATATCGGAGGCCCAAAACAATATAAACGACTTCTTCTTGCAAGAGCTACAAGCTCTATATTCATGTTCGCAGCTGAAATATGGGCTAGCGCCGCGAAAGTGAATTCTTACGTGCGGGGAATCAAATCCGTCCACCGCCTTTGCGCACTTAGGGGGCCAGCGCGTTTCGAACTGTATCTCACGATGCTATACTCGTCGTATCTTCAACGCTGCCTATCGACATACTCGCTGACGAAACGGAAAGACTTAAAAGCGAGCGAATCCGAAATGGCCGGGTAGACAACGAAAAAAGAAAACTCGAAAGGAATTGTAGTATTGCAACCTGACAACAACAATGGAATAATTCCACAAAAGGAAGATGGACGCATCGCCTCATACCAGTGATCGATGTTTGGATGAAACGGAAACACGGGGAAACGAACTTTTACCTAACCCAGTTTTTGACGGGACATGGCTGTTTTAGAGAATACCTGTTCAAACGTAAACACGAAACAAACCCAAACTGTCCATATTGCGAAACTGTTCCGGAAAAGACGGATCACGTGTTTTTCCATTGCCCACGATACGAGGCCGAGAGGATCGTACTATGAGATCAATTTGGAGAATGGCCCACTGCCGATAACATCGTATCTTACATGCTTCAAAATGACGACAACTGGACCACTGTAAGTAACGTAGCGGTACACATACACAGCGACTTTAGGCGTCTAGAACGGCAACGCAGAGCGAATAGTAGTAATAATACTACGGAATAGAGTGAGCTAATGCTCTAACCCGACCCCCGCTAAGTAATGCCTTACGGCGGTCCCGCGGGGGACATAAATCGGCCTACTCGTATGGAGGTGGTTTTAGCCGGTAAGAATCCGGCACTACCAATGGCCGTCTGACCGTTGGTGCCTATGCAAGGTTTCCACCCACCATCGCAAAAAAAAAAAAAAAAAAAACATATAGACCGACAGACAGACAGATAGAGAGATAGACAGACAGACTGATAGATACAGACAGATCGACAGATAGATAGACAGACAGACAGACAAACAGACAGATAGATAGACAGATACAGACCAGATGGATAGACAGACAGACAGAAAGACATTCAGATAGACTGACACACAGACCGATAGGCAGATAGATAGATAGACAGACAGACAGACAGATAGACAGATATACAGATAGACAGACAGATAGATAGATAGACAAATAGACAAACAGACAGACAAATATATATCTCGAGTTTGGCAACACCGAATTTTACGATTCTTTTATTGTTGGAAAGGTATTCTTTTGTATTCTTTTCGACATCTACAATGAATTGTTAGTGCTGATTGAAGATTTGTGTTTGCTTATGAGTCGCAGACTATTGACTGAAATTCATATGACATCGTCAAATCGTCAAACTAGAGATGTATTGAATCGTGTATTAGAACGCGAGCATGCTTACGATACGACAACTTTGCAACAACAAGTACAGAGAAATGTTCCACTGTTGCATGAACAGCAAAAGAGTGCGTATGATTAACTGATGAAGGTTGTCGATGAAATTAGCAGCAATACGTGCTCAAAGTGGAATTGCCTTCGCTCTCGCAACTACAGGAATTGCTGCAACACTGTTGGAAGGTGGAAGAACAAACACTTCCCGTGATTCCGAAATCAAATCAACAGTCATCGTTTATGTGGCGATAAGTTTTCTCCAAAGAACTGCTGAGAATCGGAAGTGGACAAATTCCGGTAGATACTTCAAGTGGTTTAACCCTAGATTACTTATCTTATTTCATGGTACCTTATTACTAACCTTCGTCGATTAGACGACGGAATATTAATTTTTATTTCTTTTGAAATTATTTAGAGATACAAGTACTTTTTTTTGTGTCATAAGAACTTATTTATTTAGCGATATGAAAAATATAAAAAAACACAAATAAAATCGGGTATAATTCAGACTTTTTTGAGAAATTCAATAGGCACCTCAAAATAAAAAAACAAGAGAAATTGGAAAAAGCGTAGTCGATTCGACGAAGATTAGTAATCTAGGGTTAATGTCGATTCCACCTACCATTTGCCAATTCCCTTCAATGAAAGATGAACTCATCACTTATGTGTATCCGAATATTGGTCAAAATTATCGTAACTACGATTGGTTGAGCGCACGCGCAATTCTAGCAGCGAAAAATATTAATGTCAATAACTTGAATTGGACGATTCAGATTTCAGAATCAAATTTTGGGAGAATTGCGCTCATACAAATCGATTGATCGCGTTGAAAACGAAGACGAAGTCGTCAATTATCCAGTGGAATTACTGAACTCTTTGGATTTGCCTGGCATGCCGCCTCATCATTTGCGTCTTGAAGTTGGATCTGTCCTCATTATGCTACGAAATCTTCATGCCCCGAAACTGTGCAATGGAACCCGTCTGATTGTAACGAAGCTACTGAACAATGTGATAGTGGCAACGATTTTGAAAGGGCCGTTCAAGGGAGTAGAATGCCTAATTCTGCGAATTCCCTTGACTTCAAGCGATTTGCCGTTCCAGTTCAAACGCATTCAGTTCCCAATGCAACATGCGTTTGCGATGACCAAAAACAAGGGCAATCGCGGCATCAATCTAGAAATGTCATGCTTTTCACACGGCCAGGTATACTATAGCTATATGTTCCCGCGTTGAGAAACCATTCTCACTCTTCATATACGCTCCGGATCAGAAAACAAAAAAATGTTGTGTATCATGCAGCCTTAAATTGAATATCATTCATCAATTCATCATCATCGATTTATTCTTTTTTTTAGATTTTAATAAAGCGATTAGAATTTTTACAATTAGTACTTGATTTTATTCTATTTTCACCAAATATTGGACTGCACGAAGTCCGTCGGGTCAGCTAGTTAATATATAAATAAAAAACAAAAAACAAAATTTAATAAATAAGTGAAAAAATAAAACATTAAACAAAGATATTTAAAAAAAAATAAGACTATTAACGTTATTTTAGTAGAAAAATACAGAAACATTTTTAAACATTAAGCTGGTTTATAAGATGATTATCTGATGTTTCACAGTTTCTTAAAAATCGATCAGTCAATCTGATAATTCTTTCGGAGATCAATTCAACGTTAGCTTGCCAATGCAGGTCGAGAGTGGAGTGGTAGGGAGGTAGGTGAAGCATCATTTTTAGTATTTTGTTTTCTGATACTTCGTCGCCCCAACATTATGTTGTCGTAAACGCCATTTTAATGTTTTTGGGAAATCGAATTTAAAGGTTTGACAGCTTATTGCATGAAAACTAACCGCTGAGATTTTTTAATTTTTTGACATGATATTCACACGGAAATCCTCTTTCAAAAAATGTAAGAATTTATCCTAAAACACTTTTAGTTTTTAAAATATTTGAATTTTATTACAAAATGAGTTTGCCGCATACGCCACTAAAATCAATATTTTCTTTTACTCATACACGTACGTCAAAAATTCCAGATTTTCGCCAACGTTTTCTAAGGTACTGTTTCCACATTTCAGAATTCTTTTGTCTTTTTCGGGTAGATCTTTTTGGAGTTATATCACTTCCTATTAAAAAATATTTAACCCTCTACTTCCCAATTTAATTATTGAAAATCTTGACGGTACTAAAATAAAAACTCCTATAAACGAATTTAAAAGTGAAAAACACGACTCCAATATTAAGAATTCAAAACAACATTTAATAAGTTGTTTTTTAAATAAAATAATAAAATCATGCCAAAAGGCTGTAGTGGGCTAAAACGGATAAAAACTATTAAAATATTTTTTACAGAAGCGTGCCTAGAGGCACTCTTGGGCACTAAAGGGTTAATGTTAGTATATGGAACTAGTTCCTATGTTTATATGAGATCTTATTTACAAGAAAAATCACACTCTGATGGCATACATGTGACCATTAATTTTTTGCCAAAAAGCGGCGGGTTTTTTTTAAGCTAAAAGCGGGCGTGTTTTAGCGGGTTTGGCGGGCTTCGCAAAAGTAGATCAGCACAGTCAATACATTGGTGGAATCGGAATACAAACTGGAAATGAACAACAATTACGTTCTTCATACCGCTTTTCCCAATAGTTAAAATTCTACCCCCACACGTTTCACATTTTAACTTCGAATTGTCATCGTTTTTTTTTAATAAATGAAAAAGCGGCATCAAATTTTAGCACAAGAAATTTCTTTGGGCTAATATATGAAAACTGTCCAATCACGTACATTTTTAAATTTTTTTGGTTGTTTAACGCCGTTCGTTTACTTTTTCATAATTTTTTGGACTTTGAGAGAATTTAACCCCCACTCTTCGAAATTTGACAGAAAACACACAGATATTTGGTGCAAAAAGCATGCGAATTGACCGTGCGCCGGATAGCGATAATAACGTTCGTTGTTTCTTTGACGCATGATATTTGCAATTTTCGCGCACCTTCATTATCACAATTTCAATGCAGAAGCATTGACATTGCTAAATTAGACAGCACAAAGAGGTACATATATTCAAAAAATGTTCTGGTGTGAGTACAAAATTCGAAAATTTTCTCAAAAAGCGGGGAAATGGTTGTGGTGGCGGGTGGCGGGTTTTTGGATGAAACGGCGGGTAAAACTCGCCAAAAGCGGGTGAAATGGTCACATTAGCGCATACTTCTTACACTTTCTGTTAAAGGTTGTGGCAAATTCGGTTCATAAACATAATTAGGGTCATTTACGCTTTCATCTGATCCTACGAACATGAAACAACGACATTTAAGAAAAAGAAACTCAGGGTGATCTGAAATTGTTTACCAAAGTCTTGTTTCGATGAACTTGATGAAGCACTATTTGTTTCTTCCCTGAAATCTGCTTCATTTGGGACTAGCTCGACTAATAAACTTAAAAGATTAGAAACATTGAATCAAAACTTATACCTACGTAGACTATATGTAAGTTCTTACGAAAGAAGGGATTCATCCATAATGGGTACTGCAGAATTCATTTTTATGATCTTCAATCACGTCCTCTTACGACAAAAGATGGGACATGGGAAGCAACTGAAATATTTTTCAAAGAGAACGTTATTTATACAGTACTAGCAAACCCGGCGAACTCCGTTTCGCCACCAGATGGCTTCGTTTTTTGTAACATTTCGTTTGAGGATTAAAAGATGAAGAAAAATTATTTTTTTTTTTTTATATTTGAAAAGGAAAAATTTTATTTCATTTTACAACAGTAACGAATTCATTTCGATTACAAAAATGAAGTGCAATTTAGTTGAACTTCTCTAAGTAAAAAATGAAAGTGAATCCAAAGTAAATACTGAATCGAAGCGTTATACGTGTCCGCAAATTATCCGTTTTATTGAAGTGCTCTTTGGTAAACCACATTTTTTGTTTTTTGGTCTGACGTTAACACAAACAAAGAGGATGGTTTCCCAACTCGTGAACACGCAACGTATAGCTGCCCATGTGAAAAACAATGATTTTCTAAATTTATCCCGCAAACACTAAGCGATTGGCCTTGCGACTTGTTAATTGTCATTGCGAACGCAAGGCGAACCGGAAATTGCAATCGTTTGAAGTCAAACGGAAGATCAGTCGGAATCATTGGTATTCGAGGAATACATACATTTTCACCTGCGTACTTTCCGTTAATAATGGTTGCCTCAATCAAATTCGGCATAAGTCTTTTCACCGCAAATCGAGTACCGTTGCAAAGTCGCGGTGGATTCAAATTACGCAATATCATAATAACTGAACCAACTTTGAGTCGCAAGCTATGTGGTGGAAATCCTGGTAACTCCAGAGAGTTCAAAAACTCCGTTGGATAATTTACTACATCATCGGGATTTGTTATGGAATCAACGGATTTGTATGTCACCAAATCGCCAGCGATTTTTGATTGAATGGTAGCATAATTCTGATAATTCTCACTAATGTTTGGAAAAACATTTTCAATAAGAGCTAATTGAGAGTCTACAAATTGGCAAAAGTCGTTGGTAAGAGTAATTAATCCAGTTGTTGCATCAACTGGGACTTTTCCATTTCCAACAGCTAACAATTGTTTGGAAAATTGTGCAGCACTTTGATCATTTTGAAGTTGAACTCTCATATTAGTGGTTAGCGATAATGTTTTTACGTTATTCCACAAAGGTGATGCCTTCAGGCAAGCATTCAATTCATCTGCTGGCGTTCCACGGGGAATTACTGGCAACGTCTGCCTGAAATCGCCTGCCAACAATATCATCAAGCCGCCAAAGATGTTGTTATTTCGCCGAAGATCCTTCAGTGTGAAGTTAAGTGCTTCAAGTGATTTCTTATGTGCCACCATTGTGCACTCATCCCAAACAATGAGCTTGCATTGCATCAACAATTTTCCCATTGCACTGGATCGGGAAATATTGCATGTTGGAGTATCAATTGTGTTTAAATTGAGTGGCAACTTAAGCGCAGAATGTGCAGTACGACCGCCATCTAGAAGAGTCGCCGCAATTCCAGATGATGCTAACGCCAAAGCTATGTCACATCTTGATCGAATAGTGGCCAAAATCAATGAAATGACAAATGTTTTCCCTGTTCCTCCAGGTGCGTCCAGGAAGAATAGACCACCAGTATTATTGTCCACCGCTTGCATTAATGTTTCGTATACTTGTTTTTGCTGTTCATTCAGCAACGGCACATTATTTCGAACGAATTCCTGCAATGTATCAACATTGTATTGCAGCTCTCGATTTAATTCTTGGTTGAATGCATCGTGCATCGATCGATTTGGCGCAATCATTCCTACTTGAATCAGTAGCTTGTTTGCAATAGTCAAACATTGATCCTCAATCAGAATCAATCCTTCATTGTAGATTTCATCGGTTAGTTGCATGTCGGGATTATTCGTTCGAATGCGAAAGCGATGCATGATATCTTCACATATGTCGTCTTTGTATTTGTTCCATAACTGAATTGGTTGTGAAGGGAAACATGTGGTGATGATAATTGCGAACAGCGTTCGTATTTGGTACGCATTTGATGAAACAACTGAGTCCGCAAGTGTTAAATCCCAATGAGAATCGTTCTCCAGCAAACCCAATAGTTGACATGCTTCTCGATATGTTTGGCATTGGTGGCCATTCACAGTTTTCAAAAGCGCAAATGATTTTGGTCCACGTACATTTACCAACAGCAGTCGCAAATAAAAACATTCATCATTTTTAGGATGAACAGTATACATGCGCTCTAGCGCATCAGTGGAAAACACCTGTGGCCAATCTGGAACTGGGGTTCCTTGTTTGCGACGTTGTAATTTCTTTGTTGATTGATTCCAAGTGTAATACCTGGGCATTTCAACGTACATCAGCGTCGCTGCGAATGGATCTGCTTCACACATTGCAAAGAAGCTAGTCAATGTTGTCGATGGTGGTCTCTCAGCTCGTTGTGCCGCATTAGCCTCAGTGAAGTAAACTCTTTGTCCGTTTTCCAAATGCACTGCTAAATGTACAACTGTGGGATATCTTTCATGAATTTGAAATGACAATAATCGCCACAGTGCTTCATTAGTACTGACGTATCTGCCCATTTGGAAGTTGCTGATTTCGTCATTCGCATTGCAACCATGCAAATGATATATTTGTCCTTGTATCTGTAATTGCAAACAATCATTTGTTGAAGAATACGGTGTGACTTCTGATCGTGTGATGGTGTAGTGTGTGGTGTATGTGTAGTTGTTATGTGTTGCAATTGATTGCGTTGGTGTGATTGATTGGTGTGAGTGATTGGTTTTGTGTGTTGTAGCTTTTACCTTGCAAGTCGGCATGAAGCCGCCTTCTCGAATGATATTAGCTCCAAAGGAAGTCATGCGAAAGCAGTTATTGTATTCAAGGATGCGTTGAAGAAAATGGTTGGAATCGGGATCACTTCCATCGAACAATGGTTTCAGTGGCTGTGGTGGTGTAAGTAATGGATCCAGTTTGACTTTTCCACTTGCGCAGCACAATCCAGCCGTTTCTCTTTTGAACTTTAACGCATTGCAATATCGGCATACAGTCGTCATTGGTCCAATATCTAAATTGTCATCATTACTGTAGTTCGCAGTGGGATCATATTGGAATGCCAAGCGATTGTATGATGCCAATGATCTTCGTGTGCTCACGCGTTGTCTCAATCGGGCATTTTCTCTTATTATATTTTGTCTTTCTTCGCTTAAGTTCTGTGAATACACTTGTTGCTGGCTTGCATGTCGGCCGATGTTCGCACGTCGTCCTCTAGGCATTTTTGACTATGAACAGACTGGTGAATTTAACCTCAAATGCACGATCCACACTATTTTCACAGTTCAACTTACCACCTTAAGGACAAATGCCTGCTGTTGAAATTGAATAAAAATTTGCACAATACGCGTGATTGATTTGATGGTTTCCAATTGAACTGTTAGGAAATGAATAACTTTAACCTCAATTTCACAATTTCACAGTGAACACAATACCGGTTTTAAGTTAGCGTTTGAAAGAACGTGCGCATAATAAATGTCACATGAAATTAACTGAGCAGAGTAAAATGAGTAGCTGTCAAACAATGTATCACGCACCGGCGCCATCTACTTAAAATGAAACGTACTTATTTTCGTGAGGGATACTCACACACCACGTACTGGCGCCATCTCCTCCACCACCATGCAAAACCATATTGGTTTGTAGTACATGCTATGTATCCGAAATGGCGCTGTATGTGAAAAATGATTTTCCCTGTTTTCCTGCTTTTCTGTTGAAATTTTTCCTGAATTTTGTTTGCTATAAACCTAACGGAGCCCGAGACCTTTCCAACGAATGCAAAACCGTGGCAATCGGTTCGTGCGTTCTGGAGTTATAGCGTCAGGAAGGAAAACCCGACTTATTTTTATATAATAGAAAACTTGATAATAGTGGAAACTGCGAATAAAAGAATCTTGAGAAACCTGGATAGTGGACATTTTTGGATGCCAATTTTGATTTTCTTCGTACAAACTCACTCTTATAATAGTGGAAACCTGTGAAATCTGAATAATGGAATATTTTTCACAGAATTTTGTTTTATTCCCATGCACACTCTTCAAAAGCATAATCGAGAAATGAATGAGCCAAAATTCATTAATATTTTGTCAGCTTCGTTTCTTTTTTCGAGAATTTCGACATTTCAATTGTTTCTTTTCGTGTGTGTCTCATTCTGTTAACGGATAGAAATAGAAATAAAAAAATGGTACGTGTAGAAGTACGCGCGACCGAAGTGAAACTTCCTAGCTACACATAATCGTGGACAAAGGAGAATGAATTTGTGACAAAAGGAAGAGACATTCATACAATTTTCGAATTTATTGGACATTCAAAGAATATTCTCCATTTTTTCTCCTCAAAAAATTGTTGAAAAAACTTACGAAATGGGGTCATACGTCATACCATATGACACATAATAATTACATATGTATTTTCCATTAGAAATTTTCTAAGCTTTTACAGGGAATCAAATTGTTCGGGTGTCTATTTAGCCACGAACCACTTGTTGGCAATATGAATTCCTTAAGAAAAGAGTGTTTGATTTCCATTTTACCAACTATATATGTATGTACATAACATACCTATTCATTGGGTGGGTGTCCAAATTAATTTTGGAATGCATTCTTTAAAAATGCCAATTTTTTGATTTCATTCATCGACTGCGAGACTTTCGAGACTTCAATAACAAGAATGCAATCACCATTCTTAAGCATTCAAAATACCGCATTCTTTTTTTCTAGGTACCATTTAATTGAATGCAATAATTAATTAATGCATTTGCATTCTTTGCATTTTTTTGCATTATAATTTTGCCTTATTTTAATTTATTTTACTCAATCAACCTACATTTACTTACATTTTGTACCAAATAAATTAAAGTTAGCTCAATAAATGCACAATACTCCAAAATAAAACAAAATAAAACAAAATATTGCAAAATAATGTAAAATATTACTACTCTGATCTGTGGGAATACTACTCGCACGCACAATTCTACTCTCCACTGAATCAATTTTCGCTATTGCTACTTTGTTACCTATTCCCCACACCACTGATATCCATACATACCACGCAACCAACCGAAGTCGAGTAAGAAGCTTCTTTAGTTAGGGGGGAAAACAACTAAAGAAGCTTCTTAGTCGACTAAGCCGGTGGGTGGCCGTGGCGTAGTGGTAGTCGTCGTCGCTTGTCATGCGAAAGGTTCACGGTTCGAATCCAGATGTCTTCGAAGCAATTATTTCTCACGAAATAAAAATAAGTTGATCAGTTTCAGAAGTTAATATTGAAACCTACTGCGAAGGCATAACACTGGCAGTAGGATGTTGAATATGGCTGAAGAAATTGATCGCACAAACTATAATAATAAGAAACATCTGGAAAAAACTCCTCTGAATCATAAGCAAGTACAAAAATAATACACAACTCTCCAGTTATCCTGGACACCACCCATAGAGTTAGTTGATATTGAAACCTATCATCTGAGTTTCCTACCACTACGTCAATCTGTCTGTCTCTCGTTCTCGTCCTTCATGTGCTCGCGCTGTGTGTTAACATTAAAAGGGTATTCATATCCCCTTTAGCGTGTGTAGATTAAAAAAAAAAAAAAAAAACGGACGAGACGGGTTGCAGCGAAAGAAAATACGAAAAAAGCTGTGTATACCGAAGTCACAACCCACTGAAGGATGGTTGACTCGCACGACCATATAACTTAAAATTGTTTGAAAGCAATCTATTGGATCGATGCAGCAATTATTCGGTTGCGATTAATATTTGTCATTTAAAACGTGGTCATTTTGTTTACTCTGCATGCGGTGCCTATGTAAATTCACTGTGGTGAAATGCTTGATGCAACCCTAACGCGATCATTTAACGCGACCGTTTAACGCAACCTTCCGAAGTCGAGTAAGAAGTTTCACTTCAAAAAAGATACAGAACACAATTCGCAGGTCATAGGTAACACTGGATAACTGCAACGCTGCCCCGGGTTAAAATGTATGTTAAAATACCACTTGTCGGGTGAGTTTTGCCACTCAGGGCATCTCAAGAATTGTCAGGCAGTCGCGTGGAGATCAAGTCGAATAGCCAACCGTAGAAAGGTGCCCCAAGCCCCCAATGCGCGAGTTACGAATTCGGATTTTTGTGAATGATTAAACAAATAAACAACAATATATATTTCATACTTTGATATTAATATCTTTATTAATACACTTACCACTAAAGTTTGTTACATTTACAATAATAAACGAACACAAATTTAAATTTAGCTGACACGAGATTCACGACAAGTTACGACAATCAAAAGACTAATCAGTAATTACCAACTGGACACTGATTCATGATTTTACATAGAACATGATTTGTTCTGACTTTCAAACGTGGGTCGATATTTCACTTTTTATTAGAACACTATATAAAGGGTGATTTTTTAGCTGGTTTGGTTTTGGCAACACTGGTTTTGACAGCTGACGTGTGTTTAGTACCTTGTGTCACTGTCAAACAGCTTCAGTTTGGTTTGCAATTTAACCATGGATCGTCTTACAAATGAACAACGCTTGCAAATTATTGAATTTTACTATCAAAATTCGTGCTCGGTTCGAAATGTTCATCGCGCGCTGCTTCCATTTTATGATCGGCATTCTCGACCTTCTGAGCAGTCTATTCGGAAGATTGTGACCAAATTTCGCACCAAATTTACTTTGTTGGACATTAAACCACCAACACGTTTACGTACTGTGCGTAGTGAAGAAAATATTGCGGCCGTATCAGCTAGTGTGACAGAAGACCGCGAAATGTCGATTCGGCGCCGTTCCCAGCAGTTAGGCCTTTGTTACAGCACTTTTTTTTGCCCGAAATGGAAGTTCTTGACTTGCATGATATGTGGTTTCAACAAGACGGTGCCACATGCCACACAGCACGCGAAACAATGGCGCAATTGCGAGGCGAGTTTGGTGAACAGTTAATTTCACGTTTCGGGCCGGTCAATTGGCCGCCTAGATCGTGCGATTTGACACCATTAGATTATTTTTTGTGGGGGTATGTCAAGGCTAATGTCTATAGGGACAAGCCCGCTTCGATTGACACACTGGAAGCCAACATCCATGCATTCATTCGTGAGATACCGGCCGATATGTGTGAAAGAGTATGCCAAAATTGGACTCAGCGGATGGGCTACCTGAGACGCAGCCGCGGTCAACATTTGCATGAAATTATCTTTAAACATTAAATTGCAAGGTTCAAACTATCGATTCAAATAAATATTTCATTCATTTTTTCGAATTCATACATAATTCATAATTCATACCCTTTAGATATTTTTGTGAATTATAAAAAGTGAGTGAAATAAATAATCAAAATGTTTAGATTTTATAATATTCTTGATGTTGAGTTTTCTTTTGCTGGGTACAGTATGTAGAGCAGGTTATTACTGTCTGGTTAACAAGTCACTCTGCTACACTACCACAATTCGTCTCTACGGGAAGAAATTCAAAATCGAAGTGAAGTCTTTGTCTTTGGTGTCCTGCCAGTCGGTCGCATCCAAAAAGCAACAACGAGCAGTGCTGTCGTTTTCCAATTTTCAACAGTGTCAGAATTTGAAATTTTTGGGTATCATTTTCAACCAAAGGGTATCATAAAATAATACACACAAGTTAAGTTTCCAAGTTAAATGTCAAGACTTTGGGAAATTATGTTTGGTTATAATCTAAGAAAAAAATCGTTATCTAGCAAGGGTCTATCTCCAATGTGGACATAATTTATCGAAAAATTAAGAAAATACCTACCCTGACCCACACAAATATCTTCGCTAATACTTATTACAAAAACTTTAGTTGGGCTTCAATTTTAGAAAAAAAAAATACTCTTTTTAACTGCATTTAAATAAAATTGATACCTTTTTTGGCTTTGCAGATGTATTATTTTTCAGTCAGTTTCATTTATCTTGCCCATGCACATTTTTACAAGCTTTATATTAACTTCACTTTCTGTGAGCATGGAATCTGGGAACCGATTTTACACCCACTCCCAGATATCCGATTATCCTGAAATCTTGCACACGTGTATAATTCCAGAGACAATACAATATGGGTTATTTGGTGACGGAAATCCAATATGGCGGACGCTTTTTTAACTTTTCTATTTCTGTGAGGTCGGAATCTGGGAATCGATTTCAGACCCACTTCCATATATCCGATTGTGCTGAAATTTTGCATGTCCGGTGACAACTCAATATAGTTTATTTGATGATCTTGTAAATCTAATATGGCGGACGTACCAAGATTGTGGATTACCATTATCTTCCCGACCTCCTAAATATGGATATTAAATGAATGGATTTGACAATTCGAATACGGTTAGCTTAGTGATGTGATTCTAAATTCAATATGACGGATGCCATAAGATGGCGGACTACTTTTTACTTCACAACCCCCATGACATGGATATCAAATGGAAGGGTTTGATGAGTAGAATCTTAAACAATATAGTATATTTTATGACGTTGTAAATTTAATATGGCGGACCCCCTAATAGGGTGGATTACCGTTATCTTCACGACCTCCTTAATATGGGTATCGAAGGGACTGACAAGCAGAAGTGACATCAAAATGGCGAATTACCTTTTTCTTTACAACCCCTATGGCATGGGTATCAAATGGAAGGGCGAATAGAATCTCAAACATTCTGAGTAACCTTTTTCATATCAAACCCACCCAAGCAAATATACGTATCGACGTAAATTTGTAAAAAAAATTCAGATACATACATATATACTAAAAATAAGAAAAAATATATAAAGATGAAAAATAATTTTTAAAAACAAGCTTAATGAACTAAAAAGTAAAAAATATTTTTTTTCCGGGTGACCAATATGTAACTATTAATTAAAGCTTGTGCTTGTACCGTTACAAATTCAAGTATTGGGAACATTTTTTGGTTTGACCTTGTCATTTGTATAGTGCTCTCTGGATTAAACGGTAAAAGAGTAACAAAAATGAATTTGAATTTTTTATTTATGACCAGCTAAATCGTACTAAATCGACCACTGTGCGCGATGCAAGCCAAGTGCTTTTTCGTTTTGATTCATAGCTTCTTCCCATTTCGGTAAAGAAGCAAAGCGCTGCTAACGTAGAGCGCCAAAACACCAAGGCAATAGAGCGAGCGAAATATACTTGTGCAGTTCAGGAGTAGGGATGTGCAATTTATTTATTAAAATAGGATTGTGCAATTTAGGATTTTGATTTAGAAGAGTATCATTATTAAGGTTTGGGTATCAAAGTATCACCAGCTCTGAAATAGTATCAAAAGGATACTATAGTATCACCTTCGGCAGCGCTGACAGCGAGACAGTCTACCCTTGACATATAAATGTATGTTTACATACATATAATATATACATACATGCGCGCGTGACTTATATACCTCGTGTAGCTGCAGTTGTATGTACTCTCTCCCTTGTGATGTGCTATTTTTAGATAGTTATTGGTTTCATCCCTCGCTGTCACTTGTGTTGGTTTCAACAAACATCTATTGTATTTTATCCAATATTCTTCTTAGATTAGACGCACGAATGATGTTCAGTGGTTGAGTCTTATGTCGACCTGAGTCTCTTGCAATTTCATAAACACTTTGGGCATCACAAGCCGTTGATGATTCTTATTTGGTATCTGACTAAAACTGGAATATAACAACCGTTCCTGCTATTAGTGCCAAAAATCACGGGCTCAAAATTGTTCTCTATTCATTGAAACTTTTGGCCAAACAAGAGTACCCAACAAGTTGAAGCGATTCATTAACATTTTAAACCATATCACGCAAACTTGACACAGTCAATAGAATCAATGTTAGATGGGAAGGTGAATCTACGTGTCTCACGCTGTTATGTGAATCTACGTGTCTCATCTGTCCCTAAAAAGACTACAGATTAACATGACATCCTCACTGCCTTATAGACATGCAACTAGGTTTTGTGTCCTTTCGAATGACTTCTGCAGAAGTTGTAAAGACGGAGAAGAGAAAGAAAATGCTACTTATACCTCTGTTCATGTCCAGCTCTTTTTCTTAAAAGCAAACTTCATTCAAGTGAATACCGCTTTAACAAACTTAGTAACCTAGAATAAACGGATATTATTTAGAAGCCTATCTTACTCTACACAGGGTGCTTTGAGTGGCAGATTCTCTGCTGTTAGCTGGTATTCAAGCACATGTCCCACATTGCACTAGATCGTGCTCTGGAATTTCACTGGATTAATTGTAAAATTTGCATGAGTCTTCTTCTGGGAGTCCTAGATTCCTGAGATATCCCATGGATAACAGTTTCCCGTTAGGAATGCAGTTAGGATGCTGAGTTTGTTTATGTCAAGGCTAATACAAGCTTTGAAACTCTTCAAGTTATATTTACCCAAAAGTTTCTTCGCCTGCCATAAATCCTGTGTCCATGAATTAGCCCTATTAGTCTTCTCCAGTGCCCCTCTTTTACCGTATGTCTCCCTATGCCGCAGAGGGGTTTAGGACCTACTCCTTTCCTGGCAAGATTGTCCTCCATTTTATTACCTTCTAAACACAGGTGTTCTGGTACCTAGAAGATAGTGACGTTGATTGCTTTACCCAGATAATTAAGTTTAACTAGAGAATTCTAGATTTGATGACCTGAGCTCCGATTGCCATTGTAGCTGCCTGTGTAGGTGCACATTGGTTATTGGAATAGTTTCATTGATTCCCAGAACAAACCATCCTTTGCTTCTACATTAATTGTGTGAACTGTCTGACTTAAGCTACATATACCCGCACTAGAAGTAAGATTGCCTGAGTGAATTTTTAACAATAAGAAATGCCACGAGTTCTAAAAGTTTGTATAATTTTTTTTTCTTTTTTTTATACACTCATTTTTATTTAATTAATTAAAGAAACAAAGTTAAATTATATTGAAAATCACATTATTGAATTTGATTATACAAGTATTACAAGAACTGTCATAAGACTTGCTTATTTAGATCCCTTCAGAGATCCAAAGTAATCCACCGCCAGGTTTATAATTATAATTACAATTAAATAAATAAGGATTTAAATAGCCCATTTTTTCCCATTCATTTTTAATGGGACAGTATTTTCTTAAACAATTATAGTCGAAAATTACAGTTATAAAGCTAAAATTAAATAGTGCACATCTAACGCCAGATGTATTGTTCAAGCAATTTACTGGAATGATTTTAGTGTTGTTGTTTTTTAAATTATACATTTTAATTTCCGTTTTTGAAATTGTGTAAAAATGATCAACTCCATTTATTGCAACTGTCGCCATTCCGTATAGCGAGTTTGGTGCACGTTCCCATTCATAGGTCCACTTGTTAGTTTGTGGATTGTAGATGTCCAATATTCTTTCACCATTATCAGCTCCACGAGCAACACATAATGATGAACCCTTAACACCTACAATGGGATAAATAACTCCCGTACTCATTGGAGGTATGTATTCCCATTCTCCGATAAGTGGATCCCATTTCTCAACAGAATCCAACCGACCTTTGTTACCCATGCCACCAACTACATACAAGTGCCCATTTAAAGCGATCATCCCACAGGAATATCTTGCCGTCAACAATGGAGGTAAGCCCATCCATTGCAAAGTTTTCAAATCCAAGCAATTAACACGACTTGTTGTTGATGTGTCTTCTAGGTACCCGCCAGCAATATATAACTTATTATCCAGAGTAACGCTCCCAAAACACTTGCGCTCTCTACTAAAACCCAGGGTCTTTTTACAAGACCACTTCTTCGAAGCAGACGAGTAAAAATTTATCGTTAAGTGTTCGCTTTGTTCGATCGCAATAAGAGTGTCTTTCAAGCTCCTTCGCGTAGTCTGGTGTTCTGGTAGTAATGGCTTCTTGTTTGTATTGACAACGATTTCCTTGCATTGACTGGACTTGATAGCTAGTTCCACGGTATTGGTAATGAACTTGGGCTCTAAAAGGGCCAAGCGAAGATGTTGGAAAAGTTCCTCGAATGATTGTTCACGATTATGCCTATCATGTTGAATCCAATCCCAAATAGCATTGAATACCTCCTCTTCAGAGGAAACACAGATGTTGTCACTGGTAATTAGTTTGACTAACTGATGGACGTCCAATGAAAATAATTCCTCAGTATGGCGCAGCTCCATAAAGTGTTGGCAAGCAAACTCAAAAGCGAAATCATACAGGTAAGAGGGGCTGTATTGCTCTGCAAAGAATATAATTCCCAGTACGTTCGAAACATCAAGCTGCTTTCGTAAATACTCAAGGCATTGCTGTTCCAAAGGCATTATTAACAAATAATTCGCAGCTTTCAGGACATCTTTCGCTGTGTCGCTTTCAAGTTCAATCTCACTCGAGTAAATGAAATTAATCACAATTTCCAAAGTTTTGCCATCAATCTTTTCAATTTGTAACACCTAGTGTGTTCAGCCTAGTGTTCAGCTTCTTCGAAACGGAACATTTCGGGTTCAGCGACGTCCTTCGTTATCGACTGGTTGAAGGGATTAGCAAATAAATTTGCGATTGTGGTAGGGTTGCCATATGATGTGTCGTTTCAGGGAAGACGGATAGCCATCAGATTTCCTTTTGGCAGTGATGAAGTAGAAAAAGCGTTTGGGGTCTGAAATTGGATTAGATTCTTTGGTCTAAATGGCCGTGGTAAAGGGATTCACAGAGATCGGACAAATGAGAGTTCGCGTGATGGTAATTGGCAGAACGAGAGTTAAGGTACGTGCGCCATAGTTTGTTTCCTTTATTGCGAGGTTAGCAGATCTCATTACTGTATTAAGGTGGGGACGACGATGAGTCTTTCGGCGGCATAAAAGATATGGATTGGGTAAAACAGTCAAACATTTTGGAGTAGAACAACGTTGGAGGATTTTCTATAGTAATTGGAGTATTATCGCAGATAAGATAATTTACTAACTCTGCTTTGCGAAAGTTAGAGCTGTACAGATGTTCAGAGTGGAGAAGTTGATTATTTTATTTATTTATTTATTTATAGTCTATAAGTACAATTTTTTTTCCACATGTAAATTCTAGTCACCATGTTGATATTAATATTTATTTTGTTGTTTCATATATACCTCCAAATTCTCATATTGATATTTATAACTCTCATATAGGTAACATACAAACATTAGTAAGCGAATTAGATTGCAATTCATATGTTATAGTCTTAGGTGATTTCAATCTTAGTACTGTAAAATGGATATTTTCAGAGGAGGATAAAGCTTTCTTACCTTATAATGTAATTAATGATAGAGAAATATTAGTACTAGATACTATGTCTGCTTTAAACTTTGCGCAAAAAAATAATGTAGTTAACTCTATTGGTAGAATTTTAGATCTTGTCTTTGTACATGAAGACCTCGATGTAACTTTGTCTGAGGATGACTTTCCTCTTCTTAATAACAGTGTGCATCATAAGGCACTATGTATTTCTATTAATTGTACAATTTTTGACGCAGTTCTTCATACAATCCCAGAAATTATCTATAAGTACGATTTCTTGAAAGCTGATTACAACAGCATCAACAATTATTTTTCTGATATTGATTGGAATTCTTGTTTGCGTCATCAGGAATTAGATAGTAATTTTAATGTATTTAAAAACTTAATAGATTTTGTGATATCTAGATTTGTTCCAATGAGGCGCTTGAGAAGAAGTAATAAGCCTGTCTGGTACAATAAAAGCTTATCTCGTCTAAAAAATATTGTCACCAAAATGTATAAAAAAAGCAGAGTCGACCTTGGTTCTCGAAGTGAATATATTCGCCTACGTAGGGAATATGAATTTTTAAAAAAATTCACGCATAGACAATATGTATGGTCACTGGAAACAAAAATCAAACAGGATTCGAGCTATTTCTGGCGTCATGTCAATGTTAAAAGGAATTCCTTTGGTATTCCTGCTAACATGTGCTATCAGGGGGAAGTAAGCAGTGATCTTTCTAAGATTTGTAACTTATTTGCTGCATTTTTTCAATCGAATTTCGATGTAGCCTCATGTGATAGAGAAACTGAACTTGATCTTCCAACCGTAAATACTGCAGTTTGTATGTCTCTGTCAGAGAATGAAGTTTTGAGTGCACTATCACATCTTGATAATAGTTTAAGTATGCCTCCTGATAATATTCCGGCAGTGTTCCTAAAGAATTGTAGATCCTACTTGTCCAAGCCTCTACAATTAATTTTTAATCAATCTCTAAACGAAGGTGATTTTCTTAATTGTTGGAAAAGTTCATTCATAACTCCTATACACAAAGCAGGTTCTAAGCAATGTATAGAAAATTATAGACCTATAGCCAAACTACAAGTTATACCGAAAGTATTCGAATCACTTGTTAAAAAAAAAGTCTATGAAACTCTTGAAAGCAGTATCTCCATCTTTCAGCATGGATTTGTCAGTGGTAAATCAACTACAACCAATCTAACAATATTTACGAATTTCTGTGTCAATAGTGTGGAGAGAGGATATCAAGTAGACGCCGTGTATACTGACTTCTCCAAAGCATTTGACAAAGTCAACCACACAGTATTGTTGAAGAAATTAAGAGCTACCGGTATGCATTCAAGTTTGCTTAGCTGGATAAAAAGTTATCTAACAAATCGTATCCAGTATGTCAAAATTGGTTCCAATATATCTGATAAAATTTTCAATCACTCTGGAGTGCCCCAAGGCAGCCACCTGGGCCCACTCTTATTTCTATTATTTATAAATGACTTACCGCCAAAAATCCAACATTCATCATGTCTCATATACGCTGACGATTTAAAAATATATAAATCAATTAAAACATTGACCGACTGCATCGAACTCCAAAAAGATTTGGACAGTTTATTAAACTGGTGCTCTCTAAACCGTCTTCATCTGAATATAAATAAATGCTGTGTCCTATCGTTTTCGAGGTCCCTCTGTCCAGTTCTCTTTGAATATACTATTTCGAGTGCTACGCTTCAAAGAGTATACAGCTATAAAGACTTAGGCGTCATATTCGATTCAAATCTAAATTTCAGGATGCACATAGATTATGTAATCTCTAGGGGTAATAGTTTGCTTGGTTTTTTGTTCAGGAATTCTAAGGATTTCCGATGTCCGTACACACTGAAATCGCTTTTTGTTACCATCGTTCGTCCCATCCTTGAATATTGCTGCATAGTCTGGTCCCCATTTTACAAAAATGCTTCGAACCGTATCGAAAGAATACAGAAAAGGTTTACGAAATATTCACTTCGGAAGCTAAATTGGACATTGCCTCTACCACCTTATGAAACACGATGCAATCTTATATCACTCAAACCTCTTCAAAGTAGAAGAATCTATTTTCTTGTCTCATTTGCGAGAGATGTTGTAATTGGACAAATTAATTGTGCTCCCTTGTCATCTTTGTTTAAGCTTTATTCACCAGCTCGATCCTTAAGACCGAGGGCTTTTTACTTCTTTTCAATACCTTTTCACTCAACAAGCTATGGCTGTAATGAGCCAGTCACTAAAGCCTGTTATTACTTTAATAAATATGCCGATATAATTGATCTAAATTGTCCTAAAGAAATATTTAAAAATATTATCATGAACGGAATTGTGTATGATTGAAGGCATTAATTACTTATGTACATATATGTATATCTATATTATACTAGGAACATTAGCTCTAAGAAAGTAAATTATACCAATAATTGTACTTATAGACTATAAATAAATAAATAAATAAATTATGATTGTTATATGAAAAAATAAGAGATAATAGAGTTGGGTGGAAGCAGTGTAACTAGAAGAGACGGTGATTGCTCGATGAAACTACACAATTCTCAACCTCTGGATGAAAAGATGAGATCACATTTCAAAACATAAATCTATCACCAGGCATCTTGTACAAAGCCCCAAATAGCGGGGATACATATCCCCATAGATCCTTGGTATCACAATGGACCTCTAAAGTTCTTAGTGTTCAGGTACTCAAATTACCACGATTTGTCTGATTGGAGGTTAAAAAGAACTTGTTGAGTGTGAAAAATTACACCTGTTCGTCAACTGACCAAAGGGTTAGTTAACATATTAAAATATGGCATTAAAAGCTCTTTAATTTTACCACAGATGACAATTTGTCCCTTATTGGAAAATCCCAAGAAATCTTCATCCAGCACAGTCATTTGATTTGCGAAGATGTCAAACTGTCAGCGTATGGAAATTCCTGGTATCAACATCCGAGGCTATTAATTCGCATGCCATCGATGTGCCACCGAGTTTATCCAAAGGCCATTCTAACTTTGGAATCAATGTTATCAGAGTGATTTCTTCTTTTTTTTTTTTTGATAGAAAAAATGCACATAAAACAGTTCCAGTTGCCAGTTCCATGGAATGGTATTCTTTTTTGGTAACCTTTTTCCATCACTCTGAGAAGGATTTTTATTGCACTGGTTTGTCGTGCCGAAATGAGAGCCCTTCTCCGAAGACAAATAGGACACCGGAGAGATATATTACTGAACTATGCAGCTATGCAGCAATGCAGTCGTAGCCACCATCACCACCAGCATCAGCGATGAAAGCCAGAATAGACAAGGGACAAAGAAACGAGGCAGTCCTATGGATATTCAGATGGAAACCTTTTCGAATTTTTCAGGATATAAATTCTGGAAACGGTGCCATAAATCACTGGTTTATTGATTATCTCTGATTGCAATTTGAATCGTCGACATATAGGAATTATCTTGCAAGGTAAAAATGGTTTTAGGTGCTTTCTTTAGGTAGTGGGGTCTACCAATATACAAAGGAACAAAGGAGGGGAAAAGTTTGAGAATTTTTGACTTCAAAAATCCACTCGCCGCTGATATTTAAATTTAAATTAAAGTAAGGCTTCAGCCACTGGTGTTTCCTGTATATGTCCCAATCCAAATAATGACAGAAAGTCAGTGACCCTTTCCAAGTGAAGGTTCATTCTTTATGAGTGATGGGATCTAAATTTCAAATAAAACAACTACTGTTTGTAATATGTATCAATTTAGTTTTTGCTTTATTTTGTCCAAGCGACAGATGTCGTTCCAATGTCCACCACGGGTTTGTGTACACTAACGCCCCAATCGCTCCAGTTTTTGATCACCATGTCCAACAATGCTTGGCTTCCATATGATCCAATGACTTGTGCTATGCTGTTGCCACAAGAAAAAATAATCGAAGGGTGTCAAATCACAAATTCTTGACGT
This sequence comes from Brachyopa scutellaris, assembly GCA_949775065.1. Classification (NCBI taxonomy): domain Eukaryota; kingdom Metazoa; phylum Arthropoda; class Insecta; order Diptera; family Syrphidae; genus Brachyopa; species Brachyopa scutellaris. Next base: position 79,365,317 of record OX459114.1, on the reverse strand, counting down.
GGGATGATCCGATCGTCAAACTTATCCTTCAGCTATTGGAGCTTAACACACATCACAGTGAGTTATTCGGGATGCAACGGCATTACATATAACACTTGTGGGTTGTTTTTCCACCAATTATGGCAACAAAGCCATTGATCCAAAAATACGCGCCTCATCTGAAAAGATCATTTTTTTAGCAGAAATTAGGATCATCTTCCAAGTAACCACTCTCGAAATATCGGGCGTTGGCTCTTAAACTCTAGTTTTCTTGCATTCTTGCATTTATATGCCCAATATTTTTGAAAAACAAATTCAAAATATTATAATGATACAAATGTCTTACAGGGAGAATACCTAAATGAGTAAACAATCCGAATCCGAATCGAGTATTTCTGTTGGTGCCGTGACATAAGACCAAGTGACATAAGGCCGAATTTCCAAATTAAGTCTTATATCGCTTGGCCTTATGTCACGGCGCCGTTTCTGTTTAATTAGCAGCGGTTCAATTTTATTGGAGTGAGTACCATCCCAGCAGCCAATTCCATACTAAAGCTTAGATTGTAGTAGGCCGTTGTTGGTTAGCTTAAGAATAAATGAGGGACAGTATACACTTAGATGGTATAATTGCCTTATCACTTTGTTAACATATTTTTTGAACCCTCCGTCCTCCATCTATGTTTTACTTGCGCTTTCCTCCATCTGAGGTATAACATACCCAATCATAAATATAAAAAAAATATATTTTTTCAAAAAATTAATTGTTTATTGGTTTTTAATTTTTCAAGTAAATCCAAATAGTTTTTAATATTCCATTTACATTACAAAAAAAAACATATTTATATAAAAAAAGCTGACGGCAATGCCATAGCTACAAAATTCATAAAAATTATAAACAATGTATCCAAAAGAACGAAAAAAAAATAAATGAATGAATTACTTATAAAAAAAAATTATTTAAAAAATAAATGGACAAAAAAAAATCATAAAAAAGTAGGTGTTCAGAAAAGTCCAAATTTTTCCAAAGATAGAAACCAAAAAAATAAAATTACATGTTGTTGTTGCTGTTGTTCGCAATAATATTTTTGAGTACATGTGCAAAATTGTACGCATTTTTTGTTGCAAAGTAATGTTTGCAGTGCGCTAGAATTCATGCAACGCATATACCAAATTTTGCCTGTAAAGAAATTACTGAATCCTAGAAAAACTTGTTTGTTATAGATAGATAGATAGATTTGATTTATTGTCTTCTTCTATATATGTATGTTACAAAATTTCATTACACAAAATCACTAAGCATGGCTGTGCCGTCTGCCCGATTGACATTTTATAAAAAAATTAATTAATTTATATATGTACATAGACTATATTCAGAAAGTGAAAAAAGATAATTTTATTCTTAAAAGGTTTCATTAATAATTTGTTTTCGATAAGTTATTGCCGTTTTGTAATAATTGAAAAGCATCTTATCATCATTTTTGCAGTTAAGAAGTGCTAAAACATCCGTTTCCGATTTAACGTCGCTGCCTAGAAAGTGTCTACGTATTTCCTTTAGGATAGGACATTTTCCAATGAAATGGAGGACATTTTCTCTCTCCGACGTATTGCAAAAACTGCAGTAAATAGGGACGTCTGTACGATGTGGGATGTAGTTAAGCTCTACCAGCTCCCCTCTAAGTTTAAGGATCGATGAAATATATTCCTGACTGTTTTCATTTTGAAAGTAGTTGCGTTCGCACAAATTATGATCTAAAATGCTATATATTGATCTATGTACTGAAGATTTAGCCTTATTAATACAGTCTTCTCTATGCTTTTCATCTACTTTTGTTATGAGGTTATAGAGGGCAACTTTGAAGTATCTTCCATTTGATTCTAGCAGTGGGAAATCCGCTCCGCTGTAAGCCGCAAGTTCTTCTAGTTTTCTATACCACATATTTTTTCTTCCGATTCATTTGGCATGTCTAAAACTTTCATCAGGTAATCTACATGCAACTTTAAAGTTCTAACAAATAACGGTGACAATCCTGTTTCTATGTATACCATGTAATTGGGTGTTGTGCTAGGTAAACGAAAGCATCTTATTATGTAATAGCGTAGGAGCTTTTCCACCGTTTCATATTTGTCGTAACCCCAGACTTGTGCTGCATACAACATTATTGATTCGGCCGCCGTACGAAAAACTCTGTATTTGACACTATGAGCAACAAGTTTATTGGAAAAGCACCTCATCCAGGTTGCGCATATCGCACTTTTTGCTTTTATAAGTATTTCCTTTAAATGAGGTTCCATGTTTAGGTTGCTGGTTATCGTCACTCCAAGATATTTATATGATTTTAGTATTTCGATTGGCTCTCTGTTAAAGTGCCATTTCTCATTTCTGGCTGTTCTACCAGACCCCTTTTTGAAGATCATCACTTTAGATTTACCTAGGTTTACCGTTAGGTTCCATAACCGACAGTATGTATCGAGACGATTAATCATTAGTTGCAACGAGTCAGGAGAATATGCAAAAAGTACCACATCATCAGCGAAAAGAATGGCCTTAATTAGCACTCGTGCAATTTCTATTCCACCCGGTAGAAAATCTGTTAGATCATTGATATATATCGCAAACAGATATGGACTAAGAGTACATCCTTGTCTAACTCCCATTTTCGTTTCGAACCATTCCGAAATTTCCGTTCCGTTCCAAACCGCCGACTGATTGCCATCATACATATTCTCCAGTACTTTTCCTAGCTTATAAGTCATTCCAGCTTGGTACAATTTATAAAATAGAGCTTGACGGTCGACGGTATCAAAGGCTGCCTTGAAATCTACGAACAAAGTGTATAGTTTTTTTTTTTATTCAATAAATGTCCCGGCTATATTTTGAAGTACAAAGATATTATCTACGGTCGAATAACCGCTGCGGAATCCTGCCTGATATTCACTAAGTAACTTATTTCTATCAATCCAATTTGACATTCGGTTATTTAAAAGTTTTGTAAATACCTTGTAAGAGGCGTTGAGAAAGGATATTCCTCGGTAATTATCTGGATCAGATAATTTACCTTTTTTATGTATGGGAAATATAATAGCTTCTTTAAACTGCTTCGGTATAATGCCAGTTTCCAATATATTGTTAAATGTCGAAGTTAGTTTGCTGATAAGGTTGTTTGTTATAAATAAACAAATCTCACACTTGCTAAATCAATTTATTTGTATTTTTTTTTATTCAAATGCTGGATGAACTACTAAAAATGAAGTTACTTACTTACTTAGTTGGCGCTACAGCTCGAGGTGAACCTGAGCCTGCTTCTCGCAACCATTTGTGTGTGCGTGTTATATTTTTGCACGAATGGAAGGGACCTACAGTTTTTTGCCGACTCCGAACGGCGAGTTGAGAAGCTCAATCGTGACAAATGATACTGTTTGATTCTTGTCAGACATTCGAAAGAGGTGGGCACTGTGAAAAACTTTTTAGGTGTTTGCGGCGGGATTCGAACCCAAGACCGCTGGCTCAGTAGTCCGACGCACTAACCGCTTACGCTACGGTGCTGTATTTAAAAACCTCTATGTACAAACTGGAAAAAATACTTACGCGAACTGCACACTGGGTGTATGATACCCTATAGAAACTTTCGAATCAAAATTAAATACTGAAAATGAATGCAAATTGCGTGAAACCACTGCAGAAAATGTTAAAATGAATTTACATAGGCATGTCATGGTCGAAAAATATTTGTAACGGTAATGCGACAGCTTACAATTTTTTGTGTGGGGTGTCTAACACCCCCACAGGGAGGACGGAAGGTTAAACTAGACGTGTGCTCGACCCAATTAAACCTTTTATCTTGTGTGATGCATTCAATTTAAAAACAGCCATCACTACAATCTAATTCGGAACTAAATATTTACGAACAAACTTTAAATTTGAAATAACAAGGAGCATGGTACATTAAGGATAGACCATCAGGAACTATCCCCAATTTTTTGAGTAGAAAAGGGCAGTAACATCAGCAAACGCAGTTACTTTACCTTTAAAGTTTAAATCATTGTAAAAATAAGGAATTTACAAAGATCAAAGTATTTTTGACTCTTATCCTTTGGCTACGATTGGAGGGGTCAGTGCCGGTTTTAGCATTACCAGCGCCCTGGGCGAGATTTCTACGGAACCCCTATCTGTTATCCAAAGCCATGTAAAAAAAGGAAAGGATAAAACAAGGGAAACAATGAAATAATAACCATTTATGTAATACAAAAAAAAAGAATTTTAATTTTCTGACCTATAACACCGAAGTCTATGTTTTCTTCAATTTCATTTCCGATTGACAATGTTGCCAAGTTGGCAATCTAGATTGAGATATTTTTGATCGCAGATCGGCTTATGAGTTCATCACACAACATACAACCATTTATAACTGATTTCGAGCTTACAGTTAATTTTAATTGGAGATCATCACAGAGTTTGAGAAGCTCTGGTTTTTTGGATTTTTTTCAAGTTTTACAAAAAAAGTACAAATCTGTTCAAATCATTCACTGAGTGAAATAAAGGTAGTGTTTGTTTAATAGACAGTTGAAAAATTTTACTTCAAATTTATTTTCTGGAGAAGCTATAGGCTCATCGCCGAGGGCATTTTTACCAGCTTGGCGTTTAACACATTGAATTCTCGTTGTTTGCTTTAAATACAAGTTCAATTTCAAGTTCTTCAGCCAATTGCTTCGCTGTGAAACTTACGCTTCTAAAGCCAGTCTTTTCATACTCTTCCAGGAAAGCGCTGTATTTTCTCAACATTTCTCCGCATTTATCGAGATCCATGTCCATTGATAGACAGTTTTTTTTATTTTTTTTTTTAGATAGACTGCTTTAATACTGCTTATTCTTGCTTTCCAACGCATTTCACTGAATTTTTCATAGCAATATCCTAAGCGAAATAGAATTTTCCATCGATAAACAGAAGCTGAAGTCCCCATTAACAAAGTGGCGGACTCGAATTATTTTACAAGTGTACCGGTGTAATGAGCTGTGATTCGCTTCTTAATAAGTCAAAAATAATACTAGTTTCTTTTTTAAGACAATGCTAAAAAGGGATAAATAATAAGTTTTTTCTATTGACGGGGATTCCCGGTAAAATGTACAGCGGAACTCGCATTCTAGTGTTGTAACATTAATGATTTTGTTGCCAGATTTATGGAATTTAAGACGCTAACAGGTAACTTGGCCGCTGCCGAAAATGCAACAATGTCACAATATGCAACTGGATCGGGGCCCTGGGCGGTCGCCCAACCGCGCCCTACCCTAACGCCGCTACTGGGAGAGGTAGGAGCAAAACCAATCATAAACAAAGCCCCTGGAGCTTTAATAACCTTATCTAGCAATTCAAATCAAAAAGTAAAGCTATGAGCATACGATATGCAAAAGTCGCTCATACAGTGCTGTTCGAAAAATGTTGCTCAAACATTTTCTTACTCTTTCGGATGACAATTCTTGGAGTTTATAAGAGCTACGATATTTTCTTTGCACTAGGTAGCAACATTTTTTTTTTTTTTTTTTTATAATCTACACACGCTAAAGGGGATATTAATACCCTTTTAATGTTTACACACAGCGCGAGCACATGAAGGACGAGAACGAGAGACAGACAGATCGACGTAGTGGTAGGAAACTCAGATGATAGGTTTCAATTTCAACTAACTCTATGTTATCGTTTAATTAGTATTAGTACAAAAAATTCGATGTAATTATGAATGAGAGGTGCATTAAGCTCGTGATAGCCGTCCAAGATGAACTAAAGTAATTCGAAAACAAACAAAAAAATGCAAACCTAATATTTTGTGTCTATCACGTCTAAATTCGACAATCCGTTAAATTTCTGAAAAATTTAATGCTCCTCAACAAACTGTGGCCTGGAAATTAAAAAAAAATTGTGTAACCGGAACCGGGACTACCATACCAGCAAAAGGAAAATCCAAAATCGTCGTCCAAAATCGTCGGCATAGATTCAAGACTTCAGTGGATGTCGTCTCATCGACTTAGATGCAAGTTTCGTTTACTTCCCAATGCATAGCCACTCATGATCAGGACTTCAATACAAAAATAAATTTGATTGGGAGTCACAGTAAACCTAATATTATGGTGGTGGTTTCATTGGAAGAAAACCCAAATAGCGCAGAAAGGGCGCCGATTTGATACATTTTAGTTGCTTACTTACTGCATATTTTATGCAATTTTTTGACGATGTGGATAGTTTTGTCCTCACTCATGAGTTGCTAAGACAAAATCAACAGGCTCACTATCTTGTGAAACCCTTATTATATAGCGGGGCAGTGGCTACTGTTATTCATTACTTATTGGTGGTAAATTTGACTTGATCTACATGCGTCTTTTTTTTAAAACCTGATATTTATTTGCAGATGGAGATTTTCGGACTCTGCATCGCACTGCGAGCTTATTATTATTTCAACAGGAGCAAGTAATTGCGCCCTATTGTACCTGTCAGCTAGGGGTACATTCCTTATCTAAATTACCGTCGACTAATACATCAACTTCGTGGGGATCTGTGTATAAAGACAGCAACTTTCTAAACGTTATCATGATCGCCCAGTGCTGCAATTATATGTAATACGTAATACTAGCTGACCCGTGCTCGCGTTGCCCCAGTTAAGCGGCTGTCCCGATTATCCGCCGTCCCAATAAAGCGGAATCCACTGTAATTGTTTTCTTCTAATACATTTCTATAGTATACATAGGTGCAGCTGTTGCCCGCCCGCCATTGCCGTGCACTTTTTTAAAATTTAAATTTGCTTTTACAATCATATTCATCGTAGTAGGCCGGTCACAATGCATCAATAGAATGCTATTTCAGTAAATACGCAGAAATTCAAATATGCCACACACACACACCATGACGTCACCCACTGCTGCATGGCTATTGGCTTCGGTCTCCATTGATGGAAATGATTTCATGAATATTGTTTTATGTTCTTAAAATAGTTATTTATTTATTTCTCAGCATGTACGTAGAGTAACGAAAAGATTAAGGTCTTAAAATTTGCGTATATATGTTGGGCGGTACACACAGGTTCACTACCTCTGAACAACGGCGGGCCTAAAACAAAAATGCAGTAACACTGGAGTCAAATGAAGAGCAATGAGGTCCCGCTACATCATAGACTAACCGCTTTGATAACGAAAGACGAACCAACAGTCGCAGTCATCACTTTCTTCGCATTACATCAACCTTTAATTGAAACTTGTTTTATATTTTAACTTTAACCAATAAATAATAATTGAATTGAATTGTACAAAAAGTACATTATTGCATTTCATTATCCAACATCTGGGGGCTCAACCTATGAGTAAATAAGTCGAAGAAAGTGACGAGAACATAAGCAGAATCGGAATTGTATTTTTTTTTCTTTTATACATTTGGCTGTAATTTTTTTTTTTTTTGTTAGAGCAGGAGCTGGCTGAGCTGTGGGGAAAACGTCATCGCTGCTACTTGCATTTTTGTACCTTGCTGCTGGTCAATTTAATTCGATTTCGGTGCATGTTTGTTGCGAATGATTATGGAAAGCGCAGGTAAAATATTAAAAGAGGCGAGTGAGTTAAGTACCGATGAGCTCAGAGGTCTGGTGGAGAGCTACGGTCTTCAGTCGGACGGCATAAAGCGGACTCTAATGAGCAAATTGAGAAAACTTTTGCTTGGTTCGAGAAGCGACGGGGCCAACAAAGGCGGTGGGATGAACAAAGGCGCCGAGGAGTCATCTACGGACACCGAAAGTGAGATAACAGAAGATGAATCTGTTGCGGGGTGTTCTAAGAAGCAATGTATCACTAGGGCACAGAACGGAGAGCGTAAGCTAAAGATAGGTGAAAAAGAACCCGCATCGCAAGGTGCACAAACTGGATTTCAAACACGTGCTTCATCACCAATAATCAATGTTGGCCGCAGTAATATATCATTTCACGATATTGAAGAGACACTTCAGTCATTTTCAGGCAATGACAATCTGTCTATCTCACGTTGGATCAACGAATTCGAAGAGATGTCTGGAATTTTAGGATAGAGTCAACTACAGATATTGGTATACGCTAAAAGGCTGCTTAAAGGGTCTGCCAGAGACTTCGCCTTCTCTTTACAGGGAGTACGTTCATGGACAATCTTAAAAATCCGTCTATTGGAGGAATTTTATGAACAGAAGTCGGCTGCGGAGATTCATTTAATTATGCAGAAGCCGAAAAAGTTGCCAACGGAGAGCTACAAGCAATATTTTTACACCATGCGAGAAATCGGAAGCAACATATCAATGGATCAAAGTTCAATAATCCATTATGTCATCAAAGGAATATCGGGCGATGAGGTAAACAAAATGCTACTGTATGGGGCATCAAATTTTAGAGAATTCAAGGTAAAATTAGACTGCTGTGAGAAAATCGTAGCAAGTCGTGGAGAAACAGGTATTCATTCTAGAAAATTGGAACGTGGATACGGTCGTGGTGTCAAGGGCGTGGCAGAGCAAGCGGATAGCAAACCAGATGATGCAAGGGAACATCGAGCGCGCGGAAAATGCTGGAAGTGTGGGGTTCGCGGACACTTTGCTGCAAAATGCAGCACCAATAAAGATGACAAGAATATGGACACCAGAAAGTCTGACGGAGCAGAGCAGAAAATGTATACCAGTGCCGTTCGGGAAAAAAGTAATTTCTGCAAAACAGTCTGCCTGAATAAAAGGAACTTCGAAGCCTTAATCGACACCGGTAGTTCCCTAAACGTGATTATCAATCGAGTGTATGTTAAGATAGGAAAGCCAAAGCTATATGAAACCTGTAAAACACTTATTGGCCTGGGAGGGAAAGAGGTGGTTCCTTCTGGTTACGTAGAAGCACAAATTGTTATAGATTCTCAAACATTTTCTTCCAAGTTTTATGTCATTCCAGATTGCTCGTCTCAAGTGAAAGTCATAATCGGACAGGAATTATTGTCAAAGGCAGTACTAGAGGTAGGCCCAGAGGGAGTCAAAATCTCAACAAGCGTAGTTGTGAATGAAGTCAGCACGGATAAGGCTACACATGAGATAATGAGCATCAATTACATTGAGGACGATGACCTAGATGGAGATTTGACTGCTTTGGAAAGGACTGAAATAACAAATCTGATTAAAAATTATCCACCGGAGAGGAATGTGAAGGCACCAATTGAAACAAAAATCATACTAACTGATGAAACGCCACTATACTCGAGGCCGCGGCGATTGGCACCGAAGGAGATGGTGGAGCTGAAAAAGCAGGTAAATGATTGGCTTTCGAATAATATCATTGTACCTAGTTCGTCAGAGCTCGCAAGCCCAGTGGTGATGGCGACAAAGAAGGACGGAGCATGAGGGTCTGCATTGACTATAGACGGCTTAATAAAAATACGTTGAAGGACCCATTCCCTATGGCGTTGATGGAAGAGCAGTTGAACGAGCTAACAGGTGCATCAGCGTTTTCAGTTCTTGACCTACGCAACGGATTTTTTCACGTCCCTATGACAGTGGAATCTAGGAGATATACGTCCTTCGTGACTCCTTGGGGCCAGTTTGAGTTTCTAGTAACTCCATTCGGCTTGCGCAACTCACCAGCAAGCTTTCAGTGTTTCATTATATTCGTTTTTAAAGACCTTATTATGAAAAAGTACGTTTTTCTTTACATAGATGATAGAGACGAACCAACAGACGCAGTCGTCACTTTCTTCGCATTACATCAACCTTTAATTGAAACTTGTTTTATATTTTAACTTTAACCAATAAATAATAATTGAATTGAATTGTACAAAAAGTACATTATTGCATTTCATTATCCAACATATATATTGACTTTATGCAAACATTTTTGTTTTGCCAATTCGTTTAACTGGTTTAAAGTTAAAGTTAACTCCTATATGTGGGACAACCTCAAAAAAGTGGGTATAAAAATATAAAAAAATTACATTTTCTTGAGAACAAACAATATTGAAACAAAAACAACATAGCCTAACTGGTTTTAACGAAAATAACGATTATTATAGAATTCATTTCACGTTAATCGGTGCAGTATTTGCGGAGATCATCGGTAACAAAGTTTTTTGAAGTTACGTCTTTATATAATAGTAATGATTTCACGGGAAAGGAGATTGCGACGAGACCTGAAAATGTCAGTATATAGCAATTCCAATGCCCATGGGGTCGTTTTCGACCCACGCAATATATACTGTAAAATGACCATGTAACAAAATAGAGGCAATCGCTTTTATATACATAGAAATCAAACTTACATATTTGTGATAGCAAACCAATGATTTAACAGCGAAAATATGAATAAATACTAGAAGCTATTGACATTTTTCAAATGCAAGTGACTTAAGCTACGAGTGCACGACATGCAAAAACCACATTTAAATTCGTGCGTGACGTCAGAAAAGTTAAAAATAAATGCTCACATTTATTGTATACGTAGTATACATGTGACGAAGCAAAAATATAGTGAGTACACGGCATGTCAACTTCACATATTTTCATGTTGATTCTGTCCCAAAAGTCATATGAAGTTTTTTGAATTTTGTTTTTTAAATTTAATGTAGCTCGCAAAAATAAAGCGAGAACACGGCATACGGACGGACAACACATTTTGCATGTGCATGCAGAAAGTATTTTCATACGCATTTTATTATAGCGAGTACATGGGATGTAGACTTCACATTTTTGCATGTGTATGCAAAAAAACATTTTAATTCGCATTTACATATTGACATTGAGGTGGAACAATTCATAGCTGACATACAACAACAGGCAGCCGAAGATAGTAGGTACTGGTACACCAATGCGACGCGACGTATCGACAGAAAAGGCAAGCCTCTGTAAAATATCCAGCAGAAATTATTATAAAGCACTAATATAATAATACATCTGATGGGAAATGGTTTGGAGACCCAAAAGGGAGGGTTCGACTCTTTGCAGAACACGGAACACGTGACGAATGTTTTCAAACTTCTTCCACCTGTAGTGGCTAACGCAAACCTGGAACCTACTGACAAATTAGACGGTAATGTTATTCAAACTTTACTTTACTAGAAAGATCATTGCCTGCGTACATAAACTATCTAATAGGAAATCACCAGGCTATGGTCATATAACTGCCCAAATTATGAAAGAATTGCCATTCACTAATATATGTATAATTGATTCCTATTTAAGATTAAAATATGTCACATCACTGAAAGATAGCAGAAGTAATTGTTATACCTAAACAAGGTAAGCCCCGATCAGAAATGACATCATATCGGTCAATCTTATATAGAGTAAGTGCGGGCAATATGGACAAGTCGGGTAATGCGGACCGCCCGGATAGTAATAATCAATATGTGCATCATGGTTTATTAGAAACAAGGACAGTACGAAACAAGATGAAACAAAGCGATGATGTTCAGAGTATAGTCTTGGTCGCATCTCGCATGTCGCTTTGCACAATCAATGCCGGCTTATATACAAATGTAAATAATGTACGTTATTATTACGGTCCACCATATGGGATTTTTATGACTTAATATAGCCTCCGGGTCAAGAAGAATCTAACAACACTCTATTTGTTGAAACGTTTGCTTCAAACTTGGTCATACCGCAGCAACCCACCAACACCTGCGAAGTAAAAATAGCCCTTGAATTTGTACCACATTTAATGTAGCTCTTAACATCTCTCATGTATCAGAGAACTGTACTATTTCAAAACCTATTATAAAAGCTAGGGATGAGCGATGTTGGTAAAACATTGATGTCAACATCGCTGACTGAACATCGATGATCGATAATAATCGAACTCAAAACATCGATGTTCTAAAACATCGATATTATAGAATGAATTTATAGAATGCTGACTAATGACATAAAAAGCAACATACCCTCATGGGTTCCTGACTTTCAAAATCCCAAATACAAAAAAACCCCGAAAAAATAAAACACCGTGTTCTAATAATCCCGAAATTGGAGAATATAATATGCAGTTCAAAATTCTCGAAATTTTTGAATTCTTCATATGCACTTACATATGTACATAATAAGGCAACGCATGCTAAGTCTTCAATTTAAAAAAATATATTCAAGATCTCCAATTGAGAGTCGGTTCTCTTCTGCTAACATCGATGGTCGATGTTTTGTTCTTAACATCGATTATGCGATATTTTACGTACTTCAACATCGATGTTAAAACATCGATGTTTCGTCTCGCAACATCGGTCATCCCTAATAAAAGCCATATTCAACTATATTTTAATCTATGATGTACTTAAGAATACGATTCAAATAAATATCGAAAAGATCAATAAATTTATCTTTGACGCTAACATTAAACCATAATAGGACATGTAAACATAGCCTGTGAGATTCATATCATAATCCTTCTATATTTTATTTGGCTCTGCCATAGTCGGCGAAGAATGAACTAAGCATAGAAAATAAAAAGTAAAAAACAAAAACTCATCGCAAAATTTAAAAAAATTTGATTCTAACGTCAAAGAAAAATGCGGCATTCGAGAAAAAATGTCATGGCACGATTTCGTGTCATCACATGCCTATGACACTCACATTTAAATGTCGTCTCAGTCCAAATTCGTACATGTGGCCATAGCGAGTACACGACACATGGAATTTCACATTTTCTCATTTGAAAATTTGTTCACATGAATACTCACATTTAAATGTGGACGCATGTGGCAGTCACAAATATAGTAAGTACACGACATGTAGGATTTATCACTGACTCTGACGTCAAAACTACGTCACGCTTACATTTATTAGCTATTTATTTATTATTATTAATTATTATTATTAAAGTTATTGGTATAATCGTTATATAACAGGTCTTCTAATAATAGGTGTTCTAATAATAGGTCTTCTCAATGGGGTCTCTAGGTCTTCTCAAGTACTTCACTCGTTGCCGGTCGTCTCAGTTCTGTCCTCTATACTTCTAGTCATATTATGATTTGTATTTATGTACGTAGTATGTGAGTGTCTATGTAAATGTATATGTGTACCAGCCTTCTATGTTTATTGCTTTCACATTTAAATGTGGTTTTTGCATGTCGTGTACTCGTAGCTTTACACTAACGCCACAGCCGAACACTCACTTTTATAATTGCATTTTTTTCATCTTAAATGGTCAAAAAATTCAATATCTTCCATTACAAAGTTTTAATTAATCATCTTTATTTTTTATTTATTTAAGGAATAATTATTTTATAGAAAATATTGTTATTGTTGATATCAGAATATATTTACGATGTCCGGCTTAAATTAGATTTCAATAGTACCCTCTTCTCAAACATTTCATCTGAGAGTCTATGCGACTTTGGTGAATGTGCCATAGTTGCATATGAAAAAAGTCTGTCAACTGGACCCGAGGACGGTAGAGGCGTATTATATTTCCTAAAAACAGTTTTGATCTCAGGATATCTATTTAGCATGGAAACATCTTTATCTGGATCTGCTAAATAATGAGAAATAATGGCATCTGCTTTTGATCGTTGAACTTGGCGTATGTCTCCTGTTGAATCAGTATCAAATTCAAAATAGCTGTCTTCATATCTGTTACAAGGTGTTTCTTGAAAAGTTACAGGTACCTCATGGTCATGGATTTCTTTGATCACAGCTCCTTTGAAAACTGATTTGATTCTGGAATGGTGTTCTAAATTTATACAAGTCATCCATTTGTCCTTGAACCTGGGATAAGACATTGCAGCAACTGCTGCATTTTGAGCTACATTCGAAGAAATGTCAAAGAATTCAGAAAATCGCACTTCCACATTTTCTAAATAATTCTCTGCCAGCATTTGGCAAAAAACAAGTGATTCTCTGTTAAGCTTTTGCAATTTTTGTCGCAGAGATACTAAACATGGCAATAAAATACCATAATACATATCCTGTTCGCCTTGTAATATGCACAGGGCCTCTGCTATTGGTTTTGAACAGCGCAAGTATTCATTTATATATTGAAAATCATTGGTACTTAAAACATTCGTCAGTCCCTGTGCCACGTGCAACTGTACACTCTTATCTTGTAGAGCTGCGATTTGTTTTAGTCCATCATAAAGGCTATTCCATCCAGTGATTCCCGGTTTGGAAAGGCTATTCCCAACAATGCCATGAATTATTTCAGCTGATTTAGGACGTCCGGCACATTTCCATAAATTGTTGCATTTTTTAATAACTTGGTCGTGGCTATCGGCAATAGTTGTTCCGGTATTTCGTAACACCTTACTAGCGTCCATAGTGGCACATAGATTGAGCTTGTGGGCAGAACATCTTAAATGTACGGGCAATTCTAGGTTTGTTGACTGATGAGAAATATGCTCTGTATCTAAGTTTTCAGCAATACTATCACCATCACTTTCAGTATCCATATATATGCCGAATTCTTTAAACGCTCTGACAAAACTACTGCCATTATCAGTGACCGTGGCTAGTACTTTTTGTGAGTCTAGACCAAATTCAGCATGTATTGCTTCAACTAAAAGAGCTATTCGATCATAGCTGTGCGTCCCTAAAAGTCTTCGGCATGCCAGCGTTTTAGATATCCTTTCTAGGTTTGAGCCTAGCCAGTGTGCTGTGACGCAAAAAAAACTTCCAGTTTTTGCCGACCAAATATCAGCAGTTGTGCAGACTTCCTTTACATCGTTTAATTCACTCTTGATGTTTGTAATTTCCTTCATATAATAGTCCTCGATCAAGCGTCCTAAAGTTCTTCTGCTGACAACGTTCAGTCCTTTTGTAGTGATATTCAAATTGTCAAAGATTTTCCTAAAAAATGGGTCATCTATGGCTCGCAAAGGAATCATAGAATTCATAAAGAATTTCAAAATATTTTCATTGAATTGCTCTTGTGAAACCGTCTGCTTAAATAGTTGATCGCTTATTTCTGACCGACGAAAGTTAGATGTTCTCAAATTTTGTTTACACTTTTTTATATTTTTCAAGTGACTCTGATACTCTTTGTATATATCTTCTCCGTGTCTTCGTTTGAGATGAGTAACAAAATTTGATGTTGAATTGTTAAAACCGCTTATTTTCACTTCTCTTGGTCGACAAGATGTACAAATTGCAACCTTTTTAGTATTTGTGGATTCCGTTTTAGAATATATAAAAAACTTGCCGTCAAGAATGCAAGGTAATACCTCTGCTGCTCCTTCATCTTCATTCTGCACAATTTCCGATTCAGAACTATTAGACAATGAGGGAAAAGAACTTGACGCCATTTCACACGAGATACTAATCAAACTTAAAAACAAAATTGCACTTTTTTGCTAACGATACTAAAATGACGTCCATCTCGTTGCGACGCTTGGTTACGTATAACGCCACCACGCTTGGCCTTCTAGAAGTAAACAAGCTTATTCAACGTTAAAGTTTATGTCGTAGGAAATGGTAACAGTAAAACGTCAAGCACATTTACCACCAAAATTGTCACCCAAGGGGTTTTTTTACAAGTGATTTATTTATGTAATGAATGTACAGTATGTCAAATTCAAACTCGTACATCGGTTTAAGTTTTCATATTTCACATTAAAAAACACAATTAAACAAAATGACAAAACACAAAGTTGAGTATTTAGCACAAAACGTAAGAAAAAAAATAACACCAAAAATAACGGTTCATTTCCATATCCATACAAAACGACCTCAAAATTAAACTCGTATAGTATGTTTATATCATGCTATTTCTTGCGATTCATAACGGGATCTGTTCGAGTTCGTTCCTGTTTGACTTCCCAGTAATGGGTAGTATTTTCATTTCATTGCAATTCGTCATAGTGGAAAGTGTTTTTGAAAATGGGTAGACAACGTGGCCAAAAAACTAATTTTTCACCATCAACAAGGCAAAACTTTGCGAGAAATTGCAAATATCGTGGATCGACCTCACTAAACAGTGCAATACGTGATAAAACGTTATAAGGAGGAAAAAATAATTGAAAACAAGCCCAAAAAAAGCTGTCGAAAGATTTTTAATGATAACGATGAGCGATGGATTTTACGCAAAATTTGCGTGCAACCGTCAAGCATGGTGGCCGGATCGGTCATGGTGTAGGGCTGTATTTCGGCAACTGGGACCGGCAATCTGCATTTCATTGATGGGATAATGAACCAGGATGTCTACTTAAACATTCTTAAAACAAATCTTAAGGCAAGTGCGGATAAACTTGGAATGAAAGATTGTTCTCAGTATTACCAAGACAAAGATCCCAAGCACAAGGCCTGGAATGTGCGCTCATAGTTGCTGTACAACTGTCTCCACGTGATTGAAACTCCACCGCAATCACCTGATCTTAATATGATCGAAAACCTTTGGAGCTACTTAGAAGAGAAAATAAGGCAACACAATATCTCGAACCGCAATGACCTCAAAAACGCCCTTTTACAAGAGTGGAGCAATATACATACCGTCATTCTTTTGCGAAATACTAGTCAGGTCTATGCCAAACAGGTTAAAAGCTGTAAAAAAAAAACAAGGGACTACCAACAAAATATTAAA
Source organism: Brachyopa scutellaris (assembly GCA_949775065.1). NCBI lineage: Eukaryota > Metazoa > Arthropoda > Insecta > Diptera > Syrphidae > Brachyopa > Brachyopa scutellaris. The sequence goes on along the minus strand of OX459114.1, from coordinate 79,348,816 downwards.
AACAAAATCTTTAAATTTGTATATAACTAACTAACATATAACTTTTAGTTTTTTTTTTTTTCATCTTATATTTTGAATGAAATACTTAATTTTATGTTTTGTAATGTTTTGTTTAATAAAATTTTGTTTAATTGTATCTTTTATATGAAATATAAAAAAATAAACCAGTGTACGAGTTTCAATTTGATCTACTGTATGTATGAGTGAATAAATAAATTAAATTGGATTAAATATAATCTTGATTCCTAACTACTGTAATCAAAATTAAAGATTAAATGTGAAATCTACATTAAAAGTAATTCTGGCTTGGCTTCTTTAATCTGATTAAAAGTAATTATGATAACATTTAATCAGATTATTAATCTTTTTTTTTTCTTTGATTATCAATCTGATTACAAAAGTAGTTGATTACGCCCAGCTATGATTGCAACCAGCACTCGCATGTACAGTTGTGGCCAACTAATTAAAAACGATCTAAATATTTACACATCAAGTTAATATTTGCATTTCACTTTACGTTGTTTACAAATAATTCATTAGAAATTTTTTTTTCCAAAATGGTAGGTACCGTAAAACTGCCTAACTTTGACCAGGGATGATTACTTTGACCAAAATCAGAAAATTTTTATTTTTAATACAGAGTCAACTATATTTGGGTAATTTCAATATATTTGGTATGAGTTGAAAGGTTGGTTTATCAGCTAAGTTGCGGTAATCAGTTCATGAGGTGAACATATTTAAAAAAAAATACAATCATCAAAAACAGTAGTGCAATTTTAAGGCAGTGATTTATTTGAGCTCCTAAAAAAGGTTCCGATATTTTGTGTTTTAAGCTATGTATTAAGTTGAGTCGAATTTATTACAGGTATATAAACACATAGGTCATACATAGGTGAAATAAAATTAATTTTATACAAATAAGAAAAATACCTTTATGAAATGTTATAAATTCGGAAAAGTTTGACCAGCAATTTTTAACTGTGACTGACAGTATAACTTTTATTTGACTAGTCTTAACTTTGATACCGTAAAACTGCCTAACTTTGACCACGGATGATTACTTTGACCAAAATCAGAAAATTTTTATTTTTAATACAGAGTCAACTATATTTGGGTTCAAAATTCAAATGTCTAATCAGAGGTACACTGCGATTCACTAGATTAGAAGCAATTTCGGGAAATGAAAATGATCTATCTTCCGATATATGGCAGTGTCAGAACAAAATATTACGGTGAAAGAAAGAGTGGTTTGTGCTGAATGCAACGGTGAATTCCAATATGTTAAAAAAACAGGATAACTGTACTCTTGAGACATGTTAGCTGAATCAGTCAGATTCGCATGCATTTAAATCGGTTCATAAGATTAGAAGCAGTCAAATTACTATCGTTGTTTGTAAAGAGATTTATTTTTTTTTTTTTTTTTGCTTCAAAAGTAAATTTTGTAAATAAGAAAGGGTTAGCTTTATTTTTTCTTCAAGAATGGTAAAAAAAAATTGTTTGATATTATCAGAGATGGCAAAAATAGTCATTTACCATTCGGAAGGCCTGTCTTAGCATGCTATCATTGGCAGGGTCAATCGGAGTAATCATATTGTTGGTTGGTTGGAAAAAAATACAAATTAAATGTTTCCACGGCCCATAAAGCTGCGAAAAAAAACAAAAATGTCCGATTAGCCTTCAATTCAGAGGTTTCGACAGCTAAGATCGGAGATGCAGTTGGTGTTACCGCAAGTAAATCTACTGTTCGTCATGTGATTCGTAGTGCCAAATACCACAAGCATCTTAAGCTGAGAGAAAAACTACCATTTATTGCTTCTCGAAATAGACAAAGCTTATAATTTTCGAATGACCACATGACTTGCGATATGCAATAAGGAGCAAGTTTGAATAGCTGGAAAAAGGAGGTCTTTCCTGACGAAACAAAATTTAATTTAGTTGCACCTGATGGCTAAAACAATAACTTCCATGATGATTTAAGAAAAGAGAAGCTCTTTTAAAACCGCCATCATAGCAGAGAAGGTAGCGTAATGGTCTAAGGTATAGTATCTTATTAGGGCACAATCGACTTGGTGATTCGAAGCTCTTGAATGACAGGAAATAGCTGCACAGTGGTGATGAAATCTGGTCCCCAATCTCTTCGGACCACTTTCATGGATATTTCAACACGACAGCGCTCCTATACACACAGTTCACATTGTTGAATCGTTTGTTGCCAGTAAAAATGAAAAAGCCACAATATTCGCCAGACGTTAACACTATAGAAATTGTCTAGAGCTGGCTCATACGAAAAGTGTACTAAGGTGGGAAGCAATACGATGATAAAGAAGTGCTTATTGAAGCCGTTAAACTTGCCTGGCATGAGATTTCAATCAAGTATCTGGTCTCATTGTATAACTACCCCAAAGATAGAATTTTCGAGGTTATTTTAAAGAAAAATGATTCTATTCATTATTGAGAATTGTAACTGGAGTATGAATTCAAAATAAAAATTAAATTTTCATAAAAAGACACCAAAAAACATTATTTATTTCATGAATTTGTAAGGTGCTTCTAATCTTATGAACCGATTGAAATGCAATTGTTTCTGACTCACTGGGCGAAAAGGTCTTCCAGGTACCGCTAAGTTTTTCTGAAAATTTTTTAAAACTTGATTGTGAATTAAATACAAACTGCTCTAACTTTCACCATCATTTTTTTTTTACTTCGCTGATATATAACAGGATAAATATCAATTTTATCGCCCAAAGTTAGGTGCTTCTAATCAAGTGAACCGCAGTGTATATTCCTCTAACATGTTACAACGAATGTTTTGTTTACTGGTATCTATAGATCCTGCTTATAAATAAAAGATCTGTAATTTTTTGTTATTTATTATTGGAAATAAAATGCGCTAAGCTTTGAAAGAAACATTTTTCAGTATCCTGTATCACTGGTCAAAGTTAATAATTTCAAAGTAAAACTTTTACCAGGATATTCTTTAGCAGTTAAAACTCCCCCAGTGGTACAAACTTAGAATTATAGTTTTCTTCAGAATTCAGCGCCCGACAATATAAGCCTAAAATCCGAAAATTCTTGTTACACACAAAGACACTGCAAAGGTTTTTCGTAAAAAACTAGTCAAAGTATGGCCATTTGAGGGTAACCGTTAAGTTTTCAACGGTAACTGTAAACAAATGACATTGGGTATGTATACTTTTTAGCAGCTGCATTTGGGAATGTCAGTTGTAATTGCAAGTTAGGCATTGATATATGTACATACATAGTTCAAAGGAGGCAATGTCATAATTTGGGGTTGCTTTTCTTGGAAAAGTGTTGGCCCAATTTGCAGAATAAATGGTAGAATGGATGAATACCAAAACCTTGAAATCCTAAAAAATATTATGGAGCCATATGCAAAGGAAAATGTGCCTGTGCTTTAGAAATTCTAGCAAGACAATGATCCTGTGGTGAATGTACATTTTTAATGGCTTAACATATACTAATATTCGTTCATTTTCATATTAATATTTTTGTTTGGCAATACCATGAAGTATACAATATGTTTAAAATTCATTTTTGATTCATTTTTTCTCTGTTGTCATCCTGCTGATGAAATAGTGACGCCATTAACTATTAGCTTTTAACTCTGAAAAACCGAAAAACAACTTTGTATCTTTTACTAATAAAAAAACATAATTTAAGTTAATACTTTTCGTGGTGTGTTTTATTGGTGTTACGAAACACTTAAATCCTAAGCACACGGCTCGGTTACTAAATACCTGGGTAAAGAGCAATATTATCACGGAAATGGAATGGCCCGCCTCAAGCCCAGATCTTAACCCGATAAAGAACCTATGAGCTGAAGTGAAATGATTGGTAGGACAGCAGCAATAAACTTCACAAAATGAATTGTATACAAAGCAGTTGAAGAAGCTCTGTATGGTATTCCACAAAAGACATGCCAAGCGTTAATTGAGTCCATGACTAAGAGAATGATGGAAGTCATTAAGAGCAAAGACCATCCTACGAAATATTATATGGTAGCTCTAGGTAAGTAATTAGTTAAATTTTGTTAAGTAACTACTTTAAAATTAACCGTTCTTAGTAAGTTGACAATTCAAAGAATAACTTACTCCAAGATTTGGCGATATTGCTGGTAATGCATATTTTATGAATCTTTAATCAAGACTTAAATAAACAAAAAGTCTAAAATCGTTTTCGCAATTTATTGTTGTAATTTCTAATTAGTTGACCATAACTAACTGTATATGCGACTTTTGCATATCGTCTGCTCAGAGCTTAAGAAACCAATGTTATTAACAGATATACAACTGAAATAATATCGAATGTCTTATTTACGTTATGAAAGTTTTATGAGCTTTGATCAACTTTTACAAGCTTCAACAAACTTTCTAAAAAAAAACAATAACAAATAACCAGCCCATACGGACAGTTTTTATTTATCTATCTGCCGAGTAAATCAAGTTTGTTTTTATTATAAAACTTTTATAGGTTGTTCTGGTACAGATATATTTTTATTTGTTTCTTAAGAAGCGCTATGACTGACCGGTTTTGTACAAAATTCGAATATACGTATGTAAGTATGTATTTTCAATATTGTAGATGAGGATTAGGAATGGCGTTGAATTTAAATTTAGGTGCAAGTGATTTCGATCGGCAGTTTATATTTAAACATAGAAGAGCGAACAGTCTTATCGATTTCTTAATCTGTTACAATGAAGTTTCTCTGTGTATTATCTACGTTTCTAGTCTGTGTAATTTCTGTATATGGCTACCCAGCTTACAATGGAGCAGAAACATCAGTTTCACAATGTAAGCAATTTGCATATTACATATCTACATTAAGGTGCAAAATTTGACGTAAACTAATTTTAAACAAATTTTATTGCTGTGTCTTTAGAGTACTTATCACAATAAAGGCTTTGAGTTGACTATTTATTTCATATAAAATTCAGTGTTAAGAGTTTTAAATACTTAGTTGTCTAATATGGTTTGGCTTAAGGCCGTCTGCCAGATAGACATGATTTTAAATTTTCTAGTTCGTTAATCATGTGTACAGAGATCATTTAACAAATTTAATGGGTATTCTTAAAAGTTTGGCTCCATAATAATAATAATAATAATAATAATACATAGTCAAGTGCGTTTATTGCGAAGTTGTGTATTCGATCCCAGCCTCGGTCCCCATCATTGCTGAAACCGTGTAGTGGTAAGTGCATTGGACTACTATGCAATGCGTAGCGGGTTAAATTCCAGCCCGGGTCCAACACGGTGCCACCCCTTTGGAATGTCTGACGAGCAATCAAAGAGTATCAATTGTCAATGAGCTTCTCAACTCGCCGTTCGGAAAAACTGTAGGTCCTTCAATTCGTGCAAAAACAAACACGCACACAGAAATGGTTGCGAGAAGCAGGCCCAGGTTCCTCCCCGAGCTGTAGCGCCACCTAAAGTAAAGTAAGAGTACCTGTGTTCCGAAGCAGGTGCAGCGGAATTCTTTGAGGATGGAGCATATGGCGATGAAGTGGAACACGTCTTCGCGTTCTCTAACGCTACACAAAAGCGGGAATGCTGTGCGGTGCGGCATATAATTTAGACCTATCAGTTCAAATCTTTTTTGCTTATCATGTCAGTTGAGTAACTAGCCAGGAAATAAGTTCAATTCTGCAGATGATGGTTCAATTTGCTAGAATATGTTCTATATTGCGATGACTGGGCTTCTTCATAGATTCTATGAACTGTTTTCTCCGGTAATGTGTGGAACTTGTGCTTATGGGCTGATCATCTAGTACACTGAACCAAAAAGGTACATGATATAAATGAAAAATTTCATATTGTAAATGAAAAAGTTCATTAAAATTGAGCTAAACATCAAATTCTTACAGAACATGTATTCCCGTTCATACGTTTATGAATATATTCATACAACTATGAATCGTTCATAAAAAGTAAGAATCTATGCATAAAATTAATGAATGACATTCATAAATTAGCACGAGCACATGAAGGAGAAGAGAGACAGACAGATGAAAAAAAGCAGATCGGCGTAGTGGTAGGAAACTCATTTGTAAGGTTTCAACTAACTCTATGGGTTGGTGTCTAGGATAACTGGAGAGTTTTTTTTTTTTTGTACTTGCATATGTTTCACAGAAGTTTTTACAGATGTTTCTTCTTATTATAGTTTTTGTGTGGTGAATTCTTTCAGCCATGCCATACTATCCTCCTACTGCCACTGCCAGTGTTATGCCTTCTCGTAGTAGTAGGTTTTGTTATTAACTTCTGAAACTGTTCAAATTATATTATTTTTTTTTTTATAGAAATAAATACTTACATAAATCTGGATTCGAACCGCGGACCTTCTGCGTGACCAGCGACGACGCTACCACTACGCCAAAGCCATAAAATAAATACGAATGCATTGTGTGTATAACTATTTACACATTCGAAACCTTTGAGTATGTATCTATACTTACAGTTCATGGACAAAATACATACCCCTTATGAATCGGTATACTGCTTATGACTTGATACATACTTTTTGAGAATATATACATAATGCATATGAATCTATACATTCATTTTCTTTTTTTCTTTAACTCAAAGATTATTTTCATTAATTCAATGTATTTTTTCTTAAAACTTTTGATGGACAGTTGTAAGAATAGTTCATACGCTTATGAAAAAATTCATTAAAAATAAGAATCAGCGTTCATACCCCAAATTTCTCATACAAATATTTTTATGAACGCGATTTCATACAAACAATGAATCGTTCATAAAAACATTTTATTTTTTTATGATTTTGTACATAAAATCAATGAATTTTTCTTAAAAATGAATGAATTTTGCTGTATGAATGCCGTTCATTGATATTATGTACGATAATTTTTTCAGTGTATAGATAAGAGCTTGAAGCCACATTGCGATACTAAGTTTTCCCAGCCTTGGACGAACTTTCCTCCGGAAAGCCTTTCTTATGGGTAAGAACTATCTTCGGTATCCTTTCTTGTTTCATCCCGTTGACTTTCTACCCACATAGTTGAGATAGAGTTTGAGCGTATCTAGAAATAGGGATGCTACTCCAGTCTGCTGAGGAAGCATGTACAGTAAAATCTGCTATTACGGACAGCTCCATTAGAGTAGATTTTGATGGACACATTTTCAGAACCAAGATATTACGTTTTAGATTGCATACATTTTGCGTTCCCTTAACCGGACACTCCTTTGATCGAACGCGGACAGCGGACACGCATATCTGTTAGAAATTATTGTATTTAGTTCCATTAGACGGGCAACAATAAAAATAAAACTAGCTTCGCCCGAGTTTTTGTTTTAGTAGCAACAGATGCAACGGAAAAGACAAAATACAACTGAGGACCGTTTTCGCAAAACTCAACAAGCGCCAATAAGTGAAAAACGAGATATGGGTAGCAAAATATTTGTAATCACAAGACTAAGCCAAGAAAAATTTCACAAAACTCAACTAGTACCATACAAAAAAATGTTTTAATCGTTAAGGTTTTGCAAAACTAATATTAAAAAAAACTGTTGATTTTCAAAAATTAATATCTGGTAATTTCGATACTTCATTATTAGTAATTTTCCTTTCTTCAGTGATAAAGTACCATTTATGGGCTTACCATTTTTACATTTTTAGTAATCATTTTCTTTTTTTATTAAGACACAAAAACCCTTGTAATGCAAAATTTGCAAAATGCACTTGTTGAGTTTTTCGAAAACGGTCCTCAACTAAAATAACGCGCACATTTAGTAGGTGCAGTGCGGTATTTTCTCTACATAGCAATTGGCGAGGATTACCAATCTTTGTTCTGTTTTGTTTTAATTTTTTGTTTCGCTAATCGTTTTAAATAAAGTTGCAGTATTTTTTTTTTATGTTTTGATAAATAAAGATAATTTTTTTCAAAAAAGTTATGTTTATGCCTTGAATGGGTAGCTCCCTTAGGCGGACAGAGATATTGTCACCATCACTGTCCGCCTAAGGGAGGTTTCACCATAGTTAAGCGAACTACTTGGTGGTCTAAAACCTCGTCGTATGAAATAGCAACGATTTTTTTCTACAGTTTTAGATGAACAATGTCCCCATACTTGGAACGTCCGGTTTTCACTCGAGGAATATCTGCCAATACCGTCCCTGAATATCATCATCTTTGACTTCGACAAATTTACCGACAGGTTCCAAGTCTTACAATATTCGGCCAAGCTGCATTGTATCTACCGAATCTGTAACAAAAACGATGTCATCTGCAAACATAAGTGATCCAGTGCTCCAGCGAAATAGCCAGTTGCATTCCTCCGCTTCAACAATTTTCTCGCAACACACGTCTCGCAAGGAATGCCCATCAGTTTACCCTCTAGCCCAACTTTGGACGTACAGTAAAATATAGAGATTCTTTCATTAACCGCTCAACAGGAATGTGAAATGCTTTACCAAACACGATTTTTCGCGATTAGACCAATGCGCATAGTTATCTCCTATCCTATCCTTTCAACGCGCATCCTTGCCCCATTCCCATTGCTGTATTACATTCCTCTGAAAGGTTGCTTCCATTCCAGACACAAGCTACTACGTTGTTTCCGTACAAAGCTATCAATACTTTGATGATAAAAGCTTTGATTAATATTTATATTTAAAAGCCAATAAACCAGCTCTCATTCAGTGACGATACCCATATATTCATTTGCATAGCTCATACGTAGACTAGAACTAATTAACTTATCAATTTGACAAAAACCTCAATTAAATCAATAAACTGGTTTAAATGTAATTACGTAGATTTCTCCAAAAGTCGGTGATTTTCGACTAAACAGCAATACAAAATTTATTTCCAAGTAGTTAACCTTACTAAGCACACTTTATCATTTGCTTACAGTGAAAGCTGGAACTGCCATAGATGAGGTTGCAGTTCCTTTAGAAATAAGAGCCCTAAGAGTGAAGAGACAAGGACGAAGACAATCTGGTATTGATTCATCTCAATCAACGGCGAATGCAGCGGCTAATAGTCAATTCTTTGGGAAAAAAGATTTTGGTGCATCAGCTGCTAATGCACAAGCACAGGGCTTTGAGACTAAAGGCCCGCTAGGTGCATTCGGGGCAAATGCAGCTAATACCCAAACACAGAGCTTTGTAGCTGGACCAGGCGGAATTCAGGGTTCTGCTGGAGCTTCTCTGAGCCAAGTGTACAAATTACCTGATGGTAAGACGCTCAATGTTGCATTTAGTAATGGATTTGCAGCGGGACCCGGTGGAATCTCTGGAAGCAACGCCAATGGTGTAACAATTACATAGAACATTTGTTGGTTTTTTTTATTGTACAGGCAATGATAATATACATAATATTGTAAACAAAAAATAATAATAAAAACTCTGACATTTATTTACTGTTTTTATTAATATGATTCTGACCAATCAGAATCACTTTCGCTTTCTGACTGGAAGTCACCGACACACACAGTGGCTCTCTGTATGTATTTATTCTTATTATAAATCTTAAAAGAATAACAATATCGCGACAGTTTTTTTTTTCTCTGCTTGGAGGTAATTCCCAGGTAAATTTTCAGAAAAATGCTTTACAGGTTGTTTCAGAATCTTCTGCTGAAATAAGACTTTCTCACCACAGGGGATGTTTTACTTGTATCTAATAAATAATTACAGTGGACTCTCGGTTACTTGAACATCCGATAACTTGAACAATCCAATAACTAGAACATGCCATTTTTCCCCTATAGGTATTCTATAACTTGAACGGACAGTTTTTAAGACTCGATACCTTGAATTTTTCCATGAAGTACTCTATAAGTTGAACAATTAAAAAATGAAAACCTCTTTAACTTGAACAAATTTTATGTGACAACCAAAATTGTTTTAAATTGGAATCTTCGCTTTACACCTATGTACATAAGTATGTTGCTACAAATATTAATGGTTTTCATAAAGGGGAATCCCATAAAATTTCTTTTGCATTTGAGTTAAAAGCTATAAATCATTTTCCAAGTGATATTTACTGTGACAAGTTAGTGCGTGTTTGAATCAAAAAGTCTGATCTTGTTTATGTCGTTATCGTACAAAATAATGTTATTAATAAGGAATCAGTTGAACTGTTCAATAAAACCATCGAATTGCTAGCCAAAACGAAAGAGCATTCCCGGATCTGACAGTCGTCCAGACTCTTCGAGTATTTGCTTTATAAAACGCAGTACGCCAAACGGCCAAACAATTTAAACTAACAATTCTTTTTTCAAAGTTGTCCTAAAAACAAATGTTTGCCTTATTATTTATTAATAAAAACAACATTAAACTGAATATGTTTAAAAAATTACGTTTTTTTTTGTTTTGATCCAGTAACTTGAACAATTCAATAACTTGAACGGCACTGGTTTTGTACGTGTTCAAATTAACGAGAGTCCACTGTATTCAAAAGTTTATTACTGAAATAATAGCACCTTGTCTAAAAGCCAATCCGAGCAAAAACAGTGGTGAAATAAAATAAACGAACCATTTTTCAAAAGTTTTTTTTTAGGTGTAGGTATCAAAAGAGCACGTTTTTTTTATTTGGCGGCACATCAGAGTACATAATTAAATATTTCAGTGAATTATTTCAAGTCATACAGTGGAGAAAAAAGTAAACGGACCAAAAATTTAAATAAAAAAAATCAATTTCTTGGAAACTTTCGTCGACATCTGGGGTAATGTGTAATCCCATCAGAAACATTACTGTTAAAAAGGTCAAGTTCCATTATAGAAAATGTATACCATAAAGTCGATGGCCCCATGCAAAAAGATACTAAGTGCATTTTTGCTATTTTTCAGGAAAAGCGTTTAAAGTTTTTTGACTATAACTTCTTTGTTTATTAACGGATTTTTAAGCTGAATGCTTTGTTACTCTCATAATTTTTATACAATTTTTTAGAGGTGGAGTTAGGTCTTCAATATTGTGGCTTGTTTTGTTAAATTGCAGTTAGTATTGGTATTGCCTGTCTAATTCAAACTTTTGAATATACTATTTGATGTTAGTTCTGTTTAACACGGAACAAAACATATCAAAAGAGTATACTAAGATATACTTAACCCTGGAAAGATAATCTGCGTCAAAATAACTCACTCGCGAGCGAAATATACCGCTCTTTTGCTAATTATTATGAATCACGGGATGGGCGTTCGTGACTTTTCAGCCAGTAGGTATCCAGAGCAGAAAACTCCCATGTAATTGAGTTAAGTCTCATCAATTTGGAAATACTCACAACCCTGTGAGTAAATTTTATACATGAGTGTCATTTTATACATCAAAATATGATTATCTTTCTAGGGTTAAGTGTCATCTTCTTTTTCTTGCGTACAGACAAAAGTATACTAAAAGGCACATTAGTGCATCCAACTTCCAAAAATTGCATGCCAAAAAATACTATGTCAACATAGTATACATTCGTTTATTGGAAAATCTAGTGATAAAAATATTAAGAGCGCTTAGTATGATTTCGCTTGGAATAAGTGTTTACATAAGACATTATACTAAGTGCTATTATAGCTCTATTTTCAAGGTTTTTGGTTCGATTCACACAAATTGAAAAATAAAAGACAATGTGGGAATTCTTATGGTATACATAACTTAGAACTATACTAAGTGTACTTAGTATCTTTTTGCATGGGGCCATCGACATGTTCTGTAAGAATTTGATGTTTAGCTCAATTTTAATGCATTTTTTCATTTATTTCATGTTCAGTGTAGTGTATCCTCTTCGCGCCCAGCGGTTTTTTTTTGTACTAACAATATCCGGCTTTATTTTGCTCTGAAATTTTGATATTATTTAATTTATTTAAGCGAAGTAATCCCGAAGAGAAGAGAACCCCTATTTAAAGCAAAAAAAAAGTTCATTTTGAGTGCGCTCCGTAAATAGTTTCCCTTTAACTTAAACAAATAAAATCTGATTATTTTTTCCGGAAGTGCACATATGTATGTATGTGTAGTGTACTTGTAGCGCGAAGAGGGTATATTTCCTGTTTTTTTTTTTCAAACCCTTTGCGTAGTTTTCCAATTTTGTACCTTTTTTGGCTAGTTCGTCTACTTTTCAGTTACCTGATATGTCACTATGATCAGGAACCCAGCACAGGATGACCATGCATCTGCCCGATATCTCGTTTAGAGATGCGCGGCATTGCCTAACAAAGTTTGGTCTTATAATTGGTTATTCGAGTGCTTTAAAAGCCGTTTGGCTATCGATGTAAATGACAATGTCGCGATTATACATCGACTTCATCGACAACCGCTCAGCGGCTTCAAAAATAGCCATCAAATCCAGCTGGAAGACACTACAATGGTTTGGAAGTCTTAGAGATAAGTCTCAGATATACATCTGTGTAGATCTCCAATACAGATATGTTATTAAGACATACATATATAACCTTCCTATTCCTTTCAGCTGGGAGTCTTATATTTGACATTGAAATCTAGAAGCGGAGTCATATATGTATGTAGTTTCGTGAGCGAATTGGGACTATTGGAGTAAACAACAAGGAATGTGCCGTGTGTGCAGTTTGGGTGGTGCCACATACATACATGCAGTCATGTGACAATATAAATAGTCAGTAATTCCTGTAAAGCTTATTCATTGAAAGTATTCTGGCGCGCCCTAAGCTAGAAAATTCCCATTGTAAGGTTTCTTTTAGTCACAGCGTCGTTTTTGCTGGTATATCCCTATCGTAAATGTCCAACAGAAGCATATTCAACATTGTTCCAAGAGCCGCGATGAGAGTGGTTCGCATTGCCCCAGCATCGCAGATGCTAGGATTAATTTGAGTATATTGACGTAGCTGACTTTGTCTATTGCTATCCACCAGACCGTGAGCACCGTGGTGTAGTGGTAAGTGCGTTGGACGACTGCGTAATGCTGCACGAGTTCAATCCCAGCCCGGGTCCAACACCTAAAAGTTTTTTCATTATGCCACCTCTTTCAAATGTCTGACAAGCAAGCAAAGAGTATCATTTATCAATGAGCTTCTCGCCTTTCAAAAACGGCAAAAAACTGTAGGTATCCTTTCATTCGTGCTTAAATATAACACGCACACACAAATGGTTGCGAGAAGCAGGCCCAGGTTCATCCCGAACTATAACACCACCTAAAGTAATGTAAAGTCCACCAGACTACAATTCCATACATAAGTATAATATAGTGCATAGTTTGGGACGGATTGCCCATTTAAGCCTAAGGCTTGCACGTTAGAGTACATTCAATTTCCAGCTCAGTTTCCTCTCTAGAATCAAACCTAGATCTTTGGCGTGATCCCTTGCTAACAGAATAAGAGCGGCCTCTTGGTAGTTACTTCTTCTTGATGTGCTATAGGTCTTAAGCAAAAGTTGAGCTGAGAAACTTCCTGGGATTCAAATCATTATCTGGGTGGTTCTGAACCAGCGATCTCTTAACAAATTCCAGGGTAAACTCCTTATGGGTTCAATGGACTCACATGTTTGGTCTAAGTGATCGATTGTCGATCTAGAGGTTTGGAACCCTTTCGTTCATATTACTCTCTTGACATTCAATCTTGTTGTTACGGCTCCCACATTTTCCCATGTAGAAGTTCCAATTCTATGAACCTACAACCCCCTAAATTTTGTAAAATAATGCACCTGCACAAAAACAGACGACGTAATTGACATTGTTATTAACCCAAAAGACCCGTAATTACACGCATACGTATGTATATTAAATGAATAGAAAAAAACGCCTCTTTTTATTACTCTCCCCAAAAGTTCACTAACCGAATTCTAATTGCTTGACTGCCTGTCCTGCCGTGTGACACATAAAGCTGTAATCCCCTGTCAAACACAGGTAGCCCAGATGCATACAGATCTATAGATAGATACACAGAATGGAGACATATATATTTTAATTACGAGTTTTAATTAACCCGCTGCTACAGTATCCAGTTGAACGTTTGTGGTTTGGTTCCAAAAATGTGACCAACCTCATGTCCAATGGTGGTAGCCATGGTATGGTATACATACTCAGATGGCATGCCCTATGCATCTGTTTCAGAGTTAACAATTCAATCCTAAATGCGCTGTTGAATGGCCATTAAATTAGATCCGCCACTAGTTTAGGGTCGCAGATAAATAACCACCAACCAACTTCGATTTGCGGTTCTCATCGCATGGACCGTTTGCAGGTTAGAGTTTTTCGATCGATTCGACAATAACATTGTAAATTGCTGTAATTTGACGTCGCTGTCCTCATCGTCCTCGGTGTATAGTTCTGGCAAAGTGTTTGTTTTTCACTTCCTCAAAGTTCGACGGTAGACCACAGTAGCTGTATCGATCTTGCGGATGTATAAGCAAGTGCGCTGAAACCGGTTTCGTCTCCTGTCAAAATATTGCATTTTTAATTGGATCAATGTGGGTGGTGGTGGGTTCTGGCAACCCACTTGATGGTAGGAGCATTTCAAGAGGAAAGCGCCATAAAAAATTCATATTCCTGGCATTGTTTCCTAATAAGGGATATTTTAGATGACAATACCCAGATCCACCACCATCATCCCAGAGGGGAAGCGAATCAACTCGTCGTCGTCATCGTAGTCGTTGTTCATCTCCACAGTGTCTACATTCTACAATGGCAATGGCAAATAAATTTGAATATGTTTCGTCGAATTGCATTCAGAATAATTTACGAGTACGTTTACGCGTATATAGAACAAGAGAAAGCGAGGAAGAGAGAGAGAGACTAGCATTTATATTTCGACTTTATTTGGATCGAAATACTTGAACTTTTTATTATTTAACGGATTCAATTCTCGCTATGTTGAGATAAATTTTTTTCAACACAGAAGGTCTAATGGATCTGAAATGAAATTCCATGGGGTATAGTGGAGGGTAAGCTCTCTCGCATACACTAACCCAAGGGACGCATAGTTAAAATAATGAATAGCATTTAATTCAGTTACATATGGTATGCACATAAATATGAGGCTATACCTAAGGAAGCGCATATAAAAGGTATTTCAGTAACAGTGGTAGGATTAAAATATTAAATCAGATATCTCAATTTAATTTTTGCTTTCTTTTGAATCTTGCAGCTATGATCGGAACAAGTTATCGCACCCGATCGATATCTAGGTGCGTCAAAAAATCACATGACCGCCTCGTTATGAGATGATGCAATCCCCAAAGTCAAGGGTGAATCACATTCAAATTTAAGTGCAAAAAATTGAGACTTAGATGCCCTCTGATGCGTAGAACTGTCCCTTAGAGCCATTTCACACATACCCGGCAGCAGGTTACCCGGCCCGGTTAGCCGGTTTTCTTAAAAAATAAGTATGTTTTCACACACATCTGGCAGCCGACACACAGCAAGCTATGAAATGTGAATTTTGTTCCATTCGTGGCGATCTGCTGTATGTTTTCAGTTTTCATATCGTTGAGTCGAAAAACGAAAACCGGCTACGGCAACCGGGCATGTGTCAAGGCGCAATTTGATTTTATATATCCACTACTGACTTGAGAACCGTTTACCCGGTTTCGGCAGCCGGCTGTGGCAGTGAGTGTTAAAAATTACATCTGAATTATTATGGTCGCTTATTATGTAAATATATCTTTCTCACTCTCTCTTTATGTATATATGAAAACTACGACTACACATGTATTTATGTAAGAAACTCTTTTAGCCTACGCGCCTTTTTGTATCAGTTAGTCAGTTGCTCTTTATATTTCAAACGAAGCGGACTAATAAACAACATTTTATTTCTGAAGTTAAGTCTCGGACTTTTATTCTTTAAAGTTTTCAGCCGGGAGTTTCGCAGGTTTTTCTATAGTGAGCAAAGCCGGCGACAATCCGGCAACCGGTTACCGGTTAACCGGGGACGGTTTCGGTTTTTAGGTGTGAACGCGCCCATAAAAATGTATTCCCAACGACCGGGTATCCGGTACCGGTTAGCCGGCAGCCGGGTATGTGTGAAATGGCTCTAAAGCAATTCTTCAAAGCTTCTATAAAAAAAAAAAAAAACAGAAGCCGTATTTTATTATTCCTGTGATCTGATCCGGATCAGATCAGAATAATACAACAAACTGGATCAAGGTTCTGTGGTGATTGTATAAGCTAAGTTCGTTTTGACAATAAGCGCGATTAACAGATACCAAATGAGAATAATATTTTGTAGCTATAATTTCACTATCACATCGCTAACATATCATTATGAGCAGAATATTAATTTATTCGAACATAATAATACAGGGTGCTTCAAAGTCTCCAATTTGGACGTCATTTATCGAGAATTTAAGAAAACACCTACTTTGGTGTACCTTGACCCATACTAACTCAAATATCTCCGCTAATACCTACTACCGAAAATTATTTTAGGGCTGTTATTTTAGAACAAATAACACCCTTTTTAACCGCGTTTAAATAAATCGGATACCTTTTTCCGCTTTCCAGATATCATTAATCTTGCCCATACATTTTTTTGATTTTCAGGTCGTTTTTCTACTAGAAATGCGTAAAAATCATATCATTTAATTATTTTTTTCTTATGAATGTAACAATTGTAAACAAAAAAAATCTGTAGTAAGTAAGCTGAAAACTCACTTGGAATAGTGGTATAAACGATTAGAAAAGAAAAAATAAATGATGCCCAAATTGGAGATAGACCCTTGCTGTAGAACGATTTTTTTCTTAGAATAAACCCAAGAATCAGTTGCCAAAGTATTGACATTTAACTTGGAAACACCCTGTATTTGGATTGTCAATAATATTTCTTGTACCATTGACAATATTGTCGATAATTATAGCAACATTTACGAGCGAAGGATGCACTCCTAGTGAGAAAAAGCCGAACTCATTTTTGGATCTCAAAAATTGATCCTGATAAAAAGTCTCGTGTCGGTGTTGTAACGCATGCAAACCAATGATCTATATGTATATAGATCATCTGTGATAATAAAATACGGCAGTTGTTGTAATGCACACAAACCAATGTTGTGATCTGATCCGGATCAAATCACGGGAATAATGAAATACGTCTAGAATCACATAAAAGAAGATACGTTGGGGGAGATTTTGTGTGTGTGAAACTATGAATGCGAAATTGGAATAGAAGCGCCTAGAACTATGCAATGTGAATTTTGTGTTTAATAAATGTTTTGAGAGTGTATACGTGTAAGCAGAGTTTCGATAGTGTTTATACACAACAAACAATAATTGCCCATGGTATAAGTAATTGAAAATTGTGAACACGTGAAAGCTAGACTGTTAAGCTTTTAATTGTTTTACTTCCGGAAACCTGCGACAGAGTGATTCTTAGCATATTTAGTGTATCGGATAGAGAAAGAACGTTTTTCGCATTTTCTGTACTTTTTGCACTTAAATTTGAATGTGATTTACCCTTTATCCTTCTGCAAATAATGCGAAAACAGTTGCATATTGCCAGGTGAAACGAATATAATAACTGCAACAAGCTGCATTTTGTACGGGAACTAGACAAGTCTAGGAATAGATATATAACTCTAATAAAAAATGCATTCTATCAGATGTTAAAATGTTCATCAAAATCGGTGGGGGATGCCCTTTTCTAAATAACAACCAAAACTTTATCGGACACAGCGCAGAATATGTCAAGATACAGATTGAAGGACTAATTCAATCTTCCAAATAAAACAATAAAGGAATACAAACAATATAATTTAGAATGCATTACTTTTGTATTTTATTCTAAAAATCCTCTGTACAAGTAAGATGGAAGCAGTCGATGAACTTCTTTAAGGTACCGTGGATTATCGTAAACACTTTTTCGTGCAACGTCTGAGGTCATAAACTCATCTGGTTCCACTGATTTATCCGCATACGCATACCATACAGGCAGGAATGTAGAAAGAAGAAAGAGTTCTGAAAATATTTTATTTTATTTTAATGAAGTCTGCAAAATCTCTATAGTTACCCATATGTCTGTGCTTGATTAGTTCGATGAAGAAATCCGCAATTTTCGGAACCTCTCCCTGGAATTTTAATTTCTTAAGAGTGTCAATAAAATTGGAAGAGTAATAGTAAATCAATTCGTCCAGATGATCTCGACGCAGATCCTCATTTATAAGCATGAACATGGAGTAGAATAAATCCATAACGGCCGGTCCGTAGTAGCAGACTTGAAAATCAATCTTTAAATAAAAATAAATCAATAATTTATTTTTTTGTATTATTTGCTTGTAATTGCTGTAAGGCCTTACCAACATGACATCTTCAAGGTCACCTTTATCGTTTCGCTTGAACATCATATTTTTAGCATGGAAATCTCCATGACAAAGAACGAAAATACCTTCAGCAGCCGGTTGTCGGTACGCGTTGGCGGATTTTATGCATCGTTTCAACAGGTCCTTCTGTATTAATTGTAGCTTGGGAATATACGTTTTATATTCATCAATTGTTTCGAGTTTCTCTATGAAATGTTTGATTCCATTCATGTAATCCATCTCTTCGAGATTGGGCATGTTAAATAACCCTTCTCGATAATTTGTCACCGGTTTATCGCCCTAAAGTTGAATTAAAAAAAAAATGTTTTCTAAATTAATAAAACAGAAACAAGTAAATTATAAGATACAACATATGAGTTGATGAGTATGTACATAGTTCGAAATCCAAAATAGGGCTGGTTGATTTACCGCTCTTCTCTCTCTTATAATCCGAACGCATCCCAATAAAAAAAACGCTGGAACAACTAATGGAAAACTGCATTCAAACAATCAAAAGCGTAAGAGTATAGCATAAAAGTATAAGGTCTAAAACTGGCAGACCATACGGAAGCAGTGCTTATAAGTAGCAGAACAAAGGTATAGAACACTTTGCTAGTCAATATACAGGTCAGTGAGCAAACCAGCAAGTCTAGTCCACACCTGGGAATGCTGATGGACACCAGGCTAAACTTTAAAGAGCCCCTTATGTACACAGGCGAGAGAGTCTCTAGAGCAGTAGAATCGACCGGTCATACTCATATAACAAATGCCCCGATAATTGTTTCAACAATTACATTAATCAATTACCGTTGCTTCATTACACAAAATCAGAGTTATCTTTCTAATTAAGAGGCTTCATATCCGGAAGTGACCATCAACAGACGGAAATGAAGTGAAAAACATCGCCAATTGAGAGATAGTAATCAATAAATTTACAATTGCACAATAAACACGTGTAAATCGAATAGACGTATTTAAATTAAGATATAAGTAATTTTTAAATTAAGATATAAGTAATTTTGTTTTCTTATCATTTATACCACTTTTCCTAGTTAAATTTTCCAACTAGGCCTACATACTCAGTTAGGTTTGAGTCTGAGATGTTAAGGGGGAAAATGGTGTGGAAATTAGGGTTTTGACGGGTATTCTAATAAATGAGCGTACCTTAAAACCTTCGTAAAGTCATACTTTATTTAAAAAACAAATTGCAAACTTATGATTTAGTTAGAAAATCGCACTAATTGCCAACTGTGTTTAAAAAAATAGGTAAAATATCATTTTTTCGCTTTTTACCTGCTGCGGTTTTTTCCAAGTATCATAAAATCTGTGAGTTTTTCAGAATACTTACTACGGATTTTTTTGTTTACAATTGTTATGTTCATAAGAAAAAAATAATACAATGGTATGTTTAATACGCATTTTTTGTAGAAAAGCCACCTGAAAGTCAAAAAAATGTATGGGCAAGATTTAGGATATTGACTTAAAAATAAAATATCTGGAAAGCAAAAAAAGTTATCCAATTTATTTAAACGCAGTTAAAAAGCGTATTATTTCTTCTAAAACTAAAGTCCTAAAAGAAGTTTCTGTAGTAAGTATTAGCCGAGATATTTGAGTTAGTATGGGTCAAGGTACACCAAAGTAGGTGTTTTCTTCAATTCTCGATAAATTATGTCCAAATCGGAGATAGACCCTTTCTGTAGAACGATTTTTTTCTTAGAATAAACCCAAGAATCAGTTGCCAAAGTCTTGACATTTAACTTGGAAACACCCTGTATATTGGCTTGAGTGGGTTTGATATGAGAAGGTTTACTCAGAATGTATAGAGATTCTACTCGTCAATTCCTGTCACTTGATACCCATATTAAGGAGGTTGTGAATATAACGGTAATCCACCATCTTAGTGCGTCCGCCATATTCGATTTTCCACGCCATCAATTGTATTGTCACCGGATATTATGTATATTACTTACTTAGTTGGCGCTACAGCTCGAGGTGAACCTGGGCCTGCTTCTCGCAACCATTTGTGTGTGCGTGTTATATTTTTGCACGAATGGAAGGGACCTACAGTTTTTTGCCGACTCCGAACGGCGAGTTGAGAAGCTCAATCGTGACAAATGATACTCTTTGATTCTTGTCAGACATTCGAAAGAGGTGGGCACTGTGAAAAATGTTTAGGTGTTTGCGGCGGGATTCGAACCCAAGACCGCTGGCTCAGTAGTCCGACGCACTAACCACTTGCGCTACGGTGCCCACATATTATGTATATACGTGTGCAAAATTTTGAGCATGATAGGATATCTGGAGGTGGGTGTAAGATTGGTTCCCAGATTTGGCCCTCACATAAATTGAAGTTAAAAAAGCGTCCGCGATATCATCGTCATCAAATATACAATAGCTGTGTATTTTAGCACGCGTATATAAAAGTGCACGAAGAAACTCCTATCGCCGCTTAACGAATTCATCACTAACAAACACAGATATATTTATGACAGATAATGTCACTTGAGTTGTCAGTTGTTGACAGAATTGGAAAAAAAAAATATTTTGAAGAATAAAATTATAAAAATGGAAAATTCAGGGAATGCACATTCTAATTTATTTAGCTCCGATGAAAAATATTATTTATCATCTTATATAATAATTTATTGCTTACTGACTTAACCAATCGTCGGGAAAAGAATATATAAGAGTTGGAAGAATTGTTTTCGATTGTTTTTTTTTGTTTACATTTGGGTTGTCAAAAGAATGAATTTTTTCATAGGAATTCATCGCAAAAGAAGAAATTTGGATTTGGTATCACTGTTTTTATATCCCGCTCAGATAAGCGGGGATACTATCGCTTTTATTGTACTTTATATGTAAATTTGCAAAATAAGCGTATATACGCGTGCAAAAATATTGTATTGTCACCGGACTTATACACTTGTTCAAAATCTAAACATGATTAGATATCTGAAAGTGGGTATTATTTCGATTTCCAGATTTGGCACTCACAGAAAGTGAAGTTAATTTAAAGCTTCTAAAAATTTTGTTTGATATTTATGACGAAATTAGGTTTTTTTTTCTAATGAATTAACATACAGGGTTTTTCAACAGGGACGCTACAAAAGAATCCACAGGCACAGTACAAAATGTTCCAGCACAGTACAAAATGTTCCCGTGCCAGTGAGACAAAGAAGTGCCCGTAGTGTCGAGAATATTGCTGCCGCTGAGGCTTCAATTGAAGAAAGCCCAAATGTGTCTCTCACACGTCGTTCTCAAGCGTTGGGCATCTCTGTGACGTCGTTGTGGCGAATTTTGCGAAAAGATCTTGGCCTACATCCTAACAAGATTAAATTGAGCGTCGTATGTTCGTGAATTGGGCTGAGCAACAACTTGAAAATGATTCGGATTTTCATCGAAAAATCATCTTCAGCGATGAGGCTCATTTCTGGCTGAATGGCTTCGCTCTTATTGAAAACCCCTTTATTTTCCCTTATAAATCAGTAATTAGCAAAAAATTTAGCTGCCGATTGCACTATGCCTCTTATACACTTACAAGTGCTAACATTTAATCATCGTCGTAGTTTAGGAACAGGTTTTTGGTGATGTTTTTTTGATTTTTTAGCGATGTCTTCAACTGAGTGAAAACTAATTCACTTTCACTCATTAATGAAATTGTGAGTGTTCTTTTGAGTTAATATGTTAAAATAATATTATAATAAATCAAAACAGACAACCACAAACAAATAACCATGCTTACCTCCAAACCGAGTTTATAGCTAATAGCATGCCACTTTGCCAGCTTAAGAAGGGCCGCCTTAGATTCTGTTATGTCAAGTAGTCTATCGCTGAGCACCTCATATCCTTGTGGGACGATATCTTCGAAAATAATACACTTTCGTGGTTCCAGCGAAGAGTATAATACCCTAGTAAACAATATAGGAAATGAAATTAATGCAAGTATCTACTTTTACGAACGACAATACGATATGAAAGTTCCTTTCTACCACATAAATGTACATAGTTAGGGTAAAGGTGTCAACAGTGAATCAGAGTACACAGTGAATTAATAGCTCTCATAATGTCTCTTTTTATTTTAAAATGAATCTGGAAATGGGAAAAGAACACATTTTTACTTCCCCTCGCAACAGACTAACGGTCTGCACGATCGCATTGTCGAAGGTGGTTATCCTCGTGTGTTTGTGTTTTCTGCATAGGTAAGTCATTTTTTTTTCTGTTTTATTTTTGATCTTATTAAAAAAGTGAGTATTGTAACTTCATTTGAGTTTAATATTCGTACTTTTGTTTATATAGACTATAGAATTTTTGTCGATTCGTTTACTTTGGTGAAATATTTTATAAATTATTAACATGTTTTTGCGAAATGACAACATTGTACACAGTGAATCAGTTGAAAGTGGTACACAGTGAACCATGAACATGGTAGCATTTCGAGGCTCCAGAATTCAAAATTTTCAATCCATGCTAATTTTTCAAATCTGTATGTTCGCTAGCAATAATTATGAGCAACTGAATTACCAGTTTAATTTTTCTTTTATTTTCGTGCAAAAAGTAACGTTTTGTGATATTTTTACAAGAACTGTTAAGCTTTTTTTATTTATTTTTGTATTAATACTTGAAGAGTTTTTATTTTCGTTTTTATTCTTTTGTCTATCCCTAAATAATAAAACGAATTAATAAATATATATATGTTATGAAAAAAACGTATGTTTTTACTAAATTAATTGATTTTAAATCCCTGTTTCACTGTGTACCATGTACTGATTCACTGTGTACACCCATAGTACACAGTGGATCACATGGGAAGGGTAATTTCAAACAATTTTTTCACTATCTCAACATTAATAAAGCTTTGAGACTTTGGGCTTAAAATGAAGACAAAACATTGAAAAAGCTATAAAAAAAATATCATGGCTATACTATGATAGATGCGAGCTCAACGGCGCGATAAGTAAAAATTGATCCACTGTTAACACCTTTACCCTACTTACTTTGCTCCTAATACTGTGTTATCACCGATTTTCCTTAGTTCTGCTTCGAATTGCGGTATCGTTTCTGAGTACATACTAATTTCAGTTTCGAAAACAAATGAATCTCCTAGCATTTCTTTTTTAAATCCATCTAACTCGGGCATTATGTTGATTATCAACGATTTGGATTTCGCCTTCGATTTACTCGTATCGTACCCGATCGTACCACGAAACATAACACTGGCATAGTGATCACCTTTGGCACTTGCAGGTGTGATCTTCACTTCCATAACCGTAACAGAATCATCGTGTTCACATTTTCTCAAAACAACTTGAAAAACTCTTCACTCAGCCAACTAGGAGCGTGTCATTCATCCGCGTTAAAATCTCCCATACTACGAGCACGTCTAATTTAGTAGAGCAATCCACAACAACTGACTTTGGTCACAAACATATTATGTAGAATATGAATTTTCTACATATACATTGTTTGGCAAAAAAACAACAAACAATCTTCGAATAAGTTAAGATAGTATATCTATCGACAGCACGCGTAGATCAAAATTTCTAAGCGTTAAGTGACTCGCGTCTATTTGTTTCTTTTTTGAATCTATGATATGAATGAACGAAATGATTAGGCTAAAAATACCTCTAGGTAGCATGCGACAGCTAGTTCTACTACTAAAATACATAAATTATCAACTTTTCGCGGCATTAGTTATGTATTATTGTTTAAAACTTTTTTTTTTGTAGATATTTAAAGATCGCGATTTGTTGTAATCGTTGATTGCATAGCTTTTGAATAAAATATAAGAAAAAAAAACACACTTTTCGTACTCTACTGGCAACACAGGTAAACGCAACTAAATCAACGAATAGTAAAAATAATGTAGGTAAGGTGTTTCTTTTTAATTTTTTGTAAGAAAGGAAGGAAGCCGGCGAGTGGGACTTTAACCCTAACTAAAACCACCTCAGCCTCTTTTACCTCTTCACCGCGGTACCACGCCGTTGGGCATTTCGTCATGGGGTGGGGGGATAACAGCTGTAGCTGCCTCTCTCTGTCTACATACCTACATATGTACCTAAGGGTAGGCGTCCTGTGCGTTTTGGGAAATGTGTGTGCAAATGCACGAGTGCTTGTATTTGTCTGTGACTATAGGTTTGTGTGTATGACTGGGCTTGTGTTCTATGCTTTGCGTGTGGTTGTTTCTAATTTGGTCTGTACTTTACAATTCGTCCTTCCGTTTTCTCAGCTGCCACGTATTGCAGGCACTTCTCGCTGCCCGCTTCGCGATGCGCAGTTGCTATATCATATTTGTAATGACTTCTGTATTCCCCTGTGTTCCATATGATTCGCTTGTTCTCAGCATGTACATAATGTGATGGCTTTTCCTCCGCAGTGTGGACAGTATCGGTCATCCACGTGCCTGTATTTGTCCATTTTCCTTTAGTCCACCTCTACTTGTATAGCCACGTTAGTAGTTATCCCGTCTCCTAGCTCGTTTTCGCTTACTACCGCCATCTTTTTTAACACCAGATCGATGGGCATTCGACGCTGACCCCGTTCTAAAAGTATAGTACACTCTCAGCGAGTCTCATATACGTTTTTCGATCCAACGTCCATATGTGGACGCATACATAAGGATCCATTTGCTCACCATTGCTAAAAGGTTTGGGACTGGCTATCTGGGTTCTCCAACGTTTGGTAATAATGTGACATCAGTTAGCTTTAGGAGGCTGTCAGTATACACTTTCGTTGTGGTTGGTGTTATTTGAATCATAATTTCTGAAGAACTAAGGTCCGATTTGCAATTAGTTAAATCCCGACGCAATGATCAATGTGATCGATTAGCTTCAGATTTTCAGACAGTACGACTTTGTACGCGTACTCCAAGTTGACGTCTAAGAAAGCCCCAAGTCTTCCGACTGTCGCGAAATCGACAAATTTGACTCTGGCAATATTGGCCGCTACAGCTGCGATATTCTCCTCACTTCGCTCTTTTTGTTGCCTTTTTGGTGTCTTTACCCGTTTTCACGGTGCGAGCTTTAATGGCGATCCGATGATAAACTCAGAATCAACTCAAATTTAGTGTAGTGTGATTTAGCTAAAGCCACCGACTTCCGTGGCTTAGGTGTTGATCCAGAGAATACATAGTTACCATTAGTGTACTAAAATAATATTAACCCCAAAATACATTACAGAAAACCTACGTAAGCAAGAAAAACAGTGGCTCTAAATGAAGTCATTATTAGACTTACACAGAAAAGTCCTGAATGAAAAATGTCACAACCGTCAATCAACTGCATTTAACACGAATTGGTCGTTGACGAAATACCTTATTGAAATTTGTTCTCCACAAAATGAATGAATAATTGAAACTATCAAGTCGCAGAAAAACAGTGGATGGATAACGGGAATTCATGTTAATGCAACTCCAGATTCGATGTACCGATAACCTCACTTTTGGAAATCACAATGTTCTGGAAAGAGCAAAAAATTCAACACCTATTCATTGAATTAAACTCGGTCATTGAGTAAATACCTTTATTCACTTCATTGATCAGAGAACAAAATACTTTCGTCGATTTAAAAGTGAAAAAAGGCAATAACACTGGTCAACAAAAAAAATATTTTCTAAAAACTCAGAAATGAAAATATGTGATTCGTAATTTATTTATTTATTATTCGTCTTACAAGTGTACAACCTTATTCTAGACTACTTCTTTAATAATTTATAAAGGATATATGTACAAAGATTTAATTAATTTAAATAATAACATTACAATGAGTTCATAATAGCATATTTGACAAGTAATCTATTCATATTAAAATCGATTGTTTTATTATAATAGTTGAAATTAACACAAGCCGTAGATATAGGATTTTCCGACCGTAGTTGGTTCTGTGACTTGGAACATAAAAAAAATATTCAGCTCTAGGTCGAAGAATGCATGACGGAGCATAAATACTAAACATGGACAATAAAAGCGAGCAATCAATATGAGCAGTTATAACATCATAAGCAAAAAGTGTACAGTAATATTTCCTCCTTTTAGTAAGAGATTTTAAATCTATGAGCGTACATCTAGCCTCATAAGAAGGCATATTATTATTCCAATTCATTCTTCTGAGGGCGAATTTCGTAAATCTCCTTTGTATTTTTTCAATGCGAAATTCAGCGTTACGATAATAGGGATTCCAAACAACGCAACAATACTCCAATATAGAACGAATTAAAGAATTATATAAAGACTTAAGCGTGTAAGGGTCATTAAAATCAAAAAACCTAACATTTTGTTCGCTTTACTTATAATATAGTCCATATGAATCGAAAAGTTTAATTCCGCATCAAAAATTACACCTAGATCTTTTTGATCAGTAACTCTTTTTAGCACAGTATTTTGGATGCAATAATTATAAGTAATCGGAGACTTTTTTCTATGGAAACTTATAACCGAGCATTTATTTGTGTTGAGGTATAAGCCATTCAGAGAACACCAGTCATTCACCCGGTTAAGATCACGTTGTAAATTTAACGCATCAGAAACAGAATCAACGGACGTAAATACTTTTAAATCGTCAGCATATAAAAGACATTTAGATGTCGATATAAACGATGGTAGATCGTTAATAAAGAGAAGGAAAAGGAGCGGACCAATATGACTTCCCTGAGGAACACCTGAATAGTTTTGGATTTCCTTAGAGAAAACCGAACCGATTTTCACATATTGCTTGCGGTTAACCAAGTAACTGCCTATCCAACTCAAAATATTGGAATGGAAACCGAACATTTCAAGTTTCCTTAAAAGCACATTGTGTTGGACGCAGTCAAAGGCCTTGGAAAAATCTGTGTAAGCACAGTCAACCTGTAAACGCTTTTCAATGTTTTTAAGACAGTAATTCGAAAGAATAACTAAGTTGGTAGTAGCTGACCTGCCACTAACAAAACCATGCTGATATTGGGAAATCTGAGTGCAGACATTGGCATAGAGTCGCTTCTTCACAACAGCTTCAAAAATCTTGGGGAATAATTGCAATTTGGCAATGGGTCTGTAATTACTAATTAGTCTTTTAGATCCAGACTTGTGAATAGGAGTTATAAAAGAATGCTTCCAGCAGTCAAGAAATTTACCTGACCTAAGAGACATATTAAATATAATCTTTAGTGGGTGAACTAGGCTATATTTGCATGTTTTAAAAAACAAAGGAGGTAAATTATCGGGTGCGATACTAGTACTTGAATCAAGCGCTGATAGTTCCAGAAGTATTTCTTCTTCTGTTAAAGATACAGATCCTAACTCAGTTATTTGTTCGCAATAAGGAAATGAACTGCAGTCAACATTCTCATTTACGAAATTCGATTGGAAAAAAGATGCAAACATATTACAAATTTGGTTTTAATCACCACTATTAATCCCATTAAATGTCATAATGGATGGTATACCAATTGACTTACGCTTGGTGTTTATAAATGACCAAAAGGCTTTAGAATCGCGTTTAATATTGCTTTCAATTGATAGAACATACTGTCCATATAAGAATTTCTTTAAAAATTCATATTCCCTTCGCAGTTGCAAAAATCTAGTGCGCGCAGTTATATCTGTTTTGCTCAATTTATTGGATTTAATCATAGCATTTTTTAACCTGGACAAACCATTTTTAAACCAGATAGGTTTTTTATTTGAAACTTTAACACGTTTAATCGGCACGAACGTAGAAATCGAATAGTCAATTATGTTTCTAAACTCATTAAAAGCAGTGCTCAGACTATCAGAGTCTAGAACATTTTCCCAATATACTGAGCTTAGAAATTTGTTTATATTATTGTAGTCAGCTTTAGCAAAATCAAATTTGACATTATTAGTAGACGTGACCAATGCATTCAAAATAGACAAATTAAATGAAACTTGCAACGCATCATGAAAAACACTATTATTAAGTAATGGAAAATCAGCTCTACTCACAGAAGCCTCAAGCTCTTCATTTATAAATATTAAATCCAAAATACGTCCCATAGAGTTGCGAATTTCATTTAATTGACGAAAATTATTTGCAAACAATGCATCAATTACCTGAATTTCTTTCTCTTTTGAAACATTAAGTGGAACGACACACTTATCATCAAGAGAACAGACCCAACTGACGTCATTTAAATTAAAATCACCTAACACTACGGCATATGATGAATTATCTAGTTTTTTAACAATATTACTAATGTTTTTTATATGAGCTCTGTAAATTGCATTATCTGCATTCGGTGGAATATATGATACAAAAAAATATAAATGAATTAAGTCTGCATTTTCAGACAAATAAAAATCGACACACACACAAATTTGTTCAATCATACCCGAAGAGTTAGATAATGCAACTTGTTTACTCTTGTAACACGATCGAACAGCAAGCAGAACGCCACCACCTCTCTCCAGGCCGGTTTGAATAGAACATCTATCCTTTCGGTAAACATCAAATTCGTCGGAGAATAATTCCGCCGTTAGAATGTCTTCATGCAACCATGTCTCGGTCAGAGCGATAATAGAATACGAGCAATCAGCAGCAGCGAGAAAGAAATTTATAGTTTTTGTTCGCATTCCTCCCACGTTATGGTAATACACGGAGAGAGAACAAAATTATGGTGACGGCGAATCATTGATAGTAGCAGCAGCAGCAGGAGTTTGAAGCGAATTTACTATGTTTGGACGTTTGGGTTTGGAGTGCGCTTTTCGTTTTTTTGGAATAAAATTAAATGAACGTACTCGGATACCATTTAGCCACATATTTGAATTTAGAAGTATGTCTATCATATCCTCCGGAACTCCCAGTTTAAAGTTGATATGATTAAGTGCATTTATATCAGAACCTCCTTTAATCAGTTTGTAGCATTTAAGCATTGATACGTCAATATTAAATACAGATGAAACATACGCAAGTATGGACTGAGTTGTTGTAGATGGCTTGAATGACGATAAATGCAACCATTTCAGCTGTGTAATAACCTCCAGTTCCAAACCAATAGTAGAGTTGTTGTTAGTTCCTCTTCCTATGATCGATATCTCATGTTTGTTAGAACGATTAGGTTTATTTGAATTACCAGGTACGAAAATAGATTTGGTCATAAGCAACAGTTATGCCCGTTTTCACAGTGCGAGCTTAAGTGTCGATCCAACGATAATCTCAGGATTACCACGAATTGCGTTCCCACAGTGCAGGCTTAACGTAATCCTGCACTTAAGTAGTGTCATAACTTAAGCCACCGACTTCCACGGCTTAAGTATCGATCCAGAGAGTAAATTGTTGCCGTAAGTGTACCAAAATAATATTAACCTCCAAATACAGTACAGAAAACCTACCTAAACAACGAAATGTTTTATCTGGTAATGCGGCTGGCATTGCGACTCTCATTTTATGCAAGTGGAGGGGGATGATTCTGCTGATATCGCTGCTCGCTGCGCTCGCGACTTCAGTTATGTATCTGTTTCATCAGGATGCACATCGAAGGAAGGGAGGGGTTCGCAATTTTTTGTTTTCGTCAGCATACTGCTATTTCGTCGTTTTTTTGAATTAAAAATGAATTAATTGAATTATTTTTCTATTTCCACACATGCAGCGGCTTCTTTGTCTTCTTTTCTTTTAATTTTCATTGTAGTTTTTCTAAAAAGCACTTGACAAGGAAGTGAAAACTAAATTTCGTTTGTCATTTTGTGTTCATTCACAATTACTTTTTTCCATTAATGGTTCACAATGACACTCAATCCATGACTTAAATATACCACACTTAAGTGGTGACTTTGGGAACGAAAACTTCTTAAGTGACGGATTTGTTCAATCCTACACCTAACTAATCCAACACTTAAGCTCGCACTGTGAAAACGGGCATTAGTGTACTAGGAGCAGAATTAACAGCGGCAACAATAATATCAGCAGTTTCAGCAGTAGGAACAGCATTTGCAGCAGCAACAACAACATCAGCAGTCTCAGCAGTAGGAACAGCATTTGCAGCATTAACAACAACATCAACAGTCTCAGCAGCGGTAACAGCATCAACGTCATTGGTGATGGAGAGAATCAAGTCAGTGTCTGACTCTGACGGCAATATAGGCCCAGCAATGGCAGCGGTTAAGGAATTTTTTTTCGATTTTGTATTAGCGGCCGCAGCAACAATCAGGGGAGTGCGCGGACTATTTACTCTCACTTGGTTAGCAGAAGTATTTTGTAGCGTGTTTGATACTTTGGTACGTGAGGGTGCATTGACCTTACCGATAGTTTGCGAGCGAGTCATCACTTGAGACTTTGTGTTTGGTGAACGCGAGACAAGATCTTTTAGATCAATAATTTCTTTATGCAATTGTTCAATTTTAGAAATTAAAAAGTCATTTTCGACCAAACTAAGTCCACATTTAGGACACTATAATGTAACCATTATAGAATATATATATATTATTTAGAACTATAAAAGTTAGCACAATAGCAAAATACACATCTAATCACTATGACAAAGTTGTCGCGACTGTAAAAAAATCTGTAGAGTGTCTGTCTAGAACAGTGGTTCTTAACCTTTTAGAAGTGAGGGACCATTTTACTAAATTTATGTCTTGCTACGGACCACCACCTGTTTGGCGGAAATATAACAAAGTTATTAAAAAAAAGGCAAAACAGCAGAAATTTTTGAAAAATGTCTAATCAAGTTGGAAGAGAAAATTGCAGCCATATGTTAGTTGTCAAAAATAACAACGTCATGGATGATTATTTTCCTTACTGTTTTCCTAACTATGGTGTGTATTGGGAACTTATACAATAACAATTTGCCTTTTTTTCGATTGAATTTCGATTTCTTCCATTTGGGCTTAAATCTCTCAAAATTTCATGTATTTTTCTGTTCTGACAACCTCACTGAACACAAATCAGATCAGTTTCGGACAGAAACGTTTCTAACTGAACATAAAACCGTGTAATTTTCTGTATTTTTCTTCCCGGAACAGCCTCTTTGAACAGTCTTATTATAAAGTTGTTCTACATATAAATAAAACACGTAGCTATTAAATTATTCGAAACCAAGAGTATTTTTTTTACTGTCGACAATTTTACATTATTATATCTCCAATTTTAGTGTGACTTTTCTGATTGCATACTGTTGACCAACCGCTGAATACTGTTGACAATGAAAGGATACCTCTGTCCTCGGAGTCAGGAAAATAGCGATTGAATTCATTTTTCAGTTTTGCAAATTAAGTGAAATGTTCTTTTGTATTTCTCCTTTAATCTCAGCACACTGTTCGTCAATAATTGGATTCAACGTATCGAATGCAGAAACGTTCTCTCTTTCGACTTTGCTGATCTAAAGGTCGATTTTAGCAATAAACGCACTGATTTTACCTTTAAATGCAAATATATTGCTCATGTCTTCCAATTTTATATTTCCTGACCCTTGCAGCTTAACTTAGTTGTGGGAAAAAATCCACTAAATAAGCAAAATATATTTAACATTTGAACAGACAAAACTGATCTTGTAACTCCTTGTTCTCCTTATTAGTTAAGAATATTTTCACTTCGGCAAGAAAAAGCAGCTTTTCGTATTCTGAGTTCATATCAGAGCATCATTTTTTAAAGAGGCGAATATTAACAGCACTCCTCTTAATAAAGTTGTTTATATATTTTATAGCTGTTTTAAGGGTAATAGCAAGGCATTCCGGGAGCGTTTCGGCAGCCAATGCTTGATAAATAAAATACATACAAGTAATTGACAACATTGTGAAATACCGGTAGATTCATCACACTGTTGCGCAAAAAAAGGACTACATTTTATCTTGACAATAAATTTGTTCTTCAATGTCATTTGAAATTTTTTGAATACGCGATTTCACTGTTGGACCAAAACCAGGTATAAAATACATATAATGAGATAAGCTTTGTTCGATGACTGCTCTGATGAGTAATTTGGAAAACAGAAGGCGTTCGTACTTTTTGCACCAAATATGTGTTTTCTGTCAAATTTCGAAAAGTGGGTGTGAATCTCTTCCAGAGATAGGAAAATTACGGAAAAGTAAACAAACGCGTTAATAACAAAAAATTAAAAATGTATGTGATTCGACAAATTTGACCGCTTTCATATAGGTAAATATCTGCTCAAAGAAATTTCTTGTGGTAAAATTCGCAGCATGAGGAAATTTCTTACTCTCTCGTGAGTACGTAAAACTACGAAAAACTACAAAATTTTTGCGTAAGCGAACGGCTTTTCGTAACTTTTCGTAGTTTTGGGAGGGTACGCGAACGGAGCTAGTTAAGTTCAATAATCGACAATGAAGTTGTCATTTTGACGACTAAAATAACTTGATCTGACATTTTTTACAAATTTGTGCTGTTATGCACTGGCTATAGTAGTCATTTCAGGATAACTTTGCGGACCACCTCGGTTGCTTTCAGGCACCACCAGTGGTCCACGGACCACCGGTTAAGAACCATTGGTCTAGAATCTAGAAACCTTACTAAAACTTCTGGGTCACATCAGGACAAAAAGGCTTTTATTTGAACTATAAAAATTTACCTAAATATTACGATAAAGTATTAAAATTTTCAAAATGTTGACGATTTTCTGGAACCACTTGCGTTTATTTAGTAGGAAGATCTCGGAGTCTCTCTTATAAGCAACCAAGAGTAGTCTGCCAATATTGATTGTGCTCTTTTTGGTTGGTAAGGTTTCTCTGTTGCAGCAATATCTTGATGGAACCGTTCATCGCTAACATCGCCCATCATTTCTGGAAAAAAATTTAGATAAGAATGCAGAAAGTGGATTTTTTATGACATGTTACGTTCCTTTTTTTCATGAGTCCAACATTTTTAACGTCAAGGGCATAATCAGGAGTCCTATGATTTCTAAGAAAACTTTCCGTGACATTCATGAAAGACCTCCGGCCTCTTTTTCTTCCGAATCCAGAGTAGAAATGAATGATTATAAGCTTAGGTTAGGTTAGTTTGAGAAGAGTTGAGAGGCTGAGTCATCACAAAACACTAGGCAGCAGAGTGGGCCCATCGCGATCTCCTAAGAATCCATCCAAGGATGGCACCTAAACTGCCACAATTTTCTCAAAGCATTTAATTACCCTACAAAACTTAAAAACGAATCTATGGTTTATTCGGCCCACCTCATTCAGGTTCCCAAAGAAGTAGGAGCCTAAAATGTTCCTGCGACTACATGTTATGCCCTATGCGATATCCTCTGCTACACCTAGATCATTACAATATCTGCAACTATCCGTGTCTGTGAGTCCGAACCTCTTGGCGTGTGCATTATAAGCTTCCTTATATCTAAACTTGTATTCCAAAATAGAGTGAAACAATTTTTTTTAATTTTTCTTAGTTTTCAATTTAGCCGCACACAATCTGATCCAAACTGTCACATGTCACTATTAGAAATGCCCACAGTTGGTATAAAGATAAACGCTTTTCCCATTGTTATGGTATGTGATCTGATCGACGGACTATTATTCCCGCCGTTATCTACAAATCAAACACAACGGGAAACAGTAATCGGTGTGTCTGAGTTTTCGTCTCTGTTGACCAGTGTAATTTGCGCACTATGACGAGACACAACCGCTTCGTATCAATCGTCAATGTGGAAAGATCCAATGTATAGTAAAAGTTGTGAATAGTGGAATCTACGAATAAAAGAATCTTGCGAAAACTGGATAGTGGACCTGCGAAATCTGAATACATTTTTCAATGAGTTTTGTTTTTTCCACATGCAGAATATTTTTCTTCAATAGCAAAATCAAGATATGAATGCGCCAAAATTCATTAACATTTTGTAGGCTTCGTTTCCTTTTCCGAGAATTTTGAAATTTCAATTGTTTCTTTTTGTGTGTGTCTCATTTTGCTAGCGGCTACATTCAGCAAGTACACATACTGAACTCCGATATAAAAATTTATCGAAAAATAATAAAAGAAATTAGGTTGCCGATTGTGGAAAAACTTGCGAATAGTAGAAATGTTGCGAATAGTAGAAAAAAATGTACACAGAAGCATTCCACTATTCACAAGTTTTACTGTACTAACTATTCAGCTGTTAAACGTGAATTTAAAATCCCATTTTCGTGAGGGACAAAATTATTCGATTGTGAGTTTCGTAGCGTTTGTCATTCCTCAGAATCAATATTTTCTGTTTCTCCTTCCCATACAAAATGGAATATTACGATATCGCCACCATCCACCTCTGAAAGTATGCAATTTCGAGTTTTCACGTTTTCGTCTGATAGTGAACACTTTGCAAGATAATAATACACATACATACTCGTTTTTGAATGGTTCTTGTAATTAAATTAACCTTATATCTGTAAGACTGTAAGCCCTAGGTAAAAATTTTGTAAGGTGGAATTGTAGGTGACGTTATGGCGCATACAAATAATAATAGTAAAAGATAGAAGATAGACCCCCCCCCCCCTCCCCCCTCCAATATGATTTTCTTTCATAACATGAACAGTGAATCAATTTCCAAACTAACTGTATCCCAAACCGGACCACCCTGTTCTTAAACGGTATAAAGAAACACTCAGTATCGAAAGAGCTAAAAAAAAAATCTAAGAAAACGGGATGTAAAAATTCAAAACTGGTGTCAAAGGTTATGAGTTCCGTGAAACGTGATCCCGGGCTATCGGACAATGATCGGCCAAAAAAGTTCAATACGAGCAGGAGCACAGCAAGGCGTATACGTTTGAAAGCAGGGTTTAAATCATATCGTGCAATAAAATACCCCAACCAGTCTGATAAACAAAATTTAGTGGCGAAAAAACGGGCTAGGATCCTTTATGACAAACTTTTAACTAAATTCCAATGATGCTTTGTAATGGACGATGAATTTTATGTTAAATTTGACCTTAAACAGCTACCAGATCAAACATTTTATGTTTCAACGAATCGTGGTAATGTCCTCTCAAAATTTAAATATATAAAAGTGGCTAAATTTGCTAAGAAGGCGGTGGCTTGGCAGGCGATCTGGAGTTGTGGCCTCAAGAGCAGGGCTTTTGTGACAGCTTCCACAATGACATCAGATGTTAACATCAAGGAGTCTAACAAAACGACTTCTGCCTCTCATACGTCAACACCATACGGCAGTAACATTATGGCCTGACTTAGCTAGTTGTCATTACACTAGAGCTGCCATGGAGTGGTATGATAGCAACAGTGTTAATGTTGTATCCAAAAGCATGAATCCACCAAACTGCCCCCAGCTTCGACCAATAGAAAAGTATTGGGCAATTGTTAAATCTAAATTGAGGAGGAATGCAGGAATAGTCAAGAATTTGAGTTCAATGTTAATTGAATGGAACCATGTTGCAGCAAAAGTCAACAGAAAAGATGTTCAGAAGCTTATGGGGTCCATCAGAAAAAAACACGCGAAATTTTTTGCACAGCAAAGAAATCTAAGATAAATTTTAATATTACTTTTAAGCCTAATAAATAACATTTAATTTAAGGTATTACTTGTTTTTCTCGAACTGTTGGCTAAGAAGATATAACATCATATACGCGTACAGATTTTGTGTGAACCACACTTTATACATATAAGTACATAGATAAATAAGAATGCATTACGCTTTTATTTTATTCTAAAAAGCCTCTGTACAACAGAATTGGAAGCAGGCGCTTCACTTCTTTAAGATATTCTGAATTATCGTAAACCTTCCTACGTGTATCGCCTGAGGTCATAAACTCCTCTGGTTCCACTGATTTATCCGCATACGCATACCATATAGGCAGGAATGTAGAAAGAAGAAAGAGTTCTGAAAATATTTTATTTTATTTTAATGGAGTCTGCAAAATCTCCATAGTTACCCATATGTCTGTGCTTGATTAGTTCGATGAAGAAATCCGCAATTTTCGGAATCTCTCCCTGGAATTTCAATTTCTTAAGAGTGTCAATAAAATTGGAAGAGTAATAGTAAATTAGTTCGTCCAGATGATCTCGACGCAGATCCTCATTTATAAGCATGAACATGGAGTAGAATAAATCCATAACGGCCGGTCCATAGTAGCAGACTTGAAAATCAATCTTTAAATAGAAATAAATCAATCATTTTTAATTTTTATTATTTGTTTGTAATTGCTGTAACGCCTTACCAACATGACATCTTCAAGGTCACCTTTATCGTTTCGCTTGAACATCATATTTTTCGCATGAAAATCTCCATGACAAAGAACAAAAATTCCTTTAGCTGCCGGTTCTCGGTACGCGTTGGCAGATTTTATGCATCGTTTCAACAGGTCCTTCTGTATTAATTGTAGCTTGGGAATATAAGTTTTAAACTCTTCAATTGTTTCGAGTTTCTCTATGAAAAGTTTAATTCCATTCATGAAATCCATCTCTTCTAGATTGGGCATGTTAAATAACCCTTCTCGATAATTTGTCACCGATTTATCGCCCTATATTTAAATTAAAAAAAAAGTTTTCTAGTTTAATAAAACAGAAACAAGTTAATGATAAAATACAAAATCCGGTCAATTGCAAGTCGTACTTGCCCAATAAGTATTCCGTACTATCAGGGAATTACCGCACTCGTTAATGAGTTACTCCTTATCGAAATGTCACAATTTGGCATTACCGCTCACGTTATCGGGTATCATTTTACGTAACATTTACTCGATCATTCGATATCGAGTCCTACTCTTTCACTCGTTACTCGGTAATTCGGCCCCAGTTATTTTAACATACATTTAAGTACATATGTAATAGATTTACGAGTATGTTGATGGATGTGTGTACACGAATGTAAGCAACTTGATAAAATTACATATACGTATCTGATGCCCTTTCTCATCTGCTCAGAAGAATAATCATATACATCCACACAAAACAACAAATCTCGTGTCTGTACATAAACTCAGGGGCCCTACCTTGTATTGCGATTCTTAAGTCAAATGGATGCGAATATTCTTTCCGATTCTGATTTGAGTTGGCACTGTATAAGAAAACAGAATCGAACGACTCTGTTGCCAACTTTTCTCTCAAACTCTGCATATATCGTTCGAGTCTCGTATGTCAAATGCCAACAAAAAATTAAATCAAAAGGATTTTTGTGGTTTAAGTTGATTGTATATTGAATTTGGTGAATGTTAAATAATAAAGTAATGGACAGAATTACTTTGACATTTCGTTTAGCAATACAGAGTATGTACTAGATTTGTGAAAAGAAAAGATATTGAAGTTGGCAACGAAAGTTTGTTCTATTTTCGTAAATTTTGATTTGCGATTCGAATTACAGAGTAACAATTTTGCGAATTCGAATGATTTGACTTTAGAATCGCAATACAAGGTAGGGCCCCAGGCCCCTATTGTGATCGTCGATCGACAATCGATAATCGACAACTAACGATCATCGATCGTCGATTGCAGAAATCGGTATTGTCTATTATGATTGTGATCGGTAGTTGTCGATTTGACAGTCGCTTGTAGTCGATCACAAATTTCTGGTCGATGCTTTTTTTGAGAAATGTGAAAGAGTTTTGTGCGTATGAAATTATCGTAATTTTAATAAAAATGATATGTTAAAAAAACCTTATTATTAATTCAAATGCAGTGCGAAGTAGGTTACAAAGAAACAGCAATTGGAGCTGGTATTATTTATTGAAACAAATCCCGACATCGCGAAGGGAGTTTGTGCAAAAACCAGTGTTGTGCCATGTAGACTATAAATGTAGACTACACGATTGTTTACGTGTAAACAATTCAACGTAGATAATTTAAAATTGTCGACACATGCCTGTCGCCAATGAAGACAATGTAGACAATTCATAAAACAATAAACTTTTTTAATTATACCTTCTAAAATTGACCTAAAAAGCTATTAAATTTTAATTTAAATAAATCACCAGATTCAGATGTAACAATTTTCTATTGCGAAACAAGTAAAAGCATTAGAATTTATATCACTATAAAATAAAATTTACAATATCGGCGTTGAAAACGGGTGTCGACGAAAACGGTTTTCAGCAGTTTTCTGAAGATTTTTGTTGCACAAAGAGCTGAATATTTATTATTGTTGTTCACCAAAAAAAAAACCTAGCTCTTCAAAGGCTTTGTTTTTAAGTCGACCGGGACATATTTAGTTCAATTTTATATTCGGAATGTGTATATGCAGTCGAACTTCGAACTCGAACCATCACTTGCCACAAAAAAAATTCGAGTTATCAAGACTTCGAGTTATTAAGTAAAATACAAAATTGATACAAATCAATATAATTTTGTATAAATATGTAATTTTTTATCAAGAGATAATGTTTTTAACGTACGCTTTTCCTCTTTCCTTTTCATCAAACTAAACTTTGAGTTCGTATTGACCAATATACCAACCTAGTAATGTGTGTTCTAAACGCTACTAACAAGAAATTTGACAATTCTTACTCACACATAACGAAATCACGATTTTCTACACATAATGTACATATATACTAGAACTAGATCATAGGAATCTACAAACACAGTGCCCCCGAAAGCGATGCATTATAAAACGAACGTGTAAAAACACGAAGAATTTGGAAATTCCCCTTCAGAATTTGACTTATCGAAGGTGACGCCAAATAATCTTTCCGAGTTTCTAGAACATTCGAGTAGGTAATAGAAGTCCGAGTTATCAAATAAAAATGACATTTAAATTTCAGTCTTGGCGCTATTGCCAACCAATTTCATTCGAGTTATTAAATATTCGAGTTATCAAAGTTCGACTTATCGAAATTCGACTGTAATAACAAAAATATGAAAAGAAATTCGTTATTCATGTCAATATGTCTTGCAATTTCTTTCTAGAATTAATTTATTTGCAATTGTAGGTTGACACAGCTATTGTTGACATTGTTGACCTTGTCTACGCTAGAAAGTAGACAATTAAAGTCGACACGTAGAGGAACAACACTGGCAAAAACCTAAGCAGATGGGTGATGGAAAAATATAATTACCTAATAATTGTTATTTAGCTTATTCTTTTTATTTTAATACCAAAATATGATGAAATACAATTTAATAAGTTGCAAGTTTGATTAACTTTTATTTGCTTTATTCTACATTTGATAAGGACATGGATTTGAGAATATTCCAGATTTCTACCGCTTCTTCGTTTCCAGAAAGTTATTCGCCATAATATGGTATATTCCATTTTTCTTCGACCATCGCTAAGCCAGAAATCCACAAATTGAACTTTTTTCTTTTAATTTACTCCTGAGTTCTGATACAAAATAAATAATTTATGAAAACAAATAGCCAAACGACTGTCAAAAGTATGATGTATTCACAATATTCACATTTTTATTCACAATAATCTATTCTTCCGTCGATTGAGTTACACAATAGCAAAGCCAAAATTAATCGACGCAATCGACAATTGTCGTGACGATCGTTGATCAACACTCACAATAGGGGCCTCAATTTTTCCCAACGTAGTACAAGTAGAGATATGACAAGATTATTCCTTCATGTGCTCAAAATCATTGGTTAAGTGTAAAGGCGCCTAGTGACAAACAACAGAAACAGGAACAGAAAAAAAAAACAGAACAGAAAGCGCTTTCGTTTTGTCGTAAATTCTGTTTCTGTTTGCGTTGCTCGCTCATCTACAAAAACCTGGAACAGATCTTCAGGCTGACGAGAAAAACATGGCTACCTCAGTTTATCTATAATTTTTTCCTCTTCGTCGACTGAAAACTTTTTTTTTCCATTTCTCGCTCTTGTCAACGCAAAATGAAAACATATAGCCAATTGCGGAACAAATTCAAATTCAGAAACCAAAATCATGGCTACTACGATAATATTGGCATTTCTGTTGCTGGCAGAAACAGAAAGAACTCATCTTGAAATGTTTCTGTTTTGTCGCCAGACAAAATTCTGTTACTACAAAAAAAAATATTCTTCTCTATTGTTCCTGTTTCTGTTGTTTGTCACTAGGCGCCTAGCTGAATACCAGAAGCGAATTTTTGCGACATATTTCTAGACGCACTGCGCACACATTCAATTTTTACTCTCCCACGTACAAATTTTCCTTCACATATTCGCTTTTATACAATTGTGATAAGGTTTCGTACGTCAGTTCGGGATGTGTAAGCAGTTGGGAAGGTGAAACATAAAAAAATTAATAAAAACCAAACTGTCGAACGTAATGCAGTCGTTATAATTTTGGTTCAAAATTTTTCTTTATTCCCAATATTTGTGATT
This sequence comes from Brachyopa scutellaris, assembly GCA_949775065.1. Lineage (NCBI taxonomy): Eukaryota > Metazoa > Arthropoda > Insecta > Diptera > Syrphidae > Brachyopa > Brachyopa scutellaris. The sequence continues at coordinate 79,308,433 of OX459114.1, read as the reverse complement.
TTATTAATTTTTTTAAGGTCTTTTGGAAAAAGTGTTAAGAAAAAAGTAACACAAAAAATATTTCATATATTTTCGAGTCTGTGCTTTAACGAGCTTTCATTTGGAATGCTGATTACGATAAACTCAAAATTGTTTTTTTTAGCTTCCCATTTAACCACCCAAAACCAGTCCACCGAAGTCGAACTTAATTGTTTCAGGTTCAGTTCTGTATTTGGACCAATAATTGCTACAACTGTTCCAAATTGCAATAGTCTACGTCTAATAGGATGTCAAAGAAATTAAGAAAACTATTTTCGCTTGAAATGGATTTTTTTTTGCCAGTTTAAAATGTTAGATAGGTAGGTAACTTGGGTTTTATAAATTTCATTACAAGATGCATTTTTGAAGTGAAACTTCTTAGCTCGCGGTGTGTATCCAAAATCGTGTAACGAAAATTCGTCACGAAAAACATTGCATCTCTTTCAGAACCCAACGTATTAGCACGCGTTAGAATGAGATACACTCTACACTCAGTCCCAGCTTTGTTCAAAGCCCAGCTCAGTCGGGCGGCCGCTCACGCAGTGTAAGTGCATGTGTGTGCTACTTGGTGGGGTTTCGGGTGGTATACAGTGCTAGCGCGCTCATGCATGAAAACATTGTATCTTATATGTGAAACCACTCTCATCAAGCTCTTTTCGAATTGAAATATTGAGAGCGCGAATAATAAAAATTAAGAATGAGTATGACGGATTTATTTCTCTTTCTTTGGTAGGAATTTGAATGAAACCATATGAGTAGTATAACCCATTGTATGTGTGTGGGTGTGTATGTTCTCAAAAACATACAGTGAATAAGCCAAAACAAAAGTCATAACATTGCGCAGGTTATAGCATGAATATATATTTCTTTTTCTGCATATTTTGGGGAAAATATGAATTTCGTGTTTTAGTTGATCTGTTCTGTGCCCAAAATGCAAAGTGTGATTATTGACTATTTGAACGAGAATAAAATTGATATTTAGATCAAAGATGGTTAAAAACTATGTATTTGTTATTTTTGTTAGGTATATTATAATACATAGTACACACATATGTATATGTAGATTTATATTGTAATTTTGTTCAAATTTAAGCCAACGAAGCTACCTAATATTTAAATGAGAAGCACGCAGTAACTAATCTACACAGGCGCAGGTAATCCGATGCCCTACGAATGTAAATTAACCAATCAGTAATTCTGCTGAAAATTAGAGAAGATAACGCAACCTCCCCTGACAACTGCCATTTTGGCACTAACCAAAAACCAAAACGTTCCGGTCGTACACATAACTAAGGTAGTATTAGTATACTAGTTACTCTTACTAGTAGTACTAGTGCATACATGATAGCATTGTATGTGAAACCACTCTCATCAAGCTCTTTTCGAATTGAAATATTGAGAGCGTGAGGAATGAAAATAATGAATGAGATCGAGTTGAGAACTAAAATATGGGATTTGACTTTTACTACTTACGATTACGAGCTTACGACTTACGAGTATGACGGATTTATTTCTTTCTTTGGTAGGAAATTGAATGAAACCATATGAGATACAGTGAATAAGCCAAAACAAAAGTCAACATTGCGCAGGTTATTTAGATATTCAAACGTTTGTGTAATTTTGGTGAATCAAAATAAATAAGTTGTTAAATTCAGTTGTCCGTATCAAAGAGTATCATTTGTCATGAGAAGCTTCTCAACTCGCCGTTCGGAGTCGGCAAAAAACTGTAGGTCCTTCCATTGATGGGAAAAAGTAACACGCACACACAAATGGTTACGAGAAGCTAAGCTTGGCTCTGTGTAAGACTGCTGACGCCGAATATTTATTAATTTTTTTTTTATAATCGATTCGCATTGCTTCATTACACAAAATTTGAGTTATTTGTCTAATTAAGAGGCATCATATCTGGAAATAGCCATCGGCTGACGGAAATTAAGTTGAAAATATCAAATAACGCAATAAAAGTAATTGAGAGATAGTAATTAATAATTTACAATTGCACAACAAACACGTGTAAACCGAACAAACGTATTTACCCAATTTTTTTTGTTGATGTTTATGACTGCGAAATTGGGCAATTATTATTGAATTAAAATATTTTCCCTTATAAACTAGTAATTAGCAAAAAATCTAGCTGCCGATTGCATGGTCGTAGTTTAGGAACAGGTTTTTGGTGACGTTTGTTGATTTTTTAGCCATGTTTTCAACTGAGTGAATACTAATTCACTTTCACTCATTAAATAAATTTTGAGTGTTCTTTTGAGTTAGTATGTTAAATAACCACGCTTACCTCCAAACCGAGTTTATAGCTAATAGCATGCCACTTTGCCAGCTTTAGAAAGGCCGCCTTAGATTCTGTCATGTCCAGTAGTCTATCGCGGAGCACCTCATATCCTTGTGGGATGATATCTTCGAAAATAATACACTTTCGTGGTTCCAGCGAAGAGTACAATACTCTAGGAAAAAACATCAAATATTAGATAGGAAATAAAATTAATGAAGGTATCTACTTTTACGGAGTACACTAGTCAGTTAAGTAAACCACTTACTTTGCTCCTAACACTGTATTATCACCAATTTTCCTTAGTTCTGCCTCGAATTTCGGTATCGTTTCTGAGTACATATTAATTTCGGTTTCGAAAACAAACGATTCTCCCAGCAATTCCTTTTTAAATCCATCTAACTCGGGCATTGTCTTGATTATCAACGATTTGGATTTCCCCTTCGATTTACTCGTATCGTACCCGATCGTACCGCGAAACATAACACTGGCATAGTGATCACCTTTGGCACTTGCAGGTGTGATCTTCACTTCCGTAACCGAAACAGAATCATCGTGTTCACATTTTCTCAAAACAACTTGGAAAAACTCTTCACTCATCCAACTAGGAGCATGTAATTCATCCGCGTTAAAGTCTTCCATACTCGTAGCACGTCTTATTTAGTAGAGCAACCCACAACAACTGACTTTGGTCACAAGCATATTATGTAGAATATGTACTTGTACATTGTTTGAGAAAAGAACAACAAACAATCTTCGATTACGTTAAGATACTCGTATCGATCGACAGCACGCGTACTTCAAATTTTCTAAGCGATAAGTGACTTGAGTTTATTTGTTTCTTTTTTTGAATTGATCATGTGAATCAACAATCAACGGAATGATTAGGTTAAAAAAAAAACCTCTAGGTAGCATTCTACTACTAAAATACCTAAATCAATAACTTTTCTCGGAATTTGTTGTGATTAATTTTAATTAGTAATTTTTTTTTTGTTTTTGTTTTTATAGATTGCGATTTGTTGTAATCGTTGATTTCATAACTTTTGAATTAAATAATGTAAAATAAAAAAAGAATACTTTCCATACTATACTGGCAACACGGGTAACTCAACGATCAAGAATAACTGAAGTAGTGTCGGTGTCAAAGAAAACATTCGCTTTTAGGAGTACGGACCTGCAAATTGTCAAAATTCAAAATTTTATAAAAATATCGTTATTAAAGAGCGTCTTCCTATGAGCCGGTTAAAGTACATTTCCACTTAGCTGCAACCCGACATTCTAGCGAATATCTTAAGATCTCGCCATAAACATATGTTACATACGTATATGTATTATTCGAATGGTTTATCCTGCTGTGAGAACCGTGGTGTAGTGGTTAATGCGCTGGACTACTACGCAATGCTACCCGGGTTCAATCCCAGCAAACACCTAAAAGTTTTTCACGGTGCCGACTCCTTCGAATGTCTGGCAAGCAATCAAGAAGTACCATTTTGTCAATGAGCTTCTCAACTCGCCGTTCGGATTCGGCAAAATACTGTAGGTCGCTTTCAATCCTGCAAAAATATAACACGCACACACAAATGGTTGCGAAAAGTCCTAGTTCACCCGGAACTGTAGCGCCACCTAAAGAAGTTTGTCCTACTAAAATTGGGCTTAGTTATAGACGTGAAAAATATCATCTTTGTATTCGCTTCGCATATTTCCTTTTTGCCATTGTCCTTGCTGTCTTGTTGATGTGTCATATTCCCATATTCCAGTCGTCATTCTTATGAACGCAACAACATCAGTTAGATCTAGAAGGCTGTCAGTATACAGTGTTAGCGTCTTCCAGGCGGAGCTACTAGCGATCCTCGAGGACTGTCATAACGTAATAAACGACCCAACACCCAAACTCAACATCGCTATCATTACAAATAGCCAAGCCGCAATTAAAGCCATAAATTCGGCAATCACCTCATCAAAACTGGTTGGTCAGTGCCAAGAAAATCTCAATCGCTTGTGCAATCAAGGCAGGTCACTCTTCTCTGGGTTCCAGGACATAGCGCCATAGAAGGAAACGAGAAGGCCGACGAGCTAGCCAGGCGAGGGTCAGCCCTTAACAGCTCACTAGCGGAAAACGTTTATATTCCTATAAGTGCTGTTAAGGGCAATATACTCTCACATTTCTTGAAACTAGCCGGTCTCATTTGGACCAGTCAGACAAACTGTGTCATATCCAGAAAGATATGGCCATGTTACAACAGGTCAAAAACAAAGAACACGCGTAGACATCGCGAGAGTAATGGCAGTCAGTATAGGGCACTGGCCAATAGGAGACCAAAACTAGCGATCCCTCGCAATAGTTTCTGCCGCAGCTGCAAAAATACGTTAAATAATTATAAAAATTCAATAATTTAAACAAAGAAAAAGTTAAGTTAAAAATGTTTTACAAAAAACCATAATGCCCTATGCATAGGACAATATGGCGCATCCTCTTGGGCAATATAGCGTGATGCTCAAATCGCGGTATGATTTGTCACAGCTATCACAAGTGTTTTTGAATGAAGTACATGAATCGTGGGACCACCTACGACTAATTATAATTGTGACTTGGCCTGATCCTGCTTAATTCACTGCAACCATTGCGTCGGTTGATGCTTCTAAATTGGAAGCTTTTGTGAAGCACGTGCAGTACCATATTGGGTGTTTGATTTTTGTCTGTTTTTTTTTTGTAGTTATCTGTGTGAGCTTATAAAATAAATTAGATTGGAATTTGTTGATAGTGGTAAGTGGAATAATTGTAATGCAAAATTTTTAAGTAATTTGAAGTTTTATGTAGATTTAAAAGCTCTCAGAAATAAGGCCTTTTGAGACCAAAAAAATAATTTTACTTTTATGTTTCATAAAGGAAAAGTTTGGTTTTCCCGCCTTTTCCGGTTATATAAAATAGCTTAAAATTTACCTTAATACTTGCTTATTCAGGAATCATCATTAACAGTTGCGAAAGTTTGCGATGTTGCAAGATATCGTCAAGTAAAAGTTTGTATAAAAAAATACATTATAAGCGATGAGACATTTCTTTTTTTTATTTATAATTTATTTAAATAAAATTAAATTTTTTTCTCTTTATTTTTTCTTATCTTTTCCTTATTTTTCATAAAAAAATTTTTTTTTTGTACTTTTTATAATATAGTAAAATTTTACAAAATTACATGTTAATTTACTAAAAATAAATTTTTTGCTTTTTTTCTGAAAAACTTAAACAATAATCTATATCTATAAATATTATAAAACTGTAGAGGTTTTTTTGTTGGTTACCTAATGGCGTTTAAACCGCTGAACATGCTTCTTCTTAAGTACCCGGGATGATCACAAGCTATGTAATTTTTCACTCAGCCTACTGGTTCCTACATAATAGTCAAAATAACTGTATATCGGAGAGGAATATTATCATTATACAGCCCTAACTCAATAATGGCTTATCGGATTGAAAATCAAAAAAATAGGTGAAATTAGTAAATCTGTCGCTGATTCATTTGAGATATAAAACATCCTCCTGCGTTATCCTGAAGCTGAGCAATGTTCAAAACAATTATTCAAAACATCGCACACAATTTTCCTTCAGCGGAGACCACTGCCAGCAGTCGTGCAGCAGTGGCTAGCGTTGCAATAGTGTGTGTGTGAGTATGTGCGCGCTGTAACATGATCATATGCTTTGTACATCAATGTGCTACAATCATTATCACCATTTGCGCTCTCACACTCAACTAATCTTAACAAATGAGGTGTCAAAAGAAAGAGAATTTTCTAGAGCAGTGAATTGCATTTTCAGTTTATAAATATTATTAATAAATTAAAAAAAAAAAAACGATCAAAAACAAATATTCTACCCAAAGTGAACTTTTGTTGTTTTAAGAGTTAATTTTGGTTCATATATGTATGCACATATGTATTTGCTATGTGGAAGTCATCTGGGATGTTTGGCTTACAGTGCTATTTTGCACGAGGCACATCCGAACGCACAACATTTTTCTGATTTGTTATTTGAAATTGGTGGAGGAATGCTTCCGGAAGAAAATGGAAAAGTAAATTTATCACAAGGTTTAAGGTGATGTATCACAACTAAAAAAAACCGTAAGAATTCTTAGCTTTGTGAGCGAGCTATTTTGTTGCCTCGGAATGATTAAGCTCCAGCAATTAACAGCGAGATATTTTCACATGCTGATGATCAAAGTGCAGAATGTATTTCAATCACCCGGGTTGTGGACCAAGAAGAATTTTTAAACTCTCGCTTTTGCTGCCATCATATAAATAAAAACTAAAAGTGGGTGTACCTACTATTCTTCTAAGAAACTTGAGCCCGCCAAAATAATGTAATGGCACCGGACCTAGAGTTACAATTCTGCAATGACATCTGGTAGAGGCGGAAGTGTTGACGGGCTACGGTGCTGTGCGGTTTTTGAGAACTATGAAATCTGCAGTTAGGGGCTGAAAGTTACACATTGAAACGTTTTTGATAAAACGCAGTTAATCAACAAAATTTACTAAACACTTTTGTGGACTTAGACAAATACTTTGATGTTTCTACGCTCCCACTGAAATTGCATATTTGTAGGCATAAGAAAGCAAGGCGAGCATGGGTTCAACTATAGTTAACTATAAAAAACCAAAAAATTAAGTTGGCCATGTTTTTTTTGGAAAATCCGCCTGTGCGTGTCTGTTCAAAACCCATTTAAAACAGCTCTTTTCTGTTAGGAGCGAATCAATACGCTTGTAGTTTCCTTACACGAGCCACAATTTTCTGCTCGTTTTCTACTCCTAGGCATGTGGGAGCACCTTAACATGCTTCCTGTCGTCATCGCTCTAGAATCTTAGTATAATTTTTTTTAACATGTTTTACATTTACATGCGAACTTCATTAGGGCCAGAGTGCGCCATAATGCCCCGGCGGCAAGTCCGCCATATTACAAAAAAGACGCATTTGCACAAAACTTAAAAAAAACGCCAGATTTTCTTTACTGTTACTAATCAATGCCACCAAAGGAAAACTAATACAATTCACTTCACTTCACTGTGTACACTTACCCCGTGCGTTTTATACTTAAGGAGCTACACGCCAATGAAAAAAAAAGCCAAAAATATATGTAGATCACAAAAGTGGAGAATTTTTTTGTTTATTATTTTTTTCACTTGTAAAAAAAATGCACCACCTTTACAACTTAACATGGCACTCTATCAAGCGAGACTCAAGTTTTCCCATCTTTTTATTTTCTATAAGTAAACCGGAAATATGATATTTACAAGGTGCGCCATAATGCACCCTGCGCCATAATGCTCGAAGTTACCCTATCTGGAAAAAGGATTGGAGAGCTGATCCTCTTTTTAAACTCGACAGGGTGGTTATAGATTTCTCAACATTACATCCGAATTAACGGGTCACCTGAGGTTTGTCGTATCAAAACAACGCTTAACGCGCTATTTGGGTTTTCTTCCATCGAAACCACCACTTCTACCTACCTACCCATACAGCGTTATTTGAATTCTCATTTCGAAAGAAATAAGGTCCGATTCCCAATTAGTAAAATCCCGACGCAATGATCAAAGTGATCGATTAGCTTCATCTCTTCAGACAGTGCGACTTTGTACGCAAGTACTCCAAGTTGACGTCTAAGATAGCCCCAAGTTTGGCCGCTGCAGCTGCGATATTCTCCTCACTTCACTCTTTTGATGTTTTTTTGGTGGCGTGTGTCCGTTTTCACAGTGAGAGCTTTAGTATCGATCTGACGATAAACTCACAATCAACACAGTGCCACCGACTTCCGCGAATACAATGTTGCCATTATTAATTAACCCCAAAATACATTAGAGAAAACCGACATAACATACATATGTAAGCAAGAAAATATTTTTTCTGGCAATGCCGCTGCCATTGCGTTGTAGTTGCATTCTATGCAAGTACAGTCAGTTAGACCAAGAGGGATGATGCTGCTGATCCTCCACCATCCTCCTACTGCCAGTGTTATGCCTTCGCCGTAGGTTTTTGTCATTACTTTTGAAACTGATCAACTTATTTTTATTTCGTGAGAAATAAATGTTTCGGCGACATCTGGATTTGAACCGTGAACCTTCAGCTTGACAAGCAACGACGACTACCAGTACGCCACAGACCACCCACATTGTAGTATATGTACTTCTTTAGCTGCATCCGTAAATGTTGTATTTGCTCGTTCCATATAAGGTAATCGTCAGTGATTATTTCTAGATAAGCTATAAACTTAATACCCAGGGTCTTCGTCAGCCTAAGAGCCACTCCTCAGTAGAAATGATATCAAGAGATTAGTGGGATTTCTAACAGAGCATTGCCATCTTCGATATCACCTAAACAAAAAAGGGGTCTCATTGAAGAAACTGAATGTCGTCTCTGCATGAAAGATGACGAAAATGCGGAACATATTTTATGCGACTGCATGGCATTTTGTGCCCTCAGGAGACAACATTTCCACAGAGAAATCATCCTAACTCCCATGGAATTTCGTAGTCTCTATCAGTGCAGTGAGATCTTCAACTTCATCAAAAGTATGGAGACTGACTTTGTGGTACAATGTTTTTTTGAATAAAATAAAAATGTTATGCATTCTAATTTATATTGTAAGTACATACATATGTATATATAAATTTCTATATAAATTTCCCTATAACTCGAAGCATTAAAATTCATAAAGAGCGAAAAGTGTTGCAGAAGTGACTAATATCAAGTTCATTTTCAAATCAAATTTGTTATTGGAGTTGAAAAAAGGGGAAAAAAAATAAAAAATTAATAAATAAATAAAAATCAAAGTCATAAACTAGGCCTCTCCCAGCGACGTGCCGTGATGTTCGAAGCAAGGTGTTCTACTTTTTTTTTTGTTAGATAAAAACGTCTATTCTCAGTTTTCTCCTGGACCACGACGAGGACGTAAAGTAAACAAGGTCAACAAAATAATTTACTAAGAACGGGGCAATCACACAACCAAAATTTTCCTTCATAGTTAAAAAACTGAAAATATCTACTAAAAGATTTACTTTTAATTTCCACCTTATAAATCAAATCCGGAAGAGACGGTGTTGGCCTTCCAGAACTAATTATTTCCAGTTTTTCTTCCGAATTTAAATGCGAATATTGTTTCTCCAATCATTTTTCAATAGCGCATCGACAGGTCATATTTTTCTCTTATATACTTTGGCTTAAAAGAACGACATGCACATCTTACTACTGCCAAAATGCGAATGAACAATGACTAGTAGGCGTGTTTTTTTTTTATAACCCGTATAGATTTCGAAAAAGATTTCAGAGTAAAAATAAGACTGCATAATTATCCAGGCTGTATTTAACATGGTAAACATGCTGCTGAAACATGTTTAGCCTATATAGGCTTGCAAAAAAAAAAAACGACTAGTGTTGTGTTGCTTTTTGCTTTCGCCTCAGTCGATATATGGAGAATGGAGTTCTACAAATATAGAGCACATCAAAATCGAACAAATACTAATATCAAGAGAAGAGAATCGAACAAAATTCAACCAAACAAACGTTAACATGCGAAACAAAACAGAGTATGAAAAACAACATCATACCCACAGCTAACATCACCACACCATCGCTAAAGAAAAGGGTAGAAATGTGTTGCATCGATCCTGGGTGCGCAGTTATCTGGAGAACCCAAATTAGTGTTTTGTACAGACGATTGTTGGAACTTTGAATGTGGTAGAATTTTTTTTATATGGATATTTTCGTTGGGTTGGTGCGCTAGTAAATGGAGAACAACCGGGCGAGTTGACGTCAAACTGAATTTGTTTTGTTGGTTTGGATAGGTTGATAAAGCTTTGAAAGTATGTATGACGGCGCGAGCCGTTCGATTTACTTACGAAAAGAGGAGAATATTTTGTTCGACGTCAATTTGTATTGAATGGTTTATATACATTTTGGTATTGGGATTTTGATTTCGGTGTTTGGTTTGGTTGATTTGGATATGACGCGACGGTGCGGCACAACAGAGTGAACAGAAGTGGATGTTAAAGCAGTATTTTTAATTGAACATTTTTGAATTACAACTCAACTAGATATTGTTAGCGCATGTACATAAACAAATAAATTTTTCATAAAAATGGATTTCGTTGGGGTGTGCGGAGAACACCTGCGCACCTTAGAATAAACGTCACTGGCCTCTCCTGATAAATTTAGAGATCTTTGTGTGGTGAATTGGTGATAAACGGTTCTGCGGTTATACAATCATACTCAAAACGAACCCATACACACACAGCTACCGTAATGGCATCCGGCAGAAGGGGAAAAGTTCCCACAAGCACCTACGACTCCCCACGACAGCTGGCCGACTCTCCCCACACCACAAAATCAAAACAGACAATAAACAAACTCTTAGGAGATGACGGCACTAACACTCTCTTGTGGAAAACGATGGATGAACAGTTGAACACCGTGCAAAACACTCTGAGTCTACAGTTACACTGTTATCCTCCAGAATGTTCAGCCTTGAGGCCTCGATATTTCAAAAACTCGAATCACAGGTAAGCCAGAGCTACATCGGAACAAAAGTGATAAAAAGTACAACGAAGTCAAAACAATATGTTGTACTCCTCCATCGCAGGCAAATCTGTATAATTTCCTCTCAAATAAATAAAACTCACCGCGGCTAAAGCCAGAACTACATCGGAACAAAAGTGATAAAAAGTACAACGAAGTCAAAACAATATGTTGTACTCCTCCATCGCAGGCAAATCTGTATAATTTCCTCTCAAATAAATAAAACTCACCGCGGCTAAAGCCAGAACTACATCGGAACAAAAGTGATAAAAAGTACAACGAAGTCAAAACAATAGGTTGTACTCTTCCATCGCAGGCACATCTGTATCATTTCCTCTCAAATGAATAAAACTCACCGCGGCTAAAGCTAGAGCATACCCTAGCTTTCGCCGCGGTGATGTTGCACAAAAGCTTTCCAGTAGTTCTTCCAACCAAATACAAAAACCAATTCAAGTAGTTATAATTGGATTTCGTATAAAATGCTCGAACATAGATGGCGCTTATTCACTTTTTTGCATACCAGCTGATTTCCGATGAATTTAAAAGATGATTTTAGACGTATATTCACGAAAGCAAATACCGATTTTATTATTCCCGTTCAATTTTAGGTTTGAAACCAATTTTCCTTTTTATTATTCATCCACTATTAACGAATAAATGTGCATGGTTGCGGAGAAATACATTTCCTGGAGCTTTCAAATGTCAAACAAATAATAATTTCATCCGTTAATGGCGCTGTTGGTCAGTTGGAATTGAGTGAGCTTTCAGTGTGTGCACACTTCTACTTTTTATTACTTTTGTTCCGATGTAGTTCTGGCTGTAGCCGCACTTAAAAGTAACATATCCAACCTAAATGAGCGCGTATTATCACTTGAGCAATCATACTCCGCTGCCGTTAAAACAAATGAATCCCTTCAGTCGGAAATTCTCCTTATAACGTAGACTGAAAATTTTACATGCCGCTCTCAACCAAAAAAAAACAAAAACTTCTGTCAGCTGTATTCACAGTTCGTGGGTGTGTCTATGTCAAGCGCAGCGTTGATGATCAAGCGGTACATGTCGACAGCATTGAAAATCTGGATAGAGTTGCCGGTGTTACTGCGACGGAAGCGAATGTTTCAAATTTAACTTAGATGAAAGATGCTACTAATACTACTTTTATTTTTCTCTTTATTATAATCTTTCTAATCTCTTAAATTTCTCAATTTTTTTTATTTTTTTGTTTCTTTATATTTAACACACACAAACATAATATCGTATTTTGGAAATGCATTTACATACTTATCATTAACTTGATTTTTAACGTAATTTCATTTTTCAGCTGCCCAGTGGCAAACATTTCTGTTGGTTCACTGATTGTTTTTTTCTTTATTTGGTGATGCATCGCACTGTCCTCGTATAGGTGTTTTACTCGTTCTTCTCGACAGTGGGTGGCTTTCCCACCATCATACCTATGAACCTTGTTGAAGAGCGTTCCACTTCCGTAAGCGCGTCAGGCGGAAATTTGTTTCGCAGCATGATTGGGGTCCTTTGTTGTCAGAGAGAAGATCTCCAAATATGTCACCTAAATGCACAGAGTTTATTGCCCAAAATTGACGAGTTTCGTTATTTGTTTGAGGGCTCAAAAGTCGACGTGATTTGTGTTTCTGAAACCTGGTTCTGGACTGATAATCATAACGACAACAGTAAATTATTCGGATTAAACGGCTATAAGGTCTTTCGAGCTGATAGGCATGAGCGTATTGGTGGCGGTGCTGCGATGTATGTGAGAGATGGGTTGAAGTGTCACCTTCGCTGCGCATCACCGGCTGGCTGCGAAATGGAGTACGTATTCGTTGAATTTACCAGCAATAATGACAAACTTCTATTAGGAACTGCGTATAGGCCGAATCGAGCGGTTAGCTTGGATCCTTTGATGCTCTTGCTTGAAGACATCGCTGTCAGCTGTCCAAATTTCATTATCTGCGGTGACCTCAAAGCGATTTGTTAACTAATGCTAGATTATTGAATAATCTGAGTTCATTTAACATGTATCCAGTCAATTGTCAGACGCAAACTCACTTCTCTCAATCCGCGAGCACTTTTTTGGACGTATTTTTTGTAAATGACACTAGTAAAGCGCTATTCTATGACCAATTATCTGCACCGGGTTTTTCACGACATGACCTTATCCATCTAACATACGACTTCAACGTACCGTTACCTTTAACCCGATCATGTAAATTCCGTGACTTTAAAAATATCGACAGACAGGCTCTGGAAAATAATCTAAACTGTATTCCCTGGTTGGGAAGATATCTTTTATATGCCATCATCAGATGAACAGGTTGAGTTTCTGAACACTAATATTGTCAATCTTTTTATTATACATGTCCCTGTTAAAACAAAGGTGTTAAGACCCACTTGTTTAATTTGAAAGATGAAATTGAAATACAGGAAACACACGTTTAAGTACTTTCTTTCATTAATCAATATCCTGATATAGGTATGTATACTGCGGTGTGTCCGATAAAGTTTCGGTTATTATTTAGAAAGGGGCATTTCCCAACGGTTTTGATGATATTTTAATATGTGATAGAAGGCATTTTTCTTAAAATTATCGACTGTATATATTTTAGTTCTCGGACTTGTCTAGTTTCGGTGATATAAACCTTCAAAGTTCCCATACAAAAGGCAGTCTGTTGCAGTTATAGTTTCGCCTAAAAATATGCAAGAGTTTTTTCTCTTTTCACTAGTATTTAAAAAAATGTAATTTGAAAAATAAGATTTTACTAAACTAGTTGAAGAAATACCCCCGCAGCCCCGCAGGGTCATCCAGATCGAGGAAGAATTTATTTAAATTAACTGAATGTGGATATCCCTTATCTTGGAGTTAGATATCCTTATAATCGCTAAATATAGCTTTTTCTAAATGATAAAACTCTTATGCCCAATTTTACAGTGTTGGCTTAAGTGTTAGTGTTAGTGTTAGTTAAGGAAATTCGTCCCTCTCATTTTTTCATTTTTTGTGATGACTACGACTAAGTTGCCTTAACAAGTAGTTTACGCTTCTGTAGTGTTAATCGCGTTAGGTAGGTAGCTTTCCAGTGAAGGCCCTTATTAATACCGTAATTATATGCGGTTTTCCTTACGGCGCTAGGTCGAAAGGTCTTGTTCTTTGTAGTCGGCGCTCAAGGTTTGTCACGTCCATAGTACGGATTATTTCATTATTGCAGTGAACATGAAGACGGGTACGAAGTTTGCGAGCAAAGTTTGTTACTTCGTCCCTCACGGTAGCAATTCCTAGATCTTTGTGAATATCACTATTCCTTATATACCAAGGAACATTCACGATTGCTCTTAGTATTTTGTTTTCAAATGCTTGCAGTAGAGCCATATTGCTTGGTTGTATACCATATGTCCAAGACGGTTTTAGCACTTGCTTATACAGAAGCAGTTTGTTGTATGTGCTTAGCTTCGAGTATCTCCCGAGTAACCAATACATTTCTCTAAATCTGATTTCGAGCTCTTCGCGCTTCTTTTTAACGTGTGGTTTCCACTTAAGTTTTGCGTCTAGGGTCATTCCTAGATATTTTGCCTCGTTTGCGTACGGTATTTGTACCGAGTTAATGTACATAGGTAAGTTGTTTATCTTTCTTAACGTGAAATTTACATGCGTTTCTTTTTTCTCATTGAGGACTATTCGCCAGGTTTTTGTCCATTCGAATACTTTGTTCAAAGCTCGTTGCAGTTTTCCCGTTGATGATTCGACTGACTCATCCGTTACGAGGATAGCCGTGTCGTCTGCCAATGCCAAGTGCTTTTTTTTAAAATAGCAATAAAAATATATAGAACTGCTGACGCCGTATATTTATTTAATAAAAATTAAGGAACAAAGACCGCTGCATGGTTGGAAATAGAAAAATAATTCAACTATGCTTCCGGCAACATATTACCTATGCAGAACGGCTGGTGTTCTTAAAATAAATAAAAAAAATTTACAAAAAAAATGATGCGATTGTATCCAACTGTCCCGAGCTATGTGTAAACATCACGCGGATGGGGTGTGTAGCTCCACTTTATTGGAAAGAAAGTAAATTATAACTAATTCAAGCCAATGGCATATATGTATACTCATCGAATCCACTCCATTCGCAGCAGTCGACGCCAGGAAAGGAACCTGGGACCCCTAAACTCGGTTGTATACTGCGCCAAAAGTAGAAAAACCGACGCGCTAAACACTCAACCGCCGCGGTTATAAAAACTTTTCATCCAAGTTCTTACATAAATAATATCAGCTTCTAGGTACATACATGTAGGATAAGTTATCCAATAACTAGTAATTTAATTTAATTTCGTCTCATTTAATCCAATAGTGTCACTGACACAAATATTAACGAGGCAAGAATGTGATAAGCACATTCTTGCCGCCTCTTATTTCATTTCGATTCTTTCCAGTCATCGTCGCGTCGCCGGGGGTCAATAACACAGAGATAGAATTCGCTGTTCTTATCGCAATGACCTAGTTACTGCAATATAAAATGCAGTTTCTTGGTATTCCGAATCAACAACTGTAATAGCATGTCAGCAGCTAGGGTAGCCTTCATACTGGTCGCCGTGTGCGGTATCGGAGTGGTGGCAACGTTCGTGATAAAAATGATGACGTGGTACCGACTGTTGCACTCACTGGGAGTGTGGGATTACCTCTAGGCGATGGCGACGATGGCGGTGGATGGCGATCAAGAAGACGAGTCTAACTTCAACCACGACGACGTCGAGACGTGCACCGTTCAAGTTTTCACATTTCATCTATTCATTAACTTCACCCTTTGTATTTTTTCGTAATTAATAAATCAAACATTTCTTTGTCAAATCTGTTTTCATTTTTCTTTATTGTCAAAAATAATTTCAACCTACACTTGGGGGCTCAACCGGGATTACCGGTCTTGTTGAAATTTTAAATATAAGTGTTAATGGAAGATTTGAATTGCCTCACGGTGAAGCAATTGCAATCTTTTTTTAAAGAAGAACGGTGTATCGTATCGGTACGCAATCAAAACAGATTTGGTGGAACGTATTCACGCAATTTACGGCCAGATAAGTGCAAACGACGTGCTAGCCGTCGCGGTCAACGATTACGTGTGTAGCTCGGGCGACGAGTCAAACGAAGGAGGTGTAAGAGAAGTGTGCGTAACACCAATTCAGGAAGGAGAGCAAGAAGATCGCGTAGTCGTTGTGCCAAACGAAGAAAGAGTAAGAGAAGTGTGCGTAACACCAATTGAGGAAGGAGAGCAAGAAGATCGTGTGGTCGTTGTGCCAAACGAAGAAGGAGTAACAGAAGTGTGCGCAACACCAATTGAGGAAGGAGAGCAAGAGGATCGTGTAGTCGTAGTGCCAAACGAGGGAGGAATAAAGAAAGAGCGCGTGATACCAAACCAAGAGGAAGAAGGAGCAAATTCGAACGAGATGGCCAACAGAAATAATTTTGTATTCAGGGACATCGAGGAGTCGCTTGAGAGATTTTCTGGAGAGGAAAGCCGTAATTATGAAGACTGGATGAAAGAATTCGAGGATATTTCAACATCGTGCGAGTGAAATGATATACAAAAATATTTGTATGCAAGGCGACTACTAAAGGGCGCTGCTAAACTAGCTGTAGAAGCAACCAGCGGAGTTACGAATTGGGAGACATTAAAGACTAGATTAGAAAAGGAATTTTCAAAGAAGCCGTCTACAATTGAGGTCCACAGGATACTGGAGAAACGGAGAAAGACAAACGCAGAGAGCTTGCTGGAATACCTGTACGCCATGGTTCGGATCGCCGACAAAGGGAATATTGATGAACCGTCTATTATCGAATACATAATAGCTGGAATTCCTGATTCCGTTAATAATAAAACCATTATGTACGAAGCAACTACTATTGACGAACTTAAGAAGAAGATGGAATGCTATCAAAAGATGCACAGACAGATGTCGCAGCAGAGAACTGACGTGGGGAGGACCAGTGCACCAAGGAATAACGTGGGACGAGTCAATACGCCAGACAGGAGGTGCCATAACTGCGGAGCTCTGTCACATATTGCACAGAATTGTCCAGACAAAGGTAAGGGAGTGAAGTGTTTCAAATGTAATTTGTTCGGGCATGTGTCTTCCAATTGCCCCGACAGAGTTAAAGTGGAGACGAACACCAGAGGAGTCCAGAAAATTCAACGAATAAGTTCAGATGGAAATAATGTGCCTGTCAGTATCAGTGGAACAAATTATTATGCCTTTATTGATAGTGGCAGCGACGTGTCAGTGATGCATGAGACATTAAAGAAAAAAATCAGTTCGGAAGAGCTGAGCCAACCAGGAATGATGTTAAAAGGATTCGGCAACGCTCCGCGACAGACACTTGGATCGTTTCCGCTCACACTACAGATCGATGGTGTTGACTATTGGATACGTTTTCAAGTGGTACCAGATGGCTGGATCTCTGATCAAATTCTGTTGGGAAAAGATTTCATTAAAAGCGTCGAGTTAATAATTAGTCAAGGGCAAATTGTGAGCATTAGAAAACTAGAGATTCCGCAAATACCAACCGAGAATGGGGTAACACACGAACTGGAGGAAAACGACATTTTTAATATCGAAGTAATGAATGCAGACCATGACGAAACGAAGCTGCGCGTAGGCAACGAGGATTTCAGAGAAGACATTTGCAGTATAATCTCTAAGTATTCCCCAAAGACAATGAAGAGTTCCTGTATCGAGATGAACATAACACTGCTAGACGAGAGACCGGTTTATCAGAAGGCAAGAAAATTAGCAGAACCAGAGAAGCAAACAGTCAACGATCAAATTGAAGAATGGCTTGAAGAAGGAATTATACAATACAGCCGCTCAGATTATGCAAATCCCATAGTGTTGGTGAAAAAGAAAGATGGCAAGACAAGATTATGCGTCGATTACCGAAAGCTCAACACTAAAATTATTAAAGACAGATATCCATTGCCGGTGATGGAGGATGTACTGGAACAACTATATAAGGCAAAAGTCTTTACAACGCTGGATTTACGGAATGGATTTTTCCATGTATCTGTTGCCGAAGAAAGTCGAAAATACACGTCATTCATCACGCCAAATGGACAGTACGAATTCCTAAAAGTACCGTTCGGATTGTGTAATTCGCCGTCTATATTTCAACGTTTTATAAACACAGTTTTTCGAGATTTGATGCGTCGAAATTATTTGTTGCTGTACCTGGATGACATAATCATCGCTGCGGAGGACGAGAACGAGAACATGAAGAAGCTGACCGAGGTGTTGAAAGTTGCCGAAGAGAACGGATTGATTATCAAGTGGGAGAAGTGCAACTTCTTAAGCAGACGAGTCGAATTCTTGGGACATATCGTGGAAGATGGCAGCATTAAACCATCCATCGAGAAACTGAGGGCAGTGAAGGGGTTCCCCAGACCCAATAATATAAAGCAAGTACAAAGTTTTCTTGGACTAACAGGATTCTTTAGGAAGTTCATGCCCAACTACGCCAACTTCGCCAAGCCGCTGTCGGATTTGACCAGGAAGAACGTACCATTCCGTTTTGAAGCGGAACAAATTGCAGCATTTGAAGCTCTGAAGGATTTGCTGAGCGAAGAACCTGTCTTAAAATTATTCAACCCAGCGCTAGAGACCGAACTACACACAGATGCCAGTATGCTGGGATATGGAGGGATGTTACTTCAAAAACACGAGGGGAGTTTCCATCCGGTTTTCTATCTAAGTTTCAAGACGTCCCCAGCAGAGAAGAACTATACAAGTTATGAACACGAAGTACTAGCCGTCGTCAGGTGTGTAAAGAAACTACGTGCTTACCTTCTAGGGATGAAGTTCAAAATATACACGGATTGCAAGGCGTTCCAGGCCACGATGTACAAGAGAGACCTGTGTCCAAGGGTTGCGAGGTGGGCAATCATGCTCCAAGAATATGACTGCGAGATCCTGCATCGTGCTGGATCATCTATGAAACATGTCGACGCCCTCAGCAGGTATCCTTCGGTTATGCGAGTTGAGGATGGTATTGTTCAGAGAATAAAGCGAGCGCAAGGTAAGGATGAATATTGCCAGTTAATAATGAGTATCCTTGCAGCCACTAGCGTATATAAAGATTTCGAGATAAGGAATGATTTGCTGTACAAGTTTGTGGCAGGGAGCCACCTTCTTGTCGTCCCGAAAGTAATGCAGCGCGAAATTATTCGAAGTATTCACGAGAGGGGTCACATAGCGGCTAGAAAGGTAGAGGCCATTACGAAACGGGACTACTTCTTTCCAAATTTAACTAAAGCTGTAGAAGGTGTCTTACGTAACTGTGTAGCCTGCATATTAGCAGCCAGGAAAAGCGGGAAAGGCGAGGGATTCTTAAATCCAATCGAGAAGAGCGACATGCCGCTCCACACACTGCATGTCGATCACCTAGGACCATTACCTACGACCAATAAAAACTATAATTATCTGTTTGTCGTTGTAGACGCATTTACGAAGTTTGTGTGGATACATCCCGTCAAATCCACAAAAGGCGAAGAAGTTATCAAGAAGTTGACGAATCAGAGTGAATTGTTTGGACATCCTTTCCGGATTATATCAGATCGAGGAGCAGCGTTCACATCGAACATCTTCAGGGACTATTGTGTACAGCAGGGTATCCAACATGTCTTGACAACAACAGGTGTGCCAAGGGGGAATGGCCAGGTGGAAAGAGTCAATCGGATCATCATAGAGGCTTTGGCTAAGATGTCCGTAGAGGATCCCAGAAAATGGAGTCCATTCCAACTGATGTTCGGAACGATGATGAGGAATGGAGAAGACCTGCAACTACAACAGCTTCTGGAGGAAGTAATGATCGACGATTTCGAAACCAGCCGTGACGCGACCAGGAGGATAGCTAAAGAACAAATTCTAAGGGTTCAAGAGGAGAACAAAAAGAACTATAACCGAAATAGGAAACCGTCTGCGAAATATGGCTTGAAAGATCTTGTTGCCATAAGGGGAACACAATTCGGAACCGGCCTTAAACTCTATGCTAAGTTCTTGGGGCCTTACGAAGTCACCAAAGTGAAGGGAAGTGACCGCTATGAAGTCTGCACGATGGACCTAATATAACATCCACAGCAGCGGACTACATGAAACCGTGGGTGTCAGATGCCGAGGAAGACGACTACGAAGAAGAAGATGATAGCGATGCTGAGCTCGACTGAGGACAGCCGAGATCACCAGGATGGCCGAGTGTAGGATAAGTTATCCAATAACTAGTAATTTAATTTAATTTCGTCTCATTTAATCCAATAGTGTCACTGACACAAATATTAACGAGGCAAGAATGTGATAAGCACATTCTTGCCGCCTCTTATTTCATTTCGATTCTTTCCAGTCATCGTCGCGTCGCCGGGGGTCAATAACACAGAGATAGAATTCGCTGTTCTTATCGCAATGACCTAGTTACTGCAATATAAAATGCAGTTTCTTGGTATTCCGAATCAACAACTGTAATAGCATGTCAGCAGCTAGGGTAGCCTTCATACTGGTCGCCGTGTGCGGTATCGGAGTGGTGGCAACGTTCGTGATAAAAATGATGACGTGGTACCGACTGTTGCACTCACTGGGAGTGTGGGATTACCTCTAGGCGATGGCGACGATGGCGGTGGATGGCGATCAAGAAGACGAGTTTAACTTCAACCACGACGACGTCGAGACGTGCACCGTTCAAGTTTTCACATTTCATCTATTCATTAACTTCACCCTTTGTATTTTTTCGTAATTAATAAATCAAACATTTCTTTGTCAAATCTGTTTTCATTTTTCTTTATTGTCAAAAATAATTTCAACCTACATACATATGTACTCTGTTCTGTCATATCATCACGAATAAGAAACATAGAAAAAAAAAAAACATGGAACATCAAAACAAAAAAAAACCGCCTCATCTATCTTTATATTTAAAAATGAGCTGTTCGTTTGATACCTCAGAACTCATAAACTAACCATCCGATTGAGCTTAAGCTTACACTATATACTTTTTCTGATGTTTAAAGTGCTCGTACATCAAAAAAATTCAAGTTTTCCGCTAGATGGCGCTGGAACTCAAAAAAAATTTAATTCACCGTACGGTTGAGCTGAAACTTACACAATATATTTGTAATGAAGTGAGAAATGTTCTTACATCAAAAGTTTTCAAGTTTTCCGATAGGTGGCGCTGCAACACCAAAATTTAAAAACCATCCGATTGAGCTGAAACTTACACAATATATTTGTTATAAAGTGATAAATGTTTGTAAATCAAAAGTTGTCAAGTTTTCCGATAGATGGCGCTGGGTTTCCAAAGTTTAAAAACTAACTATACTATTAAGCTGAAACTTGCACAATATATAATTATATGCTATGAAGTGAGAGATGTTCGAAAATCAAAAATGTTCAAGTCTTGCCATAGATGGTGCTGAGCAACAAAATCTCAAAATTATTACTACATCAATGCACGGTGATAGCTTGCAGCTAACTTTCATATAATGTATTTCAAAATGGTTAAGTTAAGCTTGGTCGAAAAAGCTGGATGTTATTGTTCGGGCAGTTTTCTTTAATTCAAAATTTCCTTCTTCATAAGGAAGTCAATTTTTTGAAACCGAATCTATTAGAAACACAAACTAACTTACACTTGCAGATCGTAAATAGGTTATAGGTTTTCTACATGCGAGATTGTTAATAATATTTATAAACTAAAAATCCAAATCACTGCTCTAGAAAATCCTCTTTCTTTTGAGTGGGAGAGCCGCAAATGGTGATAGATTGCAGAACATTGAAATGCAAAGCACATTATATGTATACTCAAACACACATTATTGCAACTGCTGCCCGATTGCTGGCAGTGGTCACCACTGAAAGAAAATTGTGGGCGATGCATTGAATAATTGTTTTGAACATTGCTCAGCTTCACGACAACGCAGGAGGATGTTTTATATCTCAAATGAATCAGGGACAAATTTACTAATTTCACCTATTTTTTTGTGTTTCAATCCGATAAGCCATTTCCATAAAGGTTAGGGCTGTATAACTATAATTTTCCCTCCCAATATGCAGTATTTTCACTATTTTCTGAAAACCGTGCCATTTTCCGGGATAAAAAAGATTTATATAAAAGTTGACCAGGAACATAAGCAATCACTATGTCAATATTTCATCGCGCTGCTATGAAATTTGAGTTACAAATTTCGTAACCGTTCGGTATTCCGTCCCCGAAATCGCTGAATTTCTCCCGAAAATCACGGAATTACTGCACTAGAAATTTTGCTAACGCGCGCTTAGATGTTTACACATAAAAAAAAAACGACGAAGCAGAAGTCTCCAGCGGATATCATGGCTGAAGAAATTGATCGCTCAAACAAACAATAGGAATCATCTGGAAAGAACTTCTGTGAATCATAAGCAAGGGGAAAACTTTCAATAATACACAAAAACTCTCCAGTTAAAGCCACAGCTACATCGGAACAAAAGTGATAAAAAGTACAACGATGTCAAAACAATGTGTTGTACTCCTCCATCGCATCGCACATCCGTATCATTTCCTCTCAAATGAATAAAACTCACCGCGGCTAAAGTTAGAGCACGCCCTAGCTTTAGCTGGGGTGATTTTGCACAAAAGCTTTCCTGTAGTTCTTCCAACCAACTACTAAAACGATCTTGTATGAATTCAAGTAGTTCCAGTTCCAATTGGATTTCGTATACAGTGCTCGATAATAGATGGCGCTTATTCACTTTTGTGCATACCAGCTGATTTGCGATGAAATTAAAAGATGATTTAAGACATGTATTCAGGAAATACCGATTTTATTATTCCCGTCCTTTTTTTTTATTTATAACCAATTTTCCTTTTTATTATTCATCCACTATTAATGAATAAATGTGCATGGATGCGGAGAATACATTGCCTGGAGCTTTCAAATGTCAAACAAATAATAATTTCATCCCTTAATGGCGCTAGTGGGTCAGTTGGAATTTTGTGAGCTTTCAGCGTGTGCACATTTCTACTTCTTGGCACTTTTGTTCCGATGTAGTTCTGGCATTATTATTAGTTGAAACCTAAGATCTGAGTTTCCTATGATTACGCCGATCTGTCTGTCTCTCGTTCTTGTTTTTCATGTGCTCGCACTGTGTGTAAACATTATAAGGATATTCATATCCCCTTTAGCTTGTGTAGATTATAAAAAAAAAAACAATAGCTGTCCAGAAGCAGGTGTACTTTTCACTTGCTGAATCAAGAATAAGATACGGAATTTTGGCACCGTGTCGTGTTCGGGTACATCTTTTGGCGTTCAGATACCAATGTATGTACATCTGAGTTCAGCTTTGTGACAGTATGCAGGTTCCGCGGCTATAATCTCCTTTTATTCGTACGAATTATATTTTTTAATAAAATTCAAGGAATCAAAAACACGATTTTAGATTATTTAATTCAATTTTTATTACTATCTGGTCGGAACAAGACTGCTTTAATAATTACTTACTTCTAACTTACGACCTATTTTTACCCACTTCCATTATGTCAAGTCAAAAATCTTGTCACCAGTATGATATGAACTTAAATCCGATCATGTGAATGACCGATAATGTTGCCCCATACAAATCGCCACACCAGCAGCGGTTTTGCTTTCAAGTTGATTTTGTATGCACTTGAGAGGTCATCGGTTCCGCTAGTATTCGAATAGAGTTGGGCTGTTCGTGGCCGATGTACTCGCATGTAACTCCTCCTAGCTATATGTCCGGCTTCATATTATTGATTATACTGATTCTAGTTTGCTTTGCTTTCCAAGATACAAAAAAGAGCATACCTATAGCCATAAAGATTACTATCACTACCAGGCTTATATTGGTAGTGTACATTACATTTTTATGGTATTGCAATTCCTTAATTTGTTTCAAATTTTCTATATCATGCATTACAATTTCATCGAATTTTATTGGTTTTACAAACATTTCTTTAGCATCATCTGTTGGGTAATAGTATTTATCAAATATAGTAATTTTCCTATTATAAAATTTATTTTGTTTTATTTTCAAAGTACAATTATTGAAATTGATCAAATAGTTTCCCGTTAAATGTATATTGCGGGCGTTACAATTTTGCCATAGAGTTTCATTATTTATATTAATTAATAAAATCGATTCATCATCTATCTCTTCTATACTAGTTACATTATTATAAACTAATGAACATGTTTGTTGAAAAATGCAATTTTTACTATGTTTCAATTGTTCAAAAAGAGCTTGTTCATTATATTCGTACATTTGATCATTTATTTCCACGACTAATTCTTCTGATTGGGCAATTTGCAATCTATTGGAATTTGGTATCGGCTTGATTAATTGTAACTCTGTTATTATATAATCAACTGGTATTTTAATTGCAAATATCAAGGTGTCATCCTTATAATCCATTACTCCAGCTTTAAGCAGTTTCAATTTATGAAAATCAACATTATAAATGTCTAACTCTTCTCTGGTTAACATACTCGGATGAATTAAATTGTTTTTAGTTGCCATTATGTTGTCAAGTATTTGATTCACTCTGTTTTCTAGATATCTTAATGTGGTTTCCTGATCGAGGAATAAAACTTTGTAGTTGAGTTCTTTAACTTCATTGTTTGTTATGTTATACGATTCTAAAATGTTCTTTCTGTCGTTTTCTATTAGTACTTTTAAGTCATGTAATGTATTGGTAAACTGATTGTTTATTTTGATTTGTTTATTAAGGTTTTTAACAGCTTTATGGGCCATATTCTCAGCGTTATTCAAATGATCCATTATGTATCGTCTATCTTCGTCATCCATTGTTCCCCATACTATTTTGCTAACCCATCCTCCAATATTTATCCAACCTCTTTTTTGTCTGTTTGGTTTACCTATGGTCATTAGTTTAGTTTTTACTAACTCAATTTCTGAACTAAGTGCAGCTTTATCTTCTAATTTTAAGTGTTTTAAGTTTGATTCTAATTGAGTTATAACGTTCATCATTTCAGCTGGATTTATTATGTGTATAATTATGTCAGTGTTATTCGCTATCTCTACATCTTGGATTCTTATTTTCACATACCCGTTCTCTTCCCGTATTGGATTTACCTGCAGTAGCCCATGTACTGAGACTGTTTTCATCATTAGAAGTATCATTAGTACTGCCTGTAAATTTATAAGCTCGTTTAGTATAAGATAGATGTAGGTATATTTTTTAATTGATATTTTCTGAAATATGGTTCACTCTCGCAAGAGAAAATCCAACCCCCAAAATCCAAACTTTTTTCTTGAAAGTGCAATTCGTCAGTGCTCCAGGAAATTCTCTTTCTTTTGACACCTCATTTAATAAGATTGGTTAAGTGTGAGAGCCGCAAATGGTACCTATACTACAGAAATAATACAGTAGAATCCGCTTAAGACGCGTATTAAGCGGAAAAAACTAAAAAAATACATTCAGTTAAAAATATGTTTATTTTATAAAAAGAGTTGAAATTATACATGTATTATGCTAGTTTTCAGTTCATCCGTTGTGCTAACCATTGTATGCAATCAAATTCTAATGCACTGACACCACCTGTATGTACGTAAGGCGCACAGAAGAAATTTAACAAAACTGACAAAAGTAACGACCACAAAAACGATACGCTTCATATGGTTTGTTTGCGAAAAACAAAAGAATCCCTATAAGAAGGGCCGGCGGTGGCCGTCGGCGCCGCCGTAGATCCCAATGCACCGAATGGTTTTTCTAAAAAAAAAAATTAAAAAGTAAGAAAATACAAATCTTACGAAGTGTGTATCGTTTAGTTGTGTGAGCGTATTAAGCGGGAAATAGAACGTATTAACCGGATTTTTTTTATACGAATTCTTATCAAAATGAAGGGACCGGAGAAAAAGAGCGGTAAAAGCGGGATAGCGTCTTAAGCGGATTCTACTGTATAAGGTATGCATACATATGGACAGTTGCGAACAAAATAATAGCAGTGCTACTTTGAAGGCACCATTTTCCTTTATATTTTGTTTGTATTTATATTTATATGGTAAGCCCTCACCTTTGCGCTGAAATATCAATCGGTAGTGTATCTCATACTTTCTTAAGGGAGCAAAATATTAGCACTGGTTATTCGATTTCGGTATACAAATTTTGTTTTGACTTGATTTTTGGATCTAAATTATAGAAAAGTAAGTTAAAACCTTCTACTTTTTATTTTTTATCAAACTGTAGCAAAACTGATTAATTTGATTCGATAAAAGTGGGTGTTGGAATACACTGCACACCATAGAAGCGCGACGTCTTAAAAACGTTCAAGCAAATTAAGGAACTCTTGGGTGTAACGCTAAAATGATAAGCAATGCTGAAAATATGAAATGAAGGTTAAAACTCACGGCCGAAACAAAATACTGCACACTGCACTGACACGTGTTGTAAGGTACTCTAGGACACATCTTTCTGCAGCAGATACCCAGATGGTGGATTTGTTTTACTTGACATGTGGTATTCACACTTTTAGAACACGGCTGAGGGAACACACTCTCAGTGCTCGAAGTCCACGAGAAGTCCCACTTCTCAAGAAAATGCATGTATCAAGAGGTATCAAGAGGTTTGCGAAAAAGCATTTGTCGTGCCTCCTGAGAGGTGGAGGAATATAATGTGTACTGATGAGACCAAAACCTTTCTGTATTGCTGAAAAGTATCTCGGCTATATGTCAGGCATCCCACCCAATACAAAATATATAAGTAATAAGCTCGGTGGATCTAGTACCTTGATTTGTTATGCAATATATGCACAAAAAACCAAAAAATAACGAGTTGTGTCGGGTAGTTTAGCAGTCTTGGAGATCAATATCACCCGAAAGGTGCCAGTATCTTGTAGACTCTGTAAAACGGTTTTGCGCAGCTGCAGTAATTAATTAAGGCTATGCCACTATTATATCCTTAAAAACACCTCATACTAATTTATTTAAATTAAGTATTTTTTTTTTTTTACTTTTTTGATCAAGTAAGCTGGTGAAGAAAGAGCACTGCTATTTTTTTGCTCGCCCTTTTTTAAAGTTCTTTTCGACAAAATGCATTTATGTTAGTTTATTTAACCTCATCCTCAAAAAAAATTACGTTGTCTACCCTTGTGTGTAGTTTTCTACACATATGGGATTTAAGTGTGTTTTTCATGAATTTGAATTTTTTTTTTTGGTTAAAATCAACCAAACAAATTGTCGTTATAATTTTATTCTAAAGAAACAAGTGAAAATAAATTCAAATTAGTTTTCTTGAATGCATTTTATACAAACATTTTGATTATGTTGGTTTTTACAATCAGCTTTTGTGCGAAAACAACAAATTGGCTCATATAATATATTAGTTTTGGTGGAATTTTCTTCATTGTAAACGTGACATCTTGTACTGCCTTTTATTTGTAGTAGAACGCGTCGTGATCGTTTTGGAGGATTTAATGAAGATGATGAAGATGATGCAGAAGTATACTCTAAAGATTGTGCTGGTAAACTTTCTCCTGAAACTTTTGCAAGCAAAGATGCTGATAATGCCGGTCTTCCTCTTCTAGCTGCCATATGTGCTTTTGCAAGTGAATTCTAAGTTCACTTTCCTTCGCATTGCTATTTTCTTTGTGTTGATTGCCAATTCAGTTTCACTTCCTTGAAAATAATTAATGAATTCATATCAGAAATATCAATTATGTTTTGCAAATACATTCATTGGCCATCCATTTGTTTTTCTTTTACACCTGTAGCAAGGAACCATTTTGGCAATTGAAGCTACATCGCCTAGATATGTACATAGTTGTAAATCGAATGAAAAAAAAAAAACATTGACTTGAAATTTGAAAAGGCAGTGTATATGAATAATCCTTTTGTTTTATTGAAATGCTCTTATATTCCAATTTCACCAGATCCAATTTCAATAGAGTTACGCGTTGTACTTTGCAATACAGTACATTTGTTTTTCCTTCCAATGAACGAAGCAAGTGCTATGTTGTCAGTGTTGTGCTTGCAACATATTCGAAACGATTAGTTTGAAAACCTTACCGTATTTAGCTTGTGAATACACATTAGAATCTTTCAAAGTTATACTTTCAATGTGTGGTGGGAAGAAAAATAAAGAAGCATCTTTGATATTCAGGACGAAGAGAAATCATATTTTCTTTCCGAATCTTCTAGTTGGATGCCACACAATCCCATCTTTCGAAATTTCTTTTATTTTCACCTTCAACAACTGACGTATTGTTCATTTGATTCACTCGCTACCTTTGTAACATTAGAATCTCTAGCATCTGAATATACATAGTAAGTCATCGTTATCATAAACATTTTCTTCTGGCACAAATTCGTCATCTGTGACTCCAGAAATATCACTATATCACCATCACTTTCATTCAAACATGCTTCCATTTCCAACTATCTTGGTCCCGAAATAGTTCTTTTTTATTACTATTGAATTCACAATATATATTCGAACATTGTTCACTTGCGAAAAGATTCAATGCAAATGAAATTTTATATGAAATGCACTAAAATTCCATATGTGTAGAAATCTACACAAGAAGGTAGACAACGTAATTTAAGCAATAACAACCGTCATGAACTTTTTTTTCATGGGGAAAAACGTTTTTTTATTGTAATATAAGGTTGTTAACAAAGTCAGAAAATTCCAGAAGTTATCAATTTGTAGTTTTTGAAAAACGTTAGAAAAAAGGTTGTTTTTGTGTAGTTTTCTACACAAGGATGAGATGAAGGTTAAATTAAATCAAAAACTAATAAATGTAGATATTATAGGAAAATACCTCATTTTATGCCACTGGTAAATTTTTTTAAAAACCATTGCTTAATTTGTTATATTTTTGATTAATGCCACTTCTTCAGTGGCACTGCTATTTTTTTTGCTCGCAGCTGATTCTCTCTTATAATCCTGTATTTTCATTTTCTATATAGTTTTCTCTATTCCTTTTTTAAAGTGATACCTTTTTCCTGAGATGGCTACAATTTTCAAGCGTTATGAAAATTCCGATCGCAAGAGGGAAACAGCTAGGTTCGAAGTGGGGTAACCTGTAGAGGAGTAGAGTGCGTCCCCGCACCTACAGCCTGAACTACTCAACCGGTCTCAACAAATAGAGTGTTGTTGGATTCGTTCTGACGCGCAGAGTATCTTAGGTTATATGACGTTACAGAAATATTCAATATAGCGGACGCCCCAAGATGGCGGGTTACCGTTAACTTCACGACCTACTTAATATGGGTAATAAATTAAAATTTAATTCAAAATTCATCGAATTTAAGTGGCAACGCAATTTTAAAATATCAAATTGCAGACAAAAAACAACAACAAATCTACTGGCATATGAACATACATATGTAGTCGAAACTTTGAATGTATTCAAATGTGACAACGTGTTCATATCTGTGTTCAAATGTCAGAATTTGCGCAGTAAATATGGTCCCAGAACCCAGAAGAGTGTGCTGTGCAAACGATATGAACGTGACATGTTCATACAGTGGCTCACAGTGAAAATGGCCCACCCCAAACTAAATACATATTCTGAGAAAAATTCTAGGAAATCCATCGAAATTAATAGCGAAAATGGTCAACTTTAATTGACTACTATATTCTTGTTTCAAAAGCAACGAAAAAGTTAAACATTTAATAATAAAAGCAACGAAATAAGAAGAAATGAGCGAGAAGAGAACGACATTCATCTCACAGTGAAAATGGCCCAGATAGCAAAAGCTTCTCAAATAACTGTTTTTTTTTTCTAAAAAAAATTTTAGCACTGTAATTTGTTTTTTATCTCCGTTTTACTATTCCACATTAGAACGTAACTGCAAAAGTCGTTGACGCCCGTCTAATTTATTCGTTTAGTTAACTTTTGCAAAATGCGACCTCATAGAGTTACAAAAATCTAATAGAGCTACGAAAATGAATTATTACTAAGCATTTTAAGAGTAATAAACGCCAGAGAGAAATCTCTAAAATTGTAAAAATAGCTCGAGATACAATAAAAAATTTTATTAGAATGTCCAGGAACGATAATCTTATATACATACATAAAAATGGCTAGGCCGATTTGGCTCAAATATTTTTTCAGTTGTTCGCAATTGCCAGGAGAAGGTTTTTGGTTATTTTTTGAAGGCTGTGCGCATTTCGACAAGTATCTTTTTCGCATTGTCATTTTCTATTGAGCAAATGTGCTATTTTTCTTGCTGCAATTGATTCGAGTTTTGCGTATTATTATACTGATTCAAGATAGTCGTATATCGTCAAACGCTTCCCGTCATCCCGAAATTTACTGCTGCTGATGAACTTAATGCGTCGTCTTTGTGACGGCATGTCAAGAAGTTGAAATTGACCTCGAACATGAGAGTCGAATCGCAGAACGACCTATCGGCTGCTGAATCCTCGAGACAACTGCTGGCGCATAGGAATGGCCAAATTCTTGTTGATTTTTCGACTGGATTGATATCGTTCCCGGCAAATTTTTGCTATTTCACATAGTCGAAGGAGGAACTCATCACCAAAGTGTTCCCCGGCATAGCACAAAATTATAAAAATCTCGATTGGATTAGTGAACTAACTAGTGATTACTAGCAGCGAAGAATAAGGACGTCGATAGCTCGAATTTCATTATTCAAAGTCAAACCGCTGGGGAACTGCATTGTGCCAGGAACTCTGCCGCATAATTTACAGCTGAAGGTGGGATTGATCATAATCTTGTCACGGAATCTGAATCATCCGAAATTATGCAACGGTACGCGGTTGTCCGTCAAGAAACTGATGAACAATGTGATTTAAGCGACGATCATCAATGGAAAATCGAAAGGAGAGGATGTCCTTATCCCACGAATTCCGACTATTCCATCTGATCTTCCATTCAAATTCAAGCGGATTCAGTTCCCCGTTCGATTGGTTTTTGCGATGACAATCAATAAATCAAGGCCAATCGTTGGAAGTCTGTGGGACTAATCTCGAATTTCCCTATTTTTCGCACGGTCAGCTGTACAGTGTACATTGCCTGAAAAAATGAAAAACATTGTTTATCATATCGCTCTCTACTGATTTCGATTCCATTCAAATAAATCACATTGAAATTTGAACTATCTGTGTTTTATTATCACTCTGGAGTTTATCTGAAGGCGTTAAATTGGGGCGAGACGAAGTTCGCCGGGTCCGCTAGTAGAGTTATAAACAAGCCAAAATCAGCCCCAAGAAGATGTTTTCTAATCATGATGAACGTTGGATTGTCAACTAATCCGAAGAAAATCCAATGCTGAGCGCACCAAAACTAAGAGATATGGTGGAAAAGCATTGCAAGATTAATTGCAATGCTGAAACTATTCGGACATATCTAGGTAGATCTGGATCAATTGGTAGAATTGCAAGGAAGAAGCCATTCATTAGCCAGACGAACAAAGGGGTTCAATTGGAGTTCGCTCAGAACCACATAATGAAAGACTTTTTGTTTTGGAAAATCGTTTTAACTACGGATGAGAGTAAACATAACCATTTTGGATCAGATGGAAGGGTAAATGTTTGAAGAAAGCCGAATAAAGAGATGAATCCTAAGCATATGCATGCCACAGTTAAGTTGACAGTGGTAATTCTATGGTCTGGGGTGGAGGATCAGCATCTTGGGCTGGTAGCTTACATTTTATTGAAGGGAATATGGATAGATATCAATACATATTTAGATATTTGCAAAACAATTTAAAACAATATCCTGAAAATTAAAGATAGATTGATGGAATTAAAGATACTTTACAGCTCAATCAAGACAATGATCCGAAGCACCCGGCTAGAAGTATTAGGGACTAGATGTCGTACCATTGTATGATAGTGATCAAGACCCCACCGCAATCACCGTATTTTATTATAATTAAACATTTATGGCAAAAAATTGGAAATTGAAATTCGAAAACATGAAATTTCCAATGAAAATTACTTAAAGAGAGTATTATTGGAGGAATGGTAGTGATTAGTTCCGACTATACCAAGAAACTTGTAGAACTAGTTCCAAATCGACTTAAATCAGTTACAAAACAAATAGTTTCCCCAAAACAGTACTAAATATTGAAATGTTTTGGTTTTTTTTTTGACAAGTTTTAGAACTTAAATATTACTGGGCCATTTTCACTGTGAGTAGAAATTTGATTTCTTATTTGTTTTTTCCTATTACTGCGATGTATTTGTAATTGAATGTTTATATTTTTTGGTGTTTTGAAAGAAGAATATAAAAGTTAATTGAACCTGAACATTTTCAATTTTTATTTTTCTTGAATTTGTGGAATTTTTCGATGAAGATAAGGTTCGTTCGAGGTGGGCCATTTTCACTGTGAGTCACTGTTCATATGTTCACGACGTGTTCAAATGTAAGCATATATTTAGTGTTCATACGTATGAACACAAAAATATGGTCACGATATGATCACGTTTGGGACAAAGTTTTTCTCAAATATGCACACAAATTTGCTCAGTACATATCGTCTGCACGTAGCTTTACTATTAAAATATCTTATCACCGATTGCTACTTTGCCTATTATATAAATAAGCGCCAGCATTTAATGATCGTCGTATTTTAGGAACAGGTTTTTAAGCGATGTCTTCAACTGGATGAACTCGACTTCACTTTCACTCATTAAAGAAATGTTGAGTGTTTTTTTGAGTACATATGTTAAAATAATATAATAAATAAAAACAAAACAAACAAAAATAATCATGCTTACCACCGCAGCGAGTTTGTTGCTAATAGCATGCCACTTTGCCAGCTTTAGATAGGCCGCCTTAGATTCTGTCATGTCAAGTAGTCTATCGCGGAACACCTCATATCCCTGTGGGACGATATCTTCAAAAATAATACACTTTCGTGGCTCCAGCGAAGAGTATAATAACCTAGTAAATAACATCAAATATTAGTTAGGAAATGACATTATTGCAAATATCTACTTTTACGATGGACACTATGATACAAAAGATCCTTTTTACCACATAGTCACTTACTTTGCTCCTAATACTGTGTTATCACCGATTTTCTTTGGCTCTGCCTCGAATTGTGGTATCGTTTCTGAGTACATATTAGTTTCGGTTTCGAAAATAAACGACTCTCCCAGCATTTCCTTTTTAAAACCATCTAACTCGGGCATTGTCTTGATTATCAACGATTTGGATTCCTCCTTCGATTTACTCGTATCGTAGCCGATCGTACCGCGAAACATAGCACTGGCATAGTGATCACTTTTGGCAGTTGCAGGTGTCATCTTCACTTCCGTAACCGAAACAGAATCATCGTGCTCACATTTTCTCAAAACATCTTGAAAAAACTCTTCACTCATCCAACCAGGAGCGTGTAATTCATCCGCGTTAAAGTCTCCCATACTCGTTTGCACGTCTTATTCTGTAGAGCAACCCACAGCAATTGGCTTTAGTCACACGCATTCAACATAATTTGCCAATGTTCTAGAACTATACTGTTTGAAAAAAAAACAACAACCAACAATATTTGATTAAGTCATAAATATAAAATATTATATATAGCACCTCAAAATTTCGAAGCCAAAAAGTATCGTTTAACAACTAGTTCTACTACTGCTCTACTTAAGTACATATGTATATAAATTATCAACTTTTCGCGATATTCGTGTTATATTATTAATTGCGTATTAAATTGCTTAATTATGTAGGTAAATAAATTCGATTTTTAGATTAGATAAGATTAGTTTTTATAAATGTAATTCAAATTACCTACATATATGCGAAAATACGAAACTTACTGCTATGTTTTATGTATTTGTTAGCGGAACATATTTTTTCCACTTTGTATTAATGGCGGAGACTCTATATAGGACCCTTATCATCACAGTCTTGCTATATGGAGCTCAAGCATGGACTTTATGAAGATATCCTTTGTCGCTTCGAGAGAAAAATCCTTGGCTTGGAGGAGAAGATTCAACCACGAACTGTACGACCTGTACAGCGCTCCGGCTCGAAGAATATTTGATTCTAACCCGGAGCCGGAGGCTCAGCGCAACAGAGGACTACCTCGCCTATGGTGACGCGAGTTACATGCTGCAACACTAAGGCCGTGGTTATATAGCAAGCGAGTAATACAAGCGCTAAATTAAATGCATTTTATCAAAGCATGGTGGTTATGTATGTGACGAAATTTCACAAGCGCAAGTGCGAGCTCGCGCTTGTAAAATTTCTGCAGTGAATTGAATTGCAATTGCAAGCGCGAGTTAAGTTGAAAATATATACCAATACCAACCAAAGATGGATAGTGAACAATTAATAATAGAAGTTCGGAAACGGCGTTGTTTGTGGTTTGTTTTTTTTTTCTTTGTATAATTTTGTATACAGAGTTTCTGATGAATACCTATTGCTATATTAAAAAAACACAAATTACTTTATTTTAATTCATATTTAGTTCAGGATAATTCATTTTTATTATATTTTTTAATGTTATTTTAAAATTACTGATTTCAAATGGTATCCGCGCTCGCTGACGCATGTGCGACATGTTAAAAAAAATAGTTCATTACTGCCTGAAAGGGGTTGCTGCGTGAATAGTGCAAGGAAATAAGTCCCCAGGAACTAAGTCCACCGAGGGACTTAGTTCTCACTTCATGGGAACTAAATCCACTTTAGTGAAGTGGACTGCGTTCCCATGCAACGTGGGCACGAACTCCACACTCTTATGGGAACTTAGTACACACTGCAGAGGTAACTAACTTTCAACAATATTATATAACAACAATGAAATATGTATGGGGGGGGGGTATGCTGCCTCCTGCAACCCCCCTGCTTGTTATATGAAAAGTTTTTGTGTCGAATTTTATACTATTGCTCTAAATATTCCATTTAAAATTTAGTATAAAATTCGCTATAAAGAAACTTTGTTTATATCCACCCTCGCATCTACCCCCAATCCAATAGCGACAAGCAGGGGGGTTGCATATATATTTCATATTTCACTGTTTACGCACAAAACTTTGCAACCGATGTTACGTCAAAATACCTGACTTCTTATTTTACTTCTTCTTGGTAAAAGTGGTAATTTACTTCGCATTTAAAGGTAATTAAAACCACACAGTTTTTTTGGAACTTAATTCCCACATTGCATCCTTTAAGAGTATTGCGAAAGTTCGGCACTGAAATCGAAGTTCAAAATCTTCGAAGAATAGTGAAGCACAGTGTACGTAGTGTTATGTTGTGAGGGAGCATGACTTGGTCCGTCGTGGGAAAGCTGGCGTTTATTGAAGATGGATGGACCACTACATGTATCTCGACATACGAAAAGCAAATCTACGTCCATGAGTAGAGAAATTATGTCTGGATAGCGGCTGGATATTTCAGCAAGATAACGACCCTAAACACACCGCTCGAAAAAGTCCAGAAATGGTTGTTATACCATGCTCCAATGCTCTTCCACAGAGCCGGGACCTTAACCCCATAGAACATTTCTGTGACTACTTGGAAAAACAGCTCCATAAACACCGAATTTCGTCAAAAGCGACTCTGATGGAAGCTCTCCAAGTAGAATGGGATCGCGTATCCGAAGTTCTACGCAAAACGTGGTCTCTTCTATGCCACATCGTCTAAAGGATGTCCTTCAATCTGATGGAGGCCCAACAAGATACTGGCAGCCCGATTTCATCAAAATATCAAATTTGAAATTTACCGTACGATGAATTTTGTCATTTGAATGAATTGCATCAATCCTTTTTGTTTAAGCTAAATATAAGCAGGGTTAGGAGTTGACCTAAAAAAGTAAAAAAAGGCAAAACAAAAGACTTAAAAAGGCAAAAAAAAAAGGCATTTATTGAAAATCAAGAAAAAGGAACGTAAATGCACATTATAGTACCATTGAACTACCAAGAGCTTTTTGAAATTTTCTGGTAATAATCTTCTCTGGTTGTCTCTTAGAAGCGCCTTGAAGGAGCTAAATGACCTTTCTACTTCAACTGAAACGAGTGGAGCCCATTTAAAGCTTTCAACATTAGGCGCGTTTTTTTTCAAACCTATATAGCTTTCGAAAAAGCTTTCCATACAAAAATAAGTCTGGATAATTATCCAGGCAAAGGTTTTGTTGTATTTTACATTGAAAACATGTTGCGGAAACATGTTTAGCCTATATAGGTTTGAAAAAAAACACGCCTATTATTTACATCAATGTTTAACGGTACTTTCTGGAAAATATTTTTCAATTTCTATGGTGGGCGGTAGAACGAGTATAAGTCAAAAATTTCAATTTTTCAGTAGAGGGAAAAAACTAAATAAACCTTCTATGAACTACGTCACATACAGTAAGGCTGCTTTGCACTGCGTTTTTTAATTTGTGAGTGCAATAGACCGATACAGCTTTTAACAAACTTGATATATAAAATTTGCAATCGAATCATGTATTTATCTCATTTTGACCAAATGTTGTCTTATACTCGTTCTACCGCCCAACATAGATTTGCCGGAATACGTGTACATGCATATTTATAAATGCACACAAGCAATAAAAATTTTCAAATCAAAGCGGGTAGATATGCACAAACATACATCAAATATATAAAGATCAGTGATCGCTGGGCAGGGACACTTTTGGTGGCGGCAATGCTGTTAATTCGCTTGTGTACGATATTTCCATGCTGACTCCCCCCCACAGACTAGACGTTTTATATTATAATGCAGTATCTAGGATTGTAACTATGCATATTACGTATGTTATTGTGAGGAAGAAGCATAATGTTTGCACAGATGAAAATGCATACCTACGAGCATAATTTTTTTAGCAAACAAACTTTGAGAAAAAAGCAAAATATGCAAAAAAGGCAAAAAATGGCAACAAGGGCAAAAAAGGCAAAAAAAAGCAATAATGGTATAAAAAGGCAAAATAAAATACATATATTTGGAATCAAAAGGATATGAAACGTGTTTGTATAAGGTCGATACTATCTTCCGACTAAGCAAAAAAAAGAGGCAAAGTTAGCAAAATCCTATCCCTGGTTATAAGAAAATAAAATGAATTTGAACTTAATCTAATATCTAAATAATCTTTGTTTTTGACATTAATATGTCTAACCGCTGTATGTTTGTACTAAAATCTGTGCACTAAAAAGTGTTACCCGAGAAATATATACGAAATTGGACACTCATATTTTAAAATGAGCAGTAGCTCAGTGTATGCGGTGTCGGCCTCTCATCACATAGATTCCCGGTTCGTTTCCTGACGGGGACACTTTTTTCTTTGTTTTTTTTTTCGTTTTGTTCTATATCATGATGATAGAAAAGAAAGTTGTTTCATTTGGTTTTTTTTTTCTTTTCTATTTATTCCTTTGGTTTAGTTGTTGTTTTTGCTTACTTAATATTTTTCAATAGTGGAGATGGGACTTACTGTTCTGATAACAAATATAAAACTGAGTTTGCAACGGTTCTAATTGTTGTGTCTTTTTTATTTTTCAATCGTGATGACAGAACAGAAAGTTGTTTCCTTTGGTTTTGTTGTTGTTTTTTGTTTCTTTTCTAATCTTTACCCGGCTATGGCAAAGCCAGCAAAACCCTGTACGGGAGGAGTGGACGAATAATACAGTTACTCTGCATATACAGACACTGCAGTCTTCACGGACCGATCTAAAACTGTAAACGAAATGGGGTCTGGTATCTTTTGCATGAACACAGAGCTAAAAGTATCCTTAAGACTCCCGGATGCCTGCAGCCTCTTTCAGGCAGAAGTTCTAGCTCTACTTAGGGCTGCAGAGCTCTTGATACTGAAACGAATAGTCAGGAACTGCCAAATAATGTTAACCAGGTAAAACTATTTTGGGTGGCTGTTTAGTCTGTTGTAGAAAGCAACGAGTTTGCTGATGAGTTGGGAAATAAAGTAGGGAAACTGCCGACTATGGGCAAAACTAACTGAAAAGTACGACACAAGATGAAATGAAACGATGATGTTGAGACTATAGTAGCCCTGCTCTCAATTTTTCTCAAAATCTTTTACGATTATTTTTATAAATGATTTAAGAAATAACTACAAAGACATATTAATGTTCCTTATGTACTTCCGTGCAGCGGAGGTCTTTGTCTTTTTTATTCTGATTCTTTAATCTTAGTCCTTTTTTGAGTGAACTGCGTAGGTACCGAAAAACAACATTTATGTGTTTCGTATGATGAATTCTGTCGGCCTGTGTATGTACATATAAGCAGTGCTGTAATATTTTTATTTGATTTTCAAAAAACAAAATCCATTAAAAAGCAAACAACTAGCTTTTCTTTTTATTGCTCTTTTCTGAATGAAATATATTTATTCTATTCATGTGTCTGTATGGTCGTTCGGGGCAAGAGTGCGCTGTTTGAGCTTCGGGCTTAAATTCTGAAAGATTTACCACAGATATATTTTGATGAAAAAATCAAAGAAAGTCAAGTTGCGCGCTCTTGCCCCGAAGTCAGGGTAGAGAGTGCGCAGAGGTATGAGTAAGAGTGCGCAACCAGTTTAAGCCACAGTTTTCGTAGTTGAAATTATTTGAAACTGCGCTTTGGCTCAACCCAGTTCTTTCGCAGCGTTTCATGGGCTGCTTCCATTTTAAATCAGCTCCCTAGCCTCGCAGATTTGCTTTTGAGTTATCAATTTCCGTTCCGTTTGCGTTTGTTCGATACGAGGCATTTTTCTGGAAAAACCAAAACAGAAAGATAGTTCAGCTACGAGCTATGACCTACCGCCTGCGACTATGATGTGCTCGTTGGATCTTACGACAGAAGGTAACAGCCCAAAAATTGTTATTATTATAAAAAATTAAATACTGGACAAGAAAGCACTGCGCACTCTTACCCACAGAACGACTGCGCACGAATAATCCACTAAAATTGTATCCTAAATCAAACACACATATACACTGTTTATGCCTACATACTACTTATGGGGTATCGAGTAGCCACGCTTTCCTGACACACCTTTAAAAATTACCTTTTTTCTTAACAAGCTCTAGCTTTTTTTTTTTTGTTGTTTTTTTTTGTGTACTGTCAATTGGAAAATTTTCGTAGAAGTTGTTCTTCATTGGCGGTTAGTGAAGCACACATTTTCTCATTTAGCGATTTCTGCTTATTCTTTCACAGATGGAGAAAATGGCACTGCGTACTCTTACCCGCTGCGCACTCTTACCCCAAACGACTCTATTTCATGTGCATTTTTAAGGACCATTTTCACCAATGATGATTTTACTTTCTGAAGTTTCAGGTCAGCAGTTGTGTCTCTGAAAATCTAGCTACGCTCTATTAATAGAGCACGAAGCTAATGAAACCCTCAACAGGAATAGGGGAAAGGTTCCACCTATACTTTTACATTGTTTTAATTAAAAAACTAAAAAATCAACTAAAAATACTAATATACCATAAAAATGACAAAAGTCTACCAAGCATACAAAAAAATATTTATTTCTAAATTAAAAAAAAAAATAGAAATGATCAGTAACAGAAATGTTTCATTACCATCAAAAGACAACAACTGACTGTGCACCATGAAGCAGATAATGTGTACACAATTCATCTGCATGTACAAGGATTCAGCCGCAAATCCTTGGGCAAATAACAATAAACAGCCTCCTGTGACAATTAGCATAAATCACAGCCGTGTACAGTATTCATGCAGCCATGCCCTTTAAGGACATCCATACACAGATACATTTTTTTCATGTATCATTCTGACTGATGTGACATGATGAGCTGACGACCATGGAAAATGTTAATTAAAACCATCACACGCACATCCGCAGTCGCATCCATAGGTAAGGATTTTAAATGTTTTCCTGGCTAAAATTACTAAATTACAACTTGTTGTCGATCCGGAAAAAGGATTCGACACTACGCCGAACATTCGCCAGGACATCAAATAGAAATGGTCTCACTCTTGGGTTTAACATTATTCTTGCAAAAGGAACGAAAAAAAAAACAAAAGTTGTACACAATTTTAGAATAAAAAACCCTACGGTCCCGTAGATACTCGTATTATGCAAAATTTCCGACATCTCCCACCGTTTACCCCATCTGGTG
Source organism: Brachyopa scutellaris (assembly GCA_949775065.1). Lineage (NCBI taxonomy): Eukaryota > Metazoa > Arthropoda > Insecta > Diptera > Syrphidae > Brachyopa > Brachyopa scutellaris. Next base: position 79,268,532 of record OX459114.1, on the reverse strand, counting down.
GGTGGTCTGGTCTGGTAGTCTACATCTACAGCATGTGGCTTAACAGAATCGAATCGCTTGTCGAGTACCGCTCGGATTACTATCTGTATGTACATAGGTACTCCTGGTTGTCCTGGACGAATTGTTAACCCATTTCAGTGATTTGCATATAACTAACATGGAAAAGTTGCCTCCATACATTCACCCATAAAACCGGAGTTAGTTGTTCACACGATGTCTCTGGAAAATGTTTTCCCAACGTTTGCAATGTGTGAAATTTTACACAGCCACTATCGGTGTATATTTGTATTCAAATGCACAACACTAAAAGGATATGTGTTGTGTACCCGTTTGGGTAAAAAGAGAAAAATGGAATTACCATAAACATAGAAATCCTTAGACGCATGGGATTGGAAATAGGAGGATGGCAATGTGGGATGTTTGAGCGAGTGGAGCTTATTTCTAAATGGAAAGCTCTGAATTCAATTACAGCCGCTTTGAGTTTTCCAATTGCTCCCTGGGTGAGCTGCTGGGCAGCTCAGAGAGGCAATTGATTAGAAGAATTACTCCTCCTTGCGTAGCGGACGCTTTGTGTACCAAATTAAAGGAAGATGGGACGTTTCTGGTTGCCCAAACATGTTAACCTCACAAGTCTGTTTTTCCAAAGTATTTTAACCTTTAACGGAACTAGTATCAATTTTGATACGTGGAAAAATGTTGAATAACTGTTTTGCTCCCAAAGCTTGTGCTTTGGTGACTTTTATTTTGTCGCCGAAATACGTCGTTTTTCACTTTCGGTAGATGACTCCGATGAACGGGGTCGAAATCCTGGACCAAAAGTGTTTTTCTATACAATAAAGGCCCCATAGTATCAGAAATGATACTAAATATATTTTCAGTACTAAATGAAAAAGAGGATCAAACAAATTGAAGCTTTTTTGTCTGATATTGGCGCGCATGATGCTAGGCACAAGTCAAATGGATTTTTATGTGTGTGTTTGATCACTGTGGGGTAGTGGTTAGTGCGTTGGACTAATATACAATGCTGACCGGGTTCAATCCCAGCTCGGGTCCAACAGCGTAAAGTCTTTCACGGTGCCACCTCTTTCGAATGTCTGACAAGCAATCGAAGAGAATCATTTCGGCAAAAAACTGTAGGTCTGATGACCAAAGACTACATGCTTTGCAAAGCGTTATGTAAGTTCCGCTGAATAAAAATAATGTAAACGTGGGTGATGCAACATTCGTCCGCATTTGCTTATGGCCAACAAACATTCGGCCAATTGCAACAAATGCAAGAATTTTGTTTCTCCGATGCGCCATGAGAAGAACATATTACGAGTAGAGATTGAAATCCCAGGATTCCGAATCCCGTCAGCGTCAGCCATATTTTTTCTTGTCATACCCTTTCATTCGATACCCATATTAAGTAAGCCATGAAGATGACGATAATCCACCATCTTGGTGGGCCCGCAATTTGAATTTAGAATAACGTCAGTTAACTTATCGAATTCTACTTATCAAACCTTTTCACTTGATACCCATATTAATATGGGTAATATAGTAATCCGCCATCTTGGTGCGTCAATCATATTGAGTTCCGAATGACGTCACTTATGAACCTATGTAGCTAATACATTTGTCTTGTCAACTCTTTTATTCGATACCCATATTAAGAACATAGTAGGTCGAGAAGAAAACAATAATCCGCCGTATTGAACATCACTTCTGTAGCTATTATATTTGTCTTGTCAAACCCTTTCATTCAATATCCATATTAAGTAGTACGTGAAAATGAAAATCATCCGCCATCTTGGTGCGTCCGCCATATTGAGTTTAGATTAACGTCAGTTAACTTATCGTATTCTTCTTGTCAAACCCTTTCATTTAATACCCATAATGGATGGGTCGAGAGGTTAACGGTTTATGTATGTATGTATGTATAAATGCATGTATGTATGAATGTATGTATATACATATGTATTTATGTATATATGTCTGTATGTACGTATTTATGTAAGTACCTACATATGTATGTATATTCTATTTACTAACAGGCATAGTATCTGCTCCATTACTTCGAAAAGCTAGTATGTATTCATTCAGTCGAAGGTATGACGTAATCAGTCTTCACACTTTTTCGTTACAAAAAATTTTGACTAACGTGCGTATAAAAGTTTTACTTCAAAAACTTCTTCAAAAATATAGGAAATCTCTGTCAACATGCTAAGATATCACACCAAAAAACTACGACTTAATGATGAGGACATAATATGCAGCGGATGCCGTGACGAAGAGGCTCATGAGGATACAGCCCATCTCCGCTGTCACTGCCCTAACCTCTGCCAACTGAGAAACAGAACCCTGGGAAAGTTTTTCTTCGAACATATCGACGAACTACCTGACCGATCACCGTGTTGTTGGAATGCCTTCCAAATAGTTCCCGACTATCACTGTCACACAGCGCCCTTCTTTCTGTTATCTGCCAATTGTCAAATCAATCAGGTGCCACTTTACCATTCTTAACATCCCCAACTAGAAGTGCTAAAAGGCACAACAGTTCAGTTCCCAATTTAACGGTCACGCAGCTCGACAATACAATTCACACATTTATTGCAATACACAATTCACCTTGACACATGCGTACACAAATTATTACTAACTACTCTATTGAATCACTGCCACCTGCTTCATGTCCTTTTATTTTCATGTCGGTTTTTTGCTTTGCAATCAGAAACTCCGATTGAATGTGCCGCCTTCGCTTCTCTTCAAAGGACACCGACACGTCTGACGACGTAGTACTAGTTTCGCTTCTACTACTTCCAGCACCTTGCATCCCAACACGCAGCCCATTGCTCTGTGTGCTCCCGGGTGCTCCACTGGTGCGGGGTAGCTCGGCTTCAGCATCCTCATCTTCATTGACGACTTCGTCGGCCAATCGTAGCAATCGCTCTGCAACGCTTCGCGCATCAACTGGAGGCTCCGCTCTTTCGAACGGCGTATTTGGCTCATTTATCTTATCAAAGCCATAGTCCTTGTTCGCTGGCCGATAGGTTTCCTTGATATTATTCTCATCAAAGCGAGGAGTCTTCGTAATATTGGACGTAGGGCGCCGACTTACAGTGTTCGTGGAACTTGTGTTCTTCTTCAGGATACTCTTTTTGTTCGGTTGCGTACAACTTGGTACTGTGAACTTTTTCTTGCGGTGCATTACGCCGTGTTTCGGTTGTATTGGTCGACGCGTGTGTACAAATTTCGAAAACTCGTATCTCGAAAATCGAAATGTCAAAGTGGATTTATTGAAAATTTTGAATTTTGTTTTTTCTCATTTTTTTGAAAATTAAATTTCCAAAACACCGGTTTCTGAGGTTTTGTTTCATTCAAATTGAAATTCTTGTGGTTTTGCAGTTTTTTTTTTTTTAATATGACACAATTTTTGTATGTGGCTGTGACGTCGAAATTGTTGAATTTAATTTATGTTGTTGTTGCAGGAGGGGACGACTTTTGAAATGACAGAAATACTTTTTGGTTTATTTGCAAATTCATTTCGTTTGCCTTCGCAATTCGTATTCTCGCTGGCGGCAAAGTATCCAATTATGGGATTTAATGAAATATTTTGTGGTAATTTGCCAGGACGTAGTGAGCGGTACGTAAGGTAGACTGGCATAAGCCAGTGAAGATATGTTTCATATGAGTAAATTGAAAGAAGTTTTTTTTTTAGAATAATTTTATTATACGAATATGGCAATGAAAGCTGTACGCGTTTTTCAGATTAAAATTTTGACTCTTTAACCTTTGGATGGTTAAGAATAAGAAAATATGATGACGAGGGTAAGGTACAGCTGCAGAAGTCACGAATTTATGTGCTACTTACGTGCATACCTGGTGTGAGAAGCCATTTGATAACTTCATTGTTTCGACAGTCTACAGTGGTGCCTTCGGGAACCTCTGTGGCGCTCCGAAGCTCACGCGTTGACAGATTGAGTAGAAAAAATTTAGCCCGAAGCGGCCAAATGAGAAGACTACAATTTTGAATGTGGTGCACCAACTCCAAGAAACTGAGCCGAGGTGAGAATTCCGTAGGTCACGGCACCTCAACTAGACCAAATTCCCTAAGAGATTGCAGTAGGAGATTGGGTGCTATGAATGGTAGATCCACTGCTATACTTTGGTATTTACCGAAGCACTTGAATCTCTTCTGGGTTAATGCCCCACATTTCACCAGTATGTATTGTATTGTGGAGTTTCATTGGACTCTGCATGAGTCTTCATTTGATAGACCTAGCTTCCTAAGATGTCCCTTGAGTTTACAATGCCCCGTAGGAAACACAGTCAGTATGCGGAAATTGTTTTTGTCAAGGCTTTGAATCTCTTGAAGTTATATTTAATCAAAATTTTCTCTCGCCTGTCTTATATCCTGAATTTGCTGTCCAGGACTTAGTCCTGTTTGTCTTCTCGAGTGATCGGAGCTCCCCTTTTATTGTGTGTTCCCCTATGCCGCAAAAGGGTTCAGGGCCCACAAAGGATGTGGCAGCCCGTTTCCTGGCAAGTTTTTCCGCCTCTTCATTACCTTATATATCCCAGGTGTCGTTGTTTCGTTCGCCAAATCTTTTTAGTTTGTTAAGGCATTCCCAGACGATTTTAGATTTGATGATCTGAGCCCCGATTGCTTTGATAGCTACTTGGCTGTCTGATATTATTGTTATGTCGCCTCTGCTGTAGCGTTTATCAAGATTGAGTTGGACACATCTGTCGATAGCACAGATTTCAGCTGGTGTAGTTGTTCATGGGTTCGAATAGTTAAGTTCCGGGCCAAAACACTCCTGACCCCGTTTATGGTATGAGGACTCAGCCTGTAGATTTTAGATTCATTGCTCCAGTCCTTCTTTTTATTTCAATATTAAGGTATGTATATCCCAATAAGTCAGCAACAGTTCAAGAGCTAAAGGGCAAGATAATAAGGCAAATTGGTGGAAAAGAGGAGCAATTATACTAGGATGTCATCCTTAATTTGGAGAAACAGATTGATACACACATACATTATGCCGCCGAAGCATAAATCGTATCGGCAATGCTTTTGAGCCAACGGAAGCTGTCTAAATTAATTCACGATATCGTTCTTTAAAGGGAAGCAGTGGCAAATAAAGCCCAATTCACAATGTCGCGTCCGGGCGCCCTTGCGGTAATGGGCTTTATATCGATTTTACGATAACTTCTGCCCAACGCACGAAGTCGAAATTTGCAAAACTATATACCGCTTCAAGCTTTAGGCGTTCATAGGTTAAGAGTGAGCAAATAATATGTTCTGTTTCCTCAAATCTCCTATTCACGAATTTATGATAGAAAGAAGATTTGAAATGTATTTCTTTTTATTTTTATTATTTTATTAAGAAACACAAAATGTAAGGAATTACTTTGTAAACAAGATTGTGGGAATATATAAACTAAAAAAAGACCCCATACAATTAATTTGTATTGAAAAAAATTAATTAAGCCATTTAAATCTTTAACACATATTAAATGCTAAATAATTGTGCTTTAATCGAACAGGCCATCGAATAGCATAATGTCAACAACAGCTGTGAATTGTCACAATGCACGCCCTTTACGATATCTACTATATATATAAAGCCTGAAGTCACATTTAAGAGCACCCCATATGTTTGCATTGTTTCTACTTTATCTTTCAACGCGAGAGCGCCCGAACGCGACATTGTAAATTGGGCTTAAAACAGAATTATAAGAAATGAGTCCAAGGCCGCCTCTTTTTAATTTCACTTGTTTGTAGCACTTTGCGCGGCGCGATTTCTTTGATCGTGGTTTTGAGACTGCCCACCTAATCGATCTTGATCACTTTTCAGATAAGACTGCCTGATTTTTGCCGTACGTTCCTCTACTTCCCTACGCATGAACCATCACCATAGATCTGACACACGATTGCCTGCCACCAAATCAGGAAGTGATTTTATTGCTAACGTTATATAGCCTCCCAAGAACGAAACTTCATCGGCAGATAAACATTCCCCATAGGCAAATGATTTGAGGTATTGACGTACTATGTACACTACAGGTCAAAAAATTTAAGACCGCCCCCCGGGCTCGAAAAAAAATGTAACATTAAAATAAATTCTACTACAATAATTATGTAAATTGAATGGGGATCATACATAGAGCCAACATAAGAAGATGAATATTTTCATTTTGTTTTTAAAATAAAGGAATTTATTAAAAAGGACAAAAAAATTACAAACCGATTTTACGTCGAAAAAGCCACATTTACATTCGATTACTTTTTTTATAATCCCTGGCATTCTAGCTATCAGTTCTTGAATTATTGTTGCCTGTGGTATATGCTACAAGTCAGATCCTTATTATGGGCATTGATTCCGGACCCTTCTATACAGCTCCTCCCTCAACAGCTCCCAAATATGCATGTACCTCGAAGTTGGATTCTTTACTTAAGCTGGCGCTACAGCTCAGGGTGAACCTGGGCCTGCTTCTCGCAAACCATTTATGTGTGCGTGTTATATTTTTGAACGAATGGAAGTGACCTACAGTTTTTTGCCGACTCCGAATGGCGAGTTGAGATTAGCTCATTGACAAAAGATACTCTTTGATTGCTTGTCAGACATTCGAAAGAGGTAGCAACGTGAAAAAAACCTTTTTTTTGGTGTTTGCTGGGATTGGACCCGGGCAGCATTGCGTAGTAGTCCAACGCACTTACCACTACACCACAGTGCCAACAGCTTGGATTCATCGCTCTATAAAACCGACCGTTGTCAAGAATAGCCTCAAGACTTCCGGTTTCTGTGACTTTTCTCATTTTTAATGAGTTCATTACTCAAATACATATATTCTTATGACTTCAAAGTGTGGCTTTATTGTAAGATCCTGACAAATTTAGGGATTTGACAACCCTTTTGATGTAAGGAGTCATAAGCCAAATCAACAACCAAAAGTCAAAATTTAGAAAACCCAAATAACACAAAAGGGAGTCGTTTCGATAACCACAACCTCAAGTGACCCTTTTATTCGAAGATATTTGAGATATTTATATCCACCCTGTGGTGTTAAGCAAGAGGATCAGTTATCCAATCCTTTTCTCGGAAATCTCTTTAATGCCGTCGAAGAAGAGTATGCGCAGTATGCTTTGCCTGGCTCTCGTTAGTGCCGGACATTTGCACAGAAAGTGAATAAGCGACTCCTTTTCATTTTCATCGTTGCAGCTTTGGCAGAAACTGTTGTATGGGATCGCCAGTTTGGCTTTATGGTCCCCTATTGGCCAGTGCCATGTACTCTTGGTTCACCTGAGATCGGCTTGTTTTAGGAAGAGGAGAGTATATATTGGCCTTAACAGCACCTATAGGAATGTGAACATTTTCCGCTAGTGAGCTTTTATGTGCCTTCAATGTACACGCCGCGCAACAAAAAAAGCCGGGGTCTGCCTGTCTGTCTATCTGTCTGTCTATCTGTTTGTCTGTCTGTCTGTCTGTCTGGGACTAGAGGAAGGACATAGGTAGAAAAACCGCTCGCTAGGGGGCGCTGGAGTCAACTTATCAACAAAACCTTTTCACGCCTAGACCACTGAACCAATTTTAATGTAATTTAGAAAACAGATAGTCTGGTACCTGAGGAAGGACCGCCCGCTAGGTGGCGCTGAAGTCAAGTTACTAGCCACTTCTTTATTGACTGACCAAAATGCTTCATATTGACAAGGGAAAACTACAAAAACTGGACCCGATGGGTGACGCTGGAGTCAAGTTATTTACAAATTCTATATTTAATGAAATTTTGAATAGCTGTTCCTTTTATAATTCGCATTACAAAAATATAGTCAAGTTTAAATTCATGTTTACTAAATTTTATTACACATTCTCTATCGATTGTACTAGACAAATTTCTTCTTCTCTTACACATTGCAATAAGTATTCACTTCCCCCGTGAGCTTATGCGGATGAGGCTCACACATATTTTCATATTTTTATTACACTAAGAAACCTTTTGACATAATTTTATACACATTTATGATACTAAAAAAATGATTCTAGTATTTCGTAGCACCACCCTTCGCCCTAACAACGTGATGAACCCTGTTTGGCATGGAGGCATAGAGATTACCAAAGTAATTGTTATCGATTTCATTGAACCACACTTCTTCAATGATGCTCTTTAGATGCTGCATGGTTTTTGGTTTTTATCTCGGATCTTCTTTCCCATAAGAGCCCAGATGTTTTCGATGGGGCTGAGATCTGGACTGTTTCCCGGCAAAATTAGGGATTCTATTCCTTACTCTTCTTTCAAAGTTTTAATCTGCGGAGGAAATTTGAAAACTAAAACCATAAGATTTTCAAAACAACCAAGAATATAAAAAAAAGAAACTTCGAATTACTCACAGATTTTGCTCGGTGGCAAGGTGCTGAATCATCTTGAAAAATTGGTTTTGATGTTTCTGCTGTTATCATTGCCATACTCGGTACAACACCATCTAAGATAATTTGTTTGTACCGCATGGCGTTAACACTGCCCTTGAACATAATTAGAGATCCAACTCCAATTGGGGTGAGGCATCCCCACATCATAACATAAGGAGAATGTTTTACAGTGTGAGCTATGCATTCCTCGCTGTAGCGTTCCCCTTTTCTAAGACGCACTGTCTGCTTCTTATCCGGTCCGATTAGATTAAACTTAGACTCATCAGAGAAAACCACATTTGACCAATCTTGAACACTCCAGTTTTGTCTTTCCTTAGCCCAGCTAAGGTGCGTTTTCTTCATTTTGCTGGTCAGTATTGGCTTTTTCGTTGGTCTCCTTGCTAGCATAGCCATCTCGTTGAGACGATTCTGGATGGTTTTGACGCTAACCTCAGCCCCAATAGCTTCTCGCAGGTCAGCTCTTAGCTCCGATGCGGTTTTAAACCTGTTTCTCAAGCTTAGCCTCCTGAGTTGTCGGTCCTCCCGAATAGTGGTACATCTCTTCAACCCTGTGCCAATTTTGCTGTCCAGATTGTGATCCGGACGATATTTGTTACGGATCATTGCATCCAATTTGTCGAGCAATTTCACGTTCTTTGAAAAACTATTTTGATCTAGTGGATATGGAAACTAATGAACAATATCTCCCAATACACAGTTGAAGGCTTATACTGGAAAATCATGTTGGACAGGATATGATTGAATGCTTCCTTATTTAATGGAAACCTTTTTTGAAATTGTTTACAAAAACACCTTTTTTTTGACAATGACAATGGATTGCTTCCATCCGTCTCAGTCTCATTGGCCTGATTTAAGGTAGAACATCACACCCAACGCCATAAATCATTTATAAAAAATCGCAATACTCGAACACCTCTACAAGAGAAGCATTCAATTTCAAAGTCATAATGGAGACACTAATTGAAACATACAAGTACTCATTGCCCAGATAAATGAAAAGCACCAAGGACCAAATAGACAAACAATGCACAGCTCCTTTCATAGGAGGATGTTTCTCCTAAGTGGCTTGGGCGTCGAGCCTATCTCGGACTACACAGTCCTCACAGTCCTCATGGAAGGTATGGCAATTATGTATTCCAGCGAAAGTATTGAAACATGTTCCTTGCGTGTAGTTGTGTCCTTCAGTGTCGTCGTTCGTCCTTCTTTAATTAAAAGTGAAAATAAAATGCGAAAAAAATACATATATGTATGTATACGTATCCTTCATGACAACGGTAATGGTATGGGAAAATCAGCAAGCAAGACACACCACGAAGAGAAAGAGAATAGGATAGTAAAGAAAAATGTCAAAAGAATTGACAATCGGTCCGGCGGCGGATGGAAGAAGGAAGCATTTTGCAGGGAATAACACAATTTAAAAGGATGACGAGAAAGTATACCGGAGACGAAATACGCAGGAAGGCTTACGAATTGCGAGTTGTGTGTGAGCCATCAATGCGTGAATAATTCATACACACACGGCCTCGTAAAGTGAAAAGAGGGAAAGTGAAGGAAGAACTCGAAACGGAATTTAAATGAAAAGTAAGTGCTCCTCGAAGATGTGCCGCCGTTTCTTTCATCCTCCCATTGACAGTTGACAGAGAACATAAGAAGGCGGCCATCTATATATCACCGGGTAGGAAGGTAATCATTAAAGAAGATTTTGTCATCCACCAAGGACACTTCGATTGATAAGCAAATAGCGGTCGATGGTGTGGGTGGGGCAGGACTCACGTTTTATTCTATTCACAATTTAAATGCGCAGATGATTTCGATGCTCAAGGATAATGCTTCTTGATATCGCTTTTATGTGCAAATATGACGGATTGAATGTCATAGCCGACACCGTAATTAAATGTATGCTAAGTATTCCCGCTTAAACAGTATCCTTCCCGACATCATCCCCGCCGCCACAAATACACCTGTGAAAAGTTCAAGGAGACACATCATTATCGTCATTATTCCGGACGGGAGCGCGTCGTTATTTCCCTTTGCATTTCAGCTTTTCATCTGCTAATAGCACTCGATTACTTTGTGCAGTAGTCTTTCATTCCAAAGCAAGTCGAGTCAAGTCGAGACTTGAGTATAGCGCTTTTGTTTTTGTATCCTCTGTGGATGTGGAGCTGTTTCTATTTTTATTTTTTAGGACAGAGGAGTTGTCTTCTTACCTCCAGCTAATTTGTATTCATTTGTTACACAGGATTAGGGGAGGATTACCAAGCATTTAAATTACCGACATCCGTTACATATTCGAGGTTATTTGAGTTTTATTTTAAGATGAGATCATGTCTAAGACTCTTCGAGCTTCTTGATTGTTCTTCGAAGATGGGCAATTGTCTTCTATTAAGAGATGCAGTCCGGGCGGATATTCCAACGCATGGGTCACAAAATGGGGCAGCAAACTACTGGATGCCCTTATGGTCCTTGACGTAGTGCTCCTAAATACTGGTACTGACTACTGAACAGTGAACACACATTTAGCAGGAATGGTTCGATAAATCGATCTCACTTATGTAAGCAACTGCCTTGCTAGAAAGAACAGCATGGAAGGTCAACCTCCACTATACGTGAGAGTTTGAGTTTAGTCGGCAAAGAAAACGGACGCATAAGGACATGTTGTAAAGTTTGTAAATTAAAAATTGCAAGAGACTCTTGCAAAATAAGTTGCAGTGACTGTAATTCTCTTCTACATGCGGATTATGCAAAACTTAAACCCAAGGATGTGGAGCACATTATTAACAGCAAAAAATCTTGGACTTGTCCCATCTGTATTCAGAGGAAGTTTAACAATTCACGGAGATTTTCATCATTATCATCGTCCAGTGTGAGCGAGCTGAGCAAAAGCAAAATCACTCTGGAGGGAATTCACAACCAGGTAGTACAACTACAGCTGACTTTTGGTTCTACCGTTCAGTTAATCCAACTAATTCGAGAGCATCTAGCGGTCTTGGAGAAGTCCACTCAATTGCTGAATGAGTTAAAAAAAAAGAGCAAGAACTGCTGAAGTCGCAACTAATGTTGTTTTCAATTGGCTTCACTCGGTGTTTCACTTATTCTGAATCCAATAGAGAACAACAAAACCGCTTCTGCACAATTTTGAAGTTGTTTCCTTGTGTTTTCGCTTCTTGAGTGGATTCTGACTTGAAATCGAGAAGCGAAGCTCTCTTCTCAAAATCGTAAAAAGAGAAATTTATGTGCCAAAGGAACGATTGCAGAAGAATTCGGTTTGATTGATTCTGGGCGCTTCCGGACGTCCAATGGAAAATGACATAAGTGTAACGAATGAGAGACTTGACCATGTCGAAATGCTGAGTCATTGTCATGCTTACTATATCGAGTTGTGTGAAGTCCCGCAAACTGACAACGAAAATGTGCTCAACTCAGTGGTCAACATTATTAACCACGGTACTCAGTGGCGGATTATCCCTAAGGCAAACTAGGCAATTGCCTAGGAGCAAAGAGACGCACGCGCAAAACTTTTGAAGAATAACCAAAACAAATTAAAAAGATTCTACAATTCTAGAGATTCCGAATCGTATCTTACCTTCTTGATGTTTAAAACAACGCCTGTAGATACATACGTATGTAACTATACCATAGTATAGTATGTATATTAAAGCATTAGAAACGTTTCAAATTAATATATTAGACTGTAGAGGCCAGGCGTATGGTTATGCCGCAAATTTGTCAGGGATTTACAATGGATTACAGGCCAAAATAAAAGAACTATGTCCCCTTGCAGAATATATACCCTGCCCCGCATATTCGCTTAACTTAGTGGGTGAATGTGCCGCTGAATGCGCTCAAGAAGCTTTCTGGTTCTATGGTCTATTACAAGAAATTTACACATTTTTTACAGCTTCAACTCAAAGATGGAAAATTCTTCAAAACAAATACTCCTAGGTAATGTTAAAAAAATTAAACAACTGTCAAAAATCCGTCGGACACACGCTGCGCTGGTCAGCTCGAGCAGATGCTTGTAAAAGTATGAAAGAATCATTACCAGAAATGTACAATGATTTAAAAGCTTTCGAGAGCATTTCTGAGCAGAAGCGTTTTGCTATTTGTGGAGCTAAATGCATAGGGTTGAAATTAAAACGACTAGAAACTGCTTTCATGATCGTGATTTGGGGTTTCATTTTGGTTCATGTTAACAAAACCAACAAAAAATTACAGTCCGTTGATGATGTATGAAGTATGATACTCTGATTCAACTTATTTCAGCGGAAAGATAAAACTTTAATAAATATAGTAATGTCGGAAATAGAACTTGCGTGATGTGACCAAACACACTCAGCATCCCGCGTGGCGCGGTGGAAGGTTAAAACAGGAATGAGATCATTCTCAACAACAACATGGCGTAGTTCTTATTCATCAAGCGCGAAAGATATGATGGCCGCTCTTTCGATAAGCGAGGTGCGCGTTCAACGATATGCGGATGTTATTCGTTTAACCGCGCGGATGTGTTCACGAGTTGGGTCGCCACAGAGGCATAGAACTTTTTTTAAAAATAAAACACAACAAATTCAATGGAATGACCAAAATTGTGGCTTTATTAGCTCACAAATTTCATGGCATTTAATATTTAAAAATAATTTCTGGCATAGGGCCTCCACGACTGCGCCTAATGAACGACACCATTTTTTCGAGCCGGTCTTATTTCGTCAATAGTGTGTCGAATATTGGCTTCTAAATGATCAATCGTTGCTGGCTTATCAGCATAGACCAGAGATTTGACGTACTCCCACAAAAAGTAGTCCAAAGGTGTCAATTCAGACGAACGAGGTGGCCAATTCACTGTCCATTTCTTGAGATTATTCGGTCACCAAATGTTTGGCTCAACAAAGTCATGATTGCATACAGCGCGTATGACATATTGCGCCATCTTTTTGGAACCATTTCTCCTCCAAATGATTTCCAATGACATGAGGAATAAAAAAAAATCACGAATCATTTGCCTGTAGAGTTCGCCATTCACGGTAATGTTGGCACCTGTTTCGGATTTAAAGACAAATGGGCCGATGACGGCTTCGGCATGTAAACCGCACCAAACAGTGATTGTTTCGGAATGTAATGGAGTGTCAAGAGCCTCATGAGGACTGTGCTCACTCCAAAAACGATAATTCTGCTTATTTAAATACCCGTTAAGCCAGTAATGAGCCTTATCGCTGAAGATGATTTGACGATAAAAATCTGGTTCAACTTCCGGTTGATTCAGCGAACAGAGCGCAAATTTCGGAAATAAATATCCACGATTTGTTAACGTTGTTCTGGTGTAAGTCTTTGCATGGTGATTTGCCAAAGTATACTGAAAAAAAAGTCAAACACACTTCATGAGTATGGCAGCTAGTTTGACAGTTCTCCCTATCGGAAGTTCTATACCTCTAAAAATGTACGAACAGCAAGCCTTAGAATTTTCATTAGTCAAGGAATATGAGAAGGACACAAAGAAGATTTGAAGATGGAACTGCCGAAGATATAACTCCTTTATTATCTGGTCGGGAAACATTTAAAGTGACATGTTATCTAGTTATTATAGATAGACTTGTGGCTGAACTTCAAAAGAGAAGAGAAGCGTACAGCAATTTAAATAGAAAATTTTCGTTCTTAAGCAACTTAGTTGATTTGAACTCTGAAGAAGTTGAAAATAGAGTATGCATGTTGGCAACAATCTATATGATTTAGAAAAGTGCTTGGTTGATGAATGCATTCATCTTCGCTCTTATTTAACAACTTTAGCTCGAGACGGAGTACTGCCTCGAACAAGCAACGTAATTTTAAAGACTATAAGAAAAGAAGAACTTGAGCCAATCTACCCAAATATAGAATGTGCGTATCGACGGCAGTCAGCAATTGTAGGGGTGAGGGGAGTTTTTCCTGTCTCAAAAGAGTAAAAAATTATCTTCGAGCGATTCAATTCTTTGGCAATACTTAACATCTAATCCGACTTAATGCTTTCCTTAAACTATGATGATGTTATTGATAATTTTGCAAGCCAAAAATGTAGACGCAGACATTTTTAATTTTTTTAACACTTTTTCTTGAATGTCAAGTTAATAATAAATATACATATATATGAACTAACACATTTGTACCAACATTCAGAACTCTATTTTTGTTTTTTTTTTTTAGCAAATATTAATATTTTTTTAGGCTGGCTGCCAGAAGGGCGCCAATGAGATGCTTTGCCTAGGGCGCTCTATTTATTTAATCCGCCACTGGACATCAGGGCAAAACTCAAGAACACAATCATTACCATGGCGGACCACAGATAGTCAAGAATAGAGGAACATGAGGTATCCAAGACTCTTTGGCCAGCCATAGACCACAAAAGGACCAATAGGGCAAAATTAAGAACACTAATAGGAATACTCTCCGGGCATTGTCTCCTGAGGAAACATGCCAAGAGAATGGATCTTTCGAATACGGATTAATGCAGATACTGCAATGACATAGGTATAGCGGAGGATATTGAATGCATTCTTTGCGATTGTCAGGCAATTGCTCGTTCTCGAAAGAAAATTTTAGGGAATTACTTCTTTAACACACTGGAAGAGGCTGGCCAAATTGACCACAATAGAATCTTACAATTTTGCAGGGAAATTAAATGCTTTGACGGAAATGACCATCATACGATGGTCCAGGGGATCGCGATAGGCCCATTGTGGTATCTTGTGTTTTATGATGACCCAGCCTTATTACCCCATATAACCTAACCATACCTGATACCATCGCACAATTATTTTTCTACGGTTTTTTGTGTGAACGATTCTGCTTGTAATGGAGAAAACTGAAATCAGAGCCGTGATTAAATATTTTGTCAAAAAGAATATGACGCCAAGTCAAATGAAAGAAGTCTTTGATAGCATATTGGGGGAATCTCCGCCTTCGTATTCCATGGTAAAAAAGTGGGCAGCTTTGTTCAAACATGGCAGAGACAGCGTCGAAGATAATCCGAGGAGCGGTAGTGGTCGACATCCCCCACTTTAGAAAACATCGATAAAATTCATAAAATGGTTTTAGAAGATCGAAAATTAAAAGTGCAGAAAATAGTGACACTATAGGGATCTCAACTGAGCGGATGTTCCATATTTTAACTGACAAATAAGAAATGAAAAAAATATCAGCAAGATGGGTGCCGCGTTTGTTGACCGAAGAACAAAAGTTCAGGCGGGTGTTGCCATGGCTAAGCTCCATTAACTCCGATTTGGAGTACTGAACCACCCACCTTATTCGCCTGATTTGGCATCATCAGACCTGTTACCTGTTCCCCAATTCAAAAAAGCACTTGGCTGGATATAAAATAAACAACCAACAAAGAGGTGATAGCTGACCAGTAGCGGTTTTTTGAGGAGTTGGGGGAATCGGCTTATAAAAAAGGTATAGAACCCCTGGAACATAGATGGAATAAGTGTATTGAAATAAGAGGAGAATATGTAGAAAAGGAATAAAAAAAAGTTATCAAATTTTCAATGTTTTATTGGTCAGGCCGAGAACTTTTCAAATAGCCCTCGTATTATTGTATTGTATTGTATTGTATTTTATTTCGTTTGGAAAAATTTATAATACGCTATCGCACAATTTACAGATATATACAGAGATTTAATATTAACATGATAATATTTTTCTTCTGAATCATTCTATGTAAGATTTTAATGGAAAATATGTTAAATGTAGTTTTTGAGGAAAAAAAACGAGAAAAAACCTCAATTTAAGTGTGGTACGCGTACCAATATATAAATATGTATTTATAAATAAATGATAAATAAATAAATAAATAAATAGATTTATAAGTGTAAGCAATCTCGATCTCCATGAGAAGGGAATGGCAATAAAAGAGCAAAATCCCGTCTCTTATTCCCTACTCGTCCTTTCTGGAAGAGTACCGCTTTACGCAGCTCTGTTGGTGTAGGAGAGCTGGTTGAATGTTAGTTCGACGCGGAATCTCTTGAGTCGGGCGCTACACAGAGTTTCGAGCACACGCGGCTACAATTACCGGAAACGACTTGCATACTTTTAAACTATTGTTTACATTTTCAGAAGTGGGATTGTTAATCCAAACCTAAAGTTGACGCGTTTCTTGCACTTTAAAGTTAACTTCGGGAAAAAAACGGTGTAAATTCCAACAGTGTCTTATCCATACATAGTGCTTATAAAATATTGCAAACGAAAAAAAAAGGTATTTCCATTTGGGAAAACCCAGCAATAGTGCGTTTAGATTTTCGAAATTGCAAACGGAAAAAAGAGATTTCCATTTGAAAAAAAGTCAGCAAAAGTGCGGTTAGATTTTAGAATAATAGTGTAAATCGAAAAAAATATAAAGTGCGGCGCAGTAAATATGCCACCAAAAATGCGTAAGCGCATAACCGCGACGAACAATGCGATTTTGCATTTAACTCTTTCGGATCGTGAACGTCTAGTCGCGGAAAGGGAAAAGGCTCTCGAAGAAAGAGAAAAGGCACTCAGTGCAATTTCCACCCCCAACATACGACGCAACATAAGTGCGCGAAATAATACAAGTACAGTGCCCTCGGTTGTGTCGTCCTCATCTTTCATGTTCGGAGTGGAAGAGAGTAGAAAGTTGCTACCTGTTTTCAATCCATCCCTTAAAACAGGTTTCTCCTTGACAGCAACAAAATGGGTAAGTGCTGTGGAAAATTTTAAAAATATGTTCGAGTGGGAAGATCGAACAACTCTTTTTTATGCGCTCTTCGGTTGGAAGAGGCCGCTGCGCATTGGTTCCAAGGACAGCCAACGCATATCTTGGTATGGGATGATTTCAAAAGAGAGTTGTTGAAAGCGTTTCCCTCTGTTCAGGACGAATCAGCGGCATATGCACGGCTAATGAAGAGGATGCGAGCGCCAGATGAAAGCATCGAGAATTACTTCTACGAAGTGATATAATTGGCCAGGCAAGCAGGCGTTAGCGATGTTGCTGCAAGGAGATTTATTATATCTGGATTGCGCGATAGAGATCTAATGAACGTTCTTTCAGCTTCGTCGTGCGTGAGCTCTAGTGAATTGCTTATTCAAATAAAATCTCATGTCGCAATACGAGAGGAGAAGAATAGGCAATTATTTGATGGTTCGATTCCGCTGAGTTGGAAGCAAAGAGAGCATCATACCTATGGTAGTGTTAGTAATCATTTGTCGTACAAAGCAAAGAAAAGGGATATACCGAAAACGGACGATCGCATTTGTTTTAACTGTAGAAAATCGGGACATATTTCCCATCAGTGTAGAGAACCGCGGAAGAGAGCATTCATTGAAAATAAATGTGATGACCGTCGTAGCACACCAAGAAAAAGAGCAAGAATGTGTGTCAGAGAAACGAATGGGCTTTCGATACGAATCACCGTAGAGGATAAAGTAGTGAATGCTTTTGTAGATCATGGAAGCGATTGTTCCACAATCAAATTAAGTGTAATGCAAAAATATGGGTGGCAAATGAGATCGTATAGGGTCGAACTACGTGGATTTGGAGGGGGTACTGTGTCATCATTAGGAAAAATATCCAAAACTGTCAAAATACAAGACGTTACCCTTACAGTCGACATCGTTGTTGTTAGTGATCAAGACCAAGAGTTTGAAATGATTGTAGGTAGAAATTTCCTGGATCATTCGGGTGTTCGCGTTGTGAGACAAAACGGGTTGTTACCCATTACGTATGCAGACAATAATGCATTAGATTTAGATCCGAAAAAAGACGGTAGTTATAGAATGTGTATTGACTACAGGGAATTAAATGCAATTACCTTGCGTGAACTCTTTCCAACGTTTTTACATATACTCCGCGAAACAATTTTGGTAATGATTTAATATCAGCATTGCAAAATAATTCCGATGACCATGAAACCTCACCACCTAATATCCGAATAGCAACAGCTAAACAGCGTATAGATAATTTAGGACGCAGACAAGCCGAAAAAAATTTAATAAAACACATAAAGAACCGCGAAGATACCTGGAGAATGACCTGGTTCTTATCAAAGCTGAACATCCCGCTACAGGGGAATCCCGAAAATTGCTTGCCCGATATAAAGGACCGTACGAGATCAAAAAAGTCTTGCCGAATGATAGATATCTAGATAGATAGATAGATAGACTCAAGTTACCCAGAGAAAATTTGAGTCGATTTATTCGGCCGAAAAGTTAAAACCGAAAGTTAAAACCAGAAAGTGCAGAGAGCATAGAATAAGCCAATGGCCTGTGCAATTGTCAAGATTACGCTAATTTTTATTCCATGTTAGTTTCTTTCTTTTATACGAATTATGTTATTGTTTTTGTTCAATTTATCTTCTATATTCCTTTTTAATGAAATATCAATTGATATTTTATTATTATTAAGTTACAATTAGCCATATTTTGGAGTGAATAATGAATTCCTGTATTAATTTAAGTTTTTTTATCTTTATTACTTTACGTATATTTAAAGAATTTTTGTTTATTTAAGTTATGTTTATCATGGAAATAAAAGTTGTGTTTGAATGCAATTTGTAAACGAAGAATATGGTTATTCTTATTGATGAATTGGGTGCACTTTCTGTGTTGTCCCTTGTACGTGTCCTATCGATTGCTGTGTGAATTTTCGATAGTGACACCATCTTTAACACGTGGACTTGGTTGATGTGTGATCTTCCTTGTCAGTTTCCTATCGATTGCTGTGTGATCTTTCGACAGTGACACCATCTTTAACACGTGGACTTGTTTGCTATGTGATCTTCCTTGTCCGTGTCCTATCGATTGCTGTGTGATCTTTCGATAGCGACACCATCTTTAAACGTGGACTTGATTGCTATGTGATCTTCCTTGTCCGTGTACTATCGATTGCTGTGTGATCTTTCGATTGCGACACCATCTTGAAACGTTGACTTGGTTGCTATGTGATCTTCCTTGTCCGTGTCCTATCGATTGCTGTATGATCTTTCGATAGCGACAACATCTTTAAACGTGGACTTGATTGCTATGTGATCTTCCTTGTCCATGTCCTATCGATTGCTGTGTGATCTTTCGATAGCGACACCATCTTTAAACGTTGACTTGGTTGCTATGTGATCTTCCTTGTCCGTGTCCTATCGATTGCTGTGTGATCTTTCGATAGTGACACAAACTTTAGAATTTGGACTTGGTTGCTATGTGATCTTCCTTGTCCGTGCTTTATCGATTGCTGTGTGATCTTTCGATAACACTGAACAAATTTGGCTTTGTAAGCCTCGACCTTTTCGAATTATTCAAATATAATTCAAATCCTTAGACAAGGACCTGTTCAATATTTGTGAATTTAGTTACTAAATTTAAATTGCTTGGAGATTTTCCGAGTCGTCAATACCTCGACACTGAGGACAGTGACATTGTCGGATGGCCGAGATGTAAGCAATCTCGATCTCCATGAGAAGGGAATGGCAATAAAAGAGCAAAATCCCGTCTCTTATTCCCTACTCGTCCTTTCTGGAAAAGTACCGCTTTACGCAGCTCTGTTGGTGTAGGAGAGCTGGTTGAATGTTAGTTCGACGCGGAATCTCTTGAGTCGGGCGCTACACAGAGTTTCGAGCACACGCGGCTACAATTACCGGAAACGACTTGCATACTTTTAAACTATTGTTTACATAAGTGAATAAATATATAAATAAATAAATAAATAAATAAATAAATTAATTAATAAATAAATAAATAAATAAATAACTTAACAAATAAATAAATAAATATATTACTAAATAAATAAACAAATAATAAATTGGAACAAATATTAAATGACTAGATTTCAAAATTAAAATTTAACAGAAGTATATAATAAATAAATTAAAAAAAATAAAGTAAATTAAAAAACAAAAAAATAAAATAAATAAATAAATATAAATTAAGTTAATATGTACATATGTATACAAATAGATAAACATAAAGATAATAAATTAACATGAAGTATATAAATTAACAAAGAAAAATAAATAAACAAATATGAAATAAATTATTAGTCTATAATTCATTCAATATTTGATCGTCAAACTGTCTAACGAGTTTATTCGTTGAAAATCATTAAAAAAAAATGGTTATCGCGTGCAAAGCGCTTTTGATAAAATCTTTATGCTTAGATAATTCATAAAAAAAAAACTTAAGAAACGCAGTAAAAATATAACAAACAAATAGAGTTCAAAATTATCATATTTAAGTTTCATTAGGTAAAGCATAAGTTCACTTTCTTTATCGCAAAGCGTATTGTACGTAATTAATTACCTTGTCAAATATACGTCAATTCCAAAAACTGATACCATTTTTTTTTATCTTTAATTAATCTTTAGGCAATTACTTATAATTGATTTAAATGTTTAAATAAACTCTTCATTATTATTAATATTGTTATGTGCCTAAATGTCTACACTGAGTCACTAAAGTCCACATACGGTAAATTTAAAAGAAAAAAAAATAGTGCGTGTGTAGAAGTACGCGCGCCAGAAGTGAAACTTCTTAGCAAAGGAAGAAGAGTTTGTGAGAAAAGGGAGAGATATTCATCCCAGCGGTACTGCAGAATATCGAGCCAATACACGAGGTAGGTAGACCAAGCCTATAGTACTCTGTCGTTTTCCAAAAATTAGTTTAACAACTTTCCCTGATGGGGGATCTCGGATCTATCACATTCATCACTGTGATCTCAGTAATAAGGCCAAGAAGCGATGACTTTAATCACTCACATTGCTCGTAGATCATATATGTACATATTTTCGGCACAAAGATAATGTAATAAACTAAAAGGAATGAAATAAACTCAATGTACAGTACATATTATGTACAGTACATGTGTATAAAGTACTCATATAATATGAAGTTCCATACATACACTCAGTAGAAAAAGTCTGCGTACAGTAATAAATCACATTAATTTTAGGAAAAAAAACATTGTTTTTTAACTCAGAAACAAAAAATTTATTTGCTATCATATTCGTTAAGCTTAATTACGTCTTCAATACTGTTAAGATGAACAAAGTCTTAAAAATAAGTAAGAAAAAAAGAAAACAAAACATAAAAGTAAGAAATTTTATGCGAAAAAGTCTGCGTACACTTTAAAAAAAAACAAATGCCCAGTTTCACAGTGAGAGTTTAAACTGAAGATCAACTAAACGTGAACGAGAGTTTAAACTTTTCGTTTAACTCGTTCGGTTTCACAGTCTGAATTAATCTTCCAGTTAACTAAACGCAATTTTGGAAGCTATGTTAGACAAAAATTCGGCGCTATTGTTTGTCAAACGATTCTCTTCATTCTTTCTATGCTTCCACCAATGAAAACGCATAATCTCAATTTGTGAATGTGTGAACTTCAATATAAGAATGTGTGAACTATAAGGCGTGAATGTGTGTACTGACAACAAAACAAAATCGTTGTCAAACGATTGTCAACGCCGTCAACGACGATGACAGTTTCTCAAAATTTTCTCTATGCTTCCACCAATGAAAATGCGTACTCTCAATTTGTGAATGCGTGAACTTCATTATGTGACTGTGTGAACTTAAATGAGTGAATGTGTGAAGTGCAACCTTTACAGGTCATAGGAAAGTTTAAACGGCAGAGTACTGGCGTTTAACTGAAATGACAAGTTAAACTCTACTTTCAGTTTAAACGAGCACTGTATAACCGAAAATATTTTAAACGGAAGTTTAAACCAAAACGAGAGTTTAAACTCTCACTGTGAAACTGTGCATAAAGGACATAAAAAACAATTGAATTAATAACTAGTGGGATAGCCCCTTCGATTGATGACTTCCTTTAACCTGTTTTGCATCGAATTGACTAGGTTTGAAGTTTCCTCAGGAGTGATTTTTTTCCCATTCCTCTTTTAGAGCCGTTTTGAGCATTTGTTTTGACGTTATGGTTCTCTGGCGAATTCTCTTTTCGAGCAAATCCCACAAATGCTCGATGGGATTCAGGTCCGGTGATTGGGGTGGTGAATGCAACTGTTTGGGCACATTGTAGAGCAACCAGAGGTTGACAATGTGAGAAGTATGTTTGGGGTCATTATCATGCATGAAATAATACCCGTGATTAAGACCCAATTTTTCAGCGCTCTGGTTGAGGTTTCGTTTTAGAATGTCTAAATACCCATATTTATCCAAAGTGGACTCCACAAAGCCGCTATACACCCCCAAACCATTGCTCCACCACCACCATGCTTTACAGTTGGAAGTAAATTGTCTTTATTTAATGCAGTACCAGCCTTTCTCCACACAATCTTGCGACCTTTAATGCCGAAAATGCAGTATTTGCTTTCGTCGCTCAAAATCACCCGCTGCCAGAAGTCTAATGGCTTATTTAAATGCTCGTAAGCATATTTAAGTCTTTTTTGACGATTTATGACTGATATAAAGGGTTTCCTACGTGCGACACGACCTTTATACTCGGCTCTTTTCAAAATTTTCCTCGCTGTATCAGCACAAATCTTTTTTTTAAATTGCTCTTCAATATTATTAACAATTTGTGACGCGGTTATTTTAGGATTTTTCTTCACGAAACCGATGAGACTGCGGCTTTCTCTAACAGATAGCTTTGAAGGGCGACAGGAGATGAAAGATCTGGCGCCATAGGCAGATGTACGCAGACTTTTTCTGCGTATCTTTGTCTATGTGTTTTCTTTTGTGTACTGTTATGTTTGAAATTTCTGTAGAGGTGCCAGTCGAATCTCTTATACTAGTACATAAATACGTGGAATGATGTTTTTAGTTTGGAACTGTTTGTAAACATTTTTTCAAGGAATTGATTTCATACTAGATACTGTACGCAGACTTTTTCTACCGAGTGTATGTATTTCAAAAAAAACAGGAACGCATTCAGCATTTTATTGCAAGGTATAAGCGAAGATCTAAGTGAATAGCCGGACGTAATTAATACGGATGATGGCGAGTTTGTTAAAACAAAAAATTGTTTCAAAAATTACTGCCGAGAGCACTATTTTGGAAAGGACTACTAAAAATGCTATCTTGGGTCTTAAAGTTAATTGTTTCAACATTGATCTACACCAGAATGATATCATGATTACCATTTGACCATAGAGCTACATACTTACTAGAAGAAAGCTAAACCTAAAAAAGTGAAATCATGATGGGGTGTTGCCAGCAACCCACCTCACCTACCTACTTAAAGGTTGACGCAACTGTCCGAAGTCGAGTTAGAACTGAGAAGTTTTACTTCTATAAAGGGTTGCAGCAAAATTAAATATGAAAAAATGTTTGTATACCGAAATCACAAGTACAACCCATTGAAGGATGGTTGAATCGCCCGACCATGTAAGTTTAAATGGTTTGAGAGCAATGTATTGGATCGATGCAATTTTTTACTCTGCATACGATATCTATATGTAATTATACTTTGTTCCAATACAATTGTCAGTACAGGGAAGGTTATGGGGTGGCGGCTTAGCCTCACATAGACCAGTGTTGGTCCATAGTGATACAGGGAAAATAGCTTGTATATTGCATAAGCTTGTCCCTTTGTTGCGGTAAAATTTTACAGCAACAAGGACTCGTCTGCTTTCCCTGATTCCCCACTAATCACTTTTTCTAAGTCTCGTCAAGACTGGAAAAGTGGTGGGCAGCCATGGTCCCATCAGCCATAGGCCCACTTTTCCAACATCTTGGCGTGGCCCTCAAGCAGGTCACGGAGGAGGAATGCAGCTGAGAGATACCAATAAGTCAACCGAGGAATGAAGTCAAACGAATCAATGCCAATAGAAAGAGGAATTGTGTAAACGAAACAACACAAATATTAACGATGAATGCAGTTAAATTAAGTAAACGAAATAACATAAGTATTAACGACACCGATATTAAAAATACAAAAACAAAAATGTTTGCTAATTTTGAAATACGAATATTACAATGTTATAATTCCTATTATGTACTTTTGTAAAGAATGGCACGTTTTCGATCATCCCTTTTTCCCCAAATCTGCGCGGTAATCTACCGAAACTTAAACTGAAATGTCGCGAAAGAATGCAACCTTTTCCCGCTTCTCACTAGGGCTTTTGCCCCACCATATATTTAAAGAGCTTATCCACCCTACGAGTGGGATTTTCTTCCTTCACCCGATTCACAAAAATTGTGAAGTTGACGCCGTTTAAATTTTGATTTGGTCGGTTATTTTATTAATGCCAGTTGACAACTACCACCGATTATCACCTCGGAGTGGTGAGAATGTGTTCTTCCAGTTCAACCAGCAGGTACTCGACCCCTGAACTACTTAGGCGTTGGAAAGTTCCCGGCGACCTAGTTAGTTCTATGTATGAGTGAGCGGCTGGAAAGATAGTGGGTGCAAACACGGCTACACGCTTCAGCCAAAGAGCGGAGCGTTGTACACAAAGCCAACTGAACTCCGCTATCGCTGAATGTGAGAATGTGTGAGTGTCATATGATTCGAGTGGATGAAACTGCTGGACTGGAAGATCACTTCTTGGTTGACCATTATCAGTGAGAGAGGTTTTTGAAAGCAGAGGAAAGAGATATCCATCAGGAATAATTTGTGGTAGTTCTTTTAGCGTGGAAATTGTCCCCGGGAAACAAAAAGAAAGGAAAAGTGAATCGTGTGCAGGAGGGAGGATTCCGTCGCAGAGGCAGGAAATATACATATCTATATCTATATATCTATAGAGAGGTATATATATGTATAACGCATAATTATTGAACAGGAGCAGGAAAAGAAAAAAAAGCTAAGTACCAATTTCTTTTATATTTTATTAAGTGAGAATCGTTTGTGTTTTAATTGTGCACCAGAAAGGGTGATACAATTTTGGTGGATTATCGTTTCGGTAAACTCCCGCAAATATCGGGACCCGCGACCAAAGTAATAACGTTCCTTTTGTATTTCGGGACTTGAATAGAAACGGGCCATTCTTAACGGCGATTTCTTCTTGTTTTCTTCTTTTAAACCTGGGTTGGTTTTTTTTATCCGCCGCCAAGGATTTTTTCCAGCCCCAACATAAATTTAACCTAATAATTCACGTCAATTAAATCTTCAATAAATCAGCCCGAAATTATAACGTGGTGAAAAACAAGTGGTTCGTTGTTTTCTTTTCATGTATCTAACTTTCATATCGCTGATTTTTTTGTCGGGACGTATTTCTCTTTCTTTCGCTACAGGTTTCCCAATCCCTATCAAAAATTGGGTGGCCCCCATTATTTTCCATTTTTCCTGGAAGCAATCCCCGTGTGAACACACGAACCCACTTCCAGCCGAGCGGTCGAAATCGTCAGCTTCCACGAGCTGCAGTTACACTCGAACTTCTATTCATATATTTCCTTTGGTCCATCTGACAGTTAATTGTCTTTTTTTTGCTGCGCGCGTAACTTATTTCCTACCGGCGGGTGGAAATAAGTTAATTAATTAATTAAATAAATAAATAGAAGCATATCAAAGTGTAACACCTTTTTTCGCCGAAAATCGAAGAGCAATACCTGTAGGGATACCATTTGCTGATTTAAAAACAACACGCATTATATCGAACATAATAAAGACGATTGTGTACCTCGATTTCGATGAAATTTTAGTGTGATGTAGAAAGCATTTTTTCGAGTATTTTTATGTATCATGTAATTATGTCGAAAACGATTAGCTTACGAGATATACATAAGCTAAAACCCAAAAAAAATACTATTGAATTCCGCACACAACATCTATCTCGCGCAAATAAACCTTTCTTAAAAAGCACAAAAAGCGAAAAATTGTTTGATTACATTTTAACTGATTTCCGAGAAAAATAAAAAAATAAAAAACACAAAAACCAAGCGGCAACATCCTCACATACTCAAATTCATTTATTGGTTCTCAAAGCACAAAATACCAAAGCTGTTTGACAAAAACCATAGAAAAAGCTGTATAAGCATTTGCTTCGAATTAATAATGGTAGCACTGTTCTGATGTTCATATTTTCCATACACACCACGATGGTTGATGGCGGCCACGCATATCAGTGTGTTATCGATTGTGTGGCATTGAGGAAAATTACATAAACAAAACGTGTTTAAGTCAGTGGTTTGATTTCTATTTCAGTATTCAGTGGCAATTTTTCAAATTGAGTGCCATGAAAACATGTACAGGCATCATTGGTTAAAAAAAGCTCCCCCATAACGCCTGTACTGACAATTCTATTGGAACAGAGTGTACATATATTATCTGTGGTTAAACGTTTAACGCAACCATTTAATGCAACTATATTTAACGCAACCATTTGATGCAACCTTCCGAAGCAAGTAAGAAGTTTCACTTCAAAAAAAACTTTTTAAGTGGTCGATAGCATACTTTCGATCAGGTCGAATGCCAGGTTCGAAGAAATCCACCCTTCCTTTTATAAACTAATTCTCCCTGTTATTTTGTCAGACAAAAATGATAAAAACAAAGAATTATTGAAGGAACGGTGTGTGGGTCGGTCAATTTTGCCCCAACCTGTGGCTGTAATAATTCCTTGTTTTGAATGATTTTTTTTTCATCATTTTTGTCTGAAAAAAAATGGCTTTTACTACAACTTCTGTTAACCGTATGTGAAAAAGTTGTTTAATATAATTTTTAGAAAATATGCCAAAGATAAAAGATAAGAGTTTTGTAAGAAAAAAAGTTTATTATTCAGTAGAGGTTCTAAGAAAAATGCATTTTAAGTAAAAAAAAATTGGGATAACGAATTTCATGGTTTTGAGTTTAAGGAATCATAACTTTTTTGGGGCTGCATAGAATTACATTAAGTCTTCAACATTTTTTATGCGCCTCTCCAAAATACACAAAACTATGTTTGTATCTATTGTAGTTCAGAAATTATATAATTTAAAGTGATTAAACCACCAAATCGGAGGTGCCTCACTTCGACAGGCTATAACTTGGAGGGAGGTGAAAATAGATCCTCCTATACTATGGCATAGATTTTTTCTAAATAAAAAAATGAAAATAAAAAATAAATAATTATTAAAAAGGCGATTAGTTCTTATTAATCCTATCTGAGTAGTTAAAGTTAATAATTTCTAACATAAAAAGATAAAAATACAGTGAAAACTCTCTTAACGGACCACCCCTCTTGACGAAAATTAAATTCGTTCAAATATATTTAGGTTACACATCTGATTTCAAGCACTTCTTGAAGGTGCCCTGACATAAGACCATGCGACATAAGGCCATATTTCAAAATATGGCATTATGACGCTTTCACAAAACGACTTAAGACCATATTTCAGGGTATGGCTTTATGTCGCTTTTCAAAACCGACATAAGACCATATAGATTTGAGACATAAGACCATATGGTTTCTCACTATTTCTTTATCGGAGCAGCGACATAAGACACAAATTGAATTAGGGACTTATGTATGCCCCGATGGGTTGGGACATTTTATTTCGAAGATGGGACATAAATCCAAAATTTTCAGAAATTTAGGGTTAAAAAGAATTCTGTGTTTCCATAAGGCATCCAAACCCTTTTCATCCATTCTAGTTGAATTGGAGAAATGAAAATGAAACTTGTATCGATTTTGTTAGTTTTATTTTCTCCAATTCTCAAGAACTTAAATTGAAAAGTTCCTTATCCCAAATTTAAATTTTTCATAAGCTACATACATACATTATGTAGCTAGATAATAAGAAAAGAAACAAAATTCTAGTACTTGAGAATTTCAGAAAAGAAATTTTATAAATACAATTTGCGCGAATTTCTCACTATGACTTTATTATCTTATGCTCAAAACCTGAAGTTTGGATTTGAAAATAAGATATTTAGATTTTGAGCATTAGGTAAAATAGCAAGAACAACAATCCTATTATCTGCTCCACTTGTAAACAAATTGTTAAAAATACCACAACTACGGTATATTTTGTTAAAAGTGCTAAAAATTAAATAATTTCCTGACATGTTGTCATGTTTTTAAAAAATAAATATAAAGTAATGTCCCGTTTTAAGATGGTTCATGGGGCGATTGAAATTTAATCAGGTAGGCGAAAACGTCAATATCAAAGTGACAGAAAGCCATAATGGCCTTAAGTCACTTTTGAAAAGCGACATAAGGGCATACCCCGAAATATGGCTTTATGTCGCTTTATGAAAGGGTCATAAGGCCATATCATGAAATATTTTTAAATATGGCCTTATGTCACATGGCCTTATGTCACATGGCCTTATGTCACGGCACCCTTCTTGAACAACATTCGCAAATACAATTCGTGCTTCCCGCTCGGTGCACCATAAGTCACTCAAAAGAAATTCATGGCTTGGGTGGGATATAGTGTATACAGACAACAACAAAATGATAACACATTAACATTATTTTACAAAAATACAACAAGTTTGGACACAATTTTCTTCATTCAGTTCTAACTAGTAGTTGTGTGACTACTTCTGAGTAATGTTGGGAACTATCGAATAAAAACAATCGACTTATTCGATAGTTGCAAAATATTCATTTATTCGATAGCTATCGAAAAATCATTCATTACTATTTTTCAGAAATCATTCATTCAAAACAAAACAATCGAATAAAAAAACTATTCGAATAAAAAAATCGTTCAAATGAAAAAATAAGTCAAATGTTTCTCTATGGACACAAGTAGTCCGATAGTTTGAATGAATGATTTTTTCACTCGTTTGGACTTTGGACTACCGGTTGACTTGTGTGCATGCATTCTTTTCATACCTGACTCCGGCGATGGGGGCCCGGATAAGTATTCGATTGTTTTTGTTTTTGTTTGAATGAATGATTTTTTCACTCGTTTGGACTTTGGACTATCGGTTGACTTGTGTGCATGCATTCTTTTCATACCTGACTCCGGCGATGGGGGACAAGAAAAAAGTATTCGATTGTTTTTGTTTTTGTTTGAATGAATGATTTTTTCACTCGTTTGGACTTCGGACTATCGGTTGACTTGTGTGCATGCATACTTTTCATACCTGACTCCGGCGATGGAGGCCCGGATTAGTATTCGATTGTTTTTGTTTGAATGAATGATTTTTTCACTCGTTTGGACTTTGGACTATCGGTTGACTTGTGTGCATGCATTCTTTTCATACCTGACTCCGGCGATGGGGGACAAGAAAAAAGTATTCGATTGTTTTTGTTTTTGTTTGAATGAATGATTTTTTCACTCGTTTGGACTTTGGACTATCGGTTGACTTATGTGCATGCATACTTTTAATACCTGACTCCGGCGATGGGGGCACGGATTAGTATTCGATTGTTTTTGTTTTTGATTGTTCAGTATCATTGAACGGGTTGTTGTTTACCGTTCAAAAGAATTTGCATTTGGTTTTTTTACTTTTAGGTAACTAAGAAGTCGTTGCATTTATGAATTTTTGTATTGAATTTATGTTTTACTTCAGGAATAGACATATGTATACAGAGGATTATGCCTCCTGGTGAAACCTCTTGAAAAAAATCCATATTGGAGCTCCTACCTGAAATTATGGGGGCGGTGGAAACGGACTTGTGAAGCGTCGTATGTGTGAAAAAAGAATATAGTAGCAAATCGAGCAAATTAAGCACCCCCCCTGGTCCCAGCAAAGTGTGCGCAATGAATGAATGAATAAAACTATTCGATAGTTGAAATCATTCATTTACTCACTATCGATAGTCGAATTCGTTCGATAGTTCCCATCACTACTTCTGAGTGCAAAAGAACAAAACCACCCAAAGAGATTTACCGTTATCTGAAAAAGGACGAAAACATGGTGCGACAAAAAGAGAGCACAATGCTATAGACGTGCTCTCTGAATATAAACTTTTCCACAGAAAATGGACAGAGGAAAACGACTAAATAGTGCAGAAGTTCAAGTGGCTCTCAGTCTTCATAGAGAAAATATGAAAACCAGCGAAATCGCAGTCCATTTAAAGAAAAGTCGAAAAGTGATTATGAATTTATTAAAAGATCCCTAAAATTATGGTTAAGCCCACAGCAGTGGACGTCCAAGAGCGGTTACGCGTAGAGAAGAGCGAGCCATTTTACGGGTTGCATCTTATACCAACCTTACTTACTTACTTAACGGGCTCCCGACCCGTGAAGAGTCTCTGCCTACCACCCTCTTCGATCACGGGCATACTGCTTCCGTTGTCTAGACCAAGCGCACTTGCATCCGCGGTAGCTTGATCTTTAAAAGGGAGCTTCGGTCTTCCTTGTCGTCTCCACTAAGGTGTCATTCGTGGAGTTGATATTTACTCCGAGGTAGGTAAACGCCTTAACCACTTGGAAGTCAGTATTGCCAATAGTGACGTTTTGTCCTAGGCGGTGGACAGATGTTTCTTTGTTTGTTGACAACATGTAGGTACTTGGTTTTGTCCTCATTCACTCCAAGGCCAACTCGTTTCGCCTGTTCTTCAATTGCCGTAAAAGCCTCTAACACGGCACGCTGGGAGCAACCGATGATGTCGATGTCGTCTGCGTATCCCAGTAGCTGGACAGATTTGTGAAAGATAGTGCCTTCCGTGTTCACACCTGCCCTGCGCACTATCTGTTCCAGTACAAGATTGAAAAAATCACACGATAGCGCATCTCCTTGCCGAAATCCGTTGCATGTTTGGAATAGTTCGGAGGAACTATTTCCGAATTGCACGTTGTACCGCGTGTCTACCAGCCACCGCGTGTTTTCCAGCCTTTCCATTCCAACCTTACGGCCAGAAAAATCGCAGACAAAGCTGGAGTTAATACTATAGTTCGCAACGTACAAAGGATTTTGAAAAAATCAGAAACCATCAAACGAAAAAACTGCAAGGGAAGCCCGCACTTACGGTGACGCATCGCGAAGCAACGGTTAGGTTAGCTGAAGGACATATAAATTGGACAAAACGATGGCGCCGTGTTCTTTTTACAGACAGGTCCAGATGGTTGGTCTTATTATTGCAACGATTTGCGAAAAGAGCCGCAAGTTCTTAGTCGTCGCCAACACCGAGGAAGGTGCGTGATGGTTTGGGCAGGAATAGGGTATAATGGTAAAACCAAAACAAAGTTTGTTCCATCAAGAATGAACAGCCAGGGCTACCTTAATTTGATTGGGGATATTGTAGCTAATTCTGATCAAGAATTCACCGAAAGTCCAATGATTATTCAGCAAGACAATGCGGCGAATCACACTGCTTAGGTTGTAAAGGATCGTTTTGATTTGGAAGATCTGGGATTTCGCTGTGACGCGGTTACTTTCAAAAACGTAGTTTGAGAATGGTCCTGCAATCATCCCGACATTATCGAATAGATTTACTATGTGAGCTTGTCAAAACAGTACACCAACATCTACGGCCAATGGGCTCACAAAGACTCAAAACTCAATTTCATCAGCCTTTTCTGCTATCTCTTCGAAAAAGGAAAATAATCATCCCGCTACAAGGTCCTATTTACATATGTATGTCGATTGCTAGGAAGTGCACAAAACGAACGATTATCACCGTCATCAGTGGTCAAAAAAGCCGAAAACAGCAGTAATCCCATCCGCCGACCACGAATTCAGGGAATCGCCAAAAACCAATCGACCAGTGGAATAAAAGAACCATGAACCTGTAAATGAACACTCGTCTCGCATCACACATCGGCCTCACACTGAATTCCCCAAACAGCAAGTGGAGAGTCTATACTCCTAGGTGCTTCACGAGGGATGTTTGCTGGTGGTGTGGAATTTACGTACTTTAGGGGTTCATAACCGTTATGGACTAAAAAAAAAAAAAAACCCGACCAACTGCTCAGACCATAGTCAATCCGATTATTGACCGGAGTTGCCGCCCGTTCCTACGCCTGCTGGCTAAAGTGACAGTACCGGACAACTACTCCACAATTGTCGAATACCAACGACACACAGGGCTTTTGGCCATTAAAGCCGATTGCCTATTGGGACGATGCCAAGATAAAAGCATTTAAAAGCTAATTGCTAACGGGATAAACGTAGCTGTGAAGTGACCATATAAAGGAGTCCATAAACATTTCACGATACACACAAGAGCATGGCTGCCATTTCGCGCCGCGCCATGAACTACGTACGATTGGTGCGTGTTGTTATTGTTGGTGTTGCTGTTGCTGTTACGGTTTTTTTTTTCTGTTGCGGGCTGTTGGATCTGTTGAGAGTCCTTTAATCTGTCTTTCGATTCCATGTGGGAATTCACAGTTCGTTTTGTGTGGCAATTCAATTTACCAAACAGAATCGTCAAATGAACACGAATGCCGCTGGATGTACAGTACATACGATGAAGTCCGACAAAAATCGGTCGTAAAAATAAAAATGACGCTGTAAAAGACAATTGCAGGCAGTTTTTGAACGGGATATTTGGTTGTTTTTTTTTTTTGTAGAGGGTGGGTAAAACGTTAATTTTAATTTTTGCCGCACTGGTAAAAGAGTCTTGTGACCAATTTCGATTTCGAAGACTACAGTGACGCGTCAACTTTTATAGATCCACACCTCCATTCACACATTGTAATGGTGATGGTATTCCTAATCGCTGTCAAACAGAATGTGACATATGTATGTATGTATAGTTGATGCTGGGTGATATAATAAACTGCTGTTCAAGGCGCATGGAGATTGTAAAGAAATTTCATTAAGCGTGTCTCTTAAATTGAATAAAAACAGTTCTTTGTTGTCGATTAAAGAACATTCAATACCATTATGTTTTAAAAATGATATCATTCAAATAGCCTCCACGGCTTCGTTAACAGGTCTATCCGAGAGGTCTAATTTTGTATGACTCTGTTGCATAAGTCAGCCTGGATCTCACCAAATGGCTTGAATGATGTTGTTCTTCAGTTGTTCAATTGCTATTGGTTTGCTGCCACAAACCAGCAACTTAACGTAACCCAAGAGAAAAAAGTCTAAGGACGTTAAATCGCACGATATTGGCGGTCATTTCATATCGATTCTTCTGAAAATAACGCAATCTCGGAACTTTTCCTGCAATAACTTCAATGTAACGCCCCATGTATGGGACTTAACAGCGTCTTTTTGAAACAACATTTCGTCCAGGTCTATGTCATCCAATTGAGGTCACAAAAAGTTTGTTATTATGGGCCGATACCGTTAGCCATTGACAGTCACCGTTTCGTTTCGGCAGATATACATATGTGGATTATTCCCTCCCCAAATGCCGTTCGACGCAAAATGTGCTTTATCACTAAAGATGATCTTTTCGCCAAAATTTGGATCCGTTTCCAACTGCTCCAGAGCCCAATCAGCAAACGCGCGATAAGATTGGTGATCTTGTCAATTGGATCTTGCATGAATACATACCCAAGACTTTTCGTAGAATTCGCCATATTGAGGTCACAGTAAAGCCAACTCCTTGTACGCGACGAGGAATCGAGAAGTTTGAGACTTGACCGCTTGATCGTACATTTACGCATCGTACAGAGACTGCTCGACTAGCCACCGAACCGCTTTCATCGAATTTTGCGATAAATCGTTGAAATGGTCGCTGGGTTGGACGATCATTTCGGCGCGTTGTTGAATGGAGTAGTACTCTGGTAAAATGGTGACTATGACAGAACACAAACGTCATAGAATGACAGCGTTGCCACTTGCAACGTTAGAGCAATAAGCTGTCAAAGTTCGGACATAGCTACTGGAAAATCCTTTATAATCAAAAGTCATCACATCTACAGGGAGCCCTCTCTCGCATCCTACCCAACGTCACGTCGGTGGACCTGGATACGGTAGAAGGTTTTTACTCTCCAAAGTCTTATTATATGCCATCTGGGCGCAAACACTGGGGACAAAAAAGAAAAGAACAAAGATGGCGTCAAAATATAGACTCTGCGCACTACGAATGATCGGCGTTGTTAGTGGTTCTCACCGATTACCTCGCAGACGAAATGCTGAGAACAAGAGAGCCGATGGCCAATATAACGCGAATGATATCAAGATGATAAAAGCTCACTGTAACAACTCACCAAATGGCAGGTCAACTTAAAAGCTGATCCCGATAATCACTGCCGCGGGGAGAATGGTTGCAGTCTATGTGCGGGAGTGAGGTTTAGTAAGAACGCGCATATCGGCTGGATCAGGCATGTCTGTGAATCGGGCATCCCAGCAGCGCGGTTTATTTGTATCTTGAGAAGA
Source organism: Brachyopa scutellaris (assembly GCA_949775065.1). Classification (NCBI taxonomy): domain Eukaryota; kingdom Metazoa; phylum Arthropoda; class Insecta; order Diptera; family Syrphidae; genus Brachyopa; species Brachyopa scutellaris. Next base: position 79,234,047 of record OX459114.1, on the reverse strand, counting down.
TTCCCACCTCACTGGCGCAACCAGAACCAGTCTTCTTTAAGAGTTCCTTATCCCAAACAGAGATGTTTATAAATCACCCCCCTTAACCATCCAACCGAAGCCAACCATCGTCATCAACCCACTAAAAGTTCAACAACCTGTCTCAAGTCTTTTGTTTTTTGCAGATCTATCTAATTGAACATCTGGACCAACATGATAATAAACTTTTATCCGTTCATTGCTGTTTAGTACCCGTGTATCTATGTTTGTATATCTCGAACCATCCCATCAGTCGAATTGAATTAACCCCTCCATTACATACCAAGTCGTATACAAGGCAATTACCTATCATTAATTACCATCTAACGGTTTGCAAGGTGAAGGATACGACGACGAAACAAGAGGCGCACCTCCAAAACACCATTCTAGCCGGTGTGTCCTGATTTAATTTATCAACTCGCTGTTAATTCCCCCCCTGCACTCCGCGCCGGACGCCTACTACACATAAAATAGTTGGAAGTGATTTAAGGATTTAATTAAGTACGACCACGTTAGCAGATTGGAATCGTCGTTGGCTTGTTTCTTGCTCATTTGTTTCGTTTTGTAGGGACAATGCTCCCTTGTTCCAAGAGATAAGATTCAGAGTTCGTGTAGAAAAGTTTCTCATTTGCGATTAGGGAAACCGGTATCGGGAACACTGAGCGATAGGCAGGTACCATTTGCTCTGCCAATCGGAGATAAATGTTTTAATTAATCTCTCTAGCGTTGACTGTTTTCAATTGGGGGGGGTCACTTAATTCCGATGCCGTATTTCAAGTGAACGTCTTCACTTTTGGGCTGAATGAGCGACCAGCATTTAGCGCATGACATCATTCTATTATCCACTCGTTCTAAGTCTCTTCGTGAAAAAGTATGGAAAATCTGGAGATTTCTATCAAACAAATTACTTAAGTCCACAGGTAGCGATGATGATAAGACTATGGTATACAATATGTTCTGCAAGGGGGTTATCAGGTAGACAAAGTGGTTTGTCAGAGCAAGTTAAAGAATTTATCTTTCAGACTACCGAGTATCTTCCAGGCGGAACTACTGCGATTGAAAAGGCTGCAAGATTCATAAAAGGAAGCGACTTCCCGCCGTCGGAGATAGCTATTCTGGTGAATAGGCAGCCAGCTCTAAAATCAAAAGGTTCAAACACAATAAACTCAAAGGCAATCCAAAAATGTTGCAAATAATGCACGCACTAAATGCCATAAGGCACCACATAGCAATATCGAAGGGAACGAAATAGCAGACGAACTAGTTACAGCGGGATCGGCTATGAGCAACAGTGACACTGACCGTCCATACTGCCACCGATTAAAATACTGTTCAAGACAGTCGACCATATAACCGAAAAACAGACCAACGCCTTCTGGCTCGCAAGAACGGAAATGGCCGAAATCTGAATAAATCCACGGTACCATAGGTCATTTGACAAGAAAATGGCTTCCTGAGTCCAACGGTAGCTCTAAAAGCTGCGGAGATAAAGAAGAAAGTGAATTGATCCAACATCTCTTCTGCTACTGCCCCGCCCTCCAAGAACGATGCATCCATACGTTAGGCCATAGATTCTTGGCAGACATAGCTGAGCTGGGAAATTCATTCCTCATTCTCGACGCCTTAACAAACCATATATGGTCTAAAAAACAACCCATAAAACTCGCCTCTGGCCGTAAAGATGATGGCAATTTTATCTAAGCCGAACCAGTCTGGTTTCGTTCACTGCGCCTATAATCTAAGCTCCGCGACTACCGCGAAGGCCTCAGAGATCCAAGCTGTCAGCTACATGTTGTGCTAACTGGTTATCCTGGACCGTTCATAGACCGTTCTTGGGTTGTACTGAGAATTCCGAACATTTGTCATACCATGACGCTAACATTTGGTGGAAATATTCGAGATAGTTGTACCAACATAACAAAACCAACGAATTCAAATTCGTATAACGAATGAGCCACACTTTGGCTATTCCGGAAACAATGTTGTATAAGTCCTTCTTGGAGATTCGGATTATGTTGCCTTGAAGTACTGATTGAAGCCGTCCTCGTCTTGATAAGCCTTCATTAATAGTCAAGGCAAACAAAATAGGGTCTGGATTTGTGTTCTTTACACAGTTAGGATTGTTTCTGAGACCGGCAATACTTATACTCACTGCGAAAAGACGTGATGAGTTCAAGAAAGGACAGTGATTTACGGGCACATACAAACCATTCAGATAAAATTGGACCTCATCCAGACCAACATTAGTTGTGATTTGGTGAGAATCTTCACTGCGGCTCTTGAAACAATATTGAACATGCTTTCTATGGACATTTAAGGTAGGGAAATAGTAGCGAAAATTGCGTTGCGACTGAAAGAAAAATTGGTCGACTTACAATCCTGACATTGTATCATTTACTCCGATAGCCAACCAGCTATTTAAGCACTCGAATCACCAATTATAAGATTGAAATTCGGCACTGCCGCGCATCTTGAAACGAGACATCGAGCAGATATGTACATTCTCGCACTGTGCTGGATTTCTGGTCAAAAGTAACTGTGAAGTAGTCGAACTAGCCAGAAAATATAGAAAATTGAGAATTCTACCACAAAATGTGAACCTCATGGTACCAGTAGAAACGATAAGGCACAACAACTTCACGCAAGCACTGTAACAGGCTAATGAAAGATGGAGTAACCTTGATACACGTAGACATGTGAAGAAGACTTGGCCTCATCTGAATCGGCGCGCAAAATGTACAGTCTGCTCGCGATATATGCTGTTAAGAAAGCAGCACAAATTGTCCTAGCAAGGGAATCACCATTTACGTGGACAGCCAAGCCGCACTAGACCCCACCTCCGTGAGTTCAAAATGCGTGAAGGAGTGCCTCACGGCACATATAAACAACATACAGTCTTACTCTGCTGGGTACCCGGATTTGTGAGGATAGAAGAAAATGAAACAGCAGACGGACTGGCTAGGAGAGGCTCTAATATAGATGGATGACAGACATGTCTTAACGGCTTTCAACACAGCTAAGAATCTAATAGACCACATCACCACTAATTTAGCCGACGACCGACGATGGCGCAACGCTAGCGAATGTGCAATAATCTGCAACCCGTGGCCCGCAGTCAATCAGAAAAGAATAGTATCCCTACTTTCTATGAGAATAAGCCAAGTCCATGTACTCGTCGGTGTTATAAACGAACACTGTATAAAAGAAAACATGGTCAGAAGATACGGCATCCTTACAAATGACTTCTGTACTGTAGAAGTTGCATGGATAAAGATGAAATAGAATCTATAGAACACCTTCTATGCCACTTCGTAGCTCTGAATGGGAGCACGGTTCTTCGACAGCCTGGATGACCTGACTAAGATACCGCTCACAGACCTAAAGAGATTTGTTAAATGCATGTTTCTACGTGCACAACTAGTCACAATGGACCTTAACGGCATCTTGATGAAATTGCATTTACTGCAAACGACCCTTCTAACCTAACCTAACACCCTGCTTAACGTCAGCAGAGCACATATTGGCAACCTAGTTCACGTATTGACAGGTCATTATGCAATAGGCGGTCACGCTGGGAATCCTCCCCAATGACTTCTGTCGAAGCTGCATGGGTGACGAGGAGGAGGAATTCCCCTATCAGCAGCTGCCCAGCATTCTCCTCCTTAAGAAAAAAGATTCTGGGAGAATACTAGAGATCCACAAGAAATTTCCTTAACGGATATCAAAAGAATGTGGAAATGTATCCAACTTTCAAAATAGTTCCAAGAGTACCGCACGTGGCAACACAATGAACCCACTTTGGTCTAAGTGAATCCTAGCTTCTAACCTAAACGATTCTCAGTCAATCTGGTTTTAGAGCTTTTTCATTACATAATTGTATCGACTGCATTCCTCATTCTTGACCTACAGTCCAAAATCGACCCAGCAGTCATTTCTTTTCATACACACTGTATTCTGATAGTTTCACCCTTTTGCCTAATCGTTTGCTTTAATAATTCATAAGGGTATGCGAAGATGATGACGATGATAATGGGAAGTAAGTATACCTGTCAACAGTTCAATATTTTCCCTTTCAATTGTTGTAATTTGTTTTCCCCAAGCTTTGCTCTTCGCATAACTTATGCATGGCGGAACTTCAAAGTGCGCTTTGCTCGCTTCGAGTATAGAAGACGTACAAATGGCCTGTCTATTGACAAAAGGGTAAATAGATTTCCATCTTCAATTATAGTTAATGTTTATGACAAATATTGACATTTTCAATTTAATGACAAATCAACATAACGGTATACGGTATACCGTTACTCTGTTGACACAAGCCATTGTAACAATCGGTATAAATCGGCTTGTTTGTTTGAGCTAAAACCATTCATAGGTGTGACGAGTGACGAGGACATGTGCGGTACTCAGTTGGTTTGGTTTTTAAGTGAGTCTTATAACGGTAAATTCCTTCCTTTTTTTCTATTTTCTCTTTTACAGTCTCCAAGTACTTTGTCAATTTGACAAGTATTCTCATCGTTCACAATTCCTCATCGTCAAGTGAAATTAATCAACTCTATGTGCAGGCAACACAGGCATCCTTTGAAAATCTCACCCGACAAGGACACCCGATTGGCCTGCATTGGATAAACATCGCAGGATTGACCACAAATCAGTCAGACTTCAATGAGTTGATGTTGCAGCATGTCGACATGGGAATACAGGTTTGAATTCAAAAAAAAATTCTTCATAACTGTGATAGGACGAGACATGTCTTAATTACTTTCACACAAAATCCTTGGTATAGGGCTACATCACTATCCTGCCGAGTGTGGTTGAGTTTTTGTACGCTCGTCGGTATGCCACCGAGAATTCGATGCTACGGCTAAAGGACAAATATTATCTCTTTTTGTCGGAAGATGAAAACCCAAAAGATGTCCTTGCCCAGGAGATTTTGAATCGTAATTTTTTTACATATCTACTCCTTCAATTTTCCAATGTCCTTTATTTCACTTGGAAGTTATCCTGGTGTATCCTTTGAAACTAATTGCCTTGGGTTGTGGTGGAGTGTGCCTGAATGTGTTGCTTTTTGCATATCAAAAGCAACTGAAAGACTGACTGATTGGAAAGCATTAGTTGCATGTATAGCAAGGATTCATATGGCCACACTTCACTTCGACTTGTCGAAGGATACACTACACAACTAAATAGTAGAATGGAGTTTCCGTTCCTGTTTTTTTTTTTCGCTCTCTCTCTCTTATTTCCAGTTTATCCTCACCATTTATTGGTAACGGCAAAGAACTACCCTGATTTCGAACTATGGACCCAGAAGTTTGTTGGCACCGGGGACAATTTGGATGCAATACATTTGGATACGTTCTTCGGGAATGGAAGTTTTGCCAAGAACGTCGAACTCTATCCAAATAAACTTCTCAACATGCTGGGGCGAACATTGGCAGCGGCTTCGATTACTTATATCCCGTATATGGTTAGTTACTTTGTGGTGAGTCAGTGAGTTGCAGATGAATACTCTTGTGGGTTAAGAGGGGGCATTGATTTTGCTGTGGATTATTTTATTAGTCGTTATTTTACCAAAAAAGGGTTTTCAGTGCTCAATGAGTCATTCTGGTGTTAAAGAGAATGAACTTATTGCACTTAATAGACATAATAATACTAATACTAATGATACTTCGATTTGAATCTTTTAAATGGAAGCTTTGTCTTTACTTGAACCTGAGGACTTTGAGTTCAAAAGTCTCTCTGCTCAACCGTTGTTCTCCATTATTTTGTTCTATTCGACCTTAAGAAGTTGCATAGGGATCAATACTTTTGAAAAATGTGAACCCGATAAGAAGAAACGAAAGAAAACTCGAGCCGTTATTAGGTACAAACTTTATTTGAATCAACCTTCTGGTCTGATGATCGCAAAAGAACTAAGTCGTCAAAATGTAATTAAGTGTAAAGAAAAAGAGAGAAAACAGATTCAGCATAATATGTACATAGTATCATATCGACGGTTAACTATGAATACCTCCTAACTCACATTTTTTGTGAAATTCACTTTTTGATGTAGTTTTGTTAAGAATTTTCATCTGCATAGCTGAATGCATTTATTATACTTATATCAGCTGTCAAAATGTATTTAAAGCCAACTTTTAATACCTCCTATCATTTTGGCGCTTAAAATATCTCCTATCATCACATTTGCTTCAGACTTTGTGTAGGTACAAGCACTCACCAGAAGTTTTTAGGCTATATCTTATTGAATGAAAGTATTTTGTTTAACTATTTTCTGTTTTGCGTAGAACTTAATATTCCTTAATATCATTGTTATAAAATTTAATGCTTTTATTACAATAATAAACAATTAAACTCATAAAACTAGTGCAAAGTATGTTAGGAGGTTTTTTGTTTTGTAATACCGCTAGACATAATATCTCCTATCAACGGATTAGTATTGACATTTGAATGTTTTTTCAGTTCTTAAATTAATAAATTGCCGATTGTAGCACAAATTCTAATTTAAGTGGACCATTCTTGGTAGGCTTATTAAGTTATAGATTACGAATGCTCTTTATTTTTAAGTAAAATGTGGTCTCGAGCACAGAAATGCCTCGATATGGCGCGGTCTCAAAAGGCTACAACCTCCCCAGAACCATCGAAATGACTGTTGAGCCAGTTACAAGCATCTTCCCCAGTACCGATGAAATGACTGTTAAGCCGGTACTCGATGTGGGATCAGTGGTTAAAATTCATGAACCTACCTTGTATTTGTAATACACCAGAGATATTCCAGCAGATGACAATGCTTTCATGGCTAGCTTTGCAAATGACACTGCAATATTGGTTCCTGATAAATGCATTTATAAGGCCACAGAAATCCTGCAAAAAGCAGTCAACAAAGATAGAATTTGGACGCAACAATGGCGTATCAATGAGTCAAAATCTACTCAAATAAACTTTACAAATACAAAGTTTAACAATGTTCCAATATTCCTTGGAATGAATTTGACCGCGATAATGGAAAGAGAACATCAAAAAGAGAAGATATGAACTGAACTTGAAATATAGAAAAATGTACTGGCTTTTGGGAACAAACTCAGACCTATCTATCCAGAACTAAATATGTAATGCTATACAAGCAAGTACTGAAGCCTGTATGGACGTATGGCATCCAATTGTGGGGCTGTACAAAGAAAACAAATACAGAAACCATACAAAATTTCCAAAACAAAGTCCTTCGTGGAAAAATAAATGCCCTTTGGTACATAAGAAATAGCGACTTGCATCGTGACCTACAAATAGACATGATTTCAGAAGTGGTTAGAAAGCACGATCTTTCACACAACCAGCGTCTTAAAAATCACATTAACTCCAAGATGGAGACCGTCTTAAATGTAAGAGACAATCACCCCTGTGATCAATTCCGACCGGTTTGAAAACGCAAACCGATTTCAAAAACGGACGAAATGAAAAAGGGTGTGCTGCAATTCGCCCGAAATGAAACAAATTCGAAATAGGGGAAACCTATCGTCGTTCGGCTGCATATTTGCGTAGGCAGCGAAAACAAGGGTTGAACAGACAACACCAAATAAAAGGATTTCAGTTGCAGTAGGATTGTTGCGTAGAACGGTCGTCGCGGTCGCCGAATGGCGGCGGCATCATTTCTATGCACTCACCGTAGCGAGTATTCATATCTTACAGTCAATATATGCACCAGAAAACTTCCATGCGTATTGATACGTAAAGTAGTAAAACTTAAAAAAAAAACGAGCAATAAAACTCTGCGTGCTTGTCACAAAGTAAAGGGTGATTTTTTAAGAGGTTGAGAACTTTTTTTAAAAAAAAAACACAAAAAATTCGAAAAAATGAATGAAATATTTATTTGAATCGATAGTTTGAACCTTGCAATTTAATGTTTAAAGATAATTTCATGCAAATGTTGCCCATCCGCTGAGTCCAATTTTGGCATACTCTTTCACACATATCGGCCGGTATCTCACGAATGAATGCATGGATGTTGGCTTCCAGTGCGTCAATCGAAGCGGGCTTGTCCCTATAGACATTAGCCTTGACATACCCCCACAAAAAATAATCTAATGGTGTCAAATCGCACGATCTAGGCGGCCAATTGACCGGCCCGAAACGTGAAATTAACTGTTCACCAAACTCGCCTCGCAATTGCGCCATTGTTTCGCGTGCTGTGTGGCATGTGGCACCGTCTTGTTGAAACCACATATCATGCAAGTCAAGAACTTCCATTTCGGGCAAAAAAAAGTTTGTTATCTGCTGGGAACGGCGCCGAATCGACATTTCGCGGTCTTCTGTCACACTAGCTGATACGGCCGCAATATTTTCTTCACTACGCACAGTACGTAAACGTGTTGGTGGTTTAATGTCCAACAAAGTAAATTTGGTGCGAAATTTGGTCACAATCTTCCGAATAGACTGCTCAGAAGGTCGAGAATGCCGATCATAAAATGGAAGCAGCGCGCGATGAACATTTCGAACCGAGCACGAATTTTGATAGTAAAATTCAATAATTTGCAAGCGTTGTTCATTTGTAAGACGATCCATGGTTAAATTGCAAACCAAACTGAAGCTGTTTGACAGTGACACAAGGTACTAAACACACGTCAGCTGTCAAAACCAGTGTTGCCAAAACCAAGCCAGCTAAAAAATCACCCTTTATATTCCCGCAAAAGGGTGATAAAAAAAATAAAAAGGGATCGTGGCAAGACATCCTCGAGGAAAAGAAAATATTTGAATGGAAAAAAAATCCTGCCTTACAAACAAAAGAAAAAAAAAATAGATATGTCCTACTCTAAAAGTAAACAAAACATTTAAGATGTGCTAGGTGAAATTGTTCCCCTACGAATTTCAACTAGAATCTTTTATTCTGTTTCACCGACAAAAAAATTTCCGACTCGCTGTTTTGGTAAACCCCTTGCCAAATCAGGATATTTTGCCATGAAGTCAATCATTGATTGATTGATTTTGGTTGAAATTTGTATGTTTTCCCCTAAATTAGGTAGAAATAATTAATGTTTTATGTATAAATCTTCTAAAACATACATTTTGAGTCTTCCGGATTCAATTTCACCAACACAAAACCGAACGAATTGAAAACGTCAATTTCTTTGCGTTTTTCGATTCCGACCGATTCTCAGCACACACCTAATTTGTTCGAATTCGAAGAAATCCGAAAATCATCACACCAAAACTGCGAAAACGTAACGGATTGGATTTCGACCGAAAATCATCACAGGGGTGAATATTCGGAAATTGAGAAGAACAAAGCCTCACGAGTTAATGGTCTAAAAACTACAGGAAAGTACATATTCACCACTGTGATTAATTCCGACCGGATTGAAAACTAATGGAAATCCAAGTGAAGAATTCGAAATTAACGCATCGTTTTGGCGCGAACTTCGGGTGCTAAGCTCTCGCGCTCTCTTTGAATGCTTCCAGAGTCTCTGGGTTGGTGTGATAGACCCGTGACATCAAAAAACCCAAAAAAAAGAGGTCTGGAGTTGTCACATCGGGCGATCTTGCTGGCCCGTGCCAATCGCCGAAACGAGATATTAACCCGAATCCTCCTGAACGTTAATTTTTCAAATTTTTAAATAAAAATGTAGGAGCACTTAGATAGATAAACTGTATCATTAGATTTTTAATAAAGGTCCTAATATCCTGAAAATGTCCTATTGCCATATGGCAACGCCAGGAGCGATAGGGTACAGGTCTGCATCCTTGTATAAAATCGGGATTTTCATATATTTTCTAAATAAAACAGAGAGAATTTATATTATCTTTTTGATATTTTATTGATTTCATGTCCAATTGATGATACAAGTTTGGTACGAGTGCGTAATTATAAATGTGCAGTATGATGAGGCTTGAAACATCTCAAGCAAAGACCTTTATCACACTTTGAGCAAGGAATTGGGACAAATTACTCTACATGGATCTGTAACTGTTTTGTCCAATGTAGCCACTGACAAGCAAAGTACCAATAAAAACGCAAAGCTTTGGAACGAAATATAAGTTCTTAGCTGTAGTATATAGGGAAAAGGACTTTACCACCAACCGTTAACAGTAATCTTCGGAAATTTTCTTTTCTTCATAAGTGGCATATACATATGTACTTCAGAACAATCGCAAATGTGCTGTAGCTAGTCATCATCTATAATTTTTTCGAGTTGCTCTTGTCGTTTCAAATTATGACAGTCCTCGTAATTGGGTTGTGGGAAAATCCGTATCATTGCGCAAGATTCAACTTCTGACCAAGTGGACTTAGTATTTTTATTGGATGCTGGTAGAATACAGCTGGAGGTAGATTGCTGAGCACGACGCAACTGGAAGGAAGGTTGCTCATGAGATACGCTAATAACTTTAGTTACAGCTAGTGAACCAGATAAATTCTAAGATGGATTATCCAAAATATCCCGTAAAACACTATATTCGAGAACATCATCGAAATTCTCTGCGGGCGCATCAATGTCTTCAATACGTTGTCCATTTCCAAACCCAATTTCACAACCCGATCTCAACTGCGCAAGGCAAACATTGTCTGGAATATCGCCTTGTTCATCAAGACAATTTTCATCATCTGAACATAGCTCTCCTCGAGATCTTCTTCTTGCAGCGTCAATTTTCTCGAAAACCATATGATTTTTAAAAAAAATGTCATGAAAAAACATCAATAATGTTAACCTGTACCCTATCGCTCCTGGCGTTGACATATGGACACGCTGGCAACAATTTAAGAAAAAAAAGTACCACAGAAATATTTTTTTCACACTGTCACTTAATTTACTCCTTGTACATCTAAAATACTAACAATTCTGCAATACAGTACTTACATATAATGTACACTGTAAATTATATTGATATAAATACTTTTTTGTTGTTTGACGTTTGAGTTTTTGACGTGTCTGGTTGAGTGAAAGATAGCTCTGTATATTTATATATTTTAAAAAGGAATCTGCATCCAATCGAACTATAATAAATATTTACGTCCAAGAACTAAGGTGGCAATTGCATTCTACAAAGATTGTTTTCAAGGTGAGACTGTTTATTGCTTGTTAAAATTAAAGTATTCGCTATGGTTGGTGGTGGAGTTCAAAGAAGCCCTGTCAAAGCAAGTAACAGCACTATGGAGAGGGATTTGGATACCGGTGCAAAGCTCAAACGCTTTCGTACAAATGATTCAATAACACCGATTACACCTTCTAAAACCAAAAATACTTCCAACCAAGGCAACGAAAGTGTCAATATGCCGGTGAATGATCTAAATGCGTTGATTGCAAATACGATGGCGTCGCTTCTGGATGAAAAACTTAAAAATTTACCTACCAAGGCAGATATTGAAGGAATTTCACATAAATTACAAACACTGCAAATTGAGAATGAGTCATTGCAAAAGCAACTGCAACAAGTTGAAGCAAGATGCTTCTCACTCGAACGACAGGTTGAGTTTATGGAAACAAAAATAAATGAAAGAAATATAGTAACTCATATCCCAGCAAACATCCTAGGGCACAATGAGAATCCAGCGGATAAGGCAAGGAATTTATGTTTGGAGTTATTACAGATGAATAACCCATCGTTAGTTTCATCAACACGAACACTGAACACCAAGAACAAAAGATTTTTAGATGTAACTGTCGAAATGCACAACAAAGATCACGTTGGACTTATTTTAACAGCAGCAACTAAAATTAAAAACACTGGGATATCATTGCATAGAGACTATCCAGCAGCAGCACGACAAAGAAGGAAACGATTACAGCAATTAAAGAAGGACATTGATAAGAAAAACATAAATATTAAATCACAAATCCACGGGCATAAGCTAAAAGTCGGTGAGCATGCGTTTTATTATGACAGCAGCATGAACTTGATGTGCGAGGACGGACAGAATGGAATGACACTACTGCAGCAAATAATTGGAGAAAATAATGAACCCAGTGCCTCTCAAACTACCTCTCATGTGGCTGCAGGGCTCCCACTTTATTTTTAATTGTAATGCCGTTTGCCATAATAGTAGTATAAATAAAAATTAAAAATTAAATGTTAGAATTTTGTCCTATAATGTTAGTGGTCTAAATAATAAGAATTTATTTACAGATTTTTATAAATATGTTAACCAATTTGAAATTATATTTTTATATGAAACATTCGTTACCGAAGAAAATCTGAGCAAGTTTGAAAAAGTATTCTTAAGCTATAAATTTGAATGGATACCTGCTTTCAAGACTCATATCCGTGGAAGGGCAAGTGGTGGCTGTTATTATGGCTTTAAGAAAGTGCTCGGATCCAAAGGCGTTCACTGTGTACTGCAGCGTGTAAACAATCATGTTTTTTTGGACTTGCAAATGGATAACGAAAGCTACAAAATATATCCAGTCTATTTAAATTGCAATCACTGGGAAAGAGACTTAAGGAATTTAAATGAATTGATGGCAAATTCAATAAACCCAAATACTATGGTTATAGGAGATCTAAACGCTAGAGTGGGGGAAGTAGACGGCACGAACAATACCTTAGCAGGTATAAACCGGCGATCTAAGGATACAATTATTAATTCGCGAGGGAACAAAATACTAGATGTATGTGATACATATGGATTGAGAATACTTAATGGAACAAGTACAGGTGACCCAAACGGTGAATATACCTTCGTAAGCGGGCAAGGAACTTCGGTGGTTGATTACTGCTTAATGGGAGGAAACTGGATTAAATGCGTTGTGGATTTTGAAGTTAGTAATATACCTTATTCTGACCACATGCCCATCATTGTGAATTTTGGGCATAAAGTCGAAGTAGCTGAAGAAAACCGTACACTTCTTCCTCTTCCCAAATTAAAGTGGTTAGAATCTAAAAGCGAAAGATATAGAACAAAGCTAAACTTGCAACTACTAGAGACTCAGGGCCCAATTACTTTTTTAAGGTTGGAAAATATTATTAAAGACGCCTACCCAACATTGAATAGTGCACACAGCATTCCAACTCAAGCTGTCCCATGGTTCGATAAAGATTGCAGTAAGGCAAGAAAACAGTCTTTTAAATGGCTTAAACTCTTTCGTGAAAATAATGCACCTTTTTTTAAGGCTCAATATTTAGAAGCTAATAAGAGATATAAAGATATCTGTAAGGAAAAAAAGAAAAAGCACTTTGAAAGAGAAGCGGAGAGGATGGCAACCTGCAGAGATTCAACTCAATTTTGGAAACTTGCGAAAAAGCTCAACGGCACAGTAGCAGTTATCAATCGAAGTTTAAGCCCAGAAGCTCTGCGTACATACTTTTGTAGCTTACTCAACCCCTTGAATTGTGGTGTAATATTTCAGTATGCGATTCCGGGACTGCAAAATGATACACTGGATGCTATTATAATGCAAGCAGAAATCAAAGAGGTGCTGAATGAACTTAGGGACGGTAAAGCTCCAGGTTCTGACTCAATAACAATCGAGTTTTATAAATACGGAACGGAGTTACTGGTGGACAAGCTCTTTCAAATGTTTAATGAAGTATTGGCGACAGGAGTTATTCCTGAAAGATTTACAGAAGCCCTAATTTTTCCTATACACAAAAAAGGAAGTTTAGCAAATCCAGAAAACTATCGAGGCATCTCGTTTTTGAATTCTTGTTGCAACATTTTTACAGCAGTGTTAATGAAACGACTGAATACATGGGTGAAACAAGAAAATCTTCTGAATGAGTACCAGGCTGGCTTTAGAGCAGGATACTCGACGGTGGACCAAGTGTTTGTGCTTAAAAGCATCGGGGAGACATTTCTGATGCAGAGCAAAAAGCTTTATATATTTTTTGTAGATTTTAGAGCAGCATTTGATTCGCTAGACCGAAATGCACTATTCTACAAACTGTATGCAAAGGGAATGTCTCTAAAGTTCGGAAGAGTTCTACAAAATTTGTATGCAGATACGCGAGCAGCAGTTTGGAATGGAGAAGAATTGTCTGAGTGGTTTGAGACAAAAGCGGGTGTTAGGCAGGGATGTGCCTTAAGCCCAACTCTTTTTTCGCTATTTCTAGATGATTTACTGGACGGACTGCCGGGAGGGGTGGAGTATGCTGGAATGTGTATCAAGGGTCTTATGTTTGCGGATGATGTGGTTTTGCTATCCAGTTCTTCAGAAGCCTTACAGTTAATGATAAATCGCCTTCATGACTACTGTAAACTCTGGAATCTAGTCGTTAATTTGGAAAAGTCAAAAATTATGATTTGCAAAAAAGGTGGAGGAAGACGTTGCAGAAATGAAAAGTGGCACTACAATGGTGTAGAACTAGACGTTGTGGGTGAATATAAGTACCTAGGTGTAATCCTAACAAAGAGCTTAACCTTGCAGAGACACCTACAGGAGAAATTGGCAAAGGCTAAATGCGCAATCAACGCAACTTGGAAAAGATGTTTTGCTAATCAGTTTATTTCCCACAGCAGCAAGTATAAAGTTTTTGAAGCAGTAGCAGAATCAGTTTTGTTTTATGCTGCACAAGGATGGGGATATAAGAAATACGAAGAGGTAGAGAAACTGCAGAGGTTTTATATTAAGCGCATTTTTCGAGTTCCTTACAATGCACCAAACTATTTGTTACTGATCGAAACTGGTCTTTCCCCCTTATTCATCAAAACACTAAAACTGCAGGTCAACTATATATTAAAAGTGATGAATATGCCATCTACTCGACTGCCAAAAATAGCAGCTCTAAAAACTGTTACCAATAAATCAAGCTGGTACGCAGAGTGGCTGGATCTGGCAAATCAATGTGGTATGGAAATCGATTTGAGTATCGAAAATGTGGCGAATTGGAAAGCAGTCTTATATGGGCTGATTGAAAAGCTAGATGAACTTTATGCAGCAAGATACAGGGAGATAGCTGAATCGTCAATTTATAAATCTATTTACAGTCGTTTAAATCACAATCTATCAGAGAAAAATTATTTCCATGATAAAAACAGTGTACAGGAAATATCAATGATGATAAGGCTACGTGGGGAACTTGTGAATCTAAACTACATACCTCACAGAGAGGATCTGCCATGCGTCTGTGAATTATGTAACTTGAGAGAACGTGAAGATGTCCTACACTTTATAGGAAATTGTCCGATACTCCAGGAAATAAGAATGCATGTATTTGGGAAAAATTATCTTACAGAGGATGAAACCTTAAAAGTATTAAATGAACTCGATGTGTCCAGTCTATTTAGATTTTCAAAATCCGCTTTAGCGTATAGAGAAAGAATTTTGAGTGGGAACTTTTAAATTA
This sequence comes from Brachyopa scutellaris, assembly GCA_949775065.1. Classification (NCBI taxonomy): domain Eukaryota; kingdom Metazoa; phylum Arthropoda; class Insecta; order Diptera; family Syrphidae; genus Brachyopa; species Brachyopa scutellaris. The sequence goes on along the minus strand of OX459114.1, from coordinate 79,218,765 downwards.
TATTTCCGCTTACAGTTTAAAATATAAACAATAGCCTATCTTTTTCAACCATTAGGTTATTCATAACTGAATTATAATGTCAATCTGGCAGACGGCAAAGCCAAGCTCTTTTGTTTTTGTAAACTTTTATGAGAAAACAATACTGTTTTAATAAAAACTAAACTAAACTAAACTAACTAACTAACTACTTTTTTGTTGTGCTCCATTATACAATTTTTTTAACTTTGTTATTTTCGATCGAATTTGAGACGCTCTCAATATGAAAATCCAAGCACACTAATAAAACTGACTTCCCAATATGCAACGCAGATGCCCTAAGATGTGAATAAATGCGAATATGCACACATGTGTGTATTGGTTTCCGTTAGAGAGGTGCGAAAAGGCATGAATGTTTTTGGTTGCCATATGGCAACGCCAGGAGGATTCGGGTTAAGTGACCCACAAACGTACCCTTCAAAATGTCTATTGTCGAGCGAGCTGTGTGTGCGGTTGCACCGTCCTGTTGGAACCACATGTCCGAAATGCGCTGCAGCGACGAACGTGTAATGGCACATTGTGTGGCACGTCGTCGCCTGGTCGAAGTTGATGGCTCATCCACGACATTTTCAGCCACAGCGCCGATAATCCTGTCGGAATAAACAATATCAGGCCCTCCGACCAGTTGGCGTAGGACGGTCGGGAAATCTGTGCCGAAATTCACGTTGAGACAAACTCATTGACGAATTATTACCTTGTGCGAAACGATCAGTCTGTGGACACTGAAAAGACTCCATCACTTGAATGCTGATGAAGCTGAACATGAATATTTCTGACACCGAGAGTTCGGCAAAAGACGTTGAAAATTTAATTTTCAAACCATTTTCCCTTTCCCAGCCCACGAGTGATGGTGACGTAGATTGCATTGATCCAGCAGAGCCGACGAGAAATATCGTATACACTGGATCCGAAGCCGATATTGTTTTATCGTTTTGTGAGCTTCGAAATTGTACCGTAAAAGTTATGCCCTGTAAGTTTTGTTATTTAGATTTAACAGTTCTTTAAGTGTTCTTTTAACAGATGGCAAGGATAACTGGGGTGGCGTCTTCGAAAATGGTTCATCAAATGGTATGATCGGTTCCGTTTTTCGTAGAGAGGCTGAATTCGGTATTGGATGTTATTACAACTGGTATAATGACATTTTCGAGACATCGTTTGCGATTGCCAAATCAGCAGTGACAATTTTAGCACCAGCACCATCGTAAGATTGGGTTTAACATTTATAGTCTCTAAGCCTGCACGTATACAGTATGTCCCTTTTTTGTAGACGCTATCCAGCCTACATGACTAACATTCTGCCATTTAGCAAACTAATTTGGACTCTCATTGGGCTATCGATTATTGTCAGTTCGATGGTCATGCATGGGATTAAGTTCTTCTCGTTTCGAATGAAGTATCGCAATAAGCGTAGGAAGCCTCAATTCAAGCATACCTCTTCGTATCTGCTGACGCTGCTCGAAATACTGGCCATCTTTTTTCAACAATCATTCTCTCAGTCGAAGTTGGTTGTGTACGTTAACAATTTCAATGTTCCATTTACCTTTATTCTTATGTCAGATTGGATCGTTTTGCTGCACGGTTCTTTTTGAGTGTATTGCTATTGGCTGGAATTACTCTGGAGAACACCTACAGTGGTCAACTTAAGTCCTTGCTAACGATTCCACTGTTTACGGATCCCGTAGATAGCATTTCGAAGTTTGCTTCAACCAATTGGAAGTGGGGCGCACCGGCTCCAGCATGGGTACTTACCATTGCAGAGTCGGATATCACTTATGAGCAGATTATGATAAATAATTTTGAGACTCGTGGCTACGAAGAGCTGAGGAATGCCACTTATCAGGGAAACTATGGATTGGCTGTAGAGCGCTTGCATGGAGGCTCCTATAGCTTTGGCGACTACATAAGAGTTGGCACTCTGAATCAAATGATTGTGAGTTCATTGGATGTAATGTGTGCGATAGTTATATTTTTCTTTGAAGCTCTCTAAGGATGATCTATACTACGATTGGACACGAGGTTTTTCTATTCGCGGTTGGCCACTTATGGAAGGATTCAATACACATATTCTGTGGTGCCTGGAACATGGACTTTATAACTTTTGGGAGAGGAAGGTTTGTTAAATCTTTTATATTCTTTAGGAATTTAGAAAATTTCGACATCAATATTCTGTTCTATCCTGTTTATTCAGCATGTCGCCAAATTTTTGGATAAAAAGGCCCAACAAACATTCTCAAACCTAGCATCAGGACATTTGCAGAAATTTCCACCAATAACATTATCAATTGCGAACATTTCGGGACCACTGTTTGCGCTCGCCTTTGGATATACATTCGCGTTCCTGGTATTTATCTTCGAAATATTTTCCCATCGAATAAGCAATTTAACTTTGTTTAAAAATAATCGAAATTAATTGCATTGTAAGAGTTAAATTTTAAATTACTGCAATGGAAAATAAAATTTATTTAAATATTAGTTTGTTTTTGAATTGTTTTTTTTTTTTCAATTAAACAAATATAAAAACAAAATAATAAAATAAAGATAAAGTAATTTTTTTTTGTTTCTGAGTATGGGGAAGTCGAATGGTAGGAATCTTTGTCCTCGGTGACTTTAATTTTCCTAACTTGTTATGGAAACTCTCTGATGACGAGACCTACTATGTTGCTATACGTCCTTTTCGTCAACTGTTTCTCTAATTTTGGCCTCAAACAGCTAAGCGGTCTTTCCAACAACTTAAGACGTCAACGTGACCTTATCTTTTCATCAGACCCTGATAACTGCATCGTATTAGAGAGTAACCATCTTCTTTCTGGTTTAGACCGCTACCACCCCCCTCTGTCCCTTACTTTCTCCTATATCAACGACAATAAAACTCTGAGAACTCCCACAGCTTCAACTTCCGGAAAACGGATTTTGTGAAACTAAACACCCTTTTATGTAACTCTAATTTAAATTTTAACGCACAGACAAGTATTGAGAGCACTGTCCAAATATTATACTACAAAGTTTTCAACTGACTTACACAATCCGTCTCTTTCCCTCCTCCTCTCCACGATGATTTACCAAAGTGAGACGCTCGCTTCGTAATAGAGGAAATAAGCTCTGACGAATACATACATACAGTAGAATCCGCTTAAGACGCTCTTCAAGGGACCGACAGAAAATAGCGTCTTATGCGGGATAGCGTCTTAAGCGGAATAGCGTCTTAAGCGGGAAAAACTAAAAAATTACATCCAGTTCAAAAAAGGGCTATTTTATAAAAACAGTTAGAGTATACATACAATACATACATGTATTATGCTAGCTTTCCTTTCATCCCTTGTACTAACCTATGTACGCAATCAAATTGTAATGCACTGACACCACCTGTATGTGCGTAAAACGCACACAAGAAATGAAACAAAACTGACAAAAGTAACGACCACAAAAACGACACGCTTCATATGGTTTGTTTGCGAAAAACAAAAAAATCCCTATAAGAACGGCGGTGGCCGTCGGTGCCGCCGCCGTATATCTCACCCAATGCACCGAATGGTTTTTCTGGAAAAAACATTCAAAAACTAGAAAATACAAATTTTACGAAGTGATCGTTTAGCTGTGTGAGCGTATTAAGCGGGAAATAGAGCGTATTAACCGGATTTTTTTTTTCATACGAATTCTTATCAAAATTAAGGGACCGGAGAAAAGGAGCGTTAAAAGCGGGATAGCGTCTTAAGCGTGAGCGTCTTAAGCGGATTCTACTGTATATCTTACTTCCCGGTTTGACTCCGACTATATTAACCAACTTAACGCATATATACATTTTCTCCGAACTCTGCAACTCTCTATATCACGATTACCTATTGTGTATGGAAACCAACCTCATCCCTAATCCAAAGCGTTTTTTTCGCTTTATTATTATCAAAAAAAATCTGACAACTATCCATCCACTCTGAAACTATCTGACTCTTCATCGAACAATCCTTAAATAATTGCTAGTCTTTTTGTTCTTTTCTTTAGCCAATCGTTTACCAACCATGTCTCAGTACCCGCTTCCTTTTACTTTTCTCACATGAGAAACTACCTTCAAACTTCTCTAGCATCATTTGATATACGCGTTGAATACGCTGTAGAAAAAATAAGTTAACTTCAGGGCGACTACTCTGCTGGACCCGATGGTCGGCCTTCCATTATTTTAAAAAAAATGCATCAGACATTTGGCAAACCCCTCACGACACTTTTCCAACTTTCTATCTCCTATGGTGTCTTTTTAATGCTGCGGAAGACTGCTTATATTATCCCCCGTACACAAAAAATGTCTAACTACCGTCCCATAGCCAAACTCTCCTGTATACCCAAACTCTTCGAAAGTATTATTTACGATACAATATCCTTCCACTGCAAGTCAATCATCTCTCCTTATCAGCACGGTTTTCTTAATTAAAGGTAGATCAACCACATCAAATTTAAAAATTAATTCGTATCGTCAACTCTGTGCGCATTGGAAGATGGCCACGAAGTCGAAGTAATTGCCACTGATTTCAGTAAAGCTTTCGATAAAATCTCTCACTCTATAGTTATTTTTAAACTTAAAGCTCTTGGCTTTCAACCGGGATTTATTGCGTGGATGAAATGATACCTCGAAGCGCGGCAATATGTTGTGCTTTTTAGATCCCCTGTATCAGATCCCTTTCCAGCCGCCTCCGGAGGTCCCCAAGGTAGCCACCTGGGCCCACTTATCTTTATGCATCATCAAAAACTCATCTATTTCCATCTACGCTGACGACATGAAAATCTTCAGACGTATATCACAGACTGGACTCCACTCCAAGACGACCTGAACAACTTTGCATCTTGGTGCCGAAAAACTTTCCTTGAGCTCAATGTTAGCAAATGTCAAACTATAACTTACTCCCGTAAACATCCTCCAACAATTAATCATTCATATTTCATTAGAGACGAACTTGCCTCCCCCCCCCCCCCCCCCAACCCCTTCCAACCCTTTGCACAAATGCGCCATTTGGGTGTTCTATGTGACAAAGAACCTAATTTTCGTTGTCATATCGACCAAATTATTAGCAGAGCCAACTATATGCTTTTTTTTATAATCTACACACGCTAAAGAGGATATGAATACCCTTATAATGTTTACACACAGTGCGAGCACATGAAGGACAAGAACGAGAGACAGACAGATCGACGTAGTGATAGGAAACTCAGATGCTAGGTTTCAACTAACTCCATGGGTGGTGTCCAGCATAACTGGAGAGTTGTGTATTATTGAAAGTTATGCCATCGCTTATGATTCACAGAAGTTTTTTCAGATGTTTCCTATTATTGGTTTGTGCGATCAATTTCTGCAGCTATACTGTATGGCTTGGCTTCATAAAACGGTGGTCCAAGGAATTCTACAACCCCTATGTCACGAAAACTCTCTAAGTGACTTTCGTTAGGCCTATTCTCGAATATGCTAGCCAAGTATGGTCTCCCCACCACGTCACCCATTCATCCAGAATTGAAGCGATTCAACGCACATTCATTCATTTTGCTCTACGAGGCCTTCAATGGAACGATAGCTATAGCCCAACCCATTATGAGAATCATTTAAAACTGATTAATATGCAACCTCTCGAAAAACGTCGTCTCGTAGCACACACCCTTCATCCACCAGCTACTAGCCGGTGACATCGACTGCCCCACGCCCCCCCACACAAACCCACGTAACCTCAGGTCTTTTCCATTTTTCCGCGTTCAACTCTACCGTACCAATTATGGGTATATCGAGCCTATGTCTAGAATGCTCCGCTCGGTGAATCGTATGCAAAGATCATTTGATTTTCAATGCAGCAGGTTTGCACTGAGAAACACCCTCTTCTCAGCCTAATTCCCCTCCCTTTCTTAGAAGTTAAGTATTCTCTTAGTATTTAATTGTTATTGCGGCACTCCTTGATTTAGAAGGGACCTTCAATAATATCACAGGATGCGCAATCAAACGCGCTCTAGATAAGGTGGAAGTAGAACTAGCCATTTTATTTAAGTGGATATGCAATATACTAGTCTCCAGGAACATAAACTCCACCCTGGGACATAGTTCGATAGGGAAATTCGTCACCGGGGGAACTCCGCAGCTATGGGTTCTGGTCTTAAATAACATCCTCTCTAAGCTACGCTCCAAGGGAATTAATGTCACTCCTTATGCAGATGACGTGGTTATCATAGTTAAAGGCATATTCCTTAATACACTAAGCAAATTAATGGAGGTGGCCTAAGCCACCACAGGTTAATGGGAAAACAGGTGTGGACTGAACGTCAATCCTCAAAAAACGGAACTGGTTCTCTTCTGAAGAAAACACAAGATACCGCCTTTCAGTCTCCCGAAAATAAACGGGGTTGAACTAACGCTCTCAGAGCATGCGAAATATCTTGGTATTGCCAAACTGGAACTTGGTCATACAAGAAAGAATTAGAAAAGTTTTAACGCACTCTTCATTTGCAAAAGAGCAGCGGCTGAAACATACGCACGGCTTTAAACCGGCAATTATGCACTGGCTATACATCATGATAGTCAGGCCCATACTCACGTGCGTGGCACTAGTCTGGTGGAAGGCTGCAAACAAGAAAAAGACACTGGTAAAATAAGCGGCAGTACAGAGAACAGCTGGTGTTGCCATCACAGGTGTCCTTCGCTCGACACCCAGCCAGGGCGGCACTAGATATGTTCCTCTAACTGCTACCTCTCGATCTGCATTTGAGGCAACTGGCGAGTAATAGTACACTAAGACTCACTAACCTAGGTTTTTTAAGAAATAGCGGCAAAGGACACTGTACCTACTATTCTTACAGAACAGCAAATGGATAGTCCAATAAGAACGGATGATACCCTCCTCACACTAGCTTTTAACACACACCGTGCAGAACCTTGTACCCTGTGCGTGAGGAGTGGACAAACAACACAGTAACTCGGCATATAGGCACTGCAGTCTTCACCAGCGGCACAGGGTCTGGTATCTTCTGTGTGGAACCAGATCTAAAGGTGTCCTTAAGACTCCTGGATATCTGCAGCGTATTTCAGGCAGAAGTTCTAGCCATACTTAGAGCTACATGAAACGAATATCCGGAAAGGATATTGATATTTACATCGAGAGCCAGGCTACACTCAAGGCGCTAGAATTGTGCACTATCAAATCGGAGCTGGTCAGGAGCTACCGCACAATACTCAGGACATTATGCACGTAGAACCGGGTAAGACTATGTTGGGTGCCTGGTCACTCCAGGATAGAAGTTTGCTGACAAGGAAAGAAGGAGAACTGCCACTTTGTTGCATTAAATCAAAGCTTAAGGATATAATTACGAAAAGGGCTAACCATAGATGGTCTAACATTGTAGGACACAGGGTTTCCAAGGCTCTTTGGCCAGCGCTGAACCGTAAAATCTTTGGACTTAGCAGGGTACAAATGAGTATAGTTATAGGAATATTATTCGCGCATTGCCTTCTGGGCAAACGCGCCAAGAGGCTCGGACTCAGACGAAACGGATGTTTGCAGATATTGTAATGATCTAGGTGTAGCAGAGGATATCACACATATTCTATGCGAATGTCGTAGTCGCTCCTACTTCTTTAGTAGGTTGGCCGAATCAACCATAGACTCGCTCAAAAATTCTGCAGGGTAATAAAATGCTTAGTGGAAATAGTGGCGGTTTAGGTGCCATCCTTGGATGGAATCTTAAAGGATCGCGATGGTCCCACTCTGGTTCCTGGCCTCTCAACCTCTATCAACCTAACCTAATCTAACCTACACCCAAATCTAAAAAAAAAATCCAAATTTAGGTGACCTTAAAAATTACCCAACTTTGACTGGCTCTACAAGCAAAACTATTGATTCAGAAGAAATAATTTTTTAGACCCACCGGAAAATTGAATTTTGCCAAAAGAAGCAATGGTGCGCCGTTGGACTTCCTTTTTATGGAGTTACGTGACGTCCAGTATTTGCTTCGACTGTCTTTTCTTTGCGGCTTTTCTTTGTATTGAGTGCGCGAGTAAGTTTTGGAGAGCTCATAGCACTGTTCCCTTCATAGTGAGATGTCAAAAAGTGCCAAAAAGTCTACTTGTACTTTTTTTTATTGAAATAACAACACTGATCTTTTTTTTTGTATTATCCACAGTAATTAAATTAATTCGTTTAACACAATTTTTATTCTAAAACTCCACTATATAGCATAGTTGGAAGTACTCGTTCAACTTCTTTCAGGTACGCTGGATTATCATAAATTCTTTTACGTAAAACGTTTGCGTCTGAATCTTTTCTCAAACGTGCATACACTACTGGCAGGGTGGAAGCGAGGTGAAGGACTTCTGCAAATATTTTATTTTATTTTATTTAAGAGGTCATGTAGTCTGCAAAATCTCTATAATTACCTATATGTCTGTGCTTGATTAGTTCGATGAAGAAATCCGCGATTTTCGGAAACTCTCCCTGGAATTTCAATTTCTTAAGAGTGTCAATAAAATTGGAACAGTAATAGTGAATTAATTCATCCCGATGATCTCGACGCAAATCCTCATTCATTGTGCCATAAATGGTGCAAAATAAATCCACAACGGCGGGTCCATAGAAGCAGAGTTGAAAATCAAGCTTTAATTGAAATGAAATTAATTGAGTTTTCTAATAGTCTTTAAGAACCTTACCAACATGACATCTTCAAGTTCACCTTTACCGTTTCGCTTGAACATCATATTTCTGGCATGAAAATCTGCATGACAAAGAACGAAAATACCCTTAGCCGCCGGGTGTCTGTATGCGTCGGCGGACTTTACGCATCGTTTCAGCAGGTCCTTCTGTATTGATTTCAACTTGGGAATATAAATTTTAAACTCATCAATTGTTTCAAGTTTCTCTATGAGAAGTTTAATACCGTGGAGGAAGCTCAGCTCATCAGTGTTGTTGCGGTTATTCAATGGACCTTCTCGGTAATCTGTCACCGATTTATCGCCCTGAAATTATATTTACAAAAAAATTGAATGAGAGGTTTAATTTTAAATAAGATTGGGTATTTGTTTTAATCGATAGTGTACGATGCTTCGTCAAATATCGACCAAGGTGCGTGAACCTTGACAACTATTGATACTTCTGGTGCATAAACCAGAATATCAATGACTCAGCAATCGTTATTGTGGCCAACGATGAAACGATAGTACTGTTGGCGAGTCCTTACCACTCGCAACTACCGTTGCTCACTAGGATCTATCGAGCAAGTATTGCTCTAGGCTATGTCCCTCTATCTTGGAGGAGGGCCAAGGCTGTCTTCATCCCCAAGCCGGGTAAACCGGCCTATGATCTTCCAAAAAGCTTCAGGACTATCATCCTTTCTTCCTTCCTTCTGAAGGATCTTGAAAAATTGATTGACGTGCAGCTTAAGATAGGAACGCCAATCCATGATAGCCAGCATGCCTATCAAAGAGGCAAGTCGACGGAGACAGCATTGGTGGAGCTGACAGGCAGAGTGCAACGCGCTCTCGACCGAAAGCACTATAGCCTCGCTGTAGTCCTCGATATAGAGGGAGCTTTTGATAATCCCACCTTTGAAATGATTGAGTCCGCACTAAGATCAAAAGAAATCGACCCGACACTTATTGGTTGGATTCTAGCGATGCTTAAGAGCAGATCAACAACAGCTTCATTAGGTAGCTACTCCAAGACAGTGCAAGCTGTAAAAGGCTTTGCGCAAGGTGGAGTCCTGTCGACCACATTGTGGAACCTCTTAGTTGACTCCTTACTGAGAAGACTTAACGAGGGAGGATACCCAACAATTGGATTCGCTGATGATGAATGCATCATCGTCAGTGGTAGCAATTTACCAGCACTCTGTGAGCGGATGCAATCCGCTCTTAGCATTGTTGCAGCATGGTGTCGTGAGCAGTCATTATCGGTCAATCCCTCCAAGACCGAGATGATGCTGTTCACAAACAAAAGGAAGTTGCCACCTATAAGATGGCCTACGTTCCTAGGCACCCAGCTTAAACCTTCTAGTACGGTGAAATACTTGGGTATCCTGTTGGACCCAAAACTAACCTTCCTATACCACTTGGTTGCAAGAACAACTAAGGCCATGCCGTAGAATGTTCAATAGATCATGGGGGCTAGGTCTATTGGATTTATACGAGTATAGTCAGACCATATATGGCTCGATAGCTCGGTGGTACAAAGCGAAGCCTCTCAAACGTTGCCTTGATAAACCTAGCGTACATCAGCATTACCGGGGCCATGAGAGGTACACCCACCGCCGCCATTGAGATCCTTCTTGCCTTGCCTCCACTGCATATCTTCATTGAAAACGAAGCTAGAATAGCAGTATACGTATACCGCATAGGTGTGCTTCTTGGAAGGCGAGTTACCTTCGGTGAGGGTAGTAGAGGTAGCAGGGTGGGCGAGCTCCTCGATTCAGTACCAGGAGCCTTGGGGGGAGCTCTGGACACCACGTGCTCCAAATACAATTTCGGGCGAAGGTTCCAATGTCTCCTTCCAGATCGCTCTGAATGGAACAGCGGAGGTTGGTCTGGTTTCCCATCAGGAAGTATAGTCTTCTACACGGACGGGTCCTTAATGGATGAGCTCTCCGGAGCAGGTATCTACTCAGAAGAATGCTGCGTTGAGCAATCTATTCCACTGGGTAGATTTACAACTGTCTTTCAGGCAGAGGTGTATGCTATCGCTAGTACAGCGCACATTGCACTTAACAAGAGATGGAAAGGCAAGTCCATCTACATCTGCTCTGATAGCCAAGCAGCTATTAAAGCCTGTTCAGCAGCGTTGATCAACTCAAAAATTGTTGAGGAAGCTGTCAATAAACTGAACCAGCTTGGGCGATGTAATAAGATCACATTGGTCTGGGTCCCGGGACATTCTGACATCCCGGGAAACGATAAAGCTGATGCTCTGGCTAGAGCTGGATCAGCGACCCCCTTTATTGGCCCTCAGCCTGTTATTGGCTGCAGTTCAGCCTATGCTAAAAACAAGCTTCTTGAACTGCTGCGACTACAGCACTATAACCATTGGCACGAGCTTAGGTCATGCCGACAGGCAAAAATGTTAGTAGACGCGCCCAGGGCAAACAGAACTAAGTTTCTGTTACACCTTCGTAGAAATGACCTCAAAATCCTCACAGGACTGGTCACTGGGTTCACTCTCTTAAACGAGCACCTGAACAGAATTGGAATTAGAAGCTCGGGCCTTTGCGAGATGTGCCTTGAAGAAGACAAGACAGCTGAGCACTTCATCAGCGAGTGCCCGGCCTTTGCTCGAATTAGAAAGGCCACTCTAGGCAACTACGTCCTACGGGACGTTGATCTACTGGAGCTCAATCTTGCCCTATTGCTTCGCTTTACAAAAGCGACGGGCAGATTTAGATCGACGTACAGCTCAGCAACAAATCGCTAATTCAGCGAATGGGGTGGTACTTCACCAAAGTGCAATGGGCCTACAGGTCTACGTGCTTGTTGTCTCTATGAGATAACCCCCTTCCAAATACAATACAATACAATACTGGTTGGGGGACCTGGAATATCTGTCTGGTGTTTCTTGAATTAGTCCTTACCGCTGGTGGGGGAAACTAATCTGGATACTTGCGAAAAGAAATACACCATTCGATAGCTGAGTTGTGAATCGATAATGAGTTTTAGTTCTATACTTCCTTATATACTAACAATGTACCTATTCTATCTTATTTTAAGTGTGTCTTAATTGCTTATTTGAGTGTGTGACGAAATCACACTCGGGTAGTGCACTCTCCGCGTAGTCAGCATAATTCGACAGGTGAGGTACAATGTATACCTCATTGCTTGACCCGATTATTGTTGTAACGAAATTACTGCTGAGTCAGCGAGACACGGTGCCGGCGGTGAATGTACTGCTGGTCGTGAACTGCCGACACAGCTTCCCATACGTACATATGTATGTGTATTAATTGCTATGCGGAGAGTTCAATGCCTGACTTGCGATTATAGTGACATACTTTGGTGTGATATAATAACTTAAATAACTTACACTAGATCAGGACTGAACAGATAGAAAAAGGGTCGCTATTAAGTAATAAAAATATCAGATCGGTAGTCATCCGGTCATATAGAATCCAGAACGTTGTTTTTGAACAACTGCACTTGGTTCAACGGTCTACGCAGCCAAAACAATTATATAGTCAGTACTACCTCGCTACTTCGAGCACCCGGTAATTTGAACGCTCCACTAATTCGAACACCTATTTTTTTTACATAAGGTATCTTGTAATTCAAACACTTGTCAAAATTGGTACTCGATTGGTACTCGAATATTTCCCGACGTTTCTATGCTGAGTGCTCTTACAGTTACCGAGTAAGAACTCTTTTCCTAGAAATATTAGGGGAAAACCTTTTTACGGTCAAGACGTGTAGACTCCAGTATAACAAACAATTTTATTAATTAACTACCTGTACCCGTGCTCGGCTTGCTTCGCATTCGCAGTCTAAAGGATTTCTCATGCATACAAAATATGAAATATCAGTGGGAGCGACATTAAAGTATGTATTTGTGCAAGTCCAGAAAATTTTGTAATAAATTTTTTTGATTATGTAATTACATTTTATCAATGTCGTTTCAATGTGTTTCAGCCCCTAAGTGCAGATTCCATAGTTCTAAAAAAAAACATGCTATAAAATGTTATAAAACATCATCTACTATAAATAATTCATAATCATAATAATTGCTATATTTTATTATGGAAATATTTGTTTGCAAAGATTGAGGTGGCGTTGCCTTGTGCATAAACAAATACATTTTTAATTTCGCTGACATAGGAAAGAGACACGTATACTTGACCGTGTGAGAAGCAGCTGGTGGTGAGGTCCACGCCCGCCGTACACAGTGTTTGTCCCTGCGCCTTATTTATCGTTACGTTGATGGGAAAGTGTACACGCTTCAACTGGAACGGCAAAATGTTAGGCATGATCGGAATTCGAGGGTTTATCGCCGGCACCGCAGCCCGTCAACACTTTCGCTTCCACCAGATTTTGTTGCAGACTTGTAACCCTAAATCGGGTGCCGTTACATAACTAAGGTGGGCTCACCTATTATTCTTCACGTAAAACTCGCTTTATCAGTATTTCGGGGAATGTTGCAAACTGGGCTTTTAATGGTGTCTAATTGTATGGCTATTTCACTGCAAGAATTTTTTACCAATAACGACCGGGTAGTAACGTAACAACTATCGTAACTGCTGATGATGCCACAACCAAGGGCAATATTACCTTGGCTTCGTACTCATGAACAATAAAATGCTTCCTAGCTGATTTCCATATAGCAAATACATATACATATTACATTCATACATATCGCACTAATAATACAATACTGTTGTAACTCATGATTTGTAAAATTTCAGATATCATCATATTCAAACGCAAAATTCACTTCACTACTCGTCAATAAGCTGTCTTTAAAATAATGCAAGAAACAAAATATTTATTAATAATCCTAATAAGTTTTTAATTTGTTTTACAATCTATAACAGGAAGTAAATCCCTACTCAGTTTTTCGATGATTCAGAAAGAAGTCATATTTTGAGTTCCGACAGTATTGCATTATTAGTGCGATATATGAAGCAAAATTAACTCTTAAAACAACAGGAGTTAATTTTGGGTAGAACATTAGTTTTTGGTATTTTTTTTTTTTTAATTTGTTAATGATATTCAATTCATATTCAATGATATGCAATTCACTGCTCTAGAAAATTCTCTTTTTTTTGACACCTCATCTGTTAAGATTGGCTGAGTGTGAGAACCGTAAATGGTGATAATGATTGTAGCACATTGAAGTACAAAGCATACTCACACATACACTATTGCAACGATACCCACTGCTGCACGGCTGCTGGCAGTGGTCTCCACTGAAAGCTTTGAATAATTGTTTTGAACATTGCTCAGCTTCAGGACAGCGCAGAAGGATGAGTTATACATCAAGTGAATCAGGGGAAAATTTACTAAATTCACCTATTTTTTTGTTTTTCGATCCGATAAGCCATCATTGAGTTACGGCTGAATAATTATTATTTACCTTTCATATATGCAGTTTTTTCAATATTTTCTTAAAACCATGCCATTTTCCGGGATAAAAAGTATAAATGATATGGTCCAAGAACAACAGCAATCACTATGTCAATGTTTCATCAAAATCCGTCCTGTAGTTCTAGCGTGATGCGCGAACAAACAGATAGATAGATAGATAAAGATAGATAAAAAAAAAACTTTAATTTTTCAGATACATTTTCATCTTTCCTTTTTGAAGAATGGCCAGTGGCCTATTCGACAAAAGCACTCTGCAAAATTTACAATGTGCAGAGTCCGACCTCTGACCGTTCCACAAATATTTTAGGAGTGGGAGTGCAGAGTGATTTTTTTTTAATTTGCGTGAGTAATGTTGTGGGAAATTATCGTTTTAGACAATGGTTAACAAAATGGCCTTCTGGTTTACAAAACGATTGGTTTTCTTGAAAAAAGATAACACACAAATTCGACTGGCAAAAAGTGGACGGTTTTGCAAGTAGGTACCTAATTAAAGAAAAAAAACTATGCGACTGTAACCAACAGTTCCGAACTATGTGTAAACATGACGCTGATGGGGTGGCGTAATGATGAATGACGCTTTGTTATTGTATTAGGGTCTAGTCGTCGGCCACCTAACTTTTAATTTCACTTTGCTCTTCATCAGTTACTAAAGCATTTGATGAAAAACGTTTAAACAAAATTTCATTGAATGTCAAAACAAGTTATAATCGATAAAAAAAAAGGAATTTTTAACTAAACCCTCACTGTTTTCTAGGGTCAGCCGCCAAATTTCAATGGTCGGCCAAGCGCCCGCTCTTGCGGTTACGTCGCCCCTGACAAAAAGACAAATTGGCGCCCCTTAAGCATATTTTTTGAATAAAGGTAGTAAGCATAGTTACAGTTTCAATAAAAATCAAGTCATTTAATGTAAATTTTAATTACGGGACTAGCGGTTAGCGGATATCCGGCGTGCGTTGCTACGCTTTATTTCACAGTGATTTTTTTCACTGTTCTTATGCCGATACAATGCTGCATGCGTTGTCTATAATGAACGTGGTTATTACTCGAAACTTCTTACACGAATAAGAATGAAGCAGCTCTACTTATCTAGTTTTGTTAAGAAATAAGAATCGCCAAAAATGACAAACCTTGTATAGAAACACGCTAAATAACAAATACAGTAGAACCTCGATTATACGTGTTCCGATAATCCATATTTCTTGCTTATCCGTGTGTAGGCATTTCGCTAATCCCTTGATTGCTACTCAATTATCCGGGTCGAGTTGTTTGTTTTTGAATGTTGTTTTACTATAATATATGTTATTTATGTAAATTTGAGAGAAATGTAATATTGTAGTTTTTATTGTAAGCAAAACATTGTATTTCCGCATATTTGGAGATATGTAGGCAGGACTGCCGAAGTGTGTACTAAGGGAGTATTCGTACTACCCTCTCAAACACTCCCGTACTCCTTTCGTCGTGATTGTACTCCCTATTGAATATTTCGAACTTTTAAAAACAAATTGTAATTTGAGTACCTTTTCTTCAGTGAATAGCACTTTGTTAAAATACTAGCTCGATAACTTTTAATGTTTAGTATGTTTGCACCTTAATTTCACTGAATGAATTCATTTTCCAACTCGAGTGTTTTTTTTAATAGCTTATATTTATAAATATTTATATTTTATTGATGGAATGTATGTAAATGGTCTTAAACATTATGTACGGAATATGATGTTGGGCATGTAGCTCGCTCTGGCCATGGTGCAAAGGTGGACTCTTTTCAGCACATTTTTCATAACAATTTCGCAGACGTCTGGTGTTATTTAAGGCAATTTTATTTCGAATTTTGGTTATGAGCATCAGTGTTTCTTCAAGTACCACCATATGAAGAACTCGGGAGAGATCAAATCAGGGGATCGTGGGAGCCACTCGATATCACCATTTTTTGACGGGAAAATGTTTTCATAAAATTTGGATCGTAGAAGAAGCTGTGTGTAATATAGCACTGTCTTGCGGAAACCACATGCTGTGTGAGCCTTTTTTAACCAATTCAGGCACAAGACAATTTTCAACACGTCCCGATAGTGGTCAGGAGTAACTGTTTTAGCATTGCTCAAGCATCCTTGAAGAAATATGACCCAATGATGCCGCTGCGCCGGCCCGAATGGCGCACCATGCAGTTACTCTACGAGGGTGAAGTGGTCTTTGGTGTATCAATTGACGGTTTTCGGCGCCTCAATAGCGGCTATTCTGCTTATTAATAAAGCCGGCCAAGTCGAAATATACTTCGTCACTCATAATGATTGTTACCAAAATTGGTGGTTGTCTATACTGAGCTGTAAAACTCAGCTGCTCCATAACAAAATTTGTTATCGACTTCTCTCTACGACTGTCAAATGCCAACTGAAAAATGTTATCCAATCCGAAATGGGGGCCAAACAAAATCGACCGGGAACATAATGAGCACCCTTTACCTAGTTCCATCAGCCAATAAAAAACATTCTTGAGGCTACATTCAAAATAAAATAGTTACCTTTTAGAGTTTTAACAGGCTAATACTAGATATTAATGTTTGATTTGTATTATTTCCGTTTTGTACTCCTCTCAGACACAAAATACTCGCCTGCAAACGTCTAAAATGCTCCCATTACAATTTACAAAACGGCAGCCCTGTATGTAGGTGAGATCTTGGTTTTTGATAATTTTTTTCGCTTGGGTCACCCCACCCAAAATATTGTATCTTTTATTGTTAAGTCGCTTGAAGTGGCATTCATCACTATTTACTTATTTATCAATTTGTATAATACCGAATGTCTCATGTTTCTAATCTATTATCTATCTTTGTACCATTGATGTTTTTTAATTTGTACATATTCATAATAGATTTTCAAGAAATAAAATTAATATCTATCTATCTATCCTTTAATGGGTAATTATTGTATATTTATCTTAGTATTACATTGCAGAGGAAGATTAACCCTCTATAACTCAAAACCATCAAATTAGATATTTTTCATAGAATCGGATAGGTTTATTAATAAAAAACAATACGTATTTTTTTAAATTTTGAAATTGTTTATTAATTGTGCATAATATTACAAAAAAGGGAGTGTAGCTTACAGGCAACAATGAGTTACAAGATTAAGAAAATTACCCCAATTTATGAGCAAAATGAATATCTGTTGCGACATCTGATCTACACAAAGTCGTGTTTCTAATGGAACTTTGGGGAAGGCGTCAACGACTGGACGAAGTAAGAAGATCCTATTAGCGTCAGCGTGGCTTCTAGGAAGATATTTAGTGTTGACATTGAAATGCAGATACATACATACATACTACATAATGTATTGTCAATTAAAGTGTTCCTATTTAAGAAGGGTACCTGGCTGTGCATATAAACATGTCTACCCGCTTTGGTTTGATAATTTTTATTCCCACTCGTTATATACTTGTGTTCATATGCATGTATGTATGCGCGTATTCCGGTATAGCGCTCATCGTTGAATTTCATCCTTCTTGTCGCGCATGCTTAGGAAGAAAAATAGTCGACGGCGACGCCAAATTGACCACGCATACACACTACGCACACTATTACGTTACCTACTGCTGCATGGCTGTTGGCTGCGGTCTCCACTGATGGAAAATTGGTGACTTTGACTTTATAAACTGTTTTGAGCATAGCTCAGCTTCAAACTAACGCAGAAGGATGGTTAATAGCTCAAATGAATCAGCAGATCAGTACTAAATCTACCTATTTTCAATCCTATAAACCATTGTTGAGTTAGGAGCTGTTTAAGGACAGCCAATTAGCTTTTTACCCCCTTTCTGCCACTTGATCAGCTCCTAGCACAGCGATTTTGACCAAACTCCAACTAAAACACTCTCAGGAAAATACCAACATTTTCCCCAAAATTTGAACTCAATCGGATAGGTAGTTTCGGAGTCTATAACATACATAGTGGTCGCCGTGGCCATGGTGGCTAGTGCGTTGGACTACTACGCATGCTGCCCGGCCCCCCTTCGGGTAGGGGTTAGAATATACCCGAGGTAGGCATGCCTGTCGTAAGAGGCGACTAAAATCCAATATCCGTATACCGAGTGTATTGTGTATACAAAAATGCAATAAACAAAACAAAAAGATTGATTACCCCAGGTGGCAGTCCAGCTTTACTCGAAAATCCACCCTCTTCGGAGGTCGGCTCTACGGATTCTAGGGAGAGCCATTTATTGCAATCCAATGACTCTTTCACAAGAAGTGCAAGGGTATCTCGATCTCCTCCATCAAGATCGAATAACTCCGGGAAAAGAAGTCTGCCGGGAGCGCCGGAGCGCGAAAATCAGGACTTAGCGAAATATAAAAGCTTTGAGGAAGAAAATAAAGTACTCCGAATAAAGCTTAATGAAATGGATCTACTCTATCAAGATCTTAAGAAAGAGATAAATCTATTATAAGAAGAAAATAAGGTTCTAAAGAACACACACTCGCAGAAAGAGCGCGAATGTGCTCCAGCACTATTAGATAGTCGGGAGTACCACACCGATGAAGAAGAGCTAGCACGCGAAACGAATCGGGTCCCTAAGAAAAGACCTACTAAAAAACGGAGAGCCGGTTCTTCGCCCGAAGTCGTGCCCTTAAATGAAGAAAAGCGTAAAGAACTGCAAGAAAATCAACGTAAAACGCAATTTCGTTTACCGCCACCAATAAACATCGTCGGGATAACGGAATATAATAAGTTGCATAGCCTCCTTAAAGGAACGATAACATCGAAATTTAAGGTCACATCTTTGAGGAATAATGCGTGGAGGATTAACGTCGACGACCACGATGACTACCGAGCAGTGTCCCAAAAACTTAATGTGGATAAGATTCAGTGGTATACTTTCGAAATCAAGTCAGAAAGGCCACATCGTGTTGTAGCAAGGGGTCTTCACCCCTCATGCACCAAAGAAGAGGTTATGAGCGACCTTCAAGTCAAAGGCTTTAAAATTCTTGATGCCGTTAATATCATCAAGAAGGAGAAGCAACAATCTGAAATAGATACAGACATATTGGTTAGGCGTGGACTTCCACTTTTTATGCTAACATTCGATAAATCTGACAGCATCGACGATATCTACCGAATTAAAACCATATTGAATATCGTGGTCAAAATCGAGCCCATGCGTAGAAATTTAAAAATAATTCCGCAGTGCAAACGTTGCCAAGGATTTAATCATACGCAAACGTACTGCAAAAAAGAACCGCGTTGTGTGAAATGCGCCGGAAATCACCCCTCCCAAGACTGTCGAGTAAACAAGCAAGCCTCTGCAATCTGTGCTAATTGTAAGGGAAAACACCCGGCAAATTATAGAAGCTGTGAAGTAGCTAATGAGTTGCAAAAACGGAGAGATGCACTCCATAAGCCTCAAAATAAAATAACAAGACCGCTAACTAATGCAAATAGTAAGATCGGTCAGGGGAACGTAGGCAAACAAAAACCACCGGGTTCAGAGCGGAAAAAGTTGGTGACAGGAGAAAAGCCCTCGACTTCTGGCCTTAAGAGAAATGGTAATGAAAAGCCATTAGAAAAGACTTCAAGTAATAGCCCTCGGACAGCAGGAGTGCAGACCTACGCCCAGGCTGCAGCATCCGAAAAATCAAAAAACCTCGAAATCCCGACGGACCCTGCTTCTCAAGTTTTCTCAATTATTCTCGCGAAACTTGAAGAGCAAAGCAAAATAAATAAAATTATTCTCGATAGGTTGGTTAAGCTCGAGAGTTATTCACGGAAAACGCCTACTCCACCTAGAATATGAATGAAAAAAGAATGTTTTAAAAATATGTACTTGGAATGCAAACGGACTTTTGCAAAAACTTGACGAATTGGAAATATTCATGCGAGAAAAAGATCTTGACATTTGCTTGATTTCTTGAACTCACGTGAAAAAGGAATCGCATTTAAAAATAAAAGGCTATACTGATTACCACGCTTGTCACCCTTCGGGCAAAGCGAGAGGCGGATCTTCCTTGTTTATTAAAGACTGCATTGAACAATGCGAAGACCTAAAGATAGAGCTTGAAACTCTGCAACTGTGCACAATTCGAGTTAAAAATAGTCAGCGTACTATTAAAATCTCATCTATTTACTGTCCACCGCGTTCCGCGCTTGAAAAAAGTGATTTTACTAACTTATTTAAGTCGCTGAAAACTAATTTCATTATTGGCGGCGATTTTAATGCGAAACATACGTTCTGGGGCTCTAGATACATCTCGCAAAAAGGTAGAATGCTCTATGGGGCAGGTATGGAGTACAGTTGTGATTTCCATTCGACGGGCAAACCGACTTACTGGCCAGCTGATACTTTGAAAATACCTGACCTGATTGATTTCTTCGTGGTGAAAGGAATATCTAACAACCACATAAAAGTTGAAGAAAGCTTTGATCTGTCGTCTGATCATTCCCCAATTATTTTGACATTGAGCGAAAAACTATTATATAACCGAGAGCCGGCGAAATTAACCGGTAGAACAACTAACTGGGAAGGCTTTAGGAACGAAATCGAAGTAAATGTTGAACTGAGCGTACCGCTTACGACACCCTATGAGCTTGAGGTTGAAGTTGATCGCTTCGTTGAGTTAGCACAGCTCGCCTCTTGGAATAATACGCCCAATACAAGAAAAACGCCGGACAAATACGGTCTACGATATCCTTCTGAAATAAAAGAATTAATCACGGAAAAAAGAAAAGCGCGTAAAAGATGGCAACAGAGTCGTGCTCCACAGCATAAAACATATCTGAATCGTCTCTGCAATTTGTTAAAGAATAGCATTAAGGATTTTAAAAATCGTGTGATAGGCTCATACCTTGAAAGTTTAACAGCGAAAAAGATTCCAATTATTCCCTTTGGAAAGCCGTAAAAGGCACCAAAAGGCCCAAAATCCCTGCGCCGCCACTTAAAAAAAATCAAAATGAATGGGCAAGGGAAGATAAAGAAAAAGCGGATATTTTTGCCGCCCATCTGGAAGAAACCTTTAAACCGAACGATGGTCAAGTGGTTCATGACAACATCAACCTCACAAGGATGGTAGTTCCACCATCTGACGATTTAACGCGCAGATCTGCAACGCTTAGAGAACTCGAACGTGAGATCGCGAAACTAAAACCTAAGAAAGCTCCTGGTTATGATTTGATTACCGGAGAAATTCTCAAAGCCTTACCTAGAAAAGCATTAATTAAGCTTCTCCATATTATAAATACTGCACTCAGATTAAAACACGTGCCGAGCCAATGGAAAGTTGCGGAAGTCATTATGGTTTTAAAACCAGGAAAACCGTCATATGAAGTAAAATCATACAGACCAATCTCGCTTCTTCCAGTCGTATCCAAAATTTTCGAGAGGATATTACTAAGGCGTCTCCAACCGGTTATAGAAGAAAATAATCTAATCCCTGACCACCAGTTTGGGTTCAGAAGTAAGCATTCGACGATTGACCAGGTGCATAGAATTACTAACGTAATCGAAAAAGCACTAGAAGAAAAAAAGATATGCTCAACCGTATTTCTTGACGTCTCGCAAGCCTTTGATAAGGTGTGGCACGATGGTTTGAAATGCAAATTACGACAAGTACTCCCCGTGTACCTATACGAGATTTTGGATTCATATCTCGGAAATAGACTCTTCCGTGTTAGAAATGGAAACGAATACTCCGAGCTCAAAGAAATTTTGGCCGGCGTACCGCAAGGAAGCGTTTTGGGGCCGCTTCTCTATCTGTTATATACTCGTGATATACCGAAAGAAGATGGCACTATCCTTGCTACGTTTGCCGACGACACCGCTATCCTAGCGGTAGGTAAAACAATCGAGGAAACGACTGCCAAACTGCAAAACGCATTAAATAAAATAAATGAATGGACGAGGGACTGGCGGATCGCCCTTAACGGAACTAAATCTGTTCACGTGAATTTCACTTATAGAAAAATTAATGACTTGCCAATTTTCATAAATTTGGCCCGAATACCCTTTGCAAATGAAGCTAAATACCTGGGAATGACACTCGACGCAAGGCTGAAGTGGAATTCGCACGTGAAAATGAAACGTAAAGAACTAGATATCAAATATAGAGAAATGTACTGGTTAATCGGGAAACATTCCCACCTCAGTACCGAGAACAAACTGCTTTTATACAAGAAAGTGCTAAAGCCTGTGTGGACCTGCGGTATACAACTTTGGGGTTGTACCAAGAAAACAAATGCCAATATTTTACAGACCTTTCAAAATAAAGTGCTTAGAGAAATTGTCCAAGCACCGTGGTATACTAGAAACGACGATATCCACAGCGATCTCGGAATTCCGACAATCGAAACTGAAACTAGAAGCTCCGCGCGAAAACATAGAAACCGACTAATCGGATATGTTAATAATACAGTCCTACTAATTTTGGATGAGAGCAATTTATTGCGCCGACTACAAAGGACAAAACCTTTCGACTTGGCGAGATAAGGATTAACCGCTTCTAAATTGCGGAACATGCAGGATCTTTCATTGGAAAGTAACCTGCCAAACGTTTATATTTCTTGATAAAAAAATTGCTTGATAAGTATAACTTAGTTGCAGTATCTAACAAATTTATATCGAAGGGAGGTGTTTTTGGGCAGTAAGAATCTGACACTACTATGAGCACGCGCTTGCTATTCTCATAGTGTCTATGGAAGATTTTCACCTACCCTCGGAAAAAAAAAAAAACAAAAAAAAAATGCTGCCCGGGTTCAATCCCAGCAAAAACACCTAAACGTTTTTTCACGGTGCCACCTCTTTCGAATGTCTGACAAGGTCCCTTCTATTTCTTGGAAAAAATAACATGCATACACAAATGGTTGCGAGAAGCTAGGCTTGGTTCTGTATAGGACTGCTTGGTGGTACATATCATGAGACCCTTAAATATCTTCATTGAGAAAAGTGTATTGGATATGCATTGTGCATACACCTCAATATTCATTCAAAAAGAAATAATACTTTTGTCTCTTTTCTTCACTTTGAATTTTAAATTGTATTCCATGAATTGTTTTTTAAATAAGGGAAATCGCCTTTTAAAGGGCTTATGCCTATAAAGAATTATTTTTGTATTTCATTCCATTGCAAAGCGTGAACGAAGACGTACCTAATAATAAAACGATAAAATAAAATATTGTATATTGAAGTATTTCATTTAATAGAGTGCACCAAAAAAATTCATGATAAATGGCCTCAAGATATTCAAGAAATTTTTGAATAAGAACTAAATTTTTTTTTTTGTTATTTATTTGTTTTTTTTTTTTTGTTATTTTTTTTACAGTACGCTCTCGATTTTTGGAACTTATGAAAACAGGCGTTGTTGAAAAAATCGAAAAGTTGCACAAATCGAACAAAAAATTGAAACACTTTAAAAAGGCTTACACACTATTCTCTGAGTTATCAAAATAAATTTTCGTGTACATTTAAGAATTTTATTTTTATCAAAAAGAAAAATTATACATTCAAACATATTTCAGAAAAAAGAAATTCATTTATACGAATATTAAATGCAGGTAGATTAATAAGTACATTTGCATTTATATACAACCTAAGTTTTTAAGAAATTAGAATTTTGGTTTGCAGTTGTTTTGCAGAAGATCGCTTCGCAACAGCTTTGTAGCGCATTTTCTGGAGTTGCATTATTTTTCCAAAGTTGAGGTCATTTTGTTCTATTCACTGTAAGCATTTTACTTTTGCCGAGAAAAAGAGGTTTTAAATTTAAGCTTTTCAGTGCTTCTTCAAAATTGCAAGAAGAAACAAGACGGCCAAACAAGCTGTTTTTGTAGTAGAGTTTAGTCAACTTTTACGTTTTTGATCGTATCGATCATTCGGATGCGTATTTTATGGCGATGGACCCTTTTTGAGTGCCGCTACATGGTCTGGATATTCTGCTTACACTGCTCAAATGATCATTTCAAAGGGAACACGGCACTATGAAGGAAAGACAAATGTTGTTTTCCATTGGTTTCACTCGGGACCGTTGTGGGCACCGTAGCGCAAGTGGTTAGTGCGTCGGACTACTGAGCCAGCGGTCTTGGGTTCGAATCCCGCCGCAAACACCTAAAAGTTTTTCACAGTGCCCACCTCTTTCGAATGTCTGACAAGCATCAAAGAGTATCAATTGTCATGAGAAGCTTCTCAACTCGCCGTTCGGAGTCGGCAAAAAACTGTAGGTCCCTTCCATTCGTGGAAAAAATAACACGCACACACAAATGGTTGCGAGAAGCTAGGCTTGGTTCTGTATAGTACTGCTGACGCCCTATATATTCACTCGGGAATGCACCGTATTTAAAACAATAAAGTATAGACGCGTTGTAATTACTATTTCCTGCAACATAAAACAACATACTATTGCCTGAAACGTAAAACTTACACACACAAATTTTGTATGTTGTGAAAATCAATTCTTAAAGTTGTGAAAATGGAGAATTTTTTTTGGATTTGTTGCAAAAATCGAAAAAAGGAGATCCATATACCTTGGTTGCCAAAACCGAGAGTGCACTGTATATTGTTTTTCTCTTTCCATATTAATATGTATTTGCATTTTACATTTTTATATTATGCCTTTTGAAATTGCTTAAAAAAAACAAATACTTATTTGAAAAATAAAAAAAATTGTGTATCGATAGGTACTTAAATAATCTCTAAAATAAAAAAAAAAATGAAAAAATCTCAATTTGGCTAAAGAGTTGCAGACTTTTGACCACCAAATTATTATTATTATTTATTTATTTTTTTAACATACAGACAAACAATGTTTCATTTTTATAAATATAGAAGATTGTCAAGGGTACATAGTACCAGATTACGATAACAAATATTGCCTATTGGCAATCCAAATATAATTAAATATCATTACGTTGGAATAATTAATTTTCTGCTCATAATGATATAATAGTAAAATTATAGCTACAAAGTATTATTCTCATTTGGTATCTATTAATCAAAATGAACAATTACCCCTTTTAAAATTAGAACGAGGGCATCAAACTTTCATCATTCAAAAATATATTCATTCGCATGCAACTTCGCGTTCAAAAGCTTTGTAATAATATTGATCCAGTTTGTTGTACTACTTTTATCTGATCCGGACCAGATCACGGACATAAAAAAACACGATTAATACTATGTTTACTATACAATAGTGACATACTCGTACCGCCGGACGAGTATTCCCTATTGCAGACAATAAGGAACAATATTTATAATACAATATAAAAATAATATTTAATCAAAAAGATTGCATATCAGGAAAAAATAGTTTGTCAACACTAATTAGCGACCATTTCTATCGTTTTGACAATCGCAACCTAAAATACAGGAAACGTGTTTAAGTGGAATAATTTTGTGATAGTAGTCTGATCATTGAGGCTGTTCTGGAACAGAAAATCACAGATTCGTGAAAAATCTCATATCAAAGTTAGAATAGAAAAGTACCTACAGCCTATATGTATGTTAGTTTTAAAAAATTTTTTAGCAAATTAAATACTAAAAACAAATAAAAATAACAGCAAAATCTGATTTGACATCTGTACACCAGTCTAATATACCTCAAGAGTAGGTGCAAGACTTCTTATACTTTTCTGCTTTACCAACCTCACTGAACAGATCTAGTTCCAGACAAATCCTAATAAAACTACCGAAGATTAAATAAAACTATCAATACCGCTATCTTTAAGATTTCCATTTGAACTTAAGTCTCATACTGATGTAAAAACATAACCGGGCACTGACGGTAAATTTGTCCGTTTATAAGAGCTGTCCGGTTATGAGAGGTGTCCGTAAGGAGACACCTAACAAAACTTTTCCAAACAAAACATTCATATATGTATATGTGTGTACGTACATACATGTACGTTTTTTTCTGATCCTTTTGTATTAGTTTACAGCCATTTGCATGCTAAATTTAGAAGAGTGTGCAAGGTCCTTTTTGGTGACGTGAAATAAGGCCCAACGATATAAGACCAAATAGCAAAAAATTTGGCGTTATTTCGTTTTTGAAATGGTAATAAGGCAAATAGTCAAAATTCGCAATTTGGCTTTATTTCGTTTTTCAAAACGAAATAAAGCCAATTTGGCCTTATTTCGTTTTCACGGTCTTTGTGTTCCTTTTTTTGGGTCGAATTTTATACTATTACTTTATCTTATGCTCAAAAACTAAAGGTTCCATTTAAAAATTAGATATTCATCAGGTAAGATAGGTTGCAAGGTTTTGTGCATAAACTGTGAAATATGTATGGGGGGCATGCTGCCCCCCTGCAACCCCCCTGCAACCCCCCTGCTTGGTCGCTATTGGAATGGTAGTAGATGAAAGGTCGGATATATGGAAAGTTTCTTTATGTCCAATTATAAGATAGAGAAATAGCATTCGATATAAGAAAACTTTGCATATATCCAACCTCTCATCTACTCCCATTCCAATAGTGACCAAGCAGGGAGGTTGCAGGGGGGCAGCATGCCCCCCCATACATATTTCACTGTTTAGGCACAAAACCTTGCAACCGATGCTGATGGCAAATAAATCCAACAAAATAATTTGGCTTTATTTCCAACTTAAATTCGGCCTTATTTCCATTTCAAAAGCGATATAAGCCCAAATTTGAGATTTGGTCTTATTTCGTTGGGCCTTATTTCACGTCACCGTCCCTTTTAACGTAAATAATTTCAGTTTTTCGTTCAATTCTAATCTAGAGCTACTAAATGAAAACATATGTTTCAGCCATGTTTAAAACTAATAAAGGTAGTAACCTAGGTTACACGTGCCGTAACTACTGTTTCCATGGAAGTCTAGCTATGACCTCCACGTGGTGGCTGCCGGTAACTATCTATCCAGTAGGTCGTGTCTCTGCTGTTGGGTCGGCTAACATAGCGGGCGGGGAGAAGGATAACTCCTTGGGTAGTCCGCTAAAAACCGCTAATCTTAAGGTGGAGCAGCATATGCCGCTAGATGCGTGGCTGGGAGGGTGCTCAGTCAGTAGTATGCGAAGTCCGGGTACTTGGCAACACTCCGCTTTTAGACTGCCTTCCCTCAGTATTCCGATCTCTGCTGAGGGTGATCTTCTTTCTCTCGGACACTCGTAGGACCTTATGCCTAAAAACAAAAAACCGAGAGTGATGCCTCACCAAAAGCATCAAAAATAACGACCGACACGACTATCGACCTTCGGGGGTATCCCCCATGACAAATGTAGCAAGGACGTCACGAAACAAGATGCAAAACGGGTTGAGAAGCAACTGGAACGCTTGCAAATCGACAATGATGCGCGCTCCGACAGCTTACACACCGAAACAGACACTGACAACGCTTCACAGGCCTCGGCCTGTTCTACGGTCAGAAGGCCTGTGCTTCCAAACGGCCTCGGTCTCCAGAGGGTACTCCATCCACCTAAAAAAAGGCGAAGAGCTCTGCTTCAGCGCTCAGCACGTTTAGCAACGTGGTGGAGATGGCCCTTCACGAGTATTGAAATGTTCTGGAGTGCAAGATCAATCTCAGCCTCCTCTCCCTTTGCTAGATCGATCCTTCAAAACCCCTACCTTCATTCAGCGATATGGGTTGGCTTCATGGAGGATACAAATTAATTGCTTGCGAGACGAGAGTGCTGTTACATTTATTAGGGCCGCTATCGCGTCTGCGGGCAATCTATGGGAGGGTTAAGTTCTGTCTCAAGACAATTAAACTCAAAATATTCGAGCAAGATGAGGGGCAAGTAACTGGCATTAAGCCCTCTGTCTCCTCGAAATTTACTAAACGGCAGGACTCCGACGACCTCTCCTCAGATACAGAGGGGAACAACGTCACTGTGATTGATTTATCTGAATTAAACGTAATCTGCAATGATGCGGATAATACAAATAAACCTCCATCACAGTAAGGTGGCCTCTGCCAACCTTCTTCTCCACCTTCAGAAGAGAGCCATGGATAAGTAATAATCACATTGCCCAAAAGGGCAAAAAATACGCCAATTGTGAAGGTAAACTGAGAACCTGCATACTGGCAAAAACCACAATTAACATCCTTCTCCTGTCGTCTTTCAGTGGTACCGACTTCACAGTTGCGAAACTAGAGACTACCAAATTATAAGAAGAAAATGGACAGTATCCCAAAAGAATTCCTTTTCGGACCATTATTGTTACATATTCTTCAACCTAAACATTACTGTTCCACCCAAAGCATCCTATAGAAACCCTAGAAGGACTGATTGGAACAGCTACGGAGACAACCTAGAAAAGGGTTTCAACTCGGCCGTTGATACACCGCTCACGCCCGAGGAAATTGATTCCATGGCGCGGAATCAGGCCATGAATAAATCCTTTAACAAGTCGTGACCCATAAGCAGAAATGCTAACGCTGATAAGCCCCCCATGGTGGTTGGCAGATTTAAGTCTCCTGATGGACTAGTCGAAAGTTTTTCAATCGATTTCTGTTTTAATATTGAGAAAAATAGCGAAGCTAGCAGAATAAGGAAGATCCCGTCCAAGACTCCTACTATGCCAAGCTTCATTAGAAAGCCCGACGGAACGGACACCGAATCCAGTCAGGAATCATTGGACCTACTCCTAGACACCCAATTTCAGGGTAACACAAAGGAGTATGAATACACCTACGAAAGGATGGTCTCAAATGCACCTTCCTTTTCAAAGAAGTGGTGAGTGAAAGCAAGCTCAAATGGGCCGTAAATAGCCTCCTCCCCTTCAAATCTGCGGGTCCGGATAATCATTCCAGCCGAAATGCAACATTCCTATGGCATTATCGAACACTGGCTGATTAAACTATTTCGTTCCTGCTTAGACTTCAGTTATATACCAAAAATCTGGAGGAAAGTGAAAGTGGTCTTTATACCAAAATCAGGAAAAACCTCTCACACCTCCCCCAAACATTTCAGACCTATTAGTCTCTCATCCTTTATGCTAAAAACATTGGAGAGACTAGTAGATATATATGTACATTCGCAGTAAGATCCCAAGTAACATGCTTTCGACATGCGCAGCATGCAAAGGGAGATCTGTGGAAACAACTTATCGGTAATGTGGAGAAATCTCTCGCCCGTAAGGAATTTACAATGATAGCATTCCTGGATATGGAAGGAGCTTTCAATAATATAAAACCTGAGGCTATAACAGCAGCACTTGATAACCTAGAGATTAAGAGCAAACTAAGTCAATTCAGAACTGGGAAACTATAAAAGTCAGTGAGGCGTTAAAAACCACAGGGAGGAGTATTGTCGCCACAATTGTGGCTCTTAACTTTGAACGAAATTTTGCTCACACTAGAAAAACAACGGTGTGAAGCTATAGCTTATGCCGATGACATTGCTATCGCTTTTAACGGAAGATATCTTCCAATGATTAGCGACTTGATGGAAGCAGCTCTAGCTACACTGGCGAGGTGGGTGAGCAGAAGCGGTCTGGGAACTACCCCGACAAAAACGGAGCTAGTGATATTCACTAAGAAGCACAGCATCCCCCAAGTCGGGAAGGAAATATCTGTCTAAACGACAAATCCGCATCGGAGATCTATACGGATGGATCTAAGATAGGAGAGCGAGAGGGTATAGGAGCAGGTGTCCTTTCGGGTCAGCTCAACCTGAACTTGTCCTTAAGGCTTCCAGACCACTGTAGTGTCTTTCAAGCGGATGTGATGGCTATTCGTGAAGCCGCTAAGTGGCTTTTGATGAAATCGATGTACAGTCGCGAGATTTTCATTTACTCCGATAGCCAAGCTGCTATAAAAGCACTCGAATCACCAATTACATGAGGGCGGTCGGATAAGTACTTAGCCTACAAAGACTTAGCCTAGAAAGAAAAACAAAATTTTTGAAAAGTGCCGATTTAATTCTCAACATAGGCTCCTTTTAGCTCGATACACTTGATCCAACGATGCTCCAACTTCTTTAACCCGTCCAAAAAATAGGTTTTCTCGAGGTCTGCAAAGTAGGCCTCCGTAGCGGCGATGACCTCCTCATTCAAAAAATCGCAGACAAGCTGGCTTCCACACGTGGTCAAAAGAAAACTACGAGTCCGATTCGGCTGAAATTTTGAACGATAGTAAATCTCTCTTCTGCGATACTGGCACCATCGGGCGGTGAGGCAAAGTACTTATCGGTCTACCCCCGTAAGACCAAAATTGGTAAGGCACTGCCGCGCATCTTTAAACGAGATATCGAGCAAATGCATGCTCACCCTGTGCTGGGTTCCTGGTCATAGTGATATACCAGGTCACTGTGAAGCAGACGAACTAGCCAGAAAAGGTACAAAACTGGGAAGAATTATCACAGAAAGTGAACCCCATGTAGCTGCGCCAAACAGACCTGGCCACAGTTAAATAAGACTTGTAGCCTGCTAAAAATTAGCAGAGCACATATAAGCATACTGGTTGGGGTATTGACGGGTCATTGCGCAATAGGCAGACATGTCATCAGGCTGAGAATCCTCGCCAATGACTTCTGTCACAGCTGCATGGATGAGGAGGGGGGGGAATCCCCCTATCACCTGCTATGTAGTTGCCCAGCTCTCTCCTCCTTGAGAAAAAATATTCTAGGAGAATACTTCTTCAAAAACCTTCAAGATATTTCCTCAACGGATGATGGAAATTTATCCAACTTTCAAAATGGTTTCAAGAGTATCGATAAAAATCGGCTCATGTGGCAACACAATGGACCTACTTTAGTCTAAGTGAATCCTACCAAATATGAGGCTAGCCACCCAACCTAACCTAACCTTAGAGAGCTTAACTTTTGCGTTGTCAGAAATTTGAACATCCCAAGTTGATGATTGCTTGTCCGTTATTTTTGTAATCGTATTCAAATTTTTACACTTAGGGTAAGTGGGTTATTTCGAATGGGCCGAACAATTGATTTTTTTTTTAATGCTAAATATGTATGTACATATGTACCAATTTATGTAAACTCAATTCCAATTTATCGTTAATTTCAACACATAAAATTAAGTACGTTATCTTAAATATTACAAGTATGCACATATGTTGCTATCATTATAGTTTGTAAGAAACTAAGAGAAGGGTGTTTAACATTTAAGTGTCATTTTATAAGCCACTACTGTATTAAAACAGATTCTATGTTTCTACATATACATGATATTCATGATATACTAGCGAGGCGACCAGCTAATGATGTTATCTGAGCAGCACGCTAGTTAGTCATAATTGGATCGCCACTGAAGGCACAATAAAAAATTGAATTTAATAATAATTAATTCCTACATAGAATAAAACAGTATGTATCTATTAATCCATAATTAATGCTAACACTAAATGGTTTATGTAGGTAATCAATGAATTAAAGAACTACATTCTTTTCACGATCGCAACGAATTCTAATTAACTCTCACTCATTTTTATGCAATTCTCAATGTTTATTGTTTAAAAATATTGCTCTAATGTAAAGTTTTATAGTATGCTCACCTCCGCACCGAGTTTAAAGCTAATAGCATGCCACTTTGCCAGCTTTAGATAGGCCGCCTTAGTTTCTGTCATGTCAAGTAATCTATCTTGTAGAGTCCCATATCCCTGTGGGACGATATCTTCGAAAATAATACACTTTCTTGGCTCCAGCGAAGAGTATAATATTTATTTATTTATATTTATTTATTTATTTATTTATTTATTATTCGTCTTACAAGTGTACAACCTTATTCTAGACTACTTCTTTAATAATTTATAAAGGATATATGTACAAAGATTTAATTAATTTAAATAATAACATTACAATGAGTTCATAATAGCATATTTGACAAGTAATCTATTCATATTAAAATCGATTGTTTTATTATAATAGTTGAAATTAACACAAGCCGTAGATATAGGATTTTCCGACCGTAGTTGGTTCTGTGCCTTGGAACATAAAAAAAATATTCAGCTCTAGGTCGAAGAATGCATGACGGAGCATAAATACTAAACATGGCAATCAATATGAGCAGTTATAACATCATAAGCAAAAAGTGTAGAGTAATATTTCCTCCTTTTAGTAAGAGATTTTAAATCTATGAGCGTACATCTAGCCTCATAAGAAGGCATATTATTATTCCAATTCATTCTTCTGAGGGCGAATTTCGTAAATCTCCTTTGTATTTTTTCAATGCGAAATTCAGCGTTACGATAATAGGGATTCCAAACAACGCAACAATACTCCAATATAGAACGAATTAAAGAATTATATAAAGACTTAAGCGTGTAAGGGTCATTAAAATCTTTGGAGTTACGAATCAAAAAACCTAACATTTTGTTCGCTTTACTTATAATATAGTCCATATGAATCGAAAAGTTTAATTCCGCATCAAAAATTACACCTAGATCTTTTTGATCAGTAACTCTTTTTAGCACAGTATTTTGGATGCAATAATTATAAGTAATCGGAGACTTTTTTCTATGGAAACTTATAACCGAGCATTTATTTGTGTTGAGGTATAAGCCATTCAGAGAACACCAGTCATTCACCCGGTTAAGATCACGTTGTAAATTTAACGCATCAGAAACAGAATCAACGGACGTAAATACTTTTAAATCGTCAGCATATAAAAGACATTTAGATGTCGATATAAACGATGGTAGATCGTTAATAAAGAGAAGGAAAAGGAGCGGACCAATATGACTTCCCTGAGGAACACCTGAATAGTTTTGGATTTCCTTAGAGAAAACCGAACCGATTTTCACATATTGCTTGCGGTTAACCAAGTAACTGCCTATCCAACTCAAAATATTGGAATGGAAACCGAACATTTCAAGTTTCCTTAAGAGCACATTGTGTTGGACGCGGTCAAAGGCCTTGGAAAAATCTGTGTAAGCACAGTCAACCTGTAAACGCTTTTCAATGTTTTTAAGACAGTAATTCGAAAGAATAACTAAGTTGGTAGTAGTTGACCTGCCACTAACAAAACCATGCTGATATTGGGAAATCTGAGTGCAGACATTGGCATAGAGTCGCTTCTTCACAACAGCTTCAAAAATCTTGGGGAATAATTGCAATTTGGCAATGGGTCTGTAATTACTAATTAGTCTTTTAGATCCAGACTTGTGAATAGGAGATATAAAAGAATGCTTCCAGCAGTCAAGAAATTTACCTGACCTAAGAGACATATTAAATATAATCTTTAGTGGGTGAACTAGGCTATATTTGCATGTTTTAAAAAACAAAGGAGGTAAATTATCGGGTGCGATACTTGTACTTGAATCAAGCGCTGATAGTTCCAGAAGTATTTCTTCTTCTGTTAAAGATACAGATCCTAACTCAGTTATTTGTTCGTAATAAGGAAATGAACTGCAGTCAACATTCTCATTTACGAAATTCGATTGGAAAAAAGATGCAAACATATTACAAATTTGGTTTTAATCACCACTATTAATCCCATTAAATGTCATAATGGATGGTATACCAATTGACTTACGCTTGGTGTTTATAAATGACCAAAAGGCTTTAGAATCGCGTTTAATATTGCTTTCAATTGATAGAACATACTGTCCATATAAGAATTTCTTTAAAAATTCATATTCCCTTCGCAGTTGCAAAAATCTAGTGCGCGCAGTTATATCTGTTTTGCTCAATTTATTGGATTTAATCATAGCATTTTTTAACCTGGACAAACCATTTTTAAACCAGATAGGTTTTTTATTTGAAACTTTAACACGTTTAATCGGCACGAACGTAGAAATCGAATAGTCAATTATGTTTCTAAACTCATTAAAAGCAGTGCTTAGACTATCAGAGTCTAGAACATTTTCCCAATCTACTGAGCTTAGAAATTTGTTTATATTATTGTAGTCAGCTTTAGCAAAATCAAATTTGACATTATTAGTAGACGTGACCAATGCATTCAAAATAGACAAATTAAATGAAACTTGCAACGCATCATGAAAAACACTATTATTAAGTAATGGAAAATCAGCTCTACTCACAGAAGCCTCAAGCTCTTCATTTATAAATATTAAATCCAAAATACGTCCCATAGAGTTGCGAATTTCATTTAATTGACGAAAATTATTTGCAAACAATGCATCAATTACCTGAATTTCTTTCTCTTTTGAAACATTAAGTGGAACGACACACTTATCATCAAGAGAACAGACCCAACTGACGTCATTTAAATTAAAATCACCTAACACTACGGCATATGATGAATTATCTAGTTTTTTAACAATATTACTAATGTTTTTTATATGAGCTCTGTAAATTGCATTATCTGCATTCGGTGGAATATATGATACAAAAAAATATAAATGAATTAAGTCTGCATTTTCAGACAAATAAAAATCGACACACACACAAATTTGTTCAATCATACCCGAAGAGTTAGATAATGCAACTTGTTTACTCTTGTAACACGATCGAACAGCAAGCAGAACGCCACCACCTCTCTCCAGGCCGGTTTGAATAGAACATCTATCCTTTCGGTAAACATCAAATTCGTCGGAGAATAATTCCGCCGTTAGAATGTCTTCATGCAACCATGTCTCGGTCAGAGCGATAATAGAATACGAGCAATCAGCAGCAGCGAGAAAGAAATTTATAGTTTTTGTTCGCATTCCTCCCACGTTATGGTAATACACGGAGAGAGAACAAAATGATGGTGACGGCGAATCATTGATAGTAGCAGCAGCAGCAGGAGTTTGAAGCGAATTTACTATGTTTGGACGTTTGGGTTTGGAGTGCGCTTTTCGTTTTTTTTGGAATAAAATTAAATGAACGTACTCGGATACCATTTAGCCACATATTTGAATTTAGAAGTATGTCTATCATATCCTCCGGAACTCCCAGTTTAAAGTTGATATGATTAAGTGCATTTATATCAGAACCTCCTTTAATCAGTTTGTAGCATTTAAGCATTGATACGTCAATGTTAAATACAGATGAAACATACGCAAGTATGGACTGAGTTGTTGTAGATGGCTTGAATGACGATAAATGCAACCATTTCAGCTGTGTAATAACCTCCAGTTCCAAACCAATAGTAGAGTTGTTGTTAGTTCCTATGATGGATATCTCATGTTTGTTAGAACGATTAGGTTTATTTGAATTACCAGGTACGAAAATAGATTTGGTAGCATCATAAGCAATAGTTAGTGTACTAGGAACAGCATTAACAGCGGCAACAATAATATCAGCAGTTTCAGCAGTAGGAACACGGTTGCCAGATTGGGCGATTTATCGTATTTTGGGCTATCTTTTTTCAAAAATTACGATGAAAATTCAAAAGCTAGTAGCCCAATGCAATTTGGGCTACAAATATTTTCCATTTACGATCTTGGGCGACTTTTTATTTATCGTTAAAATTCTTTAAAAAAGACATACAAATTTGATTTTAGTGACGCGCATTTGGACACAATTTGAGATATGCTGTGTTGAATTGTTGATCGCCTTTAGAGTATCTTTTGATCACTTCAGTATTGGCCCCTATAGTTGGTTAACAGGCGTAATTGCCGTAACTTGAGGACTCATGAAAACTCAGACAGTAACGCCGAAGATAGCTTAAATAAATTCTGATTTTATTCCACGATTCCACTTCACACGTTTTCGTCACACGTGCTTAGTTTGTGTACGTGTGCTTTACAGTTTACAGTGGTGGTTGATACACCACAATACGTACTGACCAACGCAACGTGATAAATGCTGCAGGTAAGTTGATTTTTGGAGATAGGTACTGGTCATTTTGCTATGCAGGGGCCCAACTATGTAACTCGATTCTACTTTCGATTCTATTCGAAAGTTGTTTCCGATTCTACTTTCAAACCGCACTACGTATGATATTATAATCGAACGTTAGTAATGCCAACTTTTTCCCACAAAATTTCCGAATTTCGAACGAGTCTCGCCTTGTGTTTGACAGATAAACTTAAACTAAAGTAAATAATTATTTATTGTGATTTTTGAAACAAGGAAATAATAATAGGTATACTAGACATATTAATATGGTGCGTGTCGCATTTTGGTTCTTAAACGAAGAAAACCAAGATCGCAGTGGTCAAATTGAGAAAATACGAATTCGGGATAAATCCAATGTAATGAATGGAGCTGTGTGAAAGTGTTTGTTTAGAATATGTACATTTAATAATCAAAACATTTGTAATCAAATGATTTAATTTAAGTTTAATAAAAAAAAATGCCCAACTTTCAAAAGATGACTTTTTGTATTTGCTTTACGGATTTTCGTCTAGCCTCCGGGGTTCTCAAGTATCCTTTGTATGTATATATTCCACAAGAATCTCAAATTGAGACATCTTCTTGTTTGTTTATTTTAAATGATTACCTACGCACAAAATATATTTAAGTAGTTCTATGCGATGAAATATGAAAACATTTCGCAGTCCGGCAGCTTGCTCGCGAACACATTTGCATTAGAACGATTATTTGCGAATTCGAACGATTTTGACATTTACTTTAGAATTAGGTAGTACCAAATTTCCGAAAACAAATATGAAGCTCGAGATTCGTTCGATTTTCGAATACTAGGGCTTGCTATAGAATTATAGAGTACGCATTTTGCGAATTCGAACATTTTTATTATAGAATCGAGTTACATAGTTGGGCCCCAGTTACTATCTCTACCAGTAAGTAATGCTGTTGTCGAAAGGGTATTTTCAGTTTTAAATGCCGTAAAAACCAAATCTAGAAATACACTGTCTTTGGCATCTCTTGGTGCAATTATACGCATAAACATTGATTCAACCGTTAAAAACATACAAATGTTGCAATGACTTCGAATCAACACCACATATGGTAGCTAAATGTACATCAGAAATTAACAAGAGTGATGATGATACTACCAGTGATTTTTAATTATTAATTAATTAATTAAATATCATTATTAATTATTTATAATATTTTTGCTAAAAAAAACTAAACATGTTGCCTTCAAACGTAACTGCCAACACTTGGCTAATTTGTAAACATAGAATATTTTCAAATAATTACAGCCTGACTATATTAAATAGTTTATTCATTTATTTTTCGCTGTTTCTAAAAAGAGGTCATTTTTGTCTGAATATTATATAAAGGAACTTTGAAAAAAAATGTATTTCATACGATATTTGGGCTACTTATTAGGCAACGATTTTGGGCGACAAAATTTCTAAAATTGGGCTCTTAAAGCTCTGGAGTTTCTGGCAACCCTGAGTAGGAACAGCATTTGCAGCAGCAACAACAACATCAGCAGTCTCAGCAGTAGGAACAGCATTTGCAGCATTAACAACAACATCAACAGTCTCAGCAGCGGTAACAGCATCAACGTCATTGGTGATGTCGTACTTGCGAGCGGCAAGGAGTGGGGAAATTAGATATTCTCCTGTGAAAACTCAAGCCGGTTTCGATTCCGAGATTGGAACTGATGGCTGCTATTTTGGGCCTGTGATTAGCCAATCATATCAAAGGCGAGCTCTCAGCACAAATAAAACGCCGATTTTTCTGCACCGATTCCAAAAATGTCTTCTATTGGATCAGATCAGACGCAAGGAAGTTTCACCAGTTTGTCGCATTGCGCATAGGTGAAATCTTAGAGAAATCTGACGTTAACGAATGGAGATGGGTGCTGACACCTCACAATGTTGCAGACGAAGGAACGAAATGAAGCAAAAACATGTAATTAAGCTCGCGATCACATTGGTTTAGTTGACCAAACGTTTTAATCTTACCTGAGCGGGACTGGCCTGTAACTGAATTAAACATCAAAGCTGGTTTCGGGGCCGAAGTCAACTGCCATATGGAAGTACTAACTATAACGGCAGTAAGTCTCGCTGCCATCTCACCAGATCTAAGTCGTTTCAGGAAGTGGGAGAAACTATGCAACGCTCAACGATACGTACTACATTTTTTAAGTCTAGTAGTAAAACGGCGAGCAAGGTCTGAGCATATGAAATATCTCCTGAATGCACAGGGTATCGATGGTGCTGAATTTGTAATACTACGCATTTGCCATACGAAGCATTTTCTGAAGAACTGGAATCTTTGCGGTCTGCAGACTATCGGGTGAGTCGTAAAAGCTGTATTTTCAGGTACTCCCCATACTTGGACGAATTTGGACTTATTCGAGTTCGAGGTCGAGTGGATTTGATGCAAGGAGTACGGATGAGTGCTAAACGCCCAATAGTCATGCCACGGAAGCATAATGTTACCAATTTAATTGTCAATTTCTACCACGGTAAGTTCCATCATCATCACAACGAGATCGTGATAAATGAGTTACGGCAGCGCTGTATGCTACATAACCTTCGAGCTTTGGTCGGCGCAGTCAACAAGAATTGCCAATTGTGCCGAAATCGATGATCATGCGTGAACTACAGTTGTCATCGAGCTGAACAATAATATTCTAAAGTTTCCATTTTCATGCCATTATCGTTCATTTATTAATTTATAAATATCACTCAAATAGTGTTCTAACTCATTAGAATAACGAGTCGAGATTGTGCTGCCTTGGCAACTCCGTCCCTCTGATTGTGGCGAATTGTTTTTCAGTATGTCATTGCTGTAGGCGAATTCTTTTCCTCGTTTTTTCAATTTAACGTCTGCCATAACCTCAAATACAATTGAATTTTATTCAAGTAAGGATAATCTGAGGTGGCGGTTGCTTTCTTATATTCCAGGTAAATCTGCGCGTTTAAGCTATTTAGAAAACTGAATTTAAATGTTATTATTATCAATAGATTAGAAGCCCACAATAGATTGAGCAGTATTTTATGTTTAGTTGCCCTGGCAAGCGTTTTGATAAGGCGGCACAATCCCGACCAATGTAAGTTAAATCTTGTGTATAAAATTGCGATTGAAATAGTTTATGTTTCGTTTATTTTTTAGAAAATAAAATTGAATTCCCATCGAGAGGTTGTCTACTAGTTTTATTTTCGTAGAACTCGATTGGGCCGGATAGTTTGATGATTATTTTTGGGGAATCGGATTGGTGCAATTTCTAATCGTCGCTGGAGCAACATTATTTTATTTTATTGTGGTTCCTCAATACCATTTTGTATTATTGCAACAAGCTAGCATGTCGGACGATCACAGTTGCAGCTCCAAAACTTGTCGCAAACCAGACGATGAGGATGTTATGGTAGCGTGTGATCAGTGCAAGCGTTGGTGGCATTATTCGTGTTGCAGTTTTGATCCTGATCTCTATGACACTGCCACACCATGGTTCTGCAAGCAGAGTGACTGTTCAGCTACTCCTGATCAGCGTTCAAAGTCTTCACGCATCCAGATTGAGAACAAAGGTAGTGGAACTTCGTCCGATCAGAATGAAGTCGTTGGTTCCATGGATTTATTGTTAGAAGCTGCGGCAGTTGCGCAAGCAGCCGTTGCTGAGAGGGACTCTGAACTTTCCGCGCTGCGGGCTGAAATGGTGGATTTAAAAGAAAAATTAGCTGAAGCTTCTTCGACTGTAGAACCACCACCTACTATTTCTATTGGTGCCCCTAAGTCGCCTAAATTAAAGAAACTAGATGAAAGGTTAGAGCTGATAAAGAAGATTCAAGCGAATCATGAATCTTTGCTAAAGAAGTCAATTAAACATCATCAATCAACGCCTATTCGTGACAGGCAGAGTGACCACGGTAGTTTTCGAGATTCTTCATCCTTCAGAGAGATCGACATGGCGAGTTTATTAACTATACTCAACCGAAACAATGTCCAGGAGTTGCCCACCTTCTCAGGCGCTAACAAACGAGAGTGGCCGTACTTCGAAGAAGTTTTTAAATCCACAACCATGGAAGGTAGATACTCCAGTAAGGAAAATGTCGCTCGTCTGCGGAAAGCCCTAACTGGGGAGGCATATCAGCTGGTCAGCGATCGGCTGAGGTACTCATCGGATGCGGACGCGATTATGAATTCGCTTCGCGCTATATTTGGTCGCTCGGACGTGCTGGTTCACGATTTGACGGCCGATTTACTCAGTCTTCCAAAGTTAACCTCCAACATTGACCCCAGGTTACGGTTATGGGCGGTTAAGGTAAATGGTTTCGTTGCCGACCTCAAATCGTTGAATAGAGAAGAAGACCTCACCAATGGATACGTTTTGACAGACCTCGCTTCCAAGTTAAGCGCGGGGTTGTATCAGGAGTGGCAGAAAAGGAAAGCGTCAATTCCGCGGGCGAATTTTGTTGATTTTGCGGAATTTCTCACTGGAAAGGTGATTGATCTACCACCTGAATTGTTGACCGTTTCAGGCATCGTTGACTCCAAGAGGGCGCAAGCTGGTCCGAAAACCTCTCGGCGAGTTCTGACTCATCAACCTGTTCCAGCAGCTGTTCTCACACTTTCGTGTGAAAAGTGTGGTCGTAATCAGCATCCTTTGAGTCAGTGCCAAGATTTCAAAGCCATGTCAGCGGAGCATAGGCTCGGTTATGCAAGGGAAAAGTTTGTGTGCTTCACCTGCTTGAACTGTGTGAAACACGATTGGAAGGCGTGTGCAAGAAAGAGATCATGTGGAGTAGGCGGCTGCAAGGGACGTCATCATCCGTTACTTCATCAGACGTCTCCTCCCAGCAATGAGCAGCTTAACACCGATGCCGAAGTTTTCGTTCCGCAACCACACCTTCATTCCTCTCGTGTGGGTTCAAACTTACCAGTGATGTTCAAGATCGTCCCGATTCGAATTCATGGTTTGGACCAGAAGTTCGTGGACACATTCGCTTTCCTCGATGACGGGTCGTCGTTGACAATGGTGGAGAAGGAGATTTTCGACGAGCTTGGGCTTGAAGGAAAGCCAGAAGAGCTCACACTCCAGTGGACGAAAGGAGTCTCGCGGCACGAGTTTTCCATGCGAACGACGGTGTCGGTTTCTGGCGTCAACAGCCGTAAACGACATTTCCTGAAAAATGTTTACACCATTAATAATTTGGATTTGCCAAGTCAGTCAATCGATGTCGCCAAGTTAAAAGCTTTATACCCGCATCTTCGAGGTCTGCCACTCACGGATCTCGTAAACGCCAAGCCCAAGATTCTTGTCGGATTGGATCAGGCCAAGTTCCTGTTAGGGCGTGGTCAGAGGCACGGTAAAGACAAGGATCCTTGTGCTTTGAAAACGCTTCTTGGCTGGATCGTGTACGGGAAGTCAGCTCCAACTGTTGAGGTCTCGTGCTTACATCAATTCGCTAAGCCTGCGGTCCAGTTGATGTTTCATGATGCTATCAAGTTAGATGAGGACCTTCACGAATTAGTAAAGCGTCATTTTACCACAGAGGAATTCGGTGTCATGGCCCCCAGAGGTGACTTAGTAGGTCAAGAGGTCAGACGGGCAGAGGACATCATGACTCGGACTTTGAAGCTTGTCAACAACCGCTACGAAATCGGTCTTTTATGGGATGCAGATGATGTTAAACTTCCCGACAGTTATCCAATGGCTTTACAGCGTCTCATTGGATTGGAGAAGTCTCTGAAGAAAAGGCCGCATCTTCTGGATTGGAAAAATAAGCACATGCTTGAACTGGTGTCAAAGGGTTATGCGAGGATCGCTTCCGAAGAAGAATTACAGCAGAAGTGGCCACGAGTTTGGTACGCTCCCACCTTTGTCGTCATTAACCCAAATAAATTTCCGCCGAAGCCCAGGGATGTGGCTGATGTCGCTGCGAAAGTGTGTGGAGTCTCGCTCAATACCCACTTGCTGAAGGGCCCGGACAATCTCGTTCCTCTTCATGCGGGTATTTTTAAGTTTCGAGAGCGTGAAGTAGCCGTTAACGCTGATGTCAAGGAGATGTTCCACCGGATAAGCATTAAAGTCGAGGACCAACAGTGTCAGCGTGTCCTTTGGAGAAACGGGGATAGTTCTCAAAAGCCCAAAGTCTACATTATGCAAGTAATGATGTTTGGGCCCAGGTGTTCGCCAACGTGCTCTCAGTTCGTGAAGAACCATCATGCCAACCTGTTCCGGGAGGAATGTCCGGAAGCCGTTGACGGATTAACTAAGCGAACGTATGTAGACGACTACTTTAACAGCCACGATTCCATCGCTAAAGCCGTTTCTGTGACCAAAGATGCCATCCGGATTTGTAAGTCCATGAACTTCGACCTTGTGGGCGTTCAATCAAACAGTTCTGAGCTCCTGAAGCAAATGCCCGAGAGCCACGTGAATCCTAAGCTCGTTAGTATTGACCCGAACTAGTGTGATAGTGTCGTGTCAAAAGTGTTGGGTATGTATTGGCACCCATCCTCAGACTGCTTTACTTACAAGTTATCAGTTGATGACTCTCTGGAGAGGATGATGCTACCTGATGCTATACCAACCAAAAGAGAGATGTTGAGAATGATTATGAGAACTTTCGACCCGCTTGGTCTAATCTCTCTTTACATAATCCGTGGGCGTATTGTACTCCAAGAAGTATGGCGTGAGGGTTTCCTATGGGACGAGCCAGTGTCAGAGGAGCTAAGGATCCAGTGGACGAGTTTCATGAAGGAGTTGAGAAACATTGAGAGACTCAAAATTCCTCGACGTTACGTTTCGTGGAGTCCAGATGTTTCCAAGGTTCACCTAATCGTTTTCGCCGACGCTTCGGAAAAGGCCTTCTGTGCTGTAGCTTACTTACGTTTCGAGCACAACAACAACGTGGAGGTAGCTCAAGTTATGGCCAAGGCTAAGGTGGCACCAGTAAAGAAGCTGTCGGTACCCCGGTTGGAACTGCAAGCGGCAGTGTTGGCTTTTCGTTTAACCTCAACAGTTAAGAGTAGTCACACAATACGGATTGACGAAACATCATTTTTCTCCGACTCCAAAACAGTACTTTCGTGGATAAATTCGTCAACATACAAGTTTCCGTCTTTTGTCGCAGTGCGAGTCGGGGAAATTCTGGATTCGTCTTCAGCACGGCAATGGTTCTATGTCAGATCCTGTGATAATGTGGCTGACGACGGTACGAAGTGGTTCGATTCCTCAATGGGTAACCAAGAGTCGAGGTGGTTCAAAGGCCCAGGCTTTCTCAACAAGTCCATAGAGAGCTGGCCTATTACCCCGGGGAACGTCGTGGACAAGATCGGAATTGGCGAAATCTCAAACTCAACCTTTGTGCTTCACGTTAAGAATCCTTCAGACGCGGTCGATATTTACAACGAGCTGTCAGCGAGATTTCGCGCAAGGTGGACATCGTCTGTCAGGTGCCTGGCGTTCATGCTACGTTTCTTGGATATCATGTGTAAACGGCCAGTAAATAAAGAATCTTACATCACACCGGAAGAGTTTTACCGTGCGGAAAATTGGCTATTCCGAAGGATTCAACGGGATGCTTTCCCAGGCGATGTTACCTCTCTACGTTTAAAAGGAAAGGTCAGTTTCTCGAGTTCCATCCTGTCACTATCTCCATTCCTTGATAAAGACGGTACGATTCGGCTAAGTTCGAGGGCACAGAAGGCGAGCATTTCCTATGCGGCACGCAATCCTGCAATATTGCCAAAGAATCACCCGCTGGTGGATCTTTTTATCCAGCACCATCATGATCGCAACTTTCACTCGGGTTCAGCTTCAATCATCTCCGACATACGTGAGCGAGCTTGGATTATTAGCATTAGAGGGGCGGTAGAGAGGGTCAGATCCAGATGCTTCACATGTAAACGGCTCAGGGCCAAACCAGCGATGCCGATTATGGGGCAGCTCCCCGAAGCTCGCCTAGCTTTTAATTTGAGGCCTTTTACCCATGTCGGAGTCGACTGCTTTGGGCCACTTTTGGTCAAGTTTGGGCGAGGGACGGTGAAACGCTATGGGATGATCTTCACATGCCTTACCTTTCGTGCAGTCCAGCTTGAGCTTTTGAATGATTTGAGCTTGGATCACTGTACAATGGCACTTCGACGTTTCTTGATCAATAGAGTCGTCACTCGATTCCTGTACAGTGACAACGGGTTAAACTTCATCGGATCTAAGAACCAACTGGATAAGGACATCAAAGAGATGGAAAGTGGTCTCAGTGATTACGCTGCGAAATATGAGGGCATTTTGTGGCGTTTCATCCCGGCTTATTCTCCATGGATGGGAGGTACGTTGGAACGTCTAATTCAATCCATCAAGAAAAGCGTCGAATTCGTTCTCAAAGGAGTTATCCCGCAAGAAGATGTCCTTCGAAACGCTCTAATGGAAGCCCAGGGGCAAATAAATCGCCGTCCGCTAACCCATATTCCAGTCGATCCGGAAGACCCCAAGCCCCTCACTCCGAACGCTATGCTTTTCGGTGAAGAGGACAGAGACGTTACGGCCCCCGGAATCTTCACGGAGAGAGATCACTGCAGCAAGCTTCACAGTCGCCGCACGCAACACTTAATGGCTGAAATTGTAAGACGTTGGTACGCGGAGTACCTACCCGTTATTACCAGACGGGGTAAGTGGCATACCAGTTCAAGGCAAGTG
The DNA here is from genome assembly GCA_949775065.1 of Brachyopa scutellaris. Classification (NCBI taxonomy): domain Eukaryota; kingdom Metazoa; phylum Arthropoda; class Insecta; order Diptera; family Syrphidae; genus Brachyopa; species Brachyopa scutellaris. The sequence goes on along the minus strand of OX459114.1, from coordinate 79,174,328 downwards.
GAAGTTGATGACGTTGTTGTCATTATTGAGCCCAACGAGCTCCGCGGGGCTTGGCAGATGGGTCGTGTGGTGAAGGTGTACCCAGGTCCCGATGGAGTAGTGCGGATAGCTGACGTACGGCTACCGAATGGTACAATCAAGTCAAAGAGGTCAGTTGGTAGGCTCGCTGTTCTAGATGTACGGTCTTCACATTAGAAGTTCAGACGGCCCCCGGAATGTCATCGAGCTGAACAATAATATTCTAAAGTTTCCATTTTCATGCCATTATCGTTCATTTATTAATTTATAAATATCACTCAAATAGTGTTCTAACTCATTAGAATAACGTGTCGAGATTGTGCTGCCTTGGCAACTCCGTCCCTCTGATTGTGGCGAATTGTTTTTCAGTATGTCATTGCTGTAGGCGAATTCTTTTCCTCGTTTTTTCAATTTAACGTCTGCCATAACCTCAAATACAATTGAATTTTATTCAAGTAAGGATAATCTGAGGTGGCGGTTGCTTTCTTATATTCCAGGTAAATCTGCGCGTTTAAGCTATTTAGAAAACTGAATTTAAATGTTATTATTATCAATAGATTAGAAGCCCACAATAGATTGAGCAGTATTTTATGTTTAGTTGCCCTGGCAAGCGTTTTGATAAGGCGGCACAATCCCGACCAATGTAAGTTAAATCTTGTGTATAAAATTGCGATTGAAATAGTTTATGTTTCGTTTATTTTTTAGAAAATAAAATTGAATTCCCATCGAGAGGTTGTCTACTAGTTTTATTTTCGTAGAACTCGATTGGGCCGGATAGTTTGATGATTATTTTTGGGGAATCGGATTGGTGCAATTTCTAATCGTCGCTGGAGCAACATTATTTTATTTTATTGTGGTTCCTCAATACCATTTTGTATTATTGCAACAAGCTAGCATGTCGGACGATCACAGTTGCAGCTCCAAAACTTGTCGCAAACCAGACGATGAGGATGTTATGGTAGCGTGTGATCAGTGCAAGCGTTGGTGGCATTATTCGTGTTGCAGTTTTGATCCTGATCTCTATGACACTGCCACACCATGGTTCTGCAAGCAGAGTGACTGTTCAGCTACTCCTGATCAGCGTTCAAAGTCTTCACGCATCCAGATTGAGAACAAAGGTAGTGGAACTTCGTCCGATCAGAATGAAGTCGTTGGTTCCATGGATTTATTGTTAGAAGCTGCGGCAGTTGCGCAAGCAGCCGTTGCTGAGAGGGACTCTGAACTTTCCGCGCTGCGGGCTGAAATGGTGGATTTAAAAGAAAAATTAGCTGAAGCTTCTTCGACTGTAGAACCACCACCTACTATTTCTATTGGTGCCCCTAAGTCGCCTAAATTAAAGAAACTAGATGAAAGGTTAGAGCTGATAAAGAAGATTCAAGCGAATCATGAATCTTTGCTAAAGAAGTCAATTAAACATCATCAATCAACGCCTATTCGTGACAGGCAGAGTGACCACGGTAGTTTTCGAGATTCTTCATCCTTCAGAGAGATCGACATGGCGAGTTTATTAACTATACTCAACCGAAACAATGTCCAGGAGTTGCCCACCTTCTCAGGCGCTAACAAACGAGAGTGGCCGTACTTCGAAGAAGTTTTTAAATCCACAACCATGGAAGGTAGATACTCCAGTAAGGAAAATGTCGCTCGTCTGCGGAAAGCCCTAACTGGGGAGGCATATCAGCTGGTCAGCGATCGGCTGAGGTACTCATCGGATGCGGACGCGATTATGAATTCGCTTCGCGCTATATTTGGTCGCTCGGACGTGCTGGTTCACGATTTGACGGCCGATTTACTCAGTCTTCCAAAGTTAACCTCCAACATTGACCCCAGGTTACGGTTATGGGCGGTTAAGGTAAATGGTTTCGTTGCCGACCTCAAATCGTTGAATAGAGAAGAAGACCTCACCAATGGATACGTTTTGACAGACCTCGCTTCCAAGTTAAGCGCGGGGTTGTATCAGGAGTGGCAGAAAAGGAAAGCGTCAATTCCGCGGGCGAATTTTGTTGATTTTGCGGAATTTCTCACTGGAAAGGTGATTGATCTACCACCTGAATTGTTGACCGTTTCAGGCATCGTTGACTCCAAGAGGGCGCAAGCTGGTCCGAAAACCTCTCGGCGAGTTCTGACTCATCAACCTGTTCCAGCAGCTGTTCTCACACTTTCGTGTGAAAAGTGTGGTCGTAATCAGCATCCTTTGAGTCAGTGCCAAGATTTCAAAGCCATGTCAGCGGAGCATAGGCTCGGTTATGCAAGGGAAAAGTTTGTGTGCTTCACCTGCTTGAACTGTGTGAAACACGATTGGAAGGCGTGTGCAAGAAAGAGATCATGTGGAGTAGGCGGCTGCAAGGGACGTCATCATCCGTTACTTCATCAGACGTCTCCTCCCAGCAATGAGCAGCTTAACACCGATGCCGAAGTTTTCGTTCCGCAACCACACCTTCATTCCTCTCGTGTGGGTTCAAACTTACCAGTGATGTTCAAGATCGTCCCGATTCGAATTCATGGTTTGGACCAGAAGTTCGTGGACACATTCGCTTTCCTCGATGACGGGTCGTCGTTGACAATGGTGGAGAAGGAGATTTTCGACGAGCTTGGGCTTGAAGGAAAGCCAGAAGAGCTCACACTCCAGTGGACGAAAGGAGTCTCGCGGCACGAGTTTTCCATGCGAACGACGGTGTCGGTTTCTGGCGTCAACAGCCGTAAACGACATTTCCTGAAAAATGTTTACACCATTAATAATTTGGATTTGCCAAGTCAGTCAATCGATGTCGCCAAGTTAAAAGCTTTATACCCGCATCTTCGAGGTCTGCCACTCACGGATCTCGTAAACGCCAAGCCCAAGATTCTTGTCGGATTGGATCAGGCCAAGTTCCTGTTAGGGCGTGGTCAGAGGCACGGTAAAGACAAGGATCCTTGTGCTTTGAAAACGCTTCTTGGCTGGATCGTGTACGGGAAGTCAGCTCCAACTGTTGAGGTCTCGTGCTTACATCAATTCGCTAAGCCTGCGGTCCAGTTGATGTTTCATGATGCTATCAAGTTAGATGAGGACCTTCACGAATTAGTAAAGCGTCATTTTACCACAGAGGAATTCGGTGTCATGGCCCCCAGAGGTGACTTAGTAGGTCAAGAGGTCAGACGGGCAGAGGACATCATGACTCGGACTTTGAAGCTTGTCAACAACCGCTACGAAATCGGTCTTTTATGGGATGCAGATGATGTTAAACTTCCCGACAGTTATCCAATGGCTTTACAGCGTCTCATTGGATTGGAGAAGTCTCTGAAGAAAAGGCCGCATCTTCTGGATTGGAAAAATAAGCACATGCTTGAACTGGTGTCAAAGGGTTATGCGAGGATCGCTTCCGAAGAAGAATTACAGCAGAAGTGGCCACGAGTTTGGTACGCTCCCACCTTTGTCGTCATTAACCCAAATAAATTTCCGCCGAAGCCCAGGGATGTGGCTGATGTCGCTGCGAAAGTGTGTGGAGTCTCGCTCAATACCCACTTGCTGAAGGGCCCGGACAATCTCGTTCCTCTTCATGCGGGTATTTTTAAGTTTCGAGAGCGTGAAGTAGCCGTTAACGCTGATGTCAAGGAGATGTTCCACCGGATAAGCATTAAAGTCGAGGACCAACAGTGTCAGCGTGTCCTTTGGAGAAACGGGGATAGTTCTCAAAAGCCCAAAGTCTACATTATGCAAGTAATGATGTTTGGGCCCAGGTGTTCGCCAACGTGCTCTCAGTTCGTGAAGAACCATCATGCCAACCTGTTCCGGGAGGAATGTCCGGAAGCCGTTGACGGATTAACTAAGCGAACGTATGTAGACGACTACTTTAACAGCCACGATTCCATCGCTAAAGCCGTTTCTGTGACCAAAGATGCCATCCGGATTTGTAAGTCCATGAACTTCGACCTTGTGGGCGTTCAATCAAACAGTTCTGAGCTCCTGAAGCAAATGCCCGAGAGCCACGTGAATCCTAAGCTCGTTAGTATTGACCCGAACTAGTGTGATAGTGTCGTGTCAAAAGTGTTGGGTATGTATTGGCACCCATCCTCAGACTGCTTTACTTACAAGTTATCAGTTGATGACTCTCTGGAGAGGATGATGCTACCTGATGCTATACCAACCAAAAGAGAGATGTTGAGAATGATTATGAGAACTTTCGACCCGCTTGGTCTAATCTCTCTTTACATAATCCGTGGGCGTATTGTACTCCAAGAAGTATGGCGTGAGGGTTTCCTATGGGACGAGCCAGTGTCAGAGGAGCTAAGGATCCAGTGGACGAGTTTCATGAAGGAGTTGAGAAACATTGAGAGACTCAAAATTCCTCGACGTTACGTTTCGTGGAGTCCAGATGTTTCCAAGGTTCACCTAATCGTTTTCGCCGACGCTTCGGAAAAGGCCTTCTGTGCTGTAGCTTACTTACGTTTCGAGCACAACAACAACGTGGAGGTAGCTCAAGTTATGGCCAAGGCTAAGGTGGCACCAGTAAAGAAGCTGTCGGTACCCCGGTTGGAACTGCAAGCGGCAGTGTTGGCTTTTCGTTTAACCTCAACAGTTAAGAGTAGTCACACAATACGGATTGACGAAACATCATTTTTCTCCGACTCCAAAACAGTACTTTCGTGGATAAATTCGTCAACATACAAGTTTCCGTCTTTTGTCGCAGTGCGAGTCGGGGAAATTCTGGATTCGTCTTCAGCACGGCAATGGTTCTATGTCAGATCCTGTGATAATGTGGCTGACGACGGTACGAAGTGGTTCGATTCCTCAATGGGTAACCAAGAGTCGAGGTGGTTCAAAGGCCCAGGCTTTCTCAACAAGGCCATAGAGAGCTGGCCTATTACCCCGGGGAACGTCGTGGACAAGATCGGAATTGGCGAAATCTCAAACTCAACCTTTGTGCTTCACGTTAAGAATCCTTCAGACGCGGTCGATATTTACAACGAGCTGTCAGCGAGATTTCGCGCAAGGTGGACATCGTCTGTCAGGTGCCTGGCGTTCATGCTACGTTTCTTGGATATCATGTGTAAACGGCCAGTAAATAAAGAATCTTACATCACACCGGAAGAGTTTTACCGTGCGGAAAATTGGCTATTCCGAAGGATTCAACGGGATGCTTTCCCAGGCGATGTTACCTCTCTACGTTTAAAAGGAAAGGTCAGTTTCTCGAGTTCCATCCTGTCACTATCTCCATTCCTTGATAAAGACGGTACGATTCGGCTAAGTTCGAGGGCACAGAAGGCGAGCATTTCCTATGCGGCACGCAATCCTGCAATATTGCCAAAGAATCACCCGCTGGTGGATCTTTTTATCCAGCACCATCATGATCGCAACTTTCACTCGGGTTCAGCTTCAATCATCTCCGACATACGTGAGCGAGCTTGGATTATTAGCATTAGAGGGGCGGTAGAGAGGGTCAGATCCAGATGCTTCACATGTAAACGGCTCAGGGCCAAACCAGCGATGCCGATTATGGGGCAGCTCCCCGAAGCTCGCCTAGCTTTTAATTTGAGGCCTTTTACCCATGTCGGAGTCGACTGCTTTGGGCCACTTTTGGTCAAGTTTGGGCGAGGGACGGTGAAACGCTATGGGATGATCTTCACATGCCTTACCTTTCGTGCAGTCCAGCTTGAGCTTTTGAATGATTTGAGCTTGGATCACTGTACAATGGCACTTCGACGTTTCTTGATCAATAGAGTCGTCACTCGATTCCTGTACAGTGACAACGGGTTAAACTTCATCGGATCTAAGAACCAACTGGATAAGGACATCAAAGAGATGGAAAGTGGTCTCAGTGATTACGCTGCGAAATATGAGGGCATTTTGTGGCGTTTCATCCCGGCTTATTCTCCATGGATGGGAGGTACGTGGGAACGTCTAATTCAATCCATCAAGAAAAGCGTCGAATTCGTTCTCAAAGGAGTTATCCCGCAAGAAGATGTCCTTCGAAACGCTCTAATGGAAGCCCAGGGGCAAATAAATCGCCGTCCGCTAACCCATATTCCAGTCGATCCGGAAGACCCCAAGCCCCTCACTCCGAACGCTATGCTTTTCGGTGAAGAGGACAGAGACGTTACGGCCCCCGGAATCTTCACGGAGAGAGATCACTGCAGCAAGCTTCACAGTCGCCGCACGCAACACTTAATGGCTGAAATTGTAAGACGTTGGTACGCGGAGTACCTACCCGTTATTACCAGACGGGGTAAGTGGCATACCAGTTCAAGGCAAGTGGAAGTTGATGACGTTGTTGTCATTATTGAGCCCAACGAGCTCCGCGGGGCTTGGCAGATGGGTCGTGTGGTGAAGGTGTACCCAGGTCCCGATGGAGTAGTGCGGATAGCTGACGTACGGCTACCGAATGGTACAATCAAGTCAAAGAGGTCAGTTGGTAGGCTCGCTGTTCTAGATGTACGGTCTTCACATTAGAAGTTCAGACGGCCCCCGGAATGTCATCGAGCTGAACAATAATATTCTAAAGTTTCCATTTTCATGCCATTATCGTTCATTTATTAATTTATAAATATCACTCAAATAGTGTTCTAACTCATTAGAATAACGTGTCGAGATTGTGCTGCCTTGGCAACTCCGTCCCTCTGATTGTGGCGAATTGTTTTTCAGTATGTCATTGCTGTAGGCGAATTCTTTTCCTCGTTTTTTCAATTTAACGTCTGCCATAACCTCAAATACAATTGAATTTTATTCAAGTAAGGATAATCTGAGGTGGCGGTTGCTTTCTTATATTCCAGGTAAATCTGCGCGTTTAAGCTATTTAGAAAACTGAATTTAAATGTTATTATTATCAATAGATTAGAAGCCCACAATAGATTGAGCAGTATTTTATGTTTAGTTGCCCTGGCAAGCGTTTTGATAAGGCGGCACAATCCCGACCAATGTAAGTTAAATCTTGTGTATAAAATTGCGATTGAAATAGTTTATGTTTCGTTTATTTTTTAGAAAATAAAATTGAATTCCCATCGAGAGGTTGTCTACTAGTTTTATTTTCGTAGAACTCGATTGGGCCGGATAGTTTGATGATTATTTTTGGGGAATCGGATTGGTGCAATTTCTAATCGTCGCTGGAGCAACATTATTTTATTTTATTGTGGTTCCTCAATACCATTTTGTATTATTGCAACAAGCTAGCATGTCGGACGATCACAGTTGCAGCTCCAAAACTTGTCGCAAACCAGACGATGAGGATGTTATGGTAGCGTGTGATCAGTGCAAGCGTTGGTGGCATTATTCGTGTTGCAGTTTTGATCCTGATCTCTATGACACTGCCACACCATGGTTCTGCAAGCAGAGTGACTGTTCAGCTACTCCTGATCAGCGTTCAAAGTCTTCACGCATCCAGATTGAGAACAAAGGTAGTGGAACTTCGTCCGATCAGAATGAAGTCGTTGGTTCCATGGATTTATTGTTAGAAGCTGCGGCAGTTGCGCAAGCAGCCGTTGCTGAGAGGGACTCTGAACTTTCCGCGCTGCGGGCTGAAATGGTGGATTTAAAAGAAAAATTAGCTGAAGCTTCTTCGACTGTAGAACCACCACCTACTATTTCTATTGGTGCCCCTAAGTCGCCTAAATTAAAGAAACTAGATGAAAGGTTAGAGCTGATAAAGAAGATTCAAGCGAATCATGAATCTTTGCTAAAGAAGTCAATTAAACATCATCAATCAACGCCTATTCGTGACAGGCAGAGTGACCACGGTAGTTTTCGAGATTCTTCATCCTTCAGAGAGATCGACATGGCGAGTTTATTAACTATACTCAACCGAAACAATGTCCAGGAGTTGCCCACCTTCTCAGGCGCTAACAAACGAGAGTGGCCGTACTTCGAAGAAGTTTTTAAATCCACAACCATGGAAGGTAGATACTCCAGTAAGGAAAATGTCGCTCGTCTGCGGAAAGCCCTAACTGGGGAGGCATATCAGCTGGTCAGCGATCGGCTGAGGTACTCATCGGATGCGGACGCGATTATGAATTCGCTTCGCGCTATATTTGGTCGCTCGGACGTGCTGGTTCACGATTTGACGGCCGATTTACTCAGTCTTCCAAAGTTAACCTCCAACATTGACCCCAGGTTACGGTTATGGGCGGTTAAGGTAAATGGTTTCGTTGCCGACCTCAAATCGTTGAATAGAGAAGAAGACCTCACCAATGGATACGTTTTGACAGACCTCGCTTCCAAGTTAAGCGCGGGGTTGTATCAGGAGTGGCAGAAAAGGAAAGCGTCAATTCCGCGGGCGAATTTTGTTGATTTTGCGGAATTTCTCACTGGAAAGGTGATTGATCTACCACCTGAATTGTTGACCGTTTCAGGCATCGTTGACTCCAAGAGGGCGCAAGCTGGTCCGAAAACCTCTCGGCGAGTTCTGACTCATCAACCTGTTCCAGCAGCTGTTCTCACACTTTCGTGTGAAAAGTGTGGTCGTAATCAGCATCCTTTGAGTCAGTGCCAAGATTTCAAAGCCATGTCAGCGGAGCATAGGCTCGGTTATGCAAGGGAAAAGTTTGTGTGCTTCACCTGCTTGAACTGTGTGAAACACGATTGGAAGGCGTGTGCAAGAAAGAGATCATGTGGAGTAGGCGGCTGCAAGGGACGTCATCATCCGTTACTTCATCAGACGTCTCCTCCCAGCAATGAGCAGCTTAACACCGATGCCGAAGTTTTCGTTCCGCAACCACACCTTCATTCCTCTCGTGTGGGTTCAAACTTACCAGTGATGTTCAAGATCGTCCCGATTCGAATTCATGGTTTGGACCAGAAGTTCGTGGACACATTCGCTTTCCTCGATGACGGGTCGTCGTTGACAATGGTGGAGAAGGAGATTTTCGACGAGCTTGGGCTTGAAGGAAAGCCAGAAGAGCTCACACTCCAGTGGACGAAAGGAGTCTCGCGGCACGAGTTTTCCATGCGAACGACGGTGTCGGTTTCTGGCGTCAACAGCCGTAAACGACATTTCCTGAAAAATGTTTACACCATTAATAATTTGGATTTGCCAAGTCAGTCAATCGATGTCGCCAAGTTAAAAGCTTTATACCCGCATCTTCGAGGTCTGCCACTCACGGATCTCGTAAACGCCAAGCCCAAGATTCTTGTCGGATTGGATCAGGCCAAGTTCCTGTTAGGGCGTGGTCAGAGGCACGGTAAAGACAAGGATCCTTGTGCTTTGAAAACGCTTCTTGGCTGGATCGTGTACGGGAAGTCAGCTCCAACTGTTGAGGTCTCGTGCTTACATCAATTCGCTAAGCCTGCGGTCCAGTTGATGTTTCATGATGCTATCAAGTTAGATGAGGACCTTCACGAATTAGTAAAGCGTCATTTTACCACAGAGGAATTCGGTGTCATGGCCCCCAGAGGTGACTTAGTAGGTCAAGAGGTCAGACGGGCAGAGGACATCATGACTCGGACTTTGAAGCTTGTCAACAACCGCTACGAAATCGGTCTTTTATGGGATGCAGATGATGTTAAACTTCCCGACAGTTATCCAATGGCTTTACAGCGTCTCATTGGATTGGAGAAGTCTCTGAAGAAAAGGCCGCATCTTCTGGATTGGAAAAATAAGCACATGCTTGAACTGGTGTCAAAGGGTTATGCGAGGATCGCTTCCGAAGAAGAATTACAGCAGAAGTGGCCACGAGTTTGGTACGCTCCCACCTTTGTCGTCATTAACCCAAATAAATTTCCGCCGAAGCCCAGGGATGTGGCTGATGTCGCTGCGAAAGTGTGTGGAGTCTCGCTCAATACCCACTTGCTGAAGGGCCCGGACAATCTCGTTCCTCTTCATGCGGGTATTTTTAAGTTTCGAGAGCGTGAAGTAGCCGTTAACGCTGATGTCAAGGAGATGTTCCACCGGATAAGCATTAAAGTCGAGGACCAACAGTGTCAGCGTGTCCTTTGGAGAAACGGGGATAGTTCTCAAAAGCCCAAAGTCTACATTATGCAAGTAATGATGTTTGGGCCCAGGTGTTCGCCAACGTGCTCTCAGTTCGTGAAGAACCATCATGCCAACCTGTTCCGGGAGGAATGTCCGGAAGCCGTTGACGGATTAACTAAGCGAACGTATGTAGACGACTACTTTAACAGCCACGATTCCATCGCTAAAGCCGTTTCTGTGACCAAAGATGCCATCCGGATTTGTAAGTCCATGAACTTCGACCTTGTGGGCGTTCAATCAAACAGTTCTGAGCTCCTGAAGCAAATGCCCGAGAGCCACGTGAATCCTAAGCTCGTTAGTATTGACCCGAACTAGTGTGATAGTGTCGTGTCAAAAGTGTTGGGTATGTATTGGCACCCATCCTCAGACTGCTTTACTTACAAGTTATCAGTTGATGACTCTCTGGAGAGGATGATGCTACCTGATGCTATACCAACCAAAAGAGAGATGTTGAGAATGATTATGAGAACTTTCGACCCGCTTGGTCTAATCTCTCTTTACATAATCCGTGGGCGTATTGTACTCCAAGAAGTATGGCGTGAGGGTTTCCTATGGGACGAGCCAGTGTCAGAGGAGCTAAGGATCCAGTGGACGAGTTTCATGAAGGAGTTGAGAAACATTGAGAGACTCAAAATTCCTCGACGTTACGTTTCGTGGAGTCCAGATGTTTCCAAGGTTCACCTAATCGTTTTCGCCGACGCTTCGGAAAAGGCCTTCTGTGCTGTAGCTTACTTACGTTTCGAGCACAACAACAACGTGGAGGTAGCTCAAGTTATGGCCAAGGCTAAGGTGGCACCAGTAAAGAAGCTGTCGGTACCCCGGTTGGAACTGCAAGCGGCAGTGTTGGCTTTTCGTTCAACCTCAACAGTTAAGAGTAGTCACACAATACGGATTGACGAAACATCATTTTTCTCCGACTCCAAAACAGTACTTTCGTGGATAAATTCGTCAACATACAAGTTTCCGTCTTTTGTCGCAGTGCGAGTCGGGGAAATTCTGGATTCGTCTTCAGCACGGCAATGGTTCTATGTCAGATCCTGTGATAATGTGGCTGACGACGGTACGAAGTGGTTCGATTCCTCAATGGGTAACCAAGAGTCGAGGTGGTTCAAAGGCCCAGGCTTTCTCAACAAGTCCATAGAGAGCTGGCCTATTACCCCGGGGAACGTCGTGGACAAGATCGGAATTGGCGAAATCTCAAACTCAACCTTTGTGCTTCACGTTAAGAATCCTTCAGACGCGGTCGATATTTACAACGAGCTGTCAGCGAGATTTCGCGCAAGGTGGACATCGTCTGTCAGGTGCCTGGCGTTCATGCTACGTTTCTTGGATATCATGTGTAAACGGCCAGTAAATAAAGAATCTTACATCACACCGGAAGAGTTTTACCGTGCGGAAAATTGGCTATTCCGAAGGATTCAACGGGATGCTTTCCCAGGCGATGTTACCTCTCTACGTTTAAAAGGAAAGGTCAGTTTCTCGAGTTCCATCCTGTCACTATCTCCATTCCTTGATAAAGACGGTACGATTCGGCTAAGTTCGAGGGCACAGAAGGCGAGCATTTCCTATGCGGCACGCAATCCTGCAATATTGCCAAAGAATCACCCGCTGGTGGATCTTTTTATCCAGCACCATCATGATCGCAACTTTCACTCGGGTTCAGCTTCAATCATCTCCGACATACGTGAGCGAGCTTGGATTATTAGCATTAGAGGGGCGGTAGAGAGGGTCAGATCCAGATGCTTCACATGTAAACGGCTCAGGGCCAAACCAGCGATGCCGATTATGGGGCAGCTCCCCGAAGCTCGCCTAGCTTTTAATTTGAGGCCTTTTACCCATGTCGGAGTCGACTGCTTTGGGCCACTTTTGGTCAAGTTTGGGCGAGGGACGGTGAAACGCTATGGGATGATCTTCACATGCCTTACCTTTCGTGCAGTCCAGCTTGAGCTTTTGAATGATTTGAGCTTGGATCACTGTACAATGGCACTTCGACGTTTCTTGATCAATAGAGTCGTCACTCGATTCCTGTACAGTGACAACGGGTTAAACTTCATCGGATCTAAGAACCAACTGGATAAGGACATCAAAGAGATGGAAAGTGGTCTCAGTGATTACGCTGCGAAATATGAGGGCATTTTGTGGCGTTTCATCCCGGCTTATTCTCCATGGATGGGAGGTACGTGGGAACGTCTAATTCAATCCATCAAGAAAAGCGTCGAATTCGTTCTCAAAGGAGTTATCCCGCAAGAAGATGTCCTTCGAAACGCTCTAATGGAAGCCCAGGGGCAAATAAATCGCCGTCCGCTAACCCATATTCCAGTCGATCCGGAAGACCCCAAGCCCCTCACTCCGAACGCTATGCTTTTCGGTGAAGAGGACAGAGACGTTACGGCCCCCGGAATCTTCACGGAGAGAGATCACTGCAGCAAGCTTCACAGTCGCCGCACGCAACACTTAATGGCTGAAATTGTAAGACGTTGGTACGCGGAGTACCTACCCGTTATTACCAGACGGGGTAAGTGGCATACCAGTTCAAGGCAAGTGGAAGTTGATGACGTTGTTGTCATTATTGAGCCCAACGAGCTCCGCGGGGCTTGGCAGATGGGTCGTGTGGTGAAGGTGTACCCAGGTCCCGATGGAGTAGTGCGGATAGCTGACGTACGGCTACCGAATGGTACAATCAAGTCAAAGAGGTCAGTTGGTAGGCTCGCTGTTCTAGATGTACGGTCTTCACATTAGAAGTTCAGACGGCCCCCGGAATGTCATCGAGCTGAACAATAATATTCTAAAGTTTCCATTTTCATGCCATTATCGTTCATTTATTAATTTATAAATATCACTCAAATAGTGTTCTAACTCATTAGAATAACGAGTCGAGATTGTGCTGCCTTGGCAACTCCGTCCCTCTGATTGTGGCGAATTGTTTTTCAGTATGTCATTGCTGTAGGCGAATTCTTTTCCTCGTTTTTTCAATTTAACGTCTGCCATAACCTCAAATACAATTGAATTTTATTCAAGTAAGGATAATCTGAGGTGGCGGTTGCTTTCTTATATTCCAGGTAAATCTGCGCGTTTAAGCTATTTAGAAAACTGAATTTAAATGTTATTATTATCAATAGATTAGAAGCCCACAATAGATTGAGCAGTATTTTATGTTTAGTTGCCCTGACAAGCGTTTTGATAAGGCGGCACAATCCCGACCAATGTAAGTTAAATCTTGTGTATAAAATTGCGATTGAAATAGTTTATGTTTCGTTTATTTTTTAGAAAATAAAATTGAATTCCCATCGAGAGGTTGTCTACTAGTTTTATTTTCGTAGAACTCGATTGGGCCGGATAGTTTGATGATTATTTTTGGGGAATCGGATTGGTGCAATTTCTAATCGTCGCTGGAGCAACAACAGTTATTATAGGTAATAGCATGTGAATTACAGTAATTTTGCTACAACAATGCTCTATGTTCTCTCTATTTTGCAACAAAACAACACATGCACAGTGAGTAAACACATGAATTTCACGAGTACCTGGTACTCACGCCTTTTTATTGTTCCGTCCGTACCAAAACGGAACACTAATGGACTCAGTTCGGTGTCTGTCTGTCTGTCTGTCTGTCACAGACCTTTTTCTCAGAGACTACTTAACCTAGACTATTGAAATTTGGAACAGTTGTAGCAATTAGTGGCCTAAACACAGACCAGACCTTAAAAAGCTAAATTTCGACTTTTGGGGGGTCGTTTCGTAACAATTTTTCACAAAACGTTACATCTTGCTGTCCCGAGCTTTTTCTCCGAAAATATCGCTCAGAAAAATCTGAATAAATTCACAAACATTGAGAATAAAGTGTAGATGGAAACATAATTATCACGACTGCCCTACTTTGGCCGTTTTTTTTTTCAATTAATTTTTTAATTTCAACTACCCTACTGTTTACATATCCAGAAAAGTATCACAGCGCCTAAAAGTAGATACGAGAGTAAAAATTGAATAATTGATGGCAAAAGTGTTATACCCGCAGCGAATTTTCGTGGCATATTTCTACCGTATAACTATTGACCTTAGACTTAAACCAATGATACATAATATAACACATAAAGGAAGCTTGATGGTTTCCTTTTATAATGTAGGTGTCTCTACTTTTACTATATTGGGAAAAATTGAATTATATATTTATATATACAGGCACAGAGAGGGAGACAAATCGCAAAATTCTACGCAGTTAATGCAATTAAATGAATAACGAGACGAAAAATTAAATCTGATGCCAAGCGTACATTTCTTGTAAATACATATACATATGTACATATGTATATACATATGTATGTATGTATGTACATGCTTTATTTGTTGTTTTTTTTTTCTTTTACTTTGTGTGTGTGTATAACTATTCTTCTGAGCAGATGAGAAAGGACATCGGAAACATATGTACATACATACATGCATATGTAGGTAATTTGATCAACTTTCTTACATTTGTGTTGGTATACATTTATATAGGTACAAATTTGAATTTATTTTTCGCAAATTGTGCTCAATTTGATTGTAATGAAATGTGCTGTGCACCATAAAACTATGTATGTAGGTACATATGTACTTACTTGTGTCGCAGTTATACAAGGGCATATGTACATATATGCACCTATATACATATATATGTTTGTATGTATGTACATATATGTGAGTATCGAACAAAAACTCATTGTATCTTTAGTAGAAATCGTATCGTAAAGAAAGGGTTCATATAGATCTATCAACAAAAATCTTTGAGATACATATGTATGTATGTATGTAGTTAAAATAACTGATACATAGTATGGAACACTTATTGCGCAAGTATAACTTGCACTTGACCGGATTTTTTTCTTTTCTGTTTAGAAAAAAAGCCAACCACTTTTTTGGGTTTTTTTCCTTTTTCAATGTGGATAAAAGGCCAAAAAATGTTCTGGCGTTTTTTTCCAAACAATTTTTTTTGGCGTTTTTTCATATTTCATAAATGGAAAAAATGTCTAAAAAATTATGGAAAAAATGCCAAAATTCTTAGCATTTACGCCAAACTATTTAGGTGATTTTTCCTAGGAAAAAACGCCACAACTTTGTATGGAGATTTTCGGGCTTTCCTTTTCCTTTTTTTGGCGATACGATCTGTAACGTCGATACTGATGGACGTTTTATATGAGACGGGTCTGCATGAGGAGGTGCTGAGGGCGACATTAGCTGACATTGAAAACGTTTTAAACTCACGTCTGCTGACGTATGTTCCTTTCGATTCAGCTGAGAGTGAAGCACTAACTCCAAATCACCTCCTAGTCGGAAGCTCCAATGGTATAAGAGAACGTGGTACCGAAGACAGAAAGCCAGAAATTTCAATCTGTCAATTCAACTGGCGAATACATTTTGGAAGCGTTGGGTACGCGAGTATCTACCCTGCTTAGCTCGTCGCATCAAGCGGTTTAGCATGTGGTCATTATCATCGATGAAACTAGCAAAAGAAACACTTGGAAGAAGGGAATCATCGTGGAGTTGCATCGGTCAAAGTATGGCGAAGCTCGCAGTGCAGTGGTGAAGACGGTCAATGGTCTGGCGACGCGTCCTATTATAAAATGAGCTAAGATGGACCTGAAGCGGTAAATATTTCGCAGGATGATGCGTACGATTTACGATAGGGGGAGTGTTACGATGCAATTCGCCAATTTGTCATCATTCGCCAAACTGTTAATTCATCTTATTTTAACGATATTATAAACACTCATATGTCGATGCTATCTCTATAAGCAAAACCTGGTTCAAGCCATCTGCTGATGATTTCTTCTACAAAATTCCGAACTATGAGATATTTAGAAATGATAGAGTTACAGGCGGTGGAGTAGCAATTTATTGTAAATCATCACTCAAATGTGAGGCAGTCACTAAGTCTTGTGGTAATGGGATTGAATTTATTGTCGTTGAAATACGCGACTCCCATACTAAATGTATTGTTTCATGTGGTTACAGTAAAAATCGGCTCTGCTCCCATGCTCCTTTCTTTTCGGCTTTATCTGATATCTGTGCGCTCTACCTCTACCAACACATTATCATCTGTGGTGACTTCAATACAGATCTGCTAAAAAACGATTCCCTTTCTTTTCGAATGAAGGACTCTATTTCATCGGTAGGACTAAATATAGTAAGCACAAACTCCCCAACTAGATCTATTTATCGTCTCTGATCCGTCATTAGTTCTTTTGTTCTGATCAACTATCGTCTGATTCTGTTTCTGACCATGATCTCCTATTCTGTACCTACAATATCAATCTATCTAAATCTGCTGTCGCCGAGTGTTTCACTTTTAAAGATTTCAGCTCTATTGATTTAAATGCGCTTCATATGCAAGCGACAACAGCTCCGTGGCAAGAATGTTGGTTAAGTTCTAACACAAACGTTAAACTGAACTGTTTTCAAGCTATTTTGTCTTCGTTGTTTGACCAATGTGTTCCGATCAAAATGGTACGCATTCACAATAAAATCTGCCCCTGGTTTACGTCAGACGTGGTGAGTGCAATCAAAAAACGCAATAAGGTATACAGTAAATGGAAGCATCGGCCCACGGATACAAACTGGAATACCTACAAGGTGGCTCGCAATCTCGCAACATCCATACTGCGTACATCCAAGAAAAACTAGCATGCTTCCAAAGACAACATTTCGCTACCTGCAAAAAAGCTCTGGAGCAACCTTCGTAAAATCGGTGTCTCCAATAAGAATAATAGTCTCAAATGTAGTCTGGATCCTAATGATTTAAATCAATTCTTTCTTGGGAGTGATTCTAGTGTAAGTGATTTTGATTTCGACTTCAATCAACCTGTAAACTCAGCACAACCAAATGTGAGGCTTGAAGATTTCGAAAATGATGTTGCAGACTCCATCGGAGAGGACGGTGTGCCAATACGCTTTGTTAAACTCGTTTTACCAGTTATCATAACCCATCTCACCCATGTTATCAACTGGTGCTTTATAACTTCAACTTTTCCGGACTCTTGGAACATTGCACGAGTCCTGCCAATTGGTAAAAAAACGGAGATGGCGGATGGCGGGGAATACCTTTAGGATCCTTGCAGTGAATGTAAATTCACTGATTAGGATCGAACGAAGAGCCGTACTTTTTAAGTTGTTAGAAGATCAAAGCCCTGATGTGCTTTTGGTTAGCGAAACTAAGCTAAACCAGAAACATAAGTTACGGCACAATAATTATAATATAATAAGAAGAGACCGACCCAACTCTATACAAGGAGGAGGTGTTGCGATCTTCATTAGTAAAAAGCTAAAATATAAGGTAGTGTACAGTGGTGAAGTGCGGAAATTCCAGGAGCTAGAAGCATGTATCGTGTGCATCCCTCTCCATTGGGGAAAGAGGATGTACATGATCTCAGCTTATGCACCTGAAGCTACGCAACCAACTTTGTTTATTTCAGAGCTCGAGACACTTTTCCGATGCCTTAGGCTGGAGTCGGAGGAGAATTATTTCCTTTTGGCCGGGGATCTAAACGCCAAACATAGAGATTGGGGAAATAATATTCCTAACTCTAGAGGGAACCTCCTTTTTAATTGGTGGGGTCAGCACAGTGTCGAGTATAGACTCGGTTTGAAAGCCACAGATAGTCCGTCGTTTCCTAGAAGCGGATCATATCTGGATCTCCTGCTGTTCGACGTACGGTTACAACTGACTAACACGAACGGACAAACTTTAAACTGCCTTCATACATTTGTGTATGACAGTGACCATTGCGGACTCAGAGCCGAAATTACAATTCCCAACGAGATTGCGGAACTTGAAGCTTTTGTTCATGCGCATCCCTACAATTATAGTAGGGTGCGTTGGACACGCTTCTCTAGAGTTATGACAAGAGCACTCTCCTCAAACTCGCTCAACCCACCGTCCAATAGGAATCTGTCGAATGAGGAGATTGACGGATACCTAAAACAAATGGACGAGACAATAAAACAAACGATGGACAGGACGATACCTCAACATCAACAAACTGACAATGTAGGAATATACCGCAACGCAACAATAAACGCACTACACCAACAGAAAAGTAGACTGCTGTCGAGATTAAAAACCTTGTACAGACGGTTTACTGACAGACAAAACTCAGAGATTAGGACACTGAAGGCGTTGATTAAAAACCTCCAACAGTTAATAAAAGAAAACTACCGATTAGCGGTAAATCTGCACTGGAGCAAAAAAATTGGGGCTGTAAAAGCCAACAACCCCAGTATGTTCCCGCAAATAAATAAAATATTTCGGAGGAATAATCTCAACGACCTTCCATGTCTCAAAATTCCTCGAAATACGGACAACGAACGAATACTTGTGACAGCAGGTATAGATCCAGTAAACGCAGTCGACGACGACAATTTCTTTTTGATCGAAGATCCGCAGGAGAAGGTTGAAGCTATAGGAGCGACTTTTCAGGAAGTGTATAAGGTGAATAGCAGTATTTGCCCGAACCATGACCTGGAGAATCGTGTCCTTGTGCACAACTTCTACCTTCGAAATGAACTACAGCAATAGCGATCAGAGAACATCGGTTTCACCGAGTTCAATGAAGACAATAGGGCAAATAATGCCATCGCCAACGAAGGGATACATCCCCCGTTCTTATCGAAGGTAGAGCTCCAAGCGATCTTCGAATCATTGAGAAAGAAGAAGTCAGTGGGAATCGATGGAATATCTAACATTGTGCTTAGACATCTCCCTCTAGAAGCGGTAGACATTTACTGCATTCTGTTTAATAATGTGCTGAATAATGCACATTATCCAGCGCATTGGAAAACAGCAGTAGTGCATCCTATCCCCAAGAGGGGTAAGGACAATTCCAATCCGGCAAATCTCCGATCAATAAGTCTCCTTCCGAACATCAGCAAGGTATTCGAAAAAGTGATCAATAGAGCCCTGACTAAGTGGGTTGACGACAAACATATAATTCCAGATAACCAATTCGGTTTTAAGGCGGGGCATGATACCATACATGCCGCGTCTAAACTCGTATCGGATATCCAATGGAACAAAAGCAAGAAACAATGCACGGGTGCCTGTCTGGTTGACTTGGAAAAAGCCTTCGACACCGTTTGGCTAGAGGGACTTTTCTACAAGTTGAGCAGGCTGAGCATAAGTAAACCACTGCTGTACATACTTTATAATATGCTCACCAGTAGGCGGTTCATTGTGAAAAATGGCAATGTGACCTCTGCTGGCACTTTTGAAATTAAAAATGGTCTACAACAAGGTGCGGTTAATTCGCCGATCCTTTTCAATATTTACACAAGTGATCTCGTAGGGTCTCTTCACCATGCTATTGCGTACGCAGATGACTTGGTCGCGTACAGATCAGGACCAAAGATCGAGGTCATTGCAATTCTCTTGCAACGTGACTTCGATAAGATTCAGCGATATTGTGACGACTGGAAGTTGAAGATCAACCTCGAGAAGTCAGAAACCATCTTGTTTCGGACGCCGTTGTCTGGGGCCTCATGGGACACCAGAAAGAATTGGCGAAAGTTCGCAATCGTTGGACGACACGGGCGGCCACTTGCATGTCGAAATGTAGTCAGATACCTCGGGCTCTGGTTAGACCAGTATCTGTATTTTAACAAACATATAGATGCTGCTCTGGCCAGAGCCAGAGGCGCTTTTGCCCTTACAAAGAGACTGTTTTATAGCAGCCAACTCGATGCGAGGGTAAAGGTTATCTGCTACATGGCCCTTATACGGCCAATGATAGCATATGGTTGTCCCGTGTGGTTCAACGTCGGACCAAGTTCGATGGAAAGGATTCGGGTGTTTGAGAGGGCTTGTCTTCGGACTTGCCTTCGTTTATACAGAACACCAGAGTCCGAGTACAAAAAATTCTATTCCAATGAGGTCCTATACAACAGGGCTAACTTAATAAGAGTGGATAATTTCCTGATCAAGATGACTCGAAGGCACATTGCAAGAGCAATGAGTTCGATGAATAGCCTGATCTTCGGGGCTTATTACCCCAATTTCACGTACCACGAAAGAGTGCGCCTTAACGGCTTCGTTCCACCAGAAGCGTTCCTCTATTTTGACCAACAGGGTCTGATCCAGGATAGATCAGCGGTACCGCTAATCTTCCATGTTGCTCGCACGACTGTGGATAGGCGGCTCAACTACGACAGAGACGTCGCACAGAGCCAAACGGAGCGCCTCCGGTTTAGTAGGTCGGTTTCGGGGCGCGATGGGCACGATGTTGAACAGCAACATCAGAAATTCTGGTGGCTGTTAGAAAGAGATGGAATTCCCTCGTCGATTCCGTTTGATCCGGGGTAGACCCCAAGGCATAGTTGGCCGCCTTTTATGTTTATTATGTAGACATGCCGTGGCCGGCTTACATAGGTTTAGGTAGTGTAGGTATTTGTAAGTTTTATAAAAAAATAAAAAAAAAATAAAAAAAAAATAAAAAAAAAATATATAAAAATAAAAAAAAAACGCACAGCACTTTGCCAAAAAAAAAAAAAATATAAAAACAAATAAAAAACCACAAAAAAATTATAAAATAACACAGCACAAAAAACAAAAAAAATTACGTATTTAATTACGTAGCTAGAATTAAGATAGGTTAAGTAGTTGTAAGTTTTATTTAAGGTAGTTTTAAGCAAAAAACATGTCCTGTTGCTAAGTTTTTTTTTTTTCAAACTTTTCTTAGCTCTAAAATTGTAACTTTAATTAAAATTCTATATTATAAGTTAGGTTACGTCGAAAGACATAGTATAAGTATTAAGTTTAGCTTAGAGTGCCCGTGTGCGGCCAGTAAGTTAGAGTAAGGTAGTTAAGTTAGTTAAGCTAGTTTTAATCACTTTTGTCTAGCATTTAAGATTTAATTGAATTGATGAATAAAAATGAATTAAAAATGAAAAAATGGTAAAAAAACAAACCCTACCTCCCCAGCTGATTACAGACCGATTAGTATTCTCCCCTGCTTGTCCGAGGTTTAAGAAGGCCTTACATCTAAGCAGCTAATGAGATATATTTCAAACAATAGCTTGCTAAGTTCTCGACAGTCTGGGTTTCGAGCTAACCACAGCTGCTCTACAGCTATGGTCAATCTACTGTAGGAAATCAGGCTTGATTGATTGATTTATTGGACTTTTCGAAGGCCTTTGATAAAGTGAACCATAAAATTCTGCTTTGGAAACTTAAACATTTTTTCGGACTAAGTGACAGAGCTTCTCTCCGGAAGGTTGAAAAGAGTTATCACCAATGAAAATCATTCTCAGCTGAAGCCTATCATACAAGGAGTTCCATAGGGATCAATTTTGGGACCGATCCTATTCTGCATTTTCATAAACGACCTTCCAAATGTTTGTAAACACACATCAGTTCATTTGTACACAGATGATGTTCCACTTCATGCTGCAAGGTTGTACCGGATATATGGCTGAACGACAGTAAAATTAAAGCAGTAGAATATGTCACTAGTTTAGGCTTCGTAATAAACCGCAGCCTATCTAGTTACAATCACATCAACATGGTTGTTGGTCGAATCTACGGATGTCTTAGAAAATTGTGGCTTACTGCTGCCTTTACTCCTATCGAAACTCGGCGTAAGCTCATAATTATCTAAGTACTACCTCTCATTACATACGCTGAGGTTGTCTACTGCACTCTCGACTCATTATCGTAACGTGAACTCCAGGTTGCTTTCAATGATGCGGTGCGATATGTACATGGCCTTCGTAGAAGTGATCACATTTCCGTTTATTCTCGTATGCTACTGGGTTGCTCTCTGCAGAATTATGTAAAAAGCAGGAACTGTATATTCCTCCGTAAAATCATATACAATCAATGATCTTCCAGAACCATGAATATTATCACCTTTCGACACACGCACCTTAACTCGTCACGTTTATTCTTCATTCACGCTGTCAGACTATGGAACTCTTTGCCTACCCGTATCAAATCAATCTCTAATTTCAAAAGATTTAAAAGTGCTGTTCTTCTTCATTTTTCATCGATTACCTCTCGCATCCAATACCTTTCACTACCTTTCATCCTTCCTTATCTTCCTCGACTCTTTTTAAATTAATTGTAATTTTATTTAATTTAGTTCTCAATCTTTTATCCATGTTTATTTTAAAGATATGGTTAAAAACTACAAGAGAAATACAAATAGGAGTACAATCGAGGAAGAAAAGGTGAAGAGAGCTATTTCAGACATACGTAAAAAACTTGAAACGCCAATATTAGCAGCTGAAAAATATGGGGTAATTAGAACCGCATTGATAATGCGTACGAAAAAGCAGGACCCCTTAACAGATTCGTCAGATTCGGGTAATGGAAGTAGCTCTTACGAAGGTTTTACTTTTCAATCGAAATATACGCCGCGACAAACGTTAAGGAGTGAAATAAAATTCAAACTGCCACAACCCACAAATCCAGCCTCAACTTCTCGCTGTCATCAAAAATATGTATTTGACCTTGACTTCGGCAAACTCTTTATTAAATAAGATGTTTAAAAATGTTCCTATGTATTATTCTTAAAGACTTTATGTACTGATAGTTTTTTAAATGAAGTAATATTTATGGTTTATTTTTTTTTAAGAAAATGGATTTATTGATTCATGTCTCCATATATTGTCAAAATTAATCGTTAAAAAAATGTTTGACTTTTCTTTCCATTCAAACAACAGGTAGAATTAGAATAGATCCGCTGATACTTTTTATGCATACCATTATGATTTAAAACTGCAATTGTCAAATGTTCCCCTTGTAAAGTCAAAGGTGCCCCGTACCTGGGGCTCTTTTGACAAAATGACTTTTTTTAAAAAACAAATTTTAAAAAAATTATAAAGTTGTTATAAAAGTGAAATGTATCTGTAAGTCTAATCTAGAATAGTCAATGCATCATATTAAAAAAAAGCATTGGAAATCATCTATAATTTTAGCAAATATATTGGGCGTCAGCAGTCCTACACAGAACCAAGCCTAGCTTCTCGCAACCATTTGTGTGTGCGTGTTATTTTTTCCACGAATGGAAGGGACCTACAGTTTTTTTGCCGACTCCGAACGGCGAGTTGAGAAGCTTCTCATGACAATTGATACTCTTTGATGCTTGTCAGACATTCGAAAGAGGTGGGCACTGTGAAAAAACTTTTAGGTATTTGCGGCGGGATTCGAACCCAAGACCGCTGGCTCAGTAGTCCGACGCACTAACCACTTGCGCTACGGTGCCCACAATTTTAGCAAATAGAGACATTTAAAAATTAAGTGTCCAATGTGGCCCAGTTTCCCCTACATATGTAAATATTTAAAATACAACTTCTGAGTTTCATTTAATTTACTTTTTTATTTTTAAATGAATATTATTAATTTATTTGCTTTATTCGTTGAATTGTTATACAAATTTGTTGTTATATTATATTTGTTTGTTGCAAATAATACGAGTTATTAATAAAAAGTTAGTGCATATTATTATCTCTGTTCTTATTTCACTTATTTAAATTTTTTGTATAATCTCGCTTTTGCTATCAGAACTCATGTTTTATTTTAAAAAATGCCTTGCAATTAATTGCATGTTAAACAAATTTCGCGCGAAATTTCGGATCTAATTGCGAAAGCGAGATTATTAAAACGGGATAAGAAGCGGCATTATAAGAAGCAGGATTATAAAAAAAAACGGGATTGTAAAAAGCGGGATTTTAAAGTCGGGATTTTAAAAAAACGGGATGATAAAAAGCGGGTATCGTACCCAACCCGTTAAGACGGTGACGTTCCCTTCATAGTGAAATGTCAAAGAGTACAAAAGAGTCTACTTTTTTTTTCTTTTTTTGAAATAACAACACTGATCGTTTTTTTATATTATCCACAATAATTAAATTAATTAGTTTAACACAATTTTTATTCTAAGAATCCATTATACAGCATAGTTGGAAGTACTCGTTTAACTTCTTTCAGGTACTCTGGATTATCATAAAGAGTTTTACGTACATCGTCTGAGGTCATAAACTCAACTGGTTCCACTGATTTTTTCAAACGTGCATACCGTACTGGCAGGAATTCAGTGAATTGAAGGAGTTCTGAAAATATTTTATTTTATTTTATTTAAGAGGTCATGTAGTCTGCAAAATCTCTATAACTACCCAAATGTCTGTGCTTGATTAGTTCGATGAAGAAATCCGCGATTTTCGGAAACTCTCCCTGGAATTGCAGTTTCTTAAGAGTGTCAATAAAATTGGAACAGTAATAGTAAATTAATTCGTCCCGATGATCTCGACGCAAATCCTCTTCCATTACCGCATAAATGGACCAAATTAAATCCATCACGGCGGGTCCATAGAAGCAGAGTTGAAAATCAAGCTTTATTTTAAATGACGACAACGTCTTAATTGAATTTTCTAATAGCCTTGAAAAACCTTACCAACATGACATCTTCAAAATCACCGATATCGTTTCGCTTGAACATCATATTTTTGGCATGAAAATCTCCATGACAAAGAACGAAAATACCATTAGCTGCCGCTTCTCTGTACGCGTTGGCGGACTTTAAGCATCGTTTCAGCAGGTCCTTCTGTATTGATTGTAACTTGGGAATATAAATTTTAAACTCATCAATTGTTTCAAGTTTCTCTATGAGATGTTCAATTCCCTGCAGGGAGCTCAGCTGTTCAGTGTTGTGGTTATTCAATAAACCTATTCGGTAATCTGTCACCGACTTATCGCCCTGAAATTATATTAAAAAAAAAATTTATGAGAGGCTTGATTCTAAATAAGATTTGGTATTTGTTTCAATCGATAGAATAAGGGTTGCCATTAATAACGATATCAGATCGCTAGTCATCCGGTCATATAAAATTCAGAACGTTCTTTTTGAACCACTGCACTAAGGAGTATTTCAACGATATACGCAGCCAAAATTATTTTATAGTCATATTAGTAAATAAAACAAAGGTTTTAATATTACATCGAACCATATTTATTCAAAACTAGCTGACCCGCCCGGCTTCGCCGGCTCTTTTGGAATTAAATTGAATTTAGTGCATTTTAATTACACGGAAAATGGATTTTATACATTTTAGGGGCCAAAGTATTCACTGATTCATTTAAGCTATAAATCATCCATCTGCGTTATCTTGAAGCTGAGCTATGCTCAAAACAATTCATAAAGTCATAGCCAACAATTTTCCATCAGTGGAGACCGTAGCCAAAAGTCATGCAGCAGTGGATGACGTAATAGTGTGGGAAATGTGTATGCGTGCTCAATTTGGCGTCGCCCATCCACTATCTTTTTTCCTATGCGCGACAAGAAGGGTGAAATTCAACGATGAGCGTAAGTGTTTTACCGGAATACGTCGTACATACATGCATGTTTATGAACACAAGTATGTATTATCAAACCAAAGCGGTTAGACATGTTTATGTATAGATCAGTGATCGATTGCACAGGCAGGTACCCTTTTGGTGGCGGCGGCGATGCTGTTGGTATGTATGTACTGTACATATGTATGTGCGTCTTGGTCTTCTGTGTTTCGAATATGTACATGTACAATAATGTTCAAATGGTTATTTTGCGATTGCGTGTTGTAATGTGTTTGACAATTTCAAGCTCACCGGGAAAACTTTAATTGACAATACATTATGTGTATGTATAAAGAAATCTACACAGTTTTTATGAGGATATGTTTTTTGGAAAATATTATTTTGTTTGCTGCATACGTACAGACATACTATGTATTAACAGTAGGACCTCGATTATTCGATACACTGACCGGGAAGCGGTTGCCGGAAAATTGAAAAACACGGGAAAAGTTAATAAAAATATATCTGAGTTAATTTAAGCCTATTTCCAGTAGTCAAAACAATTCTTTTGCATTTCGCATCCATGATAGGTAATGTCCTTTTATCTTCCTCTGCAATGTAATACTAAGATACAATAATTACCCACTAAAGGATATCACAAACCTCTAAATATGCAGAAATACAATGTTTTGCTTACCCAAATTTACAGAAATTTTTTATAGTTACTGGGGAAAATTCTGTTTGGTACAAATACGGACCTCCCGACTTTGCATGAAAAATACATACTCGACCAGGATAATTAAGTAGTAATCAAGGGATTTTATACGGATTAGAGAAATACCTTTTACACACGGATAAGTGAGAAACACGGATTATCGGAACACGTATAGTCGAGGTTCTACTGTATTTGTTATTTAGCGTGTTTCTATACAAGGTTTGTCATTTTTTGCGATTCTTATTTCTTAACAAAACTAGATAAGCAGAGCTGCTTCATTCTTATTCATGTAAGAAGATTCGAGTAATAACCACGTTCATTATAGACAACGCATGCAGCATTGTATCGGCATAAGAACAGTGAAAAAAATCACTGTGAAATAAAGCGTAGCAACGCACGCCGGGTATCCGCTTGTAACAAATAAAGCCAAAAAAAAAAATAGATTTTCGAAATTCTAACCTCAAAATACTGAAAACTAACATTTTATTGAATGAAAGTGGTCATTTTATAAGGAAATATAGTGAAATATGTATATACATATTTGCAATTAATAAATAATGTAAACACTTGGGTGCCTGGCGCGCTGCGCGCGATTACAAAAAAAAAACTATGGACAGGACATCGACTGAAATCATTAAAGAGGTCGCCGTTAGCAAATCACACATAACTACTATATTTTCAATTGTGTTTCATTTGTTTGTGTTGAAGAACAATGTCGCCATTGTTAAATGTAGCAAATAGCGCCCATTTCTGCAATTTTAAAACAAACAATAAACAATAGAAAAACAAGTTTCCTCGCAAAAATTGTTATGCAGAATATCTTAAAATAAATCAATTTAAACAAAATTATAAATTTTTTTTTTTACCGCAATGTTCATAATGGAAACCTCAGCCTAATTAAATATTAGTTTATTTAATAAACCACAAAAAATCAATTCTAAAATACTCACATAATTTTTTTTGTTCGCACTCGACAGCCAGATTGCTTTCGAATGAAATGACACTCGTTGACAATGTTTGATCGTCTTATCGGTGGCATTATTACACTAAGCCGTCAATCAATTGCATTAAACACAAATTGGTCGTTGACAAAATAACTTATTGAAAATCGTCCTCCACAAAATATATATGTAGGTACATATATTCTGAATTACCAAATCGAAGGAAAACAGTGGATGAATAAAGGTAATTTGTATTAATAGGTCTGTTTGGTAACATGCTAGTTTTCGAAAGTTCTACGTAAACTACATAGAATCTGACAGTTTCATGGCTCTCAATTTTTTTTTACTCTCTTTTGGATCTCTCTTTGCGATGAATTATCTGCAAGACCAATTCCTCGGGGTGGGCCGAGCCAACTCTGTCAAACCAGCCATCTGAGGCGGCTCTGAGCGAGTATTCAGCTAAGTACGAGGGAGTTCTTTGGCGATTTATCCCGGCGTACTCACCTTGGATGGGTGGAGCTTGGGAACGCCTCATTCAGTCAATCAAGATAAGCGTCGAATTCATCCTTAGAGGAATCGTCCCACGCGAAGACTTGCTCCGGAATGCACTCATGGAAGCACAGGGTCAAATCAACCGTCGTCCACTGACTCACGTTCCAGTTGATCCAGACGATCCTAAACCACTCACTCCGAATTCCATGCTGTTCGGTGAGGTAAATCAGGATGTTACGGCCCCGGGAATTTTCTCCGAAGGAGATGTATGTAGTAAGCTGTATAGTCGCCGAGCTCAACATCTGATGTCACAATTTACCAGACGCTGGTACACCGAATATCTGCCCGAGATAACGAGAAGGTCAAAGTGGTATAAGGACACAAGACCGGTTAAAGTTGGTGACGTAGTCATTCTCGTCGAACCTAATGAAATTCGCTCAGCTTGGCAATTAGGTCGAATTATCAAGGTTTTCCCTGGATCAGATGGAATCATCCGTACAGCCGACGTGCGACTACCAAGTGGAACTATAAAACTCAAGAGATCAGTTGGTCGGCTCGCTGTTTTAGACTTAGAGTCTTCAACCTAAGGTTTCAGACGGGCCCCGGAATGTCATCGAGCTAGTATGTAATTTCCCTTTTTTGTAGTTAAATATTAGAGTAAGAATTTTCAACTTTTCATCTTTTCAACTTACTTCTTTCATTTATTCATCTTCAATATAAATTAACTTTTTACTTAGAGTTGTAAATACAAATGTTCAAATTCCTTAAATTTAATTCCTTAAATTTTGATTACTTGGCACCACCAGTTTCCCAAGCACTGCAGCCAACCCCGATCGTGGAGACATTTGGTTCTCAATTCGCCGTTCTGTGTTACGTGACTTTTAGAAACGATTCCGTTTTTTATTGAATAGGAAAAAAAACGGTTTGAGTGGATAAATGTATAGTTCCCGTTTTGCGGTGGATTTCTTTTTTTTGGTCTTTCGCCACATTTAAAAGGAAGAAGAACAATAAAAAGTGGCTAGAACGTTGGCAGCTTTCGTTACCATTTTAATTTAGCGCGTATATAGTTCGTTCATATTTAAAAGAATCAGCGCGGTTACATCGTTTAGTTGAACATTGTCTTTTGAAGTAATTTAACGCGTTTATTTAATTTGTTTGTCAGATCAGTTCTTCTCAGAGCTTTTGGAGGTGGTTTTTTTACCCGTTTTGGAGCAATACGACGAGTAAGTGATTACCTGAGTGGCGAATCTGTGTTCTACGAGTTTTCAATTATTATAGATCGAACGTAATAATTTTGGGTTGATTTGGTGCTGTGGAAATTGGTGGTTGCTGGATGGTTGGCCTCTGCAGGTTTTACACCTTTGTAAGTGAATTCTCATTTCTTAAGATTTTCGTGCTTTTATAAACGCAATTTTAATAGGAAATAAAATCATCATAACTCCCTTTAAAAGAGGACGGATTTTTACTTGGGTGCTCAAGAAGGCCGAAGAAGCCACTACGCAACAACGTGTTATATTAAAACGACTGAAATGGGTTTTTCTATCTATTTTTGCTGGTGGCACGCAATGACTCAAAATGGCACCTTATTTTGCCAGTGGTGGCACGGAAAAAAAATGTTCTGCAGCAACGCTGAACCCGACAGGAAAATCAGTAGCCGACTGGTTGCAAACTGATTTTTTGTGAATCGCAAACGAGCTTTCAACCAGTTGCGTCGTGTGCGGCGTCCCATTTGATTACACAGGGTACGAGGTACGACTCAAAGCAAACTAGTTGGCAATTCGAATCGCTAATCTGTTTTTTTTTTTTTTTTTTTTTTTCAGTTGCTCCGTGTGTATTTGGCCTCACTCATTTTTATGCAATTCTGAATGTTTATAGTTTGAAAATATTGCTCTATGTAAGGTTTTATAGTATGCTTACCTCCGCACCGAGTTTATAGCTAATAGCATGCCACTTTGCCAGCTTTAGATAAACCGCCTTAGTTTCTGTCATGTCAAGTAATCTATCTCGCAGCATCTCATATCCTTGTGGGACGATATCTTCGAGAATAACACACTTTCGTGGTTCCAGCGAAGAGTATACTAACCTAGTAAAAAACATCAAATATTTGATAGGAAATTCAATTATTGCAAGTATTTACTTTTACGAAAGACACTACGATCTTAAAGATCCTTTTTACACATATAGTCATTCTGGGAAACCACTTACTTTGGTCCTAATACTGTATTATCACCGATTTTCCTTAGTTCTGCCTCGAATTGTGGTATCGTTTTTGAGTACATACTAATTTCGGTTTCAAAATGAAACGAATTTTCCATAATTTCTTTTCTAATACCATCTACCTCGGGCATTATTTTGATCATCAACGATTTGGATGTTCCCTTTGACTTACTCGTATTGTAACCGATGGTACCACGAAACATAACACTGGCATAGTGATCACCTCTCTTGGTTGCAGGTCTGATCTTCACTTCCGTAACCGAAACAGAATCATCGTGTTCACA
This sequence comes from Brachyopa scutellaris, assembly GCA_949775065.1. NCBI lineage: Eukaryota > Metazoa > Arthropoda > Insecta > Diptera > Syrphidae > Brachyopa > Brachyopa scutellaris. The sequence continues at coordinate 79,144,431 of OX459114.1, read as the reverse complement.
TTTTCTCAAAACAATTTGGAAAAACTCTTCACTCATCCAACTAGGAGTGTGTAATTCATCGGCGTTAAAGTCCTCCATACTCGTAAGCACGTCTTATTCAGTAGAGCAACCCACAACAACTGATCTAATATTATGTACCAACGACAACACTGATCTAAATACTCGGCTTTAAATGATACACCACAAAGTGTCTCTAGGTATCGTCCGACTTTTGTGAAATTCGTTGTGAACATTGTTTTATATTCTGGCTTAATACAACAAAATTAGATTAATCAAAATCAGATAAACGTGGAACAGTTTTACCAGGCGTATCGTTGTGTAACTTTCGTATCGATTAAAAAAACCTGAACTGGCACGAAATGTATAGGTCACCCCACATTAGTGACAAAGTTCACCTCTTTAATTATTTTATAAGCAGACTATATAATGACTACGTTCCTATTGTCACCAAACGAATAAAACCTAAACATTGCCCTTGGTCCAACAATGAGATTAAGGTACGTATTAGGGAGAGAGAGCGTTTTTATAGGACTTATAAAAGAAATCCATCAGAGTTTAATAGAAGGCAATACACGGTTGCTCGCAATAGCGTCATTGCTGCAATTCGTTCGTCTAAGTAAGAGAACGTATTTATTAAAAAGACTTGATCCTTCACTTAGCTCAAAAGAACTCTGGAGAAACCTCAAAGCGGAAGGTGTAACTGCGGATAGAAGTAAACTTAAGTGCTCGTTAGAACCTGAAGCTATGAGCCAGTTTTTCACTCCTTCTTCTAGTGTGGTAAATGGTTATCATGTCGAGTCGCATTTTATCGACTCTGATCGTTCTTTTTCCTTTGATTGTGTAGAAGTAGCTGACGTGCTGGATGCCATTCGTTCAGTCAAATCAAATGCTCTTGGTCCAGATGGCATTTCTCCCAAATTTCTAAAACTCATTTTGCCCATAGTGCTAAGATTTATGTTGCATATTTTCAATGCATGTATTTATTCCGGCCAGTTCCCTGAGCAGTGGAAAAGAGCTACGGTTGTACCCATTCCAAAAAAAGGGAATCCGTCAAGCCCCTCAGATTTCAGGCCCATTAGCCTTTTGTGTTTTTTGTCAAAAGTTTTTGAAAAATGATAGCTAAACAGATCCAAAATTATCTTAACATAAACAATATGATATCTGAATGGCAGTCCGGATTTCGAATCAATCACAGCTGTGAATCAGCCGTCCTGAAGGTATCTTCCGATCTACGCTTTGAACTTGGTGCTGGAAAATTTTGGCTTATGGTGCTTTTGGACTTTACTAAAGCATTTGACAGTATTGATCATTCAATTTTGCTGGTTAAACTGAGAAATCAGTTAAATTTTTCCTCTTCCGCACTTTCCTTACTGAGAGAATACCTCAGAAATAGGGTGCAGATCGTTGAAACTGAAGGTGGAATATCCTTACCCTCTATGGTAAATTCCGGGGTGCCACAGGGTTCAGTTCTGGGACCCTTACTATTTACAATATTTATTAACGACCTTCCTGAATCAATTGCTCACTGTAAAGTGTTGATGTACGCTGATGATGTTTCCATCTACCTAGCTCGCCCTATTGGTTTGATGGAAGACTGTGTTGCTCGAGTTAATGAAGATTTATTTAGGATTCAGAGCTGGGCTATATCAAATAAACTTCTGCTTAATCCGTTGAAAACTGAGGCTTTGATCCTTTCGAGAACTCCAGTTAACCCATTTGATTTTCCGGCGATTGTACTTGATGATAAAATCATTCCGTATGTCAGTAGAGTTAAATATCTGGGCTTCAGCATTAACTCATCCCTAAGTTGCTGTGATGCAGTCTCTGATACAATTAGAAAAATTTACTTCGGTCTCCGCACCTTAAAACATTCATCTAATCTGCTTGTTCCCTGTATGAAACTACGTCTAGTGAAAAGTCTAATTGTCCCTTTCTTCACATTCAATTGTAATGTGTATCCTTCCATGGATTATGAATTTCATCGTAAGCTAAATGTTGCGTTTAATGATTGTGTGCGTTTCATATACAATGTCAGTAGGTACACCAGTGTTTCGCGTTTAAAATCAAATCTTCTGGGAATCAGTTTGGATAAATACCACTGCTTCAGAAATCTTATAAAGTTACATAGTATTATTCAGAACAAATCTCCCGAATACTTAAGTGATATGATACATTTTGCTCAGTCACGTAGAGGGGTAAGGTTGATTTTCCCTCGCTTTTCACACACGATAGCAGAACGTTCCTTCATCGTGTCAGCAATTCGACTTTGGAATTGTCTTCCTGTTGAATTGCAGACGATTACTTCACTATCCACGTTCAAGAGGAGGATATTTCAACATTTATCTCTTTAGATTTAGTTTAAACCTCTATATTTAGAAATACTATTTCATTTTTTTTTTTTTTTTTTGTAGCTCTATCTTTAAAATTCAATGTATGTAATTAAACTCTAATTCACTTGATTTATTATTATAGACACTTATACTCTTTCCCTTTTTTTTTTTCTTATTTGCCTATTACTAGATACTTAATCTTAAGATTCTAATCTTGTAGTATCATGTACCAATGATTTAATTTTACAATAAATAAAATAAATAAATAAACCTTCCGTTGCCCTTCGTGCTGGTAAACTGTGTAGTTAATCTCTCTTCTCTTTGTTAGCAAATCGAATGGTGTTGACTTAATATGGTAATAAATCTTTAATCTTTGTTGTCCGTTGTGGCGGACTTAGGTTTTAGCATACTATGCCTATATCCGGTCATCCTGTGTTAATCTGCCTCTTATGTCTCTATCTTTTTCTCGTATCCACAGCTTCAGCAGACCGGCCGCAGACGACGACCTTCGTGGGTACCAACTTTGGATACGTCGTAGCGGTCGTTACGTCGAATTTACGTAACTTCGTATGGACCTGAGAACTTTGGTTGCACTTTAACCCTTACCGACCCATACTGTTGTATAATGCGCTACAACCACCATAACATAAAACATAATACCCTATTTAAATTACATTTTAATTTTTGTTAAATCTCATAACGGGCTATCCATCACTTACTCTTGTTATTAATCTCTTTTAATCTCAATTGCTCTTATGCTTACTCTAATATCTTTCTAACGCTAATTATTGTACACTTGCTTTATTTTTTGGCGAATTCGTTCTCTTTTGCTGTTCAACCGCCACCTGAGTAACATCCATCCTAGCTTTCTTTCTTGTTCTTCTGTTCATTTCCAATGAATTAAATATTATTATAACGTTTTTAAATATCGGACTTTTATTTCAAACCAACAATTTAATTCACAAACACATACAATTTTACACACTAAAAAGCCCATAAGTGGTACCGGCGTACCACCATATATTTCGGTGCGGTTTACACAGAAATCATTCGAACATGTTCATAGAAAGTGTGCGTAATAACGAAAACAACTAATGCCAGAACTACATCGGAACAAAAGTGATAAAAAGAAGAAGTGTGCACACACTGAAAGCTCACTCAATTCCAACTGACCAACAGCGCCATTAACGGATGAAATTATTATTTGTTTGACATTTGAAAGCTCCAGGAAATGTATTTCTCCGCAACCATGCACATTTATTCGTTAATAGTGGATGAATAATAAAAAGGAAAATTGGTTTCAAGCCTAAAATTCTAAAAAAATGTACGGGAATAATAAAATCGGTATTTGCTTTCGTGAATATACGTCTAAAATCATCTTTTAAATTCATCGGAAATCAGCTGGTATGAAAAAAAGTGAATAAGCGCCATCTATTGTCGAGGATTTTATACGAAATCCAATTATAACTACTTGAATTGGTTTTTGTATTTGGTTGGAAGAACTACTGGAAAGCTTTTGTGCAACATCACCGCGGCGAAAGCTAGGGTATGCTCTAGCTTTAGCCGCGGTGAGTTTTATTCATTTGAGAGGAAATGATACAGATGTGCCTGCGATGGAAGAGTACAACCTATTGTTTTGACTTCGTTATACTTTTTATCACTTTTGTTCCGATGTAGTTCTGGCTTAACTATGATAACGTTTAAGTACTTTTCTCTCCTTAATTTTTGTAGTGATCCACGATCACAGAGTGAGAGTTAATGTCAAGTCTTTGTTTTGAATTGTCAATCGTCAACTGCAGTGTTGCGGTAAGAGACTTCTTAATTTCTTTCGTGTTTGTATTGCCTATAAGTGACGAAGAGGCAAATTTGTGAATTGTACTACAATGTTTTAGCCGGAATGTCATCACAGAGAACGTCCTTACATCATTACCTCCGCTAAATAATCACAAGAGCAATGGATTGACATTGCTGAGGACGCTTCGGAAAAATGAACCGTATATCCCAATGGGGATGCAGCCATCGAAAGACCGCAAAATCTATTCAACTTTGTTTAGTTTTAGAGCCGAAGCAACGATATGTTTGTATGTCCCGAAGAAGAAGATAGCCGTAATTTTGATATCCAGTATGCATTACGATGGGGCGATCGATACGACAACTGCATCTATAAAACCACAAATCATATTCGATTATAACTCGACTAACGGTGGAGTAGATCATAATGGATTATATGACTAAACGTAGAACTAATTGCTGGCCTTTGGTGTTATTCTACAATATAATTGATGTTCCTTGTTGAAAGCATGATCCAAAAAATGTCCGAAAACATCTTCGCAATTTTTTCTTGAAATAACTGGCTCGAGACATATGCTTGCCATCGATTCAAGTTCGGAGCTTAGATCCGCTGACAACGCTATTCTATTTATCAAAACAGCCATGGGAAGTGTACTCGGCTTGCGAATCAGAAGTATGCACTTCCATTTAGCTTCCACAACCAATCGAAAAATTAGATATTACCGGTCGTTTGAAGAAGCTAAGTATTGGCAAGAAATGCTATAATGATATCCGAATCAAGAGAAAGTGTCGGAAGCGTTGCCAAAATTGTTATAGTACTGTTTACGACCTGCATATTACACCTGCTCCAGTTATTTACTTGGATTGTACTAACAATATCTCAAATAAAATTATAATAAATATTACCAAAGTTTCTATACAAAATGTACTAGGTGGTACCCGGGTACCACCCATGGTCACTTCTGCCATTGGTTTAAAAAATGGTAAGAAACCACATGTTCTTTTTACTTTTTTTCAACAACTTTTAGTTTTTATTGCACCGTAGCGCAAGTGGTTAGTACGTCGGTCTACTGAGCCAGCGGTCTTGTGTTCGAATCCCGCCGCAAACACCTAAAAAGTTTTTCACAGTGCCCACCTCTGCCGAATGCCTGACAAGCATTCAAGAGTACCATTTGTCATGTAAAGCTTCCCAACTCGCCGTTCGGAGACGGCAGAAAACTGTAGGTCCCTTCCATTCGTGCAAAAATATAACGCGCACACACAAATGGTTGCGGGAAAGCTAGGCTTGGTTCTACCTAGGACTGCTGACGCCAAATACTAATATAATTTTCTAGAGATGTCATGGAATCTCAAAAAAATCGGAGCAGTGGAAAAAAAATATTTAGGTTTGAATGTCCAAAAAGTACCCGGGTACCACCTGTGGGTCGCTGAGAGTTAAGTCCTGTTCCAAATTGCGTTCGTTGTATTGCGACTAATTCGCGAATGGCATACTTTCTAGCTGGCTTACGGCGTTTGTTCTATTGTGACTTATTTTCTTCTTGAAGTCGTTCGATCTATATTTGTTGCTCAATTCTTTCGCTCCCGTATCTTCTCCTCCGGCTTTTCGGCTAACCTGTCATCTTCATCGCCACGCATTGGAGCGGAGAACAAAAATTTAGAAGGTGTTGTGTTTGTAGCTCTTGAGACCGTTGAATTTATTGCCTTTTGCAGTTTTGTGACGTGTTGGTACCATTTCAGGGGGCTTGTCCAATATCCACGGACATCTTTGTTGTGTTGCGATTATGATCTGGTTCCTTCTCTGGAGCTGGCCGTTACCTCTGTTCATAGCTGTCATTTCGTTTGATAGTACATATTCATATACATACCTATGTATGTATAAGAAAAATTATGCAAATGCTAAGTTGCGTTGAATTAGAAACAAAATTATATAAAGCTCAATATTTCTTTTTTTTTTTTTTTGTGAAACTTTCAGTGTGGGATATGCTTATCGAAGGCCGGTTGGATTTTTAATCCGAGCATAATTTTATCATGGCCTTTGGAGTTTTCTATTATTTGTAAAAAGAACTGACAATATGTGCAATACGGCTTTGCAAGGTTTTTGCCATATTCTCGATAATCTCACCAATTAAACCTTTCAAGGCAGGCAGGGCGTAATTTCTGAATTCTTTTTGTACTCAATTTTCTGTAATTTCTCATAACCGTCATCGTAATTATACCCTTCAAGACTTAGTACTTCACTAGTACTGAATGCTGGCCTTTTAGTAGAGCTTTTCTTGCCACCGATACACTTTTAATTTCCTTTAACCTTCTTTGATAAGCTTGGAGTTTCTGGTTTTTGCGATTTTATAACAAACCTGCATAGTATTAACCTAAATTAAATCAATTTTATTCCATAAACAGTCCAGTTACCTACTTGTCCATTTCTGCAGAAAAAAATTTATTTGTTTCGCATTTAGGCTACGCGCGCACGTGCGATTTTCTGTCGCTGCGATTAAAAAATCGTGATCGCAACCAAATATGACCATGCACACACTTGTGGTTTTCTGTCGCACAATTATTTAGTCATGCACGCACTTACACTGAAAGTTATAATATGTTTTATTTTTTGCGACTGAATAGTCGTGCGACGGAAAACGCATGTGCGCGCCTAGCCTACCATTGGATTGACAGGCATTTTCCTGACTTGACAACTAAACGTAAAAAAATAAACGAAAAACGCAGGTGATCGAATTGATCGGATTTCATACGCAAAAAGTTGGCTCTTTTTGCCCCCCTCAATTTACGGTACAATTTTGCACAAAGCCCCTCTCGCTTGCTCCAAATATTTCTTTAAACGCTGCGCCGTTTCCATGCTAATTGACCGCCTTGGTCGTCGTCGTCGCTGCCTTCGAAGACATACATAAGTGGCCAATATTGCAGTAAGAATATTTTCTTCTGCGTCCATTTTATTATTAAATTTTTATAATATTTTATTTTCATTTAATGAACAGAAACGAAGCACATGTGTCAAAAAAATTAATAAATTGTTTATTTATATTCGTGCACTTATCTGTCATATGAACCAATTGTTCATTACGTGTGAACACCAATCATATGCACAGGAAAAACATGAACACAATGCAATAGAACAACACCCAAAAATTTGCAACTTTGGGACAAAGTGTTCATATCGTGTGAACACATATGTATGATCATATGAGTATATGAAGCGAATATCAACACATAAATGAACACAAAAGCGTATGCTCACAAATATGCACAGTGAACATATCGTCTGCTCGTAGCTTAATGCCTGAAATACATGTGCAGAATTCAGCATGCAGCGAAATTAGGTTAGGTTAGGTTACGTTAGCCAACTCAATCAGCGCCTCCTATATGTGAAACAGGCCGTAATGCTCCGCGAAAATGTCAAATGCCACGTGCACCTCTTGGCTTACAGAAAATGTAAACAAATGTACTGCGGAAGCCAAGAGAAACTCTAAATCTAACTATGCCACATTATTATTGAATGAAATATTAATAGATGTGACTTGCAAATACTACAATTTGCAATGAATAAATTGGTTTATAAATTGATATAGAAGTTTAGTGCGTTATTTCAAAGAATGTGCTGTATTTCGGGAACGAATTTTCTCGAAAAAATATATACCATAATAATGGAAGCCAAGAGCAATTTTTGGTTTAATTATTGTACAATTCTTAAATAAAAAAATGCCGAAATGTGTTTTGATATATTTATATTTTTCGCAACTACACGAATTGGCTTACTTTAGTACATAAATTGTTTCCTCGATATTTAGGGGAATATTTACGAATTTGTTTTGTAAATAATTCAGTGTTTTATTTTGCCGCATACGGCGTAGGTTCACAAATGTATGTATGCAAGATATGGAAATATCTTCCGTAGATGCAATTTTCAAGAAAACCTTGACTGTGAAATCTGTCCCAGTGAGCACTTATAAACCGCAATCTTGTAGTTGAAGAGAATGATGCAAGTATCATACTTACTTATTTTATGTGCGTACCTTAACTGAAAAGAAAAGCCACCTTCTAAGACTTCTAAAATTTTAGGAACACGTTGGAGAAAAAAAATACAAAAAGCATAGAAAAAGACATGTCTGGTATTTTAAGTACATATATACATATGCATTTATTTTAATTGTCAACAAAAACGACATACAAAACTTTCTTTGAAACTCAACCTATAATTATGTACAAACTTTACAATCATATACATACTATATATATATACTACATACTAATAGAACCTATAATAATATAAAATACATCTTTTCATAACATCTTAATATAAATCAGAATTATGTATTTGAACATAAACACAGGTTAGGACAATTTATGGGTTATTAAAGTAAACTTACTTACTAGGCAAAAATGTTCAAAATAATACGTACAAACATATATGTTTACTTAAATAGTATATATGTATTTACAACTACATATCTTAATTTCTAATTTTATTCGGAATGTATGTTTACAGCATATCAATCAACAAAAACTTGAATATTTTTAATCCTCTAAGAACACAATATCGGCTACATATGTGAACACATAACATACTATGAAAATATGAATCACGAATTGGCCAACAGAACGATATTGTAAATATTTTGCCGAAACGTGCAGAGTAGAATACAAATTACAATAATTATAATTAATAGCGGTATTATATATTTAATTTGTAATTAAATGAAAAATTGTAAACTCAAACAACGCGTACAACGCAAACACACACGGGAGAAACCGATTCACACTGAGAACATAAAAAAAACACTCAAAAACGAAAAATTTTCTTCATTTTTTTAGCACATTATATGCCTTCATCAATTACTAATAATTTAAAACCACATTTAACTTTTAATGATACCTATAACACTTTCAATTATTGAATTCTTTGTCCCGAAAGAATATTTACCCCGATTTTTCTATACGATTTGACGTTTGGCAGACGAAATTGTAAGCCAAGAGCACCACGTGTAGTTTTGTTACATTACGGCCTGTTTCACATATAGGAGGCGCTGACTCAATGGAGGAATTGTCAGAAAACTCTGCACTTCTTTTTCAGATGCAGATATGCACGCGGCGCCGCGTGCAGATAATCTGCACATGTATCTCAGGAATAATCGTTACAATAACGTATTGTATCGTTACAATAACGTATTTATAAAATTACGCATTCATTGGCAAAGCGGCATGCGACCACGGCTACACTCTGAAAATCATTGTTTCGCTTAATCCTGTTTCGTACTTTTTAGTTAGTTATTCCCGTAGTCCGGTTTTAGTTTTTATAACTTAATTTTTTGAAGTCTATATTCACCAAACTAGTGTCAAAAATTAGCCAGTGGATACAATTTATGAATTGTGGTTTGTGAAAAGAAAAGAAAGCTATTGAACTAAAGTGCAAATGGAGAAAGAGGTAAAGATGAAAAGAGCAAGAGGAAGCACAAAAACAAAGTATCGTATCGTGCATATATGTACATACATTTGAATATTCGAGTACATGTACGACCAGTATGCAAAATACACATTCTGTTATCATATGTCTTTCGCCAACTGAATAACCCTTAACATTTTATTAATAAAATGAAAAGGGAAACTAACACACAGAAACATAAGTCTTATCTCATCGAGATCGTTCCGGTTGTGTTGAGAAGAATGTGAGTGGAAGCTATCCGAGTGAGCTTTTCTTCTAAACACAAACCAGTTCGAAACCTTAAAACACAAGTTCTTAGCATATGCCCAAACCACATAAACACCATATCATTTATATTCCTATAGTAGCAGTGTTTTATTATCTCCGATGATCTATATGGATCACGCAATGAAAATAAAACAAACTGGATTACTTTGCACCCCTTTTTAGCTCAGATACAGACCTTTTTAGCTCAGACACACATTTAGCGCGAAACTGCCATTTCATTACACAGTTTTTAGCTCAGATACACACCTGTAGCGCGAAACCAAAGTTCACAAGCGGACGTGCGTATTACTTCGACACCACTTCGTTGAACCTGGTTCAAGACAACTTAAGAGGAAGAAGTCAAGCTGTGACCGTCAACAATACCTTGTCAGATTTTCTTCCTACTTATGCTGGTGTTCCGCAGGGGTCAATCTTAGGCCCATTGTTTTTCACCATGTTCAACAACGATCTTCCATTGGTACTTGAGCATTGCAATATCCACATGTACGCTGATGACGTCTAACTTTATCTCAGCTACCCCATCGGATTAGTAGAAGATGCAACTGCTCGTATCAATGAGGACCTTCTAAATGTGGTAAAATGGTCTGAACGTAATCAGCTTAGACTAAATTCTGGGAAAAGTAACGCCATAATAATCAGCAAAAACATTATTAACACTTCTTGGCTGCCCAGTGTGGTAATAAATACTCAAGACTCGAATACTGTAAGACAGTAAGAAATTTGGGAGTAACTTTTAACCAAACTCTGACGTGGAGTGACCATGTATCTCGAGTCGTGGGGAAAACATATGGAGCACTGCGAGTCCTTTATTTATCTGGAAGCTGTCTCCCAATTAAAATTAAATTAATGCTTGCAAAATCGCTTTTTCTTCCAACCTTACTTTATGGAAATCTAATTTTTGCGGTCTTGACAGTGTTAGCCAAAGAAAGCTTCAAGTTGCGTTTAATAAAGCTGTTCGTTTTGTTTATACCCTACGCAGGTTTGATCATGTTTCCAGACACACCGATAGTATTTCCGGAATGAGCATAAAGAACTACCTTAACTTCGGTATTTTAAACTTCCTTTTTAAAATAATGGAAACAAAAACACCTGAGTATCTCTTCGAGAAACTGTATTTCCCTGTCTCACAGAGAAGCAGAGTTATGATACTACCTTCATTTAGTTATACTGACTCAAAGAGACAGTTCTTTGTCTACGCAATGAGTTTGTGGAATTCACTACCAGCTGAACTGAGGAGATTGAACAGCAGTATCAGTTTTAGGAAGGCACTTTTAAGTCACTATGGAAGATAAATTCGCTCTTCACCATACTCAAAACATGCACTATTTTCAATTTTTTCTTTTTTTCTCTCTTTTTTCTTAACTTTACTTTTATTTAATTTAAATTGTATTCACCTAATTTAATTTTTAATTTAAATTTTTTTTCTAAAAAAATCTTTACATACAAACCTTTATTGTTAACCTGACCACAATTTTGTATTAGGTATTGATTTAAAAGACACACTTCATTGTCTTATTATACTTAATGTGATGAAATAAATAAATATGAAATAAATATCAAACATCAAATATCAAATAGCCGAACTAATTTTCAGTTCACGAAAATTGATCTTGATAAAAAGCTAGATCACGTAGTGTTGTTGTAATGCATACAAACCAATGATCTATATATGTAGATCATCGGCGATAATAAAACACGGCTAGTAATGACAATGAGGTTTGCACATTACCTCATTAGATGCCGCTAGTTGTACTTAACTGGTAGCTGCCCTGCTACTATGACAGTCAAATATTTATTCTATGCAACTTTTATGGTACCACTTCATGTGAACTGTCACATGCATTTCCTTTTTGCCTTTCCTTAATCTCCCAGCCCATACCTAATTGTGAACGCTAGTTTAATTCATTGAGGGCAAGATAAATAGAGTCATGCCGTAAGGCCAACATAATATATTAGTAGATGCGCCAAAGCCCAACACGGAATTGCTGTACACCTTAACAAAATTCGGATTAATAGTGTGTGGACGAATGGGAGGGCCGTCCTTCTACAGAGTACAATGATATAACATTACAATCTATGACGATAGGAAATGACTACAAACTTTAACCTTCACTACATGACATTTTGTAACTTAGGTTCTGACTGGGGGTCCATTTAAGGGGCTACCTCTAGTACATCAGCCAAAGAGATAGCCATCGGTTGTCTTTTGACATTAAGGGTGGGTTGGCCAGACCTTGGCCAATATCATCAGGCATGTCTCGGGTTCTTGACGAACCTTTACCGTGGAGAAACAAAGGAAAGGAGGATTCCGACTTAGGGCTAGTTGAAGGTAGGTAGGCTTAAGTTAGTATAAAAATAAATGGAAAAAACTAATGTGAATCATAAGCAAGTACAAAAATAATACACAACTCTCCAGTTATCCTGGACACCACCCATAGAGTTAGTTGAAATTGAAACCTATCATCTGAGTTTCATACCACTACGTCGATCTGTCTGTCTCTCGTTCTCGTCCTTCATATGCTCGCGCTGTGTGTAAACATTATAAGGGTATTCATATCCCCTTTAGCGTGTGTAGATTTACAAAAAAAAAAATGGAGACCTGATGCATCGTATTCCTAATGCATATGTACTATGCATATGTATACATATGTAATAAAAAAAAACTCAATATAACAAAAACAGGTCTGTTTTTGCATTATTTTCAGACTTTTGACAAAGAGTGGCATGAAGGCTTAGAGTTCAAATTGCATAGGGACGTATGTCGGCAATATTACGAAATAGCTGCCGAAAGTTGTCAATGCATGTGTGGAAGAGGAAAACAAATCAGCTAGCATTCTTTTTTTGACGCGTTTAACTGCGATGGGCCGAGAAACGAAAAATACAGACATGGAGATATGCAAGCTTGCTATTAAGCGTTACAATGAAGGAAGAACATTCCGAGAAATCGGAAAAATGTTAAACAGAAGCTATTCAACAATCTACAGTATAGTGCATGAGTGGACCAACCGTAGAACCGTAGAACGCGTTCGACTGGCATCTACAGTCGACCCCAAACCATGTGCTATAAATTGATACATTATAACAAATATGCAATATATGAGTATCATTAATAAAAAAATTAAAATGTAACAACATGCAAATGCAATGCCCTTCTTCCCCTTGTATACGAGTGCCTACCCTATGTCAAATAGAGTATTTGACATAGGGTAGGCAGTATTTTTTCAGCTGAAATGAGTACATATGTGCATATGTGATAACAAGAATGCAGAGAGAATTTAACAAGGTTTCAAGATGGTGCCATGACCACGGTTTGGTGATAAACGCTGAGAAGACAAAGATGATGCACATACGCACACCGAAGCAAGCAACAAGAGACATTAATGTATATCACCGGAACGAAGGCTGTCCAACTACCCGAAGAACTGAACCCATCGAAGTCGTTAAATCCATAAAATATCTAGGTATAATCATTGACGATCATCTTATATGGAACGAGCAAATACAACGTTTACGGATGCAGCTAAAGAGTGCTGTTTTTGCGATGGTTTACCTCAAGAAGTATACTACAATAGATATCCAGAGGCAGGTGTACTTTTCACTTGCTGAATCAAGAATCAGATATGGAATTTTAGCATGGGGCAATGCATCTAAAACACATCTCGATAAAATTCGCAGTCTACAGCGACGCCTGGTAAAAATTATCAATAATACAAATTATAATTTTCAAGTTCTAGATGTCAGTAGCGTGTACAAGATGACAACAATTCTAGAGTATTATGATGACGTCCGTTTTCAGCAGCCAATCAATCACAACCAGAATACAAGAATGCGAGCTCAACAACTTTTGAAAATACCAGCAGTATTCAACAACTATGGAAAACGACAACTCGAGCATAATGTTCCAACAATTATGAATTCACTACCCGCCAACCTAAAAAATATTATTAATTTCAAAAAACGCAAAAAAAAATTAAAAACTTACTTTCTTTCAATTAATAATTATATCAATTAAATTACATATTAGTTTTTAACCTTTTATCCTTTTTATCACATAAAAATTATTACAGACAAACTCACAGAAAATTAACAACTATATACTGCTTAACTTCCAAACATTATATGAATTTGAATTTTAATCACCTGCAGATAAGCCTCAAGCTTCGCAGGTAACATACAGTATTGTAACCTTATTTTGTAAATAAATAAAAAAAAAAAAAAAAAAAAAAATGTATAACAGAGCCTTAAGCTTAACCCTCAATCCGTGTTTGTTAAAAATCTCGTTTATCGTGTTCAGGGGCATTCAGTGCCCCCTGTTATTTTCTTAGAAAATGCATGAGAGGTGATGTAAGAGAAATTTGTTTTATATAAAAAGCTTTTTTATTCGAAAGTTATAAGATTATATACACATATTACCTAGTAAAATTATACCTAAAGTGGAAAATGTGTCTTGGAACGTTTCGATGGTGGCTGTCCAGAAGAGGTGGATGGTGCTGACGACGTATCTATATGCTGTTCTTCATTTTCCTCCTGCAAAATATCTACATTTGAGGCATTACAGTGTTCACATACCCGTATGTAATGATTGGAGCAAGTAGCGGTGTTACACAAATCACACACTGCAGTGGTTTTCGTGTCTCCTTTGAACCTTTGCGATCAACCTTACATGCTGTACATCTTTAGCATACATTATTTGAACGAATTTGTGGAGGTACTAAAGGTTCCACTACAAAGCCAATCAAATTGGTTGCTGTTTTGACTGATTTGCGCATAGATCCATTCTCGATTTTCTTTATCTATCTATCTGTCTGTCTGTCTATTTGTTTGTCTATCTATCTATCTGTCTGTCTAGCTGTCTATCTGCCTGTCTGTCTATATATCTGCCTATCTGTCTGCCTGTCTATCTATCTATCTATCTGTCGGTCTGTCTATCTGAATGTCTGTATGTCTGACTGTCTGTCTGACTGTCTGTCTTATCTGTCTGTCTGCCTATCTATCTGTCTGTCTGTCTATCTTCCTGTCTATCTGTTTATCTATCTATCTGTCTGTCTGTCTGTCTGTCTGTCTGTCTGTCTGTCTGTCTGTCTATTTGTCTGTCTATCTTTATATTTGTATGTCCAGCCGTCTATCTGTCTGTCTGTATGTCTGCCTATCTGTCTGTCTCTCTATTTCACTCGAAAAATCAATGAAAAATGAATACTTCGTTTAATTTTTTTTGTTTTTTTTTTTCAAATGACTTTTATTTCTATACATAGAAAAAATAGAAAAAAAAATTCAAATTCAAATAGAAAACACAAATTTTGATTTTCTCGATTTTCCCGCTTTCCTTTTGGTTTTTCTAAATTTTATATTTTTCAACTTCAATTTCCATATCCGTTTGTCTATCTGACTGTCTTTTTTTCTGTCTGTCTGTCTGCCTATCTGTCCGTCTATCTGTCTGTCTATTTGCCTGTCTATTTGTCTATCTGTTTGTCTATTTGTCTGTCTGCTTGCCTGTCTGTCTGTCTATCTGTTTATCCATCTATCTATCTATCTGTCTGTCTGTCTGCATATCTGTCTGCATGTATGTCTGGCTGTCTGTCTATTTGTCTATCTGTCTATTGTAAAATCAATGAAAAATAAATACTTCCACAAAAATGCCTATGGTTTCAAAATTCTAAGTTGTCTACTCTTCACAAAAACGTATAGTAACATTCAAATAATATTTCACGGCAAAAAAATATGCAATATCTGAGCAATTGCATTGAAAAAAACAGATTTCCATACAAAATGACTGTGGGGCACTGAGTGCACCATAACACGATATCTGATTTTTATGTTCTTATTGCTACTGTGTATCAAAGCATTCAAATAAAAGTTTGAATACTTGTTTTTTGTATGCATAACGTATTTTTTAAAAAATTAAAGAACCAAGGCGTCTACGATCCAAAAAATCCGTTAAATTTGGATTTGAAAATTGTTTGGGGCACTCAGTGCACCAAACACGGATTTAGGGTTAAGCTACGAGCAGACGATATGGAAAAGTCGCATATATATGCGAGTGCTGACGTCATGAAAAAACTCGCAAATTTATCGCAAATTCTATAAAGTAGGCATTGCTCGCAAACTCGCATATAGACGTTTTCACACGATATGCGACTTTTGTCCCAAAACTCGCAAATACATTTGCGAACATGTTGTTCGCATATGATATGTTCGCAAATGGGGTCGCAAATGTTGTGGCCTATATGCGAGGTGTTCACACGATATGTTACACAATTTGCAAGTCACATATTTTCAATCATATGAAGATTTGCGAACACTACAAATCTTTTAACATTTTGTATTTTTTTTGTATTGTGGTGGTGATTTATGACTATTTAAAGTGCGGACATTTATTAAACATGTCAAAAAGAAAGTGGGCTGCTATTTCTATTTTGGCAATAGATATGATAGAAAACGACGACGAAGATGGAAGCTATACGAAGAAGCGAGTGCGCAGCAAATGCAAGGGATTCGTCGTATATGGGTCAAAGATTGGATACGACTTCGCGAGACTGAAGTTACCACAAATTGGTTTTAAATGTCACGCGAAGAGAGCCCCATTTTGCTTTGGCTTCGTTCACATGGACATCGAAACCTAGGAAATCGACAACCTCATGCCAGCCATCAAGTTTGGAAAGCTTAATGTGCTGAGCCGGCATCCCAAAGCCCGGTACTCTTCTCCACCGCAGCTATTAAACGCTGGATTTCTTCGTGGTTTCGATTGTGTTGCACTTTTCGACTTCCGGATTCCGATTTTTTGGAGCGACATACCTTTGACTGCGGGGGCGGCACGTGATCAGTGTCGTGATGAATCCATCGGCTCAGACTCATTACAAGTACTCATTTTACTTAACTACACACAATTATAATTTTTTTTTTCGGCGTTTTATTAGGCCAAACCGAATTTTCAAATATTTGAAATCTCGCTTTTTCAGTTTTATTTTACCTGTAGACTAGGAATTTGTCCGCAAATATGCCGGGATATGCAATGTAAGGTTTTCGTCCGGTCGCATATGGTTGGGACGCTTGCAAATGCTCGCAAATTGTCACAAATGATATGCGAAAGTGTTTACACGATATGCGAAAAAGTCGCAAATTAGTTTGCGAACTGGGTGTCGCATATTGTCCGCATATACTTTGCGAGCATATGCGGACTGTCCCAAATAGGTGTTCAGACGATATGCGAGCAATAATCCCATATGATGACGCAAAAATGACGTCAGACTCGCATATAAACTTTTGCCCAGCATATAATTTAAACTTGATTTAGAAATTCTTCTTCCAAAAACTTTGTTTTATTACTTGTTTTGTTAACTCTTGTAATAATAAAACTAAGATAAAATATTGCAACTGATACTGAATAGTTGGTGTATACACATATGTATTTATATTTTCTTACAGGTAAAAATAATGGGTAGGTAGCACGCGTCATCAATTTCAGCAAAAAGTCGAACGCATAGCTTAAAAGTTTGGCCACCCGTGGTATAGTGAAAAGGTATAAAACAGAAAACCGATTTGAAGACAAGAAAAAGGAAGGCCCAGTATTCTTACTAAGCCAAAGTGAACAACGATTTTTAGTACAACAAGTTCGTAAAAATCCAAAACTAAGTGCACTGAAACTAGTTCCAATGGTCGTAAGCTTTTGCGGAAAAACGGTTAGCGCAGAAACAATACGAAGAGTCCTAAGACGAAACGGTTATAACGGACGTTCGGCACGCAAAAAACCCTATGTTAGTGAAGTAAACCGAAAGACACGACTTGAATTCGCAAAAACTCACTTTCAAAAGGACTTTGATTATTGGAAAGATGTTATTATCATAGACGAGAGTAAATTTAATATTTTGGAACCGGACGGACGAGGAAAAGTCCGGAGAAAGAAAAACGAGGAACAGGGGAGACAGACTGCTGGTATTGATACCATGGTATAGCAATACTATCTTCTATATCACATGTCTGTCACTACAATACCACGTTAAAGCTAGTATACCATGAAACATACCTGGTATCAGCGCCCGCTCTAGCGGTGACGTCGCCCCGGACAAAAAGACAAATTGGCGCCCTTTAAGCATATTTTTTTAAATAAACGTTATTTTTATTAACCCATTTCCGAAAACGACACGTGCTAAATTTTGGCATGTAAATCTCATCTGATGAGGAGTCTTAATGAAACAATAATTATTTTGAGAGTTCAAAAATTGTTTTTAAATTTTTTTATATCATCTTAAAAATCCGGGATTGTCAAAATGTTAAGGTAGCATTTTTAATGTAGGGGAGGGTAGTGTACCTCGGACCGGTTTTCAGAAAATCAGCGTTTACTCCTCACCATATTATCTCTTCATATAGTTGAAGACTCTAAACTATAACCAATTTATTACTCTTTCTAAAATATTTATTTAATATTTCAAAAATGTTGTCAATTTATCCCAGGAGCAAAATAAGTGATCTTGGTTTTCTTAGTCCAAGGTACACTATGTAAGTGTACCTTGGACCAGACCATAGTGTACCTCGGACCATACAAACTAAATTGCAAATTTTATCGACAACAGTAACATAAGGTTTAATTTTTATAGCTAAAAAAATATACAAATATATCTTAACTGACAACTTATTACAAAAAGCAAAGAAATTTTACATTAAATGCTGAAAAAGTTGAAAGCAAAGTTATTTTCCTGGGAAGCACATATGATAGTATGACTGTTGGTCAAAACATCCTTTACAGTCTCCTCCAGTGAAGTTTTATCCACCTGAGGTATTTTTATACCTGATATAGGTGAACTAGATTCAAATACCGAGAAATCCAAAAGGATTACAGATGAAGTATGAATCAATGTGTTAGTTGGATCGGTCCATGGTACAATAAAAGTATTGGTCCAAGGTACACCATGTGCACTTTATTTATTTTAGTAAGTGTAACTTTTTTTATTTTAGTAACTTAAATTAACCTGACTTCAGCTGAATTGTTCATAAAAATTATCCGGAGCTTACTTTCACTCCAAATTTTTCCACAACATGCTTTACAAATATACATAAAATTTTACTTTTGGGGGTAAAAAAACATTCCTAGCAAATTACTCACTAGACTAACACGACACAGTGCCAGTTTAACAGAAAGATCCTTCTGATCCTTCAAGCTATAGGCCCATTAGTCTTCTGCCTAATATCGGGAAGATCTTCGAAGTAGTTATTAGTAAGTCAATTTTATACGAATGCGATAGAAAGAAGATCATACCGCGGAACCAGTTTGGGTTCAAAAGAAACCACTCGGCAGTGCATGCTGTTACAAAATTGGTTTCAGATATCAATTGGAATTTAAACGCTAAGAGAAGTACAGCTGCCTGCCTAGTGGATATCGAAAAAGCCTTCGACACGGTTTGGATCGACGGGATAATATATAAACTTATACGATATGAATTCCCTCCACATCTTATAAAGATGGTCATGACAATGATATATGATAAAAAAATTGTTGTAACAGATAGAAAATACACAACGACTAGAGTTTTTGATGTCAAAAATGGTCTTCTGCAGGGCACAGTAACTGCACCGCAGCTATTTAATATTTATATTTCCGATGTACTCAGGGAACTGGATGATTCTATAGCATTTGCTGACGACGTTATACTGTATGCAAGCGGGTCGAGAATTGATGAAATTCAAACAAGGCTTCAAGGCAAATTCAACGGTTTCCATAGGTTTTGTACTGAATGGAAACTTAATATAAATTTTTCAAAATGTGAAACCATACTGTTCCGCACCCCAATAAGACGCGGAAATTCAGATTTGAGACATAATTGGAGAAACCTCAAAATAATGAGTTCAAATGGTCTTCAGATCGAGTCAAAGACTGTTGTGAAATATTTAGGGGTTCATTTGGACAAATTTTTGTACTATAATGAACACATAAATATACAGTTGCAAAAGGCTAGGGCGGCATTTATGTCTCTCAAGAAGCTTTTCTACTCCAACTATCTGAGATCCGATGTGAAGATCATTTGCTACCAAGCATTTGTTCGTCCAATTCTGACTTACGCGAGCCCAGTATGGTGGAACATTAATCCTTCGTACATGGAAAAAATAAGAATCTTTGAAAGAAAATGCCTGAGAGCTTGCATGCAGATGTACAGGAGCGAACATTCCGACTTTCGGCATTACGTTTCAAACAAAAAGCTATTGGATGCTTCCGGTGTGTCCAGAATTGACAATGTGATTCTGGGCCTTGTGAGGAATCATTTTGCCCGGTCGGCGAATGTTATGGAAAACGAACTCATTTCGGGCTTGTTCTATCCCAACCCTGAATATTTCGGAAATACATTAGAAAGTGGATACATACCACCTGAAGCATTCTTGTTTCTGGATGCTCATGGCTATGTATCAGACTTAACGAACGTACCGATAATATACCATGTTGCCAGACGAGCAACTGATAAAAGAATTAAGTATGTACCTACAAGCTTGGGGGATGGCAATGCTATCTTAAGATACTGCGTAAGCATACCTGAAAAAGATAAAAATAATTATGATAGACTCAATCGGGAGAAATACTGGTGGCTTGATTGGGCTTAGGCTAGCATATAATAAGGCCAAACCAGGCCCTACCATGTGATTTCTGATCTGTCGATTATGCGTTAAATTAACGTTTTAGCGACAGAATAGGGATCGCATGGTAGGGCCTGGTCCTTAGACTTTTAGATGTAAGTTAGTTTTAATTAGTTTTATTTAGTATTAGTTAGATTTAAGTTCTTAGTTATAAATTTTATAAAAAAATATAAATAATACATTGAAAGGTTTTACACAAATTTTCCTTAAATCAAATAAAAAATTAATATTTAAAAAAAAAAAAACACATAACATACATATAATAAATTATAAAAAACATTATCATACACAAAAAAAATAATATAAGTATTGAGTGCCACTAAGGCCATTAACTTTAATAAAAAAAAAATAATATATATATAGTTTTTAAGTTTATTCAGACTAAAAAAAATGTAATATTGTTTAAATAAAATAAATAAACGCTTAAAAAAAAAAAAAAAAAAACACAGTGTCAGTTTCAAACTGAGTCAATGTAATACAATATGGCACATAATTCGTAGAGGAACTTTTGTCAAAAGAATATAGATATACTACAATAATCCCGCTCGGACCGAGGTACACTTGGTCCAAGGTACACTACTCTCCCCTACAGTATACTAATCTAAAAAATTAATTTTGTTATGAGTTTTTGCAAGAATTCAATAAATGCGAACTAAATTTGTGCAGAAAAATATTGAAATAAATTTTAGTAACTTGAAATATACGGTGTAAATCTGAATTGAAGAATTTCACTAATTTTTTCAGCGAGCGTGAACGTGAATTTTCCGGAAAATTTTAAAGTTTTCCAAAAAAATTTGTTTGATTTCCACTAATTTGATCAAAAATAGCCACAATCTGCAATTTCAGGATTCTAGCTCAAAGGAAACTGGTAGCCGACAGAAATGGGTTAAGCAAGGAAACTTGTAGATAACATAACAAATATTGTTAATCAAGTATGTAGTACAAAACAGTAGAAATTAATTAAGAAATATCTGTAGATACATACCTAGCCAAAAATTGTTAGCCGCATATTTTTTTTCATTTTTAAATGCTATTAAAAATGTGTATTACCATTGTATATGAAACTAATAGTACTATCATCAAGCAAGATTTTTTGTTTGTTACTCGGCAAGCCAGAGGGCGCATCGACTTTTCTTCCAAATATTGAAAAAAATATTACGCTCTGAGAGAATTGAGTAAAAATTAAATATTGAGTGGGAATAAAGTAAAACCGGTTATGCTTGCTTAGCGACAGTTCCCTTCTTAGTGAAATGTAAAAAAGTGCAAAAAAGTCTGCATATGTACTCGTACTTGTATTTTTTTATTTTTTTTTTTCATAACAAGACTGATCCTTTTTTTTTGTATTATCTACAATAATTAAATTAATTCGTATAACACAATTTTTATTCTATAATTCCATTATACAACATAGTTCGAAGTACTCGTTTGACTACTTTCAGGTACTCAGGATTATCATATAAAGTTTTACGTAAAACCTCTGAGGTCATAAACTCAACTGGGTCCACTGATTTGTTCAAACGTGCATACCCCAATGCCAGGTATGCAGTGAGTTGAAAGAGTTCTGAAAATATTTTATTTTATTTAAGAGGTGATGTGGTTTGCGAGATCTCTATAATTACCCATATGTCTGTGCTTGATTAGTTCGATGAAGAAATCCGCGATTTTCGGAAACTCTCCCTGGAATTTCAGTTTCTTAAGAGTGTCAATAAAATTGGAACAGTAATAGTAAATTAATTCGTCCCGATGATCTCGACGCAAATCCTCTTTCAATACCGCATAAATGGACGAAATTAAATCCATAACGGCGGGTCCATAGTAGCAGAGTTGAAAATCATGCTTTAATTGAAATGATGACACCGTCTTAATTGAGTTTTCTAATTGTCTTTAAAAACCTTACCAACATGACATCTTCAAGTTCACCTTTATCGTTCCGCTTGAACATCATATTTCTGACATGAAAATCTCCATGACAAAGAACGAAAATACCTTTAGCTTCCGGTTCTCTGTACGTATTGGCGGATTTTATGCATCGTTTCAGCAGATCCTTTTTTATTGATTGTAACTTGGGAATATAAGTTTTAAACTCATCAATTGTTTCAAGTTTCTCTATGAAATGTTTAATTCCATGCAAGTAGCTCATCTCTTCCACGTTGCGCAAGTTAAGTAAACCTTCTCGGTAATCTGTCACTGATTTGTCTCCCTGAAATTATATTCACAAAAAAAAATGAACAAGAGGTTTAATTTTAATTTAATCAATAGAAGAAGGGTTGCCATTAAAGAATTGCGTTCTCTTCACGATCGCAATGAATTCTAATTACATATTCACTCATTTCTATGCAATTCGTAATGTTTATAGTTTAAACATATTGCTCTATGTAAAGCTTTACAATAGCGACCGTGGAACGTGCAACAGCCATTTTTAAGAAAAGTCCTTAGTAACTTTTAGGCAACTTTTTTGGGTATACCATATAAGTGTTCAGAGTAATTTTTGTTTTGAAGCTATCAGCGTTGCTGTTAAAATTAATAATTATGAAAAAATGGCAAATTTCGAGCAATTGCCGTAGGACCAGGAAAATCAAATAATTGCACGTCTTGAATTGGCAGAGTTGACTATTACCAAAATAAGTCGACTGTTCGGAGATTATTTAAAAAAAAAAAGCTTAGTAGCACAGTTAAAAGGCAAACAGGAACAGAAGGGACACGTAAGACATCTACCGCGGATGATCGAATTTTACACCGGATATCATTGAGGAACCGTTTTCAAACAGCTGTACAAATAAGAGCAGAGTTTGTGGAGTCAAATCCAATTGAAATTAGTGTGCATACAGTGCGTCGAAGATTCAGAGAATTTGGCTTAATGGCTCGTCGACCTGAAAAAAAATAAGAAATCTCGGCCAATTTGGGGAAAAAAATATGAAATGTGGACAGAAATTGATTGGAGATAAGTCATATGCTCCGATGAAAGCAAATTCAACATTTATGGATCATATGGTATTCAGTAGGTGCGCCAAAGAGCTGGAGAGCGCTTAACCCGTATCATCCTGGTGTTCCATTAGTGGAACGGTATCTGTTTTATTTTCTACAAATATTTCTTGAACGCGTCCATTTTTTATTTTTGCATTCTGGCATCACTAATAATATTTGCTGTCAAAATAATTTACCGTTGGTTTGATTACGAGAAATGTAGGTGTATTTATTGTGTGTAAAATTTTAAGAAATCGAAAAAAAAATGTCTCACCGCAAAGTCTAAGTACTTTTATAAACAATTTTGACTAATATCTTCCATGTAACATTGGTTTACTTGACTGTTATAAAATGTATTGAAATAGTCAAATGTTTTTTTTTTCTTTTTTTTTCTTCACAAAACCAGTCATATTGTCCTACTGTTCCATTAAAGGAACGGTTCTAAAAACCGTTATCCAAAAATTTATTTTATATTTTTTATACATAAAAGTGTTATAAATGTGAGTTGGTAAGAGTTTTTCTCAAATCGAACTAGATTAAAAGTGTTTGGTATAATATGGGTTACGGAAAAATTTGCCTCAGAGAACAGTGAAATATCCAGCGTTCCAAATAATATGGGAATGTTCTTCCTACTATGGAAATATTTTAATTAATCACTTTATCATCAATAAAAACCATTTCCAAGAGAACATCGATGTGTTTCTTCAGGGTTGGGTACAATATACCGCTTTTTATAATCCGGTTTTTTTTAAAATTCTGACCTTAAAATCCCGAACTTAAAATCCCGCTTTTTATAACCCCGCTTTTTTATAATCCTGCTTTTTATAATCCCGCTTCTTATAACCCCGTTTTAATAATCTTGCTTTTGTAATTAGATTAGATTGCAAGGCATTTTTTAAAATAAAACAAATAGTTCTGATTGCAAAAGCGAGATTATAAGAAAAACAGAAATAAAGTGAAATAGAAACAGAGGTAGAAATGTGCACTAACCTTTTATTAATAACTTGTTTTATTTGCAACCAAAAATAAATATAGTATAATCTATAAATATTATAAAACTGTAGAGGTTTTTTGTTGGTTACCTAATGGCGTGAAAACCGCTAAACAGATTTCGATGAAACTTTTTTTGAAATGCTTCTTAAGTACCCGGGATGATCACAAGCTATGTAATTTTTTGCTCAGCCTACTGGGTCTTACATAGTAGTCAAAATAACTGTATATCGGTGAGGAATATTATCATTATACAGCCCTAACTCAATAATGGCTTATCGGATTGAAAATCAAAAAAATAGGTGAAATTAGTAAATCTGTCGCTGATTCATTTGAGATATAAAACATCCTCCTGCGTTATCCTGAAGCTGAGCAATGTTCAAAACAATTATTCAAAACATCGCCCACAATTTTCCTTCGGCGGAGACCACCGCCAGCAGTCGTGCAGCAGTGGGTATTGTTGCAATAGTGTGTGTGTGAGTATATGTGCGCGCTCTAACATGATCAGATCATATGCTTTGTACTTCAATATGCTACAATCATTATTACCATTTGCGGCTCTCACACTCAACCAATCTAAACAAATGAGGTATCAAGGAGAATTTTTTTTCTAGAGCAGTGAATTGCATTTTCAGTTTATAAATATTATTAATAAATTTAAAAAAAAAAAACGATCAAAAACAAATATTCTACCCAAAGTGAACTTCTTTTGTTCATATATGTATGCACATATGTATTTGCTATGTGGAAGTCATCTGGGATGTTTGGTTTACAGTGCTATTTTGCCGAGACGTTACACCCAGAGAAAAACATGTGTAAAATTTACTTAAATCGTGTGCTAATTTGCCTTAGTCCTAAGGCTATTTTGACCCTACCTAGTTCTAAGGCAATTTGCCTTAAATTGCTAAGGTAAATCCAGTGCCACTTCGTCTGTGTAGAATTGCCTTAGAAATAGCCTGAATTGTGAACATGTTTTTGCCTTAGGTGCAGGCTAATTTGTGCAGGATTACCTAAGGCAATTCTTGCAAGAAATAAGGTATTTCCTGCCAATTTTATTAATGAAAAAACAAATCTTTTTTTAAATAGAAAGGTAAATATTTTTTTATTAAATCTTTGAATTTGCAAAAATATGTACACATATATATATTTTCTTTTTTTAAATAAAAAGATATAGCTAATACATATTTTTGTGTACAAAATTGTACAAGCATTCTATTTTTGTTTGTTTTT
Source organism: Brachyopa scutellaris (assembly GCA_949775065.1). Lineage (NCBI taxonomy): Eukaryota > Metazoa > Arthropoda > Insecta > Diptera > Syrphidae > Brachyopa > Brachyopa scutellaris. The sequence continues at coordinate 79,118,790 of OX459114.1, read as the reverse complement.
CTTAAAAAATTGGTATATATGTACATATAAAATATATATTTTTTTAAAATAAATAGATATTTACATATTTTTGTTTTTTTTTTTTAATTAACAAATTTTTTATTTTGTTTCGCTTTTTTTAAACTAATACTCGTAGGTATATTTTTATACATGTATTTTATTTTATTTTTTTTTTAATTTTCAGAATTTTTTTTCTTTTTTTTTAAATAAATAGATATATAATACATATTTTTTGTCTTCTTATAAATTTTAGTTTTCTTTGTTTTTCGTAAAAAATAGGTTTCGACAATTATATTTTTTTGAATTTTAAAAACATTTTTTTTTTGAATATTAATTTACATATTTTGTTTTTTTTTTTAAATTCACTTTTCACAATTTTTTTTATTTTTGTTCGCTTTTTTTTAAATTAATAGGTATATTTTTACATATTTTACTTTTTTTAATTTTCAGAAAATATTGTTTTTCTTTTTTTAAAAATAAATAGATCACATATTTTTGTCTTCCTTAAAATTGTATTTTTATTTGTTTTTCTTAAAAAATACGTTTTGTCATTTATCTTTTTTTGAATTTTAAAAATATATTTTGTTTTAAATAAAAAGACATTTACATATTTTTGTTTTTTTAATTAACTTTTCACAATTTTTTTTATTTTTGTTCGCTTTTTTTCAATTAATAGGTATGTTTTTATATATTTTATTTAATTTTATTTTAATTTTCAGAAAATATTGTTTTTCTTACCTTTTTTTTACTCACCTTAATATTAAAATCTGGAAACAAGTAGTTTGGTATAGTTTGGTTTGGCAGTTTGGTATATAATACTTTTTATTTAAAACGATTCACTATTAATTTAAAACACAACACTTAGCTTTCTGACATACTTCACTTCACAGATATAAAACACAAACTGAATAATTTCAACGCGAATTCAACTATACACTCAGGAAAGTTACCCAATGCTTAAGGGAAATTGCCTTAGTCGTAAGGCAATTTTACACAGTTTAAGACAATTGGGGGGAATATCACCTTAGACTTAAGGCAAAGTTGCCTTAGGCCTAAGGCAATTTAACACAGTTTAAGACAATTGGAGGGAATATCACCTTAGATTTAAGGTAAATTACATTAGGCCTAAGGCAAAGTTTCAATGCTCCTAGGTTAAAAAATATGTTATTTCTTGGTTAAAATACCTAAGCAGTTTAAGGCAATTCAGCCTATTTTTCGTTACCTATGCCGTGCATAAATTGTCTTAGTTCTAAGGAGAGTTATGCTGGTCTAATAACATCCATACAAAAATGTTTACCTTAGGCGGTTAAGGCAATTTTACACAGTATTTTTCTCTGGGTGTAGGCAAACGTTATCAGTAGTGCCACGAGGCACATCCGAACGCACAACATTTCTCTGATTTGTTATTTAAAATTGGTGGTTTAAAGTGATATATCACAACTCAAAAACCGTAAGAATTCGTAGCTTTGTGAGCGAGCCGAGTATTGCCTCGGAATGATTAAGCTCCAGCAATTAACAGCGAGATAATTTCACGTGCTGATAATCAAATTGCAGAATGTATTTCAATCACCCGGGTTGTGGACCAAGAAGTAACAACCAGATATCTGGTCGAATTTTTAAACTCTCGCTTTCGCTGCCATCACATAAATTAAAACTAAAAGTGGGTGTACCTACTGTTCTTCTAAGAATCTTGAGCCCGCCTAAATAATGTAATGGCACCCGACCTAGAGTTACAATTTTGCAAAGACATCTGGTAGAGGCGGAAGTATTGACGGGCTACGGTGCGGTGCGGTTTTTGAGAACTATGAAATCTGCAGTTAGGGGCTGAAAGTTACACATTGAAACGTTTTTGATAAAACGCAGTTAATCAACAAAATTTACTAAACACTTTTGTGGACTTAGACAAATACTTTGATATTTCTACGCTCCCACTGAAATTGCATGTTTGTAGGCATAAGAAAGCCCTTAGAATGCGAAGCAAGGCGAGCATGGGTTCAACTAGTAACAAATATGTATAACAATTCAACGAATATGCAAATAAATAAATAATATTCATTTAAAAATTAAAAAATTAATTAAATAAAACTCAGAAGTTGTATATTAAATATTTGCATGCATTGAAGTATTAATGGAACAACCAATTTTTTTATGTAATTATTTCAATTGTATATTGTGGGCGATACGATTTCTAGAACCTGATTTGGACATATTTTTTATAATTTTCCGTTTATTTTTTTCGCTTAGGAACTTTGCTTATTTCTTTCCTAGAAAATGGAACAAGCAATATTAAATTTTAAACAACGAATTTGTTAAAATACAAAAGTGGGATTCTGGGCAACGAGCAAAGCGGGATTCTAAGACTCGGTGTTTAAAAAAAACTGGATTTTAGAAGACGGTATTTTAAAACTTTTTTTCGGGATTCTTAAAAATGGGATTTTAATAAGCGGGATTCCGATACGCTCCCGATTTTTCAAGACTGCTCTGCTCCGTGCCATCGTTCCAAAATGGTGAGCTGTTTTCTATTCAAATCACTTAGTAGTTCTACGCAACAAAAAAAAAATAATAAAACTTATTTTCTTCACAGATTAAAGAATTTATGATCGATAAAGGAATTTCCACATTCGACCGGCCAGGTAATTCCCCGAACCTCAACCCCATCGAAAATCTCTGCCACATTATGACATTGAAAATAAGCAGCAAAATGCCTACCTCGATGAAAACGCCCAATGAAGTGATTAAGGAAGTTTGGGTTTGGATAAGGAGATATCCACGGAACATCTTCAAATTTAGTGGATTCAATGCCTAAGCGAATTAAGGAGGCCATACAAAATAAAGGAAGCGCTACAAAGTAATAATATGGCACTAAATTTTATAAATGTAAATGCTCTTGCCTCAGAATTCAGAAATGTAAAAGTTGTATGACCCTAAATATTTAAAAGGCTTGCCACCGACTACAAGAAAATATATGTTTTTTTTCCAACACTTCCTTGGAAATTCTAATTTGCTCGGATTCTGTACCTATAGCAAATGGTTCTAGGTTAGGTGAGGTTAGATTGTGTGGCTATCCACCTTAATCGGTAGGATTCACTAACACCAAAGCAGGTCCATTGTGTTGCCACTTGAGCCGACTCTTATCGAAACTCCTGGAACCAGTTTGAGAGTTAGATGAATTTCCATATTTTATTGATATCCGTTGAGGAAATATCTGGAAGGTCTATAAAGAAGTATTCTCCCAGAATCGTTTTTCTCAGGGAGGAGAGAGCTGGGCAACTACATAGTAGGTGACAGAGGGATTTCTCCTCCACCTCATCCATGCAGCTGTGGCAAAAATCATTGGCGAAGATTCCTAACCTGTTGGCATGTCTGCCTATTGAGCAATGACCTGTTAATACGCCAGGCCGCAAGTTTTACGTTGGTTTAGCTGTGGCCAAGTCTGTCTGGTGCAGCTACACGTGTCAAGATTACGCAATCTTTCATTAGCCTGTTGTAGAGCTTGCGTGGATTTTTTGTGTTTTATTGTTTCTATTGGTACATGGGGTTCATTTTTCGTTATAAAACTTCCCAGTTGTGTACCTTTTCTGGTTAGCTGGTATATTATCGCTATGACCAGGAACCTAGCACAGCGTGAGCAAGCATCTGCTCGATATCTCGTTTAGAGATGTGCGGCAGTGCCTAACCAATTTTGATCTTATAATTGGTGATTCGAGTGCTCCAATAGCTGCTTGGCTATCGGTGTAAATGAAAATGTCGCGATTCTACATCGATTTCATCGAAAGCTACTCAGCGGCTTCACGAATAGCCATCACCTCCGCTTGGCAGACACTACAGTGATCTGGAAGCCTCAAGTACAAGTTCAGGCTGAGTTGGCCCGAAAAGACACCCGCTCCTTTACCATCACCTATCTTGGGTCCATCCGTGTAAATGTCCAATGTGGAATGGTTCTATATCTTGTTTGTTTTATTGCCTAAAAGTTGATAAACAATATTTTTATAGAAAACACTTACTTATTTATTTATAGATCTTTTTCCTTGACAAAAAAGGAAGAAATTAAAAGAGATGTGGGTTCTCTATCGTGTTGCACTTTCCATGCTCGCTACTGTTACATAATATGCTTACCTCCAAACCGATTTTATAGCTAATAGCGTGCCACTTTGCCAGCTTTAGATAGATCGTCTTAGATTCTGTCATGTCAAGGAATCTATCTCGTAGCATCTCATATCCTTGTGGGACGATATCTTCGAGACTAATACACTTTCGTGGTTCTAGCGAAGAATATACTAACCTGGTAAAAAACATCAAATATTAGATAGGAAATTCAATTAGTACTTTTACGAAAGCCACTACGATCTTAAAGATTCTTTTTCCATAGTCATTTTAGGAAACCACTTACTTTGCTCCTAACACTGTGTTATCACCGATTTTCCTCAGTTCTGCCTCGAATTGTGGTATCGTTTTAGAGTACATATTAATTTCGGTTTCGAAGGCAAACGACTCCTCTAGCATTTCTTTTTTGAAACCATCTAACTCGGGCAAAGTCTTGATTATCAACGATTTGGATTTCGCCTTCGATTTACTCGTATCGTAACCGATCGTAGCGCGAAACATAACACTGCCATAGTGATCACCTCTCTTGGTTGCAGGTGTGATCTTCACTTCCGTTACCGAAACAGAATCATCGTGTTCACATTTTCTCAAAACAACTTGGAAAAACTCTTCACTCATCCAACTAGGAGCGTTAAAGTCTTCCATACTCGTAAGCACGTCTTATTCAGTAGAGCAACCCACAACAACTGATCTAATATTATGTACCATATTATGTTGTCACACTGATCTAAATACTCGGCTTTAAATGATACACCACAAAGTGTCTCTAGGTATCGTCCGACTTTTGTGAAATTCGTTGTGAACATTGTTGCATATTCTGGCTTAATACAACAAAATTAGATTAAACGAAATCAGATAAACGTGGAACAGTTTTACTAGGCGTATCGTTGCGTAACTTTCGTATCGATTAAAAAAAGGAAACCTTCCGTTGGCTTTCGTGCTGGTAAACTGTGTAGTTAATCTCTCTTCTCTTTGGTAGCAAATCGAATGATGTTGACTAAATATGGTAATAAATCTTTAATCTTTGTTGTCCGTTGTGACGGACTTAGGTTTTAGGTGATAGGCATATTTAGCCTAGGCATTAGGCCATCCTGTGTTAATCTGCCTCTTAGGTCTCTATCTTTTTCTCGTATCCACAGCTTCACCAGATCGGCAGCAGACGACGACTTTCGTGGTTACCAGGTTTGGATACGTCGTAGCTGTCTTTACGTCGAATTTTCGTAACTTCGTATGGACCTGAAAACTTTGGTTGCACTTTAAGTCATGTTCCAAATTGCGTTCGTTGTATTACAACTAATTCGTGAACGGCATACTTTCTAGCTGGCTTACGGCGTTTGTTGTATTGTGACTTATTTTCTTCTTGAAGTCGTTCGATCTGTATTTGTTGCTTAATTCTTTCGCTTCCGTATCTTCTCCTTCGGCTTTTCGGCTAACCTGGCATCTTCATCGCCTCGCATTGGAGCGCCGAACAAAAGTTTAAAAGGTGTAGTGTTTGTAACTCTTGAGACCGTTGAAATTATCGACTTTTGCAGTTTTGTGATGTGTTGGTACCATTTCAGGGGTTTGTCCACACATCTTTGTTAGTGTTGCGATTATGATCTGGTTCTTCTCGAGGGACACCGGTTCAGAGCTGTCGTTTAGTTAGGTAGTACATAGGTATTCATATACATACCTATGCATGTATAAGAAAAATTATGAAAATGGTAAATTGCGTTGAATAAGCCCGTGTATTTGCGATACTACATGCAACCGTCCCAAATATGGGTAGTACACGACATGTAAGTCACATGCAACCATTGTGACTGATTTTGACGTCAGAATGACGTCAGAGCCGCATATACATGCAACCATTTACATGTCGTGTACTACGGGCTACCCATATTTGGGACGGTTGCATGTTGTGTCGCAAATACATGTGACCCCATGCGACACCTAGGTCGCATGGAAACATGCAGCTTTTTCACATGCCGTGTACTAGCAAGTCGCATATAATTTGGGACTACATGGGACACTTTGTCGTATGGTTGCATGGAAAAGCCACATACAAAATACATGCGATTGTACGAATTCGTACTCTCGCATGTATTCCACATGCAACCACTATTTATAAAGTTTTTCAATTTAAAAGTTCCTCAAACAGGTCCTGAATTTGCTGTCAACAATACGTTGGTCTATTTGTGGTTTGTAGTTTGTTTTATTTTTTACATTTAATTAAATTTTTCGCTTATTTAATCTTTGTTTTGCAGTGTGAAGAAATGGTGACAGAGCTAAATTCAGGACTCAGCGAGGAGGCAGATTTTGCACCACTGATTGGGAAAGCGACTGCACGCTGCCGAAAATCCAGCGCAGGTAGAAGAAACATCGTCCATCCATGGACACCAGAAGAGATATTTTCATTGATTGGGGCAGTCTAAAAGCGGCGTGGTTTATGAGACGTTGGTACCGAAGAGTACAGATTGTCCAAATTGGACGGCTGGCGCGAAGTGTGTGAGGAACTCGGGATCCAAATTGATTCGAAAGAAGTGAAGGCAAAGTGGTCCTCTCTTCGCGTCTGCTTTAAAGTGAACTTAGCGAACTACAGAAAAAAGAGATCGGGACAAGGCGCAGATGAAACACCCACCGTGGCATGGCGATATTTTCAGCCTATGCTATTCTTGGAGTCCAACGACGTGAGCCAATCAACTCAATCGACGTCTACGATGGAATTGGTAATTTGTTTCTGATTCTTAATTTGACCGTAATTGATTTCGATGTTCTCTTCATTGCAGCCATCTGCTGTTACCGATCAATTGGTTTTGGATGAAATGATGGTGTCCATGGAGCTGATGACATCTGCAGCTGCAGTCGGCACTCGCAAAAAACGTCGAATTGCTTCAGCAACACCCACGCCACCGGTGTCATCAGCTCCGTTCAATGCAATATGTACAGGGGTACTGAACAAAGCTGTGGCCGCGTTGGAAACAGCTGACAGGAACAGCACCTTCTGCGTACATTTGTGCTCTGAATTAAAAGCACTTCCAGAGGCCAAAGCACTCAATCTGCGCCGCGCGTTAAATGCAACGTTGTAGAGATTTTTGGACAAAGATCAACGTGACAAAGAGTTGTCGACGATGCAACTGTCACCAATCGAATACACTTTTACCGATCAGGATCAGGAATCGACGGAATAATCTTATATGTATATAAAAATAAAAAATAATAACAGCAAAAGTTTTGTTTTTTATATTGTAATTGTGCAGCGGTTAAATACGCCTCCATCAGAATGACGACCATTGCGACCGACGTCGACATATAATAATTGGTAATCCGCATCCGCGACTCCCATCAATACAATGCTATGCGAACCTTCAGAGAAGAAAAATATGGTTTAATCGTATACCGAATCATCGATCAAGAAACAATTTACATACCTTTATAATTATAAAACACGCTGCCTCATTAAACTGTTGTGCTATTGCCTACCATTCGCCTTCGGTCTTGGGCACCTAACCACATAAAACCACAATACTACGCTGAAAACAGCAAAGGACACAAACTCTCACCTTCAGAAAATCTTTGACGAGAACTTTGTATATCGCGTCAAGCACTTCATGCATGTTTTTTGGGACAAAATCCACATGTCGTGTACTACCCATATTTTTTGCATGCAACCACATGCAACCACAATTTGCCTGTAACCAATATTAAACCTCAATGTGGCATTTTTGCGTGACGTCAGACCCGCATGTACATGCAGCCATTTCCATGTCATATACTACGGGCTTAGAAACAAAATTATATAAGCTCACTATTTTTTTTTTTTTTTTTGTGAAACTTGCAGGGTGGGATGTGCATATCGATTGCCGGTTGGGTTTTTAATCCGAGCAAAATTTTATCATGGCCTTTGTAGTTTTCTATTATTTGAAAAAAGACCTGACAATATTTGCAATACGGCTTTGCAACGTTTTTGCAATATTCTCGTTAATCCCACCAATTGAACCTTTCGAGACAGGCAGGGCGTAATTTCTGAATTCTTTTTGTACTCAATTTTCTGTAATTTCTCGTAACCGTCATCAAAATTATACCCTTCAAGACTCAGTACTTCACTAGAACTTCACCAGTACTGGCCTTTTAGTAGAGCTATTCTTGCCACCGATTCACTTTTAATTTCCTTTAACCTTCTTTGATAAGCTTGGAGCAATGTATAGAAAACTAAAGACCTATAGCCAAACTATGTACAAGTTATACCGAAAGTATTCGAATCACTTGTTAAAAAAAAAATCGATGAAACTCTTGAAAGCAGTATCTCCATCTTTCAGCATGGATTTGTCAATGGTAAATCAACTGCAACCAATTTAACAATATTTACTGATTTCTATGTCAATAGTGTGGAGAAGTAGTAGACGCCGTATATACTGACTTCTCCAAAGCATTTGACAAAGTCAACCACACAGTATTGTTGAAGAAATTAAGAGCTACCGGTATGCATTCAAGTTTGCTTAGCTGGATAAAAAGTTATGTAACAAATCGTATCCAGTATGTCAAAATTGGTTCCAATATATCTGATAAAATCAATCAATCACTCTGGAGTGCTCCAAGGCAGCCATCTGGGCCCACTCTTATTTCTATTATTTATAAATGACTTACCGCCAAAAATCCAACATTCATCATGTCTCATATATATTTACTTACTTACTTAGTTGGTGCTACAGTTCGAGGTGAACCTGGGCCTGCTTCTCGCAACCATTTGTGTGTGCGTGTTATATTTTTTTGCACGAATGGAGGGGACCTACAGTTTTTTGCTGACTCCGAACGGCGAGTTGAGAAGCTCAATCGTGACAAATGATACTCTTTGCTGCTTGTCAGACATTCGAAAGAGGTGGGCACTGTGAAAAACTTTTAGGTGTTTGCGTCGGGATTCGAACCCAAGACCGCTGGCTCAGTAGTCCGACGCACTAACCACTTGCGCTACGGTGCCCTCATGTCTCATATATGCTGATGATTTAAAAATATATAAATCAATTAAAACATTGACCGACTGCATCGAACTTCAAAAGATTTGGATAGTTTATTAAACTGGTGCTGTCTAAACCGCCTTCATCTGAATATAAATAAATGCTGTGTCCTATCGTTTTCGAGATCCCTCTGTCCAGTTCCCTTTGAATATACTATTTCGAGCACGACGCTTCAAAGAGTATACAGCTATAAAGACTTAGGCGTCATATTCGATTCAAATCTAAATTTCAGGATGCACATAGATTATGTAATCTCTAGGGGTAATAGTTTGCTTGGTTTTTTGTTCAGGAATTCTAAGGATTACCGATGTCCGTACACACTGAAATCGCTTTTTGTTACCATCGTTCGTCCCATCCTTGAATACTGCTACATAGTCTGGTCCCCATTTTACAAAAATGCTTCGAACCGTATCGAAAGAATACAGAAAAGGTTTACGAAATATTCACTTTGGAAATTAAATTGGACATTGCCTCTACCACCTTATGAAACACGATGGAATCTTATATCACTCAAACCTCTTCAAACTAGAAGAATCTATTTTCTTGTCTCATTTGCGAGAGATGTTGTAATTGGACAAATTAATTGTACTCCCTTATCCTATTTCACCAACTTACAAATTGTAATTTACAAGCACTTTTTCAACAAATTTGTAGAAAAATCGATTTATTCTGTTTCACAAAATATTTGTGCTACAAAATTGTAGTTGTAGTTTACAAAGGGAAATTTGTAGAAATTTCATTATTTTCGTTTCACCAAAAGTTAATTTTCTTTGTTGCTTACAAGTACAAAATTGTTAAAATTTATATTTTTTTGTAACTTTGTGTTTCACGAAATCAAGAAATTTTACCAATTTGTTCAATTGCTGAAAATTTCTTATAATAGAAAGATCGTGTGTCGATTTAATAACAATTTGTATTTTTCGAAAAAAATCGCATTTCAAACCTAAAAATGTCCTTACGTCGAAGGCACCGATAGTGATATATACGTAAGTGAAGATTTTGTGCTTAATAGACCAAGGAAAATACATCGTCCGCGAATTAACTATGAAATTGCAGATTTCTTTGTTTGCAACGAAACGTTTCGGTTAAAACGAGTTAAGGCAGAGGAAATAATGAGACAAATTGGACCTAGGATTGCAAATGAGCCTGAAAAAATCTTTTGACTGACACCGAAACAGCAACTTCTTCTTATCATTAAACCGGTGCTAAAAATGTTGTTCTGTTTATTAATTTTTGTCCTTGATGTTATCAGTTAGTGTGAACCCATGCTGAATAGAGCAAAACTGTGTTAGATATGTACATATATTTCAATGCGAGTACCCCCATTGAATAAATCAAAACAAAGCAGAGTAAGGGTGAACACACACCAAATAAAGCATGGACAAACAAAGCAAAAAAGCCTGTTAGTAACCCACACCAAATAAAACAAGTCAAAAAACACATTTTTGTTTTGCTACATTTGGTCTGGGCTATTGATAGGCGTGATAAATTAGTTTTCTCCTAGCCAGCCAAACTCTAACTAGCTTAACTACACAAAAATTAGAAAACAAATGAACGAAACATTATTTTGACATTTATGTACACTTAAAATTATAATAATTGATGAATTATATTACCTCTTAGATTGATTATGTCTAAGCGAAGGTAAAATAAAACAAACGTGGGTAGGTCAAAGTTAAAGAAGAAATTTATTTGGAGAACAATTAAATTATATTTATACAAATGCGAACGATATGAAAGTTATTAATCGAATGAAAAAAGCTGAACGAAAATTCAAGAATAAAATTAATAAAAAGTAAAGGCATATTATGTTTAAGCAAATATGCACAGTGTGCTCTCTCAATAATACAAATAGTATACATTCACATTGGAATTTATTTTCAACAATAATAATAACAACTAACTAATAATAATAATAACTTAAAACTACACAAAAATTCGAAAAATATTGAACAAAGCATTAATTCCGAAAACTCATCGCTCGCATGTTTCAATCAATTTTGTTTATTTTGTTTGACTGAGTTGATGTGGGCGCTCTCATTTGATTTCATGTATTTTTCGCCTTTTTATGCCTAAACTGTCTTCTGGTGTCTGTGCCTTACTTGACTAACTTGACTAACTTGACTGGTTTGCTTATTTCAATGTCCGTAGCCCCATAAATACATGTGGGATTTATGACTTAGCCAGTCAAAGAAAATAGTTTGCGTTAGTCTGCTTTGTTTTGCTTTATTCAATGGGGGTACTCACTATTGTGTATTTTATGCTTTAAAAAAAAATAAAAAATTGTTTTATTTATCTAACACAGCTTTGTTCTATTCAGTGTGTGTTCACACTTAGAGAGCTTACAAATTTGTGAAAAACAGTTGTTGTTTACAACTTTGCAGAGTAAATGGTGAAACGGCTTTTTTGTGAATTTGTAAATAACAAATACAATTTCCCTTAATTTTTTTCTCTTTTTAACATATTTGTTGGAATGAAGCTTGTAGTTTGTAAAACAGAAAATCGGCAAATAAATTTGTAAATGTAATCAACAAATACAAATTTGTAATTGTACTTGTAATTTGGTGAAATAGGCCACAGGCCATGGTAGAGAAAAAATTCCCGAAAAATCCTTGTAGTTTTGTACCCAAAATTAGAGAAAAGTAAAAAAAGTTTATCAAAATGTTAGCTTAGCGATTTTACTCTATATGCAAGACCTGAATCGTCCTGAAAAATCACACTACCAACACCGCGGTAAAGTTGCTATAAAGTAGGGACAACATCGTTTTCTATAATTTTTCCTTATTCTGGGCATTCACTGAGCCTCTAAGGATTACAATTTATCTAACAGCATGGGCACCGTAGCGCAAGTGGTTAGTGCGTCGGACTACTGAGCCAGCGGTCTTGGGTTCGAATCCCGCCGCAAACACCTTAAAAGTTTTTCACAGTGCCCACCACTTTCGAATGTCTGACAAGCATCAAAGAGTATCATTTGTCACGATTGAGCCTCTCAACTCGCCGTTCGGAGTCGGCAAAAAACTGTAGGTCCCTTCCATTCGTGCAAAAATATAACACGCATACACAAATGGTTGCGAGAAGCAGGCCCAGGTTCACCTCGAGCTGTAGCGCCAACTAAGTAAGTAACACCAAATCTGGTTATTGCCCCCCATACCATAATATAAGGGGAATGCTTAACGTAGGGTAATATGCAAAAATCCGAATACCGTTCACCTCTATGCCAAATAAATTGAATTTGCTCTCATTCGAAAATATCACTCTTGCTCTTTCGGCCTGAGTCCAATTTGTATAAGTTTTTGCTCATTCAAGCCTTAGTTTTTTCATTTGCGTTGTTAACAGTGGTTTTTTCTGCAGGACACCTTACATTAACTCCCATTCCATTAACAACCTCGCTACTGTCCGATCATTTATTGTTTCCCATTTTGCTTCTGTAATTACCAATTAATATCCCCAGCTGGATCAGACGCTGATCTCCAGGAGATGTCTTTCTGGGCCTTGCGCTTTCAGCTTTCCGAGCAATGGCGCTCTCTAGTTGAAATTTTTTTAAAATGTTTCGCACACTCCATTCATTCGAAACATACAGAACCAAGCCTAGCTTCTCGCAACCATTTGTTGAGAAGTTGAGAAGCTTCTCATGACAAATGATACTCTTTGATTGCTTGTCAGACATTCGAAAGAGGTGGTACCGTAAAAAAAACGTTTAGGTTTTTTGCTGGTGTTAAGCATTAATTATCACTGAATGTAAATAATAATACATATACTTGCTCATTTAAATTTCCATTATAAATAATACAATGTAACTTTGCTTATATGATCATTAGAATTTCTATTATAAATAATACAATTGTAACATTGCCTTTAAATATGATTTGGAACAAACTGAATTGAAACAAAATTGTCAATAACCTTTTTGCATAAATATTTCCGGTTGTCAAATTCATAACCTTCTTCTCAATAAAATCATCAAGCTGTACGGATCGTGTTTTTTCATCGCAGCAGCATATTTTCATTTTTAAGTAAAATCGTATTTTACTTCGACCATTTAGAACAGGGAAGCAAAAAAGATTGCTTTATCTCAACATTTTTTTAGTGACCCCGACGTGATCGTCATAAAACGTCTAAAATTCCAATCACGAGATTTTTCTATTAAATTTCGATGGCTGATCAAGAAGAGGAGCAGGCGGTAAAGTTAACCATCGCTGAGCAGCGTGGACCATCTGTGGCTACTGATGCCGCTAGTTTAAAAGTCGCTCAAAAGAAATTGAAGGTCATTGAGGCTCTTAAAACGCGGCGATTAGTAACAATGAATCAAATCGACAGACTCGGGTTATTCGCAGCCAAAGCCAACTGTGACCCTTCGTCTATATCTCTGCCCGAACTCCAAGTACGTATGGAAGCCCTGGAGTCAGCCTTCCACTTTTTTGATGTTGTTCAGGCAAAAATCGAGGACAACGATCAGGAGGAAATTTTGAATCCAGAACGCTCTAAGTACGAGGAAATGTACTTCCTCACCATTGCCAGCCTGAAGGTTCTTATCAATAAGAAGCACCTGGAAAAGGATAATTCACTGAATATATCGCAAGCTGGCCCTTCCCAGCGCGTTGAATCAGTTAAACTTCCAATAATCGAACTTCCTTCATTTTCAGGTGACGTGAATAAGTGGACGGTTTGGTACAATCGTTTTGTATCATTAGTGCACGAGAACGCTACGCTGTCAAAACAAGCTAAATTTCATTATCTTCTATCAAAGCTTAGTGATACTGCGATCGCTCCGATTGAAGGATTGAAGATTGAAGACGACAACTACAACGCGGCTTTAGCAAGATTAAAGGAAAGATTTGAAAATCGAAAAATCATCGCACAGGAACATCTTCAACGTATATTCAACCATCCGAAGATTCAGAAAGCATCGGCAGTGGACCTGAGGAGCTTGCTGGATAAAATAAGCAACCATTTGACCAGACTTAGTAACCTGCAACGACCAGTGGAACACTGGGACGATCTTATCGTGTTTCTCATCACATCGAAGTTGGATGCAGCAACATTAAGTAAGTGGAACGACGAAGCGCCAGTTGACCGGCTTTCCAGCTTACAAGAATTAACTGTATTTCTTAAGAAGAAGCTCAACATTTAGAAGGTAATGTAACCAATCAATTATATAGTTATGATTCCTTTTCCAAGTCTGAAAGTGTTAAATTTCATAAAAATAATACGAAACACGCCGTAAAAACTTTTATTACTACAAAAAATGCATGCTACTTCTGCTCTACTCCCGGTCATTTTATATATCGTTGTCACAAATTCCTAAATTTATCCATTCCGGAACGAATTAATCAACTTAAGAACCGTAATTTATGTTTGAATCGCTTGAAAGCTACCGATCATACGAGTGCTAATTGCCCGTCTAGTGCTTGTCGAAGCTGTGGAAATAAGCATCATTCTCTTCTGCACCCTGTCAACAATGCAAATATTCCAGTACCACAAACCCCACTTAGTTCAAGTAGTCACCCACCGACAACGGATCAAAATCCAAATACTCCATGTACAGGTAGAACCCCCGCAAGCCGTGCTGCCTCCACTGCTCCCGTACCCAACTACCATATGCATTTTAGCTGTGCTGAAAATAATATGTTAGGAACTGCTGTGGTAAATATTGTAAACAAACTCCAGCAGCAGGTGCCATGCCGTGTGCTGTTAGACACTGGATCGCAAACGCACCTTATCTCCGAGAGACTCGTGCAGTGCTTGGGAGCTCCTCGCATCCTATCTTCCACCTCTTTGACTTATGCCAATAACACTGTGACTTCAGCTAAATACAAGACAGTACTCACCATCGGCTCTCGCATCAACGGGTTTACGACTACAATCGAAGCACTTGTGATACCGCAAATCGCTGGCCCTTTACCTGATAAGAAAATAGACATTAAAGGCTGGAATATACCGAAAAATATTCACGTATCTGATCCACTGTTTTATATTCCACAACGTATAGATTTGCTACTCGGAGTAGACTTATTTTACAGCTTACTATGCGTCGGCCAAATCCAATTAGGATCGAATTTGCCTGTACTGCAAAATACTTTGCTTGGATGGGTAGTAGCAGGTAAACTTCCAAGTGCGAACAATTCAAGTGCCTATAGTCTGCTCACCCAAGAGTCTACTTTTCAATCCGATTCCGATGAATTGCTAAACAATTCTTTAAGGTCGTTTTGCAAATTGAAAGCTTCGATACAGTTCAACAGTCTTTAACTACAGAAGAGAAAAAATGTGAATCTCACTTCGTTGATCATTATTCCCGCTTAGACTCTGGACGTTACAATGTAAGATTGCCCTTTAAGCAAAGTCCAAGCTTACTAGGAAATTCATATGAGGTTGCCAGAAGAAGGCTGCTCTCTATCGAAAGACGATTTAAAAAAAAACCCCAAACTATTCGAACAGTACTCCGATTTTATGCATAAGCTGCTAGAAAGCTCACATATGGTGCGTAGACCTAGCTAAACCCCACTACTTTCTGCCGCACCATGAGTTACACGCTTTGATGCTATGTCTCTGGCTGCACTTTCGGAAGCCTGCAGTAGCTAAACGGCATAAGCAACAAGCGAGTTGTCGCAAGCTAACTTAGCCACGCCGGCTGTGCCGTTAGCATGCGATGATGCTACTTGTATGCGCTGTACACGAGCTGACTGCACTTCCGAAAGCATCAGTAGTGAAGGGCATGTGTTTACAACGTGATTAAGCGTCGGTTGTTGTTGTTGTTTCTGTTCTCTCATTTCTTTGTTAGTTGTAAGTGTTATACCATATTAAGTGTTATATTAAGTATAGTTAAGGATTAGTCTGTAAGCCGAATTTAGTCAGTTGTTGGACTACTACTGAACAATAAAGTTGCACATTTAAGCCATTTGTTCTTTTTATTAAAGAGTTTCTTTGATTAGAATTCGTTTTTTTTTGTTCGCTTGGTGACGACTCATAACTGGCGCAGTCGGAAAAAGTTTTTAAGCTAATTTTATTATAATAAAAAGAAAAAAAAACTACAAACGTTAACATTACCAAACAGTGAAAGAATAAAATAATAATTTTAGTTAAATAATTGTTTATAAAATTATTAACTAACCTAGAGAAGAGTGAAACAAATAAAATACATATATATACATACATATTTGTATACATTTAACACGCCGAAATTGGCGAACAGTGAAAAAAAAATATACGAGGAAAAACAAAACTCAAACTAAATTAGTAATTAGTGTAACAACCAGTAAAGAATATACATATTATATACATACTAGGTATATATAGTTCTCTTGTCGTCTGGTGGAGAGACGCCATTTTAACAATTAAGATCCAGTGTCCCTTGAACCGGTTGTATAGAACTGGCATACGAAAAGAAGACATCAGCAGCTGATACGTATATAAAGGGTGATTTTTTAGCTGGTTTGGTTTTGGCAACACTGGTTTTGACAGCTGACGTGTGTTTAGTACCTTGTATCACTGTCAAACAGCTTCAGTTTGGTTTGCAATTTAACCATGGATCGTCTTACAAATGAACAACGCTTGCAAATTATTGAATTTTACTATCAAAATTCGTGCTCGGTTCGAAATGTTTTTTTTATCGATTTATCGAAAAATTGTGTTCAGCGATGAGGCTCATTTTTGGTTGAATGGGTACGTAAATAAGCAAAATTGCCGCATTTGGAGTGAAGATCAGCCAGAAGCATTGCAACAGCTACCAATGCATCCCGAAAAAGCCACTGTTTGGTGCGGTTTATGGGCCGGCGGCATTATTGGGCCATATTTCTTCAAAGATGATGCGAATCGCAGCGTTACTGTCAATGGTGAACGCTACCGAGCGATGATAACAATTTTTTTTTTGCCCGAAATGGAAGTTCTTGACTTGCATGATATGTGGTTTCAACAAGACGGTGCCACATGCCACACAGCACGCGAAACAATGGCGCAATTGCGAGGCGAGTTTGGTGAACAGTTAATTTCACGTTTCGGGCCGGTCAATTGGCCGCCTAGATCGTGCGATTTGACACCATTAGATTATTTTTTGTGGGGGTATGTCAAGGCTAATGTCTATAGGGACAAGCCCGCTTCGATTGACGCACTGGAAGCCAACATCCATGCATTCATTCGTGAGATACCGGCCGATATGTGTGAAAGAGTATGCCAAAATTGGACTCAGCGGATGGGCTACCTGAGACGCAGCCGCGGTCAACATTTGCATGAAATTATCTTTAAACATTAAATTGCAAGGTTCAAACTATCGATTCAAATAAATATTTCATTCATTTTTTCGAATTTTTTGTGTTTTTTTTTTAAAAAAAGTTCTCAGCCTCTTAAATAATCACCCTTTAAATACTAATAACGAACGGAAGAAGAAGGTATGGCGAATCCGATTTATCTTTTAGAAATAGTTAAGGATATCCCAATATTTAGTGGATTACCGGAAGAACTCGGTTTATTTATAAAAAATGTAGAAATTGTTTATAAATTTTATGAAGATCTAGACGAATTGTCCAAAGGTCTTTTAGATCTAAAAATTAGACAAAAAATTAAAGATCATGCTAACATTGTACTTTTAAATAACAACAATCCAACAAATTGGATCGAAATCAAAAAAATTTTAATAACTAATTGCTCAATTAATCAAAGTATTGAAAATATAGTCAATGAAATAAAAATTTTAGAATTTCAAAGCTCTGTTGAGAATTTGTTTGAAAGAATAATGAATTTGTTGACAAAACTAAACATAAAAATTTCTTTAAACTCTGATGTTCCTGCGTGGTTTTGTAGCAGTCAAAATGAGGCAATGGTTTTGAAAATATTTATAAATAAACTACCCAGTGAAATAAAATTAATATTAAATGCTAGGAATCCATCAAGTATGGGAGAAGCAAAGATGATCCTCATCGATACCGATTATTTTTATCGCTCATTCACTTACAATAACCCAGTTACCAGGACACAAAATCAACATTTTTTATATCATAATCCACAAAATTACAGAAATACTACGCTAACACCTTTTAGATTTATGGGGCAAGGTAATCCAAGGTATCGTATAGGAAATTCCAACTTCCAGAACCAAAGCTCAAGACAATTTCGGCCAAATAGTTCAGATAGGTTTCGAAGTGATAATTTGCAGGGCCCAAGTAATTACGGTCGTGGTAACTATCGGCAAGGTAGCTCCGGATATATACACAACACACTCAATAATTCTGGAACTATTCAGAATACACAAGATTCAGGGACTTTCAGAAGTAGGCGGAGTAATATGGAAGTAGACCACTTTCAAACAGATAACTGTGTAATCGATGTACCACCAAACGATAACGAAAATGACAACTCACGTTTCCAAAATTTTCGGTTACCCACATCAGAGCTCTTCCCTGTATAATAGTGAAGACGAAAACAATTCCACTAAAGTTACTTATTGACTCTGGAGCAAGTACATCGCTTATACAAAAAGGACTTTTTCATAGTTTCTTCAAAACGAAACTTGAAAGGCCTTTGCTATTAAGGGGTATTTCTTCCAAAACATGTGTGGATTCAAAAATCACAATCCCTCTTTTTGAAGAATTTAAAAGACCTTCAACCAAAATAGAAATGTTAGAAACAGAGTTAGTAGGTGATTTTGATGGAATAATTGGTTGCAATATTTTAAAGCCATTGCAAGCAAAAATTGATTTCCATAGTTCTCAGCTTTTAACAAAAGAAGCTACACTACCACTTATTTTTAGCAATTCTTCTACTCAGCTAACACAGGACGAAATGTATACCCTAAGTAAGGATTTTTTAGAAATCAATTTTGACAAACCTAATATTGATGTAATTACAAGCAGATTAAAACTTGATAGCCTTAACGGAGAAGAAATCCAATCGTTAACCAATACTATCAGAAAATTCAAAAAAGTGTTCTTCCTGGAAGGTGACAATTTATCAGCCGTGGTTAAATACTGCCATAAAATACCAACAAAAAATGATATCCCTATCTATTCTAAAACATATAGATATCCAGAAGCACACAAAAATGAGGTAGAAACACAAATTTCAGAAATGCTTAGGTCTGGTATTATCGTTGATTCTTCTAGTCCATACAATGCTCCAATCTGGATTGTACCTAAAAAAGTAGACAATTCAGGCCAGCAAAAATGGCGCATTGTAGTGGACTATAGGAAATTGAACGAAGCAACAATTGAAGATCGATTTCCAATCCCTAATATGGAGGATATATTTTCTAAATTAGGAAATGCACAATATTTTTCAACTATAGACCTTGCGAAAGGATTTCATCAAATCCCTATTAGTAAAGAGGATAGGCACAAGACCGGATTTTCAACTGCGAACGGGCACTACCAGTTCACACGAATGCCATTCGGATTGAAAAATGCGCCTGTATCCTTCCAACGAATGATGAATGAGGTCCTTTCGGACTATATCAACATAATCTGCGTAGTGTATTTAGACGATATCTTAGTTTTTTCTACATCGCTTCAAGAGCACATAGTCTCTCTAAATAAGGTATTTAAAAGGCTTCTCGACTACAATCTTAAAGTCCAAATAGATAAATGTGATTTCCTTAAACATGAAACAGAATATTTAGGACACATTATTTCTGAGGATGGTATAAAGCCTAACCCAAAAAAGATTGAGGCCATACGCCAAATAAAAGTACCGCAGACAACAAAACAGATAAAATCGTTTTTAGGGGTAACTGGATTTTATCGAAAATTCATCAAAGACTACTCTAAAATTGCCCTTCCAATGACAAATTGCCTTAAGAAAGGCAATAGAATCAACTTAAATAACAGACAATACATTGAGTCCTTTAACAAGCTTAAAGAGCTTATATGTACTTGTCCTGTTTTAGTTTACCCGGACTTTGAGAAAAAATTTACGTTGACAACTGATGCAAGCAATGCAGCTTTGGGAGCCGTCCTTTCCCAAAACCAACACCCAATAGCATTCGCCTCTCGTACGTTAAATCGTCATGAAACTAATTATAGCGCGATTGAAAAAGAACTTCTCTCAATAGTATGGTCAACCAAATATTTTAGACCGTACTTATTCGGTCGAAAGTTTAAAATACAGACTGATCACCGGCCGTTGGTTTGGCTTAATTCCTTAAAAGAACCCAATTGCAAATTGCAGCGTTGGAAAATTAAGCTTAACGAATTTGACTTTGAAATCGAATATATAAAAGGCAAAGAAAACTTTGTTGCCGATTTCTTAAGCCGGTTAGATGCTAACTATGTAGATAAGGATGATGTTAGATCTGATTTAGCAACAATACATAGTGGTAAAGAGAACCTTAATAATCACATTTATATTACGGAAACTCCGGTGAATATTTACAAACATCAATTGATCCTGGAGAAAAGTAGTTCAAATACGCGTATAAATAAGTTGTTATATAAACAAAAAAGAAGAACAGTGATTAATTTAACGGATTACAATGAAGATTTTGTATTGAATATTTTAAAAGAACTTTTTCCAGTAAAAGGAACAGTAGGAGTTTACTGTAAGGATGATAAACTGTTTATAGAATTTCAAAAGACAATAGTTAAGTACTTTTCTCACTCACCAAAAATGAAGGTACTTAGGTGCGCACAGTTCTTGAAAGATATTACTTGCAAGGAAAAGATTTTAGAATTAATTGAGAAAACTCACCTAGAAAATAACCATAGAGGTATTGATGAATGTTACCTAGAGATTAAAAGTTTATTCTACAATCCAAATCTTAGACTTGAAATACACAAATACATCAATAACTGCATTCTTTGCAACATGTGCAAGTATGACAGAAACCCAATAAAACCCAAGTTTATGATTTCTGAGAGTTCCTAAATAAAAATCATATGTTTCTAACATGCATCGATAAACTAACTAGACACGTATTCATTCATACCATAACAGACAGGAACTCCATAACAATAGTTGAAATTCTTAAATACAGATTTGCAATCTTAGGTAAACCCAATAAAATAGTAGCAGATAACGAATTCAATACAGCATATATTAAAAAATTTTTAAGTCAGGAAAATATTTCTTATCATTTCACTTCACCAAACACACATACAGGCAATTCCACAATAGAACGATTCCATTCAACTCTCAATGAACATATCAGATTACTAAAACTTAATAAGGAAAATAACGACAGCGATAACAAAACATTAGTCTTTAAAGCTGTCGAAATATACAACAACACCATTCATTCAACAACCAAATATAGACCTAATGATCTTCTTTACTCCACTTTAAATGAATCCGAATGGGAGAAAGTGAAGCTAAGAGTCAAGGATGCTAAAGAAAAACAAATACATAAAATAAACAAAACTAGAAAAGATCCTCTCGAATTTGGGGAACGAGAGTTAGTTAAAAATGAAGGCTTTCATAACATCAAACACCTACCACGGTATATTATCAAAGAGGTAAAAGAAAAACGTAAAACTAATTTTATAGACAATCAAGGGCTAAAACGTGATAGACAAATAATAAAAAAAACCTATAAGTACCAGAACCCAATAGAAAACCTAAAATTTGACAGAAAGCTAACAGGACGGGATTATTCTAATAGAAACAAAACCACCATGACACAAAAAAAAAAAAAAAAAATA
Source organism: Brachyopa scutellaris (assembly GCA_949775065.1). Classification (NCBI taxonomy): domain Eukaryota; kingdom Metazoa; phylum Arthropoda; class Insecta; order Diptera; family Syrphidae; genus Brachyopa; species Brachyopa scutellaris. The sequence goes on along the minus strand of OX459114.1, from coordinate 79,097,072 downwards.
GAAAGTCAACAAGTTCTTAAAATAAATAACTAATTTTCTTCCTACGTACTGGAGAATGCTTTGAAGAAAGTTAGCTCCTGGGTGGCGAGCTGCGGCCTCGGGGTTAATCCAAGCAAAACTGAAATGATACTTTTTACCACAAAAACCAAAGTACAAACTTTTGATCTTCCCAAACTAAACGGTCAGACACTCTCACTATCTTCCAGTGCTAAGTATTTGGGCATTGTCCTTGACTCTAAACTTAGCTGGAAGAAGAATATTGAGCTACGGGTCAGGAAAGCATGCATAGCCTTCTACGCCTGCAACAAAACATTCGGAAAAAACTGGGGATTGGAGCCTAAGATGACATTATGGATGTATACAGCCGTTGTACGTCCAATTCTCACATACGGTTCTTTAGTGTGGTGGCCCGCACTAAGCAAAAAGTACAATATCAACCGAATCAGAAGAGTCCAAAGAACGGCAAGCTTAGGCATCACAGATGCAATTAGGTCATGCCCAACTGATGCTCTCTCTGCGCTTTTGCACCTTCTGCCACTCGATCTTCATACGAAAAGCACTGCACTATGCAGTGCAGTCAGACTCAAAGAATCCAAGTGCTGGACTGCTAAGACGTATGGTCACAGTAAAATCCTGGATACACTACCATATGGCCTGGTTGTGTCTCCTACAGATTATATTATCCCCAATCTTAACTTCAAGAAACCCTTCGCCACAACCTTCCCAAGTAGAGAAGAATGGAAGCGAGGGAGAGTGGTGACAGGCTTTGATACAACGGTATTCACCGATGGGTCAAAGATGGACTGCGGTGTGGGTGCGGGAATTTTCTCGGAAAAACTCGGCATATCTAAGTCCTACCGTCTTCCAAATTTCGCTAGCGTCTTCCAAGCGGAAGTACTGGCGATCCTCGAAGCCTGTCGCAACCTAATAAATGACCCAACACCCAAACATAATATCGCTATTATTACGGATAGCCAAGCCGCAATTAAAGCCATAATTTCGGCAACCACCTCTTCGAAATTAGTAGATCGCTGCCAGGAACAGCTCAGCCGCCTGTGCAACCAGGCTAGAGTCACGCTTCTCTGGGTTCCAGGACATAGCGCCATTGATGGTAACGAGAGAGCCGACGAACTTGCCAGGCGAGGATCAGCCCTTAACAGCTCACTAGCGGAAAACGTTCATATTCCCATAGGTGCTGTTAAGGGCAATATACTCTCACACTTCTTAAAATTAGCCGGTCTCAGGTGGACCAGTCTGACAAACTGTGTCATATCCAGAAAGTTATGGCCAAATTACAACAGGTCTAAAACAAACGAACTGCTACTAAGAACACGCGTAGACATCGCTAGAGTAGTGGCAGTCAGTACAGGACACTGGCCAATAGGAGACCATGCAGCCAAACTAGCGATCCCTCACAACAGTTTCTGTCGTAGCTGCAAAAATGAAAATGAAAAAGAATCTCTAATTCACTTTCTGTGCAAATGTCCGGCTCTGGCGAGAGCCAGGCAACGCACACTGGGCAAGCTATTCTTCGACGACCTCAAAGATATATCTGGGAAAAGTATTAGAGAGCTGATCCTCTTCCTAAATTCCACAGGATGGATATAAATATCACAACTCTACCTTCAAATAAACGGGTCACCTGAGGTTGTGGTATCAAAACGGCGCCCCACGCGCTATTTGGGTTTCCCTCCATCGAAACCACCACTTCTACCTACCTACCTTCCTACGTACTAACACATATGTATATTTAAAATGGTTATATTTAATTAATAATTTAATTTTTTTTTTTTTTTCGACACTTTTTTTAAAATACTAATATACATAATGTATTAATAATAGTATAATATTATTATAAATAAATCGTGTATCTGAATTCTGAATTATTAAAAATACACAAAATTAAAATGAAATCAAATTAATCATTTTACGCGAAAAACAAATTATTTTGAATATGTTATTAATCTAATGAAATAATATGAATTTAAAATTAAAAGCCTTCTACTATTTATCCAAACAAATTGTTATGAAAAGCTGAAAGGATAGATACTTACATAATGTTTTCAAGAAATAAATGTTTGAAATATAAAAAAGAAAAATCTACAAATGTACAAAAATTACAAAATATAAAAAGTACAGATTTGAGAAGCAGAAATAGCATGCATACGCCAAAGTGAACACACGTAAAAATTAGATAAAATAAAGAAACTAATTTTTTTTTGCGTCAAATCTGCTACTGTTTGTAATGGACATTCACGTGTCTCGTACACATTCTGTCCATACTACGGCCGGAGGAGTTACACGCTTTGATGCTAGGTCTCTGGCTGCACTTTCGGAAGCCTGCAGTAGCTAAACGGCATAAGCAACAAGCGAGTTGTCGCAAGCTAACTTAGCCACGCCGGCTGTGCCGTTAGCATGCGATGATGCTACTTGTATGCGCTGTACACGAGCTGACTGCACTTCCGAAAGCATCAGTAGTGAAGGTCATGTGTTTACAACGTGATTAAGCGTCGGTTGTTGTTGTTGTTTCTGTTCTCTCATTTCTTTGTTAGTTGTAAGTGTTATACCATATTAAGTGTTATATTAAGTATAGTTAAGGATTAGTCTGTAAGCCGAATTTAGTCAGTTGTTGGACTACTACTGAACAATAAAGTTGCACATTTAAGCCATTTGTTCTTTTTATTAAAGAGTTTCTTTGATTAGAATTCGTTTTTTTTGTTCGCTTGGTGACGACTCATAACTCATGGTGTATTTAAGCTATTAAGTACCACTACAAAGCTACGGGTTGTATGCGATGCGTCTGCCAAAACCAGCTCTGGGAAGTCTCTCAATGACATTTTAATGGTGGGACCGATCATTCAGCCCGATCTGCTTTCTATAGCGTTGAGGTTTCGTATGCATAAATTTGTGATAACAGCGGATATAACAAAAATGTATCACCAAGTGCAACTAGATCCAGCTGACAGAAACTTCCACTACATTTTATGGAGAGATTCGAATGGAGATATAATTATTTATCGATTATGCACTGTTACGTTTGGCACCGCTTGTGCCCCATTTTTAGCGACGCGCTCATTGAAGCAGCTGTCTATCGATGAAGAGAAAGATTTTCCTTTGGCTGCAAGGGTCATCAACACAGAGTTTTATGTTGACGACTTACTGACCGGTTGTGATTCACTCGATGAACTAAAAACTCTTCAGAGAGAGCTGGTTGCAGTACTAGGTAAAGGCGGTTTTAGTCTTAAAAAGTGGTGTTCGAATTCCCGAGAGCTTTTAGAAGGTATATCACCAAACGATCGTGAACAATATTTTAAAATTAAAGATGGTGATGCAGTTAAAACTTTGGGAATTATTTGGAATCCACTAACGGATAGTTTTCATTATGAAATAGCTTTTTATCATCAAGAGCCATCACGAAAAGATCTATACTATCCGATATAGCGCAGCTGTTCGATCCGTTAGGATTAATAAATCCTGTGATTGTTCTCGCAAAAAATTTTATGCAGCAATTATGGCGTCTGAAGTTCACATGGGATCAAGCACTACCTCAAAACTTTCATTACCGTTGGTTAAAATTTAGAAATAAACTGCAGAAACTTAATGATATTCAAGTCAATCGACGCACATTTTATGGTCATTCTGATAGATATCAGCTACATGCATTCTCCGATAGCTCCGAAGATGCTTATGGTACGTGTATTTATGTACGTTCAATCGACGAAACAGGTTCAGTTAGAGTTGAACTTTTATGCGCTAAATCAAAGGTAGCACCTGTGAAGAAAATTAGCTTACCTCGATTAGAGCTTTGAAGAGAGATTGAAGCCGGGCAGCATGCGTAGTAGTCTAACGCACTAACCACCACGGCCACGGCGACCACCTTAAGTTAGTATATGTTTAGTATAAGGTTTATTTATAAGATTTAGGTTTAGTTTTGGTTCTGTAAAGGATTGCTGACGCCGTATATTTATTTTTTTTATGTTAGGTTAGTCTAACTAGGTTTAGTTTCGCGTCTCCTTTCCTCTCTTTCTCCTTGGCATTGGCATAGTTTTTTTTTTGTTTTTTTTTTTTTTGTATTGAGTGCACGAAAAATTTGCGGAGCTCATAGCATCACAGTGAAAGGTCAAAATTTTTATCTATTCTTTTATCTATTCTTTTTGTTAGCTACTACAATTAAATGAAACAAATTCGTTCTACTCTAAAAATCCATTATACAGCATAGTTGGCAACACTCGTTGAACTTCTTGCAGGTACTTTGGATTATCATAAAAACTTTTACGTACAAGGTCTGAGGTCATAACCTCCTCTGGCTCCACTGATTTCTCTGCAAACGCATACCATACAGGCAGGAATGTAGATAGTAGAAAGAGTTCTGAAAATATTTTAAGTTATTTTATTTAAGAAGATTCTGTAAAAGCTCTATAATTACCCATATGACTATGCTTGATTAATTCGATGAAGAAATCCGCGATTTTCGGATACTCTCCTTTGAATTTTAGTTTCTTAAGAGTGTCAATAAAATTCGAACAGTAATAGTGAATTAATTCGTCCCGATGATCACGACGCAGATCATCTTTCAATATCATATAAATTGAATACATTAAATCCATAACGGCGGGTCCATAGTAGCAGAGTTGAAAGTCAAGCTTAAATTGAAATAACGACAAAGTCTTAATTGAGTCTTCTAATAGTAATGAAAAACCTTACCAACATGACATCTTCAAGTTCACCTTTATCGTTTCGCTTGAACATCAGATTTTTGGCATGAAAATCTCCATGGCAAAGAGCGAAAATACCTTTAGCTCCCGGTTCTCTGTACGTATTGGCCGATTTTATGCATCGTTTTATCAGATCCTTTCTTATTGGTTCCAACTTTGGAATATAGGTTTCGTAACCATCAATTGTTTTGAGTTTCTCCACGAATAATTCAAATCCTTGCATGAAACCCATCTCTTCGACGTTGCGAATGTTAAGAAAACCTTCCCGGTAATCTGTCACCGATTTATCGCCCTGAAATTATATATAAAAAATAAAAATAAATAAGAGGTTTAGTTTTGATTTATCGGTCGGTATCAGATAACATTTGTTACGTAAGATCTCAAAAACCACTGAGCAGATTTTAATTATTCTTTTGATCTAAGATTAATAATTTCTCTGAATAGGTTTAGGCATCATCTTCGAATGAGATTTATGTTTCGTTTTCAAACGAGAAACCGAAAATGCAATTCAAAACAAAAGGCAAGCCAATAAGCTGATTTTAAGACCAAAATATCTGTGGAATAACAACAAACTGAACAATATTACAAAATGCATTACAAAGTTGTTTGCATTGCAAGAAGTTTTGATGCCTCTCTCACACAAATAAAGGTCGGTAACGCCATCACAGCTCACTCCCCACCTTGACTGCTCTCTTTTGAAAGTAGACAGATGTCTCAAAAGACCCACGCTTGAAAATATCTGATGGCAAATTGATTGGAAATCCAGTACAGAGGGCTTATACCTTTGCAGATCACACGTCTTAAACACTTCCCATCTAGCTAGCGTAGGGAAAGAAAACATAGTTTTCATCTCACTTAGTGTGAACCCACACTGAATAGAACAAAACTGTGTTAGATAAATAAAACAATTTTTTTTTTTAAGCATAAAATACACTTCAGTGCGAGTAATGAATAAAGTAAAAAAAAGCAGACTACCGCAAACGATTTTCCTTGACTGCATAAGGCATAAATCCCACGTGCATATATGGGGCTAGGTACATTGAAAAAAGCAAAACAGTCAAGTTAGTCATGTAAGACCAGACACGAGAAGACAGTTTAGGCATAAAAAGGCGAAAAATAGCGTAACGACTACAATTATTGGCACCCTTAAGGAAATTTTGACTTTTGATTGGCCACAACTTTACTGTTTCTTGAGTTATGATAAACATTGTTATATTAGCGTATTATTTAAACAATTTTTTGTTGGTTAATATTATTAAATATTTAACGAGTACATAAGAATATACCTACTATAAAATTAAAATTAAAATATGCTTACCAATAACTACAATTATTGGCACCCCGATATAACTATTGGCACCAACAACATTCCCGATCAGGACATGCTTTGCACTGTCGCTGACTTTATGATAAGTGAATATTGCTTTGGCAGAAAATTCGAAGTTCATATTGGGGAACGTACCACGTGGTCAAACGGAGGACCCACGATAGACCCAAAAAGTCTAATATGGTACACTGATGGATCAAAAATGGCCTCTGGCGTTGGCGCTGGGGTTTTCGGGCCCAACACTAGAATATCCGTCCCTCTGGGATCATTTCCCAGCGTGTTTCAAGCTGAAGTACACGCCATTAAGATCTGCGCCTTGATTTACCTACAAAGAGGCATCAAGGGAGCTAACATAAATGTCTTTTCTGACAGCCAAGCCGCACTCAAAGCTTTGAGCTCCTATTCTGTGGACTCAAGACTGGTAAAGTGCTGCTTCAATGCTCTCCAATCTCTAGCTACCCACAATAAGGTTAAACTTTGGTGGGTGCCTGGTCACAGAGGCATTGAAGGAAATGAGATTGCGGATGAACTGGCCCGATCAGGCTCTACTGCTAAATTCTCAGGTCCAGAACCCTTTTGTGGCATAAACTGGGCAACAATCTCAGCATTAGTTAACAATTGGGAACACAATCTCCGACTTTCTCATTGGAGAAACGTCCCGCGGCTTAGGCAAGCCAAATTGTTGATTAAGCCTTATACCCATCACAGGGAACTTCTAAACCACAATAAGAAGGATATAAGGTATCTAACAAATTTCCTCTCCAATCATTGTCATTTACGATACCACCTGAACAAGTTAGGCCTGTCTAGCGAGACCGATTGTCGACTCTGTTTGGAAGAGGTCGAAACAGCCGAACACGTCCTTTGTGATTGCCCGGCACTTTTTGGGGTCAGACGACGTACCCTACACAAAGAACTGCTTAGACCTTATGAATTAAAAAATGCGTCAACCAAGGACTTACTCACCTTTATCAGAAAGGTGGTTTGCCTCCTGGGCTAATTAGTATCCTACGATACAATAGATCTTTCAGGTCGCAGTATCAGCCTTGGGGCAGGATCCAGATATATAAAAAAAAAAAAAAAAACTATTGGCACCTGAAAAAAGTATAATTATTGGCAGTGCCAATAATTGTAGCTCAATACGATGTAACTATTGGCACTCCTGCCAATAATTCAACCGTGTTTTTTTTTTGGAACCAATTATTGGCAACCTTTTTATTAATGCTACATTGAATTTATTTACATAAACTGTTTGAAAACATCTTATTTCATACATTAGTATGTGAAATAAATACAGTTTTTATTAAAAAATAGTGATACAAATTGTCAAAAATAGCTTACCAAATTATGTGTCCCTAACCAAAACACTCGCATTTTCGGGAATTTTATTTTTTTTACGTGCACAAAGTTTCACTTATAAATTGCTACTTAAGATTAATCGCTATCATTAAAATAATGACACAGAAATATGAGGAATAGATGTAGATTTTGAAAAAACCTTAAATTGACTTGTTTGGACTAAAGGATAATAAGAAAATCCCTGTTAAATGATGGGGTGCCAATAGTTGGGTCAAAAATTTGGGGTGCCAATAGTTGTAGTCGTTACGCTACATGAAAAATGAAGTCAGTCAGTCAAACAGACAAAATAAACAAAATTGATTGAAACATGCGAGCGATGACTTTTCGGAAATAATGCTTTGTTCAATAATTTTCGAATTTTTGTGTAGTTTTAACTTATTATTATTATTAGTTAGTTGTTGTTATTATTATTATTATTTTAAGTGTAGGTACATATGGTAAATGTAAAAATAATGTTTCGTTCATTCGTTTTCTAATTTTTGTGTAGTTAAGCTAGTTAGGGTTTGGCTGGCTAGGAGAAAACTAATAAATCATGCCTATCAATAACCCACACCAAATGAAGCAAAACAAAAATATGTTTTTTGACTTGCTTTATTTGGTGTGGGTTACTAACAGGCTTTTTTGCTTTGTTTGTCTATGCTTTATTTGGTGTGGGTTCACCCTAAGAGACCGTAGAAGTATATGAATACACTAGCTGACCCGGCGAATTTCGTACCGCCTCAATATTAATAAATGTTGTGTAAACACCGTAGCTCAAGTGGTTAGTGCGTCGGACTACTGAGCCAGCGGTCTTGGGTTCGAATCCCGCCGCAAACACCTAAACGTTTTTCACAGTGCCCACCTCTTTCGAATGTCTGACAAGCATTAAAGAGTATCATTTGTCACGATTGAGCTTCTCCACTCGCCGTTCGGAGCCGGCAAGAAACTGTAGGTCCCTTCTATTCGTGCAAAAATATAACACGCACACACAAATGGTTGCGAGAAGCAGGCCCAGGTTCACCTCGAGCTGTAGCGCCAACCAAGTAAGTAAGTGTAAACTTATAAGCTGAATTAAATTCAGTTTTTTTATAAGGTAAAATAAATGCTAAGATAAGATTTATGAATTAATTTCATAAATGTACAAAAATCTAAATAAAATGTCTGTCTGTGTGTCTGTCTGTTTGTCTATCTATCTGTCTATCTGTCTATCTATCTACCTGTCTGTCTATCTGTCTGTCTGTCTATTCGTCTATCTTTTTACCTGTCTGTCTATCCGTCTGTCTGCCTGTCTGTCTGTATGTCTGTCTGCCTTTCTACCTGTCTGTCGGTCTGTATGTCTGTCTGCCTGTAAATCTGTCTGTCTATCTGTCTATTCATCTGTCTATATGTCTATCTATCTACCTGTCTGTATCTGTCTGTCTGTCTATCTGTTCGTTCACTAATCCAATCGAGATTTTTATAATTTTGTGCAATGCCGAGGAACACTTTGGTGATGAGTTCCTCCATCGACGATGTGAACTCGCAAAAATATTATTATTATATATAAGTCCAGTCGAAATATCAACAGGAATTTAGCCATTGCCAAGCGCCAGCAGTTGTCTCGAGAATTCAGCAGCCGATGGGTTATTCTGCAATGCGACTCTCATGTTCGTGGTCAATTTTAACTTAAAGACATGCTGCCACAAGGACGACGAATTCAGGTTTGCACTAAGTTTATCGGCAGCAGTAGATTTCGGGATAACGGGAAGCGTTTGACGAAAATCTCCGGAGTGCAATATCATAGCCCCACCAAATTGTCTCCTGTACGTCGTCCAAGGTTTGATCGTCTAATAGGAGGCATTAGTCAAGCAAATCACTCTCCCAAAAAACAACAAAGTCGTTTTTGACTAATCCTATTCAAAAGAATACTTATTTTGTGAAAAAATGATCGAATTGATAAATATCGCATTCAATTTCAATTGATCGTAATGTTTGTACCGTTTGCAGATATGATGCGCGATATGCGACTATTCGGAATCAGTGCAATAACGCAAAATTCGAATCAGTTGCAGCAAAAAAAATAGCACATTTGTTCAATAGAAACTGACAATGCGAAAAGGATACCTGTCAAATTGCGCACCGCCTGGGTCAACGTATAACGCCATCAATCGGGTTGTAGCATTGATCGCAGCACAGCGCCATCTATTATTTATCTCGTTAACTTCTCCACCCAATATGCCCGCCAAACGGCTTTTATCACAATGAATTTCACAATTATCCGAAATTTTCCAAGCTTCAATTCAAATTTTTTCGCCGGGATTTTCCGAGTTTTCCACTAAGAATTTTATATTTTTCCATTCGAAAGGCCATTCCGGAACAATTGCACACAAAATTCCATACATTTAGATTTTTCCAATTTCCCGACTTTTCCGGAGGGTTTTCCAAAATTTTCTTTCGTATAAACCTTCTCCTGGCAATTATGAACAACTGAAAAGAAATTTGAGCCAAATCGGCCGAAATATCTCACATTTTCGAAAAATAGGTATCCTGAATGAATTTCGAACGAGGGAAAAAATTTCCCCCGGAAATAGTTGTTATCCTGAACAAAATTCCCTCCGGAATTTCAACACGATTTCCCCCGGAATTTTTCCTTCACTTATTTGTTGGGGAAAACCAAAACAAATGCAGCAATAGATAAGATATAAGTTATCGTGGCCTTTGTTTATAAAGTTTTACTGGCCGAACACAATTGGTGAAGTTGAAGCTAAAATACACGTAACAAACAACTGTAGTATGAATTTATATGCTAAAGCGCAAAGTTAAGCCAACTTCAACTTTTGGACGTGCTGCTGCTACTTCCATTGTGTTCGGGCAGATATTGAGTTTCGAGAATTGTAACCTGTATGTGCATTTTCTATAAAGTTCTTATTTAAAAATATAAATACTACAATAAACTTCGATTTATGTGAATTAAGGTCCAACTCAACCAATCAAAAACAGGGGTTGGACTTATCTCTCAAATATCTCCTTACGAATCTTTGCTCATTTTGTTACCCTTGGGTCTGCTCCTCAGCTTATAGTCTAAATGATATGCTATGCATTTTTAAAACACAAACACAAAGGTTTACAAAAGGTTTCAATTCAAAATTCACAGGTCACAATTTTCTACTTTTCTGAAGAAAACCATGATTCAAAGCTGTCAAAACATTCGAACAGAACTTCGAAAACAATTTGCAAATTCCAGGGGAAAAAAATGTCGGTGGAAATTCATGATAGGAATTTTTTCCTAGGAACAAACATTTTCTGGTGGAATTTTTTTTCCCTCGGAATTGCCGATAGCCCTGATTATAATAATACCTCTTTGCTCTTTTAATCTAAGACATGCCCCTCGCTACTAGAAGATTGCCGACTATATTGAAACAAGGCAAACCAGCAACCGAGGTACCATCTTACTGACCAGTATCACTGTTGCCCATAGTGTCAAAAATAGTCAAGAAAATGCTCCTCAAAATACTGGACAAAATCATTTTAGAAATAAATCTTATCCCGAATCCTCAGTTTTGATTCAGGAATAAATATGTATTCAACAATATGTAGACCTGGTGTATCGTATTACTAATGTACATATGTAATAAAAAAAAGCACAATATAACATAAACAAGTCTGTTCTGCATTATTTGTAGACGTTTGACAAAGTGTGGCATAAAGGCTTAGAGTTCAAATTGCATAGGGTAGGGTTGCCTGAAATATTTTGAAGAAACTAGTTAACGAGCATGAAAATCCCGGACCTTCCCGGACAAAATTGGATCCAAAAAAGAGTACAAAACTAGGACCATAACGCATTTACTATTTATTACAAAAAGACACTTTTATAGCGGTAGGTATTTCATATATTAAATATTCAAAAACTTATAATTCTCACTTTATATTTGGTCCATCGGTGGTCGTGGACTTTTTGGCATAAACATTAGACTTCAAAAAAAACCCAAAGAAAAAAGTCAATCAGTGTTAAATTGGATGATCTGGGCGGCCTTATCTGATCACCAAAACGGGACATTACCTGGCCAGGAAATGACTTATGTAGTAGCGAACTGAATTGTTTCTCGGGCTGTATTGCATATAGCATCGTCTTGTTAAAACCAAATCTCATCCATATCTTGCATTTCGGGCACAAAAAAATGGATTATTGCGATAGCGAGCATCATAAACTGTTGTTGCCCGACCAACCGAAGAAGAATGGTCCGGTGAGGCCTTCAGCCCGAAATCCGCACTAAAAAGTGACATTAGCATTAGCTTTCCAACAATCACTCGTGTATTTTCTGAGAACCTTTGACAATTTTGACGATTAACAAAGCGATCAAGATGAAAATTAGCCTAATTGCTGAAGATGATTTTCTTTGAAAAGTAGCTGCCAAACCTTCATTATTTTTAAGATATTGCTCAACAATGAAAATGCGTTGTTCATTAAAAATATGTAGGTCTGTTCCCGTACTTTCTGCATCAAAATTCACAGATCTTCAAATTGCAAGCAGTGGGATCTTAAATTTCGTAGAGAGACGTAAAAGTGTGCAAAAGTACAGAAATGCAAGAAATGGAAAATGTATGACGTTTGACAGATTTGACTGCCCAAAGAAATTTCTTAGGCTAAAATTCGCAGCATGGGGAATTTTTTTACTCTCCACAACAATCTTCGTACAGGAAGCAGGAACAGGATTTGACTGATTTCCGTAGTTTTTCGCAGTTTTTGACAGGTGCGGGGATAGATCTAATAATATCCCTGTCAGCTGTCACGCTGTCTTTTTTTTCGTTGACAACAATTTAGCGCGTGGATGGCGAAGAAATCAAATCTTGCGTGAATTTTGGGACAACAAAATATAAAAATAATTGATGAATAATGGAAAACCCGGACTATTTAGAAAAACTATCCCGGACGTTCCCCGCATAGGTGAAAAAGAGTACATATCCGGGAAAACCCGAACAGATGGTAACGTTAGCATAGGGACGTACGTCGGCAATATTACGAAATACTTAAATCTGAAGCGTACTCTGAACTAAAAGAAATGTCCTTGGGCCAACGGCCAACACTGTATATATATATAGTATGTACTGTGCAATAATGGCATACACGTACCAACTGACAACCTTCGCAGACGACACTGCCATTCTAGCAATCGACAAATGTCTGGCTAAATCTACTCAGACGCTTTAAAATGCTGTCAACAAAGTAAGAAAATAGACTCAAGTTTGCCGAAACAAACGCAATGAGGCGAAGTCAACTTAAATATTTATTTTAAAAATAAAAGAACAATGATCTATTGCCCTATATAACGCATATTTTCAACACTGTTTTAACGACGGGGGTATTTCCAGCTCAATGGAAACTAGCAAAGATCATACCTGTTCCAAAAGGTCCCAAAGGGGATGACTTTAGACCTATATCTATTCTGCCATTCCTTTCGAAAGACTTTGAAAAAATTCTGCAACTGCAAATAAGTCAGTATATTAGAACCACCAACCTTTTAACGCCCATGCAATCAGGCTTTCGGAAAAAACACAGCTGCATCACTGCGTTGATAAATGTAACTGAGGATATACGACATGGTATCGATAATGACGAAGTGACATTTTTGGTACTGCTTGATTTTTCTAAGGCATTCGATACCGTTGACCACCCCACCTTATGTAATAAGCTTTTGAAGTTGTTTAACTTTTCATTATGTGCCGTAGAGTTGATATCATCCTATTAATCCAATAGACTCCAAGCTGTTGAATCAAATAATGCCATTTCAGACTTCTTACCTACTGTGAGCGGTGTCCCTCAGGGATCTGTGTTGGGGCCACTATTGTTTTCTCTATACATAACTGAACTGCCTGCGCTTGTAAAGCATTGCTCCATACACTTATATGCCGACGATGTACAGTTATATATAAGTTGCCCGTTGGGTCTCATCGGCTGTCAGCTGCGTAAATGACGATCTTGCTGCAGTAGCACGTTGGTCTTTGAAAAACGGTCTCTTATTAAACCCGTCTAAGTCTAAATGTCTAGTCATATCCAGAAAACCATTGGACTTATCTAACTTCCCTACTATAAGTTTGAATAATGCTCCAATAGAGTATGTCGGCACGGCTCGTAACGTTGGGGTAACCTTTAATTGGCATTTAACTTGGGAAAATCACATAAATATAGTTGTTGGAAAGTCCTATGGTATTCTTCGTGCATTGGGGACCACCCAATTTTTCACGCCATTTGCCACCAGGATTATTATAGCGTAAGCCCTGATTATGCCCGTACTAACCTTTGGTTGTGAAATCTATTTGAAGTGTAACTACGCTAGTAAACGGAAGCTTAATGTTGTCTTTAACTGTATAATCCGTTATATTTTCGGCTTACGGCGGTATAGTAGTGTCTCTGATTTCTCATCTCGTCTGTATAATATGTCATTTGATAGTCTTCTTCAGTCTCGTACCCTATGTATTTTCTCTGATATCTTTCTAAACCACGAACCGACTTATCTCTATGAAAGAATTAGAACCTTATCATCAAATCGATCCGGACAGTTAATTAACCCTAGTCACTCGTCATTAACATCTGAACGTCAATTTTTTGTCAACTCTACGCGTTTGTGGAATAATCTTCCGCGGGAAATTAGAAGAATAAATAATGCAGCACAATTTGAGAACTAAGAAAACACTTTTCGCGTTAATATTCGTGCAGGCGTAAAATCGCGATATGATATTATATTCTAGTTAACAAATTATAATATTGTTGTATCTTATGTTATCATTAGTTTGTAACTTTAATCACTATTTAACTATTTTTCAAATCTAACTTAGCAATAATTTAAAAGATATTGTATCTAACTTTGTTTAAGCTTTCAAGAAATAAATAAATATGAAATAATATGAAATAATCAACACATTATATAACACAATATTAATAATAATAATATTTAATCAAAAAGATTGCATCACATCACGAAAAAAAAAGTTTGACAACACTTAACGATAATTTTTATCTCAATGACAAAACAAACCGAAAACACAGGAAATGTGTTTTAGCAGAATAATAATGTTATAGTGCCAGACAACTGCTGGTGAAACTACAAAATGACTCTTCTGTGGAAGATTTACATAACTAAAACTATCAATAACCGCTATCTCTAAGATTTCCATTTCAACTGAAGTCTCATACCAATGTAAATATTTGAACAATAACTAAAAAATCGATTCCAATAAAAGACAAACCAAATTGTTTGTACATTTATGTCCATAATTATGTAATGTAAGCTTACCACCTTTTTCAAAAATATAGCGGAAGAACCATATTAGATAGTGTGCCGTTCTCATTGGATAGACCAATTTGAATTTGTTTGTTTTTTTTTTTTTTTTGTTATTTTGGTATTCTCACTAAATTTCAAGTCATACTCGCAGCCATTGACATTTGTGAACGGTACAGGGTTTTGCCAATTTTTCTGTCACCTGTCAAAAAGTGTGCTGTTTTTTATCTGGCAGATGACAGGTAAATCGTTAAATTGCTTCAGAAATTTAAGCCAGTGGGACATGTTTGTTATGTGAAGTACCGAAACCGTGCCCGTCGCGCAGATGAACTTGGGATATTGATTCTGTGCCTCTAAGTGTGACCAAAAACCCAGATTTTTCGATTCCACATCCATCTCAGGAAATTGTACATACATATTTCAAACAACACTTAACAGAATTTTTAAATAAAGACTTGGGGTATAAAGACTATAAGGTGCAGTTGAGGCAGGACCTTAAACGTGTCGACCCCCAGCAGCACCATAACTTGGACAAATGAGTGTTGGCAGTGCATGATCTGAAAACCTAACCGAAAACACATTCTGATCAATGAGGCACATTAACATCTTCAAGGCTTTGTGAATAAGCAAAATTCTCGTCATTTTGATAAATCGAAATTGAACGCCCTTTATACAGTGACTCAACTTTTTGATCACATGATGAAAAGCAAAGAGGTTTTTTAGTTGTAACTTTTTGAATCTAAATGTAAATGCAAAAGCATGTGATCAATTAGTTGAGACAGTGTCAATTGTGCATTGGGTGTGATCGTAGTATAGTAAAACTTGGAGAAATTGAAGTTTTTTTCAAATATCTGTCTGAAATCTACAAATTTTCGCCCTGCGCGGTAAAGTTAGTGTCCTCGTACTTAACACACAGGTTTCAAGCCGTAGCAATCAATCAAAATCTATCGGACCCTCTACCAATCGTTAGTGGTGTTCCTCAGGGATCCATATCTTCCCAATTTTATCAAGAATAGCGCAATGCATATGTATTCTGATGATGCTCAGCTCCTATTAAGTTTTCCTCTGGGTTTAATAGAGCACGCTGTACACTCCATAAATGAAGATCTGGCTAATATAGTGCAATGGTCACATCGAAATGGATTGCTATTAAATCAAACAAAAACTAAGTACATCGTGTTCTCGCGTAAGCCCCTAGATCTGACTTATTTTCCTACAATCACTCTTGACGATGCCCCTATTGAATATGTAGAAACTGTCGGAAATCTTGGTATGACTTTCAATCGCCATTTAACTTGGGACAATCATATCAATATAGTAGTGGGGAAGACTTATGGTGTCATCCGAACACTTTGGGCTACCCACTCCTTCACGCCCTTCAAAACGCGAGTCTTACTAGCTAAAACTCTAGCAGTTCCAGTCCTTATGTATGGTTGTGAAATTTATTCAAATTGTAGCTTTGTATCCAGGAGGAAACTTAATGTCGCCTTTAATTGCATTGTTCGATATGTTTTTGGATTACGCAAATTTGATCGAGTTTCGCGATATTCCAGGCAACTGACCTTTGATCACCTACTACAGTTTCGAACTCTTAGCCTTTTTTCGGACATTCTTTTATCACATCAACCTGCTTATATCTTTGAAAAAATAAGATTCGCCTCATCAAACACATCTGCACAATTGATTCCCCCCCACACTCTTATTTAATATCTGAGCGGCAGTTTTTTATTCACGCCACACGGTTGTAGAACTCCTTGCCCCGCCCTCTCAGAAGGATAACTAACACAACTAAACTTAAAAATGAACTGAGAAAGTATCTATCTTCAAACTCCTTAAATTCTTGAAATTTGGATTTATTTAATTTTTTTTTTTTTTTTTTTTAGCTTCTGTAACTGTTTTATTATGTTTACATTCTTTTTATAATTAACTTGAATTCTTCATTTCATAGCTCATGTAGCTTTCGTTTTTTCTATTGCTGTTATACTGTGTACTTATCACTCAATTATAAGATATTATATCTTACTGTGTATAAGCAAGTCGTTATGAAATAAATAAAAAAAAAAATATTATTTTAGTTCTATGCACGCATTGTTATATTGAACCCGGTAAAAGGTAAAAAAAATTACTATTT
Source organism: Brachyopa scutellaris (assembly GCA_949775065.1). Taxonomy (NCBI): domain Eukaryota; kingdom Metazoa; phylum Arthropoda; class Insecta; order Diptera; family Syrphidae; genus Brachyopa; species Brachyopa scutellaris. The sequence continues at coordinate 79,080,305 of OX459114.1, read as the reverse complement.
TTGCATTTGCTAAGTTCTTTACGTTTGTTTTGTTTCGAGATCAGGTGAAAGAACTAAGCCGCTCTAAAGTAGAAGAAATCAAAATGCTTGTTGATGGTAAGTGTACATACCGTGAAATTTCTGTAAAAGCTGGGTTTTCATTGGGTTCCGTGTAAAAAATAAAGCCCGGTAAAAAACCCATCCTAGATTCTCTTGTACAAAGCCATATTTTGAGACAATTAAAGTACGAAGTGCACGAAAATGTAGCCCAAATGAACAAAGATTTGCGACAAAGTGACGGAATAGTTGTATCAACAGATGCTGTTTGTACGCAAAAACGGTTTACACGGACGTGTGAAAGTGAAAAAACCACTGCTGACAAAACGACATAAGGAACTCAGGCTAGAGTTCACAGAAAAATACTCAACTTATACGATTAGTAACTGTGCAAGGATAGTGTGGTCGAGTGAAACAAAATGAATACTTTTGGCTTTAAAGGTTGTCAATGGACCTGGAAAAAGACTGATGAAGCAACCCAGTACCGTCACGTAAAACCAATCGTTAAGTTTGGTGGCGCGGATATTTAATGATATGGGGGTGTATGGTCATGGAAGGTGTTGGTCAATGTATGGATATTAAAGGGAGAAGGTATGCCAACCAATACGGCAGCATCCTTGAACGAGGACTGCGAAAATGTCTGAACAATTGGAATAAGAACGTGTTGGACATTATCTGCCAGCAATAAAATTATCCGAAACACACTACCCGATCGGGTTAAACATGACTTGCAGGTAAGCAGTTTCAAACGCCTTATTGGCCACCACATTCTCCCGATCTTAATCCGATCGAAAATCTTTGGGTTGAGGTCAAAAGCGCAATTTCAAAAATGCCAGACTTTCCAAATCCAAGCGATATGTGGGACCGGACTCAAACTGCTTGGAACAGTTTAGGCTCTAGCAGAACACTTGTGGAATCTATGCAAAAAAGAATTCAAGCTGCTCTCAGAGCAAAAGTAGGTCATACTGAATATTAAACTACAACGTTTGTCAAAGTCAACTAATTGATCAAGTATCATATTTTGTACTTTTTCGTGATATATTGGAATTAAAAAAGATATTTAATTTATTTTTTCAGTTGCTGAATAATAACATAACTATTATTTTCTCCTCAAAATTTCAACGAGTTATCTTAATAAATAAAGAAGTTACAACGAAAAATCATTTCTGTACTAATCATGTGATCAAAAAGTTGAGTCACTGTATAATACTGTCATACTCTAATGTCAACTAATTGTCGTCCTATCATTGCATGAAATTGAGCTGTGCCGCTATTTAAGAGACATCACCATCGATTCATTAGTAGCACTTAGCAGTTTTAAAGTAATATTTTCCCTCAATTAATAGGTGCATACGTACATATGTACATATGTATAAATATTTAAATAATTTACATTTTTCTTTATTAACAGGCGTGAACACACAAACTATGTCGAACTACTTGCACCACAGTAGATCTTTCCATTTATCTATAGTTAACGTTTACATTAAATGATTTATGTAATCTACTTGAATTGTATTTTGTTCACGATCGCAATGAATTCTAATTAATTCTCACTCATTTTTATGTAGCTCTGAATGTTTATAGTTTATACAACAGCTTGCTTACCTCCGCACCGAGTTTGTAGCTAATAGCATGCCACTTGGCCAACTTCAGATAGGCCGCCTTAGATTCTGTCATGTCTAGTAGCCTATCGCGGAGCACCTCATATCCTTGCGGGACGATATCTTCGAAAATAATACACTTTCTTGGTTCTAGCGAAGAGTAAACTACCCTAGTAAACAACATCAAATATTAGATGGGACATGAAATTAATGAAGGATAATAATCAGTTAAGGAAACCACTTACTTTGCTCCTAACACTGTGTTATCACCGATTTTCCTCAGTTCTGCCTCGAATTGTGGTATCGTTTTGGAGTACATATTAATTTCGGTTTCGAAAATAAACGACTCTCCCAGCATTTCTTTTTTAAAACCATCTAACTCGGGCATTGTCTTGATTATCAACGATTTGGATTTCGCCTTCGATTTACTCGTATCATAACCGATCATACCGCGAAACATAACACTGGCATAGTGATCACCTTTGACAGTTGCAGGTGTGATCTTCACTTCCGTAACCGAAACAGAATCATCGTGTTCACATTTTCTCAAAACATCTTGAAAAAACTCTTCGCTCATCCAACTAGGAGCGTGTAATTCATCAGCGTTAAAATCTCCCATATTAGTAGACACGTCTTATTCAGTAGAACAACCCACTACAACTGATTTCATAATAGTAGCAGGAATGAGATCTTGAATTGTTAATTATCAACAGCGACGTCTAACGCTTTCAATAGCACGTGCCACTACACATTTCAATGAGATTAGGTACCTCGCGCTTATTATTATCATACTGTTGTCTTATCGACGAATACGTCAGTGCTGGCGTATAAGAAAATTCGAAAATAGTAATTGGTACTCAATAAGTTGTATTCTCAGTGTAAGTGTAGTACCAATTATTACCAATGACGAGACAAAAGTGAAAGATACAGTAAAACTTGCGAATAGTGGAATCTGCGAGTAGAAAAATCTTGCAAAACCTGGATAGTGGACATTTTTGGATGTCAATTTTGATTTTCTTCATACAAACTCACTCTTATATGGTCAGTGGAAGCCTGCGAAATCTGAATACTGGAACATTTTTCAATGAATTTTGTTTTTTCCCCATACATACTCTTCAATAGCAGAATCAAGATATGAATGCGCCAAAATTCATTAGCATTTTGTCGGCTTCGTTTCCTTTTCCGAGAATTTTGACATTTCAATTGTTTCTTATCGTGTGTGTCTCACTCTGCCAGCGGCTTCATTTAGCAAGTACACATTCTGAGCTCCGATATAAAAATTTATCGAAAAATAGTAAAAGAAATCAGGATGTCGATAGTGGAAAAAACTGCAAATAGTAGAAAAAAAATGTGCACCGAAGCATTCCACTATTCACAAGTTTTACTGTGGTATGTCCAACGAAGTCCGAAGTATTATAAAACTAAATACTAAAGTAGTACCAACGACAACACTGATCTAAAAGTATACAGCGCAAAGTGTCTCTAGATCTAGATAGTGTGCGAACATAGGGAAGGCACCTGTGTTGCGCCTACACCTTAACAGATGACTCTACGTCAGTCTTCTCAAAATGGGCGATAACGGCCCCTTGTGGGCGCTGGAGGTCCACGGGGAGGCGGTCAAGTTATGCTAAATATAATTTATGAGTTACATTTTATTGCTATCATTAAAGCAGTCTCATTTAAAATGTAAGTGTGAACTCAGGATCAAGATACGACTCATACATAGATGGCACGCTATTTTATTCTTTATTTATTTATTTAATTTTATTCATTCCAAATTAAAAAAAAAAATTTTTTGTTCTAATATACAGGGTGTTTCCAAGTTAAATGTCAATACTTTGGCAAATGATTTTCGGGTTTATTCTAAGAAAGAAATCGTTCTACAGCAAGGGTCTATCTCCAATTTGGACATCATTTATCGAGAATTTAAGAAAACACCTACCTTGACCCATACTAAATCAAATATCTCCGCTAATACTTACTATAGAAATTTTTTTTAGGTCTTTAATTTTAGAAGAAATAACACCCTTTTTTACTGCGTTTAAATAAGTTGGATACCTTTTTTTGCTTTCCAGATATTTTACTTTTAAGTCAATATCATTAATCTTGCCCATACATTTTTTGGATTTTCAGGTCGCTTTTCTACAAGAAATGCGTAATAATCATACCGTTTTATTATTTTTTTCTTGTAAACGTAACAATTGTTAACAAAAAAATCTGTAGTAAGTATGCTGAAAAACTCACAGATTTCATGATACTTGGAAAAAACCGAAGCAGGTAAAAAGCGAAAAAATTATTTTTTACCTATTTTTTTTAACCACAGTTGGCAATTAGTGCGATTTTCTAACTAAATCATAATTTTGCAATTTGTTTTTTAAATAAGGTATGACTTAACGAAGGTTTTAAAGTAGGTTCATTTATTACAATTACCGTCAAAACCCTAATTTCCATACCATTTCCCCCTTAACATCCCGGACTCAAACCTAACTGAGTATGGAGGCCTAGTTGGAAATTTTAACTAGGAAAAATGGTATAAATGATTAGAAAACAAAATTCAATTAAAAAAACAGTTCCTGTACTAATTATTAGCGGAGATATTTGAGGTAGTATGGGTCAAGGTACACCAAAGTAGATGTTTTCTTAAATTCTCGATAAATAATGTCCAAATTGGAGATAGACCCTTTCTGTAGAACGATTTTTTTCTTAGAATAAACCCAACAATCAGTTGCCAAAGTATTGACATTTAACTTGGAAACACCCTGTATATTAAAAACAAAACAACATTTTTTTCAAGTTTCTGTAAAAAAAACAAAAAACATTTGAAAACTCACCATTGAGGATTGGTTACTGAGCATTGGTGATTGATTTGCACCAGGTAGGGTTTTGAAAGTGTTTTTCTTAGTTAATACTGACTGAAGAAATTACACTGTGTGACATTTTTCATGGCATCTTTTCGGGCCCAGGTTTGACCAAAACAAGAATTTCTGCATCATTCGTTTTGGGAGATTGGCTGCCAAGCGTATTTTATAGCCCCATGAATATTTTGGCTCAAACCTTATTTTGAGCACTTTTTGGTTATATTCTAATGGCTATATCTTGGTTGACCGTAGGGATTTTTTTTCTGTCTTCAGCAAAGTTATAGGTATTGATTAGGAGAAAAAAAGTGCAAAACAAACCGACCTAAAAAAACTGCATCCAGGGCATCAAAATCGTAAAAATGCCCAGAGAAAGAAAAATCGTCAGAGTAGCTCTTACTACAATAATAAATGAAGAAAAAATGAAGAAAAAAAAGTTACGTATACGCCACATTGTCCACAAATATGTATTTACATAGTTTTTTTTTCCTTTTCCACTTTATTTCATATCCAACAATTACGTTTTAATTCATTTTTAGTTTTTTTTAGTTTTAACTGACTTTTATTTTCATTTTAAGTATATTTACAAAAGCTATAAAAATTCAAAGTCGTTTGGTTTGGCTGATGGCCGTCTACCAGATTGACGATTATTTGAATACTTATTGTACAAAATAAAAATTGTATTTTTAATTAAATATATAAATATATATACACGTACAACTTAAAAGCTCTCCTCTATTACATTTTTTCTATAGCGCAGGGCATAAGATGCGTAACTATATAATAAATCCCATCCTTGCTGTCCATTTAAAATGCAAATTGTTTCCTCTTCACTCAAGATGGTTGATCCAAAGAATCTTAGGCGCAATTCTTTTAAAATCGGGCAAATGGCAAGAAAATGGAACACGTCTTCTCTTTCATTCAAATTGCACATATTGCACAAAATTGGTAGATCTGGGAGGTGCGGTATGAAATTCAGGTATACCAGTTCCCCTCTCAGTTTAAATATAGTACTTATTTTATCTATCGATTTGGAGTTGAGAAAATATGTACTTTCTCGCAAATTATATCTCAGCTTACTATAATATAACCGATGCTGGGATGATTGGGCTTCATTAGTATAATTCTTGTACAAACTATTCCCTATTTTTGCTAACAAAGCTCTTAGTTGATTCCTCATGAACGCAGGCTGGACATCTGGAGTAATGCTTAGGGTTAAGCCGCAGTCGGCCGCGAGATTCTGCCACTCAGTCACAAAATTAGCCTTTGCTGCTAAAATGTGTGTAAGAATAATTTTCGGCAGCCTTTTTTCATCCATCGACATTACTTTGATTATAAAGTCAAAGTGTATTTTCAAAGTTTCTAAAAACACAGGTGGCATCGCAGTTTCCAAATATAACATGTAGTTTGGTGTATTACTCGGTAGTTTAAAAATCCGCTTAAGAAAATATCGGAGGAATTGCTCTACTGCTGGGTAGGAACGATAACCCCAAACTTGGGCTCCATAAAAAAAGTATTGACGTTGCTGTTGCGCGAAACAGTTTTTGTTTTGAGCTATGGGTTACAAAGTTATTATTAATTTATCTTCCCCAGATCGAAGAGATTGCGCGCTTAGCATCAGATAGTCTCGCCTCTAAGTGTTTATTCAAAATTAAACGTTTTAATTCATTTTACATAGAAAATATGTTTTTTTTTTTTGTTTGTTAACTGAATCTAAGAAAAGGCCTGGGCTGTTTTTTTTTTCCATAATTGGTGTTGGTTGCAAATACGTACGAGTTATGGCCCAAAGATGGTCGAAAAATGTGAAAAAATCGTAAAAAAAAAATGGGCATATTTACGATTTTGATGCTCTGGATGCAGTTTTTTTTAAGTATTTGCGTACGTATTTAATGCTGAAATATTTTGAAGTCTAATCAAATATTAAATCATCTTTTATTGTTACAATATTTTATACGTTAGTACCTATGTAGAAAAAATAAAACATCCTTTTAGCTATTGAAAACCGATCTTTTCATACTGTCAAGAGTTGAAAAACATGAACGCGAAAATTGTGTTTATTTAAAACGCGGTTGCATATATACGGGAAAAACTGAAACAAGCTTAATTTCTATTCTAAATTTTTATGGGAACTTTAAATGCATATATGTATGTATCTTCCAAACTAGAAACTTCCGGTATAAAAATATGTATGAAGTTTGTATATCAAAATTCTTAGAAAAACGCCTATTTTCACGTGTACACATTTCATCAAAATCGGCGAGTAGAGTAACTTCGGGTATTGTGGTATATATGTATGTTACCTTTATCACTATATCGAGCAAAGTATTGTCAATTTCTGGTAGACGGCCTTCGGCCAAACCATATAAGGACTTAAGTCAAACTTAAAGTTAAGAAAATGTAAATTGTAATTATTTTTGAAGTCAATAAAATCTAATCTAATCTAATCTATTGTCAATTTCCAAGAAAATGTGCATGCTCATAAAATAAAGTATTAGCTACCATATCCTGCTTATGTTTTAACATTCACATATTTTAAAAACAAAATATTCGTATAAAAGTGACATGACCCGAAAAGTGACTGCTTAAAAAGAGGATGGGTAATGTGGTATACATGAGTAATCAAATGTGATACATATGCTTAATGTTCTAATGTGATACACGGCACTTGATATCGTTTGGGTCCCACTTTCGAATTTTACCTTTTTTAGACATTATTGGTAAATTAATAGTGTAACAAAATCACAAAAAAATATATTTTAGGTACACAATTTTAAGACGGGTAATGTGATATACTATACCACTGTACCATGGCTAGTGTATCACATTAGCCGAAATTGAATATTTTTACAAAAGTATATAAAAAAAACATAAAATTAATTTCCAAAATAAAACATTTAAAAATTATTCTACGTTAATGAATTATTGCTTTTTCAAATAACTGATCGCCTGCCTTAAAACAGAAATTCTCACTGCGCACAATCACTTTTTGTTTTACTGAAAAAAAAAAAAAAACTTGAAAACACACGATAGCAAATTTTGAACCATGGCTTAACTTAATTAAAAACGCATGTTCCTCTCACTGCAATCGCTAACTGCTGATGTAAAAAGAGTTATCAAAGTGAGCTTAGTTTTCGAGAAAACAGGCAGTATCACATTATCCGCATATATCGGGTCTATAACTTAATTCGTGCGGTTTTTTTTTCAAAATTTGAACGTTTATTTAAGAAAAACATGTAAGTTATGGAATGAAATTCCTCTGAAAGAAGAACGATGATAAGTAACATCCAGAAACAGCGCATTGGTAACACCAACACCTGCAATATCTGATAATGATCATCAGCTTCAATTAAGCTTCAATTAAAAAAAAAGAGAACTGACGCTCACAACAGCAAACAACATTCACAGCCTATGAAAGGGAAAAACAACACCGGGACCGTTCGAAAAACGACGCCAGCAGCTTTAGAGTAGAGAAGAGTGGTACAGTCTGCAGATCGGTAAAAGCAAGAACGCAAGCAGTTCTCTTAAGATAGACTACAAGATAGATGTGCAAGCTTCCTCATAGAGGAATATTTTTTCCTGACAAATAAACTTATGAATAATAATTAAAAACCAAAAAAGTTCTCGTGTTTCAATAAAAAATATCTGGCGCCCAACTTACAGTAACGCGAGAAAAATAATTAAAAAAAAAATCTTTGTGAAAGATTAAAGTTCGCGTTACTTAGTATTACGAACTCACGAACAACTTTGAAAAAGAAAAGTGAATATAATGCTAAAAAAATATGATCTAAATATTGAAACCATCTTAAAAGTGAAAAAAGAAAAAGCATAAGAATAAATTATTAAAAGATCTTTGTGAAAGATTTTCGCTTCCGTTATTACAGATTTACGAATTACTTCTGAAAGGAAAAGTAAATTTAAAACTAAATAAAGAGTATGTTCTAAAAGTTAGAACAATATTTTTAAATATAAAAACATAAAAAAAACATAATTTCTGAGTATTATCAGTAAATGTATTAAAGGATTTATGCAAAAAGAAAAAGTCCATTTAAAAGTGAGACACATAAAGACAGTGAAGATCATCTCAAGAAATCAACAGATTAAGCAGTCGTGGAGAGATATTTATAACAAGCAAGTGAAATTTATATTAAGCCTTATTATTGTGTAAACCATTTCATATTGAATAAATTCTAGTTGTGTTTGCATACCTGTAATAATTCTACACCTTTTAGTATCTATGCGCCGTTGTTATTTTAAGGAAAGTAAGTTAAATTGTTATTGAAACCTGTAGGGCAAAATAACAGTTATTCATTCTTATACGTGGTAAGTACAGTTTGTACCATCATTTTTGTATTAAAGTTAACTTAAAATTTAAAACTGTTGACTAAGAACTTCAATTTGCAATTTTATATATAAATTAATTTCTGAATTAAACATTTTTTTTTTTTTTTTCTCTCTCTGAGTTATAATGGATGTGCAGCAGATTAGGGCTGTGATTTCCGCAGCAATTCAGCTTGCAACCGAGCAAACTAGACAATTATTCAATAGTAGTATAGAGCAACTGACGGCTCGACTAAATTTATTAGAAACTCCTACAGCTGTTGAAGAGTATCGGCCAGTTACTATTGAAGCTGGCAAACTCTGCGAAGAATCGTTAGATTTAGTTAAATCTTTGCCTGAGTTTAGTGGCGAACAAGTTCGTTACATTTCGTGGCGTCAAGCCGCTTTCGCAGCATATAAATTATTTGAGTCGCATGAAGGCAGCTCAAGGCACTACCAGGCAGTAGCTATCATAAGAAACAGAGTCACCGGTTCTGCGGATCAGGTTTTGTCGTCGTTCAACACAGTCCTTAATTTTAAAGCGATTATAGCACGGTTGGATTTCACGTACGCTGATAAGAAACCTGTTTATCTTATAGAGCAGGAAATGTCCACCTTGCGTCAGGGCAGATTGTCGATTATGGAATTCTATGACGAGGTAGAGAAAAAATTGACGTTGATTATAAACAAGACCCTAATGCTTCACGAAGGTAATAAAAGCCTTATTGAGTCCCTCAGCCAAAAATATCGACAGGATGCATTGAGGATTTTCATTTCTGGCTTACAGAAGCCCATGTGCGATATTCTATTTTCGTCGCGACCCTCTGACATGCCAGCCGCTCTTGCTCTTGCGCAAGAATTAGAGGCAAATCAAGCGCGATATACTTTTGCGAATTCTTTTCTCAATAGGAACGAACGTCCAACTAACTATTCACCTCGACAAAATTTCAACTATAATCAATATAGTTCATTCAATTCACCACACTACAGACCAGTTTCCACTAGCCAAATACAACCAAGGCCAGCTCCAATGGAAGTAGACCCAACACTTTCGCATTTAAGAAATCCGACTTATTTTCAAAGACCTATGCAGAACCCCAATCATATTCAAAGACCAATCACGCAACATCGCAATTATTCTCAAGGCTCTATGCAGCATCCTAATAATAGTCCAAGACCTATGCAATATCCTAACCAATTTCAAAGACCTTTCAATAATTCCAACCAATTAAAGAGACATCGAGATTCTGATCGACAAACGCTTCCGAAACTTCAAAGAGTCAATCATCTGAATCAGGAACAATTCGCACCAGGCGCTAGTGTAGGAAACGAACAGTACGCGCATGCGAATATTATGATACGAATTATTCAGATTTAGTTAACTACAATTGTAGCAGAGAAGATGATTATCATGAATTTGATGAAGCTGAGGTTAAAAATATAGCAATAGAAAACGATAACATCCCGGAAACGTTTGATGAAATCAATTTTTTAGGGGGAGGTCCCTCCTACCATACGTCGGTCGAAGCCTGGCAGGAAAAGAAATAAAGCTTTTAGTGGACACTGGTGCCTCTAAAAATTATATAAGACATTTTGACATACTTAAAGCAATCAAACCAATAAATAACCCATTTTCTGTAAAGTCTATACACGGAACCAGTCAGGTTACGTCTAAGTGTGTCATTAATATTTTTAATCGAAATGCCACCTTTTTTTTACTTCCAACTCTTAAAACATTCGATGGTATCATAGGATTTGATTTTCTAAATGAAATAGATGCAAAATTGAATTTAGTAAAAGGGATTCTAAATTACAGTGGGGGCGAGGAAAAATTGTTATATTTTTACTGTAGGGATGTCAATAGTATCTCTGTACAAAACAAACCTTTTTTATCGGATATTAACGAGCAGGTTTCCTTATTGTTGTCCCGGCATTCGAAAGTTTTTGCAAATCCAAATGAGTCATTACCTTTCAACACGAAAATTGTTGCGACAATCCGAACAACCGATAACGATCCCGTTTATTCGAAAGCCTATCCGTATCCCATGTCCGCGGTTGAATTCGTTAATAATGAAATTGTCGATTTACTCCACAATGGAATAATAAGACCGTCCCGATCTCCCTTTAATAATCCTGTATGGATAGTCGACAAAAAAGGAGTTGATGAGGCGGGGAAACGCAAAATGCGCCTAGTGATAGATTTTCGGAAATTGAATAATAAAACTATCAGTGATAAGTATCCCATTCCAAATACTGCAGTTATTCTTGCTAGTCTGGGGAAGGCTACATTTTTTACAACCTTGGATTTAAAATCAGGGTTCCACCAAATCAAATTGTCTGAGCGTGATCGGGAGAAGACCGCGTTCTCTATAAATAACGGAAAATACGAATTTTGTAGACTTCCGTTCGGGTTGAAAAACGCGCCTAGTATTTTCCAAAGGGCAATAGACGACGTACTAAGGGAAGAGATAGGCAAATGTTGTCATGTTTATATCGATGACGTCATTATCTTTTCGAAATCGAAAGAAGAACACCTTCAAGACATAGAGAAAATATTAAACTTGCTTTTTGAGGCTAACATGCGAGTCGCACCAGCAAAATCAAGATTTTTCAAAGAAGAGGTTGAATTTTTGGGGTTCGTAGTATCCAATAAGGGGATAAAAACATGTGCAGAAAAGGTAAAAGACATTGTAGGTTACGAAATTCCTAAAACACTTCGAAGTTTGCGATCCTTCCTTGGGTTGTCTGGATATTACAGACGATTTATTAGAGATTACGCGCTATTCGCGAAACCTCTTACTAGGTACCTACGGGGTGACAATGGAAATATAGGAAAAAATCAGTCAAAAAACTTGAAGATCGAATTAGACGAAGAAGCACTAGAGGCTTTTAACAGACTCAAAAAAATGCTGGCCTCAGAAGACGTGTTACTTCTGTATCCGGATTATGAGAAACCCTTTGATTTAACAACTGACGCTTCATCTCATGCACTTGGTGCTGTTCTGTCTCAAGATGGCCGACCAATTACAATGATATCTAGAACATTGTCTTCTACTGAAGAAAGCTACGCGACAAATGAGCGAGAACTTCTAGCCATAGTGTGGTAATTACAAAAACTCCGAAACTATTTATATGGTGTAAATCGGCTGAACATTTACACAGACCACCAACCGTTGACCTTTGCCGTTTCTGATAAAAATCCTAACGCAAAGATTAAGAGGTGGAGGGCATTTGTAGAGGAATTTTCACCGAAATTTTTTTATAAACCAGGCAAGGAGAACTTCATTGCTGATGCCTTGTCTAGGCAGTATATAAATGCCCTCGAAGAATCGGTAAACTCAAACTCTATGACAGCTCATAGCGAGGCTTCTTTAACACAAACAATACCGAGTGTTTACAATCCATTAAATTGCTTTCGAAATCAATTAATTCTTAATAGCTCATTTCTTAACGTGTTTGGATAAGTTCTCCAAATTTGCGGTGGTGAAGCAAATAAAATCGCGTGCAATAGTTGATATAAAAGATCCGATTTTAGAAATACTCAACTTGTTCAAAAATACAAAAACAATTGTCTGTGATAATGAGAGATCCTTTATCTCAGAAAGCATAAAATCCTTGCTTAGGGATCATTTCGGAATTAGTATGTTTAATACACCACCCTTTCACAGTGAAGCGAATGGACAGGTAGAAAGGTTTCATAATACTTTATCCGAGATAGCAAGGTGTACTAAACTAGAACAGAATATCAGTGATACGGCTGAGCTCCTTTTACTTGCCACAGTCAAGTATAATAGGACGATCCACTCAGTCACTAATTATCGACCGATTGATATAATCCACTCAATTCCGATTGAGTTGAAAGACGAAATCAGGAAAAAGATAGCTGATACCCAACAGAGGGATCTAGATTATCACAACAAAAACAGACAAACGCGGGCATTTAAAACAGGTGACAAAGTTTTTGTGCGAACAAATAAACGGATTGGCAATAAGTTTAGGAAGTTGTTCATGGAAAAGGTTATTCAAAGAGATCTAGGGACTACGGTTCTTATCGACAACAGGAAAGTTCACAAGAAAAACATCAGGTAAAAAAAAAAAAAAAAATGTTTAACAGACAACTAATTTAAAAAAGAAACGCCGGCTTTGTTTATGTTAGTTCCTATTGAAATAAAATTATTTTGGGTCAAAATAAGATCATTATTCTAAAATTTAATAAATACCTCATTATTAACTCAGCACCTTAAGGATTAACAACTATTTTTGTTTTTTTGTCTCTTCTATTTGTGTTTAATATGAATATGTTCTGATTATTTGCCCATACAATTTAAATATTAAGTAAACCACATAAAAAATAAGTATTAAAGAATATATAACAAACAAAATAAAAATTCCATGTTTCATATTAATTAAATGTATTATCTTAACAACAGTAAATAAAAAATTATCATTAATTATTATTTCTAAATTTAGTTTAGGGTTTTAAAAAAAGGACCTCAACAACAATTTTCGCTGTATTGCTATTACTTATGTTATTTTTGCTATTGTTATTATATTGTACGAATATATAATTCTAGTTTACTCGCAATATTTTTTTAGTAAACTATAATCAACTATTAATAATATAAAAATTAACTATTAATAATAAGTAATTTAATTAAAATTCAGGAAACTTAGTATCTATCATTAAATGTCTTTGAAAGATTAAATAAGGATATTAAGAGATTGTAAATGAATAGCAATTATTTTGTTTTTTTATGTTTAAGATGAATATGTAATTTTAATTTGCTGATAAAACTTTGATTTTGAGTAAACTTAAAATAAGTAGAAAGATTTAAAAAATATTAAATTTAAATATAAATTATTATATTATTATATTAAATTTATTTTCATTTCAAGATTTAGTAGGAATATTAAGAAATCTGTTAAGAAATAGCAACTTTTTTGTTTTTTATTTTACTCTGTTATTTTTTTTGATAAAGGTGAATATGTTATTTTTTGAATATGTTTATTTTGATTTTGGTTAACTATAAAAAAGTATAAAGAAATAAAAAAATAAGAAATTATATTTCATGAAATGTGTTAAACGAAAAAACAAATTAGAACTACTTGTAAATATGCACTACATTGCCAAATCTAAATCTAAAAAAATGAACTTGAAGTGTTGGTGATTGTGGTGTGTACACGCATTTGAAACCTCTTCCGCACATTTTCCTTTTTTATACATTTCATAAAAGTATAGTTTGCAACATAACATTGAAAGAACTTTAAATTGCCTTTCACTTTCTTTAAATAAGTTATTGTTTTGCTCGGTGATTTATTGTTTTCTTTTTTTTAATTATGCCTTGCATATGTGGTCTGAAAGTTGACAGAATTGGCGCAAAAATTCAGTGTACTGGGTGCAAAGTTTACTTCCACTTACATTGTGTTAAATTGCAACCTAGTGATTGTGCATACATGAAAAAAAATATCATTCCCTATCGTTGTGTTGCCTGTAATCAAAATAGACGCAATTCGCTGCGCTCACCACCTCTCGCTCTCCACAAAGATAAACAAGTGGATGTCACTGCCACTGGTTACGTCACGGGCACGGCACAATCTGATAGTGAAGTTCTTCTGCCCCCCTCCTGCTGCTCACCGCCCCAATCGGCTGACATAAATATCAACATACCAGCTGCTATCACACTTGATGTACTATACAGAGAAATTACCGCGCTGAAACTAGTAATCACGAATGCAGTGTCACAATTTAACCAGCTGCAAGAAAAAAACAATTTATTGTCAACAAAGGTAAACAATCTACAAAACACTCTAAATTTCGTTCAGCAAAAAACATTGCAAAAGTGTGTTGATGTTATTGGCGTTCCCAATGTGGACAACAAGAATGCTCTGGACTCAGCTGTCAAACTCGTGTCAGAAGGCTTAGGTGAACCGATTAAATCAGATGACATCAAGTCTTGTTACGTCAAGACCATCATAAGCAAACCACTGCCGAACAAAGCATCTACATCTGCAAAATCTTTTAATGTGTTGCGTATAAAATTTAAATCTTTTGACTTGAAACAAAGTGTTATAAACAAAAAAAAGAAAACAAAATTATCAACTGGTCTTTTTGGTGATCAAGTTGTGAATAAGCCAATTTTTATTAATGAAAGCCTAACCAATTTTAATAGAGCAGTATACAATAGAGCTAAACAAATTAAAATAGAGAAGCAATTTTCCTTTTTGTGGATTAACAAAGGAGTAATTCTAATGAAAAAAAAAGAAGGTGATAAAACCATTAGAATCAGTTCGTTTCAAGATTTAGAGAATTTATCTTAATCTCCTATTTTTCCTTATCTTTATGTCTATTCTTGATGTTAATGCTATTTTAGATCAGCTAAACAATTCTGAAAATGTTACTCCTTTTTGTAAATTTGATAGAGAGATATTTCAAAGTGTTTTCCATTCGGTTAATCTAAAGAAACATTTCTCCATCATACAACAAAACATTCGAAGCATGCGAAAAAATTTTGATATCCTTCTAACCCATTTGGAGTCGTTTGCTAATAAGCCAGATTTAATATTCCTAACTGAAATATGGATTTTTGATCACGAAACAGATCTCTATAGTATACCTGGGTATAATTTGTGTGTTAAATGTAATGATACGTATGCATCTGGTGGAGTAGCTGTATTTGTGAGTGACAGATTAAGCTATGAATTCTGCAGCTGTATTATGCAAACTGCAGATATGATTAAAGTTACATGCCTTATCAACTCACAGAAATTTATTTTTATGTGTTTTTATCGACTGCATGAAAAGAGTAAAACGATATTTGTCGAGGAATTAGAGTCTCTTTTGAGTTGCGAGAGAGCAAAGAATCTATTTATTCTAGGCGATATTAACCTAGATATCTTAAGTGAATCTTCTGTGGTGTCCAACTATCTTTCCGTGATGTCGGCCAATGGGTTGGAAGTTTGTTTCACTGAACCTACTAGACAGACACATACTACCCGAACCTGCCTTGATCACATTTTCGGTAGACTTACTCATAACTCGAAACTTTCTCTGATTAGTTCTGTCTCTGACTGGAAGATTTCTGACCATTGTATGACTGGCTTATTTTTCTTGTGTGATTCGCTGGAACAAACAAAAAATGTTTTGCCTGTTGTGAAAATTAAATCTATAAATTTCACATCGCTGAATGGTTATTTATTTCAGGAAAGCTGGATTAACGTATATGCAGAAAATGATCCATCCAATGCGTTTGATATATTTTCGAAAATTCTAGAAGGTCATGTTGAGTCTTGTCTTTCTGTATCAAATAGTCGTAGTAAAGTTAAGACGCTTAAACCATGGATGTCTCATTCGCTGGCTATGAAAATTAAAAACAAGAACAAACTACGAACTAAATGCAAAAACCATCCAAATAATGTCCACTTTCGTGCTCTCTATACTCAGATTTGTAAAGAAGTTGCTAGTGAGATACCGGCTCTTAAGCAAAACTACTACATTAGCAAATTCCAACTAGCTAGAAACAACCTTAAAAAAGAATGGGCGGTTGTAAATGAACTTCTTAACAGAAAAGTATCTCCAAATCTACCTTTGTGTATAACTTACAAGGATAGTAATATTACAAATTATGATGACATGGCTGATGCCTTTAATGAGTACTTTACTGATGTAGCTTCTAAAACTCTTTATGATGCTGGTTTTAACATAGCTTCTAATCTTTGTAAGGAAGACTGTTTCAGTAGGGAAAGGAGACAAGCTTGTAGTTTCTTTTTCGAACCAATCTCTTCATTTGAATTGCTCAAGGCAATCAGGGCACTGAATAATTCTAACTCCTCGACAAGGAATAGCTGGTCCAATAAATTTGTTAAACAAATTTCTTTTAATATTGTTGATGTTTTAGCTTACATTTTCAATAAAAGTATTTATTGCGGCATATTTCCTGATGCCTTAAAAGTTGCCGAAGTCATACCTATTCTAAAGAAAGGAGACAGTAGAAACCTAAATAATTATAGGCCTATATCGCTTCTTCCAGTTTTCTCTAAAATTTTTGAAAAAGTCATTAAAACCAGAGTTGTCACCTTCTTAGAAAAAAATGCCTTCTTTAGTCATAACCAATTTGGGTTTAGAACAGGTAAATCCACTGAGGATGCCCTCTTACAGTTTTGTAGCCATAACTATGATAGCTTAAATAATAAAAAGTGTACTGCTGCGCTTTTTATTGATATTACGAAAGCGTTCGATACCGTTGACCATAATCTCTTATTAGTGAAATTAGAAAAAGCTGGCCTCAGAGGCTTTATGCTCGACTGGTTTTCTTCATATCTCAGTAATCGGAAGCAAGTGGTCAAAATTGCAGGTAAATTTAGTCAAAGTTTAGATGTTCGGGTTGGTGTACCACAAGGTTCTGTACTTGGCCCCATTCTTTTCTTGATTTATATCAACTCAATCTTTTGCCAAGATATGAAAGGTATGCAGACAGGGTTCGCGGATGACATTGCTATTTCATTTTCGAGTAATTCTGCTTTAGATCTAACTGCAAATATTATGCACGATTTAGAACAAATTAGACATTGGTTTAGCATGCATAAACTAGTCATAAGTGACAAGACTAAGATTATGTTCTTTAATTTGTCAAGTAATATTGTCCCATTTCCAAATATTACCTACCATACCACTAATTGTCAACACATGCTTTTATGTCCGTATACTTGTGGTCTACTTAGTTCTTCTAGCACGTATAACCCCGATGTAAGCTGCTCACCAAAATGCTTTAACATTGAAAGAGTCAAAGTTTATAAGTACTTGGGTTTAGAAATCGATACTGGACTAAATTGGGGTGCGCATACGGATCTACTTAGAAAATACTTATTAAAGGCCTCTTGTATAATGTACCATTTAAGATTGCTTTGTTCTCGGCAACTGTTGGAAACAGTATATTACGGCTTAGTTCAATCTAAGTTACAATATGGTTTGGTTTGCTGGGGTGGTACGCACGCTAATAAAATACAGCCTCTGATAGTTGCCCAAAAACATATTGTCAGAATTATTTGGAGAAAGGGACGTATGATACATAGCTTCTTGCTCTTTTGTAACTCTAAGATACTTCCCCTTAAGCATCTTTACTTCTACAAAGTACTTCAAGTTTTTTTTCTAAGAAGTGGATACTCTCTCAATCGTAATACAACTGTATATGGACTCCGTAGCAATGATCGTAATCTTGCAACTATTCCACCACATCATACGACTCACTTCTTAAACTTTTATACCTGTGTTGCACCTAGATTATATAATATATTGCCGCCTTCATTAAGATGCACAAGTAATAGAAATAATCATTTTCTCAGTCGGGAAGTCAAAAAATGGCTTTTTAGCTTCGATCTAAAATTAATAAATAACCTTGTCAGCTTAATTCTTTAGTTTTTTTTTTTTCTTTTACGATTATGTTACTGTTGAATTATAAACTTGATAATTGTACCGAAATTGTTTCTTTCATAACTGCAATCACACCACTTCCACCCTTATTTAAATTAAATGTATTTTTAAAATTTCATTGTTATGATTCATTCGATACTAGTTCTTTGAACTACAGAATGTATCCATTATATTCTTCTACTATTTATGTAAAACACTTAATATCTCTCTAACTATGTTACCTTTTGATTTATTGTGATTAGCTGAGAAATCTATCAAGCTTTTGTATTTTGTATTTAAATCCTAGTACTCATAATATTTCTCCTCAGCTTATAAGCTCTATATAATATTAAGTATTAATGAATAATGTACTTGTTATATTTTTGAATTGAAGAATTGAATAATAAATAATAAAATAAAATAAATGAAGCCGAGGACGTCTTCGCTTAAGAGGGGGAATAGTTATGGAATGAAATTCCTCTGAAAGAAGAACGATGATAAGTAACATCCAGAAACAGCGCATTGGTAACACCAACACCTGCAATATCTGATAATGATCATCAGCTTCAATTAAGCTTCAATTAAAAAAAAAGAGAACTGACGCTCACAACAGCAAACAACATTCACAGCCTATGAAAGGGAAAAACAACACCGGGACCGTTCGAAAAACGACGCCAGCAGCTTTAGAGTAGAGAAGAGTGGTACAGTCTGCAGATCGGTAAAAGCAGGAACGCAAGCAGTTCTCTTAAGATAGACTACAAGATAGATGTGCAAGCTTCCTCATAGAGGAATATTTTTTCCTGACAAATAAACTTATGAATAATAATTAAAAACCAAAAAAGTTCTCGTGTTTCAATAAAAAATATCTTGTACAATAGTATTATTCAAAGTATTGCCCATCTGAAGCTATTACTTTTTCCCATCTTTCTGGCGATTTGTGGATCCCATCCCAAAGGAACTGCGCCGGATTGGCAGCCAAGAATGAATCAAGCCAATTTTTGATATTGTGCTCTGATGCGAACCGTATTTCAGTGAGGGCGTTCTCCATCGACCGGAACAAATGGTAGTCAGAAGGGGCAAGGTTTGGGCTATAAGGCGGGTGGGGTAAAACTTCCCATCCACTGTTTTCCAAATAGTTCTTAACCGGAATAGCAACGTGGGGCCGAGCGTTGTCATGATGGAAAATTATTGCCTCGTGTCTGGTCGCATATTCCGGGCGTTTTTCGGCTACTACTCTCTTCAAACTGATTAATTGTGTTCGGTAGCATTGTCCATTGATGGTTTCACCCGGTTCCAGCAGCTCATAATACGGCACACCCTTTTGATCCCCCTTTTTTGGCTGCCCAGGACGTTTATCGTCTTCCAAGGCAAAATCACCACTTTTAAATCGTGCAAACCACTTTTGGCACGTTCGCTCAGCTAGCGCATGTTCACCATAAACTTCCACCAAAATACGATGACTTTCGGCAGCAGTTTTCTTCATATTAAAGTAATGAAAAAGAACGCCCCGCAAAAACACTTTTTCAGGCACAAAGTTCGACATATTTGAATGAAAAAAAACTATTGTTGTTTACGCTTCAAATGAATGATATATACTGAAATGACGAACAGTGACAGTAGCTTTCCAACGCATGCTCCAATGGAATAATAACAATGGAATAATACAAGTTACGCCATCTCTTAGCAAACCGGACGAATTAAGTTATAGACCCACAATACCCGAAGTTACTCTGGGGCCTTATTCTAAATAATTACCAACTAAAAAAAATTCAATAAGTTGACATTTCAATCAGTCACCGGGTCCAGATAGTTCGGATTATCTTCATCTGGTTGATCTTCGAAACTTTTGTTCTGCCATGTTTTCCAAAACGTCATCTGCTTCAAATTGGTTTTCTCAAAAAATTCTTAAACGCAAGCTATAAATAACGTACATACGCCTTAAAAGCTGCAAATTTTGATCGTCATATGACAGTCAAATAGACGATCAAATAACGTTTTCGAAAACTTAGCCACTTTTTTCTGCCAAAAATCAGAGAAGCTTTTCTTACATCTTACTAATAAAAATTTTCACAAAAATCATTTCCTCCAGCATTCTCGATTAATGCCATTGTGTCAGCAGTGTGTATATTTATTTCAATCAATACAAGCAATAAGCACTCTGGCATACCTATATATCTACCGGTATGTCACTTTTAATCGACACGTTCATGCCTCGAATAAGGTGGAATCAATTTCCAGGTATTAGCCGACTTTGCAATGCATCAGGGTGCCATAAACTCGTACTTCGTATGCCTCCTTCGTTATTGCGGGTACACCTTGACATTTCTCACGCTTAACAAAACTACAAAACCATAACCGCCATTAGCGGTGTTTCCTCGCAAATGGCTTACGCTCTTTCCACCCGCCAACAGCTGCAGTCAAACGTCATCCACTCTGATTCGATACGAGATCAATCTGACGGCCTTTAAAAAAAAAAAAAAAAAACAAAAATGTTTTTCTTGATTTTTCCGGTCTCCCACGTTGTGGCAGCGGAAACCGGAAAATCGTGTCGTTTCGAACCTCATAATGTCGTCATTTTAACAACAAGAAAAAAATTGATACACATTTTAAAGTACACACTCGTACTGTACTGTTATTTGGTGTATTTTACAGTTTCGCGGCAGCTTTGCTCCTCGTGAACGCCATACTCCATCATTTAAACCGGCAGATGCGGTTTGGTTTCCGTTTAACAAGTTAAAAGTTTCCGTGTGAAAAGTGTTTGTTTTTTTTTTTTTTCTATTTTTTGGCACACGGGACTTTTTAGACGAATTTTTTTTTCGATCGGTTCTCCTGAACGAGTGTATTGAGACTTTCCAACTTATTTATTGTGAAAAGTTTCATAAAACTGTTTTTTCCTCTTTTTTTTCATGCAACACCACAAAACCAAACGAATCCTGAAGAACATCTCTCGGTGGCAGGATTGCACAATGTACCACTTGGCACATTGGAGAGAGTGTTATATTGCACACTGAAGCGTATTGCTCGGCGAGTCCTTGAGGAGAAGGTGTGTGCGATGAGGAGTTTAGTGTGTTCCTGTTCTGTTCGTCGTGTGTAGTTTGAAGAGACGTAAAATTGCGAAAACAAAATCGCGGCAAATGAAGGTTTCAAGAGAATTGTTTGGGGTTTTTTTCTTCAACGGTTTTTTTTTTCTCTTCACGTTTGGAACAAAAGATGAAGTTTTCGTAGAAAAGTTTGCTTGTGACGGTAAAACCGTGACTATTTGAGCAAAAACACTTGTACAAATTGGATTGGCAGAGAAGTTGTAGAAGTTAGTTACCAGGTGGTTGGTGGATGTTGAGCTACAAGGATAATTGCGATAGTTGAGACATATTTTTTTTTACGAGAAAAAGAAATAACACACTAAACTACGGTAAATGGGTTTCGGAAGTCGCAAATTGAATAGAAGGCGGCATTTTAATTTGGTTAAGTCTGATTATTTGTACACGCTGGAATGGTAATTTACGAAGACACAGGCTGGGACTTTGATTGTACCTGATGGAGAAGTGATTCAAGTGGAAACTGACTTGACCGACCAGTCGGAGAGTATGCCCTTCGATTAATTTTTTTTTCACAGGGTGGTGAATTACTTCAGATGCCTATTTGCCCAATTTAATTTAGGGACTCGCCTGTCCAATTAATCGATTGTGTATCTAGGAGTATAGGTTATACGATCTCCCACCGTCAAAGTTGCTGAGACTTTAAGCGCGGCATTATGACTTTTTAAAAAGGTAACGTTTTTATGTATTATACATGCATGTATGTACATATATCAGTTGATGCACAGAGAGTAGGAAATGTTCTTAGACTAAGCATTCAGCAGCTAAAGTGGCCCCTAGACGCTCAATATTATTGTGCAATAAGTTTAAAAAAATTGCAGAACATTATTTGTTGGGTGCCACAAACGGCTCTATATTTTTGCACAGTAATTAAGTTAATGACTGATAAGCATTGCTATACGTCCCAGCTTACCCGGGTTTTAGACATAATTGCGATTGTCCCGTCGGGATAGCTTTTGTCCCGGGTTGCCACACCTGATTTTCGTCGTCCGGCCATTATCCGTTGGACAGATTGCACATCTTTTTTTGTAGTAATAGCAGCATTTGGCTCAACTAATTGCCGTTTCATTTTTAAAATATCGCTCAGGTTGGTTCCATAATCCCCAGTTACAGAATCCCCAAAAGACATCGGCTCCATATTAATGGTCCACATTCAATATTTGTTTACAACATTTTTTTTTATTTTAATGTTTATTGGTAGGTTGTAGGTACCTATATTTCTAATTGCATAACTAAATACATAGTTCAATTCTTATCAGTCTGTCATCTCTATGAAGCAATAAACAGTAAATTACCTACGCTACTGTCAATAACAAGCATTATTGGTCACTCTTGGCACAAAATGGAAAATACGAGCAAAAAATTTTATCTTTGGGGATTTTGTGTTTGTGCACTTTTAGAAACTTGGGGATTTATTGGTTTGGGGATTTTAATTTTGGACATTTAGTAGGTCTCCCATATCTCTCAATGGAGCCTGGAAATTTGCAGGCAAAGTTGGCCAATTAAATCATTGACGCATGATCCAATTCAGAGGTTCTCCGTTTTCAGATGTTCGCTTATATAAAAAAAACCGAGTGTGCGGTTAATTTCGGAGATGACCCAATTGTAGAGGGCCCCAATTAGGAGGTTTTATTTACTGTAAACATGTATAAATAAAAATATACAGTGAAACCCGCTTGAGTCAAATTCGCTTAAGCGAAAAATTCGCTTAAGTGAAGAGATTCACAAATCCCGGTGTATACTTACATTATATTTAAAAGCTACCTCGCTTAGCTGAAACTCGCTTAAGTGATCGATTTTATAAAATTTGTTTTGTTAAAACATACATACGAGGTTTACTTAACTTAAATTTGTTTCAGTTTTTTGAGATCCGCTTAAGTGAAATTCTTTTTAGTTATCCGAGGTTATCCGGTTAACTGAAAAACCCACTTAAGTGAATTTTTTTTTTTTTTGATTTTTTGTCATTGCGCTTAAGCGGGATCTACTGTATATAATTGTAATATCTTATATTATGAGTTTTTATTTTGTCCCTGGAGAAATTTAAAATACCGGGCTTTGCCATATTTTTGCCATTTGTCTCGTCGAGCTGCGAGAAAAATCTGGTAACCCTACGACTGATAGTGCTGTAGACAGCGCACTATATGAGGTTGTGGGAGTGATTGAAAAATCACTCGAACGGAACGAGTACACGTTAGCAGCCTTTCTAGATATAGAAAGCGCCTTCAATAGCGTCAAAACAAGTACCTACCAATAGAAGAGCGCTGAAAGTCCAAAAAGTGTCCAACTTCATTACAAACTGGGTAGAAAAAAATGCCGAACAGCAGAATCATCAACTCAGAAAACGGAACTGGTTAATAAAGGAAAATATCCATCAGAGGGATACCTCAGGCAGGAGTACTCTCACCGCTACTGTGGGTCCCCGTCGTTGAAAAAATCTTCAAAGGAAAATGGAACAATATTATGATCTCAGGCAAATTTATGCCAACGATTAGCGTACTTATGGAATCTGCTCTGAAAGCGCTTTCGGTATGGGCAAAGCAGAAGAATTAACGTGAATCCACAGAAGACCGAGCTTGTCCTCTTCACTAGGAGAAACAATATCACAAAACTTTCCGCTGCCACAACTCGAGGGAACCACAATCAACCTCTCAAAGAAGGCGAAATACTTAGGAATTACTTTTGACACCAAGCTATCCTAGAGAGAAAATATAGAAATGAGAATGAAGTACGGATTATTTACGCCTATCAAATGACCTTCGGGTAAAGATGGGGACTGGATGTACACTGCAAACATCTGACCCATCATCACTTCTGGATCCAGCGTATGGTGGATAGCTACAAAAGTAAAAATGCAAAGATTAGGAGCACTCAGCATGACAGAAGCAATAAGAAGTACACCACAATCGGGATTTTATATGATTCTTCATTACTTTCTCCTTGACATGTTCATCAAAGGCGCAGCAAAAGGGATCACTCAGACTAAGAGAATCCGATTTGCTAAAACAAACCACGTACGGACACGCGGCGATTCGGAGAAATACAGCAAATGAGGAGATGCAACCCTAAAATTCTGAAAAGGACTTCAGACTACACTACTGCTCACTATGGTTATCTTATTTCCCAGTAGGGAAGACCTGAATGTGATCAGAGACCAGGCAATAGTACTCTTCACTGACGGGTCAACGGAATTAAAGTCTTTCCTGGGACAAGGTTGGACAGGATGTCAAGAGCTTCCAATGACTTCTGGATTCCTGCAAATCAAACCAATCCTCCATTAACATAATACAACGCAACCCGTAATATAACCAGTAATATCGTGCCGCTTTATCTTCGACAAAGTGGAGTCTTGTGCTCATCCTTGCGGTGGCAATAGAAAATTCATTCGAAGCTATTAGCCATTCATTACTCTTTTTAAGTCATGCTGCTTGATAATTACTTTGTAATTAATCCCGAAGTAGGCGTCCTAGATTACATCACATCGCCCAAGGAATTACCCATTACATAGCTGCCATCAACTGATATTTCACTTCCCTCCAGGACTGTTTAGTCGTATATAACCTGAAATCGCCACCCTCCTAACTGCGACAGTATTTAACCCTATTTAGTTGCTGGCAAAATTGTTTATGTCCACATCCTGTGCCGTATACCGTTGGCATTACCTTCTGCATAGTTCACACTGTGGGAACCGGAGTATTACCGGTTTGGAGTAGTGGCATGGCAGTAGTCTCATATCCAGGCCGGGTGGTTACTAGTGCCACTGCTACTGCTGATGATGATGATGATGATGAGGACGACTATTCATACATCCTGCTTTCGGCTGTCATTTCCGCTTGCCAAGGATTTCGTATTTCCGGCTGTGTTTGGAATTTTTAAGTGACTCCCCCGAAAATTTCCGCTCAGTTGCATTGCATTAGTTCCAGTTATGCTGGATAGACTGCTACCTGGTATCCACCTGAATGTTTAGCAGGACTAAAGTAGAAGTCACCATTGTGGTCATATTCTAGGATGTTCCACTGTTGTATGCACGGCATAATGTGCCCTCTGATTGCAGCGAGTTGGAGTGGTCGTGGAGATGGGAAATTAAAACAAACAGCAACCGAAACGAGAAATATAAACGCTTTAGGGTGTATACTAGTATAATTGAGTTAAAAGAAATGTGATCCTCAAAAAGGACCTGGGTCGAGAGAGCTTACATACAAAATGCAACAGATAAGGGTTAGGGGGGTTGTTGTAAGCAGACTTAGCGTTTCAAATCCATGCTGGGTGGTGGATAATGGAGAGAGGTTGCATATTTTAAGAGCGGATGTTAACTCAAATGCGGTTTTTTTGTGAAGGGAATACCTTAGGGGTGGCCATGTGGCCTCGGTTTGTCAGACCCCAATCATCTAAACCATCTCAATCTTCAGGTAAATCCAACCCTGGAACTGCTTCTTGCTTTGCTTCAGGATGGTGCCACTTTACCTAGCATCAGTAGGGCTCTAATCTTTTATGGGTTATGTCCAGTTTTCTCGTTTTCATCTTCAACACTTCCCCCATGAAGGAGCGCACGTCATCTGCCATGGTTACTCCTACCTTCACTTCTAATCTTTGGCTTTTCCTAAGCCATCTTGTGTATACGGCCTTTTCTAAGGTCATGTGATTGGCCTTTTCTACGGTCGAGTCGTCATAATGATACTACAAGAACGGCTGGTTCCTAGACTATTCCATAGGAGCTTGCCACTCGGAGAAAAGGATCAACAATATTACAAATTAAGACATGCTCTGCACTATCCAAAAAGATCCTAAAAGTCTGATATGGTACACAAATGAATCGAAAATGGCCTCTGATGTTGGTGCTGAGGTTGGCGAAACCAATCACCAAAGTCTCTGTGTCTCTTGGAATATTCCCCGGTGTGTTCCAGGCTGAAGTCCATGCCATTGAGATATGTGCCTTAACAAATTTACAAAGAGGTATTAAAGTAGCTATTACAAATGTCTTTTCAGACCCAAGCTGGACTTAAAGCCTGGAGTTTATATTCTTTGGATTCAAAACTAGTAAAGTGCTGCTCTGACACTCTCCAATCCCTACTGACAACAAAGTCAGATCAATATCGCTGTACAGCTCGTCTGTTATAGTTCGTTGTTGAATCCTCTCCTCCAAAATCAGTCAATGCAAACGGGACCGAATATCTTCCGAAGGATTTTCCTCTCGAAGCGATCACGGATATCTTAATCTGCTTTCGATAAATTCCATGCTTCAGCTCCTCATATTGAGTCTCCTTAGTTGAAAGGGAAAGGGCTTTACTTCTCAATTGCCTTCTTAGCCCAAGGAAACAGCGATTGGCAAGAGTAATCCTTCGTTTGATTTCCGACGAGATGTCATTTTGTAATATTATAGCAGACCCGAGGTAGACAAACTCCTGTCCAATTCGTCGATGTTGAGTGTCCCTTTTCGTTGACAGCATATACTTTGTTTTGTCCTCGTTTGCCGCTAAACCCATTTAACCTGCTTCCATTTCTATACTCGCAAATGTCAATATCATTGGAGTATGCAAGTAGTTTAGCGGACTTTTGAAAAATCTATTGTACCCCCTACAGGTCATAGGACCTCATCCAGACCAATTTCCCTGAAATCGAAGTAAAAAATTGGGCCTATGAATGGTAGATCCTCTGCTGCAATTTGGTATTTCCACCAGTATGTGTTCTGGAGTTTCACTGCACTCTTGCAAAATCTACATGAGTCTTTAGCTGATAGACCTAGCTTCCTGAGATTTCCCTAGAGTTTACAATGTCCTGTAAGGAACGCAGTCAGGACACGGAGTTGGTTTTTGTCCAGGCTAATTGTCAGATTGTAAATACCCAAAATTTTCTGCGGCTGTCGATGACTTAGTCCTGTTTGCCTTCTCCAGTGATCGGAGCTCCTACTTTATGGTGTATTCCCCTATGCCACAGAAGGGTGTGGCGGCACATTTCGGGCAAGTCTGGTGTCCTGGTACCCAGTAGATGGTGACATTGTTTCGTTCGCCCAGTCTTTTAAGTTTATCTAGGCATTCGTAGACAGTTCCAGATTCGATGATCTAAGCCCTGATTGCCTTGAGTATCAGCCTTAGAGCATCTTTAAGAAAACAAAAAAAATAAGGAACAACACTCAAGCAAAACATTATTTTCACTTAACCCATAGGAACGCGTACCTGAAAGCTTCCTATGGAACCCTCATTCCATTCATCCCAATATGTAACTCCAAACCTACCGTACACTAGCTGTTGTCGAAAATTGCATACCCCGCCTGTGTCAGGCTTACTTCATGTACCTTATAGCCTACAGTGCCAACTTGACATAATGTATTTGTCATTCTCATCAACAGTACACAATTATTGCATCATTGAAAAAGCTTGTCGCACCACCAACCCGAATCCCCAGACAGAATTCCAAATGGGACCAATGTGGACTCGCCCATTGAAATTTATGGTCAAGGGCCTGACCTATACTCGTCGAATGCCCGCTTCTCGTTGTCCTTTGTTGGTGGCACTTGGCTGGCTTTTTCATCAGCACACACATCCAATTTGAAATTAATGAACATTTGGGGTATAAATTTGTTTGGCCCTTTTTTGCCAGACCTCCCCGCCCGCTACTGCATGGAGCATGGCATAGCACAGCAATTCCATAGAATAATCTATTCATCGCGCATCAGCCTTCAGCTGAACTCTCATCCTCTGGAGATCATCATAATTTGTTAGTTTGCATGGCACGTTTGTGGCTTAAGTTACATTCGAATAATTTCCATTGTAATTTGACGGCGACATCTGGCAGGAAATGCATTCATAAATGCATTCAAAATACGCTTCGTGACCGTGTTGGTGGTATGATGTGGGGGTGATGAGGTTGAAGCTCTCCTCTGTGGATGTGGCAAAGTTATTTGATTCAATAAAGTGGGGGGCGCCTATAATGGAGGAATGGAGGAGATTTACGGATACATCTATTGGATAATCCCGTTAGTTGTAAAGAGCGCAAAACATTGAATATAGTTCTATAGTTTTTATTTTCTCTCTTACGTCATTCATTAAATAAAGGCTCCAACCCAAAGTGATTTTGTTGTACGTTGGTGTTGAAGTTGACGTATTACCGGATAGAGCAGTCCCATAGAATCCGTCAAATATATACGTTGAAATGTCAAACAATAATTGTCAACGGCAATGACAGTTTCTCTACAATTCTACATTCTCTCTATGCTTCCACCAATGACAATGCATACTCTTAATTTGTGAATGCGTGAACTTCAATATGTGAATGTGTGAACTGACAACGGATCGTTGGATGTAAAAAGTAGAAAGTAAACCTATTTTATCCGTTGGTTATGGCCTTATGGGCCATCTCTCATAAGAATGTGATTTTATTGAGTTGTAATTTGGGGGCTTGTCCTTAGAAGAATAGTCCAAGCAGTATTTTGCTGGTGAGGATTGAATTGGTGACTGAGATTATTGAGAGTGGATTGCCAAAGAGTATGTTACATGTGCATCGGCATATGTGCAAGTGCTTACATTTATCGATTGGTAGTTTTGCGCCTGAGTACAGGTACTAGTTGTCGATTTGGTTAAAGAGGGAAATGAGGTTAATGTTGCCATTATTTTCCTTATAGATTTTTTTTTTTATTAAGTTAATATCATCAACATATGCACAGAAGTCAATTTCCTTGTTTATTGTGAGTATTTCATTTAGTTTGTGGAAGGCTATGAGAAACAACATAACTGAAAGTGGTGATCCTTGAGGTATTCCGTTGTATATTGAATGTGGATTGTGTTGTTTCCAATTCGCATTTTTATCTGTCGGTTGGTCATAAATTGATATGTGTATTTTATTATATTAGGCCCTACTTTATTGTAGTTATAACAATATGTAAAGAAGGAGAGCATTTTCAATTCTAGTGGGAAATTAATGAAAAAAGTGTTACAAAAAATTTAATCCAATTGACAGCAAAAATCTTAAATGTTATCCACCTCTGTATAAACGTCAACAATTAACCAGTGGATTGAAATTAAACGGAATCGGCACACGACCTTAAGCATTGTTACTGGATATATCGCTCAGTTAAATTTTGAATACAACTTAATGTAATATTCAAAAAGTAAAGCGTGGTACACATTATCGATCAAAACTGATGTCATTTTTGAATGAAAAATCTCACATACATCATAGTCACACATCATCGTTGATGTTGTTGTTTTTCGACCCTCTCTTCCTTTGTTTGATTTTTGAATGACGAAATTTGCTTACACACAATCGAGCGAAAACAAAGATGGCGGCTGATCGTTAGGATAGGTAAGGTAGTAGTGGCTGCCGGTATCAAGTACCAGCATATTTAGGCCTATAGAGGCCCATTATGATACCAAGGATCTTGGGGATATTTTGCCCGCTACTTAAGAGAACCATTTGGAGCTTTGTATAAAGCGAAGAAGGCTACCTACGACTTTTTGTGTTAGATCATTCAGATCTTCGAAGAAGTATTCTCCTAGGTGTAGTTTTCTACTACGAGAAGGAGCTGGGAATGAGCAGAGGATGTGTTGAGATCCGCTGATCGTCAGTCGGTAGCAAACATTTTTGCACCTCTTCAGTTTTGATCGACAAACCATCATTCAGTTGTATACACTTTCAGTTTTGAGGGATATCAGCCAAAAATGTCAGTTTTGATCGATAGTGTGTACCACGCTTAATAGTCTTGCCTCTATTTTTCCAATGAAAATATTTTGCAAGTTCGGGAAATCCCCCAAAGGCTTTGTCTGCAGAGAATAACATTCATTTGTTTTATTCTATTTTGAACTACCAAATAGAAAAGACAGAAATAAAAGTCTCGTTGAAAAAAAAAGGGAAATCAAGTGATTCAATTCATAATTGTTTTTTTTTAAATTAAGTTTTGATTTACTTACTTACTTAGGTGGCGCTACAGTCCGGGGTGGACCAAGGCCTCAACCAACAACCTCTTCCAGTTATCCCGGTCCTTAACTAACCGCTTTCAGTTGCGCACTCCAAGTTGGTTGAGGTCTTGTTTTACTTGGTCGCGCCACCTTAGGCGAGGTCGTCCTCTGCTGCACTGACCCTCCGGGTTAGAGTTGAATATTCTCCGAGCCGGAGCGCTGATGTCCATGCGCTCTACATGTCCTAGCCATCTTAAACGCCCAATGTGCAGTTTTTTGACCAGGCTGATGTCGCTGTATAGCTCGTACAGTTCGTCGTTGAATCTTCTCCTCCAAAAACCCGTCAACGCAAACGGGACCGAATATCCTACGAAGGATTTTTCTCTCAAAGCGACCAAGGAGATCTTCATCCGCTTTCGATAAAGTCCATGCTTCAGCTCCATATAGCAAGACTGGGATGATAAGGGTCTTATATAGAGTCTCCTTAGTCGATCGGGAAAGGAGTTTACTGCTCAATTGCCTTCTTAGCCCAAAGAAACAGCGGTTGGCAAGAGTAATCCTTCGTTTGATTTCCGACGAGATGTCATTTTTTGATGTTATGGCAGAGCCGAGGTAGACAAAGTCCTTTACTACCTCAAAGTTGTAGCTGTCTATTGTGACATTCTGTCCAATTCGTCGATGTTGGTTGTCCCTTTTTGTTGACAGCATATACTTAGTTTTGCCCTCGTTTACCGCTAAACCCATTTTGGCCGCTTCCATTTCTATACTCGCGAACGCGCCGGTGACAGCTCGCTGTGTTCTACCAATGATGTCAATATCGTCGGCGTATGCAAGTAGTTGAACGGACTTTTGAAAGATCGTTCCTTGTGTGTTGGCTTGTGAGTTTCGAACAATTCTTTCAAGTATGATATTGAAGAAGTCGCATGACAGCGCATCACCTTGTCTGAATCCTTTTTTGACAGCGAAGGTCTCGGTGAGGTCATTACCGACCTTGATGGAGCAGCGAGCTTTCTCCATCGTCATCCTGCACAGACGGATGAGTTTGGCAGGGATGTCAAACCTAGACATGGCTCTATACAGTTCATCCCTCCAGATGCTGTCATAGGCGGCCTTGAAATCGATGAACAGGTGGTGGGTATCGATTTGGACTTCTTGGGTTTTTTCCAGGATCTGCCTGAGTGTGAAAATTTGGTCTATGGTGGACTTTCCTGGCCTGAAACCGCACTGATAGGGGCCAATCAGGTTGTTGACGAAAGGCTTCAAGCGTTCACACAATATAGCAGATATGATCTTGTAGGCGATGTTCAGGAGACTGATGCCTCTGTAATTGGAGCAGTTGAGAGGGTCTCCTTTCTTATGAACCGGGCAAACGATGCTGAGATTCCATTCATCTGGCATACTTTCATCTGACCAAATCTTAGAGATGAGTTGGTGTATGCTCACTACCAAGTCATCTCCAGCTGCTTTAAATAGCTCTGCGGGTAAACCGTCAGGTCCAGCTGCCTTGTTGGACTTAAGCTTGGATATTGCTATCCGCACTTCGTTTTGATCAGGTGGATGGGAGTTTTGGCTATCATCATCTAAGTTGAATGGTTCATTCTGCCTGACAGCGGAATTTTGGTCGTCATCGCCATTGTACAGTCTGCAGAAGTAGTCTTTCCAAATTCTCAGCACCGACTGTGTTTCTACTACGATGTTTCCATCCGCGTCTCTACAGGTTTCTGTACGGGATTTGTTTTGCTGGCACATTCTTTTTACCCTCTGGTAAAACTTCCGTACATTGTTCCTGGAGAAGCATCTCTCAATATCCTCGAATGCACGCTTCTCGTGCTCTTTCTTTTTCCTTCTAAGAAGCCGATGTTCTTCCCGTCTCTTTTGCTCGTAGAGCATGCGAGCAGATCTAGTCCTTCTTTGCAGCGCCGCTTTATACGCTTGTTGTTTTTCCGCGTTAGCTAGTCTGCACTCTTCATCAAACCAGGGGTTTCGTGGTGGTGGTCGTGTTTAACCCAACACATCATTCGCGGCACTTATGATGGCTTGCTGGCAGTGTTGCCACTGGTCTTCTGTACTAGCTGTTGCTGCGGTAGGACTCGTAGCAAGAGATCGGGATATGCGTTCTCTGTAGGCTCTGGCGGTGTCTTGCGATTGTAGCTTTTCGACATTGTACTTTCTCACAGTATTTCGTTGTTGTGGCGCTGTGGATATCCGCATTCGTACCTTGGCTACAACAAGGTAGTGGTCCGAGCTAATGTTGGCCGCCCGGAAGGTTCGGACATCCATAATACTGGAGGCATGTCTGGTGTCGATCGCAATGTGGTCGATTTGGTTGACGGTTATTCGATCCGGAGACCGCCATGTCCCCTTATGGATATTGAGATGTGGAAACTGTGTGCTTGCTATACTGACACTTCGCCCCGCAGCAAAGTCAATCAGCCTTAGTCCGTTTTCGGACGTGGTGTCGTGTAGGCTGTGCCTTCGAACCGTCCTACCAAAGATGTCCTCTCTTCCTATCTTGGCGTTAAAGTCGCCCAGTACGATTTTAACGTCATGTCTAGGGCATTGCTGGTATGTTTGGTCGAGGAGCTCGTAGAAACTATCTTTGGTAGCGTCGTCTTTTTCTTCTGTGGGGGCGTGAGCACATATAAGGCTTATGTTGGCGAATTTTGCCTTGACACGGATTGTCATAAGACGCTCGCTCACGTGCCGAAAGCTCAAGAGTTCTTGCCTAAGTCTGCCGCGTATGACAAATCCGCATCCGAATAAGCGCTGTTTATTTTCTGTATAGCAGTCACCGTAGTAGATATCACAGTTTTCCATCCTTTTTCTGCCTGGCCCATTCCATCGCACTTCCTGGATGGCGGTTATATCTGCCTTGTAGCAGTTTAGGGCCTCTGCCAGTTGTTCGGATGCACCGTCGCCGTTCATTGAACGAACATTCCAGGTACATATCCGAACGTCGTTGTCCTTATTTCGTTTAGCGTGGTTGTCAACAGTAGATCCGTCCTTTTCCGAGGCTTTTGGTTGTTTCGGAACTCTTTTTTTATACGTGGTTAGGTAGTTAACCTCACGCACAACCCCCAACCTGGAGGGCCAGATCCTTGTATACCCCTAGGACACGGGGCCGGGTACACCGGTGTCAGTAACCCACTACGGGGGTGTGAGCGCTGCCGTTGGCCCACTAGGGGCTCATCCGCCACCAACTCTTTTCCAAGACCCTGACTAGTACTTGGAAATCCTTATCGACCTGAGCTCCGAATATGTCGGAGTAGCTCAGATAAGGTTTTGTTTCCGTTCTGGAAATTTTAGCGCCACCGTTGGTTCCATTGATGGAATTCATCCACTGACGTGAATTATAGTGCTGCTATTTTCCCTTGCTCAGCACTCGCGCTTATAAGTTTAGCAAGTCGTGCCCGGATGGGCAGCGACCAGTACCCGATGGTTACCACTTGGAGGTAAAATAAGCACAATTGATGAGTAGTAACAGTTACAACACTGGGCTTAGCCAAATTAAAGCCAATCAGTGCCTACCCTATTTCTACAACATCCAACCATCAAGTTTTGATTTGATATTAATAATTTTTTTTATAAAATAGTGAATCACTCCACACCTATTTTTTATTCGTTATCTATTCGATTTCTGCAAACCACTCATACGATCGGACGCCTTTAACAAGATCTGCCATCCGTAGGTGCCTATTGGATTCGGTCACGAACCTTGAAACAGAACTGCGACAAAATACATCTATCTGCCAACAGATGGACACTCGACACAACAGTTGTTATCAGTAAGCTTTCATTTATTTTTAGTTCTAATTCGCTTACATACATAAACAGGTATATCTACGATCTACCCAATTAAAATGACCGAATAAGGGCACCTGACTTACATAACCCTGCCGTCATGTTATTTTTCCATAAAATCGGAACTCGAAATAAAATAGATAAAGCAACAGAGAAAACGCCCTAATAACAAACAAATGGAAAGCGATTGTGCATGATAAGAAGACTGATAAAAATTGAATAAATATTGAATCAGTTGCTGGGAGAATGATCGAGTGCTATATTTTGTACACCATACTCCTATATGTTTGCGTAAGTGGGTACCTATACCTACTTATCTTGTTTATTATCTCGTTACATGTATTACTTATCTCTTGTTTGTTGATAACAGAAGAAGAAATACTAAGAACAATTTCCAATATCTATATACTACGAAAGTCTGACACATCCAATTGGAATTTAATCTTTCAAGGTCACCATTTTCAACTAGTACGTATTTCTACTGAAATTGAAATCTTAGCCACGTTTCCATAAGTTCGGCGGAATGCAAAATTGACAAAAGCGATTTCTTTGGCGGTTAGGAATAATTGGGCGGTGTCACGCTGATCGATGCGAGTGGAGAAATCCAAGTTAATGCCCATCGATTGATTCTAGCTGCACGGAGTGGTACCTACTTTTCAACAATGAATAACAAATCATCATTTCAACGCAGCTGAATCCGATCAAAATAAAATTTGAAGAAATCGAATGTGATGCATTAGAAATGGTGACCAGCTTCATGTACTCGAATACGATTGACCATATCTATTGGTAATGAAACAACTGTAGCTGCTGTAGAGTCTTATTTTTAGCAGAGAATAACAATTCCATATGTGTACATGTATATGTGGGTATGCTTTATGAGTTATGCCTTGATGAGGAATTCTTTTTATTGGAGGCTCGTCAGTTAAGCAAACTAATTTCCAGTGACAACCTACAAGTCTCCTCCAATGTGGATGGATTTCATGCTACTCATCACGGTTGTCACTGGAAATTAGTTTACTTAACCGACCAACCTTCAATGAAAAGGAAACTCATCAATATGGCGCAAATCAAAAGCGCCAACCCCTCCGTATCAAGCATCTGCGCGTTAGCAGCATGCTATTTTCTATTTGATGTCATTTGCATTTTTCATTGTTCTCATCGTCTCTC
This sequence comes from Brachyopa scutellaris, assembly GCA_949775065.1. Taxonomy (NCBI): domain Eukaryota; kingdom Metazoa; phylum Arthropoda; class Insecta; order Diptera; family Syrphidae; genus Brachyopa; species Brachyopa scutellaris. The sequence continues at coordinate 79,045,133 of OX459114.1, read as the reverse complement.
CTTCCAGGTCAAACGTATTAGAATACATGAAACTGTTCACCATTTGTAATGCTTCGCCACCAATCTCTTTGCACTGCACGAATTCAACCATACATTTGAAAGTGCCGTTACTAATTGATGGAAAGTAATCACTCCGCACAGCTAGAACCAATCGATTGGCTTTTACTTGGATTTCTCCATTCGAATCGGTCAGCGTGACACCGCACAATTCCTTATCGCCAAAGAAATCGCTTTTGTAAATTTCGAATTCCGCCGAACTTATGGACGACATCACGGCTAAGATTTCAATTTCAGTAGAAATACGTACTAGTAGATATAGTACGTATGTAATTACCTCGAAAGATTTCAATTGGTTACGTCAGATCGTTTCACCTGCAAAGTAGAAATAGAAATAGCTTATGAGAAACGAGTTTTCCACTACATTTTGTCATCTGGAACCGACTTACTACCCAGAGCAATTCCAGGGAATAGGCTCCGCTCCACTGAAACATCAAATGACTTATTAGACTTACGAGTATGCAAAAAATACGTGGCATACTCGTGAAAGATACAATTTCAACGCGCGTCAAACTTGCATAGTATTGGAAATATTTCATTCTTCATTATTTGTTCTTTTTTCTTTCTTTTTTTTATTAACAAACTAGAAACCAGTTGTAATGTAAATATGTAACGAAACGATGTGTACTAAACAAGATACTTACACAAGCAATATATGTACCTATGCTGTTAAAACTACAGCGAGCGATCTTTCCCCAAGCAACGTTTGAAATGAATTAAAACGCTTATCATCATGCACAAACGTTTTATACCTTTCCGTGTTTTGTTTTTTTTTTTGTCAGGGCGTTTTCTCTATTGCTTTATCTTTTTCTTTCCGAATTACATATGTATGTACGTTAGTGCTTAGTGACCTAATTCGTTCATTTTATTTTCATAGATTATGAATTTACCTATATGAAGATTGGAAAATGGAAAACCAGAAATAAATGAGTGTCGAGTGTCCATCTGTTGGTAGATAGTTGCACTTTGTCGCAGTTCTGTTCTAAAGTTCGTGAGAGAATCAAAAAGGCAGATTGGCCGATCGTGTGAGTGCCTTGTAGAAATAGAATACCTAGATTCGGAATACAAATAAGGAATGGAGTGATTCATAAGGCCATTGGAAAATATCGCAATCTGGTAGACTTCAATTTCGACATAATGGCGGTAAACCCATATACGACTAAATGCACTTGTTTAACTGTGAATGCAGTCTTTTGTTTTCGCTTGTGCTCTTGCTGAATATAATCATCTATTTGGTTTTGGGTTTATATGCAGCCAGTCAAGTGTCATTTTTGACGTACAATCTATCAATAGGTGTGTTTGGTATCTTTTTTGGCACACGGAATTGAAGTCTGTCAAAGACAGAAAACTTGCACAAAAGTAAACAAACGCTTTTCAAACAACACTTGATCAAACCTATCAAATTGTTTTTGTTTTCCACTAACAATGAAGATTATGACATTCCACAAACTGTCAGATGGCTGGTTTGACAGAGTTGGCTCGTCCCACCCCGACGAATTGGTCTTGCAGATAATTCATCGCAAAGAGAGAGCCAAATGAGAGTAAACAAAAATTGACAACCATGAAACTGTCAGATTCTATGTAGTTTACGTAGAACTTTCCAAAACTAGCATGTTACCAAACAGACCTAATAGGTTCGTTCGTGTACGTTTTGCACCAAATATGTATTTTCTGTCAAATTTCGAAAAGTGGAGGTGAAATTCTCATGAGAATCGAAAAGAACTGTTAATTTACATCACAGAACAGATTCGTTTTATTGACACTATAAAATACCACACTAGGTACTACAAAATGACAAAAAGATTAAAATCGAATTAGTTTAAATGTTATTTGTAGACCGAGATAGTTTGAAAAAAATTACATGGATAGGAATTTCTGTTCTGTGAAGGACACAATCTCATGCGAATCAAAAATAACTGTTCTTTTCGATTCTCATGTGGTGCATTTAACTAACCAAGCGATTTTTGCAAATACATAATTCAAATAACAAAATCAGCCTTATTTTGAGATTCGTTTCCATTCGAAAATGAGAAAAAGTCGAACGGTGAGTATTTTGACATTCGAAGGAATAGAGAGTTTATTTTACGAAACGAAAGTTCAATCATAATTTCTATTTTGAGATTCTATTCCTTCGAAATAACTGTCATTATTCATACGTTTGCAATTTTGAATTTAAATTTATTTCACGACATCTTTCGTTAATGAACGTGGGCACCGTAGCGCAAGTGATTAGTGCGTCAGACTACTGAGCCAGCGGTCTTGGTTTCGAATCCCGCCGCAAACTCCTAAAAGTTTTTCACAGTGCCCACCTCTTTCGAATGTCTGACAAGCATCAAAGAGTATCATTCGTCACGATTGAGCTTCTCAACTCGCCGTTCGGAGTCGGCAAAAAACTGTAGGTCCCTTCCATTCGTGCAAAAATATAACACGCACACACAAATGGTTGCGAGAAGCAGGCCCAGGTCCACCTCGAGCTGTAGCGCCAACTAAGTAAGTAAGTTTCGTTAATGAACTTTATTCCTTCGAATGTCAAAATATGAAAAAAAATATTCGAATGAATAGACACAATCCAACGAGTTTGCTTTTCATTCGAATCTCAAAATAGAGCTGAATATTTTTTTTAAGTCTACCCACAGCGAAAATCTCGAAAAATTTGAGATTTTTCACCTATGTTCATTTTAGAACAGCATGTTTTATTTTTTCGAGATTTGTATATGTGTATTCGGGATTTTGTGCCTTTCCGATCACAACCTGATATTGTGAGGAGCAAAGGGCAGATCTAACTTATCAACTCAGGCACCAACTTACTCTCGAAAGTATTTTTCACCATAACCAGCAGTATCAGCAATGACCATCACGAGTGGTGATCACGACCACGCACTCGCTCAGACTTCAGGCTGATTTGATGGTACCGACGCTCGACAACCGCACCCAGACCACCAAATTAATATGAATAAAAGTTGAAAATTAAGCAAACAAATAAATTATATTCTAGAACTACACATAGGAGGATACGTTAACTGTTCAAATCAATCAAACGTTTTAGCATTGCTTAGTTTTAAAATTAACCCATCAAAAACATTACTGTAAAAAAGGCCAAGTTCCTATTACAAATGTAGGCCAAAAAAAGTGTTGAGATAACAGTGGCCAAGTTCTTGCAGAACTTTATTACATAAGTTAAATAAATGAGTAAGTTGAGCCGTAAGGTTAGAGCTGATTAAAAGTATCTATAGAAACTTTAAACTTGGCCGCGTTGAAATAAAACTTGAATTCAAGGAATTCATTGCTATTATGCAATTATACATCATAGGTAAACGCTATTATTGTGCTTTATCACAAAATAAAACACCGCAGGTCTAGTAGTTGAGTTGTTACAAATTTCTGAAACTATGAAACGCGGCCAAGTTTGAAGTTTCTATAGATACTTTTAATCAGCTCTAACCTTAAGGCTCAACTTACTCATTTATTTAACTTATGTAATAAAGTTCTGCAAGAACTTGGCCACTGTTATCTCAACACTTTTTTTGGCCTATATTTTTAATAGGAACTTGGCCTTTTTTACAGTAATGTTTTTGATGGGATCTCACTTCTTTTTGTTGAGTTTTTGAAAGATAAACATGATCCATCGCCAGGCATACAAACTATTCGATGAGTACACATCGATGAGTACACATCTGCCCATCTCCGACATCTAAAATTTCATATTTTTCACCCATTTTATTCAGCAGATTACACTCACGCGTCTTATTAGCTCAAAGTTATTTATTGAACTGAAACTGAATGAAATCTGAAATTATTTTCTTTGCATAGGCAGGAGAAGGAGAAGGAGAAGGAGAGTAAATTGGGTTAATTTAATGCAGAGGGGTAGCGTACCCAGACGACGACGAATATGAAATGAAAATGAAAAGAGCAGAGCACCTCTCCAATCTTATTGAGCTAGAGTAGGACGACACGATGACGGTGCAAAAGGCATCACTGTGATCGATAGACTCACTCTCACACTCAGTTTGCCATTTGCCAAATATCAATTATACCAATACCAACCAATCCATATGAAAATTAATACGTTTTGTGAGAGAATATACATATACATATACATAATTTATATAATATACATATACATACTGCGTTCATCGTCACATTTTTGAGTATCATTTTAATTGTATATATAATATATATATATATTTCTTCTATATATTTACTTAAAGGGGAGGTTGTCCTTGTCGTATAAAATACATTTGGTGAGAGAATTCACCACGTTTATGGTTAGCTCTCACTAAAATGTGCATTTGTGTATGTATTTGTAGGTAGGTTTCACACTTTTGTAGTGTATATATAATATATAATACACGGTGGTTTGTTTTTATTAATTTAAACGATTTGCAAGTTAATAAATAAGAGTTTTTTATTTTTTCCTTTATACACACTATAAATGCTACTTACATCCCAAATTTCAAGTCTCTAGGTCTGCTGGAAGTACCATATACATTTTGATGATCGTTGTGTCAGCTACGAAAATTACGATTTTCAGAGCTCAATATTTCTTAAAGTATAATAGGTACAGACTTGAAACTTGGAATATGATCTAGCATAGCGCTCTTCTACTAGCAGCCAGAAAATGAGGCTCCCAGTGACTTGGGAAGCTGAATTATAAGGGTAGGTAAATAGCCGCGAAACGCTTCGGGTAAAGAGTACTGGTAGTGCCACGTGGAACTTGGCGGTCCACTACCGTGCACCCAGATAAAATATGTGTTTATTTTGAAGTATTTTTCTGCTGCGAAATGAAAAAAAAAATTAGAGCATGATTCAAATATCCAAGGGATATTTCTATTGAAACAGGTTGGCAAGATCATTGTTAGGGATTAAGGCACAATAGCACACAAATCTCCTTTTAGAGGAGACGAGCAATTATTCGGTGGACCATACTAAAAGTGGGATATTTCAGATAGACCTTACCAGTTATACCACAATCAAGACCAGCAGATGACTTCAATACCTGCCTCCAAGCCTAATATCTTTGGTGTGATGTACAAAAAAATGTATTTAAGTGCCAACTGCCAACATTCAGAACAATTCTAAGAGAAAGGGAACAGAAAAGTACCCGTTGATAACGGAACAAAATACTATCTAGTACATATTCACCAAAGTGTCATGGTGTCATCTACTTAAGATTTGATAGAGAAAGTTGTCGCTATCATTACAACAAACTATATGGCTGGTAAACCCTTCTCGTGGGCTTTTCCAAGCAGAGAGCAATGGGAGCGAAACGAGATACCACAGAACGCCAAGTCCATCAAATCAAATCTCAAATATGGACATAGGCATAGGAGCGGGGTGCTTCTCGGAAGAACTAGGAATAAGCATCTCCATACGACTCCCAGATCACAGTAGCGTTTTCAAAGCTGAGGTTCTAGCAGTGACAAAGGCCGCCCAACTGGTATCAATGAGGACAGTATCACGAAAGGATATCAATATTTACATTGACAGCCAGGCGGCCATAAAAGCAATAGCTGCTACACAAATAACATCAAAGCTTGTAAAGTGTTGCCGCGAAGAGCTAAAGGTTCTCGGCACGCAGCACAATGTAAAGCTCTGCTGGGTCCCTGGTCACAGCGGGATACCAGGCAACGAAGCCGCAGATGAACTGGCCAGAAAGGGCTCGGCCTTAGATAAAGAACAAGCAGATGGGACGGCTAAACCTCTCCTCTGTAACCTTCGGGCCAGAGTCGAACAAAAATCAGCAATTGAAGCGAACAACAGGTGGAAATCACTAGCCACCTGCGAGGTATCAAGAAGACTGTGGCCAGAATACAACGAAAAAAGAACAAGAAAACTCCTACAAAAAGACAGGAAATCGTTGTCAATTCTTATAGAGTGCTAACTGGGCACAACGCTCTGAGATACCACATGAAAAAACTACGACTAAGCGATGACGACATTTGCAGGGGATGCGGTGATGAGGAGGTACATGAGGACACATCCCATTTCCTCTGTCACTGCCCTAACCTCTGTCAACTCAGAAATAGAACCCTGGGCAAATTGTTCTTTGTAGACATCGACGAATTATCAGATGGATCACCATCTGACCTGCTTCAGTTTGCCAGAGCGTCGGGATGGTTTATGCCAAGACATTAAAACCACGGGTGGGAACACTTTGTGGGTATCACAATGGGTTCACAAGGACCTAAGTGTGATGGGGATGTAGTAGTGCTCATCAGCCCGCTAACCTAACCTAACCTATATGGCTGGTACAATCGTGAATAAATAGTTTATTTCTGATTTAAGACATGGGCTACTTTTTATCCTGGAAACATGCATAGGCATACCGAACAGTAACTTTTCTTAAGTTACTCTTAGACTGTAAGGCAAGATGCCATGTGTATGACATTTTTTCTGCCATGCGCGGAAAACTAAGTTGCCATACAAACGCACATGACCGCGGTCTGTCAGCGTATTTAATAATTTGCGACTTTTATTTACCACAAAAAAAAAAACAAAAAGTGACAACCAAGTGGCCGGAAAAAAAGTATTTCGGTTGATTGCGATTGTTGTCTGTGGAACGTCACCTGCACCAGTTATAAAGTGGCAAGGAACAAGTAATACCTTTCATTATTATTATCTAATACGTTCCTATCACCGATCTTTACCTACAATATTTATATGAATTTAAGATATGGTATGAAGTAGCGCTATAGCTTGGCGACGACGATTGGAATGGTTATCGGATCAAGTGGCAAAATGTACGAGTAACATATAAAATAACTGCGCCAAATTGATGATCTCGAATGATGACATGAATTCTAAAAAGACGACTGGCTCGAATTTGATTGATATCTGGGAACATCGCGCGGTAAGCTTAATTGCATTTACTTAACTAAAATAAAATATTTAGTACCAAACACAGTTGAGTTTTAACTATTTTTCACTGTCGGAACCACCTCTAATACAATACTGCTCATGTTGATTCGGGAACACGTCTCTTCAACAATCTGTAAGTAAAGAGATGGTCATCACCATCAGCACTTTCATTTGGTGTATGTAAGTTATAAAGTGTTAGATAAAAGAACTGCAATCCCTATCTTGGCCACTCCAATTGAAATTTTCAAAGATTTGTTAAGAATATTTAAAAAAAAAAGCGTTGAAAAGAACGGTTTTTATTTAAATTAAAAAAAAAATGGGTTCCGGAAAGACTTTCACAGCATCAAAAAGAGGAAAAATGGATGCTTTCAAGGAGTTAGGACTCTCAGGCCGAGAAATTGCAAGGAGACTTAATAGAAGTAAGACTGTTGTAAACAGTTATCCTGCGGATCCACAACACTATGGGAAAATAAAAAAAAAACGCACGGCAGAAGCAATAACGTTGCGAGAAAAATATTGGGGCCAACAGCGGAGTATAAGTCCCCAGCAGGAAAGTACGGTATATATTCCTTGGAGAATCGAATACATAATTAGTTATTATAGATTAGAAATATAATGTATCCAAAAGAATCGACGTGGTAATGTCATATAATTACAAAGCAAATTGTTTACCACGTAAATTCCCACATCTGCAGAAAATGTAATGTAGTGTTTTTGAATTTAACGATTTTTCTGTTACAGTGTTGTCTGTCGGCGCCTTCATGTCGCCTACAAGTTTCGCGTTTTATATTTAAAAACGCATGAAAAACTTATTTTGTTTTGCAACGCGTGACAGCGAGAAATGAAAAGAAGAAATGTATTCTAAACGGATTGGCGAAGACAATTAACAAAAAAAAACTTTGTGCTGTGTGTGTGCTTTATTTTATTAATAATATTTTTTTTTGTGTATTTAAATTCCTTTTTAATTTTATCCTAGAATTTTTTGTAATAAAATATTTTAAAACGAAACAGTGTACTTCTCATTTAAAGCTGAATACATTTCTTTAATTTATGTCGGAGAAATGCATTATGTAACTAATTATAAATGCATGAATTACATAATACATTACAAAGAATGAATTCTATAATGCATTCTTAAAACACTTTCAGGTAATCGATTATTTTCCTAGGACATAGTCTGTGTTAAGAATAATGAATTCTGGAATCAATATTCTATACTAGCGATTGATTCCCTGTTCGATTCCAATAGATTACCTTTTCCTGCTGGGTCAGCATAGCAATGGTCCGAAGGATAATACGAAAAAGTGGTACTATAGAGAGAAAAAAACTTAAAAGAAACCTGTTTTGAGGCGAGTACACAAAAAGCATCGAATGAATTTTGCAGAACATGTCGCTTAGAGCAGTGAATGGAAACGCGTTGTCTTTTCGGACGAAAAAAAAATTAACCTTGACGGCCCCGATAGTTACAACTTTTATTGCCAGGATCTAAGAAAGGAGGAGCTTATTTTGGCAAGACGTCACTGCCGTACATCAGGTTTAATTGTGTGGGGAGCTATTACCTACTATGGCACAATCGAGTTCGAGTTTTTGTCCACAACAATGAACGGAAACAGCTACAAATGTTTCCTGGAACGGTCATTTCCACATTCTCGGACCCCTACCTTGGATTTCCAACAAGACAATCCCCCATCTACACTTCCAGGGTTGATAGAAATTGGATTCAATCAGAAGACGTGGAACTTTCGCCCTATTCACCAGACTTAAACATAAAGGTACCCCATTGGTGGCGGCGATGCTGTTAATATGTATGTACGTTTCTTGTGTTTCGAATTCAATGTTCAAATGGCTATTTTGCGATTGTGTTTTATAATATTTTTGACAATAAATAATAATAAATAATAATAATAAATAGAAATCTTCATATTTTTTACGAGGATATTTTTTTGGAAAATATACATACATACATATGTATGTATTTATTTGTTTTTTAGTGTGTTTCTATACAAGGTTTGTCATTTTTGGCGACACTTTCTATTAAAAACTAGATAAGCAAAACAGCTTCATTCTTAAAGTGAGAACTATAATGGACATTTCCGTGCATATGAACGCATAAGAAAATGTACGAATACATTGATATTGTATTCTGTGCCCATAATGGCATCCAGCTCCGATTCGTTAAGTTTCGTCCACTTTTGCAAACATGAGCGAACATTTGCGAGAGCGGCATCAGTCGCTCATTGCATATGTAAATCTGACAGTTGTCGGCTTTATTATGAAAATTTTCAAAAAAAAATGTCGGACTACGAATATTTTCAAATATTAATTGAAAGTGTTCGTAAAAAAAGGTGTCTCTATGATAAAAGAGATGCCTTTTATTTTAAAAAATTAAAAAAAGAAAAAGCATGAGCAGATGTTTCAAAAGAAACAGGCAAATCCTATATATATATATATATATTGTATATTCCAAAAACAAAAACGTATACCTATTGTGTTTTAATTTTTTTTTTTTTTTGTTTAGCTGCAGAATGTAAATCAGGGATGAAAAATTATTTTTTGCAATTGTATTGCAAACTAAAAGCAAATTGTACAATTGCGTTCAATTGTACTTTTTTCTTTTGACAGGTAATATGCTCCAATAGCGACGCGCACTAGCTGCAATTTTTTTTTAATGGTTTGCAACTTGTTTGATATTGAATTACTTTTATTTATTTATATTTCATTTATAAATTTATAAGCAACAACTTGTAAATTGATTTGACAGATAGGTATGCAGGCAAATGTAATTATGGGCATTTCTTGAAATTTACAGAACATAAGGAAGCATTTCGTTCAATTTTGACATAAGCTGATGTTTCCCTATGGATTATGGTTGAGCCTTTAGTCGAGTAAAAAGTTTTGAGTGATAGCCACGTTCATTATAATCAACGCATGCAGCATTGTATCGGCATTATACAACAGTGAAAAACTGTGAAATAAAGCGTAGCAACGCTTTATCAACAGTGGTGGTCCAGTATAACGAATGCCGTTATAACGAATGATCGATATAAGGTACACTTTTTTCAAGTGCATTATCGGGTCTATATAGCGAACGAAGAAAAAAATAATATTCGATATAACGAATGTTGCTACAATATCTGTGTACATGCTTTAAAAATTTGAACGAGACAAATTTACCTAAGAAATACAATATGTAATGTTTAGTCAACGGTCGATGGAAAAATTTGGGTGTTGTACACATGCAACCGAAGGTAAGCTCCTTGATCCAACCATTCGCTTAGTTAAGCTAAGCGGAGGATTTGGAATCTTGGAACAATACTGAAATGTTTCTTTAAGAAGATACGCGTATCAGCACACTCGAGGCCGTTGAGAGTGTATTAACTGAGCCAAATAGAACAACATTGGAAGTTCTGCAAAACTTTTTCACTGTTTTTCAGAACTTCCAACGTTGTTCTAATAAGCTACAAATTTCTGCGTTGAACGTTTGCAATAGCATGTCCTTATTGGCGATTGCTTTTTGGAAAAGGAAAGGAAATAAATAAATTATGTTGTTTTAACTTAACTTGTTTAACTTGTTTTGTTTTGACTTTATGAATAAATTAAACAAAGTGTTATGAATTAGAAACAGTATTTGTACATTTATTTTATGTTTCATACAAGGAAAATGTGTTCGATATTACGAATTTTTCGATATAACGAATGCAACTGGACATTATATCATTCGTTATATTGGACCACCACTGTATTTGATTCTCGGTTGTTTTATTTTCCTTAAAAAATACATATATCTCACTCTAGGGTTTCCAGATTGAAAATGACATCGCGAGATAATATGGTATATGTTTTTGGAAAATAGAACACCAGCGTAAAAAAAGTGAAGTAAATAAGTTAAAGCAAATTAAACACGTCGCATATTCTGGAACTTCTTTGCTTTTTGTTAACCACTCGAAACACTTTTCCCACTTTTCTTTTCTTTTTTACTTAATAAGGGGGACAGAGGTTTGTATAGGGGGACAAACAGCATTTTGGTATGAAAAAGGGGGACGTCTCACCTACCAGGAAGCGACGATGTTCTCGAACCTGTAGCACGCTTGCTTGATTACTTTAACTAACTAAAAATAAGTTTGATGCATGGCCCGACAGAAATTATGTTTTCTAAAATATGGCCCGCCTGCTGAAAAGGTTTGCTACCACTGATTTATAGTATTTAAAAAATATAAAAATATTCAAATTTGGGAAATAAAAACAAAAAAATATCCTCAAACATTTCTCATCTGCTGGTACTTGGTTCCCTTGCTGGTGAGATCAGGATGTTGTAATTCCTCATGGAATTGTGCCCAAAAGATGTCGCCACAAAGTAATCAAGTAGAGTTCTGAAAGTTTTTATTAGAAAACAGACCGAAGCTCTTGATTTTTGTAGTTTCATTCGGTAAATCGAAATATAAATTCAGAAACGTGTTTCCATTGCTTTTCGAATAAAATATCCCACCAAATGGAGGGATTACGCTTACTCATATCCTTTGGTGACCTAATCAAACGCGGCTTATGCGAAAACAATAAGCCATTTAAACCACCAAAATAAGAAACATAATATTGTATTCGTATAACCCCGAAACTCAATCATTCTTACTCAAATGGCTTCATTTAAACAGGACATGTGTTCAATTCATACCCCAGCGACGACATGCGTCGCTGATAGGCTCAATTTCCCTCCAAATCTCTATTCATCGTGTCTTGGTATGAAAAAAAAAACACAAATCGATGGAGCGAAACGTGCCCGTTATATCATTCTAATATCGAATGGTTGGACAAATTCATAAGTTACACCCTCTCAATAGCGCCACCAAACACCGATGCTACATCAATTTGCGGTGACATCTGGTGATCCTTTTTGTGGAGTGGTGCCACCCACCATCCAACAAGAGCCAACGATTACATTAAGCGATATCAACAAATAGCCTTCCATATGCACGCATTATAGCCGAATAATAGGGAATCGTTTTATGAACAAATTGAGATGATGAAATAAAATGAAACACACACAAGGAGGAGTAGCAGCAGGACGAGGTTGATGGGGCCAACCCCTGATAGACAAACAGAAAAAAATCGAATCGCCCTCTTCCTTGGATATTAATCCCCTCTATCCAATTCAAACCCAGCGGGGGGTTCAGTTCAGTACCGATGAACACGAAGAACACCCGTGGGGTGCTCCACTAGAGCAGAGGGGCGCACCCACAGCACCAAAAGAGGGACTTTATGAATATTTTATGTACACGAAGGACGCAAATGATGCGACATTATGCGGATTACAGAGCAACATATTGACGATCGTATATTCAATTTTGAACAAATTGGAACATGGTTAACATAATCGTAACCAATGAGACAGGATTTATCTAATGGATTGCTGAATAGCGGTTGCGGCACTGGGAGGACATCTACCACTTTACTTTTTTTTTTTTTAGCTGTGCTGTGTATGAGAATAAGTCCTGATAATTTTATGGGTTATCAATATGTCGAGTGGTGGTGTTGGTACACAAATGAATTCATAAAGGATATAATGCCAGTACTCGTATAGATTATGATGGAATTGAGAATTGTGAGGTTAGGTCACGCTAGAAGGGATTTTAGTACAAATTTGAATGTGCAGCATTTGTGGCTACAAATTGAAATTAACTTGCGGGGAAGTTATGGATTTAAGGAGATGATATACGAGTCTAGTAATTGGAAGACATAAAGAATATGTAATCAGGCAGATCCAAGCCATCATAATCTATTGGCAGCCTTTTGCCAATTTTGTACTCATAGGTCTTGTGTCTACTTAACGCTATTGCCTCTACCTTTCTCTTTGAGATATCTGAAGGCTAGAACATTGATGTTCATCAGGTCTACATACCTATCTTCCTTACAAGCTTAGCGGCAGCAGCCCTGAGAGCAATACTTGGCTTCCACTACTACATTAGCCTGGGTAAAAAAAAACAACCCCAAGGACCAGACCCCAGCGAGGTTATGGCAAAAAGCAAAGATATTTCTCCTGCCTTGATACAAGAGCGCTTTGAGAACAATGAGTAGTGAAAACACTAGGTACCTGGCGAAGATATACATTTATCGCTCACTCAACGATTTCGAGGCCGTCATTCCATCTAAAGGCTTCTGCTTCTTCCCTTTTTTCCCAGCCTTAATCCTTTTTCGTTTCGGCTCTTTTTGTACGATATTGCAAAGTGGTTCTGTATTCGATTTTCTGGTCGCCCGGATTTATAACTTTATCATGTTTCTCCAGGTTCAAGGTGGTCTACTTGTGTCTCTTCTTGTCTCGGGCAAGTCCAGTTGCCTCAGCCTCACCAAGTGAACATCGTAGCAGGGAGAGCGGTGCTGTAAGAGATCTTTACAAATCGATGTTGCATTGCTGCTGCCTCTTTTTCAGATTCAGATTTTTATGTTTAGCCCAGTACTCGGTAAACATGTTGCCTTTCAATAATTGTCGAAGATTTTTGTCGCAAAATATGCCTGATACCCCTGCACTGGCATTTGGAAAATACCTTAACTTTCACCTCAACACCAAAACCTTAGACTCAATAGTGCAAAGGAGGAAACAACGGAATAAATTTTAATACGTTCTACTTATTTACTTCTGCTTTTGCAGAAGGAAGAGCCTCCCTTATATAAGGACTATTTCTACGCTCAGAGATGATGGTGAACATGGAATCCAGAGCCCGATGATTCCCTTTCTATCGTTGACTTTAACACTCACCTCAAAGCATTGTAGCCTGTGCGCGGGGAGTGGGTAGAAGATGCATTAACTCCCCGTGCATTGCAGTCTTCACGGATGAGTCCACTATGTAGAACCATATCCAGAAGTTTTTTTTAAAGGCTTTTAGCCCTTCTTAGAGCTGCAGAGCTGATAAATCTGCAACTAATATTAATTTATATCGTGACTAAATCACGCGGAGTTGGGTATACTAGTGACTCGGGCTACTAGCATGTAAGATTGATTAACCGACGACCTGATTAATCGATGCCAGGAATACGCCTTCGTGCTAACTCACACCCTGCACACATCAACCAGTCTCCCCGCGGCACTGCCATTAAGTATTACTTCGCGCAGCTGGCTTTCTCAGACTTCGTCCGCTTGTCTAGATATATTTGCAGTTGCAAGCTCCTGCACTGCACTCCGTTGTCGCTCCTATTGTCGCTGCTACATCATAATAATCGCCGCTATGTCACTTGTGGCGTGGCATTCCAACCATCCTCCGAGCTAATCATCTGCTGCTCTGCTCTGCTCTGCTTCGTACCGAGGGTAGTAGAACAGGCAGGTTGGGCAATCAGAATTGTCGTTGTGTCCAAACCTGTGAAGATATTCCCTAAAGCATCCGTGTCCTCTGAGCATCTGCGTCAGATAGAAGTTCAGATCTCCATGTTTTCTATTGATCCACACTTCGATGTTGGATATAATTTTATGCGCCCAGCATCTATTTTCAGAACAATCCCATCTATGTTGCCATTTCCTTAGGGTTTCCACTCTTTGTGGACTGACCGTCGATTGGCATTGTCCTTAATGTGGCCGTTGGTCTTCTGACGAGGTATTTCTCTTACGCTTCTTGTGCTAGAAAGTCGAATGGCACCATACCAGCCACAACAGTCGCTGCATCATAAGACGTCGTTTGGAAAGCGCTACTTACTCTCAGAGCATTGATTCGGTACGCTGCCTCATTGTTCTTCTATATGTTTGTTTTTTTTCCAAAGCATTGGCCCAAAATTGGTACCCGTACAATATTAGGCGCGTTTTTTTTTCAAATCTATATAGATTTCGAAAAAGCTTTCCATACAAAAATAAGACTGAATAATTATCCAGGCTAAGGTTTTGTTGTATTTTACATTGAAAACATGTTGCGGAAACTCTATATAGGTTTGAAAAAAAACACGCCTATTGTTGACGACGCGACTTTTGCTAGCAGCAGACTTTATCGCCGCCCACCAATATTTGGCTTAATCATTGCCAGAGCAGCGGTTGCCTTTACTGCCTTGCCGATTGCGTACCGTAGGTGTTGGTTGAAGGCAAACCGCTTGGAAGGCACCACGTGGTCTCGGACGGTTATGTTTATAGTCTCTATTACTTTTCTGTTACTTATAAGTACTACTTCCGTCTATTCTTCCGCAGACTCTAGATCCGTGCTTGTTAGCCAGTCTTGGACGGTCCTTATAGTTTCATTGCAGTTGTGCTCCACTTCTTCTAGAAGTTTTGTCACTACAACGATATTGGGTACCTTGTCACTTTGGGGTAGAGGGTAATGAGTATGTCACGAGTTGGCAAGGAAAATAGTGGAACTGCCACTAACCGATGCGGTATTGTTATCACCACCGTTATGCAAAATTAAAACAGTGATAAAATACGGTTTAGCAGGAATGGCGCACTTTAGATGGTCTGCTATGCTCTGACCTGCATTAGACCGAAAAATAACTAGAGCAAAGCATGGACTCGGCAGGGAGTATTGACAGGGCACTGCCTCTTGAATAAATATGCCAAGAGACTCGGACTCACAGATGTGAACGTTGACATTTACTGCAACTATTATAGGATATCGCAAATATTCTATGCGAATGTCAGGGTATAGCGCACTGTCGTAGGCACATTTTTAGCAGCTACGTACTACAACAACTTTGCAGCAAAATTGTATGTGCTGAGGAGTGCTGTCCTATGATGGATTTTTCAGTGACCGCGATAGTCCCTTTATAGTGCAAGGTAACCTTATCTAACCTAGAATCTAGAAAGTTATAGCAGTAGACCTTTTCCTAGTCTTGGTCCACAAACGAAGTGCATTGTAAATATTGTACTTACATATGTAAACTTTAAAGGTACTACTACCTCAACCCTGAAACTACAAATATCTCCAATACCCCGCTAGATATTTCGCTGGAAATATATATCTCAACTATTCAATCCTCGCATCCAGAAATGAAGTGAAAGGCATTTTAATGAAAACTCCTCCCCCTTTTCACAGGCAAATTTACGACCTTCACCATGCGTGGACAAACTTTCATCAAATGAAATACATACAAACATATGTAAGTACGAGTAACGGTGTCATTTAAATGCTCATACATACGTCATACCGTACCTCGGCATAAAGCAATCTAACATCTATGCCAAGGTTTTTTACAAATCAAATGAAAGGGATTTTCCTCAAACCCCCATTGATTGAGTTTAATTAATGTTGTCACACTCCATTAAACGGTAAGGTTTTCACCCCCACCTAACGTGGTCGGTCACCTGATTAGATGTTTTGTAACTTCCTGTTCCTTCCACTAAATAGATTCACAGTACTCAAACACATACGAGTGCATAAAGAGAGAGAGAGAGAGAGAGAGAGAGAGAGAGACGCAACGATGTGGTACATTCCCAACCATATGTCTCGATCTAATAAATGTTCCATTAGTTTAATTACTTTTGCAATCTTATTGCAATCGAAAGGCAAACAACTTGCAGTATTATTCGCATCCTGTAGGTATAGCCACACACAGAGACATATACAAAGAGGATAGCAAGTATGGAGCTACGCCAAACATATTGCATTTGTAAATTTATTCGCCATGATCATACTTTGTTTCGCTTGGTTTTAATTAGTCCCGGTTGCAGGGAATGCAGCTGTGTTTCCTTTCAATACTTTCGCTTCGTCCTTAACCACAGCAGTCATCTAACCAACTCATCGTCATCGTATACTGTAACCGACCAAACAACCCAACCAGTCATCCATCGGGGAAGCAAATCAATCAGATATTGCGGTCTGAATGCAGTACTGGTACATATCCTTGCAATGATGATTCGTGTGTGTGCGTGCCCGATGGGAATCTTCCTTCGATTTTTGTGCTCCTGCTTCTATTCTCTGCGTTTTCGATAACAACAACCGGAAAATATGTAAATGCGAGTCCAGTTTTGTTTTTTGTTTTGACCTTTTGTCTCGTATTCTTTCTGTGGCGACTTCCATTGTTGTTGCGTTGGGGTTTAGTAATCCTTGAACAACAGGATGTAGAACTAAACTGTGGCAAACCCATTACTACGGCCATACAACAACCTTTATGGCCTGAGAGCTGCCTAACCTGTGCGACGAGCTCTGAGCACGTTGTACGAGTACATATCCATTGACTTGGACTGGTGAAGTGAAATGCAAACTAGATGAACGGCACCTATATGCGGACTTGTCCTGCGGTTATCCTTTTTTTGTGGCTGCTAAACACTGGTAGTGGATGTGTACGCGTATACATGTATGTTAACCGAAGCCGAACTTCTACCCGATAGATGCCAAATGCATTCCGTACGGATGGATGCATGTGTCGCTGGATGAATCCCCCAGATGTCCTTTTTGTAAATTTTACTTGCAAATGTCATTGGGAATTCCTCTTTTTCGTTTTCATTTTCATTTTCATTTTCCCAGTTTTATGTGCGCCGCGCCGTGATGAGAAGAATTGAATCTGGTAAACTAATCGAAAAAATGGATACATCCCGTGTCTGTCCGTTGTGGAGACTTAGGCCGTACTCATTTCTTGACTTTTTTTTTTACTTTTAGAAACATTTTTACTAATCCATTTTCAATATTATCTTACATACTAGACAGAATTGCTTAAATCTAATTTAAAGCTAACAAAATGGCTTAATCTAGCTTACTGGCCCTTATGGGGCACTCTGGGCTTAACAGTATTATTAAAAACTAATGCCTTACGGCCTTAATCTAACAATACTACGACTAAACTAATCTAACAATAACATCCGAAGAAAAGTTTGGAAACTTGGGTTCCGTATCAATTTTTGATTGTTTTTTCCTTAAAACTATAAAAATTTAAACTACCTTAAATACCCTATGCTACTTAGCCTAATCTAATTGTAATCAGTGTGGTTGGTAAGCACTCATTGCTTATCTTAGCAACACATTGGCTGAACAATTCCTTCGAGAACCGATCATCGCACTTGATAAACCTATACTCTTTCTCGACTTCAGTGGAGTCGAAACAGGATATATGGCCGCCTTGTTTTTCCATCAAATAATCTATCACCATCTGAGACAGTTTGGCTTCAATGCTATTCCAGTTGCACATTAACGCTTTGCCGCTGGTGGATAGCTCATCCAGCAGTGCGACTTGGGGGTCATCCCTATTTACCTTGCTATCGGTGCGCTGCGCTGGGTAAATTTGGCCGTGGCAACTCTGCTCCTCTTGCTGGAGTGAGCGTTCTCGTCTTATGACCGGTTGCGTTTCGTGGCTTCGATTTTAGCTAGGTTACGTTTTGTCATGTGTTCATTGAATTCGTCATGATATTTGAACTTGACAGCTTGGTCCTGAACCTTGAACCGTACCAGTCGCCTCAGCTTACCGAGGATGAAAATAGTCTTCTGGTACTGATTCTTTTTCAGGGCTCCAGCTGACATGTTTTTGTTATGTTTTTGGGGTCACTACGCTAGCGTCGTTGTGCTAGTTGTTAGTTGTGGAGACTCGTAGGCATGATATATTGCTAGCACTTCCAACGCTAACAGGTTTTTCCTGCGACTCCTGACTGGAGACAAGCAGCTCTTCTTCTGATGAGGTGCCCATGGCATACTCATCGTAATGCCTTTATTTTGTTTGATAAAATTTCGACATTGCATTCGAATAGAGTCTTGGCAATTCATATATCACATTACACATGAATCCAAGTGTAAAAGTGTCCTTCCTCCGTTAGCTCCGGTGGTCTTAAAATTCAATTAACAAAATAAAGCACTGGAATTTGTCCACCTCTTTGAACCAAGAGAATCACCTTTTACAGAAATCCTGCCATCTCTTTCTTCTAAAAACTATTAATTCAAACTTACTCAGATTCACTTGCATTCCATATAGACATTACAGAACCTTTCTAACTGGTTTTTAATTTTTTATACACCCCCCTCATATTGTGATGGAGAATTCTATCAAAAGAACCTGGATATGCAACAAACGTTGGCAACTCTTCTTCTATTGCCTTAAATAACAATTAAATCTTATTTCATAAAAAATACGTGTTGTCTTGTTAAATGAAAATGAAAGCTCTTATTTGAATAGCAAAGAGTAGGGGTGACAGCAGATATCCTCATGTCCCACAAATGTGGGTTTTTAAGTATTCTAACAGGAAGTCCAGGACTGTCAGCTTCGTGTTGTTGAATTTATTTCCAGAAAGTTAACTATTTATGAAGATATACCCATTTGCTGTGATGTGTATCACTAATGTTCCCTTGGGACTCACTCGACTGCCACCATGAAATCCACGAAGAATGATACATTTTTTTTTACTTTCAGGTGTCAAAATATTTAGTAAAGCTATGTAGTTTGCACTGTGGAACGTGTCAATTTATAGGACAAGAAGCAACCCAAAAGATAACGAAAAGCGCGAAGTACGGGAATCTAAGAAGAACATTGCAGCAGCAACAGCCAGTATTGCCGTTGAGCCAAATTTGTTGATTTCACGATGATCGCAGCAATTGGGGTTTTTCAGACGTGAACTTGAAAAATTTTGCGTAAGGATTTGGGACTACATATATCCTTATAAAGTCAAATCGACTTGAGAGCTTTAGCCAAACGATCACAGATTGCATCGGAGAGAATTTGGAGGATGATCCTGATTTCGGCCAAAAAATCTTCTCCTCACTTTTTGTGCATTTTTTGATGAAAAGCTCTGTTAACAAATAAAATTTCCGTTATTGGTGCAAGAACAATCTAAAAGTGTTACATCAATAGCTGGTGCAGTATTTAGGATGGCGGCGTCATCGGACCTTATTTCTCCTGAAATCAAAGTAAAGAAAGGAATGGCGACCACTTTAGAGACTCAAATTTCGGTACCTGTACCTGTACATTGATGCCAGGGAGCGCAAAAAAGTTCTTTGTTTTTTTAGCAGTGCGCGAGTTACGTTCTCTTGGTAAGAGTACTTATTCGACCACATTGTGGAACCTCTTAGTTGACTCCTTACTGAGAAGACTTAACGAGGGAGGATATCCAACAATTGGATTCGCTGATGATGAATGCATCATCGTCAGTGGTAGCAACTTACCAGCACTCTGTGAGCGGATGCAATCCGCTCTTAGCATTGTTGGAGCATGGTGCCGTGAGCAGTCACTATCGGTCAATCCCTCCAAGACCGAGATGATGCTGTTCACAAACAAAAGGAAGTTGCCTCCTATAAGATGGCCTACGTTCCTGGGCACCCAGCTTAAACCTTCTAGTACGGTGAAATACTTGGGTATCCTGTTGGACCCAAAACTAACCTTCCTAGACCACTTGGTTGCAAGAACAACTAAGGCCACCAACATACTCTGGCAATGCCGTAGAATGTTCAATAGATCATGGGGGCTTAGCCCAAAAATGGTCTACTGGATTTATACGAGTATAGTCAGGCCATATGTCGTATATGGCTCGATAGCTTGGTGGTACAAAGCGAAGCCTCTCAAACGTTGCCTTGAAAAACTTCAGCACCTAGCGTGCATTAGTATTACCGGGGCCATGAGAGGGACACCCACCGCCGCCATTGAGATCCTTCTTGCCTTGCCTCCACTGCACATCTTCATTGAAAACGAAGCTAGAAAAGCAGTATACCGCATAGGTGTGCTTCTTGGAAGGCGAGTTACCTTCAGTGAAGGTAGTAGAGGTAGCAGGGTGGGGGAGCTTCTCGATTTAGTACCAGGAGCCTTGGGGGGAGCTCTGGACACCAGAAGCTCCAAATACAATTTCGGGCGAAGGTTCCAATGTCTCCTTCCAGATCGCTCTGAATGGAACAGCGGAGGTTGGTCTGGTTTCCCATCAGGTAGTATAGTCTTCTATACGGACGGGTCCTTAATGGATGAGCTCTCCGGAGCAGGTGTCTACTCAGAAGAATGCCACGTTGAGCAATCTATTCCACTGGGTAGATTTACAACTGTCTTTCAGGCAGAGGTGTATGCTATCGCTACTACAGCGCACATTGCACTTAACAAGAGGTGGAAATCCAAGTCCATCTACATCTGCTCTGATAGTCAAGCAGCTATCAAAGCCTGTTCAGCAGCGTTGATCAACTCAAAAATTGTTGAGGAAGCTGTCAACAAACTGAATCAGCTTGGGCGATGTAATAAGATCACACTGGTCTGGGTCCCGGGACATTCTGACATCCCGGGAAACGAAAAAGCTGATGCTCTGGCTAGAGCTGGATCAGCGACCCCTTTTATCGGTCCTCAGCCTGCTATTGGCTGCAGTTCAGCTTATGCTAAAAACGAGCTTCTTGAACTGCTGCGACTACAGCATTACAACCATTGGCATGAACTTAGGTCATGCAGACAGGCCAAAATGTTAGTAGACGCGCCCAGGGCAAACAGAACTAAGTTTCTGTTACACCTTCGTAGAAATGACCTCAAAATCCTCACAGGACTGGTCACTGGGTTCACTCCCTTAAACGAGCATCTGAACAAAATTGGAATCAGAAGCTCGGGCCTCTGCGAGATGTGCCTGGAAGAAGATGAGACGGCTGAGCACTTCATTAGCGAGTGTCCGGCCTTTGCTCGAATCAGAAAGGCCACTCTAGGCAACTACGTCCTACGGGACGTTGATCTACTGGAGCTCAATCTTGCCCTATTGCTTCGCTTTGCGAAAGCGACGGGCAGATTTAGATCGACATATAGCTCAGCAACAAATCGCTAATTCAGCGAATGGGGTGGTACTTCACCAAAGTACAATGGGCCTACAGGTCTACGTGCTTGTTGTCTCTAAGGAGACAACCCCCTTCCAAATACAATAAAAGAGTACTTATTAAAATTGGAAAAAAATCAAACACGCCGAATTGATTCACGGGTCAACAAATAAAAATAAAATGTTTGGTGCCGAAATATCGTTAGTGATTTTGTATTAGGTGTGCATTCCCAACATTAAAAATATTTTTAATTTTTTTTTCCTACGTGTAGTTTTGGATCTACCCTCAGTTTTAAATACTGGCTGTAATCAGTACAGCGCGGTTTGCTATCTTCTCGCTACATTTCTATAAATAAATTGTATTTCATACTGTGTCTTCATCGCGAAAAAGTTGTCTCAATGAGCCAAATATGATTTGTTACATTGTTACAAGTTCAGAAAACCTATATAACAGATTTTATAAAAAGTGCTTATTTTTCCTACTTTAAGTCGAAAATTGTGGATGAATACAAGCCGAGGATACCCCAAATGGTTTGCAAAATGTGCTATGAACACTTGAGACGGTGGGGCAATGGTCAAGGAAAGCATATGAGGTTCAGAGTGCCTATGCAATGGAAAGAACAAAAAAATCACTTCGATGACAGTTGCTTCTGCTGTATTCATTTGCTTGGCGTTAACGTTAAACAAATGATTTATCCAGACTTAGAATCGGTTAGAAGACCTTTACCTTACCTTTGTGGGCACCGTAGCGCAAGTGGTTAGTGCGTCGGACTACTGAGCCAGCGGTCTTTTGTTCGAATCCCGCCACAATGGCAAGCATTCAAGAGTATCATGTGTCATGTAAAGCTGCCCAACTCGCCGTTCGGAGACGGCAGAAAACTGTAGGTCCCTTCCATTCATGCAAAAATATAACGCGCACACACAAATGGTTGAGGGAAGCTAGGCTTGGTTCTACCTAGGACTGCTGAAGCCAAATAATATTATTATTATTAGAAGACACTCAGAGGAAGTACCTGTTCCAACATTTTGTTCTACCCGTGAACCAAAATTTTGAAGAAATTTTTAATGAGTTGAGGAGCGATAGTGGTTTGGACGGAATAGCGTCTACAGAGCCAAAACCTTTTACCCAAGAAGAATTAAATGATTTGATAAGGGATCTTGAACTACAGAAGTACTACTGCAGAAGTATTGTCTTTTGGATTAAAAGAATAAAACTTGTTGGCGTCAGGTATAAAAGTGACGTTCTATTGCACAAGTGAGCAAGACTTGCTACCATTATTCCATTCGGAAAATGATATTGTTTTTTGTACGGATGTACAAGGCCTTATTCTTTACTACTTTAAAAACTTAGGATGTAATATGTCCATTAAATTAAAATGCACTACCTCCACAGTCATCATGAACAGTTCACAGAGAATGTTGGATCCTATAGCGAAGAACAAGGCGAGCGGTTTCACCAGGACCTCAAAACTTTGGAAGAGAGGTACCAGGGCCGATGGGATCGGCATGTGATGACTGACTACTGCTGGGGGATGCAACGTGATTGTTCCACTACACCGTATTCACGAAACTAAGGAAAAAGAAAGTTTTTATGCATACATGATTGAACTTCTTTATTCGCTGAAGCTTTACTTCCAACTGACTTAAAACTAATTTACATTTTTCATCATAACATTCAAAAAAGGATTAACTGCTTAACATTAGACTTGAAAAACAGAAATGAACTGCTAAACATAAATATTCAGCTAAATCAGCTAAATGTACTCAAGTGCAAAAGTGCGTACATCTGCACTTGTTTACTTCAATTTATGATCCTCATGGACAAGTACAAAAAAAGTGCAAATCAAGTACATATTCTATGTCGATCTCCAATGTTGCGAGATGTTGCTGCTGCTGTAACATTTTGCTTGGGATCATGTACGTGTATATACTCATGTTGCTGTTGGTGTATGCATGCATATACATAACTCGAGCAGGTGCATTGTCGTGGCACAAAAAGTAGCGGCGCAGCTCCTCCCTAGTAAATGTTGGAAAACTTCTGGTAAGCAAGTTCCAGTGTACCAATTAGCAGTTACTGACCAGTTTTAAGTAGGATGATGGCGAGCTTTTTCGCCCTGGTGAAGTACATACATACATCGACATCATAACTTTTGTCACTGGCATTTGTTTTTTGGCCTTTACTGGAGGATTTGTACCTTCTGAGCTCCATATCATGGACTGCTGTTTGGATTCCGGGTCGTACTTGTAAGACCAAGATTCATCACCTCTAACGATCTTATTGAAGCAGCTTGACTCTCCATTTTAAAACTTATCCAGGAAATATTGAACAAAAAGAACACGAGCCTCTTTTTGCTCTTCATTCAAAATTTGTCGAACCTATCCAGCTGACTTCATCCAATATTTTAGGTGATGATTTAAAATTCGTGAAACAGCCATGGCATTCAAGCCCAGTTCATCCCCTTTCATCTCCTGTGTCATCCTGACATTTTCGTCAGTTTTAGCCTTGACCAAGGCCACATTTGATTTCGGTCGACCTTCACGAGATTCGTCCTTCACAAAAAAATTGCCAGTCTGGAATCTTCGAAACCACTTTGAAATAGCAACATGAGATGGTGCATTTATTCTGTATGCATTTTGGCATTCGTGCAGAGTTTGGACTAGCGTGAGTCAGGGATGGAAAAGTATCGAACTCGATACAAATAAGTTTGTTCAAGTACAAAAGTACAATTTGCCCTAATTCGATACAATTTATTAATCTGCATCTTTCAGATTCTTTTGCATTCTGTATTTTCCAAAAAAGAAAAATCAATGAAAAACGACACATCTTTTCAGTTTCACATCAGTTTTAAGTTTTACACATAGCGTTCAATGGATTGACTTCAAATTGAAACTTGCGAAACAAAAAACTCATCCTGTTATGTATTTGACGTACGTTGCAATACTTTGAACACAAATGTGCGCAATGGGAGCATTAAGACTGAAGAGCTCAGTTTTCAATACAATTGGCTCCATTTTAGTTTTAAATACAACTCAAAAATGTCACTTTCCATCCCTGGCGTGGGTTGACGTCGAAAACGAAATCCAAAGATAATGGGCGCATTTACAATTCTAGATGACAGATATAATCAACGGCCTCTGATTCAACGTAGTCAACTTTTTGTTGAGGTCGGGGACTGGATTCGTAGTCCAGAAAGTCTTGACTAACCGTCAAAATCAGCTGACTGATTGGTTCGGTTATACTGCGTGACTGTTGTTTGCTGATGGTTACAAAAATGAAAATCCAAGTAAATTATAAAGGGGTATTTTTTTTTATTTTTTATTTTTCATGCAATTCATATGCTGTTGGATTATGTGGAACAATCGTCGAACTCAGCAAACCGTTCACAGCAAATAATGCAACTGGGCCTATGAAATAAATAATTCATAGTTCAAACACAATGTGTAACTTATGTTACGTACATATAACTTCATCCTCTAATTTGTCCATTAATATTTGTGTTTGTTTTTGATCTTTTTTTCTTTCAAAAATATAATTGTTATGCAACAATCACAATTCTCGAAACAATTCCAAGCGAAAATAGAAAATAAATTACGTTTTTGACATTTGAACTGTCGACTATATATGTATGTACGTAGTCAAAACGAGCATTCGCGATTTCAGAATTATCTACGTATGTAGTCACTAGAATCGTGAATGCGCCCAAAACTTAGATACTTGCAAATGCAAGTAGTTTAAGGCCTCTGATTGGTCGAGAGCCCGAAAAATTGACAGAACACATCTAGTCTACTTTCATTGAGGTCGGAGACTGAATTTTAGTCAAGAAATTCGTGGAAAACAGCTGACTGATTTCTTTAAATATACTGCGTGAATAGATGGGGAATATTTAAATAATCTTAGATTCGCAGATGACATCACACTTTTCGCTTCATCTATAACTGAAATGAAGATCATGCTGAATGAACTGGAAAATACATGTAAGAATGCAGGACTGAGAATGAATGCTGAAAAATCTAAACTTTTGTCTAATGACAGGAAAGAATCTATTATAATAAATAACGAAGAAATCGGATACGTAAGCGAATATATATAAATATATATCTAATCTATTCCAACTAATATCACTCGAAAACCGACAAGACAAAGAAATTGATAATAGGATATCCAGAGGATGGAATCAATTATGAAAGAATAAAAATATCCTAGATTCAAACCTATCCAGGTCTTCAAGAGCGTATGTATTCGATTCAACCATCTTACCAACCCTGACGTATGGCTCGCAAACCTGGAGCCTCACAGCGAAGTCGACAAACAAGCTACAAGTATTATAGCTCAGAGAGCAATGGAAAGGTCGCTCCTTTAAGTTTCAAGAAGGCAGAAAATCCGAAACGTAGCCATACGAGAAAGAACTGGTTTCACAGACGCAATTCAAAGAGTCAAACAAAAAAAAGGGAATTGGGCTGGTCATGTTGCACGGATGCAAGATAACAGATGGACATTAAGAACAACAGAAAGAACACCAAGGGACGACAAGAGGCGACCTGGCAAACAACAGAAACGGTGGAGAGACGACCTGGAAAAGACGGACAAGAGATGAAAACAGCTAGCCAAAGATAAAATAAAATGGAGAAATTGGGGGGAGGCTTATATCCAAAGCTAGCTTAGGAACTTTATCTTAACCTAACTTATATACAAAACACATATAATAGACTAATAGAATAATATATTTTGAATTCGAAACTTATGTTAAATTCAAACTCGAATTAAAATGAATTATAATGTATACATGTACCATAATATTAAATTGAATAAATAAATAAAACAAAAGGCGTTTTTTTTTTTTCAAATCTATGTATATAGACTTCGAAAAAGCTTTCCAAGTAAAAATAAGACTAGATAATTATCCAGGCTAAGGTTTTGTTGTATTTTACATTGAAAACATGTTGCGGAAACATTTAAGTAAATTATGGAGGAGTATTTTTATTTTTTTAATTTTTTATGCAGTTCATATACAATCGACGAACTCTGCAAATTTGTAACTTTGTTTTTGTTCTTACTTTCTTTAAAAAAATTAATTTGTTGTGCTGCAATCACAATTCTCCAAACAATTTCAGAGCGAAAATAGAGACTAAGCTAACTTTTGTTAGTCCCTTCGTCAGGATTGGTAAATGTCACACTTTTTGGTTTTTATACATTTCACCGTAAAAAAGCGTATAAAAGTGCATTAAAGTGCATAAAATTGTACTAAAATGTATAAAACTGTATTTAAATGTATAAGAGGGCATAAAAGTGTATACAATTTTCGTGTACCTATAATAGGCGTGTTTTTTTTCAAACCTATATAGGCTAAACATGTTTCCGCAACATGTTTTCAATGTAAAATACAACAAAACCTTAGCCTGAATAATTATCCAGTCTTATTTTTGTATGGAAAGCTTTCTCGAAATCTATATAGGTTTGAAAAAAAACGCGCCTAATCATCTTTATGCATTTCTTTGACTTTTATACATTTTTTTCAGTTTTATACATATTCCTTGCTTATATACACTTTTATACACCATCAATATTTTTCAGATGTATAATTATACATATACGTTTAATAGTTGGCGTATTATACACACTTTTTTACGTGTACAAAAGTATGTATTATAATACACACTTTTGTACACGTAAAAAAGTGTGTAAAAGTGTATGTATTATAATTACGGTGACCATATTTTAGAAAGCCGAATAATGAACAAAAGAAAATAATACAAAATTTATGTCAATTTTCAATTACATACATACATAGCTAAGTACATTTTATTTAATTAAAATTGTCTAAGAAAAATGTCTCCAAGAGTCAACTTAATATATAATTTATAACATCTTGATGAGACCTTCCTCCTTGTTCATCGCTTACTGCACAAAGGTTACTAGGGAAAAGTTGAGATAAGAATGTAGAAAATGAATCAAGTGACATTCTGCGTCCTAAGTCTTGATACTCTTGAACGGAGTGAACAAATCCCTATATTAATATTTTATAGTTTTTAGCTTTCCTAGAACCCTTTCACAACGGCGACGAAATAGTTCCAAGCTTTAAGTTTTTGTTTAAGGGAAACGTCTTTAGCCGTGGTAGGGCAAATTTGCTTGAATCAGACGAAAAAGTGAAACGCTTCCACTTCTCCAACTTCAACAGGCGGTAAAGTAAATTCTAAAAAATACACATACATATCGAGCCACAAAATATCAAAAGTACAAGCAACAGCAAGCGAAGAAAACAACAACAGAAGAAAATAAAATTCTCATTTTCAAACAACAACAAAACAAGCCAAGAAAATAAAATTCTTATTTTCAACCCCACCATGCAAACATTGGGCACCGCACACGAGATGATTTTTGCCGTCAGAAAATCGGTTTTGTTGGCGGAGGGTCTGAGGTCAGCGGTAAGAAATGACTGAAAATCTTCTTTCGAGTATGAGCGGTTGAATGATGTAGGAAACTAATGCATACCTACACAACTTTCCAAATATTTTGCTCTGAAAAAATACTACCACAGTGATAAGGGGTTTATGTATACAATTTCTTCTGCCGGTAAAAATGTTTTCATACAAACATTTTATATGAGATGCGACTTCTTGGGTTTGTATATTCTTTCCTAAAGATATGAAGAATAAATAACGTAGTTTTTAATTCAAACCTTAATTCAGCTTGCAATACACTTTTAAATATTTCGATAGTTTCTTGGTGGCAGATAAGAATTCTTTCTTGTGCAATGCACATTGCAATACAAGATCTATTTCGGTAATTGTGTACAAAATGGATAACACCTCGATTTTGATGAAATATTTGTATGATGTAGAGGTATTTTTTCGAGTATCTTTATGCATGGTGGTGGTGGTGGCCACTTCGTACATAATTATCTTTATTTCATTCGACGAATTTTGTTGTTCTCAAATCTGGAGATGCTCTCCGATTTGCGGCGATTTGTCATGCTACTACGGTAATTCAGTGAGTGTTTATAAGAGGGACACATTTATGCAAGCTATTCTAACAATACTGAGAGGCAATGGCAAATGTCCTATCTTCGCTGTACGGACAACTTTTGTGAACCAGAGTATAGAACCTAAAAAGTTTCACTTCTAACGCGTAAGGTTCTCACGCACTTTTTTTGTTTAATTTTTGGACAATGACCAATCAATTTCCTTATCTGAGGAGCTATAAAAACTACTTCTTTAAGCATCGCATCGCTATGTTTGGGAACAATGTTCTTCAAATACTTAAAGCCTTCATCATTCTTGTCCATTGCTTTGAAGAGATTTTTTACTATCCCCAACTTAATACGCAAAGAGATAAAAGGTCTGTTCATTGAGGCTGTTCTGGGCAGAAAAGTACAGAAAAGTACAAGGTTTTCTGTTCAGTGAGAAAAATGTCTGTCCGAAACCGATCTCGTTTGTGTTCAGTGAGGTTGTCAGAACAGAAAAGTACAGGAAATCTTGCACCTCCTCTTGAGGTAAAACAGACTAGTGTACAGATGTCAAAATCAGCTGTGGCCATAATTTTAATTTGTTTTCAGCAATTAATTTGTTTTATGAAAGTTAAACATGGAACAAATTTAAATAAAGGGTGATTTTTTAAGAGGTTGAGAACTTTTTTAAAAAAAAAAACACAAAAAATTCAAAAAAATGAATGAAATATTTATTTGAATCGATAGTTTGAACCTTGCAATTTAATGTTTAAAGATAATTTCATGCAAATGTTGACCGCGGCTGCGTCTCAGGTAGCCCATCCGCTGAGTCCAATTTTGGCATACTCTTTCACACATATCGGCCGGTATCTCACGAATGAATGCATGGATGTTGGCTTCCAGTGCGTCAATCGAAGCGGGCTTGTCCCTATAGACATTAGCCTTGACATACCCCCACAAAAAATAATCTAATGGTGTCAAATCGCACGATCTAGGCGGCCAATTGACCGGCCCGAAACGTGAAATTAACTGTTCACCAAACTCGCCTCGCAATTGCGCCATTGTTTCGCGTGCTGTGTGGCATGTGGCACCGTCTTGTTGAAACCACATATCATGCAAGTCAAGAACTTCCATTTCGGGCAAAAAAAAGTTTGTTATCATCGCTCGGTAGCGTTCACCATTGACAGTAACGCTGCGATTCGACATTTCGCGGTCTTCTGTCACACTAGCTGATACGGCCGCAATATTTTCTTCACTACGCACAGTACGTAAACGTGTTGGTGGTTTAATGTCCAACAAAGTAAATTTGGTGCGAAATTTGGTCACAATCTTCCGAATAGACTGCTCAGAAGGTCGAGAATGCCGATCATAAAATGGAAGCAGGGCGCGATGAACATTTCGAACCGAGCACGAATTTTGATAGTAAAATTCAATAATTTGCAAGCGTTGTTCATTTGTAAGACGATCCATGGTTAAATTGCAAACCAAACTGAAGCTGTTTGACAGTGACACAAGGTACTAAACACACGTCAGCTGTCAAAACCAGTGTTGCCAAAACCAAACCAGCTAAAAAATCACCCTTTAAAAGACAAATATGGGCAAACTGTACCATTTGTAATTTGTTTAAATATCTTAGACTTCACTTTTCAACATCTTATATTTCATTTTAAATAGAAATGACAATCTACAAATGTCAACTTGCTTGAAAACTAAACATATGGGCTATACTTTTCTGTTCTAACTTTGATTTGACATTTTGCTCGAATCTGTGATGTTCTGATCTGGTTTTTCCTCAATGAACAGACCTAAAATAACAGTTTGATTGACAAGAGGCGTGTACTTGACATTAACACTTCCCAGGTCTATACATATTACTTGCTGGAATGTAATTCCACTACTTGCTCGACTGTTCATAAGTTTACATAAATAAACGTCATATTTGAATGTTACTGATGACGGAGGTATACAAACAAGCTAACTATAACGAAAAATGGACTTGTTGATTATGTGAGTATCTACTGGTACTAAATTTGTATGCTTGAATTCGTTAACAGTAAGGAGAGTAGAACAAAATGTGTGGTCATTGTTGTTGTTGTGTGATCACTGTTCCCTTGTGTTATTCTTTGTGTTATTTATTTTCTTTCATAATTAAGGACATTTCCGTCATGCATATTTCCTGGGACTAAATCTGAAAGATATTATTATGAACACAGAACAGATAATGAACCAGTTCTAAAATACAGGACATTTTTATGTTTTTGTATGGAAAATAATTCATAATGAACATCGTCTTCAAATACAGAACTGTTCATTATTATAATGAACGGATGGTCACCGTGATTATAATACATACTTTTGTACACGTAAAAAAGTGTGTATAATACGCCAACTATTAAACGTCTATAACCCTGCCCTTCGTACGTGGATTATTTACTACATTATCCAAGCTTAACATTGTTGTTTTATTAAAAATTAAAATCCTATCACTCTTTATAAAAAGCCCTTTACCTTTTTCTTTTCTGCGAACCCTTGAGGCCTTAAGGGTATTGCTAAACAAAATATGACGGACACGTTTTTATTATAACAGATCTGACCATTTGGCCAATTTTTGTGGATAGTTTCTTTTAAATACTCAAATAAAAAATAATTGAAAGTAACGAACCAAACCTAATTTAATGAAATTAAATCCAGGTACCACTTTTTATACAATTTTATTTTTTAAGTCCTTTTAAACCTGTCACATTGTTAATTAGTTTCGGTTCGTTTTCGACTTTTCCAATTTCCGGTTTATTTTTTTTTACTTTTTTTAATAAACGTCCCTTTTCAACTTTCAGGAATTTCAGTTTGCAACGGCTTTCAATTAGAATCCGAATTTGACAATGTCCTCTGTCGAGGATGGAGTTTTTGTTATTTTTATCTTTTTGTACATACATATGTGCATATGTACATTATGTATATATGTACAGTGCTTTTTTTTTTACGAGTTCGGCGTAGTTAATTAAGAGTTGTTTCGCGGTCCCAATTGCTGCGGGGATAGTTTGTGTATTTTGCATCGCTGCTGTTCGCAGTTTCGTAATTAAATTGCATACACATTTTGGCGAGGTACATATAGTAGTTGTGAATGTTTGCTAATTTTAATTTATTTGATTGATTTTGCTTTCTCTAAGGATTGCATAATCCGGGAAATTCAGTAGTAGTTGGATATTAGCTAGTTGGATTTTATATTTATTTTCTATTACATAATTTAAAATGATTATTAGTGCATCGAATTGATAAAATGGTGGCAATCAAATCGTTGCGTTTTACCAGAGATGGCGTAGGTAGTACATTGCTCATGTTTTACTTACGAGATGGCGTAGGTAGTACATTGATCATGTTTTACTTACGTCGGATAAATTGTTTTTTTCTTACATCATTATTTTAATATGAAAAAAGTGCTGCCGAGAGTCATCGTATTTCAGTGGAAGCTTATGGTGACCATGCTATAGCTAAGCAAACATTTCGGAAGTGGTTTGCTCGTTTCAAAAGTGATGATTTCGATTTGGAAGTTGGAAGACAAAGAACGACCTGGACAGCCGACAAAATTTCAAGAATTATCTGATTCGTTGTGAGTTGACTTGTCAACGGTAGGAAAATGCCCTAAAGCCGGAGGAATGATCCAGAAGCACGAAAATTGGATCCCATACGAATGGAATCCGAGGGACATCGAACAGCGTTGTTTCGCCAGTGAAGAGCTACTTCAACGGCAGAATAAGAAGGGATTTTCGCATCGAGATGTCACTGGCGATGAAAATTAAGACAATCCCAAGCGCAGGAATTCATGGGTTAAGCCCGGCTAACCATGCTAATGCTCTGTATTTGGTGGGATCAGAAGGGACTACTATGCAATGCTGCCTGGGTTCAATCCCAGCCCGGGTCCAGCACCTAAAAAAAAAGTTTTTTCACGGTGCCACCACTTTCGAATGTCTGACAAGCAATCAAAAAGTATCATTTGACACGATTGAGCTTCTCAACTCGCCGTTCGGAGTTGGCAAAAAATTGTAGGTCCCTTCCATTCGTGCAAAAAATATAACACGCACACACAAATGGTTGCGAGAAGCAGGCCCAGGCTCGCCCCGAGTTGTAGCGCCACCTAAAATTCCTAAAGTACTAAAGAAGGGTGTGGTATACTATGAGCTACCACCTACTACCATCACTGGAGATTCCTACTGACAACAATATTAGTGCGCTTGGTATGTATATTAAAGTTAAAGCGACCGGAATACTTCGAAAGACACGACAAAGTGACAGTGCTCGTCCGCACATCGCAAAACCGGTGAAACCATACTTGAAAACGCTCAAGTGGGTAATCCTACCCACCTCATCCGCGGTATTCTCCAGACATTGCTCGTTCTGAATATCACTTGTTCCGATCAATGACTCATGGCCTGTCCGAGCAGAAGCTTACTTCTTATGAAGATTGTAAGAAATGGGTCGATTCGTGGATTGCATCTAAAGATGAGGGGTTCTTCCGTCATGGCATTCGTATCCTGCTGGAAAGATGGGAAAAACCAGATGCTAGCGATGGAAAATGCTTTGAATAATATAATTTTTCTATTTCATTTTAAATATTACTGGTAAAATGCGAATTAATTTTGCGCCAAAAAATTACCAAGATTATTTACCGAAAAGTGTGAATAACGTCTAATTCGAACGCATACATCACCGAAGCTTATATACCAGCTTCCAAATGTGTAGCATAGAAAAGGGCGTCTAGCAACTGGTGGGCATTTTTGATTATACGTAATGGATGCTTTTTTGCACACCTTTTTGATACCTTTTTGTTTGAACAAATTGGGGGTTAATGTGAAATTTAAAATAAGAAACTCAGAGCTTAGAAATTATTGTCTGGGCGACTGTGGACCACAAGCTAAGGGTTATATAACCATACAATACCTATTCTACCCGACAAAAAAAATATAAGTATGCCACTCGCTACTCGTAGGAAAGTCCAAGACATCTTCTCTGCTCATGCCCAGCTCTTTCTCGTAGCAGGAAACTATACCTAGGAGAATACTTCTTCGAAGATCTAAGTGATCTAACACAAAAAGACGTAGGAAGCCTTCTTCGCTTTGTACAAAGTTCCAAATGGTTCTCTTGAGTAGCGGGATAAATATCCCCAAGATCTTTTGTATCACAATGGGCCTCTATAGGCCTAAGTGTGCTGGTACTTGTTACCGGCAGCCACTGCGACCTAACCTAACCATTAGTGGTCACGCGGTCTATTAAATTCTAAGCTCCGTTGAAAGCCGGTGTGTTTTATTGTTCTGGGTGCCGTGAGGCAGTACTTTACGCATTTTGACGTCACTAGGTTGGGTTTCAATGCTTTAAGTGCAGCTTAGCTGTCTTCATTACTGGTAGTTCCCTCACTGCATTCTTAAAAGCATATATCTCAGATTGGAAGAATACAGAATTCAACCAGTAGGTGGGACTGGTTTATGCGTGGATAAAACTCCTGCTTCCTTACCTGTCTCTGTTTTCAAACTCGGCACCTATTAAGATCGGCGTTCACGTGTTGGTAATGTAGGGATTGTTCCAGACTTATCTGTGCGGTATGGAGACTTGAAATTCCTGGCAAAGTCAAACCAGGATTTGAAATAATCTGTACAGAGCATGAGTCCTATAGGTGCAAGGTGTAAGAGCGTTTCCAAGTCCAGCCTTGGTGTGGATTGAAGTGCACCTAGACAAGCTGTTCTCTATACCTTGCTCTGGTTTTTGAGGAAGGATTTTGTTTTAACCGCACCCCGACAGACTACTGACCCATTGGTGAGGATGGGTTTAATATTTGCTATGCAAAGTTAGTGCACCATACGTTCGGTGGTAGGCTCCCGTTCTTAGCGAATGTCTCCTTGCAGGCGCAGTCCTTTTTTTATTCTTTCTTCCATGTTTTGCTTCCAATTTAGTTTGTCAAATATATTTTATGTAATATCTAGTAGGTATTTAGTTTCCGTGGAGATGTTCAGGCGCATGCCTTTCAGTCTTGGAGAGTTCCAAAATGGGATTTTGAACTCGTTCTATCTTGTTGATGTAAATCGGCAGGCCAATGGCGTCGGTCCACTTTACAGATTGTATGATATTGCTATTTGGGGAAAGGAATATTCCTGCCATTAAAAATGACTACATCGTCGGTGTATGGTTCTTTTCGCTAATCTTGTTTGTACTCTTTTTGAATTATAAGAAACTGTTGTGGTAGCTATTCGTTCCAGTCTCCATTCGATCGTGTAAGTTTAGCTTTATTAAAAAGTTACCTTGTTTTAATTCTGAATAGTCGCACCAAGCTGTTTGAGTGCGTGTGGAGGGTCAACTAGAAGTGTATTTGTGAAAGGGTCGACTATATCCTTGGTCACATTCCAGCATGTTCCTATGTGATTTAGTTGCAGTCGTGTAGATTGACATCCATCTCTAGTTCCAAGTCTTTGTAGAGTTTCCAGTGTCTTCAAATGAGTCTTCAGTGGGTGCACAGACTGCTATTACAGAACTTTTTGAGTTTTTATGTTTTTATTGAATACAAATAATATATTTTGATTACAAATGAATAAAATGCATAAAATATTCCAAATAAAATTGCCATGCCATTGCAATAAGATTTAGGGTATTATTTCCCAGCTCAATTCCGAATTCAGTTGAGCATGCTCAGATTCAATCAACTCCCTTAGTTGTGAACCCCAACCTAGAGCATCGACCAGGGCGTAGACACCATCATCGCAATTTCCAAAATAAGCCACATCTCTGGTATTCTCTGGTTTGTCGTACATCAGCCCCGGTTGTAGGGTGCGCATAAGTCGTTCCGTTCCAACTGCATCTCGATTAATCAACAAGCGTATACAATTTGGACCAACTTTGTTAATCAACGACGCAAATGGTTGCACCACCAGAGAAGTGCCCATTATAATCAGCAAATCACAGCTATCGAAATCCTTTGCCGACAATTTATAGAACCTCTCGGGCAAACTATCGCCGGAAAAGAACACAATATCTGGCTTGACCACGTCATAGCAAACGGAACAAAACGGTATACTATCGGAGCGCAACTGCGCTTTCATCCACTCGGTGGTGTAGGCTTTGCGACAATTCATGCAGTGATTGGAATGGAACGTTCCATGTGCCTCTACCAGTTTCTCGTCTGGTATTTCAGCGATTCGCTCCAAGCTGTCGATATTTTGGGTGTAGTGACGCACCAGCAAGCCCTTTTCCGCAAGCAGTCGAACAAAGTAATGCGCTGGAGTCGGATTATATGTTCCAAGATAGCGATGTTTTGCCAGTTTAAAAAATGGAACAGGATTACTACGGAAGTAGGGCATATTGAAAATTTTAGACGCATCAGGAAAATTATATTGCTCTGCGCTATTATAGAGTCCAGTGTTAGGAGACCGAAAATCAGGGATACCAGCAGCTGCAAAGGAATATCCAGGTTATATGTACATACATATGTATATCTGCGAGGTATTCTATTTGTCTTACAAGTTGAAATACCAGCACCAGCTAAGGTTATGATATTCCTGAATCCCTTCTCCTTCCAGTGTTTTACCACACCTTCGAATGTTAGATCATCAATAACTTTGGACTTGAAAAGGAAAAATACAATTAAAAATACAATTACAATGTAACATTACAATGTAAGTGTGTAAAATAAGAACCTTCTTGTTGGACACTCGTAGCTTTTGCGAAAAAAATTGTCGCATGCACTCCGTATCACGTTCCACTGTAAAAAAATGTTTTTGTTTTCTTTAGAAATTAGTGTTTACTTTTCACCTACCCCCACTGTGAGTGAGATTCATGTCCATGCTTATTGGCTTTGCAACAACAATTATTGCAGAAAATAAACAATGGATATTCCCACAATTGGACTTTGAATCATAACAAATGAAATACAAGTATTTTCATGTTTTTATGGACAGCAGAAAAAAAACCAACTTACAATTATTCATTTTGTTTATTTGAGTGGAAGAAAAAAAAAACGTTCAACACCGACAAATCGACTAAACAGACTAATCAAATGGTTTTAATGTGAAATAATTTGCGTTGTTAAAATGTTTGCCGGCGGAATGCCTGATACAGAAAATCACTTCAATACGATTGCAACTGATGGGTGGGTAGACTGAAGGTGGTAAAGCACAACACAACACCCAGTGGGCACACAGATAGCTTTAAATAGCCCAATTTGAATTACTTTTCGAATCATACACTAGAGATGAAAAGAGCTTTCATTTTTGTTATTAAAAAGTACACGGAAAAAATTGTTGGACTCTTAAATATCGAAGTAATTTTTAGACAGTAGGTAACTTAGAGAAAGTTAAGCCAAATACTAAATACGTTTAAAGATTTATTTGGCAAAACATCGCAGAGGATCTAAACGGAAACGATAAGACCGCTCCTATCGTACGCGTTGGTTGTTAGGTGGAGTAAACTTTTACGTGTAAGCCTTACTTACTGCTGCTTTTGTCAAACACCGAAGAACCGTATAATTTGGCTGCTTTGGAGCTTTTTCTATAACGCTTTACTCTACGCAAAATTTATTTATTTATTTAACTTAATACAAGCAAAGAAAACTTAAACACCCCCCTTTTCTGCATTCCACTTTTAGTGAATTCAACCACCAAAAGTGGAATTGGGTGTTCTATGAATTGTGGATTGTATGTTCGAAATTGAATATTTTGGTGTTCTGCATTCCACTCAAGATGACAGCTGTAAATTCGTGTTCTGCATTCCGAAAATCCTGTGATTTTAGTGAATTGAATTCACTTGAGATTCTTGACGTGAATTGAATTCACATGCCGTTGTAAAGTGAAATAATTAATTAATTTGTTGATCAGAATCATTTTGAAAAATATGAGTAGAATAATAAGACTTTCCATTAGTGTATTAAAATAATTTCTTTGTTTAATATAGTATAACACAAAAATTAGAGGCAAGAGAGTATTCTCTTGAATTACACGAAAGAAAATCAAGATATTCCAAGATGAAGATTTCTCTGACTTCACTTCTCGCAGGATATCAACAAATATTTTCTTACTCACCCCTAAAACTGTTTTTAAAAATGCAAAAATCATTAAATAGATTATTTTTCTTCAGTTGTCTAACTTACATACAATGCTTCGGGAAGATCCAGAATGTTAGATTTATCTCGCAAAATCTTCCTGCGAACTCTGTCCATTCGGTTTTCACCAATCATTTAAAAATTTTGTTTTCCATTTTTTCCATTTTTTTATAACATATATTTTTTCTTAAATGTTTAATACACTTGCACAAAACAAAAACCAAGAACTGAAAATCTCCAATGATTTTGAAATGATTTGACAGCTGTGTTTGACATTTCAAACAAATGAATTCGAAGTGGATTCCAAAAATTCGAAATCACTCGGAATGCAGAACACTGAATTCCATTCCGAGTGAATTTCAATTTCGGTTTCAATCCACTTTCACTCGAAATGCAGAACAGGGGGGACAAACTAGGAAATTTAAAGCTAACATTAAACTTAAGATTTAAGTACTTAAATCTAGAACTTAAGAGTAAGGTACTTAACGATAGCTTTTTGAAATAAAACTTTTATACGCACGTTAGTCAAAATTGTTTGTAACGACTGATTACGTCATACCTTTGACAGAATGAATACTAGCTTTTCAAAGTAATGGAGCAGATATTTGCCTATTGGTAAATATCATGTACATATAAACATACATACAACATACATACATCCATACACACATAAATGGGTATCAAGTGAAAGGGTTTGATAAGTAGAATACGATAAGTCAACTGACGATATTCTAAATTCAAATTGGCGGACCCACCGTGATGGTGAATTACCGTCAACTTCACGCCTTACTTAATAGATGTGTTTGGTAACCTGTTAATTTATGAAA
This sequence comes from Brachyopa scutellaris, assembly GCA_949775065.1. Lineage (NCBI taxonomy): Eukaryota > Metazoa > Arthropoda > Insecta > Diptera > Syrphidae > Brachyopa > Brachyopa scutellaris. The sequence continues at coordinate 79,006,724 of OX459114.1, read as the reverse complement.
ATTTACATCCAACTGTCAAAATAACAGTGTCGAAAAATTTCCCCTCTGGCGAAATCGTTCTATATCTTTTTCATGGAGTCACCGAGGCACATCCTTCAAACAGCAATCTGACAATTTGTGAAATGTCAATCACTTCTTGTTAACAAAATAAAAGAAAATTAGTTTTTCGTGAAAATATTCAATAATTATAAAAAGAAGAAGAGAGGATTTTCCCCCACTTTTACTATTTGACAGATGTGCCATTTGTGTTAATAAAATATAACAAACACACCTAATATGAGTATCGAATGAAAGGCCTTGACAAGACTAATTCATATAACAGCTACATAAGCAACGTCATTCGATATTCAATATGGCTAATGCCCTGAGATGGTGAATTACCGTTATATTTACGACTTATGTACTTAAAATGGATATCGAATGACAAGACGAATACAATAGCTACAGACACATAAGTGACGTCATTCGAAATTCAATTTAATTAATTATTTATTTATCTATTATATTTATTTATTAATTAATTAATTAATTTATTTATTTATTTATTAATTAGATTATTTATTAATTAGATTATTTATTAATTAAATTATTTATTTATTAAATTATTTATTTATTTATATCTATATATAATTATTTTTTTATTTATTTAGGTATGTATTTATTTTTTTCTTCATTTATAAAATAAAATAAATGGATTCAGATAGAATTTCGAGAAAGCATAAGCATAGGAGTAACTTTGAAAATTATTATTAACAGCGAAGATATTAGATAGAAACTATGCGAAGGACACATTAACTGACTATGTATGTATGTACATGAAAGGATAATGTCTTACTTCTGCCGCGCGTAGTTTACACACACGAAATTTTTTATTGAGCTAACAATACGATTGTGAGAAGAAAGTAGAGGGTAAATGGTAGAATGGTGAAGTGGTAAGTAGATCAAGAGGAGGTATATAGCGCGTTCTGTAGTGTTAATCTACTGTAATGGAAATTAAAAGGGTTTAGGAATGCTGTTGGCCTTTTGCAGCATTCTGGGCATTGGTTCGTTTAACCCATAATTGGTACGATGGAAGACAAGATGAAAAATGGGAACAGACTTGAGATTACGCGTATTTGTGTTAAGGGAGATCATTTGAAGGAGCGCAGGAAAGTCGATGTTACCTGGTAAGCACTAAACTAAGAATAAAACGTATATCGGCAACATCACGGCGTTGTTCGAGAGACTGAAGATTGATCAGTTTCAAATGGTATCTATAGGGCGGAGGGTTGTAGCTGTCAACCCAAGGAAGACCGCGGGGGGCAAACCGGATGAACCTACGCTGGACGGCTTCTATTCGCTTAGTATGGATTTCGTAATAAGGGCACCGTACTTGGCATACGGAGCAGGGGCCTAACAAAGGTGATATATAGGGATTTCGTGATATATAGGTTCAAAAACTCCTTAGAGCTTAGACCAACGTTTAACAAAACCAAGCATAGAGTTGGCTCTGTAAATAATTCTATCAATGTGCGACTGGAAGTTAAGTTCTTTATCACAGATTATACCCAAATCTCGTAATGAAGTGATTATAAAAGCACGGGCTCGTTGCCGAGAAAATAATGTATGAGAGGTGGTGGAAGACGTTTACGAGAATATGTGATAGATTGGCATTTGCTTACATTGAGTACTACTAGGAAGTTTTTCTGGCACCAGGTAGAAAACCTGTTTAAGTCATCTTGAAGCCTATAGATTTTCATGCCATCAGCATAGACAGAAATATAGGAATCTTTGATAACACAATCGACATCGTTAATTGTCAAGATGAAGATCAGCGGTCCGAGGTGGCTTCCTTGAGGAACACCAGAGGTAGCTTTGAAGAGTTCTGATACGGAAGATCTAAAATGGACTTTGTATTGGCGATCTTCCAGGTAAGATTTAATCCATGTAATCAATTTAATCCATGTAATAAACCACAGAGGAAAAGCGAGGATTTTAAGTTTTAGAAGCATTATTCGTATGAGATTTTGTCGAAGCTCTTGTTAAAGTCAGTGGTAGCAACATCCACTTATTTTCCTTCTTTCAACGGTCACAGGGTCTTTGACACAAATTCAGTTAGGTTAGTGGTGGTTGATCTACCTTTGAGAAAGCCGTGTTGGTTTGGAGAAAAGATGGTGTTGCAGTGAAAAAAACGGTGTCATAAATAATGCTTTCGAACTGCTTGGGTATGCAAAACAGGTTAGCATCGAATCGTTTTGAGTATTCGAAAAGTGAAGTTGCGCGAGTTAGCTGAGGCCGCAAGTAACTCAAAAAAAAACTGGCGGGATACATTTTGCACGACGTTTTGGAAATTAAAAAGCTATCGGCGCGATGGGTGCCGTGTTTGCTGACCGTCGACCAAAAACAGCACCGCGTTGATGATTTTACGGACGGTTTAGCGTTGTTGCAGCGTAATCGGGCGGACTTTATTCGACGTTTTATGACGATCGATGATACGTGGGTCCATTACCATACGTCTGAGTTCAATAGGCAATCTGCAGAGTGGCCGGAAATCCGACCAAAAGATCAAAGCCCGACCGGGAAGGTTTTGGCCTCCATTTGGGATGCACATGGTATAATCTTCATCGATTATCTGCAGAACGGAAGAACAGTCACAGGAGAGTATTATGCACCATTATTGGACAAACTGAACGACAAAATAAAAAGAAAACAAAGGGCTCCATATGGCGAAGAAAAAAGTTCCGTACCGTACCGACACACCCCGGCGGCTCCCAGCGACTATTATCTGTTCCCAAAGCTCAAGCGGTGGCTCCGGGGAAAGAGATTCAGATCGAATGAGGAAGTCGTCGCGGAAACCGAGGCGTATTTTTAAGGCTTGGACGTTTCGTACTACAGAAATGTTGGAAACTCGGCATACCAAGTGTATTGCTCTCGAAGGCAATAGTTGAGGGATAAATATAACTTTGCCGAAAAATGCTTGTTTTGATTAAAATAAAACGTATAGTATATTTCAAAGAGCAGGTGGGAGGGAGTGAGAGGTAGCATTCGCATTCCTCAATCGATTTAACATTTTTAAAAGATTCCTGTAATGCAAGACCACTCTGAGTCTTGTCTGCAATTTGCTAGACAACATACTTACATTGCCATTGCTACTTCGTTATCAACTTATTGTGCTAGTTTCTCGCAATTTCTCTTGTGGAAAAGTTGACGACATTGCGGAAAAATTGCAATGTGATTGTTCTCTATGTATAATACATGATTTCGGTCTACAGTACACTTTAACAGAACTACTAAAATTCTATCCGCATTTTTTTCGAATCGGCTGACCTCCGTTTCTTACTTTCTCATGTTCATCTGCACGATGAATGTTTAAACCAGCTGGCTGGTGTGTGCATCAAGCAAATCGCCATATATCATTTTAAAATGCAGAGCTACATAAACCACTATCAAAACCAACGCTCTCATATAAATGAAAGACCAATTTTAATAATCTAATTAATTCGCTAAGATTTTATTGAACGTACACTTCCTCAACAAAATGATTCGTCTTCTAAAACTCAAGTCTTATTGGGTTTCTTATCGGTTTGATCTTTTTTTTTTCCAGCAGCGGCTTTTCGGTTCTCTTCCTCTAATCCTGAACTTTTCTCTTCATATTCTCCCTCTGTTTTGACTTCGGAACCTTCTCCCTCTGGGTGGTCAGACACTTTATCTGAGACATTACCCCTAGCCGAAGGTTTTTCATTCGAGTTCACCAACTTCCTCAACTCTTCACCCCATCCCAGAGCATCGGCCAAAGCATAGACACCATCATCACAATCGCCAATATAAGCGACATCCCTTCTGTTGCCTGGTTTGTCATACAAAAGCCCAGGCCCAGAGGTAAACCAAGATCCTGCTCCTCCTGTTCCAACTTTATCTCGATTAATTAGCAGTCGAATGCAATTGGGACGAGCCTTGTCAATCAGCGACGCAAACGGTTGCACCTCCAAAGACGTGCCCATAATAATAAGCAAATCACAATTTTTGAAATCCTTCAATGGCATTTCGTAAAACTTCGCTGGCATATTCTCACCAAAGAAGACTATATCCGGCTTGACTAAGGCATTGCAAGAGGGACAAGTTGGCACTGAATCATCGAAAATTTTATCCTTCATCCATTCCATGGTGTAAGTTTTGCGACAGCCCAAGCAGTGATTGGTGAAGAATGTTCCGTGTGCCTCTACCAGTTTCTCGTCTGGTATTCCAGCAATTCTCTCCAGAGTATCGATATTTTGGGTATAATGACGCACCAGCAGACCCTTTTCCGCAAGCAGCCGCACAAAGTAATGCGCAGGCGTTGGACTGAACGTCCCGGGATAGAGTTCCTTGGCCAGTGCAAAGAATGGCTGAGGATTATCTAAAAAGTAATCCATTTCGAAAATAGAAGTCGGATGCGGCAAATTGTACTTCTGTAAGTTGTCGTAAAGTCCAGACCCAGGAGAGCGAAAATCAGGGATTCCAGCAGCTGAAAAGTCATACATATATGTATCTCTCTAAAGTGAAGGGTTTCTTTCTCTTACAAGTGGAAATGCCAGCACCAACCATGGTTATAATTTTCTTGAATTGTTTCTTCTTCCAGTGATTGGTCAGACCGTCGAAAGATAAATCTTCAATCACTTTGGGCTAAAAAACAAAACCAATAAAACAGCAATTAAAATTGATTACATCTTCGGTAGAAAGAACCTTATCCTCGGTGGTGTCCGAAAATCCTAGCTTTTCAGCGAAAAACTGTCTAATGGCTTCCACAGGGGGTTCCGCTGTAAGAAAACAATTTATTTTTGTCACTTTTTTCCTACCTCTTCTGTAGGCAGGGTTTATGTCCAGGCTTATAACACGAGTACGAAGCAATCAATGCATCTTTATGATTGGACTTTGAAACCAAAATAATTTATTTTTAGAGAAAGAAAACATACCATTTAAGCGCTCAGTTAATTCTTCTCCTTCCATTCTGCTCATTAAAGCAAATCGAATGTCTGATGATGACAATCGGCGGAAAGCACTAAAAAATTGTCTAGAATTTGCCGTGTTTACAAATTTTACTATCCGAGATGAAAATTTTTGGCAGCCCAATTAGAGATCGAGTGACATCTGACAAATTGACATTTCTGTGAGGATGTGTTCGAAGAGAATGGCCCGAGAACGTAGTAGATTAAGGTCGGTGCATACACGGCGTCAATTATCTCAAGTGGTTAATTTTTTATATTAATTAATATTTTGTTTTTTGCATTATAATGCATTACAACTTATGACAATTTATTAAACAAAAGGCGTGAGTACCAGGTACTCGCGAAATTTGATGTGAAAAAATATACAGAGAATGCTATTGCTATGCTATTGCTGTTACTTTGTATGAAGGAGAAATGAACAAGGAGAATCATATATGTACAGAGCACGCACTTGTACTAGCCGTGTTTTATTATCCCCGTGATCTGATCCGGATCAGATCAACTCATAAGTTTGTGTGCATTACAACAATAATAGCCGTGTTTTATTATCCCCGTGATCTGATCCGGATTAGATCAGAAAAATAAAACAAACTAGATCATTGTTAAGAAATTGTTAATTTTGATTAACAGATATGAGAATAATATTTTGTAGCTATAATTTCAGTATCACATCGCTTAAATATCATTGAGCAGAAAAATTAATTTATTCGAACAAAATAACATTTATTGATATTTGGATTTCCAATAATATTTGTATATTCTAATCTGACAACATTTAAACTTGACAATTGTCGATAATACAGGAACATTCACAAACGAAAGTGTATCATAATTGTTCTCGATTGGAAGAAATAAAGCGCACGCTCAAACTTTAAACTAAGTAGTTCGTTGGTTTATTTCTAGAGAAAGAATTTACAATATATTAAATACTTTGACAGATGAATGAATGTACTTACCGCGGTTTGCACCTCTTCCATTGGCTTCGAGAATTAAAGTGAGGCTAAATCAAGTAGCCGGAAAAGAATGGCTGACGATTGGAAGAAGTGCCAACCGCGGGCAAAGAAAAGTAGTGCCAACTTCATTACGAATTATTTAGGTTCACAAATGACAAATAGATGGCGTACAAATTATTGAATTCTTCACATCCCCACCCCCGTGAATCGATCCGATTCGCAATCAGCATCCACATCTAGTACGGCTAATCTGGAAACTGGACGGCATAAAACTCCTGTATTCATCTGAACCTCGGCGCGCCTGACTACTCCATCTGTTCCTTGTTGAACACGTTGAACTCTGGCTCGCCTCCACTGTCGTCTTGGAATGTTAGGGTCACAGATACAAACCAAGTCACCAACCTCGACTGGCTTCGTTCTTCGGCACCATTTGACTCGGCGCGTCAAAGTCGGAAGGTATTCAAGCACCCATCTCTTTCAAAATCTGTCTCGCAATTGGCTGGCGATTCTCCACTGCTTCCTCAAACCGTGTAGCTTCTCGTTTGGTTCCAGCATCGTAGGTGTCTGAGCTGTGTTGGCCGAACCCAGCAAAAAATGGTTGGGAGTAAGCGGCTCCTCCTGGTCAACTATCACTGGCAGGTGTGTCAGCGGCCGTGAATTTACCACGTTCTCTGCCTCGATTATCAAGCAGCGTAGCGTGTAGTCTCGTGGCGAAATCTCCTTGAGCGTGTGTCGGAGAACACGCTTAACACTCTGCACCATCCGCTCCCAGGCACCTCCTTCTGACGGGTTGTTCGAGCAGTTGAAACGCCAATCGATTCCCCTTCTTGACAGCTCGTCTTGGATCCGATGACAATCGAAAACTTGGGAAAAGCGCTTCGCTTCCTGGTTAGCACCAATGAAATTTTTTCCGTTGTCACTGCGCATCCTTAGTGGCACTCCACGGCGGTTGATAAAATTGCGGATAACCATAACACACGCATCTGTCGACAGGTCGTGTGCCACTTCCAGGTGGATAGCCCTCACTGTTAGGCAAGTAAATAGCGCAATCCACCGCTTCTCGATGCGACGGCCAATTGTGACGGTGAGCGGTCTAAAATAGTCGAGACCGGTATACGAAAATGGTCTCAAGTACGGCGTGACTCGATCCTCGGGCAAGGGACCCATAACTGGTGCGGTTGGCATGGCTTGCGAAGTCTGCAGATCCTGCAGCTGGCGATGATCTTGCGCATAACCTGGCGCAGGCGGGGCACCCAGTACTTGCGACGTACTTCACAAATCATAGCCTCGGTGTTCTGATGCATCATTTTGTCATGGTAGTTGGCGACCACGAGCGTTGTAAAACGATGATCCGGCGGCAAAAAAATGGGTCTTCTGGCGGCATACGTTAGGCAAGATGCAGCGTCAATTCGACCATAAACGCGTAAAATATCCTCTTCATCAAGGTACGGCATAAGCTTGAAGAGCTGGTTTCCCTCTGGAACTGGTAAGCCACGTTCAATAAGGCTTATTTCAACGCGTTGAGCTTGGCGTTGAGCTTGGCGGCAAACATGTTTCTCGGCGACATCCAACTCATCAGCTGTTAAGGCGACATCTTGGCTGCGATTGAAAATGCGCAGCACCCAGGCCATCGTTCTGATTAGCCTAATAAAAGAGGAAAAACGGTTCCAATCAATTAAATTGTTACTTACCACGACAAGAGTGTATTTTGGGCGAAGCTCTTCCTCATCGTCGTGGTGACCTTGGACGTTAGCATTGACTGGCCAGGTTTCTTCCGGTTGGCATAGAAAGGCTGGACCATTCAACCATCTGGATGATGGACTAAAGTCGACTTGACTTTTCGCCCTTGTAGCGTCGTCTGCTGGATTTTCAGTTGTCGGCACCCACCTCCAGCTACTCTGCTCCGTGGTCTCCAAAATTTCCGCGATCCTATGGGCTACGAATGGCTTATATCTCCGGTTTTGGCTGTTGATCCATTTGATCACCGTCGAAGAATCACTCCAAAGGATCTTTTTGGTGACGACAACAGAATGTCCTTCGAATACGGACTTCATCAGTCTGGAACCCAGAACGGCGGCTTGAAGCTCGATACGAGGCACTGTCATCGGCTTAAGTGGCGAGCATTTCGTTTTTGCGCATATGAATGAGATCTCGACCAAATCATCCTGGTTGGTTGACCTCCAAAAGGCGACGGCGGCAAAGGCGTCCTCACTCCCGTCGACGAACACGTGTAGCTGAAGATCTTTAGGAGCACCACCTTGGAAGTAAAAACGAGGCACTGCCATCTCAATCACGTTGGGCAATTGCAGACGCCATTTGTTCCAAAGGGTGCAGATGTTTTCTGGCAATTCTTCATCCCACAGTAAATCTCGTCGCCAGACCTCACGCATGACCAACTTCGCAACTACCACGAAGGGACTCAAGAATCCTAGCGGGTCGAACACCGACATAACGATGCTTAGCAGCTCTCGTTTCGTGGGACGTCTGTTTCCATCGATGACGTCTTTGCATACTCGGTGGAACTGCAGCTTGTAGTGAAATTTATCGCTACCAGGCTGCCAGTACATGCCCAATACTTTTTCGGCCTGCAGAAGAGTCTCCTCGTTGGCTGGTAAGGAGCACTCCAATGCTCTGACGACGGCTTCTGAACTCGAACTGAAGTTTCGCAACTCGAAACCAGCTGCCTTATGAATATCTCGAACCTGAGTCGATATCTCGATAGCTTCTTCGACAGATCCGAAACAGATCCGAATCTATCAACGAAGTCGTCGACATAATGGAACTCAGTGATGGATTTGACTGCACGGCGATCATAGATACCTTCATGCTCTAGTGCGTTTTTGAGCTTAACGTGTTGAGCTGCACTGGGCGAGCATGCAGCTCCAAACGTCATCACCAGCATCTCGAATATATCGGGCGGCTTGCTGTCATCTCCGTCACGCCACAAGAACCTTTCGGCGCATCTGTCCTCTGGGCGAATCAGGATTTGGTGGAACATCTCCTTGATGTCTCCACACACGGCGACGGCTCCTTGTCGAAAGTTGAAGAATACAGATGGTAGCGGCTGATAGTCCTGAGGTCCTTTCATCAGATAGGAGTTCAGTGATACTCCGTTGGCTTCGGCGGCAGCGTCAAAAACTAGGCGAAGTTTCTGAGGCTTGTTGGGGTTAACTACCCCGAAATGAGGCAAATACCATATCCTTGGTCCTGTGATAGCGGCTTCTGCTGGCTGCAGCTTACGGGCATAGCATTTGTCCACATAACCTCGGATGATTGACTTGTAGGCGGCGGCAAAGTCTTCATTCCTTTTCATCTTCCGTTCCACTCCCACTAAGCGCCTCAGTGCCATGGCATAACTGGCTGGCAGAACGACGTCATCAGCTTTCCACAACAAGCCAACCTCGAATCTACCATACACCTTTCTTGTAGTAGTGTCGAGGATGCGTCTAGCTCGAACGTCTTCTTTGGATTCAACTGGTGGGCACGCACGCACACCAAAACTCTCCGTACGGAAATAGTCGTCTACTAAATCGTGTAGTGCGACATCAGCGGTATCGGCATTGGTGAGGAGACAAGGGGATGTGCTTGTGTGCGTGGTCGTCGGCGTTGGACCAAACACAGCCCATCCTAGCTTGGTACGCGTTGCATACGGTCCGCTTTTACCAAAGCTTCGTAATTCCGTTGTCAGGCCCAAATGGCAATGATCGAGCCCGATGAGAAGTCGAGGAACGGCGTTTGAGTACGACTGCATTGGAAACTCCTTCAGGCGGCTAGAAATGGCACTCAAATCCGAATCCTTGAGACTTTGAGTCGGCAACTTGGGATCCGAGACACCATGTACATGTCGAAGTTGATATTTTTTCTTCATACCTGCTCCGCTTATCTGCAGGTCAACAACTAACGAAGTCTCCTGTGCTTGCTTTCCAGCTACCCACTGCATGTTGAGCTGGCGTGGATTGCCCTTGAGGCCCATCTCCTGAATAAGCTTCACATCCAGAATCGAAATCGAAGATCCTTCATCGAAAAGCGCATAGGTGTTGATTGCTTTGTTTGGGCCATACAACGTAACTGGAAGTACCCGAAACAGAAGCTTCTGATTACTATTGGCAATCTGATTGGTGGCTAGAACACTATCGGCGTTGGAACATTCAGGAGCTCGTTGACTGACATCATTCGAAGAAATAGGCTGGCGAACCTCGTGTAGAAGCTTATGATGTCTTCGCTGGCATCCATCAGTGGCACAAACACTTCTCAAACGGCAGTTGCGAGTAGTATGCCCTTTTTTGAGACACGAGAAACAAAGGCCATGTTGTTTAACAATCAACCATCGTTCCTGCAAAGATGCTTTGACGAAATTCTTGCATTCATCGACTCTATGCGGCTCTTGGCATAAAGGACATCGAAAAGATCTCGGTTCCTGTCGCTCAGCTGTATGTAACACTGGCAAGCGTCGCTTCGGCTCCTTGTCTTCGACATCTTGGACGCAACAAACTAACCTGGCTAGATCAGAGAGCCAATCGCTGAAGTTGACGATCGTTGGATACGACTGTATCGTAGTTGCTTATCTCGCCCATTCCATCCGCTTGGCCATTGGAAGCTTACAAACAAGTTCTTTGAGCAGCGATGGGTTTGCGATATGCTGCTGACCGTTGACCGATCGTAAGAACACAGATAAATTTCTTACCTTCGTTGCGAATGGTACTAGACGAGCCATATTAGATTCACTTATTGGCTGTATCTCTCGCACTTGATTAAGTTGGCTGTTGATTAGTTGCTCCGGTCGTCCAAATCGAAAACTTAACTCCTCCAGGATACTTCCTACGTTGTCCGGATGAATCAATAAAGATTTGACGGCTTCCTTCGCTTCACCTTGGAGAGATTTTAGAAGCCTCTGGTTGTTTTCCAAGTTCGTGTAGTTGTAGGCGGCAGTTGTTTGCACGAACGTGTTGTAAAACATCGGCCAGTCGTCTGGATTCCCGGAAAACATAGGAAGATCCTGAACCTTACGTGGCGTCAATGTATACGTGCTGGTCCCTGGCAACTGGCTAAAATCATTGTAGCCTGAATTGGACGGCTGTGGCACTTGATATAACGGCGGCTGGATGTACGAATGTGGCGACGTTGAGTACATAAGTGGTGGCTGTGTATACAGCTGTGACGACGATGCAAGCATAGTTGATGTCACATGAACGCTCGCAGGTGTTGCGTGCGTAAATGACGGATGCACGGGTGGTTGCGGTGCATACGTGGCTGGCGGCTGTACATGCGGAGCTGGCTGCAATTCATGTGTGACTGACGGCTGTATGTCAATGAGTGGCGGCGATACATAAGTGGCTTGTGGCTGTGCAACTGTTACTGGGAGCGGCGGTACACGTGTGGCAAAGTGATGCAACGGTTGAGACTGCAGTGCAAATTTAAGTGTATTGCATTGCAAATCACTACTCCTCAACTGAACTTGCGCTGCTTTTAGTTGCCCTTCCAACGCTGCAACCTTCTCCTGTAAAGAATTAACATGTGTACTCGAATTTGCATTGGCAAGTAAATTCATCACCGGGGCTGCGGTGGTCAAATGTCAAAGTGTCAAATGCTGCTTGTGTACACGGGAGTCTCAATGACTACGTTGCTTACAGCTGCTGGATGAATCGCACCAAGGAAATCTGTTACTGCAGCGGCTGGTGCAATACTTTCGGATATTTCTGTGGCGGCGGCGGCATTAGTTACGATGGCTGACGAAGTAGTTGACTCATTGGATTCCATGTCGTGGTTGCGTGGACTGCGTCGTGGTGGTGGCGGCGGTGTGTGTTGCAGCATGTGGTTGGCGAATAATAACCATGCGCAATAAAGATGAACACACAAAGTTGATAAAACCACGCGCAATAAAGCAACGCGAAATAAAGATATGTTCTCGATTGGAAGAAATAAAACACGCACGCTCAAACTTTAAACTAAGTAGTTCGTTGGTTTATTTCTAGAAAAAGAATTTACAATATATTAAATACTTTGACAGCTGAATGAATGTACTTACCGCGGTTTGCACCTCTTCCATTGGCTTCGAGAATTAAAGTGAGGCTAAATCAAGTAGCCGGAAAAGAATGGCTGACGATTGGAAGAAGTGCCAACCGCGGGCAAAGAAAAGTAGTGCCAACTTCATTACAAATTATTTAGGTTCACAAATGACAAATAGATGGCGTACAAATTATTGAATTCTTCACAATAATGAAAAATAGTCGAACTAATTTTTGGATCACGAAAATTAATCTTGATAAAAAGCAAGATCTCGGATTGTTGTTGTAATGCACACAAACTTATGAGTTGATCTGATCCGGATCAGATCACGGGGATAATAAAACACGGCTAATAACTACCTACCTACCAATCTTTTTAAAACCGGAAAACTGAAGAGCCTGTATAACCGTCACTCTGCCTTACCGCCGTTATCGCTGAAGTCGTCGGTAAGGTTGATTGTGACGCAGTTGGTACAGCCACAATTTTGGACTTTTGACAGGTACAGCTGACAGCTGTTTGCTATCGCATATTGCTTCTGTAATTATTATTTTACTGATTTCTTGTTAGTTCATAAACAAAACAATATCAGCAACAATTCCAAAGTCATGCAAAAAGCAAAACTGAGGCTTCGAAGTTGGTTCTTTCATTCTAGGTATGTATTTTGTTATGATTTCAGTGGAGTGCATTTATTTGATGTTCGAGCAAACCTTGTCCTCTGGAATCGCTCGTCGTTTGTCGGTTCCAGGAGACAATCTGTAGTTGTAAACTCTTACCGGAAAATCACTTCAGTTTTTACTTTGCAGGTAAAAGTACTAAAACCATTTTGAAGTTTGAGCTTCCACTGAAATTGAACTTTTAGCCGTGATGTCGCCTATGAGTTCGGCAGAATTCGAAATTTACAAAAATGATTTCTTTGGCGATAAGGAATTGTGCGACGTCACATTGACCGATGGAAGTGGAGAAATCCATGTGAGGGCTCATCGATTGGTTCTATCTGAACGGAGTAAATATCTTTCATCAATGTTTAGCAATGCTGAATCCAATAACCTGAGATTTAAAGAAATTGATGGGGAAACTTTACAAATGGTGATCAGTTTCATGTACTCAACTGAGATTGAACCTAAAACTTTGAAAACAGCGAAAAATGTCCTTAAAGCCGCACGTCTATTGGGAATGGAACGACTGGAATCAGAATGCTGGTACTACATTCAATTACATCTTGATACGCGTAACGTCCTCGGAGTCTTATTTTTGGGAGTGCGATATAACATCACATATATGCAGGACATAGCTTTTGTGTTTGCCTTAAAAAACTTTATGCAATTGCGCCACAATGAAGAATTCTTTTCGATGGAGGTTCATCAGTTAAGTAAATTAATTTCCAATCAAAACCTATGTGTTTCCTCCGAAGAGGATGTATTTTATGCTATTTGGTCATGGATTAAGCATGACAGAAACCATCGCGAAAGATTCTTTGAAGAACTCTGGCAGTATCTTCGCTTTGAATTGTTATCGCCCAAGTTCATTGCCAGTGTCGTGGAATCAGCTGAAAGATCCTGTAAATCCAACGCATACAAATGGAAATCATTAGTACCACACCCACTGGCGAGCCAAAGTAGTTCTAAAGATTATTTTATTGTGATCGGTGGATTTTACAAACCCCAACAGAGCATAAAGGTCGCACTTTATTCGCCTGCTTTAAATAAGTGGTCTTATCGAGATTGGCCTGGTCTTCCAGAAGCACGTGAATATTTTGGAAGCGTTACCGTTGATGGAAAATTATATATTGCTGGTGGTATTATAGGAAACAGAGAACCTTCAAATCGTGTTGATTGCTTGGATTTGAAAACGTTGCAATGGATACAACTACCTCCGTTGTTGACGGCAAGATATGGATGTGCTATGACCACGTTAAATGGTCAATTGTATGTAGTTGGTGGCGACTATGACGAATGTGAAGGGTTGAATTCTGTTGAGAAATGGGACCCACTGATAGGAAAATGGGAATACATAGCTCCAATGAGTGATAAAAATGAACGCCCTATTGTGGGTGTTAAGGGTTCCTCATTATGTGTTGCTCGAGGCGATTTATTTCCTGATAAAATATTGGATATCTACGACCCACTAACTAAAAAGTGGACCTACGAATGGTCACGTGCGAAAACCCCGCTATACGGAATGGGAACAGTTCCTATACATAAAGTTGATCATTTTCTTACAATTTCAAAAACTGAAATTAAAAATTATAATTTAGAAAACAACGAACATAAAATTATTCCAGTAAATTATATTGACGTTATGTATCACATGAAATTCGCACTTTTTAATGATATCTTTATAACTTGCCACGACGGTTGTTTTACAAGGTACTGCCAAATGAAAAATAAATTTGAAAAGATGCCCGCTTTAGATGAGAGTTTCGAGTCCCAACGTTTTCTTTTGATCTCTTAAGATATCGAAGCACAACTACACCTCATGATTGTTTGATGTGATGGATGATGTTTTTTGAAGATTTGTATTTTTTCATGATTAATAAAATAATTCATTAAATAATTCCTTAATTTGGTTCGTTCTTAACTATTTTGTTCCCATTAAGTTTGCCAAAAATTGGTTGCCATTTGTTGTGCTTTGTTGTGAAATACTGTAGGTACATTTTACTTGTAAAAAAAATCGGTTCCTCTTGCATTACAGCAATAATGTGCCAACTCCCAACGCACAGCAGTAGAAAATAATACAAATGTTTTCTGCTTAAACTCTCGGTTGCTGCTTGTGCTTTGTCAATTTTGATGCGTGGTGACCTCTTCCACTTGGGACATCTTGATAACAACCTTATAATAAATTTAGGTGTGGTTAGATTCGTTGCATTTTGGTACATACGTACATACGTACATAATGTACAAGGGGACTACTCTTCGCCGAGCGAATTTCGTTGAAATAAAATTTCTTAGATAATCCTCTTACCAAAGTGCTGAGCAGTTTTGAATCTCCCTTGAGGTGTTAAGAGTTATTGGGCTCCTAAATAAAATCATATCCTGATGGTATTTCGAATCAAATCTTTAATAAAACATCTTGCTAGTTGATATTTTTGATCGTTGCATATTTTCCAGGGTCTTCCCGGAAGCCCCCACTCTTAATTTGACAGAATACGAATATCACCGAACAGACCTATTGAGATTGCATTTATAATCTCCTCATTGGATGTGAAGATGTTAACCTTTATTTTTAGTGTTCCACGCGCAAAAACGGAACACTAATGGAATCAGTTCGGTGTCGGTCTGTCTGTCACAGGCCTTTTTCTTCTCCAAAATAAAGCTATCTAAAGGCTCCACCGGACCTAATCGAAACCAAACTCATCAAGAAGAACCTTAAGCTACTGAAATCTAAGTAATACCCACTAGCAAAGTTTTCTAGTCCATTCACCCTGAAAGAAGTAGAAGCTTCACTCCAAAAGCTCAAGTTAGGCAAGGCCGCTTACACGTAGTGGCACCTATTTTAAGAGTTGGCCAGCACGTTTCTTTTCAAACATGTTGATAGCATGGCGCTTTCCCACCAACCTCAAGAAATCGAAAGTAATCGCTTTACTTAAACCGGGTAAGCCTAACGACCAGCCAGATAGGTACCGCCCGATCGCTCTACTCAGTGGTCAGTGCTGTGAATAAAATGTTTTAAAGGCTGATATACAATAGAATTGAACACGCCATCAGCACAGTTGTACGTATAGAGCAGACTGGGTTTAGATTCGGGCGTATTTGTTCGGACAAAGTACTGCCGCTGGCGACTCACATTGAAACAGGTTTCCAGGCCAATCTCAAAACATTGGGGCTATTTATCGACCTAACTGTAGCATATGGTACAGTCTGGCGGGACGGTTTGATTCTGAAGCTACCATGCACGAAGATAGCCCCCATCCTCAAAAATATGCTCAGCGACAGATCATTCCAAGTCTTCCTGAACGATGAGCACAGTCCACTTAGAAAATTGAACAATGAACTCCCCCAAGGATCAGTGCTGGCACCTCTGCTGTTCAACTTGTACACTCATGATCTTCCAAGTACAGAATCAAGAAAATTTGCATACGCGGACGACCTCACCATAGCCACATAACACCGGTCCATGTTTAAGACCGAACCAATACTTGCAAAAGACCTTGACACAATAGGTTCGTACTTCAAAAAGTGAAGACTGTCCAATTATGAGCAAAACAGAAGTTACTTGTTTAGATCTTAATAATAAACTTGCCAATACTAAACTGACGGTAAAATTTAACAACGCTCAGCTTATTCACAACTTTTCAAGATCTCGACTTAAATCACGGCGCCCTCTCCTAAGACTGGTACTAGAACTTATTTGCAGCCACTTCAGCGCGACGAAAGTATGGAAGAACGAGTGGAGTTCCTCTTCTGCGAACGACTTATTCCAAATAAATGATCCTACAACCATGCAAGCCGGATACGACTTCCTGCCCGAACACAATGCATGCCGCGGCCGCGAAGAAGTAGTTAAGAGGCCGCGCTGTCAAATGTTGCCGCCATGTACGCATAAAAATTCGCCCACAATGATGCTGCGCGGCATGTTAAATAAATCCCACTTTAAACTCAGCTGGTTGGAATTTTGTTGTTTAGATTGACAAAATATATTGCGAAAACTATTTTTCTTGTAAAAATTATAACTAAAATAAAATAATATTTCACTTTCAAAATCTTTTTCTAAGTCGTCCCCTTCCATTTTTTTAATTTTCAAGAGAGCTTGTAGTATGCGGCTGCGGCATACTACGCGGCAACTACCTCATTGTGGGCGCACTATTGAGTTTCTATATATTTCTACTTTGACAGCGCGGCATACTACGCGGCCGCGGCATGCATTGTGTTCGGGTAGTTACACAGAAAAACATGGGTGAGTCTTAACCGTTTGCGTACGAACCATGGCCGATGCCACAAATGGGGAGCGTCAGATTCACCACACTGCGACTGTAGAGCTGCAATTCAGAACATCAAACACGTGACAACCGAATGCGACCTCCGAAAGTACCAACCCCAAGGCGGATTAATGTTTATTGTAAAATGTATCTCTTTCGAATGTCTGACAAGCATCAAAGAGTATCATTTGTCACGATTGAGCTTCTCAACTCGCCGTTCGGAGTCGGCAAAAAACTGTAGGTCCCTTCCATTCGTGCAAAAATATAACACGCACACACAAATGGTTGCGAGAAGCAGGCCCAGGTTCACCTCGAGCTGTAGCGCCAACTAAGTAAGTAAAGTAAGTAAAATGTATCTTGCCATACGCTAAATAAAGGCATTTTTTCAGAGACCATTTGACGTAGCGGTAGACTATTCAAATTTGGAACAGTTGTAGCTATTAGTGGCCCAATCACAGCTGAACTTAAAAAGTTGAATTTCGACTTTGGGGGGATAAATGGGTCATCGTGTGGGATGTGAAATTAAAGCTCGTTGAAGCATGACTTCAAATATGTATGAAATATTTTTTTGTTACTTTTTTTTAATACTTTTTGAAAAAAAAATGTTAAAAAAATTGCTGTCCCTCTACCTTATCTCTAAAAATATCGCTCAAAAAAATCTAAATACCATCGCAAACATTAAATAAAATGTAGATTGAACCAAAATTATCAGGACTACCCTATGTACGTTCCAGTTATTTTTTTTAATTGATCTTTTTTTTTTTAAATTTTAACCCTAATAAGTAATAACCCTATCACAATCGCCTTAAATCGAATATGTGAAATTTGTATGTGCGAGAGTAAAAATTGAATGATTGTTCCTAGAAATATGCCCCAAAAAATAGCATTGAGCTTACACTTAAACCATTGATTTTATATACATAAAGGAATCCCTTGATGGTTGGATGTTGTAGAAATAGGGTAGGCACTGATTGGCTTTAATTTGGCTAAGCCCAGTGTTGTAAATGTTACTACACATCAATTGTGCTTATTTTACCTCCAAGTGGTAACCATCGGGTACTGGTCGCTGCCCATCCGGGCACGACTTGCTAAACTTATAAGCGCGAGTGCTGAGCAAGGGAAAATAGCAGCACTATAATTCACGTCAGCGGATGAATTCCATCAATGGAACTGTAGTGGCAACTCTTCATTTTATAATACAATCGATATTTTAGCAGTTAAGGCAACACTGAATAAAAGATGAAATGTCATCATTCTTTTTGGATATTTAAAAAGCGCGTGTTTCATTTTTCTTCCACCGCTAAGATAAAAAGATAAAGATTATAAAGGCGACAAATTGGTGACCCCAACGAAAAAAATAACAAATATTGGTCGATTAAATTTCAAATATCGCAGTTTTTTCGTTTTTTAAAAAAAGAAAAAAAAAACTTCAATTTTACATTATTAAAATTAGCACTTGGCAAGATGGCGGACGGCGATAAAGAAGACAATGGTACACTCAATGAGCAGGCTGGAGGCGGTCCATCACCGAAACAAGCAACCGCACAAGGTAATTTTCCTAAAATCTCGGTTAACAGGGTAGCAGTCAAAATTCCACCGTTCTGGGCAGAAAGACCGGAGATTTGGTTTGCGCAGATTGAAGCGCAGTTTTGTATTGCTGGAATTACTGTCGACAGCACAAAGTTCCACACAGTCGTCGCTGCGATGGAATCAAATGTAATTTCACAAATCACTGATGCCGTACTTAATCCGCCAACCAACGATAAATATGGCAACCTCAAACGTAATCTTATTGAGCGATACTGCGAAAGTGAACAGAAAAAGATTCAGAAACTGCTTTCCGACATTGACCTTGGTGATCGCCGACCAACACAGTTACTTAACGAATTAAGTGCGTTGGCAAAAGACCGCGTAAGTGATGATTTCTTGAAATCACTATGGCTTCAGCGTCTTCCACCGCACGCACGAGCCATTTTACAAGCTTCGAACGACAGTCTGCCTGGTTTAGCGAAACTAGCGGACAAAGTATTAGAAGTTGGCGGTATGGGACATATTGCCGTGACATCTACAACTACAGCTACTCCGTCTGCTAACGGCGAAGTAAACGAAATAGCAAACCGAATGTCACGTTTAGAGAAACGTATCGAGGAACTGTTAAGGGCACGCCCAGTAAGACGTCCTTCGCAAAACCGTCGTTCGTCTAGTAAACGAGATTCAACACCTAATCTCTGTTGGTATCACGCAACGTTTGGTAATAATGCAAGAAAATGTCGCTCTCCTTGCAATTTCAACAACGATACAAAAAACTAGAAAGCACTTCTGGACCGTCGCCCCGCGGACCAGAAGACGACAATCGCATAGCGAGGCTTACAGTTTTCGATGAGGGCACCAAACGTAAATATTTGATTGATACCGGCGCCGACGTTTCAGTTTTGCCTCGACACCCGAACGAAAAGCTTAAACAGAGTGGCATTCAATTATATGCAGCAAATGGTTCAGTGATTCAGACATACGGAGAAAAACGAGTGAAGTTGTCATTGGGATTGCGACGCCTGTTTGAATGGACATTTATCGTGGCCGACGTGGCCACACCAATAATTGGTTCAGATTTCCTACATCAATTCGACCTGTTGGTAGATGTAAGACGAGGAGCGTTGATTGATCGAAAGACAATGCTGCAACGGAAGGGAGAGATCGTTAAGTCCTCCACGACAAGCGTATCGTCGTACGAATCCCACAACGAATTTTCACAGTTGCTTTCGGAATTCAATCAGCTCTCAATGCATAATCACAACGTACAACCAGCTACTACGAAAGTCACTCATAACATCGTAACTCGCGGATCAGCAGTTTTCTCACGGCCACGAAGGCTCACGGGAGAAAAACTTAGCGCAGCGAAAAAAGAATTTAATTATATGGTAGAGAAAGGGATATGCAGACCATCTTGCAGCAATTGGGCGAGCCCCCTCCATATGGTACAAAAATCTAACGGCGAGTGGCGGCCATGTGGCGACTATAGGGCTGTTTTTCCCAAAAGGAAATAGGGTTAATTTTATGCCGATTGCACTCGCAAATATACTTAAAGGAAAAAGTAGAACTTAAAGCAACTGGGTATTGGGTTTGGAATTAAAACACTCGCTTTGACCACGTTATAATAATAAGTAAGTTTTATTCTCTCTTTTATACCGTCTTATATACGGTTTACAATTCGGTTAATTTTTAGTTACAATATGTATATACATACGTTTATTTCGGTAATATTAGATTTGACGTTCAAAAGAAAAGAGATCGACAATTGACATTATTTAAGTTACGTTTTAGGCATTGTTGTGTTTACTTTAGATATGTTTGCTTTGTATGTTAAGTTTATGTTTAAAGTTGAAGTATAAATTCAGTTGTTGTCTTAGTCAACAACATTCTCCCCGGCCGCAATTAATATCCAAATTCAAGTGTAACTGCCTTCTTGTTTTTGTGTGTTTTTCGGGATCACCCTGTGTTCCAATTGTGTCCCAGCCTTCTCATCTAGTACTTCTAACGAGTTACATGCAAAGAGACTTGTTATTAATTTATGATACAAACAAAATTGAAACAACATAATGACATAAAGGGACAATTAACAAGACAGAACGTAGCAGATAGCAGAATGTTTTTGTTTTGATTCTGCATTATGCCCTTCTTCTTCTCGAAATGTATGTAGGTATCCCTTTTACGCAGCTGCATCTGATATTGGTGTTGTTTTTCCGTCGGTTACAACGAGAACGATGACGCGATCATTCATTCATTGAATGGCTGGCGAACGCCGTGTGGTGCGAAATGTACGTGGTTTTTTTTTTTTTTTTTTTTTGTTCGAGTGATTGCAGTGCGATGGATATGATCTGGAGTGGAGATTGCTGGGACTATAATCCAGGTAAGTTTAAATTAAGCATTTATTGTATAAATTGATTAAATTTGTGTGTGTATCTTGAATATTTTTTTTTTTTTTTGAATTGTGTTGAGTGCGTTGCCAATGTTGCGACGATGCGATGTTTTTGCGCGTCTGCGATGAGACGCGTGTTCGACTTCTCTGTTGCTTACGTTTCATGTACATGTTGCATGCGGTTTGCAACATGTTTATGAAATTGTATATTACAAATGTTGATCGAGCTGGAGTCAATGACACTTGTGGATGCTGATGGAAAATCAGCTGTGTGGTTGACTTCACCTCTATGTAATTCAATTTTGGGTTGTGTATATTAGTGTGAGGAAATCTGTTAATTCGATATAAGATTGAAAAATAAATTGATTATTGAGTGATGGGGTATGTTTTTTAATTAGAATTAATTAAGTTTCATGTGCATGGAGTAAATAATTACGAAACGGAGTTTCGGTAACGCGTCGGATATTGGCTGTCGGTGCCAAAGTATTGTGTTTGGATTCGGTGTGGTACAATGAATGTGAACCGAGTGTTTCTTTTAGTGCGAATGCCGACGGCAAATCGCAAAAGTGCTGAAGTGCAGGCGATTGCAATTTGCTTATATTGTGTAAAATTATGATTTGTTGTGTTTGATGATAGAGTGAATGAATGAAGTATTTTAGTGGCGAATGACTTCATGTATAGATTGAATGGGTTATCAATATGTAAATTTTTTTTTTTTTTACTGAATGTGATCTTTATACTTAATTGAAGTATATATCGGATGCATGACTTCGTGTAAAATGAATTGGGTAATAAATGGTGATATATCTTTAAATTAAAGTGTTTTCTTCGAGTGTTTTATTGCTTGGTAGGTGACAAATCTTGGTAATCGACCGTTTTGTGACTCCGTTCTTTGTTTTTATCGAAACTACTCGGGGTAGATTGTCTTTGCCGGGGTGTAATTCGATAATTCTGGCGAGCATCCATTGTGATGGAGGCAAACGAACGTCTTTTACCAAGACTAAGTCACCTACTTTGGGTACCGCTTCTTCTTTTGTCCATTTTGGACGTTGCTGTAAGCGAGAAAGGTATTCCTCGCTCCATTTTTGCCAGAATAGGTCGACAAAAACTTGAATTCTGTTCCATCGATGCAGATAACTTACGGTTTCGGATGATATATCGCCTTGGGGAATTGTTTTAAGTGTTTCGCCTATCAAGAAGTGCGCTGGTGTTAGGACATTTAGTTCTTCTGGGTTTTCAGAGAGTGGACATAAGGGCCTAGAGTTCAAGCAAGCTTCTATCTGCGTGAGAAGCGTGCAGAATTCTTCGAAAGTAAGTTTCTCATTTTTTACTACGCGTGTTAAATGGCGTTTAACCGATTTCACTCCTGCTTCCCAAAGTCCACCAAAGTGAGGTGAAGCAGGAGGAATAAAATGCCATTTCGTACCTTGAGTGGCTAAAACGTCGGCGATCTCGATCCAATCATGTTGGCCTTTTTTTAGCATTTTTTGGAGTTCTGTATTTGCACCAACGAAATTTGTGCCATTATCGCTGTAGAGCTGGGAACAGGTACCTCGACGTGATGTAAAACGCCGAAACGCGGCGATAAAGGCTTGAGTCGTTAGGTCTGACACAAGCTCCAAGTGTATGGCCTTTGTGGCCAGACAAATAAAAACGGCGAAGTATCCCTTGTATGTTTTGGCTCCTCTACCCTTCCATGCCTTGACATCTATGGGACCTGCATAGTCAACACCTGTATTTGAAAAGGGTCTTGCCATACTTACTCGTGGCGTTGGTAAACTACCCATAAGTTGTTGCATGGTAGTAGCCTTGTGACGAAAACATATATTGCATTTGTGTAAAATCCTTTTTACACTTCGCTTTGATTGGAACACCCAATATGCTGTGCGAACATATGCAAGTGTTTGCTGAGTGGTTCCATGATGTGTTTGCTTATGTGCATCGTCTATCAGCAAATCTGTGAAGTGGTGGTTGGCCTTCAGGATGATTGGGTGTTGCTGTGTGTATGGTAAGTTCGCATTCTGTAGTCTGCCTCCGAGTCGTAGAATGCCATGTCCATCGATGAATGCATTGAGCGACCGAAGTCGCTTGGGTATTGAGGACATTTTGTCGAATTCATATAGCTCAGCAGAGAACATCTCGTTTTGCACACATTTTACTGCCATTAAAGTGCCGGCATGTATTTCGTGAGTGTCCAATATTCCTATCATTCGATTTTTTGATCTGCAATTATTCGCGAATCGGTGGCAGAAGGCTAGAATTCGAATTAGTTTTGAGAATTTTGAACATTTTTTTAGAATCGCCGTGACCGGGTTGTCTGTCTGGTCAGTGGTGTGGAATGTTTTCACAGCACGTCTCTCTTCTTCTGGTTCCGATAGGGTTGGCTGATCTGGTGGGCAGAAGTCCCATTGGGTCCTAAGAAACAGTGGACCTTTCCACCACAACTCTTGGGACGCTATAATGGATGGGGAAACTCCCCGAGAAGCCAGGTCAGCCGGGTTGTGTTTAGTGGCGATATGACGCCATATATTGGGATTTGTTGAGCGTTGAATCTCGGATACCCGATTGCTCACGAATGTTGTCCATCGCGTGGGCTGAGCACGGATCCATGCCAAAGTAATGGTTGAATCAGACCAAGCGAATACCTTGGCCCGGGTTAATTTAAGTGTCGTGATCGTATATTTGAGGAGTGTTGCTAAAATTACTGCGCCGCATAGTTCAAGGCGTGGAAGACTAACTTGTTTTAGCGGGGCTACCTTAGTCTTGGACAGTAAAAGGTGCATGTGTGTGTTGTCCTCACTATCCAGGACCCTGATGTACACCACAGCACCATATGCCTTAGTGGAAGCATCGCAGAACCCATGGACTTCCACAGCCTTGCATACCTGGTGAGTCTGGATCCACCGTGGGATCGATGGATGCTGGTATATGGAACGATGGATCGGCTAAATCCAACTCGGTGACATCGTTCCATCTGCTGAGTGTAATTGGTTGGGCCGGAAGAAGCCCACTTAGCGACTTAAAAATATGTGCTTGGGCAGCACATTTGAACGTCGAATGTCGTGACGCAAATGCCAATTCGACCGAATGCTTGCTGGTGCCGCTAGTGACCAACCCCAGCCCTGACACTTGAATCAGACTTCGTTTTTTTGGGAGTCTAAGCCGTTGAGCTGCTGACTCGGTGATGAAGTTGGCCTCCGATCCCGGGTCTATCAAGGCTCTCAGTTCGTGGTATTTTCCATCAGCCGCAAGTACCTTTACTAGTGCTGTCGCTAACAACACTCGAGTACTAGACTGAAAAGAGAAAAATGTATTTAGATCTGATGGGTTGGAGGCACCTCCAGGACGAAATGATGAGGCATTTCGGTTCATGGGCCTGCGACCCACTGAATTATTTGAATTGTGTTGTATCGAATTGGTTGTGTTGAATGGGTTCGAATTATGTTGTATTGAGTTGGTTGTGTTGAATGGGTTTGAATTACGTTGTATTGAGTTGGTTGTATTGAATGGGTTTGAATTAGTTGTTGTAGGTGCAGCCTGAGCATTGGATGTGTAATGTAAAAGGGTGTTATGTTTCTGTTGACAGAAGTAACATCCATTCGTGCTTCTACAATCGCGTTTCATATGGTTATATGCGAAACAATTCTCACATACCTTGGCTTGTCGCACCATATCTAATCTTTGCGACACGTTGGAGTTAACGAACAGCCGGCATGTACGCAAAGGATGTCGTCCTTGTCCACACACCCTACATTGGGCATGCTCATGTTGCGCCTGGGAGTAAAATATCTTAGCAGGAAGACTTGGTTTAAGCACTGGTCTACTACTGAGTCTTGACGAAGGCTGCTGGTCCACTGCTTCAAGAGTTCGAAAGCGGGTCTCCAGAAAATCGGTGAACTTTGTCATCGTAGGTAATTCTTTGCTTTTACCCAAGTGCTCTTCCCATAGTTGTTGGGTATTCACTGGCATTTTTTGTAGGAGAATAAAAATAATTATCACATCCCAATGTTTCACAGGTACGCTCAAATTTTCTAAACTATGGATGCACTCCTGTGATGTGTCGAGGATGGATTTCAGTCCAGCTGATGACTCAGTTGACAACGCCGACTGGCCGAGAAGCAGCCTTAATTGTGCGTTTGCTAACATGCGTTTATGATCATAACGCGATTTTAGCAAATCCCATGCCTTAGTGTAATTATCTGCTTCCAGACCAAAATGCTGTATAAGCCGTTCTGCTTCACCACTAAGGCTCGATTTCAAATGATGTAGTTTCTGGACATCACTCAGATTGAGGTTGGAATCGACCAACGACACGAAGACGTCATGAAATGCCCGCCATTTCGTGTACGAACCGGCAAACGACGGAATATTAATGGTGGGAAGACGTAAATCGCTTCCACCTGCAGATTCGCCTGACCCTGAAGTGTTGGTTGGTTTGTTAGCTGGGACAGGTTTCACCTTAGGAGCACATTTGTCGATGGCGTCCAACAAATCGCACTTGTAGTCGACATACAGATCGACGATTTCGTCGAAAACTTCTGCCATTTGCTCTTTGGTAAACTCCTCTTCCAGCTTACCACCACCCATGATCTCTTCATGGTAACGTTTTGCTGTATCCAGATTTTCTTGCAACAGCGAAAGACGAGTGGATAAGTAATTAGTCGTACGTCGACTCTCACCTGTCTTTTTAAAATTGGAATAGTCTCTCTGTATTTGAGACAAAACAATCTTTTGCAACCCACCAAAAGACATAGTTTGTTCTTTATTTTATTAAATCAATAAAAAAAGACAAAAAAAAGAATATAAGAAAAAAGAAGGACTTACTTGTTGTGCCTTAAAGTTGACTGGAGAGTTTCTGCTGCGAATCTGCTACTGCTGCGATTTATGATTCTCGACTCTTGATGATTTCCGATGATCGGGTTCCAAATGTATTGCACGGCGCGGGAAAACCGATTTGCACAATGAAAATCACTGAAGTGAGGTTAGTTTATAATTGTCTTTATATGTTCTTTGAACTAATTAAATGATTCACACTTTCAGATAGCTCAATTAAATGGAGCAGATAATAATCCGGCTCTGAAGGACCAATGTTTTTCCCAAAAGGAAATAGGGTTAATTTTATGCCGATTGCACTCGCAAATATACTTAAAGGAAAAAGTAGAACTTAAAGCAACTGGGTATTGGGTTTGGAATTAAAACACTCGCTTTGACCACGTTATAATAATAAGTAAGTTTTATTCTCTCTTTTATACCGTCTTATATACGGTTTACAATTCGGTTAATTTTTAGTTACAATATGTATATACATACGTTTATTTCGGTAATATTAGATTTGACGTTCAAAAGAAAAGAGATCGACAATTGACATTATTTAAGTTACGTTTTAGGCATTGTTGTGTTTACTTTAGATATGTTTGCTTTGTATGTTAAGTTTATGTTTAAAGTTGAAGTATAAATTCAGTTGTTGTCTTAGTCAACAACAAGGGCATTGAACGCGAAGACTGTTCCGGATCGCTACCCGATTCCATTCATGCACGACGTTTCGCATATTCTCGCTGGTAAAAATATATTCTCAGTGATCGATTTACAACGAGCGTATCACCACATCCCGATAGAGCCAAACGATATACCGAAAACTGCTATAACAACGCCATTCGGTTTATTCGAATTTTGCTTTATGACTTTTGGATTAAGGAATGCTGCTCAAACCTTTCAGAGGTTTATGCATGATGTGCTGAAAGGCTTTGAATTCGTTTTTGTCTATATCGACGACATTTTCGTTGCATCCGCTAACATAGAAGAGCATAAACAACATTTGAGGGCAGTTTTCGATAGGCTTCGTGAAAACAACGTGACGATTAATATGAGTAAATGTCAGCTCGGTAAAAAAGAGATTAATTTCCTGGGTCATAAAGTTAACGCCTACGGACTTCAACCAATGGAGGAGAAGGTTAACGCTGTTCGAAATTTCCCACAACCGAAAATCGCGAAAGAGCTTAAGAAATTCCTGGGAATGATTAATTTCTACCGGCCTTTTATACCGAACGCGGCAGTTAATCAAAGTAAATTACAGGCGTTGATCAAGGGAAATATAAAAAACGACACAAACTCCATCGAGTGGACGGATGAGGCAGTAATAGCGTTTCAGGAGTGCAAGACCGAACTCGCAAATGCGACGCTTTTATCCTACTTATCACCTGATGCTCCGCTTTCACTGACGGTCGACGCTTCCAACAACGCCGTAGGAGCGGTGGTGCATCAAGCAGTTAATGGCGCTTCGCAGCCTTTGGGGTTCTTCTCCAAGAAATTAAATTCAGCTCAACAGAATTATTCTACGTATGACCGGGAGTTATTGGCAATATACTTGGCTGTGCGACATTATCAGTATATGCTGGAAGGTAGGCAGTTTATAATATTTACTGATCACAAACCATTAGTTTTTGCATTTTCTCAAAAGATGGACAAAACTCCGCCAAGAAGAGCTCGACAATTAGATTTCGTTAGTCAATTTTCGACGGACATACGACACCTGCCAGGAAAAGACAATAACATCGCGGATCTGCTCTCTCGAATCAATGCCATCAGTAATTTAGATTTCGAAATCATAGCAAAAACGCAAAGTCAAGACCCTGAGCTGGAAGCTATTTTAAAATCAAATCAAACATCGCTAAGTCTCAAACAGATTCCAGTTCCAAACTCAACATCATTTTTGGTCTGCGACTCATCTACGAATAAGATGCGTCCGTTTGTCCCGGCCACTTTGCGCCGCCAAGTGATGCAAAAGTTGCATGAGTTATCGCACCCAGGTCGAAAAGCAACACAAAAACTGATTTCGGAGCGGTTCGTGTGGCCCTCGATGATGAAAGACATCGCGAGATACGTTCAGGCTTGCATACCCTGCCAACAATGTAAAGTTCAGCGACACAACAGGGCCGAGATAGGAGACTACGGACCAACAGTTCGACGTTTTGATCATATCAATATTGATATAATTGGTCCATTACCAGTGTCTAAAGGAAACCGATATTGTCTCACCTGCATCGATAGATTCTCAAGATGGCCAACGGCGATCCCAATACCAGATATGGGAGCGGAAACTATTGCGACGGCTTTAATCAACAACTGGATTGCATTGTTTGGAGTGCCTTTGCGCATAACCAGCGATTTGGGCCGCCAGTTCGAGTCCACCATTTTTTCCGAGTTAATGAAAATTTTGGGCGTTAAACATTTTAAGACGACGGCTTATCATCCACAGTGCAATGGGTTAATCGAGCGATGGCACAGGACTCTGAAGTCAGCAATCAAATGCCATATGACGACGAATTGGAGTGATATTCTGCCGTTAGTTTTACTAGGCTTGCGTACAACATGGAAAGACGACCTGAAAGCTAGTCCTGCCGAAATGCTATTTGGTTCTCAGCTGCGAATCCCGGGAGAATTTCTTTGTCACAGTAAAGCTATAAGGAACGAGACGGATTTCTTGAAGAGACTTCGCTTTCACATGCAGTCGCTAAAGCAAAACAACACATCATGCCATGGCCGGAAGGGTGTATTTATCCAACCAGATCTTCGCGAATGTAAATACGTTTTTGTACGAGTTGATCGGGTTCGCGCTCCATTGGAACCACCATACGAAGGTCCTTTTGAGGTACTAAAAAAGGAGGAAAAGTTTTTCAAATTAAAAATGCCTCGACGTGAAGTTAACGTGTCAGTGGACCGACTAAAAGCAGCTTTCCGCGAAATTTATGAATCAGCCACTCCAGTACAGGTGCAATCACCCAACAACACAAAGCATTCACAGTTTTCACCATTCCCAGTAGCGACAACTGGTGAACCGTCAACTTCGGAAACCACATCGGAAACGCGAGAAATTTTTCCTGCCACAACAGAAACAAGATCAGGACGAAGGGTTCATTTTCCGGCACGTTATCGATAGTGTCCAATCTAGCGGCGGAGCCCTGTAGTGGCAACTCTTCATTTTATAATACAATCGATATTTTAGCAGTTAAGGCAACACTGAATAAAAGATGAAATGTCATCATTCTTTTTGGATATTTAAAAAGTGCGTGTTTCATTTTTCTTCCACAGCTAAGATAAAAAGATAAAGATTATAAAGGCGACAGAACCAACGGTGGCGCTAAAATTTCCAGAACGGAAACAAAACCTTATCTGAGGTACTCCGACATATTCGGAGCTCAGGTCGATAAGGATTTCCAAGTACTAGTCAGGGTCTTGGAAAAGAGTTGGTGGCGGATGAGCCCCTAGTGGGCCAACGGCAGCGCTCACACCCCCGTAGTGGGTTACTGACACCGGTGTACCCGGCCCCTTGTCCTAGGGGTATACAAGTAGGATCTGGCCCTCCAGGTTGGGGGTTGTGCGTGAGGCTAACTACCTGACCACGTAAAAAAAAATTTGTTCCGAAACAACCAAAAGCCTCGGAAAAGGACGGATCTACTGTTGACAACCACGCTAAACGAAATAAGGACAACGACGTTCGGATATGTACCTGGAATGTTCGTTCAATGAACGGCGACGGTGCATCCGAACAACTGGCAGAGGCCCTAAACTGCTACAAGGCAGATATAACCGCCATCCAGGAAGTGCGATGGAATGGGCCAGGCAGAAAAAGGATGGAAAACTGTGATATCTACTACGGTGACTGCTATACAGAAAATAAACAGCGCTTATTCGGATGCGGATTTGTCATACGCGGCAGACTTAGGCAAGAAGTCTTGAGCTTTCGGCACGTGAGCGAGCGTCTTATGACAATCCGTGTCAAGGCAAAATTCGCCAACATAAGCCTTATATGTGCTCACGCCACCACAGAAGAAAAAGACGACGCTACCAAAGATAGTTTCTACGAGCTCCTCGACCAAACATATCAGCAATGCCCTAGACATGACGTTAAAATCGTACTGGGCGACTTTAACGCCAAGATAGGAAGAGAGGACATCTTTGGTAGGACGGTTCGAAGGCACAGCCTACACGACACCACGTCCGAAAACGGACTAAGGCTGATTGACTTTGCTGCGGGGCGAAGTGTCAGTATAGCAAGCACACAGTTTCCACATCTCAATATCCATAAGGGGACATGGCGGTCTCCGGATCGAATAACCGTCAACCAAATCGACCACATTGCGATCGACACCAGACATGCCTCCAGTATTATGGATGTCCGAACCTTCCGGGCGGCCAACATTGGCTCGGACCACTACCTTGTTGTAGCCAAGGTACGAATGCGGATATCCACAGCGCCACAACAACGAAATACTGTGAGAAAGTACAATGTCGAAAAGCTACAATCGCAAGACACCGCCAGAGCCTACAGAGAACGTATATCCCGATCTCTTGCTACGAGTCCTACCGCAGCAACAGCTAGTACAGAAGACCAGTGGCAACACTGCCAGCAAGCCATCATAAGTGCCGCGAATGATGTGCTGGGTTTCACACGACCACCACCACGAAACCCCTGGTTTGATGAAGAGTGCAGACTAGCTAACGCGGAAAAACAACAAGCGTATAAAGCGGCGCTGCAAAGAAGGACTAGATTTGCTCGCATGCTCTACGAGCAAAAGAGACGGGAAGAACATCGGCTTCTTAGAAGGAAAAAGAAAGAGCACGAGAAGCGTTCATTCGAGGATATTGAGAGATGCTACTCCAGGAACAATGTACGGAAGTTTTACCAGAGGGTAAAAAGAATGTGCCAGCAAAACAAATCCCGTACAGAAACCTGTAGAGACGCGGATGGAAACATCGTAGTAGAAACACAGTCGGTGCTGAGAATTTGGAAAGACTACTTCTGCAGACTGTACAATGGCGATGACGACCAAAATTCCGCTGTCAGGCAGAATGAACCATTCAACTTAGATGATGATAGCCAAAACTCCCATCCACCTGATCAAAACGAAGTGCGGATAGCAATATCCAAACTTAAGTCCAACAAGGCTGCTGGACCTGACGGTTTACCCGCAGAGCTATTTAAAGCAGCTGGAGATGACTTGGTAGTGAGCATACACCAACTCATCTCTAAGATTTGGTCAGATGAAAGTATGCCAGATGAATGGAATCTCAGCATCGTTTGCCCGGTTCATAAGAAAGGAGACCCTCTCAACTGCTCCAATTACAGAGGCATCAGTCTCCTGAATATCGCCTACAAGATCCTATCTGCCATATTGTGTGAACGCTTGAAGCCTTTCGTCAACAACCTGATTGGGCCCTATCAGTGCAGTTTCAGGCCAGGAAAGTCCACCATAGACCAAATTTTCACACTCAGGCAGATCCTGGAAAAAACACAAGAAGTCCAAATCGATACCCACCACCTGTTCATCGATTTCAAGGCCGCCTATGACAGCATCTGGAGGGATGAACTGTATAGAGCCATGTCTAGTTTTGACATCCCTGC
Source organism: Brachyopa scutellaris (assembly GCA_949775065.1). NCBI lineage: Eukaryota > Metazoa > Arthropoda > Insecta > Diptera > Syrphidae > Brachyopa > Brachyopa scutellaris. Next base: position 78,975,568 of record OX459114.1, on the reverse strand, counting down.
CAAACTCATCCGTCTGTGCAGGATGACGATGGAGAAAGCTCGCTGCTCCATCAAGGTCGGTAATGACCTCACCGAGACCTTCGATGTCAAAAAAGGATTCAGACAAGGTGATGCGCTGTCATGCGACTTCTTCAATATCATACTTGAAAGAATTGTTCGAAACTCACAAGCCAACACACAAGGAACGATCTTTCAAAAGTCCGTTCAACTACTTGCATACGCCGACGATATTGACATCATTGGTAGAACACAGCGAGCTGTCACCGGCGCGTTCGCGAGTATAGAAATGGAAGCGGCCAAAATGGGTTTAGCGGTAAACGAGGGCAAAACTAAGTATATGCTGTCAACAAAAAAGGACAACCAACATCGACGAATTGGACAGAATGTCACAATAGACAGCTACAACTTTGAGGTAGTAAAGGACTTTGTCTACCTCGGCTCTGCCATAACATCAAAAAATGACATCTCGTCGGAAATCAAACGAAGGATTACTCTTGCCAACCGCTGTTTCTTTGAGCTAAGAAGGCAATTGAGCAGTAAAGTCCTTTCCCGATCGACTAAGGAGACTCTATATAAGACCCTTATCATCCCAGTCTTGCTATATGGAGCTGAAGCATGGACTTTATCGAAAGCGGATGAAGATCTCCTTGGTCGCTTTGAGAGAAAAATCCTTCGTAGGATATTCGGTCCCGTTTGCGTTGACGGGTTTTGGAGGAGAAGATTCAACGACGAACTGTACGAGCTATACAGCGACATCAGCCTGGTCAAAAAACTGCACATTGGGCGTTTAAGATGGCTAGGACATGTAGAGCGCATGGACATCAGCGCTCCGGCTCGGAGAATATTCAACTCTAACCCGGAGGGTCAGCGCAGCAGAGGACGACCTCGCCTAAGGTGGCGCGACCAAGTAGAACAAGACCTCAACCAACTTGGAGTGCGCAACTGGAAGCGGTTAGTTAAGGACCGGGCTAACTGGAAGAGGTTGTTGGTTGAGGCCTTGGTCCACCCCGGACTGTAGCGCCACCTAAGTAAGAAAGTAAAGGAATCCTGTACATTATAATATAATGTTGGTGTCTACTCTTACTACATTGGGAAAAATTAAATTTGAGTACAGATACAGACACGCATTTAACATTAAAATGAAATCTGATGCACATGCATAAATTTCTTCTATAGGTAGGGTAAGGTCGGGAGGATTTGACAGGCAGGAGGAATTGACATCAGCACTTTTCTGAAAAACTAAGACCTTTGCGGAACTTTAAATGATGAGAAAACGAAGTTAATAACGATTGGTTTGAGTGATAAATAAACAATCACTAAGGTCTAGGAGATGAGCGAAGTGGACTTCTTTTTTATTTTTGTGAACATTTCATCTAACTTTTATGGTAAGCAACTGTAATATTTTAATTATGTAGCTTTTGACATTGAAAGTGCAATGCAGTCCACCTTCATTCGTTTTAAAATCTTTAGTAAACAATAGGTCCACCCTCCCAAAACAACGAAAATCCACGAAAAATAACGAAAACCCGTTCGCGTACGCAAAAATTTCGTAGTTTTTCGTAGAAGAGAGTGCTCACGAGAGAGTAAGAAATTTCCCCATGCTACGAATTTTAGTCCAAGAAATTTCTTTGTGGTGTATTATGAAAACTGTCAAATCACATACATTCTTCATTTTTTGGTGCTTAATACGTTCAATTACTTTTTCGTAATTTTTCTGTCTGTGAGAGAAGGCGTGTTTGGTATCTTTTTTGGCACACGGAATTGAGATCTGTCAAATCGTAGAATCCTCTCAAAGAGAGAGAACTCCTCTCGAAGACAGAAAACTTGCACAAAAGTAAACAAACGCTTTTCAAACAACACTTGGTCAAACCTATCAAATTGTTTTTGTTTTCCACTAACAATGAAGATTATGACATTTTGCAAATTGTCAGATGGCTGGTTTGACAGAGTTGGCTCGGCCCACCCCGAGGGATTGGTCTTGCAGATAATTCATCGCAAAGAGAGATCCAAATGAGAGTAAAAAAAATTGAGAGCCATGAAACTGTCAGATTCTATGTAGTTTACGTAGAACTTTCCAAAACTAGCATGTTACCAAACAGACCTAGAATTTCAGCCCCACTCTTCGAAATTTGACAGAAAACCCATATTTAGTGCAAAAATTACGCGAACGGACCTAATAGTTTATCCTGAGCAGCATTACAAAAGTTTTTTTTTGTATTAGTTTCAAAAGTAATCAAAAGGAGGATTTGACATTTTTGCTGAAGGAGGAATTGACAAAATATAAATAAAAATTGTGTGGTAAAGCAACTTCTTACTCTTTTTTTGAATGTATAAAATGCAAAATATTTACAACAAAAAATAAATAAAAAATACATTTTTTTTTGTTGGTAAATTTATTTTTTTATTTAAATTCTACGTCCTTAAACTTAAATAAGAGTAGACTGAACTAATAAACAAAGATTGATATGCGTTGAAAATAAGAAAAATTATTTACTTGTTGAACAAAAAAGGCAATATAAGTTGTTCCCTCTGTCAAAACCTCCTTCATGGTAGGAGGAATTGACACACTACAACTCTGTTAAAATTATTTATATCGATTAATCATTAATGCTTTTATATTGCTAAAATATAATTGCAACTTATGTAAATTTTTTTATTTCCAAATGTTCGTTAACGTGTCAAAACCTCCCGACCTTACCCTACTTTATTTGTCGTCTATCAACATAAAACTATTTCATATGTAAAATTAACTGATAGTACGGAACACTTATTGCGCAAGTACGACTTACACTTGACCGGATTTTTTTTTATTGAGCCACAAATCACACATCACAGCTGTGGGGAATAAGGAGCGCTGTTGGTTTTGTCGGCAGTGTGAGCAGGTGCATAGGAAACTACTAGGCTGTTTTTGCTCTTTATTCAAAATTCGTGGAACCCATCGTGCTGATTAGTTCGAATATTTCAGGTGATGCTTTAATATTAATGATAACCAGATACGGCATTTAAGACAAGTTCATCAGCTATCATATTTTCTGTGTCGTTTTGGGATCTTCGTCGAAATCCGAAAATAATAGAAAAATTATTTCTACGTCGCGTTTTCTCGACTACACCAAATAACGAACAACGTACCTATACGTATTACATACGTACTGAAAGAAGAACGAAAGTGTGAGTCGCTGAGCCCACGAGATTATTAATTTAAAACTTTATTCGTGTGCAGTTTTAGGATTTCTTTTCATTGATATACTAAAAGTTAATAAATAAATATAAATAAAACATATACCAGCAACAATTTCACATAAAACGAATGTCTGTTTATTTGTTATACATCATCACCTACAAATGTGATTACAGTTAATTATTTCTTTTTTCTCTTAACCGACAAATATTGTGTCGCTGTCATTTAAGTGATTTTTATCATATAATGTATATTTTCGTAACAATTAAATAGTTTTACTTATTTATTTTTAGTTATTCTTATCTTGTTTCCTAGCTATAGAAGATAAATTTCGTTTAAAATGACTTACAATGCGAAAACTGATTGAATCGAGACAAGTAAAAATGATTAAAATACGCTATGTTTAAATATGTATATATTATACTTATGTGTAATTTGTGTATAACTGGGGGGAGAAAAGGAGTCACACTTCCATTGCAGATAAATATGTGCATATAAATAGATAAAAATGATTGGATTGGATTTTTATTTTCTAGCCAATCTTAAAAGACATTCACATTCCGCATCGTGTTTAATACAAATGTAGTCTTATTAAGCTAATTATAAGGAAGATCTATTGTTATTCTAAGGAATTAAATCAGTGTATATGTAGAGTGTGTGTTTGTGTTTAAAAGAATTATGTATAAATCTGAAAAACCTAAATAATCTTGGCGCTGCCTTTCGCAACAAGCAATTTGATTAGAAAAAAAAAGAAGCAAACCATTCACAGTTTGAATATAGTATATATGTAATATGTATCGTCTACTTTAGGATCCACTTAAACAAGACACTAACTACGATCGCCACGAAGGCGTACACTAGACATTTGACTACTGTCGTCTGCGATATAGTTGTTGGCATCAACGAACCAGGCCGTGCCACTGGTGCGTACTGTATCCGTTCCATGGTCGTTTGTAATTTACGCAATTGTCTTGTGTGCTCCTCCAGTGTTTTATTTACCTGCTCGACTGAAACAATTATACTAAAAGACAAGAAAAGTTTAAAAATTGATGAAAAGAAAGTTTACATATTTCAAAACTTGTTTTTCTTACCTTTTAACAGATGTGCTGGATAAAGCTTTCTTCATGCATTCCTCATTCGATTGACTAGAATCAGAGTTTACATTCATCCGATCGTGTGTTAGAAGAGCGATTGATTTACTCGTGATACCGGCAGTACGCTTGGGAGCCTTTAAAGCAGATAATGATTGTCTAGAGTCGGCACGTCTAACATGCAATGGATCAGAGCTTACGATGCTGGCGTTACGAACCATTGGCGCCTTATGGCGTGTTTTTGTTAGAACTTGATATTCGGACTCGTACTGCTTGACATCGTTCCTCGGATCCCATGGACGCAGATCAGCGTACTTGTAAATCCACTAGAAAAGAAAAATAAAAGCAATAAGCAAACAAAAAAGAGCTCTCAATCCATCATCTCACTTGTCCAGTCATCATGTCCTGTTGAAAATGCGTTGGTATCCATTCCATGCACATAGCCTTCCTTTCCTTAGCCGCATTCCGTTGCATCTCCTCTAGTACTGTTTTCTCCTCGGTCGCGCCGACTTGATCGTCACGTCGAATAGCTGCCGATACCAATTGCCATAGGCGTTCGGATTCCATTGATTCCTGTGCATCTAGTGGAACACAGTAACGCATAAGACGCTTCTGCTTTGTCTCTGTCGTTGCACTGAAAAGAACAGTTTCTTCCGATGATTTGGAATCTTTTATTCGTATTTCCGTATCCCAATGGCCAGTGAGAGTAGCCATAGTCTCTTTGCCTAACTTTATTTTCCCTGTTACGAGATTAGTATACTCTGATCCACCCAAGAATGGTTTCAGTTTAAATTCGATATCTGTCTTGTAGCCAGTATTCTCGCATTCGATGTTTATCTTTCCACCCAATTCCATAGACAGAGTACCCATTAGGATGCCTTTACAGTGGGCATATGGAGTTGTCAGCGTGTAGCTCTCCCCGCGTGGCAATAGTGTCAAAGTGGCCACACCTTCAAGCACTGCTGAGGTACTGTTACCATAGAACTTGGATCTGGCCAAAATGCTGCACGAAATACAAAAGCCATCTTGGCGATTTGTCACATAAAAAGCCGACACCGGCGGATGATGCGATACTTGCTCGGCGATGTAGTAAGTACGGCTTCCATTTGCATGCGCCCAGTAGCATCGAAACGTCTCGCCTATAATCGGATTATAGGGCTTTTTTAGTCCCTTCGGTTTTTTATAGAACCCAGACAAGTACCACTGAACGACTTTTTTCATTCGCGTAAAAGGATCATCTTCTAAGACAGCCCTGTAATAGAAAATTTGGAAATGAAATTCATATAGGATGGTGGATTTGACTCACTCTGAAAGGATATCCGCATGGTAATAAGAATCGGAGAGTTTATCGAGAAAAGATCTCGGCTCTAAAATGAATGTCGGCAAAACCACTTTGCTCAGATCCATTCCCGGACGGACTTGTTTCACTAGAAACCAAATTAGACTCTTGTGCTCCTCGGCTAATTCCTCAACTTGTTCCCCTGCCTTAAAGTAAAGTTAATACGATTGAAAAAAAAATGTTGGATGAGATTTAAGTGTATTAAGTCTTACGTCTCCGAATTCATCCTCTGGATAGTGCTCATAAGTTGTCTCTGGAGGATCAATGCTTACTTGCTCGGGTGCATCACCAAGATCCGAATCAGATTCAGAATCTGGGCCAGACATGACAGCAGCGGCACCTTCATTCTGACTATCCGCATCAAGATCTAAAAGTGAAATTGAAAAGTTATCGTTATTGATAAGGTATCGGTGAGGAGTTTTTGTGAATTCTTAGCCTAAGAAATGATGTGGTGGCAACTCCAACCAATGCCCGTTTACATTACTGATGATATCAATATTGTTTACGATGGGTTCGACACGAGATTCTAGCTTTGGCTGATGGAGATGCACGATGCTTTATCTTAAAATTCTAGCATCAGGCGATCATACTCATACCACAAGCGTTTGAGTTCCAAACTTATATTTCAAGTTCGAAGATTGTTCGACATAATCGCAGGCCAGAAATGCCCAACTGGTATCGGCTTATTTAAGAGAATTTACCTAAGGAACTAATAAGTTGTAATCCCTTTGGTTCCAAGAGTACCGATAAGAATCAGCTCATGTGGCAACACAATGGACCTTCTTTGGTCTAAGTGAATCCTACCGAATACGGGGATAACCGCCTTACCTAACCTAAGCCGTTTTAGACAAATTCAGAACGGCCATGGACTACGACATCAGGATCATATCCTGGGAGGTACGTATGTAGATGTCACTTTCAGGAAACTGTTCACAAAGCGAAACCTAGCCTTAATACCATGTTGGATGGAACAAGATGAACGACATAAACTATCATTTTTCGCGGGCACATGTTAGGATGGAAACCAGCTACGGCAGACCTAGAGAGAAGCTGCTTTTAAAGAGTAGGAAAAGGCAAACAAAAACCGATTGAAATACCAAAAGGTGGCAGTGGCTGGAATCAATATTTTCCAACTCAACGTCGTCGGTTTGCTTTGGTCTCTTCTGTTCGAGCATCTGGTGCTAGATCATTCAGAAGCATTGCCAGCCAAGCCTGTTAAGTGGATCAATGACATGTGACAGCTAAAAAATTGACAGTCTTACATTTTACATTTAAGTTCTGATAAATTGGCACTCTCTGGTGGTCGTACTTGTTCATTGCCTAATTGAAAAGCGTTGTCAAGATGATTTTCTGACTGGAACACTTGAAAGTTTTGCAGACACAAAAACTTATTTAATTCTTTTACCGACTTTAAAATTTGACATTTTTAATTTAATTTACCTAATAAACGTTCAGTTGTTGATGTTTAAATCTAAACGAATATAATTAAGTTTTCGTAGTTTCCAATATTGTATTAATGATATGAAATGTCGTCCGCGACTGGGACCACTAGCAAACGAGGGTATAGCGATAGCCCAATCATTCACAATTTGCAAACTGAATGAATTCCACTCAAAGGAATGGCAGAGATATCCAAAAACTAAACGAAAAGATTTCAGTGGAATGCCCTCGCTCCTTCGCTTAAAATACTGCGGGAACGAAACCTAAGCGTTAGACCTACAAACGATAGTTGTAACTATTGGTTCTTTAATGAAGGACGAAAACAAAACCCCAAATAACAGAAGACCCATTCTATGATGGTGCCTAAGCCGAAACGTTTTCCTCTAACATATGATTTCTCTGCAAAATTTCTTTCAGTGTATCAAAGAAGTAATTCCCTAAAAATTGCTTCCAAGAACGGGCAATGGCCTGACATAAGTGACATTCACAAAGGAGATATGTTTGACAGCCTCTGTTGTACATACCCATGTCATTGCAGTGCAGTAGCATTCGTCCGTGGCTGGAAGTCGCATTATTGGCATATATCGTTAAGAGACAGTGCCCGGAAGGTGTTCCAATTAAAGTTCTTAGCTTTGCCCTATTTAATCTAGGAATTGCTTTGGTCCTTTTTTGCCGGGCGAAGAGCTTTGGACAATTGGATTGGAGGTGTAGGAAATGCAGACAGGCGATTTTTTCGAAAAAAAAAATCGGCATTTCCAACTGCAAAACTACATAAGCACAACTGTCGTGTCTGAGGTACCGAAAACCCGAGTTTTCCGAGTTATTTCCGAGCAACCTCTCCATCACGAATAGAGTGATAGTTTGGTGTAGTTTTGAGGCAGGCTGCATCATCGGACCTTATTTTTTCGAAAATTAAGCCGATGTGCACCGCTTAGTCAATGGATTGCGCTACCGAATGCTGAGCAATTTCTTTTTTGACATGAAGAACTAGAATTAAATGATCTTTTTTATGAGGATCGTGCGGGCAAACAAACTTCTTTCTATAGGGATACGTTAAGGATAAGATGCACGCATATGATCCACAAACGTTTCTAGCGCTTAGAGATAAATTTATATGTAGCTATACCATAGATTTAGTCGTGTGAATATATACAATGGAACCTATTAATGCTCTAAGTGAGCAGTGACATTAAGTCACCAGCGCCCCCATCTACAAATGTACCTAACCTAACCAGACTACAAGTGACTGCGTACTAGCTCATAAAAGTCCACTTACAAGCAGTGTGTGTGAGCACGACAGTGACATGTATAGCAATAATTGGCGCTAGAAATAACAAAGATTGTGGATGTGGATCGATGTAAATGAAGGTGATTTTGTGAATCGGAATAAAACCCAGTTAAGACCGGTCATAAGCTCAGCAAAGGATCAGAAGTTCTGTCAGACATCTTAGGCATGCCTCGAAATGAAGCATCTGATAAATTGAGACTCTGGCCAGGAAAGGAGTGAACGTTATAAGGTACAATGACAATATTGACAACATTAACGCAACTTAAATTCAGCAGCTTGTTGTTGAATGCGTGTCTCCTGTTAGTTTTGTCACTTTCTGCTTAGTACAGAATATGTAGTTCAGAATTGAATGAATTCATCCGCAGCTCCCAATTTGAATGAACTTGTGACACGCAAAGTATGACTAAGACACTTTGGCCAGCCATTTCTTATAGTCGCAGTGCTTCACGAACCTCGTTTTGTATGCTTCTTTGGCACTGAGCTGACACAGACTGGCTGAGTGTACACTACAATTATTAGCTTTTGTTCCTGTACTGTCGAAAACAGCCGAAAACAGTCGAAAACTACACTCTCTTCTGTCAAAACCTAGAAAATCTTCGTACGGGAACAGGATTTAACTGATTTCGGCTGTTTGCAGCTGTTTTGGACGCCGTACATACTACGAATGATAAGCTCTTCTGATTTAATTACTACCAATGTGTGAACATATTTCGCAAATCCAATTCTAATGGCAAAACTATCTCTTCCTTGTCCTAAATCATACAAAATAACTGCTAACTAATACCAGGATTGAACTGCTTTGACAAAACACCCAGCGTACTAAGCCTTCTCGGTGAATCTTCGTCGTCACTTGTTTGCTCAGTTCGACCAAACGAATGCATTGACATCGACTTCGTTAGCATTCGTCGTTTTTGTGGGCTGAACTCAACCACACTAGACACGTCACTCATATCGCCGCAATCTTTACTCGGATGACGTCGAAATTTTCGAAAATTTTTAATCGTTTGAAAATCCGGTGTATTCGCCATCATACGATCCCAATTGGTCATGGCCAAATACAACTGCTGAAAGATCGGTGTTTGTGATCCGGCCAAACTAATCGAACTCGACGAACATTTCGACGCACTATCCACGGCTAAATAGTTACCCGATACATTTTGCTGGTGATGTTTATCGCGTATGGCTTGTATCTGTGCCACCGTATCTGGTCATTATATAATTATACTTTTTTTTTAAATAATAAAAAAGAATTTTGATCTATATATACAAATTCGTGTAAATACCTTGATCATTGAAATGCTTCTCGTAGTCCGCCTCGGACCATTGTGTCTCATGAGAAATTTGCCCAGTCACATTGGGGTCGGCATTTTGATTTGCTCCTGAATTACTGTTCGAACGTAATAATAATGCCGAACATCGCAAGGAGAGCTCCAGGGCATCCATCCAACATTTACCAGCAGCCTGACTAGGTGCTCGAAAGATTAGGTAAGCAGTTGGTAATGGTTGGACGACTGCACCTGTAATTTAAAAGTTCAATATGTTATTTGACAAAAGGGGAAAATTAAATATATATGTAATGCAACCTATGGTCTCCTTGTCGGGTCCACGTGGTGCCCATATTGATTGCTCTAGCGGATGGAAGAGTTTAAAGCAGAAACCATCCTTTTTACTTGGTCGCTCGATGACCTGACATGATGTTAAGAGAATGGTACCAACCCAGTGGCTGCTTTTTGTCTTTGGACTTTTATAGAGCAGCAGCAAGCCAGGCTTAAGAACACACCATAGTTTTGTCCATGATTTTAGAGTACCGCGGACCTGAAAAAAAATCAATTAAAAGGATTTATTCAAACTGCTGATTTTTTTTTTTGACGCGGAATGCTTGTCTTGCAAGCTCATTGGAGTTCTTATTTTGGACGAGGGCATTTTATAGCAAAGTTTTTAGCCATATGATTTTAGCCAACAGATGGCCGGCACTCGAATCTTGGCAAACTTTGGACCATCTGTGAAGATTCGCTCCCAACAAAAGATGACTTCAAATCTGCAAAAGTCTCATTTCTGGAACTACAATATATTGCATGAAACGGGATATCAATAGGAGTCCTTCAGTGATGAAGTGATTACTCCAAATGTCACCTTTTTAACGGAAGGCAGCATTGAAAGTTTTTGCCATGATGTGGCGATCGACCATCCAGAGCAGACACTATAATGATAGGGACCAGAAATTATTAACTTTTTGTTTATTAGCATTGCTAGACCTTACAACTCTATTCGGGCGGCATTGGTAAAATACTTCAAACGGGACTTTTGATAGGCCAACAGTGGTTTGTAATTCTATATTCACAGTGGGCGACGTTGTCTGACAGCTTTAGGTGGACTTTTACTTCCCCTCTATTTCAAAAAGGTATCACCAGCGATCCAAACAATTAAACTACCATTCCTGAGCAAAGTGATGAAGATTTCTACGAGAATTCTAATGGAAGGCTTAGCATATTGGATCTACTGGATCAATACTCAAAGAGTTTGGATTTCGATTTAGAGAAAAACACAACACTCGTACTAAACAGTCACTGAACTTAAGACTTTTAATTGTAAATTTAAAAGTTATCTATATATATAAAAATCAATTGCTGTGCGTTAGTCTCGCTAAAACTCGAGAACGGCTCGACAGATTTGTATGATTCTTTTTTTGATTTGTTTAACTTGATTCAGTGATGGTTTATGAGAAAAGAAAATTCAGAAAAACCCCAAGGAAAAGCCGGAAATCGAAAAAAAATGAAATTTGGGTTTTGTATGGGAATTTTGAATTTTTTTTTTTTTTTTTTTTTTATAAAGTAGGTATCTACGTTGAAATAAAAGTCATTTAAAACTAACAAAAAGAAATTAATCACAATCTGTCTGTCTGTCCGTCTATCTTTCTATCTGTCTGTCTGTCTATCTGTATGTCTGTCTGACTGTCTATCAATCTGTCTGTCCGTCTGTCTATTTATCTATCTATCTGTCTGTCTGTCTGTCTGCCTATCTATCTATCTGTCTGTTTGTCTGTATGTTTGTATGTCTACATCTGTCTGTCTGTCTCAGTCTACCTATCTATCTGTCTGTCTGTCTGCCTGTCTCTGTCTACCTATCTATCTGTCTATCTGTCTGTCGTCTATGGGTCTGTCTGTCTGCCTGTCTCTCTGTCTGACTGTCTGTCAATCTGTCTGTCTGTCTGTCTATATTAATTGAGCAAAATGGATTATGTTCACATTTCACCTGAAATTACGAAATTTTGTATTACAGGTACCAAAACCACCAGTTATTGAGTAACCGCACTGATGCTGTGTTCTATTCTATATGTTTGAAGAATAACGTACTCTGAAAATTTTACCAAAATCGGTTGGGTAGTTTTCGAGTCTTTAAAAGAAAAACAAACAAGCAAACATATGCACAGTGAATTTTCCCATAACCGGACACTGACGGTACCAAGAAATTTGTCCGGTTATGAGAGGTGTGCGCTTATGGGAAATAAAATTTAAATCCTTTAAAAAAACATATGATATTAATGTTATTTTATAAAAGGATTCATTTTTATGTGATAAACACAAATTACGCAAATTACCGAAAAATACTAATTTCTGTCTATGGCAATAGGGGGTACACTCGATCCGACATATCTGTCAGACTTGGTCGAATGGATGTCTGACAGACCGATGTTGTTAGCGTTCATCAAATTGTCCAACATGTTGTCCGAAATCAATTTGCAAGTGGATTTAAAAGATGTCGAACGACCTGAAAACAGCACTTATTATATTTTAAAAGAAGAAATAAAAAGGAAGCGAGTTTGGGTACAGTAATGGATGAAAAAGCGACCATAGTTTTTTTTTGTTAATTTGCTAACAGAAATTACAAATATTGGATTCTCCAGGTGATTATCAGAATTTTTTATATTTCCAAATTTTTTCCCCCGAAATTCAAAATTTGCAAACACAGCCCTCTTCATTCTCCGACAACAACCACACACACACCACTTGAAATACATTTCAGAAATTAAATTTGCTCTATGTCCGACAGTCAAACGTACATATTATCAGATATGTCCGTTCGACCACCAAAATATTAAAAAAAAAAATTTAAAACCATCCGACATCTGTCCGACCCTTCGTTTCTTGAGTTAACATTGTCAGATTTCGATCTGGCAGATATGTTGGATCATGATTGTGTACCCCCCTAATCAATCTTAAAATTATACATACATATGTACATACACTTAACATACAAGCCTATTTAAGAAAAGGAACGGGATTCATAAATACACACAGGTAGTTCTTCGATAATAACGCAAAGGCACACTCAATAGTTAACATTTTTGTTTCGTTTCCTTGCAAAGTGTAAAGAAGAGGAAAACAAAACAAAAACAAAATAAAATATGTTTCCATACGTAGATGTGTTTTGTCCATTTAAGAGAGAGCGACATTCTATTACTTACTTAGTTGGCGCTACAGCTCGAGGTGAACCTGGGCCTGCTTCTCGCAACCATTTGTGTGTGCGTGTTATATTTTTTGCACGAATGGAAGGGACCTACAGTTTTTTGCCGACTCCGAACGGCGAGTTGAGAAGCTCAATCGTGATTGATGCTTGTCAGACATTCGAAAGAGGTGGGCACTGTGAAAAAACTTTTAGGTGTTTGCGGCGGGATTCGAACCCAAGACCGCTGGCTCAGTAGTCCGACGCCCTAACCACTTGCGCTACGGTGCCCTACAGCGACATTCTATTGCGATTACGTAAATTGGTGTCCGTGTCCGGCTATGGGGGAGTCTGGTTATGGGAGATTTTTTTATATGAGAGATCGTGTATTTATTTCCGTTCTCTGAAATCTGTCCGGTTATAAGAGGTGTCCGGTTATGAGAGGTGTCCGTAAGGAGAGAGTACACAGAACATACATTCATTTTTATATAGTAGATTTAAAGCCATTGAATTAACGAGCTTCATTTAATAACCAAACGAAACAGAAACCATACACAGTGCCAATATTGCTGATCTCAATGAATTGGAGTTAGAGCGTTGATTGGAATTCATAATAAGAATTATAATCAAATTCATTTGAGGTGGAACGAATTCACCGGATCATCAATAGTTAAGTACTTAAATAAAAATATATTCTGTATAAAATTATATTGTGAAAGCGGAAGTATGTCCTTGTACATTCTTTTACTCCAGTAATTCATCCATTAAGTAAAGATTAAGTACATATTTAACTCAAACTCATCGGGTAACATACGGAAACGGGTTAAACAACGACTGGGAGTTAAATTAAAAATTAAAATGTCGGATTTGGCACGAGTTATTTCTACACAAAACCACATTACAAGAGCAGCGTTTTACCTAATAAGTAACACGACTGTTTTAATACACGGGCGAAGCCGGGCGGGACAGCTAGTTTTATAATAAAATTTTCTACTACTACTACACTTCACTATCCAACAAGTACATTGGATTGTGAGTATTGTAGGAAAAGTTCTAGAAACTACAAAAGTTTGTCAAGCCATTTTCCTAGATGTAGCGCAAGTCTCATAAAGTTTGACATCAAGGTTTAAAATGAAAGCTGAAACGAGATCCCCCTTAGGAGTCCTATCACATTCTTAAATCATACATACTGATATTTTCGAGTAATATATGAAAATAAATACTCCGCAAAAAATAAGAGCTGGCGCTCCTCAAGGTAGTGTCCTGTGACCAATACTGCATCCCTTGTACACCAGAGGAGATTTGGCTGAACAGCAAGAAGCTAGCGTTAATTTCTTGGCTAATGAAAGCAGGATCTCAACTTTTAAATAACAATAGACGTTTAATGTTTCTGGTGATGATCCACACATATTCGGCGCAGTTCACTAGCAGTCCATACATAGTATTTCGATGAACTGGACTATGCTATATAAGTGGAATCCCTCAATTCCCTGAGAAATTCCTTCATACTCGGCGGATATAATGGACTTCTTTTTTTTAAGGTGGCGCTTCAGTTCGGGTGAACCAGGGCCTGCATCGCGCAACCATTTGTGTGTCCCACCGAGTGGGGCGGTTCGAATAGGTCTTCTTAAATGCCTTGACACCTTGTAGTTTCATTTTATGAGTTCCAAGATATTCGCTTACAAAATCAGTTTCTAAATTCTAAACTATCATATACCGAACCCTATCATGTGCGAGACCAACAGGCTCTTGGCCGGTTTTTGGTTAAATATTTTTCTAAAATGTCTCAAAAACTACTCTTTGGCTGTTCAATTAAGAACACATTATCATTTTTAATCTTATCAAAGGAGTACATGTACCCGCTCGGCTCATTGCACCACAGTAAATTAAAAAACAATTTCTTTTGAATTCTCCTTTCAAAGGAGCAGGTGTGCGCGCTTGACTAACCACCAATATACTCATAGATAAGTAACTATTTAGTAAATAAATAAATATAAATAAATAAAATAAAAAATAAATAAGAAGAACATAAAATAAAGATGGGAGTCTTTTAAGCCCTTAATTTCGATGTTCATTTAATATTGACTCGTGGAATATAACCAAAATAGGGATCACATTGCATACGCTACTTACTGCCACTCGTAAGTCATTTTAAATCATTTTTAAAACGCCTTAATTTAATTTAATCCTTCAGTATCTCAATTTAAACATAAGTCGACTCTCTGAAATGGTGTTCTTTCTTTTTGCTATAGATACACAATACATTACTGACTAGACTACACATCACATTCCAGGACAATTTATCGCTCCAATAAAAACAGGAGTGAAACAGGAGAGATACCAGAAGCAATATATCCTTCCATTTCCACATTTTTACTATTTCTTTCTATTTTTAATAATTAAGGTCGGGGCGGCGCGAACGCCATCCCCGGCTACCAAAAATTACACGCACGAGTTATTCGCATTAGGAATAATCGCGGAGGTCAACCCAGCCGTATAGTGCAATGGCCGAATCTCACTCCGGGGGAACCGCCTTCATGATCACGGTAACCCCTACGCCAGGTAAGTATGCTTTATTCCCCTCACATTCAACTAACTGTGCATTCTATTGCAAGAAGCAACTGTAAATTATAAGAACCAATGAAACTATTCAACCCTTCGCGATCGTATGATCGTATGATGTTAGAGAAAAAAAAAATAGACGATCTTCTAGAGAAAGATACGATCAAAACAGAATCGAAACGAATTGCGTACACACGTCATCATACTCGTATTCGTATTTGTATCTCAATCTCACACAATAATAATGATGCTGATTGATAACAGGCAGTTGGATAGAAGAGAGAATACAATAATTTATTATGTTCGGAATAAGAATTTAGATTCAAAGCCGGACACGATGATGATACTATGCCGGGTGCCGCTTTGAATAGTGATCTGATCACGGTGATTATGATGATCATGGGAACGATGATGATTGTCGAGTGGAGCGTGTATTAGTTTTTTTTTTTTTTTGCTGAATTATTTTAATCGACTTGATTGAAATTAGCGTTAGCGGTTTTATAGAACATCTTAATTATGTTCTCCTTACCAATACATACAGACATACATATGTCTATTTCATTTAAGATGGAAAAATAAAAATTATATTAGAAACGATTCGCATTCCTCAACATGAACTTGTCGACCGAAATGTAGGCTAAAAGTTAAGTAAACATAAATAACATTGTATACACTAGGCTTCATAAGTTTAAAACCACCAAAAAGTTTGATGAAAAAAATGTACCTGTTGGCAATGCCGCCGAAACCAGAAACGTCAAACGATGACTTCATAATTGAGATTCATATTTAAAACGGGACGAACAACGGTCGACTGAAAATTTGCTAAAAGTTGTTTTTTTAAAGAAAAGATAAAAGAATTTTGTAGTATATTATACGATCTATAACTAACATTTTACATTCATTTTAAAGAGAAAAGGTCAATAAATTAAATATACTACAAAGTCTGAAAGTATTTTTCTTAACTAAAGGATTGCGTCAAGCGCAATAACATTTCCACAAAATTCTTTTATTTTGCGATTTAATTTGTTTGTTCAACCGGCGCCACGATGGCGGCAAAAGGAGATCCTACATCTAATGCAGAAAATAGGAGCTGCGAACTATGTCAGGAACCAGACAATGACGACATGGTGCAGTGCGATGAGTGCAAAGAATGGTTTCATTTCATCTGCACTGGAACCACTTCCGACATCGCTAACCACGACTGGTCCTGTAAAAAATGCACGAAAAACAACGATGAGAAGTCCAACAAATCAATTTCATCGACCAAGAGTAGGACGCTTTCTAAACGCAAATCAATTAAATTACAATTGCTTGAAGAAGAAAGAACCTTACAAGAAAAAAGAGACGCAGAGTATATTAGAAAGAAAATGGAACTTCTTATGGAAGAAAGCACGAGTGATGACGAGGTATGTAATACATCTTTTGAAAGTAACTGTCAGTCATTGTACAAGTCGGAACATGAAACCGGCGCTGAACAGCAATTGTTGAAAATAGCCAACACATCGGCAGAAACAAAAAATGCAACACAGCGGAGTACCAACGACATGAAAGTGAATAACGTACTAAAAGTAGGTCATCCAGGAGAACTCCGACAGGGCGAGATACACCCGGAAGAGCTCACTGTTCCACCTCAAGCTACAACATCAACAAAAATACCTGTACAGCAAACAAATGTCACTTATAATCATCAAGTGCATACCAAAATTCAAGCAGGCAGAAGTCCAATGATAGAGTCATATAGAGCAGAATTTACTCCGCTTAATAGTCAACAAATTGCTGCGCGACATTCGTTTGCCAAAGAGTTGCCTATATTCACCGGCAATCCAGAGGACTGGCCATTATTTATCAGCACATTCGAAGGCACAACTCAAATGTGTGCGTTTAGTAACGAAGAAAATCTCATGCGGCTTCAAAGGTGTCTAAAGGGAAAAGCAATGGAATTGGTAAGAAGTAGATTACTTTTACCCATTAATGTTCCAGGAATTCTGTCAACGCTACGTATGATGTATGGTCGTCCAGAAATCATCATTCACTCCCTCATGGTAAAAGTACGCAATGAGCCTGCGCCACGAGCAGATAAGCTGGAAACAATAATTTCGTTTGCTTTGGCTGTGCAAAATATGTGCGCTACTATGGAAGCGTCAGGTCTCGAGGGCCATCTAGCTAATCCAGTACTTCTGCAGGAAATAGTTGAAAAGTTACCAGCACAGATAAAATTGAATTGGGCTCTTCATAAACGTTCCCTTTGCGTGGTCAATTTATCCAGCTTTAGTACATGGTTGTTTGAATTAGCTGAAACAGTAAGCGACGTTACATTTACGCCATCATACTTTATGGATGTTCGACCAGAAAAACGTTTAGCGAAAGATAGAGCACATATCAACGTACATGCAGAGAGTCGAGAAGCAAACACAAATAATACCATAAGAGCAAGTTCTCGCAAGTGCAAAGTTTGCAACGAAAAATGTTCCCGTACAGAAAACTGCAACAAATTTGTCAATATGAGCCTTAGTGATAAATGGGATACTGTAAAACGACTTCATCTGTGTCGTACTTGCTTGGTGCCACATATTAATTCACGATGCAGATCTAACCAACAATGTGGTGTTGACGGCTGCACCTTCAGGCACCACTCAATGTTACACAAAATAAAAAATGATATAGTTAATCCACCATCAACAGTATCCATTGGAACGTCGACAGACGAACACAACTGCAATACACATAGGTCAGCCCAACGATCTGTTTTCTTTCGAATTGTTCCGGTTGTAATGCATAACGGCCACAAGAACATAAACACCTTCGCATTTCTGGATGAGGGCTCTTCGTTGACACTCATGGATAGTTCCCTAGCAGCAGAATTAGACCTCAAAGGACCAATAGTTCCGATTTGCCTGAAGTGGACGGGTCAAACACAACGCGTTGAAGATGGCTCACAAGTTTTATCAGCTGAAATCTCCGCTACAAGCAGTCATGTTAAGTATCCACTGCGAAACATAAGAACAGTAAAAAATCTAAATTTACCAGAGCAGTCTGTCCAAGTAAGTGATTTAATTTCTAAACATTCACATCTGCGAAATATTCCGCTGGATTCCTACAAGCGTGCGGTTCCACGTATTTTGATTGGCCTAGACAACTGGAAGCTTGGCTTCCCACTTAAAGCAAGAGAAGGTCATGAGAATGAGCCAGCCGCGACGAAAACACGATTAGGATGGGTAGTTTTTGGAAGAAACGATTTAGCAGTACATGAGTTCCGCAACTTTCATATGTGCGAATGCGAAAGAAAAGATGAGTCGCTTGATAAAATGATGACGGAGTACTTTTTACTCGATAGCGTTGGAGTGCCGCCAGGTAAAATTGTGAAATCGGCCGAGGAGGAGCGTGCTTGTCAAATGTTAGAGGCACATACAATCAGAAAAGCTGATAGATTCGAAACTGCCCTTCTCTGGAAGTACGACGAGTTTAAAATGCCCAACAGCTGGCCAATGGCTCTTCGACGATTTGAATGCCTTCGTAAGAAACTACTCAAAGATCCTGTCCTGGCGGAACATTTGAAAAGACAAATGGAGAATTATCTTGCGCGGAACTATATACGTAAGCTGTCTGATGAGGACTTAAAGAAAGATTATGAACGTGTATGGTATCTGCCAATATTTCCGGTCACTAACATTAATAAACCCGGGAAAGTACGTATTGTTTGGGACGCAGCAGCGCAAGTCAACGGTATTTCATTAAATTCTTTGCTGTCAAAAGGTCCTGATCAGCTGACTTCGCTACCATCAGTTTTGTTTCGGTTTCGTGAGAGACAAGTTGCAGTATGTGGTGATATTCGTGAGATGTTTCACCAGGTCCAAGTGCGAAAAGAGGATCAACATGCACAACGCTTCCTGTGGTGTCACAATGCTACGAGCTTAGAGCCAGACGTCTACATAATGCAAGTTTTAACCTTTGGTGCCACATGCTCACCTAGTTGCGCCCAATATGTGATGAAGAAAAATGCGCAAGAGTTTGACAAACAATTTCCTCGAGCAGTCAAATCCATCATATACAATCATTATGTAGATGATTTGTTAGACAGCGTCAGTACGGAAGAAGAGGCAGTTAAATTGGTGAACGAGGTCAAATATATCCATTCAAAAGCCGGATTTGAAATTCGTAATTGGATTTCCAACTCTCCAAAAGTTATCGAGACACTTGGCGGCAAGCAGCAGGAGGCGATAGACCTTAACATCGGTTCTGAAGTGGAGACAGCTGAACGAGTACTGGGCATGTGGTGGTGCACATCATCGGACAAATTTACCTTTACACTATCATCAAAACCATCACTGCAAAGACTTTTAAATGCAAACATTTGCCCTACGAAAAGACAAGTACTACGTGTGATGATGACCGTTTTCGATCCACTAGGTCTAATTGCTCACTTTATCATATACATAAAAATCCTGATGCGAGATATATGGAGGGCTCAGTTAGATTGGGATGATCCGATCAAAGATGAACATTATAAAAGATGGAACAACTGGGTGAGTCACCTTAAAAATATAAGCCAAATAAAAATTCCTAGGTGTTATCTAAAAAGCCCTCAGTTTGATGAAGACGATGAATTGCAACTGCATATGTTTGTAGATGCAAGCGAAAATGCGTTTGCAGCGGTTGCATACCTCAGAGTCACCAATGGCAGCAAAGTAGAATGCAGCATAGTTGCCTCAAAAACACGCGTCGCTCCTATAAAGATGGTGTCAATTCCACGTCTGGAACTAGAAGCAGCAAGACTTGGAGCCCGCTTAGCAAAAAGTGTTGTCGAGGGTCACTCCGTGAAAATTGCAAAACAAATTTTTTGGTCGGATTCGAAAACGGTCCTCAGTTGGATACAATCAGACCATCGAAAATATAAGCAATTCGTCGCCTTTAGGGTAAGTGACATCCTCGAAATGACAAATATGCACCAGTGGAGGTATGTGCCAACAAAGTTAAATGTAGCAGATGATGCTACTAAATGGACTGGAACACCCGACTTTACGTCAGACAACCGATGGTTTAGTGGACCGACTTTTCTTAAAGGATCAGAAGAGACGTGGCCCAAGAATATCTTCGAATCCGAAGTAACGACAGAAGAGTTGCGGGCACATGTCCTACTCATATCGACAGTAACACCAGATGTCATTAAATTTGAAAGATTTTCAAATTGGAGAAAACTTGTACGTACTCAAGTGAACGTTTATCGATTTATATGGAATTTGTCGGCCACTAAAAAAGGCGTTACAAAAAGAACAGGATACATCGATAAAGACGAATATTTGGCAGCTGAGAATTATTTGTATCGAGTAGCTCAAGCAGATTACTACCGCGATGAAATAGCAATTCTAAATAACAACAAAGAAGTCCCCATCGAACGCAAAAGATATTTTGAGAGATCCAGTCCTTTGTACAAACTATCACCGTACCTCGACGATCATGGCGTCTTGCGAGTCCGAGGACGTATCGATGCAGCGATAGGCGTGACGAGTTCTGTAAAACGTCCAATTTTACTACCCAATAGTCATTACATCACACGTTTAATAGTTTGCTACTACCATCATCTCTTTCATCATCAAAACAACGAAACGGTGATAAATGAATTAAGGCAAAAGTATTCAATATCACGGCTACGAATGGTCTTAAAGAAGACATTACATCAGATTATGCCAACTCGAAGTCCCACTGATGAACTACTTCACAGCATGCTGTTAGAAGCTGAAAGAACTGTTAACAGCCGACCCTTGACGTATTTACCACTCGATGACGATAACGATGAAGCGCTAACACCAAACCACTTCTTGCTGGGGTCATCTAATGGCGAAAAACCCGACGGAATAATGTGCGAGGAAAATGTGCTACTGAAAAAAAATTGGCTCAGGTCTCAGCAAGTTGCAAACCAGTTTTGGAAGAGGTGGATACGGGAGTACCTGCCCAACTTAACCAGACGAACCAAGTGGTATCAGCAAGTAAAACCAATCGAGAAAGGGGACATCGTCATCATTGTTGATGAAACAAGTTCACGCAACCTATGGCCAAAGGGAAGAGTCGTTGATGTAACCAAAGGAAACGACGGCCAAGTTCGTAAGGCGATCATCCAAACAAATACCGGGATATACGAAAGACCAGCTGTAAAAATTGCGATTCTCGATGTTCGGCGTAATGGTAGATCAGACGGAGCATCCGATATACCAGGGGGGAGTGTTGGCAATGCCGCCGAAACCAGAAACGTCAAACGATGACTTCATAATTGAGATTCATATTTAAAACGGGACGAACAACGGTCGACTGAAAATTTGCTAAAAGTTGTTTTTTTAAAGAAAAGATAAAAGAATTTTGTAGTATATTATACGATCTATAACTAACATTTTACATTCATTTTAAAGAGAAAAGGTCAATAAATTAAATATACTACAAAGTCTGAAAGTATTTTTCTTAACTAAAGGATTGCGTCAAGCGCAATAACAGTACCGAATAGTAAAAAGAAGCGGTAAACTATTTGTTGTTTCTTATTTCTACACTATATACGAGTAGCTATACATGCGAAGATACATTTTAAATAATACACTGCTCGACAAAATTAGAGGAACGCCAGCAAAAAGTTAAAAATTTACATAGTTTTGCGATGTATGTATGTATACATACCTCTATTTTTTTGATTTTAACCCTTCAGTGCACAAGTCAAAAAAAATAACACCGTTACACACGTGGGGCCCCAGAAGGGGTGATCTATCTTCAATGCCCATTGAGCTACAGGGTGTTGAAAAGAGATCTTTCAGAGAAGTAGGTACCAATAGCTATACAATTATAAAATCCAGTGTATTAAACTTAGAGCAAATAAAGGGGGCTCGTTTTATAGACAATTGATTAGTGTTTATAACAGTTAAAAACTATTACCATCTGTTCTTTCATTTTCGAGATAATGGTCTTCAAACACAGATTTTTTATTTTTTTTTGCAAACCAATTTTTGTGAAAATTGCATTCATCTCGGGAGAAGTATAATTATAGAAGATCCGTTTTCTATTTTTCTTAATACAAATCCATTCAAAATATCCGCGAATCTCTTATAACCGTACAGAGTTATGTTACGTTATGTGTTTATTATGGGGTTCCCGCTGCGTTCCTGTATTGTACCTCTTCTTCTGCTCTCATATTTTCGCTGTCATTTTATTGTGTTATGTCAACAGAAGCAGGCTGCTGAATGGCAAAAAAAAAAGAATGATTTTTTTGAAAGACAAAATGGAAGTGATTAATGTTTTGGATAAAGAAAACTAATCCATTCGCGGTTGTGCAAAAATCTTTTATTTAAAAAAAAAAAAAAATAAGACTGCTTTTTTTTATTTGCTCTCTTAACCAGACAGTTATGGTTAAGAGAGAACCATAAAATTAGGGGACCATGAAAGTCCGCTTATGGCAGCTTTTATTGATTAATCTTCGAGAATACCTTTAAAGCTTAGTGAAATTGAGGATACGTTAGTACTTGGTACTTCTTGCTCTGATTTATTATCGAGATAAGTCTTCTTTATACTTTTAATAGTTATCGATGTTATTCTGGGGTATTTGATTCCAAACTCCAAAATGGTTGGGTGTGGATTTATCTGCCTTAACTGTTAAATGGAATTCAGGTCAGTTGGGCAAGATGATCGGTCTTCTAGGCTGTTCAGTTGAGCCTCTCGAAGATAATCCGAAACTCTATTTGAAGTGTGGAGACGAGCGCTCTAGTGCATTCAAAGAAAATCGTTGCCGATACTTTGGGCAAATGGGACAACTTTTTTTTTCCAAAATGTCCCTCACATACTGCTCTTCTGATAGGGACCCATTTTCTACCACATGTAACTCCGTGCGTGCTCCCAAACGTATGCCACTCCAGAGTGCCAGACCATTATGAAACCTCCACCATAGGCTACCCTTCAATATTATATTAATCGACTTGATATATATAGATATTGCAATGTGCATATTGCTCTTCTGGTCGTCTATACACTTTTCCCTTTAGGCTTTAGTGAAGGAAACGAAAAAGCAACTGAACTCGCTAGAATGGGATCGGCAATGAGCAACAGTGAAGCGGACACCTCTATACTGCCACTGATTTAAACCTCATTTAATATGATCGAACATATACATATGTACATATATGTATGTAACTGAATATGAGACCAATGCTATGTTGTTTGCAAGAAGCGAAATGGCCGAAATTAAATCTTATAAAACAAAATCGGTAATACACCTTGACAAATACTCTATACGTCCAATCACCGAAATAATCCCAGGACTCTGTGCTATAAGTCATATGACAAGCAAATGAGAAACTGGGTCCAACGATATCTGTAGAAGCTGCGCATATGAGGCGAAAAGTGAATCGATGCAACATCTTCCTAGAAGAACTACGCCTCCGAAGCCTAGGTCACAAACATCGGATCTGTTAAGATCCAGACCCAGAGCACACAGTGGTTAACGAGTTGATAGAAAAGAGGATGAATTCCCAAACTACGAAGTGATATTCACAATGGACCTTGTGGTCTTCGAGTGAAAATGATAATCCAAGCAATCATATACCCTTCTCAACCTAACTTAACCTCGTGGAAGTATCCTTTACAAGCTTTCAGAACAGCTTTAGCAAGTCTGAGTATCCTATCTATCAATTTGCACTTTTTTCGATAGGAACAGGTGTCGTTCAAACATATTTCAAACCTTTCTGTCCAAATGATCCGATAAAATGGCGGTCAAAGTTGGCAACTGTGTGTGTTGGCCAAATCAGGTTGATTAATATCCCGTTTTCATCCTTCTGTTTAAGAAAACGTGAACATAACTTTATTGTATTTATTTTTTTATTGTATTGTTTATACCTAGATGAACCCTTCTCCAACTAACTGAAGACTTATTTGCACAGTGCAATTTGGAAACAGTTCCTCCGAACTATTCCAAACATGCACCGGATTTCGGCAAGGAGATGCGCTGTCATGTGACTTCTTCAATCTTGTGCTGGAACATATAGTGCGCAGGGCAGGTGTAAAGGCACTATCTTTCACAAATCTGTCCAGCTACTGGGATACGCGGACGACATCGACATCATCGGTCGCTCCCAGCGCGCCGTCTTAGAGACTTTTATGGCAATTGAAGAACAGGCGAAACGAGTTGGCCTTGAAGTGAAATATCGGTGTGTGTGCGGAAAGCCATACCGGTGCCAGTGATCGTGTAAACTCAGTCCTTGTAGACAATATGTCATGGAGCTGTGCGAACAATGCAAGTTGCAAGACAAAACCAAGTACATGATTGTCAACAAACAAAGAAGCATCTGTCCACCGCTTAGGACAAAACGTCACTGTTGGCAACAGTAACTTCGAAGTGGTTAAGGAGTTTACCTACCTCGGAGTAAACATCAACTCCACGAATGACAGCTTAGTGGAGGTTCGACGAAGACTTGCCCTAGGAAACCGCTGCTACTTCGGTTTGGCAAAACAAATGGGTCCAAAACTCCGAACTCGGAAGACGAAATGCATGCTCTACAAAATATAGGTCCTGCCAGTTCTGCTGTATGGAGCCGAGTGTTGGACGATAAGCAGGAAAGCAGGGCAGATTTTGAATACTTTCGAGAGAAAAATTCTTCGTCGGATATTCGGTCCCGTATGCGCGGAAGGCGAATGGAGGAGAAGATACAACCGCGAACTCTATGAGCTGTACCAAGATGTGGATGTAGTCCGAAAAGCCAAAACACGTCGACTACACTGGCTCGGCCACATCGAGCGAATGGACAACAATGCTCCAGCAAAGAGGATCTTCGAATCACAGCCCCCAGGTTCGAGACGACAAGGAAGACAAGGTTTAAGGACCAATCTACCGCGGATGCCAGTGCGCTTGGTTTAGAAAACTGGAAGCAACGTGCCCGGGATCGAAGAGAGTGGAAGGCTGCCGTGTCTCAGGCAGAGACTCTTCACGGGTCGGGAGCCCGTTAAGTAAGTAAGTAAGTAGTATTTGCACAGGACACTCATTTAAAATGGTTCAGGAGCCCTCTGTGAAGCAAGATCACTAGTTCCACTGAAAGAAATGGTTCCACACGCTAGGATCGGTCTGCCTTTGTGCTTCACGATGGGCAGAATACGTACTAACAAAAGTACGCTTATGTGGGTTGTTCTTATAAAAGGACAGCTTTCATAAGCGGACAAAAAACTCCGGTCCCGTGGCTGTCCGCGAGAGATTTCACTGTAGGTACTACATAATATTGCCACAATGAAATTACTTTTCTAGCTGTAAATGGGTAGAAAAACATTTCAGTGAAACTAAAGATATTAGTGGTCATAAACTTATGCGCTGTAGTGTACTCGTGTATATGTCTATTTGTGTCGCCTAACAAAGGTACACACAGATGTACGAGTATATTCATTCACGTCTGTAAATAGAGAACAATTCGTGGACATGTTTTCTTGTACAAAGACTTTTATTGTTTTTTATTAATTTTGACATTATTTAAGAAGAACTAAGTGTAATGCGCGGCGGCGATGGTAATGAAATGAAATTTAATTTGTCTTTTCTATTTTATTTCTTTTGTATTAGATTGAGGTTGTGCAATAAATCTGTTGCCGTTCTGGTTGCGCAAGTTGTACTCGTAGGTACTTGATGTAGCGTGACAGAATAAAATACACTTTTATTCGACTTGCTAGTGGCTGTCGCTGTACCTGTGACTGTAACACAAAAAAAAAATGCCTATTACGAGATGATGATGTAGGTGTAGGTAATTTAAGAAAACTCTTAAGGTTGATGATGATCTTCATCGATCGACTTATCATTCATACTATCGTTATAAATATACAGTTGTGCGTAGTGTAACGATAAACAGGTACATACATACATAAATAATATGAAGTAAAACGATCTGGGATTCATAATCGCTTTCACACAGAACGCGTTTATAAAGGCCAAGGCCGAAGCGTTGTTTAAAAATAAAGATTTTTCATTTTTAACGCGGCGTGTGACAGAAAAATTGATCGCGTGTGTACCAAATTACAAGTATCATTAGTGGGACACGAGTTATCAAAATTATACAAAAAAAATAAACATCACTTATACGTATGAAAAAAATTAGGCTAATTGTATATTTTCAGACAGTGTCGACAACTGCCAGTTTAACGTCAAAGTTCATAACGCACATTCTTTACTCCTTTATCAGTTTAATATTACTTTATAGGCTTACAATGACTTGCCAAGTGACAATTAAGCAAACATATTTGCCGTTCTAATGGGCAGCATTTCACTGCATTTTCGTTTCGAAGTGCACAAAATGTCTCCAAAAATGTTTGCTTGTGGCGCTCATACACACGTGTGAATAGCTATGTACACACATTCACTTGACTTTTTGACTTTTTTGACTTTTTTTCAGTTGACATTTCTTGGCAGCGTTACCAGACATAGCATTTTGGCTACAAAACCAAGATGCACAGATTTTATGGCATTTTTATACAGAAGTAGAAATAATATCTCAAACGCATGTTAATGCATATTTTGAGCAATATTTTATATTTACTTTATCTTACACCATTGACGAGTGCAAATGTTCGTTATTTGTGAAAACGAGATTCATAGTCAAACCGAAATGGCAGCACTGTTTCTGCAGATGATGTGGCGAATGAACGACGAAAGTTTGGAAAGTTCTGTTTTAGCATTGTATATGAAACTAATAGTACTATTACTATCCGTTTAGCAAATCGGTGGTGGTGCCCCCTGTTTCCCGAGGAACAACTACAGCCGTGAGTACCAAAAAATATTCAGATTTCTTCTCTCAACTATTTACATGCGAATCCACTCGAGAGATAAGTGGCTACAGTGCCAATATGGCAGTTGCAAACGGAGGTTGTGTCATCTTCGCCAATTTTTAACAGAGTTGCCGATAGGTGAATTTAAAAACTCACTTTGGTACAAAAATATGTTAATTAAATTATATAATGTACACACACATGGACAAATATACTAGTATCTAATAACTTTCTATAAAGTTAAAAGAAATTTAAGAATTTAGTACAATTTGGACCAATTTCGAAAAAAAATCATGTGAATCAAAATAAAAGAAAACAACTGTGTACTAAAAAATTTAATAATTTTAAAATGGGTCTTAAAGTATTATAATTGCTAAGGGGGTACAGATTACAGAATCTACTATTTGCGAAATATAGTCACCACGGAACCAGACCGTAATACAGTTTCCATTCGGTGACATTTATCGCCTATCGGTAACCCTGTTTTACATTCGATTGGCCGAAGTGAGTCTTGTAAGTTGGAGTTGGGTACTCTTTGTCACAAAAATTTGATTAAATAAACTATGTCGGAGTGGTTAGTGTTTGGACCCCGGGTTTAATACCAGAAAACCCCTAAAATATAATACGCACACACAAATGCTTGTGAAAACCAACCCTTTTTCACCCCGGACTGCTAATTTTTTAGAATGTTCCTTCAGATTATATAAATGTGGTCAACAAAGAATAAATCTATTGAGTTTGTGCCGACATCTTCGGTCACAGTTCTTATAAGACATAACATCACCTTGACCTCGCCGGCATGAAAACCAACACTGACGGAAGAAAGTGTGAATTTTACCCAACCCAACGTTCGGAGAAATAGGATACAGACACTTTATAAAGACTTACTTACTTACTTAGTTGGCGCTACAGCTCGAGGTGAACCTGGGCCTGCTTCTCGCAACCATTTGTGTGTGCGTGCTATATTTTTGCACGAATGGAAGGGACCTACAGTTTTTTGCCGACTCCGAACGGCGAGTTGAGAAGCTCAATCGTGACAAATGATACTCTTTGATGCTTGTCAGACATTCGAAAAAGGTGGGCACTGTGAAAAACTTTTAGGTGTTTTTGCGGCGGGATTCGAACCCAAGACCGCTGGCTCAGTAGTCCGACGCACTAACCACTTGCGCTACGGTGCCCACTTTATAAAGACACTAGTTGTCAAATTGTGACTCGTTTTAAGTCACTTTTTGATTTTATTGTTATTTTTTACCGATTAATCTACACCTCAATTTAGCTTTTGTAAATTTTTTGAAAGTTGTACATTTTGCTATGCGATGCAATGCGTTCTAACATGCAGCAACTTACGAGGGCGGTCCGATAAGTACTAAGCCTACAAAAGAAAAACAAAAATTTATTTCTCAACATAGCCTCCTTTTAACTCGATATACTTGATCCAGCGATGTTCCAACTTCTTTAACCCATCCAAGAAATACGTTTTCTCGAGTTCTGCAAAGTAGGCCTCCCTGGCGGCGATGACCTCCTCATTCGAAAACTCGGGGACAAGCTGGCTTCCTCACGTGGTCAAAACAAAACTACGAGTCCGATTCGGCTGAAATAGACAGTAGCCGTCTAAGAGAACGGCACCACCGGGCGGCGAGGCTAAGTACTTATCGGACCGCCCTCGTTTAGTAAGTCGTATTCAACGCGTGCGACTTGCATACACCCAAAGGAAATACGACACGATACGAGTACGACTACAAGTGAGATTCTCACTGAAATTGCATTTTGAGGCGAATTTTTCATGTTTGGTCACACCATTTTAGCACTGCAACACTGGAAATACATAAGAGCTTTTCCCAATATCAGCAATCTTACGGTACTTAGTTAAAACAAAACCAAATGTGAAATGACATGTTTAGTTACCCTAAAGTATATATGTACATATGTACGAGTAAGTCTGCAATCAATTTTATTCTTTTACGTTTGAGACCGATTAGCTAATCGCACCGTATAAATCACTAATAAGACGTAATGAAACTATATATTTAATCAAAGATATTTTTAAAACGACTAAATTAACCATTAGTGAATCGGCCTGATAAAGCGATAGAAAACTTTGAGAAACAGCACGTAATTTAAAAATTTAAAACTTGAATCGTTTATAACTTTGTTCCATGAACTGTAGGATTACAATCCTGTTCAAAAATATAGCAGAAGACCCAACGAGCGATTTGAATTCGTTTTTTTTTTTGTTATGTTGGTACAACTGTCCCTCAGCACTATTTTCTGTAGATGTAGAGCATCGTTGCCAAAACGCTTTTTCAATGTTTAGGTGCCGTTACTGATATTTTTAGCGCCAATTTTGACGCCAATACTGTGCTCAGTGATTGAATCCATATTTAAAAAAGCGCTAAAAATAAATATATAGATGTGTGTGTACTTTTCAGAAATGTCTCTTCTACTATATTTTTGAACAAGGTGGTATGTATACGGAAACATAGAAAATGTATCTTAAAGAAAACATTGATATCATCAGGCCCAGTAGAACTCAACGCACTTGATCCCAAAATGCTCGCGAGGGACTGTAACTGATCATCTTTGAATAGGAAGACGGAAGACCTCGCACTGGCCGAACTGAAACGAATATTGAACGATTTTTTGGGAGAATCCAGAAACATCGATACGAAGATGCTCTGGTCATTCGGAACGTTCAGCAGATCGCTGCAAAGAGTTTTAAGAACGAAATTACAAATGCTTTCATACAAAATCTAATTTGGACAAAAGTTGAAGCCAGGAGATTATAAACGACGTCGCGACGTGTTGTTTACGCATTACATTTACATGATATTCTAGATTTAATTGGCCTGCGCGTTCACCGGATTTGAATTCCGCAGCTAAAGAAAATCGTGCTGAAATACAGACCCTGCGCCCACATATTTTAAGAACAAGAGAAAGTCCGTCTTTATAAGGGTGAAGCTAGAGCTCATTTGAGGGATACTTATCTAGTCTAGCCATAAATACTGCTACATGACTAAGCGCATTCATTGTGGATGAAGTATTGAACGTGTCCATTTTATGTTGACTGCTTTTTGACATGTGATATTTATGCAACACTGCTGCGTTAAATTGCCGCAAAAATGGCTGCAAAAATGCATCATTGAAAAAGGCCAGATCTCTCGATCTCTGATTTTGTGTATCATACTGTAAAGTTGTTCGAGGATACAGTTCGAGAACGCCAAAGATCTGGCCGCCCGCGCACTATAACAACTCCTAGTGCCATCAAGCCACACGAGTTAGAATTAGACGAAAACAACTTTGAAAACAAAAAAAAAACTTTTCGCGGAAGCTGAAAATGTCGCAAAATTCATGTCTCGAATAATCAAAGAAGATTTGGCACTCGGTGGATACAAAAGAGACACTCGATAATCATACTGAAGCAGAAATGTAAGCAAAACTCAAAGGGCTCTGTGCACCTGATACGCAAAAGAACGCTCGCCAACGAAAATGTATCAACCAACTGTTTTAGAAGACGTTTGAAGCCACTACACCGAACGATGTTCGCCATTAAGCCGTGTATTCCAACAAGATTCTGCTCCAGCTCACAAACCTAAAATTACTCTACAGTGCAGTGGCCAGTTGGCAGTCCAAACCACAACCCATTGGATTACAAGCTATGTTCTGTTTGAAAGGGCATGGTCCGATCAACCCGACACCGAAATATTGAGTCTACGGCGAGCCCTTGTTCGAGCAGCGGAGTATACTTTCGCATGCATTAGGTGCATGCTGCGATAGATGATTGGCCAGGTCATGCTGGAAGACAAATGGTGATCATTTGGAATAATATCTTGTACGATTTGAAGCTGTTGAGTGACCCAATAAATAAAATAAAAATAATTGAAAAGTATTCCCGTTTGGCATTATTTTTCCTTCCAACAGTATTTACGACTAGACTAGGTACAAACTAGGTACATTTTGGGAAAAGTCGGAAAATTGGATAAATCGAAATGTATGGAATTTTGTGTGCAGTTGTTCCAGAATGGCTTTTCGAATGGAAAAATATATAATTCTTAGTGGAAAACTCGGAAAATCCCGGAAAAACACGATTTGAATTTTTTTTTCGACGAAATTTTCCATTTTATTTCATGATTTGATGTAAAGGTGGAAAATTCGTTGTGAAGCTTGGAAAAATTTCGGATAATTGTAAGATTCATTGTGATAAAAGACGTTTTGCGTGCATTATGAGTGGAGAAGTATACGAGATAAATAATAGATGGTGCTGTCCTGTGATCAATGCCACAACCCGGTAGATGGCGTTATACGTTGACTTAGGCTGTGCGCAATTTGACAGGTATCCTTTTCGCATTGTCATTTTCTATTGAGCAAAAGTGCTATTTTTATTGCTGCAATTGATTCGAATTTTGCGTATCATTACACTGATTCTGGATAGTCGTGTTTCGCGCAAACGGTACAAGCATTACGATCGATTGAAATTCAATGCGATATTGAATTTTTTGTAATATAGGATTAGTCAAAAACGACTGTTATTTTTTAGGGAGAGTTATTTGCTTGACTAATGCCTCCTATTAGACGATCAAACCTTGGATGACGTACAAGAGACGATCGAAGTCAAGAAGTTGAAATTGACCACGAACATGAGAGTCGTATTGCAGAATGACCCATCGGCTGCTGAATTCTCGACACAACTGCTGACGCTTGGCAATGGCCAAATTTCTGTTGATGTTTCGACTGGATTGATATCGTTCCAGGCAAATTTTTGCGAGTTCACATCGTCGAAGGAGGAACTCATCACCAAAGTATTCGGCATTGCAGAAAACTATAACTATAACTATATCTCGATTGGATTAGTGAACGGACAGATAGACAGACAGACAGATATACACACACAGGTAGATAGATAGACAGAAGATAGACAGACAGACAGACACACAGATAGGCAGGCAGACAGACATTCAGACAGATGGACAGACAGATAGATAGATATACAAACAAACGACAGACATACAGACAGACTTTTCATTTTGATTTTTGTACATTTATGAAATTAATTCATTTTAAGTATGTATTTATTTTACCTTAATAAAAAACTGAATTTAATTCAACTTATAAGTTTACACAACATTTAATTTTGAGGCGGCACGAAGTTCGCCGGGTCAGCTAGCTAGTTTAAAATAAATTATTAAAACAATCAACAGCTAGAAAAGGAACTATTATTTTCAATCATTCTGTGAATTTTGACCCACCCTGTGGACTTGAAATTGAGGTCACATTTTAAATGTTTTTTTTTTTAATTACATTTTGCATAAAAATATTAAGATTTCCTTTTAATTGTTTGAGTTGGAAGCTTAATTCAAACGAAACTATGGACTGACGTCCAACACGTGTCTTCAGACTCAGTCCCAGAAGAGTTTGCTTCAGTATTGCTTTCAAAAGATATAAAATTAAAAATGTGTGCTTATCTAAGACTACATCCAGCTACATATGTATGTTTATGTGTTTATGTGTATTCCAAAGTAAGTAAGGCTTCACATTAATTAGGTACTTCGATTCGGAGAAATCTTATACATTCCGTCCGGTTGCCAATATTAGCGAACCCACTCACGTACTTTAAATTTGAATACAAACAAAATAATAATGCGCCATAGGCACATCTTTACTAGTAGTCGCCAATCTCAAGTATGTAAACAACACTATCTCCCCTTTGGACATTGCTGAGATAAACAAAGTCGCAATATACCAATCTACTACCGCAATAACCACTATAATAACTCTCAAGTACACATTGCAATTTAATCCATTTATGGCATCAATCCATTGTCGATTCAGCTAATAATTAATTGAAAATTACCTTTAGCCAGTCGGCGAGAACAATCACAGCTGGATCCTGTAGTGAATTCAATAATTCAGATGCTACACGCTTCTTCTCACGACGATAGTTCTTCCTCTGTGCCTTGTACGATTCTTTGCGGTTAAGTTTCGTTGTATCTGATAGCTGCTTGATGATTGCGAAAAACAAAAATTAGAACAAAATATAAAATAGAACAAATGTATGTTATTGTCACCTCACCTTATCAGCGGAATTGCCATCAAACTTTGTACTGCTATCTCCCCAATTGGCGATGCCTAAAAAGAATTTCATTGCACGAAATTAGTCAAAGTGTTGAGGACTAAACGGATTTGTTGCGGCCACCACACCAGAAAACCTGGTTGCAGTTCTTTTTCACAACACTACCGAATTATTATTATTTTTTTTTTTATTTTTATTTAACAGAGAAAACAAAAAAAAACAAAAAAAAAAACAAATCCGATACAAATGTATCTCAAGGTATGCTAAGAACCCGAACACCGTTCTCTACATAAACATGCATTCTATTTATATTTTTTTTTTTTTTTTATTTATGTGTTTTAAGTACTTATAGTTTGCTTTGCTATTTAATTTTACACTACAAGAGACATGGCATAGAGTACTCGCACAAATAAAAGCGAAAGAGAAAATTTGAAAAAAATTCTACTGTCCACTATGTGGCCAAAAAGTAAACTAAACAGAAACACACAATTCGACGGCGATGAGTTTAAGAAAAAATAATAATAAACAAAATGTTTTTATGTGAAAAACAAAGAGAGAGAGAGAGCGAATCAAGAACGAAAAAATCGCAATCGAACAAAACGTAAACGATTCGCGATACAATACACGAACGGAAAGTGGAAGAGGAAGATAGATCAGTGCGCGGCTAGACTACGGCCTGTGGCAATACTAACAAATCAACAATTTAATAATAAATAAATATTAATAAAAACATAGGAAAAGCATTATCAAGTATGTACTTTGATTTCGTGCTACTTTCTTAAGGGTGGCTGCTGAGCCAAGTAAAGAGCTTTTTTGTTTTGAGTGTTTTTCGATGGCAGAGGGCGCATTTTTGAGTGGTATGAGTGAAGCTAATGATGGGAAAACAAAAACATTACAAGAAACAAGAAAAAAATTAAAAAAATACTCGTATCATCTGTTTTAACAGTTTCAAATGATGGAATCCGTCTTCTGAATAATTCATTTGGTTGAACTAATTAAGTATGGAAATTAGCAAAACTTCCTGAACGTATATGTGGGGCGAACTAAAGTAAGCTACATAAATGAACGACCTGGACAGAGTTGTGTTTTACATTTTAAAACATTATTCGCACGGTTTTGAATATATGTATATTGTATATCGATTGAAAAATGGGTGGCGTGAGCTTGGTTCTTGGTGCGATTCTATGAAATGAATTTAAAATGTGAAAGACTACTATCTTCAATGGGTCACACCAGCGATTAAGTATTCATATCCAGTTTTTCTAACATAGTACTTACAATCTTGATAATAAGAGGGGAACATCTTAACATAATAGGGGGACGTACCTACTCCTCACTGTCAACGGACGAAGGAGAGCGGATCGAACGTAAGCCCGAACAAAACAAAACTGACCTTCTTCACAGAAAAAACTAGTACAAGTTACTTCTACATTCCAAATATGGGAGATGCACAACTGCAACCCTCTGTAAGCGTTAAGTACATACGAGTATTCGGCGGCCACAATACTTAACCGGAACCTGATCTGGAGGAAAAACTCGGACGAACGAGTAATCATGGCCAAGAAGGCGTATAGGCAAGAGGGCCATTTTGAAAGTTATGGGGCATAAAACCAAAGACCACTATTGAGAATGAGACTCATATGCGGTGGCAAGCGATAGAAAAAAAATATGTATTGAAAATGCTCATGAGCACACAGAAATGGCCTGTCTTAGAGTCACAAATGGGAAAGTATCGACACCAATCGCTCGTATTGAAGTGATACTAAACATACTTTCGTACTTACCGCTGCACCTAGAAGTGAAAATACTAGCAGCTCTATCCACTAGCTCAGAGCACTCGGACACTTTGTCGATAGTAAAAACAGAGAATTGACGATAGAGTCAACACAATGTAGGAATCAACACCGCTAATCGATAACCGCAGTGATTTGGTCGAAAAAACATATAGCTTCGTCAACAGCTTCATAACTCTGATAGCAAAGCAGTTAGCGCTATCACAAACCCCGAATTAGAGGTGGAGAACTGTCGATTATAACCGATAGTTTCCACTATCGAAAGCAATCGATACTTTTTTATCACTATCGATTGTTTTCGATAGCCATTTAAATATATAATTTCAAAAATGTCTTCAACTGGTCGATACCTTACGAACGGAATATATTTAAAATTTCACAAAGGAACCCGATCTAATAAGCCAACTGTCAAAATGGCTTCAAGTTAGAAAGGGGATTCTCCGTTTTATGTGCCCGCAGCGAATAGTATAGCATTATTACTTAGAATCTAATCTCTCTCGGTGAGAAATAAAGTAAATAAATATACGGCTCAACAGTCCTATACAGAACCAAGCCGAGCTTCTCTCTCGGTGAGAAAAGCTTATTTAATATGGTGCATCTAACTTTTTTTTTAATGAAACCCTTAAGAGGAAAAAACTATCGATAACTATCGATAGTCAAAAGGCAACTATCGAGAACTATCGATAGCACTGACTATCGATATTTCTCCACCTCTACCTCGAATCAAAATCATCATTGTAAAGGACCTCTACCTATTTGCCAATCTCAATATAGGCTGCAGATCCTATTTACCGGGTCAGGAAATATGTGCATACCTTCTATAGCCAGGAAATGTACGGTTTGACGAACTAGCAAGAGAAGCGGTTGCCAACAGCGTATTATAAATCACGAGAAAAACAATACGAGTTTCCTTAACAACTATTAAGACAGCTATAAACAAACGGATTCAAAAGAAATTCAACAAATACTGAGAGAAATTATTGATCTGCAAAGCTGCCAGATCAATCATAGAAGGACAAAACAATAAATCTAACCCAGCGTGCTCTAAATTCCAGTGAAACGCAACTGAGACCGATGCGATGGCGGGACTCAAAACAGGCCACATCAATGTCAACGTGCACGCGCACAGTGGATTCGCCAACCGGTATCGACTCCGAAGATGAGGAGAAAGACCTGAACCAGTTCCTCTGCCATCATAAGGATGTGACTTTAAATGTTGACAGCTATCTAACGCTCGTTCAGAAAATACAAATTGGTAGCATCATTAAGTTTGCCAAAAGAGCAGTCGATTTTCCGACATCAACAACCCACATCCTTCCCCTCACAATCCATCAAGCATACTATTCCATTCAGCTATGACAAGGAGGGGAGTACAACGGACCGAACAGAGGATTTAGTGGGAATTCTAAGCGCACCTCTCCAACCATCTTGATGTCGATGGGGCTGGGTCACAACATCAAGGTGCATATTATCAAGGTACATGCGATTATTATTGAAGGGTGAGATGCACCGCGACCTTAGGAGCTATTGTGCCCAAGGTACATACATATAGTATACTGTTCCAACAAAACACCCCTAATGGCAATTTTAAGCAATTTTCATTTCACTCTGGAACTTGGAACGGGTTCTGTTGCTGCGCTATTAAGAAATAAGGCGATCCGGAAACAATTATTGCCGAAACTCATCAGCCGAAACCTTCGAACAAAAAGGCTAACCACTTCGGCAGAAGACAATTTTATTTTCTAAAATAAATCTTGTTTACAAAGGATTAATAAATTTAATGTAAACTTACATCCGTATAGAATTATGCCTTACAAAATGCCAGCAACGAGTTTCTTTTAAATCCTTTTCTACGTATTTCTTCTTCTTTTTTAAATGGCAAGGAAAGAATCAACCAAATCTGCCTCGTGTTCTTAATGGAAAAAGGAAAAGTGCTGTCAAAAATCGACGAAGCCACTGAACTGCATAAAACTCGGTGCTGGCATCTGGTGAGAAAATTAAAGTTATGCCAAATGTTTAAAAAACGATATTATGAATTGGAATGATAAAAGATAAAGAAAATTAATTAGGCTCGACGACATCCCGGGGGCCGTCTGAACTCCTAACGTGAAGACTCTAAGTCCAGAATAGCGAGCCTACCAACTGCTCTCTTCATCTTGATGGAACCATTGGAAACCTGGATGTCCGCGGTCCGCACGACACCATCGGGGCCAGGATAGACCCTTACAACACGACCCAGTTGCCAAGCAGAACGGATTTCATTTGGATCGATGAGAAGTACTACGTTGTCCACTTCGACCGACTTTGAGTTTTTATACCACTTGGAACGTCTCGTAATTTCCGGAAGATATTCTAGGTACCAGCGGCGCGTAAGCTGGCTCATTAAATGTTGAGAACGGCGACTGTAAAGTTTACTGCATAAGTCTCTCTCCGAAAAAACTCCTGGGGCTGTCACGTCTCTCTCATCCTCTCCGAACAGCATTAGATTAGGTGTCAACGGCTTCGGATCTTCTGGATCGACAGGGATATGGGTAAGTGGCCGACGATTTATCTGGCCTTGGGCTTCTATGAGGGCATTTCTTAGAACATCTTCTCGGGGTATCAAGTCTTTGAGGACGAACTCCACACTTTTCTTTATAGCTTGAATAAGGCGTTCCCACGCCCCGCCCATCCACGGCGAATAGGCTGGGATGAACCTCCACTGGATACCCTCGAATTTTGCAGCATGTGCACTGAGTGCGGTTTCCATCTCCTTGATATCCTTGTTCAACTGGTTGTTTGCTCCCACGAAGTTGAGGCCATTGTCGCTGTATAGGTAACGAGTGACGACACGATTGATGATAAACCGACGAAGAGCCATAGTACACTGATCCAAACTGAGGTCGTTGAGAAGCTCAATTTGCACCGCTCGGAAAGTTAGGCAGGTAAAGATCATGCCGTACCGCTTTACCGTTCCTCTACCAAACCTTACCAGCAACGGTCCGAAACAGTCAACTCCGACATGAGTGAAGGGTCTTGAGTTAAAGGCTAAACGGCATTCAGGAAGTTGTCCCATCATCGGCATCACTGGCTTCGCCTTGAGAAGTTTACACCTGTAGCACCTCGATTTCACCCGCTCCAGTGCACTCCGAATGCTTATGACCCAAGCACGCTCCCGAATATCTGAGATGGTTGTAGCCGTTCCCATATGAAGGTTATTTTCGTGAAAGTGCTCGATGAACAAGCTGACTAAAGCGTGGCTCTTGGGCAAGATTGCTGGATTCCGTGAAGCGTAGGAAATCATAGCCTTCTGCGCTCGGGAACTCATTCTAATGGTAGATTCTTCATCGAGGAACGGCGATAAACTTAGAATAGGGCTCGAACTGCTGACCTTTCCGTGTGCCTTTAAAGCTGCTACCTCCATTGGGAAAACTTCGATTTGAATTTTCCTGAACATCCACCTTTCAGCGCGACAGTATTCGACTGGGGTGACAAAGGGTTCCTTTTCGACGGGCCTCTTACGTAGGATATCCATGAACCGCAACAGAAATGCAATGACTCTGACAGACGAGGACCACCTCGCTCGGAATCTCGCCTTAAGCTCGTTCTGGATGCTGTAGGAAACTGACTGTTGTTGGCGGTGGACAAAATTCTTGACTGGTTCTAAACTTTCGCAGCTCTCCAGGTTATCTGCCCTCTTACTTGGCGAGACGGGCCAGGTACTAATCGGTGCCCGTAAGAACTCTGGACCATTGAACCATCTCGTCTGGTGATCTCCTGTTGTTGTATAACTCCACTTCGTGGCGTCATCCGCAACGTTGTCGCACGATCTCACATGGTACCACTGACGTGGAGAAGTTGAGTCTAAGATCTCTCCCACACGGACGGCGACGAAGGACGGGAACTTGAATTTCGATGAATTGATCCACGAAAGTACAGTGGTCGAATCCGATAAGAAGAAGGTGTCATCGATACGAATTGTGTGAGTATTCTTGACCGTAGTTGCCAAGCGCACCCCGAGAACAGCCGCTTGTAACTCCAGCCTTGGCACTGAAATCCTTTTGACTGGGGCGACCTTAGCCTTCGCCATAACTAAAGCAACTTCGACCTGGTTCATGCTCTCAAACCGTAAAAAGGCCACCGCTGCAAACGCTTTCTCAGATGCGTCGACGAACACGACTAAACTCACCTGTGAGTCATCGGGTTTCCAAGAAACGTATCTTCGGGGTATCCTCAGCTTTTCAATATTTTTTAGGTCCTTGATGAAATCCAGCCAGCAGCTCCTCAAGGCTTGCGATAATGGCTCGTCCCAACCGAGACCTTCACGCCAGACATCCTGCAAAACGATGCGTCCACGGATAACATAAAGGGAGACGAGACCGAGGGGGTCAAAAATCTTCATGACGATCCTTAGCATTTCCCGCTTGGTGACGACGGCATCAGGAAGCAACATCTTTTCCAGGACCTCATCCTTTGATAGATTGTAAGTGAAGTGGTCAGACAACGGGTGCCAGTACATGCCTAGAATCTTAGCGACGATAGACTCACAGTCATTTGGATCAATGCTAACAAGCTTCGAGTTGACGTGACTCTCCGGAGTCTGTTGAAGAAACTCCCGGTTATTCGATTGCACACCAACTAGATCAAAGTTCATCGACTTACAGATGCGGATTGCATCTCGGGTGACAGCGATCGCTTTATCCACCGAATCGTGACTGTTGAAATAATCGTCAACATAAGTACGCTTTGTCAGACCATCTACCGCTTCCGGGCATTCCTCTCGAAACTGTTCTGCATGCTGATTCTTGATAAACTGAGCGCACGTAGGGGAACATCTTGGGCCGAACATCATCACTTGCATGATGTAAACTGTGGGACTACGGGAGCTGTCACCATTCCGCCACAAAATTCGTTGACATTGTTGATCTTCTCGTTTAATTCGAATGCGGTGAAACATCTCCTTCACGTCAGCATTTACAGCCACTGCACGTTCACGAAACTTGAATATCCCAGCGTGGAGGGGAACAAGGTTGTCCGGACCCTTTAACAGAAACGTATTAAGTGAGACCCCATTTACTTTTGCAGCTACATCGGCTACATCCCTGGGTTTCGGCGGGAATTTGTTTGGATTCTCTACTATAAACGTCGGTGCATACCAGACTCGAGGCCACTCGGTTTCCAAATCCTCCTTCGATGCGACCCTGGCGTATCCTTTAGACAGCAACTCACTTAAATGATTGTTTTTCCATTTTAACAGGTGAGGCTTCTTCTGTAAAGACTTCTCCAAACCTATAAGACGTTTCAAGGCCATCGGGTAGCTGTCTGGGAGTTTCACCACATCAGAGCTCCACAACAACCCAATTTCATAACAAGTCCCATCCAGTCTTAATGTACGTTGCATAATGTCCATCGCTCGACTCACATCTCGACTCACTAGGTCACCCTTAGGTGCCATGACCCCAAAATCTTCCGTGGTAAAATGCCGCTTAACGAGATCGTGTAGTTCATCCTCGTACTTGATGGCATCGTGAAATAGTAGATGCATCGATGGTTTTGCGGCTTGAAGGCTTGAAAACTTAACCGTAGGAGATGTTTTTCCATAAACTATCCAGCCGAGGAGAGTTTTTATGGCACATGGTTCTTCATCGTTGCCGTGACGCTGGCCGCGACCCCACAAGAACTTGGCTTGGTCTAAACCAACTAATAACTTCGGCTTGGCATTCACTAGATCTGTCAATGGGAGTCCTCGCAGATGGGGATACAACTTCTTCAGCTCGGCAACATTGAGAGACTGTCCAGGTAGTTCCAAATTCTTGACAGTATATACATCCTTGAGTAGATGACGTTTTCGATTATTCACTCCTGACACAGATAGCGACGTCCGCATAGAATCCTCATGGCGTGCAACTCCTCGCGTCCACAATAGAGTAAGTCCTTCTGGGTCACCGTCAAGACCAAGCTGGTCGAAAAGGTCCTTCTCCATCATTGATAAGGACGACCCATCATCGAGGAACGCGTATGTATCGACGAAGTTGTCTTTTCCATGGATCCGAATGGGTACCACCTTA
This sequence comes from Brachyopa scutellaris, assembly GCA_949775065.1. Taxonomy (NCBI): domain Eukaryota; kingdom Metazoa; phylum Arthropoda; class Insecta; order Diptera; family Syrphidae; genus Brachyopa; species Brachyopa scutellaris. The sequence continues at coordinate 78,934,557 of OX459114.1, read as the reverse complement.
AACATAATGGATAAATCTGTCCCAACCTGAGCTGCGTGGAGATGTGGCTGGGGATTGAACGGAGGTGCGGCAGTGTTTAGAGCAGTGCTACTCCTAGCAACCGTCTGATGCAACAAAGGGTGATGACGCCTCGCACAACCACCAGTCCCGCACGTTCTTCGCTGTCCGCATGCCTTCCAGTTATGTTTCTCTAGCTCCAAACACGAAAAGCACATCAATTTTTCCTTAGCAAATGCAAGTCGCTGATCTGCTGTCAAAGCCTTGAATTCTGGACACTGAGTCAACGGATGTTTCCTACTACATTTCGCACATGCCGCTGCCGGAACCGGTTGGTGAGTTAACACACGACCCGATGACTTTGGAGCGTTATGAAGTTTCTTAATGGCGGCCGCTTCAGCCTGCTTCACAAGGTCGGGGGGTAGGTCAATAACCTTCTCCGTCAGGAACTCCGCAAAATCCTTGAAATTGACAAGTGGATTCGCAGCTTTCTTCTTGACCCACTCCTGATATAGCCCAGCCCCTAGCTTGCCAACGAGGCACGTCAACACATAGCCGTTGTTGAGATCATCCTCTCTTTTCATGGACGTAATGTCAGCCACAAAACCATTTAGCTTTACAGCCCACAAGCGAAGTTTAGGATCCCATCTTGACGTAAGCGTCGGTAAGTTGAGTAAGTCTGCAGTTAAATCGTGCACCAATACGTCGCTTCGACCGAAAATAGCACGCAGGGAATCCATTATTGCCTCAGCGTCAGATGAATACTTTAACCGGTCGCTCACCAGGTGATACGCCTCCCCCTTTAGTGCCTTACGCAGTCGAGAGACATTCTCTTTTCCACTGTATTTACCCTCAATTGTGGTTATTTTAAAAACATCTTCGAAGTACGGCCACTCACGTCTATCGTCACCAGAAAAACTTGGAAGTTCCTGTACATTGCTCCGATTCAGGATTGTGAGCAGGCTTGCCATGTCGCCATCTCGAAAGGAAGACTCTTGAAAACTAGCACGCCTTTCTTGTTTCCCACGAATAGGTGTGGATTGTGACTGCTGACCAATCTTTACCAATAGGGCCTGATGATTTGCTTGGATTTTCTTGATCAATTCTAACCTTTCATCAATAACTTTCGGCTTTGGGCCCCGTGGCATTTTCACTTCCCCTATCTTTTCAGTTTCCAATGAGGGTTTGGTCATTGCCACTTTCATCTCTTCCATCTCCTGGCGCAGCGCTGCTAGCTCACTGTCTCTTTGAGCAACCGTTGCTTGAGCTGTTGCTGCAGCCTCTATGAGAATGTCCATTGAAGTTTTAAGTTGACCTTGACCGGAGGGAGCTGGTTGGCGTTCGTCATCCTTTAGCTGTGCGTCGAGAGACTTTGCTTCACCTTCGTCTGTGTCCTCACATGTGCTCTCACCACAGAACCAAGGAGTGGCTGTATCGAACTTGCTAGGGTCGAATTTACCACACGCGTAGTGCCACCATCTTCCACACTTTTCACAGGACACCATTTGGCTATCATCCGCCTGACGACAACTTGCTGCACTGCAACTATGCTCTGTACCTTCCATCATGACGTCGAAATCTCCACTGGTTGTTAATAAACGATGTTAAATTAATTGAACCAGGATAAAATAAAATGATGTTGCTGCGCTATTAAGAAATAAGGCGATCCGGAAACAATTATTGCCGAAACTCATCAGCCGAAACCTTCGAACAAAAAGGCTAACCACTTCGGCAGAAGACAATTTTATTTTCTAAAATAAATCTTGTTTACAAAGGATTAATAAATTTAATGTAAACTTACATCCGTATAGAATTATGCCTTACAAAATGCCAGCAACGAGTTTCTTTTAAATCCTTTTCTACGTATTTCTTCTTCTTTTTTAAATGGCAAGGAAAGAATCAACCAAATCTGCCTCGTGTTCTTAATGGAAAAAGGAAAAGTGCTGTCAAAAATCGACGAAGCCACTGAACTGCATAAAACTCGGTGCTGGCATCTGGTGAGAAAATTAAAGTTATGCCAAATGTTTAAAAAACGATATTATGAATTGGAATGATAAAAGATAAAGAAAATTAATTAGGCTCGACGACAGGTTCTATTGTTTTTTTTTCGCGAGTTGAATTGCAGTTCGTAAACCTAGTCAAATAGTCCCATGAATGCGCCATTTTTGACTCAAATCTTTATTTTACTGAATCTATGAAAATTTAAAATTGTCTCACTCTTTTCATCTGCTCTGCTTGGCCTTAATATTTCCTTAATTTCATCTAAAACATGTCCTGCTGTAAAATTTGGTAATTTTGAAAAGTTCTATAGTTGTGAGAAAAGCGGTCAAGAATATTACAAAGCAGACCGCATCGGTGTTCAGAATCCACATGTGATTTCCTATGTATGTACCTCCCCTCAACCGAATTGTGCCCAAAGCCAGATTGGATTGAAACAACGTCACATTGAATATTTAAATTAATTAAAAATTCTGTGTATTTTTCGGATTATTGCACTGCCAAGTTTCTATATCAACACAAGCCCACCCCCTCCCCACTAGCCAAGAGCAGCCAATTAATTAGTGAAAATAATGCCAACAAACAAAAAGGTAATAAAAACGAGAACACAAATTTATTGATGGTCAGGATAAGGTGTTACAATAAAGCTTTTAAAATTATATCAATCTATGTGTGTACTCATTTGCAGATGTCACCTGTAACCACGCCAACTAAAAGTGTACTCAATTTAATTGAAACCTTTAATCAAGGCGCGCCGACTAACAGTATGTGTATGTTACTGATTGCCCCCATCAATTACTTATCGGTTTCGAAGGCTCTATAATGAGGAAAGTTTTATCAGCGGGCTAAAAAGCTTTTGAACGATTTTCCTTGATAAAAAGGCGAACAAAAAAAAATGTCACTCATTAATTTCCCCCAAAAATCGGTATCGCCAATCGCCATATCAATTTTAGGTTTACTTATACAAAACGATGTGTGCAGTGCACTTTAGAGTGATTGAAGATTGGCGATTGGCTTTTATTTGAGTTGATAACATCTGTTGGCCGGGCAATTAAATTGATTGGAAGCAATATGTAACGGTTGTGAAATGTACTTTTTTTGTTTTAAACATTCTGGCTCGCACAATAAATGTGTGTTTTATTTTCCTGATTATGATCGAAGCAACTAGAAAAATTGTGAAAGGCAGTGCCACAACAAAAGAATGAACAGTAAAACAGAAAACGGTTTCCTGTGTCATCTTTCGAAATATGGGAAATTTTGTAGGTACATTATTTGGCGTATACTGTCCAGATCCTCCGATAAATACATATTCATTCATTTAGAACCCTCGGTGACTGTTTTTCCAGGTAGTAGATATTGATATTCCCAGCGGCGTAGATGAACTCGCCAACGCCAACACCAGACACTTTCGTACATAGGTACATAATCTACTCTGATAGTCAAGACACGCTTAAAGCACTTGCAATTCCAACAACTAACTCTAAGCTAGTGAAGGAATGCAAAGAAAAACTCAATACCCTTGCTAGCTCCTGCACGGTGAACCTGCTCTGGGTACCTGGCCACAACGAACGACCGGGGAACGAGAAAGCAGAGGAAATGGCAAGAGCCGTGGCTGAGAAGGCGTGGACAATTTTACAGTTCCTACTATAGGTGCGGGGGTACAAGCAGTGAAAACTCCTTACAGTCTGTTTTTTGCAAAACACTTAAATTGCAGGTGTTTTCATTCTTAATAATATAAACAAGGTTTTAGGTTAGAAATTAATGTCTTTATATGTAAGTACGACTGTTCATCTGCTACTTTTTATCCATTATCCCTACAATAAGCACTTGATGTTTGGGTGGATGTTTTGGAGTGGAATGGGTATCGTATTAGCCAAAAAATACAGAGTATCTGTACTGCCCATTCTCTGACCCAAGCCAACTAACCCATTCCAGACATTTAATTGAATGGACTGGTGGATCCCATGTGTGAAAAGTTCAAATATCTGGGATCAATGATCAACAGCGAAGCAACCGTTGATGACGACATCAATCATCGTGAAAGCGTAGGGTGGATGAATTGACAGGAAAACTCTGCCATCCCTTAAGCTGAAAGGAAGGCTCTACACCGCAGCTGTGCGTCCGGCGCTCACATACGGTTCACAATACTGGACAATGTACAAAAAGTATGAGTGCAAATTGACAGCAGCTGAAATGAAGATGCAGGAGTAACAAAGCTTGATCGAATAAGAAGTTCCAAAATCCGAGAAAGTTTTCACGTCAAAGAAACCATCTCGAAATAACTGGAACAGGACCGGCTCAGTTGGTATTGTCATGTTCAAAGGAGGGATCCTACGAACGCCATCAAAAAGGCAATGACAATCAACGTTCCCTTAAAATCGCGTAAAAGAGGCAGGCCTAAAAATTCCTGGATCACACAAATGCGGAAACACCAGCATGATGAAGTGATTCAAAATCGGAAGGCCTGCAGATATTTTTTGAGATCGAACCGGCGAACCCCACAGGCGGACCAGTAGGAATGCAGTGAAGTGGGAGGGTTGTGATTCCGTTTTTTAAATGGAGAGAAGAAAATGATTTAAAAAGGAACTGAACATACCCGCTCATTCCAAAAATGGTGAGAATTTCGCCGAAACAGCTCGAAGACAGTTTTTCGCGCGAAAAGTTAGAAGTTTCTTCGCCCAGCAATCACTCAATTGGTTACTGGCCGTATTTTATCATCGCCGATGGTCCATATGGTTCATTAGTTTGTATGCATTACAACAATAATACGAGATCTTGCTTTTTACCAGAATCAATTTTCGTGATCCAGAGATTAGTTCGGCTATTTCTCACTAGGATACACTTTCGTTTGTAAATGTAACAATAATTATCGACGATTGTTAAGGGTAGATGTTGCCAGATTAGAATAAGAAGTGTAATTGGCAATCCAAATATTATTACGTTCGAATAAACTGCTCACAATGATATGTTCGCGTGTGAAAAATAAAATAAGCGCATCAAACTTTCAGTTAAAAGAAAATATTCATTTGCATGGCAACCTCGCGCTAAATGTCAAAAAGCGTTGTAATAATATTGATCCAGTTTATTTTATTATTTTGATTTGATCCGGATTAGATCACGGGCATAATAAAATACGGCTATTGGCAGATAATAGTGATGTGAAGAGCCGAGATCGTTAGAAGAAAGAATTTAAGACCAGCAAAATAGACCTTCCTCGCTCACAGGTGCACAACACAAGGTCCAAATAAAAAAAAAATAGTAATTGATTTAATTTTAATTTTTTCCTAAGTCACAATAGCGAGCATGAGGTTAAATTTGACTTGAAACGAGTCAAAATAGCAAACATAAAATAAGACCCCTGAGAAGGTAATTTTCTCCAAATACAAAGTGGGGGATTGTGGGGATTTTTTTTCCCCACAATTGAATTTGAATAAAAACAAAACAACAAATAAACCTGTCAATTGTCACAACGCTTTCAAAAGTTCAACACAGTTCAATTTCTTATTTAGGTTTTTTGGATAACAACTATGTATATTGATTCAAATTACGTAAACAATTACGCAATCTACATAAAGCCAATCACAGCAGAGTTGCCGTTGAGCTTTTACTGACTATTGTGTTGACTACTTCAAGAGATCATGACTCGACATTGTATTGTATTGTATTTAGAAGGGGGGTTATCCCATAGAGACAACAAGCACGTAGACCTGTAGGCCCATTATACTTTGGTGATGAGCCACCCCATTCGCTGAGTTAGCGATTTGTTGCTGAGCTATACATCGATCTAAATCTGCCCGTCGCTTTCGAAGCGAAGCAATAGGGCGGGATTGAGCTCCAGTAGATCAACGTCCCGTAGGACGTAGTTGACTAGAGTGGCCTTTCTGATCCGAGCAATGGCCGGACACTCGCAAATGAAGTGCCCAGCCGCCTCGTCTTCTTCCAGGCACATCTCGCAAAGGCCCGAGCTTCTGATTCCAATTTTGTTCAGGTGCTCGTTTAAGGGAGTGGGCCCAATGACCAGTCCTGTGAGGATTTTGAGGTCATTTCTGCTAAGGTGTAACAGAAACTTAGTTCTGTTTGCCCTGGGCGCGTCTACTAACATTTTCGCCTGTCGGCATGACCCAAGCTCATGCCAATGGTTGTAGTGTTGTAGTCGCAGCAGTTCAAGAAGCTTGTTTTTAGCATAGGTTGAACTGCAACCAATAACAGGCTGTGGGCCGATAAAAGGGGCCGCTGATCCAGCTCTAGCTAGAGCATCAGCTTTACCGTTTCCCGGGATATCAGAATGTCCCGGGACCCAGACCAGTGTGATCTTATTACATCGCCCAAGCTGGTTCAGTTTATTGACAGCTTCCTCAACAATTTTGGAGTTGATCAACGCTGTTGAACAGGATATAAAAGCTGCTTGGCTATCAGAGCAGATGTAGATGGACTTGCCTTTCCATCTCTTGTCAAGTGCAATGTGCGCTGTGCTAGCGAAAGCATACACCTCTGCCTAGAATACTTTTAAACTTTTTATCAGAAATGTAACGGAATAACCGGCAAGCAAATGGCGGCCAGCGCAGCTATAACACTCGAAGCCATCTCACAGTGGTCAAAACTACACCAGCCATTCAACAATATTAGATCACTTATCTCTTCCCGAAAACAAAGACTTGTGCCGAAGCCCAATTTCGACAAAAACTTTAAAGTCACTATTCCAATGTAGGTCCTCTTGCGATGACTTAGGAGCTAAAACAGATTAGTCTGTACACTTCTACACCGTTCGTTCTAAGACCCATGACGGTGTAGGAGGACGTTTTTCTCAAGCAGATTAAGTCTCAGTCTCTCCTTCCGCCTCCTTGATCACTGTAGCGTCCTTCAAGCAGAAATAATGGCGATTTCAGAAGCACTGTCCTTGATCAAGAGGAATGTAATATTCCGTAACAATATTAGCATTTTCTCGGATAGTCAAACGGCATTGAAACCGCTGGAAGCAGTCTATCACCTCCAACTGTCGCTCATCTCTTACAGAGAAGGCTGAGCAGTTATACATTCACCTTCAATTGGTGCCGTGGCACAGAGGCATTCCAGGGAATTGTAAAGCGGACGAGCTCGGTAAACGAAATTCACGAAATTTAACGAAACACTTCGACTTAGTTTATGAGTATATGTTTTTGCAGAATTTAACATAGATTAGACACGACGGACATTTTAGGCTGAGCTTCTTTTTTATGGTAGTCCTACAAAATTAAAAACAACATTAATCTCCTTTTCGTCCCACTCAATTCGAGTGAGGCAACACCTGCCGCGATGCTGGCATTTAATCTATTATATATATTAACATGCTATTAACAAATCCTTTAAAATGTCTAAGATAAAAGCCCAAGCTATAAGTAAGCTAAATTCGTAAGGCCATTTTGTTGCGCAAGATATGAGCATGTTCCTAGATTCAGATAAGTAAATTACCATCCACTTTCTGAGTACTGGTACCCCCTTCTCAGGCTGTGCTTGCACAATCAGCAATTTGTTTCATGTACCGCTACAAGCAACCGCCATTAAACTGTCTTATCCAAGGAAATATGACAGTGGGCACCATAATTATTGCCAAACCAGCTAAATGCCTAAACCCGTTCGAGTAAAAATTAATAAAAATTCCAGCATTTAAGCGCCACACTGAATATTTATTAAATCTAGAAAAAGTAATTACAAGTCCATTCAGTCTGCTTACAGCTACGAGTCTTTAAATGATAAATTACATACGTATGTATGTTATGTAGTTAACGACTTAATTGAAGTGGACACACTGGTGTCTATTGACGGAAGAGGAACATGCCTATTTAACGGTTTTGTGTTTTGTTTTTTTAAATACCTACTACCACACCTTACGCAAGGTAACATCGACTTAATTTCGTGTTATTACGAGCAATTTGCATCGCTAATGTGGAGTCTACGCCAGGCGTAGATGACAGACTGCTTTAAGAATTTTATTTTTTCTTTTTTTTTGTAATATATTCGAGTACATTCATTTGTGTTTGTACTTTAGTCAGCAAGGTTGTTAAAATAAAAAAAAACTAATGTTTGTTTTAATTTAATGCCAAATGTCGGAATGCAACGATATAACTTTCAACAGCTTAGCACTCAAGTGTCAGAAAATAAATAAAATAATTCAAACCACTTAAACCTTTTAAAGATTTATTATTAAAGTTAAAAAAGTTCAAAGAAACGCTTGAATAGGATTTAATGGGGCCACGCGGTCAAGCTCGTTCGAAGCATTAAACCTACCACTGGAGTTGGAATGTATCAAAGACAAGGGACTGGTCCTCGCAGCTATATGGTCGAAACAAAGCCCCCGTTGTTTTGAACACAGCTGACTACACTATATGTACTGCGAAACCTAACTTGAACAAATTCATCGAAGTCTATTTTCCGACTGAAAAATGACTTTCACGTCTTAAATTCAAACTAACACCTCCTTCCAGACTGCTCTAGTGTCTTAAAGGCGGCAGTACTTAGCAATGAAAGAAGCAGGTAAAGAACTTTGACCCAGCTCTATAAAGCATGAACGTAGTGGCAAACATAGTTGATAGTCAAACCGCCAGGTTCACTCAACCACCACTTCGTCCAAAACTCTAATTCAATAGAACACTGCAAGGAACCAGAACATTGCCGGAATGAGCTCCAGTCTATAAGTCTGAGTCGGAGCTCTAAATGCCAAAAAGTCTGATGACAGCGAGCTGACAAGATAGCCTACTCATTTCTATTGTTAGAAATACTTTCAGGATATCTATCAAGAGCCATCCAATTTCAAGTAGAAAAATCTACCTTCCCATCGCAAAGGATCAAACCATCAGCAGAGCCGTAGCCAGATCGAAGGAAACTAAAGCTTCGAGGCTTCAGGGTCCCAAATAAAGCGGGAAGAAACAACACATATGCAAACAAGCCCAATATTCAGCATAAACAAGCACGTTGTGCTTTGGTAGGAAAACTAGAATATCGGTCGAATGACAAGCAAACTTTTTAACTAGGCTAGAATAGTCGAGCAAAGCATTAGCTTGCGCAATGGGTTTGGCAGCGTCAGTAGGTACTTTCTACATATATTGAGTGAGATACTCTCCGGATTACTGGATATGTGAATATTAAGACCTATTAATACCAACGATACCAACGAACTGTAGTGACTGACTGATGACAGTTCAAATGTCTTTTTAAATTAAGCGCTTGTGATTTAAATGAGTTCTACAGACAGGCAAAAGAATTGACAATTTTGGAAGGCTTTAGACAACTAGTATGCGTATGCGTCATAGATTTTGTCAAACAAAACACCAAAAAGCCCCCGACCCATAGAATCCGTTGAAACGTTTTTAAATGAGAACTCGATAGAATAAACGCATTCTTATGGAAGGTGGCCCATAACCAACGCATATATGAACTTCAACGCAGAAAGTAGTTTTTAATGCGTTGGCAGTTCAGACATTCACGCATTAAATTGCACACATTCACAAATTGAAGTTCACGCATTCACAAATTGAGAGTAAGTACATTCATTGGTAGAAGCATTGAGAGAAAATGGAGAAACTGTCATCGCCGCCCGTTGACAAACGATTGACACTCAAAATTTAAATTAATTTGAAAAGAAACTGTCATTGAAGAAAATGTCATCAGCTGTCATCTGTCAACGTAGGAATGCAACGGCTCTGTCAGTCATACGCCAACGTTCGACGCAACAACGTCGACGGATTCTTTTGGTCGGGGCCTTAATAATCGTCTCACTTCGATTTCCACAGAAACGGCAAAACTATGTATTTCTACCTTTTTATTGTCACAGTTATTTTTTTTTTAAATTCAAATTAGCAAAGCCTGTGCTCGTCTTTTGTTTCTTAAAAATGAAGTGCCTAATAATAACCATACCATTTTGCTTTAATGTTCATCTTACGACTTGTATATGATAAAAGGGACAACAATTTTAAATCACCTTATTGTGAAGCATCCACCAACCAACGCCAACCCACTTACACATTTCTGACGTCATTTAAATAACAAAAGCATCTTTAAATATGATGAGAGCAATTGAAAATTTAATGCGAATGCGAAACGACACGATTACAATATTTAAAATCTGAAAAGATATTTCTGACGTCACATTAATGTTATGCGAGTGCCTAGAGTGCCGCCACCGGGACGACCGAGACCGGCAATCATATCAAATTCATCGCGTGGAAAAAGTGATTGAGCTGGAGATGGTTAAGTAGCGGCTGGTTCTCTTTACTTTTGAAAAACTAGTGAATGAGGGGCGATAAGGAAAGCTAAATGAAATAAATTTCATTAAAGTATGTAATGAAAGAAGAATGCATTTATTTTTTTTTTCATTTTGGTACATTAAACAAAATTTTAAACTGGTATTTACGCTCGATCATACTTAACATACTCCCAATGACAATTTGATATAATGGCACATTTCTTGATTATCTACTATATTTTTTTGACAGTTTGATGTGATAAACATCTCCCCAAATATACAAATAAAGCTCAATGTATCACCCAGGTCGTATTATCTGTCAATTCGATTTGTGTATACAAACAATTGAAACGGACGTCATAATTATTGCTGTCACTTGCTGATGCAATGTATGTAACTATTCGACCGCGGAAAAGTAAGTTAACTGACATATTGTGACTTAGTAATGCATTTATTCATCAATCACTTACCGTTAGTAAGTATAAACCTGTCAGAACATGAACATTTAAAGTGTTGTCAGGTTTTGTACATACTCTTCATAGTATTCACCCTCTAATTTTTAATTAATTTCTTATGAGTCATTTTCGATTTTTCCACCTTTTTGACAGTTCTAAAGTGGGAATTTCCTTATTATTATTTGTATTTATGAGCGAAGTATAGACTCTAAATAGAAAACCGACAGTTCTTTTTATGTCTTCTGGCAACACCGTCTAAACGAATCTCTTCAAATCCAAATGTCCGCCTTTTTGCTGGTCACACTGTGAAAAAGCTTAAATTTAATATTCAATTAGCAAACAAGGTAAACTTTTCAAAACAATTTATTATGTGAAACATAATGGTTCTGTGCTGTGTCTCCCCACAAATCTAGGTTACGCTTTATAAAATTGTCGACAAAATGGAACGCCATCAAAACATCGACATATAGGAATGTAGGTTAAGGCACTCATCACTAGGGTTAATGAGGTGGGTGACTGTTTTAAAATTCAAAGGAGAACCTACCCCCGTCATACTGTCAGGCAAAGTCAAATGACATACAGAAGTCAAAAAATGAGCATTTTGTACACGCCAATCGTCATTTGCAATTCAACAAAAGGCCAACGAAACAATAGTTCCATCGAATGACTAATTTAGAGAGCACTATGGAACTGTCAGCGCTGTCATTAAAAGTGGTCTCCATCTAGCAGAGTACACATTATTCGAGTGTTAATTGCTCAAACTGTTGAGAGGTGGGCACTTCATGTACTGGACTGGAAGCCATTTAATGTGTTTCGACACTCCAATGGCGGCCTGTATTACGTGGCGCGGGTTTACTTTCATTTTGATTGGACAGAACTTTTGTTGCTAACCAAATTAATAGCGGGTATGCGCAATTTCCATTTGAATCTTAATCTGCAAAGAAGACCAAGTAGCGAGTGAATCCAAAAAAGGGAAAGAATTTTAATGTGAATAGTTTTCCCTTATGCGACCAGCATTCCATAGGACTGCGAGTATGTGTCTGTGTATCTGTGCTAAGAAGCAGTTTATAGCTTTTGGTTATCACATTCACAGTTTCCGTTAATTAAGTAATCAAATTATAATTTAATTAGCAGCACTTTGAAGAAGTAACTGTGCCTACATGATATGCGAAATCTATTCCTATTGCTTGGCGTTTGGGTCTAAAGGTCAGGGACGAACTGTGTTTAATCTTTATGGAATGCATTGTATACATAACAGTCGCATCTGTAAATTAAAAATAAGGAAACGCAAATACTAATCATATGGTCTTATCACTTTGGTATGCGTTGTGAATTTTTAGATAGATTTTTGTTGTTGATTTATTTCCCACTGCGACTATGACAGGGCCGCCTTTACACATGGGCCTCGTGTGCACGGATATAGTGCAAAAATCTTAAAGGGCGCTATTTTTATGGTAAGATTTAATACATCTATGTATTGGGATCAGCAAGGTATTTACAAAGAACGGCAAGCATAAGAGCCCTGTACCGTGTAGGTACCACTTTACTTTCATATAAAAAGCAGTCTGGTCTGAAATGCGAGTAGGGACTTCAATGGCAAGGAGCTTAGGTTACCACGTCAGTACCGACAACCTGCATACTAATCCAGCCACAGGTAGGACTGTCACAGAGGAAATTTTCCGCAGTCGCGTAGCCTTCTCCACAGGAGTCGCAGAAAGAGGTTTCACTTAGTTGGCGCTACCATTTGTGTGTGCGTGTTATATTTTTTGCACGAATGGAAGGGACCTACAGTTTTTTGCCGACTCCGAACGGCGAGTTGAGAAGCTTAATCATGACAAATGATACTCTTTGATGCTTGTCAGGCATTCGAAAGAGGTGGCCACTGTGAAAAAACTTTTAGGTGTTTGCGGCGGGATTCGAACCCAAGACCGCTGGCTCAGTAGTCCGACGCACTAATCACTTGCGCTACGGTGTACTTAAACCTTACACTCTGAGCAAAAGGAGGAGTGACCCGAACGCCAGTGAGTTCTCTACAGCCTTTTTATATTGGTAGGTAGCCTTCACGTCAAGGAACCCATCTCGAAGAAACTGGAGCACGACCGGCTCAGTTGGTATTGTCATGTTCAAACGAGGGATCCACGAACCCCGTCAAAAAGGCAATGGCAATCAACGGCGAACCCCACAGGCGGATCAGTAGGAATGCAGTTAAGTGGGAGGGTTGTGAACCCTATAATTCTGATCATAACCTCGTCGTTTAAATGGAGAGAAGAAGGTAGGTAGGTAGAAGTGGTGGTTTCGGTGGAAAGAAAACCCAAATACAGTGAAATGTCTCTTAAGTGGACAGCCACGGGTCGGGAGTTTTTCGTCCGCTTATGAGAGCTGTCCGTTCATAAGAACGCAATCTAAATGGAACATTAGAAATTGGTCCCCTAATGCGAGTTGTCCGCTAAACAGGGTGTCCGCTAATGACAGATTTCACTATACCGCAAAGGGGCGCCGCACTGTTTTGATTCCACAAGCTCAGGTTTTTTTTTTAATTCACACACGTTAAACGTGATATGAATGCCCTTATAATGTTTACACACAGCGCTAGCACATGAAGGACAAGAACGAGAGACAGACAGAACCTCAGGTGACATGTTTATTTAGAAAATAAACAAAATGCTGCGGATTTCCCTCACCTTTCTCTAACTAGTTCTGGGCTTGGGTAGAGCTTTGACAGATTTGCCTAGCTCATCCGCAAAGCGTGGCCAGTTTGTTTTTTTCCCATTTGCTCTGTGAAATTAATACAACTTTTTTTCATTTTAAAGTGAGTGATCGGAAATATTACAAACAGTCGCTTTAATTCAAAAATTCAAAATTCAATATTAACAAACTACTGAATTCGTATTTCATTAAAACATAATTGAGTTCTAAGGATCACCTTTTAATTTAATCTGTTTGTTGGTTTTTGCCAAACATTTAAGCCATACCCTAAAAATTCATGTTAACAATCATCACAACATTAATAATAATTGCTAGTTGACTCTGCTCTCAAATCTAAATTGATTACTGTTTACTAAACATGTGTTTACTGTTTACTAAACAGGGTTTAGCCTCATTTTGTCTTATAGGGGAGAGTGGGGTTACTTCTAAAGCTGTTTACTAAAGTTGATGGTGCTCCTTAGATTGCAAATTAGTTAGCCAAACCTGTTTCAAATCGAAGAGCAATATTTAACCTACATCCACCAAAAAAGTTCAACAAAGTATGTGCAAAAAATATCAAAATATTGCATTTAAAAAAAAAAACGAGGAGATGTTACAACTTACCCCCATAGGCAGGGGTCAGTTGTAACAAAAATAATGAAAACTTGTATCATGAGTTTTTTTTTTAATAAAAAATGTTAATTTACATATTTCGAAAACTTATTAAAAAAATATAAAAGCTCTTAAGAATATATATATAAAATCACAAGGTCTGTTCCCGTACTGGCCAAAACCGCCAAAACAGCCGAAAACTACACAAAACTACGCTTTCTTCTGTCAAAAACTACGAAAAATCTTCGTATGGGGGGAACAGGATTTTACTGATTTTCGTAGTTTTCGGCTGTTTTGGACAGTACGGGAACAGACCTACAATTCACTTGATAAAAAAAATTTAAAAATAAATAAAATAAGGTAGGTACATTACATACTTATGTAGGTTGAGGTGGTGGTTTCAGTGGAAAGAAAAATATCGCGCAAAGAAGGTGCAGTTTGAACAGCACAAGCTCAGGTGACAAACTACATCCAAATAAACGTTTTTGGATGTATTACTTTAAGATATTTAATTTGTATCCACCCTGTGGAGTTTAAGAAGAGAATCGGTACTCCAATCCTCTTCTCGGATATCTCTTTAAGGTCATTGAAGAAGGGTTTGCCCGGTATGGACTACCTCATTTGTTTTTGAGCTATTGTAATTTGGCAATATCTTTTACGTTATATTTTAGCACCCTCGATACAGACATACCCAATTTTTTAAGCTATGTCAAAATATCATATTTTGTTACTCTGTCGTTTGGATTCTTAATACGACGCTCTAGACAACTGTCAAACGTGTGTCAAAGTAAATGTGTAAAATATCAATTGGCATGTGCGCAGTCATGTTTCTATATTTAATGGGTTAGTCACAGCATCCAACTCCCTGGTTTTGCCATAAAATAGAAAGGGACAGTCACAGAATGGTTTACTAGGGGTAGGTACCGACAAATATCTTTGAAATGTACAATTTTGCCATAAAGCCAGCTCAATTACACTAGAAACACGAATAATACGAGAACATAACTTCGGCAATTGTTTGGGTTTATTTGATAGCTCAGCGAATAATTTAGCTTGTGTGTTGAACCTTTTAGTCCCTTTTATATTGTTTCGCGTGCTTTGTCACGTAGCGCCATCTTGTTGAGATAACGTGTTGCCAGAGTCTATGTTAAGCAAACGATGGCAGCAAACATATCTTCTCATCGTTTCGTACCTTTTTCAGTTGATGGTTAACATTATCGAAGAAAGTGCCACCAGATGTCACATACTTCTTCCATTTGACAGCCCGTGATGGCAATATACAAGCAAATGGTGATTCGCGCAGTTGTGATAAATTTCTCAATAATTCGACGACCAGTTCGCTCATTATCTTGCACATATTGAAGTATACATCTGTCAAAGATGACATTTAAATTTAAAAAGAGAATGTTAAGTGAATAGACGTGTTTTTAATCGGTCCGTCTTTACCAGTACTATTTATCCAATTGATAACAAGAAATTGAAAGAAGAGGTAGCGGACCTATAACGCAAAGAGCGCCTCAGAGATGTTATTGTTCGTGGCATTCCACAAAGACCAGGAGAAAATCCCACCAAGCTGGTGAAAAACATTGCTGAAAAACTACACCACAACATCACCTCCCCCTTTGATGCATTTCGTCTGAGAAATAAGCCAAACAATGGTGATAGCCCGCTACTGATCAGACTCTCGTCTCAGTTTGAGCAAAGTTCACTGATTGCTGCTATTCGTGCTAACAATGGCCTTACTCTCGCTCAACTGGAAAATGAACCGTCTGCTTCTGACAACAGCACAACCTCTGCGCACACCACCACCCGCATTTCCATTAACGAGAGCTTAACCAAAAAGAATAGCTCATTGCTTCGCCATGCTCTTCAACTTCGCCGTGAGGGTCTACTGTTCTTCTAAAAAAAAAATCGATCAAATATCGTCTTATGAACTTGCATAGTTTTAAATATCAAACTAAAGCTTATTCACATCACCCACATAAAATCGTCATTTCCTTTGTTTAGGAGATACGAGTAAATCCAAAGTATTTGCCTTCCTCAAAGCTTCTCAAGGCATCTTCTCTTTGTGCGTCAAAACTATTGTGCACCACACATGCTCGTATACTAAACCATACATTGCTTTGAAACCCTATCATACACACCCACCGCACTCTTGCGGAAATTCCTAAGTAACTTTGTATGGAATTATTTTTGAGTGGGCGCTGGCTGTTAGCTTTTGCAATGGTTCTATTGTAACACCGATTTATCGGTATCTGAAGTTAAAAAAAAGTATCTACCAGAGTATCCCACGGCCATTTCCACGCCAGTCATTAATTTAGATAGCGAAATCTCTTTCCGACAAAGTGTCATCCGTTTCTGCCTTACACAGCCGTTATCGATTAAATAATGAAAATAATACCGTCCAACCGTGTTGAAGGTAAAAACAATGAATACACCGGTAGGTAGAGGCGCAATGTTTTATCTTTATACTCGTATGTGGGACGTTCCGTGGCAACGTGATACTGACTGAGTCATACAAAACCGCATGGCAATCGTATAGGAGGGTTTTACACGTATGTACTCGTAGAAAACCTCTTCTAATTAACTTACACGCAATGCCGATAAAACCAAGCGCGCCTGGGAGCTTCCATGGCAATTTACCATGTGATCGATGTGATTTGTGTGATTTATGTGCGACTGGGGATGTGCCGGTGGCATATACCAAATATCTATACTTTTGGCCGATTACGGTTAGCAAGAGTAGGACGGGAAGTTGCCTAGCCTAACGATAATAATACATATCATTATTTCATATCGTAATTTAATTTACATAATTATGTAGCGTAATAGGTACCTACTGATAGATATGTACATATGTACATAGATAGATACGTATTTTTCATTAAATTTGTGTACTTTAGTGCTTTGAATTCCAAACACATTAATTGAAACTAAATAGATGGTAGCAGTCAGATTAGGACACATTGTCTGTCAAGTTTGTTTACATGATGGTCAGTGCCGTCTTGAGTCCAATTCTGAGCGCAGGTGATTTGGAATGGGTAACCATTCTAGTACTTAATCTAAGGAGCTGTTGTTTAGATCTGTTGTAGTTCCTATTGGAATGTGGACTTCTTCAACTGCTTGGCTTTGCTGTAGGTACCTATACGGGCTGCACTTAAATAAATAGCCATTATAAACGATTTTATATTTCCAAAAGTGCGTGAACGTGGTCTGCAGGGCATTCGATTTCAACAGGATGGTGCCACATGTCATACTGCCGGCGAAACCATCGAGTAATTGAAGGAAGTGTTCGATGACAACACGCACTGGATTCGCACTGAGAAATACAAAAATATACGAAGATTAACTAATACCCCTATTACGCACGACAATTTTGAATGGTTGAAATTCTAAGTTCGGTATTACTGAACACAACTCTGAGAAAAAGAGTTGCCTGTCAACATAAATTCAAGATGGCAAATTCACTTTAGAGTTGTGGGTGTATTTTTTCTGGTATTATAGGTGTGTTTGGTAACCTGTTAATTTATGAAAATTTACATCCAACTGTCAAAAATCAAGAGAAGAGAGAGCCAAATGACAGTGTCAAAAAATTTCCCCTCCGGCGAAATCATGCTATATCTTTCTCATGGAGTCACCGAGTCACATCCTTCAAACAGCAATCTGACAATTTGTGAAATGTCAACCACTTCTTGTTAACAAAATAAAAGAAAATTAGTTTTTCGTGAAAATATTGAATAGTTAAAAAAGAACAAGAGAGGATTTTCCCCCACTTTTACTATTTGACAGATGTGCCATTTGTGTTAATAAAAGTTAACAAACACACCTTATGATAGACAACTCAGTTATGTTTTGGTTGCTAGAGCTGTCGAAAACTGACAACTGGTTTTTAGTCGTTGTCTGTGAGTGAATGTTAAGATACGAAAGGTGGAATGTGAACAAAAAAAAAAAAACGTATATAGGCCAAATAAAATAATGCAATAATATTATTAATAATTAATATTGTGCGGTTTAAAAGCATATAGGCCACATCAGCTGGAGCAAAGGGTTTTACATCTTCAGCACTCGGAAGCGCTGGTGGTATTACAGTCGACCGTCATTTGAACTTAAAGAAATCTTTAATTTCGATTTGAACGTAGCAAAATGCTTCTTTGTTCAGTATAAAAACACTTGTAAATATTTCAAAATAACATGTTATTAATTTACACATTGCAAATGCATATGCGTGTTGGAATGGGTCACGGATAGATGTTCATATGCGCGCAACAATAACAATATTATCTCCATGATTATTATCATTAAAAAACCAAATTAAAACTTCTTTTCATTCTGTTTTTATTGAACATCGAGTTTCTGTTGGCAGAATTATTTTCTACTTCGACCACCAGAGGTCAGTTTCACGTCAATAGGCGTCGTGAGTCCAGGATGAAGTTCTTGATACGCTCACGTGATTTTTTTTTTATTTTTTATCATCAATGCCATCAAATTATCAATCGAATAAACGAACGAATTTGTACGCAAAAGTCGAGTTACAGTAGCGAGCATAGAAAGTGCAACATCCATTTTTTACAGAATAATCCTTAATTAATTTTAGGTAGACGTTTTTTTTTAATGCCATTCAGCCGTTTTGGGTATATAAGTGTGCTACAAATAGTTCAGGGTCATTTTTGTTTTTAAAGTTGGTGTAAAAATTAATAATTTTGAAAAAATGCCAAATTAGGAGCAATTGACGGAGGACCAAAAAATCAAATAATTGCACGTTTTGAATTGGCAGAGTTGACTATTACCAAAATAATTAAAGAGGTTGGTTGCAGCAAGTCGACTGTTAGGAGATAATTAAAAAAAAATACTTAGGAGCACAGGTGAACAGCAAAAAGGTACAGAAGGCATTCGTTAGACATCTACCGCGGCTGATCGAGTTTTACACCGGATGCCATTGAGGAACCGTTTTCAAAAAGCTGTACAAAAAGAGCAGAGTTTGTGGAGTCAAATGCAATTGCATAAGTGTGCATACATTGCATTGAAGACTTAGAGAACTTGACTTAATGGGTCATCCACCCGAAAAAAAAACCCATGCTTAGACTTAAAATAAAGAAATCTCGGCTAATTTGGGCAAACAAATATGAAAAGTGGACAGAAATTGATTGTACACAAGTCATATGCTCCGATGAGAGCAAATTTAACATTTATGGATCCGATGGAATTCAGTACGAGCGCCGAAGAGCTGGAGAGCCCTTAAGAAAAAAATTGCCTTGAGAGAACAGTGAAAGATTCAGCATTCCATATGATATGGGAATGTTTTTCCTACTATGGAGTTGGAGATTTATGCTTCGTTAAACGAACTGTAAGCTCGGAAGTTTACAAGAATATTTTAGTCAATCACTTTTATCGTTGATTAAAAAGCATTTTTAAGAGGCCATCGATGTGATTTTTTAAGTCGGCTCTACTCCGTGCCATCGTTCCAAACTGTTAAGCTATTTTTTTTTTATTTCTAGTCTAATCCCTAAGTAATTCTACACAACGAAAAAAAAATAATAAAATTTACTTTCTTCACAGATTAAAGAATTTATGATTGATAAGGGAATTTTCAGACTCGACTAGCCAGGTTATTCACCGGACGTCAGCCCCATCGAAAATCGTCGGCACATTATGGCATTGAAAATAAATAGCAAAAATCCTACCGCAATGGAGATCCCCTATGAAGTAATTGATGAATTTTGGGATAAGGAAATATCCATGGGACATCTTCAAATTTAGTGGATTTAATGCCTAATTGAATTAAGGAGGCCATAAAAAATAAAGGAGGCGCTACAAAGTATTAATATTCCACTAAATGTTAATGCTCTTGCCTCAGAATTCCAAAATGTACAAATTGGATGACCATAAACAATAAATAAACATTTAAAAGGTTTGTCACCTACTGCAAGAAAATATGTGGTTTTTTTCAACACTTTCTTGGAAATGCTAATTTGCTTGGATTCTGTACCTGTAATAAATAGTTCTATTTGTTGTATTATTGCCCACAAGTTGGTAAACAATTCATGGAAGACACTTTTTATTTTATTGATTTTTTTCATTAGCCGTGTTTTATTATCCCCGTGATCTGATCGGGATCAGATCAAAAAAATAAAACAAACCAGATCAAAGTTATGTGTTTTGGTGATTGTACAAGCTAAGTTCATTTTGACATTTAGTGCGAAGTTGTCATGCAAATGATTTTTTTCTTTTAAATGAAAATTGAATGCGCTTGTTTTATTTTTTAGGAGGAAAATGTTAAGTTTGATTTAAAGATACCGAATGAGAATAATATTTTGCAGCTATAATTTCAGTTTCACATCGCTTAGATATCATTATGAGCAGAAAAATTAATTTATTCGAACAAAATAACATTTAATGATATTTGGATTGCCAATAATATTTTTATATTCTAATCTGGCAACATTTACCGTTGAAAATTGTCGATAATACAGCAACATTCACAAACGAAAGTGTACCATAGTGAGAAACAGTCGAACTAATTTTTGGATCACGAAAATTGATCTTGACAAGAAGCAAGATCTCGGATTGTTGTTGTAATGCACACAAACTTATTTGTTGATCTGATCCGGATCAGATCACGGGGATAATAAAACACGGCTATTGACAAAGAAGGAAGAAATGAATAATGTAGGTTTTTATGCGTGTTGTACTTTCTATGCTCGGTACTGTAAGTAAAGTATCAAGAATTCCACAATAACTTCTGTCACCATGTTAAATTGTTAAATCCAAATGTCCAGCATTTGGACCCAATCACCGTTAATACCGCAATTAAAGTGCAATTCCCGTCGTTTATACATACATACATACTCGTACATATACTGTTATTTTCATCACGTGAACACAATTCAACTGCGATTCACAATTTGTACCTACTCGTATTAAATAATAATTTGCGTCATTATATCGCATTAACTGCCGATGCATAAAAGGACAGAAGAAAAAAACTGCAAGCAATTCTAATTAAATCCATAAAATATTCCAGTTGATACTTTCGACAGAAGGCAGGCATTTCACCAATTAACTGTTAAAAGCTTCCATAACATATCGCTATGACGATGACATATAACAAAATGACATTGACATTCATTTACTCGTAAGTGCACACAAAAGGCAAGAAAATTGAAATGAAAATGAAAGCGTAACCGTAAGCGGAAGTATGAAAACAAAATTTAAAATAAAACAAAAAATAAAAATAAAACAACACCAACTATTATACGACAACAATAATATTTTTGTTTTGTTACTCTCGTGTACATTGTATATGCGATGGCAACGCACATGGATGGCTTGGCTTTGTTCATGTCTGTAGTAGGTATTGTCTTGGCCTGTTTCTTTCGCTGAATGGTTTCATTTTCATTTTATACAATAAATGTCTATTTGTTTCACAAATCATAGAAATGCAAATTTATATTTAAAAAAAAAAAACAAAAAACACACAGTATTACATCTACCAAGCAAAATAAAGAAAACAAAAATAATAATTTTAAAGCCAACTATACAATTTTGTTCACCTGGCGATGAAGGACCTGGACTGTTGCTCAAACTATCGGTTGAAGGACGTTTCGGTAAAAGGACTTGCATGGATGTTCGTCGAAGTATTTTCTCTTCAGCTTTTGTAGTTTATTTTAATTTTTTTTTTTTGTTTGTTTTTAAATTTTTCAGTTTTGTTGTCGTTTTTAACGCGCGCCCATAAATTACAACATACACACGTGTATAGTTGAAGAGAAAAATATTTTTGTTTTTTTGTTTGCAGTTAGCATTACATAACACACCAATGGAAATGAAAGAAGAAAAAAGAAAAGAAAGAAAATAAAAGAATGTGTGGATGAATGAAGTACATGTATGCAGAGTAGAATTTGTTTAATTTATTTCAATTTACATATAAAAGAAAGAGGCCAATTAAATGTTTATGTCAAACTACATACTTAGATAGAATTGTGAACACATTAATGTTTTATATTCAAGAAACACACTGGCTTAAGAAATGTCAACAGATTGAATATAGATTAAATATAAAAGCAGCCAACGAGAGAAATCAACAAAAAAATTGCCACAAAAAATGTTTAAATAGATTTCGTGTTTATTTGGAAAATTAAAATCGATTGAGTAAATAAATATGCGATATGACCATTGTTAGCATCAATATTGCTTTATTTTTCAGTTATGAAAGCGACTACCAACTCTCCTGTAAAATCCCCAGCTACTTAATATTTTATTTATTTGCAACTGACGCATTAAGGACAGACAGTATAGCAAGGCCCACAACACCAGAGTAGAAACAGAAACAAGAATCTTCCGCAAAGAAAGCGGGACTAAGAAATCATCGTTAGGGGACACCACCTTTCTCTTTATCTTCAAAAACTATTTTCCTTCCACAGCAGCAGAAGTATTGAGGTTTGTAAAGGGTGGCAATCACCTCATCAAAACTGTCATATCGATGCCAAGAAAAACTCAAACTCAAACCAGCGATGGCTCACAACTGTTTCTGCCGAATGAGAATGAAAAACAGTCGCTAATTCACTTTCTGTGCAAATGTCCGGCTCTAGCGAGAGTCAGGCAAACCGGGCAAACTTTTCTTCGATGATCTCAAAGAGATATCCGAGAAAAGGATTGGAGAACTTATCAACTTCCTTAACTCCAAAGGGTGATTATAAATATCTTAAAACTACATTCGAACAAACGGGCCACCTGATGTCATTTCATATCGATCAATGGACGATGACACTTCGAACCGTATAAACCGTCAAAACGCTCCTAAGTAGTTACGGCATTCCCGTCGATCTAGTAGTCATCCTTAAATTCGGAGCAATTCTTCGAGCAGAGAGTTTAGTGTAAGGCCAATGGTGACCCATTGGTGGCCCAACCAGCGTCTTCGTAGAACGGCCCATCGTTTTCCGAGACTTCCAATCATCGATTCGATTGTTTGCACGATTTTGGTCGGTTGAGTTTAGTAGCCACTAAAGCAGTTGCACTGTGGTGTAGTTGTAAGTGCGTTGGACTACTACGCAATGCTGCCCGGGTTCAATCCCAGCAAAACACCTTAAAGTTTTTTCACGGTGCCACCTCTTTCGAATGTCTGACAAGCAATCAAAGAGTATCATTTATCAAGATTGAGCTTCACAACTCGCTGTTCGGAGTCGGCCCAAAAAAGGTCCCTTCCATTCGTGCAAAAATATAACACGCACACATGAATTGTTGCGAGAAGCAGACCCTGGTTCACCCCGAGCTGTAGCGCCTCCTAAAAAAAAGAAAGCAGATACGCATGCTATGAAGTTACAGCGAGTGATCTTGCCACCATAGGCACCGCCTAAGCGACAAACCTTCAATTGCACACCATTAACCTTCATCTGCACCAAATTTGCGATCACATACTGTGTCAGATCCATCTACTGTGTAGCGGAGTAGACCATCCTCGTACGGCTAACTCACAAAAGTTTGAGGCTCCATGGTGGAATGATACCGAAGGCCAATTTCAAACAAGATCGGTAAGATCGGTAGCTTCAGGACGTTCAATTGCCTTGATCGGTGATTCAACGATCAACTTGACACGGTCTAACTCTTGCGCCGCGAAGATTTAGTCTTCTAGCCATGCATTTAAAAATTCGCCAGAAAAAGAAAATGTCTGCCAACTAAGTACTGTCAATTTTTGCCACACCAATTAAGACCAAGAATTTTCGGTGTTTACATTCAAAAGATTGACCACAATGAAGAAATATAAAAAGTTATTTAAATTGACATACATATTAGCTTTGTTCGATGACTGAATTCGCACTGATTCGTTCGATTGCACCAGTGAATTGGAATTGGGAATTTCGCTTTTGAATTGGTACTCTATAACACTTTCGGAATGTAAAAAAAAACTACTAGATGCTTTTTCCACTTAAGGATTTTTTTTGTCGAGTCTCGATATATTTCTTTTGAGATCTGTCAAATTAACCGAGAAAAAATACAAGTGAACGTCGTGAAAAATTGTGAATTTTAAAGGAAGAATTTTATATTTTTTATATTTGTATGTTTTGAATTGCATACGAGATGAATTTCCTTCTCCTTTGAGAACCACTGGAGTTCTCTAATTTTAAAAGTAGCTATTGCTCTAAAGTTTTTAGCACAAGGAGGCTATCAGCACCAAATAGGACATGATTACAGTAGAATCCGCTTAAGACGCTAACGCTTAAAACGCTATCCCGCTTTTAACGTTTTTTTTCTCCGGTCTCTTCATTTTGATATGAATTCGTATGAAAAAAAATCCGGGCACACAACTAAACGATACACATAGTAAAATTTTATTTTCTTGTTTTTTTAATTTTTTTCCAAAAAAAAACCATTCGGTGGTGCATTGCCACCGCCGTTCTTATAGAGATTTTTTTGTTTTTCGAAAACAAACCATATGAAGCAGAGTATATCTAATAATGAGTAGGGACACTCTCCACGTGTTTCTTATCAGTTCCATTTTCAGTCACACAGACACGGAGAAATAGACGGTAATAAGAAGTGTTGACGCGAAAGAGAGATAGACGAGAAGCAAAATTATTTCAGAATTTGAAACAGGGTGTTCTTTTTAAAATCCGAAAAAGTGAATTTGTAATACATTATTGTTAAAAAAATATTGGTGTACATTTTTACGTTTCGAAGCTCGATTTTACCTTCTGTTATATTATCTTTTTTTTTAAATGACCAAATCAGGTGTTCCCGAATATTTCAAACACTTGAAAAACGTGTTTTTTTCGAAATGCCTTTCGTAGAGACTCTTCAATCCTTCGAAAATCCTCTTGTTTATGTTAAAACAGTGGAACAACTTTCGCTCATCCAAAAAATGGAAAGGACGATAAAGTTTTCGTATGCACACATGTAATTACAATTATTTAATTTTTTTGTAATTCTGCTTAAATCTCAAAATTTGTCGGTACTCTAAAATATTTTACACTTGAATTTTAGTTCTCCTACCGCCAAGCACTTATAAAAAATTATTACGCATAGTTTAATTTTAACTTTTAAAAACGAACTTCAGCTTTTACTTTACTTTTTAACATTGATTTTATTTAAACTTATGTGGTTTCGGATTGGAAAAAAATGCACTTTTTTCCATCGCGAACAATTTTTATCGCTTTAGTATAATTTTCATTTTCCAAAGGGCAAATAAAGCTTTTTTGCTCGAGATCAGTTTTCGTGAATTTCGATTCCAGCTCGAGATTCAAACCTAATTGCACTAACACCAAAACATTTTATACGAAATTGAAATTCGGCACATACAAATGACACCAATCAACACAAATATTATTAGAAACTCCATACAAAATTTAGAAAATATAAAAAAAAGTGTATTTAAAATTGTATTTATTATTTTTTCTTTATCTCCTTTTTTAATTTTACGAGCAAAATGTCAAATGACACACGAATGCAGATACAGAAAAACAGATCAATCTCGTTTGATTTCTATTCAGCACGAAAAATCCGAAATCTGAAGAGCCCAATAGAAAACGACATTGTTTATTCTACCGTCATAAGCATACTCTCAATAAAACATATCTACTCTGTATTTTCCTAGTCATCATTACCTACCTACCTAATCTCGCAACTGTGCATTTATCCTTCATCATAATAGGAAGTCCCGAAAACAAAGAATGCGATTTTATTTTTTTATGCCTGAACATAAAACCATTTACTTATTTGCCGCATGCATGTACCCAACTCAAACATAAACGCGTCACCCTTTCTTTTCCTGTTTTCTGTCTTTCGCTCAACTGATAAAAACCCAAGCCTTTAAAATGCGTGGATAAAAAATGTAAACTGTGACTACACAAGTAGTGTGACAAGATGCTATGCTGTGCTATGCTAAATGTAGCTTCTGAAAAGTGTTGAATATAAGACTAATAGGAGCTTTAGAGAATTGATTGCAATGTACGACTGTTAATTTTCATATTTAACATATATTAGAGGGATTCATATCTAATCCTATTTAATAAAAAACAAATGAAAAAAATCATAAATGAAACCAAATACACAGCAGCAAATTCGGTCACTCCATATCTTATAATGACAGGCTACGCCCTACCACCACACGGACGTTCAAGTCGGGTCGCCTTTAAAAAAGCATTATGGCAAAAACGACACGCAATTTATCTTACGTAGGTAGTCGCATGTGGTGGTGCTGCTGAAAAGTATTGCCGACTCTTTTCATTATGTGCAATCGCATGTAAGGGTTGAAATCATTCCTTCTGAGCTAATTTTACTTATTGGGCGATTTTTTTCACGCTTTTCTTTGTACTAGTAGCAGTTGCATGTGTAGGAAGAGTGTCCCTACTCATTATTAGATATACTCTGATATGAAGCGTCTCGTTTTTGTGGTCGTTACTTTGATCAGTTTTGTTTCATTTCTTGTGTGCGCCTTACGGTGGTGTGAGTGATGTGAGTGCATTAGAATTTGATTGCGTACAATGGTTAGTACAAGGGATGAAAGGAAAACTAGCATAATACATGTTTAATTTCAACTCTTTTTAAAAAATAACCATACTTTTAACTGGATGTATTTTTTTAGTTTTTCACGCTTAATACGCTATCCCGCTTAAGACGCTATTTTCTCTCGGTCCCTTGAAGAACGTCTTAAGCGGATTCTACTGTATTACATTGGCATGGCACAACAAACAGCATCAAGTTCTATTGCAAACGTAGAGCAATAGATAGAATATTGTATCCAAAATATATCAATTTTAAAATGAGCGAAATAAAATGGAAAATCTCAAATTGTTTTTGTTTTGTGTGCAAGCTTTTGATTGAAGATTCGCTGTAAATTAAAACTATTGGCGCAAATTTATAATCACTTAAAGTACATTCTAAAATTATTTTAGCACGGAACTAAGCGTTTTCATATTTAAAGTCGTCATAAAGCCCACTTTAAAATCACCCGAACTTCGTATTAAATATTTAATATGGAATTCGATTTATAAGTTTTTTTTTATTCAAACTATCACTTTTATGTGTGTTCGATGAAATTTCTCATAGGAACGTTGCGAAGTAGAAATTATTTAGCGGCATACTAAAAAGTGTCTATTATTGAACAAAAGTTAAGGTATGCTTTTAAGTTTAAAGTTGCGTATAACTAGTATGGAGCTAAACTTATAAAGTGGGGTTGACTATAAATTTGCGCCATTTTGTTTAAATTATTATTATCACAAAGATTTTCTTAAAAAACTTACATTTTAAGGTACTTTTAAATCCTTCCGTTATCGAATTAGTTGTAGATACAAATTTTCCATTTTACAATGATTTTGACATTAGGAAACGAGTTACCAGGTACCAAAATTCTATTTTCGGAATTGTAAATCCGAAAGTAGTAGATTCCATTCCGCTTCGTAATAAAAGGAGTACAAAATATTCGTTTCCGAAAATTTCACTTTCGAAACGAAATACAGAGTAGGGCTCCTGATTTGCCATTTGGGTCTTTATCATTGCGTTGGTTTTGCTCATTGTGCTTGTGTTTTTTGTGTTGTGCAAAACTATATGAAAATCAACAAAATTTGATTTATGTTTAGTTATGAAAGAGTGACTGTCAACAGGGCCAGCTATTTGTGTTCGACAGAACGGGGTTTGCACTGGGTTTTTTTTGACAACCACGAAAATACACTGACACTAGTCAGTGCGCCCTAGGGCTGAGGACATCGAATAAAGCTATTATATTTGACGTTTGCACTTTTTTTGTGTTGAAAACTGTCATCAAGACATGTCATGGAAGCATACAAATTGTGAACTAATGCAGTTATATAGCGTAACGCAACAAAAATGGAGCAAACTTCTCGGAAAAATAACGACATTTATAAGATCGTATGAAAATGAGGAAAAATCCTCCATTTTTCTTTAATTGGCGTTGCTTTCCGTGCAACATAACCGTCCATCGCTCACTTAATTGATTGGCAACCAAACGCCATACTTTTTCCCATCCCCCACAGCACCAATGCAGCACTTTCCTCACACATGAGAGCTGCATCTGCCTTCCGGGTTAATTATGATTGACAAATTTGCAAAATACCAAACTTTATTGAATTTTCCAAAGCTAATTCGTTAAAGTGAATCAAACGTCGAGCGAAAAACGAGAGAAAAAAAATTAAATAATTGCATTACATTCCAGCGTTGTTGGATGTTATTGCAAAGCAACGTAACGAAACGCATTCTCCCTCTCTTTCTATAGATCTGACCTGTTTTCTGTATATGGGGATGGGATGAGTATAACTGCATTCTAGGGGTTGAGGAGTCCTTTGTTACATCTCCCCAGAGTGCCAGTGTGCTATTTCGCATCAACAAAATTTGCACGCTCATGCAGACGAGTAGATTGAGTTGGTGTACAGGGCTCAGTTCGTTTGCCATAAGCCAATTAATTGGTGTAGCGGTTTTTTTTCTTCTTATTTTTATATATATAAAAAAAAACTGAAATTAGTTTTGGTGTCCTCTGACTGGAACTTTCAACCATAGCGTGCAATATTAGCATGAAGTATTGATTTTCTGTTTGTTTTTTTATTAACTCCTTGATCCTTTGGATGGCAGTTGAATGATACGACTATGGTTATGATGTAATAGAAATTCTCCTGTTGCTTTCTAACCTAGCGATGGAATTTTAATGCCGTGCTGTGTCGCAGTTTGGCTGTTTATCAGTGGCGGTATATCTTCAATTTAAAGGTTTTCCCAATAGTCCTGTGTCCTGAAAATTGCTCAGAGATATCAATTACGTAAGGATTTATTGACAGTACTATAGGGAAATCGTTTGGAGACAACGAGTGAAATACGAGTATAGGAAGAGTTTATTTTGACAGTGATTGCGGCCATGTTGGAAAAGAACAAATCTGAATGTCACTCTTTGAAAATGTAAGGTTATCAAGCCTACACAGGTTTAAAATTATTACAAACCATGTAACTTTATATTCGCAGGTATTTATACTTGTCCTTTTGTCAACAACTGACAGCTCAAGTGTCATTATCTGCCATAAATATCTCTATGCTGCCAATTATTTGTGATGAATTCGAAGCGGGGATAGGCGTTTTTTTGTGCACTGTAATTAACGTGCACCGTGGCGGTAATGGTTAGTGCGTTGGACTACTATTCAATCCCAGCCCGGGTCTAACACACAAAGAGTTTTTTCACGGTGCCACCTCTTTCGAATGTCTGACAAGCATCAAAGGGTATCATTTGTCAATGAGCTTCTCAAGTCGCCGTTCAGAGTCGGCAGAAAACTGTAGGTCCCTTCCATTCGTGCAAAATATATAATACGCACACACAAATGATTGCGAGAAGCAGGCCCAGGTTCACCTCGAGCTGTTGCGCCAACTAAGTAAGTAATATACGTGTGCAACAAAAACTCGTCTATTAATTGTCTGACAGATATATTTTGAGGTTAAACAATTTTGGGAAGCTCAGATATTAACAGTCTACAGACGTAGTGGGGCAAGCAATATCCCAGGAAAGACTAGCTGCATTATAATAGGTCATCATTGCTGTTGTTGGTACAATCAAATCCCTATTAATGGTAAAATGTCATTAAAAATAGGACCCAACATACGGTCTAAGGAAGCCCTAAAACTCGTCGAACCTAAAGAAATACATTTAAATTTATCTCAGAAAGTCAAACTTTTCGAGGATTTCTTGCAATTTTGACCCCAAGAAGCATGGAAGCATTCGTTGGATCAGCTTAACGCTGTTGTTCAATAGTCTCAAGAGGTAATCTTGATGGAAAAGCTTGAGATATCCGCAATATTTCGCGTTATCATACCTAATAAATCTACACATAAAACAATTATACTTTTTAGCGTTAAAGCTATTGAGAAAACAATACTGTAATCTAGGCTAATACAGTACTACCTCAATAAAAACAGCCCTCGATCGTAACTCCTCGATAAAAGCAACACTTAAAATCTTATCATTGTTTTCTTTTTTTTATAATACACTCTAAAGGGGTTATGAATACCCTTAAAATGTCTTGCACAGCGCGGGCCAAGGGAAATTTAGGGAGGTTGAAAGAGGAGATACCGATGCGCATTGGTCTTGAATGCTTGTAGATCGTAACGGGAGGGAAAAATCGTGTTTGGTAAAGCATTCCACATTCGTGTTGAGCGGTTAAAGAAAGTATCTCTATATTTTGCTGTACGTCCGAAGTTGGGCTTAGGGGTAAACTGATGGGCGTGCGAGACGTGTGTTGCGAGAAAATTGTTGAAGGGGAGGAATGCAGCTAGCTATTTCGCTGGAGCACTGTTTGTGGAAAAAGCGATAAAACAGGGAAAGACAGGAAACTTTACGACGGTGTTCAAGGGAGTCAATTGAATCAATCATGTTTCTGTCCCCTATAAGTCTTATCGCGCGCTTTTGTATTCTATCGATCAGGTGCAGTGATGTTTTTGGAGCACCCGACCAGATATGAGCATTGTACTTGAGCTTGGGGCGAATAAAAGCCTTATAAATTGTAGCTAGATCAGAAGAGGTGAAGAATTTCTTACATCGTTGTAGGAAACCTAGGCATTTTGCAGCGTTTTTTGCGACCTTGAATATGTGGTCATTCCAACGTAGGTTGGCATTGGTACACATACCGAGAATGGAAAGCTTTTCGGTTTCAACAATGCAAGAGCCATTCATGGATAATGGCTGATGGGTCAGATTAAGCTTTAACGACAGAAGACAGCATTGAGTTTTTGAAGCATTAAATTCTACTCTATTATTTATACCCCATTTAGTTATGCTGTCGAGGTCGGAATTTAATGAGCTTAACATACGCGACCGTTCCAGTTCCACAGCTGAAGAGCAGGGACGTGAATCTGTAAACGAATATGTAAAGCTGAGGGTGCTATCGTCAGCGAAGGAATTTATTGGATTAGATGTGGCAGACAAGAGATCATTTATGAAAATAAGAAAGAGTGTCGGAGACAAAACTGAGCCCTGGGGGACACCAGCATTTGCAGACTTGAAACTATCCAATACAACTTGTATTGAACGGCCCGAAAGTTAGTTTCTAATCCATTGAAGAAAATGTTAATCGAAGCCATATGCACGCATTTTCGACAAAAGAGCTTGTTGCCAAACTCTGTCAAATGTTTTTGAAATATCAAGTGCAACAATTTTACACTCACCAGAGTGATGAAGTGATTTGTTCCACTTTTCGGTGAGATATGCCATCAGATCACCAGTGGATCTTTTGCTACGGAAGCCATACTGCCGGTCATTGAGAAGTGATTCAAGATATGTCATTAGCTGACGGCTTATCAGCATTACCATGACCTTTGAAAGAAGGGACGTAAGTGCTATGGTTCGGTAACTGGAGAGAGAAGAAGATTCACAAATGCTGTTTTCCATCTACTCGGAAAGAGCCCAGATGAGTAGGAAAGATAGAAAAGCTTACGCAATGGTTTTGCCAGCGTGGAAGAACACCGCTTCAGAACTATGGGAGATGTTGACTCAGTAATTGCAACTGTTCAAAACAATGTGACTTGATAAACGCAACTTTTGTATCATAAATTCTTACATCTTTTCTAATTTTTATCTTGTCTTATTTTTAGTATACAAACTCCAGGAAATTCTCCAGCCAATGCATCGAAATGTGATCGATTTGACATATTACAAAACAAAGTCTATTGGCACATTTGTTCGGAAGCGAAAGGTCAGATGTAGAAAGAAAAATTAGAGCATGCCATATGCGTCTTGGCTATTGCATGGGTCAAGTCTAGCGCAATACTAAAGTGCTAGTACCATTTGATAATAGTAGTACCATTTGATAATAGTAGTACCATTTGATATATCAAAGCACTGATTATGACAGAGACGAAATAATAATTATATTAATTAAAGATTTGCAGTGGAACACAAAGAAATAGAAAGTAATGGCGAAATGCACTTGAAGAACCCCCCTTTTATCACCCTAATACACTTCAGACGTTTGGGCTCACGCATTTACCCCATACAGCACTCATTCGAATTAAGAAAATGGACAGGACAGGTGGAGACTATCCCAGGATCCCAAGATGCAAGAAATCACGTTAAATTCCTGTTCACGAGATAATTGATCCATTTGTCCCGCTAAGGAAACCGAGATCATCATTATTTTTTAATCAACTGCTGCCAATCCAAATAAAGTTCTGTGATTATCCACGAAACTTTACAGACTATTCAACCTAAAAACCAAGCCAATTCAATCAATCGACGTTCATTAAAAAGTTATACTCAATCAAAAACTTAAAAGCTGCTGCATGGATACCCATAAATGAGCACAGTCAACTAATCTAGGGAATAGTAGCAGCTGTTCACCATGGAGTCGGTCAGTCTAGCAAAACGTTTCCACAATTAAACAAACATAAAATGGAAACCGACACCGCTTTCATTTTCCAAAGCCAACAGCGGTTTGAAAAATGTTCTATTGAAGGATGAGATACACTCGTACTCGTATCTTGAACTTCATTCACTTCCCCGCACCATTTCGCGTACAGGAAATTTGTAGGAAGCTTTATTCCGATGGGAATTGACTCGCACTCATGTGGGAAGCGAGCAGGAATGCTGTTTTTCTATTTCCTACAATTTTCAAAACAAGATTACCCATTGAATTACGTGAGTGTAGATTTTCATTTCCTTAGCTTTGTTGGTGTCATCCAAAATTACTCACTCAATCGTGCGAAGCAAGCAAATGAAACCAATCAAATGCTATCTATCACCGCGCCGCCAGCTACAGGTGTGATTTATTGTTTATTGACTTTCACGGACACTGGAATAAGTAGATACGCGTATTACCATTCAGTCGCAGTAGTTTCACAGTGCTAACGCTGGGTGTGGGAAGCTAAGCCAATAAGTTAGAACTTTATTTTGACAAATGTCATTAGGGTCAATTTCATTTGGTATTTCTTAACATTTCAAATAGAAGCTTGAACTTGATCCCATTAGTTAACAGCCTAACTGTAGTTTGACACGGAGTCAGAAAAAAACAAAAACAGTCATCCATCATTATAAGGTTTTATTTTACATGTTATGCTATTTTGTACCTGTCACAGACATTACTGTGAACTGTCCGTTGCCCATCCGAGTCGAGCTATCACCTGCACGTTTCACCTCCCCTTGTTAAAGTCCTATGTAAAAGATGGCTGTGGATTATTCAAATATTTATAATGAACTGCAAGTGAAATGTCACTTTCAAACAATCTCTGCGGAAAATTGGTGGACACAAACCTAGCGCCAAGTTTAAAAAGTTATCCGCCATTTTACATAGAAACTATCGACATCTATTGTCTTATAGACGAGTTACTGCGAAAATAAGTAAAATTTGAAATTGTTGCCGCGCGGTTACCTATAGAGGTCACTAACAAAGTTTACTTTGTGGCGGACTGAACAACAACAACTCTGGGAACAAAACATCCCTGCAGACACTTTCAAAGGAAGAACAACCCTGAAGATAAATACTCATGGAAATTCCTGATGTAAAAAAGGATGACGCAATCTTTGTCAGTTGCGTGTAATTTTGAGAGTAGACTCCGGTAGAGATAAAATTATACAGCATTTAAAAACAAATAAGAGATTTAGTAATAAAGGTTATTTTTATTTTGAATCCAAGTACAGTGGAAGTCGCTTATAACGACGGTGAAGGGACCGAGCAAATGTGGTCGTTATAACCGGCGGTCGTTATATCCGACTGCCCTCCATAAGTACTCAGAGAAAACTTAGAAGCATTCACAGACAAAATGAATTTATTTTATTTTTAAATTATGAAGGACATTGGGGTGAAATCGGCTAACGCGATAATTGACTGTCGCTTTTTTGATTGTCGTTTTTGATTATCAACTATTCTTTGCTCTGTGTCGATCGCAAAAAATTGTTGATTTATTGGCATCACTAAGTCTGTCAAGAATTAAATGTCATTTTCGAATTGTATTGTTTTGAATTTGAAAGCTAAATTCAACAAAATTTGTTTACAAACATCTAAGTACATAATTTATATCTCAAAACACTTAATAATATTAAAGATAATAACAATTTTGTTTTTCGTAGGTCTAATTAAACAAAACAACAAATCGAGATTCTTTCCGAATTCATGGAGAAACTTATTTTGTTAAACGAAAGGTTTTCAAAAATCTAAAATATTATGAGTACTAAGAAATGGTTTAAAAGGATATCCATACAAATTCGAACATACACAAAGGTTCAAGGTAGTTCCGAAATATTCGCTCCTTTTTGCAGATTTGTTCTTATCTGTCGGACCTTTTTATAATTACTTTCACTCCTCACTCTTCTCGTCCTCGCGTGTTGGAAAATTGCAAATGATGTAAACATTGCACTTGAACTAATTTGCTTTATAGAATATATGTCAATCCTCAAAACACACGTTTTTTTCTTATATTAACCAATTTGAAGTCGACCGCACCAAAATCCTTATTGAAAATTACATAAATGTATGAAAACGACACCTAAATAGCTGTCACCTAAAATCAACGCAAAAAAACGATTGTCGATTTGATAATCACCTTACACAGAGCAAAAGTGTCGATTTTGATTATCTACTATCAACTATCGCGTTAGCCGATTCCACCCCAGAGTTCATAAATAAATTTTTTTATTTTTTTGAAGTTTAACAAAGTAAATCACTCCAAACTCGTGTACTATTACGCTATTTTTTAACTCCAAACGGAAGAAAATCGCTGCCTTTTCCGCAACAGAAAAGTTCATACGTTTTCTAGAATAAAATCAATAAACTCCTAACTAATATCCTACTTTTTAATGACAATGCGTTAGCTCAAAAAAATACACAAAACACTAGAACTAAGATCAGCTATCCTGGCGATAATAATAATATGCAACAGATACACAGCTTGCGGCGCAAAAAAAAAATTAAAAAATTGTGTTAAATCACTAGAATGAACAAGAAATACATATTCAGATTAACGTACATACATACATATATATATATGCATATACGTGAATGGGAATGCAATTTTTTGTAAATTTTCTCTCACTTCGTCATAAATTCATTTTTTTTTTTCGAAAATTGGTCGTATATACGACGACGTTATATCCGACGGTAGAATAGCTTTAAATATAAAGAAACCAACCAACTGAAAGGAAAATGGTCGTTATAAGCAACTGGTCGTAATAAGCGATGACGTTATAAGCGACTTTCACTGTATATTACGTGGGCCCACAATTAAAACCCCACAGCTTGTATTAAATCACTTTCATATAAAAAATTTGTAAGTTAGCCGTTATTTTTCTTTACTGACCCATAATGTTGATTAATATTTTGATTTTTCGCTTTATAAAATGAAGTACAACTTTATAATAAATTCAATTACAATGTAAGTTTCCACATTTTTCCGCTATGAAACAAGAGGGCTAGAGCTCATGTCGGAACCAACGCACGGTTGGTTACTAGGAATCCAATGTAATATGTCAGTGGTATGGATATTCGCTGAAAACATTACTGCCGAGCAGCGTTGTGCTGAAGTATTCAATTGGGTAATTCGGGTCAAGTATTTCTGATTTGGCTAAATGCTCCGAGCCATAGAGAAATGGCTCACATTTGACTGATTTGGCTCAAAACTTTGTTCTCTTAAAAAAACTATTAAAAAGCAATAAAAACAAAATCAGGAAATAAGAATTCATTCTATATAACATTGAGACAAAACAATCACAACCGCTTGAAATATGCAGTACACTCACTTATGAGTTTTAAAGAGCTTTTAAAAGGATCAACAAGAATATATAGGAATTTTGAACAACCTAAAGATGAAATAAGGAAATGTTAGCCTTATTGTTTCTTTACTTGGTTATTTTGTTTTCGTCTTTATTTATGTAGATGCTATGTTATGCTTTATTATGGCTAGCGAATCTGAATCGACTGTTTGAATTTCCAAGCCTTAATACCGAATTATAGCAGTCGTCCTCAAGCACTTTCAAAAATGAAATTGTGATATGCTGTTGCTGTGTTCGTGCTTATAAAGAAACATGAACCAATTTTTTTTTGCCGAGATTGTTTGCCCAGCTTATACCACAAAAGGGTTTCGGGCCTGAGAATCTGGCAGTAGAGCCTGAACGAGCCAGCTCATCCGCGATCTCATTTCCTTCAATGCCTCTGTGACCAGGTTCCCACCAAAGTTTGACCTTATTGTGAGTAGCTAGGGATTGGAGAGCATTAAAGCAGCACTTTACCAGCCTTGAGTCCAAAGAGTAGGAGCTCAAAGCTTTGAGTGCAACTTAGCTTACTGAAAAGACATTTATGTTAGCGCCCTTTATGACTCTCAGTAGGTTAATCAAGGCGCAGATCTCAATGGCGTGGGCCTCAGCTTGTAACACGCTGGGGAATGATTCGAAAGGGACGGAAATTTTGGTATTGGGCCCAAAGATCCCAGCACCAACACCAGAGGGCATTTTCGATCTATCAGTGTACCATACTAGACATAGTGGGTCTATGGTGGGTCCGCCGTTCGACCATGTGGTACGTTCCCCAATATGAGCTTGGGTTTTTATGTCAAAGCAGTATTCACTTATCATAGCATAAGCGACCTACACGGTGCAAAGCAAGTCCTGATCGGGAAATATGAATTAAAAAAAGTAGATCAGCTAAAGGCATCGAAATGAAGTTTCCATCGAACAAAAAAAAGGTAGAATAAAAGTAGACAAGAACTTACACCAGCTGTTCCCAAATTACGAGTATTTGACAAGTCAAATGTCAGTTGTTAAGTTTATGGCAAGTAAAAATCCAAAGTTCGTTTATTGTATACCTAAAGCAAACGATCTTAATAAAAATATCCTCGGATCAATTTCAGTGACTGCGTCATTTAAGCTTTAAAAAAAATTGGATTCATAAACTACGTACATATACCATTTTAAAATTTTGTTT
Source organism: Brachyopa scutellaris (assembly GCA_949775065.1). NCBI lineage: Eukaryota > Metazoa > Arthropoda > Insecta > Diptera > Syrphidae > Brachyopa > Brachyopa scutellaris. Next base: position 78,897,709 of record OX459114.1, on the reverse strand, counting down.
AAAACAATACCTTGAACTCTTATGTGAACTTTATAGATTAAATTGTTATTTTCATTTCAATTCACACAGCCAGCCAAAAACATTCTGTATAACTGAATGTAAACAAACAAATATAACCTAGAAACAAAAATTAAACTCTGCATGGTTCTAGATAATAAAAATCCGCCCGCATCCATTAGACTTTTATCTCCTATCGTGAAATTTTATTTACAATATTCACCACCATCTGTGTGTGTGCGATTTATAATGATTTCGTCTGAAAATTCCACCCAATTTGACGCCACCGAAGCGACGCGTCGCGCCGACCGGCCCACTTAATTAAAGCTACATTGGTTCTCATAATCATCAGTTTGTGTTGTTTGACAGTTAATTCAATTTGTCAGTTCATTAACGGTATCGAGGCGATTACCACACACACACACACATAGTGAACAAACGTCAATGTAACATTAGACGTTGAACATTGAAGATTGGAGATTGAATACAAATGACGTTTTGTTGCATTGCATGACAGTTAATAAAGTTATTCAATGAATTAGAATGAATTGCCGCAAAGTTCACTACGATATGCCAATTAGATGTCAATGTCAACACGCGTGCAGGCACACGTACACGATTGCTTACTTTACGAGTACGTGTATATGACTTTTTTTTATAGTATAATTTTTTTTTTATTCGCCAATTGCTGGTGAATAATTCAAATGACTTGCGATGACGATGACTGCTGTGGGGGCATAGACTACGAGTAGATTTGATTTAAGTGGACAAGTGACTCCAGAAAGAGTGGGTATTGCCGTCAAATATTAAGTGAGTGACATTTGTGACGCACACAAGAATTGAATAACGACATTGGATTGTTAAAAACATTTTTATTGCCAGATTTGCAGAGCGGTACTGGGCTGGGAAAATTGACTGCGAGATACATATATATACATATTTCTTTTTAGATGATTATTCCAGTATAAGGCTGAAATATTGGAATTTCAATTCAAGCCGATGCGATGGTGCGAGTTTCATTGTTTAGGAGATTTACTTTTTTTTAAAGGTGTTCCCAATCATTCAGGCAAAGGTCTTCATGGTTCTGTTAAAACTGAGATGGTTAACTAAGAAATTAATTTTCTGCTTGTGAAGTTTGGTTTATTCCAAATAGAGAAATCTCTCTCCGTGAACGGTTTTTTTTTTTGTTCTTATAAAATTGCGAGTGTTTCAATTTCTTTTGAACGGACGCGAAAATAGAAGGGAAGTTCAGCATGTGGGCAAGGCGACGCGACCTAGGACGAAGTAAATCACACGACGTCATAACCCTGTTACGGTAAAGTAAAGTGTCACCACACTAAAGTAACGCAAGAAGAAGTTCCAAGGTTGGATTGCCTGAAGATGGAGAGGGTTAAGTTGGTTTGGGTCCGACACACTGGGGTCACATGGACAACCCTAAAGGTGCATTCGGTATTCTTCAAGAAAGAAAAAAAAAGACAGACGTAGACATACACTTGTATGTAGATATGTTGTATGTATCTCAAATTTAATGCTGAAAATTTCTAGATACAAATAGCATGCAGATTTAACTGCTATTCGGAATGTCATCGGCTTCAAGGTCGGCTAGGTTAGGTTAGGTAAGGAAGGGCGTGTTACAGCAATAATTTCCACTCGGTGACCCGAAAGTCCATTGTGAATACCCTCATAGTTTGGGAGTAATCCTCATCTTATCAACTCGTAAACCAGTTTGTGCTCTTGGTGAATCTTAGAAGATCCGATATCTTCAAATTTCCGAGCTCTGCTATGTCTTCCAAGAATCTATGACCTAGAGTATGGAGGCGTCGTTCTTGGAGGGCGGGGCAGTAGCAGAGAAGATGATGGTTCGATTCGCTTTCTTCCTCATCTCCGCAGCTTCTACAGATATCGTTGCACTCAGGTAGACATTTGCTTGTCATATGACCTATGGCACAGTGTCCTGTGATTACTCCGGTAACTAAGCATATGGGGGATTTATCTAGATTTAAAATCGTCTTTGTCCTATTAAGATCAAGCTTCGGCCATAAAGAACGAGAGGTGACGCAGTCGGTTCAAGTGAGCCACAAAGCGTTGGTCTTTTCTTCGGTTATATAGTCGATTGTGTTGAAAAGTATCTTAATCGGTGGTAGTATGGAGGTGTCAGCATCACTGTTGCTCTAACTAGTTCGTCTGCTATGTCGTTCCCTTCGATATTGCTATGTCCGGCTATCCAGCACAGTCTAACCTTGTGGTGCCTTATGGCAGTCAGTGCAATGCGATATTTTTGGACTGCCTTTGATTTTATTGTGTTGGATCCGATTTCCTATTGCTTTTAGAGCTGGTGACTTTGCACCAGACTGGCTATCTCCGACGAAGGGAGGTTGCTTTCTTATATGAATATAGCAGCTTTTTCAATCGCCAGTAGTTCCAGCTGGAAGACACTGCATGTATCCGGAAGTCTGAAGATTCCCGTTTATTTAGTGCATCTGAGTTCGCTGCGGCGAAGAGTGTTTTTTCCTGGTCACGGATCACCTTGTTTAACAGCCAGTCTTCCCTGCTGGGAAATAGAATTGGTACATTCAAGTTGAAGTCATGAGGAGTAATGTAGTCTGAAACCTGGTTAGAATTTCAGGGTTACATTTCCTCATTTGCTGTATTTCTGCGAATATCGCCGCATGTCCGTACGTGGTTTGTTTTAGCAAATCGGATTCTCTTAGTCTGAGTGATCCCTTATTGTGGTGTACTTCCTATTGCTCCTGTCACGCCGAATGCAGCCGATCTTTGCACTTTGGCGAGTTTATTTACGTAGCTTCCAGCGTCCAACATACGAAAGATCCTTAGGTGATGATGGGTCTGATGATTGCAGTGTACACCCAGTTGATGATGTAGGGTTGCAGGAAGGTATTTTTACAGGCGTAAAAAGCAATTAATCCTTTCTTCATTCTCATTTCAATGTTTTGTCTCCAAGATTGCTTGGAGTCTAAACTAATTCCCATAAGTATCTCGCCTCCTTTGAGATTTTGATTGTGGTTCCTTAAAGTTATGGCAGGGGAAAGTCTGTGATCTTGTTTCTCCTGGTGAGGAGGACAAGCTCGGTTTTTTGAAATGTCGGCTAAGAAATATATTCGAATTTTTCATAGAAGGGTTACAAAGCCTCAAGGGATATTTTTCCCATGAGTTCGCAGAACTCACTCTTAACCCACTTATGGTTGAGAACTTTAACATATACATATGTATGTATATTATGTATGTAAGACCTCTCTAAATGCAGAGGAGAGTCGGAGCGTATTTCTTAGGTCTCAAATCTAAATAGTATTTAAAAAAACACATGCAGAAGTCTCATTTCCAGAAGCTTGAGATCTTTAGCTAACAAAAGAAGCCATATTGATAAAGTATCCACTTCTGAAAGCAGACAAACTTCAGAGTAGCGTCTATTGGTTTTCTGTCTTGAACAAAAAAATACATCAGCCTTTTTACGGGGCACTACGTGTTCTTAGTCCCGAAAGTTTGGGGAAAAAAGCGAGAATAAGCTTTACCAATTAGAACTTGAACCCACCACTACCCTCTAATTACCCAAATAAAACACATCCCTATTGGAACGACAAGGAGAATTGTACTGGCTGATGTAGTATGTGCTGCTAATTCAAACTCTTCAATACTTAAAAACCTTAAGAAATTCTAAATGCCAAAGTAACTCCTTGGCAATTCAATCAGTATGAATGTTTCTAACCTTAAAGAATAGAAAAAAGAAAACGGCGCCAGTAGCTTTAAGCGCTAGGAAACCATATGAATCATAACGTTGGTGGTTCGCTCTAACGAGCGCTCTGAACTCCACCTTAATCTAAACCTATAAAAATTCCACTTTTACTAATCGTACTACATTCCATTGCGAATTATTTGCTCTGAAAAGCTGATGGAATTTTCTAGTTCTTAGTGACTTTATGACTGTACTCCGTTCATATCCAACATACACGGCACCAGGCGCATAATATCCAATCGATTAACTTGATAACACGATAACAACGTGAACGTCAACGAGTTTGCCGATTACATCACTGCACAGTCAGGGTTGTGCTATAAATCACAGCACGATACCGAGTCATCGGTGTATCGACTATCGGCGCCCCTTCGTTGATTAGTTGCGAATGAAGACGATAATTATGTATTTCGGTCGTCTGCACTTAATCTTCTACTTCGGTTGTAATGAAGCACTCCCACTTTCGATTTTTTTTTTCAGCCATTTTCCCTTTTTAAGTGGAAATATAAAATCGATTTATATCTCACTCTCCTCAAAGCTTTTGTTGTCTCTAGCGTTGCTGTTCCTCGAGTGAGACTGAGAACAAGCAAAATGAAAGGATAATATCTATTTAATAGCCAATCGAAATGGCTTTGTCTATATTGAGTGCTCCTTATGGAGAAGGAAACTTTTCAAATCCCATGAGTTAAAGATAAGTTTAATCAGAATGTGCAAACAATTGAAATAAAAATTTACGAAGAGCAAAATTTAACTCATTTTTAAAGCTACGCTAGGAACGATGAGGCGCGGTTTGACACATTACTTAGAAAGAATGAGTGTGTTCGATTAAATGGGGGAGCTGCCAAGAATGTCGTTCTGTCATGTTCAGGGTGAGTTCTTTTTTTTGTTGAGTCGAACGCATAAAGTACGGCTGGGTCTGCCAGTTATGGACAAAGTTGATAAAAAAAAAGCCGGTTCTCGAAAGTAGCATAAAGTAAAACCCAAAAATGTATGGTAATGAAAAAAAATCACAATTCACAGAAAAATGTCAACACTACTTGTGGTGAAATAATGAAATATAAGATGGAGATGATCTCGAAAAAAGTAGCAAACTTTTAAATTTAGTGAACAAAATCGTTTTACTGGAAAGGCAAAAAATAATTTATATTTGACAAAAGTTTTAATTAGTTTACAAGAAAAAATACTCGTAAAGCGAATAAAGCTGAGTGAAACTAAATCAATCTAGGTTAGCTTCACAAACAGAAAACTCAATTACTGTCAACTCTCGATAAAAAAAACTCTTGATAAAATGAACTTCTCCTCACATTTTGCTTGGAAGCAGTTTTGCAGGCGACCTTTCGATAATTTGAAATAATAATTGTACGTAAACAAAACACCGGAGGAAATTGTTGCTTTTACACATTTGTTGAGACTGAGTAAGTCTGTTGCTTACGTAATTTAATTTGCATGAGTGTCATTGACACTGGGACTCACTCAATCAATACGAAATAATAAATTGTACTCTCGATCATAAATTTAAACATTTTGCTCAATTTATCGAGAGTCGACTGTATATTCCAATCGCTATCAACCAACAGTTTCATACGCGAGCACAGCTAAAGGTAGCAAGGTAGCATGTCTTTAGGTTAGGTTCGAAGGAAGGAGAAGTCAAGACGACAAGAGAGAAACAAGGAATAAATACCGAGTGAGCACCGTGGTGTAGTTATAAGTGCGTTGGACTACTACGCAATGCTTCAATCCCAGCCCGGGTCCAACACCTAAAAGTTTTTTCACGGTGCCACCTCTTTCGAATGTGACAAGCAATCAAAGAGTATCATTTGTCAATGAGCTTCTGAACTCGCCGTTCGGAGTCGGCAAAAAACTGTAGGTCCCTTCCATTCGTGGAAAAATATAACACGCACACACAAATGGTTGCGAGAAGCAGGCCCAGGTTCACCCCGTGCTGTAGCGCCACCTAAAGAAAGATATCTCGACGTTGAAGCAGAACCATTCTTTGAATATGTCAACACAGTACGGAAACTAAAGGACCAAACCATGTACCTAACAGAAAAATTGCTTATTATTATAAGCAATACGTACGCGGCTAGGAAAAGGGTCGAAAATTGGTACAAAATCAGACAACTGTGTGAACTGACAATTTAACGTTGTAAGGTAGTTTGTCATTGTCATCTCATTGACAGCTTATTGTCAGCACATTGGTAGATCTGACAACCGTCTGAACATAGCTTTATTTATTCTTCGTTTTTTTTGTTATTTTATCAATAACTGACAGCTAGAGTGTCATAAAATGATATATGTATGTACATTGTACATAGATACATTTTCTTTGTCAGTTTTTTATGGTGAATTCTAAAGCGGCGAAGTGCGCTTTTGTTTTAATTTTTTACATAGCGTGTACAAAAAACATGACTTATGAAGTCATTTAAGCTCACCCTGGGAACCTTGTGAATTGCAACAAGTATGTAATATAAATCTTAGTGTTAAATTGCATTTTACAATAAAAAGAAAATATTATTTAAATAAAAAGAAATGTTTACTATTTATAATACGTTTTAAGGACTAAAAAGTATAAAATATAAATATAGATAGTCCTGAAAATTTGTGATTGTGAATTTTAAGTAACCATGAAGATACTTGTAAGATTAAAATCAAAAGACATGCAATAGCTAATTGATGCATGAGTAGTTCACCTAAGTCGCTAAAAATTGTATTCCACTGCAAATGATATGATATGCATGAGTTTTTTCAACGGCAGCTACTCTACACTCCCTTCTATTATATTGCGCCCCACGTTTTTCGTTTTCAATCTTACAAGTTCATATTTTCATGGTTACTCAAAATTCACAATCACAAATTGTCAGGGCTATCTGCATGGGGCTAGGAACAATTAATACTTTTTAGTCCGTTTAAAAACGTAGAATATTAAAAATTTATTTTTATTTAAATAATTATTTTATACTTTTTAGTCCGTTTAAAAACGTGGTAGGTATATTAAAAATTTATTTTTATAAATATTTTCTTTTTATAATTAGCATCTTATTCACTCCTCCCTCGTTGAAACTCACAAATTATAATGCAAAGTCCAAAAAATTACCTTAATTACTTTAAGTACATATGTATAGTCAAAGAAATAAAAAGACCAACAGACGTTGCTATCTACAGATTGTATAATGTGTTTGAAGCTCCGTACGGAACCATCACAAACAGAAAGACAAGAAAGCGAGTTAATATTGCATATATGCATTGTCATCCAGTTCTGGGGCCAAATTACCGCATCCGTTAACGAGTGAGTGATTACGACTCGTTATTCAATGATCGAGTAAATGATACGTAAAATGATACTCGATAACGTGAGCGGTATTGCCAAATTGTAACATTTCGATGAAGAGTAACTCGTTAACGGATGCGGTAATTCGGCCCCTGATCTTTGTTTAAAGTTCAAAATCAAAATTTGTACCGAACATTAGAACGGACAACAAAGCGACCTAATTAAACGTAGTAAAAACACTTGCTACAGTTTACAAGAGAAAACTTGACAGCAAACTTTTTTTGACAGTGATTTTTAATCACACTTTATTCATTCAGAAATGTGTTCGATTTGATATACTGTCAACTGTAAGGGAATTCGGCACACATATCAATAGAATCAAGTTCCCAAAAGTTAAGCGAACAGAACTAATTTAGTGTTCTGCTCAGAAAAATGAGATTCGCGCCATCTTGCAGTGAAATATCGTATTGCAAATAATACCACGCGCTTTCTAAAGGAGAATATCGTAAAGTCTAAGCAAAACTCGATCGTGGCTAAAAGCAACGTTGAGTTATACGCAAAAGTTGTGATAACGTGCCGCCCCTATCTTTTTATCGCAATTCCTACGAGTAGGTATAAGAAAAACTCTTTCACAAATAACTGCATATAGGAAAGTGGAACTCAAAAAAATAAATCAGCATCTACTCACACAGCTTGGCACACCAATTGTAGGTTGAAAGACTCATTTCCCTTTCAATTTGTAGACAAAAATAGTATTTTATTGCGCACACACCACCCCTTTTGGGGAAAAAACACCTCACCACTACTCTATGGGAATAAACTGGAATCAAACGAACGATACGAGTATCTATCCCCACCTTTCTCGTTGTCGAACATGTTCACGACTATCTAATAAAATAAAAAAAAAAAGTAGATAAACAATTTTTTTTGTTGTTTTTGTTAAATAGATAAACATTACTACATATTATAATCTACACAAGCAATTATAATAATTTTCTAGACAACACATTTAACACCTCGAAATTGCTATCCATATACTCGTACACACAAAGTAATGTCGCCCCATTAAACGCATCAATTAAAATCAACACAGCGATTTTTTATGAACAAAAAAGAAGGTAAAAACTAACAAAACCTGCCCTCCCGCCGTCTGCGATAAGCTGCGGCTTTGCCTATAAAATTAACATTATATAAATGGTAATAATTATTTAATTGTTTTGTGAAACAAAGTCTAAACCCATTTCAAATTGTTTTATGCTTATTTTTTGAAGAAGAAAATAAAACGATTATGCCCTCAATTTGGATGGATTCCAATTTGTTTTCCATTTAGGTTTTGTTTGGTTCTTATTTTTCCGCAGGTGAACAGCCATGCATAGCCTAGATAGGAGATAGCTTTTTAAATTCAGATTCAAGGATTTCCATTAGTAAAAGTTCGTCCTTACGCGTTCCGTTCCGTTTGGCTTTGTAAAAAAAAAACCAAATGGCGCAACGAAATGCAAATTTGATTCAAACTAATGACTGGGGAAGCGTTCGCATTATAAAACTCCCATTTGAACAAAACAATAAAAACTTTATTATTACGAGTACCTATGTATTGCTGTATATTAAATATGATAATAAATGAATACCATTAAAGAGTATTCCCCGATAAAGGTAGCAACCACCCCAGTCGCGGTTTTGCAAGGCCTTACCTCTGGAACTACTTCTAGAAGTAGTGAACATAGAATAAGCCCGCATTACAGGCAATGAAATGTTTCAATTACAAAAGAAGTCCTTCCATAATGCAATACTGTTCATTGAATCTAAAACTAGTGAAATGGAAGGCATTACCGAACTAGTGAAGAGTAATGCAGAATGGAATTGGTCTTAGCTTAAGAAAAGTTGAGGGCATTACAGTACGAATGCGAGGTAAGGCGGCAAGGAAGGACTCAACAAGTATACTTTTCTGTAAAATGATCTCACCGCGTTGTTAATGACTGTCGCCTGCTTGTCGCATTTAGAATTGCGTTTGTTTGTTAACCAATGCAAATCATTTGATTTAAGATTTCAAGTGCGAAAATGCTAAGTTCTCGGCTCAAACTATGCTCTACAACGTTCTATATGCTATGTTAAATGATTTTTTGTAAAACTCTGATTCACAGATTTTCAACTGAGACAAAATTACCCAAAAAATATATATTTTTTTGAACCTTATAAAAATGAGTGGAAAGTGCAAAAAAAGGTAATGTGTTCGAGAAGTACTTCTACGTTGACTTCTTCGAAGGCATGAATGCACTACTTCTTTGTAATGTGTTTGATAAGTACTTCTGAGACAACTTCTGGGTATTGCAGAGTGGAGAAGTGATCGCTTCCGTCCTATGACATGCAATGCTAAATGTAATGCCTTTTTTACACTGGCTGGAATCGAGTTGAGAAGTAGTTCCGACTCCCCAGAAGTACTTCTAGAACTAGTTCTGGAATGCATGCCATCCGCGACTGGGACTGGAAGGGGTCCATGTGATACCAAAGATCTCAAGCTACCCTTCGAACCATTTAGATTTAGAACTTCGGACGAAGCGAAAGAGGTTTTTGACATCTGTTAATCCCAGATCGTCAAGATCTCCCAGGTAGTGTTTCCTTCTGCGGAAAAGAGCTGAGCAGGTACAAGGTAGGTAGGTAGGAAGTACAGGGTAGGCCATCTTGTGCCCATGCCGCAATCGATCTTTTGCGCACCAAATTCCCAAATCGCCAGTTGGCCGCCTCGGACCTGCGATTTGACCCCTTTGGACTTTTTTGTTGTGAAGAACAGTGAAGGACCGATGTTATGCCAACAATGCGGAAAAGATTCAAGCCTTTAAGGCCAATATCATTCAAGTAATCCGTGAGCTACAGCCCGAAATCATCAACAAGGTCTTGGACAATTGGAGTGACAGAATGCGCTTCTGCGAAAACAGCTGAGGCAGCCACTTGAACGACGTTGCATTCCATAATTAATGGTAATTATTGGTAATAATTAATAATTAATGGTAAGTAGTTTATTCTCAACAACTTGGCGAGCAAAACTTAACAAAAACAGTAACAGGAAATAAATAAAGTAAAAAATAACAAAAAATACTTCAAGCAAAGTTTAAAACTTAAAATTAGTATTTTGTTTGTTTCCTTTTCGATTTCAACAGCTTCTAATCTTCATGGCATTGACTCAACCAATTTCTGGGTGAATTCTGTTGTGGTTATGACACGTTTTCGAATCTGCCTATCCAGGTACTTCCATAAATGCCCTATCGGGTAAAGGTCTGGCGATTGCGGAAGATGATCCAACTGTCTAGGTCGCCTGTAAAGTAACCTTTCCTTTACCAATTTGACCTTGTACTTGGGGTCGTTGTCCTGCTGGAAGACCCATACTTGATCTAACCTCAATTTTGCAACACTTGATGGTAAGTTTTCCCTTAAAATATTGAGATAATTGGTTTTGTTCATTGTTGTTCAAGACTAGATTTCCAACGCCCGAATGCTGCCATACACCCCCAGACCATAACCGAGCCCCCACCGTGCTTTAGGGTTGAATTTAAATTTTTTTTTTCTTCAAATTTTTTGTTTTTGCTTCTCCATATTTTGGGGGGTTTCTTCGATCCATTTCAAATTTGCTCTCATCACTCAAGAGAACATTTTTCCAAAATGACAAACCCACATTTATATATTTTTGGGCGTACGATACAGCAGACGGCGTTTTTGGTTCTTTTCGGAAATATAGGATTTATTTCGAGGCACTCTGCCATGTAGCCCATTACTATGGAGTGTTCGGCGAATAGTACTTGCGCTAATGGGGACTTCAGATACTCGGCTTATGTCTTCCGCAATATTCACTGTACTTGTCGCTGGATTCGCACTTCACCTTGGGACAATCTCTTTGGCCTAACAGGACGAGGTCGATCCTCAACATCTTTGAACCTCTCAAATTCATCCAATTTTTTTTAACTGTGTTATGGCCTCTATCAACTATTTTTGCAATGTCCCGTAAAAATTTTCCTTCCTGTCTAAATTTTAACACTGAATTTTATGTGAATGAATTTTTTATGTCATTCATTGATTGAACTTGAATGTAATATAGACTGTAAGCTCTTTCTAAAAGAAACCGTGTCTGCCTCAGGGTTCCGGGTCACGCAGGAATACCGGGCACCGAGACCGTTGATAAACTATCATGTCTGGATTCGGAAACTAATCCGTTGAGTCCGGAACCTATGATCGGTGTCAGCATGGCGGGAGTCCTACAATAGATAAGCTCCCATGAGGAGAGATGGTCAAGTTTAATTACCTGCAAGTCCACCAAGTGTTTCATAAAGAGGCCAGATTAGGTCAATCAAAGATTAGGGAATCAAAGAAAATGCCGGAAACGTTGCCAAAACTGTTGTAATACTGTTTACGACCTGCATATTACACCTCCTCTGATTATTTACTTGGATTTTACTAACAATATCTCAAATAAAATTATAATATCTATTACCAAAAAAAATATTTCTACACAAAATGTACTAGGTGGTACCCGGGTACCACCCATGGTCACTTCCGCCATTGGTTTGAAAAATGGTAAAAAACCACACGTTCTTTTCACTTTTTTCAAAAACTTTTAGTTTTTATTTCGTAAAAATGATTTTCTAGAGATGTCATGGAATCTCAAAAAAATCGGAACAGTGGAAAAATAAATATTTAGGTTTGAATGTCCAAAAAGTACCCGGGTACCACCTGTGGGTCGGTGAGGGTTAAATATCACTTTGCTACGTAGTCACCAGTGTCAATGTCCAGTGGTGCCGCACCATTACTAAACCATCCCATTCCTAATTTCTTTTTCGACGAAGGTTCCAAAGGTCTAATAAAAGAATTTAATTGTTCACTACAAAGAACATTTTTTATCTCAATTAAAGGTAACTGAAATGAAGTATGAAGTAGGACACAGTGCTGCCAGATACATATCTTCTATGTATACAAAATAAATTGGTGTCGGTTCGTACGCACATAACTCGGCTGAACATCATCCGATTTGCATGGGGATTTTTTAGTTCGATTCGTATTGAAACAGGTAAACACAATACGGAATTTCGACCGGAAAATCGTGGAAACCCGAAATTGCAAACTTTCAAGGGTGAATGGTGGCGATATCTGAAAATTCTATTTTGTATGGGAAGGAGAAAATATTGATTCTAAGGTGACAATCGGGTAATTATTTACCTCACGAAATAAAATTATCTTTCAGACCATGAAACAAATAAGGTCAGAAGCATCAACTTCTATGCATATCACTTGATGATTCGCCAGGATATCGACAATCATCTGTTAAGATATCGCCGATTGTTTCAACAATATTGCGTCGACATGTACGTCAAGATAGAAACAAAACGCTTCAATTTCATCCGATTCAATCGAACTAAATTGCGTTCGGAAGAGTACATCCACTTGAGAGATGCCATCAATGTAGATGCAGCAGCAGCAAACATCGTCCGGTTGACAATTCTCCCAGCGACATATGTTGGAAGCCCGAGGCATATGCACGAATTTGCGTAGGACGAACTGACATATGTGCGGTATTACGGACGCCCACGACTTGACATATTCATCACGTTCACCAGCAAATCGAAATTGCCAGAAATTACTCAGCTTCTACTTCCCGCTGGCAAACTTCGAGCGAGCGCCAAAACATCACCGCACGAGTTTTCAAACAAAAACTCAAAACGATCATGGACTTCATCGTGAATTAAAAAATGATTTCAATAACCTGAAATATATGAAATCCATTCTCCCTGTAAATAAAATGCATTTATGTAACTCAATTTAATTCCAAAAAAGTTTGATTCTTTCAACAAAGATGCTCGACTTTCGAAAGGGAGGCGTAACAACGTTCGCCGGGTCGCTTGTAATTTTATAAAATTATTCAACCTCTAAAAAAATAAAAATCATTTTTGTATGTAGCTAAACGTTTATTCCTGAACTCCTAACCAAGCGAATTTGTAGCAGATATCGTACCTATTATTATTCATTTATTCCATCAACTCGAAATGGTGACTTCAAAGCAATTCAAATAACAGTTTTATTCCGCTATCAAAGTTTCAGAGTTACCCAATTAAAATTATTCAATTTCAAACTTGCATAAAAAAAAAACAAAAATGGCTACACACATTTTTGTTTATAAATGAAGAAGGAGATAAAATAATACGCTCTACAATTATTGTATAGTAATAAATAAAAACAAAATTACTTAAAGCATTGCTCACTCAATAGCGAGTGGTGGTGGCATGGAGAAGAACCATGGACGGTTTGAGTTTTAAGAAAACACCGTCCATGACCTCGATATTAAATAGTCATTGAAAAAAAAAAGTAGAAACAATCCACCACTGCTGCAACGGGACGAAGGATAAATTAAAAGTTAACAACTGCGGCAACTTTAATTTTTTATTTAAACTCCTTCCACATTCGACTCACTATAAAAATCGAAGATGGGAACAACTGCGATGGGTCTGGGCTTCGTCATGCAATTGTTCTGTTTGCTATGCGAAAACATTTTGTTTACCTTATAACGATAGGGTATATGAGTTTGTCCATATTAACTATCATCCACAGCGTGTTTAGTGTTTGTTGAGTGGAAACATTGCATACGTGCACATTTGTCAAGGGCTCTTTTGGAATATATAGGTAAACAACAAACAACTGTACTCAAACGTTGGGGTATAAGTCTTTAAGCTTGAATGTTCTTGAAGAACACTTTTGGATTATAATTACTACACTACAACTTGACAGTTCTGTATTTTTGTTTATTGACGTATCGATTGAGTTGGAAAGTAGCTTGAAAGAATTCGTGACATTCGAATTGACAAATAAATTGCAACACTGTTAATTAAATATTTTCAGCATGGCAATGCAAATACTTCGATCAAATTAATGGCGTCGTGCTATATAAAAATACGGAACCGTAAAAACAATCATACAAAAGATGACACATGACAAAATAGAGATGCCTTGCTCTTCACTCAAATTTACATTCGAAGACAGTTGACACACACTAGTCTAACTAAATATGTAGTTAATCAATAAGCAAATTTAACTTAATTTGTAAATCTGTTAAGTAAATTCCGAACTGAATAGTCACTCCACTCATGCCTAAGGCTAGTGACTCTGTCACACAACTGTTTTGTCCAAGACTTAAAATTCAAAAAGGGGGTTTCGCATAATCGCTTGACAAATTGTGAAATTTTGAAATTAGGTCAGTGGATTCTTAGGACATAATAAAATATAATTACAGTCAAACCTGGGGCCTGTTTCACAGATCATATAACACATACGTTGTATGATTATGACAGTTCTGCTGTATGATTTCTGTTTCACAGAATTGATGCATGATCTGCTATCATACAACAATTATTTATAAACGGAGAGGTTCATTGTAATTTGTGGAATGTACAATCGATGCGCCTAATCGCCCTATTCAAAATTCAACGCACATCCTGGCATTCTAAATTTTTCCACAAAATATGGATCTTCCATATTAAAATTCACTCGCCCTAAAATTATTCTAGGCTAAGGCCAGTCACTGAGCGACGAGCGACTGATCGATTGAGTGACGAGCGATAGAATGACAAGTCTGAGCGACAAGTGGCCTTTTATTTGTATGAAATGTACTATGTGATGTATGATCTGTGAAACAGGCCCCTGGTTAAGTTTTAGTCCCACTTATAGAGTTATTCCAGTTACCCAGTATAGCGGTTTGAAAAAGCAGATTAAAAATGGTGAATGCACGTTTAAATAACAGATTTATTTGAATAATTATATGAACATATGTATTTGATATTTGAGTGTAGATAATAAATGATTTGGGTAGCAAAAAAAGTGAATCATAATTCGGGCTCAGTGTCAAATCGCTCAAAACCATATCGCCCGAAATGTAAAAAATCAAAAAAAAATGTCAAATCGATTTGGCATAATGTCAAAATACCCAACAAAGTGATTTTGGACGAATTTGTGTTTCGGCATTTTTAAGGCGGATCTGTGTCATATCGCCCAAAACCAAATCACCCAAATATGAAAAATGTCACATTGCCCAACATTTTTGCGCGATTTAACACAATGACAGATTGACCAAAAAATAAAAATGTGATTTTGGACAAATTTTAGTTTCGGCATTTTTAAGGCGGATCTGTGTCATATCGCCCAAAACCAAATCACCAAAATCTGAAGAATGTCACATTGCCCAACATTTTTGCGCGATTTAACACTATGACAGATTGACCAAAAAATAAAAATGTGATTTTGGACGAATTTGAGTTTCGGCATTTTTAAGGCGGATCTGTGTCATATCGCCCAAAACCAAATCACCAAAATCTGAAAAATGTCACATTGCCCAACATTTTTGCGCGATTTAACACTATGACAGATTGACCAAAAAATAAAAATGTGATTTTGGACGAATTTGAGTTTCGGCATTTTTAAGGCGGATCTGTGTCATATCGCCCAAAACCAAATCACCAAAATCTGAAGAATGTCACATTGCCCAACATTTTTGCGCGATTTAACACTATGACAGATTGACCAAAAAATAAAAATGTTAAATCACCCAAAGAAGAAATGGGCGTTTTATCGGAATCCGAAAAAAAACAACATTATGTAAAAAAATTAAAAGTGACACACACATTTTCTTCAGTTAAATACTTAAATTCGTTGGTACTAATAATTTTACCACTTTCTATAAACATAGAGAAATTACGGCTTTTCATACATTTCATGAATTCGCTTTGAACACACTTTTAAAACCCAATTTAACGAAATTGCCAAATCGCCCAAATCGCCAGATTTGACATTATGCTAAATAGCCCAAAAATTAAAAATGTTAAATCGCACACATCAATCGCATCATTTTGGGCGATTGGAAGCATGAGTTCTGACAAAATGCCCACACTTTCTTGGGCGAATCACCCAAAAATTTTGGGCAATGTGACATTTTTGCATTTTGGGTGATTTGGTTTTTGGCGATTTGACATGGAGCCCATAATTCGTACACAGAAAGACATGCAACCCAGATAGGAGTCGAAAATTTGCAAAATAGACATAACTGTGTTCGCTCACGTAGAGGAAAACAACTTCATGGATCTCGGTCTCGGAATTGTGCAAAAATGAGAATATTCTTGGAGAAAAAATATTAAAATTTTCCACGACTCCAAACGGCGAGTTGAGAAGCTCATCTTGACAAATGATACTCTTTGATTGCTTCTCAGTAGGCTGTGGCGCGAGAGATCGTTTAATTGTGCTCCTATAAACGCTTAACTATCTCAAGAAGTTTGTGGATCATCACTGGATTGCTCTTGAGATGCTCTTTCCAACCGCATACGATTTATTAATTTCGACTTGGCTCTTTTACTGTACATAAGCCTATACATATATAAGCCAAAATTGTGTTGAAATTGAGACAATTGAGACAATGAGCATCGTAGCTTTTATTAAGTCAAAAGTTAAGGCTCACACACACCGCCGCGATAGCGATTGCGATATCGATAAACAAAACTAAACAAATAAAACAACAAAATACACTATCGCTATCGCAATCGCTATTGCGGCGGTGTGTGTGAGCCTTTATACTGCAACAAGTTTCCAGATGCAGCGAAACACTCACAAAATGGCAGCGCGCGGTTAATACGGTTAATACGAATCACCCTATTATACCTGCCACCACAGCCAACTTCAGTATTCGACATTTTCGTTTTCTGTTGTTCTTTTTAACCGATATCATACGTTGTTCACCTTGGCTTTTCAAGTTGGACCTATCTACGTCAGATTTTTCAAGAAAGTTAATTTCTGTTTACCAATGAGTTTTGTCTTGAGTCTTTGTTTTTTTTCTATTTAACAAATTGAATACGAGTGCACAAATTACCCATTAGCAGTCAAGTCAGATTGCAACTAAGCCTTGAAGCACATTGTAGATGTACTTTAAATGTGTTTAAAAGTTTATATTTTATTTTCTTGATCCAACTCATGAAATAGGGTAATGGAGTTGGATTAGACACACAATTTGCCTAAGGCGTTTGAAAGTAAATATTTCTTTGTTTGATATAGTATGCTGTTTCAGAGATGAATATCCGAAATGTGGGTAACTTCAGAATTCCTACCAGCCACCCAAAAAGAAAAGTGCAGATAGGATGCAAGGAAAAATAGTTTTGGGTGATGGAAATGGTAGCTGTCTAGAGATTTATTGAAACTTCCTGGAGAAGTTTATGGAAATGAAACACGCACATAAAAAAATCGGTCAGGAGCGAAACAAATGGCCGTTATAGTGTTTGGGTGGAGAAATATAATAATACGAGTATGATATTAAAATATTATGTAAATTCGAATTCGCATGGATAGTTCATGAGCATTCTACCCTGATTTGCAGGTCATGGTAAAACACAGAGCAATAATAAACCCTTGATAGTTCCCGGGCAAAAAGAGTTCACATTCCTTGAAACTGAACACTGTAATAGCAACTGGGAGAATAGTACTGGAAGTTGGGACCGATAAAATGCGACGTGCATCGAAACGTGTAAAAAAAACTGTTTCTACTTAGTAAATTTCAACGAAATTAATTAACCATCCTAAAGCCTGTATGACGCTACATTTTTTTTCCACTTTTTAATGCACTTTTTAAGTACGTTAATGTCAGCCGCGCGTAAAAGAGACAGAAATATTTTTGCACGAAAAAGGCCAATAGAACTTGTGCAAAAAAATACACTCCTCGAAAAAAAAGAAGACCAAATTAAATTGAGTGATTGTCTTTTTTAAATAATGAGAGGGCAACTAATTGTACACATAATATTATATATGTAACCAGTTATTGTGTTAGAGAACTTAAAAAACTTGATTTAAAAGTTGCTTCAAAAAATATAGTAAAAAACAACTTTTAATCGAACGAAGTAATGATAAAATCCAATAGCATAATACATACAATAAAAATATATAAAAAAAAACAAAATCGATAACTTTGGTAGTATCAATAGCTCGTAGATGATTACTTGTTTATAATAGTTTACTGTAAATGCATTGGCACTGAATTTATAAGGTTTTGGATCTCATTTTGATAAATTTTTTCCCTTAAATCTGGATTGCTTCTTTCAGTTGACGAGCGCTCTCGAACTTTCGACCATTTTGAAAAACCCGCTGTGATAATATACTACCAATGTTATAAATAAAAAAAGTATTATGTTTCATTAAACACATGCCTGCTAACAGAAAATCTACGAACCATTAAAATTATTATTTTATTTAAAGTGCAAAAAACCACGTGAGTCCATCAATATTTTGCAGTGATGCTTTTTCTTTCCATTTAACGGAAACAGTAAATAAAATAAACAAATAAACAAATACCATTACATAGTGCCAATAAAACCAAATGATGGAATAAAATTTACCACGAGCACTTATCTTTACATTAAAACGCATAACCAACACAAGCGTTTTGGTCCTTTTTTTGTTTTGCGGAGTGTAAACAAAATAACAATCTGTCAAATAAAAGGGAAAACGTCAAAAAACAAGCTGCCAGCGGCTGGAAAAAGTGAATTGAAATATATTTTTTGTTTACAGTTTCTTATGTTTTTGATTCTTGTGTACGCACTAATACCTATTGGAGCTTTGTATTGAACATCTTTCTAACTGCTCTAAGTTCATTTTTAATGCATTAAAAAAGGGAAAAAAAGCTAGTGTCATACGGGCTTAAGATGGATTTTGACCTAGTGTGCCTGAACTCCTTAATGCAGTACCGCTATTTTAAACCTTTGGAAACGCAGCATTACTGTAGTGATACCATTTATAACGTTTCAAATCGCATTGTAAACGAACGTACTGCGCAAATATTACAACACAAACAGACCTATTGCAAATAACAAATTTACTGCAGAGCAATCCAAAAGAAACGTCATTTACAACCCTTCTTATCTCTTTTAGAAGGCTATGAGATACATAAGTCTGTGGCAAAAAGGCAAAACAGCATAAGTCGTTTTTTACAACTTTTCAGGAGAGCTGTTGAACGGTTTGCTATAAGCTTAGAAAAAAACTATGCATCGTATAAGAAAGTTGTGGATACAGAAATAAAGATGAGAAAAAAAATATTTTTCTACAATTACTTATGGTTGCGTTAGTTTCAGTAACTATCGGAGCATAAGAACATGTGTCAAAAGCTTACGGAAAATCTTTACTTGTGCTGTTTTTCCATTATGCATATTATACGGGAAAATTACTAATGTTGTTTTTTGCGGGTCTATAACTCAGCAACCAGCAGAGATAAAAATAAGAAAAAAATATGGCAAATAGAATCTAATATTGCGCATCCGTTGGTGTAAGAAACTCATTTTCGACATAAGTCGACTTATGTTGTTTTTCCTTATGGCCACAGAAGTACTAACACATGTTCGTATCGCATCAGGAAACATCCAAAATAGGTTTGTTCGCGTACGCTCTCAAAATCACGAAAGTTTACGAAAAGTCACGAGAGAGTAAGAAATTTCGCCATGCTACGAATTTAACACAAGAACTTTTTGTAGTCAAGTGGGTAAAACCTGTTAAATTTTAAAAGAACGAGAAAATTCTCTCAGATAGTGGAAAAACTGCAAGAAAATTACCAAAACGCGTTCAATACGATTTGTTGTAAGTATTTTGGATTACCAAACAGGAATTTGTGAAAATTTGTACGAATTTGTAGTTACCAGAAGTTAACAGACCAAATGATACCGTTTTAAAATGTTGCTATGCAATGAATTTCGCGCGAGTTGATCTCAGAAAACTATCGAAATTTACAAAAAAAAAAAAACTTAACAATTTTGACGTTTATAATTTCTTGAATTTTTCTTGCCAACTAGTAAAAAGATAGTTGACTCAATTTACGAGTATGTAAAGCGTTGCCATCTGTCCGGGTTTTCCCGAACATGAACCTACTCTTTTTTGCGTATGCGGAAACGGCCCGGGATAGTTTCTCTAAATTGTCCGGGTTTTGCATTATTCTTCAATTAAAATATTTGGCTCATGTTTATCATTTATTACCAATAGAAAAAATCTATTGTAATGTACATACAAATGTCATAAAATTCACGCAAGATTTGACTTTTTCTCCATTTGTGCGGTAAATTTTTGTCAACGAAATAGACAGCGTGACAGCGGGCAGGGTTATTATTATTACTGGAGTTGAGTGCTACACGAACGAACAACGCGTTTTCATCGCTGAGCAATTTTTTTAAAAATCATGAAGGTTTGGCGTCTACTTTTCAAACAAATCGTCTTTAGCGATTGGGCTCATTTTCATCTTGATGGCTTTGCTAATCGTCAATATTGTCAAATTTGAGGATCAGGAAATGCACGACTTTTGGTCCTAGTTTTGTACTCTTTTTGGATCCAATTTTGTGCGGGATTTTCATGCTGCAAAATATTTCTGACAACCCTAAGTATGTACCTATGAAATGTATTTACAATTGATCAGAAAGTATACAAAAAAAACAGTCTTTCCCACACCTTTGACATAGCTGCAACAATTACTTATGTATGTACATATGTATAAGGCAAACATTTATTCCACAACGCAGATAAACATTTTTCTATCTTCTTTGTTTGTGTTATTTCATTGTTAATCTTCAGTTTAAAGCAATTATACACTGAGGGACAAAAGTATTCGCAAAACCAACGTTGACTCATTTAATTACTTACCTACTTACTTACTTAATTGGCGCTACAGCTCGAGGTGAACCTGGGCCTGCTTCTCGCAACCATTTGTGTGTGCGTGTTATATTTTTGCACGAATGGAAGGGACCTACAGTTTTTTGCCGACTCCGAACGGCGAGTTGAGAAGCTTAATCGTGACAAATGATACTCTTTGATGCTTGTCAGACATTCGAAAGAGGTGGGCACTGTGAAAAACTTTTAGGTGTTTGCGGCGGGATTCGAACCCAAGACCGCTGGCTCAGTAGTTCGACGCACTAACCACTTGCGCTACGGTGCCTTACTGCTTGCTTACAAATTTTAAAAAATCAAATGTTAAAATTTTAAATTGATTTTTATTTTAAGACTTAGGTATTCATGACGTGTAAATGCAAATAAACAAATCTTAATATAATTACACTATATCAAATAAAAATCCAAAAAGAATACATAAAGTGCATGTTTCAGTTGGACAAAAGTATTCGCAATCATTCGTTAATACGAACACATTCAAAAAGACTTATTTTCTAGGAGCTAGAAGCACTGAAATATTATCATATTTGGTAAATATCATATAATACCGGTATTGTAGTCCCATTGTCATTTAGGTATTTACTGTTTGTTATTGTTTATTTGCGTTATACAAAACAGGGTCGGAAACGAAAGAAACTACCGCGGAAGAAAAAAAATTATATTTAGTCTGCATAGAAACAACACCCAAATTAAGGAGATAGCACGTGTTTGTAACAGGAGCTATTTCACGGTGCATACCATTACTAAGAAACATTAAAATTTAAGCGGATGTGGAAATATACCAAGAAGTGGGCGACCCAAGAATCTTGGATGTGTCAAATTATCTAGAAAATTAATAAAGATCCAAAGACGTCGTCATTCCAGATCACTGCAGAAATAAAAGAAAGCACTGAAAAGGAAGTTCACCCACACACGGTACACAAAGTCCTAGAAAATGGGCACTGCAAAGCCAGTGTACCTAGGAGAAAATCTTTTATCAATATGGTCCAGAAACAAAAACGACTAGGCTTCGCTAAAGAACAGAAAAACAAACAAAAAGCCGTTCTGAGACAAAATGTTGTTTCGAGACAAACGCTAATTTATTATATATCGATCTGATGGACAGATCAAAGAATGAAAACAAAAAAAAATAATTGAAAATAAAATATTAGGTGAAAAAGCATGCAAATAAGAGTGAAGGATGGAGGTGGTGAGGTAATGGCTTGGGTGTGCTCTGTGCATGGCTGCTGCCGGTGTTTCAAATTTAGTCTTCATAGACGGTTTAATGCATAAGGAACATAACCTTAACATTTAGAAAGAAAATCTTTCCAAAAGCACTAAGAAACAGAGCTTAGGTCCGGTTACTACTTCCAATGTAAAATCGACCCCAAGCACACGGGCGAAATCGTACCGTTGTGGTGCTTCATATTGTGCCCCCCGTAATCCAAAAACACTACCCCATCACCCGATCTAAATCCAATCGAGCATCTTTGGGTTATTTTATATCGAAAAGTTAGGGAGCACCAAATCACCTCTAATAAGCATCTCAAAGAAGTTATTGACCAATAGTGGAATCAAAGTTCATCACAAGTGACTAAAAGAGTGGTACATCAATGCCAAATACATTGCATGCAGTCATTAAGCAAAATGGTATGCAAACTGAGTACTGAATTGCAAAATGTTTCTTTTTATTTAAGTTTTCATGTATTTTGCGAATACTTTTATCCAACACTTTATATACTCTTTTTTGATTTTTAAATATTTGATAAATTGTAAATATATTAAGTTTTGTTCATTTACATTAATACGTCATGAGTAAGTCTTAAAATAAAAATCAATTTAAAATTTTAACACTTGATTTTTTAAGTTTTGTAAGCAATTAAATGAGTCAACGTTGGTTTTGCGAATACTTTTGTCTCTCAGTGTACATGAAAACCATCATTTTTTATTTTAATTTAATTACATGGAAAGAACATCTCTTTGACAATTCGTAAACAAAGGAAATACGAGATCTGTTCGAAATTACATTTGTAAGAAGTTATGTTTTACTTTTTTTAATTCAAGCGTAATGCAGTGAACACCATTTTTTTCGTGTATTTTATACATATGTATACCGTTATCATAATGCAAGTCATTTGAAATTAACAGACACTTGCTAAAAAAAACATTTTTAATTTCTCTGCAGACGTGAAAGCGCCTTACGAATACATAAAAGTCGAATAAAATACTTTACAACTTGTTAATTTTTTTTTGTACGTAAGACACGCTCTTGTCATGCCCTAATGAAATGAATAATGACATCAGATGGTCTAGCTGTCATCAGTGTGACATCACTATCAGAAACTCTGCTGGTATATACTGAGATTGAGAATCGAAAACACAAATTAGTCAAATTATTCATTTGTATTGGTGACCCTCCCTCCTCTCGCCCCAAATCAATATACATAATTAACTGCAACATACTCGGAAAACTTATGAAATGAAAGTGAACGGACTTAGGTCGTCTAAACTTTTTTGTGTCCATTTGAAATGCGCAAATATTTATCAAGGGTGCGGTTTGCTTTTGCTAATTCCTTTAGCAGTTTCCTTTTCTTCTTTTCTTCAACAAACATAAAAAGATATACTCGTACATACATATGTATTTATAAAAGACTGGAGAGAGCTAGCGACTAGGAGTATTATACTACACAAAGCATGATATCGAGGTTGCAATGATTCCAGGGATGGTGTGAGGTAAGCCAACGTCAGAAAATGCCTCAATATCAATTAAATAGTTTATTTAATTGAATGGACACACATTAGTCGTACATTTCCTAACTGTGGATAATTGACTGCTTGGCTATATAAAACAAACTCGTAGGAGTGTGGGCAGTAAGATCAGCCATTCGATGGGGGTATACTGTGTTTGTCAGTTTCAGTTTCATTGATTAAGCACTTAGCTAAGAGGTTTCTTGCAAGTCATTCAGATTGCATTATCGAATACTTTGGTAATGTTAGTATGTGGCAAGTGGCATCATCGTCCATTTCTATTTGCAGCAGAGAAGTGACTTTGGTGGCAAAAATAATAGGGAAAAGATGACCCAAAACACTTTTTTTGAGACAAATTTGAAAATGTGTTTGAGTCGTCTTGTCCGTATTATTTTTGCCACCACTGCATGTTTATACAGGGATTTTTTGGATACCCGAAATGTAAACATCTTCTTTCACCTCTTACTGTAGCTTGATTCAGCCGAAGTAAAACGGAAAATGTAAACTTTGCTAAAATTATCTCGTGTAACCAAACCATTCTGTGTTCGCAATATACGTAGATTAACTTGTAAATGCCAAGAACTGACACAATTTCCAACCATCTGTTCGATGGGAGCACAATGGGTCTGACTTGCTGCCTGGCTTTGTGAAGTGGCAGACAGCTCTCCTCACCCTCGGCAACCAACCAACCAAATATAGATGTCGCTGTAACTCTAGGTATGGGCTTGGATTGTAGCTGACTCTTCTTTTTCATGAACACGTCATAAATAGTTGGCTATCGTGTACGATCGTACAGCTTCTTATGGGATCTTTTCAAAAAGACTTTGTCATTCAATAGCATTTTTTTAATTTTCTATGGGATCCGGTTCAGCACTTCACCTTCTAACCTACCATTTACCCTACCATGGACCTATAGATAGACTATACTACCTATACACTAAACATAAACTGGTGGACTAACCTAAAGAACACGTCACGACGGTTAAGTTTGGGCCTTAATCAGCGGTGTAACCAGGCCAGGGTTCAATCGTAATTGTGCCTTGGCAGTCAAAAACAACAGAAACAGGAACAGAAACAGAATCCCTAACATTTGCAACTGAAACAGAATTAGCAACAGAACATTTTTTTTTGTAGTAACAGAATTTAGTGACAGAAAAATTCCGTCTGGCGACACAACAGAACAATAATTCAAGATGAGTCCTTTCTGTTGCTGCCAGCAACAGAAATGTCAATATTATCGTAGTAGCCATGATTTTTGTTTCTGAATTTGAATTTTTTCCGCATTTGGCTATAAGGTACACACGATACGACCGATCTGACGGACTTGGTCTGTCCAGCCAAGTCTGACGTGTGTGTATTTGGTGGTCGGACGGACACATCTGATAATGTGTACACTTGTCAGTCCGACCTAGAGCAATTTTCATTTCTGAAATGTATATCAAGCGGTGTGGTTGTTGGCGGAGAATTAATAATGGTTGTGTATGGAAATTTTGAATTTTGGAGAAAAAAAATGGAAATATAAGAAATTCTGATAATCGTCTGGAGAATTCAATCTTGTTATTCTGTTAGCAAATTAATATAAAAAAAACTTTCTTAGCATTTTCATCCATTCCTGTACCCAAATTCGATTCCTTTTTCTTTCTTAGTTTTTTTCTTTAAAATTGTATCAATCATAAGCGCTACTCTCAGTACGTCCGACATCTTTCAAATCCACTTGCAAAGTGAGGTCGGACAACATGTCGGACAATGTGTACGCTAACGACATCGGTCTGTCAGACATCCATCCGACCAGGTCCGTCAGATCGGTCGTATCGTGTGTACCCCCCTATAATGCTTTCAACAGCAAACGAAATGCAATTTGACAGATAAGCTGAGGTAGCCATGTTTTTCTCGTCTACCATGTATTGAAGATTTGTTCCAGGTTTTTGTAGATGAGCGAGCAACGTAAACAGAACGAAAGCGCTTTCTGTTCTGTTTCTTTTTCTGTTCCTGTTTCTGTTGTGGGTCACTAGGCGCCTTAACCAGAAATACATACTCGTACATAACTCGATAACGTGAGTTGCCAAAAATAAAGCAATTTTATCTCAAAACGTTTTTTTTTTGTAATCAAATATGTAGTGCGTCATCCGTACACAAGAGTGACACAGCCTCCAGGGTTACGCAAGTGCTCGGGTATCTTCGTACACAAAAAAAAAGAAGGAAATTTAAAAAGTAACTTTCCTAGTCATTCATTTCTATGCCTTCAACTTCAACCCAATTTCCAAAGTACGTATGTATCTAATATCCTGTAGGCAAGATGTACATACACACGAGTACTAGTACAAACGATGAAAAGCTAGAAATGGAGTCGACTAATGAATCGAATTCCAGTATCGCACTGATGCACATGCAAGAGCGCACAGTTTTCCATATCTAAACTAAACTGGAAATGAGAGTTGTAGGTGGGGAACCAAATGAGTGCCAAAGGGGCGGCGAATTAATTGAAACCATACATGTAGATCGATGCCAAAAAGGAAAACTGCAGATGGAAAATTTTAAATAGTTGAATCCTTTCATGTCATTACGAACTTTAAGTCAATTTTCACATCCAATTTGGACCGTACAAAACAAAAATCTATGATTTTCGCCGTGAAAGTATACTACTTTTTTACAAAACGGCTCAGGGCCGATAAAGGATTCAGCCGAACCTTTCCTAACTAGTTCGTCAGCTTTTTCGTTCACATCAATAGGCTCATGTCCGGGCACCCACCAAAGTTTGACTTTGTTTCTATGGGAGAGGTCTTGGAGAGTATTGAAGCAGTTCAGGACTGATTTGGAGTCAATCAGGGTTGAGCCTAGTGCTTTTATAGCTGCTTGAGTATCCGTGAGTAGGTATATGGATGAGAACACCTTTTATTCCCGATTCGAGGATGACGTTAGAGCACACTTAAATGGCACGAATTTCAGCTTGAACTCAGAGCTGTATACTACTGTCAACTTGCCTATTGTTTTAGTAAAGCATATAAACCAGGTTGAGTTCAAGCAGATTCTTATCTTGGAAGACGACCTAAATTGATATTCCTTATGCGAAGCAATGCTAGCCACTCAAACATCTTTTTCGTTATCTTCTAGGCAAAGGCTCGAGCTTCTGATACTAATCGGTGATGGATTTCCACATAATTTCTTTTTAAGTGCAACCTTTGATGTCTTTACTTAACATTTTTGTATGTCAGCATGAGCTAAGCCCGTGTCAAAAGTTTTAATATTGTTGTCGAAACAGTTCTAGAACTTTATATTTATGCTAGTAGAATGGTAAACTGTAGCCAATTTTATGTTGTAGAATATTTTTTAATCGCTGATGAGTGCTATCAAAACCGAAAGTGAGTTGCAAACACTTTGATTTCTCTTTCACTTTGACATTTTTGTCCGAAAGTGTTGTGTCAAATACCATTTTGATCTCTCCCTTGTGTGACTTTCGCTAATGCTTCAGCTGACTCCAAGATTTTGACCAAGGAGCTCCATCAAACAATTTCTCAATTTTCAAACTCTGCAAACTCCTTAATGAAGTAACCACCTAAAAACAGCGAAGCGGCCGTCTAGAGAGTGGTAATACTGCTAAGCGCTAAGCAATTAATTGGCAACGGAGCTATGGTATCTGAAATCTTGGATGTGCTCATCGACATCTATGTCGATGATAAAACTGCCAAATACTTTGGCAATCTTATCCCGGCTTGGCATCTCTTACAAAGCTTTGTAAAGTAGCTCTAGCAATGAGGAGGAGAATAAGGCTTCAATAATTTAATCAACTTGTTACTTATAGATATCCTACACGGCAAAAACACATGGCGGTCGTCACGGATGGATCAAAAACCGATAATTCAAGAGAACCGGAGCTAAACACGTTTCTCTAGCTTAGCTGCTACGCAAATAACATCTAAGCTGTGAAATGTTGCCGCGAAGAGCTCAAGGTTCTTGGCACGCAGCACAACGTAAAACTCTGCTGGCTTCCTGGCCACAGAGGGATACCAATGAAGCCGCGGATGAATTGGCAAGAAAGAGCTCAGCCCTAGACATAAAGCAAGCAGATTACACGATTAAACCTCCACTCTGCAGCCTCAAGGCCAAAATCGAAAAAAAACACTATCTGAAGCAAATAGCAGGTGGAAATCGCTAACTGCCTGCGAAATATCAAGAAAGATGTGGCCAGAATATGGTAAGGGAAAAACCAAAAAACTTCTACAAAAAGATAGGAAATCCCTGTCAATACTGATAGGAGTGTTAACTGGCCACAATATGCTAAAATATCATATGAAAAAACTACGGCTTAACGATGATGACTTCTACAGGGGATGCGGTGACGAAGAGGCTCATGAGGACACAGCCCATTTCCTCTGTCACTGTCCTAACCTCTGCCAACTAAGAAATAGAACTCTGGGACAATTCTTCTTCAAACATATCGACGAGCTGTCTGACCGTTCACCGTCAGGTCTGCTCAAGTTTGCCAGGAGGTCCGGATGGTTGGAACCAAGCCACTGATATCAGGGGTGGGAAAACACAATGGGTACCACAATGGGTTCACATGAACCTAAGTGTGATGATTATACAACTATCTTCATCAGCCCGCTTACCTTACCTAACCTAAACACGTGTCTCTAAAACTTCCGGACGACTTTAATGTCTTTCAGGCAGAGGTTCCCGCATGGCAGATGGTGCATATAGCACCACCATCCTACGGCATCAGCGCGAAAATTAATAATACAATTACATATAAACAAGACGGGCCACAGAAGATCAAGAGTATAGGGGCATAGGGTATCAAATGATCTTTGACCGGCTTTAGACCACAAAAGGACCAAAGTAATCCTGTGACCAAACAGAGCAAGGTAAAGAACTTGAACTTTCCAGGCACTTATCTCTTTAAAAAAGACATGCCAAAATATTTAAGGCCTTCTGTATTATTTTGTAAACCAATTCCTCAGTCTATTTCCGAATTGCGCGTTGGAATGGAATGAATCATTTCAATACATTTTGCCATATGCATAATCGTTCTTATGTGCTAAACCAGCTTAAAACACACAGCTTACGAAGGCTGCTGACCTGATCTAATGTTTACGTCACGTACTCGGTCACGGAAGACCAAGTCTTCTTACGTCACACATTATACGGCCGGCCAGTTGAATGCGTAACATTGCAATCGATCCCAGATACATAATGTACTTACATGCATACACATATGTTTAGTATAACTGACGAGGCTATTGACAAAATACTCGTATCGGAAACAATTCGAATATAATAAAATAACGAGTATAATAATAATTGAATAGAATAATAGAAAATAGAGTTTGTAAATTTGCTAACGTTTTAACAAATGTATCTGGGTGACATCACGCACTTTTTCTAGTGTGAGCATAACTGGTATAATGTTGATAACTTAAAAGTACATATATATGTATGTATACCTATATGTATATGTACATTAATCCACTGAGTCACTGATCTGCTTAGAATTAATAAATATACATGATGAAGGGGCATAGATAACATGTTTCCAAGTTGTTGGTCGATGATCTCACTCAAGACACAACCGCTGCGCTGGAGTGATGTGATTCGACTTTCAATGCCATCACTCGAGAGATTGCCATAATAAAGCTTTTGAATGTGTCATCGTGTTATCTCATGACTGAGCTTGAAAGTGAGCAGAGACGTTAGGGTTTAGGCTATTTGCAGAAGAAGCGCAATTTATGTAAATATTTTTGCAGTGATTTATTACTTACATTTTTTTGGTATAAGTATGGTGGGTGATCTCCTAACAGCCGGTACAACGGAATTGGTTAAAAAGGGTGCCCGAATGCCCCCAATGCGACATTGCGATTTGGGCTGTAAAGTTCTGCGGAGAGTAGCAAATACAGTGAAAAACTTCTAATTACAGAAGTTTTGGAATTGTGGAGGTTTCAGAGAGAGAGAAATACATGCGCGCTAAGCCTAATTTTTATTACTGCTACAGTAGACTCTCGTTAGCTTGAACAACGGATAATGTGAACTCTGGATAACGTGAACATATTTTTTTTAACATGGACATCTCTAAAACGTGAACAACTCCTCAACACTCTAAAACGTGAACTACAATTTCCGCTCAAAATAACTGTAAAATTCAAGCAAGATGGAACTTAAAATTAATTTTTTTTAGTAAAAAACCTCATCTTGTACAGCTTTAGTTAGCTACAAGTCAGTTCGTTCGTAGAGAATGAAAAGACACTCCTCGGTGCTATTTTTCCTGAGGTTTGATTCTTATTTTTTGAAGATTTTTGTCTTAAATAAAAATCGTTTGCCTAGGTGGGTTGTACATACAATTGCAGACATTCATGAATGGAACGACGATATCGACGACTCTAAGGTCGTGTCCAAAGTAACCAACATCATAAGTGATGGAAAGACCGATGATGGAGATGTGCTTGAATTGCCAAAAGAAAAAATTAAGCCTAGTGAAGCCATTTAAGACTTCAAAAAGGCTTTGAAATAGGCTGAAGATGAGCTTGTTAGCCAATATGACTTAAATATCTTAAGACGCCTTAAGGAAAGGGTAGTATTAAAGCTTTTGGACAAAAAGCAGACAAGTAAATAGATGACCGACTTTTTCTACTAAATTCCATAACGTTATGTCCAAAACTTTGTATTAACGTTCCTTTGTCATAAATTTAAATTTAGTTAAAAATACAGTTATGCAAATCACTGCAATCGCAAACGTGAACCGGCTTGGTTTTTAATTGTCCACGTTATCGAGGGTCTACCGTAT
Source organism: Brachyopa scutellaris (assembly GCA_949775065.1). Taxonomy (NCBI): domain Eukaryota; kingdom Metazoa; phylum Arthropoda; class Insecta; order Diptera; family Syrphidae; genus Brachyopa; species Brachyopa scutellaris. The sequence continues at coordinate 78,867,487 of OX459114.1, read as the reverse complement.
TTTTATTACTTCTTTTTTATTTATACAATAGAGAATGTATACACAGGACAAAGGTATCTCTTAATCATTTGGTTTTCGTGGCCTGCTTTCGACCCATGACCTCCTTCAGAAGGAGCTCAACCAGCCTCTAACACCCATAGACTTGTGTGCTCCCGCTTAACTTCTTTTGAAGTTAGTGAAAGTAAAATGTGTACTCCGCGTCCGCCAGGCCAATAAGAATTCAGACGATATTAAAGAGCACCAATTCTCTCCGATGCCCAGGTTGACCATTAAGTCAATATCTTATTAAGCTACAAAGAAATCTTACGGTAAAATTATCCCCGAAAATGACTTGGACACCCTGTGCTCGAACTGCTCAAGTAAGAACTTCTCGTATGTACATATGTAGGTACCCAATTGATACGTTCGCATTAATTTAGTTACTCAATCAAATATATTTAACAATCACAATTAGGTTTATTTATAGCAACAATACAGGGAACAGTAAATAAAACGAACTCCATTCTCTGGTCATTTATACTCTCATCTAATTCAAATACATACTCGTATGTGTTTCGTTTGCTACTCTTTTTTAATTGATCGAATTGTGTTCTGTTAACTAAAAAATACTCGACTTTAAGTTTAAGTGTAACCGACATTTTTTGTCCAACAAACTAAGAAATAAATAATAAACAAAAAAGTGAAACTTTCATACCCGCTGAATGCTTGATTCCGGCACTGCTGGGCGGTGTTCCTCCGCCCACACCGCCACCCAATGATTGATTCGCACTAGATCCCACATACGATGTGGAAACACTTTGATGCAGACCATGGTGATGATGCTGCTGAGTCTGCTGCGGCGTTTGAGTTTGCATGCTACTTCCGGCCACTGGACCAATGCTGGCCATAACGTTGACAACAGAACCACCAGGCGATGGTGGCTCGCCAGCACCACCAGTTCGTATCGGGGTGCTATTCGTAATCATATTATTTGTCGATGTGGTGGCACTCACTGATGATTGCTGGTGCTGCTCCTCCAGGTCAGCGTTGTTCATAATAAATTAAACACTCTGTATGAAACTTCGATCTGGAAACTTTATCTTAGTAAATCTGGATCTGGGTCTGTATCGCTCTTTGGAACGCAATTGGTGGGTGGGGGGTCGAGGGATTCACTGAAGAAAATAATCAATTATTGCTCAACATCCAAACATGATATTCCGGTTTGCCGTTCAATTACACAATACATTCGCTATTATTTTATAAGATTCTATTTTATTTTATTAATTATCTTTTCCTAGTTTTTTTCTTTGTTTTTCTTTGGAAAAAAAAAACAATTTTCTACTTCTTTTCTTTTTTATTTTGCGAAAAATGAACACGTTGTCGTAAGGGGGTGATTGGGCAGGGAAATCAGAATAAACAAAATTTACAGAAAATATTGACTTAAAGGGTTGTTTTTTCGCTTTTTTTATTTGAGTTAAAAACAGAACAGAAAAAATAAACACACTTCACGTTCACACACTTGCAATAGAAAAATGAAATGCGGCAAATTGCGGGCAAGAATTTCGCGGAAAACGCACTTGACACGACGAATGACGACGATGACCTGTTCTTAGGCAACCGATTGTATAGCCAAGTTTGTAGTAAAATTCGGTGGTTTCGTGTATGCCTGTTCATAACGTGGAGAAGAAAAAAACTACCAAAATGAACATAAATTCACCCAGGCTGTCGTGAATTTGCGTATAGTGCGCTTGCATGTGTTGGTGTGTTGTCAAATTATAATGACGTTTGTCCAGTGAAATAATCGTCGTGTGATGGAGTCACAATAGAAAGTTCCAGTTACTATCAAACTTTTTCTTATTGGACTGGAATTAAGTAGGTAAATCCATTTATAAATTTGAAATTCTTCTCATTTCACTAAAAAAATTCAATACAATTATCTTCTTTGGTACTTGTAATAAATTGTAGCCGACTTTTGAATTATGCGCCGGATTAGGTAAATAGAGGAATAGAGCTTGTTAACCATTTCAATTATTATTAATGAATTATTCAATAATTACAATTTTTCCGCAAGTTCCCTTAAAATTTCAGAACTTCCATAGTTTTTACTATCGAAAACAATCGATACTTTTTGACCACAGTCGATTGTTTTCGATAGCCATTTAAATATAGAATTTCAAAAATTTCTTTAACTGGTCGATACCTAGCGAACGGAGTTTATTTAAAATTTCACAGAGGAACCCGATCGTAAGCCAACTTTCAAAATGGTTTTAACCTAAAAAGGGGATTCCCCGTTTTATGAGTCGGCAACTCAGGAATAAAAGCATTAGTACTTAGAATCTAATCTCTCTCAGTGAGAAAAGCTTACCTAATATGGTGCATTTAAATTTGTTTATGTAACCCTTAAAAGGAAAAACTATCGATTTATATCGATAATTATCGATAGTCAAAAGCCAACTATCGAGAACTATCGATGGCACTGACTATCGATAGTTCTCCACCTCTAGTTCATGACAAGACGATTCTATTTCTTACAATTTCAATCCTATTCCTGCCACGCTGACTGTGAGGCACTCTCACTATTCAAATTCGATTCAATGCACATAAATCATTTAAAGCCTGTTTTAATGCACTTTATTTAATAATATTCGTTTAATTAAATGCCACAGCGTCGCAGAAATAGGGTTAAATTGTGGTTCCAAAATTTTGATTGACACACCATAATACAAAAACAACCATTTTATAAATACATATTTTTTTAAGATATAATAGGTACATATATAATTATATTGTATGTGTACCAAATAATGATATTTGTATACAGGGTGGTCCGGTTTGAGTTACAGATAATTTCGGATCTGATTCATTGGTTCATGCTATGAAAAAAATCGTAATGGAGGGGGGGTCTATCTTTAACACCCACTGATCTACAGGGTGTTTAAAAACGTTCCTTCATACAAAATGGTACCAACAGTTATTCAATTATAATTTCTAGTGTATTAAACTTAGAGCAACCAAAGTAGGCTTGTTTAATAGACAATTGAATAGTGTTTATAACAGTTAAAAGCTATTACCATCCGTATTTTCTTTTTCGAGATATTGGTATTCAAACACAGATTTTAATTGATTTTTTTAACCAGTTTTTGTGAAAATCGCATTTATCTCGGGAAAGTGTGCCCATAATTTTTTTTTCCTATTATTATTTAGATGCGCGATAGTGTCACCTACAAATTCACTGTAAAAAGATTTGACCTATTGCTTACAGTTTTGCCGATATAAGGTTAATTTAATTACAAAGGCCATTAAAAAACGAGCATTATTTGTGTTCAGTTACAAAATTTTTACCTGTTGCTCGCAGTTTTCCTGGAATTAAGTTAATTTAGTCACAAGGACTATTAAAAAACGAGTATTAGCTTGTATTCAGTCTGATGGTGGACACTTAATACAAGAAAATGCTCGTTTTTAACGGTCTTTGTAATTAAATTAACATTATACCTGCAAAACTGTAAGCCCCAGGTAAAAACTTTGTAAGGTGAATTTATAAGTGACGTTATGGCGCATCAAAATAGTAAAATTAAAAAAAATATTATAAGCACACTTTCCCGAGATAAATGCGATTTTCACAAAAATTAGTTAAAAAAAATCAAAAAAAAATCTGTGTTTGAAGACCAATATCTTGAAAACGAAAGCACGGATGGTTATAGTTTTTAACTGTTATAAACACTATTCAATTGTCTATGAAACGAGCTTACTCTGGTTGCTTTAAGTTTCATACACTAGAAATTATAATTGAATAACTGTTGATACCAACTTTTCTAAAGGATCATTTTTAAACACCCTATAGCTTGGTGGGTGTTGAAGATAGACCCCCCCTCCCATACGATGAATCAGTTCCCAAAATATCTGTAACTCAAACCGGACCACCCTGTATATTAATATCATTATAATAGAAACAAAAAAAAATATGGTTATTTTCTTGAAACAATCAGAGGTGGTTTTACCTATACAGTAAGGTCAATGCCACGCGAGCTCCTTTTTCCTCGCGCCATGGGTATATAGAAAACCAATATAATTGTATACACGAGCGCCTGGGACCAAAAAGGCGTCATGTGTACATTTTTCTATAAACTGTTGGCCGTTGACTAACTTTCATCTAAAATTATGAATGCCCGCATTGGCCGAATACCTCGACTTACGTTACGACACCTAGATTAACGTAATTTCGACTGCTACGACTGCAAAATAAATTCAGGAAGCTTTGCCTGGAACTTACGTCACTATGTTACTTTTCAAAATTAAAACAACGATATACTGCCCGGGTTCAATCCCAGCCCGGGTCCAACACCTAAGTTTTTCACGGTGCCACCTCTTTCGAATGTCTGACTGATTGCTCGTTCGGAGTTGGCAAAAAACTGTAGGTTCCTTCCATTCGTGCAAAAATATAACACGGACACACAAATGGTTGGAGGAACCAGGCACAGGTTTACCCCGAGCTGTGGCGCCACGTAAAGTTAAGTAAAGTAAAGGCTGTGCATTTCAGTTCAAACTACATTTATTTAGGATGTGATTAGTGTTTTATTTTAGTTTTGTTAATAGTCATACTAGGTATCTAGGCTGTTTTTTTTTTTAATTATTTTATCAGTTTGTCTACTTTTCCCATATAATAGACATACACACATAATGACATAAAAACACTGAAATAAATTAAAAATGAGCTAACATCTGGGAAGTGTGAATTGTTTGGTTTCAGTCCATCGATTAATGTCGTTTTCGAGTTATGGCGGGACTGTTGCAACCAATTAGCGTTGTAAAACGTGGTATTCCTGTACATCCCTTGAGAGACCAAAACTGAATGATCGGAAACTTCTATATCTAAATCGGGCATTTTTTCCCACTTATTTTCAACGAGAGAGTACTTTTTATACCCACTATGGTCTTTAATTATAAAGCCTTGATTAAATAGTGCAAATGTGACAATGCACGAATCTCGCACGAAATTTATTGGAATGATTTTAGTGTTTTCGTTATCTAAATTATAAACTTTAATTTGTGTTTCTGAAATTATAACAAAGTGATCAACTCTATTTATAGAAACTTTCGCCATTCCAAGTAAGCCCTGTGGCGCACGTGACCATCCATAGGTCCACTTGTTAGTTAGTGGATCGTAGATATCCAATACTTTTTCGCCATTAAGAATATAACGAGCAACACATAATGAGGAGCCCTTAACACCCAAAATCGGAGACACAACGCTATAATCCATTCGAGCTATGTATTCCCATGCTCCGGTAAGTGGGTCCCATTTCCCAACAGATTTCAAAGCCTCAGAACTGTGAACGTGATATAGGCCACCAACTACATACAATTGACCATTTAACGTGGTCATCCCACAACTAAATCTTGTCGTCAACATCGGAGGTCCATTGAAACGTTTTCAAATCCAAGCAATGTACGCTTTTTGTAAATCGTCCGTTTGCCAGAAGCCCGCCAGCAATATATAATTTCTCATCCAGGATAGTGAATGCAAATTGTAATTATCCGTTTTGGTGTGTGGTTATAAGGTGGTGTCGCACTGTCAGTTCCCTTGGAGCAAGATCTCGCGGCCTTAGTCGTGAATTTTCACTCAAAAGTAAATCCCAAGTCGTAACGTTTTTTTTTGTTAAATACTCAGTGATAATACAAACGTTCCAAAACACAATAATATCCGCGTGTTTAGGTGCACAGTAACGCCGAGATCAAAGATGTACTGAATGTACGTTACCTTATTGCAGTCATATTTTCAGAAAAGTGATTAATAAATTGGTTGAGGTAAAGGGGTTTTTAGTACCTTGTCACACTACAATGGAAGGAACATCTATAATACATATTCAGTGTCTGTCGAGATGTAATTACTTAGGTGGCGAAACAGTTCGGGGTGAACCAGGTCCTTCTCACAACCATTTGTGTTGGAGGGTTATATTTTTTCACGAATAGACCTAGTTTTTTTTGTCTCGGAATGACGAGTTGAGAAGCTCGTAGTAACATTGATAGTCACACATTCGATAGAGGTGACAACGTGAAAAAAACTTTTGGGTGTGTGCTGGAATTGAACCCGCACAGCATGCGTAGTAGTCCAACCTACTAATCACTACGCCACCTGTCGATATTTACTCCGTCTATAAAAAATAAAAATCTACACCCAATGTTACCATTTTTGAATTTGTTTTGTTTTATATTATTTTATTTTTTATAGTGACAGTGTAAAAAATATTGCATATAAGAAATTCAAAGGCTTTCACAGAAATGAATTTAATTGGGTGTCTTGTTTGCCAAACTATAAAAAGAATTTTAATTAAAATACAAAAAAAAAAATTACTAAATATTAATAATAAAATTGTTAATCTAGAGTTAAAGAAAAAAGAGAGTGAGAGAGAAAAAAGATAATTAAATAATTTACACAGGAGCATTTCTTCTCAGTTAACAACAAATACTAGTCGCGTACATTGTAAACAATTACCGCATCTTACCAACGAAATATAAATTCTACATTTTAAAAGTAAATCATTGTAAAAAAAAATGGTTCAGAATGAGAATACTCGTCTTTTTTTTGTTTTCTTCTTCTTCGTACATCGCTTTGTGAACAGAAAATAGGGTAATTTTGTGCACTTTTTTGAGAATTATTGTTTCAGTTTTAGGATTTGATTTACATTTTCAATTTTTCTATCTCATCCCGTTGCTTACTAATAATTTTAACTGCTTGTATGCTTCTCTAAAATGTTTAAATTGTTTTTTATTTGTTTCTCATATCGCTAAGTAGGGTGTGGGTGTGTTCAAACGTGAACACACGCCTCTTAAATTCACTGCTGCTAATCGTCGAAGTCAATATCGGAGTCATCGGAATCGTATCCGCCACGAATTGTCTTCTTTGGTCGATTTATATAGCTCTTGGTTGATTTCTTTGAATCTGGTGGAGTGATTAAATCGCCCTAGAAATTGAAAACGAAAAAAAAAAACAGAAATTCGATTTACGTTTAAAAAGCTAGAAATAAACAAACCTTATAGTCAATTGCTCCCGATTGTGCTATTCTCCATTCCATCATTTCTGTGGAGAAATCATCGCAATTGCCCAGATCTGTGAAGCCCACAATAAAGTCTTTTGTTTTACTATCCTTTACCAGTGCAATTGTGGGGATAACTTTGATTCTCAGCCTTTGAGTGAGGAATGGTGATTTCTCGGCGTTCACTTTGCAGAATTTCGCTTCGAGATGCTTGGTAGCAAGCACTTTTAAATGCATGTCGACGATGCGACACCGCTCGGTCGAATCGCGGTAGAAATGGCAGACAATGTTGGGTGATTTTTTTGAAACTTCAAAGAATTCCTTTTCATCGGCTAGCTCTGAGTATATGCCGTGTCCCTGAAAATTAATATGAAAACTGTGAAATAAAGTGCTGCTTGTCAGTAGCGTGACAAGTGGCAAGTGTTTTTTCTTTTAAGATAAGCCGATAGGCTGGGAAAAGCTTTAACAGGCACTGCAAACTATTGAGATCAGTTTTCTATGGAATTGCGAACTAACTAATGTCAAGATTTAAGTGTGAGCCTTTCTGAAATTCGCACAGTACATATCTCTCTTCGCCCGTTCCAGTATCCTCAAAATATAGTACGCAGATTTTAGTTTGACTCACACTTCAGTGACGACGTAGTTTTTTAAGAGCTTTGGATCCTTTGTTTGAGAATTATTAGCATGTCAAAAGCATGCTTGTGAGTTAAATTAGGAGATATTTTCTGTTTTCAGCCATGGAGCTTAATGTTTTGTTAACCTCAACTCTCAGTCAGAAATAACTGGTTCATCCACAATCCCGAAAGCCAGAAAATTGAAAAATTATTGTGAGGATTTGTAGATGATTATGTTCATTCTTTGGAAGTTTCTTCTGATTCTCATTCTCTAGTAGAAACCTCAATAGCATAAACCTCTGCTTGGAAAATAGATGTTGAACATCACTGTTGAGACTGGACGGGCCAAAATCGCCTGTTGTTAAAGGAATTTGAGGGTTATACCTTCTACCAAAAGGTCGGAGGTCGGAATTGATGAAATCATTTAAGCTACAAAGCTTGAACAGTATACTGCAGCAAAAAGAGGAAACCTCGAAACAGAGTTAGAATTAATGCTGAGGACCAATATTGCAGCTAACTAGCTTTCTGGGGCTAGAAGTCATGTATACGCTAAAGTGTACCGATTTAGTTCGAGCTAACGCACCATACCTGACTAACTATTGGAAAGAGTTTTAGATGATGACGGCGAATGCGGCTCATTCAGTCGTCAATGATTTCACTTAAATATCGGAGAATGTCCAGTGCATATATTGTGTACTACAACGCTGTAGGCTGTACCCGCTGACACCCATGAAGAATACGCAATGGAGGTAAGTCGTAGAACAGGAGTGTTCGACATAACAACATGCATAGCAACGGAAAGCAGACGATTATTTCTTCGTTACCAAGTCATTTGGCATTTGTATCATTTCATTATAATTTCGCTAATATACTAAAGGTGGATGTAATGACTCTAAAATATGCATAAATAGTTCACACGTGGTGTCCAGATAGTTCTAAGACCAAAATCAAAATCGAAAATTTTATTACCAGTCGTACCTCGTAATCATACACATACCCAAACCCACTCAAATTACAATATTGATAAACTATAATTTCCATTAACAAACTTACATTAGCCAACCATTCCTGTTTCTTTTTATTTAGGTCTTTCATTTCCTTGATTCTCTGCTCTCGAATGATCTGCAGATCATCGGTTCCCAGATTTTCCAATCGATCTAATTGCTGATCCAATTGTTGTTCTATATGCTGGGCAGCATTAATTAATTGATTCTCTAGGATATGAGCCATTGCTTTAAGTGAGAACTTTTTAATAAAATACGACTAAAGAGAAAACAAAATTTGCCTGCAAGGGGTTTTACAATGCGTAGGTGCGGCAAGTGTTGAGCCCTAGAAGAAACAGATGAAATGTTTTTCACTTTTTCCATGTGATAGAATTGTTTTTCGTATATAAATCGATAGGATTTATATAATTTATGTGATAAATTATAATTTATAATTAACTTACAAGATTTTCAATTTGTATTTATATATTTAATTGGAGAAATACAAAAAAAAAAATGTTTAGTACCACACTAGAGGAATCGTAGGCAAGTAAATCTTTGACTTTTCTGACAGCAGCTACAAATTTAAATGACTAATTTGAAAGTTTGAGAATGGGGGCATTCAAGATCTTAGTTGACTAGATTTGCAGTCAAACTAAGATCTTGAATGCCAAAATTGACTGCATATCTAGTTGACAGTTCAGATGTCAAAAACGTCATCTACTTTCTATTTTCGCTTGGGATTGTTTGGAGAATTGTTATTGCAGCACAACAAATCTGTTTTTTTAAAGAAAAGAAGAGCAAAAACAAACTTAGAAATAAGAATGCACGAATTAGGGGATGACATTTTATGCAAGTAACATGTGTAACACATGTGTTCGGAATGTAAATTAGTTATTTCATAGACCAAGTTGCATTTTTTGCTGTGAACGATTTGCTGAGTTCGTCGATTGTTCTACATAATCCAACAGTATATGAATTGCATAAAAAATAGAAAAAATAAAAATACTCCTTCATAATTTACTTGGATTTGTATTCTTGTAACAAGCAAACAACAGCCACACAGTATAACCACACCAACCAGTCAGCTGTTGTTGGCGGTTGTTAGTGGGCTAGTCAAGATTTTCTTCACTAAAAATCCAGTCCCCGACCTCAAAAAAATTGACTAGCTGTTCTGTCAATTTTCGGGCTCTCGACCAATCAGAGGCCGTGAAATTGACTGCAAATCTAGTCAACTAAGATCTTGAATGCCACCAATATCTGATTGGCGGGGCGATGTTGGAATGGGATTTAATTCATCGATGGTGTTCGGAAATGCATGTAATAATTTGTCTCTGTTTGTTAAAAAAAAGTCTTTTGTTAGTTTTCTATAAAACTTGTAAGAAATTATTATTAAATGAAGGCGATTCAATCAACAGTTCAGCTAAGAATGTTCTTTATTCATTATATTATTTTTTCTTTATAATTTAGATATGTACATGAAGTGTTAAGCATTACATAGGTATGGAAAGAAAACTGTAACGAGAGTGGAGACATTTGGGCAGATTACGCGATATTGCTTTATCATTAATTATAGGCGTATTTTTTTTCAAATCTATATAGGGTTAGCGGAAAATGTTAATTATTATCCAGTTTTAGGTGCTTAGCCTGAATAGAAAAATGTGCTACCAAACTGATTTTCGTCGATAGTTATCGAAATGTCAAATATGACATGAAAGTGAGGGAGAAATATGAAGGGCGGTAGTTATCAACCGAACTCTGCTGTCATTTCAAGTTTAAATTATTTCTGTTCATTTTAAAATGGGTAGAAAAGAAAGAAATACGAATTTAGCCGACAAGGAAAAGAAAATTATAATGAATTAGGTGAAAATGTTCCTTATTTTACTATTTAATTGAATTAAATTTGACGAAAAAAAAATTCTATCCACCAACTTATTAATGAGCGCTTGATAACTACCGGCCTTACATTCAGTGAAAACAATGCCGAAGTGAAACTGTCAAACTTCGATTAGCATAGTACCTACTGCCAAGCCACTGTTCAGCGTTTTGTTTTCTCATTTTCCGCTAAGCCTATATAGATTTGAAAAAAAAACACGCCTAATATTGCACGAAGGTTTCTAAGATGACAGTTCACCATGGTATTGGCATCTACTTCTCATTCTAAGCTGTCAGATCAAGATGATTCTTAGCGTTCTACCACTGTGCAGCAGATTGCATTGCACTAGTTTTATACTCGATTTCAATAATACCCGTTTCACATCGAAAGATGACTCATTGCTTTTTGCATTCTTCTGACCTCACTCACATGACACATGTACATATTTAAAAGTAAAGAGTTTTTGTACTGGCAGCACTGTTTATATTGCAAGAACTTTCTCGTTCCCATAATGCAGTATGCCATAAAAAATTTGCCCGACGCCATCGGATGAACTATTCACTTTTGCTATTTTAGGTCCATGTTACATTTAAAATGTAGTGCAGAACATTGATGAATTTATGGTTTCAATATTTTTTGAAAGTGAACTTGCTTTCGAAATATGGCTATAAATGAGATCGTACGGAAGCGGAATAATTACGAACGAAAAGGAGAAAACTAGTAACAACCAGCTGAAAAAATATATAATACATAAAGATGTATCCGTGGGAGAGGATTTACACTATTCGAGGTAATTTTCTTAAAGTATTGAACTTATTGAACCACGAAGGATGAAGTTTGCCGTTCGGCAAATATAGAACATTTTTTAAACGTGCAATCATTTACTAGTCTACCCGGAAAAGTTAGATCGAATCAAAGTCAAGCAGAAGTACTCGCATAGTACCATGCAACCCATTGTATTACATAGTATTAAACAATATTTTAGGTGTTTCGCATTTTGTTGACTTTATTTGTAACATCTCACAACATATACATATATAATAAATATTAGCCGTGTTTTTTTGAAACGTAGCTAGCGTAGTTGCTAGAATAGTTAAATGTCACACGTTAAACGAATATAACAACAAGCTGGCTAAAACTCTTGATTTCATTCCCAGCCAAAAGCAACTGGCTAGTCAGGATTTAGATGAAGCGAATTTTCCAGGCGACATTTTTTCAATTCTCTTTTGTTCTCGTATAGATTGTACATACGAGACGATTTTTTCCGGACGACAAACAACAACAAACAGCCCTGTCTAGCTCAATTCGCATATGTTACTATGGTAACCACACAAGCAAATGTCAAAAACTGGAAAGAAAACAAAAGAGAACAGAGAAATCGCCTGGAATTCTAGCGACCCAAACTACATTTTCGTTCCCCGCTTTTTTCAACCCTTTCATCCACAAACGGAGGCGACAAACTGGAAAATTCGCTACATCTAAATCCTGACCTAGGAATTTTGCGATATCTAAATGAACGACTCGCTAGCAAGATTCAAAAAACACGGCTATTGACACGACTGCTTTTAAACGTTGCAATTCCTGCGCTGCGACTATCGCTGTTTCTCTTTTGTTTTCTTTTCGCCAAAAAAGAGGTACTTTTAAACGTTGCAACTCTTCATACAATTTAATTTGACTCTTTTTTGACATTCCTTTTCATTTCACGTTCGCAAGTGAGAATATCGGTTGTCGTCTAGTTCCTTCATACATCTTGTTTTGTTTCGTTACCATTCGTATGAACAATTAATTATTTGGGCAAAATAGATATGGACATTGCTGCGACCAGAAACAACAATTTTTTCCTCCAAAAATTACGCTCAACCGAGAAAGAACTAGAAGAAACTAAAATCTACATAGACAACATAAGACGAATTTACTCGTAAGCGATGAACATAATAATGAAAGGAAATGTCAAAAGTGAATGTATCGACGAAAAACAAAAAGAAGAAACACCGATATCACTGCGACTCGATTAGTCCCAGCGGTTCTGTATACCCCGGCCACCACACACATTTCTCTCCTACAACCTACAAGCTCAAAGTCTGCTTTTAAGCTAGAAATACACGATACAATCGTTGTACAACCGCGGGTTGTACCAATTTCGGTACAACCGTTGTAAGTAGCACACACACTATACAATCTGCGTGAGTTACATGCTGCAGCCATGTACATAGATATGTACATACATATGTACATACATACTCCACCAGCAGCAGCATCAACAACAAGTGGAGCCAGTGTTGATAAGTGCAGATGTCTTGCACTTGGCTAGTGCTCTGTTTAGCTGTTTCTTTCTGTTGTTTGTGATTTATGTAAAACGGTTAAGTCTTGTGCGTTGATTTCTGTTTCAAGTAGAATGTCCAGTTGGTAATTAGTCTTGTGCGAATCGTAACGTGTCGTCTATGTTTTTAATCGTTTAATAGTCTGTTTATTGTAAATCTGTGTTAAATGTAAATAAAGAAACTTATATTGGAAATGTCTCGTTAGTTTAATTATTGTTTAATCGTTCGCGAATCTGGAAACGTAACTCGTGCGATTTCCATACAACGGCGCATCTTACCGCAGGTTTTCGAATCAAAGCGTACAACCGAGCGATATCGGTACAACCGTCGTAAGCTAGCTAACACACGATACAATCGTCGCATACAACCGCAAATTACATACAACCGTTGTACAACGATTGTATCGTGTATTTGCTGCTTTACACTTAAGACTTGTGAGTCTAGACTTTTTTCGAATTTCTCTTTGTTATTTACATCCGTGAGTCTTGCGCTTTTACACTTCAGAATTTTTTCATTGACTCAAATTTGACATCCCTCTTTCATTTTGCAGTTCTTGTATTGTAGAGATGACTAGGTGGGAAGCAACACAATGATAAAACGAAGAAGGGAAAAGAAAAACGTCAAAAAGAGTCGCCAAAAACTTTACCCTCGACTCACAGGGCGAAATATTTTCCTTCTCATCTTTTCGAACTTTCTTACTCTTTTGCACCCATGTGAGTCTAGACTCACAAGTCTAAAGGCTAGTACGGTGCTCGCGCTAAACTAAATTGTTCATACAAAAATTGTCGTTGCTAAACGCAAAGATAAAATTCCGCTGAGAAATTTATCCGAGCGTACGGTGCTCATGCTAAATTGTTCGCTAAATAGGTAGTTGCATAGGATATGTCTCCACAAAATCTTAGCCAACCATTTAATGTCCGGAACATTTATTTAGCGGCGGAATTTTGACAAACAAACGAGTGACAAACAAACGAATCGCAAGCGAGAATTGCAACGTTTAAAAGCCGTCCAAGCTGATCCAAAAACCAGCTGGACTTACCAATCCTTTTAGAAAAAAAAAAAACAAATATGTCGTTTTGTACCCAACACGAAAAGTCTTGCAAGAAAAATTTCAATGTTAAAGCCTAGTACGCTGCTGATGCGAAACGAAAAATCCCATACAAAAGTGACACGACGAAATCGAAAACGGAAAATTTCGTCGTGATTTTCGTTTTGTAGTACGCTGTTCCGCTACGAAATTATACTGATGGTGATTGTATTAGATAAATCTCTCCACTCAGTTTTCGTACAGAATTTATTGTTCGGTACATTAATTCCTTGCGAAATTTTGACGTTTGTATTTTATTCGTATCTTATATTTTCGGTTTCGTGTTTGTTTGCTTTTTTTTTGCGCTTTTTTTGTGCGGGATAGTGTTATAGGGTCGAGCATAGTTCATGCACAAGATACTGCCAATAGCATTCTTCCGCGATGGAGCCAGGATTGAAGCGGGCTTTCGTATGCATTTTTTCCGTGCGAATACGACCGAAGTAAGGACTGGTACACATTGCTGCTCGGCCATGGGGATGGAAATTGGAATGTTATTAGTTTGCAGAGCGTTGCAGTTTCCTCCAGAAGCATGTCAATGTACATATTGTGTTTTTCGTTTTGTTTGCTGCCAATAAAATATGGAGTTTTATATTTTTTTTTAAATTAAACTTAATTTTTTTGTTTTTTTCGCCTGTCGCCTGTCACTATTGTCAATTTTTTTTCCAAGCAGCTGATTGAACTCCATATATTTTTTTCGTCGATATTTCGCTAGCTTTTCGCTCTCGATTTGGAGACCACAGGAAAATTTCGTTTCGCATCAGCAGCATACTAGGCTTAAACTAACTAATGCGTTAGGTACATACAAAATATTATCCGCTTATTGCCCAAAATAATTGTAAAAAAAAATTCTGCTTGGCATTACCAAGCTCATCGAATGAATTTCCCTTTTCCCTACCAAATGTAAAATTATAATTTCCTGTCGTTATTTTATGGTAAAAATTCCCTTTCCTAACGGAGTAGGTATGCTTTGCTATGCTCCTTTTCGATATGCGTTTAGTTCAGTTTGATTCGTCGCATCGTTTGTCCGTTCGTATTTTGTTGGCTACAGCATTATAAGGATTATAGTGGCAATTGCATTTTTTTTCTCTGTACGCTTTGTGTTTAAGAATAATTAAAGAAAACAATTATACATAACTCCGCTTTCATCAAAGGTTAGAATCCAGCTTTGTTTACTTGAATCCAATTAAATAATTATCTTTATAAGTTTTGTGGGAAAAGTGTCTGGAACTCGTGTATTTTTTTTCTCTTCTGGTTGCATAAAAGCGGCGGTGGCGTCTTGTTGGGGTAGTACATATTTCACCCCCACCGAAGACTTTAATTCAATTGTTGAAGTGAAATTTTTGACCTTTCTGTGTTTTGTTATTTTCTATGGTTTTAATTTTAATTATAGAGTATGTATGAAAAAGTGAAATAAAAGGTTTTCTGAGAAAATTTAACAAAGGAAATTTCCCCGGGATATAAACCGCCATTTTTTTCAAAACCAGACACCATACACAGTGGTGACTCTAGGAAATGAACTCTCGTTGAGTGGGCTGTTTTTTTTTTTTTATTCATAATTGAATGTATCTGTAGGTTTTATTTTGCTTTTGTATTGAACAAGATTTTGCATTCTGTTAAATGGTGGGTTTACCTGTCTGATTTCCCCTACAGTAATAGCAGGAAGTTAAATATTCTATTTGTTGATTTCTTTATTTAGATAAAATACAGTAGTAGCAGATACACTACAGCGTACTCATGTATGTTTTTATTGCTTTTATATTCTGATCTATGGCGCTATGATTGTCAAGAGAATGTCTGTGCACAATTCATTAACTTATAACCCTTCATTTTGGCTTTGCTATAGTCGGGTTAAAACATACATTTAATACAATTTACGTGCAATTCTTCAATAAGCATATCGAATTGGACTATGTACATACAAATTAAAATGTGTTCCTTTTGTTTGTAAGGACAATTTTTTCCCGCCTCTATGCATCTTTTCTGTAACCGTGAAGCAAAGCAATGAACTGTGCCCACTTTCTCTGCTACGATACGAGTATAAAAGTTGTCGATTGTATTTAGCTGTTTTCTTTTACACTATTGTTCGTACATATGCCCAAACGACTCCTGGATAGTTAAATTGATGCCAACATTTCGATTATGATTCAAGAGCCAATGTAGGTACATACCTACAGGAATGCGCCACATATTTTTATATAAATTCATTGCACGTGTGAGAATAATATCTTTTTTTTTTTGCTTTTATATTTTATCGGTAAAGCCTGTGCCATATTATAGGAATTTTAAAGGGTTTTACCTACCATTTTTACTGTGTGGCTACGAGAACTATAGTATGTAGGTATATTAATGTATACATTTTTTGTGTTACCTTGCAGGTACTGCTGTCTCTTAGATGGCCTACCTTTCTTGGGTAAGACGGTTGAATAGAATGTTCAAATAGATCAAGTTCTTTAATAGATTGGTCGAAAGTGTATTATCTGCTAACTTTATTAATTAAGAAGTTTGTCTGTTATCCGGGTTTCAGTTTATTTCCGGTATTTACAACTGTTTAATGGTCATTTTGAATGAAACCTTATTGTATCTCTGCACTGCATACCCGTTGTTATATTGTGATCCCAAAAATCATGCTCCATTCTGTATATCCACAAAAGAACGGAGAAGCAAACTATCCGTCTCTGAGTGTGCCAAGAAGCTTGCTCGCACTTTTTACTTTACCTACTTTTATTTTTTTTATGCACATAGTATGTATGTGTAGGTAGGTATGTAGGTACATACAAAAGTACAAAAGTATGCAGCCGACTCCATGAATTGCTTGGAATAACTGATTTTTCGTTCTGCAGCATATTCCTTTCTTTATAACAAGTAGAGTGCTATTGAAATCAAATCGGATTCATATCAACGCGTAAATCACCGGATGCATTTGTTATTGTTATTGTTTTAGCTTTTTTTTTTTTTTTTTGATGCAATAAAATTAATGGCCCTTTAAGTTTGGAAGAGCTATAGGAGGAAGCCTTTGTCCACCCTTTCGGATTGTTTTTATTTATCGGATGATTGAAGAAACCAAACCAAGTAGAATTGTATGTTTAGACACAAATTGGTTTATTCTTTTTATGATTCTGTAGAGAATTTATTAATTAATTATTCACCTCTTGTTTTTTAGCTTTAACAATTTAAACGTACCTACTCTCATAGATTGGTTAATGGGTCTTTCTCTTGCTCAAGGCTGTTTCTATTAAGTCGGCATAACGCTGTCTATATCGTCGCCGCAATTAGGATTTTGTTTTTCTTTGCACAAAAAGTATACGCAGGTAGTCAGGGGTAGGTCTGTTCGGATAACGTTTACTTGACTAGTTGTAAAATCATAGATCAGGTTTTTTTTTATTATGGTTAGTTCTTATCTTGTCGGAGAATAAAATTGTGCCTTGGTAATTATTCGTTTAGCTTTTGTTTATTCTCGTGATTATGTTTTTAAAAAGTCATCGTTTATGACTAGGTATGTCTACGCTGTTTTTTTTTTTTTTGTAAATGTAAAATATGAAACTTAAATTTATGTCGTAGGATGTACATATACATATTTAAAGATAAAGTAGCAAGGGTGTGTGGGAGGCACATTCAGATTATGATTACAGACGTTGATTGGGTAAGCAACATAGTGTGTGCGATCTACCTACTTTTCCACACCAAATTAACGCATTAGGTGGCTTTCAATTTTATTATTTACTGCAAAACCCATGCAAAAGAATATCCAGATTTATTTACCTCCCAAGGGACTGTGTCGATTTCTTAATACATATACATTGAAAAAGACATGTCTTTCCGCCAGTAAGTAATAGCATTTAACAATTTCGTATATGAAATTGAGCAATTGCGAGCAATTAAATTAAACAATTGACCTATCTAATGGTTGTAGCAGCTAACATACGTATGTATTTCCTTAACCGTGTGTGTAGTACGTATTTACATTTTTTTCATCTGTTAATTGGCCATTTTCGAAAACGTCATTTGATCGTCAAATGATGATCAACATTTGCAACACAAAGGGTTTTGTATGTGCAGTTTGCGTTTAAGAACATTTGGAGAAAAGCAATTTGATGCAGATGACGTTTTCGAAAACGGCAAAACGGCCATTGACTAGCAAAAAGCGTACTTCGATGTTGTTTTACGTGCCCAAATTCCAAAAAATCTGCAAGCACTGATGCTTTGCATTCTAAAGAATCTAGTTTTATCGTGCCTCTATTCAAAGGTTAAAACATTGGAGTACATGTATCCAAATGTCGATATCACAATTTCGTTCAACATAACGTGCACATTTTTTTGTTATCACTTCCACGCATGTTCTCTCACAAAAGATAAAATTGATTCCATAAATAGACTCTACAAATTGTGTTAGTTTTCTTTGCGGGCTCGCGCTATTTTCTTTTTATCACAACTGAAGGTCATTGACCATTTCGATGTTGATTTTTGTTTTATTTTTTTTAATAGAATTTGGAGAGATTTTTAAATTAACTTTTGCCTCGCAGGCTTTCTTAGAAGATAGTCGCTGCAACTGTGCTGTAAATATTTTATGTATTTGCTTTCGCATGTTCCAAGAATTTTTGCAAATTAAGGGAATTCGCGTTGTGAATGTGTGAGTTATTTTTTTGTTATTTTGGAATTCGCTATGCTTCAGTCGGTTAACGTCAACTGAGTTTGATTGTAAAGCAACCACCCATGATTGTAAAGCAGTTCCCATCTAAATACATACATTATGTATAATATGTCCATTATATACATGTAATTTATGAAAAATTGCGCATTGTGATGTGACTGAGTGACTGCTGCTGCACTGAAATAATAGAGACAACCCGTTTGGCATATGACCATATGAGATTACTTATTTACCTTATCGGTAGGTACTGGTGGCTGCTCTTGAAATTGTGTGCCTCACTTGCAATCGATTGAAGGAAAAATCAAATGGAAAATGTTTAGCTTATGTTCTCTGTTTCTGTTGATGTGTTTATAGTTTGGATGCCCCTTATCATCAATTCGGGGCGACAAACACCAAGTAAATAAACAATCTCTCAAGTGCGCTACTTTTTCACTATTGATACAGAAAAAAAAAAGAAAACGTAAACAAAATAGAAACCAAAAACCGAAAGCATAAATAAAATGAATAGGGAAAGAGTAGAGTATGTGTGATTTTAACTTGTCCGGCGTTGCCTTATCGAGGGAACGAGCTGCTGTTTTGCTGTCTGCTTCATACTTGCTTTATCTGCTCTTGACTCTTCTTTGTTTGTGCATCAGCAGGATGAGGAGGTGGACATGGATGGAAGGGGAACTACATTGTATTTGTATGTACAAAGTGTACGAGTGATTTTAATTTGGCCGGCAAATTATTTTAACCAGTGCAATGAGGGGAATTATTAACTTTGTTCTCTTGCTCGCTCTCTCTTTCTTTCTCTATCTCTCATGTCATTGCTGATAAGTGCGCCATGCCACTGCTGGTCGAGTGGTCTTTTTATGTATTCTCTAGAAAGTATTGTTCGATAATAATTTACATGTGTATGCATCGTGTACATACAAATGTACCGCGTATTTAAGACGTGTAGGGGATAACGCAAACGAACAAGTTCGTCTTGTAGCCTCTCCTACCGCGTGCCTAATCACTGTAGTATGTTGTATCGCGAAATAAAGGCAATCAATTACATTTTACATCCTGCTTTAATTTCATTTCATTTGAACTTTTCTGAAATGGCTTCAAAAGAAGCTATAAAGACTTCTTTCTTTCTTTAGATGGTGCTACAGTTCGGGGTGAATCTGGGTCTGCTTCTTTCTGTGTGCGTGTTATATTTTTGTACGAATGGAAGGGACCTACAGTTTTGTTGGCCGACTCCGAACGGCGAGTTGAGAAGCTCCTCATGACAAATTATACATTCGAAAGAGGTGGCACCGTGAAAAATCTTTTATGTGTTTTGCTGGGATTGAACCCAGCACTTACCACTACACCACGGTGCTCACTAGTTATAAAGATAGTGACGAGAAAAAGGTTTTTGCTTTTTGACCGGGCAACTCCCTACTACCCACCAGTGAGTGCTCCCGTTTCAATATCTTTTTGTCCTTCTATAAAATTACTTCAGTAGTAGCGGATTTTATTTGAATTCACCACATCAATCCGACAAAAACCAGGCCATTTACATCATATTGTCTCCTCCACAGGAGCCGCAGCCAGTGGTATCCCTTCCCAATAACGGATGGCATGCATTCCAGAACTAGTTATAGAAGTACTTCTAGGGAGTCGGAACTACTTCCCAACTCGATTACAGCACATGTAAAAAAGGCATTACATTTAGCATTGCATGTCATAGGACGGAAGCGATCGCCTCTCCACTCTGCAATACCCGGAAGTTGTCTCAGAAGTACTTCTCAAACTCATTACAAAGAAGTAGTGCATTCATGCCTTCGAAAAAGTCGACGTAGAAGTACTTCTCGAACACATTACAAGGAAGTAGTGCATTTATGTTTTTTTTGCACCTTCCACTCATTTTCATAAGTTTCAAAAAAATTTCAATTTTTTTGGGTAATTTTTTCTCAGTTGGAAATCTGTGAATCAGAGTTTTATAAAAAATCATTTTACATAACATATAGAACGTTGCAGAGCATAATTTGAGCCGAGAACTTACCATTTTCGCACTTAAAATCTTAAATCAAATGATTTGCATTGGTTAACAAACAAACGCAATTCTAAATGCGACAAGCAGGCGACAGTCATTAACAACGCGGTGAGATCATTTTACAGAAAAGTATACTTGTTGAGTCCTTCCTTGCCGCCTTACCTCGCATTCGTACTGTAATGCCCTCAACTTTTCTTAAGCTAAGACCAATTCCATTCTGCATTACTCTTCACTTGTTCGGTAATGCCTTCCATTTCACTAGTTTTAGGTTCAATGAACAGTATTGCATTATGGAAGGACTTCTTTTATAATTGAAACATTTCATTGCCTGTAATTCGGCCTAATTCTATGTTCACTACTTCTAGAACTAGCTCCAGAGGTAAGGCCTTGCAAAACCGCGACTGGGTTAGTTATCATATTTACGTACATATGTATGTACATATATGTATGTACAAACATTTAAGGTGGCAAAGGCGAAGTGAACGCCACCAAATATGTATTTAGTTGTCTAGTCTTTCCTGCAAAGAGGTAGCAACAATTCTGCGGATCTCTTACAGACGCGATAATCATTCGTAAAATCTGTCTACATAATGCTTCCAGTTGTGTTTACTGGAATCCCAAAGGTCAGTGGGAGCCCTAACCAGATGTGAATGCAGTCCTTAAGAAAAACCCTCTTCTGAACCTTGTACATATATAGCAAGTTCATCAGAGATTTCACACCCGCTGTTTTTCTTAACATCGTATGTATTATGAGCTGTTGCGAAATATTTGATGAATTCCGTTAACTAAACGAAAGTATGCGATGGTTATACACATGTACCACCCATTTTTTGACGCTTATGCTAATATAGAAGTTTGGCGCTAACCCCAGTTGCGGGCTCAGATCATTCAAATAAATGAAATTATTCGTTCTTTGCAATAGGATTGCACCGCTGGTCAAGAGTAGATCTACCGACTAAAACAAAATTTTGCATTGGTTCACCCAAGTTAATCAATTATTTTTTATTTTCTTACAGATAAGAAATCTTCTCCATCAAAAATCAATCAGCAATCAACATGTCTACAAAAACCAGCACAGCACAACCGCCTGGTCGTCGCACCCCGCTCTCCCTAAATTCTGGCACAAAGCAACTCAATAAGTCAACAAACGAAAAGAACGACAGCAGCAAGAAGGAAAGCAACACTAATAACCAGAAGACTGAAAATTCCAAAAAAGACTTTCAACCAGAAAAAAAGGTTCCTGCTGAAAAGAAGCAGCAATCTTCGACAGAATCACGAAAGCCATCGTCCGAGTCGAAGAAAATAGAAGAAGTTAAAATAACTAAGCACGAAGAGAACAAGAAAAATCAAAACGGCGGCGTTAATAGCAACGGTGTAAAAGATAAAGAAAAACAAAATGGCAATGAGAGTACAGGCAAACCCAAACCGGCGTCTTCGTCATCTAGTGGTAGTACTCCAAAGAAGGAATCTCCAAAGACGATTGAAAAGAAGAAGGAAACTGCCGCCGTGGTAGTAGTAGCTATGGAAACCAAACAAGAAGACAATAAAAGCAAAATTGACGAAAAGACGAAGGAAACGACAAACGACATCATTATTAAGAAAGTAGATGACAAGAAAAAGGACAAAGAAAGGAAGGAGGAGGATGCTGTAGAGAAGAAGAATATCGAGGCGAAGCCATTGATAAGTAAAAGTCCCGAAAACTTAAAGGCAGGAGACACAAGTGGAAAGAAGACACAGGAAGTAGAAGTAATCGATTTAGATAGTTCGGACGACAATGCCAAATGTGCACCACACACAAAAGACCAGAAGAAGACTGAAGAACTTTTGACTTTTAAAACTCCTGTGAAAGAGAAGAAGATCCAAAACGAAGAAAAGCAAGCACAATTGCAGGTAGAGCAATTAGAAGATATCGAAATGCTGGAGCCATTGACATTTGAAGCAGAGCCTTTAATCTCTGCCGCGTCTACGCCAGCAAAAACCTATAGTCCCACGGATGTCTTCAATCGTGTAGAAGAATCACCGAAAACTTCCCCAAAATCGGAAGTAAAACCATTGAGACCATCGTCGGTAGCACCACACACCCCGGATAGGAAATCCTGCCCGAGAGTACTCTCTTCTATCTCGGGCCGTCGTACCATTCGCCCAATCGGTGACTACGCGTTCAGCGGAAACTCGCACTTCCGCGAATCATATCGCAAAATCAACACCGAGCTGGATTACACTACTTCCAGTTTAAATGTGACCGTTGGATCTGAGGTGCCAAACAATGATTCCTTCTCGTTTTTCTCTCGTTCACGCAAAAGGGATAGATCGTCACCAACTCGTCAGTCGACCATGGAACTGCAGGCTGAGAGTCCCAAGAGTCCGAAACGGGCGAGAATCGAGATCGGTATGAGTGGATTCTTTAACGCCATGGCAAGCCCAATAACCATGCTGAGAGCTCGCTTCTCGCGAGCCACCGTCCAGAGCACGCCCAAGAAGCAAGTTCAGGTTTTAGCTGAAGATGATATCGTTGAAAACGTATCTGGTATCTCCGTCGAAGAGGAGATAACCACCACCGAAGACTTGACAGTTAATCCAGATAGCACTCTTGGAAATGCTGCCACCGATAAATCCCTTTCAAAGTGCGAAGAACCCGCCACATGCCCACAGAAACCCGCCGCCGATGTCGATAAATGCGATATTGAAATAAAAGAAACACCTTGTAGCAACGATGCACAGGGCAAGAAAAAATGTACTATTATGTAGTTTTGTTTTTCTAGAATTAAACAAAATAAGAAGAGAATACCACCACCACCACATATCGAGAAAAATCGATATTGACGGTTTCTCCGCAACAGATTTTGATGTGTTTTTTAATTAATAATCTGACTGGATAAAAAAAATGTTTTATTAAATTCGCGCATTTAAATAGCGCATTTAATTTTACTGAAAGCGGTGCAGGAATAAGGAAGAGCATCTGATTTATTACATTACTTATACATAATAACATACGAAACGGTTTAGCAATTTCATTTAAAAACAGCGTTTTTTCCCTTTTTGTTTTTTTTTATTTTTCAGCCACATACCTTACTTGATAAATAAATATATATATATAATTGTAACTGTGTAACTGTAATATAAATGTTTTTTACAAAATGTAATCACAGGTGTTTTATTTGAACAGAAATCTTAAATGTACAGGACTTGAAGTCTGTATATGGAAAGGATTCAGCTGGGCTCTAAAAGGCACGCGGTTCATCTTGACAACAGTTCTAGACTTTATCAAACATACGTGAAATATCATAAAATCACATGAATTAGGCCCATATTGTGAGTGTCGATCAACGATCGTCACGACAATTGTCGATTGCGTCGATTGATTCGCACAAAACTCTTTCACATTTCTAAAAAAAAGCATCGACTAGAAACTTGTGATCGACTATAGGCGACTGTCAAATCGACAAATATCGATCACAATCACAATATACAGTACCAAAATCAGCACTCGACGATCGATAATTGTCGCTTATAGATCGTTGATCGACACTCGCAATATGGGCCTTAGTTACCCCAATTATGAATGTCGTATTTGTGGTTCGTATACGACGATAATCGTATTTTGTAATGTATTTGCTATTAGAAAATACGAGTATGGTCATATGCGACTCACAAATTTGTTTGTAAATCGTAAGGTCCGTTCTCGTACGTTCCTAAAACAACGAAAAGTCGCCAAAATCTGTTCGCGTACGCAAAAATTTCGTATTTTTTCGTAAAAGAGAGTACTCACGAGAGTAAGAAATTTTTTTGGGCTCATACATGAAATCTTTCAAATCACACACATTTTTCATTTTTTGTTGTTCAGCGCATTCGCTTACATTTTCGTAGTTTTCCTATCTCTGAGAGCATTTCACTATCACTCTTCCAAATTTGTCAGAAAACAGATATTTAGCGCAAAAAGTACGCGAACAGCAACAACAGACCTACAGGAAATCGCAGACAAGAGAGCCAAGTGAGAGTGTCAAAAATGCCCCTCAATAGAGGAAGTTGTGATTAGGTCCGTTCGCGTACATTTTGTACCAAATATGTGTTTTCGGTCAGATTTTTAAGTGGGGATGAAATGCTCTCAAAGATACGAAAAAGTAAACGAACGCGCCTGAACAACAACAAATGAAAAATGTGTTTGATTTGACAGTTTTCATAAAAAAAAATTTCTTGTGCTAAAATTCGTCACATGGGGAGATTTCTTACTCTCGTAAGCACTCTCTATTACAAAAATTTTCATAAAATTTAGTAGAATGTCGTAGTTTTGGGAGCGTACGCGAACGGACATATTTTATGCACCAGCTTTTTCTTTGGGTGAGTCTGCCAACGCTGTAAAACCAGGCATCTGACAGTTTGTGAAGTGTCATAATCTTCATTTGTTAGTTGAAAACAAAAACAAACTGACGGTTTACCCACAATGTGCTTCAATTGCGTTTGGTTACTTTTGTGCAAGTTTTCCACTTTCTGAGAGGATTTTCCCCTACTTTTCAAATTATTTACTATTGGACAGGTTTGACCAACTTGTAGCCATAGACATAGTATAACTCGAGTATAGACGCCGTTAACAAAAATTTTGTTATAACAATCAGTTGTCAGGGTAATAGCGAATAACTTTCTACTGGAGTCGCAACAAGAATTGCAACAAATCACAAGTGTTGAACTAGTAAGGTGGAGTAAAAGGAAAAAGAAAAAACAAATATCAAAGCAAAGAAATTTAAAAATTCTCAGGGAAACATGAAACGAATCTTCATTAGTCTCAACAAGTTCCGTTATGTCCGAGTTGTACTGTAAGTCGCTCATAACGAAACGATCGGTCTAGAAAATTATTCAAATCACAAATACCACAATGCACAAAGCAGCATTGTTAAAACTATAATCATTGTCGATTGGTTTTAAATAATCGATAGTATCCCATCACTAGTACTATCCCATCACTAATATTTCACCACTCACTGAAGTCGTATTCGACGGCCATCGCACTGCGTGGACGGTTTCAGCCACAAAATTGTTGCCATCGGTGGTCGGGCGCGACGCACACAGAGCGACATGTCGACCACTCGCCGTTGACATCGCGTTCTGTCAGTCTCTGTCGACAACGTATACTACCAGTAATTTTTGTTTTGTTATCGGACGTTCAAGAAGAAATGGCGGCAGCAAATGATGATTCTTTTGATACCGAGTTGTTTATAGCAGAGATTCACAACTTGGTATGCATTTGGAACTACACTTCGGCTGCTTATAGCAATGCTATTGAAAAAGCCAAGGCATGGGAATACCTTTGCTGCAAATTCTGTGATAATTTCGAAGCGAAGGATAAAAAAGAGAAAAGTGAATTTGGTAAGTACCTATACGAAACATTTATAAATTGCATTGCAAATGTAATTCACCGACAGAATTCACAGCAAATGAATTGATTCCATTCAATTGAATGATTGAAACATACAACATGTGCAAATTGAAAGATTTTCAATAAATGCATAAAATAAAGAGTTCCATTCGGTGTAAATTGCAGTTCAATTAGTCCACTTATTTCAAAATCCACGAACAGACATTTGATTATTTTTATTTCTAGCTATAAAACTACAAAGAAAGTGGAGAAGTTTAAGAGACTCCTACAACAGAGAGTTAAAAAAGCGCAATGCACACAAGAGTATTCCCGGAGCATCTAAACACAGGCAATATTTATATTTCAACAATTTAAGTTTTCTAAAGCCAATTGCCGAGAAAAGGGCTTTGGAGAGCTCTGTCAACAATTCTCAACAGAATATCGATGGGCAGTCCATGGCCCAGGATTCCACTTTTGGAAGTCGAAAAGTTCCTAGAAGGAAGTTACCAAAAGGTGGTGGAAATTGTGTAAAAATTGAAAATAGTGGAAATCAAGAAAGTGACCTAATTAAATCATTATCAACCCGTTTGTCGGATCGCCTAAGCAAACAAGATCACACTGATAGCGACTTACATTTCTTGTTGTCATTATACGAGAGTTTCAAAACCATAGACGGTCCGCTGAAATTACAAGCTCAAATTGAAATTTTAAATGTAATTCAAAAGTATAATCGACCTCATCCTCCTGACTATAGTCATTCATATAATGGTGTCGCGTATGCATCAAGACAGAATCCAATGTCGTCGCACACACAATATCCGATTCAGGTAAATCCCACCGAGTTCCAAGTGCCTCGGAGCAGCAATCAACCGGTGTTTTCATCACAAAGCGCTTCAACTCAATCTACCGTCGATGAAACCATGTTGTCGAATATTTTCAAAAAGGAATTTTTATAGTGTGTAATTATTAATTATTCGGAAACAGTCCGAAATATAATATGTAAGTTTGGACATACATACATACGTCGATTGGGTTTAAGTCACATTTTCTCGTTCATAAACACAGCTAGATGTTTGTTAATTTAAACAAAATTATCATGTAATTTTCATAACCTGTGAATAAATATTAATTATTATAATAAAGTGTTTGTCATTTGCCATAATGAAATTTATAGAAAAAGATTTGTGGTCGAATTGGAAATTTTTATTAATTACATAATTTTTACATTAACGAGAAAAATAAAAATATTACAGGTTTCACAGTCGGGTCTTAAACGGCAATGGTTCTGGAATCTAATCTGTGCAACAAGTTTTAACGGCTCCCAGACGTTGGCAGCTTTAGCCGTACTTAAAGCTGCAGATCTGCTGAAATTAAAGCTATATGTGTTGACAGACAGGCCCTTCTTTGAGCGCATAATAGTCACCCCAATTCTCGATGTCGTATTTATGAGTCGTATACGACTATTGTCGCATTTTGTAATAGCAAATACATTACAAAATACAGTTATGCACATATACGACATTGAGAATTGGGGTGAGTGTTTTAAAATCAGCATTAGTCAAATACTTTCGCAGAAAGCTCAAGGCATGTATACAGAACCACGATAGACGATGTTCGATGCCCGGTCGTTCTGTGATAGGACATGATAGGAAATGAAGAACTGCCATTCGCTGATGCGTTGGTCGTTGCAACACTATCGTGAAGCATTAAATTTACAAGAATGTTTGACATAAGATGGTCCAATAACGAAGTCTATAGAGAAACTCACTATTGGTGACTTCCTGGACGCATTTAATTATTCATACCATAAATGACAGCTTCCTTCTATAGTCATGGTAGTATTATACTTTGAAAATACAAATAAATAGACTTTGCTTGTCCATTTATCGTATCTTGAACTTCTATCTTCTTCTAACTTAAAAGTAAAACAACAAAATGTAAACATGTACTGATGCATTTCATATATCATTACCTTCGATATATCTTGTTCACACCTATTTAAGGTGTGCCATGAGATGTTTATGGTTGATACCAACTTATGTCTGGTGCTACCTCGCACTTGTATCGTTGACCTCAAAATACATCTTAAACAAACAAGGTTTTCATTTCTATAATCAACTGAATGTTATGTTTTTATTTTTGGTTTAATTTAGTAATTTCCTACCCGGACAACAAAAAAAAAAAAATGTATAAAAATATCATTTTTGTATACAAAATTGTATTTTGGCAAAATAAGTTAATTTCCTACATAATGTTTCCGTTTCTTTAAAAGTCCTATGATTTGTTTAGATTTAATATTTTTAAATATTCTATTAAATATTGCCCCAAATGTTCGCTTATATAAAATGATCGATTCTGACGAGGGTCTATCTTTAGCATTTCGTTAACCGATTCTGTTGTTAAATTCAGTCCTATTTGGTGGCTGGAGTTTTGAAGAAATGACATTATGCGATGTGTTGTGTACAAATTACCCTGAAAAGGAACGGTATTTATATACGTTTTTGTTTTTAATTTAAGGTCGTTGCTTAACTTACCTCTTCATGTTCATTTTGCTGCTTATTGACAGAGACATTAAGAAGCGTTTTGTCGTTGACATCGACAGATACTTGAAGCTTATGGGCCGGATGAATAAATGAGAATTTACTGCTTTCCGTTTCGAAGAGAGCCAGAATGGTTGATGTAACGAAAATAGCGCCTGCGCGTAGTTTCTCATTCATCACTAATGTGGTTTCATGATAGAAAAGGATTTGATCTTTTACTAGATCATTGGAGAGAATACTTAGCAGCAGATTGCGTACTTTCTGTTCCGAAATGTGTGCAGCGATATTTCTTGGTACTGATGGTGCTCTCTGATGTGGCATCGCATTGAAACCCACTGTATGCAGGACACCCTGCCCGGTAAGAGCTAGGAGTTCAGCGGCTCCACTAATTGGTTTTGCAAAAGCACCAACTATGCCCTTGCCCATTCCGGTCATAACCTCAGTTGGAGAGCGTGCTTCTAGGGTGTGTCGAGCAATGCCGCCAACAGCTCCCAAAATGCTGATTCCAAGTCCAGTTATACCCTGAGTGAAACCTTCTGCGAATCCTTGCGGTCGACACCTGCGCAACGCTTCAGTTCGTTGGATATGTTCCGGGTCTAGAGTTAAACGGTCTAAGTTGCGCGATACAGAAGCCGCCAACTTAGAGACTGAATTCACAGTACCAGCTGTGATATTTCGTAAAAGTGAAGCGGAGCCCTGTGTAACTCCGACGACAAAGCCCCATGGTCCTCGCAGTAGTCCCTGTACAGGCATTGATACGAAATCCTTAAGACCCGCAGAGAAGGAACGCGCTAGCCCACTGGGGCTACCCAACATCTCAAGAGATCCAACAACCCAACCAGCACCGAAAAGCGCTCCCGACAAGTAATGCATTCCAAGCGTGTGCCCGAAACGAAGCGGTAATGTTAATATATCCCGCCGCTCATAAGTGGAAAACTGTAGTGGACTGTGATCGAGAGCGATATACAAACGCACACACGTGTGCACGGATAGCATAACATTCATTGCGTCAATTTGGAAACACTCCATCTTCAGTGGTTCTGATATGTATAAAGCCTGCGCGGCAATATCTCGTGGAACTAGAAACTCTCCCGGCTCTAGATTTACATAAAATTCGTGTTTTTGGAGCGGGAATACTACATTGCTAGGGGCACAGTCCACAAGGTAATCCAACAAATCATTTAAATAGGTGTCTTCGATGTAAGCTCTGATGGGACTGACACGACACCCAACCGAACGTAGTTTTAGTTCATCATCGTAGAAGAAAGCGGTGATCTCGGCCATGGGAGTCGGGCGAAATACCTCGTGACATCTTCTGAAGAAAACTGATTGAATGCTGGGTGAACTTTTGTACAATTCCTGTGAGCACAGAACCACAGGAAAGTCGTAGTTTCCAGAGGAGAAGAGCTGGTTGTCGATTTGTAGATTTGTTAGAAGCAATTTAAGTTTTCGCTTACTATTGTCGTATGTAAGCAGGAAGTCGTCAATATAGAGGGCGAAAATTTCCTTCTTCATATAATCCACAGTCTTGCACTCGACAAAGATATTTAAATTGATTTCGTTTACAGAAAATCGAATTTTCAAAGGTGGATTAGGAACGGCAGTCGGATCAGTCGATTGGTGAATACATTTGGATGATAATGCAGATTTAACACGTTGTAATGGTTCATCGTTAAGCGTTGCTGTAATTTGCGCACTGCTTTCAGTGTTCTCTGTTGAATCACTCGAATGAGGCGTGAGTAGGCGAGAGCGTAAATCTTTTACGGAAAATTCCAATTGCTGAAAATGAAAAAAAGTGAGCTTAGTTTAGAAGAAGTAAAATGTTGTTAAAACGAAATAGCTCTGGAGAAACGAAGAAGATTGAATCGGGCAAAAAAATCACTGGGTTCAAACCTCCTGACATAAGAGTGCCAAGAGCTTGACGATGAACAAAAAAGAACAATCGATGTTGAGGAAAGAAAAACTGTCGGTCCGGTAGTCAAGAAGAGAGGTATTGGAGGAGATCGAACAATTGAGATCTCGACAGAATGTACTAAGATGTTGATCTATGTAGTTCAAAAGTCAAAATCGCAGTGCTACATGTATCTGAGCCTTCTCTTTCGAGATTTCTAAGAAACACTGATATCCGACGATCACAAAGCGAAAATGATGAAAAGCAGCGGTTTTTTTTAGTGGAGTTGATATTTGTTATTTTGTCAGTAATCTAGAATTAGAATTGAATTATTGCCACCCCTCCTGAAAAAAACACAAAATATTTTTCAAGATTTATAAAAGAAGATGTGTGTGCATTGGAAACCCTATGCCCTACAATTTTCGATCACCTATGGTCAGCCCATCTCGTGAGTGTATCTTTTACCTAGGTTTAAAATGCTGCATAGCGGTGGAACAACTTTCACCGCCTCAGTACTGGCAGCTCCCCTTCCATTCTACTACTAATATTAATATCCTTACTAGATATTCGTTTCATGTTCAGAAGCTCTCCAGCTCTAAGTACGGCTAGAGCTTCAGCCTGAAAAACGCTGCAGATATCCGGGAGTCTTGAAAAGACCTAGGTTGGTCAGTCTTATTGTACTATTACTCGCCAGTTGCCTCAAATGCAGATCGAGAGGCAGTAGGTATAGGAACGTGTCAAGTGCCGCCGTGGGAGTTGTGCGAAGGGTACCTGTGATGGCAACACCAGTAGTTCTCTGTACCGCCGCTAATCTTACCAGTGTCTTTTTGTTGTGAGCAGCCATCCACCAGACTAGTGCCCCATACGTGAATATGGGTCTGACTATCATGGCTTATAGCCAGTGCATCATTGACGGTTGAAGCTTTCCTTATTCTTTCTTGTGTGTTCAAGTTCCAGTTTAGTTTCCTATCCAGAATAATTCCAAGATATTTCGCTTGCTCCGAGAGCGTTAGCTTAGTCCCGTTGATTTTCGGGAGCTTGAAAGGCGGTATCTTGTGTTATCTTGTGAATAGAACCAGTTCCGTTTTTCGAGGATTGACGTTCAGTACACACCTTTCGGCCCATTGATAGGTATGGTGGCTAATGCCGCCTTCATCAATCCGCTCAGTGTATTAAGGATTTTGCCTATAACTATTATTATGCCCGTGATCTGATTTGGATCAGATCAGCAGAATAAAACACGGCTATTATTGAAGGGCCCTTCGACATCAAGGAATGCTGCTTAGGCATATTCCTTATGATGTAAGCTCCATTCTATTTGCCTCACTAAGTCGTGTAGAGCGGTTTCTACAGACTTGCCCTTGCCCTACGACGAGGGACTAATAGGTCTGAAGTCCTTTGCCATAAAATGACCTTGTTTGCCGGCCTTTGGGATAAAGATAACTTTAACTTCTCTCCATGCCAGTCTAAGACAATCCTAAAAAATTACCGAGTTGTTCCCTGACTGATTCCGGCGCTTTCTAAAGCATGATTGGTAAAATGCTATCCTGGCTAGGTGATTTGTATGGTGCGAATAACCAGATGGCCAACGAATCTTTTTCCCACTGATGATACTGTCTATCCTATTGTAATCTAACGGTGGGATACTACACCTATCTTGCCCTCTAAGAGCTTCAATTACTAGTTGACACCCTGGAAAATAAGTTGCTACTAGTGTGTCTGGTACTTCTTTGCTACTCTCCGCCCAAGTGCCATCGTATTTCTTTATGTAGCTAGGAGTGTTTGACTCTTACGAAGGCAATTTCCTTAGCCTCGTCGGTTTCTTCGATCGTTTCATAGAATTGCTTCCACGATCGACTGCCTCACTAGATATATTTCGACTTGGTATGAACACTATGATCTATTCCAACTGTAAAGAGGAGCAACATTATGAGTTCGGAGAAAATGAATGGAAATCTAATGAACCCTGATAAGCAACCAAAATCTAAAAACCGACAGAGTAAAGTAAAACGCAGAAGAAATATCTCCCAATTACTTACCTGCGCAATGTAAAAGATCGACACCCTAATGATGCGGTGTTTATTACAGACAATGACTTTAACATCTCCATGTGTGGGCACATGAAGGAATTTCTCCCACGATCTGTCCGTATCTATTGACTTTGACCATTTAATATTCTTTTTATTGTGATTATCTGGAATAAGACAAGTTTAACAATATTAAGAGGAAAAAAAAAAAAAAAAATTAAAACAAACACACTCACCATTATAAATCGCTATACTAAGATTGCACACCGATGGTTCAACATCTGGAAAATTCGCATACGATGTCGGCGGTGTATAATACAATTGACTTCGTGGTCTTGACAGTTGATACCATTCAAAGTGTCTACCATCATATTCAGGTATAGTATTGGTCACCTTACTATTGTCAGTGGTGTTCGATTGTGCCACAATCAACGTCAAGTCAGTCTGATTGTTGAGTAATATCATCGGGGAAGTATCATCGAAAATACTTATGAAAAACTGACCGTCTTTTTCTAGAAGCGATGCCGAAAGTGGAATCTAGAAAAAGAATTTGGACCACTCATTTGGAAACAAAATTCAATGACATACCGATGACTCATTATGCTGCAAACTAAAGCACTTTCGGTTGAATGGATGCATCAAAGCTATAGGAATTGATACCTCAGAGTTCCGTTCCATCTTGATGCACACAAAGAAAATGAACGCAGTATCAGTCGATCGGGCAGCTTTGTTCACATTCGAGTCATAGAATTCGTCGATACATATTCCAACGCTAAAATTGAAAATTGTTTCAATAAAAACAAAATAAAATCTCCAGCCTAACTCACCTATACTCTGTTGTTGTCATTATTGGTGCAGTGAGTTCTTTATCTACTGTCAGCTCTACAATCTCTTTCCGGGTAATACTTTCTTTGTGATCCAATGCAAATGACACAACCTGCAGCGGTACTTTTGTCATGTTTGCTATCACGTACTTCGGCTTCAGAATAAAAATATTCCTTTCGTTCTCTGTGCAGAAGTTTAAGTGGAATTTATTTATGTGTCTACCTCTTATTATCACAATATCTGCGGATTCATTTTCATTTAAACGATAACATTTCCTCTTCGATGTATCCACACTCTTGTCGATGACAATCGGCAAGGATTGGCCATTTGTTATTTCAATGACAAATTCGGTTTCAATCAGTGGCAACATTGCTATAGCATTCGATGATACTTGTATCGTATGGTTCGTCTTTAAATCGCAGACTGAAATTTCCTCCGCAGTTGCATTAATGAAAGTGCCCCAAGGTGCCACCTCAAGATTGAGAGTGCAGGAGAACTCTCTACTCGGCGAGCACTTGAACAGAACAGTGGTGTTGGTGTTATCCATGCAAATTCGGTGTATCCGGGTTTCCTCTTCATCGTTGATGGGCCATTTCGCAAACGAAGGTTTGCGCAGTTCAGATAATGTCTTCTCGACTGTCCATACCTGTTCGTCATACCAAAAGAATTTATTCCAGTCGATAGCCTTAAGTGTTAGATTGAATCCAGGCGCCGAAGAGAATCTAAAGGAAAATACTATTAATATGCAGCGTATAAGGAAAAAAACAAATCATTACTCTTTAATGCACGATATCCGATGATCTGTCTGATGGGTGGCTGGAACTTTTAGTTGAAAAACTTTACCTGCTGGAGCAACTGTTAAGTTTTTGTTTGTTGAACTCTCCACGAATTCTATGGGGCAGGTCAACATTGAGCAAATTTCAAAAATTGGCCAAATGCTGATGAAAATCTTCTGCGGATGGTATGTATCTGTTCTTAAATCTGAGATACATTCGCGTATGATGCGCACCCAGTAGCTGATGAATTTATCTGGACCAGTTACAGGCACTAAAAATATGTAATAGAGTAACTAATGTATGTTATAGTTGCATTGCATGGAGATGCAAGTTCGACTTACCCTTTACCAACCACGGGTAGTTTTTGTTGGATTTTAGTGGAATATTACCAGTTTGACCTTTTCCTCGTGGTCCTTCCATTTTCAGTCTGCGAAGAAAAGTAAAAAATATAAAAACTATCATTACCGGAAATTTATATTTTAATTTTGTTAATGAGAAACAAAGCATTTTAAGCTGAAGTAACAACTGACTTAAAAATTTAAACAATCAGTGCTATCTACAACAACTACATTTAATTCTATACACGTATGATCACAAAGGATTGATCATTCACGTGGGCCGGTGAACTTGCCATAGCTACATAATACCAAAGTATGACACATAGGAAACAACCATATCTGAAGACCTCACAACACTAGGAGTCTACTTTAAAAAAAAATCGGTCAAGTGCAAGTCGTACTTGCGCAATAAATGTTCTGTACTATCAGTTATTTTTACATACATACATATGTATACGTAACAGATTTTCGAGTATGTTGATAGATTTATGGACACAAATGTAAGCAACTTAAAAAAATTACCTATCTAATGCCCTTCTCATCTGCTCAGAAGAATAATTATACATCCACACAAAACAACAAATAAAGAATAGAAGAAATTTGCGCATGTGCATCATTAAATGCGTAGAATTTTGGGAATTGCATCTCTCTCTCTGTATCTGTACACAAATTCAATAGGTAAAGGAGAGACACCTACATAAGTATGTAAAGTAAACAAATATCAAGATTCCTTTATGTTGATTAATATCAATGGTTTAAGTGGTTCTAATGGTTCTAGGATCAACCATTCAATGTTTACTCTCATACATACAAATTTCCCTTTACGTATTCGCCTTTATATGATTATGATAGGGTTACGTTACTTCAGGATATGAAAATAGTTGGGAAGGTGAAATTATAAAAAATTAATAAAAAAAAAAACTGTCGAACGTATTACCGTCCTGATGATTTTGGTTCAATTTACACTTTATTCTCGATGTTTGTGATTTTATTTAGATTTTTCTGAGCGATATTTACGGAGATAAGGCCCGGGACAGACATTTTTTAAGGTTTTCTAAATAGTGTTAAGAAAAAGGTAACACACAAAAATATTTCATACATTTTTAAATTTGCGCTCTAACGAGCTTTCATTTGACACCCCACACGATGACCTCAAAATTATTTTTTTTTTAATTTCCCATCTGACCCCCAAAGACGAAATTTAGCTTTTTAAGTTCTGTAAATTATGCGAAAACTTTGCGCATCGAGAACTCATGAAATAGTTACAGAAACAAATTTTCTCGCATCTTTCCAGTCATTTCATTTCAAAATGTTTCATGCGAAGAGTTATTCCACATCGAAAGTTACAGAAACAGATGAAAGCGAAAAAGTGTATTGTCATTCAATTCACAGCGATCCGTCGAAAAATTTCTCGATGCGAGAGTTACAGAACATGGCCACTGATCTGAGAAAAACGCCTGTCACAGACAGACAGATACCGAACTGATTCCATTATTGTTGCGTTCCCAAAATCGCAGAAAAAAAACATCTCGCTGGTGTGCTCTTGCTCTTTAGAAATTAAAATTACTCTTAGAACTACTGAATTAGAGCCGAGTTTGAAATACGGTAAAAACTACGACATTGAGACTCTCTTAAGAGTAAACTTCAGCGATAAATTTAGCTTAAGAAAGCCTTAAGGTATTCATAGAAACACTACGGAAGCGGAATTCTTACCTTAGAAAAGAAAGTAAATTGAATTGAGCTATATGCATTAAAAATACATTATATTTCTTTTACCGAGTTCTTTGCTTGGGATCAAACTCAATTTAAGCATGAATCGAGTGCAAGCAATGGTCGTCTTGTTATATATAATTATATATAAACAAAGCACCCACCTTCATTCTTTCTAATCAGCAATCAAATCTAATAGATACATACATATATGTGTGTATGTGTTCTTACCTTATACAAATATTGCTGTCGGATGTAACGGGTTGCAGGAATGTAGTCCGATGTTTCTTGTCAAGATGCACTTCATTCTGATTAATCTTCTTGTCGTCTCGATAGATGTCCAACAGAAATGAATCATTCGCCATGGACATCAGCTCGATTTGTCCCTTTATTAGAATATAATACTGTGTTGCCGAAAGTCGTATTGTCTTCACAACCAAACATTTATTACCGAGGGGCACATGCTGAACTATCCTCTGAGCACATGCTGCGAAATCGAGTGTTATTATAGCAGACGAACTGCCGATTTCCGTTTTGCCATCGTATATATAGAACGTCAACTCCTGATCGAAGTAAACACTTTGGAATGCGTATTTACAGCATTCTTGGGATTGCAGTGAAATGCGCTCACTTGTCCCGCTTTGTCCGAAGCTAACGTTCGTATTCGTTCGATTACATACGATAAATTTACTTATAAGAAACGTCTTTCGCACACCTTCACCGCGGAAATAGTTTTCCCAGTTCTGTTTGGCACAAATCAAATTATGTAGCACTGATGGACCGAGATTTAGACGAAGCTTGTCGGCGACAATACTGCTATCTATGGCTTCATTGACTCTGAAGTAACCGCTAAGTTTTGTCTGTTCTATTATATAGATAAGGTTAAGGTAGCCGTAGTCTAAGCACTTAACACCGACAGTCAGCTCGGAATGTATTGAGTAATTACTAAGCGTATAGAATGATGCGTGCATGGTGGTCTTTTCAATGCTGAAGCTGAGGAACGTATGACTAAAAGGTTTAGTGTCTTCGGCTATTTTGAAACTCTTCAATCTTTTTGGTAGTTCGGAGTCGGCGTTTTCGTGATTTTGGAAATTCACCTGAATATCATTGATACTGAGAAGTATCTGGAATTTTGGTATTGCAGATGGTCTGAATACTGTGTCTATGCGCATGCAGCCAACCAGCACTTTGGGGTGAAGAATGAAATCGGTTTCCTTTTTTGCTGAATTTAGAATTTCGTCGATACCTATGCTGATGATCTGGAAAAAAGAAGAAAGAAGATGTTATAGATATCTTAAGAATGGCTGACTGCTTAGGAACTTTCAAAATTAATATATATATATATTTGGCTTCAGCAGTCCTACGTAGAACCAAGCCTAGCTTCCCGCAATCATTTGTGTGTGCGCGTTATATTTTTGCACGAATGGAAGGGACCTACAGTTTTCTGCCGACTTACGAGCGGCCAGAGGTAATTATTATTTTTAAAACCCTATTTTTTAAAACGAACAAAAACAAAACAAAAGAGGATGGCTAACAAAGAACATATTATTGTATCCAGCCACGACCCGATTGTGATAGCGCCATCTAGGAGAGAGCCAACCTTCTGGTATCCACAAATATTTGTGCATCTGCTGTAGATGCACAAGTTCCAGAGTATGGAGCTCATTTGAGGATCCACTCACGATCCGGAATGTTCCGTAGTGGAGAGTTCCATGTCTAGTAGTTTCTCGCCTACGATGTTCGTCAGCAATTGGTTTGAGTATAATATGTTAATATACCCCGTTAATAGAAGGCGCAGTTAGCGACGAGTTTTATTTAAAAAGTGATACAGTGAGAATATTGATTAAAGATATATTGAATTGTAAAGTGATTGTTAAAGAGATTGTAAAAGCGATAGAAAACTGTTAAAGTGAATTGCAATGTAATTATCGGAGAAAGAAGCGATAGTGATTTCTAAAGGGTGAAATTCTTAGAAAAAAAGTTTGTACTTTGATAAAGAAAAGGTTTTATCCAAACGAATCCTATAGAAAACCTACGCAAGAATATTTCGATAACATAATAACTCACCGACCGAAGTTCCTCATCCTCTTCGCTGGTATCGAAGCACTCACGGTTTACTGACACCAGTGACTGCAGAATCACAACTCGCCAAATGTGTGCGGTTATCTCACGTTCGGGTAACTCAATTGACTTCGATACATTCTCTGAGAGCCAAAAATCACAATAATGCCGGAAACTCTCATGTGCCTCGCTAAAGTATTCCATTCGGCATTTGATTCGGATCGGATTGGGGACCTATAAGTAAATCAATAGATAGTTTTAAAATATGTATTTTGCAGATTTCCAACTAACTTACCGCCATTGGAACAGGAAATATGTTAATATTGAACATTTTTCTTGGCTGTGGATACCGCCAACAAATAATGCCGTAATTCTTCTTGATTATCTGAATTTGATACGGCATCGGTAGGAATGTGTCTGAAGACATCTCGATAAATTGAAATGCGCCAGCTCTAGATTAAAACAAATAAATAAAAAGCTCATTAAATGAGAATAGTAAACACATTTAACCTCAAATCATCTTGATAGAATTCCTCTTTCGATTCGGATGGTTTTTTCACCTCAACCTCTGGCAGATACACCTTCAGTAGTCGTTCTCGATCGATTTCAACGGTATTGGCACATCTTCTCCGCAAGAAATCCTCCCACAGGCTGTTGGCAATCGCCATTTCTGCAGTGAACGTTTTCAATGCTTCCGAGTATTCGCTGATGTTCTTTACTCCCACACTGCAATTTATAACATTGCATTTGATATTCGCTGTCACCAGAGGTAATCGATTCCACGACTCCTGCACCACATCCACATTACACTTTACAGATATCGGATGAACAACGATCTTATGGCCGGATTGAATATAAATTCCTCCAATCGAACTCTTCGCATTTAATTTCTCTGGCCGGTTGAGAAACTTTGCCGTGAATCTAGCATCTACCACACTGGCTTTCAGATTATATAGATCTTTTTCATAGTATTTCAACGAAAGCATATTGATTTTCAAATTGAAATGATCAGCTTTGAAGAGCATATTCCTCATCATTTCGATTTTTGTCGCACGGAATACGAGTTTTTCAGAATGACCGCGAAGGCAGGGATTCTCTAGCAGTGCCTCGTAATACAGTATCGCGTGTTTGGTCAGACTTTGTAGGGACTTCTCCATCAATCGTAATGTGACGGGTTTCAAGAAACTCAAATCGAATTCGAGTTTTTTCGATCTCGTCATGTGCGACTTAAGAACCACTAGTGGAGGGGGAATTCCAGAAGAATCCACATGCCCAAGCTTCGTATCGAACAGAATCTCAGGAGTACTCTCTTCGTTTGGACTTTCGAAAAGCTCATCCGATGGATCGGTACTGTAATATAAAGTCACGCTTAAATTGAAGAGGGAAAACCTTTTGGTGACCTCGTAAATCGTTTGCGAGACAAGAAAACTCGGTTGGCTTAGGTTTATCGATAGCAGCGGTGTCAAAGTTTCCATAAGCATCGGTTCGTCACCTTCCGGAATTCCTTTCAACGTCCGTGTGTAGTTATAAAGGTTTATGATGAACATTCCTGCTACCAACGACGTTGTGTGTGGCATTTGTCGTCCACATGCTGGTACGCTACTCACCGATGTGTCCCTAATCTTCTTTGTTAACGATTTTTTGCTTGATGAAAAACCGGAGTCAGTTACTGGTTTCTCAAACTCCTCACTTACCCGCTGACTTGAGTCTAAGATTGTGTCGAGCGAGTGAAAAGACGCGGATGACCTTACTTCGGAAAGTCGCTTCAGTGTCGTCTGTGAGGAGCACTTCCTACGGCTGCCCTGCTTGGTCTGGTTGTGCTTGTACGGATTCTCGACGGGTTTTGCCATATTCTCCACTGTTACTATGATGCAACTAAAGAGACCCACCTGATCTGTGGTGAGTGACACGATTAAATCATTTGAGCAGTTGAACTCAATCGCTTGGCCACAGACCAGCACATTATTGCAAGTGATGCACGGCGCATAGATCGCGATGAATGTAAAATTGCTAAAAATATTTCTCAATTCCAATGAGGTTTTGCGACTTTGATTGTTCCACTCGAATGCGGGATTGGTGTTATGGAAGTTATCTGTGTGCTCCTTCATGTGTGCCAGGATCTCATTCCAGTTGCCTGTCGCTGCCGATATATTTTCTAGTGTCAGCTCATACTGCCGGTCCTCTAACATGGACCCGGGGGTGCCTAGAATTCCCATTTGAGCAGCCTTTTGGAACACATCGTTTCGCACGGGGCACCGCTGAAGGGGATTCTCCAGATTTGGAGACACTTTAATTGAGCTAACCTTCAAAATCAGAACAGAGCACCAGGACTTCTGGCTTGGCGTCGGCATGTAGATTGTAAATCCCTTGCTTTCTAGGTGTACCATTGGCACTTCATTGACAGTACACGACCGACACATGGTTTCGGCATTGTTAGGCACTTCTTTGACAACATCTTTGTTTCCTGTCAGCTCGATAATTGCTGGTGCCAGAACAGCTATTTTATTCATATCGACTATCATGTCGATTGCTTCCATTTTAATGATTACCTCCGATAGTGTTCGGCTTAGGTCGCTTTCTTTGCGTTTAGCTCCGATCTTTTTGAAGAAGTTTCTCACACCCACCGTCGTGATGATCATGTTGAACAGCGGTGATTGCGTCGAATTCGTTTGCATTTTAATAATCAACCGATCACTCACAATCAATTCATTCGCTGCGCCAACTTCAAAGAATCGCGTGTTCAACGTTCCGATCTTACTAGTGAATTTGGTGTAATCTTCCCTCTTGTCCACTGATGCGATCACATCTTCCATATCGAGAATCAGCTTACACTTGGACACCACTGAAGCGTCCAATTCCACTGTGAATTTCGTAATAGTCCACTGCAAAAAAATTGATCCAACAAATTTGCTGGTGGATCGTTCCGTTGATTGCATTGACGCCTCCGAATTGGTATCCATCTCGAGAAATTGCTTAATGTTGGCGTTCTCCTCGGCACTTGTTATTATTTGGATTTCATCTTGTTGCTTCACCGTCCCCTTACTTTCAGACATCTGCAGGAGGCCGAGTACTTTCAATAGCAACCCCAGGTGGGCTCGAGTTAGCTCTGTCCGCATGCAGTCAAACTCCACGTGTATGGGTGAGGTGTCTACGTGTAAGCTAATCACAACAATGTCTCTTGTCTTACTTTTTCTGAGAGAGAGTGATGAGAAGGCAGTTTCTACAGCCTCCTGTAGGTAACTCTTCTTCTTCTCTGATCCCCTACTTCGCTGTTCATCCTCAGATGACTGACTTCTTCCATTGGCTGATACACTACCTCCAGCTGTTGTTCGATGACGCATGTCCAACGAAGTTTTTGAAGTATATGCGCGGTCGACAATTGGCGCCGTGTGCGATGAGAATTGAGAATGTCGGGATTTTTCCGCTTCGATCTCTGTTTTCAGCACTTTAGGTTGCTGTTGCTGTTGCGGATCTGCTTTGCCTGCATTCATCGACTCTTTTTTATGGGTCATTGCTATTGTGATAGATGTTTGGATGGGATGAATGACTGTCCGGGTGGCATTGTTCATTGAGCTCTGCACTCCAAAGTCCAAGATGCAACATGTCCAAGGGAACGTTTCTTTGGACGGTTTGCTATTATTCTTGCTCGGTTGGAATTCATTCTGTACGTTGTAGCGAGTAATATGTTCAGCTGATGCCGAACTAAATACTAGTTTCGGCAACCTGCAAATGATTTTCTATTTTATAAAAGTAGCAGTTATAACGGGAGAACAGCTTACATGATCTCAGTGAAGTTAGTTGAATGTCGCAGGAGCTCTGAGGTGATGTGAACATTGCCATTAGCAATTTGTATTCTCACGATCATGCACTTGATGAAGGGTAACCTGCAAAAGAGATGCTTTAGCATTTATTTCAGAAGAAGTAGTAATGCAAATTTACATCTTGCTATAGGAGAATTTCTCGCGCAGTTCCCTTTCGCGGTTTGTATCGATGTCAACTTTCTCGTCCCGTTCTGAGCTGACGTGAATAGTTTCTTCAGGATAACAGGTTCTTCGTGTTTGTCTTTCAGAGGTCAGCGATTTCTTTGATGATTGTCTCACCAGTGGCGCTCGCGATGTTGATGGATTAGGATCGGGCATCGGCTCTGCGAAGAAAATTGAATCAAATTTGAAACTCTGTTCATCTAAAATAAGGGAAGGGAAGCTCTGTTTAAAATTAAATGGGA
The DNA here is from genome assembly GCA_949775065.1 of Brachyopa scutellaris. Classification (NCBI taxonomy): domain Eukaryota; kingdom Metazoa; phylum Arthropoda; class Insecta; order Diptera; family Syrphidae; genus Brachyopa; species Brachyopa scutellaris. The sequence continues at coordinate 78,825,200 of OX459114.1, read as the reverse complement.
GTCGAAGGAAACGGGAAACCAGGAAACGGAGTTTTCGTTGTTACGAGTTAAGCTGAAGAGAATTTCTTATAAAATAAACGCACCTTTAGTTGTTGTTGTTGGCAGTTGGACTTCCATGAAATTTAGAAATTCCACAAGATTCTCATTGACACGCAAACTGTATTCATCCATCCACAGTGCTAGCACTGATTTCGTATTGTGAACATCGTTCTCATAATCGTTTGGTATCTGCACGTACCATTCTAACCACTTATTTCTTTGGCCATCGACTGTCGTGGTGAGAAGAGGATTTATCGCATCTGCATCGGTAGCTGGGATTGCGGGGTTAATTATATTGGCTTCTAGAAACTTTAAGCTCCCGCGTAAAATGCTGCTCGTGCGGAATTTTTTTATTTCCAAACTAAACTTTTTAAATTGACTGCGAATTCTCAACGTCACGTCTTTCATGGAAGCTTGCTGTGAAATCTGTTGAATGGTTTGATTATCGTATGTGTTAAGCATACTCAAAAGACGTAACGCAGTGATGAACTCGATCTTAGAGAACTCCAGAATGATACTCTCTAAGGAAACGTCTAACCTACGCAATGGAACCTCGTCGTTTTTCCACAGCGACGCTTGTAGTAGATCTCCAAAGTTAAAACATCCCTTTGGGATGCTGAGCAACTTGCAACTATCTGCTTGTTGCATAAGGTTGAGCGAGATGTTCCTGAATCGAATCTGCACATTCTCATAGCAGGCGTTTAGAAGCTCTATGGGCTTATCTGGCAGCTGACACGTTGTGTGAACAAGTTTGTTAGGATCTATGGGCGTTGTCCACTGCCCTTCGACATTGTCAATGCATATTGTGAAATAAGGTAAATTTTTCCTCACAGTCGCTGGCAGTTTCTTCGAAGATTTCAAGTTTAATGGTTCTGTCCTCGGGGACAACTCAAAATTGATCTTATTCAGTTTGAATTTGTAAACTTTTAAGGGGATGCTAATCATCAGGGAATCAAAATCATCCAGTAAGGGTGGATGAAGTTTCGGTGATCCCCCCGTTGCTTCTTGTTTTTCCCCGCTGTATGGTGGATAGTCATAAGTATGGATAAGCTCCTGTAATATAGCTGCTATACGAGTGTATGTTTGATTGTAACGCAAGGTCATAGCGGATGCTAGAATCCGATAAATCACACGACTTCGATTGGTATTTTCCTCCACTTCAGTGGCAGATGTGTCAGCGTTTGCCTCTTCTTTGTAATCCACTAGATCGAAAGCTATCACCGGGCTACGAAAGAGCAGATATTCTTCAGTCACTCGAGCGTTATACTCCTCAATACTGGTGGCGGTCCAGTCGGTTTCAACACACGTTTCATCGAAAAGACTTCGGTCTAGAAAATTGCGATTAGTTAACGCCGCCGTGGTGATCAAAGAGCCTACATCGACTTCTTCATCTCTGTATGCGTCAAGTGGTTCAATGCCGATGCTGGAACAACCAGCCTTGGTATTCGACCAGTTCCTATCAGATATTATCACAGTTTCCGAATATATCCCTCCCAATGTAAGCTTCACAATGGGTGAATAACGAATTTTCTTCGTTGCACCAACAATTGAGTCGGTTATGAATTCTGAACTCTTAAGTGTGAAATTCAACGCCTCTATGTAGATGCCAATTTCAAATAGCTGTCCCGATAGCTTGTCCTCTTCCAGTTGTTCCTCTTCGTCGAGTTCGGTGAAACCAAAACTTGGTATAAGATTCCATGCCCAGGCTAGGTAAGAGCTTGAAACACCCACCGTACCGTCTTGGACGTCATTTTCATCGTCATGTACATCCGTATTTAAATTAGACTTGAGTTCACCACCTTTGAGAGCAAGCAATAGTTTAAACAGTCGCATTGCCATGGGGAACTGTAGTGAGGAGACATTCATTTCCATTAGTTTCGTATAGATAGAAATGCGTGTTGTGCTCCCCAAGTGCTGGGTGTTAACATTGTACTTGCGCACAATACGCATTTCCAGAGAACATCTGTGAAATAAAAATGATCAGTGTTGTATAGAAGCTGTAGACAAAGTAAAGGAACACCTCTCGAAGCACCAAGATACGTTAATTATTTAAATCTTACCGATATAAAATTGGTTCCTGACAGACGTCAATCTGTCCCGCTGCATTTCGTTTATCCAAACAAATGGTCAAGTCCGAGACTTGGACTAGTTTTCGCATGAAAACCCTCACCGGTTGAATGTCTGTAAACGCTGGCTTCCACGATTCATCGGCGGAACTAAACGACAACAGTTGGATATTCATCGAAACGACAATATCCTCTTCAACATATTTCAGAATAATGTTGTGGCAATTTATCACGATATTATTGATAATTTTATTCACCAGTCCAGGCATATAGCCCTGCTGTTGGCTACCATCTTCGACTCTTGAAACTCTTTTCTTTGTTTCAACTTTTTTCGGCGATGGACTTGCCTCTGCTTTGGCATCTTTAAGCTTTAGCACAAATTCTATTGTATTGATTGTGATTTTAATTGGTTCTGATGTTATTTTCATCCATGGAACGAGAATCGTTAGCTCATGGACATGACCAGATAAAAACTCAAAGGGCAAATTCAGCTCCTCCTCGAGTACATCCAAACGAAGGTCCAAATTTTGAAACGCCACCTCACCTTCCCACAGAGAAAACTATAAAAGTGAGAACGTTTCTTAGTTTTTTTTTTTTATTTCGATACCTGAAAGAAAAAAACAATTGTACCTGAGAATCCTCGGGACGAATATTCTTCACGTATTTGGCAACATGATTTAGAATTATTGGAGTAATGTACGATTCCAATTTAAACATTTTCAATGTTTTGTTGAAATTTCCTTATTTGGCACACAATTTTTCACCACTTTAGTGTAGTTCCATGGTTGAGGAAATGATTTCGAAGATTTTGCTTTAATTTTGCATGTTTTTTATTGTTTTTGTTTGTGAATTTCTTTAATTTCAAGCTGAATTTATTTACGTGACAAAAGCTGATAAGTTGAAAAACGATAATATTTTGACATTTGACGAGTTGTCACTTGTTTGCCAATTGAAACAGCTGTGTTTGGGGTTGGGGGCATTGTTGTACCGGCGAAGTAGGAGCAAGTGAACCCGACTGACAACTATTGCCCGATGAATACGTTCAGCGAAACAGAAGTATTCATAAGAACAAATTAAATAAGATGTTGAACATTTATTGAGTGCACCGTTAGCACTTTGAAAATTTTAAAATTAAAATTAAATACAAAAACGAAACATTAGTGCATTTAGTTTTTAATCAAACAGAGTTTGTGTTTTTGTTTTGTGTAGTTTTCAAATAATTTTATATTCAACCAAATTAAGCAGTCAAAGGAAAATTTCATTTCACCACAATGTTAGAGGTTCCATTGCGAATTCCTGACGTAGTATTGGAAACAATCCCAGAAGAGACAGGATTTACGATGTCGGAAAAGATTGCACTGCGGAATGCCTGGAATCTAATTGCTGACAATGTTGATCAGTATGCACAGGATTTGTTTTTAGAGTGAGTTGTTGATGTCTCTTTTAGATTTAGCTCTTAATAATTTTTGTATTTCTTTTTTGCCAGTTTCTTTACAGAGAACGACCAAGCGCTGGAAAACTTTCGGCGTAGTAATGGAGAATTCAATATGGATAGACTGCATTCGCATCCGATTTCCATATTTTTAACTTTACAGTTAATGATTTTTGAAGGCTTAGAAAGCACGATGCAAATGCATGGCATACTTTCTTGGGTCGCCGTTGGTCATTTTAAAAGAAAAGTTCAGAACGAAATTATTCAGGTACTTATAATTAAGATTTTATAGACGTTTTCCAATTTTTTTTTGATTTTAGAAAATGCTTGAGGCTTTGGCAACATTTTTGAAAACAGTGCTGAAGAGAGTGTTGTCGCCTACGTTGGAAACATCAATTGACAAAATCTGTAGAGTTATCATGATGGTTCATACGGAGTTAGAGATTAAATGAAATGAAGCTTGTATATGAGTGTGAATTCATATTTTGTTGTTTAACACCTAAGTTAGAAAAACTTCTCTTAACTCAAAGAAGTGCAGTTTAAAGAGTCGACATAGACATAGATTGTGAATACTGAATCGAATGGAGAAACAAATACATCTAAAACAGCATTTACTTGGCATCCGTTAGGTAGGTACTTGAAAACCTGGGATTGACTGCAATCGATTGCGTAAATAGCTGCAACAATGCATGCGATTCAATTCAAACAGAGCACAAGTTATATGTCAGCCCAGGTAGGATATGTCTCCCTATGTGTTTATGTCTTATTGAGCATAAAGCAGGACAATCGGAAAGGAAGTGTTTGATACTTTCGTACTCTTTTCCGCAACCTGGGCAGATGATATGTTGCACTAGCCGCAGTCTGTTTGCATATCTATTCAAGTTGATGTGTCCCGTTCGGATTTTATATCATGGCTTTGACGATCTTACAAGTTTGGATTTGACTTCACATAAGCGAATGGCGTTTTGCAAAATACAGGCTGTAAGAGGTATAATGTACATTACTCCTCACTATGACTTTAACTTGAACGCACCAATCCTATTCCCCAATAGGGAAGACTGGCTGTCAAACAAGGTGATCAGAGACCGGGAAATAGCATTCTTCACCGACGGCTCAAAAATGGATTTAGGTACTGGAGCAGGATTCTGCTCAGAAACACTAAATACGTAGTATATTAATACGGACATAGCAGTATTGAAGGGAACGAGATAGCAGCGAACTAGCTAGAGCTGGATCAGCCATGAGCAATAGTGATGCTGACACCTCCATACTGCCACCGATTAAAACACTGTTCAGCACAATCAACCATATAATCGACAAAGAGACCAACGCTCTGTGGCTCACATGAACCGACTGCGTCACATTTCGCTCTTTATGGGCGAAACTTTATCTTAATAGGACAAAGACGATGTTACATCTGCATAAATTCTCCATACGCTTAATCACCGGAATAATCACAGGACACTGTGCCATAGGTTAAATGACAAGTAATTGGCTACCTGAGCCCAACGATATCTGTAGAAGCTGCGGAGATGAGGAAGAAAGCGAATCGATCCAACATCTGCTCTGCTACTGTCCCGCCCTCCAAGAGTGACGCCTCCGTACTTTAGGTAATAGATTCCTAGAACTCTAGAAGACATAACAGAACTCGGAAATTCTAAGACAAGGGATCATCTACGATTCATCAAGAGCACAAACTGGCTTACGAGTTGGTAAAAAGAGGATTTACAATCCCCAAACTATATGAGGGGATTCACAATGGACCTTCGGGTCTCCGAGTGGAAATGATTGCTCGCTCAATCACATACCCCTCTCAACCTTACCTAACCTAACCACCCGAGCAGATACATATGTATGTATGTACGCAAGTGTCTTTCAAAGATACTAAATAACTTCTTCATAGGGATCTCAACACGATTCTGTGAAGTTAAATTTTCCATAGAATAACAACAAAAAAAGAACTCGCTGTCAAAAAAAAAAAAAAAAAACGATTGTCCAATTTCGAAAACAATTTCTTACCCTCCGATCAGCAACAGTCCCGATAGCGTTGTACAAGCCACAGGGTCCCTTAGAACCTTGGGGGATTTGTGTACAATTTTTCAAGAAATGTACTGCATTATTTGGACCAATAATATTTTTATGATTTTTCTCGTCATTTTATATTAGAAACTTGGAAATGCTTTACGATTTTCTGCTTAATACTACTTAATATTCTGTGGTCACAAACCATAACTGCCAAAGTCGATTTTGCACATTTTTCAGGAGAACAGTTTGAAGTCTTAAATCGGTCTTGTATTTCATAAATCGACTTAAGCTGTTAGGTTCTTGCTATGTTCAAAAAACCTAAGAGCCATTCTATTGCTAATATTCTACAAAAAAATGATTATAATAGCATTGTGAATCCAATGAAACTTATAACTCAATTTCGTCCTAACTCGACTTAGGCTGTTATGGTTTGTGACCACAGATTTACTAACGACGAACCCTGCACCAATAGCAATTTGCAGTTTATTCGTAGACCCAGTTTTCGCCAGCAGGTGTTAATGAGACCAATTCGCTTTCATTGAACCACAAAGCGATTTCCTTGCTAGCCGATTCAACAGCCGTGTAGGATGTTGCGTCCTAAAAATATATGCTTCCTGGTAGAGTGTCATGTCGGCGGGATTGGTTTAAACCTTCCCACACCATTGGAACTACTGGGCCGACTCGACAGATCGGAGTAGTGTTTCTCCAGCAAATCCTTGGAAGTCCACATGAATTTCATGGCGACCAATTTGAAACCCTCCTGCTCGAAACGCTCGATGATTTTGCCAACGAATCCACGCTGGACCGCATCGGGCTTAGCCATGATAAAAATGCGCTCCTTATTGCTGCCATTGCTGATGAGAACAATGAAAAGAATTATCACTATACAGTTGTGCCTTGACGGTTTGTTTGCTAATTTATGGTGTATTAAGTGCGTAAATGCACATTGTTAAGAGAAATAAGAGCAAAAGAAGACATTTGTCGGCATAAATGGTTCGACCGATTGTTTCAGTTAAATGAAATATGTACGACATTTTGGGCCGTGATTGATATGTGCTCCTGATCTGTCACCTTACAACCACAAATCATACCATTGCAGGACTTTGAATCACACAACTAAATACTACTGCTTTTATTCCGTACTTGGCTGATTGTGTATTGCTGAGAATGTATTGCGTGGAACATGTCCGTCCTCGATAAGGAAATAGTTGTTCTACCACGGTAATCGAATCGTGGGTTGGGCTCCATAGTTGCTTAGCAAGCTCGCTGTTTGATTTACACATCCCAGCGTATAAAATGACTCTTTCAGATTCAACAGTTTGTTTCTGCTTATTTGGATTTGTTCCATTCCATGTAGCTGTTATCTGCTTGGCTTTGCGATTCGTTTCTCATGTGATGATGTACGCCATATCTTCGCTGATTAAAGAAGGAAAGCCGCCGTGGCCGTGGTGGTTAGTGCGCTGGACTACTACGCATGCTGTTCGGGTTCAATCCCGGGTACAACACCTAAAAAAGTTTTTCACGGTTGCCACCTCTTTCAACTGTCTGACAAGCATCAAAGAGTATAATTTGTCACGATTGAGCTTCACAACACGCCGTTCGGAGTCGGCAGAAAACTGTAGATCCCTTCCATTTGTACAAAAATATAACACGCACACACAAATGGTTGCGGTAGCGCCAACTAAGTAAGTAAATAAAGAAGGAAAGATCGTATATAGATCATGGATCATCTTCTTCAATGGTCCTAGTTTGCTTCTGTTGTAATCGACAATGTTATGAGGATGAATGCGACTACTCGTTGGTGGGTATTTGTAGCATTTCGTGTCGTTTTTGGAAATAAAATAGGCGGCATCATTCTCATCCCGATGATGGGCAGCACATCTTCATCGCCGTTATCGAATTAATCATCATTCATTTCCACATTCACTTCACTTTCGCCATCGAACATATCAATAGCACCTCCTGGATGATTTGTCAGGTCAGCTACACTCTTCTAAACTGGGTCTGCCATTGTATAATATTTACAACAGTATAATTACCGATTCAATAGGTGCAGCTTATATAATTGCCGACAGTTTCAATAAAAACTTTGCAAGAACCGATTTTTACTTTTAGATCAACAGTCTCACAATAGCCAACCAAAGCCAAGCACGAGTAAAAATGATTCGTTAACTATTGTTTTCCATAATCTCTTCTTTATAATATACACAGGTCCATATGGACCTTGGAGCTGATTACTGTACTAAATGCCTTCAAAGCGAAAAATAACAAAATGATTAAAAAATAAAAAGATTTGTAAACATTGAAAAATCCAAAAGTCCCTAGGGACCTTCTCGCCCATCGATCTATAGCTCCAGCTGCTGGTACAAAAGTCAATGATTTATTCCCCATGGATGTATGAGTATTCACCAAAGCAACGATGACTCCTTTCTGAGTACCTATTCGCTTTCCAATTCATATAAGCATGGGAATATAAGGGACGTTTTCACCTGGAAGTAATAAACCACATATACATAACTGGATTACGCCTGTCATGATTCTAATTTCTAAGCACGTTCCCATCAGATTGACAGACTGTGAAAACTTCTATTGCTTGCTGGTCTTTCTCAAAATCGAGCTTTCATTATCTGTTACAACCTTTTCCAAATTTTCTTTCTTCATTTTGAAATTTAGACCTATTCCACCCTCAATTAAAGCTTTCGATGTTATCTTCTTAATCCCTTTCTCTGGGTTGGCAACTCGTACAAACATAATGCATTTGGACCTAAGACTTAATTTAAAGATTGACCAATCAATTTATATACATACATATGTATGTATGTATTATATTTTAACAGCCGGCACCTATAGTACGAGTACATACTCCTACAGTTGAACACGTGCGCAATGTCAAGTCCAAAAAAAAGATTATTTACCCTGCAAACAACAAAATTTATGGAAATATTTTTAGAACTGTGAAAAAGCTCAATTCCTTATAATAACAGTAAACTACCCCTATGCAATAGCACAACTTGATACTACAGATAATTTTAATTCACACCGTTGTTGTTAGTAGGTCTGCTAGTCTGTACCATTTGAATACAAATACTCGTACATGTACATATGTATGTATGTATGTAGTATCATCTCGTCATATCATAATTCAAGTTTAGAATAAACGTGGTCAGTCCGCCTTAAATCGCACCCTGCTACCAGCAGATACTCGTACCATCACGGGGGTTGGGAAATTTATCGCGATACACAAAGAGACTGTATAGATTCAGTAAACCCACCAACTAACTATATGTACGTACAGGTATTGTATTTATCTGACAATGGCTTAGCGGTAGGTGGTAGCACATACTCTCGGAATTATTATTGAGAATCTCCTTTCGAGAAAATCAGTACGACTTTAGCTTCCAACTTCCATGCACGCATTACATACCAAATAATAATTCGGTGTGAAAGGGCTGCGTGTGTTGAAATAAAGTGTATCTGTTATTTTGTTCCATGTCTAGCTACGCGTGAATAAAGTGATATTCCTTTGCGAAGTTAACAAAATAATATTTTATTTATTTGGCATTTTAATTTGTTATTGTCAAAAAAATTGTTTTTTAAACTTTTAACGCAAAAAGCCGGCTACGACCGCGTTGTGCACCACCCATTCGATTGTGAGAAAAGAAGAAGAAGGCGCGATTTAAATGTGATTTCGTATTTTGTTTGTCCGTAACATTAATTTCCAATAATCCCGACAGGGAACATTTGTTTGTCTATAATGACGATGAAAAAAGCTATATTGACAGTTTCGGAAAAGGTAAGTGGAGGTGATGTAAAAGATGGAAAATGCGTTGCCCTTTTGTTGTGAAAGATATCCCCAAATTGTGAATTTCAGAAAAGAACAATGGAAGGTCATCGTGTACAAATAAAGGTTAAGTTACGAGTTTGTTCTTGGAAAAATGAAAAGTGAACGTTGGAAATGGATTTTTTTTTTAGTAATTCTTCAATTTGTAAAGAAAGGGAAAGTGTATGTTAGAGTATGTACCTACATACTAGATTTTGAGATGTAGTTCAATTTTGCTTTGTTTTTTGTGTCTGGCAACGGCTTGTACTTGTTGATCATAATACCTATTCTTTACTCAATTACTACCTTAAAAATGATAGACAGAATTTCTACATAGAATTTCATTCTTCTCGGACAGTTGCCGGAAGGTACCTATCGCTAGTGAATACTAGGGATTAAGCTCTGTGAACCTCCTGCTATTGTTCGTGGGGAAAAAAATAAACGAAAAAAATTAGTACTATTTTAAATACTTTATACATAAAAAAAGATATTTAATAATGAGTTACCAATATTAGATAAAATTTCTTTAATTAAAAAGAATAAACACACACACTCAAACAATAATAAAAGAAATAAATATTAAATTCTAAACTTTTTTGTCCAGTCTTATTGCACTTACGTATTTTATGTGTGTCTTTTCACATATTCAGTACATTTTCATTTTTTAAATGATCTAAAATGGGAAAATGATTCCATACCGTCTGTCTGTCTGTCCGTCCGTCTGTCTGTCCGTCTGTCTGTCTGTCCGTCCGTCCGTCTGTCTGTCTGTCTGCCTGCCTGTCTGTCTGTCTGTCTATCTTTCCGTCCGTCCGTCCGTCCGTTTGTCTGTCTGTCTGTCTGTCTGTCTGTCCGTCCGTTTGTCTGACTGTCTATCCGTCTGTCTGTCTGTCTACCTTTTAACAGCTAAACCGCTGAAACAATTGTAATGTAATTTGGCCTGGGAAAGGACATAGGTGGAAAACCCGCTCGCTAGGTGGCGCTGGAGTCGAGTTATTAACAAATTCTATATTTAATGAAATTTTGAATAGCTGTTCCTTTCATAATTTGTATTACAAAAATATAGTCAAGTTTACATTCATATTTACTAAATTTTATTACACATTTTCTATCGATTGTACTAGACAAATTTCTTCTTCTCTTACACATTGCACATACACAACTGCTTTAGATTGGATAAGTATTCACTTCCACCGTGAGCTTATGCGGATGAGCCTCACACATTTTTATCACTTGGTAGCGTGTTAAATAAGTTAAATCTCTTGTAGATGATCGTATTCTGCGCAGCCGATGAGTTTTGTCTTCTCAACCTAAGGTCATTTGCATTCCGAAGTTGGTAGGGTTGAACATCACCAACATGCCTGACTTTATTTATAAGATATCTTGGCGCGGCCCCCTTTTTTTTAAAAACAGCCAACAGTGTATTCAGCTCCAACCTCTGTTTAACGTTGAGCCACATAAGGGCATCTAGCATGCACCTTATTGAAGTAAATCCTCAGGATGCTCCTCATAGCTTTGTTTTGCAGTTTTTGTAGCCTTTCCGCCCCTGGTTTCAGCGTGAGAATAAAATTGAGGAACAAAATTCAAAATGCGGTTTGATGATGGTATTATAGACTGTAACAGCTGTTCCATTCCATTCCATTCTTTTTCGGATCTTTTTAAAAAACCCTACTTTTTACAATTTTGTTTGCAGATGTAATCTACATGGTCGTGCATTATTAATTTCTTATCAATGATCATTGATTCCAAGATATTTTATGCTCTTAACGTTTTCGATAGTTTTTCCGTAGATTTCGATATTTGTTGTGCCGTTCAAATTTATCTCCATTAGCTTTTTTTTCTGCTCATTCAGTTTTAGCTTGTTAATTTTCAACCATGAAGTCAATTTATTCATATCAGCCATTAGTTTACGTTTGCATTCTTTTTCATCTGTTCCTTCTGCATATATCAAAGTAACGTCAGCGTAAAGTACTATTTTACAAAATTTTATTATTTCTGGCATATCATCTAATATATAAAAATCTCATGTCACGGTGTTTGTGGTCGAACTCCTCCGAAACGGCTCGACCAATTTTTATGAAATTTTTTGTATATATTTGGTAGGCATGAGAATTCTTCGTAAATTACATTTTATCCCGCTAGGTGGCGCTGGAGTCAAGTTATTAACAACTTCTAGATTTATGGAACAAAAACGCTGATATTCAAAATATATGTTGGTTCAGTGCCAAAAGAGAAAATTGTAAAATCTAGACCCGCTACGTGGCGTTGGAGTCAAGTTATTAGATCTACATTTATATACTATAAAAATGAATGTATGTATGTATGTTTTCCTTTTATAGACGCGGAATCTACCCAACCGATTTTGGTAACATTTTAAGCGTACGATTTTCTTAATATAGAAAACAACATAGCATCAGTGCGGTTACTTAACAACCAGTGGTTTCGGGACTTGTCATACAAAATTTAATTTCAGGTGAAATGTGAATCATTTTGGTCAATTAATATAGACAGACAGACAGACAGATAGATAGATAGATAGATAGATAGATAGATAGATAGACAGACAGACAGACAGACAGACAGACAGACAGACAGACGGACAGATAGACAGACAGACAGACAGACAGACAGACAGACAGACAGATAGACAGACAGGCAGGCAGATAGACAGATAGATAGACAGACAGACAGACAGATAGACAGATAGATAGACAGACAGGTAGACAGATGGACAGACAGACAGATAGACAGGCAGACAATCAGACAGACAGATAGACAGAAAAACAGGACATGCCACATAGATAGATAGATAGGTAGATGATAGAGAAAAAAATGGAAAGTGTAGTTGAAAATAGAGCAGCAGTGATTGCTTCCTACTATGTACTTCCTTTCTATCATACCCGAATAGCTATGTGCGCGGGCAAATTTTGAAAAGATAGGTGGAGCGAAGCGCACCGGGTTACAGCTGGTTTATGTATATTATAAATAGTAGCGCGCCTAGTATCGCCCCTTGTGGCAATCCTTGTTCCACATCGATAAAGCCTGAAACGCTATTATTGACTTTCGTCCGTTATATTCTATGTGTGAGGAACGATCTGAACCAACCAACTGATAAATACATTAGATGTAATGTGTGAAGCTGTGTTTTTTTCAACATCACACAAATTACAATAACTCACAATTGAACAAGAATTATGATGAATGCATAATACTTAGAAACAGTATAAAAGAATTAAAACTGCGGTTTCTTTACAATTTGGAAATAAACCCGTTTTTTTGTTAACATACTACAAAAATTATTTTTTTAATAAAAAACGCAAAATAATATCATACTTTTTCAGCGATATTCTTTAAGATAATTAGAAATGTCAATCACTTGATTGACATCGGCAAAATGCAACACTTATGGAATCACCTCGATGCCTGTTTGTCACAGACGTTTTGTTAAGATTTTTTGACGTAGAGTGTAGACAATTAAAATATGGAATAGTTGTGTGGCAAATAGTGGTCCAAATACAGACCCAAATACAGGCGAGAACTTCAAAAGTTGGAGTTTGACTTTGAGACCAGTTTTTGGCGGTTAAATGGGAAGTTAGAGATAAAAGCTTGTGAAAGCAGGAACTGAAAAATGTATAAAGGAGCTCACACACTTTTCGTAGATTTTCGTAGTGTTGGGAGCGTACGGGAACGGACCTAAGGTCCGTTTGGTAACTTTTGTAGTCAATTGGGTAAAACCTATCGAATTTTAAAAGAGGGAGAAACTCCTTTTAGAGATTGGAAAACTTGCAACAAAGTTACCAAACGCGTTGAACCACATTTTTGACAATTTGTTGGTATAAACCGTCAAACGTTACACTTTCATTTCATTTTCAAATTAATCCGAATTCCTATACGCGAATGTAATTTTAAGGAAATTGCTTTTTATTCGCTTGCTGCGCTTCTTCTATTTGTTTTGGTATATTTCAGATGAAGCGGGTATCATGTATAGGGCACCGTAGCGCAAGTGGTTAGTGCGTCGGACTACTGAGCCAGCGGTCTTGGGTTCGAATCCCGCCGCAAACACCTAAAAGTTTTTCACAGTGCCCACCTCTTTAGAATGTCTGACAAGCATCAAAGAGTATCATTTGTCACGATTGAGCTTCTCAACTCGCCGTTCGGAGTCGGCAAAAAACTGTAGGTCCCTTCCATTCGTGCAAAAATATAACACGCACACACAAATGGTTGCGAGAAGCAGGCCCAGGTTCACCTCGAGCTGTAGCGCCAACTAAGTAAGTAAGGGTATCATGTATAAAATGTTCATTTAATGAATGTTATGATGTGTGATATTTTCATTCTTGTTGTTTTTGAATATTATAAATATCGATTGCGTAACTGAGATTTAATATAATCAGATTTATTTGTCGCATTTTGTTGTTTTGTGTTTTGCGTGTGACTACGGTGTGATTCCGCTTTTAGCGACAAATCTGTTAAATATTAGAAAACAGAAACACAAAGTAACACTGATTTGAACATGTTGACAATTAATAAAAAAAAAAAGTGGTAAGCAAGGGTTATCTTATATTACTTAAAAATAACGTGGAATACGGGTTATGGCTACTATCGGAGCGTCCCAGGAACTGCATCCTGGAGCTCCAACTTTCTACCACTTTTTCGAGCGTTTGAGGTCGAATCTGCTTTCGAAGTTGGCTTTTAGGGCTGGAATCGTTGTTAGCTTTCCGCGTAAACCAACCTCCAGTGGGCGCACGGTCTACGATCGTTTTTAAAATGTTGTCTTTACCTAGATATAATTTTGTTTGGCCCGTCATTTTCAATAGATTCTTAAAATTAACTGATTAGAGTGCTAACTGCTGTTTGTGAAGGAGGACATTGGTCTTATAAGAGCTTAAACTCAGCTGGTTCTCGATCGAAAACCGCGGGCCTCTTTTTTTTTACAAATTACCGCGCACTCACTGGGGGTTTGAATATCCAAGAGAAAAACCTCCGATTGATAGACGGTACAATGATTGGGTAGACGGTAGGTAGAACTGGGTTATGCAAACTTCTCCAGACAAAATTCTTGTCCCGGTTCTCTCCTCTGTTTTCTAATAATCTGTGAAGATGAATGGCCCAGTGATGGCAGTATTGGAGCTATTCAATACTTGTCTTTTTAGTGTGGAGACCTTAAAGTATTTGTTAAATTCAAGCTGGGGTGGCTGTTTAGGACATTAATCCTCATTTAAGATGTTCAGTATGAGCGTGTGATCAGACAAACGAGGTCTCCAATTCCCGCTTTCTCTCAATCGGAGAGCTGCAACAATCGTTGTGCACAGTCAGTGTACGATGTTAGGTTGTATGTCCCCATTTCTTCCCGAATGCCTTCTTACAAGCATAGAAAGCATTAAGTCCTTTTTTTATTCTTTCCTCCGTGTTTTGCGAACCTAGGTATTTGGCTTCAGTGGAGATGCTGAGATGCTTGCCTTTCAGTCTTGCTGAGTCCAAGAATAGAACTAGCTCTGTTAGTGCAGATTCCATGGTATCGCTAGCTGTGGAAAGGAATTCTCCCATCACTAGAATGACCACGCGCGCTGTTGGCATAATGTAACTGTCTTAATACCTTTATTAGTATTATGTTATTATTCTTAAGTGAGATGATCTATAGAAGAGGGGATAAGACCTCGCCTTGTGGTCTTGTAGAGTTCCTCGGCTGACTGCTGTTCAGCATAGTTTTTTTTACCCAGTTTGTCGTGAAGGCGAAGGAGCCATGTTCCTCGATGGTGTCCGTGTTCAGATTGCTGAAGGCTCCTTCTAGCCGATTGTTATTGCGATCTGGTGAAATGCTGTTTCCACAAATTAACCCTTTGAGTTGTGGGTTACATAAAAGCATGCTTATTCCGAGATTTTACCTTATTTAGTACATTTTTCAGAAGAAGGATGAATACCACACGTACTTCCGCGCCACTATTTGGAATGATCCCCATCGTAAGGCTGCCGATGAAGATAGTATATATGAATGTAAAATCAGGGTAAATTGGACAGATTTGACATTTCCACTTCTCTATTCTAATTTTTTTTTGTCGCAAAGGTAAGGCTGTTTCTATATTACCAATTTTTTTCTTAAATTATTATTCGTGCTCGAAAATAGCGTTTTTTTTGAAGGATCTAAGGTTGGAATGTTTCTCTTTTCCATTATTGGCACCATACCGTAATGAATAAGTTTTTAAACGAACATATCCTCTCTCATAATTGGCCGATTACGATAACTTAAACAGCTAAAGGGATCCATTTTAAACGTCATGATGTGCTTTGTTCGATTTAAAACTCAAAGAATAATCATTATTTCAATATGAACCCCACTTGTATACACAGAAATGGAACGTAGAACTAAAGTAACTCACTACTAATAAAAATTGTCAAAATGGCAGCTCGGGCATTTGGGTGATAAGAAGAGATCCTGAACTGTTAAATTCAAGATCTACTTACGGCGAACGAGGACGAATGCCCAAGTTCGCAGAGTATTTATTTATTTGGTTCAATACACTATTCACGGTTAACGTTAACTTTTAGCGTTTTGTGTTAGGCCAGAACTAGAACACTAAAAAACCAACGATAGAAAATGTCAAAATATGCATGAATAAATTTCGTTTTAAGTTTTCGTTCAATTTCTACCCTCGTAAGATGGTAGTATAGATTGCTTTGTTTTTAATTTCCAATCTATGAATAGGTACATATGAGACACAAAAAAGCTCCTTAGTTGGGTGCCATTTAAGCAAAGCGAAATGTTGTTTTCTGTTAATCATTTGATAGTAATTTAAAGAAACTTATAAAACATTTATAATATATTCGAAATCGTCTTCTAAAAAATTCATGCCCATATCTACGAGTACATCTGGGGACGGTCTTTCTTCTAATTCATATTGTGTGTTAATAGATTTATTGCAATTCTATTTACTTGCGAATTTGCCTAATTTTATTGTTGAAATTAATCACGAGTTTGGGTACGTAATCGGTGTGAAATCGTATCTGCTGGGCTTTTTTCTACAACTTAACTTAATAAATAAATTGAACAAGATTTGTGTGTGCTCCTCTAGCTCATCTATCGGCGTAGTTAATTATATTTTAAGAATTTTTCCTGTGGGTGTTCGTTCACTTTAAACAGAAATCTCCCCGGCTTATACAGAAATTTAAAATTACAATCATCACAGCACAGGAAGCATTTTGATTAAATTATATACATTTTTCGGTAGCTGAGCTAAACAAGTAGCAGTAATGGATATAAATTATAACCAAGTAATTGTTTTACTTTGCACCGATGAAATGAAAAATGCGTTATTACTGAATAGCGAAGAAAAACTTATGACGAAAGGTGTTCAATTTACTACTTGTTCTCCTTTTAAAATTTACAATATTTGCAAGAATCGCAGACCTAGGTTCGATACTACTAGGCCTCGTCTTTGAAGCTGTCAAGTTAAAACATTTTTAAGGCAAACTTAATCTAACAGCGCACTTTTCCAATGCACGCGTAGGTTCTCAATGTGTATATCCATACAAATTTGTTATCAATGGATCTTCATTCTTCTTTAGGTGGCGCTACAGTTCGGGGTGAACTAGGGCCTGCTTCTCGCAACCATTTGTGTGTATATAGCTTTCTACAACATCAATGGTTTGACTCATACACTGCACAGCCCTTGCTCTCAAGATGTATCCTATGGTGACACTGAAATAGAATCAATTGATATGCATCATTTCGAACTTCGTAGCGTTTATTACGAGTCCGTTATCATGGCGCCATTTGACGGCGTTACCAAATTCTTCTTGCGTACGAACGATCGAACGTATGAAAATTACGTTATACGTCTGTCGAGTAAACGGAATCGTACTATGCCATACGATTGCTCACGGAACGTAATTTTTTAAATTGTACTAGATGTCAAGAGAGAAAATAGAGATGAAACTTGAAATTAATGTCATTTTGAAGTAAAATTATTGAACTTTTAATAATGAAAATATAATTTTTATAAAAATACAGCGTTAATATGTACATACATATGTATTCATTCTAATTATAAATTAAATAAACTATTAAACATTAGCACATATTATCACTTTCTTCTTCTTAAGAATCTTCCTCTTTAATTTTAGTTATAGATGCCTTATCGAATGACAATTTTTTTTTGCTTGACATTTTTGGTTAGCAAAATCCTATTAAAAAGTAAACAAAGCTTTGTTTTATTGAAAATTCCTTCATTTTAGTTCATATTAGTGTTTTTTAAAGTTTTACTGACATTTTGTTTCCCTTAAATACCAAAAAACACAAATTACGTTCACTGCGAACCAATCGAATGACATTACGAACGCGCGCTCACAAAATATACTCGATAACGTAAGGCATAATCTCGAATTACGTTCCTACTTACACGTTCCCGTATGTCATAATCCCAAATAGGCATTATTCGATCACTTGTTACTCGTTCACGGATGAGACGATTTGGCCCCAGGTATATCTGACGGACGACTATGGCTGTATCATAATATGCACAGGCAATCAGAATGCTGTTCTTGAAGACTGGGAGAAGTTCATTTACTTACTTAGTTGGCGCTACAGCTCGAGGTGAACCTGGGCCTGCTTCTCGCAACCATTTGTGTGTGCGTGTTATATTTTTGCACGAATGGAAGGGACCTACAGTTTTTTGCCGACTCCGAACGGCGAATTGAGAAGCTCAATCGTGACAAATGATACTCTTTGATGCTTGTCAGACATTCGAAAGAGGTGGGCACTGTGAAAAACTTTTAGGTGTTTGCGGCGGGATTCGAACCCAAGACCGCTGGCTCAGTAGTCCGACGCACTAACCACTTGCGCTACGGTGCTACTACGAAGTTCATTTGTGTAATATTAAAAGAATTGCGCCATTTTGGAATCCCTGTGGGACTTCGTATTGTTCTCTTTTTTACAAGCTTTATATTAACTTCACTTTTGTGAGTATGGAATCTGGGAATCGATTTTACACCCACTTGCAGATATCCGATCATCCTGAAATTTTGCACACGTATGTAGTTCCGGAGACAATATAATATGGGTTATTCGATGACGTTGTAAATCCAATATGGCGGACGCCTTTTTAACATCAATTTCTGTGAGGGCGGGATCTGGGATTCGATTTTACACCCACTTCCAGATATCCGATTATGCTAAAATTTTGCGTATCCGATGACAACTCAATATAGTATATCTCATGATCTTGTAACTCTAATATGTCGGACGCTATAAGATGGAGGATTACCGCTATCTTTACGACCTCCTTAATATGGGTATCAACTTAAAGGGATTGACAAGCAGAATTAGACTAGCCAAGTGACGTCATTCTAAATTAAATATGGTGGGTGCCCCAAGATGGCGAATCACCTTTTTCTTCACAACCACCATGGCATGGGTATCAAATGAAAGGGCGAGTAGAATCTCAAACATATTAAGTAAACTTTCTCATATCCAACCCACCCAAGCTAATATACGTATAGACGTAAATTTGTAAAAAAAAATTCAGATACCAAAAAGTAGAAAATAAATATGTATAAAGAAAAAAAATATTTTTTTTTAAAAACAAGCTTTAATGAACTAAAAAGTAAAAAAATAATTTTTTTCCGAGTCACCAATGTGTGACTATAAATCAAAACTTGGGGCGCTCAGGCACAAGACAACACATACACGATGTGCAACGAGGACGGAAGAAGAACTAGCAGAACACATTTTGTGTCACTGTTACTGTTTAGTTAGACCTCGCCATCGTCATTTAGCCAAATTTTAAATTCTATGTGGGGAAAGAACACAATGCTAATTTAAGAAGATTAGTCGTACGATTACACTCCGAAAATCCCAATAGGACCGGATCTAGGAGTACGTCATAACTAGATGCACGACTAAGTCGCATGCAATGTGAGTACTCATATTATATTGCCTGCGTTGCGACAATGTACGACTTAAAAGTTGCGCGACTTCTCATCCAATATGCTCTTAGCCTTAAGAATGTCAATGTCTTCTTTTATATGATTCGCAGTTTTTCTCTGCTTGCATATTTGAACTCGAATTCATACTTCGGGATGTTTTGTCTAGGTACAGACCTTCAGTCCGACGTGAAAAATTGTCATAGCTTATGTAGACTCTGAAGATAACGGTTTTTCATAATCAAGTGATTCACATATTATTTCTGTGCACCTAAAAGAAAACAAAATTATCATGCAGGCTGATTTCTTATTGGCAAATATTGGTTATGTTTGGAGCGCAGATACTTGGGAAGCTTTATTCGAACAGAAGACCAAAATGTTTCTTATCTTGTTGTTTTTTTGTTGTTAGAGACAAATTCTTTTAGAGAACGAAATTAATTAATTCTGAGCCCATTATCTGCAAATATTTGCAGAATAGGTCAGTAGTTCGGAATACATTTAAAAAAAAAAAAATAGTACGATAAGCTAGATGCTGCTTTTAACGTGATTCGAAAATGTCCACGTGTCTTGAACCGTAGTGGAATTCCAAAGCTTTTAACGATTGCTTATGGTTATTGTTCCATTTCCTGGAATGTCTCTGTGCCCGGGCATCCAATATAGGCATGTAAATATTAATCTGCTAAGCCATCTCTACAAGACATGAATGACAGTCGCAGGTGGTCTTTGAAGTAGATTCCAAGGATTTCAAAGTTGCCTGTCGTAAATCGTATTATCGTTAAAAGATTCTGCATTCCTCTTGATCCAGGACAGCGCATCTAAGATCGCCCTAATTTCTGCTTGAAATACACTACAAAGATAAGGCAGGTGAAAGGAGAGATCAAGATTTAATCTGCTTTCGAAAACACTTACATATGTATTTATCTTAGCTCCAAAGATATCCTATAAGGATCTATCGGAAATAGTGACATCGAAGTTTTTATCAAATATGAGCTTCGGTACTGTATAGTCTATGTTTTCGGGAAAGTTAGGTTAGTTTCCTATAATATCGTGGAGTGACTGGCATAATTACTTGACCACTAAGGCCGTGTGCCAATTTCGAGAAATTTTTAATTTCTGACAATAGTTTGGTACATAGTAGGTACATAGGTACATAGACTTCAAAAATTTAGGCGGCCCTGGACCTGCATAAAAATTTACCCAGTCGCTAATTTTTGACATTTGTATATATGTACATATAAGGGAGTGAGAAATAGGACGAGAACTTTGTGTTTATTTCGGTTTTCCCAACCCATTGTCGGTTGACAATAATGTAGTACGCTGGTGTTCACATACAATGGGAAACAAATTCAATTCTAGTGGGAAATTAATGAAAAAAAGTGTTGAAACAATCCCATTTAATCCAATCGACACAAACAAACGTACAAACGTCAAAAATTAGCCATAGGATAAAATTTGAACGCAGTTGGCACACAGCCGCCTAAGAGATGGCCTTAAGCCGTATGGCTGCGCTGGCTGATGTATAGCTTAACCTAGAGCGGTTCTCCAGACAATTACGCCATTCATCAGAATCGGTCTGATAAAAGATGACTTTCGTGCAAGAGTACACTCTTTTCTGTGTATATTTCTTTGTTGGTGAAGAACTGGTACCGTAGGTAGGGTAGGGTCAATATGAGGGATTTTGTAATTGTGCGTTCGGTAGGCCGATTATGTAGACCGTAAGTTGCTCTAAGTGCACGAGATACATTCCTCGTAGATAGACGCTGTGTCGGGCTAATGCTTGGTTGCCACTTGTCGATTTGAAATTGACAAACGACGTATTTTTACGTCAATTAGAAAATTGGCAAGTGGAAATAATGAAAAACTGCTTATTTATTTAGTGGAAACCTAGCATAAGTCTTCCCATGATGAAATGTCCAACAATACTGAACAAAAATACCGCGACAGTTTGACTCATGCGTGATCTGTCATAAAATCCGTACTGAAAAAAGTAGCTCGGTATGTCTGTTTGGCGACTTGTTATTTTCATAAAACATGGGTATATTCCCGTACTGTCCAAAACAGCGCAAAACTACGAGAATCAGTCAAATCCTGTTCGCATACGAAGATTTTTCGAACCCTAAAGCTGGCGACAACGAACAAACCTAATGCGTTCCTGTACTTTTGCACACTTTTCCATCTCTCTGATAGATCTTTACCCCCAATTCCTGAAATTTGAAATTCTAAAAATGGTAGTGCAGAAAGTACGGGAACAGACCTCATATTACGAAAAATTACATAAAATCACATGAATTGGTGTTTGTTAACCAAAAAAAAAAAATCACAACGAATCAGAAGCCAAATGAGAGTGTCAAAATGTCCCCACAATTGAGAGACTTGTGATTTTATTCACCAGCTGTTTCTTTGGGTGAGTCTTGGTCAACCCTGTCAAACCAGCCATCTGACAGTTTGTGAAATGTCATAATCTTCATTGTTAGTGGAAAACAAAAACAAATTATTAACAGGTTTGACCAAAAGTGTTCCAGTAGCCGTTTGGTTACTTTTGTGCAATTCTTCCACTCTTTGAGAGGATTTTCCCTAACTTTTCAAATTATTTACTTTTTGACTGGTTTGTCCAGCTTCTCCAGAAAAAAGTTACCAAACAGACCTTACATATGTTAATGAAGTAACGAAGTTCTTTTTCGGGCTAGAAGCTTATTTTTACTGAAAGGTATATACCAGTTATGGCATAATGAGCCTATTACAAGGTACATAATCTCATTCAATGAGTTTTGCAACTAAATTAATTTTTGCTTATCAAGCCCCATTTAGATGATCAGTTCAGTTTCAGTTTCAGCTGAGCTATCAGTTGAGCTTTCAGTTAAACTGATGTGTAAATGCGAAAACTGAAACATTTAACTGAAACTGAGACTGAAACTTATGGAGTTCCTACCTATCAGTTTTCAGTTCAGTTGTCAGCTAAACTGCTCAGAAGTAAAATAAATGCTGAACTGAATACCGAAATGAAGTCTAAATGCACTACCTTTTTTAACTAAAATGCCAACTGAACTGACAAGACAACTGAAACCGAAACTAACCATCTAAATGGGGCTTTATTAATTTAAAAATGTTTATTTTGAAGTAGTCTACCTAGATTGCAAAACGGTGAGATGACCCTTAGTCATCAACAAATAACAGAGTTGTGTAAAGCGATATTGAGAGTATACAACGTAGTGATCTGTCTGCGTTGTTATAGCAAAAAAAGAAGAAAGCCTAAAATACCATAGAACAACACTTTTAAGCTCATCTACTCACCCACCTGCATACATTTAACCGCTAAAACGTAAACAACTGAAATCGTATCTGTGAGAGGTGCATAAAAACAACATACCAAGTAAATTGAAAACATTTAAACAAATGCTTTTGTGTTGTTCATTTTCAATCGCTGCTGATGCGAAACATGTGTTTTTGGACTTCCAACAAACAACGTATTTTTGGGCAGATGTTATTCATGCTTTGTGTGTTTGGTGTCTTGTTTTGTTGTGTCATGCTAAGAATATAAGAATGACAGTCAATTCAAGTGATATAGTTGTGGTGTTGATACGCTTGAATTGAACATTTAAATTATATGTTCGAAGTTATTAGGCGTGTCTTTTTCAGTATTTTCAAATCTAAAAAATATTTAAGTTTTTAAATGAATGGAAAAAACCTCTTTTCGTTTGTCAATAGATATCATGTTGTTAGAATAATTCGTGTTTTGGTTATGCGGTCATAAAAGTTGTTTCTTTTCAATTTCAATAAACAATAATAAAATATTTGCTTTGCTTAACTTAATCATCTCTGGCATATCGATGCTTTGTTTGCTTGCAGTAATGCCGCGGAAATTTACGCTTACTTTTTTAATTTGCACATCAAAATTTAAATTGTTATTTATCTTCTGTCATAATTAGTATATACATACATATGCATTTACAGTTTACACGGAATGTGATCTATTTATGGTAACAAATGGCAATGTCTGTCATCTGATTAAGCTATGAAAATGTCAAACGCAAAAGAAGTGAAAAAAAGATTCCGTGGCGCTGGCTGTGGCGTAGTGGCTAGTGCGTTGGACTACTGCACTATACTACTAGTCCCACCAACTCTTCCTTTAAGGACCATGCTTTTTCAAACCCTCGAACTGGAACTTACAATAATAGAGCTCACAGGATCTTCGATTTGTAAAGCATTAATGTGGTCCTTCGAGTTCGAAGTTTTCAACGAAATTATTTTGCTAAACAGATAGAGGGCACCGTAGCGCAAGTGGTTAGTGCGTCGAACTACTGAGCCAGCGGTTTTGGGTTTGAATCCCGCCGCAAACACCTAAACAGTTTTTTACAGTGCCCACCTCTTCCGAATGCCTGACAAGCATTCAAGAGTATCATTTGTCATGTAAAGCTTCCCGACTCGCCGTTCGGAGACGGCAGAAAACTGTAGGTCCCTTCCATTCGTGCACTCTATCCATTGGGAAATCCTCTTCCAACGTGTCAAAATCTATCTGATGCATATCGATGGCATTCTAAAGCTACTTACGAGTATGACAGTTCCGAAAATCACTGATATAAGTTAACCCTTTCAGTGAAACTTTTTTGTTTTAAGGGTTAACAATTTTTTTTTCTTTGTATTGTCACAGAGGCTTATACTAACAAAGATTTTTTTTTTTTTTTTTTTTTTTTGGATGCGCCTGGAGGTGCAGGAATCTTCAAAAGATATCAATGGTCCATACCATTGGTTATGCCCGATTCATATATCTGACAATGCCATCAGTGCTAGTCAGTATATGCCTACGGGCTAAACCTCACCCCCCCCAGAGAGGCACTATGAGAACCGGCTGCGCGTACTCATAGTAGTAGGAAATTCGTCCCTCTCATTTTTTCATTTTTTGTGATGACTACGACTAAGTTGCCTTAACAAGTAGTTTACGCTTCTGTAGTGTTAATCGCGTTAGGTAGGTAGCTTTCCAGTGAAAGCACCTACTAATACCGTCATTAAATGCGGTTTTCCTTACAGCGCTAGGTCGAAAGGTCTTGTTCTTTGTAGTCGGCGCTCAAGAATTGTCACGTCCATAGTACGGATTATTTCATTATTGCAGTGAACATGAAGACGGGTACGAAGTTTGCGAGCAAAGTTTGTTACTTCGTCCCTCACGGTAGCAATTCCTAGATCTCTGTGAATATCACTATTCCTTATATACCAAGGAGCATTCACAATCGCTCTTAGTATTTTGTTTTGAAATGCTTGCAGTAGAGCCATATTGCTTGGTTTGGTACAACCCCAAAGTTGTATACCATATGTCCAAGACGGTTTTAGCACTTGCTTATACAGAAGCAGTTTGTTATATGTGCTTAGCTTCGAGTATTTCCCGAGTAACCAATACATTTCTCTAAATCTGATTTCGAGCTCTTCGCGCTTCTTTTTAACGTGTGGTTTCCACTTAAGTTTTGCGTCTAGGGTCATTCCTAGATATTTTGCCTCGTTTGCGTACGGTATTTGCACCGAGTTAATGTATATAGGTAAGTTGTTTATCTTTCTTAGCGTGAAATTTACATGCGTTGATTTTGTCTCATTGAGGACTATTCGCCAGGTTTTTGTCCATTCGAATACTTTGTTCAAAGCTCGTTGGAGTTTTCCCGTTGATGATTCGACTGACTCATCCGTTACGAGGATAGCCGTGTCGTCTGCGAACGTTGCTACAATGGTCCCTTCATCTTGTGGTATATCTCTTGTGTAGAGCAGGAATAGAATTGGGCCGAGAACACTTCCTTGTGGAACACCGGCGTAGATTTCTTTGAAATCCGAATATTCACTCCCGTGTCTAACACGGAAAAGTCTGTTTTCAAGATAAGCTTCCAATAGTCTGTACAACTTTTCCGGTAAGATTACCCTTAGCTTATACTTTAGGCCTTCGTGCCATACCTTGTCGAAGGCTTGCGATACGTCGAGAAAAGCGCTAGAGCATACTTTTTTCCCTTCTAAAGCTTTTTCAATTTCGTTCGTTATTCGATACACCTGATCGATTGTGGAATGTTTGACCCGAAAGCCGAATTGATGATCCCGGATCAAATGTCTTTCTTCAATTACTGGTTGCAATCGTTTCAGCAGAAGTTTCTCGAAGACCTTAGATATTATTGGCAGAAGTGAAATGGGTCTATATGATTTCTTGTCATTTGCACATTTCCCCGGTTTTGGAACCATAATAACTTCGGCGACTTTCCATTGCCTTGGGACATATAATAGTCTTAAAGAAGCATTTATGATGTAGAGCAACTTAACCAGCACTTTTTTCGGTAGCTCTTTCAAAATTTCGCCAGTGATTAAATCATATCCCGGAGCCTTGTTATTTTCCAGTTTTTTTTACTGTCATTCGAAGTTCGGACAGGGATACAGTTTTTACTTTAGAGTTGTCGGGTGCCATATTATCATTCGGATCTTCGATCAACGGTTGCCCATCGAACGGCTTGAACGTTTCCTCTAAGTGATCGGCAAATAATTCTGCTTTCTCTTTGTCTTCTTTTGCCCATTCCCCGTTAGCTTTCCTAATTGGCGGCGAGTGCACTACAGGTTTCTTTATGGACTTCAAGGCTTTCCATAGAGAGTAGTTTGAATACTTATCAGCGGTCAGACCCACAATTTTTGTTAAATTTCAGTTCTAAAGTGGTTTTTGGAAACGATGTCCTAAAAACACAAAAATTATGTCAAATTGACTAGAATTAACTTATACGAGTAACTGTGCGCCCATTATCTATCTACAAAAGGACATCAAAAACGTTAATTAATTCGACGATTATCTAAATAAAAAATAATTAATAAAAATGGTCTACTGTAAAAAAATCGATATTAGTTTGGAGGATTTTCCTGCACGAGTGCTCAATGTGCCCTGATAGCTTATCATTATAGGATCGAATTTTGTTATTATCAAATACTTGAACATATACAGCACGAAGTAAGGAAGAAATTTGAAACAAAAAAATATTCTCATAGAGAAAGATTGCGATTTGGGAGGTACAAGAAACCATGTTACCATATGGTATCAAAATACTGAAAGGGTTATAAAAATCCTAATCATCGAAATTTGTGTAAGAAAATCAAAGCGAACACGATATGTTCAACTGTAACATGACCACTTCAACTAATTTGTGATAAAGTGCCCGCAACCAAATAAATAATTTCCCAACACCTTAATCTGTTACGAAGAACCTTCACGATGAATGAATTTACTAATCGCCAATCAAATCAATTTCTACATATATAAGATTGGCCAAGAGTTACAATTCTTTTTGTTACTAGGAAATATTTCGAAAATAAATGTTTAAATCCATTTTTGACAACACTGACGTAATCTTGTGTGACGTTTCGCATGCTGACGTCGCGTCGTTCTGTCATGTGAATCACAAAATAAACGACATCAGATTATAGACACTTGTTGCGCTGGCACTTGAGTTCCTTTAAAAGTCAATTCTTAGTGGCAATGGTCGTTAATCACTGGATCACGTGTCAAAAGCGTGCAACTGACATAAGTGGCCATAAAAGTAGGTTATTAAATCAAATCTTAACAATTATGACCTACGTCATATCATATCGATATACACTTTAAAATGTTGATGGTGGAACGACGCGTTCCAGATAAAATTAACGGAACTGGTTTGAACTTCTTTTTGAGTGGGTAGCTTGTTTTTTTTATAAAATTACGTTGTCGCAATTTCGATAACGTGATTAGGTAAGGAAATAATAAATTTCAGAAATTCAAAATACCTGGCGAAGATTAATCATGGCGTTGGCAGGTGATCGGGTCGGTAACCGATTGTGTTATTGAAGTAGTATCTACAGCGGGGAGTCGTGATAGGTAGTCTATCGCATACAAGATCTCGTCTAAAGAGTTAGGTGAACGCCTAAGACTCCAAAACGCCCGTATCAGTGTGGTTTAATGTATTTACATTATTTGTTTATCAATTTGAAAATTGAAATAGTTGTCAATGCTAAGGGACTGGTAATTTAATGTCCTCCTATATGATAGGCGAGTAAAGTAAGTATACTTCAAACTCAGTGAACTGTACTTGCACCCATCCTTTTTAAAATATGCACCTCCGACTCGACAAACACATTCTCCCATTAAATCTAAAAGCATGGAGTTTGCATTCTAACACAAGTTCCAACACAAGGCGACATCCCGACTTCAGACCTGAACCATCTTTCAGTATACCTGTTACAAGAACTGACGCCAACAGCTGAGCGCAACAAAAACATAGATCTCAATCCTAGCTTTCTTTATCTTTATGAATACTGCCGTATAGCCTAACCTAACCAAAGCCTCGAAAAAAATAAAGGTGAACAATATGATCCAAAAACTGGCAGTTCTGGGCACCTCTTCAAAGTTCAAACTGCATACACACGTATGCTCTCTCTCTCTCTCTCGTTGATTTATTTAACTGCGTAGTATTAAGCCATAGCTTGGCTAAATGGTCGCTTACCTGGTGGGGTAAGCCAAATTTAACCATCACGATGTTAATATCTGGCATACTAGCCGGTTGAATAGCTCCCCATCCCATGCTTTGCAAGATGCAGACCTCTTAGCTGTGTGTTTATCCTGTTCGACTGCTCTGAACTGTCATATATAGGTGACCTAGAGGACATCAATTGCCTATCAACAGGATCCGTTTCCTGGCTACAGACACGGTATTTGTAGAATGTAAAATGAATTGTATGCATTCACTACTCATTGGATCTCCAACAGATGTTAGATCACTTTTTTTTGCAGTACAATAGAAAAAGCACAACTGACAGGAAGCAGTTGATATCTAGCCGAATCGACACCAAACAGTAAATTTACTTGGATGCAATGAAGACCCTTGATACTGCTGTGGATTATTCTTTTATGTGGTAAAATAAACAACAAAAAAAAAAAAAAAAAAAAAAAAAAAGATTTTTTTGCCAATATTTGGATCCGTTTCCAACTGCTCCAGAGCCCAATCAGCGAACGTACCACGAGATTGGTGATCTTAGAGACTCAGTTCTTGTACGGATGCATGCTAAAGTCTTTTCGCGAAATTCGCCAAGTTGAGGTAGCAGAAAGGTCAACTCCTTGCGATAGCCGAGTAACCAAGAGCAGCAATATTCTTGTTTGACCGCGCATTTCGGTATCGTACAGGAACTGCTCGATCAGCAACCGAACCGCTTTCTCCGAATTTTTATAATAAATTTTAACAATTTCGACGCGTGGTTGAATGGTGTAGCGCTCCATAGTGACTATGACAGAACACAAACGTCCAGGTATGACAGCGTTGCTACTTGAAATGTCAGAGCAATAAGTTGTCAAAGTACGGATATATGTAGATATTGCAAAACCCTTTACTTTTGTCACAATTCTGCGTCTGGCAAAATGGTGAAATTAAGTTGTTAAATTGCAAGGAGATAGCATGGGACCAGAGGAAGGACAAAGACATAAAAACAGCCCGCTAGGTGGCGCTGGGGTCAAGTTATTAAAAAAACCTTTTCACGCCGAAGCTGCTGAACCGATTGTAATGGTATTTGGCCAGGAGATAGTCTGGGACCTGAGGAAGGACATAGGTGTAAAAGCTGCCCGCTAGGTGGCGCTAGAGTCAAGTTATTGACAAAATCTTTTCACGCCTCTACCGCTGAACCGATTGCAATATAATTTGACAAAGAGATAGTCTGCGACCTGGGGAAGGACATAGGCATTAAAACTGCCAGCTAGGTGGCGCTGGATTCAAGTTATTAAAAAAAACTTTTCTCGCCTAAACTGCTGAACCGATTGTAATGTAATTTGGCAAAGAGATAGTCTGGGACCTGAGGAAGGATAAATAAGAATATACTAAGGATCTGGACCCGATAGGTGGCGCTGGAGTCGATTTATTAACAAATTCTATATTAAGGGAAAGAAACAAAAAAAGTTGATGGTGACATTCTGATTGACTTTACATTGCATTAAACACGAGAAACGAAAAACGCCATACAATTTTCTGAGGAAATAGACATACATATGTAAGTAGCGCATGCAATGGCATGGTATGATACTATTACAGTGCAATGCTAAGCCCCATACCTTACGTGTAACAGTACAAAAACTCTTATATTTGGGATTGAAAATTCCCCATCCACGGTACTGTACTGATGTTCCAGTCAGTCTAAAGTTATTTAGCTACCAGATACTCTTCCGATACCAAGCAAAAGGCCATTAAATCCTTTAAAGATATCATTTTGTTGAAAATTCAGAAATTCTTAAAAATATTTTTACTTGACGTTTGAAGTCGGAAGAGCGATGAAGATTCAAACCCCTTTCATTTTGATAAAAGATAAAGGTATAAAAAAGTATTATTAGATTTTAAGTGTTTGTTACTTAATCGAACATTTAATTAAGTACAACCAAATAATAGAAAAATTATGCAGTTGTTCATTCAAACGTTGAATATTTGGTGTGGTTTGTCCGATTTTGCGGCTCTTATTTCTATCCAGAACCACAATACAAGAACAGTAGTTTACCTAATAAGTAGCGCGACACGGGCGAAGCCGGGCGGGGCAGAAGACAAACAGACAGATAGATAGATAGATAGACAGACAGGTAGACAGACAAATAGACAGATATATAGACAAACAGACAGACGAACAGATAGATAGATAGATAGATCGACTGACAGACAGACAGACAGATAGATAGAAAGACAGACAGACAGACAGACAGATAGATAGATACATAGACGCACAGACAGACAGACAGACAGGCAGACGGACAGACAGATAGATAAATAGACAGACAAACAGACAGACAGACGGACAGATAGATAGATAGATAGATCGACTGACAGACAGACAGACAGACAGATAGAAAGACAGACAGACAGACAGACAGATAGATAGATACATAGACGCACAGACAGACAGACAGACAGGCAGACGGACAGACAGATAGATAGATAGACAGACAAACAGACAGACAAAGAGACAGATAGATAGATAGATAGATAGACTGACAGACCGACAGACTGACAGATAGAAAGACAGACAGACAGACAGATAGATAGATAGACAGGCAGATAGATAGACAGACATATAGGCAAATAGAAAAAACAAATGGAAATTGAAGTTGAAAAATAGAACAGCAGTGATTGCATCCTTTTATGTACTTCCTTTCTATCATACCCGAATAACTAAGTGCGCGGGCAAATTTTGAGAAGATAGGTGAAGCGAAGCGCACCGGGTTCCGCTAGTATCTATATAAAAATGAAATGATGTCTGTTTGTACCAGCATAACTCGGCTGAACATCATCCGATTTGCATGGAATTTTTTTTGTTGGATTCGTATTGGACCAGGTAGCCACAACGGAGCCGAAAATTTGAAAATTTAAAAAAAAAATTGGAAAATTCAGAAAAATCGTTTTTCCATACATTTTGTATGGGGAATTTTCTTTTTGTTGTCATGAAGCTCGATAACGTTATAACTCGATAACCGCTGGGCTAATTTTTATGTTTTGTTCGTATCAAAATCAGACATCGAGCTTGCGGTCGCCTCTTCTGGAATAGCGGCCACGTTGCTACAAGGTAGTCAGACGGCTCATTCCGCGTTTAAATTGCCATTGAATCTTCAGATGAATGACGAACCAACATGCAACATTTCAAGAAACTCTGCGATGGCACAATTTTTTAGAATTTGCAAAATTATCATATGGGATGAATGCACAATGGCACACAAGCGAGCACTGGAGGCGCTTGACCGAACAATGAATGGAGGCGCAATGATATTGCTTGCCGGCGATTACATTTTACTCAGTAGAAGTACATTAGTAGTTACTCTCATTTTTTACGCCATTCGCATTAGAAAAAGTTTGACGGTTGAAATCGACAAAAAGTCAATGACCTGTCACTTGACATCCGAATAAGAACATTAAATATCTGTCTCTTTAAAAATTACTGTACCCACATGGTACCGTTCAGCATATTAACGCTGTTGTTCGTTATCCAACTGAGTGTTAATGAAAAGTGTCATCTATACCAGCGTTATCCACGTCATAAATACACATAGAAATAACTTCAAACAAACCTGCCCCCATGTTTGATTTTCAAGTATCTACTCGAACGGCAATTAAACAGTTTTGCTGTTGTCTTCCAATTTGTGTGCGCGACGCATTTCCATGCCAACAATTGGCATAACTAATTAGTGTCGGTTCGCTAGAATATATGTCAAACGTGCTCTCTCATTGCACAGTGTAGATCGAGACATAAATTAGAAGGAAATCGTCTCATAATATCGATAAAAAAAAGTTTCAATTTCCGCCATCAGCCTTGACAGTGGGAAGGCTAGGGTTGCCATTGCAGGGTCAGATGCATTTTGTTTGTGCACTTCCGAGTCGTGACGTACGAGGTTTTTGAGTGTGCGGAATGATATAGGAATACGCAATTGAACAGAATTACCTCTAATCCTAACCGGCTGCACAATGTATTGCAATTGTTTAAATAAATATTATATATTCCAGGGATGTGCGGGCGTGACTTATCAAATTTTATTGAAGTGTCAAAATATTTATTTTTCCTTAGATTGAATTATATTTAACAAATCGATGGTTTGGAATGAAGATTCGATTCTTTATGATGTAAACCAAAAAGAAATGAGTAATGCAATTGTCAGGGCAAGGAAATGTGGAAGATTTTAACTTTGCTTGCGTTGCTTCTGCTGAATGTCATGAATGAATTAAGAATAATAAAATACTTGCGGGTAAACGATTCACAAAGTAATTGTTGTTAAATGAATGTAATTTAATGCTTGGCTGTGAGCGAATTTGAAATTTGGAAATTTATAATACACAATCTGAATTCTTATATTTATAAACATAAAAAAGTAAGGTTATGTGGAAATAGGAAGGATTTACGTGAGTTGCAAGCCAATACAACAATGTTAGTGGAAATCTGTGTTGCGAAGTGACATTAGAACTTATCGGCCACAGATTCATAGAATAAGACAAACGTTTTCCGTGTTTCCGAGGAATAATCGGATAGTGCAAATTATTATGGATAGCTCGTATAGAGGCTAAATAATTGGCCAATGCTTTTGCTTTATTGCTTTAAGCTTAAGAAACAACATATTTTTATAAATTGATGAAATAATGTATGAATAGGCGCGTTTTTTTTAAACCTATATAGATTTCGAAAAAGCTTTCCATACAAAAATAAGACTGGATAATTATCAAGGCTAAGGTTTTGTTGTATTTTACATTGAAAACATGTTGCGGAAACATGTTTAGCCTATATAGGTTTGAAAAAAAAACACGCCTAATAAACAATGAAGCGCAGAGAAAAAAAAAGTGTTTATCTTAAAAATAACAGTATTTGTTATAAATGCGGTGGCAAACAGTTGAAAAGGCAGCTTATTTGTTTCTTCATGGAGAGAGTAACTTAACCGTTTATGATATTATAAAAATGTGTCGAAATTAACTCAGCAGAGAAGTTTAGCGGAAAATCTCAAACGATCGTGATCAGGGCCATCGTAAAAGCGGGTACACACCATCGAACAAGACACAAGAGTGTCAGTTTTGAGGATAGCACGCAGAACTGATACTGTGTATTTAGTAGAGTTGGGCTAAATCGTGAATTTATGTTCACAGGTATAACTGTGAACGTGATTTATTATTCACTGTGATTATAACCTGTGAATTATTTCACCATGATGCGAATATGAATAAGGATGGGGGTTCTTTTTTTAGGAATAATGTGTGTGTGTTCCATACGTATATTTGTTCATTGTGCTTAGAAACTTTCGTCTAATTTGGTAAAGAAATTCTATAAAAAAAACTAATTACTCTTCACTCTGTCATTGGCGACATCTAAAAAGTATTTTTCTTAAGTTACATATGTATGTACATATACATATGTACATACATATCTACGTTCTCCTAGACACCATACAAATAAATGTGTAAATTTCTTTAGTAATCCCAAATTCGCAATTTCGCATGCATAATACTCTCAAATTTTAAAAACATAACTACAAAGTTCAACCACAGATAATATATACATATGTATATGTAGTTACATAGATATTGCACGCAGAGTAAAAAAAAAATTACCACATTTTAAACGACAACTATTGATCGGAGTCACACACATTTTTTTCATACTTCGTTTTGCTGTAACCCTTTTTTTGTGGTTCAATCAGTGATGCCAACCCGAATTTCTAAAAGTCTGTAGATAAAAGTTACAAATTCTGTAGAATTCTGTATTTTTGTTTGATGCAATTCTGTAGAAATCAAGACATTTTTTTAACGCATAAAAAGTGATTAGAATAAAAATTAGGATACTATAAAACATACATAAATCATTATGTACATTGAACTTGCACATCGTTTACTAGCAATCTGAGTCGAATCAATAATCTTTATTTTGGAAATCATGCCATGTTTTTTGCATCCTGTATTTTCGGAAAGATGAACCTTACAGCACAGTGTTGAGAGCGCGCCTTATGTAAATAACATATTGATAATACTTTGATGTACTGCGTTGACATTTCGTATAAAATGTTTTGGTGTTAGTGCAAGTAGGTGTGAATTTCGAGTAGAATCCGCGATTCACGAAAATGAATCTAGAGCAAAAAAAGTGCTTTTTTGGTCGGTTGGAAAATGAAAACTGTACTAGAGCGCTAAAAATTGCTCGAGATAAAAAAAAAGTGATTTTTTGCCCAATAGAAAATGCTCCAGATTGTTGAGCTTACATGTTCAGATCAATATTTTTGGTTCTACAGCGAACGTAACAGATTTGTTAAGGGAGAAACGAACATTTATTGCGTTCGGTATTGCGTCCCCGAAATCGTGGAATTACTCCACTAGAAATTTTGCTAACGCGCGCTTAGATGTTTACACATCAAAAAAATAGATTAATAATATCACACGTGTTTAAGTTATGAAGTCAGTAATTTTTTTTATCCAAAACTCAAATCATTTAATTTGCTCTGTCCCAAAGAAGACCGTAAATAATTTTTCATCTTTTTCATTGCTGAAAAAGATCTTTCCCCGCTGCAATTTGTAGTGGCAGTACTTAAAATAATTAATTAAATTAAGTTCCGCAGCAGATATGTTTTCTTTACTTCCCAATAAGTACCTATACATAGCATGTGTTTAAAATGAAGGCATTCTTCAATAAAATGTATTTTCTCAATCATCGAAAAAAGATTTTGAATGAAAATAACTATGAATATAAGCGTCATTTGATTCGTTTGATAACGTTTTCGAGATGCTATGCAGATCGCGGTTGGGTCTGTCTGTAGACGTGTTTACTCTGACGTCTGACAAAATGTTGAGTTTCTTGACATTTATTTGTTTATTTCCTACATATCGCCTGCCAAAATTATCTTTTTATAGCGTCATTACGCTTGTCGTTCAGACACGGATGATCTTGCACACACTCGATTAATATTTCCATAATTTTCCATACCAAACACGAAAACAACAAACCAATTCAACAAGAATTAAAATCCGTATTTTTCCACAGCGCAGCGACGGTGTTTTACTGTCATCGCCCTGACAGCTTTTTAATTGCTGTTAACTCAAAAGTGTCCAATTTCCATTTGGATCAAATTTCACCGAGCAGAAAAAGTCAAAATTTTGATAACCTGATAATAGAAATGGCAGTCACTTTTATAACACTATAATGTCCCTCCATAATGTGACATGCAATACGCACACCTGTCAATAGTTGGAATTTCCGTTAAAATTGAGTAATTTCCCATTTATTGCAAACTTCGAACATGTGTTTAAGCGAAACACAAATTCCATTCAATTGCATCACCCAAAGTACAAATCATTCAAATCACAAACAAAACAACTTATACCAGCCAGAGTCACCCCCGTATTCTCTTTTCCCATTGGCTTCGGTTTAAATGAAATTTCGAATTCGATTGCAATCACCGTTAATTTATTCAATAACGGAAATTGCTGCACTTGACCCTTAGAGGAATCCACATCCAGATCATGCTTCCACAGCAAAGCATTCTCAATCGTACTAGTTTGTACTGGCGCCCTACTTACGACAAGTGAATCACACATCGTAAGATTAACGAACGTCAGTACCGTTCAATAGCTGTATCCTTGAAACATTTGGTAAATTGCCCACCGAGGTATGGGAACGCGCACGTGTGTACTAATAAATCAATCGGCCATTGCTATGCCCACCAATTAGATGGAGAGTGATGGTAAGGCAGTGCTATCAGTTGAGTCGGTAGGCAGCAGTACACTGACAAGTCAAAACACACACATACCGTTCTGCATCTTGCTCTTTCAAACGCGGGCGGCGCGGCGGATGGCGGAAGGTTGATCTCGTGCCATGTGACGTGGTCCGGTACAAAAGAGGGTGTGTTGTTTGTAGTGTGTTTTAATTTTAGAATCAACAGTTTTCAATTTACATCAGCAAAATACTACAAGTCGAGTCGTGAAGAGTACATTAGGGTTATGCATTGGTGCACTTGTTGTTGTTTTTGTTGTCATTGTTAATTGTGTGTCCGGCTATTTCTAGCGGGCGACAGAATTCTGTTTTGAGCGCCGCCGGCCGTCGCTACCAAAATTACTTGACGTTCTAAATTTTTATTCATTAAATTCAAATGATGCACGGGTGCTTTACTTTTTAATTATACTCGTACACTCGTACGAGAGTTTAAAGTGTTTTAATGTGAAATAAATACAAACTGACTGGTGGTAATGGGAAGATGTTGCTGACGGCCGCCAATGCAATGAGGTGGAAAAGAAAGTGTCAAGTGGGGACTTGCAACGAAGTGAATGAAGGAGAGTATGATTATGGCTCAGTTTAATTTTATTTAGTTTGTTTATAGGGAGTAAGTTTACAGAGTTACTTTAGGTACATTAGCATATACATGTTTCTTTTAAAAGTCCGGGGCACATCACATAATTTCTGCAAATGGCGTCAAATGTCATTGTGCTTTGAGGGTTTTGTGTCGGCAGACAGAGAATTAGTTGACAATAAGCAATGGAGTGATGCGCACCTGAAGAACGCGGAAATATAATTACTGCTTATTTGAACAATTTCCGGTCTGTTGTGAATTTCGTCGTCCTGCACTTTGTGCGCGAACAATTAAGCATTTGGCTCAGCCTCTTTTGCAAACTGGGTCCACTAGAGATGTCCCAAGAAATGGCCGGCCCCGTATTACTCGTTCGACCGAGAATATCACTGCGTTGGTCAAGGACGTCCCAGAGAGTCCACAAACATCGACGAGACATTGATGCACACAATTTGGCATCAGCAGATTTTCGTTGCGTTGAATTTTTATGGAAGAACTAAAGATGATTCCTTATAAAGTGCAAACCTTTCACCAATTGCTGCCTGCTGACCGTGAAGTGAGGTTAACTTTCTCCCATGTTCTGTTACCTGGTGCAAGAAGAGCATGATTTCCTATCCAAAATCCTAATGAGCAACGAAGCCCATTTCCAATTAAGTGGTTATGTGCATAAACAAAATTTGCGAGGATCCAAAAGAAATGCAATTGGTTTCGAACATTTTTGGTTCCAGCAGGACGAAGCAACCGCTCACACAGGTCGGACAACGATGGAGATTTTAAATCACCAATTTCCCGCCGTGCGATTCGAACTGGCCGACAGCCAGATCTGACGGCGCCAGACTTCTTCCATCGCGGTTTTTTTGAAAACTCGCGTTTACTGCAAGAAACCACAAGCCTTGCAAGTCTTGAAAGCCAACATGGAAGAAGAAATCACCAATTTGAAGCCAGATGTTTCCCGAGCAACAATCGAAAATGCCATGAGACGAGCACAAATGTGCATCAACTCAGGAGGAGGTCATTTGACCGATATCAATTTTACTCCTCCTACTAAACTTTTTGTGAAAACAAGGCCCAATTCTTTTCATTTCTCACAAAATGGCAGCCAATTCTTATTATGACATTACCTTTGCCCCACCCTGTATATTACCATAGCTGACGAGCGAAAAAAAGAATATGGAATTCATTTAACATTGTCTTATACAATTGATGTAATATCATTTTAAGAAAAATATCACTTAAGCCGCAACAGAAGCTGAGGGAGCAACGCAAATAGAAAGAGAATTTACTACAGAACGAAAGAGCTTTCTGTTCTGTTCCTGTTCCGAATGTTTGTCAAATGGGCATGCTTCAGTAACTTTAAATATTTTTGGGCCGCATTGATACTTGTCTTGGGCCGCGGGTTGAACGGCGTTGATGTACAAGCTGTCAATTCGAAACTTCATGACAGGTAAGCAAGCTCTGTTTGAATCAAAACATTAATTTCAAATTTTACCTTGGACTTTAAAATATGGTAATTTTTGTTTATCAATGACTGACTAACTTATCTTTCTTCACCTTTTATAGGCCGCACCTCTCTATGTAGAGTCTTAGTGCTCTAAGAACTATGTGGCTATTGGTTTCATCAAAGTATTGATATCCAAGGGACGAGGGCATATGACAAGAAAAGATTACATAGAAATCTTAATATGCTTAGCCACAAAGGAAGTGCATATCAAACTAATGAGTGATCTCCGTTCAGAAGAAGATGAATTCTGTGCTTCATTTTGTATGTGCGTCAGCATAAGGAAGCCTCAGCATATCCTGATGATATCAGCGGATGATTTCCTTCATATTTTATATTTTTTTAATTTTTTTTTATCCGGCTCGAAGGACCAGCATTCAGATAACAATCTATCAACTCACTAAAGACCCCTTACCTCTGATGGGGAGAACTCTTTGAAGAAAGCAATGTATTATTGGCTGAAGGCTCAATAAGAAAAAAATTACGTTTATTAATTTGTAAACCCTAAATACTAAAACTATGCTAACATTAACAATATAATATGTACAAAACGCCCAGTCAGCTGGCATGGATGACACCTCTGTTTATTGTGTTGACTAGCTGGGAAGCGAATGCATAGATTCCGTTTGTGGAAGTATATAACATCTTCTTGATTTTCAAGGATATACATTCAACAAAAAAAAAAAAAAACCTTGGAAAATAAATAACTGTTGAATATATGTAACCGAAGACAAAAGTAAAAATAGGACAAACAGTGACATGCTGGTCGATTTACTTTGCGCGCAGGTCAATTAAATTGTCACTCAATCGATTTTCGTATGACACGCAGTCCAGATTTTATTATAGAAATTGATTCGTTTAAAAGTTTCTTGTAGTTTCTACCCACCATTGTCCTCTTGTCAATTTTATTTTTAAATTCAAAAGCAATATTTTTCAGGCTCTTACCAATCAAATCTTTGAAGAAGTATCAATACATACGTATCCATTTGCATGTGTGCTATTTCGTGTGTACATTCTTTTCGTGTTGTGTTTTTACATATTTTTTATTTGTTTTTGACGAAAACTAAACATAATCAGTAGAAGTACATTACACCCATAGAGATCAATGCCACGCTGGTTCAAGGTTTAAGTTGCGCTTTATTTATGGCCTTAAAGTGAATTGCGGTAGTTAGAAGTCCAAGTGATTGACAGAGTTGTCAAAGTTTTTCGTTTGACATTAGCTGTCTATTAAGGGTGTCTATTTGGGGTATCATTCATCCAAAAATGCAAGGCGATGGTTTTTTAGCTGAGATCAGGATCATTTTCCAACTCCCGACGTAATCTGTGATCGTTCGGCTTCAGCTCTTGGGGCAATACGACATTGTAGGGATCATCGTGAAATCGACAAACTTAGCTCATCGGCAATACTAGCCGCTGCAACTGTGTTATTCTCCTCACTTCACGCTTTTCGTTATCTGGTTGTTAGCTTATTGTCCTGTAAAGTATATCCTGCGCAAAGTTACGGTGATGGCGACTTATTTCTCTGGTGAATAAGCGTAGATCACCCACAACTGAGCTCGAACTTTGGTAACATTTTTTAATAATTTCTAAACGGTCGGGAAGCATCAAAAGCTGCATGACTCAATATTTTGACACCCTGGAAGTAAAAATTAGAAACCGAGGAATCTGTATTCCAAATCGATCACCTCTTATGAATGACCCGTTACTTGCAAAAGAACGCATTAATATGACAGATGGTTAGATAGTTGCCAGAAGCAATTATATATGTATGAGCATTTTCTGACTTGAACAGGGCCTTAATATGTTTTTCGTTAGTTTAGGTTAGGTAAGATGGATATCCACCGCATTCGGTAGGATTCTCTTAGACCAAAGTATGTCCATTTTGTTGCTACGTTAGCCAATTCTTATCGGTACTCCTGGAACCATTTTGAAAGTAGGTTAAATTTCCATATTTTTTCGATATCTGTTGAGGAAATTGTTCTGAAGGAGGAGAGTGCCGGGTAGCTACACAGGGGGTGATAGGGGATTTTTCCTTTCCTCATCCATATAGCTGCGACAAAAGTCTTTAGCGAGGATTCCCAATCTGCTGGCGTGTCTGCCTATTGCACAATGACCTGTCAATAGCCGACATGTGCTCTGTCGATTTTTAGCAGTCTGTAAGTTTTGCGCCGATTTAGCTGAGATCAAGTCTGTTAAGCGTGACTACATTTATCAAGGTTACTCTATCTTCCATTAGCCTCGTTGCAGTGCTTGCTGCAAGATGTTGTGCCTTATCGTTTCTTCTATTGTTGCCAGGAGTCCACTTATTGTAGTAGAAGTCCACAGTTTTGTACTTTTCTGGCTATTCGTCTTCTTCACAGTTACCTGGTATATCAGTATGATTAGGAACCCAGCACAGTGTGAGCATGTTTCTCCACGATATTTCATTTAGAGATGCGCAACAGTCCCTAATCAATTTTGATCTTTTTTTTTTAAAGGGATACTGACCCGCCAGTTGCGGAGGGCAGCGCGACCTAGAAGATCTATTGTACCACCAATTTTGATCTTATAATTGATAATTTGAGTGCTTTAATAGCTGCTTGGTTATCGGTGTAAAGGACAATGTCGCGATTGTACATCGACTTCATCGACAGCCAGTCAGCGGCTTCACGAATAGCCAACACTTTCGCCTGGAAGACACTACAGTGGTTTGGAGGTCTTAAAGATAAGTTCAGACTGAGCTGACATGAGAAGCAGAGCTGCCATCGTTAATTTTTTTGGTCCTCAATTTTCGATTATATGGTAGCACTTTATAAATGAAGGTAGTACAGTAAAACTTGTGAGTAGTGGAATTCTTCGGTGTTCGTTTTGCTCTACTACTCGCAACATTTCTACTATTCGCAATTTTTTTCACAATCGGCAAACTTATTTCTTTTATTATTTTTCGATCAATTTTGATGATATAATTTCAGAATGTGTACTTGTTAATTGTAGCCTCTAGCAGAATGAGACACACACGAAAAGAAAAAAATTGAAATGTCCAATTTTTCGGAAAAGGAAACAAAGCTGACAAAATCTCAATGACTTCTAGAGCATTCATTTCAAGATTCTGCTATTATAGAGCGAATTTGCATGGGAAAAAACTAAATTCATTGAAAAATGTTTCATTATTCAGATTTTATAAAGAAAATCAAAATTAGCAATCAAAAATGTCCACTATCCCGGTTTTTACTCCACTATATACAAGTTGTACTGTACTAGCATTTATATTTAAGGAAAATTATGACCGCCTGACTATCCGAGAATATGCTAATATCATTAGAAGATATTATGTACATTTCTCTTGGTCCAGGACAGCGCTTCTAAAATCGCCATAACTTACACTGGAAAAATATTACATTAATCAAGGAGGCGGAAGGAGATATAAAGGTCTAATCTGCGAGATTAAACACTAGGGTGGGTCGAAAAACTAAATTTCGTCCGATCGTTTTGGAATAGCAACCAAAATGTGACCCCAACATCTAATATGCGTGTACATATTTTTTTAATTTTTTATATCTAGTCGCTCTACCCGCGCATTTCATTTGAAAAAGGTGATATTTTGTAAAATATGCCAAAAAGTGTTAATTTTATCATTACTCGTAATTTTGTTTCCAAATAAATAACTGGGAACATTATATTAAAAATGGAAGCATTTATAGTATTTACGACTCTTTCGAGCAAAGAAGAAACAATTTTCGGATTAATTAGAGATCGGAGAGAAAAATGATAATAGGTAGCATATACCCATTAGTTCAGCAAAAAAAAAATCACGGCAATGGAAACAAAAAACTTCAAGTATTTCGGACTAAAAATAGGGCTTACAAGAAAGATACAGTTGACTTATCAGAACAATACTCCATTTCATTTGATGACTCAGAAAGTAGTTAAAGTGATGAGTATTTGCGACCAACATTAATATTAGTGTCAAAAAACAGCAATTCTAAGACTACCAACCTTGTCCAAAACGTGTGACCGATACTGCGTATGTGATAGAGCTCCTGCAGCGATTGCATCTGCTGCGCTTTATTACACCCAGTCATAGTCAGCTATTGAAGTGATAGATAAATCGAAACAACACCGTGAAAGAGTAAATCTTCGCAACGAACTCTGTGTTAACGACAGTTGTCTAAATATTCTAGCATTATATTTTAATGGCAGGAAGAACAACACATTATAGACTTTTGAAAAAGGTGCAGAAAAATACCGCCAAGCTAACGCCAAAGGGCATCAATGAACCACTTTCAATTTATATTGGCTACGCTGTTGACGGGACGTCTCAGCCCATCGAACTCGCTATATTACAATTGCTTTCTTCTCAAAATATGAACTTGAAATAGGTACACAGAAGCTATGGACTGCGATGGAACAGCGATAAGTACTGAAAAGAAAGGCGGTATAATAAGACTTGTGGAACAACGTTTAAGTCAACCCCTACAATGGATTATACGAGTATATTTGCTACATATGTATGAATGAACCACCTGCCACCTGTTTCTACACTTAGATTACATACAAATACAAATATCGGACCAAATTTTTATGCAGGGCGTATTGGAAACCTTCTTGAAAACCTATTGTTCAGTTTGAAAAGTTAGAATGTTGTTGAAATCAAAGACTTAACTCTCTACCGCATTAATTTTGTTCAGCGATTTTTGTTTTTCAATGTGGGCACCGTAGCGCAAGTGGTTAGTGCGTCGTACTACTGAGCCAGCGGTCTTGGGTTCGAATCCCGTCGCAAACACCTAAAAGTTTTTCACAGTGCCCACCTCTTTCGAATGTCTGACAAGCATCAAAGAGTATCATTTGTCACGATTGAGCTTCTCAACTCGCCGTTCGGAGTCGGCAAAAAACTGTAGGTCCCTTCCATTCGTGCAAAAATATAACACGCACACACAAATGGTTGCGAGAAGCAGGCCCAGGTTCACCTCGAGCTGTAGCGCCAACTAAGTAAGTAATGTGCGATCAATTGAAATACAAATAAGAAAATCCCAAACAGTTGTTATTTGACAAATAAGCAAATATGTACTATTTTATATGGTAAAGGATAAGACATATAGGAAATACCTTAAGAGAGATCAAAGCTACCTTTATCAGATGGCATCGGCTGTCATAAATGGCGAATGCTCTTCCGACCTAGCAAACAGATCTCCAGGAAAGATGCCACACGGTCGTTAGATAAGAAAGTTTCTAGTTCACGATATCTTCCAGCTCATCTAAAGAAAGTAGTAGATCCAGTTATTAAGCGCAACCGTTTCTTTGCACATCCTGAAGATATTTTACTATTAGTGATTTAGATCCTCAGAAACACATTTGAGTTCTTCCTGGCAGGAGAATTTTAAAGGCAAGGCTAAAGAAAAATTTTGATCCTAGACAAACATGTTAATGCAAAGTCATAGCCTGGCAACAAGAGTATCAACGGCGTTCTGTTCTTCCAGATATTATAGATGAAAACTGATTTCCCTAGTGGAATCAGGAGGTGTGATATAATACCTTTCTTAACACTTTCATGTCACACTCCGGCTGTAGAACGTTCTGTTAAAACGGTAACAGAGTCTTCGATGCAGTTTTGCAAGAAAAACTCCAGAGAAGGACTCATCAAAGCAAAAATGAGTTCAAGAAGATTTATGCTAAAATTTGTGACCAAGCTAGATTTTAAAGTTATCTCTAACTATTTTTTTAATATTTTTATTGAGACTTATGCATTATTTTAATAAAAAAAAGGTTTTTGTTCAATGTTATCTTATCTCTTTTCTTCCTAAAAAAATTCAAAACTTTTTTTAGAGTGAAATTAAAATGGCATTTTTCGAAAAATATCGAAATTTTCAAAATCAATGCGCGGGTAGAAGGAAGGTACGAAGAAATTTTTTTTTACGCTTTTTAGAATCTCTTAGGTATGGGTCAATCTTTTATCACTATTCCAAAACAAAAGAAGAAAAAAAAATGTTTTCATACAACAATGACCCACCCTAACATACATACGTAAATTATAATAGTCCTTAACTAGTTTAGCCATTAGAATGTGGTATTCTTACCACCAATGCACTTTTAATTTCCTAAACATTTTTTGATTAGCTTGGAGTTTTTGGTGTCTGTGATCTTACAACCAACCTGGATGGTATTAACATAAATAAATTAAGTTGATTCTGTTAATACCTGTCTGCTTACCTACTTGTTCATTTCTGCTGATGAACATTTATTTATTTATAATATGCATTCGCATTGACAGGAATTCTCCAGACGACCAGCACTCAGCTTTTCGTTTCGGCGATGGGACACCCACCCGGGACCCCACATTTTTTTAAAAAAA
This sequence comes from Brachyopa scutellaris, assembly GCA_949775065.1. Taxonomy (NCBI): domain Eukaryota; kingdom Metazoa; phylum Arthropoda; class Insecta; order Diptera; family Syrphidae; genus Brachyopa; species Brachyopa scutellaris. The sequence continues at coordinate 78,781,276 of OX459114.1, read as the reverse complement.
GAGCGAATTTGACGCATTTTGCAGATAAAGGACCATTTTTTCAATTTATTTTTCAATTTTCTTTTTTGCTTCTGGACCCCTTTTTGGACGCTTTTTGAATTTAGCTCGCAGCAACGCTGCCAGCAGTAGACGACTCGATTTGCCAACTAAGAACTTTATCTCTCTCTCCCCTTGTGGATACAACTCAGACAATTCGTTTGGTTTTTATGTTTGCTGTTTTGCTTCTACGCGAACAGAGTTTAACTGACAGACTCTTTGTAATTCCTTTTGGACATGTGCTCTACTGTTATTTGTTGCATTATTGCAAACGGTTGCATTTGGTAATTTTTTGGGTAGTACAAATTAAGACAAGGGTAGTACAGTAGTTCGAATGACTGATCGGTAGTACAAAACTACTATTGTGGTACAAACGACAGCACTGATGAGAAGACACCCTTCTCCTATACTACCACAGTACCACCTGCCTTAAATCCATCCGTGTGGATTTTTCATTTAGACAGATATTTCCAACCCATTCCGGTCGGCTTGGAATAGTAGTCTTATATTTTACATTGAAATCAAAGAGCGGATTCATATAGTCCGTAGTTCTTGTAAAGGGTGATTTTTTAGCTGGTTTGGTTTTGGCAACACTGGTTTTGACAGCTGACGTGTGTTTAGTACCTTGTGTCACTGCCAAACAGCTTCAGTTTGGTTTGCAATTTAACCATGGATCGTCTTACAAATGAACAACGCTTGCAAATTATTGAATTTTACTATCAAAATTCGTGCTCGGTTCGAAATGTTCATCGCGCGCTGCTTCCATTTTATGATCGGCATTCTCGACCTTCTGAGCAGTCTATTCGGAAGATTGTGACCAAATTTCGCACCAAATTTACTTTGTTGGATATTAAACCACCAACACGTTTACGTACTGTGCGTAGTGAAGAAAATATTGCGGCCGTATCAGCTAGTGTGACAGAAGACCGCGAAATGTCGATTCGGCGCCGTTCCCAGCAGTTAGGCCTTTGTTACAGCACTTTTTTTTGCCCGAAATGGAAGTTCTTGACTTGCATGATATGTGGTTTCAACAAGACGGTGCCACATGCCACACAGCACGCGAAACAATGGCGCAATTGCGAGGCGAGTTTGGTGAACAGTTAATTTCACGTTTCGGGCCGGTCAATTGGCCGCCTAGATCGTGCGATTTGACACCATTAGATTATTTTTTGTGGGGGTATGTCAAGGCTAATGTCTATAGGGACAAGCCCGCTTCGATTGACGCACTGGAAGCCAACATCCATGCATTCATTCGTGAGATACCGGCCGATATGTGTGAAAGAGTATGCCAAAATTGGACTCAGCGGATGGGCTACCTGAGACGCAGTCGCGGTCAACATTTGCATGAAATTATCTTTAAACATTAAATTGCAAGGTTCAAACTATCGATTCAAATAAATATTTCATTCATTTTTTCGAATTTTTTGTGTTTTTTTTTTAAAAAAAGTTCTCAACCTCTTAAAAAATCACCCTTTATTTAGTTCAGACTTCGAAGTTCAGAAACCCATTGAAGGCCGGCTAGCGTTCCGTACTAAATTCGGTAGAAAACCAAATGACGTGAGTTTAACTGTCTTATTTAACTGCATGTGCTACCGAAATGTTATCTATCATTTTGAGTGACTTCGTTTACCATGAGTCATCTCCAACAATCGTCATTAAACATGCAATTATATCAGGCAGATAAAACTTTAATTAAATCTAGACAAGTTCACTGTAAATCACATAACAATGGATTCATTAAGAAATTCCTTTTTTTTTTTTGGTTTTCTTTTTCTTAAAGTAAAATTGGACTTTCAACTTTAAGTACATTTCCTGTGTCAAAGTACAGCACAATTTAACTTTAATTTAATTGTTTGCACCTCAGCTATGCTGCGCACGTGATACGTATTAAGTATTTTGGCATTCACTCAATTTGCGTCCAATAAATATAAAGCGTTCATTTGTTGCTTTTCGATTAAATTTTCTTTTTGCTTTTTGTTGTATTCTTGTGCGATATTTAATTGCGCGCACCCATACATGCACTCGCATGTCGAAGTAGAAGAGAGGATCCTCTTCAATTGGTTTGCATCTTGGGAATTCAAGTTGCTATTTATTTGCACCAATACACCCGTAGATGAAGAGAAGAAATAGAGTTCAATATTGATGTCAAAAGAGTACCAAAGAATAAGATTGTCTTTTATTCGCTATTTTTCTGTTCTTATTTGCTTTCGTATGTTTTATACGAGAATACAAAAATTTGCAAATGAAAAAAGATATAAAAAAAACACAGAATCAAAACAAAAATATAATTAAAGCGATGGACCGCTAAATAGCAGCGTCAGCCGTGGATACGAATACAACATCATTGAGATTTTCGAAATGATGCAGTCTTTGTAAATATTTCGAGCAAAACGGACGCTTTTCGAAAGTAAAAGAAAAAGGCAAAAAAAAAGATTAATTTCATTATCAGTGAATATCAGTGGGTTCAACAGAAAAGGGATTAAATTCCCGAAAAGGGATAATTTCCCCCCAAATCGGTAGCCCAATTCGCGTTTGTAAACAGCAAAGTTTCCCTTAACGCGACAGTAATTTTTGAATCTTTACTCAACGTTTTTTCGGTGACCTCTAGTGGATTTTTATTTAAAGATTTCATTATATAAGAAGCAAAAAAAAAAAACACGAATATGGATGCCGATAAGGTTGTCAGAGCAATGGCCCGCTGGTGGCAGGTAAATATTTTAATCTAACAAACCTTTTGCAAATATTACTGTGCATTGGTTATGTAAACACGACCAATTCTATGATTAGAATTCGGAATGAAGTTCATGAACGGATTTATTTTCTTTTTAATGAAAGGAATTTGGGAATTTGTTTTTTAGAGAAATAAAATGATAAATGCTGCGTGGGTTGAATGTGTTGGAAGCCATGTGCCAATTAAGTGCTGCGAATATGAGTTGCTGTTCTTTCGAATTTCGATAAATGTCTATTTATATTGCAGAGAGTCGCAATTTTTAATAAAAGTACCAACATTAGCAGCAGAACGATTAAATAAATATTTTTCGTGTAATTCTGCGGAATACTGTGGCGTATGCGTAATTGTTTATTTATTTACGTTGTTTTTACAAAAAACTATACTTACACGTATATTTTCATTATTTTTAAATGCATATGTAAACAGGTGTGCAAACGTAGGTGATTTTCACTTATTAAATTATCGATTGGCAACACTGATTTTTTTTGACAGTAGCCAAAGAGAAAAAGAACAAAAAATTGATTACAACAATTTAATTTCAATTTATTTTAATTATTTAGGAACTTTTAGAAAGGACAGCAATGGATAAAGGGATAAATTGTTTAACATGTTCAACTTTCGGTTTCTATTCTTTTTTTTTAGTGATGCCTCATAAATTGATCTCATCAGTCATAATTTAAAAAAAAATGTATAAGCAAAAATGCGCTTAGGTCAATTTAAGCAATTTGAGCGAATACACAGAAAGTGTCTAAAGCTGCCGTCCAAAAAAAACACGCGTTCGTTGTTAAGTTTTGTTAAATGAAAGTGCGGTTTAATTGACTCCATAAGGCACACTTTTTGACAGTTGGCAAATTGTTGTTTTATTTTCATTACAATTTAATTGTGAATGGGTTTTCAATAAAGCGTTTAATAAGGTCAAATAAAGGCAAAAAAAATGAATTGGCAGATGATTTAGATAGTTGAGAGTACCTCAGATCAAATTGCATTTAGCACTCGTTTTGTTATTGTTTTAACTAGAGCTTGAGCTACTTGAGCTCTCGAAAAAAAGAGTAACACAAACCCAAATATGAGCGCAATAAAAACTGTCTGTTAACGGTGTGAAAACTGTCAATATAAAAAAAGTATCATTTGTCATGAGAAGCTTCTCAACTCGCCGTTCGGAATCGAATAGGTCCCTTCCATCCGTGCCAAAACATAACACGCACACATAAATGATTGCGAGAAGTAGGCCCTGGTTCACCCCGAACTGTTGCGCCACCTAAAGAAAGAAAGAAAGAAAGAAGAAGTTACTATTTATTGAGTTTACTGCAGGTAAACATTTATTAAATGAAAATCTTTCGACAATTTCGGTAGGGCTTGGATGTCAAACAGCTGATTTCGAAAAGTTTATTTCATTTTCGAAGCCAATAAAGTCGAAATTTAATTTGTTTGAATCTTGTCACACATATACGAGTACTTACTTATGTTTTTTTTTTCGAATGCAGTGTTAAATTCAGAAATATCGTTAATTCAAAGCAAAGTACCGTTTCATGAGAATGGCATACGTACTTCGTTCAATTTCATATTGCTTAAACTTTCCGAAGTATTGAGAAGTTCCTACTGCCACTTAATTGTACTAAACATTGAAACAATTCCGAAGCATTACCCATTCATAGATTTGTCTTAGACTTTTCCAAAATATTCTTAGGTGTCCAAACAATGCCAGAGTGAAGGAGCAAATGATTCAGAGGAGAGATAAATATGACATTTAGAAAGAAAGAATGCCAATGACTGAAATTTAATATTTAATCTGCTCAGCCAGATTTTTTAGAGCGGTTTAAAACGTTGAAAAAGTCCTTGTGCGTACGCTGTAAAGAAGTCACTATACCAACGGAGTATTAAGAGCTAAGATTTTGACAAGTCTTAATTCACTTGTCGAACTATGCTTGTCAGACAAGTAGAAATTAATTCTGTAACAGAACTCAAACCGTTGGACTTGTCAAAAGAATTAATTTCCCTTGACTTGTCGGCATTTTTTGACAAGTATTTTACAAGTAAAAACAGCGAAAATCACGGCTGATAAAAAGAAAGTGCTATTTCAAGTAGTGGACTTTATTTTATTGTTTAGTCTGGTAGCAAGATTATGTGCAGTTGATTGAGATAAGTGAAATTTTTCAATAAACAAATGTTCACTTACATCAAAATTAATTCTTGGCTTAAGAACTTTTAACTGGTGACGAGGTTCACTGTTGTCACTATCAAACCAGACTCAGAAAAGGACATTTTTAATTAAATATTATTTTATTTCTATATTGGCATTTTGCTTTTTCAAAAATATTGCATTAAAAATGCACTTGTCAGCCTTTGACAATATTCCAATCACCTGTCCTAATTGAACCACAATTCTACAAGTGTTTCTTGACACTTGTCGTGTTCTGTTACAGAAAGGGGGAAATTATATAATATCCCACTAGTCATCTTTCCTCGCGACAATTGTCGAAGCGCTCACGGACTTGTCGTTTTGTGTTACACAATTTTTTACAAGTTGTCGAAATTCACTTGTCCTACAAGTACTTGTCGCGTTCTGTTACAGGCCCCAGGTGTACATACGAGAGTGGGTTTTTAAGTTCGCGGAATGAGTAGGTAGGTAATTAATAAGGATAGTTTACTAAAAGACGTGACGAATTCAGTAACTCATTATGAGTATAAATAGCAAGTTCTATTTTCATTGAGCAATTAGTTTTGGAACTATCGTCGACCAAGCATCTCAATCGGGAGAAAATAGAATACCGCGCTCTTATAAAGTTCTTCAGCAAACAACGAAAGTCGGCTTAAGCCGATTCCAATAAAGGCATCTGTTTACGGGGACTCTTGTCCGGCTAAACCCATGATTTATAAGTGGCATAGCCTTTTTAAGCAAGGAAGGGACTTACTTGAAGAAGACCCACGGCCAGGACGGCCGAGCGAAGTGACCACTCCGGAAATTGTTCAAAAAGTTATAAAGACATAAGCGGTTGAAAGAAGCCATCAAAGAAATAAGAAGGGGAAAATGTACCTTCTTACTTCAAACCCCCCATTCCGCAAACTTAGAAAATCTCCCTTACGGCACTCGACATACCCTTAAGTGAGATAATTTATCTAATATCCTCCCAAACATTACCGCTGTTTGGAGAAACTCCGATATCGAACCTGGCAGCTTTGATTTTATTCAGCTATGTAAGTCTATGTACTTGACATATCATCTCAACATCCCATAACATTTTTTTTTGTTTTGTTATCAAAGTCGTCTGAATTAAATTTACTCCACTCAAAATGCCAAATTTTCCACCAATACTTTCCACAGATTTTTTTTCTGAACCTAATTAATATTTCCTATCCAAAGAAAAATGTGGAAAATGTTTAGCTAATTCCTCTCATTTCGCCGATGTCATGAGCCGGTAAAGAACAAACATATTTATTTGGCAAGTCAACAATAAGCTGTTGCTTAACGCCACTCGATAAACACGCTTGATATTGGACTTTATCTTCTGAATAACACTTTTACGTTGTCTATATTCTGTTATTGTTGACAAAGAACAGTTTAGTGTTCGGTGGGAGATCGTAAGAGTATATTACTCATCCACGAGTAGGTATTTCTTTTCCTGTACTAAACATCTGGTTTATTGTTTTTTTTATTAAACTAATTTGTTTTTATTTTATTTCCACCTAAAACGCGTTAACAAAATATTTGCGTTTTTTTTGTTATTAAAATTTGGGCAAACTGAAAAGATTAACCAAATCTAACGTCACTCTGACAATGGTACTTAAAAATACACTTTGCACCTCACGACATGGTGTCTGGTTCTACAATAGTATCACTTTTTGCTAACTAGTAGCAGGCAAATGAGTAGGCAATTTGATTTGACATTGACATTGGCAGATATGAATATTCATGATGAGGTATTTGTGGAGATTTAGACAGAATATGGTGGCAACTGGTTAAGTTGGTTTGATGTGTCACACGAAAAATATGAATTGAATAATTGGTTGGACAGGTTGGAATGAGTATAAATAATTATTTAAATAAAAATAAATTTTTAATATACATACTACGTTTTTAAATGGACTAAAAAGTATAAAATAACTTTTCCTAGCCCCATACAGGTGTGGTAGAGATGTCCGCTAGTCTATTGTGCTCGTACATTTTTTGTTTAGAAATTTGATAATCCCTCTGATTGGAATACTCTTCTTAATCTTCTTCCTTTAAAATGTATTTGCCTAGTGTCTTGGCTTTTCTTCTTGCTAGATCAGTTCTCTGTAGCTCTTTTTATTTGTTGTCTAGTAGATAGTTGAAACATCTGCATGCATGTTCTTTTCTCAAAGCGTTTCATTTCTCATACATTTTTTAATTTTTTTCCGACCGTGTCGGAAGGTTCACATCACGGAAAACTTAAAAAAATAATTCGCTGTGTAGGACGGTTTTCAAACCGTTTTCCTCAACACATTTTGTGTGTAGCCACGGTCACGGGGAACTTTAAAATGCCTATTATGCCATTGACCATGTCTCCACCATCATAGAAGTTTTGAATAACTCGTCCGAGCCAAACAGCTAAAAAAATTAAGGCTATGCGGTCCATCGATCGAACGCTACTTTAAAGTGGACATAAAACGCGTAGAGTCGTTTTACCTTCAATATTAAAGATTCTACAATGCTATTGTAAATCAAAAATTGATCTATTGTCAAATAACCAGACTTAAACACAGCTTCCGCTTCAATGTAGGATTTTTTTTTTTTTTTGCATAAAACCTTATACTTACTCTGTGTTGGGATTAATATAGGCATCTCCACAGGAGCTATCATAGGTATAGAGTATGAAAAGTTTTGAGTAATACATCATCATCCATCATACAATGCTGAGATTCTATTCAGCTGGCATACTTTTATCGGACCCTGTCTTAGAAATGAGTTGGTATATGGTATGCTCCCTAAGTTATCTCCAGCCGCTTTAAGTACCTGGTAAATTGGGGTGAGTTCAGTGCAGTTATTTTCACAATATTTGGGACTTTTTCTTCGTATTAAGAACTGACTAGTGTGCCCGTGCGAGAACTCTTGCAAGAGAAAATTCAACCCTCAAAATCGAAGATTATAAAGTGAAAGTACAATTCGTCAGTGCTCCAGGAAATTCTCTTTCTTTTGTTAAAATTGGTTAAGGGTGAGAGCCGCAAATGGTACCTATACTACAGAAATAATATATATGTTTTTGATTACTATATACTATAAGAATTGGAGTCCACTATATTGAACTTCTAATTAAATATAAGTAAACAAAAGCACGCCGGCATTGATGCACCACAGTTCTTTCAAATATGCTTTGTATTTCGACATTCGGAGATCCGCCATTATGCGATTTTTTCAAACACTTGATCAGATCGTTATAAATCATTGATACGATTTTTTTCGAAATTCGCAGTGGTGTGTATCCGTAATAAAATCGCGTTGATTTAGATCTAAAAATATTTAATTCGTTGGTTTTATTTTTATACAGCAGTTTCGAACAAATGTTTCCCTTTTTTTAAATCCAATTTTTTTATTAGTCTTTTTTAACACAGAAAATCTCTGCTAAAATGCCGCAACGACATAAAAAAAGGCAGAATCAATGATTTAATGCAGCTACAATTTTTAAAGCTAATTCTTCAATTAGCTGACTGTACATATGTACTCGTTGTATATGCAAGAACAATAGCAAAAAGAAAAAAAAAACAATTAAATGCGTATGTTTGACTCTATTTTAAATTAAAAAATATATATAACTTATTTATATTAAACGTTTCTCAATGACGTTATGTACATATGTTAGAGGAATAAACACACTTAATATACAATGACGCCATTTCGGTGTTTTTTTGCTTCTTAGCAAACATTGTTCTAAAGCACGTGTAAGTTTAATATAAATTCTATTTTTGATTATTTTCTAATCTGTCACACCTTCAGAAATAGAGATAAATGAAAAAGAAAAAAAAAAAACATAAATCTAGAAGAAGGCCCGGCATCGGCAATCGTATTTCAAAGCAGGAAGGGATGATTTTATTTCTATTTTTTTTTGTACATGTTAAAATTAGTTTTCTGTAAAGACATAAATATATTTGCGTCAATTTGTTTAACCAACTTTGACTTTGGTAATTAAATACCTCTTATTTTAATTTTCACTTTGCAGACTGTTAGTCAAGAAGATGCTGATCAAAATGCAAGGAATCCCATGCTCTATGACCCTCTCACAGAGGGCGCTGTTAAAACATCGAAAACTATGCAGTATTTTGCAGCGCTTGTGGGTAAGTTTTGTTTTATTGAAATGATTTGTTATTGAATTCAAAATATATACGTAATTGGTGTTTTTTGAATAGCTGTAGATTTTGAAATTGACATAAAACACAAAAGTTGAGCAAATTCTTTTTCGATAGACGTTCGACAATACTATGGATTTGTTAGCAAAATCATTTTACTAAGTGCACCGCATGAGAATCGGAAAAAACTGTTCTTTTTGATTCGCATGCGATCGCATACCTCACACAACTCACGCACTATGAATAAGGAACATATGGAATCGTATGCATCACAGAACAAAAGAATAAACCTAACCAAACGATTTTTGTTTCTGGTTTATAGTGTGTGTTGTGTTCAGTTCTTGGTTTTTGTTTTCCTTAGCCTATCGGGTGGTGAGTCGAAGCAAGAAATCGTTCTTCTAATGAGAATGAGAAAATACTTCCGCGAAGGGAAGAACATAGGTATACCCCTTGCTACCACCAAACCCTACATAGTTAACAAAACTAATTTTAGATTGAAAGGTACATCAACCTGCCTTGCCACTAGATAGATCTGGCCTAGTCGGGATTCTAACCGCTCTAAACTCCTTCTGTCCCTAAAAAAAACCACATCAAAGCCCGATTATTGGTGTTATTACAAGACACTGCCCTTTCGAATGACTTATGCAGAAGTTGTGAAGAAGAGGAAAAAAGCCCAACACATCTCATCTGTTCATTCCCAGCTCTTTGCCGTAGTAGAAAAGTACACCTCGGAGAATACTTCTTCCACGATATCAGTGACCTAGCGCAAAAGGACGTTGGTAGCCTATCTCGCTGTATACAAAGCTCCAAATAGTTTTAATGAGAAACGGGGATACATATCCCCGAGATAATTGTTATCACAGTGGGCCTTTATATGCCTAAGTATACTTGCTGACAGCCACTGCTACCTAACCTAATCTAACCTACATTTTAAATGAGACTGTTCTAATGAGAGCAATAAAATGCAACTTTATAAATAATATTTAGCAAAACTTTACCGCCCCCCTGTAGACCCCGAGCGCCCACAAGGGTCGTTATCGCCCACTTTGAGAAAGACGTGAGCTAGAGGATCATTAAATATACTTCTTACAAAGTGTAAATAGATGTCGCCACAGTGGCCATCAGTTCCCTTTAAGGGGGGCAATCCCTTTAGAAATCGATTTTTTTTTCTTTCATATTTCGAAAATACATATGTGTTGAGAATATATCAACCCAAAGGAAAATTAAAATATTGAATATTTACAGAGTTATCGCACATATAGTCGAGCGCATATAGTCCACTGCATATGGTAAAGTGAAACTTTAAACGCGATGATCTCGAATCCGTATTTTCAAAAACTGCTCGTTCTTAAACTTAAAAAGTTATTGATCGATTTGGCTGAAATTTTGTGAGGCTTTTCTCTATATCATTACCGGAAGGATAAACCTAAAGTTTTAAAGATTTCATTTAAATAAACCACTTTTTGAGAATGAAAAATGTCGAAAAAACAGTAAAAAACTTGAAAATTTTATTAAAGAGTGTATATAATTTTTAATTTTATACTTTTTTATGATTTTATAGGTTTATCCTTCCCATGCATGTGTAAGAAATAGAAAGTAATGTTTTTTTTTTGGTAAAAAGATTAATAGAAAAAGACTGACAAATGCAGCTCACCTGAAGAGAAATTGAACGGAGCCGCCATTTTGTGAATAAACAAAAAAAAAAAAATTGTTTTTATATTTTCATAGTTCGAATAAAATGACGTTACAACTTCAAATTGATTCAATTATTTTATCACCCTTAAAAACACGGTTAAAAAATGAGTTATTTTGAGGCGCTCTAAAGGGGGCAATCCCTAAAATTATTTTATTTATACATCTGAAAGAATGGAACTATTTTTTTTTTTTTCAATTCTATTTTTTTTTTAAACAAACATGTAAGAACTGCCATACTGAGTTAAATTTATTCAGTTATTCTAGTATGTACTTCTATTTTTGTACTAAAATGAAAATTTAAAATTATGCTTCTCTTTACAGTGTGTCTTGGCGCCGTATCTGCTGGTACTGCTTTAGCATGGACTTCACCTGTTCTACCACAAATCAGTATTGATCCGACAGTAAATGTTACAACCAATTCAACGTCAAATGATTCACTTCAATTGACAATGGAACAACGTAAGTACTAGTAAATGGGACGGAAATCAAGTACCAGTCCCGTATACCAAATCAATTAACTTTACTATTTTAAGCTGCAATATAATTTTATTAATTTCACCCTTATTGTGTGGTGTTTGATTAAATAAATTTACTTTCCGATTTGTTTACTTTGGAATTAAGTTACCCTCACGTTTATTTGTTTGGGATTGTTGTACAATTCAGTGGTTGGAATTGGAATGACTGTTGACATTGGATATCGTCGGGTATAGACTACTCGTATGTTTGTTCACATAGAAGTGAGTCTAAGCAGGTGTAGTGGTCTGGTAAAATGTGGTTTGGCTAACACAATACCCAGTTCAATAATTAAATTGTTACACTTTATTATCGGGTGCATATTTATCCAAAAAGAAAACCGCAACTAGAATATTGAATCTCTTTTATTCGGACTAAATAAACAATTTTAACGTCGGCAGCGGCATCTTGAGTTCAAATTAGAACTAATGATAATTGTTGTCAACTATCCAAAAGAGAAAAAAATAAAATACTATAAAAAGCATACAACTGTCACAGTCATTCATTGTGGGTATATTGAGGAACATCCATGGGTACATAATTTTTGCAAATGGCGTCTTAGTGTCAACTTTGACATTTTTTTTTTTTATTTTCATTTTTTATAATCTACACACGCTAAAGGTGATATGAATACCCTTATAATGTTTACAAACAGCGCGAGCACATGAAGGACGAGAACGAGAGACAGACAGATCAACGTAGTGGTAGGAAACTCAGATGATAGGTTTCAGTTTCAACTAACTCTATGGGTGGTGTCCAGGATAACTGGAGAGTTGTGTATTATTTTTGTACTTGCTTATGATTCACAGGAGTTTTTTCCAGATGTTTCTTATTGTTATAGTTTTGTGCGATCAATTTCTTCAGCTGTACCCACCTTCGTACTGCCAGTGTTATGCCTTCGCAGTAGGTTTCGGTATTAACTTCTGAAACTGATCAACTTATTTTTATTTCGTGAGAAATAAATGCTTTGAAGACATCTGGATTCGAACCGTGAACCTTCCGCATGACAAGCGACGACGACTACCACTACGCCACGGCCACCCATTGGGAATTAATTCGAACCAGAATACACGTAGATAAAGCATGGATCGCTATACTCTTCTGGAGCACTGAATGTTTTTGACAAATAATCGGTCGGTGGTTTTGGCTCAACAATCACGTGTTAACTACAATCAAGCGCTCCTTAACCTCGAACTGTTTGGTGGGGCGTTTAGGAAGGAAAACTGATTAGTCCAAATTTTTGGAAAGGCAGCGTCAACAACACTGCCACAGTGACTGGTTGCCGCTACAAAACCATGATCAAGAAGTCGTTGATCATGGCTATGCATTAAATTTACGAATTGGGTTTGGAGAACATTTGATCCCAGCGGTATGGTGCTAGAACAGGACAGTGAACATTCCATAACAAGCGTTGCCCGTCCGCTTAATCTACCGTTTTGGGGATTTGTTAATTTTTTGACTCACGACTCTATACGAACCAGTCACAAACCTTCGTATAGAGTGAACATTTGACAAGAAGTGAATAATTTATTGTCAGAAGTTTTGAGAAACGTTATGCAAAATGCTATGGAACGAGTTCGAATGAGCACGCACTCTGGCGAGACTTCGTGACTGAATTGAAAAAAATTAAAATAGATGAATTAATGAACAAACAGAACTGCTTCTAGTGACGACTCTTTCGCGGGCAGCAATGCTTCACTGTATATCAGTTAATTACACCATTAAAATTAATCATCAAAGTAAACTCGAACTAGATGGCGCTTGGAAAATGCTGCTTTCATATGGCTGCCATCTTGAAACTATTTTATTTTTTATTCAAATGCTTAAATACGTGGCTGCCCAGCGCTTAGTTCCAAATACTTCCAATTGGACATTTTATTTGCCTCATCTAATGTGACAAGGTGATGCCCAAACATGTACATATGTACATACTACATACATATATATGTATGTATGCTCTTTCACTTTTTCTTAATCGCTCAGTATTGCAATAGAATCCAATGGAATCCACTCATGTGTCATCTAGATCTTCCTACAATTGCTAAAATCCGATTGCATAATTCTCTTGCTGTCAGTCTTCCAGTGTCAACTGAACATCTTCCAAGAATTATTAACAGTGCCATGTTCACAATAGGTGTGTTTGGTATCTTTTTTGGCACACGGAATTGAGATCTGTCAAATAGTAGAATCCTCTCAAAGAGAGAGAACTCCTCTCAAAGACAGAAAACTTGCACAAAAGTAAACAAACGCTTTTCAAACAACACTTGGTCAAACCTATCAAATTGTTTTTGTTTTCTACTAACAATGAAGATTATGACATTTCACAAACTGTCAGGTGGCTGGTTTGATAGAGTTGGCTCGGCCCACCCCGAAGAGAGAGCCAAATGAGAGTAAAAATAATTTAGAACCATGAAACTGTCAGATTCTATGTAGTTTACGTAGAACTTTCGAAAACTATCATGTTACCAAACAGACCTAATAGCACCAACCACAATCCTGTTACGGTAGCAAACTTCTGTAGCGAACGCAACGCATTCACTGCAATAGTTAAATTGTGAGTGACAGATTAATTGTATTCCGAAAGTTGACATCTTTTTTATTTTACCAATTAAAGCGACGCAACCGTTAAATTCGAAAATGCTTTTTATTGTATTCGTAAATCGTTCGTTCACATTTTCTACATAACGCAAGGACAATGTTTATTAGTACTTTTGTTGACAATATTTTAGGTCTGTCAAAAATCACGTTTTTCAATAAACCTGCAAATCAGATTTTTCTTCTTATCAGGAGGCCGCCACTTGCACAAGTAATTCAATTTTGAGTGACACAATAAAAAAATAAACAAGACCTGATTGCATTTAACATTTTATAATAAAACTTGATATTTTTATTATGCCCTGTAAAATCATTTGGCGAAGTGCTTTAGTTCGATTTATTACATATTTAATATTTATTGAAGTACCTATCCAATCATAAATGGCATAGGGGAGCGAGATAGACAGCGGCTGCATATTTGCCAAGCACTCCAGCGAATTTGTTCAGCTTTATATTGAGTAATGCCTGCCTATCAGTTAACTAACGTTTCGATGAATCAATAATAATAGCTAAACATAAAAATTAAGGAAATGAAATTGTTTGACAGAGGATTTTACAGCTGACAATGCTAAATGCTGAAAGCTGAAAACCTAAAGTTAAATATGAATTTGGGAAATAAAATAAGAATGGCCGTGGGAAACCTGTATTTGACATCCATTTATTTATTTTATTGCTTTTCGATTACACAATGTCTAATATGATCACTGAGGGAATTACAGTTGATTGATCGAAATCAAAATTAATTGCTTAGCGAATAAAAGAAAAATAAGAAAAAATTACAGGTTTTGAGTTCATATTAGGTCTGTTTGGTGTGCGGTAATTTTACGTAAAATTACTGAATCTGTCAAAAATCAAGAGAAGAGAGAGCCAAATAAGGTGACAAAAAATATCCCCTCTTACGAAATCGTGCTACATTTTCATCCAAGGAGTCACCGAGGGACATCTATCAAACAGCCATCTGACAATTCGTGAAATGTCAATCATATTTGTCAGAAAAATAAAAGAAAAATAGTTTTTCGTGAAAGTATTCAATAGTTAAAAAAGAAGAAGAGAGGATTTTCCCCCACTTTTCAAATTATGTATTTACTATTTGATAGATGTCCCATTTGATCACGAAAAACACACCAAACAGACCTATTCTTTCGCCTTTATTTTGATTCCATTTGACAGTTGTAGAAAATGGTTAATAGTAATTAAATTTGTTGTGGCATTTCGCGCATCAGCAATACCCAGACCAGACGTAATTTCGGCATAGCTTAAAATCCCGCAGATACTTTAAATATGAGACATCGTGGACAAGGATTGGGGAATAATCTATAACTTAGATCGGGTGTCCCAGAAATGTTGTTCCGTCCAAATATAGCCGGTGATGTCAAAGAACCAAACCTTTTGACTTACTTACTTGGGGTGAATTAGGACTTCAACCAATAACCCTCTCTAAGTTACCCCGGTCCTTATACATACGTTGGTGGTCCGATAAGTACTTAGCCTACAAAAGAATAACAAACATTTTGGAAAAGTGGCGATTTATTTCTCAACATAGTCTCCTTTTAGCTCGATACACTTGATCCAGCGATGCTCCAACTTCTTTAACCCATCCAAAAAATTGGTTTTCTCGAGGTCTGCAAAGTAGGCCTTCGCGGACAAGCTGGCTTCCACACGTGGTCAGTCCGATTCCGCTGAAATTTTGACAGTAGCCGCCTAAGAGAATGTACTAGACGGTAGTAAATCTCTCTTGCGATACTGGCACCATCGGGCGGTGAGGCTAAGTACTCATCGGACCGCCCTCGTATATGCATATAGATCAGGGACGTGGCGTGATGTTCTAAGCAGGGTGTTCTACTTTGTTTTTATTGAATAATAACGTACATATGTATATACTCAGTTTTCTCCAGGACCACGACGAGGATGTTAAGTAAACAAGGCCAACAAAATAATTTATTAAGAACGGGGCAACCACGCAACCAAAATTTTCTTTCATAGTTAGGAATCTAAAAATGTCTAGTAAAAGCTTTACTAGGTAAACCTTACAAATCAGATCCGGAAGAGACGGTGTTGGCCTTCCAAAACTAATTATTTCCAGTCTTTCTTCCGAATTTAATTGAGAAAATGGTTTCTTCAATAAATTTTCAATAGCGCATCGACAGGTAATTTTTCTCTTATACGATTTGGCTTAAAAGAACGACATGCATATCTAACTATTGCCAAAATGCGAATGATCAACGATGATGTAAGAATAAACATGTTTCCGCAACATGTTTTCAATGCAAATATTTGAAAAAAAAACACGCCTATTGTTGTGTTGCTTTTTGCTTTCGCTTCAGTCGATTATGTTCTACAAATATAGAGCACATCGAAATCGAACAAATAACTAATATCAGGAGAAGAGAATCGAACAAAATTCAACCAAACAAACGTTAACATGCGAAATAAAACAAAATATGAAAACCAACAAAATACCCACAGGCCACAGCTAACATCTTCCTCGCTAAGGAAAAGGGTAGAAAATGAATTGTATCGAGCCTGCCTGCGTGCGCAGTTTGCTGGGGAACTCAAACTGATGCGAAACAAAACAGAATATGAGAAGCAACATAATACCCACAACTAACATCTTCATCGCTAAAGAAAATGTGTTGTATCGAGCCCGGGTGCGCAGTTTGCTGGAGAACCCAAATTCATGTAATTGTACAGACGATTGTTGGGACTTTGAATGTGGTAGAACGTTTTTTTTATATGGATATTTTCTTTGGGTTGGTGCGCTAGTAAGTGGAGAACAACCGGGCGAGTCGACGTCGAACTGAATTTAATAAAAAGTTGGTTTGGATAGGTTGCTGGATAGAGGTTTGAAAGTATGTATGTATGACGGCGCGCACCGTTCAATTTACTTACGAAAAGAGGAGAACATTTTGTTCAACGTCAATTTGTGTTGAATGGTTTATATACATTTTGGTATTGCGATTTTGACTGCGGTGTTTGGTTTGGTTGATTTGGCTATGGACGGTGCGGCATAACAGAGTGAACAAAAGTGGATGTTTAAGCATTATTTTTAATTAAGTATTTTTGAATTGTAACTCAATTAGATATTGTTAGCGCATGTATATAAACAAATAAAGTTTTCATAAAGATGGATTTCGTTGGGGTGTGCGGAGAACACCTGCGCACCTTAGAGTAAACGTCACTGATATAGATGTACATATGAGTTTGAGTGGCAGCCAAACATCATACCGAGAGAAACTCTCCAGAATTGTCCTCAGTTCTTCCTTGGTTGCGATCTTGGTTCTTTATGATAAGGATAGCCCTAGCATCTGTTAAAAAGAAATCTATTTCATACTCTCGGACTCGTAAAAAAGTACTGTTTCACCTTTCTTGTTTCCGGAAGTGATCCAGTCTTAATAAGAGTTTTGTGATAACTTTCTCGCTTTGGACTAGATTAAGGATATTCTTATATCTATAGATACCATGGCTTTAGATGTGCCACTTCGGTGTACTGACCATTCCCATACATGCCAGAATGTGGACCCTATCCAGATACTTCTTGACAGTTTTTTGGGAAGCTGTCGTTCATTACAAACTGAGCCATCGGTGATACTGAGTCTAATTAACGTTGTATTTATACATCCAGTATGCTTCCCACGTTTGTTTACATCACGTTTGCATTGTGTAGCACCCTTTTTACTTCCTGAACTTTATTTTCAACGTGATAGTTTCAAGTCAGTCCAGTATCTTGTATAATACCAAATATTTGACAAAAAGCGTTTTGCCTTAAATTCTATCTCTTCCTTGTGAAGATTATCAGATCTGTCTTTTCCGCATTTATGGAGAGCCCTTCTTCTGGACACCACCATTTCGAGTGTTTTCCTCGTGCGAACTTGCCTATATTGCTATGTCATAGGCATATCCTTGTCCTTAAGTCTGTCCAGCGGAGAGTTCACAGTGATACATGATACTCCACAGTGTAGGTGAAAGTACATCTCTTTGCGGAAAAACTCTGCTAAACCTTCCTTTTTAGTTTTGAGATTTCCATCTCAAATCTTTATCGCCCTATTGTTCTGTATAAATATCCACCCAGGTTATCACCAATAAGTTAACCCTACGCTTTTTTCAAAAATAGCCTCAGACTTTCGAATCATAATCTAATTGAAGGCACCCTCCATGTCCATTATTGTAGTCTTTGCAGTACCTCCGGTATTAAGCTCCTCTTCCGCAACGCGTATGACTTGATGCAGCAGTATATCAAAGGATATACTTTAAGCGCAGTACTCTCCATATGGTGCAATATAACTCTTTCCATTTACCCCGGTCCCTAGACAACTGCCCCCCGTGACCCCTTTCGACTTAGTACAATGAATATTAAAAGCCAAAGTCATTCTACCTATTCTAAGCATGCCTGTAACTTGAACTTCTTTGTATTCGAGGTTCTTTTAAATTACTTGAAAGTTACAGTGAAAGTGCTGGCCAAAGTCAGTACATCAATCCTCTTCATCGGATCTCTCTGTTGGCCTATTAGAAGCACCAAAGACACACATTTAAATGCGATGAGCTTCTGTACTAACATGTGTCCTTCGTGCAGAAAACAAACAAACAGTCTTAGTCTCGTTATAATCCCCAAGCACGCTTCTTCAACGTTTGCTCTGGATGATCCAACTTTAATGCGAATCATTTATTTAGGTCATCCGATACTAATACAAGAAAACTCATCGAATTAAATGAATTACTACAGAGTTCAGACACTGACACTGCACTGTCTATATACATATTGCTTCCATAAAGTCCATAATCCTTACGAGCGAAACGCAAATGATTTCTACTTAAGCAAATGCAGTCGTCTTGTGTACAAAGGCAAGACTGTTTGCCTTGCAATTACAATGGATATAATTTATCACTACGGCTATTCGCACTGTGATAAGATTTGTACTGAATGAAGGCAAACAGGATACCCACTATTACGCATAGGATAGTGGCCAGTGACAGGCTTCAAGCTGCACCCCTATTCACCTTCAAGGAGTTGAGTTAATGAATTGCATATTCTAATGCTGCAAGTTCACTCGTGTATATGATGGTTTTAGGAGCAGGAGAAACTTTAAGATACAGTGAAACCCGCTTAAGTGAAACTCGCTTAAGCGAAAAACTCGCTTAAGTGAAAAGATTCACAAATTCCCGTGTATACTTAAATACAAACTAGCTCGCTTAATTGAAACTCGCTTAAGTGAAAAACTCGGACAACTGAAAAAAATAATTCTTCAAACTCTCTATTTTTCTTTGGAAAACAACTCGTTTAACTGAAAAATTTAAAATTTAATTTAATTTTCTTTTCACCTCCACCACTGTCATCCACTTCTCAACATGACAATTAGCAAACGTCTACAACGCGTTTTTCAGCTGTTTAAGGGCGATCTAAAAAATTTGTTGTGTTATTTGCTTAACTGAAATTCGTTTCAGTTATTTAAGATCCGAAATATTTTTATCAGTTATCCGAGGTCCAGTTAACTGAAAAACCCGCTTAAGTGAATTTTTTTTTTGATTTTTTGTCGTTTCGCTTAAGCGGGGTTTACTGCAGTATATAAAACACTGCCATTTCAAATAACTTCAAGTGGCCTTTTTATAGTCAACATTTATAAGAAATATGTATGCAATAGAAATTTATAAACCGAAAATTCTGTTCTGACGGCGGGTGTGTTCACAAGGTAGATTCCAAAATTTTCTTTTTCCTTCGGGGTGAAACTCGATGAGGATATACATAACTCGATAACCGCTTGGCCGATTTTCATGATTCTTTTTTGTTTTGTTCGTATTGCTGTATTTCAGGTTCAAGCTGAATAAAAATTCCGGAAAATCGATTTATTTGAATTTTTCGTATTTTTCGCATTTTACGATAGGTGGCGTTTCGCATGTTTTGCCTTATAAGTAACGCGACTGTTTTAGTACACGGGCGATGCCCGGCTTCGCTAGCACGCATTCCGTTGAAAAACTTTTGAAGAGAAGTCACGGTAGCGTACGGTGTCAATAGACCTGCAAAAATGGCGCAATGCACAAGTAACCTTAAGAGCGCCAAAGGCATCGCTTTAAGCCGAATCTTAAATGTGAATTACGAGGTTTGTTTATTCTGACAGAATTGCGGAATGCATAACTGTTTTTTCACTACTTAAGTCATCGGCCGTCGACCTCAAATTTTGGTGAATCGTAATAGAAATTACGCTTTGGCAATTTTTTTATGGTATTCAAAACTTTTTTCCTCGGATTGCCTCTGAGACCGAGTTTGCACATACAGCATCGGCCTAGAACTCGAACATTTTTCGTGCACGGGTGCCGCTTCCGTTTCCTGAGTAAAATCGTTTGTCTGCCAATAGCCACCGTTAGATCGAAGAAATGCTTCCATTTATTAACGAAAATCCAGTTTGACAATGTAACAGCGTTTCCCTTTTTCTTTTTTTCTTTTTGACAGCGGATGTGTTCGTCCAAATCATTAAATGTCACTTTTTTTGTTCTTTGCCATTTTAGAAACCTGGGTAAGTTCACTACTTGCTATTGGCGCCTTTCTTGGAGCTCTGCCAACGGGTTATGTTGCTGATGCCATTGGACGTCGCTATACCGCTCTTATAATGGACGTCCCGTTCATTGTCGCATGGTTGGCGATCATTTTTGCCAAGTCAGCGGGTATGTTGTATTTTGGACGGTTTATGATTGGTAAGTTTATTGAGTCACTCAAATGGTTGTAAGTTTATATTTCTGTCTCGTTTTTTTTTTTGTAGGAATTTCAACTGGCAGTTTTTGTGTGGTGGCACCAATGTACATCTCGGAAATAGCTGAGACTTCAATTCGTGGCACTCTGGGCACCTTATTTCAACTGTCACTCACTGTTGGTATTCTCCTGGTGTACCTAATCGGAGCTGTGGTTTCGTGGGTAACTCTAAGCGTCCTTTGCCTTGTCGTTCCTGTTATGCTGTTCATTGGGATGATTTTCCTGCCAGAAACACCAACGTATCTCTTAAAGAAGGTAGAGTTTCATAATTTCTAACATAACCCCACTTTTTTGACTGTCACTTATTTTCAGGGTCGGCGAGGTGATGCTGCGCTCTCGTTGAAATGGCTCTGGGGTCGTTACTGTGATTCGCGCTCAGCCATTCAGATCATTCAAACCGACTTGGACTCTGTCGGTGGCGATGCATCTTTCATGGACCTCTTTAGAAATCGAGCCGCCTTGAATGGACTGATTATCTCGATGGTGCTGATGTTGTTTCAGCAGTTCTCAGGCGTAAACGCTGTCATTTTCTATACCGTACCGATTTTCAAGTCAGCTGGCAGCACTTTAAATCCATCGACATGCAGCATCATTGTTGGCTTCGTGCAAGTCATCATGACACTCACGTCATCGTTTCTGATTGAACGAGCGGGCCGCAAGGTATTGCTAATCTTCAGCAGTATAAGCCAAACTATTTGCCTGGCAATCTTGGGCGTTTACTTTGACATGAAGGAAAGCGGCAAAGACGTCAGCACGATTGGATGGTTGCCATTGCTTTGTGTTGTTCTGTTCATGATCACCTTTTCGCTGGGCTACGGTCCTATACCTTGGCTAATGATGGGTGAGCTCTTCCTGCCCGACGTGAAGGCCACCGCGGTAGCGCTGACAGTCATGTCAAATTGGTTTTCGGTATTTTTGGTGACAAAGTGCTTCGGACAAATGATAGAGGCTTGGGGTTCGGACTTTACGTTTTGGTTCTTCGCGTTGTGCATGTTTGGCGCCACGCTGTACGTCTGGTTTATGGTGTTCGAGACGAAGGGCAAGAGTTCGGCTCAAATTCAAATGCTGCTCGGCGGAGACAAATAGAGAGAGATTAGAGATTTTATTTTCAGAGATTATATTTATTTTCTTTTTTTCTAGCTTAGTCTTAGTATAAAGTAGAACAAATTATTTTTTAAATTTTCTGATTTTTTTTTTGAATGAGTGTCTTCGACAGAGGGTTTGATTGAGGGCTTAACCCACCCTACATCGAAACTCTAGCCATATTTAAAACAAATGTCGTAGGATCCTAAAGTGTATTATTGTAATTTATTATGTAAGAGAAAAGTTTATATTCAATAAAATTATATTTATGTATAAATACATTTTTATTTATAGACTGATAACGAGGGAAATCAAATTAAAATAAATTAAATTTTAATTGCCATCGTTAGTCTAATTTAGATTAATAAAATGCATACTCGTCTCTTTATTATTTTAAATGAAGAATCTTATTAAGAAAATAACAAAATAAAATAAAAACATAAATTATTTTAATATATTAAATGTATTTCATTATATTTAAGAGAAGATTTTTATTTTTTTGGAAATCACACTATTGTAAAATATTAAGAGAATTTTATTTTGTTAAATAAAAATTAAATCTATACGAGTACGAAGATTTCTGTTTTTTACTTTAATTTCTCGGATACATTTTTTTACAGCAAAGGCGGCCATGTTTGATCTGATTTTATTGCAATTTTTTGATAGGTGAAAAATATTCGCATTCTGCTGGCTATAAACACCGAGCTGAGCTAGATTATTTTGGTTAGTTCGTAGACCGTAGAGCAACAACATTGACATCAGACATGAAGAGAAGAAGACAGCAATAGTCAAAAATAGGTTCAGAAGGGAACGTGGTAGGTACATACTTAGGTAGGAGCACAGCGAATGCCTGAATCCCAATTAAAGCAATATTGTCATTTAACATACTGCACTGCCCCTCTTCACAGCCTTTCAAACAAAGCAAAACTGAACCGAATATATTATGATTAAGGCAGTTAAAAAGGGGCTGAACTATTTTGCATATACTTTTTTTAAAAATAATTTTTTTGCATAACTTTTTTTAAAAATAAAACAACATTCAATGGAATGAATGTGGTCGCCGTGGCCGTGGTGGTTAGTGCGTTGGACTACCACGCAATGCTGCCCGGGTTCAACTCCTGGCCGGGTTCAACACCTAAAAGAGTTTTTTCACGGTGCCACCTCTTTCGAATATCTGACAAGCATCAAAGAGTATCATTTGTCACGATTAAGCTTCTCAACTCGCCGTTCGGAGTCGGCAAAAAACTGTAGGTCCCTTCCATTCGTGCAAAAATATAACACGCACACACAGATGGTTTGCGAGAAGCAGGCCCCGGTTCACCTCGAGCTGAAGCGCCAACTAAGTATGTAATAGAATGACCAACATTTTGGCTTTATTAGCTCACAAATTATATGGAATTTAACATTTAAAAATAATTTCTGGTATATGGCTTCTGTTTTTATATAGCGATAGATCTCTTTTGATCTTCCGCTCCGATATACGTTGAAATAAAAAATACACGTTTACACTATTCTTACTATATATTTTTATTCTAAATTCTTTAATCAAAAGGCAAAGAGGCTTAAGTCTATTTTAAGCATTTTTCAGGAGAGCAATTTTAAACTTTGAAAAATTCTGCAAATGTATGAATTTTGTTGGATTAATCCGTTTTGACATCACCAAAAAAAGGACTTCTAGATGGAATAGAAACACGCTGATAAGACCGAAAAAAAGCTTATTTTTTAAAGGGTTTGAAAATGTAAAAAAATCATTTTTGGCTTAAATAGACTTAAGCCGCTTTGCCTTTTGATTAAAGAATTATATCTTCTTTTTGACGATTTACATTCACGCTTCTCTTAGAGTGCCCAGCAACCAGAGACCACGTTTTTCATTCCTGATATCTATTTATACTCTGTCATCGGTAATTGGTCAGTTTCGTTATCTACCCAGTTCGATAACGACGCATTTGTCTACTTATCTTCTGCCCATCTTTGTATAGGACTAACAAGAGCTAAACCCAAATGTTGCTCTTTGTTTGCATTCATTTTACGGCGAGTGGGTCGCCCTTGGGTCAATAAGGATCGTGGTTCTTACAATTATCATTTTTTGCAGAATGATTGTCGCAGGATTGGTTTCGGGCATCGGCGATGTGATGTTGCTTCTTCTTCTTATATTTAACAGCCTCCGCGACTGCGCCTTATGAATGCCATCTTGTCGGTCCAATTTTGCACCACTTTTTCGAGCATATCCGGTCTTATTTCATCAATAGTGCGTCGAATGCTGGCTTCTAAATGATCAATCATTTCTGGTTTATTAGCATAGACCAGAGATTTGATGTACCCCTTCAAAAAGTAGTCCAAAGGTGTCAAATCACACGAACGAGGTGGCCAATTCACAAGTCTATTCCTTGAGATGATTCGGTCACCAAACGTTTGGCTCAACAAAGTCATGATTGCACCGTCTTTTTAGAACCATTTCTCCTCCAAATAATTTCCAATGACATGAGGAATAAAAAAATCATGAATCATTCACGGTAATGTTGGCACCGGTTTCAGATTTAAAGACAAATGGGCCGATGACGCCTTCGGCATGTAAACCCCACCAAACAGTGATTTTTTCGGGATGTAATGGAGTCTCAAGAGTCTCATGAGGATTTTGCTCACTCCAAAAACGACAATTCTGCTTGTTTACATACCCGTTAAGCCAGAAATGATCCTCATCGCTGAAGATGATTTGACGATAAAAATCTGGTTCAACTTCGAGTTGATCATCCCAAACACCTACTTCTTCATAAATTCCATCTCGGACTATTTTCACACTATTTTTACAAGCTTTAACATACATACATTAACTTCACTTTCTGTGACGGCGGAATCTGGGAAACGATTTTACACCCACTTCCAGATATCCGATCATCCTGAAATTTTGCATGTCCGGTAACAACTCAATTTAGTGTATTTCATGATCTTGTTAATCTAATGTGGTGGACGCCCAAAGATTGTGGATTACCGTTATCTTCGCGACCTCCTAAATATGGTTATCAAATGAAAGGATTCGACAAGTAGGAAACGATTAGCTAAGTGACGTGATTCTTAATTCAATATGGTGGATGCCATAAGATGGCGGATTACTTTTTTCTTCACAACCTCCTCAACATGGGTATTAAATTAAAGGGAGTGACAAGCTGAATTAGACTAGCTAAGTGACGTCATTCTAACGACATGGATATCAAATAGAAGGGTTTGACGAGTAGAATCTCAAACAATATAGTATATTTTATGACGTTGTAAATCTAATATGGCGGACGGCCTAAGATGGTGGATTACCGTTATCTTCACGACCCCCTCAACATGGGTATCAAATTAAAGGGAGTGACAAGCTAAATTAGACTAGCTAAGTGACGTCATTCTAACTTCAATATGGTGAACGCCCCAAGATGGCGTGTTTCCTTCGATATGAGAAAGTTTACTCAGAATGTTTGAGATTCTACTCGTCAAAGCCTTTCATTTGATACCCATATTAAGGAGGTTGTAAAGATAGCGGTAATCCACCATCTTAGGGCATCTGCCATATTAGATTTACAACGTCATCAAATATACTATATTGTATTGTAACCGGACTTATACACGGGTGCAAGACTTCAGCATGATCGGACATCTGGAATTGCGTGCGAAATCGATTCCCAGATTTGGCCCTCACAAAAATTTAAGCTAAAAGAGCGTCCGCCATATTGGATTTACAACGTCATCAAATGATCAAATATACTATATTGTATTGTCTGCGGACTTATATATGTACGTGTGCGAAATTTCAGCATGATAGGACATCTGGAATCGGCTGCAAAATCGATTCCCAGATTTGGCCCTCACAAAAAGTGAAGTTAATATGAAGCTTGTAAAAAATATGAAACCGTTACTACGATTTTAATTTCTCTGTTACCCGCTTTCAAAGCTGGTACATAATTTGGAGCATAATTTGCGTTGCCATGTGGCAACACGGCGACAACTCGGGTGTATAAACAACTTTATGGGCAATTGGAAATGAACTTGACCGCTTGTGGAAAATATATGCACTTTTATGTCACGAAATTGTTTTACAGCTATATGTACGGATAGGGTTGATCATGAGTCGAAGCCCTGTCCGAAATCCTTTTTAAACTCACGCGTAGCCTGTGACCTAACCAGCTTCCATTTTTTGGGCTACACATTATCCTTTTCACCACTGTATGCTCTCAAGAACCGATCTCAGACTAAATTCATCACCAGATAAATGATTAACTTCCTTAACAAAATCATCAACAATAGCATAAATAAAGGAATTTAATACGGAATTTTATACAAGACGATAGTTACCTAAAGATTGATAGATAGATTCCCCAATAATAGATTCCCCGAATAAAGTGAAGATATTGCCCAACAAAAAGTGCGATTATATCCCACTTGACGTAAAGTGTGAAGCAATTGCCCGTTAATTTATTTCCCTTCTCCGTGTAGTGATGCTTGAGAATTTTGTATACATACTCGTATGTCTGTCAGTGATAATACTGAAGGAAGACTTTACTTGTCCTTCATTTGGGCGAAAGTTAGTGAACTTCAAAAAAAAAAAACCGCTGCCTACTTAAAGCAGTGAAAGATGACTCATTATGTAGGTACAAGTGGCTTGGTTTTCATAGTGACACAAGACACAATTCGGACGGAAAACTCGAACAATTTCCATCGATAACCTATTTCCGATTTATGTTTGTCATCCAAGTTCGATTACAATTCCTCTGAAATCCTCGTATCTGTGTGCTGTGTCGCTTACAATCACTTTGAGTGCGTAAACAGAGGCGCCTTTGAGTACATCAATCCTTTTGTCATTACATAAGAATGTCGATGGGCGTAGTTGCCCTTCAATTCCATTATCAATCTTCTAACCTACATTATTGGCTATCAATGCAAACACTCGCCATTCAAGACAATTACGAGTGTTATTATGAAACCAGAGTCGAGTCTTTGACAGCACGAGTACCTACTCCCGCTGTTGTACTTGGAAAATTTTCCACACACGTGTTTTATTTTTTTTTATAGAATCCAGCAGCTTGCGCAACAAAGGTCAATGTTGGACAACGATTTTGATTCATCATCATCGGTTCCATTTTAAGCAGCGTTACGAGCGCTGAATCAGGTAGGTAGTCCGATCACGTTCCCTTACGACGACCATGAATATCGATCTGATGCAAGGCATTAGTGAAGTTCATTTCCTATCTGTCATAAATGCCATCAAAGTTATTAATAAAAGGAAGGGGCTTACAGCTTAAAGCTTACATCATAACAATTGGCATTCCCAGAAAGGCATTTACCTTATCAACGATGAGAAATGCCTCTTTTTTGATTTCGCGTCAGTCGATTTAAATGCATGATGCGTTTTTTGTTAATCGAAAACAGATAAGTCGGATCCAGGCCCTGCAACAAAATTGAATTACAAAAAAAAAAAAAATAACAAACGTCGCAGTTAATTTCGTATCAGGCGAGCAGCGTAACTTAAAGTTTAGGAAATTAAGCGATAAGAACGGGATAGCTAAATGGGGGATGTGTAGTTGACCATCCGATTGACGCCCCTCGAACAGAGGGACCAGTCTTATCTGTTGTTTACTTTTAGTGTATTTGTTGTTAATAAAAATAAAATACTCGTAGTTGCAGTCAATCAATTTTAAGCTCACATATGGCCTGAGCGATAAGGGGCATCAATTACTTTGGGTTCAGATTGGTCGTCTGAAAATCACCCGAAAGCGGTATGAAACTTAATTTGGTTATGACTATGGAATCTGGAATCTGAAAACGCAGTTGCCCAACTTAGAACTGGAGGCATGGAGAAGATGCCTCGGAATTTAATCTCCATTGGATTCAGAAATACCCTCGTGAGGATATTAAATACAAAATTTGTAACCAATTTCTGACTTTTTGACTCATGTGGATATTTCGGGATTTTGATTGCTTCATTGAAATTTACAACCAATGGGAAAACAAATACTATCGGTATTTAACTGGTGCGAAATAGCTGAATAAAGAATCACTTTCTGATGCATCGATGAGGGACTAAAGCGTCCCCCTTAAAGAATCCGTCATAAATGAGGACAGCCGATGACAGTCTCCATTATTATTTTTGTTGATTTCTTTATTCAAGCAAGTAACGGAAATAACGAAAATACGGAGGATAGAGTAGGCTTACTCTATCAGCGGATAAATAAGGAGAAACGTCGTGTTTGTTATTTTCGTCTCTTATGTGTCACCTTCTCAAAGACCCCAGCCCATAGAATCTGAGCGTGACGATAGGTTAGGTAAGGTTGGGTGGCTATCCCCATACTTGGTAGGATTCACTTAGACCAAAGTATGTCCATTGTGTTGCCATCCAAACCGATTATTATCGGTACTCTTGAAACCATTTTGAAAGTTGGATAAATTTCGATATTTTATCGATATCCGTTGAGGAAATA
Organism: Brachyopa scutellaris; assembly: GCA_949775065.1. Classification (NCBI taxonomy): domain Eukaryota; kingdom Metazoa; phylum Arthropoda; class Insecta; order Diptera; family Syrphidae; genus Brachyopa; species Brachyopa scutellaris. Next base: position 78,753,129 of record OX459114.1, on the reverse strand, counting down.
TCTCGTAGGCCCGCAAAGAAATATATTATATTTTTAAGGATTAGACTGCTGGGCAGCTGCACAGGAGGTTATAGTAGAATTTCTTTCCTTCCTTATCCATGTACATAGCTGCGACAGAAGTCCTTGGCGAGGATTCCCTATCTATTGGCGTCCATGCCTTTCCATAATAACCAAATACCCCAACTAGAGTTCCGATAGGTGCTGTGCTGATTTTTAGCTGGGTTTTGCGCGGATTTAGCTGATGCCAAGTCTGTTTAACGTGACTACACGTATCAAGGTAACGCCATCTTTCATTAGCCTGTTGCAGTGTTTGCGTGAAGATATTGTGCCTAATCGTCTCTATTGGTATATGGGGTATCTACACTTTTTGTGGCAGAATTCCCCAGTTTTGTACATTTTCTGGCTAGTTCGTCTGCTTTACAGTTACCTGGGCCTATTCCACAAAAGCACTCTGCAGCTCTGCACTTTTCAAATTGCACTCTGCAAAATTTGCAAAGTGCAGAGTCCGACCGTTCCACAAATATGTTAGGAGTTTCTGCATTCCACTCCGCATTTAGGTATGAATGTTTGCAGAGTGTCTGCAATTCCGCTCTGCAATTATGAATGTTGGCAGAGTGATGATTTTTTTTTATTTTGCGTGAGTAAAGTGGGACACGACGGAGAGCTGTCGTTGTGAACAACGGTTAACAAAATGACCTTCTATTTCACGAACCGGTTGTCTTTTTTTGCAAAAAGGTAACCCAGCCGTGAGTTAAAACAAGTGGCATCGTGAGATTTTTCAATATCATGGACAGCGCGGCAGGTTGTGGACTTGGCGATTCCATGTGACACTCCAATGACATGTTATTGCGAGCCATTTCCAAGGAAATGATGGGCGGTAAAGGTCAATAAAGGGCGCTACGAGCTTGTTCTATTAGTTTTCAATAAGTCAATAAGTATTCCGTTTGCTCTCTTCATAGTCGAAATGTCTCTTTAAAAATCAAATCACTAAGATCTTCGTAATTAATTCTTGCATTCGCCTATCTTCTTCATCACTCGAGAAAATTAAAACATTAAGAGCCCCCGCACACTACAGACTTTTTGTCGGCCGACAGTTTAGTTTGGTGAAACTTGTTTTAAATCTAATAAGCCATTGTTGAGTTAGGACAGACAATTTGATTTTCTGCCACTTCGATCTCGAATTCTCAGCTCCTATAAGTAATAGAGTCACAATATGTACCTGTAAAGTCCGCCAGGAAATGCAGATCATAATAGTGAAAATCGCATCTAAATCCGTTTAGTGGTTCTCGAGATTAGCCACATTTTGGGGACTTCCTTTTATACAATGTAAATACATATTTTACTGCCTGTTGAAGTTGGAAAAGGGGAAGAGTTTCACTTTTCGTCTGATTCAGGCAAATTTGCCTTACCGCGGCTAAAGAAATTTCACTTCAAAAATTCAAAGGTGTATTTATTGCACTTGTATTGCAATATGTATTGCACAAGATTTTCTGTCGGCAAAAATCATCTCGTGTGCGGTGGCCCAATGTTTGCATGGGCTTCGCTTGCTTGTACTTTTGATATTTTGTGGCTCGATATGTATGTGTATTTTTTTTAGAATTTATTTTACTGCCTGTTGAATTTGGAGAAGGGAAAGCGTTTCACTTTTTCGTCTGATTCAGGCACATTTGCCCTACTGCGGCTAGAGCAGTTTCACTTCACATTCACAACGACTAAATTATGCTGTTTTTCCTTGTTGGCACAGATTTTAGAAAGCTGTTTTTTCATGTTAAACTATGTTTAAAAATGTCACGAAGTCACTTTTTATTGTATAATGTTAGCTGAGGAGTGGCTTACGTAATCTACAAAAAATATATAAACTCTGCAATTTTAATTCACAGACTCTGCGAAATAGAACTTTGAATAGAAATATGAAATTCACTGTGCAAATCCACAATTCTGCGCTCTGCAATTGAATACATACTTGTTTCGTGTAACATAAAATAATTCGCAGAGTTGCAGAGTGCTTTTGTGCCTGGTATGTCACCAAAACCAGGAACCCTGCTCGGTATTTGATGTTATAATTGGTGATTCGAGTGCTTTAATAGCTGTTTGGCTATCGGTTTAAATGACAATGTCGCGATTTTACATCGACTGCATCGACAACTACTCAGCGGCTTCACGAATAGCCATCACATCCGCCTGGAAGACACTACAGTAGTTTGGAAGTCTTAAGGACAAGTTCAGGCTGAGCTGGCCTAAAGAGATACCATCACATGTCGTGGATCTATCCGTATAGATCTTCGGTTCCAATTTTTCATTTAGACAGATATTACCTTCCCATTCCTGTCGGCTGGAAATATTAGTTTTAAATTTGATATTGAAATCTATGAGCGGATTTAAATAGTCCGTAATTCCTGTATTAAGATTACTACCGTAAATGTCCAACGTATCGGTGACAATACTGCGAAACATTTCTTCGAAGAGGAAACAAGATACTCATACTTTCGTATGTTCTCTATTCTCTGTAGTATGAGTGCTCCAGTAGGGAACACAAAAAAGTGCCCAACTAGCAGCTTGAGTGTTTGGCCTTGGTTCACATGAATGGATTTAGGTAGTCATAAAATCTCAGGAGCTGCTTCCTCTACAAGTTTCTCCCAAAGAGGTGAAATCTTGAATACTTACATCTCATGCCTATCCGTGGGATCCTCAATGAAAACAACGTTCCATGTCTGTATCAATGTGAAATGCCAGTGTAGACGAGGTAACTAACATTTTTCGAGATTAAGGAACTATCGACCAATTTCCTTTGTTGATAGCTCCGCTTATGCTCAGGAACTATTCCCCAAATAAGGCGAGATTACCTGCATAGACATTGCAATGTTTTTTTTTAATATATCTTCAAGATCAGGGTCTACATTACAAAGCCAACTGATTGATCATTTAACTCATTACACACGCTATTGCTATCATACTTAATGATCAGCCCAGTTCGCTCTATTTTAAATGAGGAAGCGCATCACAATTGTCTACCTACAGTACCCAGCGTTGCCAAGCTTTGGTGGAACAAATTAAATGAAAAAAAAAATACGAAAATTTCGATTCTGTTAATTTGGCAATACATTTATTACTTTTTTTTATTAACAACAAAACAGAGAAATACACTTACAGTATATAACACTGTGGGACATTTTTCAGGTCATTGTCTCGGGCCTAAGATTTGAGCTCTGATCCTTACCAAAACTGGAAACTGTGCATCATTCGTTTTGCCATATTGGCTACCTAACGTATGTTATAGCCTTATGAATATTTTGGCTCAAATCTTATTTTGAGCACTGTTTGGTTTTTTTTCTCATGGCTGTATCTTGGTTAACCGTTAAAAAAAAATGCCTGTCTTCAGCAAAGTTATAGGTATTGATTAGGAGAAAGTGCAGTCACAATGCGCAAAACAAACTGACCCCAAAAAACTGCATCCAAGGCCTCAAAATCGTAAAAATGCCCAGAGAAAGAAAAGGCGTCAGAGAAAGGGCGAACAATGAAAAAAGAAGAGAAAAAAAATTACGTATACGCCACATTGTCCACAAATATATTGTAACAATTATGTGTCAATTCATTTAAAATAGAAAATACGTTTTTGAAGTGAATACTTCTTTAGCGACGCACAGTGGTTCAGGTTGTATGTAAGCGCCGAAATAATTATATATCTCTAAAATTACTGGACCGATTTTGATGATTTTTTCACCAAAGTGTTTGTATTTTCTTACTACTATTTACTACTATTTAAAATTTTGTATAGTAAAATTTTAAATAATAAAATTCATTAAAAATCGGCTATAAACTAATATCTGACGAATAAATATTAATGGTTTTTTATAAAAATAAATTCAAATGTACTTACCTATATTTGTATTTTCATAATTTTTGAAGGTTCCGTACCCAATGGTAACACGAAACCATTATAAGTTCGCTCTAAATCTAAAATATCTTTCACGTTCTACCTAAAAACTTGAAATCTAGCTCACTCATACATCACGGTGGTCCACATATTTGAGACAACTTATCACTGAAAAATATTGTGAAATGAACAAATCACGGTCACAGCCTAAAATTATTTCTACTATGAGCTAATTAGCACACATACTAGTACAAAAAATACCTACCAAATGAGAAAAAAATTAAATTGCTTTGGAGAGAGGTATAGTGAGATTCACATTTCCATATAACGACAGACTGAAAAAGAGCTGACTTTTCAACGGTATTTTTGAACTTATAAGCGGCGACGCAGCTTGACGCAGCTGAAAATGTTGTTTAGATAAGACTCCAAAGAATATTTTAAGTGAAGAATCCAAATGGAGGGGAGTGGAGCACGTTTGTTCTGCTCTACTGAACTTTCCCACATATTGATTTTTAGACCATCTATTTTACAAATTCATAGCTGCTTGAAGAATAAGAAAATTAAAATTACGATAACGTTTACGTTATCTTTAGACATATTGTAAAACGTATTTGAAATTTAAAAATTAATATCAACTTGTCGCGGAACATATATTGACTAGAGTACAAGGCACTTCGCTATATGCACAAAAAATGGTTTTAGAATAGAGCAACTTTAAAGCTATCGCAACTGTTACCATATTAAGTGTACATTTTTCTCCATTCCATCGAAATGTGTTCTCCAACTTCTATACTTTAAGAATGCATAGCCAATAAGTGTTTCAAACAATTAAACAATTTTGATTTTCTTCGCCTCTCAAACCACTGTGCGACGTATTGTTTTTGAAAACGAGTTACGATAAATGAGTTGCGATAAATGCGTTACGATAAATTTCGATAAATGTGTTTCGATAACGGGGAAATGATTCCATACCGGGGTCCGTCTGTCTGTCTGTCTGTCTGTCCGTCCGTCCGTTTGTCTGACTGCCTGCCCGTCTCTCTGTCTGTCCGTCTGTCTGTCTGTCTGTCTGTCCTTCCGTCTGTTTGTCTGACTGTCTGTCCGTCTGTCTGTCTGTATACCTTTTAACATCTAAGCCGCTGAACCAATTCTAATGTAATTTGGCAAAGAGATAGTCTGGGACCTGAGGACGGACATAGGTAGGAAAACTGCTCGCTAGGGGGCGCTGGAGTCACATTATTAACAAAACTTTTTCACGCCTAAGCCGCTGAACCAATTATAATGTAATTTGGCAAAGAGATACTCGTAGTCTGGACCTGAGGACGGACATAGGTAGATAAACTGCTCGCTAGGGGGCGCTGGAGTCAACTTATCAATAAAACCTTTTCACGCCTAGACCGCTGAGCCAATTGTAATGTCGTTTGGTAAAGAGATAGTCTGGGACCTGAGGAAGGACATAGGTAGATAAACCGCCCGCTAGGTGGCGCTGGAGTCAAGTTATTAGCAACTTCTTTGTTCACTGACCAAAATGATTCATATTGCAAAGAGAAAACTACAAAAACTGGACCCGATGGATGGCGCTGGAGTCGATTTATTAACAAATTCTATATTTAACGAAATTTTGAATAGCTGTTCCTTTCATAATTTGCATTACAAAAATATAACAAGTCTACTTACATTCATATTTACTAAATTTTATTACACATTTTCTATCGATTGTACTAGACAAATTTCTTCTTCTCTTACACAATAAAACATACACAACTGGAACTGGATTGGATAAGTATTCACTTCCCCCGTGAGCTTATGCGGATGAGGCTCACACATATTTTTTGTTTGTCAACTAAATGTAAGAAAAGGCTTGGGCTGATTTTTTTTCCAATAGATGGTGTTAATGTACGTACGTGTTATAGACCATAAATTGTAGAGAAATGTGAAAAAATGTTAAAAAATGGGCATTTTTACGATTTTGAGGCCCGTTGTAGTTTTTTGGGGTCAATTTATTTTGCACTTTTTTCTTCTAATGAATACATACAACTTTGCTGAAGACAGAAAAAAATCCTTACCAACCAAGATATAGTGGCCATGAGAATAAGCCAAAAAGTACTCAAAATCAGGTTTTAGCCCAAATATTCATGAGGCTATAGAATACTTTAGGCACCCATTTGGCAAAACGAATGATGCAGAGTTTCTAGTTCTTGTAAGTACTTGTAGGAAAAATCTTAGGCGTGACATTAGTGGTTGCGCTGTGTAACTCCAAAAACCGTTTAAGATTTACATTCTTCAATAACAAAGTATAAACTTTAAAAAAAAAATTAAAATCACAACTTAAGACGAGCGTCATTAATCACTTCATCTGGTATTAAAATACTTTTAGTTAGCAAATACACATTCTTGTATGAAACAGGATGCCATTGGTAAAATAAATGGTTGAAGTCAGTGCCGCATGTGATGGCGGTGCACGCGGTGTGTACAACATTCATCCAAATGCGGGATTGTGAGTTTTTTTTTTTTTTGTAAGAAAGGTGGAAAGCGTCGAAAGCCGGCGTGTGGGACTTTAACCCTAACTAAAACCACCTCTGCCTCCAACCCCTGTTCCCCACGGTACCGCCGTTAGGCATTTCGTCATGAGGGGGGTTTTCAGCCGTATAGCTGCCTCTTCCTGTCTACATAGATGTTTGTATGCCTCTGTGCGTTTGGAAATGTATGTGCTAGTGCACGAAGTGTATGTGTTCGTTTTTGTATTTGCTGTATTATTTGTCTGTGTTCGTACTTATTTGTCTGTGTTTGTTCATGTATTGTCTGTACGTTCTATGTGTTCTATGTGTTGTAGTTACATTTCCTCCTTAGGTTTCCTCAGCTGCCAGGTGTTGTAGGCTCCTCGCTTCTCGCTGCCCGCTCCTCGATGCGCAGTTGCTTCATAATATTTGTGATGACTTCATCCGCTATATTCCATGCTTCGCTTGTCGTCAGCATGAATGTTATAAGTCCTCTCGGTGTCACTTGGCCGCCAATTGCTCTTTCTAGGATGTTTCTGGCGGTTGTGTACCTCTGACATTCGGTCAGAATATGTTTCGCGTTCTGGGCTTCGCCTTCGCAGTGTGGGCAGAATGGGTCATCCACGTGCTTGTATTTGTGGAGGTACTCCCGGAAGCATCCATGCCCCGATATGAACTGACTCAGGTAGAAGTTCACTTCTCCATGTTTCCTACTGGCCCACTCCTCTACGTTAGGGATCAGCATATACGTCCATCTTCCTTTCGTTGTCGTGGTCCACCTGTCTTGCCATTCTGATTGTATAGCCTCTATCGTATTTGTTTCATTTTCCAACTCGTTTCCGCTTACTAGAGGCGTCTTTTTTATCTCCAGGTCGATGGGCATTCGTCCGGAGATTACACTGATAGCTTCCGCTGACACCGTTCTAAAAGCGCAGCACACTCTCAGCGATGCGATTCTGTGGACCGAGTTCATCCGTCTCATGTACGTTTTCCGATCCATCGCTGGTGCCCATATGGGGACCCGTACATTAGCATCGATTTGCTCACTGTTGCTAGGAGGTTTCGGACTGGCTGCCTAGGTCCTCCAACGTTTGGTAATAATTTCGATAGTGCCGCTACTGCTCGAGAGGCTTTATCTCCTGCATACTTCAGGTGTTCCTTAAAATTAAGCCTGTGATCCAGCAGTATGCCCAGGTACTTGATGTGTGGGCTAGACTCTATGGTTTGCTCGCCGACATGTATGGTGAGGTGTTCTACCTTTGTTCTGCTACTTATTAGCACTGCCTCCGTCTTATGGTCAGCCAGTTCTAGGCCAGATTCTTGTAACCATTCCCTCACGTTACTAATTGTTTGGCTGCAGTTCTCGGATACTTGTTCTATTGTTTTTGCTACAACGATTACTGCTATATCATCAGCGTAGCCTATGATGCTTACCCCGCTCGGTCTTGGCGTTCTTAGTATGCCATCATACATGACGTTCCACAGGATTGGGCCCAGCAATGATCCTTGAGGGACTCCTCCCGTGATTTTGTACATCTTAGGCCCCTCTTCTGTGTCGTAGTATAATGTTCTCTTGCTGAAGTAGCTTCCTATTATTCTCAGCAGGTAATTTGGTATGTGCAGACTGCTTAACGCTCTTACTATGCAGCTCCAGCTGGCTGAGTTGAATGCGTTTTTAACGTCGAGTATTACGACGGCACAGTACTGCTTCCTCCCTCCTAGCCATCTTTGTCCCGCGATTGCTTCGCGTGCAATATCGCACACTGCTCTTATCGCACCTATGGTGCTTCGCTTCTTTCTGAAGCCGAATTGTTGACTAGAGAGCCCCGAGTCTCCTTCCGTGTATTGCTCTAGCCTTGTGCGACACGGGATTGTGAGTCTAAAATTGTGTGCATGCTCTCAAAGCATGCGAAATATCTTGCTATTGTGTTGGAACTGGAACTTAAACACACAAGAAAGAATTACGAAAGCTTTTCATGTACTCTTTATTTGTAAAAGAGCGGCGGGTAAGACATGGGGTCTCAAACCTGCAATGATGTCCTGGCTATACGTCATGATAGTCAGACCCATACGCTGGCTAGATTGGCGGCAGTACAGAGAACAGCTGGTGTTGCCATCATAGGTGCCCTTCGCACGACACCCACGGTGGCACTGGACATGTTCCTATGCCTTCTGCCTATCGATCTCCATTGGAGGCAATTGGCGTGCAACAGTGCACAAAGACTCGCCAACCTAGGTCTTTTCAAGAATAGCAACAAAGGACACTACTATTCTCACAGAAATCCAAATGAATAATCCAATAAGAACGTATGATACCATCTTCAAACTTGAGTTTAATACAACGTACAGAACCCCGTACCCGGTGCGTGAAGAGTGGAGAAACAACACAGTAACGCGGCACATAGACACTGCAGTCTTCATGGATGGGTCTAAAACTGAAAGCGACACGGCTCTGGTATCTACTCTCCCGGATACCTGCGGCGTTTTTTAGGCAAACGTTCTAGCTGTACTTAGAGCTGCAGAGCTTCTGAACATGAAACGAATACCTGGAAGGAAATATAAATACGGACTTAAGGACACGGAATGATATAGGTGTACCAGAGGATATCGCACATATTCTGTGTGAATGTAAGGGAATAGCACGCAGTCGCGGAAACATTTAAGGCCTTTACTTCTTTAGTTACATGCAGGAGGTAGGTAGAATCAACCATAGACTGATTCTAAAATTTTGCAAGGTTTGAGGAAACTGTGGCGGTTTAGGTGCTATCCTTGGTTGGGCTCTAGGAGATCGCGATGGGCCCACTCTGGTGCCTGGTGTTTTGGGATGGCTCAGCCTCTCAACCTAAAATCGTTTGCATTGACGTACTGTGTAGCTACTTTCTTGAATTCGTGATATTTGCTTTTGGACCAGAAGTGTTCAAGATTCCACGCCCTCCAGCGAGCTAAAGAGGGAACTAGCATGCCAGCACAGACTCTGCATGCCAGAAAATGGTCATCAACAAAATGATCCACAAGCAACCTAATGCGCATTGTGACTGCACATTGAATCTGTGATGCAAGCAGAAAGATGCTCTCACGATGCGATGCGCATTCTGTTGCGTTATGAATCATGAAGTTTTGGAATGTTATGCGATACGCACACACAATTGTGGTAGCTGGTGATAACCGAATATTTACGAAAAATATTTTAAGGCTAAAAAAACCAGCGCAAAGCCATGAATCATCCACGTGTAAAGATTTCAATTTAGTTGATTCATTAACCACTACCACTACCATTATTAAACACCATTAAAGCAAAACGCAAGTGAGACCAAACTAACCAACTAACTCATTTTTATTGTACGGTAAAACCTCTCTTACTGGGACACCGATGGGACTAAATTGTTTTGTCCCAATTCGGAGCTGTCCCATTTCAATAACGGGATTTCTAAGAAATGTGAAGAAGTTTATTTGAGGAAGCCGCGAACCATACATCCGACATTTACTTGGAAGTCATAATCATAACTGTCCCAATTAGAGACGTCACAGTTGTTGTTGTTTTTTCGAGTCCAGTGTTTCAATTGAGAGGTTCAGCTTGAATTCTCCCAAATAGAGAAGCCATATTTGCTTTGTTTTTTAATAAAATGTTCAAATTCAGAGGTTTGGCTTAATTATGGAGGTTCTAGGAAAGTAAAATCGAGTGTCCCAATAAAGAGGTGTACCGATTTCAGTGTCCCGATTACAGAGGGTATATTGTATGAAAACTTGGCAATTGGGTTTGTTTTGATTGGGAGGTGTCCCGATTAGGAGGTTTTACTGTATATAATACTAGCCGGCCCGTGCTAATACAAATTGTATTGGTGATGAGTGCTGAATTATTTTTTCGAATTCACCCACTAAAAGGGGGTACAGCTACACACCATCGAACAAGAGTGTCAGTTTTGAGGGATAACACGCAAAACTGTTAATGTGTACGCTCGAAATTTGGGGTGACAGACATTCAAAAATGATGCTCACGAAAATGAAACTAGTACTAGGTGACACTCAGCGGCCATCTTTGTTCTTGTTCGATTGTGTGTATACAAATTTCGTCATCCAAAAAGCAAATGCAGGTAGAGAGGGTCCAAAAACAACAACAACAGCGATGTCATACATAACGGTGTCATACAAAACCAGAAAACAAAAATAGTGTGTACGCTCGCTTCATAGCGCAAAAATGATATCAGTTTTGGGTTGACACTTTTGTTCGATGGTGTGTACCCCCTTTTGGAGATCGGATTACAAAAAATCTTCTTTTAGTGGATATCTATGTTATTATTGGAATGTACTGTCCAAATGTTAGCCCTTTAGGTCCAGTGGTTTGGTCTGTGCCTTGTCTATCTGTCAGTCGGTGAACTGTTTTATATATAGAGAGAGAGAGAGTATATGTAGGTACATATATATTCTATCTAACAAACATTAGAGAAACTTACACCTGTCATTTGCATCGTGCTAGTTCATGATGTGCTCGTTGCTTTAGTTGTGCATTGTATTCGTTTACAAAGGTGTTGCGTCTCAAGCAGCCAATTTGTATTTGGGAAAGCAGCCAATTCGTTGATATTTTTAATCTAATGATTAAGTGCAAATCATTTTCCCCGTTTTAAAATGTTTTTCCCAAATCCCCTTTTGGGTTGGAAGTCCCGTAATCTGGCAACGCTAACAGTACCTACAGACAATTATTTATAATTGCCACTTGCTTGTGTAGTGAGACACAAGTACTCGTACTTGTTAATTTGAATTTTTCAAATCCATCACACCTTTCACTTGCTGATGCCGGTAGACACGCCACTCAAATTAGCTATCAAAAAATGTTCCTTATCAATTGTTTAATATGAATCAACAGAGAGTTTGAATTTCAAAAATTCATAACCGTCATCCGAACTCTCACTTAAATGTCATAACAACGTAAGCACCTCGTAGGCTAAAAATGCATTCTCAAGAATTCGCGGAGGAGGGCGTATTTAGTTGATTAAAGTTTTCAGCCAAACATCCAATGCCATGCGGCGGGATTGTTAATCTGGAGTCCTTAACAGTATCGTTGGTGTTATCTGCAGCGTAAGCTACAAGTTCATCCGCGATTGAATTCAGCGGTGTCTTTGTATGTCTCACAGTAGAGCTTTCATCTACTCGCATTGTGCGGGAATCATTTGAATATTTAGTATGAATATTCTACAGTGTCTACTCTCAAGTCGATTAGTGTAGTATGAGTACGAGTACCACTGGATTCAATGAATTAGTAGCACCGCGGCTATCAACACTGTAACATATTCACAATAAAAGTCCTGTGAATGTTTAATTTTTTTTTTTAATTATTAATTTTTTTGCGTTAAAGTGCAAATTTATCCGTGATAATTATTTTAAGTGCTTATGTGTTAAATAAAAAAAAATAAAATAATTGTAATAGTGACAACAAGGTGTGATTATATCAATGGGTAAGTGTGATAAATGATTTTTCTTAATTTTTTTTTTGTATTATTTTAGCGTTTATTTCATGCGTGACCAAATAAATTTGTTTTAATGTTTCTTTTTTGTATTCAAATTTTGTGTTTGTCTGTTGTGATTTGTTTCATTCAAGATAAGAGGCTGAACTACGAGTATCTTTCTGACCATTGCTGCTCTGATTTTGAGTGGCTTTTTCCTCTTCTTTCATTCATGTTGTGATAAATAGTTCTAATGACACAATAAAGTGCGTTTAATTCACAAACGAAAATGTGATGGAGTGCTAAATTCCGACTCTCCTGTAGTTGTAATCTCATTTTGACACTTTTTCCAAATTATTTGTGTTCAGCCATTCTACTGTCAGTTTAGATCAATTTCTTTCAAATCACTACCAAAAGATTATCTCCCAACTGCTTATTCAGTCTGATCTACTAGGGCTTCATCATTTTCTTCTTCACGTTATAGAATAAAGCCAAATAAAACAGCATTGCCAACTCCGTCTTAAAAAAATCCATTAGATGTCCCTCGGCGGGAAAAGGAGTATTATTTTCAATGAATTTTTTTTCGAGTAACTGAGCTTAAAATAATTTGTCTATTGCTGCAATTTATTTTCATATTTACTACGCCCAACGTGACTCAAAAAATGGTCAGCCTAGAAAGCTAGGCGATAGAAGTGAAACTTCATGAACCTAGATAAATAGTTGAAATGAGGATATTTTATCGTGACCTATTGGAAACTTTTAGGTTCTGGCTGCAATAATTCAAGTAACAGGTCCGATGATGCCATGGCATATGTTTTTCGGGATGCAATGGCATTTCGGGTATCACTTGTGAGTTGTTCTCGTATCAATAACGACAATTTTTGGTTAATAAAGCCAGTCATCCCAAAATGCGCCTTATTTTGGCCGAAATCAGGATCATCTTCAAAGTTCTCAACGGCCCAATCAGCTAACTCCTGATTCAATCTGCAATCTTTTGGCCTCAGCTCTTACGTCAATACGACTTTGTAAGAATGCAGACCCCAATCCTTACGCAAAGTTCTCCAAGTTGACGCCTGAGAAAGCCCCAACGAAGGAATATCCCTCTCGTCATTATTCCTATTGGAATCGGTAAGAGAAAGCTTCGCTCACATCTAGCCCAGGTGAGAATTCCATAGGTCACAGCACTTCATCCAGTCCACCTCATATAGTTGCAGTAGGAGATTGTGTACTATGAGTGGTAGATCCTCTGCTGTAATTTGGTATTAACCCGAGCACTTGAATCTTTTCTGGGTTAGTGCCCACAATCCACCAGTATGTGTTCTGGAGTTTCACTGGACTCATTGCAAAATCTGCATGAGTCTTCATATGATAGACCCTAGCTTCTTGAGATGTCTCTTGAGCTTACAATGCCCCGTAAGGAACACAGTCAAGATGCGGAGTTTATTTTTGTCGAATCGCCGAATCTCTTCAACTTGTAAATAAGTACCCAAAAGATTCTTCGCCTGGCCTAGGCCCTGAGTTTTAGTCCAGGACTTCTTCCTGTTTGTTTTCTCAAGTGATCGGAGCTCCTCTTTTATGGTGTGTACTTCTATACCGCAGAAGAGTTCAGGGCCTGTGGCGACCTGCCGATTAATGAACATACTGCTCTTCTACGTAAAAGCTCTCCTTCTATCAGCAGACACACACTGAACCTGCTGGGGGCAGTCGTTGGTCAGCCGCGCAGTTGTAATCATCTTAGGAATCCGATTGTTATAATTAGAATAGTTTTGACTGCTTATAATAATTACAGTAAATAAAGTTTATTGTTATTTTGTTGTATCACCGGTACCTAAATGATATCAGTGTTTTATTTACAACTAATCCACCGGTTATCATAGGGCCCAAAAAGGGTATGGCAGCCCGTTTCCTGGCAAGTTTCTTCTTCATTACCTTCTAAACCCAGGTGTCTTAAATTAAAAGTACGGAATCGTACGTTTTCGTTTTAAAAATTGTTTTTTTGGAGGAAGCTATACCTATTTTTGTTTTATTCGAGTTCTATCAAGTCTCTCGGGCCACTTAGACTAAATGATGTTTCTTAAGAGAAGAAATGCTTGCTCTGTGGCAAAGAGGCATATCTTCTCGCCCCATACATTTTCGAAGATACAAAACACGATTGTACGTCTTCCTGGTGCAATTCCATAGATGACAGGTGATTTATTGCTCTCCCCCCGCGATTAATCTTTTGCGTCGCAAAGCTGCCTGCCCTGGAGTCCACAATATCATAGCAACGTACTTCTTATCAACATGCAAAAAAGTAATTAGTGAACATTTTAGTCAAAGTGTCAATATGTTGTATGGCTGCTCAAAGAAAAAAAAAAAAAACAAAGATTAAATTATCGGCATTATCCTAGAGTCCTTAGGTGTATTTTGAATTTGAGTGATTTTGGCTATGGTGTTATCTGCGGCTTAGCTACAAGTTCATCTCTGTGCACTTGGTTTGATAAAGCTTTCCGCTACTCGCACTGTGGGAATCATTTGAATGTTAAGTATACGCGAATGTAACAGTGTCTACTATCAAGTCGATTCGTGTAGTACGAGTACGAGTACCACTGAATTAAATGAATTAGTATCACCGCCGCTATCAACGGTTTTTGTGGATTTACAATACAAGACCATTGTTTTTTTTTTCTAATTATTTTTTGTGCTAAAGCGCAAATTGATCTGTGATAATTGTTTTAAGTGGTTAAGTGTTAAATCAAAAAATAATAATTGTCATAGTGACAACAAGGTGACACTAGTGACAATATCAATGGGTAAATGCGTCAAATGATTTTGTATTTTTTTAGCGTTTATTTCATGCGTGACCAAATAAATTTGTTTTAATGTTTTTTTTGTATTCAAATTTTGTGTTTGTCTGTTGTGATTTGTTTCATTCAAGATAAGAGGCTGGACTACGAGTATCTTTCTGACCATTGCTGTTCTGATTTTGAGTGGCGTTTTCCTCTTCTTTCATTCATGTTGCGATAAAAAGTTTCAATGACACAATAAAGTGCGTTTAATTCACAAATGTACAAAGAAAATGAATTGAAGTGTTGATATGAAATTTTATTTAGAGCGTTGCTGTCCTTCTTACTAAATTCTCTTACAATATTTGCAATCTGTTATTCTATTTCTGACGCACTCCAAGTTTGTGGGTGTTGTATGTTATATTTCTTCCGTTCGGTATCATTACTTTCAGACGTATAACTGCTGGCCTATTGGCGCTTTTTAAAAGAGCTAACAGATTTGTATCTTGTTGTGTTAAATATAAGCAACAACCACAAGCTGGGAGTTACCAGGGCATTACAACTAAGTTATTTATGTTTGTAGACATGTTTTTCTTTTGTAACAATCACGCATTGAATTGTGCATTCACTTGGGCGGTGGTGTGCACCAAAGAACCGATGAAGTGCTCTGTAAATGTATTTATTTATTTGGCACGAACCGCCACGGCATGAGAAAGAGTTAAGCTCTAATTTAAAAAAACCAATTTCCACAATTTATAATCGTTGTTGCGAAAGTCTTTCCATGATGATTTGCCAGAGTATACTGAGCACAAATGTCTTCTGGAAATCGAAAAATTACTCACACCTGTGGCCTATTTCACCAAACTACAAATTACAACCACAAAATTGTACCTGTGAATCACAACCACAAATGTATAATCTAGTGTTTTGTTACTCAAATTACAAATATATAATCCAAAAATTTGTGATTGGAATGCAAAAAAGTTGTGGAATAAAAATTCCTGTTGCACCGGATTTATGAAGGACATGTAATCTACAAGTGTTTTCTCACAACTAGTGAACAAACAAAATAAGATATTGCGTCTCTAGTTAGAGGTAAAAAAGACATTTTGTTTGGAAAGTTTTAAAATTGTTTGACCTAAGATATAAAATTGAATGAGGGAAATAATATTTTAAGCTCCCTAACGTCCTAATTGAGTGGCAAAATTTGAGGCAATGAACCGTGGAACATACTAAAAAAGAGCTTCAGCCTTTAACTATAGTTATATCTACTGGTTTATTGTTCTTGCGTTTTTAACTTGTAACTAGGTATTACATTTTTAAAGATAAAAATTGATAATTCGCAGAAAACTGGTTCTGCAAGTGGTACAAACTGCAAGTTTACAGATCTCGATAACTATTGAAATTATCGGTGAAGAATCGCTGACATTGGGGCATTGGTGATGATTCCTCTTCAATACCATTTGAAAATTGCCCGTAACCTACATAGATCTGCAAATATAGAGCATAGTGAAAACAAAGAAAGGTAATCCAAAAGTAAATTAATAATAGTTGTATAAACTCTGTAAATAGATCTGCATACGGTCGACTTAAATATTCCGTTCATGAACTTACCTCCATTTCCAAGCCAGTTTCTTAAAATTAAATTTGTTTCTTAAAATTAAATCACAATCGTCACTTGCGCTACTGTCGCTACTACTATGCCTTAGTCGCAAAGACATTTTTTCGATTACTTTCAATAAGAAACTAAACTTGTTGGAGGAATAACACGTCAACTTTCAGTTGTAAAATATTCTCACAAACTGAACAAAATTGTTAAGTTCACAAATAAGTCACATTTACACAAATTTGCTACTTGTAAATTACAACGACAAATAACTTCTGGTGAAACTTAAAGTGAAGTATTCCCACAAATTTCCCCTTGTAGAATACAACTAAAAATTTGTCTTTAGTGAATCGACATAAATCAAAATAATCACAAATTTGGTTAAAAAATGCTTGTAAATACAAATTTGTGAGTTGGTGAAATAGGCCACTGGTAGTTGGTTTTAACCAAGTACATATATGAAGCTGTATGTATTCTATCCTGAATTATGTGAGAATGTATCGAGTCTAACGACCGCTGCTGTATTAAAGACTTAAAGAAACGGAAACGTGAAGCATAATGTATTTACTTCATATTTAAAAAAAAATTATTTAAAAGGATTTATGATATAACTTAGCTGACCCGGCGAACTTCGTACGCCTCATAATCAATAAATGTTGTGTCAACTTGGCTGTATTAAATTAATTTATTTTTTCGTAATACAACTCGCATGTTTGTCTTCAATGTTTTGAGCGTTTATTTCATCGGCAGTAGTCGATCTCGGTATGATTGGTAGTGTTTGGTGGAAACCGTCAGACAGTAGAATCATTGCGCCTCCAAAACATCTTGAGTCATTGCGCAGATATTTCATAGATTGATTGAGTGCTTGCAATGAGCGTTTGTGCGCTATTGTACATTCATTCCAGATGACGATTTTACTTGTTACCAAAACTTTGGCCATTGCTGACTATTTCGCAATGAATGAACCGTTCGGCATTCTTCTTACGTGGCGGCTATCCCAGAAGAAGCAACTGCTACAGCAATTTCGGATCTCGCACGATCAGTGGTCAAAATCAGTTACATGAGAAATGTCTTCCCAGGTCCCCCGAGCGCATCAAGGAAAAATTTGCCACCATTTTGTTGGGCGTTCAACAATGGTATATTCATTCGAACTGATTGGTTCAATGCTTCTCGATCGTATTCACGTTCAAGTTCCAATTCTCGATTGAAAGCTTCGTTCATTCCACGATATGACGAGGGCATTCCTAAATTGACCAACAAACTGCAGTACATGAGGTAACACATGTCCTCGATCAAAATCAAGGCCTGGTTATGTATGTATCTTCTCATTCAACTCGAGATCGGGATTCCCTGAACTGACACGAATTCGATGTAAAATGTCTTCTGACGTGTCATCCTTGTACTTGTTCCACAGTTCACGTGGATTCGATGGGAAGCAATGTCGCAATAATGATAGCAAATAATGTGCGTATCTGACTTGGAGATGCAGAAACAATTGTTTCAGTGATTGTCATGTCCCAATGAGTATTTGAGCTGTTCACATTCAGCACGAAATGTTGGGCGCACTACACCATTGACAGTTCGAAGTGATTCAAATGATGTCGGCCTACAAACATTCACCAGCAACAGCCGCAAGTAGAAGCATTCGTCATTCTTCGGATGAACTGTGTAAATGCGACGCACATCTGGATGATCAGGAACCGCATCGTCAATCAAGCTGAACTCACCTCTTTGAAATCCCTTTTCGCTGATGAATTTCAGAAAAAATCGTTTGAAGAGGATTAATTGAAACGAATTCAAATGTAATACAGGGAGTCTCAATTAAGATGTATAATCCGTTAACTGGAGATTCCTGAAGTTCTAGCGAACAAAAAATCGTACGGCAGCGGTGGTCTATTTTCACTCCCCTCCAAGTTACAGCCCTTCAAAGTAGGGCACCTTCGATTTGGAGGTATAATCACTTTAAATGATAAAACTTTTGAACTATTATAGCCACAAGAATAATTTTATATTTCGTCAAGAGGTAATTTAGTAGATAAAATAAAAATACTGACAAAAAGCGGCGCATGTTTGCACAGCTAGCTCAACGGTATGCAATGAAAACACCACGCAACTGAATCAGCTGTGAAAGGATAATGCACACAATGCAATCAACTGGCATTACCGGAACCAGCATACAACGCCATGTTCGGTTTTTTTTCGGTCATATATCAGAGATGGCCTTGTATACAGATTCAATTTTTTGTGATTTTCTAACTTTTCCATTGTGCGAGGAAACTTCTCGAGGCCGAGACTAACAAAAAAACAAAATTCATCGAAATCAGACAATCTGTTCTCGAGACATCATGAGAATAGAAAATTAATTTTCTTCATACATTTTTTTTTCGTGAGTTTTTCCGATTTTTAATATAATGGTTATTCTGCTATTCGGGACGGAGACACAACCAACAAATTAAAGATCATAGAAATCGGTTCTTGAGTTATAAATGGTGTAACTAACCCGACTTTGTTTTATACATATATGTACATACTACATAGGTATATAGATTGTTTCTTTTTGTTTAAATGTTCAACAATTTCCTTTTTTTACTTAAAGCCATTCTCACAGGGGCCTATATGATTGAAACTGACTGAGTTCATCGCAACAAACAGCTGTGTATTCAGACGTAAGTAATTTTGAGATCGATCACGGACGTAGAGGAAGAATGGAGCCGATTAAGAAGTCACGCATTTTTTTGGCCGCTGTATGCGGTAAGTATTTAATATCTCCATATTAATTTGTATGTAATTAAAATTAAATTAAACCCACAGCCAATATATCTAGTTTTGCTGTCGGAACATGCCTGGGCTGGACATCACCTATTATGCCAAAACTAACAGAACTAACTCCGGATAGTCCATTGAGTGTAATGGTGGACAAAGAACAGGAAGCATGGATCTCCTCATTGATTGCTGTTGGAGCTTTAGTTGGTAAGTGGAAGAAAATATAATTAATTCCAGTAAATTCACAGCTAAGTCTTTGGCTTTGGCTTTGGCTTGGAGATTTCACAGCGAATTCTATCAAACCATTATTTTCTGCTCCAGCTATCTATACCAGAATACCAGGTCATGAGAATGACATCTAAGGTTGTCAAAGTGACGCCCATTTGCTTCTTTCTTTCAAAGAGCGCTGCACTAACTGTCCGAATATACACATTCGAATCGGAGACAAATTGAGTTTGAAAAAATGTGCCTTTGTTGCAATATCCACTTATGTAATTTTCCCGTTTAGTTTTTTCTGTGTGATAATAGAGGGCGCATTCATTTAGTTTTGTTGAGATCTGTACTCATGCGTCCTGCGGTTTCCTTGCATGAGCAGGGCTATCTGGCTTACTGTGAAGAGAGATTCAATACTTTGATTTGAATCGGCATTGAATTCGACAGAACACACTGAGAAACAGACAGAGACACTGTCCACCTTAAGATTTCTCTAGAGTAGACTGATAAGATTTGAAATTTGTCTTTAAGCCAGTCGTCTTTTTCGGCTATTCTTATCTGGAAGACGCTATCAATTGTATTAACTGGAAGAATAGTATAAAGACTAGGTCTGGGGTTAAAAGTATCAATCATCTTTAATCAACTATTTTTGGACAAACAAAATACGAGAAGATGCCTTATCATTGTTTTGAAATATTTTTCTACGCATTTTTATATTTTATAGATATTTGTTAATTTTTGTAGTGACACTTAATGCATAATTTATAAGGATTTGCACCATTTAGTATATTTTGGTACAATTTGGTACATTTTCGAAGAAAATTTTATTGGATTTTCGTGATAAGATGCTTCAAGGTAGTCAATATAAAAATTTTCAGATCTCTAGCTCAATCGGCTGATTTTCGTGTCTGAAAGAGTTGAGGAGGTCGTAAAGATAAAGGTAATCCACCATCTTGGGCCGTCCGCTATATTAGATTTACTTACTTAGGTACTTGGTTGGCGCTACAGCTCGAGGTGAACCTGGGCCTGCTTCTCGCAACCATTTGTGTGTGCGTGTTATATTTTTGCACGAATGGAAGGGACCTACAGTTTTTTGCCGACTCCGAACGGCGAGTTGAGAACCTCAATCGTGACAAATGTTACTCTTTGATGCTTGTCAGACATTCGAAAGAGGTGGGCACTGTGAAAAACTTTTAGGTGTTTGCGGCTGGTTTCGAACCCAAGACCGCTGGCACAGTAGTCCGACGCACTAACCACTTGCGCTACGGTGCCCACTATATATGATTTACAAGATCATCAAATATACTATATTGATTTATCACCGGATATGCAAAAGTTCAGCATGATCGGATATCTGGAAGTGGATGTAAAATCGATTCCCAGATTTGACCCTCACATAAATTGAAGTTAAAAAAGCGTCCGCCATATTAGATTTCTAATCTTCTGCCTGGCAAACCCATCTCTTTAAGGCGATTCTGGATGACTCTGGCGCTAACTTCATCACCAGTTGTTTCACGGAGGTCAGCTCACAACTCCGATGCGGTTTCAAACCTCTTTCTCTCCAGCTAAGCCTCTTCAGTTCCCAGTATTTATGAACAGTGGTACACCTCTTCAGTCCTGGGCCAATTTTTCTCATCAGTGTTTGATCCTGACGATATTTCCTAGAGAATCTTCTAACAGAATTCTCATAGCATCCAATTTGTCGCGCATTTTCACGAAATGACACATTCGGCTAAGATAAGGCCATGATCATCGCCTTATTTTCTTCACTCAATTGTATCCTTTTCAATATCGACTTTTCACTTTTACTTAAGATAAACAACTACACGCACTGTAAAATATAGCGAAAAACATGGAGTAGCTAGTTGCAGCTTTTTTCGTTGCGCGGGTCATACTTACTTAACGGGCTCCCAACCCGTGGACGGCCACTGCCTAAGACACGGCAGTTCGGTCCTGGGCACGCTGCTTCCAGTTGTCCAGACTAAGCGCTCTGGCATCCAATAGCATGGTCTTAAAAACAGAGGTTCGGTGCTTCGCTGGAGAACATTTTTAATTTTCTTTAGGAGCCATTGTCTAATGAAACTTTTTTTTTTAAATTTTTCGTTAAACAGCTCCGTTTATTGCCGGACCACTGGCTGATCGGATTGGCCGTAAATGGACGATGCTGTCGAGTTCGATATTCTTCGTAGCTGCCTACATTCTGCTAATGATCGGAGGTCAGGTTGGAGTTATTTATGCAGCACGTTTGATTCAGGTATTTTCTTTTCGAAATAAACTTCGACTCTCTCTAGCTAGTAACTTATCGCATTTAGGGCTTTGGAGTTGGCTTCGTGATGACCGCGCAACCCATGTATGTCGGTGAGATTGCCACCGATGATTGTCGTGGTGCCACTGGATCCCTTATGCAGCTATTCATTGTTTGTAAGTTTTTCGCCATTTGCCCAAACGAAACGAAACCAACTAAAGTCTTGAAAATTCTTTTTAAGCTGGAATTCTGTATGTCTATGCGATTGGCCCATATGTCAGTTATATGGCGTTGCAGTGTTGTTGCTTGGTCGTGCCTATCGTCTTTTGTGCGATCTTCTTTTTTATGCCAGAGAGTCCTTATTACTTCGCTGGAAAGGGTCGTAAGATCGACGCCATCAAAGCTCTTCAGTTCCTTCGCGGTCAAAGCACCGAAGGAGTTCAAGATGAAATGTCCGGAATCCAGGGGACCGTCGAAGAATCCATGGCGAATAAGGGAAGCTTCGTGGACATTATCAAGAACACTGGCAACCGCAAGGCTCTGTTAATATCTGCTGGCCTGATTGCCTTCCAACAGCTGTCGGGCATCAACGTTGTGCTCTTCAACAGTCAGACGATCTTCATCAAAGCGAACACCGGGTTGGATCCTGCAATTGCAACAATCATTGTCGGCTGCGTTCAGGTGGGTTCCAGTGGGCTGACACCCCTGATCGCCGATCGTTTGGGTCGTAAAATCATTCTGCTGATATCGGCGAGTATCATGAGTTTGGCGCTGTTCGCACTGGGAGCTTTCTTCTACGTACAAACGACTGGTGATCCTTCGGGAATTCTATGGCTCCCAGTACCGGCTCTGATCATTTTCAACATCGTATACTGTGTCGGATTCGGTCCACTGCCATGGGCTGTACTGGGTGAAATGTTCCCTGCCAATGTCAAGTCGATTGCATCGTCAACTGTCGCCTCAACATGCTGGGTGCTGGGTTTCGTGGTGACACGGTGGTATCCTGCACTAGATGCATTGGGCCCATACTATGCGTTCTGGTTGTTTGGAATTTTCTGTGGGATAGCGTTCTTCTTTGTGCTGTTCATTGTGATGGAGACAAAGGGAATGAGCCTACAGCAGATTCAAGACAAACTTAACGGCAAATGCCAATAGATACAATTGAGGTTAACATGATTCATCGACTTACACGAAGGTGGTCATAAGGAGTTCGTTTTTTTTGTTTAAGAAAAGACTAAGCGGTCAAAGTATTGTTAGATTTAAGTTACTAAAGTTGCATGTATTGCATTTTAAGTGTGTCAAAATAAATGTGATCGAGTAAGAATGGTTTTGGATATGAAGTATATTTGTAACGTGTAGATCACAATAAACGGGAAACATTTTGCCTTTCAATCGTCTCTGACTTGTACGTTTAAATTGAACGGCTTTCGCGTTACAGTCGCTTTCCCATTACCCAATTCCTCGTGTTTGACTTAACAATTATAACTATTGTCTTAAGCTAAGTTAATATAATTAATGAAGTTTGTTCTATAATCTAAAGGACCAATTGTGTTTTACTGAGACATTACAGACCCGTTGTTGTTTAGGATATGACCACTTGCTAAATGCAAAGAAAAAATGTGTTTAGTCAGCTAAATTGCTTCATACTGCTTAGTTACCTGACCAAAAAAAAAAGAAACACCCAGATTAAATAAAAAAACCTTTGCACAGTATTTTTTTTGGAATGAAAAGTCAAAACCATGTTATAAGATCATTATTTATGATTTCACTTCGAAAGCACTTTCGAAAAGTTTGTAAAGCTGCTGAAATAATATCTATAATAAAATCTGCAAAAGACGCAACTATACCTACATACCTATATAGGCCAATAAGCTGCGGCGAATGCCTGAGATTGCACTTACGGCATAAGAAGAAGTGCATGTATATTGAGTTGATACAAATGTATTTAGGGTTGTATTGGTCTGTAGGGATTTTTTTTGAAGTAAAACTTTTATGCGGACGTTAGTCAACATTTTTTGTAACGAAAAAGTGTGACGACTGATTACGTCATAGCTCCGACTGAATGAATACATACTAGCTTTTCGAAATAATGGAGCAGATACTATGCCTGTTGGTAAATATAATATACATACATTACATACATATGTACATTACATACATATGTACATTAGAGTTTTGGGACAAGGTGATTTTTTCAGATGAGAGCAAGTTCTGCATCTTTGGCATAAAAGGACGTCAGTTAGTATGGAGGAAGCCATGTACTGCCTTAAACAAAGAGAATCTTATGCCAACGGTGAAACATGGAGGCGGTGGCATAATGGTTTGGGGGTGCATGGCTAGCCAGGGTGTGGGCCAATTGGCATTCATTGAATCAATTATGGATAAGTGGGGCTACCTGGAAGTTTTAAAAGCCAATTTAAAGCAAAGTGCTGTAAAACTGGGTCCTGATGGAAGTTACTGAAGTTACTACTTCCAGCAAGACAATGACCCAAAGCACACAGCAGAAATCGTCAAGCTTTGGTTGATTTATAATGTGCCGAAACAGCTTCGTACGCCACTGCCATTACCTGATCTAAGTCCCATTAAGCATCTCTGGGATTTGTTGGAACGCAGGATTCGTCAACACAACATCACCTCCATAAACATGCTGAAGGAAATAATTCTCGAAGAATGGAACAAGATCAGCTACGAAGACACATCTAAGCTTGTTAAATCTATGCTGATAGTTCTTGGTGAATTTGAGGTTCAACAATCTCCCTAATTTTCGTAGACGTAAGAATAGTATTGGCCTTACTTGTTCCTCAAATTAACCTGTCTTCCTTTGGAGTGGTTTTTCGTTCAATCTCCTTTCTTTTGGGGCTTTCAAAACGTCCGACCTTCTTAAAGACTTGTATTGCTCCGAAAACAAGCTTCTTTGAGCAACAAAACCTTTTAGCTATTGACGCTATCGACATCTTTTCATTTTGATAGCTCTGGACTAATAGCTTTCTTATTTCTTGAGTACAAGATTTATTCTTACCAATCTTTTTACTGTATTTTAATTAATATTAACAAAGCAATCCTAAACAAATAAAGAAATATTTTTTACATCACGGAAATCAATGTATGTATTTTGTAAAAAGTTTTCACTTTAAAAAATCGTTTCTAATTCTCTGTCCACAGCGAATTGTAACTATAGCCGAACTTTCTGCAATTGTGCCAGTTTGACAACCACCTGATCTCATGAAAACATATTAAAATAATAAACAGTTCAACAGTAATCTAATAACGGTACTAGCTCATCAGAATATAGCTTGTAAAAAAATAACCCATTACTTATATGCGTTGGCGATTATCGTTTCTAATTCTGTGGCCACCACTGTATATATTCATATACATCGCACTTATAATAATACAATATTGTTGTAACTCAAAATTTGTAAAATTTGAGATATGTATCACCATATTCAAACGTAAAATTCACTTCCCTACGCGTCTCAAAAGCGTCGGTAGAATAGTGCAAGAAACAAAATATTTATTAATAATCATAGTAATCTATTAATTTTTTGTATGATCTGTAACAGGAAATAAATACTCAGTTCTTCGATGGTTCAGAAAGAAGTCATATTTTGGGTTCCGACAGTATTGCATTATTAGTGCGATATTATGAACCAAAATTAACTCTAAAAACAACAGGAGTTAATTTTGGATAGATTTCGGTATTTTTTTTTTTTTAATTTGTTAATATTATATAAAAACTGAAAACGCAGTTCTACTCTACTGCTCTAGAAAATTATCTTTCTTTTGACACCTCATTTGTTAAAATTGGTTGAGTATGAGAGTCGCAAATGATTACGATGATTGTAGCACATTAAAGCGCAAAACAAATGATCACGTCAGAGCGCGCACATGTACTCACACAAACACTATTGCAGCGATACCCACTGCTGCACGGCTGCTGGCAGTGGTCTCCGCTGAAAGAAAATTGTGGGCGATGCTTTGAATAATTGTTTTGAACATTGCTCAGCTTCAGGACAACGTAGAAGGATGTTTTATACCTCAAATGAATCAGGGGAAAATCTACTAAATTCACCTGTCTTTTTGTTTTTCAATCCGATAAGCCATTATTGAGTAAGTGCTGAATAATTATAATTTTCCTTTCAAATATGCAGTTTTTTCAATATTTTCTTAAAACCATGCCATTTTCCGGTATAAAAAGTATAAATGATATGGTCCAAGAACATAAGCAGTCACTATGTCAATGTTTCATCAAAATCCGTCCAGTAGTTCTAACGTGATAGGTACGCGAACAAACAGTTTTTAATCTACAGTTTTATTATATGTATAGATTAATTTTATTTGTAGTTAAGCCCATTGAAGTGGCATTTGATACTTCTATCTTGAGTACTTAAAGTATACAAAAATAAAAAAATCCATGATTGACGGAAGTAGACATATTGTCGTATAGTATACTAGCTGACCCGTGCTCGCCTTGCTTCGCCCGCCTGCCAATTTTAAGACAAAACATAGAATTAATTTTTTTTTTATTCTAACTTGTTTTTATTTTTTCAATTGTTTTTTTTTTTTTGCTACGGGATTTTTTTCTTAGCGGCAGCACTTCTTTCGTATGTACTTCAATTCATTCTCCCATCAATAATACAGTCTTCAGTCTACCTACTGCTTCTACCTCTACGTCTATTATTCTCTACCCATCTTTAACCCTCATCCTGTAAAGAAAAAAAATTGCATATTCAGTGTATTGGGTGAATTGTTGTTAGCACAATTTTGTTGCATTTTTTGTACTTTTTACAATTTATTTCCGTAAATTTATGTTTTTTACAGATAACTTTATTACATTTGTAACATTTGCTGGCATACATATTCTAGAAATCGCGCGAGCTTTTTAAGTCTCCAAATGGGTTTGGGCAAAATTTGCCCAAAATACAGGATGAGGGTTAACACTTCTCCGTCTTACAATTCATTATTCTGTTGGTTCTTTATGAGGATCTATTTCGATGATATTTTACTCTGTTTTGTTCAGAGCATCTGATATTGTTGTCCC
The DNA here is from genome assembly GCA_949775065.1 of Brachyopa scutellaris. Classification (NCBI taxonomy): domain Eukaryota; kingdom Metazoa; phylum Arthropoda; class Insecta; order Diptera; family Syrphidae; genus Brachyopa; species Brachyopa scutellaris. Next base: position 78,726,689 of record OX459114.1, on the reverse strand, counting down.
TTTTCATTTATTTCTTTCAGCGCTATGCTCCCTCAGTGAACTTAATTGTATATGTAGTTTCTTTTCCCCTGACATACACTTTACCAAAAACTATAAACGAATTTCCCCTCTTATGAAATTGAGTTCATCATCTGCATCTCTTATGGTTTTTGGAATAATTATTGTTTTATTTGTTTGACCAAAAACAAAAGAAAAACAAAAAATAGGTATCATGGGAACCCCTCTGATTAAGCATCAAGCTGGTGTGCATTTTGCAATGCTCATATCTGGTTCTGGTGAAATAAGTATATGTAGGTACTCTTAAATATATAATATCTATAGATATTCTTTCTTACCGCTCATCGCGAATGCTTTGCTACGGATGATTTTTTGCTCGATTTATAAACACCAATGCGATTTGGTATCTCCTCTTTCGTCCTTTTTAATTTTCCCATTGGCTTACGCTGTGCAAAATATTTTAAGGGCAGGAAGTGGAAAGCAGTAAAGAAGATAAAGCATACTATACATACATACCATATCAAGTAATTGATCATACCAAAGAGGAATTAGAATGAGAGGGAGAGCGTGCGAGTGCAACAACGACACAGTAGCAACACAACCTCGTCCCGTCATTGCGATCAAATCGAAGTCGTTGATGTAAGCAAATGATAATAATGCATGTTTTTAGATTAGTTTTTTATTTATTTCTCAGCCTGTAGGTGTAATTAAGAAAAGGTTAAACTCTTAAAATCTCCGTTAGTAAATTGACTTCATGCTACAGTTTTTTTATTTGCAATTCGTATAACTGCTGTTATGTTAGGAGTGAATGTGTGGCTCAGCCATACAAACAGGTATAAAAAATAATTTTTTAATTTATGTTTCTTAATTTAAAAAAAAATAGCCTATGGATGTTCCGGATTGTGTAGCTTTCTATTAGTGAAAGAATTTTTGAAGTCGGTTCAGTAGTTCCAGAGATTAATTCCCATATACAAACCTTTCCTCTTTATAATAATAGTAAAGATAAGTCCTTTGTGGTAAGAGTGCGCAGCTGGTAGGGGTATGCAGCGCCATTTTCTCCATCTGTGAAAGAATTAGCAGAAATCGCTAAATGAGAAAATGTGTGCTTCACTAACCGCCAATGAAGAACAACTTCTACAAACATTTTCCAATTGACAGTACAAAGAAAAACAACTAGAGAAAAAAAGCCGGATTTTGTCAAAAAAATAGTCAATTTTGTAAAGTGTGTCAGGAAAGCGTGGCAACTCGATACCCCATAAGTAGTATGGAGGCATAAATGGTGTATATATGTGTGTGTTTAATTTAGGACACAATTTTAGTGGAGAATATTATTCGTTCTTAGATTTTCAATACAATGGAAAAAAAGTAGCGTCTAGGGAAAGAATGCGCAGTCGTTCTGTGGGTATGCGTATGAGTGCGCAGTGCTTTCTTACACAGTATTTAACTTTAAATATGCTGATTAGAATACAACACCGTGACGGTCTTCACATCATTACCTCTGCTAAATAATCTCAATCTGATATTGCTGAAGACGCGTCGGAAGAATGAACCGTATATCCAAATGGCGATGCAGCCATTGAAAGACCGCGAAATCGTTTCAACTTTGTTTGATTTTATAGCCAACGCAACGATATGTTCGTATGTCCCGAAGAAGTAGAAGAAATCCGTCATTTTGATATCCAGCATGCATCTATAAAACCACAAATCATCGACTAACGGTGGAGTAGATTATAATGAAGTTATACGACTAAACGTAGAACTAATTGTTAGCCTTTGGCATTATTCTACAAAATTGATGTTGTTTGTTGAGAGCATGATCCAGAAAACGTCCGAAAAGATCTTCGCCAACTTTTCCTGAAATGACTGGTTCGAGACATATGCTTGTCATCGATTCAAGTTCGGAGCTTAGATCCGCTGACAACGCGATTATATTTATCAAAACAGCCATGGGAAGCGTACTCGGCTCGCAAATCGGAAGTATGCACTTCCATTTCGTTTCCACAACCAATCGAAGAATGAGATAGCACTGGTTGTGTTTGAAGAAGCAAAGTATTTGCAAGAAACGCTATAATGATATCCGAATCAAAGAAAGTGTCGGAAACGTTGCCAAAATTGTTGTAATACTATTTCCGACCTGCATAATTACACCTCCTCTGGTTATTTGCTTGGATTGTACTAACAATATCTCAAATAAAATTATAATATCTATTACCAAAAAAAAATGTCTAAACAAAATATACTAGGGGATACCCGGGTACCACCCGTGGTCACTTCCGCTATTGGTTTGAAAATTGGTAAAAAACCACATGTTCTTTTCACTTTTTTTCAACAACTTTTAGTTTATGTTGTGTAAAAATGATTTTCTAGAGATGTCATGGAATCTCAAAAAAATTGGAACAGTGGAAAAAAAAATATTTAGGTTTGAATGTCCAAAAAGTACCCGGGTACCACCTGTGGGTCGGTTAGGTTCAAAACGGAAGCAGTTCATGGAAGGCTGCCAACGAACTTAGTTTGGGTGAAAGCACAATTTCGAACAATTTAAACTACGAAAACTGTGACTTTAAATGGTTGCGCACTCTAACCTTGACTTTGGTTTTTTTGATCAAAACATATGAAACTTTAAAAAAAGTATGAAAAATATTTGTGTACAAATTTGTGCCTTAAATATAGAGCTACTAAATAATAGGCTCTTTTGTTTTTTATCTGCTGTACATTTTTCAGAATTTAAGCCCAAAGTTCAAGATGCGCACTCTTGCCCGAACGACTATACTTAACTCTCACAATAATGCACCTAGCCAATGTTAAGATAAGTGAAGCCTCTACGCCTGGTGAAAAACCCATGTCTGTGATGAATCAATTAAGTACAAAATGAGACCCACCCAATATAAAATGTTTAATCACTTAAAAACAAAAACAGCTCTAAGGTCTCGATTGTAATGAACATCAAAACAATAATTTATTTGATTTCGATATTAATTTGTTGTCTAAGCTTTGTACTAATGATGGAAAAATCCACTCATCTACGAGTATTCTGCGAATGAATATCTACAGACTTTCAAAGTGAAAATCACCGCCATCGCCACAGTATTTCCTTTATCCGCCACATGTTACGAGATAACGATTTTTTAATATTTGAACAACGTTGGGTAAAAAAATGGCGCCGCCAAGCTGTTTGCGTAGGAATAATATTTTCCATGCTCTTGAAAACTAAGCAAGCACGATGATTATACATGGACTCAAAATCGTTGACAATGCCAATAGTTTGCGTTTAAATGACCATCAACGCAATTGAATGGGACTACCGTGGTGAGCCGAATGTTATCTTTTTCGATATGAAATTGCATTGTGTTCCCCCGGCCCCTCCGAAATGTATTTCAATCCACCGCTGATAAGAACTCTTGAGAGGTTTTGTTTTTACTTCTGACGTTGTTTTTTTTCTTTTCAAGTTTTTCAAAATCTTTAAATTCACATCGATTGCCTCCGATTCCATTAGTTAAGATCTCGAATTGTTAGAATCACGGTAACGTTGTGTCTTTCGCGGACAAGAATCGAAATAATAAATACAAATATTGTGTAAGTGTGTTTCCAAAAAGGATAACGAAATTTTAGTTTTTAAATTGTTCCATCGCATTGCCTTTTTGAAATGAATATTTCTTTGTGACAAACTGGTGCTAGACAGGAATAATACGTGTGTTTTTTTCCCCGTAATAATTGAGAGATGAGTTCACGCATTTGAGGTCTGACAATGGGCCAATTATTGTGCTCAAGTGATTTTCAAAAGCTGGAAACAATTTAATTGAATGGAATAATGCAGAAATCAAGTGTCAACGGAAAATTTACATTAAGCATCTCTTAACTGACAATTATTGTGTTTGTGCAAATCATTTGTGTAACCATTAATGGTTTGGGAATTTTTTTTTTCACTTTAAACTATGACTTCATACGAGTATGTACTTAATGCATTTCAACTTTCGAACTGGATAAGAATTATTAGTGATGATGAATTTTATTTACAAAAAAGCAAATATTCCTCATAAATTAGGAAATACGTAATTACAAAGAACTTGTGTTTTGATAACCAAATAATATATATTTTGGGTCCAGTGTTTTTTTTGGTTATTTTGGTAGTACCTACATACTCAGAACTTTGGGATTACACAATTGTCAATGTTACTCACTTTCTGTGCAAATATCCGGTCCTAACAGCGAACATCAGACAAACCCTCAGGGTTCGGACCCTACTCCAATCGGAGTAGATCTACTCCGCTTTTTCAAGAAAAATAAAACCCACTCCTACACTCAGCTTTCGTCAAAATCTACTCCAATTTTTTACGCGAAACAATTGTTTTACCAAAGGAAAACGCTTAGTGGCAGAGTTGAATGATAAGTGGACATCATTCCGTATTTATGATATAAGAAACATAAGCCAAGAGGATTTGGTTAGATTTTGGTATTCACATGAAGGAAGAGCTTATGTTCAATTATTTGTATGAGTACATGTTAGCACCAGCTGTTTAACCGCACAAAAGCACAGCAGCTGAAAGAAAATTCTCAGAGATCAATTTATAAAAAAAAAAAAAAAACTAATTAAGAAATCGTTTAGAAATAATATTTTTTTAGTTTTTTTTTTGTATTTACAAATCTACTCCGCAAATTTTGGTTTTGCTCCGCTTTACTCCGAAATTTCATTTCTGGGGTCCAAACAGTGCTGGGGGGCATTTTTCAGAGAAGTCCCATCACCCGAGCCGAAAATTCCCTTTTTTTCCCACACACCATCTCGTTTTTCCCTTTTTATTTCCCACAGAAAAAAAATTAAACAAAATTTCCGTAAGGTTTGTACTTGGTATTTTTAATTTGTACATACATATTTCCAAAGCCAAATAACGTAGATAAATAGGTTTTATAATTAAAGAAAATAAAAATGGCGCAGTATTGTAGTCGGATAGAGTACAATTTAAAATTATATTAGCACGTAACAAAAAGTTTTAATAATTATAGTCGAATTTAGGTCCACAATATCGTTATCACCTCGTGACGAAATTAAAGTCATATTAAGTATTTAAAGTGAGTTAGGATTATTTCATCTGTTATTTCAGTGAGAAAAAATTCGTAAAATGCATATATCGAAAACAACTTTACGAATTCCTTTCACTTAAATGACAGATGATATATCCATAAACCTTACTTCACGTTAAATATTTAAAATGAGGTTTCGGCTTTGCGTGGATTATAATTAAAATTATCTTGGTGTCCAATTTTTGTGGCGAAGTTGAAACAATACGCATTTCGCACTAATGGCACTTTTCACTTTAAATCACTAACAAAAGTTGTCTGGTTTTTGACACATTTTCGGGACTTTTTTGAATATTGTCTCCAAATAACTCAGTTAACTGGAGAATTACGAAAAATATGTGTATGAAGTACGCCTTTATTATTTGAGTAGCATCAAGGTTGAGTTCATAATTGTAAAAAAAAACCGCAGCAATGCAGTTACTGCGGTCACAAATGTAGAAAAACTGCCTTACCAATGCAAACGTTCCGGCAGCACTTGTGTCTCGACTCTCGACTTGTTTTCATAAATGTCAAATTACCCTTTTTGTTGTGCAAATTAGCAGCTTATTTTATATTGCTTAATATAACAGATTTTGCTGCGGTAAATTAACAACAACATTTTTACAATTATGGGAATATGATTCCCCAACATAACGATAATGCCAACGATCAAATCGATATCTTTCGATTGGAATGGCGGAAACCTGACCTAATAAATACCTATGATAAATGAATTTGCATTTAACATGATCAAACAGGTTAAAATTGGTTGAAATTACATATTTCAAATAATATTTTACTTTTGTGTAGTGTTATTAAAACATTGTGTTGGGGAAAACAAAAAGAAGAAAAGAAATTAAGGCCTCAAACGCGTTACTTTAAAGCGAGTTTCGTTAGTTTTATCTTCGCGAATTGGAATAAGTGAATTAAAACTATTAATAGTTTGGAATTTTCTTGCTTATACCCTTTCTTGGTTTAAATTTTATAAATAAAAAAAATTCCCACACAATCAAAAAATTCCCGCAAAATCATAGGGTTTCCCCTCGATACCTTTTAAGGCCCAAATTCCCACAAAAAGGGATTTTTCCCACGATCCCCCAGCACTGGTCCAAACCCTGCAAACCCTTATTCAATGACCTAAAAGAGATATCAATGAAAATGATTGTAAATCGCATATTGTACAAGGAGTTAAATTTCCATTCGCATATTTAGGAGATAATCTTAAAAGCCAACTCATTACTCGTTTTCGTTTAACGGTGGTCCAAAGAATTCTCCAACTCTTAGGTAGGGGAGACTGGGGCACCTTTGAACACTTTTTCATTTAAATGCTTCTCAACACCAATATATTTGAATTATTGGACTTTAAGTTATTCACACTTTGAGAAGTAAAATTAACCTTCAATTTAAACCAACATTAGTGTAAATTCAATAAAGGCTTGTAATTTATTTATTTATTTATTTTTTTAAATAAGTCCTAATGTTGAACAGGCCTGGGGCTTTTTTGAATTGTAGCTATTTAAATGGCTTATAACAGAAAATGATTTAGCAAAAAGCTTATCTTATTCTTATTCCAAATGAAACGGTGCCTCCAATAAATATTATTCGCAAACTGAGATCCTCACGAAAAATGTTTAACACCCTTACAAAAAAAAATTTATAAAACGAAATTGTGTGCATAAATTCTGCACTCCCGGCTACTGCCAGACGACGACTGAGGAAACCCCAGAAAAGTATTGACGACTAAAGATGAGGGTATCGCCATGTGGAAATTTTGGTTAACGCTTTAAAATATTTATTAATTGAGTTGTTATTAGCGATGTTCAAAGCTGCCTCACGTTCAAATGTGCCCAGTCTCCCCTACGTGGCCAGGGGTGAAATCAGCTAACGCGATAACTGACTATCGCTTTTTTGATTGTCGTTTTTGATTTATCAACTATTATTATCTACGGTGTTCGGTCAAAAAGACATAAGTCCATTTTTTGCGAAATTGAGTTGAGTATATAGAACTATTCGGAAAAAAATCTATATTCGTTTGGCCTTAACAGCATAAGTTTCAGTAGCCCGAATCCAAAGTTATTGGGTGGTCCTAAAAACACATTACAATTATTTTAAAAATTGTGTTTGATCAAAATGACATAACTCCTCATGTATTGTGTTGACTGCGCAAATACTTTCAATTTTGCAAATAATTGCGTGATCAGAATGACATCGCTCCACATGTGTTGTTTTGACCGAGCGAAAATTTTAAATTTTTCAAATAATAAAATGTTTCACGTTTTTCTTTTGTTTTTTATTTTTAAACTTAAAAAGATGTATTTTTTTTAAAAAACTAGTTACTAAAATTATTTTCAATCTGAATCTTATCTCAACCCGTTGAAAAAGATCAAAGTATCGTTTGGTCGAAACAACATACCTCCCTTAAAACATGTTTTTGGGACGATTTTTTAAATTTAATTAATTGATTGTTGTTCATCTTATAATTTATATTAATATGGCATTACGATATAACTTTAATACGTAAAACTGGATTTAGAAGGAATTATTGAACTTTAAAACGCATTTATCTCAAACCTAAGATTTTGGAATTATGATTTTTTGACCGAACACCGTAGATTTTCCCTGTGTAAGGCTGTGGTCACGTCTCATGCTTGTAAGCGTTTAAGCGTTTTGAGCTTGTTCGCGCTTGTTCGCGCGTGTACGCTTGTACGCTTTTAGTGGTCACGTCTCACGCTTGTAAGCGTTTAAGCGTAGGCGTAGGCGACAAAAGCTATAACTAGTGGTCATTTGAACAGGGTATTGTGCGGTTGGTGTACCAGATTTAAAAAAACTTTGATAATGTCTCTTTCGAAAAGTGAATTACTGTTTTGTACAGAAAGTACCTATCTTAAAACAAAAGGGATTCTATGTTACTGCTGGGATCTTACCACTGACAGTAGCGGTAGATAGTTAAAAACACAAGTTTTTGAAATACATACATATGTCGTGGATACAGGATACTCGTTGTTTCGACGAATGCTTAGCTTTCACGATAGTTTTGTTTATGTTAAGTAAGGTGTTTTTTTTTGTATACTATTATCATTGAGTACACAGTTTGTTACTTGGGAAAGACGACCTGAATGCTGTATAGTAGATGATTCTTCTGGTAGTGAGAAAGAAAATAATCTGGAGAAAGAGGATATGGAAAATAATACCCAAGGCGATACAATACTAGTATGTATGTGCTATCGGACATATTAGGTTTCACGCGTCGAGGTAAAGATATGCTTACCACCAGCGAAGAGCATCCTGAACCGTCTTTGGAAGCTCATATTTCAAAAATAAAAAATTCTTTGCTCAAAATTCAACATAATGTTCATATGTAATGCACACAGGCATTTGTGGTTAACATAAAATCGATTTTAGCATAACATCCATAAAGAAAACTGAGATTATTTTTTTTACTAAAAAAATAAATGGTTGCTTTTAGTTTTTTTTTATTTTTTTTTTTAAGTTTGTCAAGGCTTGTCCATTTTGATACCAACTACAGTAAAACCTGTGAATAGTGGAATGCTTTGGTGCACATTTTTTTTTCTACTATTCCCAACATTTCTACTATTCGCAAGTTTTTCCACTATCGGCAACCTAATTTTTTTAAATATTTTTCGATCAATTTCGATATCGGAGTTCAGAATTGTACTTGTTGAATCTAGCCGCTAGCAGAATGAGGCACACACGAAAAGAAACAATTGAAATGTCAAAATTCTCGAAAAAGAAAACGAAGCTGACAAAATTTTAATGACTTTTGGCTCATTCATTTCTCGATTCCGCTATTGAAGAGTGAATTTGGATGGGAAGAAAACAATATTCATTGAAAAATTTTCCATTATTCAGATTTCACAGGTTTCCACTACATTAGAGTGAATTTGTATGAAAAAAACCAAAATTGGCATCCAAAAATGTCCACTATCTAGGTTTCGCAAGATTCTTTTATTCGCAGATTCCACTATTCACAAGTTTTACTGTATATGTATGTGTTCTTACTAAAGACTGTTAAGTAATACAATTAAAAAAATATAGTAAAAAAAAAAAAAAAATCGTTATTTGTTTCGGAAACGCCTTCAGTAATTTAATAAACCAAAGAACAACGTTCGCGCTTGTAAGCTTAAATATCAAATGATTTTGATCTACAAGCTTACTAGCGCGAGCACTCCTACAAGCGTACAAGCTTCAAGCGTGAAACGTGACCAATACATTCAGTCGCCGTACTATTTGATTTACTAGCGTAAACGCGTCAACAAGCGTACTCGCTTACTAGCGTGAGACGTGACCACAGCCAGTCGATCGCAGAAAATTGTGGATATATGTATAGTGGCATCACTTCTAAGTCTGTCAAGAATTAATTGTCATTTTCCAATTGTGTTGTTTTGAATTTGAAAGCTACATTCAACAAACCACCACCAAGAACATTTGATATTGCAGCCAATGGAAGAAAAGGTTAATCTTACTCCAGCCAGTAAATCGAGCAGCCGCAAAACTTGTAAAAATGTTTCTTTTGTTAAACGAAAGTTTTTCAAAAATCTAAAACATTATGAGTAGGTACTTAGAAATGGTTTAAAGCATGGCTGTCCAACCCGCGGCCCAAGACAAGAATCAATGCGGCCCAAAAATATTTAAAGTTACTGAAGCATGCTTATTTGCAAACAGCAGAAACAGAAACAGAAAGCTCTTTTGTTTTGTAGTAAATTCTCTTTCTATTTGCGTTGCTCGCTCAGGTACACTGGTCTGCTGTTTGTCACTTGGCGGCTTAGGTGATATTTTTCTTAAAATCAATCAATAGTATAAAACAATGTTAAATGCATTTCATGTTCTTTTTTTATAATGAAAATATTCATAAACTAATAAATTTTAAATTACTTAAACTTTCACATTTTTTTGCTCGTCAGCTATGGTAATATACAGGGTGGGGCAAAAGTAATGTCATAATAAGAACTGGCCCATTTTTCACAAAAAGTTTATTAGCGTCTTTAGCGGTCACTATTTACGATAACGGTGGTGTCCTCGGCGATAGATAAGGTCCAATTACTTTTTCACTGCAAATGCCTCACCAAACTGTCACTTTGATTCGATGCAATGGGTCTTCGTGCATTTCCGTGCCCCAGAAACGCAAATTTTGTTTATGCACTGCACAAAACCACTTAAGTGGGAATGGGCTTCATCGCTCATTAGGATTTTGGATAGGAAATCATGCTCTTCTTGCACCAGGTAACAGAGCATGGGAGAAAGTTAACCTCACTTCACGGTCAGCAGGCAGCAATTGGTGAAAGGTTTGCACTTTATAAGGAATCATCTTCAGTTCTTTCATAAAAACTCAACGCAACGAAAGTCTGCTGATGCCAAATTGTGTGCATCAATGTTTCGTCGATGTTTGTGGACTCTCTGGGACGTTCTTGACCAACGCAGTGATATTCTCGGTCGAACAAGCAAAACGGCACCGGCCACTTCTTGCGACATCTCTAGTGGACCCAGTTTGCAAGAGACGCTGAGCCAAATGCTTAATTGTTCGCGCACAAGGGTGCAGGACGACGAAATTCACAACAAACCGGATATTGATCAAATAAGTAGTAACAATATTTTCGCGTTCTTCAGGTGTGTATCGCTCCATTGCTTATTGTCAACTAATTCTCTATCTGCCTACACAAAAATCTCAAAACGCAATGATATTTGACGCTATTTGCAAAAATTATCGCACATTCTCGCACATTTGCCTCACCCTGTACTTGTGGCCCAAAACACCATGTCTTCTTCCAATGTGGCCCAGGGAAACAAAACGGTTGGACACTCTTGGTTTAAAAGATATCCATACAGATTCGTACATGCAAAGGTTCAGGCAGTTCCAAAATATTCGCTCTATTTCGCAGGTTTGTTCTTATCGGTCAGACATTTTTATAATTATTTTCACTCCTCACTATCCTCGTCCTCGCGTTTTGGAAAATTGCAAATGATGTAAACATTGCACTTGAACTAATTTCCTTTATAGAAAATATGTCAATCCTCAAAACTCACGTTTTTTTTCCTAATACTTACATTAACCAATTTGAAGTCGACCGCACCAAAATCCTTATGGAAAATGACATAAATTTATGGAAACGACACCTAAACAGCTGTCACCTAAAATCAACGCAAAAAAAAAAAACGATTGTCGATTTTATAATCACCTTACACAAAGCAAAAGTGCCGATTTTGATTATCAACTCTCGCGTTAGTCCAGATCACTTTACATTACTTTCCTGCGCCCCGTCCTTGAGTATGCTAGTCAAACCTGATCCCCTTACATAGAGTTCAGGTGCAAAGAATCGATAGCATTTAATGTCGCTTTCCTCGTTTTGCTTTTCGTGGCCTATCCTGGAACAACCCTTATAATTCGCTTCCCTATCTAGACCGCTTTAAACTCATTAACTTGAATACCCTTGAGGAACACAGAAATGTAGCAGACTTTCTCTTTCTTCATCGACTCCTCTCAGGTTTAATCGACTGCGCATCTCTTTGCAACCCTATTTATTTCAATACTTAACCTCGTAATGTACAGTTTCCCTTATTTCTTCTATCTACCCACCCACTAGTGTTACCGCTGAGAATTTTCAAAAAGTCGCAAAAAAAGTCGCACAGACTTAAAAAAGTCGCAAAGAAAGTCTCAGAGATCTCAAAAAAGTCTCAACATATAAATTGAAATGCTCTTGGCTGTAGGACCTTTTTGGGTGGGTATTCAGTACGTCAGATCTTTTATTTAATTAAAACATTAATTAATAACAACTTAACAAATGCATATTTATTTTGAAGGAACTATGTACACATATTTATTTTATTTTGAAAACACAATAGACAAAGAATAAAAAAACCTAAATAAATGTAATTACAGAACATATATTTTTAAACAAAGTAAAATATAAAGCTTATAAAAATAATTTTTTTCCGAGTCACCAATATGTGATTATTAATTAAAGCTTGGGGCGTTTAGGTTTTTTTTTTAAACCTTTGTGGATTGTGTCACCTTATCACTGCGGACACAGATGGGCCTTATGTGATTTCCTCCACTTATACATCATAATGTACATAGTAGGCCCGTCATGATAACATATAATCCAAAAATGTCCTTGATGAGCGAACTGTCAGATACATACATATGTACATATTATGTATATCCTCTGTCTCGAGGTAAAACGATGACGTTTTCTGACTACACAAATAAAGTGACACACAATATGTACTGCTGATTCTTCGTCCTCGTTGCACATCGAGCACATATTGGTGACTCGGAAAAAAGATTATGTTTTACTTTTTACTTCATTAAAGCTTGTTTTTAAAAATAATTGTTTATCTATATACCTACATATTTTTTTTTCTACTTTTTAGTATCTGATTTTTTTTACAAATTTACGTCGGTACGTATGCACCATATATTGGCTTGGGTGGGTTTAATATGAAAAAGTTTACTCAGAATGTTTGAGATTCTGCTCGTCAAATCCTTCCCATTTGATACCCATATTATTGGGGTTGTGAAGAAAAAAGTATTCCGCCATCTTATGGAATCCACCATATTGAATTTAAAATCACGTCACTTAGCTAATCGTATTCTACTTGTGAAATCCTTTCATTTGATACCCATATGAAGGAGGTCGTGAAGATAACGGTAATCCACCATCTGGGGCGTCCGCCATATTAGATTTACAAGATCATCAAATATACTATATTGAGTTGTCGCCGGACATGCAAAATTTCAGCCTGATCGGATATCTGCAAGTGGGTGTAAAATCGATTCCCAGATTTGTCCCTCACAGAAAGTAAAGTTAGTATAAATCTTATAAAAAAAAAATAGATAGATTTAGTATCTATTACAATTCAGTTTTCAATTAAATAGGTAGGTACATTAAAAATTAAAAAAAAAACATAGATAAGGTCACTTAGTATTAAGCCAGTCAATATTAAATAATTCAGTTCGTAAAGCTTATAATATAAGAAAAGATGCAATAAATTACTTCCCAGTCCTTTCTTTCCTGTATTTATCGAAGCCGAAGCCTCAATTTAATTGTTTTGAGAAGGTTTAGTGCAGATTACATATTATTACAATGTTTCCACATGTAGAGGGTTGGTTTGCTTATGTTGTAAGCTTTGAGTAAACCCTTTGCGCACAAGCACTACTGTGTGCCATACGATGCGGTTGTGTCAAAATATTTGCAACGAATTTATATACATTTGAAAATATATGGTTACCGAGGTGGTTTTCATTGCCAATACTATCTTATCTAGTATACTAAAATTTGTCCTCATGTGTTATGTGAATGTGTGAAAATAAACTGCGCACAAAAATAGATCTAAGAAAAATCTGCAAATTGGTGGATTAAAAATTTAAATGAAAATAAATAAATTTTGACAAAAAAGTCGCAGAAAACCATAAAAAGTCTCAATGTTTCTATGAAAAGTCGCAAATTTGGAGTTTTTTTACTTTAGTCGCAGAAGGGTAACGCTGCCACTCACCGCACCACATAGGGGTCCAGTGAACCAATCTCCCGTTTGCTGTGGAATGTCAACTCAAACTTTACTGCTTTCGACTTCAACCGTAGTTCGTCCCACCATAACCCTCTGCGACTGACGTGGTAGTATGACAGACAGCACAAAATCAAAGAAAAAAAATTGCGTGAGACTCTCGCACATTAGAAGTGAAACTTGTTTTAAATCCAATAAGCCATTGTTGAGTTAGGGCTGTGTACTGACGGAAAATTTGATTTTCTGCCACTTCGATCTGGAGTAGTCTCAGTACACCCATAAATTCTGCCAGGAAATGCAGATCATAATAGTGAAAACCGCATCTAAATCCGTTTAGTGGTCACATTTTGGGGACTTCCTTTTATACTATGTATAGAATTTACTGCCTGTTGAAGTTGGAGAAGGGGAAGCGTTTCACTTTTTCGTCTGATTCAGGCAAATTTGCCCTACCATGGCTTAAGAAGTTTCACTTCAAAAATTCAAAGGTGTATTGCACTGGTATTGCAATGTGTATCTATTGCACAAGAAAGAATTGTTATCTGCCACCAAAAAACTATCGAAATATTCAAAAGTGTATTGCAAGCTGAATTTTAAGGTTTGAATTAAGAACGACGTTATTATTTATTCTTCATATCTTTAGGAATAAAACCAAAGAATATACAAACCCAAGATGTCGCATCTCATATACAATTTTTGTATGAAAACATACTTGCCGGTAGAAGAAATTGTAGCAAAATATTTTGAAAGTTGTGTACGTTACGTATGCATTAGTTTCCTACATCATTCAACCGCTCAAACTCAGTCCCTTCGCCAACAAAACCGATTTTCTGCCAGCAAAAATCATCTCGTGTGCGGTGTTTGCATGGTGGGGTTGAAAATAAGAATTATATTTTCGAGGCTTGTTTTGTTTTTGTTCTCTTCGCTTGCTTGTACTTTTGATATTTTGTGGCTCGAAATGTATGTGTATTTTCTTTTTTTTTAGAAGCGTTTCACTTTTTCGTCTGATTCAGGCAAATTTGCGCTACCGTGGCTAAACTTCAAAAACTTGTGTTATTTGTCATATCAATAAATTTTGTTTAACTTTATATTTTTTATTTACTTTTATACACATTTAGTAATTTAAAATAACAATGCACGATCTTTACTGTAAAAGATAATACATAGTTAAAAGAAGGAATATAAAAGGAATTTTGAAAATTAAAGCTGTCAAAATGGTGGTGTCTGGTGTCACGTCGGTAAAATCGTGAAAATTAGGAGACGTCGGTCCCAGGGGGTTAAACCTGATTTCCTTCAACCCCCTCAAGCTTAGTTTTTAAATCTTAGTTCTTCAGTTTTAGTTTTTCAGTTAGGTTTAGCTTGTAACAAGCCGAATAAATGGAGGCCTTCACCCCACTAAAATTAAATTAAATTGAAAAAAATTTCCTTCTTTCGTAATCTCCCATTACGGACAGCTCGATTCGATGGACAGATCACTTAGACGGACGAATTTTCACGGCCAGGCTTTTATGTCTCAGATTGCAAACGTTTAAGTTTCCATTAGCCGGGCACTCCCTTGTTCGGACGCGGACAAGCATATCTGTTAGAAATAATTGTTTTATTTCCATTAGACGGACAAAAGCAAAAATATTGTTCATATCTTTACACTGAATTTTTGTTACTTGCTCACAGTCGCAACAGGTGCCAACGAAAAGACATCTTTCAAAAGATCTTCTGTATTTTGTAGATACCCAAACTCTCTCTTTGTTTGGGTAGGCGAACAAACACCGAATATCGAAGCACGTTGCAGAAATGAGAAATATTCAAATATCGTTAATACATACAGACCAGCGTTGTTCCGGATAAATTTTGGAGTTGAGCCATTTTCCGAGCCATTTCATACCAGGTTGAGCCAAATTAGTAAAAAAAATACTTTTTTAAAAAAAGTGAAGCGGGGGGTAAAAAAATATTGCTTCATGTTTCCTCCTTATAAGACCAGACATAGCAACACCATAATATCACAATTTCATTTTTTAAAGTGCTTAAGGACGACTGCGATAATTTGGGATTATACGGCTTGGAAATCTCAAAATTGCATTCCCTTTGGCGTCAGAAATTTGGATTTCGATTCGCTAACCATATTAAAGCATAACATAGCATATATGTAAGTAAATAAAGACGAAAACAAATAACCAAGGAAATAAACAATACGGTTAACTTTTCCTTATTTCATCTTTACGTTGTTCAAAATTCCCACATGTTCTGGTTGATCATTTTAAAGGCTCTTTAAAACTCATAAGTGAGTGTCCTTCATATTTCAAGCGATTGTAATTATTTCTTTTAATGTTATATAGAGTGAATTCTTATTTCCTGATTTAGTTTTTATTGCTTTTTAATATTTTTTTTTTCAAGAGAATAAAGTTTTGAGCCAAATGAGCCAAATGTGAGCCATTTCTCTGTGGCTCGGAGCATTGAGCCAAATCAGAAATACTTGAGCCGAATTACCCAATTGAGTATTTAAGCACAACGCTGATACAGACCACGTATTTAGCCTACGTACGGTGGCACCGTACTCAGTAGGATTTACTTAGAGCCATAGTGTTGCCACGTGAGTCGATTCTTATCGGTGCTCTTGGAACCATAATGAAATTTGGATGCATTTTCGTACTTTATTGACAGCCGTTGAGGAAATTCTTGAAGATCTATATTCTATGAAATACTACCTATATTCTTCAAGCGAGGATTCTCAATCTTTGTTGTTTTGTTTGTTTTCGTTGTTTGTTTTGTTAATCGTTTCAAATAAAGTAGAGTTTTTTTTATGTTTGGATTAATGTAGATAATTTATTTTAGAAAATTATGTTTATCCCTTGAACGGACAACTCCCCTAGGCGGACGAAAATGTTGTCACCATAGCTGTCCGTGTAAGGTAGATTTCACTGTAATTATCTCAAAACTACATCTAAGCAAATAGGTCACTTAAGTTGGGGTATCAAAACATCACGGCGCCCTCGTAACACTAATTGAAGCTCTGACTCTTTTTCGTGTTGCCGCATTATTTTAATCGTTGGAGCTTATTAATTAATTAATTATTATGTAAGCACAAGTAAAAGGTAGACTCGTCAGAACTCTGAATGACATGCTAGATGCTAGAATATCTTTTAATTTTTTTTTTTTTTTGTTGTACCAGCTCTCTTCTTTTCTCTTCACTCAGTACTACTTCTGTTATCATACGGATCACATCAAAAGGTGTTTTTTTTTTTAGTGAGTATACGTATACCTTAGTGCGCCATTATGCATTACGTTAGCAGTGAAGAAGTTAGTGGAAATGAAACAAATGCTAGTAACGAACTTCAGTTCATAGCAGAGGGAGTGGCCGCTTATCCCGTTATATTGGAAAAATCTCAAGTACCAAAACTAAAAAAGAAGGAAGGATGAAGCAATCGGTGTACTCACCAAGAAATATGCAGCAACGTTTGGCGTAGGCCTGTTGATGCTAACGGTTTGTTAAAAAATAGAGATCAACAATATGAAGACAAGGTTGAAGAAGAAAACGGACTTGAAAAAAAATGGGAATAAAGTGATCAAATTGTTGGATTGGGAGAAACGTTTATTAAAGGCTATGGCAGGTGACAGCAGTCCAACTATTGGGAGAATCGGTGGTGCCATCCAGGTCGGTATTCATGAAGATGTATCTATCTATCTTTATGCGTTCCTAAAAATCTGTCCACGAGCTACTGTAAATTTCTCTCTTCGAAACGGTATAAATCTTTAAAATCACGATCAAGTGTAGATAAGCGGGTCTTGTAATATTTAGTGTCCCTCACATTCAGAACATGCAACATCTGCCATCGCACTGAAAATCGGATAACACAACCGTTTACTACCGAGATGAGTCTGCTACTGATCTATGTAACTCAGACATTTCGAGGGATTTGCTTTTTATTTAAGAGGGAGAGGTTTAAAAGGTCAAGTTTATGCATAACCATTTACTTTTATGTGAATGAAAGGATTAATTTATTAACCTGTTAACTTATTTTACTTAGGTGGCGCTACAGTCCGAGGTGGACCAAGGCCTCAACCAACAACCGCTTCCAGTTAGCCCGGTCCTTAGCTAACCGCCCCCAGTTGCGCACGTCAAGTTGGTTGAGCTCTTGTTCTACTTGTGCGCGCCACAATAGGCGAGGTCGTCCTCTGCTGCGCTGACCCTCCGGGTAAGAGTCGAATATTCTCCGAGCCGGAGCGTTGATGCCCATACGCTCTACATGTCCTAGCCATCTTAAACGCCCAATTTGCAGTTTTTTGACCGCTCGTACAGTTCGTGGTTGAATCTTCTCCTCCAGAACCCGTCAACGCAAACGGGACCGAATATCTTCCGAATGACTTTTCTCTAGAAGCGACCAAGAATATCTTCATCCGCTTTCTATAAAGTCCATGCTTCAGCTCCATATAGCAAGACTGGTCTTATATAGAGTCTCCTTAGTCGATCGAGAAAGGAATTTACTGTTCAATTGCCTTCTTAGCCCAAAGAAACAGCTGTTGGCAAGAGTAATCCTTCGTTTGATCTCCGACGAGATGTCGTTTTTTGATGTTATGGCAGAGCCGAGATAGACGAAGTCCTTTACTACCTTGAAGTTGTAGTTGTTAACAGATTCATTCAATTATTGTAATCTTCAATTAATTGTATCTACATATTTATTATTTATTTACAATATTATTAGATATGCTATCTTATTTCGGTAAAAACAAATGAATAAAAAATAATCGGGGTTCCTTTACCGAGGTCATCCCTTCAACTAACCTGCTCTACAAATTTGTCACAACTATTACGAGTATATCCTTGTCCAAGTAATTGTGAACTATTTCTGTTCAGGAATATTTAATCATCAATTTTGTTTATTTATCTTACCATCGTTGTTTAAACTTTCAACCAATTTAATGTATTTTTTAACAACTTAAGTATTGAGCTCCAGTTTCAACCCAGTGTGTTACGTACAAAGCACTTTGGTTTTCCTTCTTCATCACTGCTGCTTCTGTAGTATGGTCATTATGAAAGATCCCGAGTGCCCAGTGATGATGCCAGAGACTTGGTCCTCAATTACTTTTACCTAAGAGCCTATCAGAATACTTATGAACAATCTCCGTTTTTTACTTACAGCCATTCTAACAGGGGCCCATATGATTGAAACTAAATGAGTTCATCGGAACCAACAGCTAAATACACAGAAGTAAGTCCTTTTGAGATCGATCACGGACGTAGAGGAAGAATGGAGCCAATTAAGAAGTCACGAATTTTTTTGGCCGCTGTATGCGGTAAGCATTAAATATCTCCATATTAATTTGTATATAATTAAATTAAACTAAACCCACAGCCAATATATCTAGTTTTGCTGTCGGAACATGCCTGGGCTGGACATCACCTACTATGCCAAAATTAACAGAACTAACTCCGGATAGTCCATTGAGTGTTATGGTGGACAAGGAACAGGAAGCATGGATTTCCTCATTGATTGCGATTGGAGCTTTAGTTGGTAAGTGGAAGAAAATATAATTAATTACAGTAAATTTACAGTTAAGTCGATTAGCCTTGGCTTTGAGATTTCACAGCGAATTCTATCGAACCATTCTTCTCTGCTCCAGATATCTATGCCAGAATACCAGATCATGAGAATGACATCTAAGGTTGTCAAAGTGACACGCATTTACTTCTTTATTTCAAAGTGCGCTGCACCAACTGTCCGAATATACACATTGGAATCGGAGACACATTAATGCCTGAAACAGATGTGCACACAGGCTGCACGCTGCGCTGCGTCACTATCTGTATCTGCAGAGTATTCTGACAATTCTTCCATTGAGTTGGCTGTCGCAATCAAAGCAAAAAAATGTCAGATGGAAAAAAAATAGTGCCAAATGATCAGAATTGTACTAATTTCGCGATCTAGTACCGGCGCTGCACGGCAAATTTAGAAATAGAGACTTCATGCAGCACTGTGCCGCGTGCAGAATACACATGTTATCGCTTCCATATAAACGTGTGTATTCTAATTGCGCTGAATGCTAAATTCTGCACATCTGTTTCAGGCATAAGTTTGAACAAATGTGTCTTTGCTGCAATGTCAACTAATGCCATTTATTCGTTTAGTTTCCTCTCTGTGATAATAGAGGGAGCATGGTTTTAGTTTTGTTGAGATCTGTTGTTCGTCGTGCTGTTTGCTTGCATGAGAAGCGTTAGCATAGGCTTTTATGATGTATTTTGGACCACTGATGTGGAGAGAGATTCAATACTTCGACTTAATTCGGCATTGAGAGACACAACGATTTCTCTAGACTGCTAAGATGTGGACTTTGTCTTTTAGCCAGTCATCTCTTGCGGCTATTCTTATCTAGAGAGGACGCTATCAATTTTTCAAACCTGAATAATAGTATAAAGACTAGGTCTGGGGTTAAAAATATCAATCATCTCTAATTAACTATTTTTGGAAAAACAAAATACGAGGAAATTATTTCAAAGTGAAGTGCAAAGTTGAAAACGGGGGCAGAAGATATTTTTATGCCTCATCATTGTTTTGAAATATTTTTCTACGCATTTTTGTATTTTGTAGTAATATTTCATAAAGAATAATCTGTCCATTGTCGTAGTGGCACTTAATTTGTGATTTATGACGCTTTGCATTTTTCCGTGTATATTTGTTGTATTTAAAAGATTTTTTACAGTCACACGCCGCGCAATATAAAAAGCCGCTGGTGGTAGTTTTAAGCAATATAAACGAAAACTAAATGATCGCCAATCACACTGTGTATGCAATGCTTAACATTTGGGCTGATATACACACATACATATTATGTATGTATAGCACAGTTTGAAAAAAAAAACATATTGTTGCCCAAGGGTTGGGTACGATATCCCACTTTTTATAATCCCGTTTTTTAAAATCCCGCTTTTTATAATCCCACTTTTTTATAATCCTGCTTCTTATAATCCCGCTTCTTATAATCCCGTTTTAATAATCTCGTTTTTGCAATCAGAACCTTGCAATTGATTGTAAGCCATTTTTTTAAAATAAAATAAATAGTTCTGATTGCAAAAGCGAGATTAGAAAAAAAACAAAAATAACTGAAATAAAAACAGAGGTAATAATATGCACTAACCTTTTATTAATAACTCGTATTATTTGCAACAAACAATAAACGCAATATAATAACAAATATGTATAACAATTCAACGAATATGCAAATAAATTAATATTATTCATTTAAAAATAAAAAAATAAATGAAATAAAACTCAGAAGTTGTATATTAAATGTTTACATACCTACATTGAAATATTAATGGAACAACCAAATTTTTTTTGTGTAATTAGTTCAATTGTATACCATATTGTGGGCGATACGACGCATAAGACCTCATTTGGACATATTTTTCATAATTTTCCGTTTATTTTTTCGTTTAAAGGAAGTTTTCTTATTTCTTTCACGGGATTCTAAAAAGCGGGATTTTAAGACGCGGTATTTTAAGAAAACGGTATTTTAAAACCTTTTTTTCGGGATTTTTAAAAAAACGGAATTTTAAAAAGACTTAAGACTTTCGGGATTTTGGTTTTCGTTATTCTGTCCGACTCCCCAAAATATCAGTTGTAGCGAGAATTCAATTTATTTTTTTATATTCTTATTAAACTTACACCCCTATTGCGAGTGTCAGTTATCATTAAATAGACAATTGGTAAATTATCAATCAATACAATTTTCGGTATTGTGTAACTCGATTGATAAAGGTTTTGAACATTGTGAATATAATTGATTGCTGTGAATGGAAAACACACTATTTTTCATTGACAATTCATCATGAATATTGTTTATTAAAACGTAGAATTTGTTTGGATATTAGGTGCAATTTGGCTCTATTCACAATAGAAATTAGAGATATTTTTACACAATTTAAGACTTCGGCAGTATGTATTACAAAAATGATTGTAGTACCTCGTAGCACCACCATTCGCCCTAAAGACGTTTTGAGTTTGAGTTCATAATTGTAAAAATTTAGCTGGAAATTTACCGCAGCAAAATCTGTATTATCCTATTTGCATGGTAATACAGGTTCTATACACTTGTGAACGCAATATGTTCATTGCACTGCTGCAGTTTTTTTTACAATTATAAACTCACCCCACGCCTTTTCAATGATGCTTTTGAGATCTTGCACGGTTTTTGAGTTTCGTTGGCTTGGATCTTCTTCCGGACAGTCATGGGAACAAGTGATAATCAGAAAGAGCAAAAGAGCATTTCCAAGTAGTATGTTTTGACCAGTTTTGCAACGTACTGATGAACATTGTCGTGCTGCAAAAGCACTTTGTCCTGTATTTCGAAGTATTCCGGCCATTTTTCCTTCAATGCACGGCTCAAGCGCATTTATTATAGTCAGTAGAGATCTCCAGTGATGGTTTCGTTCGGTTTGAGCAGCTCATAGTAGACCACGCCCTTTTGATCCCATCAAATATAGAGCTTGAGCTTGGATCCATGAGTTCGCGGTTAATTTTGATATTTGGCTGGGCTTAATTCATAACTTTCTGCACTTGAGATTGTGGTTCACTTTTTAATGTCAGTGCCACTTCGATTCAAAAATTCCTTTCCTATTTTTCCTTTGAAGCAGCTCTTTTCGACGTCCCTTAGTTCGTATGGGACCCAATTTCCTTGCTGCTTTAAGGCTGTTCAAGAACACTCCAATCTGCAGTTTCTTGTGATTGACTTTTATTAATTGAAATTTATATTAATATTTAAATTATGTCATTCCTTAATTTATATTGTTGTACTAAAACGTAAACGATAGAGTTGGTATTACTAAACCCACTATGGGGCATTGTTTGTTTGCCTGTCAAATGTCATTCTAATAATCTCAATTTAGTGTAATAATTCTTTCACTTGGAAATAAATCTTCAAAGCGGCACAACGTGCAATTTATAACGTGGTAAAACGATAACGTCTTTTACTCTGTACAACGTACAATTCACATATATATATAATATAATTCATCTTTTTTTGATATAAGAGTAATTCGCAAGAACTTAACGAATTCTCGTAAAGAAACATTGCCCCATAGTGGGTTTAGTAATACCAACTCTATCGTTTACGTTATAAGTTAATTAGTGTTTTCCAACGTCGATTCCCAACGATTTAGACAATTCTGGAATTATTTGACATGGGTCTTTATCGACCAATTCCTTAAATTCTTCATCTTGGAATGGTTCCGGCTGCCCAGGTCGTTTCTTGTCTTCCAAGTTGAAATCACCACTTTTAAAACGTACAAGCCATTTCTGACACATTTGCTCAGATAGAGTATGGTCACCATAAACTTCCACTAAAATACGATGACTTTTGGCAGCACTTTTTTCACATTAAGTTTGACAGTCCTTTTGACCATAAATTAGGAATCCAACTTCAATTGCACTGATGCATCCCCATACCGATTTAACTTGGTTCCGATAACAGGACGTTTGAGTGTCTGACTAATCCTAAACACTTCAGTTTCGCCTTTCCTTAGCCCAGTTAAGGCGCGTTTTTTCATATTGGTGGTCAGCAGTGGCTTTTTCGCTGGTCTTCTGGTTAGCAAACCCATCGAGCCAAGGACGGTTCTGACGCTTACCTACTTCAGCATCAGTTGCTTCACGGAGGTCAGCTCTTAACTCCGAAGTGATTTCAAACTTGTTTATCCAGCTAAGCCCTTTCAGTTCCCAGTCTTCCCGAACAGTGGTACACCTCTTCAGTCCTGTCCCAATTTTTCCCGTCAGTCTTCTCTCAACCCCTCCACAGCCAAAGACACTGCAGCCTTCGTTCCTCTTCGGTCCATGGTATGCTGCTTCCAGTTAACCAGACCAAGCAGATTGACATCCATGACAGCTTGGGGTCCTCAAACCGGAAGCTCGGAGGTTCGCTGGAGAGCATTCCTAATTTTCTTTAGAAACCATTTCCAACTACATAAATCCTTTTTTTTTTCTATTTTTCGTACAACAGCTCCGTTTATTGCTGGACCACTGGCTGATCGGATTGGCCGTAAATGGACGATGCTGTCGAGTTCGATATTCTTCGTAGCTGCCTACATTCTGCTAATGATCGGAGGTCAGGTTGGAGTTATTTATGCAGCACGTTTGATTCAGGTATTTTCTTTTCTAAATAAACTTTGACTGTCGCTAGCTAGTAACTTATCCCATTTAGGGCTTTGGAGTTGGCTTCGTGATGACCGCGCAACCCATGTATGTCGGTGAGATTGCCACCGATGATTGTCGTGGGGCCACTGGATCCCTTATGCAGCTATTCATTGTTTGTAAGTTTTTCGCCATTTGCCCAAACGAAACGAAACCAACTAAAGTCTTGAAAATTCTTTTTAAGCTGGAATTCTGTATGTCTATGCGATTGGCCCATATGTCAGTTATATGGCGTTGCAGTGTTGTTGCTTGGTCGTGCCTATCGTCTTTTGTGCGATCTTCTTTTTTATGCCAGAGAGTCCTTACTACTTCGCTGGAAAGGGTCGTAAGATGGACGCCATCAAAGCTCTTCAGTTCCTTCGCGGTCAGAGCACCGAGGGAGTTCAAGATGAAATGTCCGGAATCCAGGGGACCGTCGAAGAATCCATGGCGAATAAGGGAAGCTTCGTGGACATTATCAAGAACACTGGCAACCGCAAGGCTCTGTTAATATCTGCTGGCCTGATTGCCTTCCAACAGCTGTCGGGCATCAACGTTGTGCTCTTCAACAGTCAGACGATCTTCATCAAAGCGAACACCGGGTTGGATCCTGCAATTGCAACAATCATTGTCGGCTGCGTTCAGGTGGGTTCCAGTGGGCTGACACCCCTGATCGCCGATCGTTTGGGTCGTAAAATCATTCTGCTGATATCGGCGAGTGTCATGAGTTTGGCGCTATTCGCACTGGGAGCTTTCTTCTACGTTCAAACGACTGGTGATCCTTCGGGAATTCTATGGCTCCCAGTACCGGCTCTGATAATTTTCAACATCGTATACTGTGTCGGATTCGGTCCACTGCCATGGGCTGTACTGGGTGAAATGTTCCCTGCCAATGTCAAGTCGATTGCATCGTCAATTGTCGCCTCAACGTGCTGGGTGCTGGGATTCGTGGTGACACGATGGTATCCTGCTCTAGACGCATTGGGCCCATACTATGCGTTCTGGTTGTTTGGCATTTTCTGTGGGATAGCGTTCTTCTTTGTGCTGTTCATTGTGATGGAGACAAAGGGTATGAGCCTACAGCAGATTCAGGACAAACTTAACGGTAAATGAGACGGACCAGAGCCAAAAAATACAATTTAATTAAATAGAGGTTAAGACAATTCGTCGACTTACACGAAGGTGGTCATAAAAAGTTCGTTTTTTGTTTTAGTAGAAACTAAGCGGTTAAAGTATTGTTAGATTTAAGTTACTAAAGTTGTATGTATTGCGTTCTAAATGTGTCAAAATAAATGTGATCGAATAAGAATGGTTTTGGATTTAATTTTATTTAAAGCTAGCAGCAAGGAGCAGCAGATAAGTAACTAGTCTTCAAAGAATTTAGCAATTCCATAATTATTTGTGGTAAGAACTCTCTTTTAAAAATGCAAGCTATCCAGCTATAAGGCAATAACGTTCCGTTTAAGAAATGAAAGCTTAAATTGAACAGATTCATTCGTAAAATCTCTACCGCTACCCCCAAATCATTAGTGGGGACTGCCAATAATCCGAGCAGTAGATAGGATAGCATACGGAACGGTCTAATAGCCATTGGTTATCGCTGAGCTTTAGTATTTCCACCAGTCCAAATAATATTCAAAATGTATTAGTATCTTCAGAGATTCAAGTGTGGGACACTTAAGGTTGCCGACTTATGTTTACATATTGTAATATTCCACCCTGTCGTGGGTTTTCTATCCCCTGTGGATAGAACTATAGGATTCGTTTTGGATAAAACCTTATTCTGTATTAATTATTTAAACACTAGTCTTTTTCTTGCAATTTCACACTTTATTCAATTATCGCTTCTTATTTCCATAAACACATTATAATGTCCTCAATCTCTTGATCTTTTAAAATCGCTTTTCACAATCTCTTGATTATCTCTTTAACAATCTCAAAAACAATTACTGGTCAATCACTTTTCCTTTACTATCGCACTGTATGACTTTTCAAATAAACTCAGCGCTCCTGAGTCTCTGCTTGCTGACTGACTCCCGACCTCTAGTCGCAGGCTCTTTTTATACCAAAATACTCCGAACCTTCTGTAATATTCTAGGACGATTCTATTCTCGGCTTTCTTTTTTGTCTCTCTAATTAGAATGACACTCCTCCGCCAGTCTACGGTGGGTAGTTATGAGTGAGTAATATCGACTGCAACCTAACAGATCTATTAGGATAGTCCCGGGGTGTATTATTTTATGAAGCTAATATATGGGAATCCTCATTCATGTTCTTCGTTGCATATGAGGAACGCCTCCAGGCAGTCCCTGCTTTGATAAAATAGTGCCCCACTGTTTTCAATCAGGTAATCCAGAGTTTCCTCTCCATCATGGCAGAGGCAGCAGGTTCAATCGTCTTCTAAGCCCTTTAATTTAGAATTGTATGTAGTTACAGTGCAGCATGTGGAAGTTGGTGAATAGGCTGAATTTTTCACAGACCAATGTCATAGGTATGCCAATACTTATGCATTTCGGATCGTTTCCGGTTGACGCTCCCGAATAACAATTTGCCCTGTGTTGAGACTTGGTTCTTATTTCTTCCTCCTTCTGTGCAACTTTTCTTGGATGATTGCGTCTCCCGTTCCACAAAAAAGCTCTGATGTTAGTAATAATAACGTGTCGCCTTGTCTGTCTTGTTTATTTGATAATCAATGTTATTTCGCGACGAATTGAAAAGAAAAAAGCGAAATCAAATTTTAGAATCCATAGGGTATGCAATGATGTCTTTTTCAATCACTTTTAATAATTAAAGCATACTTACTGGCGGAGTGCATCACGCTCGATGGAAATTTTACCAGAATTTATTGCTAACAGAATCAGTTGATACTAATTTTATTAGCATTTCTTACCGATTGCCTAGAACTGTGAAATGATTGACGAAAAGCGTTATTATTCGATCCAATTTTGTTCGCCACTTTGCACATTTATGGTTTTGCTGTAGCATTTTATGGCCATCATCTATGTCAGTTTGACGGTTTATTTTCTAATTAACACACGCTTAAGGGGTTATGAATACTTTTACTATGTTAACACACAGCGCGAGCACATCTAGGTCGGCGAAGTGACAGGAAACTCAGATGTTAGGTCTTAACTAACTCTATGGGGGGTGTCCAGGATAACTGGAGAGATCTGTACTATTGAAAGTTTTGTAGTTTCTTATGATTCACGGAAGATTAATTTTTTCTATTTTCAATAATGGTAAAAACGTCAGAAAAATCAGTTAAGAAAAAAATGCCAGAAACAATATTTCAATACAATATTTTATTACTGTAGGTTTATCATTTGTTGCAAGTTAACAGTTATTTCAGTCATTCTTCGGCGTGCTGTTTTCTGATAGATTTATAATTTAGTTGCTTTTAAGTTTTCAGAGTGCCAGTGACGTTTTGATAAACAAAGATACAACAACCATAAAGATGGAAAGTTTTCTTTATGAAGTGATTTCTGGCAAGCAGAAGAGTAGTGAACTGTTATATGACGTGGTTGAGCAAAACTTACTACTTACTTAGGTGGCGCTACAGTTCGGGGTGAACCAAGGCCTCAACCAACAACCTCTTCCAGCTAGCCCGGTCCTTAGCTAGCCGCTTCCAGTTGCGCACGTCAAGTTGGTTGAGGTCTTGTTCTACTTGTGTGCGCCACCTTAGGCGAGGTCGTCCTCTGCTGCGCTGACCCTCCGAGTAAGAGTCGAATATTCTCCGAGCCGGAGCGTTAATGTCCATACGCTCTACATGTCCTAGTCATCTTAAACGCCCAATGTGCAGCTTTTTGACCAGGTTGATGTCGCTGTACAGCTCGTACAGTTCGTGGTTGAATCTTCTCCTCCAGAACCCGTCAACGCAAACGGGACCGAATATCTTACGAAGGATATCTTCATCCGCTTTCGATAAAGTCCATGCTTCAGCTCTATATAGCAAGACTGGGATGATAAGGGTCTTATATAGAGTCTCCTTAGTCGATCGAGAAAGGACTTTACTACTCAATTGCCTTCTTAGCCCAAAGAAACAGCGGTTGGCAAGAGTAATCCTTCGTTTGATTTCCGACGAGATGTCATTTTTTGAAGTTATGGCAGAGCCGAGGTAGACAAAGTCCTTTACTACCTCGAAGTTAGTATTTGAGCAAAAACAATTACATAAAAAAAAAAATATTGTTACAAGAATTATGTCTTTTCGATAAATGATACGCTAACAATTGCAATGTAAAAATGGTGCTAAATAGTGAGGGGCTGTGTCTAAACGTGAAGAAAATAGTTCATCGATCACAATCACAATTATAAATGTCCACGCTGCCCGGAAATCGTTGCTGACATTCTCCAAGTTTATGTTTAGTAACGAAGCACAGTGCGCGTTAGGTAATCGCGGACGCGAGCTTCGCATCGCGGCGACACCGAGGACGCATCCGAAAGTGCGCGCGCACCTCCCACCGCCCTTCGGAGCTACGTTATTTCTTTTTTCACTATGACAATATACACTACGCGCCACTTGAATAGAAATAAGAATTTTTTTGAAGATTAAACTGTTTAGCGCTTTGGTAAGTTTAAAAAGCAGCTTTATTGTTTTATTTTTTAAAAGAGGAATCCATACTGAAAAACAATGCACAACAATACAATACACAGAATAATGCAAAAAGTCATGTTAGATTGTTATTTTATGCATTTTTGCATTCCTGTAAAGAAAACACTGATTTTTTGTTGCTCCACTTGAATAGAAACATCAGCTTAACAGTAGCCCCTGCATTTTTTTAGGATAAGGTACAATGAAAATAAAGCAAAAATAGTAATAAAAAGGTAGACTGAAACAATTTTTTTCTCGTTTAGAGCAAAAATGGGCCGAGGAAATGCATTAACTAATGCAGAAAAGACCAAAATAGAAGTTTATGCTGAAAATGAACTCGGCTTACGCAGAATGGCCGACAAAAATTGGAGGAAGTGCTAAAGTTGTGTGGTCATTTTTGGAACGGAAAGAAAACTTCGAAAAGAGAGGCCAGCAGGAGCTACACCAGAAGCAGACAGAATAATTTATTCTTAGGCTGTGTGCCAATTGCGTTAAAATATTATCCACTGGCTAATTTTTGCCATTTCTACCAGGGGCGGATAAAATTGTACCTTTTTGCTGTGTTGATTGGATTAAATGGGATTTTTTTTGTACTATTTTTTATTAATTTCCCCCTGGAATTGAAAAATGTCCCTCTCAGTTTATTCACATCACATTTTATTATATCTTAAACATTTGAAAGACCTGAAATTGCAAAAAAAAAAACCGTTAAATCCACTACGAAAACAAAATTGCTTAGATTTTGGCATGACGCATATGACGTGGAATAAAATGTGGACAAGAGTAAGTTTTTCAGATGAACCAAAATTTAATATCGATGGTCCGGGTGGATATAACCATTATTTCCAAGTTTCTTGGAGCGTTACTATAAATGCGAAGGAGGTGTTACGGTCAGGGGTGCGATTTCATGGTATGGAACTGTTGTTTTGGAGTTTCCTACACTAGAAATGACCGCAAATTTCTACCTATTGGAGTAGCTTTCCCTTTAGTTAAGCAATATTTTTGGATCAATAAATTGGATATTCCAATAAGATAATGCATGAATACACACTGCAAGGATGATTAAAAGTTGGATAACGGAGCAAAATATTATTGTGCTAAAATGGCGACCATACTCACCGGACCTTAATATTTTGGAAAACATGTGGGGCTGAATGTTTCGCAGAGTGACAACAATTTGACAATTGGTAATTAATCACTCATTAATGCAATTAAGACAGCATGGAATAACATTTCGTTAGATGTCTTAAAACGACGCTATGATGCACATCCCAAAAGGGCTTATGAAGTTATATATATATGGATATATATATATGGTGGATCACAATTTGCTTCTGAAGAAATTGTATGATGCAGGTTTCAGAGGAGTATTTTATGATTGGCTTCGCACGTATCTTATAGGTAGGACGCAGTTTGTTAATATTAATGAAAGTTTTAGTAGTTCTCTCACAATAAAAAATGGTGTTCCCCAGGCTCTGTCCTTGGTCCACTTATGTTTCTTATTTATATTAACTCCCTCTTTAATCAGAACTTGAATGGATTAACTACTGCGTTTGCCGATGATATTGCCTTCTCATATCTAGGATTAAACCCGTTTGATTGCATTACAAAAAGTGAGGAAGATCTACAAACTTTAAGGGAGTGGTTTGCATTTCACAAGTTGATTATTAGCGAGAAAACAAAAATTATGTCTTTTAAAATGTTAGGTAATGAACTTTCTGATTTCAATGTATTTTTTCATTCACATGACTGTAAGAGGTTTTGTCTACCTCTGCATACTTGTGGGTGTATCAACTTTAATGTGAATAAGTCTTGCCCAAGTAATTGCTTTAAAATTAAATCAGTAAGTCAATATAAATATTTGGGTGTAATCATTGACCTCAATCTGAGTTGGAAAGTTCATACGCTAGCTGTTAAATCTCACATGAGACGAGTGGCTCGCAAACTTTATCTGGTAAAACCTTACTGTTCTAAAAAAGTATTAACTATGCTTTACTATGGGCTTGCAAACTCTAAGTTACAATATGGTATTACGAGTTGGGGCGGATCTTATGATAACACTTTTGGTTCGTTACTTATAGCCCAAAAACACTTAGTAAGAATAATTTGTGGTAGAAGTCGCCTTGCTCATAGTTGGCCGCTATTTAGAGAATTGCGTATACTGCCATTAAGACATCTTTATGTTTTTAAAGTTCTTAGGGAATTCTTTAAGCAAAGTGAGAACACTCCAAATAGAAACTCTAGTATGTATAGCTTACGCGTTAATAACCTAGCATTGGTCAATGTTCCAGTCGCACATAAAACCAAATTTCTCATTTTTTTTACTGCTACTGCGCCAAATTTTTTTAATAAACTACCGATTTCTGTAAGACGAACATATATCTTTCACTCGTTTGTAAATAAAGTAAAAAATTGGTTATTTACTATCGATTACATCAATATTGAGTCGTTCTTCCGATATGTGTCCTAATTGTATTCATAAGTTCATTATATGTATCAATTAAATATAATATGTATACATTCATTCAAATTCATTCTTAATTGTACTCGTAAATCCAATTGTGTTCAAATTCTTCATTTATTTACTTTTAACGTTCTTCTCTCTTTATTTATTGTAAAACTGATAACTACCCCACATCAGTTAAATTAATTGTTGTTACAGAATGACTTATATTATTCCTTCCACTAATAGTAGTATTATTATTTCAATTGTTAAGATATTAGTTTTAAGTTGGAATGAATAAAAATTAAATAAATAAATAAATAAAAAATATTTTAAATAAATATAATAGTACATACAAGATATTAAAAGAAGAAAAAAATTTTTCAATATGGATTCATCTTTTAAAAAATAAAACAAAAACTCTTTTTTTAGTGAGAAAATTCGTTATTTGTATCTTATTTTAAAATAAATAACCTTTTGTGACCTTTTTTCCAAATGTTGATCAGTTTATTTATGATCGGGTAACATCGGTTGCAAAGTTTTGTGGCGGTTGGGTATTTTAAAATAAATAACCTTTTTTGGCCTTTTTTCCAAAATGAGTTTGGAATTTACGTTAGAATATGCTTATTTTCTGGCCTAATTTCAATTTTACTTCCTGCTGCTTTTTCCACATCTGTCTGCCATAAATTACAAAATTTCTGGCTTATTTTCCAAACAAAATTCTGCTCTTTTGTTTCAAATTTGAAAATACAAAAAGTTTCTGGCGTTTTTTTCCAAAAAAAAAATTCTGCCGTAATTTCCGGGAGCCATTGAATAAGCTTTAATATTAATGCAGTTTCCTTAACAAAAGAATCTAAACCAGTTTCATATATATCACAAGATAATAGTATAGATCGGCTGAATTACTGCCATATCATTGCATTAGATCAGTTTGATTGCAACTCGCGTCAGTTGATTGTTTCAAAAGTCTGTATACGTACATACATCCGGGCTAGCTCTCGAGGAGACCGAACAGACTTCAACTTCAACAAGTTTCTTTGCAAGTGGATCGCACTTAAATCATATGTATTTTATATACAAACAAATGCATGCATTCTATAAAAATCTGGAAGATCGATAGATGTTTCAAATCGGAAACCGTAATGCAACTCTAATCAATGTCGAAATTTTAACAAAGAAATTCATACACACTTTCCATCGCCTGCAGATTACAAAAGTTCAATTAAATTTGAATGCTGGGTGATTTACTTCTTAAAGTCTTAAGTAAATTAGAACAAAGTATAGTCGTACTTAAATGTGTATACCATATGCACTAAACGGTTGTTTTTTTTTTGTTTTTATCTAATGAATGCACTTGTCAGTTGGCACTGATAAAGTACTTCTGGCAGAATTTGATTCCACTTCTGTGCAATTTTGTTTCCAAATTAGTGTCAAAACTTTATATGCAGTCCGCTCGCAGTGCGTAGTGCTAGTGCATGTTTTGATGTCGCGTCGAGATGATAGCGCGATCCAATTGAATAGTAACGGAGATTAAGATAGAGAAAAAAAAAAAAACAAGCAAGAAATCCGATTGTGAGTGAGTGAAATAAAGCAAATTTGAGAGTGAGTGGATTTTATGTATATAATACGATTCGACTACACTTTATTCTATAAGTAAATATTTTCTGCGAGATAAAAGTGCACTTGCGATGTGAAAGTGAAACTATCGAACAGCTAAACTAAAAATGTTCATTAGGATCAGAGAAATGGCTCTTCACCTGAACCGGAAACCATCAGTTTTAGTGATGCAAAGTGTCGAGGCTTATGCTTTGCTCCTTAGTATGTACATATAAATACTTTTAGATACAGATTTACATAAGTACATATGTACGTGCACGTTACTGTAGGTATTTGTGGATTTTGAATCGCATTCCTGCAATTACCGATACAGTGGAATCTCCCAAGGTCCAGAAAATAAATTCGAGTGTTAGGAGCTTCGAGTTAAAGAAAATATTACTATCATTTTTCTTTAAGTGATAGGCACTTTAAATGTTGCGTTGTCATCTTCCCAGAGGCGTCATTTGTTAATACCACAGTAAATTTAATTAATTGAAGACCGATGGTTATATAGCAGATGTATGTATTTGCGCACATATGAATAAACCATTGAAATTGGATGCCCCTACTACGTTTCTACGAATCTTGGCTCAGTGGGTAAATTATGTTTCTGAAAAACTCGAGTAACAGATGAAATATATTATACAGTGAACATTGGAAAACGTGAACCCCCCAAAACGTAAACACTGTATTTTTTACATTGACTGCTCTAAAACGTGAACAGACATTTTTTCAACATTTCTACATAAAAATGCACGGAATTAATTTTCAAGACTTCGGGGGATCTCATAATATTGACAATGCGTAGTTTTTGGGGAATCCCATAATATAGACAATGCGTACCTAGAATGTATATATTTGCAACCACACGTGCGTGTACGTATATTGCTATCATTTTTTGTTGTTAAATAAATCTTTTATTTTTAAAACGTTCTAATGTAAAAAAAAACAAATCTAATCAATTTTTTTAATGAGCCGTACCAGTATGTGTAAATATGTAAAAATATTCATGAATTGAAGC
The DNA here is from genome assembly GCA_949775065.1 of Brachyopa scutellaris. Lineage (NCBI taxonomy): Eukaryota > Metazoa > Arthropoda > Insecta > Diptera > Syrphidae > Brachyopa > Brachyopa scutellaris. The sequence continues at coordinate 78,693,321 of OX459114.1, read as the reverse complement.
AAAAAGGAGATAATATCGAAGAAAATGTGCTTTCAATCAAATAATGCTCAAAATTTTGGACGAAAATTCGCCAAATTGGACTTAGTGCAGAAAAGGAAGCGCTCCCAAATAATATTAATCTTGATGAACTAAATAAGACATTTGTGCAATCAGCTTCCAGTACATCAAATCTTTCAAACATTTCCACCTGTAGCAGCGAACAAATAGATACCTTTTCAATTGCCTGTGTTGATAATGTATGTATAGGCGAAGCAATTTTAAAAATGAAGTCAAAAGCTGTCGGTTTGAATGATGTTAGCCCAAACTTTATAAAAATGCTACTTCCTGTCATACTTCCCCAAATAACATACATTTTTAATACCATAATAACAACCTCTGTTTTTCCCGATGCGAAAATTGTAACTTTGCCCAAATCGTCTTCTCCAAGTGGTTCTGAGTATCGACCAATTGCAATTCTGCCTTTTCTGAGCAAAGTATTCGAAACAATAATAAGCACCCAAATCAAAATGTACCTTAAAAATTTGATCACAAAATATCAGTCAGGTTTCCGTGCCAAACACAATTGCATCACGGCTTTATTAAAAGTATGCGAAGACATACGTGATGGCTTGGATAAGGATATGATGGGAGTTGTTGTTTTCCTGGATTTTTCCAAGGCATTTGATTGCGTTAATCATTCAAAACTGATCAATAAGCTTAAAATGCAGTTTTCTTTCGATAGCTCCTTATGTAGTCTTATGTCATCATACTTGTGTAACCAGTCTCAGTTCGTTTCTCATAATAGTCAATGCTCAACACGTCTACATGTTCCGTCCGGTGTTCCTCAGGGTTCAGTGTTAGGCCCGCTTTCGTTTACGTGTTTTATAAATGACATCTCGGAATGCTTTTCAAGCTGTAAACACCATATATACGCCGATGATGTTCAAGTGTACACAATGTTTCCGAAGCTACAAAAAAACTCAGCAATAGTCAATATAAATAGAGATTTGACAAACATATACAATTGGTCAACAATAAATGAGCTTAACCTAAATCCGACAAAGACTAAAGCTATTGCCATAAATAGAAGTCCAACTCAAGAACATTTGTCTCCGATATTTCTTAATAATTCACCTGTTGAATATGTTGGAAACATTAAGAATCTCGGAGTGTACTTCAATCAGAGTTTGAGTTGGCAAACTCATATAAATAGGGTTATTTCAAAAGTATACGGTGCGCTTCGTGGGTTAAGCCCTACATCCAAATTTCTTCCCACATACGTAAAACTAAAGCTAGTGAAATCGTTTATTTTGCCTACTTTTCTGTATGGGTGTGAGATTTTTGCTGACATGGATTATGAGTCAAAACGGAAACTTGAAGTAGCATATAATAGTTGTGCAAGATTCATTTTCGGCATAAAAAGATATGAACACATCTCCGGCTACACAAAACAAATAACGGGCTGTTCTTTAATGGCTCTAATAAATTATAGGACCACGATAGCACTCAATTAAATTATAACGACTAAAGAACCACATTATTTATTTGAGAAAATTAGATTCGCGAGTACTCAAAGAACTTTGCAAATTATTTTACCTAGACATAAGTATCTTGTTACCAGTCGTCAATTTTTTGTTCATGCCATTCGTCTTTGGAATTGTCTACCCGTGCATATTAAGCGTATGAATAACACAGCTGCTATCGCAAAGGAAGTTTTTAAATATTTTGACGAAAATTTTTAATGTGTACACTACTACTGCAAACCTCTCTCTGTACCGTTTTGTCCTTCAAGTCCACTTCTATATAGATTAAAAAACATGCTGCCGGACTTCTCTGAGCTAATTAAAAGCTATCTGGACGACAGACACTTCTACGTCTCACACAACGATGAGTGCTCCGAGTTATGCCGAATAGACGCAGGTGTCCCCCAAGGAAGTGTTCTAGGACCAACGCTCTACCTTTTATATACAGCAGACATACCTAAACCAGACAACGCTATGATAGCTACTTTCGCAGACGACACGGTTATCCTTTCTTCGAACAAACGATTAGACTTAGCCACTCAACAAGCCAGAATAGCACTTGAGAAGACAGTAGATTGGTTCCAGAAATGGGGAATCAATATAAACGAGGAAAAAACAGTACAAGTTGTATATACTACGAAAAGAAATTATATCGCTGAAAACATCATTCTGAACAACAAAGAAATTACTATTGACAATGAAGCGAAGTACCTGGGCATGCTTATAGATAAAAAATTGACTTGGAAATCACACATATTATATAAACGAAACCAAATAAAAAACAAATTCAGACAACTCTACTGGCTTCTAGGGAAGAACTCACGGTTACCAACAGAAAACAAACTCCTAATCTACAAGACAATAATAAAACCTATATGGACGTACGGGATTCAAATCTGGGGAACTGCCTGCATGACAAATATTAATATCATCCAACGACTACAAACAAAAATTCTTCGGACTATAGTAAATGCACCATGGTACATAACCAATGCCGACTTACACCGCGACCTCAACATCCTCACCGTAAAAGAAGAAATAAAAATGATCAGCAGACGACATCAAATAGCGCTTTGTGACCACACCAACTCTCAATTACGAAGTTTACCTGAGCAGGAAATGAATCCAAGAAGACGACTAAAAAGACGCAAGCCCGTTGACCTACAAAATATTTAAAGTACTCGTATATTTACGTAAAAAAAAAAAAAAAAAAAAATCATAATAATAACAATAGCTAAATAAATAGAAAGTTGTGAAATTGCACATAACGTAGAAATGTATCTATAGACAATGGTCTAAGTCTACAAATGTATCCCTTCAAAAACTTTAATAACAATTACTTAGTGTCATCATTAAGACAGATGTAATATTTTAATTTGGGACATAAAAAAAAAAAATAAAAAAAAGTCCACTTCCATAACTCTCTTTTTTCTCATTCTTTAAATTTGTATTTTTTTTTATTTTTAATATTAAATTTTGTTTTATAGTTTGTATTTTAAATGTTATTAGAGTCAACAATTGTAACATAAAATTAAGTTTGTACAACCTTAAAAAGTATTTACTTAACTGTACAAAGTTATTAACTCATCTAAATCTAAATCTAATCTTTATTTTAGGTAGCAATAGGTAGTAAGACAATATGGTAGGAATCTTCTATATAATTAAATCGCTAGCGCAAGAGCTTGCGATTCCTCCTGAGAGTTTATTTCTGCACCGATTTCAATGATTCTTACACTGATCGAAAGCTTTGTTCATAAGTATAAACAATTTTGAAAAAAGCATGTGAGTAAAGTTATTACAAGAAAAACATGATTACCTATACCTACAGTGTAACAATCTCATATTCGTACACCAGCTATTAAGAATAACATTGAATTCCTGATCAAAAACGACTTGAGATATTAAGTTAAATATAGTTTTGTATTATGACTGGCTATTGAGCCAGTTGTCTTCTGCATTGAATTATTATTTTTCAAAGTGAGCTAATGAAAAAAAAAATTATTTTAGAAGGTTATTCGAGATCTGTTGCAAAAATGGGTAGAATGCAAGGTGAGATATAAAATGAACTGCGGGAACAGATAATCAAATATAACGGAGTGTGATATCAAGTTTGGTACGTCGCCGTCGGCCAAGATCAACCATCCAAACAATCATTAATCGGTTAAACCATGATATCCATATCGAAATTAAACCAAAAAATGTATTTACAGACGAGTCTAAATCGAATGATCATGGGTTGGATGGCAGACAATAGTTTGGCGAAAAAGAACATAACAAGTAGAGTTGCGCAAAACAGTTCCAACGGCGGAACGAACCTGGAACGATTCTTTTTCTCATCGGAACTAGTTCCTGGAACGATTAAGTTCCATAATTAAATTCGGAACTATGGAAAGTTCTTGACCCAGAACCATTAAGCAAAATTAAAAAACTTTAAGTATTATTTATTTGAAAAAATATCAGATAAATAATTATAAAAAAAAGATAACAAAAAATACATTTCAATGTGGAGAAAAAAGCAGAAATAATTTTGTTTTGATCATGTAAAAACAAAACATGCAACTCAACTCAAAATCTATTTCAAATCAAAAAAAACGAAACGCAAATGTAAAATTACCATTTAGGTATCAACAATCCAATTTTTACTTCCACTAGCCAACAGAAGAATACAAGACATTCAAATAAAAATACTCTTTCCTACGGAACTACAAAAAAAAAGAGCTATGGAGTATGGAACTAAGTGAAGTACGAATACGAACATAATACGCACGGAACTACGAGAAAAGAACTGGAACTAACATGTCCATGGAACTATCAGCTCCAATCATGTCCTATGGAACTAACATGTCCATGGAGCTAAATAAACTATTAAGAAAAGAGACCGATTTATGTATACGGTAATCGTTCTAGTCTGTTCGTTCGTTCGTTCCTTCATGTGCTACCTATACTGTCTTAGGCCCTGGCTACACGGTCAATTCAATACCGATTCTTTTCAGTGAGACAGGTATATTTCATGTGAGTTGAAACGAGAAGGGTTGATTTCACCAAAAGCACACCGAAAATCCGATTTGATAATAATTCTCGGTGGAAGATGCATGTTCTTTTCTCAAAGCGTTTCATTTCTCATACATTTTTTCATTTTCTTCCGACCGTCGGCGGGTTCACATCACGCTTTGAAAACAGAACACACAACCGCCGTGCTCCGTCCTGCACAGAGAATTATTTTTTTGAGTTTTCCGTGATGTGAACCCTCCGACGGTGAAAAAATGTATGAGAAATGAAACGCTTTGAGACAAGAACATGCATCTTCCACCGAGAATTATTATCAAATCGGATTTTCGGTGTGCTTTTGGTAAAATCAACCCTTCTCGTTTTAGCTCACATAAAATCTACCTGTCTCACTGAAAAGAATCGGTATTGAATTGACCGTGTAGCCAAGGCCTTACAAATATTTTCGGACAGTATTCGTCACCCCTTTTACTACATATCAGTGTGCATAAACTCGTTCTTGTTTATTATCGTGCGAGCTTTGCTATTGCTATAGTATGTATGTATGAGTTTGCTCACATATTTGATTTTTCTTTGAACACTGAGACATGTTCACTTTCAGTGTTGTTATTGAAGTTGGACCTGGAACTATGGACATGTTTAAGTTCACTTTGTGGAACGAAAGGAACTAGTTCCGACAGAGGAACTAGTTCCTGGAACTATACATGTCCGGAACGACACAACTCTAATAACAAGGCGGACAGTCAAACATGATGGTGGTTCGGTAATGGTGTCGGAGTGTTTTTCCGCAGCTGGAGTGGGATGACTGCATATAATTTAAGGGATAAATAGAGATATCGAAACCAAATCTGAAGGAAAGTGCTGTACAAAAGGGGCTCGGGAACAATTTTACCCTTTACCAGGATAACGACCCCAAACATAAAGCTTATTTATTTCGAATGAGGCTTCTTTATCACTCTCGAAAGGTATTGGAAATACCTCACCAGATTTTAATGTCATAAAGAATTTGTGGGAGGATTTGGACCGCAGAGAAAGAAAATTTAGTAAAAGAAACGAAAATGATCTTAAAGCAAGGCTTATTGAAGCGTGGGTAAAAATTACCCCTGAAATTACAGAAAAATTAGTCAAATCAATGCACAGCCATTTTAAACAGGTCTTTTGATTTTGATTCAAAATAGAAGTTATTAGATATAATGTAAGCAAATTGACTTAATGAAAGTGTTCGAATACGAAATTGACCATATTTTTTTTTTAATTTTATGTTTTTTTATGAACAATTTTTAGTACTTTATTTGAAATATTTGAACTAATTGAAGTTAATTTTTCTATTTTTATGTATTCTTACTGAAATCAATAAAATTATGCAGTATCTGTCCGATTTGTTTGATATTTCCTTGAATAAATATTGCCACATCAGGTGTACGAATATGAGATTGGTACACTGTACATGTACGTCCCCTTTTTCATTCGTAAACCGTAAACGGTTGAAGGGTTTTTACATGCGAGATTTCTCGCACTGGTTAACTAGTACAATTTAAATCATAAAATGTTATATTCCAAAACATGAACAATCTCAGAAACATGAACATCCTCGGTTTTAATTAGTTCACGTTATCCAATGTTCATTGTACAGAAATTCGAGCTTAGGAGTTAGAAATACGTATGTGAACAATGCAACGAAAAACCAGGACTCACTTAAGGGATAAATAGAGATATCGAAACCAAATCTGAAGGAAAGTGCTGTACAAAAGGGGCTCGGGAACAATTTTACCCTTTACCAGGATAACGACCCCAAACATAAAGCTTATTTATTTCGAATGAGGCTTCTTTATCACTCTCGAAAGGTATTGGAAATACCTCACCAGATTTTAATGTCATAAAGAATTTGTGGGAGGATTTGGACCGCAGAGAAAGAAAATTTAGTAAAAGAAACGAAAATGATCTTAAAGCAAGGCTTATTGAAGCGTGGGTAAAAATTACCCCTGAAATTACAGAAAAATTAGTCAAATCAATGCACAGCCATTTTAAACAGGTCTTTTGATTTTGATTCAAAATAGAAGTTATTAGATATAATGTAAGCAAATTGACTTAATGAAAGTGTTCGAATACGAAATTGACCATATTTTTTTTTTAATTTTATGTTTTTTTATGAACAATTTTTAATACTTTATTTGAAATATTTGAACTAATTGAAGTTAATTTTTCTATTTTTATGTATTCTTACTGAAATCAATAAAATTATGCAGTATCTGTCCGATTTGTTTGATATTTCCTTGAATAAATATTGCCACATCAGGTGTACGAATATGAGATTGGTACACTGTACATGTACGTCCCCTTTTTCATTCGTAAACCGTAAACGGTTGAAGGGTTTTTACATGCGAGATTTCTCGCACTGGTTCACTAGTACAATTTAAATCATAAAATGTTATATTCCAAAACATGAACAATCTCAGAAACATGAACATCCTCGGTTTTAATTAGTTCACGTTATCCAATGTTCATTGTACAGAAATTCGAGCTTAGGAGTTAGAAATACGTATGTGAACAATGCAACGAAAAACCAGGACTCACGATAAAAATTGACTTAACCGTCCGTAGGTATAGCGGTGACCCAAAAGGCGGTAAGTCATACTTTGTGGTCTGGCAGACCACATTATCCATTTTGCAGTTGGGGCCTATAAAATCGCGATATGGTCTATTCCATGTGTATGTGTAAGATTAAGTGTAAAATCGGTGTATCGTAAAGTTTTTAAATTATGTATGTTTGATTCTTAGATTCTTACCTTTATTGGATAATTTCGCAGAATACGGTGGCTGCTATGTCGATTAAGAATATGTTTGAAGCGAAAGGAATTGTATAATAGTTAGGGAGGGGAGTATTAATTTTGTTACCCGCAGCTTGCCAAAAATATTCATGGCATTTTTGATATGCTGAAAAAGCGATGTTTTGGGATTGACTAACCGTAAATCCCATCTGAGGTTTAACCAATTGATGCGCGAGTTAGATTGTTATTTTTTTTCTGTGTAAATAATCCATTGATAAATGTATGTATATTATTTAAGAAGCGAGTGCAGAAACATATGTACATAGTACGTTGAAAAAAAGTCAGTGGCCAGCGATTAGTCGCGCGTTCGCACGAGTAAAATGATACCATATGATCCATCCATTGTGTCCACTCCCGTCTTTTATTTATTGTAGTCCAATATTCGATGGATTTTATTAGCCTCTCCATCAACGTTACATGTTAGTAGGAACACAATGAGAATTTGTTGTAATGGAAAAAAACAAACCTGCTATTCTATAGGCGAGTAGAAGAGGCAGTACTGTTTCAACTGAAGCATCAAGGCACTGGCTAAATCGAGCGTGGAAAAGAAGTCATCAGCGTATATTGTTCGTCTTGTACCAAAAAACGCTATAACCATATCAATTACCACTCGTTTGCCCTGATTCACCTCTCTATCTTCATGGGGATGTTTACCGGTGTAAATTTGACCCTGCAATGGATAGCACGTATTAGTCATAAGCCCACCACACCTTGACACCGTATAAACACACAATCCCACCCTCACCCTTTTGAGAATTGAGAATTTTGTTTGTTCTTTTTTTCTTCTAGAAGATTGAGACTTCCGCCTTTTGAGAGGCACTCTCAAATCACTTTTGAGACCTGTCAATACTGATGCAAAGTTACAAAATGGAGTCTGCTAAGACATACCGTATTATTCTAGTCGCTCTTAACGGTTAGCTATCATTCTTTTCTTACAGGTTAAAACTTAGTTTCTTATTTTCTTATATTTTTCCAGCTAATTTGGGCAATTTTGCTCTTGGAACATGTGTGGGGTGGTCATCACCCGTAATACCAAAACTCAGAGACCACACTGATGACAGTCCATTGGATTATGGTATTACTAAGGTAGAGGAGGGTTGGATCAGTTCCATCGTTACAATTGGAGCATTCGCTGGTGAGTAAAGAGTGTTCTTCAAATCGGAAACAGGTTACATTATTCTTGCCAATAGGCTCTCTAATAGCCGGACCAGCAGCTGGTAGGATTGGACGAAAATGGACTCTGCTCTCTACTTCTCTGTTCTTCATCGCGTCATACGTTCTTCTGATGATTGGAGGTAGTGTGTGGGTTATATACGTGGCTCGGGTACTTCAGGTAAAATAAATTCTTCTTTAAAACAGAACATCAACTTTAGTTTCTTCGCTTTCAGGGCATTGGAGGGGGACTTGCGGCTACCACGACGCCAATGTACATTTGTGAAATCGCCACTGATGACTGTCGTGGAGCTGCCGGTTCACTTATGACACTCCTTATGAGCGGTACGATATATCTTCCTGACCGGGTTTCCACAAAATCTACATTTTTCTTTTCCAGGTGGAATTCTCTACGCCTACATAATCGGGCCTTACGTTAGTTATATGGCGCTGCAATGTTGTTGCATTGTGATACCCATCATCTTCCTTGGAACGTTCTTCTTCATGCCAGAGAGCCCATACTACTTCGCAACAAAAGGACGTACATTGGACGGAATAAAATCTCTGCAATTCCTTCGTGGGCAAAGCGCTGTAGCAGTTGAAGATGAGATGATGCAGATTCAGATATCAGTCGACGAGGCAATGTCCAGAAAAGGAACCTTACTCGACATATTCCGTCATCGCGGTTACCGAAGGGCATTGCTCATCTGTTGTGGCCTATTGTCATTCCAACATCTTTCCGGTACCACGGTTGTTACATTCAACAGTCAGACGATCTTCAGCACCGTTAATTCAACTCTAGATCCTGCTGTCGCCACCATTATTCTGGGCATAGTGCCATTACTGTCGAACTTCATTACTCCGTTCATTATAGACCGAACAGGACGTAAGATAATCCTGCTGATCTCATCTTTTGGAATGTGTCTGGCATTGGTTGCGCTGAGTTCGTTCTTTTACATTCAAGCATTCGGCAATGCAGCACCAATCCTGTGGCTTCCAGTGCCAGCGCTGATCATCTTCAACATTCTCTACTCGACTGGCTTTGGTCCAATCCCATGGGTAATGTTGGGCGAAATGTTTCCATCGAATATTAAGTCAATTGCCACGTCGATTGCAGCCTCCACTTCTTATCTGACGGGATTTATTGTGGTACGCTGGTTCCCAGAACTGAATGCTCTGGGTCCATTCTATGCGTTCTGGTTGTTCAGTGGATTGTGTGCCGCAGCGTTTCTTTTTGTCCTATTCGTTGTGATAGAAACGAGGGGATTGAGTTTGAAAAAGATTCAGGAAAAGTTAAATGATTGATGATAAAAATAAATGGAAATTAAAAAGAAGAATTCACCATTTTGTTTATTGTAGATGTCAATTTCAACGGTACGAAATAAAGGAATACAAAGCACAATCTTAAAACGGCCAATGAATTACAAGATAACTTTGAACAGTACGACTAATTATTTTATTGAAAGCTTGTAGTCGAGCCACTCGGTCGGTTTCTGCTTCTTAGCCTTTCAAAGCAGATTCGATTCTTCGCCCTAAATTTCTGTCACAGGCATTTATCTCAGAAACCGTTTGATTTGAAATTTGGCAATTTGACAGCCATAGTCAATAAATGCGGACTTAAACCTCAAATAACTTATTTGCTCTACGTATCTATAGTCATTCTGGGAAAAGTCCAGAGGTTAACCTGTCTGTGTATAAGCGAAGCGTTAAGATCAACGCCGACACACGAAAAACGTGTATTTTTGTGTGTGTCATATTATTTTAAGCAAAAATATCTAACTAACATCACCCACTTCAATCACGAGAAAACTGGTCTTGAATTGATTTATCAGTTCACGTATGGACGATTGAACGTATGAAAGTTACGTTTTACAGCCTTGGCCAAACGTATTGGCTCTTTCTCTCTCCTGTAAATATGCTGCCACTAGGAAATCTGATTCTTACCAAATGGGTTAATAATAAGTTAAACGAAGCTAACCTAACAAGCTCTTATAATAGCAGCGAACTGTTTGCACAAGATTTTAATGTGTTTCGCGACGACGGTCTCGAAAAAGAAGATGATTCTTCTGGCCGAGGTGTACTCTTGGCTATACGTAATCGCATTGATTCTACTCTTATCAAAACCTCGCACACATCTAATTTTGAGTACATCTGCGTCAAAATGACTGTCTCAGAATGTAATATTTACATTTTTTGCTGCTATATTCGACCCGCCCAGCCCATCGAAGGATATCAACTTGCCATTGATGCTATTGACTCTCTGATTGACGATATAGACCCTCGTGATGTTATCTTTGTCCTCGGTGACTTTAATTTTCCAAACTTGGTATGGGAACTATCTGATGACGAGACCTACTATGTTGCCACGAATCCCTCCTCAGACAAAGAGGTTCTTTTCGTCGACTGTTTCTCTGATATTGGCCTCAAACAGCTAAGCGGCGTTTCCAACAATTTAAAACGTCAACTTGACCTTATTTTTTCATCAGACGCTGATAACTGCATCGTATCAGAGAGTAACCATCTTCTTTCTAATTTAGACCGCTACCACCCACCTCTGTCCCTTACTTTTTCCTATCTCAACGACAATAAAACTCTATACTCTGAGAACTCCTATAGCTTCAACTTCCGGAAAGCGGATTTTCTGAAACTAAACACCCTCTTACGTAACACTAATTTCAATTTTAACGCACAGACAAATATTGAGAACGCTGTTCAAATATTTTACGACAAAGTTTTCAACTGCCTTACACAATCCGTCCCTTTTGTACCTCAAAAAAATCCCTCCTCCTCTCCACCTTGGTATACCAAAGAGCTACGCTCGCTTCGTAATAGAAGAAATAAGCTCTGGCGAACATATCTTACTTCTCGCTCTGACTCTGACTATATTAACTATCTTGACGCATATACAATCTTCTCGGATCTCTGCAACTCTCTATATCACGATTACCTATTGCGAATGGAATCCAACCTCATCTCCGACCCAAAGCGCTTTTTTCGCTTCATTAATACCAAAAAAAAATCCGACAACTATCCATCCACTCTGAAACTTTCTGACTCTTCATCGAACAACCCTAGAATAATCTCTAATCTTTTTGCTCTTTTCTTTAGCCAATCGTTTACCAACCATGTCTCAGTACCTGCTTCCGAATACTTTTCTCACATGAGAAACTGCCCTCAAACTTCTCTAGCATCATTTGACATTCGCGTTGAACATGTTGTAGAAAAAATAAATAAACTCAAGTGTGACTACTCTGCTGGACCCGATGGTCTGCCTTCCATTATTTTAAAAAAATGCATCGAACATTTGGCCCAACCGCTCACTACTATTTTTCAACTTTCTATCACCCTCGGTGTCTTTCCAATGCTCTGGAAGACTGCTTATATTATCCCCCTACACAAAAAAGGCCCCAAGAACGAAATTTCTAACTACCGCCCCATAGCCAAACTCTCCTGTATACCCAAACTCTTCGAAAGTATCATTTACGATACAATGTCCTTCCACTGCAAGTCCATCATTTCTCCTTATCAGCACGGTTTACTTAAAGGTACATCAACCACCACAAACTTAATAGAATTCGTGTCGACAACTCTGTGCACGTTGGAAGATGGCTATGAAGTCGACGTAATTGCCACCGACTTCAGTAAAGCTTTCGACAAAATCTCTCACTCTATAGTACTTTTTAAACTTAAAGCTCTGGGCTTTCAACCAGGATTTATTGCGTGGATTAAATCATACCTCGAAGCGCGTCAATACATTGTACTTTTTAGATCCTCTGTATCCGATCCCTTTCCAGCCACTTCCGGAGTTCCCCAAGGCAGCCACTTGGGCCCACTTATCTTCATACTCACAATCAATGACGTTGAATGCATCATCAAAAACTCTTCTATTTCCATCTATGCTGACGACATGAAAAACTACAGACGTATATCAAACCCCACTGACTCTTATCCACTACAAGACGACCTGAACAACTTTGCATTTTGGTGCCAAAAAAATTTCCTTGAGCTTAATGTTAGCAAATGTCAGACTATAACTTACTCCCGTAAACTTCATCCAACAGTCAATCGTTCATATTTCATCGGTGTCGAACTTGTCCCCCCTGTTTCACAAATGCGCGATTTGGGTGTTATATGTGACCAACAACTTAATTTTCGCTGCCATATAGACAAAATCATTAGCAGAGCCAACTCTATGCTAGGTTTCATAAAACGTTGGTCTAAGGAATTCTCAAACCCCTACGTCACGAAATCTCTCTACGTCACTTTCGTTAGGCCTATTCTTGAATATGCTAGCCAAGTATGGTCGCCCTACCAAGTCACCCATTCATCCAGAATCGAAGCGATTCAACGCAGATTCATTCGTTTTGCGCTACGAGGCCTTCAATGGAACGATAGGTATAACCTACCCCCATACGAGAATCGTTTAAAACTGATTAATATGCAATCACTCGAGAAACGTCGTCTCGTAGCGGACACACTCTTCATCCATCAGCTACTAACCGGTAACATTGACAGTTCCACGCTCCTCCATACCATTTCCCTGAACACAAACCCATGCAACCTCAGATCTTTCCCACTCTTCCGCGTTAATCTCCACCGTACCAATTATGGGTATAACGAGCCTATATCTAGAATGCTCCGCACGGCAAATCGTATGCATAGGTCATTTGATTTTCAATGCAGCAGGCTTACACTGAGAAACTCCCTCTACTCAACCTAATTCCCCTCCCTTTCTTAGATGTAAATCATTCTCTTGCTTCTAATTGTTATATTTCTTATTGTTCTTATTTAATTTTAGTTCCTAGTTTATATTAATTTGTATTATTATTAATTTGTATTATTATTAATTTGTATTATTATTAATTTGTATTATGATTAATTTGTATTAGTTTTTTTTGTATTGGCTTGTACTAAGCAGAGAATAAATAAATATGTTGTATGGGTGTGAGACCCACAGGCCACTCCAGCAGGTTATCCTCTTCAAACTACCTCATGGTTATGCTGATTTTTAAGAGGGTTTGACATTTTCCATCTTGGTTTCCCCAAAAATGTATAATACAGTGGACTCTCACTAAGTCGAACTCTCTCTAAGTCGAATTTCTATGTAACTCGAAGTTGTTCGCCATATTTAATCATTTCCTTCAATTTTCCATACAAAACCATTCTTTAAGTCGAACTCGCTCTAAGTTGTCACTCTCTCTAACTCGAACACATTCTCTAGATTATTGGCATCTGTTTTCACCCCTGTACGAGTCCATCATAGAGTCTCACACACATGCATTTCACCCACACCAGTGGGTATCTACAAAGTACGTGTTCTTTGGTCTCTTCATGTTCATGGTAGAGTCGATTCGAATAATCTTCAGATATTCCCATTTACTTCAAGCTGTATTTTAGTGATCAGTCCCCTGTAAGAATATCCAACGAAATCGCTTAATTGAAAAATTATATCAGCCAAATGATCTCCACGATCGTTGTTGCACAGCCAGACTCTTTTGATACAATTTTCCATCACACTTGTCAACATTAGAGGCTCTTACTCTTAGACAACGGCGCGGGCCTTGGCTTGTAGTGCTCAATAGAGTGGGGAGCGTCGGGATAAACCTCCTCTTTCACATGACAAATAAAAAAAAAAGAAGACACACGGTGCTTAAGTTTAATGGCAAGATCACCATTTCGAGAAATAACACGACCAGGAAACGCTTCTCACAAAAGTGCAATGCGGTTTCCCTGCTTGTGTGGTATGTAGTATCGTCTTGTTGGAAATAAACATCCCCTACGTCCATTTATACCATTAAGTTCTGGTTTCAAAAAAAAAAATCCATTCACGGTAATAGCCGCACCCGCTGAATTTTAGAATACGCGTTTTCTATTAGAGAGGTTTCTCGAGAGTCACTCTTGGATTTTTCGAGCCCTAAATGCAGCAATTTTGCTTAATTAAAAAGCCCTGAAGATGAATATGTGCCTCGCTCTGAATGATGTTTGATCAATTTTTCGATATCCGATATCCGCCGGATACCTACGGCGTTTACTTCGTCAGCTCTTGTGCATCGTAATACTACTGAAAACGTTCGCCTCCTTAAGGCTGCGGTTCCGGTGCAAGCGAATTTTACTCACACGAACTTAGCGAATGTAAGCGAATAAGCTCGCGCACATTCGCGCGAACAGAGTGGTTCCGGTGCAAGCGAGTTTACTCAGCGAAGTAAGCGAATTTATTTATCTAAATAGTCGTATGAAGTGTGAACGAAACATTTATCTCCAGGAAGTACTGCTAAGTAGTCGTGTTTTGAAGTTTTGTGATTTGGAAAAGATGTATCATGTCATTGTCGCTTTTTGTTAGAAAATAGCTTCTTGAAGTCAAATACATTAACAAGCGTTGTGAAACTAATCTTATTTTTAAGAATAGACTGGAATGTGGAGAGTTTCCAAATCTACACAATTCGTTGATCAAAGATGAGCAATTTTTTTTTAAAAATTATAGAATGACCAGATGCATTACACTATATTTTGACAAGTATAGAGCCTACAGCTACAATAGAGAAAACGTCAACAATTTTTTTTACGCCGATTTTACCTAAAGAGAAGTAAGGAAAAGTATAGAGTGCGGTTTTGGACATATAACCAGCAAATGGCGAATATTAGGGAAGGCAATTGAGACAAATGTTGAAACTGCTAAAACCATCACAAAATGTGTCTACCTTCTTCATAATATTATACATATGTAATTGATAAGGAAGGTATCGACAAACAAATTTTATTAGACACTATGAATTCCTTAGTAATTGGAACAGAAGCGCAAGCGCAGAGAGCTAACCAAAATCGATCTTCTTTAAATGCAATGGGAGTACCTACGTGACTTATATAAATCTTATTTTTTTCACACCCCTAACGGTACTCGATTTCTAACTCCATAGATTAATTTTTTCGAATCCAATTTTGCATAAAAATCAGTACACAACTAAGTAGTGAAGCGCAAATCCTACTTAAAAACATATCTTGAATTCGCTTTGCTCGACTAACGATTCCGGTACACACACACACACACACACACACACACACACACAGACCAACCGTGAGGAAGAAGCCAAGAGACGATTCCCACCAACCCATCGGATGTGCACCTGTGCGGCGTCGTATTCCAACAGTTTACTTCTAAGAAACATTGTATTGTAGACTAAGTTTCGCTTTCTTTCAACATTGTTCTAAAAACTGATAAATAAAGAAGCAAACGAAAAAAAGTTTCAGCTCTTGACAGAAAAAATACAAAAATGGTTTTTAATTTTTAAGCAACGCTCAACGCTCGTAACTCTCGCGCGAGTTAAATAGAAATTAAACTATCGAACATTTTACTCGCTTAGATTGGCTAAGTGCGCGCGAGTAAATTGTGTGCACTGGAACCACTTCATAGGAAATGCGTACTTTTGAATGATTTTAGCGAACTTTGCGAATTCGCGGGAGTGATATGCGCTTACATTCGCTGGCACCGGAACCGCAGCCTAAGTATATAGTTGACGATTTCCACTGCCTTACGGTGGATAGTGCATTCGTCCCACACAATTAGACAACAGTCATGGAAAACTCGAGCTTTAGCACTATTCCGGGGAATGTTGCAACGTGGACTTTTAGTGGTGTCTAATTGTACGGGTACATACATGAAAAGTTTCACCACCGGGTAGTAACGTAGCTTAGCTACTAACCCTGACGACACCACTGCCAAGTGCAATACTACCTTGGCTTGGGATCAATCAATGTTTGTACATACATACATATATGATCTTTGATCGTTTTTTTAATTCTTTAATATTTTTAAACTGACATTGCAATTCAATAGAAAATTATCTTTCTTTTGACACCTCATTTGCTAATAGGCGTGTTTTTTTTTCAAAACTATATAGGCTTAGAAAATGTTTTCCATGTTAATTACACTAACAACTAAGCCTATATAGACTTACGAAAACTGGATAACTATCCAGTCTTAGGTCCTTAGACTGGATAGAAAACTGTGTTTCCAAACTATTTTTCGTTGATAGTTATCGAAAAATGTATCGAAATGTCAAATATGACATGGAAATGAGGGAGAAATATTAAGGCCGGTAGCTATCAACCGAACTCTGCTGTCATTTCAAATTTAAATTATTTCTGTTGATTTTTAAAATGGGTAGAAAAGAAAGAAATACGAATTTATCCCAACGAAAAGAAAATTATAATGAACTAGCTGTTGCCCGCCCGGCGTTGCCCGTGCACTAAAACAGTCGCGGTACTTTGTACTAAAAACCGGATATTCCCGGATTTCCAAATTTTCTGGAAATTTTCCGGAATTTTCCTCCACAGTGTCCTTCCTTGGGGCAATACGAATCCATCAAGCCCAAAATCGTGAACATCGAGCGACCTGTTCTCGAGTTATGCGTTCACACACGGACGTCAGTCTATTTTATATATGTATATACATAGATTAAGTGAACATGTTCCTTATTTTCCTATTTAATTGAATTAAATTTGACGAAAATAAAATTTTATTCATCAATATCAATTTCACCATCTACAGATGTGTTGCATCATCCCCAATATTTACATTGCCATTATGTTACTGACATCCTTAAAAGAGCGTCAAAAATGTAAACTTAAAAGCGATTTATGAGCGCTTGAGAACTACCGGCCTTACTTTGAATGAAAATAATGCCGATGTGAAACTGTCAAACGTCAATTAGCATAGTCCTGCCAAGTCAGTGTTGAGCGTTTTTTTTTCTCATTTTCCGCTAAGCCTATAGATTAAAAAAAAAAACACGACTATTTATCCAGCCTTAGGTTCTTAGCCTGGATAGAAAAATTTGCCAAACTATTTTTTGTAGATTGTTATCGAAAATGTTATAGAAATGTCAAAGATGACATGTAAGTGTGACATTTGTAAACAATTGTGGCGACGAAAACATGATTTATTTAATTCCACTGAAAAAATGGCCGATGTGCAGCTGTCAACTGTCAAATATCATACTAGCGAGCGTTTTGTTCTTCTCACTTTTAACTAAGCCTACCTACATATTATGTTATGTTAGATTTGAAAAATAAAAACATTGGTTGAGTGTGAGAGACGCAAATGATAATGATGATTGTACAGCACATTGAAGTGCAGGACATATGATCACGTTAGAGCGAGCACACACTATTGCGACGATACCTACTGCTGCACGAAGGAGAATTGTGGGCGATGATTTGAATAATTGTTTTGAACATTGCTCAGCTTTAGGACAACGTAGGAGGATGTTTTATATCTCAAATGAATCAGGGACAAATCTGCTAGTTCCATCTATTTTTTTTGTCTTTCAATCCGATAAGCCATTATTGGGTTAGGGCTGTGTAATCATTATATTCCACGCCGATATAGTTTTTTTTTTTGACTGTTATAATATGAAGTGAGTTTGTGCGTCGGATTACTGAGCCAGCGGTCTTGGGTACGAATCCCGCCGCAAACACCTAAAAAAAAAGTTTTTCAACGTGCCCACCTCTTCCGAATGCCTGACAAGCATTCAAGAGTATCATTTGTCATGTAAAGCTTCCCAACTCGTCGTTCGGAGTCGGCAGAAAACTGTAGGTCCCTTCCATTCGTGCAAAAATATAACGCGCACACACAAATGGTTGCGGGAAGCTAGGCTTGGTTCAACCTAGGACTGCTGAAGCCAAATATTTTTTTATAAGAACCAGCAGGCTGAGCAAAAAATGACATACCCTGTGTTCATCCCGGATACTTAAGAAACATTTCGAAATCTGTCCAGCGGTTTTTACGCCATTAGGATTTGGTATAGATTTCCCAGCTGCTGATTGCCACAATTTTTCGTTATTTCGGCGCTTGGATTGGTCAAGTGGAAGCGTGTTTGGGGTCATTATCTTGCTGATATATCCATCGGAGTGGCATTTCTTCCTCTTGCCTATGGCGATCTCCGTCAGTCTCTATTCTCTATTTTTATTGAAGTCAATTTAATTTATTTTTTTTTCTTATTGTAGGTTGGGATTTGCGCCTTTTGAGAGGCACTGTCAGATCACTTTTGACACCTGACAACTGAAGCAAAGCTACAAAATGGAGTCTGGGAAGAAGTATCGTATTATTTTAATCGCTCTTAACGGTTAGTTATCATTCTGTTGTCACAGGTTAAAACTTTATTAAATATTTTCTTAAATTTCCAGCTAATTTAGGCACTTTCGCTTTTGGAACGTGCTTGGGGTGGACGTCAACCATTGTACCAAAACTCAGAGACCACACTGATGACAGTCCATTGGATTGTGGGATCACTAAGATAGAGGAGGGCTGGATCAGTTCCATCATTACAATTGGGACTTTCGCTGGTGAGTAAAGAGTGTTCTTCAAATCGGAAACAGCCTACATTATTCTTTCCGATAGGCTCTCTAATAGCCGGACCAGCAGCTGGTAGGATTGGACGAAAATGGACTCTGCTCTCTACTTCACTGTTCTTCATCGCGTCATACGTTCTTCTCATGATTGGAGGTAGTGTGTGGGTTATTTACGTGGCTCGGGTACTTCAGGTAAAACAAATTCTTTTTCAAAACAGAACATCAACTTTAATTTATTCGCTTTCAGGGCATTGGAGGAGGTCTTGCGACTACCACGACGCCAGTGTATACTTGTGAAATAGCTACTGATGACTGCCGTGGAGCTGCTGCTTCACTTATGACACTTTTTATAGCCAGTACGATATATCCTCCTGATAATCACCTTAACAGGGTTTTCACAAAATCTAAATTTTTCTTTTCCAGGTGGAATTCTCTACGCCTACATAATCGGGCCTTATGTAAGTTATATGGCGCTGCAATGGTGTTGCATTGTGATACCCATCATCTTCCTTGGAACGTTCTTCTTCATGCCAGAGAGCCCATACTACTTCGCAACGAAAGGACGTACATTGGACGGAATAAAATCTCTGCAATTCCTTCGAGGGCAAAGCGCTGTAGCAGTTAAAGATGAGATGATCCAGATTCAGACAACAGTCGACGAGGCAATGTCCAAGAAAGGAACCTTAATTGACATATTCCGCCATCGCGGATACCGAAGGTCATTGTTCATCTGTTGTGGCCTATTGTCATTCCAACAGCTCTCCGGTATCACCGTTGTCACAATCAACAGTCAGACGATCTTTAGCAGTGCGAACTCAACTCTAGATCCAGCTGTTGCCACCATCATTCTGGGCATAGTGCAAGTTCTGTCGAACCTTCTTACTCCGTTCATTATAGACCGAACAGGACGTAGGATACTCCTGCTGATCTCATCTTTCGGAATGTGTCTGGCATTATTAGCGCTGGGCACTTTCTTTTACATTCAAGTATTCAGCAATGCAGCACCAATCCTGTGGCTTCCAGTGCCAGCGCTGATCTTCTTCAACATTCTCTACGCGACAGGCTTTGGTCCAATCCCATGGGCAATGTTGGGCGAAATGTTTTCATCGAACATTAAGTCAGTTGCCACGTCGATTGCATCCTCCACAACTTGGCTGATGGCATTCATTGTGATACGCTGGTTCCCAGAACTGAATGCTCTGGGTGCATATTATGCATTCTGGCTGTTTAGTGGATTGTGTGCCATGGCGTTTTTCTTTGTCTTGTTCGTTGTGATAGAGACGAAGGGATTGAGTTTGAAAATGATTCAGGATAAGTTAAACAATTGATGTTAAAATGTAATTTCATGTAAACAATTGGATGTCTTAATATTATAAATTTAATTTAATTCTTTTAAAATGAAGAATACACCATTTTGATTATTGTAGATGTCAATTTCAAGGGTAGGAATTTCTTACCACGGCCAATGAATAACAGATAACCTTTAACAGTACGACTGAATATTTTATTGAACGCTTGAGTCGAGAAACTTAGGGTTTCTGCTTCTTAATCATTCAAAGCAGATTCGATTCTTCGCCCTAAATTTCTGTCACAGGAATTTATCTCAGAAACCGTTTGACTTAATAATTTGAAATTTGGCAATTTGACAGCCATAGGCAATAAATGCGGACTTATGCTTGGTTTCCACTTATCGATTTGAAATTGACAAACGACGTATTTTTACGTCAATTAGAAAATTGGCAATTGGAAATAATAGGTTTGTTTGATGTCAGCCCTAGGACGTACTAGGGTGCACTGGAAACGCACTGAAGCGTTTTATGTCCGCCAGTGCTACACTGAAAACGCACTGAATATGCTGCCCATCGTTCGTTGTCGACATTGGTTCTTTACTGGATTTACCCCCAGTATTTCGTCAGTGCAAGAAAAAACGGCTGTCAGAACATTAAATCAGCTGATTTGTCATTTGGTTATTTTTCATTGTGTTGGTTTAGCTCATTGTGCTTGTGTTTTTTGTGTTCAGATAAGTTGTTTAATAAAACAACGAACTAAACTTGATTTCTGTTAAATTTTCAAAGAATGCCAGTTGTCAGGGCAAGGTATTTGCGTTCGATGAAATGGGGGTTGCACTGGGTTTCTTGACAACCACGAAAATAATTGACACTGACACAGTCAGTGTACCCTAGGGCTGGCGACATCAAACAGATCTAATGATAAATAAGCAGTTTTTCATTATTTCCATACTTGTCAATTTTCTAATTGACGTAAAAATACGTCGTTTGTCAATTTCAAATCGTCAAATGGAAACCTAGCATTAGACCTCAAATAACTTACTCACTCTACGTATCTATGTGCATACTATATCCGTCCGAGGGTCACACACATGCATTTGACCCACACCGCTGGCAGTGTAGATGAAAAACGCTACTGTCACTGCTGAGTATCTGCATAGTATGTGTTCTTTGATCTCTTCCTCTCCATGATAGAGTCGATGCGAATAATCTTCAGATATTCCCATTTACTTGAAGTTGTATCTTAGTGACCGGTATATACATATATCGAAATCCCTTAAAAGAAAAAATATATCAGACAAATGACTTCCACGACCGTTGTTGCACAGCCAGAATCTTTTGATACAATTTTCCATCACATTTGCCCCCATTTGCGGCTCTTACTCATCGATAATGGTGCGGGCCTTGGCGTGGAGTAAGTCAATTGACTGGGGAACGTTGGCATAAACCTTCTCTTTTACATCACCCAACAAAGAAGATGACGCACGGTTTTTAAGTTTAATCGCAAGACCACCATTTCGAGAAATGACTCGGCCAGGAAAAGCTTCTCGCAAACGAGCAATGCGGGTTCCCTAATGCGGTTTCCCAGTTTGTGTGGTATGTAGTCTCGTCTTGTTGGAAATAAAATTTAAAAAGCCCTGAAGATGGAAATGTGCCTCGCTCTTAATAATTTTTGATCAATTTTTGTAGTGAATTTTAATTTTATACTTCAATATCTTTGGGGCTTGCCTTGACTTTTCATCTTTAAAAAAATACCAGCACCACTTTTGATAGAAGGCAGAATAGCGACCTATCCAATTCGACCTTACAGATCTATTGTGATAGTCAAGCTGATCCCGGTATTTGGTATCTCCACCTGTTTGATGATTCGAAAAAACGTAAGTATTTTAAGAAGGCCATATATGGGAATCCTCATCCATCTTCTTCGTTGCCTATGAAGTACGCCTCCAGGCGTTGCCTTTGATTAAGTTTCCAATCAGGTAAACCAGTGTTTCCTCTTCATCGTGGCAGAATCCCTTATGTTAGATTTTTAAGTTCCTACATAGTTACAGTGTCACATGAGGAAGTTTGTTAAGGCTAAACTGATTTTTTCACTGATCAATACCATATGTAGATATGCCAATACGCATATGTATTTTGGATCGTTTCCGGTTGACGCTCCCGAGTAATATTTTGGCCTGTGTTAAGTCTTGGCTCTTGTTTTTTTCCTCCCTTTTTGCAACTTTTCTTGAATGATTGTGTCTTTCGTCCTACAAAAAAACACAGACCCCAGGAATGGTATCGTCACCCTGTCATTTACTAGTGTATCTTGTTTATTTGATTGTCAATGTTATTTCGCGACGAATTGAAAAAGAAGGCGAAATCAAATACAGTCGACTCTCCCTGTTTGATAAAAAAAGGTTAATGTACCTACTTACAAACAATAAACAAAACTTTTGACCACACAGTTTACTTCGCAATAATCCATTTAAGTTACATTTTTTGTTAATAGATATAGCTACAAACATGCACATAAAGACTGCATCAGCTCCGTTGAATTGCCTAGAATCAACTGATTTTGAAATTCCAACTGGAATCTTACTAAAACAAGTTCTTTTTATTTACATACGCAGATAGATCTATTGAAAAACCTGGGGCCAAATTACCGCATCCGTTAACGAGTGAGTGAGTAGGACTCGTTATCGAATGATCGAGTAACCTCATTGGGATGACGGCACTCGATAGCTAACGTATCGAATAAAAATAAAATTGTACTAGGAAAATTCTACTACAACTACTAATAAAGTGACGTTTCTCCGGTTGATTCAAATATAGAAAAATATTATTTTAGTTAAATCCAAGAAATATTTGGTGCGGGTTTCCTTTGTTCATAATGGAAACCCGCTCCAAATATTTCTTGGATTTAACTAAAAAAATATTTTTCGGTAATTTCTTCTTTAATTTTTTTGTTGTCTATTTAGGGTCTAAACAACACAAATATAATAATTTTTTTGCGAGGAAATTAACTTTTTTTCCGATTCTAACCTCAAAATAGTGTCGCTTTCCAATAGGTCAACCTTCGGATCTAAACAATTTTTTTTTATAGGCCCCAAATGACCCCTAAAACACAAAAAAAAAAAAATAAAATCGAAGTGAGGAAATAACAAATAAAGCCAAATTTTTTTTTAAATTTTCGAAATTCTAACCTCAAAATACTGAAAACTAACATTTTATTGAATGAAAGTCGTCATTTTATGAGGAAATATAGTGAAATATATACATACATATTTACTTACTTAGTTGGCGCTACAGCTCGAGGTGAACCTGGGCCTGCTTCTCGCAACCATTTGTGTGTGCGTGTTATATTTTTGCACGAATGGAAGGGACCTACAGTTTTTTGCCGACTCCGAACGGCGAGTTGAGAAGCTCAATCGTGACAAATAATACTCTTTGATGCTTGTCAGACATTCGAAAGAGGTGGGCACTGTGAAAAACTTTTAGGTGTTTGCGGCGGGATTCGAACCCAAGACCGCTGGCTCAGTAGTCCGACGCACTAACCACTTGCGCTACGGTGCATATTTGCAATTAATAAATAATGTAAGCAGTTGGGTGCGTGGCGCGCTGCGCGCGATTACAAAAAAACTATGGACAGGACATCGACTGAAATCATTAAAGAAGTCGGGTCCTGTATGGCTGTTGGTCCGTTAGCAAATCACACATGACTACTATATTTTCAATTGTGTTTCATTTATTTATGTTGGAGAACATTGTCGCCATTGTTAAATGTAGCAAAAAGCGCCCATTTTTGCAGTTTTAAATGAAATTGCATGCATTTTTGTAGGGAAAATCAAAAACATTAAAACAAAAATAAACAATAGAAAAACAAGTTTCCTCGCAAACATTTTTATGCAGCATATCTTAAAATAAATCAATTTAAACAAAAATCATACAAATTTTTTTTTACCGCAATGGTCATAATGGAAACCTCAGCCAATCTGGATGTCTGGCCATAAATTCAGCCACACACTTTTTTTTTGGATTGTGTTGATTTTGTTGAGATTGCCCCTTATTAAATAATTACATATTAGTTTATTCCAAAAACCACAAAAAAATAAATTCTAAAATACTCACATAATTTTTTTTGTTCGCACTCGATAGCCAGATTGCTTTCGAATAAAATGACACTTGTTAACGTATGCTGTCATCTCAAATTTCGATACCGAGTGCTCGATATCTAGAGCGGTAATCCCAAATCGTCACATTTCGATAACGAGTAACTCGTTAACGGATGCGGTAGTTCGGCCCCTGTTTTGAATGCAACCAACAACACAAAGAAAAGGATAACAATGTTTTTTTTTTGTTTTTGCGTTGCAACTTTTTAAAAACTGTATCTTTGTATGGAGGTATCAAGAATATGAATACGAAGAAACACGACGAGCTGACGATGATGGCACACGCGATGCTACACATATTTAGGATAATGAAGTGTGTCTGTGTAGGTACTTGATGGTTAGTTGTTTTATACTCAAATACGAATTCCGAGGGTAATGCATTTTTCTTTTGTTTTGTGCTAAACAAAATTCGACTTAAGGGGTGAAAAAAGATGCCATTAATCGAGAGAATGTGTTCAAGTTAGAGAGAGTGACGACTTAGGGGGAGTTCGACTTAAAGAATGGTTTTTGTATGGAAAATTGAAGGAAATGATAAAATATGGCGAACAAATTAGTTAGAGTTAATTAGAGTTAGAGAGAAATTCGACTGAGAGAGAGTTCGACTTAGGGAGAGTCCACTGTAGTTGAACCCATGGGGTATGCACTGACGTCTCTTTCCATCACTGTTTACTGGCGGAGTGCATCATCTTCGGTGGAAATTGTACTCGTATAAGAATCTATTACTAACAGAATCAGTTGAGATTAATTTTAAATATAAGCTCTGTTTACTGATTGCCAACAACTGTGAGATGATTGACGAAAAGCGTTCCTACATGATCTAATTTTGTTCGCTACATTGCACAGGCCTTTTCTTTACTTTAGGTGGCGCTACAGCTCGGGGTGAACCTGGGCCTGTTTCTCGCAACCATTTGTGTGTGCATGTTATATTTTTGCACGAATGGACCAGTTAATTTAGGTGACACAGATCACGATGCAAGTTTTTGAGAATAATGTCAGTAAAAAGCGTTGAAATTGCTTTCTTATCAGTGCTGATATCATTTAAAGCTGCTTATTAATATCAATTAGAATATTAAATATGTAAGCTCAACAAGTTTCCTTTATATCACAAAATTACAGCATAGATCGGCTGAGTTACTTCCGTATTACCGTATTCTAGCTGCACTCACCTGCAACTCGCGTCAGTTGATTTTTTTAAGTCCGTACACGTACTAGCGGAGATTATATAACATATGTATGTACATATTATTTTTTCTGAAGATTGGGATTCGCGCCTTTTGAGAGGCACTCTCAAATCTCTTTTGACATCTGTCACTACTGATGCAAAGTTACAAAATGGAGTCTGCGAGAAAATACCGTGTTATTCTAGTCGCTCTTAACGGTTAGTTAATATTCTGTTTCTACAAGTTGAAACTTAGCTAGTTATTTTCTTTAATTTTTCCAGCTAATTTGGCCAATTTCGCTCTTGGAACATGTGTGGGGTGGACGTCACCCATTGTACCAAAACTCAGAGATCACACTGATGACAGTCCATTGGATCATGGGATTACAAAGGCAGAGGAAGGTTGGATCAGTTCCATCATTACAATTGGAGCTTTCGCTGGTGAGTAAAGAGTGCTCTTCAAATTAGAAACAGGGTACATTATTCTTTCCAAAAGGCTCTCTAATAGCCGGACCAGTAGCTGGTAGGATTGGACGGAAATGGACTCTGCTCTCTACTTCACTATTCTTCATCGCGTCATACGTTCTTCTGATGATTGGAGGTAGTGTGTGGGTTATATACGTGGCTCGGTTTCTTCAGGTAAAATGACTTATTTTGCAAAACATCTCATCACCTTTAATCAATTCGATTTCAGGGCTTTGGAGGAGGACTTGCGGCTACCACGACGCCAGTGTACATTTGTGAAATTGCCATTGATGACTGTCGTGGAGCTGTCTGTTCACTTATGTCACTTCTTGTGGCCGGTACGATATATCCTCCTGATAATTCTCTTACCAGGGTTTTTACAAAATATACATTTTTCTTTTCCAGGTGGAATTCTTTACACCTACATAATCGGGCCTTACATTAGTTATATGGCGCTGCAATGGTGTTGCATTGCGATACCCATCATCTTCCTTGGATCGTTCTTCTTCATGCCAGAGAGCCCATACTACTTCGCAACGAAAGGACGTACATTGGACGGAATAAAATCTCTGCAATTTCTTCGTGGACAAAGTGCTGTAGCAGTTGAGGATGAGATGATGCAGATTCAGATATCAGTCGATGAGGCAATGTCCAAAAAAGGAACCTTACTAGACATATTTCGTCATCACGGATACCGAAGGGCGTTCTTAATCTGTTGTGGTCTATTGTCATTCCAACAGCTCTCCGGAATCACCGTTGTCACATTCAACAGTCAGACGATCTTCAGCAGCGCTAATTCAATTCTAGATCCAGCTATCGCCACCATCATTCTGGGCATGGTGCAAGTTCTGTCGAACCTCCTTACTCCGTTCATTATAGACCGAATAGGACGTAAGATAATCCTGTTGATTTCATCTTTCGGAATGTGCTTGGCATTGATGGCGCTGGGCACGTTCTTTTACATTCAAGCGTTCGGCAATGCAGCACCAATCCTGTGGCTTCCAGTACCAACGCTGATCATCTTCAACATTCTCTTCGGGACTGGCTTTGTTCCAATCCCATGGGCAATGTTGGGCGAAATGTTTCCGTCAAATATTAAGTCTATTGCCACGTCGATTGCAGTCTCCACTTCTTATCTGACGGGATTCATTGTGATTCGCTGGTTCCCAGAACTGAATGCTCTGGGTGCATACTATGCGTTTTGGTTGTTCAGCGGATTTTGTGCCGTGGCATTTTTCTTTGTCCTATTCGTTGTGATAGAGACGAAGGGATTGAGTTTGCAAAAGATTCAGGAAAAGTTAAATGATTGATGTTAAAATGTTTTAGTAATAATTTCATGTGAACAAATGGAAATTAAAAAGAAGAATCCACAATTTTGAATATCTCTGTTGAGAAACGGACGAAATCGAAGAAAAATTTGTATTAAAACGAGCGAAATTTTATTTTTATGATGATTAATCGACGAGCAAAAGTGAAGGACCAGCATCCAAATTAACAGGACCAAAAGAATAAATAGAAAGACAACGATTCGAAAAAGCGACAGAAGTTTATTTTTAAATCTAACAGACAGGTACTCATCTCGTTGACGTTTGTAATCCAAGTGGACGAGAAACTAGCATAGAAAATCTTACATTACCAAACTGTTATACCTACTCGTACAAACAGAAAAAAACATTAGCAATGAGAGTTACAGCTACATACATGGCATGGCACAGGCATTTATCTCAGAAACCGTGTGACCTAATAATTTGAAATTTGCTCTGGCCAGGTTATAGCATATGAATAATCACAATACAGTGAAGAAAATATGAATAGCCTCATACACTTTTTTACGGGGATCGCGCTTTTCTCTTTTATTGTTTCGGCGTTTTATAAAAAACGGTAGGGGGAACTGGGGCACATTTGACACTTAATTTTTAAATGTCTGTATTTGCTAAAATTATAGATGAATTCCAATCCATTTTTTTAATATGATGCGTTGACTGTTCAGTATAAGACTCACAAATAAATTTTACTTCTATAACAACTTCATCATTTTTTTAAAATTTGTTTTTTAAAAAAAGTCATTTTATCAAAAGTGCCCCAGGCACGGGGCACCTTTGACTTTACAAGGAGAACATTTGACAATTGCAGTTTTAACTCATAATGGTATGCATAAAAAGTATCAGCGGGTCTTTTCTGTCTGTTGTTTGAATGGAAAGAAAAGTCAAACATTTTTTTAACGATTTAGTTTAACAATATAAAGAAACATTAACCAATAAATCCATTTTCTGAAAAAAATAAATAATTGATAAATATTACTTCATTTAAAAAACATTTTTAAATGTCTTATTTAGTATAGAGTTTGCCGAAGTCAACGTCAAATAAATATTTTTGACGACAGCGAGAAGTTGAGGCTGGATTTGTGGGTTGTGGCAGTTTGAATTTGATTTCACTCCTTAACGTTCGTCGCGGCATATATTTCGATTGAAAAGTGAAACCTTCGTAAAAGCTGCTTCCATTACCCGAATCTGACCAATCTTTTAAGTGGTCCTGCTTTTTCATGCGCATTATCAATGTGGTTCTAACTACCCCATATTTTACAGCTGCTGATGTTGGCGTTTCAAGTTTTTTAAGTATGCCTGAAATAGCCCTCTTCACCTTTTTTTCCTCGATTGTACTCCTATTTGTCTTTCTCTGGTAGTTTATAACCATATCTTTAAAATAAACATGAATAAAAAAATGAAAACACAAATAAAGGGTGATTTTTTAGCTGGTTTGGTTTTGGCAACACTGGTTTTGACAGCTGACGTGTGTTTAGTACCTTGTGTCACTGTCAAACAGCTTCAGTTTGGTTTGCAATTTAACCATGGATCGTCTTACAAATGAACAACGCTTGCAAATTATTGAATTTTACTATCAAAATTCGTGCTCGGTTCGAAATGTTCATCGCGCGCTGCTTCCATTTTATGATCGGCATTCTCGACCTTCTGAGCAGTCTATTCGGAAGATTGTGACCAAATTTCGCACCAAATTTACTTTGTTGGACATTAAACCACCAACACGTTTACGTACTGTGCGTAGTGAAGAAAATATTGCGGCCGTATCAGCTAGTGTGACAGAAGACCGCGAAATGTCGATTCGGTGCCGTTCCCAGCAGTTAGGCCTTTGTTACAGCACTTTTTTTTGCCCGAAATGGAAGTTCTTGACTTGCATGATATGTGGTTTCAACAAGACGGTGCCACATGCCACACAGCACGCGAAACAATGGCGCAATTGCGAGGCGAGTTTGGTGAACAGTTAATTTCACGTTTCGGGCCGGTCAATTGGCCGCCTAGATCGTGCGATTTGACACCATTAGATTATTTTTTGTGGGGGTATGTCAAGGCTAATGTCTATAGGGACAAGCCCGCTTCGATTGACGCACTGGAAGCCAACATCCATGCATTCATTCGTGAGATACCGGCCGATATGTGTGAAAGAGTATGCCAAAATTGGACTCAGCGGATGGGCTACCTGAGACGCAGCCGCGGTCAACATTTGCATGAAATTATCTTTAAACATTAAATTGCAAGGTTCAAACTAAATATTTCATTCATTTTTTCGAATTTTTTGTGTTTTTTTTTAAAAAAAAGTTCTCAACCTCTTAAAAAATCACCCTTTATTAGCATAACAGATCAATGTGCGGCACATTTAACAAATGTCAAATGTGCCCCCTTTGCAAAAGTCAAATGTGCCCCAAAGGTTCTTTATAACTTTTTTAATGTTTTTGTTATATTAATGTTTTAATTTTACAAAACCGTCTTTAAAAGATTAACATTTCAAGAACAGTGCTATCATAATATTATTTCACAATAAAAAAAACTGTTTTATTTTATTCACAAATCTGGTCAAAAATTACATCGAAAATCCAGAAATCACAAAAACACGTATTACTCGAAGAAGAGTTGAAACAAAACTGCCAAAGTTCATAACGTTTCCTTATATTAAATGAGGCTTCGTTCGCTATCCCAACTTTTCTTCTTAAAGGTTGCGTTCATACCGAAAATCGCAAAGTCAAATGTGCCCCGGTGTCAAATGTGCCCCAGTTTACCCTACTTTTGCAAGACATTTGAACACTTTGAGAAAAGTTTCCGGCAAATGAATAATTTCATTTGCGTCTGAGTTGTCTTTCTACTCGCATGGTAGACTTTTTGGGGGAAATTTGGTTAGCCTCATAACAATTTATATTTATTTACTGAACAAAAGTTGCCAGTAATCTCCAGATGTGTTCGACAAATTCTGCAAAACCATCCTCAAACAGAATAGCGAAAGAGAGCACCAAAGCTCAAGCTCACAAAGCGATATTGCGACAGTCGTCTCGACGTCGCCCCAAAAGTACATGGCGTGAACCCATGAACGGGAAAGTGTCCTTTTTAGCGAGATGAGAGGAACTTCAATCTGGACCGGATGGTTTTCAAAGTTATTGGCATGCATTGAGAAAAGGACCAGAAACCAGACTGAGCCGCAATTTTGGAGGTGGAACAGTCATGATATGAGGCGCTTTTTGCATTAAGGGAAAACAGCCGTAAGCTTGGAATACCCCTGGTATAAACTCGGAAAATTACATTCATTTGCTGGAGACTAGTCTAATCAAACATGCTGAGACTGTAACAGCGGAGAACTTCACTTTTCATCATGACAATGCTGCCATACATTTTTTATTTTTATTTTTTTTATAATCTACACACGCTAAAGGGGATATGAATACCCTTTTAATGTTTGCACACAGCGCGAGCACATGAAGGACGAGAACGAGACAGACAGATCGACGTAGTGGTAGGAAACTCAGATGATAGGTTTCAATTTCAACTAACTCTATGGGTGGTGTCCAGGATAACTGGAGAGTTGTGTATTATTTTTGTACTTGCTTATGATTCACAGGAGTTTTTTCCAGATGTTTCTTATTATAGTTTGTGCGATCAATTTCTTCAGCCTTACCCACCATCCTACTGCCAGTGTTATGCCTTCGCAGAAGGTTTCGATATTAACTTCTGAAACTGATCAACTTATTTTTATTTCGTGAGAAATAAATGCTTCGAAGACATCTGGATTCGAACCGTGAACCTTTCGCATGACAAGCGACGACGACTACCACTACGCCACGGCCACCCACATTCAGCAAAAATAACAATGGAGTGGTTTTAAGAGAAAAATATAGAAGTACTTTAGTGGCCGGCATGCAGTCTGAGGTTTGCGATAAGAAACGGCAGAAAATCTGCGAATTTGAGTGATTGAAGGAGGTTGAAAACCAATACATACAATACACAACTTTCAAAATATTAAAAAAAATAAATACACGGCGTCAGCAGTCCTACACAGAACCAAGCCTAGCTTCTCGCAACCATTTGTGTGTGCGTGTTACTTTCACGAATGGCAGGGACCTACAGTTTTTTGCCGACTCCGAACGGCTAGTTGAGAAGCTTCTCATGAAAAATGATACTCTTTGATTGCTTGTCAGCAATTCGAAAGAGGTGGCAACCGTGAAAAACTTTCTTAGGTGTTACACCCGGGTTGGTCCAACGCACTAACCACCACGGCCACGGCCACCAAAACATTAGGTCCGCAAAAATACTACTACAATGCAACAACCAAATAATAGTAGAAAAATTATGCCACTTTGAACATTTGATTTGACATTTGTGATTCAACAAGGTTTGTCAGATTTGGCGGTTCTTATTTCTACCCAGAACCACATTACTAGAGCAACGATTTGCCTACACTGAACCAAAAAACGTTGTCATATTGATAATTTTTGTAATCAATGTGATGAAAAAATTGTCATTTTTCAACCAGTTATCAATATGACAATTTACGATTTTCAATTTTCAACTTGATAACTTGTTTTTTCATAATGACAATTGCAATTGTCAATGTGATGAAAGCAGTTGTTGTCATATTGAAAACTTCGATTTTCAAATTTAACATGGAATTGTCATATTGAAAACTCCAATTTTCAATATGATAATTGCAAAGATGCGATAATCATATTGAAAATCGAAATTATCAATGTGATGACTACAAAAGTAAGATAATCATATTGAAAACCACAAAAGTTAATATGACAACTGGGGTTGTCATATTTTTTTTTTTTTTTCATATCAAGAAACTTAAATATAGTATATTGATAACTTCTTTCATCATATTGAATACCGACAAATGAAAATCGAAAATTTTCATATTGACTATCCGGTTTTCAAATACGAAAGCTAGTCGGGGATAGTTTTCATCATATTGATTATTTTTTTCACCACATTGACAATTTTCAGTTGATAACCGGCAATTGTCAATATGACAACCGATATTTTTTTCAGTGTAGTAAGTACCTAACGCGATTGTTATTGGGCGCGGGCGAGGCCGGGCGGGACAGCTAGTAGGCAATAAATTAGTATACTCAAATAAATTATTCGCTCTACGTATCTATAGCCATACTGGGGAAAGTCCAGAGGTTGACCTGTCTGTGTATAAGCGAAGCGCTAAGATCAACGCCATCATACGAAGAGCATATATTTTTGAGTGTGTCATATTATTTTAAACAAGTTCTGAAAAAAAACTACATCTAGTCTAAAGAAATATCTAACTAACATCACCCACTTCAATCACGAGAAAACTGGGCTAGAATTGATTTATCAGGGTTTGACATTTTCCGTGTTGGTATCCCCGAAAATGTTGGAAATGTAAAAGCACATTTTCCAACACATAGCTAGGTATGTACATATTTACTTGTACGAGTTCATCCGACAGTAACATACATATTTACATACATTTCGCCAACACCGCTGCACAGTGCTCCCATACGACAAAGATAAAAGAGTAAATTTTTTTTCGCATTTCTTAACTTTCCATAGCAGTGGAATGTTTGATATTTACAGTTACAAACATTTTGCCATTAATGTCACATGTTATCAATTTTATTTCCTCATCTGAAGTGAGCGAATCACGTCTCTCTCGATATACCGGAACAAGTGAACAGTAATTGATCAATTTAAAGTGTAATCTATTAATTAAACAGTTAAATCTACGCAAATTATTTATAATGGAATTTCAAGAGCAAGGTTTGTATAGTACTTTGGTACCTTATTACTTGTTTAGGGTTCCGTACCCATATGGTAATACGGAACCATTATAAGTTCGCTCTAACTGAAAAATGTCTGTCATGATAAAAACGTCAAGAACCGTTCTTCCTAGAAACTTGAAATTTGGCACACTTATACATTATGGTGGTCCACATACATGGACAAAATATTACTCAAAAATATTGTGAAACAACTATACAGGGTGGATAAAATGTGAGCTAAAAAAAAAAATCTGAAAAATATATCATGTGGGATATCATTCGAAAGGGCTCGAAACAAAGATTGCAAAAATATTTTGCTCGGTTTTTTCTGTAAGAAACTTTGGGAGTTATTGTCAAAAATATGTGAAAAATATCATACAAAAAGGACCAGAACTTTTTCTCGGAAACTACTTAAGTCAAAAATATGAAAAAATCATAGTTCGTAAGTGATTAACCATATTTTTGAAGAAAAATATAACGAGTGTCGTAAGTTGTATAGTTTTTGAGAAATTCACGTCGAAAAACTAAATTTTATGTCGAAAAATTCAATTTCTCAACCGATTAACTTGTAAACTACTGGACCAATTTCACTTAAATTATCACTATTCAATACAATATTCACAACAATAATTTTGGAAAAATTAAAGGCTATCCAAAATTGTGCTGGCATACAAAAAAAAAAATTAAAAAAAATACGGATTTTGCCAGGAACGAACGAACTCAGCTACACACTCAGCCGCGTTCTTAATGTTTATCCAATTTCTCATAGTGAATAATATTACTGATTATAAGTTTGTAAAGTGAATGTAGAGGTGGGTCGTTTTCGTTTTTTATGTTAACGAAACGAAACAGATATTTAAACAAAATATATGTCCATATGTAACTAGTCTTAAAACTACGGAACCATTTGAGCGCGAGTTTGACTCGCACTTGGCCGGTTTTTATTTTTTATTTTTAATGCTATACTGATACAACCCAGTAGAGTTTTAAGTTGCTTTTTTTCCTTTTCTTGTAACTTTTTGTAAAGTTATAACATATCCCTGTTCCTTAACTAATGATAAAATGGTTTCTAAAATGTCGGGGTTGGATCTAGTTTTTCGGAAAAAACTAATTTATCACCCACAAACGGTACAATTTAGGTTGTACTGTTGCGTAGACGCATACGTATTATTTTTACCAATTTTAAATTTTCTTTAGGCACATCTACACCTGTTCTTTGTTAAGAAAGCATATTAATGATAATACATTCATACAAAACAACAAATAAAGTATGCAAGTATGCAATTAACGCATGTGCATCAGATTTCATTCTTCATCTCGTTATTCGTTAAATTGTATTGAATGTGTGAAATTTTGAAATTTGCTTCTCTGTGTCTGCATACAAATTCACTTTTTCCCAATTTAACGAATAGGTACATACATATGTATGTACTATATTGCACATTTCAATAAAAATTCAGCACAAATTGCCGAAAACAAATTCGAATATGTGTGCACATGCTTATCTACACAAATCGTCACCTCAGTATTGGAGTGATCTAAACGGCAAATCCTAGTTTTGAGAAAACGACGTTTGAAGTTTGAATGTGAATAAAACAAAAACCTTAAGCACAACAATCATAGACAAAATTTATTAAAATAGTGGCAACTGGGCTGAGCTTATACTCAATTTTTTTTTCTAATCGGGCCATTAGTTTATTTTTTATCTTAATTTGAAAAATTATAGGGCATGATTTTTTCTTTCAAATTGTGCGGATTTGTATGGTATGTGGCACTTTTTGACCAACCTATGTGTCATTCAAATACTGAACGCGATTGCGATTTATGGATGTATATGTGTCATATTTTCATACAAAAGTATAAAAAAACCCATTTTTTAAAATAGGTGTAACTTTTTTCCCCTTTGTTTTTTTTTTATTTAGCTTAACTTTTTATAAAAAAATAAAGGTTAGTTAACATTTTAAAGAAAAATAACTCGTAAAAATAAACGCATTTGGTCATAACGGAGATCTAAAAAAAAATAATTTTAATAGCTTTTCACAGGTACGGAACAGAAGGCGTGTTTTTTTTCAAATCTATGTAGACTAAACATGTTTCTGCAACATGTTTTCAATCTAAAATACAACAAAACCTTAGCCTGGATAGCAATCCAGTCTTATTTTTACTTGGAAAGCTTTTTCGAAGTCTATATAGATTTGAAAAAAATTTTCGTTCTTTAACTTGATTCACCAAATAACTTGCGTGGACGGTCTGTCCGATTTTGTGCAACCACAAGAATCTCAATATGTAGTTCTTTCAAGCCATCAATTATTGTATGTACACATTTGCAAAATATGTTTTCCTTCTTATGAGCATTTGACCACCTCTATCTTAATTGGATTTTAAAGTGAGATCAGATGCTCTGATCTTCGGGGTACCCTTCGCATGGACAGAAGTTCCTCTCTCAAGAAAGTCCGTTTTTCTTTTAAAAAAGGCAAATAAAAGTTCTGTATGCGGGTTGAACAAACATTTACGGGTCCGAGCTCTTGCTCCCGAGGCATTTTGTGTACCTAAACAGAACACAGAGACTTTCTAAATGCGCTTAACATAAAAAATTACTTTAACATTTTTGTATAAAAAACTGTTTTAAATGCTTTCTTATCCGCAACAACATTTTAAATTATTAACTAGTACCCAATGCTTTAATCTTTCGACTGTATCAAGAATTAACACACTAAAAGTAATCTTTTTAATTATAAACAACATAGAAATAATATTTTAATCAGTAGATAGTTACCTGCTGTATCACGATCCATAACTTGGTTTTTTCCGAAATAAAACACGAACGCGACACATCGAACGAGATGATCGAATTCAGACACGCTTTCAGCAAGTCATACACGGGGGAATAGCGCGACGATCTGTGCATAGTTCTCGGAATTTTTAACGGTTTTGCTTTTTGAAAATTTGAATTTTTGGTTGCGTAGATGGTTAAAATACCTGTATGTGGCGGCGCGAAGTTCGGTTAAGCGTTAAGACAGTGAGCAATAAATAATATATATTTTTTTTTTGGGGGGCTAAATATATAAGTGTGTGCATTTCCTGAATTATCCATCTTTATAATTTTATTCTTCAAAACAATTTTTTTTCTTCATTTTTGTCAATCATAAAAATATGTCTGTGATGCCAATTTTTTGTGATGAATTCGTTAAGCGGCGATAGGAGTTTTCTTGTGAACTTTTATATATGCGTAAGTAACCCGGGATTGGACAGAGAATTTTTTTTTGTAAGAAAAATAAAATAAATCAAACCAGAAATCGATACCAGGGTCAAATAATTGACAAGTCATGCTTTTAACAAAAAATGTAGAAATCAATATACTATAAAAATGGTGTGAAAAATGTATAGTAATTTATCAATTGAGAACGGCTGGGCCGATTTCGCTCGAAATTTTTTACATGTGATAAAATGAAAGCCAAACAAATTAATAAAACAAAATATGTAATTTTTTTGCCAAATAAAATAAAGCGAAATAGTGAATGCAGAATATTTTATGGCAAACTTATTACAGACAAATGAACTGATAGCTGCCATAAATTTTTTCATTGGAAAAAAATCGAAAATTTGCTTTAACCCTCACACGTTCTTTATTAACCGGGGTTAATATGGGCACTTTCATTTTATCATATCTTGGATACTTTCGAACTAAATATCTTTTCATTCAGACTCAGTGACTAAGTATTTGATATATTTCGTAACCCAGGTTAATATTTTAACTTTTGTATAAAAAAAAATTTAAATTTGTCCTATGATTCTTTCTCTTTTTTTGGGAAAACATACATATATACATGCATAAAACTTTGTATATATATAAACATATAGATATGTAAGCACATATCGTCGCCCGAATATTGGGTTACCGTAAACGCAAAAAGTCACTTCTTGAGTTTGGTATGCAGTCTTATGTTTTCGGGGTAGCTCTTTCCAAATCTTTTATCCGTTCCGCTCTATCTCTTTCCATTGCAATGATATACAGATTGGTTTTGACGTATATCCATCAAATTCATCAAGTTCATGTATTGCTTTGACGTAAACGCCAAAATTTGGCATTTAAGTCAAATTTTCCATACAATTTAAGCAATTTTTTGTTTAAGAATTGTTTTGACGTACGTCCTATTGTCCTACAACGTACACTATCAAACTTCAAATGCTTGTTCAGTATTGTTTTGACTTAGGTGCCTACAAAATAAAAGTACAGTATAATGCTTCGGTACACATATTTTTCTACTACAACATTTCTACTATTCGCAATTTTTTCCACTATCGGCAACCTGATTTCTTTTAATATTTTTCGATCAGTTTCGATATCGGAGTTTAGAATGTGCTCTTGTTGAATGTAGCCGCTAGCAGAATGAGGCAAACACGAAAAGAAACAATTGAAATGTCGAAATTCTCGAAAAAAGAAACGAAGCCGACAAAATATGAATATATTTTGGCTCATTCATTTCTCGATTATGCTATTGAAGAGTGAATTTGCATGGGAATAAAACAAAATTCAGTAAAAAATGTTCCATTATTCAGATTTCACAGGTTTCCACTACTATAAGAGTGAGTTTGTACGAAGGAAATCAAAATTGGCATCCAAAAATGTCCACTATCTAGGTTTCGCAAGATTCTTTTATCCGCAGATTCCTGTATTCTCAAGTTTTACTGTATAAATAACGTTCTATTTGAAAAATATTTCAGTTGCTTCCCATGTCCCATCTTTTGTCGTAAGAGGACGTGATTGAAGATCATAAAAACTAATTCTCCAGTGTCCATTGTGGATGAATCCCTTCTTTCGTGAGAACTTACATATAGTCTACGTAGGTATAAGTTTTGATTCAATGTTTCTAATCTTTTAAGTTTATTAGACGAGCTAGTCCCTCAGAGAAGAAACAAATAGTGCTTCATCAAGTTCATCGGAAGATCTTATACAAACATAGGAACTAGTTGCATATACAGTAGAATCCGCTTAAGACGCTCACGTTTAAGACGCTTTCCCGCTTTTAACGTTCTTTTTTTCCGGGTCCCTTCATTTTGAGAGGAATTCGTATGAAAAAAAAATCCGGTTAATACGCTCTATTTCCCGCTTAATACGCTCACATAGCTAAACGATACAATTCGTAAAATTTGTATTTTCTTGTTTTTTAATTGTTTTCCAAAAAAAAAAACATTCGGTGGTGCATTGGGATATACGGCGACGCCGACGGTCACCGCCGTTCTTATAGGGATTTTTTTGATTTTCGAAAACAAACCATACTACGCATGTCGTTTTTGTGGTCGTTACTTTTGTCAGTTTTGTTTTATTTCTTGTGTGTGCCTTACGTACATACAGGTGGTGTCAGTTCATTAGAATTTGATTGCGTACAGTGGTTAGTACAAGGGATGAAAGGAAAACTAGCATAATACGTGTATAATTTCAACTCTTTTTATAAAATAATCATATTTTTAACTGGATGAAATTTTTAAGTTTTTCCCGCTTAAGACGCTATTTTCTGTCGGTCCCTTGAAGAGCGTCTTAAGCGGATTCTACTGTACTTACATTAAATATTTTTTAATAGGAAGTGATATAACTCCAAAAATCTCTACCCGAAAAAGACAAAAGAATTCTTGTGAAAACTGTACCTTAGAAAACGTTTGCGAAAATCTGGAATTTTTGACGTATGTGTATGAGTAAAAGAAAATATTGATTTTAGTGGCATATACGGCAAACTCATTTTGTAATAAATTTTAAATATTTTAAAAACTAAAAGAGTTTTAGGATAACTTCTTACATTTTTTGAAAGAGGATTTCCGTATGAATATCATGTCAAAAAATTAAAAAATCCCAGCGGTTGGTTTTCATGCAATAGGCTGTCAAACCTTTAAATGCGATTTCCCAAAAACATTAAAATGGCGTTTACGGCAACCCAATGTTGGGGCGACGATATGTATATACGATGTTTTTACATATGAGTATGTTGCAAGTTGGGTGGTATCTGGAAGCTACATCTTCAAAATATTTGTGAACGAAAGAAACTAGTTTGTTGTTTATTATACTTCAGTATCCCTATGAACATGCATATTATATACATTGTACATATTTATTATACTTATAGATTAGTAGTTTCGCACTTCGTCATTGTCAAACTATGCATCTGGCAAATTGGCTTCTTTCATTGTATACAACTTTTCTTCTTTTTTTTTTATAATCTACACACGCTAAAGGGGATACGAATACCCTTATAATGTTTACACACAGCGCGTGAAGGACGAGAACGAGAGACAGACAGATCGACGTAATGGTAGGAAACTCAGATGAAAGGTTTCAATTTAAACTAACTCTATGGGTGGTGTCCAGGATAACTGTAGAGTTGTGTATTATATTTGTACTTGCTTATGATTCACAGGAGTTTTTTCCAGATGTTTCTTATTATAGTTTGTGCGATCAATTTCTTCAGCCATATCTACCATCCTACTGCCAGTGTTATGCCTTCGCAGTAGGTTTCGATATTAACTTCTGAAACTGATCAACTTATTTTTATTTCGTGAGAAATAAATGCTTCGAAGAAATCTGGATTCGAACCGCGAACCTTCCGCATGACAAGCGACGACAACTACCACTACGCCACGGCCACCCACATGTATGCATACATGCATAACTCTTTCGTGTTGCTCTTTTTCAGTTTTTTTTATTTGCTGATAATGATTTGACATATGAAGCAAGAACCTCTAAGTTTTTGCCGACCTAAAGATTGTTCCTGAGAAACATCATCAGACAAACATGGCTGGTAGGTGTTGTGTTCATTGGTATACCTAAAATGCATTTCACTGCGATTTTTAGTGTAACTTTGCCAACATTTCGAGGAATTCGAACTCTTCTAGTTATTGTAGGCGTACAAAAATGCCCCTCAACTCTTCCAGAAACTCTCTGCATTGGCTCGACTTCACAGTCTTAGACAATCGTATTATTGGGCCAGAGGATTATGTATGCCAGCAACATATGTATGAATGTCTATGATGTTGTAAAATAGAGCCAGCGGTTTATTTTCATCTTAGCTATGTATTGACCAAGCATTTGATCTATCACATCCACACCTCCTTTTGTTAAAGACTGTATGCTATTTTCCTCATCATCAGAATGAAGTGTATGAAGAAACGATTTCAAGTATTGTTGTTGTACTTCGTGTGCCAATGTTGAACAAAAATCATATGTATCAAATTGCACGTCCTACCTACACACCTATCTAATTGTATGTGATGTATAAATATTTATCTGGATAATGCCCACACTTGAAAGAAATCATCATCATCATCATCATCATTATATTTGAATCGCTAGCGCAAGGGCTTGTGATTCCTGCATCGATTTCAATGATTCTTACACTGATCGAAAGCTTATCAACTGAAGCTTATCAATATAAACAATTTTGAAAAAGTCCATATGAGTAAAGTTATTATGAAAAAAAATTTTCACACAAATAAAATTCACAAGTGTACCTACTGATTAAATATGATTGCCAAACAAAATTGATAAGGAATTTCGCTCAATTCACATAAAATTTCATTTTCCAATGTAAACCATACTAATGGGGGATTCCCCTTGTTGTTTTCCAGTGTGCACAAATGATATAATTAACGAAATTTATTCAAAAAACAACAAAGAACAATTAAAAGGAAGGCAGGAAGTAAACATTTTGTTTTCGTTAACAGAAAGCCCATAGAAAGAGGAAGTGAATAAAAATATTAACCTGGGTTAGTAAGGTACTGATTAAGGGGCAAAAATTGTCGCCCGTGTGAGGGTCAATATTGTTCTTTAATAATTAAGTATAGCATTTTCACTTTAAATTCGTTTTTTTGCAAATTAAATTCGTTATTTTACAAATTAAATTCGTATTTTTGCACTTTGAATTCGTAATTTTGCAATTGAATTCGTTTTTTTGCAAATTGAATTCGTTTTCTCTTCGGAACACTGGAATTTACTACCAAATCGTTTTTTTACGTCAAGTACACATACTCAGTTCCGTTATCAAAACATAATTTGCCAAGTGTAATATAAAGGGTGATTTTTTAGCTGGTTTGGTTTTGGCAACACTGGTTTTGACAGCTGACGTGTGTTTAGTACCTTGTGTCACTGTCAAACAGCTTCAGTTTGGTTTGCAATTTAACCATGGATCGTCTTACAAATGAACAACGCTTGCAAATTATTGAATTTTACTATCAAAATTCGTGCTCGGTTCGAAATGTTCATCGCGCGCTTTTTTATCGAAAAATTGTGTTCAGCGATGAGGCTCATTTTTGGTTGAATGGGTATGTAAATAAGCAAAATTGCCGCATTTGGAGTGAAGATCAGCCAGAAGCATTGCAACAGCTACCAATGCATCCCGAAAAAGCCACTGTTTGGTGCGGTTTATGGGCCGGCGGCATTATTGGGCCATATTTCTTCAAAGATGATGCGAATCGCAGCGTTACTGTCAATGGTGAACGCTACCGAGCGATGATAACAAACTTTTTTTTGCCCGAAATGGAAGTTCTTGACTTGCATGATATGTGGTTTCAACAAGACGGTGCCACATGCCACACAGCACGCGAAACAATGGCGCAATTGCGAGGCGAGTTTGGTGAACAGTTAATTTCACGTTTCGGGCCGGTCAATTGGCCGCCTAGATCGTGCGATTTGACACCATTAGATTATTTTTTGTGGGGGTATGTCAAGGCTAATGTCTATAGGGACAAGCCCGCTTCGATTGACGCACTGGAAGCCAACATCCATGCATTCATTCGTGAGATACCGGCCGATATGTGTGAAAGAGTATGCCAAAATTGGACTCAGCGGATGGGCTACCTGAGACGCAGCCGCGGTCAACATTTGCATAAAATTATCTTTAAACATTAAATTGCAAGGTTCAAACTATCGATTCAAATAAATATTTCATTCATTTTTTCGAATTTTTTGTGTTTTTTTTTTAAAAAAAGTTCTCAACCTCTTAAAAAATCATCCTTTAGTAGGCATATCGCCAGATAACAAGATCTAACTGCTCTAAGTACTATGGTGTTAAAAATACCAGCTACAGCAATTGAGCAGGAACCTCATTAAAGTCTGTAATATGAGATGTTTTTCAGTGGGTGGTAAGGGATCTCACACTAAATCAGCGCCCTATGAAGCTCAAATTCAAACCTGCACCTCTCCGAGGTGAACTTTGGAAACTTTAATTTCTCATAAATTTAAGGGCTTAGAACAGGCTTAATCTAAGCAAGAAGGTGAGAGTAGTTTTATTACATATATTTATGTATATACAACGCATAACAACACTCTTATCTAAGCGATTTGGTATCAAATCATAATGTTAAAATAAAAAAAACGAATTCAATTTGCAAAAAAACGAATTCAATTTGCAAAAAAATGAATTTAAAGTTATTTCTCGCGAAATAAAAATAATTTGATCAGTTTCAGAAGAATGTCAAAAACCTACTGCGAAATCATAACACTGGCAGTAGGATGGTGGTATGACTGAAGAAACTGATCGCACAAACTATAGTAAGAGACATCTGGAAAAACTTCTGTGAATCATAAGCAAGTACAAAAACTTTCAATAATACGCAACTCTCCAGGCTGGACACCACCCATTGAGTTGAAACCTACAAAAAAAAAACACCCGAGTCTCCTATCACTGCGTCGATCTGTCTGTCTCTTGTTCTTGTCCTTCATATGCTCGCACTGTGTATAAACATTATAAGGGTATTCATATCCCGCTTAGCGTGTGTAGATTATATACAAAACCTATGGGTGCGCTGAGTGGTAGTAGGAATTCATATTACGCGTCCCGCCCGGCTTCGCCCGTATACTAAAAAAGTCGTGTTACTTATTAGCAGGGATAGGATTTTGTGGACCTTAAAAAGTAAAAAAAGGCAAAACCAAAGACTTAAAAAGGCAAAAAATGGCATTTATTAAAAAACACAAGAAATAGGGACGTAAATGCACATTTAACTATAGTAGCATTGAACTACCAAGAGCTTTTTGAAATGTTCTGGTAATAATCTTTTGGTTATCTCTTAGAAGCGCCTTGAAGGAGCTAAATGACCTTTCTTCTTCAGTTGAAACGAGCGGAACCCATTTAAAGCTTTCAACATTATTTACATCAATGTTTGACGGTACTTTCTGGAAAATATTTTTCAATTTTCTCAAAAATTTTTAATAATGAATTTTTAAGTAGTAAGATAAATTATAAATTATCTATCTCTGTACTGTGCAATAACATCGTGAAAGCCATATAATATATAGATCAGTGATCGATTGCACAGGCGAGGACCCTTTTGGTGGCGGCAATGCTGTTAATACATATGTATGTATTTTTTATAAAGCGTAGCAATGCACGCAGGGTATCCGCTAGTGTACGATATTTCCATGTTGACTCTCCCACAGACTAGACGTTCTAAATTAGGCTTTTTTTTTTGTAACCTGTATAGGCTAAACATGTTTCAGCAGCATGTTTACCCATGTAAAATACAACAAAACCTTAGCCTGGATAATAATCGAGTCTTATTTTTACCCTGAAAGGTTTTTCGAAGCCTATATAGGTTACAAAAAAACACGCCTGTTGTAATGCGTCTAGAAATGTAAGTATGCGTATTACGTAGTGTGAGGAAGAAGCTTATAATGTTTGCACAGATACACATACAAAAATGACATCTCGTCGGAAATCAAACGAAGGATTACTCTTGCCAACCGCTGTTTCTTTGGGCTAAGAAGGCAATTGAGCAGTAAAGTCCTTTCCCGATCGACTAAGGAGACTCTATATAAGACCCTTATCATCCCAGTCTTGCTATATGGAGCTGAAGCATGGACTTTATCGAAAGCGGATGAAGATCTCCTTGGTCGCTTTGAGAGAAAAATCCTTCGTAGGATATTCGGTCCCGTTTGCGTTGACGGGTTTTGGAGGAGAAGATTCAACGACGAACTGTACGAGCTATACAGCGACATCAGCCTGGTCAAAAAACTGCACATTGGGCGTTTAAGATGGCTAGGACATGTGGAGCGCATGGACATCAGCGCTCCGGCTCGGAGAATATTCAACTCTAACCCGGAGGGTTAACGCAGCAGAGGACGACCTCGCCTAAGGTGGCGCGACCAAGTAGAACAAGACCTCAACCAACTTGGAGTGCGCAACTGGAAGCGGTTAGCTAAGGACCGGGCTAACTGGAAGAGGTTGTTGGTTGAGGCCTTGGTCCACCCCGGACTGTAGCGCCACCTAAGTAAGTAAGTAAGATTCACATGCACATGTACATACGAGCATTATTTTTTTAGCGAACAAACTTTTAGAAAAAAGCAAAATATGCAAAAAAGGCAGAAAAAGGCAAGAACGGGAAAAAAAGGCAAAATAAAATACATATATTTGGAATCAGGAGGACATGAAACGTGTTTGTGTTAAGTCGATACTATCTTCCGATTAAGCAAAAAAAAGAGGCAAAGTAAGCAAAATCCTATCCCTGCTTATTAGGTAAAACGCTGCTCTTATAATGTAGTTTTGTGTAGAAATAACGCGTGCCAATTCTAATTTTTAGTTTTAACTCCCAGACGTTGTTTAACCCTCTCCCGTATGTTACGCGATGAGTTTGAGTTAAATATGTACTTAATCTTAATTTGATTGATGAATTGCTGGAGTAAAAGAATGTACAAAAACATACTTCCGCTTTCACATAATTTTCTGCAGAATATATTTTTATTTAAGTACTAAACTATTGATGATCCGGTGGAATACGAACCACCCAAAATTAATTTGATTGTAATTCTTCATAAGCGATTATGAATCCCAATCAACGCTCCAACCACAAATTAATTGAGATCGGCAATATTGGCACTGTGTATGCTTTGAGTTTCGACAGATAGATAGATAAATAAACAGACAGACAGATAGACAGACAAAGAGACAGACAGACATTCAGATGGGCAGACCGATAGATAGATAGACA
The DNA here is from genome assembly GCA_949775065.1 of Brachyopa scutellaris. Taxonomy (NCBI): domain Eukaryota; kingdom Metazoa; phylum Arthropoda; class Insecta; order Diptera; family Syrphidae; genus Brachyopa; species Brachyopa scutellaris. Next base: position 78,648,380 of record OX459114.1, on the reverse strand, counting down.
GATAGATAGATACACAGATAGGCAGATATAGAGATAGACAGAGCGATAGTTAGATAGACAGGCAGATAGATACTGTGAACAGATAATAGAATAGCTTATCAAAATTGTGATTTAATTTTTTTTTGTTAGTTTAAAATGACTTTTATGCCACCGTAGCGCAAGTGGTTAGTGCGTCGGACTACTAAGCCAGCGGTCTTGGGTTCGAATCCCGCCGCAAACACCTAAAAGGGTTTTTCACAGTGCCCACCTCTTGCGAATGCCTGACAAGCATTCAAGGGTATCATTTGTCATGTAAAGCTTCCCAACTCGCCATTCGGAGACGGCAGAAAACTGTAGGTCCCTTCCATTCGGGCAAAAATATAACGCGCACACACAAATGGTTGCGGGAAGCTAGGCTTGGTTCTCCCTTGGACTGCTGAAGCCAAATATTTATTTTTATTTTTTTTTTTATTTTGACGTAGATACTATACATAAAAAAAACTAAAAAAAAAATTCTTAATTCCCATACAAAACCCAAATTTGAAATTTTTTCGATTTTCGGGCTTTTCCTTGGGGTTTTTCTATTTTTTTTTTATAAACCATGAAGAAAGGTCTTGAACCAGGGATGAAAAATGATTTTTTGCAATTGTATTGCAAACTAAATATCAATACAAATTGTACTTAAATGCGTTCAATTGTACTTTTTTCTTTTGGCAGGTAAATAAATAGCTATATGCTCGAATAATAGCGACGTGCATTAACTGGAATGCTTATTTTAATGGTTTGCAACTTTTTTAAGATTAAATTACTTTTATTTATTTATATTTCATTTATAAATTTATAGATGTACAATGCATTATAAAAAACAAAAATAAATTTTACGAAATTATCACATATACATTATACATATATATGTTACCGGCGAAACCCGATTTCAGGCCAAACTAGTTTGTCCTAGGCGTCTTAGGCCAAACTAGTTTTGAATTATTATTCAAGTAATCTATTGGGTAAAATTAAAAATCAAATCAATTAGATGAGCAATACTTATTCAAATAAAGTCTACTTAATTATAAAAAATATTATTGAGGGAAATTCCTAGGCCGAACTAGTTTATCCTAAGCGTCTTAGGCCAAACTAGTTTTGAATTATTATTCAAGTAAGTAATGATATGCTCATGAATGGCCTATTGTTTACTTGCAATTTCTCTCGCCAGTTACTTGCGCAGTTGTTTAGGTAATTTTCTAATGTTTTCTTCTTTGTTAATATTAAAATTAAATTTAAAAATGAACTAAGCGACAGAATAACTTTAATCTTGTGTTTTTTGTAACCATTTCAATGATTTAAGCGCCATTTACCATTGTATCAAGCGACATTGTCTTGACTGCAAAAATGTATTAAGCGACGAAAAATTCTTATCAAATTAAATTCTCAGTTTTGCAAATATCTCAAGTTTTTTGTGTTGAAAATCCCTTTCGAAATCTGTCTAATTCGCTAGAATACACAAATAAATAACTGAGCAAGAAGTTTTTATCGTTTCCTGAAAAATTTTAAAAATGTCGCTTAATACATTCTTGTGGGAAGGTATCGATATGTAGTTCATAAATACTTAGGTAATTATAATTATATTACTTGATGCTTTATTTTATTTATTTCTTATTCTAAGAGTTGATCTTCAATAAGATCAAGGATATTTAATTTCTTCTTCAATTAGATGCTCGCTTATTAAAAAGCTGTGACAAGATTCTTATTATGTTTTTAGTCTTTGATTTAATAATGTTTTGGATCAAAAAAACCCTTTCAACGCACGCCGATGAATGTGGAATTGCTAGCGAACCTTGAGCTATTCGATAAATGTTTTTGAACGTATGTATGTATATGCCCATTATTTGCATTTTTGAAAAAGCTGACCTCAGTCCAAAATGTGGCAATGGTTTTTGTTTTTACCGAGTTACCGCGAGTTGTACCGAAATCGTTATAACTGTTATAGCACACACAATCAATATTTACAATCTGCATGTAATTTCCAACCGCAGGTTTTCGATTCGAAGCGTACAATCGTGCGATATCAGTACAACCGTCATAAGCTTGCTAACACACGATACAATGATCGCATACGACCGCAAATTGCTTACAACCATTGTACAATGATTGTATCGTGTATTTCCAACTTTGCACAACACTAAAAATATTGAATTTTTAAATTATGAGCCCCAAGCCAAATGTCATAGAATAAACGACGAGGGCCCGTTTGGATGCATTCATAAATGCAGTCAAATTTTAAAAATAAATTAATAATGTAGGCAAGTAGCAAATGTATTTAATTTTGAAGAATTGTAATATGCAATATTCCTAAGTAAAATATATTCGCCTGAGTGTATTAAATTTGGTAGAATTGTACTTGCGTACTTTTAAAAATCAATTGTACTAAAAAAAGTACAATTGTACGTCGTTTTTCATCCCTGTCTTGAACCAGTATGATTCCAACCAAAAGCAATGCAATAAAAAACAAAATGACGACATTTTTGACGAGACTTTTGACGATTCAGAATCCGACTCAGACTAGGTTGGTTTTCACATTTACGTCGAAAAACATAGTTTAAGCATTATGTTTAATTTAGAGTGTAAGTTAGCGTAAGATAGTTTAGTTAATTAAGCTGGTTTTAAGGGTTTTCTTGTATAACATTTAAGGTTTATTAAATTTGGCAACAAAAAAATGCTCTAAAACGAACAAAAGTTAGGTTTGTACGCGGGAGAGCGCTCCATATGGTGGTATACAGAGCGTGTAAGTCGCGCGCCAAAAAACGTGGGTTGTCGATGTATATGGCCAATTTATCACAGACAATCCTATAATCTCTTAGCTCTAATTTGGTTTTTTTTTTAACTTTTTTTTGTGTGGCTATAGAAAATCAAAAAAAAAAAATGGACGACTAAAAACTGGGTTGGCGGGGGTTAGTAGCTGGATGGGGGCTGCCAACCCAATGTCTTCAAGTTCTCTTTGAGATCCTCTATCGAATGATAGCTCATTCATTCTTTTTTTTATGCCTACCAAAATCAGAAAACAAATGTACCGGAAGTTACCATTTGTCCCTGGGCAAACAATTCAGACAACCTTTGGCGTTTTGTCGTCGTTAATAAGCAAGCTTTCATTTTATATTCAACTCATTCTTTTTTTTTTATGTTTAAGGACATCACGCGGTCGGCTCTCATACTATTAGCGAGACTAACGCACAGCAATTGATTTTTATATATATATGTATATATAGATTATGTAAGTGTTAGATATACACATTTTAACACAGTAAATTACAAACTGATAAGGGTTCATTTTATAAGTAAAAAAAAAAAAAACAAAATTTGTGACCGCATACTTCGCAAAATAGCTGGCCCAAGCTAGATAATGTCTCTCTCGCTCTCTGTGGAAATGTACTGTTAATTGCTACGATATTTAAACGTGAGTGAATTAAGAGCAGCATGTGCTGATTAATCATGACGCCTATGGCGCGTGGCAATTGCTTACCGGAAGACATGCGTGAAGAGCTCCAAAGAAACGTTTCGGCTTATGATGTTGCAAAAAATGGAATGGAAAATGGTGGAATATCAGGGTCTTCAGCTTAAAAAATAATTAATTTATTCAACAAGACCAGAAATGTCTTTCTGATATATCCATCGGAGTGGCACTTCTTCCTCTTGCCTATGGCGATCTTTGCCAGTCTCTAATCTCTATTTTTATTGAATTCAATTTTATATGTGTATATTTTTTTTTTTTCTGAAGATTGGGATTTGCGCCTTTTGAAAGGTACTGTCAAATCACTTTTAAGACCTGACAACTGATGCAAAGTTACAAAATGGAGTCTGCGAGAAAATACCGTATTATTCTAATCGCTCTTAACGGTTAGTAAATATTCTGTTTCTACAAGTTGAAACTAAGCTAGTTATTTTCTTTAATTTTTCCAGCTAATTTGGCAAATTTTGCTCTTGGAACATGTTTGGGGTGGACGTCACCCATTGTACCAAAACTCAGAGATCACACTGATGACAGTCCATTGGATCATGGGATTACAAAGGCAGAGGAGGGTTGGATCACTTCCATCATTACAATTGGGACTTTCGCTGGTGAGTAAAGAGTGTTCTTAAAATAGGAAACAGGTTACATTATTCCTTCCAATAGCCTCTCTAATAGGCGGACCAGTAGCTGGAAGGATTGGACGAAAATGGACTCTGCTTTCTACTTCACTGTTCTTTATCGTGTCATACGTTCTTCTGATGGTTGGAGGTAGTGTGTGGGTTATATACGTGGCTCGGTTTCTTCAGGTAAAATGATTTATTTCGCAAAACATCTCATCAATTCGATTTCAGGGCTTTGGAGGAGGACTTGCGGCTACCACAACGCCAGTGTATATTTGTGAAATTGCCACTGATGACTGTCGTGGAGCTGCTGGCTCACTTATGACACTTTTTATGGCTGGTACGATATATCCTCCTGATAATCTCCTTAACAGGAATGCCACAAAATCAACATTTTTCTTTTCCAGGTGGAATTCTCTACGCCTACATAATCGGGCCTTACGTTAGTTATATGGCATTGCAATGGTGTTGCATTGTGATACCCATAATCTTCCTTGGATCCTTCTTCTTTATGCCAGAGAGCCCATACTACTACGCAACGAAAGGACGTACATTGGACGGAATAAAATCTCTGCAGTTCCTTCGTGGGCAAAGCGCTGTAGCAGTTGAAGATGAGATGATCCAAATTCAGACAACAGTCGACGAGGAAATGTCCAAAAAAGGAACCTTACTCGACATATTCCGTCATCGCGGATACCGAAAGGCGTTCTTCATCTGTTGTAGTCTATTGTCATTCCAACATCTCTCCGGTACCAGCGCTGTCGGATTCAACAGTCAGACGATCTTCAGCAGCGTTAATTCAACTTTAGATCCAGCTGTCGCCACCATCATTCTGGGCATAGTGCCACTTCCGTCGAACTTCCTTACTCCGTTCATTATAGACCGAACAGGACGTAAGATAATCCTGCTGATCTCATCTTTGGGAATGTGCCTGACATTGTTGGCGTTGGGCTCGTTCTTTTACATTCAAGCATTCGGCAATGCAGCACCAATCCTGTGGCTTCCAGTGCCAGCGCTGATCATCTTTAACATTCTCTTCGCGACTGGTTTCGGTCCAGTCCCATGGGTAGTGTTGGGCGAAATGTTTCCATCGAATATTAAGTCAATTGCCACGTCGATTGCAGTCTCCACTTCTTATCTGACGGGATTCATTATGATACGCTGGTTCCCACAACTGAATGATCTGGGTGCATACTATCCGTTCTGGCTGTTCAGTGGAATGTGTGCCCTAGCGTTCTTCTTTGTCCTATTTGTTGTGATAGAGACGAAGGGATTAAGTTTGAAAATGATTCAGGAAAAGTTAAATGAATGAAGATAAAATGTTTTAGTAATAATTTCATGTAAACAAATGGAAATGTCGTAATATTATAAATTTAATTCTTTTATGTTAAAATGAAGAACACGACTCTCTCTGAGTCAAATTTTCACGGGATATTAAGATTTGTTCGAGTTAAAGAGAGTTTTGGAAAAATTCGAGTAATAGAGAGAAACATTTATTTTTATTTTAAAATGTTTGTGTAGTAAAAAAAAGATGAATGTACTTACAAAAAAGTTAAAAAAAAAATTAAAGAAATAATAATAAAATAAGGACTCTTGAATTCATCAAAACAAAACAATAATATAAAATAATAAAATAAAAAACATCTTTTTCCTTATTTTAAATTAAATAACATCACAAATCACAACAAAAAAAAAACAGTATTAAAAAAAATGTTATCCTTGATTGGGTCATCACAGATGGAGTGTCATAAAGACTGCATCAGCTCTCTTGAACTGCCTAGAATCAACTGATTTTGAAATTCCAGCTGCAATCTTACTAAAACAAGTTCTTTTTATATATGTACATACGCAGATAGATACATTGAAAAACCTTGTCTGAATGCAACCAACAAACAACACAAAGAAAAGGATAACAATGTTTTTTTTTTGTTTTTGCGTTGCAACTTTTTAAAAACTGTATCTTTTTATGAAGAAACACGACGCGACGAGCTGACGATGATGACACACGACGCGATGCTACACATATTTAGGATATTGAAGTGTGTAGGCACTTGATGGTCAGTTGTTATATACGCAAATACGAATTTCGAAGGGGTAATGTATTTTTATTTTGTTTTGTGCTAAACAAAACTCGACTTAAGGGGTGAAAAAAGATGGCAATAATCGAGAGAATGTGTTCGAGTAAGAGAGAGTGACGACTTAAAGGAAGTTCGACTTAGTGAATGGTTTTTGTATGGAAAATTGAAGGGAATGATAAAATATGGCGAAAAATATGGCGAGTTAGAGAGACATTCGACTGAGTGAGAGTTCGACTTAGGGAGAGTCCACTGTATTTAACATGTCAATTTCGACGGTATACGGAATTTCTACAACGGCAAACGAATTACAAGATAACCTTTAACAGTACGACTGCATATTTTATAAAAAGCTTGTAGTGGAGTCACTTAGAGTTTCTGCTTCAACCACTCGAAGCAGATTCGATTCTTCGCCCTAAATTTCTATCAATGGTATTTATTTTAGAAACCGTTTGGCATTTAGCAATTTGAAAGCCATAGGGAATTAATGGGGACTTAAACCTCAAATAACTTATTCGATCTACATATCTATCGTTATACTGGAGAGGTCCAAATGTTAACCTGTCTGTGTATAGTATAAGTGGAGCACTAAGATCAATCATTTTTAAGTGTTTCATATTATTTTAAACAAGTTCTGAAAAAAAAAACATTCCATCTCGTCTTAAGAAATATATAACTAACATCACTCACTTGAATCACGAGAAAACATCACTTAACGTATGGACGAGTGACCGTATAAAAGTTACGTTATACATTCGCCAAATGCATGTTAGATCAGCATGCCAATTTCTGATCGCAGAAATTGGTATCGTTGGTCGCCCTGCCGTCAGTCTGTCTTGTTTATTTGATAGTCAACGTAATTTCGCGAAGAATTGAAAAGAAAAATCGAAATTAAATTGTAGAATCCGTAGAGTATGCAATGATGTATTTTTCCATTACTGTTAATCGTTAACTAACTGTTCCGCTTACAATACAATACATACAGTCGAACCATCACTTGCCACAAAAAAAATTCGAGTTATCTAGACTTCGAGTTATCAAGTAAAATACAAAATTGATATGAATATGTATAAATATGTAATTTTTCATCAAGAGATAATTGTTATATATTAAGACACGAGGCGATTTCGTTGGATATCTGTTTATTTCTGACAGTCCTTAAAATGCTAACTTTACATGAGACATCTTATTGTACTAGAAGGGCGATGTGCTGTATGAAGTACAGGGTGTCTGTTATGTAAGACAACGATCTCTTACATCTCCCTTCTAAGTATATAAAAACAATTTATTTAAATTCATTTAAGTAACTTAATTTATATATAGACATATGTATTTAACTTAATTTAAATTTAACTTCTAATTCAATTTTATTCTAATCCACTTTGTAATAATCATTAAATAATTTAAATTAACATTTAGTTCAATTTTGTTTAAATTCATTTTATAATATTATCAATAAATAATTTAAATTAACATTTAATTCAATTATGTTTTAATTCATTTTATAATATTATCAATAAATAATTTAAATTAACATTTAATTCAATTATGTTTTAATTCATTTTATAATATTATCAATAAATAATTTAAATTAACATTTAATTCAATTTTGTTTTTATAATTATCATTAAACAATTTAAATTAAACTTAACTATAATTTAATTCGTGGATGACTGAAGACATGGTCTAGGTCGAAGCTGATAGGGTGATCGTTCTGAAACTTGTTGTTGCCCATTGATTTTGGCATTACTCGTATCACCGGATACACTAGGCAAAACAGGCATTGTGTCATAACAAAATCTAGGTCGCTTTAAGTGTCTGGTAGTTCTATGAAATATTTCCCCTGTTTCTAGCTTCACTAAGTAAGATCTAGGCGTCCCTAGTTTCTTTACGATTCTTCCATCAACCCAATTTCCTTTCTCCCTAACCAATATATCTTCTCCATCACTAAAGTTATCTTTATGCTTTGCATGTTTATCATAATACTTGCTGTTTTTCGCATTCTGAGTTTCGATTTTGATTGGTACTTTATCAACGACCTTTGGCCTCAGCAGCCTGTCTGATATAGGCATATGTGTTCTTGTTACTCGAGATAACAAAAGCTGTGAGGGTGATGCACCCATTCCCTTCACCGGACTGTTTCGGTACTCTCTAAATTTATATCAGTGCTACTATCACCACACTTCTTCATCATATTTTTCGCTATCTGAACACCTTTTTCAGCATATGCTCTACTTTGCGGATAATTAGGAGAGCAAAATGTTATGTTAAACTCATACTCGCTGCTAAACTTCTTAAACTCATAGCTGTTGAACGGTATGTTATCAGAGATGAACTCCTTTGGTATGCCATGAGTAGCAAATAAAGGCTTGAGTGCTGAAATAACTTCAGCCGCCGATTTATTTTTGAGTTTCAGAATCTCAATCCATTTTGAGTACGAGTCCACAACTACCAGATATTCTTTTCCCGCAAAAGAAGCTATATCTGCAAAAATCCTTTCAAATGGAAAGCTCGGTGTCTTATGATGAAGAAGTGGCTCTTTTTGAGATGCGCAGGAATACTTTTGACATACTTTGCATTGGGCCACAAAGTTTTCTATGTCATTGTTAATACAAACCCAATAAAAAAGCATTCGAGCCCTATTTTTCATTTTCTCAGTTCCTGAATGCGCAACATGCAGCCACTGTAATATTTCGTTTTGCAGAGACCTCGGAACTACAACCTTTTCACCTAACAAAACTATGTTATCCTCACAACAAATATCATTTTTAAATTTACACAAAAATTTAAGACAAGGCGAAAGATTATTTTTTAATTTGGGCCAACCCTCTTTATAAAATTTTAAAACTCGTTTCAAATCTTCATCCTCAAATGTAGCCTTCCTAAACTTTTCCCGTTTTTCATTTGACATATTAATTTCATGCACGCACCCCTCTAAATTTATTTCCTCACTTTTATCGTAACTATCATTTCCGTACCTTGACATAACATCTGCAAGAAGAAGATATTTGCCCGGAATGTAACAAAGCCTTAGCTTGTATTTCTCCAACTTAAGTCGCATTCTTTGAAGTCTCATCGATGGTATTTTATTTATGCTTTTCTCGAGCAGGGGAACCAAAGGTTTATGATCGGTCTCGACCACAATCTCACGACCGTATAAATAAAAATGAAACTTTTTTGCATGCGTACAAAATAGCTAAGAGTTCTTTTTCAACTTGCCCATAGTTTTTTTCTGTGTCACTTAGCCCTCGTGAAGCCCATGAGATTGGCGTTTTATTTTGCAGAAGGCACGCACCCAGACCATATGAGCTTGCATCGGTTTGTATGACAATATCCTTGTTTGGATCGAAATTCTGCAAGGAAGTAGCATTAACTAGCATACTTTTTATTTTGCTTATACATGTAGAATGTTTTTGAAGCCAATTAAAAACTACATTTTTTCGTAGTAACTCTCGAAGAGGCTCGGTTTCTTTTGCTAGATTAGGCAAGAAATCTCTTAAATAGTTGACCATACCTAGTATTTTTTGTAATCCTACCTTAGAATCTGGGTCTTTCATCTTTACGATTGATTCTATTCTTGTCTCATCAACCGATAAGCCAAGACTCGACAAAACAAATCCCATATACTTGACCTTTGTTTCTCTATATTGTAACTTTTGTTTGTTAAATTTAACATTATGACAAATAGCAGCTTCAATTACTTTATTCATGATATTATCATGTTCTTCGTTCGTTCTTGCAAAGATGAGAATGTCATCGAAGTATACGAAGACACCGTCAATGTTGCCAAAAACACGAGAAGTGTACCTCTGAAAAATCATTGGGGCTGGTTTCAATCCGAAAGCTAGCCTCAAGTATCTGTACATTCCATGTGGTGTACTAAATGTACAAATAAAACTAGATTCTTTATCCAACTGAACATGGAAAAACCCATCCTTTAAGTCAAGCACTGAAAACACCATCATACCGGCTAATAGTGCTCTAAGTTCCTCCAAAGTCGGAATATTACATTGTTCCACCACTAAAGCACTGTTCAAATCTTTTGGGTCTAGACAAACGCGAATAGTGTTGTTTGGTTTCTCGACTATGACTATATTAGAGGTCCACTCCACAGGCTCCAGCACTTTTTTAATTATTTGCATTTTCTCAAGACGATCTAGCTCATTTTTTAATGGCTGTAATAAATTTTGTGCTACTCTTCGCGCCGGTTTTGCAATTGGATCTACACCATTTTTAATTTTCAGTGAATATATTTCGGAAAATTTCCCTATACCACTGAACACTTCTTTATTTTTATTCACAAAACTATCAACTGTTGTACACACTTCATTGTTGTTTATTTTCCTAACCTCATTAATTCTTTTAACAAAATTGAGTTCTTCACATGCTTCTCTACCTAGCAATGGTACAACCCCCACTCTTCCTTTCACTACTATAAATTTGTATGATTTGACTTTTTGGTTTGCTTCACATGTCAAATATATTTCTCCCGCAACTTTTATTTCCGAACCACCAAAAGCTTTCAACGTCACAAAGGTTTGTTCCACTTTGTCTAACAAGTTAATGTTCTTAATATTATCTACCGAGAGAATGTTTTCATCTGCGCCCGTGTCTAATTTAAATCGAATGATTTTACCCGCTATTCCAACGTCACCGTACCACGCTCTCAACCCACCACCAACAGCAGCCACAACATCCGTATAATAAACACCATCATCTGAGTCATAACTGTCACCAACATTAACCGCATTTACTTTTTTATGCTTGCGATTTCTGCAAGCAGCACCAAAATGATTTGGCTTTTTGCAACAAAAACAAATCTTATTGAATGCTGGACACTTATGCCTCGGATGACGTTGTAAACATTTGTTACAATTTAATAAACTTTGATTAAAATTTGACTTTTGTGCACTACTATATTTGTTGGTATTTTCTACGTTTCTATATTTATTTTTAAATTTTGAAAATTTCTTTACAATATTTATGGAACTTTTCATCTCACTGGATGGACCATCTTGTATTACCTTTGTTTGTTCCTTACTTATTTCAAACAGCTTACACACCTCTATCGACTTTGCTAAGGACAGCTCCCGATCAGCTAGCAGCTTTTCTTGCAATTTTTTGTCGTATATACCCATCACTATACGATCTCTTAGAATGGAATCCTCTGCAGCTCCATAATCACACGATTTTACCAGATGACGTATATCCTTGAGATACAGCTCGAATGATTCTCCATGTTTTTGCGTTCTCGAGTTGAAGATATATCTCTCGAAGACCACGTTTTTTTTTGGAATGCAGTAGTCGTCAAATTTTTTCAGTATTTTGTCTAGTGACTTTTCTTCACCTGACGTTAAATTTAGGACATTAAATATCTCCATTCCACTTTCACCCACCAGAAGCTTGAAAATCGCCACTTGTGACTCAGCTGAAGACTCTGATATGCCAGTTGCGATTAGGTATATCTGGAAGTTTTGTTTGAACTTCTTCCAATTATCAGCGAGACTTCCTTCAACATTTAGTGGACTCGGAGTAGGAAGATTTGAGGGCACCATTGTTGTTGAATTTGGTTTTTGTTCCTGTATTTGTTCCTCACCAGCCATTCCCGTTGAGATTTACACGTGGGCGATTTCGTGTATCGCTTGTTTTAACTAGTGTTCCACCTTTTTGACCTTTTTTTTCTCACAACTATTTATTTTCTTTGGAATTTGCTTTGTGGTTTTTATTTGTTTTTTTTTTTTTTTTTTTTTTTTTTACTAGCTGCCTCTTATTTTGTTAACTCGTTTTTTCTTCTTTTCTAGCACTTTTAGTTTGTCCGCAGCGCCATGTTATATATTAAGACACGAGGCGATTTCGTTGGATATCTGTTTATTTCTGACAGTCCTTAAAATGCTAACTTTACATGAGACATCTTATTGTACTAGAAGGGCGATGTGCTGTATGAAGTACAGGGTGTCTGTTATGTAAGACAACGATCTCTTACAATAATTATCTCTATTATCTATTATAAAAGATCTGTTCCCGTTCCTGCCCAAAACAGCGCAAAACTACGAAAAACTACGAAAATCAGTCAAATCCTGTTCCCGCACGAAAAGTTATTGTAAAGTTATTGAATGAAAATTACATGTAAATTTCAGTCTTGACGCTATTGCCAACCAATTTCATTCGAGTAATCGAAGTGATCAGGTGCTCCATAGTTTAGTTGCTTCCTCTGTTTAGTTTTAGGGTTTCAATTGTTCTTTTGCTGTTGTGAACATCTTTTGAGTGCTTCAGGCCCTCTAAGTTGTTCCAGTAACTTTTTAGTTGGGTTGTTGTCCTTTTTGCGATGACTTTGTTGGTATTTGTGACGGTGATGACGTAGTTGATGCTAAACCAGATGATGTCATCGGCGAAATAGTCTTTTCTGTCGAGGGAACTGATGGTAATGTTACCTCTTCGTCGATCTCTGCTTCCACGTGAATTTCGCCCGCACGGTGAGCTTGAGTCAGATGGTAGTTATTGCGACGCAGTTTTCCTGTTGGAGTTTCGATGATGTATGAGCGAGGGTGGTTGGTCTTCTCACGAACTGTTGCCCACACTCGCTTGTCGCGAACCCAAACTAATTCTCCGGGAATCAGCTCATCCCTTTGTATGGCTCGATGTCTATGGTTGAAGTTTCATGTTTGTATCTCTCTCCTTTCATCCTCCTTCCTTCTTAACTCGTTTGTAGTCGACTGCTTTTGTTGCATAGCGTTGTGGCGCCATAGGCAGGTCGACCTGATTCGACGACCCATCAAAAGCTCTGCCGGGCTGTAGCTGTTGGATAAGTGGCTGGCGATACTCCAACAGCTCTTTGTAGTGATCAGCATTCTTCTTAAGAGCATTCTAAGTTAAACTTACCTTGTTTGTTCTTGTCAATACGTAATGTGTTTAATGGGCGTATCTAATGCGCAAATGTCATTGTCATCGATTATCCAGTATATAGAGTCACGTTGTTAGTTGTGTTGAATATTTGTTTCCTGCTAAATTTATGTCGTCCGAACTCAGATTTGAAATATCAAAACAAGAAAAAGGAAAGAAATATATTTATACTCAAATAGCGGCATTACAAAAAATAGTCTACCATGGTATTGCAAGAAAAGGCAATCCCATCAAAACCATCACTGTAAAAAAGGCCAAGTTCCTACAGAAAATGTAGGCCATAAAAAGTGGTGAGATAACAGCGGCCAAGTTCTTGCAGAACTTTATTTTAGAGGTAAAATAGAGATGAGAAAGTTGAAGCCTTAAGCCTAGAATTGATTAAACGTGTTGTATATGTATGGCAACTCTGTATTAAATGAAGTAATAAATAATAAAGAGACGTCATGAGACGTCAGTCGTTGGCAGATCTTTAACGAAATAACACATGGCGCAGTCGGTAGGAAAAGGAATGGTATGAAAAGAGATGGTATGAGAAAATTCGCGTCAATAATTGCATGATAAATTTTAAGTTGGATACGGGCGCTGATGTGAGCGTTTTGCCATACAGATATCTAAAGTACATGGAAGACGTTGTGCTAAAAGAAGGTGGTGAACCTCCACAAAGCTATGGGGGAAACGATTTGAACTACAAAGGCATTGTGGAATGCGTTGTTATGTGCCGAAACAAGGTAATGTCATTAAAGTTTACTGTTATCGATACCAGATATGAACCCTTGCTGGGTCTGGAAGCATGTAAACAATTAAATCTGATTAAAAGAATCAATTCAATTGAACATATGAGCAAAGAAATATTTGTGCAGAAAAATCAAGACTTATTTCAAGGTTTGGGCTGTTTTGTGAAAAATTTGGACATAAAAGTAAAAACAGATTCTTTTCCAGTGGTGAAGTCGGCAAGAAGAATACCCTTATCTCTGACAGATCGTGTGAAAGAAGAACTGTAGAATATGGTTAGTCGGGACGTAATTGAACGAGTGGATGGACCGGTCGAACGTGCATCGAATTTGGTAATCGTTGAGAAGAAAACAGGACAACTTCGCTTATGCATTGATCCACAGGATGTAAACGCAGACATTTTATCTGAAAATCACACTATCCCATCGTTTGAATCAATATCCGCTCGTATCGCAAACAAAAAATATTTCACAGTGCTCGATCTGAAGGAGGGATTTTGGCAAGTCGGATTAAGCACTAAAGCAAGTGAGTTATGTACATTTAATACACCATTTGGATGCTTTCGCTTTAAACGTTTACCTTATGGTATTAAAATCGGGCCTGAGGTCTTTCAAAAATACAACGAACGAAATTTCGAAGACATACCAAATGTTATAGTATTTATAGATGATATCCTTATTACGGTGGATACAATCGAAGAACATGATTCCATTTTGCAACGTGTTATAGATAGGGCAAGAGAATTAAACATAAAATTCAATATAGAAAAGATACAGTTTAGAGTAACAGAAGTTAAATATTTAGGAAAAATTATATCCCATGATGGTCGTCAGATCACAGTTAAAAGCGACCATAAGCCATTGGTTGAAATTATGAAAAAAGATTTTTGCAAAATTCCATCAGCGAGACTACAGCGCATGAAATTGAGCCTTATTAAATATCAAATAAACTTGGTGCATGTTCCTGGTAAATATCTATACATTGGAGATTTGTTGTCACGGTATTTTGACAAGGAAGATCAAACCCAAGAAATTGAAGACTTAAACGAGTTCGTACACTCACTCAATATCACAGATGAACGGTTGGAAAGTTTCAGAAAAGAGCTGGAGAAGGATAAGAGTTTACTGGAGTTAAAAACAGTCCTACTAGAAGGTTGGCCAGATGACAAACGAGCGTTAAGCGAAGAGGTGAAAATCTATTGGAAGTTGCGTAATGATTTGTCAATTGAAAACAATATTATATTCTTAAATGATCGAGTTATTGTTCCAGTTAATTTGCGCGAATCCATATTGTCGCAGTTACACTCATCACACCTGGGAATTGAGAAAACGAAGAAAAGAGCGCGCAGTTTAGTATACTGGCCCAAAATTGATCAAGCAATAGAAAAAAACAATAGCAAAATGCACTGCATGTCAAAAAAATCGTTCTTCAAACATCAAAGAACCCATGATATCGCATGAAGTACCAGAACTTCCATTCAGCAAGTTGGGTTTAGATATTTGTGAGTATTTCTCAAAAACATACCTTATAGTTTCAGACTATTACTCTCGCTATCTAGATATAATTCCAATGCGGTCAAAAACAGCTGGCGAATGCATAGGAAAGTTAAAGACATGCTTCTCAAACCATGGAGTACCTATTGAAATTATCTCGGACAATATGCTGTCAACAAATTGGAACAAAGCTAACAACAACAGGCCCAGGATATGCACAGGCAAATGGATTCTCTGAAAAAGCAGTTGGGATAGCGAAGAATTTGCTTAAAAAGTCACATGAAAACAACGAGGAGATCTGGCTCGCACTTTTAGAATACCGTAACACACCGTTGAAGGAGGTCGATGCTTCACCTGTTGAATTACTCATGAGTAGGAAAACAAGAACATTACTACCAGCCAGGACAATTTTGTTTCAACCAAGGGTTATACCAAACATAAAGAACAACATAGAGGCAAAGAACAAATATTCCAAACGCTACTACGATCGAAGCGCAAAGTATAAACAACCATTTAATCAGGGAGAGAAGGTGTTGTACCAACACATTAAGAAAGGGTGGATACCGGCAACAATCATGAGCACCCACAATGGATTGAGGTCTTATTGGATTCAACTCGAAGACAAAACAGTTTTGCGAAGAAACTCGAAATGGTTGCAAAAACGATTATAAATTTACCTAACACTTTTGTTTTATATACGTATTACGTTATTTCAGTTAATTTCTTTGTAACGAATACAAGGTTTTAACAGAATAGTTTTATAGATTTTGTAAATACTTCTAAACTGTTCATTTCACTATGAATGCAAAAAGCATCATTGTCAATTTGATTATCTATTATGAATCTAAAATTTTGTATTATTTGTAACTGTTTTAAGAATACTTAAAAGGAAAGGTGTTGTGTATGTATGGCAACTCTGTATTAAATGAAGTAATAAATAATAAAGAGACGTCATGAGACGTCAGTCGTTGGCAGATCTTTAACGAAATAACACAAAACGTATCTATAGAAACTTCAAACCTGGTATATATACTCACACACACACCATTGCAACGATACCCATTGCTGCCCGACTGCTGGCAGTGGTCACCACTGAAAGAAAATTGTGGGCGATGCTTTGAACAATTCTTTTGAACATTGCTCAGCTTCAGGACAACGCAGGAGGATGTTTTATATCTGAAATGAATCAGGGACAAATTTACTAATTTCACCTATTTTTTTATTTTTCAATCCGATAAGCCATTATTGAGTTAGGGCTGTATAACTATAATTTTCCCTTTTTACTTTTTTGTTGGTTTTTCCCGTAGTCGGGTTTTAGTTTTTTTAACTTAATTTTTTATTTACAACAATTTTAGTTTCAAAAATATGTAGTGTATGTACATTTAAGTAAGCAATATCGTGTTCTACTTGTCAAACACTTTAATTTGATACCCATATTAGGGATGGAGTAAAGATAGCGGAAATCCACCATCTTAGGGGGCGTCCGCCGTATTGAATTTAGAATGACGTCATATCGTATTATATTCTACTTGCCAAGCCATTTCATTTGATACCCATATTAAGGAGGTAGTAAAGATAACAGAAATCCGCCATCTTGGGAGCGTCCGCCATATTGAATTTGGAAATACGTCATATCGTATTGTATTCTACTCACCAAGCCCTTTCATTTGATACCATTATCAATGCGGTTATAAAGACTAGTCGGGTAAAAAAGAAGAAAAAAAGAGAAAAAAAAGAAGAGGTAGTCCGCTATTTTGCTTGGTGCTCCCGCCATGTTGAATTTTTTCTGTGACGTCGCATAGCTTAGGACACTCTCCGGATAAAGACGAATCCAACGACACCTCATTTGTTGAAATCGGTTTCATAGTTTAGGCTGTACGAGGTGACATCCTTACATACATACAAACAAACAAACCCAGCCTGTTAAAATCATAACCCTTCCTCTGCGTAGTCGGGTAAAAAGAAATAAAAATACGGATTTTACCAGGAAACGAACTTGGGACCTCAAAACTCAATAGTACAGCGCAAAAAAGGTTAATGGACGCGCTACACACTCAGCCGCGTTCATAATGTTTATCCAATTTCTCATCCTATCCTTCCTCCTACTAATATATAAATGTGAAAGTTTAGATGTTTGGATGTTTGGATGTTTGTTGCTCAATAACACCTTAACGGTTTTACAGACTTGAATGAAACTTTCGGGAATAGATAATCTACTTCCTGGATTAGAGATTAGGCTACTTTTTAAACAAAACATACAATTCCTTGATTCCATAATTCGAATTATTCCAATTCCCGCTTTTATTATTTGGTCATTATTTTTGGGTACACCATTGCCATTGATCGTCATTCTGTTGGGAGAGGTTTGTTTCTGTAGATGTTATGCTCTTCTCTTCGCCACAAATCCATCGCTTTCGCTTATTCTTTAATTTTGTTTTATACCCATACGCGCATTGAATGATGGGAAAGCATTGCCATTGATCGTCATTCTGTTGAGAGAGGTTTTGGGATTGTGATTTGTGACACAAAGTAGAGGAGGGATGATTTTGCTGATATTTGCTACCGGATTTAGTTAGTCGTGTTCCTGCTTCATCAGGGTGCGAATCTAGATCGACGGAAAGGGGGAAATGCACGATTTTTTTTACTTTCTTTTTTTTTGTCACTTTTCAGCGATATTTGGTTACCTTAACCCGAGTCCTCCTGAACGTTAATTTTTCGAATTTTTTAAAAAAAATTTAGGAGCACTTTTAGTAGAGGAAATATAGAAAACTGTATCACTCGATTTTTAATAAAGGTGCTAGTATCCTCAAAATGTCCTGTTGCCATATGGCAACGCCAGGAGCAATAGGGTACAGGTCCGTATCCATATATATCCATATATAAAATCGGGATTTTCATACATTTTCTAAAAGCTATGAGCTTACTGAATAAAACAGAGAGAATTTATGTTATCTTTTTGACATTTTATTAATTTTATGTCCAATTGGTAATAGAAGCTTGGTAAGAATATGTAATTATAAATCTGCAGTAGGTATGATAAGGCTTGAAACATTTCAAGCAAAGACCTTTATCACACTTTGAGCAAGGACTTCGGACAAATTACTCTACAGGGATCTGTAAGTGCTTTGTCCAGTGTATCCACTGACAAGCAAAGTACCATTAAAATCGCGAGGCTCTGGAATGAAATGTTAGCTTAGCTGCAGTATGCAAGGAAAAGGACATTAGCACCAACCGTTAACAGTAATCTTCGGAATTTTTTTTTCTTGGTAAGTTTTCTTCCGAACAATCGCAAATGTGCTGAAGCTAGTTACCATCTATAATTTTTTCGAGTTGCTCGCGTGGTTTCAAATTATGACAGTACTCGTAATTGGGTTGTAGGAAAATCGGTATCATCGCACAAGATTCATCTTCTGACCAAGTGAACGTAGTATACCAGATAAATTCCAAGATGAATTAATTATCCAGAACATCCCGTAAAACACAATATTCGAGAGCTTCATCAAAATTCTCTGCGGGTGCGTCAAAGTCTTCAATACGTTGTCCGTTCCCAAACCCAATTTCACAACCCGATCTCAACTGCGCTAGACAAATATTATCTGGAATATCGCCTTGTTCATCGGCATCGTCTTCTCCACTAAAATTACGGTAATTCTCTGGTGGTTGAATATACAAGGCGTGGAAGTTGCTTAAAAGACAATTTTCATCATCTGAACATAGCTCTCCTAAGTAATCGAGATCTTCTTGCAGCGTCAATTTTCTCGAAAACCATATGATTTTTTAAAAAAAATGTCATGAAAACACATTTTGCAGCAAAAAGAATCACGTTTTAGTAAATAAACATCAATAATGTTAACCTGTTGGTACGCTCCTGGCGTTGCCATATGGACACGCTGGCAACAATTTAAGAAAAAAAGTACCACCGAAATATTTTTTTCACGTTGTCACTTATTTTACTCTTTGTACATCCAAAATACTAACAATCCTGCAATACAGTACTTATAGATAATGTACACTGTAAATTATATTGATATAAATACTTTTTTGTTGTGCTCCATAACACGATTTTTTTAACTTTGTTATTTACGATCAAATTTGAGACGCTCTCAATATGAAAATCTAAGCATACTATTAAAACTGACCTCCCAATATGCAACGCAGATGCCCTAAGATGTGAAAAAATGCGAATATGTACACATGTGTGTATTGGTTACCGTTAGAGAGGTGTGAAAAGGCATGAATGTTTTTGGTTCCCATATGGCAACGCCAGGAGGATTCGGGTTAAGGTTAAGTCAGTGTCAGTGGATACTTTAGAATAAAGTTTTACCTTTTATTTCAATTCACAAATACATATATTGTAGTAGGGGTAGGCAGGCGATTTTGAGTCTTAAAATTAGTAAATAGTTGGTGATTTCAGACAAACCTTACCAGTTACTCAATGCTTACATCAAAGCCTAATATCTTCGGCGTTTACATAATGCTACTTTAAATATGAACATTAAATACAACTATTAGAGACAAGAAACCAGAAAGTACCATTTTTTGATGCTCATAAAATACATATTATGTACATATGTGTGTAGACGTGTTTGTACACAGGTATATTACATTTCCATCAATTTTTTATGTAATCGTTTCATCTATAGGGAACAACCACTAAGTTCAGATAATAATGTATTGGCTTCAGAATTCTTTAGAATCTTAATTTAAATAATATCGCTTTCTACTACTTCCTTTCTATCATACTACAATCAAATGACGCGACTGATTCAAAGCACGGGCAACGCCGGGCAGGCAACAGCTAGTAGCAAATAATAATACTGATTATAAGTTTGTAAAGTAAATATACAGGGTGTTTCCAAGTTCAATGACAATACGTTGGCAACTAATTCTTGAGTTTATTCTAAGAAAAAAATTCCTTCTACAGCAAGGGTGTATCTCCAATTTGGACATCATTTATCGAGAATTCAATAAAACACCTACTTTGGTGTACCTTGACCCATACTAACTCAAATATCTCCGCTAATACTTACTACAGAAACTTCTTTTAGGGCTTTAATTTAAGAAAAATTAGCACCATTTTTAATTGCGTTTAAATAAATTGGATACCTTTTTTTTCTTTCCAGATATTTTATTTTTAAGTCAAAATCCTAAGTCTTGCCCATACATTTTTTTGACTTTCAGGTCGCTTTTCTACAAAAAATGCGTAATAAACGTACCGTTTTATTATTTTTTTCTTTTGAACGTATTAATTGTCAACAAAAAAAATCTATAGTAAGTATGCTGAAAAACTCACAGATTTTATGATACTTGGAAAAAACCGCAACAGGTAAAAAGAGAAAATATGATTTTTTACCTACTTTTTTAACCAAAATTGGCAATTAATTCGATTTCATAATTACGCAATATTTAATTTTTATAAAGTATGGCTTTACGAAGGTTTCAAAGTATGCTCATTTATTAGACTATCTGTCAAAACCCTTATTTCCACACCATTCTGTATAACTGTTCTTAACCAAAGTTTGCCCAAAAAGTGTGAGCATGAGCAATAAAGGAACTTATCATAACGGAAACCAAGTTTAACTCTACAGGCTAAAATGAAAAACAAAAACAACAGATTTTGAGTAAAAACAAGTTTGAAACGGTTGTCCCTATTCAAGTGACCCGCAGTGTACATGTGTACATCCCGGCTAGACCTTGCAGAGACAAACTTCAACTTCAACAAGTTTCTTTTCAAGTGGATCGCACTTTAATTTTGTGGATACATACATATGTATTTTATACACAAACAAATGCATGTACTATTCTATAAAAATCTGTAAGATCGATAGAAGTCTAAAATCGGAAACCGAAATGCAACAAAGCAATTCATACACACTTTCCATCGCTTGCAGATTACAAGTTCAATTATATTTGAATGCCGGGTGATTTACTTCTAAGCTTTAAGTAAATACTCGTACTTGAATGTGTGTATGCACTAAACTGTTCTTTTTATCTAATGAATGCACTTGTCAGTTGGCACTGATAAGGTACTTCTGGCAGATTTGGCTCCACCTCTGTGCAATTTTTTTTTTTCAAATTTGTGTCAAAACTTTATATGCAGTCCGCTTGCAGTGCGTTGTGCTAGTGCAAGTTTTGACGTCGCGTCGGGATGACAGCGCGAACCAATTGATCATTAACGGGAAAAAATATCTAAAACAAAAAAAAACCGGACAAAAAAAAAAAACAAAGATTTGCTTCAATCCGAGTGTGAGTGAGTGAAATAAAGCAAATTTGAGAGTGAGTGGATTTTATATACATAATACACTTTACCTAAGTAAATAATCTTTGCGAGATAAAAAAGTACTTGCGATGTGCAATGCTAAACTAAAAATGTTCATTAGGATTCAGAGAAATGGCTCTTAACCTAAGCCTTAGACCACTTGTTTTAGTGATGCAAAGTCTCGATGGTTACATGTACATACTACGTACGTTACTAGGTATTTGTGGCTTTTTAATCGCACTCTTGCAATCATACATACTCGTATTTTAGAGTGTTTTGAAAATCTGTTCGCAGACAAGTTTTACTGTTTTTCGAATGGGAAGTTCGCGTATGGTATACTCTCGGATTTTCTTACGGAAAATTACTGGTTTTTACGAATTCCTTTTCGAATACACGAAATTTTAGAATAGAAAATGACCCCATGATGCGAATTTTAGCGCAAGAAATTTCTTTGACCAGATACAGTGGTGTGCAAAATAATACGTCTGTGTTTAAAAAACATCTGAATCCTTCGCTAAAGTTGCAGTTGTGAACCCAGAGCGTTGAAATAATTTTTTTAATACTGAACAAATACTTTGTCAAACTGTAAACTAAATTAATATATAATAAATTAATAAATAATAAAAATATCATATCATGGTTCTAAAAAAAGACGAAGAAATGTTTTATTTTTTATTTTTTATTTTTTTATTTTTATTTTTATTTTTATTTTATTTTTTTACAACCCTTTCGCTCCCATTTTTTTATTTCTGTATTATTTGATTTTTATGTTAATCTTTGTTAACCGTTGCTAATAGATTAAATATTTTTTTATTGGTTTGGATTAAATAGGTTTTTGGAATTCTAGGCCAGGATGTATTGTCCCATTGGTATTTTTGAGTGGGATGTATTCGTCCCAATGGGACTCAAGAAACAAAAAATCATTTTTCAAGAATACAAGTTTCATTAAAAAATAGAATATTAATAAAAAAAACAATAAATAAATTTAAATAACATTTTCTTTCAAATATGACTTTTTAGGATTCTTCGTACTTTGCTTGGGACATATGATTCCAATGGGAGCGAAAGGGTTAAACACCGCAACTTTTTTTCAATGTTTTTGAGTTTGTTTGTAATTCGTTTTTGCCTATCACCTTTTTACCGTAATTATTGTATTTTGCTATTTAGTCACTAACATGTTCGAAAAAGAGCGCCATTGACCCCGAATGTTCGAAAAAGAGCTCATTCGGAAATCTGAAAATTGAGATCTCTCAAAGTCGAAGTAGCATAGACAGCCACAGCATAGGCAGAAACCTATTAGTGGTCGATGAATACTAACCGAAAATTCAAAGAGCCTCTTGGCGTTAAAAGCGATTTATAAGCTGTCGATTGTTGTTGCAGCTTATCACGAATTTTCTCGAACCTTCTTTGCTTAATTTTTGCGTTTCAGTTTACGCAACTTTGCAATAATAAACAGTTGACATTGAAAGTGATGCCAATTGTTTGCGTTAATGAACATTTGCCATCTGCCCGCTGGTGATATAATGAGTGTTTTTCAATTAAATCTTTGTTTTAATGGAAATAATTATCATTTTTGAAATCTTTGACATAACATACATATTTACTAAAAAAAAAAGTGCGTGAGACTCTCGCGCGTCAGAAGTGAAACTAGTTTTAAATTCAATAAGTCATTGTTGAGTTAGGGTTGTGTAATGACAGAAAATTTGATTTTCTGCCTCGTCGATCTAAAATTCTCAGCTCCTATAACTAATGGAGTAGTCTGAGTACATCCATAAATTCCGACAGGAAATGCAGACCATAATAGTGAAAACCGCATCCAAATCCGTTCAGTGGTTCTCGAGATTAGCCAAATTCTGTGGACTTCCTTTTATACTATGTATAGATTTTACTGCCAGTTGAAGTTGGAGAAGGGGAAGCGTTTCACTTTTTCGTCTGATTCAGGCAAATTTGCTCTAGCGCGGCTAAAAAAGTTTCACTTCAAAAAAATCTACTTTTTGCACTTACGTCGTTATACCACTGGAGATGCGAAGATATTAATAGCCGAATGACAATAGGTATGTTCCCGTACTGTCGAAAACAGCCGAAAACTACGCAAACTACACTCCCTTCTGTCAAAACCTATGAAAAATCTTCGTACAATCCTGTGATTTGACTGTTTTCAGCTGTTTTCGGCTGTTTTCGACAAGTACGGGAACAGACCTAATATGGCATTCGTGCGGTCCTGCGTTGGCAGATCAAATAGAAATAATGTGCACTTATGGTGACACACAAAATGTGACCTCAGGCGTTTGATCGCAAATATCGTACAATATCGTAAGTTCAGTCTCAACGTCAAAATATAGAGCTACTTTCTACTTTGTCGTGCGTTTGAATTCTGCAGCGCATAGATGCAATATATTTATTCGCAAAAAATGAATTCCTTCGAGGAAAAACTAAAAGCTCTCGTTAAAGAGAACGATTTCTTGTATTTGAGGAAACATTTCTTACATTCTGCCATATACCTTACCTCTCGACGCCCGACCATCTGAAGCAATATTTTGTGTTGCAAATTTTGAGGTCGTACTTTGGACAGAAAATATCGTAAAGCTGATATAGTGCCTATTAACGCACGACCCTGCGAACGCCACATTGTTATTCGGCCAAATTATTTAACAGTATTATGTGCTTATTTGAGAATAACGGTGGAATATTTGGTCTCAAATCCTTTATTTTTGATGACGGCCTCAGACACCACCGTGGCATGGAATCAATCAATCGGTGGTATCTTTCAATGGGTATGGATTCCCATTTCCCTACTACTTTCACTGATTGCGACAATTTTTCGTTATTTCGGTACTTGGAGTGGCCAAGCGCCCTCTTGACATCACCCCAAATATTTTCAATGGGGTTAAGATCTGGAAACTGCACCAGTATATAAAGCTAACACTTTGATGCATTAAACATAATATTTTCGTGGCTTTGGAAGTGTGGTTGGGGTCATTATCTATCTTGCTGATTCGTCCATCGGAGTGGCACTTCCTCCTCAGCAAATGAGAATCGTTTGAGGTACCTATTTGGTTGTTACTTTTGTTTATATAATTTTTATTGAGAATTAAGCCATACAGTCGCCTTTTAAATGAGTTTTATCTTTAAGTGGTTCTGAATTCTCAGCACTCTTGTCTATGGCGATCTTCGTCAGTCTCTATTCTCTATTTTTATTGAATTCAATTTTATTTGATTGTTTTTTTCTTATAGATTGTGGGATCTGTGGTTTCTGAGAGGAACTGTCAGAGTACATTTGACATCTGTCACTACTGATGGTACAAAATGGAGTCTGCAAAGAAGTACCGTATTATTTTAATCGCTCTTAACGGTCAGTTTACTTGTTTTTATAGGTTAAAACTTAGTTACTTATTTTCTTCAATTTTTCCAGCTAATTTGGGAAATTTTGCTCTTGGAACATGTGTAGGGTGGTCATCACCCGTTGTACCAAAACTCAGAGACCACACTGATGACAGTCCATTGGATTATGGAATTACTAAGGTAGAGGAGGGTTGGATCAGTTCCATTATTACAATTGGAGCTTTCGCTGGTGAGTAAAGAGTGTTCTTAAAATAAGAAACAGGTTACATTATTCCTTCCAATAGCCTCTCTAATAGCCGGACCAGTAGCTGAAAGGGTTGGACGAAAATGGACTCTGCTCTCTACTTCGCTGTTCTTTATCGCTTCATACCTTCTTCTGATGATTGGAGGTAGTGTATGGGTTATATACGTTGCTCGGTTGCTTCAGGTAAAATAACTTATTTTCCAAAACATCACATCAACTTAAATCAATTCTATTTCAGGGCATTGGAGGAGGACTTGCGGCTACCACGACGCCAGTGTACATTTGTGAAATCGCCACTGATGATTGTCGTGGAGCTGTTGGCTCACTTATGACGCTTCTTATGATCGGTACGATATAATCCCTTTAACCGGGTTTCCACAAAATCTACATTTTTCTTTTCCAGGTGGAATTCTCTACGCCTACATAATTGGGCCTTATGTAAGTTATATGGCGCTGCAATGGTGTTGCATTGTTATTCCAATAATCTTCCTTGGATCGTTCTTCTTCATGCCAGAGAGCCCATACTACTTCGCAACGAAAGGACGTACATTGGACGGATTAAAATCTCTGCAATTCCTTCGTGGGCAAAGTGCTGTAGCAGTTGAGGATGAGATGATCCAGATTCAGATATCAGTCGACGAGGCAATGTCGAAAAAAGGAACCTTACTCGACATATTCCGTCATCGCGGACACCGAAGGGCGTTCTTCATCTGTTGTGGTCTATTGTCATTTCAACAGCTCTCCGGTACCAGCGTTGTCACATTCAACAGTCAGACGATCTTCAGCACAGCTAATTCAACTCTAGATCCAGCTGTCGCTACCATCATTCTGGGCGTGGTGCAACTCCTGTCGAACCTCCTTACTCCATTCATTATAGACCGAACAGGACGTAAGATAATTCTGCTGATCTCATCTTCCGGAATGTGCCTGGCATTGGTGGCGCTGGGCACGTTCTTTTACATTCAAGCATTTGGCAATGCAGCACCAATCATGTGGCTTCCAGTGCCAGCGCTGATCTTCTTGAACATTCTCTACGCGACTGGGTTTGGTCCAATCCCATGGGCAATGTTGGGCGAAATGTTTCCATCGAATATTAAGTCAATTGCCACGTCCATTGCATCCTCCACTACATGGCTGGTGGGATTTATTGTGATACGCTGGTTCCCAGAACTGAATGATCTGGGTGCTTACTATGCATTCTGGCTGTTTAGTGGATTGTGTGCCCTGGCGTTCTTCTTTGTCCTATTCGTTGTGATAGAGACGAAGGGATTGAGTTTGAAAAAGATTCAGGAGAAGTTAAATGATTGATTTGAAAATGTTTTAGTAACAATGGAAATGTCTTAATATTATAAATGTTATTGAATTCCATTAAAAAGTAGAAACCACCATTTTGAATATTTCAGATGTCAATTCCAACGGTACGGAATGTAGGGCGGCCAAAGAATTACAAGGCAAGATTATAAGATAAAATTGGAAGCTTCAAGTCGAGTTACTTAAAAGTTCTGGTTATAAATCCTTAAAAGCAGATTCGATTTTGATGATACGGGACCATTATAAATTCATCCTTAAATGTCAGGCATTTATCTCAGAAACCATCTCTTTGGTTGGCCTTAGACCACAAAAGAACCAAAGTAATTATTGGGCTAAATAGGGCAAAGTTAAGAACTCTAATAGGATTACTTTCCGGACACTGTGTCCTGAGAAAGAATGCCGAAAGAATGGGAATTCCAAACTCGGACGAATGTAGATACTGCAATGACATGGGCTCAGCAGAGGATGTCGAAGTTATACTTAGTGAATGTCAGGCCATTGTTCGTTCTCATAAGAAATATTTAGGGAATCCCTTATTTGATACACTAGAGGAGGCTGCCCAACTTGGCCACAATCAAATTTGAAAATTTTGCAGCGAAATTAAATGTTTAGACGGAAATGTTTTAACTCCCTTAGGCATTGAGCTAGCTTGCGGAACTCATCCGAAGAAATATAATTCCACTCTTGCATTTATGTAATCGAGTGCACCTAGATCCTACGTTTCAGAATATCCCATAAATGCTCTTCTATAGTGTCGAGATCCGGGAACTGTGCAGGCCCCTCGAGCAGGTCTTAGTTAGTGTCTTCAAACCACCTCGTGGGTAGGATTGATTTGTGGCAGGGTTTGAAATTTTCCATGTTGGTATCCCTGAACATTTTGGAACAGGAAAGTTGAAGCAAATTTTTAAACATATTTAGGTAATACAGTAGTCTCTCGATAATGTGAATTACCGATAATGTGAATTTCTCTAAAATGTGAATCGGAAATCTTCACATTATCATCTCTATAATGTGAACTTCCTAAATGTTCAACCTCTAAAATGTGAATTTTTTGTAAAAGTTTTTATATTTCTCTGGTTTCCCTTGCTCGTTTTGCATGTGATATTAGGGACTAAATAACTGTTATTTGTCTTTAAGTTGTAAATGCAGCTGCAGGCTATAGAGAGACAACAACTGCCATTTGAGTAGGTATGGAAGTTATATGATCAGTTCGTGGTTGTCATCGAGCCCGTTGCTAAGATCTTTATCTCTTTAATTTTTCATAATAGTAAGAATTAATAATTTTTATATTCGATTGCTTTTTCAATTCTTATATTTTCACGTCTAAATTAATAGTTCATTTCCGCCAGGAACATTGGGATAAATTTGTTCAATAATGTTTAAATAACAATAATTACTTTATCAAGAGTTACAAACATGTTACTTGTTAAAAATTTAAGTATTTGGCACCACCAGCGTCCAAGGCATTGCAGCCAACATCAATCGTGAAGACATTTATTCAATTCGCCTTTTTTGCTACGTGACATTTACTTATTTACTTCATAGAAAACGGTTGGTTTTACATGGATTATAATTCCCGTTCGCGCCGGTAAAAATTGTCCATATATCGAATAAATAATCGTCGGGTATTTTATCCGTTTAATTCTTTGCTCATTTTGGAGCAGATTAGCGCTTTAAGTTCGTTGTGCGTGGATCAGCTCTTCTGTCAGAGCTTGGAGGTGGCATTGGTCCGTTTGACCACACAGCATAATTATTTCCAGGCGTGCAAGGAATTTCACGTTGGAAAACGTTTTTAATATATCGTTAATTGGTTAGATCGGTTCTTTTCAGAACCTGGCGGAATTCGCAGTTCGATATTTTGGATATTAATGTAAGTCGTTAATATTAAACTCAAGTGCGTTCGGTGTCGGTTTTCAAAAATATATTTGAATTTTCTTAGATACGTCGGCGTTGAGGTAGCTGCATTGGAAACTGGTGGTTGCTGTATTGGTTGCCTTCGGAGGTTTTTCGCCTTTGTGAGTAAATTAAATTAAATTTTCATAGTTTGTCAATAAGACTTTGTTCATTTCATAGGAAATAAAATCACACACACACATTGATTCTTTTGTCTAAAAGGAGTGCATTTAATTTGGATGGAGGAAGGCGGGAATAAGCCAGTGCGCAACAGTGGTTATATTTTTTCAGTGAGTTGTGTCTTGTGTGGTTCCGGTTTCCTTTTTCATTTTATTTGTAAAATATGCTCAATTGGTACCTAATGGCATCTAAACAAAAATTGCATCGATTTTTATCGATTAAAGATAAGTGCAAAATTTTACGCGAACTAGATACTGGACATCCTGGATTTAAATTATTTGAAAAGTATGGCGTGTTGAAATCAACAATTACAGGAATAAAATTAGATTCGAAGAAGCTGTTGGACCATTTCAAACAAGCCGAATCTGGACCAGGGAAAAGGAAGACGCTTAGGAAATCCGAAATCCCTAAAATGGAAAATGCATTGTTCGAGTGGCTAAAAAAGCAAAGAGAACCACGTTCCAGTTTCAACAGATTTACTCTGCCGAAAAGCAAACCACTTCAACTTGCAATTTAAAGAAGCTCAAAATTTTTACAGCTAGTCAAGGTTGGGTGTACAAATCTAAGCAAATGTATGGTATAAGAATATAAAAAAAATCAGTTTAGTAAGTATGTACTGAAAAAAAGTTCCAGTAATGTGAATCCCTCTAAAATCCGAAAACGCATTGTTTTAATTAGTTCATATTATCGAGTGACTACTGTATACCTATATACCTACTTATATGAGCCCATCCGAGAATCATACACATGCATTTCACCCACGCAGTTGGCGGTCATGCATCCACAGATCATTATACTACCCCCATGTGCATAACAGAAGGTAACACGCATTCTGAGTTGGACACAGAAGGGGTTTCACTTGAAGCCTTTGCTGAATCTTTCTAATTTCCGAATCCATACTCTGAGTCACTTGGTTATGGAAGTTTGCCTCGTCGCTAGTAAATTGCGGTGAATTCGTGGTACCGGCTCAGTGCGCTTACATAAGCCGTGTTTTTTTGAAACGTAGCTAGCCAGTAGTTGCTAGCAAAGTCAAATTTCACAAGTAAAACAAATACAACAACCAGCTGGCTACAACTCTTGATTTTATCCGCAGCCAAAAGCAGCTGGCTAGGAGTGCTGCGATATCTCATGGCAAGGTGGCGCTTAAAGCGATTTGTAGACCATTTGACAGACTGCCGTGCACGAAAATTATATAATTTCAATTACTAAATGATGTTTCACAGAAATAATCCACTATATTATGACTTCATATCACTTTATGTAAATTATCCATTGAATAAATTACCGAAATTAATTGTTTTCACAACAAATAACAAAAAATCGATTTGGTTGAATGCCGAATACTTTGACAGTTCACACATAACAGCTGATCGAAATCACACACATATGACCGAAATCACACACACCAACTTGGAGGTAAGTCAGCTGGGTTCGGCTGGCTGGGAATCGTTTTAATGAACGACTGGCTAGCTACGTTTCAAAAAAACACGCCTATAGTCGTTTCACTTGGAGTTCTAATGCCTACCTAGAGATCGTGTTTCTTGCTTAAAGCTATGGTAAGCGGTAATGATTTTAAAGGGGGGTATACCTTCCATAAGAATATGTAACAGAACTAAGTAGATGGCATGCAGAGTGAGACGACAGCGAAGTTCGTCTTTTAGTGCCTATATCTAGTTACTGCAGCA
Organism: Brachyopa scutellaris; assembly: GCA_949775065.1. NCBI lineage: Eukaryota > Metazoa > Arthropoda > Insecta > Diptera > Syrphidae > Brachyopa > Brachyopa scutellaris. Next base: position 78,618,162 of record OX459114.1, on the reverse strand, counting down.
ATGGAATTATTTTAATTATCTGAAATTTAGTATCTGTGCTAGTATCTTGTTCGCGTTCCATTTTGGTGACACTAGTCTTCACAAAAATTGTAAAATATTTTACAAAATCGGCAAATTTAGTCTTTGCACAAACCTTTCGAATGCAATCAGCGCCATCTACCTATCAAGTATCTCACCATAGGATATCCACTTCGAAAACCTTAGAAACACATCGCTGACAATGCCTACAATGCCCAAAAAAATCACCCGACAGCTGTCACTTTGACATTTTCTACTGTCACATTGACAAAAGGAAAGCAAAAAAATACACCACCCAACTGCAACTCCAACCCAACAAAACAGAAACATCAGTTGAATCGAGTTAATCGAGTTTTCGTTGTTCGCTCGGTAGGTTGACGATGAATTTTTTTCGGAATATTTTCTCATTATTTCTTTGAAAAGAATTAACTACACAAAAACATCACCAACGAAACAATTCAATTCATAGAAAATCAATCCGAACCCTCGTAGAATGCGACCTTCCTAGCGTATCCCGTGTGTGTGCGTGTGTTTCTTTTTGTGTACGTAATAAAAAAATGCATTTATAATTAAATTTTATTTTATGATTTTGTATTAATTTTAATTTTAACGCGATTACTTTACCGAGTGGAGAAAAATATAAATGAAATTCTTCTGAACACAACAAAAAGGAAAAAAAGCAGACCCGCTCTCCCGTTAGACTTCAAAACAAAAAATAAAAAAAAAGTATTTCATGCTATTTTAGGGTTTTTTTCTCGTGTTTTCTTTTGTGTGTTTTGTTTTTGATTCGTTCGTTTCCTTCGATTATTTATTATTATTATTAATTAAAAAAAATAATCACTATTCGAGTTCGTGTTGTTTTTGTTTTGTTGTTGATTCGAAGCGAAGCGAAACGAGTGCGTGTGAGTGTGTGTGCCCAAGTGCAGTAGGCAGGCAGTGCATGTTGTTGTTATGGGGCCCATAGCATCGTTTAATTTAAATGAAAATCCAAAAAATGAGAAAATCAGTGAAAATGCCGAAGTTTCCGTTGGTGGTGGCTATGAATTAATTTACAGTCGCAGCGGTAGCGGTGGCGGTGGCATAGCTAATGAATGCCAATGCGGTGGAATGAGGAAAATTCACAGTGAACAAGTGAGGGGGGCAATCCCAAGTGGAATCCATGGGGGAATGGCCAGTCTGTGGTTGATAGCACTGTTGGCAGTGGGTGCAAAAGTCGAAGCACACAACGGCTGGAGTACGAAGGATATACAAGCGGATTTAAAAGGTAAGCGTTTCGGCAAAACATAGAGTGGAGGTGTCGAGTCCTAATTGGAACTGAATGGGTGATGGGAGCCATTCTCATTATCTCTCCTAAACCTAGAGTCGTTGTCGTTGGTTTTTAAAATGATGATTAGGTATTTAATGTAGGTAGTCGATGATAGAATTCGTGACAAAAATCTTTGAGAAGTAAGTAGGTACCTAATCCAATAGATTTCACAGTTTGTCCAACATTCCGTTTTCTCGTAATTTTTGTAATCAGGCTTTGGCTTTACTGCCCGAACGCCAATTCGCAGCAGTACGATCGAAAGATGAAGTTGGCTCAACTTGCGCTTCAGCATATCTATTCATACGCATTGGGGCGAGCATTGGGGCTTACGTATATTTTAACTTTGACAGCGCTGCATACTTCAGCTGCAGCTTCACCATTGTGTTCGGCCAGTTAGGCCCCATTCACTACACCGCGCAAGCATGCATGCACAATCCGAAGCTTGCGCAATCACACCTCGCCCTCATACACTATAATATAGTGTACATATTATTCACATATATGCAAACTGCAATATTCATTTGTCATCATATCTCTGAGAAGGTTGTTTTGTTAAAAAATGCCAGATTTGGCTTGTGCTATTGTATTTTAATCGCATTGGCTATAAAAGGAAGAGGAGGCAACGAAGAGGAATCACTGTTCATGCATGCTAGATCGGTGTATGGTATGGGGCCTATTAGACTACATATAAGTTCCATACACTGGAAAAAGCCAAAAGCCAGGATGTGTATAGCACTTACGGAGGTTTGTACATATTTGCCTGTATTCAGCTAAGCGTCTCCTATTGGAATGGTTGGAACAAGTTGGTCTTGAAGTGAAGGAGGACAAAACCAAGTACATGTTATCAACAAACAAATAAACATCTGTCCACCGCCTAGGACAAAACGTCATAGTTGGCAACAGTAACTTCAAAGTGGAAGGAGTTTACCTACCTCGGAGTAAACATCAACTCCACGAATGACACCAACCAGATTTGGCAAATCAAATGGGTTCAAAACTCCTAACTCGGAAGACGAAGTGCATGCTCCACAAAGCATTGATCCTGCCAGTTCTGCTGTTTGGAGCCGAGTGTTGGACGATAAGCAGGAAAGCAGAGCAGATTTTGAATACTTTCGAGAGAAAAATTATAGTTCCCCTAGCTGCTGAATAAACATAGAACTTATCACTCAGGTGTCTTTGCAACTGGTGATAGACATGAACGCAACACTATCGGTGTAGTTTTTTTTTTGTTTGTTTTAAATAAAATCCAAGTTTAAGTGCGTTTTTTTTTGCTATGTATGTATGTCTTCTACCACAGCAGTGCCATTTTATTTGGCGATAACGATGCTTATCTATTTGACGTTAAATATTATCAAAGCTTTAAACAGTTCAAGGAATGCTTAACTAACAACATTTCTGTGAATTCCCAATTCAAATATACATGCATATGTAAATTTACATACATATGTCTCCCGGAAGTCAATTCCGGAGAAAATAAACTTATTGACTTAAGTCAGTTACGCTGTTCCAGGGAAAGTTACTCTAAACTCTAAAGTCTAAACAAATGCTAAGTGCACATTTCAATTTAAAGTATACAGTACAATCCAAAAAAAAAACAACAACACTGACAGTTCACAATAATTGATTTTTTTTTTTAATTATTATTAGATCTGTTTGGTAACTTGCGAATTTGTACGAATTCTTACAAATTCCTGTTTGTTAACCCAAGAGATTCCTAATAATTCGTAGAAAAGAGAGCCAAGTAAGAGTGACAGTTCTTTGGGTGAAATGGTCAAACCAGCCATTTGGCAGTTTTTGGCAGTCAAATTAGCTGTCATAAATTTATTGTTAATTGGAAAATAAAAACAAACTGACATTTTTCCACTTTACAATGAATGATGACAGCTAATCCCACTGACAAATGGCTGGCTGGACAGCGTTTACTCACTTCACCCAAAGAAAAAGTTAGTGTAAGAATTCCTACCTAAGTCTCTCAGTTGAGGGGAAATTTTTGACACTCTCATTTCGGTCTCTTTTTCACGAATTGTTAGGTCTGTTTGGTGTGCTTTTTGTGATCCAAATATGACATCTGTCAAATAGTAAATAATTTGAAAGTGAGGGAAAATCCTCTCAGAAACTTCTTATTGCACAAACAGAAATGAAGATTGACATTTCACGAATTGGCAGATGGCTGTTTGATAGATGTCGCTCGGTGACTCCATGGATGCGGTGTGGCACGATTTCGCAGTAGCGCAAGTGGTTAGTGCGTCGGACTGCTGAGCCAGCGGTCTTGGGTTCAAATCCCACCGCAAACACCTAAAAGTTTTTCACAGTGCCCACCTCTTTCGAATGTCTGACAAGCATCAAAGAGTATCATTTGTCACGATTGAGCTTCTCAACTCGCCGTTCGGAGTCGGCAAAAAACTGTAGGTCCCCTCCATTCGTGCAAAAATATAACACGCACACACAAATGGTTGCGAGAAGCAGGCCCAGGTTCACCTCCAGCTGTAGCGCCAACTAAGTAAGTAAGGAAATTTTTTATAACCGCGCGTGAATTATACAAAAAAAAAAACCATATTTAGTGCAAAAAGTACGCGACCTGACCTAATTTAAATATGAGATAAAGCACATCGACATACATCATTGGCATAAGCCTTCTGTTTCACGTACGAGTATTTGTATGTATGTACATATATCTACATATTATGTAAATCTAGAGTAAAAAAATCAACGGCGGCGGATATCCCACGATCTTGTTTGCTGATTTCTGACGAATGTGGCGCCCGTTTTCAATAAATGCCGCACTGTGGAACCTGCCATGACACTGTCTTGCTGAAAGCACATGTCTTTCATATCAATATCGTCAAACTGTTTGTTGCCAAAAATAATTTTTTATCATGTCGAATCGCTGTGAACGATGGCGAATAGAGATTGACAGATTGTCACCCACTGTGGCGATTTTACACGAGCACGTTTTTTGCACATTTGATCCAATCCGATGGAATTTTTCCAATAAACCGCGGCACGAGGTGGAGACGGTTATGTACTGAAATTATTTCGCTTTGCGCGAATCGTGTTGTGTTAAGTTGCTCTTTCGCAATCTTGTAAATAGGTTCGGTCGCGTACTTTTGCACCAAATATGTGTTTTCTGTCAAATTGCGAAGAGTGGGAGTGAAATTATCTCATATATAGGAAAACTACGAAAATGTGAACAACAAAAAATGAAAAATGTATGTGATCTGACAGATTTGACAGTTTTCATATATCTGTACAAAGAAATTTTGTGTGCTAAAATTCGTAGCATGGGAAAATTCGGTATTCTCTCATGGGCACTCTTTTTAAAGAAATTTTTGCATACGCGAACGGGTTTTCCTAACTTTTCGTAGATTTTCGTAGTGCTTCGTATTCACAGATGTCAAATATCAGCTGCTTATCTTTGACATTGATCTTGTTTCGCTGTTTCGTTAGCGCAATCCTTTTACGGTATTAGCCGTATCCGTTTAATTTTCGAAGAAAGAAGGCCCAATGATGCCAAAAAGCACACAAAATAGTGGCACGTTTGGATAGAGAGGCTTCTTCGCAATCATTCTAGTATTTTCTGAGCCCTTAAGTGCGGCAATTCTGGTTATAAAAAGAAAGAAAATAAGATGGAAATGTTTCTAAGTTCCTCAGAATGTTTTGGGCGTCAATTTCTTCATCAATTTAATGCATTTCCAACACTCAATTGACAAAGTTACGATGGAGCTGATGGTTGGCAGGTTTAACTGCTTGCGTCTACTTAAACGTGGAATTGACAAACCTCGGCTTGCGGCTACACTACGAGCTACAGAAGCAATATTCCCAGGTTCTTCACAAACTGATCCCAATAGCTCCGATTCGGAGGTTAGGTTAGGTTAGGTAGCAGTGGCTGCCGGTAGCAAGTACCAGCACACTTAGGCCTGTAGAGGCCCATTGCGATACCAAGGATCTTGGGGATATTTACCCCGCTACTCAAGAGAACCATTTGGAGCTTTATCTAGAGTGGTTTAAATCTAATCTAGGCCAGGTTTGCTTTGTAGCAAGGCAGGTAGTTGGTTTTATTGACTGTGTCAAGTTTGAGTACTTGCTTATAAGTAGCAAGTGCTTTTCTTGTCGGCTAGAAAAGGTATTGTTGTTCCTATTTTAGCGAGCTCGTCAGCTTTGCTATTCCCTGGAATGTCTCTGTGCCCCGGCACCTAGCAAAGGTGAATGTTAAACTGCTTAGCCATCTCTATAAGAGATGAACGGCAGTTGGAGGTGGTCTTAGAAGTGGGGGTGCTTCACGTCGAATAAGGCCTCTTACTGGAAAACCCTATATAGAAAGCAGTTTCAAAATAGCGGTCACACATCTGAAATGAGGCCTTGTAAGCACAGAGTTTCTCTGCACTTTGCGCAAGCGACTGTTTGATGTTGCACACCATGTACACACTTGAGGACTTGTTTTTTTTTCGCATTCCATTGTCAATTAATTCCAATAAGCATTCGCACCTAACACCTGCACTCTTACGACCGACCTTCAGTGTTCAAGTGTGAAACTCTTTTTGTAACCCAAAAAAATTCAACAAAAGCCGGTGACATCGTTAAATCTACCTCAAAACAATTAAAAAGATACGTCCGTCCATCTACCTACCTTTTCTCCGTTTTCGATGATAACATCAATGCAAATAGGTGTGCTACCACCAGTTGTGCAAGTGTTAAGGATCTGAAACAGAAATCTTCGCAAACAGGTAGACAGTAAGTAGCATGGGTAGATAATAAAAATTGAACTTAAAGTACTTGAACGGGACCCTTTAAAATATTCTTGTCGGACCACACCGCAAGTTACCTGCTGCTTCACCCTATAGTTGTTCCCTTTCTCCTTTTTGAGTACTTGTGTACTAATTTTCCTTTGTTACTCAGCGTCCCTTCTAGGTTGGGGTGTCTGTGTCTGCTTGGTTAGAGTTGCGTGTCTCAGTAGGCAACCCAAACAAAGGCAACTCCACGAATTGAATTCAAGTGGAGTTTGCCTGTCCATTTTTATTCCCCTGTGTTTGCTTTGCTTCTCCATTAATCTTTGTGAATAGTGAACGGGAGCTGGAACCATGACAATCTCCAGGGCCATCACTCTCCTTTTTTTTTATTTATTTATTAACAAGTGTTAGTATAATAATCACTTTTGTTTTAAGCGGAAAACACTTTTGTGGATCCTTTCAATTTACAATTCAACCAACAAAGAGCTTTGCCAAATAAAAATCGATTTTTTTTTGTTCTGGTCCAGTCTGGCGCCAGAAATTCCCAATTTTTTTTTTGTATTTTACTTAACGCGCACAGTGCCAAAAGGAGGACATTCGAAAAAGGATGTGAGTTTACTGGCACTGGTGGTTGGTTTACTTGAAAATTAACAAATTCAATTGAATAATGTAACACAGACGAAATTGAATTAGACTTTGAAAAATACACTTCTAGGACAACAGAATAAAGTTTCATTGTTATATCCTGCCGATTTGATAAAGTTAGGCGAACTTTCTTAATGAAATTAGCATTGAAACGCCGACTCTTGTGATGTGTACACACTTTGGACGCAACCGAAGCAACAAGTCTTTTAAGGTCACTGCTTTCATGACTAATGAAATAAATGTCAATAGAGGTTACGTTACGTGAAGAGGCGTTCCGAAACGTACGATACGTTGAGGTATCATACTAATATATAAATAAATCAGGCTGAATTTGACCGATGGCATGGGTTTTGTTGGCTTTGAGGGCCGCTGTGGTTTGTGGCTTGTTCGCATAGACCTGCGACTTCAGAAAATCCCACAAGAAAATGTCTAACGGGGTCAAATCGCACGATTTTTGTGGCCAGTTCACATCACCTCCACGTGAGATGACAATGCCCTCCGATCGCTCATGCAGAATTTCCAATGTGCCGTGAGCTGTGTGGCACGGAGCGCCATCCTTTTGAAACCACATGTCGTTGGTGTCCATATGATCCAATTCTGGCCCAAAAGAAGTTGGTAATCATAGACCTATAGCGCTCGCCGTTGACGGTGATGGCCTGGCCAACGTCGCGTCGTTTTCAAAGAAATATGGACCGATGACGCCGCCAACCCAAAATCCACACCAAACAGTGACTTTTACGGGATACATTGGACGCTCTTGGATCTCATGTGGACTGGTATTGTACCGAATTCGACAATTTTGTTTGTTGACGTACCCATTCACCCAGAAATGGGCCTCATGGCTGAAGATGATTTTTCGATGAAAATTAGGATCAGTTTCAGCGAACACACGTCGTTGTCTATGATCGTTTACCTTCAGCTCCTGAGTCAGTTGAATTTTGTACGGGTGCAGGCCTGAGTTACGACGCAAAATTCGACAGGTTATGGCCTGCAAAAGGCCGAGTTCTTATGAGCGACGCGAAATCGACTGCCTCAGATGTTTTCGGCAGATCTTGGGTTTCGTCGACGTACAGGTGTTGGTTGATCGTTTACTGAACCAGTGAACTCAAATTTATCTACCACACTGCGAAAAATCCTCTCGGAAGGACGATTATGGTGACCGTAAAATGGGCGAAGCGCGCGGAACGTTGCCTGAACAGACAACCCATTTTGATAAAACAATTTTTTTTTTTGCACGTGTTGTTGAACGCTATATCCGTCCATGGTGATTTGGCAAAACAGACTGAATAAATGACAGCCAATTTGTTGAAGCTACATCTATCAAACTGTCAACTGTCAAAGTTCGGAAGTCCCTTTACAAATACTTACAATCCCCATTTTTGGATTGTATATATTGGTAGATTGCATACCTTGGGGTGCGTTCGCACTGTCTTTGATTCTTCAAACTAAATGACAATTCAACAGAATTGAATAGTTTTTGAAGTTTTCTAACAGGGTTGAGGTCAAAATCCCGAAAAGTAAAATCCCGATAACCCAAAGTCCCGGGATTTTGGATTTTCAGGATTCTGGGCTTTCGGGATTTTGTTTTTCGGGATTTTATCCGACTCCCTTTCTTATATTCAATCCCAAGACTTGAGTATTGAGAAACTTTTGACTGCCATTACGAACTTGTGTTGATTGGAAGCAAAACAGATCGTAACTGCGTAAGAGCCTCGGGACATGGTCGAAAATTCTTCGAAATACATAGACGGAAATCTGGGCGCCGCACAGTGGGGCAAGATACCTCAAAAACTGGAATTAATTCCTGTGATGCGCTAGCTTTGCGGAAAATAGTTTTTTTTATATAAAAACTAGCTACATACATATGCATAGAAAGACTACATTTGACTTCATGAAGTTTTTTTTTTTTTTTTTTAACATTAATCTTGGGGTGGTCCTCAAGGCGTGTCCTTAAAAATTAATTTTTTTTTCATTTTTGAAATCCTGATTCCTTCATAAGGTTAAATAACTCCATCCTTGTTAAAAACAAAATTTTTGAATGCGAACCTACGCAGAAATAAGGGACATTTGGAAATAAATAAGAACCAACTAAGCACATGCTATAAAGTAGTTGATTCGGAAACACTAAATAAAAAAAAGGAGCACATATGAGCACCGGTTTTTTTTTGGAAATCTGCACACAATAAGTCAAATTATATCAACATACAAAAATGTCGGTGTGGAAACGTGTGGAAACTAACTTTTACTTTAAAAGTTTATGAACTTACTTTAAGCTTCATTGAAATTTGTATGCATGTTTTCAGAAATTCATAAAAAAATGGATTTTATAGTTTATATATAAAATGAAAAACACAAAATAAATACATACTTGAAGCTATCGAATCCATTTTAAAGTAAAGCTTTCACGTGATTTTAACAGAAATTATAGTTATGCAAACACTAGCCAATTGAACCACTTGTTTAGACACGCGTCGCAAGAGAAACTAAAGTGCTATTTTCAATTTGACTGTATGGAGTGAAAAAGCATGTAAAATGTATAACGGTTTTTGCAATTGATGCATTGCAATGTATACTAACGGAAAAATAACCTTGTATATTCTTTTCTTTCATTTCATTTTTTTTTTGATTTTTTTCCGGTTGTGCTGCCCCACTGTGCGCCGTTTGGTACCACAACTTTAGGTGACCCGTTTATTTGAATGCAGTTTGCGATACTTATATCAACCTTGTGGAGTTTAAGAAGAGGATCGGTAGTCCAATCATTATATAGGATACATACAATACATACATATGTACATATGTACATATGTATGTCCAAGAAAGGTTTGCCCAGTATGCGTTGTTTGGCTCAGCGGGACATTTTCACATAAAGTGAATAAGCTACTCTTTTCCATTTTCATCATTGCAACTTCGGCAGAAATTGTTGTGAGGGCCAGTGCCTTGTACTAACTGCCACTACTCTTGAGATGTCTTCGGGAGTTCTTTGCAGTAGCTCATTGGTTTTAGACCTCTTGTAATTTGGTCATATGTATCATTCTGTTTATGACACAGATTGTCAGACTGGTCCACCTAAGACCAGCTAGTTTTAAGCGCCTAAATTAATATGAACATTTTCCACTAGTGAGCTGTGGGCTAACACTCGTTTGTTTAATTCGTCGGGTCTCTTGTTCCTTCTTTGGCACTGTATCCTGGAACCTAGAGAAGAGTGACTCTAGACTGGTTCCACAGCGATTGAGATTTTCTTGGCATCGATCGATGAGATGATTGCCGATTTTATTTCTTAAATTGCGGCTTGGCTATCTGTAATAATTCCGAGGTGGTGTCTGCAAGACTCTAGAGTAAAGTTAAACAGCGGTTGTCGAAATGTGTCAAAAACTACGTGGAACAAACAAACTTGTTCGCCAAAATTTTAAACTTTATTTTAAGGCTCAGTAGTGATCTCTACATTTACTGGGCAACAATCCGCTGCAGATCTTAATTTAAAGTAGTTTTTAGGCCAATATGGGACGCCAAGATTTAGGCAGCCTCTACGCAGGTTTGGCCAATAGAACGACATAGAATTTCGCGTCCCGAGTTGATGCAGGGTGTGACGTATTTATTAGCAGACTTGAATTTGAAGGTGTTTAGTACGCATGACAAAGTTCTGAAAGTCTCCACTCAGAAAATGCCAAATTTCCTTTTGTAAGAGCTGATATTACAGGGTGCAGCAAAAGAGCCTCCCTTCAATGCACAGGTAGTGGGTAATTTAGAAGTGCTTCGGATGTGGACCTACAGCCGTATCCCGGTTTAAGTTGTTACATTTGAATGGAAAAATCCTTACATTAACGACGAATACAATAATTCATTTTGAAAGCTTTATCGAAATTTTTTAGAACTTTTCTTTCAATACGATGCTGATGAGATTGGCCAGAAGATTAGTTGCTGTGTAGAAAGCGTGATGACTCCAAGCGCGATTCCACCTCCATTGCATTCCATACTCTTTATAAGCAGAAAAACGAGGTATCGTTTAAATACTCAGTCATTTTTGTCACACCCTGTACTTAGCGTCACCTGTCAACTCACCACAAATGTTATTCTCGATTTTTGCTACTGTCAACATTCACAACGACTTCTGTGGCTACACATTCCCTCTTCCTTAAAAGAAGTTAATCAAATACATTCCCTGATACTCCTGTTTGCACAGACAGTACATAGTTGTCAGCAATGTTGATTCCGTCTAATTTATTGTCATCTGTCACCTGTTTGCTATTCGCCATCTATTTCTCGCGAGATACCCCATACCCAGACTCACTGTTAGTTCTGTAGAAATTTTCCTTTATTCGCAGATGTCTAATATTTACCGGTTTTCTTTATAAAGAAAAAAATAACTGAGAGCTGCAATCCAATGATCTCTGACTGCACTGCTGCGCCATTTACCTCGGTAGAGAGGGGGGGAATCCATTTAAGAGCTCTCTGTTATGATACTCTCCGCCGGCGGATATTCATCGTAGCACGTTCCCCCCTAAGCAGCTATTGCTTCACACAAGATCCAGGTGTTTTATTTTCTTTTCATTTGGCATTGCGTTTGACGTTTTCAAGCAACACCGATGAAAGGAATCCGTTGAATGAATCATATTTCTCTTCACTCTATTGTGCCCGTTGTTCCGTTGTTGAAGTAAAAATAAACACAAAGGAATGCAAGATTTTTTCTTGTCTTAATTGGCCATTTCGTTAAAATAAAAATAACAACAGAAAAGCTCCGCTTTTTTTTATATACGGTATATTGTCTGAAATGAATGAATACTTCAGACGAGCTGCGTCCTGTCAATTATTCGCTTAGGAAACATTTGAAAAGGTTTCTAAAAATCTATGAGTAACGAAGTCACTGCTAGTTTTTATGGTTAAATTACAGAAAAAAAGTCTTATCTGTCAGAAGTAACTTGGCGTTTATTTAAAAAACTCAATATTTTGACAGTTTATGTGACAGAAGTGAATTCAAAAACGCTTGCTTCAGAGGCACATAGGTTAGTTAGGAAAAACAACTCCACAAGACGGCTTTAAAAACATTGAGAAATCATGAAATAACTACTTGACTGACAGTTGACAGATAGAATACAGCGAGTACGCAAAAAGTTCGTTGGTTATCGTATAAGCGGGTACACACCATCGAACAAGAGGGTCAGCAAAACTAATATCAAGTCTGTTTGGTAACAAATTTTCACAGATTCTCATAAATTCATTTTTATTAACCCAAAAAGTTCGTAACAATTCGAAAAAAGAGAGTGCCAAAAATGTTCTCTCAATTGAGAAACTTGCGAACTGTTGCAAATTCTTTTACAAACTTTTTGTTTGTGCGCAGTGCGTAAGACCTGTCAAACCAGCCATTTGTCAGTTTCTGTCAGTGAAATTAGCTGTCATAATTCATTGTAAAGTAGAAAACAAAAACAAATTGACAGGTTTTACCCAAAAATTTTGTACAACTGGTTTGGTTACTTTCTTGTGAATTTTCCACTATCGGAGAAGATTTTCCCCCACTTTTCAAATAAGGCAAACACAAGTGGAGAGGGTCAAAAAACAACAACAACAACGATGATTTGAGTATATCAGTTAAGTTTTGGGTGACTCTCTTTTGTTTGTGTACCCGTTTAAAAGATAGTAGGTTTGTTTGATGACAGCCCTAGGGCGCACTGGAAATGCACTGGTGCGTTCGATGTCGGTCAGTGCTACACTGAGAACGCACTGAAAATGCTGCCCTGCGTTCGTTGTCAACACTGGTTCTGCACTGCATTTGCCCTGTGTATTTCTTAAGAGCAAAAAAAAAGTGCTGTCAAAACATGACATTTGGGTTTTTTTCATTGAGCTGATTTTTCTCATTGTGCTTGTGTTTTTTGTGTTCTTATAGGTTGCTTAATAAAACAACGAACTAAACAAGTGCAAAAATATAGGAACATTAACAAAATTTGAATTATTTTAAGTTTTCAATGTATGACAGTTGTCAGGGCAAGTGATTTGCGTTCGCTGAAATGGGGGTTGCACTGAGTTTTTGGAAAACCATGAAAATACACTGACACTAGTCAGCGCGCCCTAGGGGTGGCAACAGCGAACAAACTTAGTGAAGAAAGTAGAAAAGCAGACAAATATATGAAATCTGTCAAATCGCAAACACTTCGTTTTTTACATTTCTATAATTTTACATTATACTTATGTATATCTGAGAGAATTTTACGTTTTACCCGTACTCTTCAAAATTGGGTGCAAAAAGTACCCGAACAGAGCCAATCAATCAATAGAACTGTCAAAAGTTCTCTGAATTACCAAGAAGATTGCAATTCGACAAAAGAAACAGCAGTATGTACAAATATCAAAAGGTGTTCTCGCTTCAACCTAACCTTAAACCTAAATGTTTGATTAGACATGACATTAGCGATGGCAAATCGGAAATACTTTTTTGACAACGAATCGCAGCTGCCAGGAGACGTCCGCTGTTTTACAGTCGTTTACTTAATTGCATTTAATTTATCCTCAATAATTGGCAATTACAAATCGATTAAACTAACTTTCGCAAGTTTTTCTACGACCGCAAGTCGACTTGCTACTAAATATAATATCTAAAATAATTTATTGTAAAATAATTGTTTCGGCAATGAAGCGACTTGTTCGTACCAATTGCTGAAATTGAAAGTATTTTACGGTTAATTTGAGTTTCTCTCTTAACAACAACAAATTTTAATACAAGAGAAATATATTTTTAACGACGTATTTAATGTTATCTTTGCATTTTAAACAAACACATGTCGTCACACACAAAAGTCTATAAATTGAAGGCTGTAAAGATTGATCGATAGAATGAGTAAGAGTGAAAAAAATGTTTAACAATATGTGTATATACCGTTGCCGTTGCCGTTCAGTAGATATAACGTGTTTGATTGTTGGCACTTTTGCTTTTTTTCCCCTATTTTGGCGTTAAGGAAAACTTTTGTTTTTATTTTTTATCTGTCCGCTATTGTCTACGTTAAGAAACCGGTTGCATTATAGAATTTAGAAAACACAAAAAAAATAGAATATTTGAATATTCTATTTAGCGTTAATAATAGAATGCTGAGTGTTGTGCGGATGTTGTTCATACGTATTTACATGATTTTTTTTAAATTATTAGTAATTTGTCGTTGTTATTTTTTTTTGTTGAGTTCGTGGAAATGTAATTTATTTACACAAACAATTTACATCGCTGCAATAAATTCTGAAGTTTGATTCAAGATTATATGAGTTTAAAGTATTTTGGCCTTTATTAAGGTTGATGCACACATAACGTGACGAACCGTAACGAAGAGGCAGTGTACGGAACGGAACGGAAACGGCAACAACTAACGCGTAGACTCCATTTTTTTTGTATTGTTTTAAAGACATGTGTACATACTGTCCAGTCCAATCTAACGACTTAATTTGTTTGTTTCGGTTTTCTGCAACTTGATTAGCCGCCGTCATAAATCCGTTCGGTTTGCTTTCCATTTAAGGTAAATGTGAACTATCCCATATGTCAACGTTTCGCAATCAATAGGTCTGTTCCCGTACTTTCTTCACTATTATTTATGGATTCTCAAATTTCAAGGAGTGGGAGTAAACATCTATCAGAGAGAGGAAAAGGTGTGCAAAAGTACGGGAACGGATTGAACAACAAAAAATGAAAAATGTATTAAATTTGACAGATTTGATAGAAATTCCTTGGGCTAAATTCGGCAGCATGGAGAAATGTCTTACTCTCTTCTTGCGCTCTCTTCTGTCAAAAACTACGAAAAATCTTCGTACGGGAACAGGATTTGACTGATTTTCGTAGTTTTGTGCCGTTTTCGGCTGTTTTGGACAGGTACGGGAACAGACCTAATCATGTCATATTTGACAAGTGTCATGGAAGCATAAAATGTCTTCCGCCATAAATTTAATTTGAGCATAATTTGAGCTGCGAGCTTGTTGATGTTTTAACTTATATTGAAGGATTGTATGGCATCAAAAATTATTTCTGAGACTTAAAGAGACAAGATGGCTTCCATACAGACTTAGCGCCTGACCAGATCATAATTAAGCATACCTACCCTGCTGGGTTTCAGAAATAATATTGCTGCCATACAAGCCTTCAATATGTGTACGTACCACTTCATTAACTTGAATTTGTTGTCAAGTGCAATTCCTAGAAACTTAACCATTTCGCCTTTGTGGTCTTGGTATGATTGATGTTTAAATCGTTTATTAAGATTCATCTCTGTATGGTGTCCAAAGTGCTTCCTTGAATTTCACTGACGCTTTAATGAGTCCATCCAAATACAGCGTACCCAAGTTTCACATTAGAGAACATCCCTGTTCTCACCGTGTTTCAGCGGTTTTCCGCAGTACAGTTCACTCCGTTCTTTAATATGGCTTACCCTATTGTACTGCCAGTGACTTCAAACTTATTTATGCACTATGACGGTAAAGCCAGCTGCAGCATATTCCTATAGGTGCTGTTAAAAGCAATATACTCTCACACATCTTAAAACTAGCTGATGTCAGATGGACCAGTCTGACAAACTGTGGCATATTCCAAGTTACAAGAGGTTAAACACAAATAAGCTGCAATGATGAGAATGAAAAAGAGTCGCTTATTCATTTTCTGTGCATATGACCGGTTCTATCGAGCGCCAGACAACACTTACTGGGCAAACCTTTCTTCCTCTTCTTAAACTCCACAGGGTGGATATACATAAGTATCTGAAACTACATCCGAATAAACAGATGGCATCTGAGGTTGTTGTATCAAAATGGTGTCCTTTTTGGGCTATTTGGGTTTCTTTTTACCGAAACTATCATTTCTACATTACCTACCAATGGTCTTCAACTCAGATAGATACAACTTGTCTTCTTAGCTATCTCTTAGGATCGCTGTTGCAGGCAGTGTCATTTTAATCAACGTCTTCTTTATAGTGAGACGAATGTCCAAATGTCCAAATGTCCAAACCTTTAAACCTGCCTTCACCATTTGATTAAAAAATAGATAAACAGTTTTGTTTAAAAAAGCACTAGTCGTCAAAGAAAAATATTACAAAATACTAGGCCACTTCATAAGCACACACTTGATGAACACATCCCCTTCATTCGCCTAACCTATGGTGGTCGACCTTTTTCTCTGTCAGTTTCTCGTTGCAAATGATGATCAAAGCAATTTTCTTTCAGGAAATGACTCATATGATATTTCTGTAATTTCTAATAAATCTAAAAGTGCCTAATGCCCTCCGTCTGACGTCTAACCTCTGACAGCGACAAAAGTCATAAACTCATTCCCATTTGCAAATCAAACAACCACAAGAACACCATACCTACACATTTCTTATTTCGCATCATTTGAGGCAATGATACTCCTTCTGTATGCTGACCCGCTCACTTTTGCTCAATGAAGGGAACAGAAAACCACTTAAACTTTACTTAAAGCCTACTAAACTATTAACCTCATGTACATACATACGAGTGGTACGTATTCATTTACAGCTACAACATCGAATCGTCTTTCTTCATAATCTTCTTTCAATATTAACGACTCGAGGGATGTTGCCATTCCATTCCACCAACGTTGTTTGCGTAGTTACTGAAAGTGCACTCATCTCTCACAGGGTGACCCGAAGAGGTTATCGATTGCAAAAGTATTGCGCATGTTCAAATTGCAGGCAACGAATGGTCATCTTAATTTTGAAAATCTGTTTTTTTTTTTGTCGAAGAGAGGTTAATTAAATTTTGATCTTTTAATTGTCACGAGTTCAGTGTCGTTGTGACGTCTCTATGTAAAAAAAAAAAAACAGAACGAATGAAATGTCAAGAAACGTCAATGGAGTCATTAGTCATTTAGTGGGAGACATTTTGTTTTTAGTCACAATAGTGTTTTGAAGGCCGTAACTATTAACTCGACCCGATGAGTACTCTCATCATATATAAACGTTTTCTTGGAGAACAATTAAATAAAAACAAAAACGTACGAAGTCACTCGAGTTCCGATGTGAAGTGCGCGGCTTGTTGTTGACTAATTGGAGCGGAATTATGTGAAAGGGGCTTCGCTGGATGAACACAAAGTTGTTTTGGTTTTAATGCAAACTACTTACCGGTTCAAGGTGCAATTTGGAAAGCAAACGTTCCAAATTCATCATCAGTTTTGAAAGTTCTTAAAAAAAATTAAGTACTAGCCGTGTAGCCATGACCTACGACATGTTTTGATATGAAGTGCTTGAGTGTAGGCAATATCGACCTTGGCGGCTTACATTTCCGTCGGTGATGCTGTATGAACCATTGGAGTTATTAAGCTTCCAAGCGGAAACCCAGGGTCTTGTGCGTCAGCCTGTGTAATAAATGTAACATGCAGGACTTCGAAAATCTACCTTTTCCCAAAAAGGCTTAACAATTGTAGAGGATGTATTCCGCAACAATATCACTCTTTTCTTATGTTCTTTTCTGTATAGCTAAAACTTTCTGTTCGTTTTGAACGTCTTCAACACATCTTTTGATCCAAGAAGTTTACATCTGACTTTTAAAGATCAATTGAAACACCACCTTGACCATTGTTTGTTCAAATCAGAACCTCATTCTGATTTTAACATATCGATTAGCTTATAATTCATGATCAGGCTATTGAAACAATGACTGTCTCGGCACAAGCATCCTTCAACAAAACTTTCGTCATGCTGTCATAAGTCCGTTGCTGAAGGTCTTTAAAGTTTTCGACTGGAAATTTGATATTCTACTTTCATGAGTCCCAGGTTACAAATTTATTATCAAATGGTATTAGGTGAAGGTTATGAGCACTTGCTTCTTGCTCCTCATCTCTGCAGCTCTCGTGGTAATCTCTGGAGAGGATATGATGTTTAAATGGCAGTATCTAGTGATGATTAGCGACACTAGTGAGTTAGAGCACCGTAGTGTAGTGGCAAGTGCGTTGGACTACTACGCAATGCTGCCCAGGTTCAATCCCACCCCGGGTCCAACATCTAAAGGTTTTTTCACGGTTCCACCTCTTTCGAATGTCTGACAAGTAATCAAAGAGTATCAATTGTCAATGAGCTTCTCAACTCGCCATTCCCGTCTTACGTTTATTTTAATGACCGCGTCAGGTTTCAGTAAAAGCTTACAATAGCGAGATGCATGCCTATCCACCTTTTGTCAGGTAGAATAATTGGTATTGTGATGTGATTCCTAATTCCATTTCAGCCGGGACAGAATCTCCTTAATCAGCACGTTTTCCGCTTGAAATACGCTACAGTGTTCAGGAAGGCGAAAAGAGAGGCTAAGATTGAACCTACCAGAGAAAACACCGCCTCCTTATGTTGGTCATAGACCCGTCGGTGTAAAAGTTTACGGACTAGTCTTCCCTTATGGCGTGACCTTATATTTCCTGTCCAAAGTAAGCATGGGAAAAATATAAATCCACATTTTCAGGAACTAGAGTTTCATTTTCAATTATAATGAAGTGTTCAGTATAATTGCTGGACCACTGAGAGATGGCTGCGGCTATTGCCATTTGTTTGCCATAAATGTCGATGGGAGGAAGATTGAGGAGAATGTCTAGTACCGCAAAGGGCGTTGATATTAAGCCCCATTTAGATGGTCAGTTTCAATTCAGTTTCAGTTATCAGTTTAGTTGACATTTCAGTTAAAAAAGGTAGTGCATTTAGACTTCAGTTCGGTATTCAGTTGAACTTTTATTTTACTTCTGAGCAGTTTAACTGACAGCTGAGCTGAAAACTGATGGGAATTCCATAAGTTTCAGTCACAGTTTCAGTTTCAGTTGGGGTTCTGTATTTGAGATTTTATATTTCCTACTTAATAGAGGACCAACTCAGTCCTCAGTTGGGATTAACCCCTAAGCCACATTTATCGGTCCATTTATTGAGTATGTTGAGGGCACCTTGCAGTAGCGCCTTGAGGGTGGAAGATGCTTACTAGATACCGCTATACCGAAGTCTTTTGCGTATGCGATTACTTTAAAGCACTCGGCTTCCAGGAGTAGTGAAAGTAGGAGATTGAGTGTATATTTCTTAGACTTGTGTTCAATTTAGCATTGTCCAGTGCAGGCAATCACATTTCCTTCAAGGAGTATTGCCAATCCAAATTTGTCTGGTATCTTATTTCCAGTTTTACCTATGCTAAAAGAAAAACAAAGTCATTGCCGAGGATCACCACAGATTTTTTTACTTCGAAACAATATCTTTAGGCTAATTTATATGGTTTTTGGTGTCCCTCAAGGCAGTCATATTGCAACTCTTCTATTTATTTTATTGTGAACAGTTTTTCTGTGAACTGTCAACCACATACTTTCCAAGGTGTTTGAAAAACCAGCAAATATAAGGTCTGTTTGGTGTGCTTTTTGTGATTAAAATGGGACATCTGTCAAATAGTAATAATTTGAAAAGTGGGGGAAAATCCTCTCTTTTTCTTTTTTAACTACATATTAAATATTTGCACGAAAAACTTAATTGTCTTTTATTTTTCTAACAAATAGTGATTGACATTTCATGAATTGTCAAATGGCTGTTTGATAGATGTCCCTCGGTGACTCCATGGACGTGGTGTAGCACGATTCCGTAGTAGGGGAAATTTTGTTTGCCACTCTCATTAAATTTTTTGACACCTCATTTGGCTCTCTATTCTCTTGATTTACGTAATTTTACGTAAAATTACTACACACCAAAAAGACCTATAATTTTTGTGCTAATTAAACGTTAGCAATAAAGAAAACAAATAAATAAACAACTGACAACTGAAATCTCGCAGAACAAAAATACATGTACGTACATTCAAATAAAATGTCAAAATCAGCAAATACAGGCTCGTTTACTATTTATAGTTCGATGTCATGTGAAAACGGCCCTAAAATAAAATATTTATATAAAATTGTCACAGTGCAGTCCTTCCAAAGTTTAAGGCAACTTACTAGACATTCATTTCGTATTTAATGTTATAAATAAAAAGGAAAGTTTCCCATGAGAACTCATTCATTCTAAAAAATAATACCATCTGTCAGCTCTGTCTCAATCACCAGCATAAAAATACTGACCACAGTCACACCCTGTGCCTGTAGGGCATATTTTATTCCCATTAACAAACTATCCTCCACCCACACGCGTCCAGTTGACGACGAACGATGACAGCGGCGCGGCGCGGCGCGGCGTCCTCCCCAGACACAGTTTGCCTGTCGTCTTATTTTGTTTTTTATTTTATTTTCTTCTGCATTCGAATTCTTTTTCTTTTTTTCGCTGTGTCATGAGTCATTCATGAGTCGTGTAATTTTCCCATTTCAAATCATCGATTTTTCCAAACAGATTAGGAGAGGGAGACGGAGACACCCGTTCAAAACGTTTTTCGGCGAAAACCATCTCGTTTCTCGGACCAAGGTCTCAAAACCACTGACGTGTAAAGATAAAGTTCACTGAACCGCATCGCATCACATTCATATGTCAAATTGGTGCTTTTAACGATACCTAAAAAAATGTAAATATACCATGTTGGAGTCGGTACCCAGCTAATGATGAGAGATTTGTTACGATATTACGGCCGAGACTGTGATGCAATTTGGGTGTATCTTCTGTTCGACTACGGATTATGTTTATCTTTTCGTCATTTATCATTTGCGCATGAAGTACGATGAGGAAACAACTTGCGACACACATTTTTTGATAATTTGTTTATCAGCACTCGAGCGGGAGAGGTGATATTAACAGTTAGTCAGTTCTTTGAATTCCATACGAGTTCTTTGTGTATTTTGCTTGTGGAGCGAAGCTTGTTGCTGCAACAAGAGTTGGGTTTTTTTTTATCAATGCTTTGCGCTGAACATATTCAGCACGATAATTGTTTGTTTTGAAAGATTCTGTTTGTTCTTTTACAAGATAGCACAACTTGGAGGCTTTAGAATATCAATTCTGTTTGTTTGGACTAAATTCTTGTTTGATAGATGACAGTTTGGTGTTTGCTTATTAGTAACCGCTGTCATGTTGACAGTTCATTTTTTTATGCACATAAAATATAAATATACAAATATAATAAATTCAGCCATTTCGAAAAGTAATTTGTCGTCCGTCATCGCCATTGAACGAACAGAACTAAGGGAATCGCATTCTGACATCCCCAACTTACAGTCACAATAGTGGTTGCATTCTATAAAGTAGTTCTGTTTGTTTTTTCATATTGTTTTGATTCACTTTTAATCAACCGAATAACCTTAAAAGAATATCGAACCTCTCGACCTCTGCTTGAAGTTAGATCGACTGGCAAAAGTTACTAAAAGTCAGTTTTACATAATATGAGGGAAAGTGTAGTTTGCTCTGACCGCCACGAAAAGACAGCAACTCCATCTCAAATCGAATGAAAGAAGGAAATACTATTCTATTGAAAAGGAAGATAATTGGTTTGGAAGGTAGCTTTGAGTCTTCGACAATCCCAGTTGTATTATTTTAATAGAATATTCCATCCGAACCGGTTTGAGGCCTCTTATAAACATTATTTTTCCGTCGACTGAAGCGTCATGGCCGTCTAAAGACGAAAGGAGATATGTACATATGTACATACAAATATGTTATACTGTGTTTTTACAAATTTTGCAATAGTGGTTTGGCCGCCATATTGGTTTGATAAATCTTGCTGTTATTTCCATTGACAGTCAAAAACATTTTCTTACAACATTTGATCAATATATTGTAGAAAACACTCACATTCCATAAATCGCGTTAATATGTAAGTTTGTTAGATAGGGCGATGTTAGAGAGTCAAGTTAGAACATCCACTTCTGGAGATACATACAGTGACGAGCAAAAGTGGACAAGTGTTTTCATGAATTTAGAAATATGACTGGAAACTGGAAAATTTATTTTTTTTTTATTTTTTATTGATAGTAGTTGAATACATTCTGAGAAAAATTAGAAAGAAACGCATATTTATGTAACGAAAAAACGATGGAAAGTAAGTTAACCCACTTGTCCATATTTGCACGTTTTAGCTTAAATGCTTTAATTAAGAACAGTTTTGCTCTTGGAAAATATTTTTATTTGTTTTCTCCCACTTTGGATGATAAGGTTCTCCCGCAAATTAATATAATTTTCCTTTCTTAAGATACAATTGGTGCTCATTATCTTTTAGACACCCATTCAGTGGCAAGGTAAATGAAAAAAATTGACAAAAAAGTTTTGGAAAGAGCTATTTTTTTTGCTTAAAAGTGGTGTATCGACTCGGCAGATTGCTGCGATTCTTAAAATCTCGAAGAGTTCAGTTAGTACTATAAAAAAGAAAAAAAAAGTTGATGTTCCAACACCTAAACTTGGTCGCAAGCGGCTACTGACAGACTCGGATGCAAGAAGAGTGGAGCGAAGCTTAAGAAGTTGCAGCTCTAGAACACGTAAAGAAGCTGCATAAAGCATTGACAAGCTAGTGAGCGAGTGGACAGCCCGCCGAGGGCTTCAAAAAATTGGTTTGGAAGCTAAAGAGAAGCCGAAGAAACCTCTTCTTTCTGCAAAAAATTTCAAAGCCCGGCTTTGCTAAAAGTCATAAGGACTGGACAATTGACCAATGGAAGAGCGTTATTTGGTCTGATGAAACAAAGATAAATCGGATTGGGACCGATGGCAGATCCTATTACTGGTCACGTCAATCTTATTAATATATAAATCTCAGTGTGACGCTCTTACCTGTCAATCTTACGATTCGATAAATACAAAAACTAATGCACACAATGAAGTAAAACTTCGTATTCCAGTTCATTAACATCCTGTGCCTATTATAGGCCGATTTTGTCATTTATTCAAACTACAAATACTTAGAATCCACACTTGTAGATTGTTTATATTGATAGACTGCAAACCTTGGGGTGCGTTTTCGAGTTTCTTGGTCGAAAGTATGCCAAAACGCTGTGCTGAAGTTATTAAAAACAAAGGTCTTTGGACAAAGTACTAGGAAAGGGTACCTAAACCAAAACGTGCATATATGGACAAGTAGGTTAATTTACTTTTTATCGTTTTTCCGTTACATAAATATGCTTTTCTTTCTAATTTTTACCAGAATATACTCAACTACAATCAATAAAAAATAAAACAAATTACAAAAATTTCCTTTCATTTAAATTTTCCAGTTCTCAGTCATATTTATAAATATATGAAAACATTTGTCCACTTTTGCTCGTCACTGTATGTACCTATGTATATGGGTATTGATCACAGCTATTTAAGACTACCCACAAAGGGCGAGTTCAGTAATAATTACTGTCGTTTTTATTTATCGATAATTTGCTTAATGAACCACACAAGTCGGACTATATAACCATTGGTTATGCAGAATGAATTCGATGATAAGTGAAAAATCAAAATAGGGCACTTGCGCGTACACAGCTAGCTATGTATGTATATGTGTGGAAATGTAACTGTGTATGAAAATGCTTTGACGTTTTGAATTGTGTGTTACTTGTTGCCTCTTGTAAACGTTTATATCAGCGCTCGATTTGAATTTGATTTGAGTGACCGTTTGGATAATTGAAAATCTGTACCAATTCTGTAACAATTTTTTTAATCTGTACCGTATACAGATAAAATCTGTACGGTTGGTATGCTTCTTATGCTGATGTCCTGACTATCATGGTAAGTGGTAAATACGACTCTACCATTAAGAGGGTTATGCAAAGTTCAATTGAAATAGTTTCAAAAGATGTAATAGGAAATACTCTCAGTAGCAATTATCTTAAAAGGTACTACACTCGAGTATTCCAGTTAGGGCAAACACCTGGGAGTTATCTGAAATATGCGCCTCAACTTGAACTCACATCTAAACTCCGCATATGAACCTTATGGGGAAGTCACCGCATGTATGGTAGTTTAGTCTAATTGGTTGTGGACTCATTTTGTCTTAAGCACGCGAAAAGTTAAAAAGTTAAAAAACGCTTCAACGCGGATACCGTGTTTTAGTATCACTTGTGACCAAATGGAATTGGTCTCTCGCCATTACTGCCTTCAGTGGGAAGTGGGCTGCAAGAAGTGCCATCAAATTGTAACTTATTAAAAAGTACAAAACAGAACTTAGCGATTTCCAAATTGTCCACTCCTTACTCAAAAGTTCAACAGCAAGCTTAGAATCGACCTTTTCGTAAATCTGATGAAATTGCTTCAATTAAATTGTCCAGCAGCCAGGAGGGTTAGGTAAGGCTCAGAGGGGTGAAAGGCTAACCCATCACGAAATACTAGACACTAGAGTGTGCACATCGTGATCCCCGAAAAAAAATAATAATAATATTCCTACAGCTATTCTAATTTATGCCCTGCTAAATCTTAGGACTTCACAAGTCCTTTTACGGTCCAGTGCCGGCCAAAGTGCATTTGAAACCCAATATACTACTTTGTTAGACCATCAATGGCCCTGCTCGTAAAACGATATTTTACCATTGATATGCTGCATAACGGTGGAGCAACTTCCAACGCCTCGGTTAGTGACAGTACATCCCAGAGTGATTACGCACCTAACACAGTCACGATTCTGGTGCCTTAGCAGCAACCTGGCTTTAAATGTAAATATCAATATCATTGCCGGATATTCGTTTCACTTTCAGTATACTGTGGTGGTCCAATATAACGAATGATATAATGTCCAGTTGCATGCGCTATATCGAAAAATTCGTAATATTGAGTACATTTTCATTGTACGAAACATTAAATAAATGTACAAATACTGTTTCTCATTCATAACATTTTATTTAATTAGTTTATTCATAAAGTCAACAAAACAAGTTAAAAAGTAGAAAAAGAAGTAAAAGAAACTAAAATAAAAAATTAATTTCTTTCCTTTCCTTTTCCAAAAAGTAAACAAACGCAAACGCAAACGTTCAACGCAGAAATTTGTAGCTATTTCTCGTAGACTTACTTGAACAAGTTTTTCACAATTTTTAACGTTGTTCTATTTGGCTCAGTTAATACACCCTCAACGGCCTCGAGTGGGCTGATACGCGTATCTTCTCGAAGAAACATTCTTCAACATTCTTCGCTTAGCTTAAGTAAGCGAATAGTTGGATCAAAGAGCTTACTTTCGGTTGCATATATATTGTACAACACCCACATATTTCCATCGACCGTTTCCTAAACATTTGTATTTCTTAGGTTAATTTTTCTCTTCCTATTATTTAAAGCATACATATGTACACAGATATTGTAGCAACATTCGTTATTTCGAATATAATTTTTTTGTTCGTTCGCTATATAGAGCCGATAATAAATTTGAAAAGAGTATACGCTATATCGATCATTCGTTATATCGGCATTCGTTATACTGGACCACCACTGTATCTGCAGCTCTAAGTAGGGTTAGAACTTCTGACTGAAAAACGTTGCAGGCTACCGGGAGTCTTAAGGACACTTTTAGATGTTTTGCAGTTTAGCAGTCAGGAAAAATACAGAAATATTGTTTCATTTCGAAGACACACTGTACTTATGTTCCGGTGTAGGTACACAAACGCAATTCACCACGATAACCTACTGTCAAATTTGTCAAATCCAACTGTCACTTCTTCTTATTCTCTCTTGCATTAGATCGCGCTACATTCTTAGTGGTAGAAAATATTTAAAAAATGATTAAATAATTTTTGTATGAATCGTAGCTCAATTTAATCGACATAAGGTAACAATCACAAATCTTTCATTGCACCATTTCTAGCGAAATGCTTAACCTTCCAAATCGCCATTCTAAGTCGGTAATACAGATCGTAGCCGCCGCACGGCCCTATTTTTTATGAGAATTTTGGGAACACAGGTGCAGTCTTTTTCTTTTCTTATTTTTGAGCAAACAAACATCTACCGAATTATATTTTTTCAACTCATAACTTCAGCAGGCTCTAATCGTTTGTTTTTTTTTTTATTTTTTTTTCAGGTGAGTAAACCATTTCAAGGCCAACGACACAAAATGGCAACGCATTTAAGTACTTTTTTCCGGTGAGAGATATCCAAATTGAAATTCGTTTGACGTACACAGTTACTTATGCATATCTTCCATCTAGAGAAGAGGTAGGTATTTATCTTTCTTTTTCACATCACTTTCGTTCGAAAATAGGAGCAGAAAACATGAAGAATTTTTCAAACTAATTTTTCACCCAAAAATTCGTAAACAAATCTCTCCCCTATCGCGGCGTTAAGTCAACAACCTCCAGCTATCATTCGCATTTTATCTGGCACATTAGCCATTAAAAAAGGGGGATATCTAAAAGGTAGAGGGGAACTCCCACAACAATGCGATGCTTGCGCGCTCATCACGCAACAAATGCAATCCGTCTAAACAAAACGCACTTCCGTGCGCGTATCCATCACTCGTATTCGATTAGCCAGAACGTTCTGTACACACTGCAGTTGTTTGGCTTTAATTTTCCTCAATTTCCATTCAAATGGGAACAAAGAAATTTGAGGTCGCTTTGGGAGTTCCATTCATCGGATTTGATAAGCGGTGGGTAGTGGGGAGGAGCGCCTACATTGTAATGGACAACAGCCGAAGGCCTAATGTGCGCTTTTTATTTATTTTTGTATTCACGATTGTGACTTGAAAATTACAAATTAATTGTATTCACATTTTTGGAGCGAGAAGTAAATAAACATTACGTGGAAATATTCTACGTACCTATCAGACAAAAGGCGAGAATTGATGAAAAACAGAAACAAACAAAAGAAAAACAGAAAGAGAGATACATACATACATATGTGGCGGGTATTTTTTATTCTTTTATGTTTTGTTGTTAAATTTAAGCGGGCAATGCAAAATGATTCTTTGTTTGCATTCAGTGAACTTGGAAAAGTAGCACCGGCTTTCAAATTACCGCAGAAGGCAAACTTTGAAGTTCAACGAAGCTTGAATTGGGTAAAGGTTACAATGAAGTTTTCGGTATACCTACTACAGGGTGGAGAAAATTTACCAATTCAAGAATTGCCAGCCACTGACAGATTTCTATGGGAATGTCAAAACTGACATTGTACCTAAAAGTATGCACTTATAAATAAATATAAACATTTGCTTGTTGATATAACCAGCGGTAGCTTTGGTCAAATGAAGTAACTTTGAGACTGTTAAAGAGCGATGTGACAGCTAATGGCTCATGATTCACGAAATGTCGTCAGCCCGGCTGTGCTGCCAAATTAGTATGATTTATTTGTTTATTTTACGTATTTGAATTGACAGAATACTGAATATGGGTCTATCGGATTCTATCAGTCGAATTTGCAACTACTTTTTGAAACATCGGGTGCTGTAATTTAACAATAGAGAGACTTACGTTCGCTTAGAAGACCTCAATCCGAGACATAACCTGTTAAAAGGTCGGCTTCTAGAGATGATCTTATCGAAAAATTGTTTCGTCTTACTTTCAGATTGTTAAACTTGATGGGAACTAAACTGAAGTGAAGTCGTGAATAAAAAAGCGTTGCCAGGACTAGGTTGTGAAATGTTGTGAACCAGGAACCTGTTATTTTGGCCAAGAAAATTCTCATTGCTGGATTTATCAGGCAATTGATACTAAGCCAAAAACTGGCCAAGTTGGTTATAATATTACTATAAGCTGCATTTCCAGCAGGTAAATCGGCGTCATGTAAAGAAAGCGGTAGGTGAAGGAGAACACCTACGTCCAGTCAACGAAGAGAGGCCACAGTTGTGATGAACTATACTAGTAAAGCTTTTCAAATATGGTGCCGATGTTTTGGTAGTGTGCATGCACCAAATCATCAAAATATGGGAGGATGAGAGCATGCCCAGTGACTGGACAATTAGCTCCATATATGCCCTACTCACTCCCCCGTCCTCCGAGTACTACAGAGACTACTACTGCTAAATGAAGCGTAAAAGATCCTATCCAATGTAATGTCTGAACGTTTTAAGTCACTCTGCAACACACTCGTGCTGATGAGTACTAGTGTGGCTTCCGTTCATCATCATTGAATGTATTGACTTTTACGATGCTCTTTAAGATACTCTGTAAGATGGTATACACAGTTTCTTTGGCAGAATGTTAAAAAGCATCTGGATAGGGTACAACGTCGGAATTGTCGGTGCAAAACGTACATCGCCAATACGATCAATGAAGGGTGATCCTGAGAATCTTGTCCTTAGACTTATTTATTAAGAAAATAGCGGGCTCAACGGCACTTCGACTGCATCGAGATGCGAAATGGCACAGGTGCGGTAACATCTATGGATATAGGAGGATTCTGGATTTGGTCACAAACGAGATTAGGGAACTAACATGCCAATGAATGGGATAATAAGAGCGCGTGTTACTGAAAGGTATGACAAAACCCATTTTGAGTATGGATAACAGATTTTAAGGATGGATCCATGATAGATGACGGAGCGGGTGCAAGTATCTACTCATAAGATCTAGAACAAGCCGATTATGTTAGCCTAGGGATATATATCTCAGCACACCAAGCTGCGATGGTTGCGTAGGAATGGATAACATACTACTGGACAATCAGGTAGTGATCGGATACATGGAGCAGACAAACATCACAACATCATTGGCGCTGGAATGTGTACTGAAGTTTAATGGTTGTTCATATAAAAATGAAGTAACACTGCTTTGGGTAGGAGGACACTTCGGATTCAACGGCAATGAGAAGCCAGCCTCGCTTGCCAACTTGGGTTGACACTGGAAGTTGGAGTGATTTTAACAGGCTATAATGGCGGTAAATTTGACGAATTGCTCTTTTAAGACAAATTTCCAAGCATCAGTCGTGAAATGTTGAAGTATGTAGGAGCGGTATCTACGGGTCATGGGTAATAGGGCTTATAGAATTATATCTTTAAACTATGCCTGGAGGAGCGGTACATATATATATGTACTGTGTCAATGTTTGGCACTTGCTAGCAAAATAATGAAGACCTTGGGAGATCAGTGGGTGGACATCCGGAGTATAAAACAGATTTCTTTACAGATGGTAGCGTTAAAACGAGGAATCACAAGGCAGAGTCTTTATGGGTAAATAAGATGAATCGTGTAAGGGAAGAGGAAATATCCCCCAATAGCTTTCAAATTGAAACATTTGCCTGAGAAGTATACTGGTTATATAGGTGCTAACATGAAATGCACGTATTAACTGACCTACTTAGCAGACGATTTCGACGTTAATTTTTCACAGAAAACTTAAACCAACCTCGAAATCGATCTTCGCTTTCTGACTTCTTCCGCAAGACGTACATAAAATCAACCACACATCTGTTCTTTCTAATCAGCCTACACTTAACGCCCTCTTGAGAAAACAATCGCAGACTAATCTCACCAGCAACATCCTGCACTGAAGCACACCAATCTATTGTGCCAATCTACCAATAAACAAGGAAACTCGCACTTCAATTTTATTGCCTATTCACCAGCTGCTTCTAGAGATCCGAGTCGATCGCAACTTCCGGAGCACTTCTTGCCGTGTCGCTGTCATCTCCTCCTCTTTCACACAAAACGAAAGAAAGAACAAAGAAGTCCAAGACGAACCCATCCGAATGTAAATTTCAATTAACCAACCTATACCAGGCGAAGCAACCGACGGTTTCCGATGATTCAGCGTCGGTTTAAATCTAAATAAATTAAAATTGGCAAGCTAACCGAAAAGGGAAATCCAACAGATAAACATCTCCACTCCAAAGCACAGCTCGAGCTCGAACCAGAGTTCCACTTAAATGCGCTCAGCTGCGGGTTCCCTTTTATGGGTGTAGTCCAACGATAAATAAAAGATTCTGCCAGCCGTTAGACCACAGATAGCGCGACTATATGTTAACTCTACCGAAATTGCTGTGGAAGTCTGAAGATGCACACGAGTGGGTAACAAAAAGTTGCTTGACCTCTCTTGGGACGGGAGTACGAGTATCTATCATCTTTTGTTTTAGCTTCTATCGTATCTCAATATTGAGACGGCGATTTAATGAATATTCAACACGATTTGGGTGCAGCTAAAGCAATTCATATGGCTTGAGACATAAACAAAGGCTGATAGATGCCATCGAAGAAGCGACGAGACGACTGTAAGCGATAAATAAATGCAGTAGGTGTCTAACCGTGGCATATCGTATTAGGAGATATTAGTTTCAATTTGTAAGTCGTAGTGTAGAGAGCGGGAGAACCGCCGGATTGTATGATAAATAGATTCACTCGAATTTGTGGACCGATAAGCGACAGGGCATCCGAGAAGAGCGCTTGCTTGAGAGAGTGCAACTTCATCTTTGTCGTCGAACTGGGAGGAGTTGTTTTAGGTCCGTTTTTACCAGTGCTTCTTTTATTTGTTACTAAACTGAAATTTTCTCCTTATAATTCTATACGGAAGAGCTACGAATATATATAAGGTTGGCGTAGAAAAAGGAACCCCGATGCCTGAGACACTCTGTTGATCCGCAAACACCAAGCTTTCTGATATCCGCGATTGCCTGGGTTTTTAAAATGTAGGCTCTGTATTTTTCTATATGGACTTGACTTTTGAAGTTTGGGGTGCACTTAGGTAGCAATCATGGAATGTTTACCTTAAGACCTCTCTTACTCCTTGCCTTTTGAATAGCTGGGAAGATGGTGCGCTCAAGCGTTTTCTGTAGCAGGTTGCTATTGTTTACCTTCAGCACTGAGCTCTTAGTTTATTTTGTATTGACCGCAGTTTCATTTAGCTAGAAAGCTCAGCTCTGTGGGATTCAAGCAGTTAAGATGGACATTTCCACCACTGAAGGATCTTTACCTTATTTTCATTCGTATTGATTTGATAGTACATAGTCCATTATCAAATGTTGGTCCCCGCAATCATATGCTTTATCTAGTTGGAGTCATATCCAGAAGGTTTTTGCCTGATATTAAATTGGCTAAGAATTATTTTCACCTCAACTGCACCTTGTATTTCTTGCTCCATTGAAAAGCGTAATTAGCTGTGGAACTGCCTTATCGAAACGTATAATAAACCCACCGCCGATTTGGTCGTTGGATGTTCGGGCCTGCCATTTATTTATTTGTCTATAGGTGCAGACTTTCTTAGACTACAAGACGTTACCTTTAAAGAAACTTGACAGACAATCTGTAGTTGATGGACTGGTACACAGAGGAGTCCTTAATTGAAAGTTCTAGACAAGACTCAGCATTTAACAGCTCACTATCGAAAGGACACGTCATATTCCTATTGTTTCTTTTTAATCTAACCGGCCTTTGGTGGATCAGGCTGACAAAATGCATTCTATCCAGCAAAATTTATTATAACTACGGTAGATTTAAAAAAAAAATGAGCTTCTCCAATATCAAAAGTAGATATCAAAAGAATATTGGCAACTTCACTACTATAAGGAGCCATGCTAGGTATCTATCCTTTGCTACAGTTTCTGCCATAGCTGCCAAGATAAAATTTAGTGTTGCAACGAATAGTATATTCGGCCTTAGGCCAAATACCGAATATTCGGCCAAATTATTCGGCCACATTAAAAAACCATGAAAAAGTACGAACATAGTTTGGGACTGGGTGAATATTGCTTGAATAAACGGCGCAGACGATAAAACCATTCAACTCAAACTTCATTATTTTTGGACTTAACACGATTCTCATCGCTCCATTTGGTTCGCGTTCTTCCACGAAAAATTCATTTTCACTCGAACATCATGCAGAATTAACAAGTCCACCACGAACATGAAGAGGAATAGCGGGTCTTCGGGGATTTTATTTTTTTTTTTTTTTGTACAAAGAGACGATTGGCGCTGTTTTATAGCAAAGATCGGTAGCAGTTCTTGTGAGTGTTTTGCTTTGCTTAGACCATTTTTAGGTATTTCTACTCCTATTTTCAGGTATTCGGTATTCGGCCGAATAGTGTAAATGGGCCGAATAGGCCGAATACCGAATAGTACCCGAATATTCGTTTCAACACTAATAAAAATGAAAAGCAGTCCTTTTCCATTTTTTGAGTAAATGTCCGACGCTAGTGTGCGCTAAACGGTGTAGACCAGTCAAACCCTTTTCGACGACTTAAAATAAATATCTACGAAAAAGATTTGATACCTAATTCGGTTCTTGAACCCCACAGATTGGGTGTAAAAATCTAAAAAAAATTCCAACCACTATATCAACATTGCTATCTATCTACCTTTGGTATACTAAAGCCTTGAAAACGTCAAACATTTGTCTTTATTTGGTGGTAAACCAAGTCAAACCGAGCTTTATCTCAGTTGTCTTTTTCAAAAGCTTGTTGAGTATCCATTTGCCACTGTTTGACTCAAATTGACATCTTGGCGGGTGTACAGTGATTGTCTCAAACTGTTTGACAGCGATGGATGACCTCTCAGTCGTTAACAACAAAGTGGCTTGTGTTTCCCATTTAATTTCTTTTAACTTTTCGACATCAATGGATAAGTAGTTAAATAGCTTCGAGTAAATTTTCAAATCAACCTTTTTATTGATACTTCACTAATAAGTTAATGTCTTAGGACTTTGACAAAAAGAATATTGCTGCGATTACCCGTCCTTCATTTTGCTCTTACTATTCCCAAGAACCGTTAAGCAGCTGTCACTTATTTTTAATAGCATATCGATTGGGACAAAATATAAATTTCACATTTTCTGAAAGTGACAAACTAGGTGAGGGTCCGTTTGTACTAATTTTTATACAGCTCTGTTTAAAAACGCGAAAAGATCTAAAATATATACAAGAACTAACGAATTTGCCTCTTACAAATGTCGATTGCAAAGAAGTGTGAACTGTATTTTGCGCATATCACTGCAACATAAAGTGCACAAGCGGGCAGGGTTACCTTTGGGACCGTTTGGGGTCAAATTGAACCTTTTTTGATGGCACGAACCCCAGGACCCGCCTTTTTGAAAATCATCGAAATTTGACCCTTTTTGAAAAAATAGGACCCTTTTGGACCCTTTCTGTAAATTGGGAAACAATAATTGATACATTCAACCGAAAACATCTTCACCTCTTATAGCAGACATCGCCATCGGCAGCAATCTCACTTTTGCATTTACCCGATTTCTATCTATGGATGTGTTTGCAAACGCCAGATAATGGGTCCGCCATTCGCGTAGGCTCCTAAAACTATGAAAATCTACCAAAAAATGACGAAAACCCGTTCGCGTACGCAAACATTTTTCTAGTTCTCACGAGAGAGTAAGAAATTTCCGCATGCTACGAATTTTAGCACAAGAAATTTCTTTGGGCAGATATACATATGTATGAAAACTTTTACATCGAACATAATATATGTTTTATGTTTCGTTGTTCAACGCGTTCGTTTACTTTTTCGTAATTTTACTATCTTTGAGATCATTTTACCCTATATTTATTTGGTGCAAAAAGTACGCGAATGGAGCTCTCGTAAATGAACTAATTTGTTTTTCTTTTTGCTTTATGTATTTTTAAAGCAATCCTATTCTCGAATTTTATATGGGACCCCTTTCAGGCTCCTTGCCGAAAATTTTCAGATGTAACCCTGCAAGGGGGGCAGATCTACGGTGTAGCTTATCAAATGTTTCAAATTGCCTCGAATTTGTGTTAGTTTCCTCGTGTTATATGTACGTTTGACATTTTGTCAAAACCTTAAGCCTTCACCGCAAAACGTATTGAACTTTCATATTTGTCCGACACATGTGTTTATGTCGTTCAAGCGTTGAAACATCTCTGCCAAATGATTGCGTCAGTCTCAGGACGAGTTTAAGCCGCTGTTTGTCTGAAACAAATAAATAAATTAAAGTAAATTAAGGCAAAATAAATAGTTCATCGACTTTGAGCGGTAACACTTGTACAAACAAGTTTCTATCAAAACGCGCTACCGTTTTTTATTTTATTTATATTTTCATGAATAAAACAAAAGTCCCAACACACAACCATGGCCTGTGTAATTGAGTAATGAATCACGCAACATATGCATTTGTTTCAAATATATACTTAAATTAACGTTCGGGCTTCTTCCTCATCGCACCAGAGGATGAAGTCAACAATATTCCGTCATCATCATCATGATTATTGGTTCCCGTAATTTAAGTGTTATAATGAATATCTGCACGATAATCCAGTGAATTGTACAATTTAATAAAAAACCGTTCCCTAATTGGTAATTAAAAGAATTAATCAAAATTAACACATATTCCGTACGGTTTATGCGCTTATTTTCATTAAAACTCAAATGACAATTGGGCTTGAGTGGAGTGCACTAATTCGTTCCAAACAACAAACGCATTTAAAAAGTGATAAAAATTAAGTGAATATCCGAATGTCAACATGACAGCTAGGCAATAAATTCTCAAGTGTATAACGTAACGGATGTGACAATATGATGAATGTCTTCAAGTGAGCTAAGAAGCGCATTTTTAATCAAAAGTGAGTACTAACGCACGCACATTTCCCTACCAACTTTGAGGTCACATACGAGTGCAGCAATAACATTCACTCAATTTAAGTGAACGCAACAAGCTAGACTTGAGTCTAGACTGCTACTTCTCTGGATGGATACTTGATGACCGAATGGAGATATTCATTGAGATGAGGCACAGCACACACACACTAGGCTATGCACTTTGCATAGGCGCAATGACGTTTTCTCTTCGAACTGTCAAATGTCAACTGTCATTTGTCACTTTGATAATCTATCAGAAATTGAAGAGGGTAATCGGAATTATTAAAAAATTACCGATATACGAGAATATTGTCAACACTTTAATTTGAATGCAATAAAAAAAGCATCTAACCGCTGACGGCTGGCGGCGCCATGCCACAATCATTTGTCAAAATTTAGATACACGTGCAGAATGTTTCATTTAACAACGGCAAACGAATTTAATTCAAAAAATTAAGGCGAATACCGAATACTTAACGTTATTAATTTTAATAGATTTCGAGAAAGATAGGGGGCAACGGAATTGACAATTCTGAAACTACTAATACACGTACACATGTAGCCGAAGTATGACAGAAGAAGAGCCGGAACAGTTTATCTTTCATCTGCTTTATGTTTCTGGTTTTTTTTTTTTTCGCAAACATGTGCTGACGTTGTTAGCTCATACGTTTTTTTTTTGTTCGTTACTTCTCTTTTATTGTGTACTAAACTTGAACATTAGCCAAGTTAATTAAATGTTGTACTCGGTACAGTGCACTGTTCGGAACAATGACCAAGTACTGTTTTGTTATGAGCTCTCCCTGCAGTTGGGCAGACTTGTATAGAAATAAAATTCACTCGCTCTATGTACTGATTGTGACAGTTTATTTGACAAGAGCGGAGCTAAATAAAATGCGAAAAGAACTCTCATTTACAATTGATTCGATTAAGAATACGCTCAGAGTTGTGTTATCCTTTTTTTTTCCAGTTCTCAAGAACTGAAAATAAATTAAAAAAAAAATAATAAAAAAATAATAGGCACCCGGTGAGGCGCACCTTTTCCCCGGAAGTGTTACAGCTAATTTTAGGCGGCACGCTGCTAAAAGTTTATTAAAAATAATTAAAAAACAATTAAAAGAAACTTTCACCGAAGCATTTGTTTAATTATTTTTTTCACGCTGTGCGGTCAATGTTAACATCTGTGGCATTACTCCTGTTAGTTTTGAGTTAGGAGTTCATGTAAAGTAAAAATACAGTAGACGAAGAAAAGTATGTTAAATGTACGAAAGTAGGAAAAGTCATTTGGTAAAACAATTTTAATTGGAAAGAAATGGCGCCCGCGATTTGACAGATAAAAAGGAACATCGGAGGTCTGTTCCCGTACTTGACTTAAACAAAGAATTTCTGTCAAATTGAACCAAATTGTGTTTTCCATTCTCCAAAATCTACAGATTATTTTATTATGTCTGTCTGTCAAAGTCACTTACATTGACATTTCATAAGTCAGATTGATTTTGCAAAGCTTAATTCCTAATAAAATCTGCGAAAAGCCTTCAAAAAGGGATGGCGTTAGCGTTCTTAGTCTGTTTGACAGAAAACAATACGTTTGATGTAACAAGAAAGGATACATTTTAAGGTAAACAATTCAAAATAAAATATACATTACATTACATTAAATAGTTTAAAATAAAATATACGATAAACCTCTTTTCTCCGGAATGCTCGGGACCAACGGTGTTCCGGATAATCGATTTTTCCGGATATTCCAGGTTTGAAAAAAATCGAGCTCCCAATTCAATTTTGCTTACAACTTTTCTGGCCCGTTTTCACATGGTTAAACTCTTAAATACACTAAAAGCGGGTACACACTATCCAAAAAGAGGGTCACGCAAAACTGACGTCATTCTTGAGTGATGAGGCAAGTGTACACACTACTGGTTTTCTATGACACTCAAATCATTTTTCGTCCATCTCTACCTACCTGTGGCTGCTTTTTATATGACTAAATCGAGCAAAAACAAAAATGACCGCTGAGTGTCACGCAGTAGCAAAAATCTTTGAGATCATTTTTTAGTTACACTCCCATCACGCAGCTGTGCCAGCATTATATCTAGCAGTCAAAACTGACACTCTTGTTGGATGGTGTGTCTGTGTATCCGCTTTAAAACCAAATAAAAGTACACACCGGACGCAACTTGCAAAATAACAAAATATGTTCTGCAAATGGATAGGAGTATACAGACCAAAAAATTTCCATATATTAGAGGTTTTGCGGATAATAGAGGTCAAAATTAAAAATTAAAAATCTGTGAAGAATTACGGTTAATAGAGGTTGCCGGTTATTGGAATTCCCGGATAAAAGAGGTTTATCTGTACATTACATTAAATTACATTTGTTTCAACATTCATAAAAAGTTCAAAATAATGTATATATACATACATATATGTTACATTCTGCTACATTACTCTTTTAGCAAATATTACTTCGACGCTGATTAATGTGACATTTTACATACGTAAACGTAAAAACGTAAAAAGAATTCAAACAGATCTAATGGCTTTTTATGTCATCACGTGCGCTAACATAAATGTCTTTTCAGACAGCCAAGCCGCACTCAAAGCTTTGAGCTCCTACTCTTTGGACTCAAGATTTGTAAAGTGCTGCTACTCACAATAAGGTCAAACTTTGGTGGGTACCTAGTCACAGAGGCATTGAAGGAAATGAGATTGCGGATGAGGTGGCTCGTTTAGGTTCTACTGCCAAATTCTCAGGTCCGGAACCCTTTTGTGGCATCAACCTTAATTAACAAATGGGAACATAATCTCCGACTCTCTCATTGGAGAAATGTCCCAGAAATGTCCCACCACAGGGAAATTCTAAACCACAATAAGAAGCATATTAGGTATCTAACAAATTTCCTCTCCGGTTATTGCCAGTTGCGATACCACCTAAACAAGATAGGCCTGTCTAGCGAGACCGATTGCCGACTCTGTTTCGAGGAAGTCGAGACAGCCGTCACGTCATTTGCGATTGTCTGGCACTTTTCGGGGTCAGATCCTACATAAAGAACTCCTTAGACCTTATGGATTATAAAATGCGTCAACCAAGGACATACTTGCCTTTATTAGAAATGTGATTTGCCTCTCTTTAATTAGTATCCTTTGATACAATAGAAATAGATCTTTTAGGTCGCAGTATCAGCCTTGGGGCAGGATTCGTTATTTAAAAAAAAAAATGAATGGAAACAGATAATGGCTTTTTATGTACGCAATGCAACTTTAGCCATGAAATTTTAAACTGTATCAAATAACTACAAGATACCCCAATAGAGCATATATGTTTTTACCATTCAGGGTGTATGACAGTTTTTTTTAACAGTTAGGTCAAAACTTTTTTCATGAAGTTCGGCATACTCGTACATGTCATACATTCTTCGATGTTTCTCTTTTGTGTGGATTTGCATGTGATCGCTGAAATAACAAAAAAAAGAGTTATCTTCTTATCCGGAAATTTGATATTTTAAGAGTAGATATTTAAAACTATAAAAAAAACAGAAGGGTGCAAAGCAACCAATCCGCCTTCCGATTCGAAAGGGAAATACCATTAATATTCAACAACTGTTAAATGCACGACCAGTCGAATGCATTATTGCGATTATGCCATAAGTCATATTGGGAAATCTCAGAAGTAATTGTTAGGATGATGAAAGAAATTCCCCCCACACTTTGCCAAGATAATTAAGAATTTATTAAATTTAATTTCATTGAATAGATGAGATGGTAGTTGAAACTTTCAAGTTTGAAAGCATTTGTGTGTTAATTATGTAAATGTTGACCTTACACAGGTTAAACTTCTTAACAGTTAACACTTACTTAAGATGGGCTAGGTACTTTTTATTGAAATCAATTTGTAGTTAGTTTTTACCGCAAAATGTGAGGTTGAATCCACAAAATTACATGAAAGCACAAGACGCAAATCTCTCAC
Source organism: Brachyopa scutellaris (assembly GCA_949775065.1). Lineage (NCBI taxonomy): Eukaryota > Metazoa > Arthropoda > Insecta > Diptera > Syrphidae > Brachyopa > Brachyopa scutellaris. The sequence continues at coordinate 78,580,174 of OX459114.1, read as the reverse complement.
CAAAAGAGAATTTCAAAGTATCCGGTTTTATCGCAGACCCAGTGATCGAGCAACTATGTGTTTCTCTTACTGAAAGATTGCATGCATACGAAGCTGTACGTTCGATATTTGGATTTCTCAATCACATAGAAAAGATGGATGCTGCAAATTTGCACGCTGCAGCAGAGGCATTGGTGAAAGTGTACACAGATGATTTAGAGCCTAGTCTTGGTAATGAGTTGGTTCAATTTGTATCTTTGATCGACTTATACAAAAAGGATTATAGAAAAGACCAATCTACCGAGCTATTTTACTACCACATTCTTGAAGATCAGAATTTCAGATCTATGTACATTCCCAAACATTGAAATTGCACTGAGAACGTATTTGGTTTTGATGGTGTCTAATTGCACTGTAGAGCGCTCATTTTCAAAAATGAAAATTATAAAAATTAGGCTTCGAACTACGATGGGACAAGACCGACTATCAAAGCTATCCCTACTCAGCATTGAAAGCGATTTATTCCGGGAACTGGATTCCAGCGAAATCATCAAGGATTTTTAATCGAAAAAAGCTCGCAAGGTTGCATTTGTTAGCGCTTTAATTTAATTTCATATAATTCTTGTTTTTGTCTATATTTATATACATATGTATGTTTGTTAAGATAATTTACTTGGTTTCGCAACAAATTATTGAAACACTTGACTGAAAACAATTGTTCATTTTATTTGGAAAATAATAAGCAAGGAGGCCTCCGCTCATTTGTTGCTCCAGGGCCTCCAGACCTCTAAATCCGGCCCTGCCGCAACCGAAAACGAAAAACTCGTCATCGAAAAATGTGTGATATGATAACCGCTCTCGATAAGACACGCAACTGGTTTAACCGGACCGCAGGCTGTTTGAAGAAATGGTAGCTGTTTTTTAATTGCACTTCCGTTTCATGATCTACTGAAAATTTAGCAAATCAACTAAAATGACATTCAACATAAGGAACCTGTTGCCTCAGAGAGGGGGTTAGTGCAGATACATACATAGATCACTTCATTCCGATAGAGATAGACTATCGTTAGCAGTTTTTTTCCATACATTTGCATGGTATATGGACGGTTGATTCATGGAAAGTAATATTTATCTTCCACAAGTTTGAGTTGAGACTGAATTCTATATTAGACGGACTAGGATCCAAAAACTTGGGAGAATAGATGCAAATACAAGCTATCGACGATAAAAAGATCAATTAACATATACAACACCTAACAAATGAACAACTCAAAACTCGCCACAACATCATGCAAAAACTCACTGGGGTCCATCATCAATGTTTCGTTCTGCGTCGCTAGCGCTCGTGTGCTCCACTGCGGAATAATGCGCTCCAGTCTGGTCAAACAGTTTCCATACGTGCAAGGTGGACAGCCCGCTCAACAACACCATGAGACTCATATCGAGAACCATAAGATCAACGCCAATACGATGGCTTCCTGTACTGAGTAACATTGCCACACCCCACCTGCGTCAATTAAAAACTCTTTTTAGGGAATATTCCAAAGTGCTGGCTTACGTTAAATTGCCTATCCACGATGACATTGCTGTGCTCCTGTCACGTTATCAGAGACTTAAAACTCTGAACCCAGCCATAAGGCTCGCCCAAGAATAAGCACATGTTGCTTTCCACCTGAGCTCTACTTGGTCAGCGAAATGGGCAGCATCAATGCAAACTGATAATATTATCATTCAGAACCCACCATGCCGACTCTTTGGGATTGACCTACTGCGAAAACCTGGACGACGCTCAATAGGATCCGAACTGGCCACAGAAGGTGCGCAGACTCGCTGTTCCGGTGGGGAAGCAACGACAGACTATTTACCACATTGTTGCGGAGTGCAACAGACGATTTTACCCAGGTTATATCAAAGATTTCGCGGATGCCAATAACAACTCAACTTTGATAGACTCGCTACAAAACATAGATGTTGTACTATAATACTCGTAGCTTTGACTGCAATATTTTTATGTTTGTGAATACCGCCTGGTTGTCAGTGAAAGAGGTGTGATATTGTTACGCCGCACAGTGGTTTGAGAGGCGAAAAAAATCAAAATTTTTAAATTGTTTGAAACACTTAGTGGCTATGCATTCTTAAAGTATATAAGTTGGATAACACATTTCGATGGAATGGAGAAAAATTTACACTTATGGTAACAGTTGCGATAGCTTTAAAGTCGCTCCATTATGAAACCATTTTTTGTGCATGTAGCGAAGTGCCTTGTACTCTAGTCAATATATTTTCCGATTAATTTTAAAATTTTAAATACGTTTTACAATATGTCTAAAGATTACGTTAACGTTATCGTTGTTTTAATTTTCTTATGCAAGCAGCTATGAATTTTTAAAATAAATGGTCTAAAAATCAATATGTGGGAAAGTTCAGCAGAGCAGAACAAACGTGCTCCACTCCCCTCCATTTGGAATATTCACTTAAAATATTCTTTGGAGTCTTACCTAAACAACAGTACCATTTTCAGCTACGTCAAGCTGCGTCGCCGCTTATAAGTTCAAAAATACCGTTGAAAAGTCAGCTCTTTTTCAGTCTGTCGTTATATGGAGATGGGAATCTCACTATACCTCCCTTCAAAGCAATTTAATTTTTTCCTCATTAATTCATAGTAGAAATAATCTTAGGCTGTGACCGTGGTTTTTTCATTTAAGTATGTAGTTTCGGAGATAAGCGCGGGGAATGGACTTTTTCACACATTTTCGGCAATAACTCCCAAAGTTTCTTACAGAAAAAAATAAGGAAAATATTTTTGAAATCTGTGCTTTGAGCCATTTCGAATGATATCCAACCTGTTATATTTTTTAGAATTTTTTTTTTGTTGAGCCGCAATATTTTTCAGTGTTAAGTTGTCTCAAATATGTGGACCACCTTGATGTATGAGTGAGCTAATTTTCAAGTTTCTAGGTAGAACGTTTTTTGATGTTTTTATCGTGACAGATATTTTAGATTTAGAGCGAATTTATAATGGTTCCTTGTTACCATTGGGTAAGGAACCCTAAAAAATTATGAAAATACAAATATAGGTAAATACATTTCAATTTATTTTTATAAAAAATCAGTAATATTTATTCGTCAGATATTAGTTTTTAGCCGATTTTTAATGTATTTATTTTTTTTTTTACTGATTTTGTCGTTTTATCCATCTTAGAGCCATCTGCATAGAGCTGGATCTGCCCTAGAGCACTTCATTCTTATCTATAACGAAAAGAACAGAAGAATGACCTTGAAAAGTCATGTTGTCTCTATATTTGTTTGTTAATGGGTCTAGCGACCGCTGCATGTAGCCATATGATATTCTTTTTCGAGCGTATTTTTATCTTACACTAGCTCTAGGTATCTGGCACTGTTTGAGACTCTGAAAGGCATTCCCTCAATAGATGGACTCTTAAATTACAGTATTGATCTCTTTTTGGTGTAAAGTACCAGCTCCGTCTTCGGTGGATTGATTGAACACAATACCACAGTGCTTCGTCCAGTTGCTTCGTGCTATCAAATCCCCTTCGAATATTAGGAAAGTATTTATATCTATTGCTAGTAGCACCATGTCCAGCTTCACTGTATCTTGGTTGATGGTTGGTTTGTGAGGGTGAGGAACAATTTCTTCTCTTCACGTAGGCCTCGAGTCGGGCCTGTTGTGCTCTTCTGTAGAAACTGTGCTGAGAAAGAAAATGTTTGGGGTTTGTGAATGGAAAGGTTAGAAGGAATATGTGAATATGCTCTGTGTGTCGTGTAAACTCTAGTATTTTTGTGAAATCGATGGATCTGAGTGATGTCAGCCCAGGTAGGATATGTCTTCCTTGGTGTTTGTGCCTTATAAAGCCGGATAATCGCAGAGGAAGTGTTTGTTTCTTTCGTCATTTTCTTCACAACCCGGGCAGGTGCTGTACGGTGCTAGTCCCAGTCGGTTGTTAATGTGTCCCGTATATAGGCCAATCATCAGTTTTATTTGTGCTCTGCCCAAGTTCAGAGCTTTCCTTGCCCGCTGCGGGCTTGGATTTTCTATCATTTCTTTGGCAGCCTTGCATGTTTGGACTTGGCTCTACATTTGGGAGTGGTGTTTTGCAAAAGATTGGTTATAGGTAAGCAGTTTTCATTGCTCGTACCGCCGCGCCGTACCTATAGTATTAACTGTGAAATTTTCCACATATCCGTAGTTCCTCATACAAAAGTTAGCCAAGTTTTTCACAGCATTTCCGCTCCGAACTGTACAAAACGTCTGGTCTGCACATTATATTAGCTTCGCTATATTTGACAGTTAAACAAGGAGACTAATTTAATGTAAATTGTCACTTGTCAGTTCAGAACGTCTTGATTGACATCGCCAGCTGTGTTGGTTTAACTTGGCTGTCTGATCCCGTCTTGCAGCACATACTGCAAGAAGCTCATAACACATGCATGGTCGCCCTATTCTGCTATCGCAGATGCAAATATAAAACTCAATTATGTTCGGTCCGGCTGTTGTTGTTGTTGTATACGAAGTTCGTGTTGTTGGCGTATGGGTGTTTTTTTTTTGTATTTCATGCTTCAAAATGCAATTAAAATGCTAATTGTTGTGTTAATGTTTAGTGCCGGCAGAGGGCCGGGACACGTGACGGCACAGCATAAGTTTTCTCCACCGAAAAAAATAACAGCCGTATGAGTCTAATGAACTTTTGCCCCACCAAAGGCACATTTAAATGTGTCAACTTGACTGGTGAAAAGCTTCTGAAAATATACTGTATACCAGAGTATTTGTCACTCATGATTTCCCGGAAGTGCACTGAGATTAGATACGCAATGAATAATGAGAACAACAGATATATACGCTTGGATACACGCGCGCCGACTGTTGCTGTTGCCATTGTATCTTTTATCTTAAAAATAAATAAATCCAATGAATGAAAACGCAACAAGCACGATGAATTTATTTATGTGCGACATAACGTACGTGCGACTGAGTGGCTTCGACAGCGCAGGTGAGTGAATTTACTGCGAATCAATTAATACTAGTCATAGTTTTTTCTTCGCCTGACAATGACAAACAATGCAATTAATATTGTTACGTTGTTTTTTGAAACGGAAATAGTAGTTAAAATGCAAAATTGCTGCGGTTTTTTTTATCGTTTCTCGTGCAAGGTTCAAGATAATTGTAAAAAAATGGTCTCTGTGTTGAAAAATTGCATTTGAATCTGAAGATGCTGAGATACCTGGTATCCACCATTATGATGCGATGATTCATTATTTGAGTAGTTAACATCAACGAGCACAGTCTTAAGGATATGCCGTTTGAACTTACGATAGGTTAACCGATCTCTCATGCTGCCCGGTCTTTTTGACACTTATGTTTAGGATAGTCTGACATCAGATCATCATACATCTCAGGAAACTTCAGATTCAGAATCAGCTGGTGCAGGAATTAAAGTCAGAAGACCATCACTTGCTTCGATCTTTTACTGATTGGGATGTAGAGTGGTTGCAAGCTTACTTACTTACTTACTTAATGGGCTCCCAACCCACAGAGGGATAATGCCTGCAACATGGGAGCCTTCCATCGTCTTCGGTTCTGGGGCACGCTGGTCTCAATTTTTCAGACCTTAAAACGGTCGTTCGGTTTTCTTTATGGCCTCGAACCTGGGGACTGGGCTTCGAAGTTCCTCTTACTCGAAGCATTATTTTGTCCATTCACTGGATGTGGCAGAGCCCGTGTAGTCGACGTGTTTTGGGTTTTCGGACTATATCCACATCTGAATACAGCTTAAAGAGTTCGCGGCTGTATTATATAATCCATTCGTCCTTTAATCATATGATACCAAATATTCGGGGAAGATTTTTTTCTCTCTCGAAAGTGTTTAGAATCTGCTCTGCTGCCCTGCTTATTGTCCATTCGGCACCATAGAGCAGAAGTGTCGGGATCAATGTTTTGTAGAGTATCCTCCGCCAAACCGTAGTAGCAAGAGTTTCCTAGGGTAAGTATTCGTCGAATCTTCACTAAGGAGTCATTCTTGGAGTTGCAAGCTGACCCTTTGTTTCATCTCAAAGTTGTGTTAAGCGATAGGGCTCATTGTTGGATAAATATTTTTGCATATGGAGTGGATAAAAAAAAGTGGAGCCTATTCAGACAAATTATTCGTTACACGGAGTCTTCGGCCCTCGCGTTTGTGATCAATGGAAATCGATGCAAAACCATTCAATAACGATTTCCTTAAATAGATGTGGTTTTAACAGTATTGTGCTACTTGCCATACTGTGACCACAACCATTATAATGTAACGAGTTCACCTGTCAATTGGTCTTCAATATCGTGCGATTTGAGACCTCTTGGATTGTTTCCTTTGGGGCTATGTGAACTCACCAAATTAGGCTGATAAACCAGCAAATTTAAAGCGATCTTCACAAGATTCACCTCAACAGATGGGATGTCTAATGGGACATTTTTCAAACCACTTGCATTTGACAACCATGGACATTTTGTTATGGTTTTAGTTGCCTTAAGAATCCGATGCTTTAAATTATTATATTGGCTTTGAGATTTCTAGAAACTGAAACCCTGTCTTACTACTTTTAAGGTTTTTCCGTCTTCTGATTCCCATGCTTGCTTAAGTAAATTGTGTAAGCTTGATCGTGTTTAGCAGGCTTTATATATTAAGACTAACTAAGCTACTATTTTGTTCACCATCCTTTTCTGCTCTCCTACTCCTATATAACAGAAGAAAGATCATCTTGACTTCTCAAAATTCCCTGCTTTTAATTTAGTGAACTGCAGTGAACTGCTGTGTACAAATGTAAATGATGTAATGGAAGCTTTTGCTAAAAATTGGACCAGAGATAGATTTTGGGTAGAAGAAGAATTTCAAAAATTCCCAAATCTCTATCTGCGGATTTCTCCATTCCATGAAGAGTAAATTCTGCGTGCTGTGTATCTTTCTTCTGGTCTGAATAATTTCGGCAGAATGGTGTGCTATCGTGTCCAGACAGAAGCTGCATTGGGTGTTAGTTGAAGTCGAGATCTGCCTTTTGAAAATTTGTTACAGCGGTCTTTCCACCCAGCCATTGAAATCGCCCCTCCTGTTATAGGTCCTTAGAATCTCGTACACGGTTTCACAAAGGCTGCTTCATCCACTGATTGTACCTAAAACACTACACAAGTTATTATTTTGGTAATTTTCTTCCTTGTTTCCTTCGCTTGTACCTCCACCCAAACCGTGGCAGCGTATTTTTTATTTTTTTTTTAAAGGGGTTCTGATGCCCGCGGAGGGCATCGCGACCTAAAAAATCTATTGTATCACAGAGTCAGTTAAGGGAACCAGAAGAGGCTCAATTCTTTTGATAAAGTTGAGGATGTCACTGTTGGAGATTGTACGAAGTTCCGTGTGAGTTAGGATTTCTCTGTGGAACTTTTGTCCCCGGAGGGCACAAAGTGCCATGCAGTCACATAGAATATGTTCCGCAGTTTTGTCGTCTTCCATGCAAAGACGACATTCAGTTTCCTGAATAAGACCAATTTTGTTTTGGTGATATCGAAGATGGCAGTGCCCTGTTAGAAATCCCACCAATCTCTTGATATCATTTCTACTGAGGAGAAGGTTTTTTATGGATTGACTTTGGAAGGATTTTATGGCTCTTTTAGCCTGTCAAAGACCCTGGGTATTTTCGAAATAGGAGATACACATGTCGTTTTCCCAACTTTTGATGTTAAAGTTAATAGCTGAATTTGAAATGTTGCAAAACGGCTCAGGGCCGATAAAAGATTCAGCCGAACCTTTTCAAGCCAGTTCGTCAGCTTTTTCGTTTCCATCAATACCCTCATGTCCGGGCACCCACCAAAGTTTGACTTTTTTTTATGGGAGAGGTCTTGGAGAGTATTGAAGCAGTTCAGGACTGATTTTGAGTCAATCAGTTTTGAGCCTAGTGCTTTTATGGCTTCTTGACTATCCGTGAGTATATGGATGAGGACACCTTTTATTCCCGATTTGAGGATGACGTTGGCGCACATTTGAATGACATGAATTTCCGCTTGAAATACACTTTGAATTTGTCCCATTGGTATTGATATTATAGTGATTGGTCCAAAAATACCAGCACCCAGCTCGGTGTCCATATTTGATCCATCCGTATACCACTGGTTACCTTTAAGGTCTGAGGTAGGATTTTTATATTTCCATGCTTCGCCGAAGCATAAAGTTTTTGATAAACGGTCATTTACCGCGCAGATCATGTCAAGTTCTGGGATTTCGGAGAAAAGATCCACCTGATCTGTGTGATCTATGCAGTTAATCTCCCCTGTTTGCAGTAGTCTGAGAGTGCTGCTAATTGTCAACCTTTTTATGAAGAGGTGGAGTGGCGTAAGACCAATAAGTGCTTCTATAGCGGCTGTTGGAAAAGTGCGCATAGCTTTGAGATGGTGGATTTCTCTTTAGTTTTGCCCCACCACACTACTTATGAGTGCCAGTGTATACTGAGTATACTGACTGAGCATATCCTTCGTACAGCGTGTGTCTTCTCTGAATGTGTTATCTCGGGGTGGCAAAAGATTGTTCAGTTCTTCAAGATCTAGTTATGTAAAGAAACGTCACCCTTAACAGCTATACTGTCGAGATATCCATTTAGTTAACTCCCAAAATGCTAAACCACTGCTAACTCAGTTGGACAAGTTTTCAAATCAGAGTAACTCCTTTTTAATTTGCCTGTTGCCACTTGACTCTTCCGGCCATTTTCCATTACTTTTTGCGAGTGGTGGCAAAGGCTTTATTTTCTTAAACTTATGATTTGTCTGTGTTTATAAGCTTAGAGCAGACTCAACCTCTTGAAAATCCATCCAGAAGTTGTCTTGCTCGAACCGCATTTAAGAAAATGTCATTTGTCTGCAGTTTGTAATTCAGTTTAAGGTTCGATTACCAAGCAACTCTTCTGTCAAATTTGAGTTCATTCGATATGTCATACTAGTTTCCTTTGTCTGTTGTCAAGTGGAAATATTCGTACAATAGAGTCGATATTTTCCACTGAACGTGCATTGCTGTCAAAATCGATTTAAGTATATCTGCCACATACTTGTAAACACGTTCTTGATTAGGAGCGAATATTTGAAGTATTCTTTTTTTCTTTGTTACATCCGTAGATCCATTTCGATCAAGTGTTTTCACAACAACAATACCTTGTGGGACTTTAAAGCGCTCCATAATAAAGTTATCACGTCTGTGAACTAATCAACTGTCAAGTACCGACATAGAATCAAAATGGAAGCCGAAAACGTTTAATTTTACTTCGTCTACCAGATGCACTTGTATGACTTTTGCAACATGCTCTTTTATAGAATGTGTTATTTTTCCAAGTTAATTTATAAATCTAATAAAATATTTCTTTTCCTTTCAGGTATGTCAGCTGTCTTGCAGTTTTAAACTATACAAAACCATGCCGTATGTATAAATGATTTTAGCGGTACCCTGTAAGTCACTTTTGCCATTCACTTAACCTCAAAATTGCTTCTGATTATTATTTTAACCTTCTCTTGACTACTTTTTTGGTGGTTGTCTTTTAATATTTACAAATTTACTCAGACAGCTAAGATTAAGCCACTGACGCATGTCAAAAGAACCTACATAAATTAAATTATTCGAAAAAGAGCAAGTCGCGGATGCTGCTGCGATGTTGGTGTGTGTGTAGAGAGAACAAATTAAGATGACCAATTTATGTGTGCGACTAATCAACTTAATAATGCTAATAATGTTAATTGAAATCAGAACTGTTTCTAGTTTAGTAAGCCGATGTATTGAACTTTAAGTCCAATTAACTGGAATTATATTATTTTTAATTGAGTTTTAATCATTCGCTTTATTCCGAGTTGTTATTTGTTTGTTTGTGTTTGCGGACTAAATACCGGATGCAATGAACTGTTAATTCATTTGTAAACTATTTTTATTTTAATTTAAATTTTATTTGGTTCTTTCTTTTCAATTTACAAATTATCGCAATTAGTACAAGTATCAATCTAGCGGGGAGATCTCCGAAATGTTTGTTTTTGCAAATGGTGGAGGATGTCATCGGACATCGGAAATGTATATATTTATATTTGCGTGCAATAATTTACCAATAATGGTTTTGCAATAACCACTTATTAATAGTGCAAATTGTATAGGGCGATTGAACTATTATGCTGAATATTTGACATTTTTATGGAAACAAAATGGTCACACAATTTGACATTTCAACACAGTCTCATCCACGTATTTGGATTGACACTTAATCATGTTTCCATAGATCGTACAAGTTTTCACAAATTCCTATTTGGTAACCCAGAAAACGTGTAACTCGTAGAAAAGAGAGCCCAATGAAGGTATCAAACATCTCCACTCAGTTGAGAGACTTGCAAATTGTTACGAATTCTTACATCACCTTTATGTTCGGTTGAAGTCGGTAAGACCTGTCGAAACAGCCATCTGCCAGTTTCTGTCAGTTAAATTAGTTCTCATAATTCATTGTAAAGTGAACAAAAAAAAAAAAAACAAATTGACGGGTTTAGACCCACAAAATGTCAAAAATGTGGTTCAACGCGTTTGGTTACTTTCTTGAAATTTTTCCACTCTCTGAGAGACTTTTCTCTGTCTTTTATAATTTGACAGGTTTCATCCACTTGAAAACAGAAACCAAACAGACTAAATTCTGGAGAGCTTAAACCCGTTCAATCACTCACAAATGACACCCAAACGGAAAGGCTTTTCTAAGAGCCCCGCTGTTTTGAAAACACAAACATACTAATGTCGAATTTTTAAAAAGCTGTACAATTGGGTTGACTATGAATAGTTTTGGTGAGAAGTTTAAACAAAATTCAAAACAAGAAAAACAAAAATAAACAGAATATTGACTTAAACTTGAAAGACACGAAAATTCCGGCTTCAAAATAGCAAAATCCTAGGTTTGGGAAGAAATTATTAACTTAGTTTTAAAAGTGGACTTATGGCAACACCGCTGGTGAGAGAAGGTACATACCCGATTTGGATGGATGCGGTTGGAGAACATTTTGCTTCAATATGACGGAGGCAGCGTCAACACAAAGTGTCATTTCTGTAGGAATATTCTCTCACGAACTCTCATCCTCTATTAGTGTAGAAAGCAAGTTCTCTTTGTTTTGGGTATTCTCATAGTCGTCTCGTAAGTGTTCGCTAAAAACCAGTTTCTGCCTCAGCTTCAGCAGACCAGAAAAATATTCGGCGGAAAGTGATGCGATCACTAATGCCCAGTTTCACAGTGAGAGTTTAAACTCTAGTTTTGGTTTAAACTTCCGTTTAAATTATTCTCGGTTTCACAGTGCTCGTTTAAGCTCAATGTAGATTTTAACTCGTCGTTTAAGTTAAACGCCAGTACTCTGCCGTTTAAACCTTCCCTTGACATATATATATTTTGACAACTGCCAGAATATCAAAAAATAATTTATATTAATTTTTAGGAATAGTTCAATATCAAAATTTTTATGAAATTACATTTTTATGCCAGTGTGTGTATTTTAAACGATATGTATGTGTTTTAAAGGTGCTTTAAAATCATCTGCAATCTGAATTTGTAGCTGTCTTCCACAAAATTCCCCTTTCGAAAGAGAAATACATAATATTTGACATTTCAAAACAATAGCGCTGCCAACTTTTATTCTCAAAAACCTTCCAAAACTGCGTTTCATTAACTGGAAGATTAGCTTAGACTGTGAAACCGAACGAGTTAAACGCAAAGTTTAAGCTCTCGTTCAGGTTAGTTGATCTCCAGTTTAAACTCTCACTGTGAAACTGGGCATTAGAAAGCTAAATATCGTCAGAATTCTTCTCGACTAAATTTGAACGGCACCCATGAATCTAAACTTCAAATTATTGCACTCAACTTTTCTACCTTTCTCGTACAATTGTTTTTTTTTTTCTCTGTTTAAATAATCTTTAAATCTGTATTTATCTATTGCTGAATCGCCGTTATGATCGCGATGATATAAGCCGCCATTTGCAATAAATTCCGTCACCTTGTATAACTGACAAAGAAAGAGCTAAAAAAGTGCAAAATAAAATAAAATTAATAAATCAGCAACCAGGTCAACAGGAAAAACAGTCATTCGTTGAATTAACTTCAGTTAATGCTCTGCCAATTTTATTTAACATTGAAGCATGTCACAACAAAGAGTGGTGCCAAAGCGTTGCAAAATAACTGCAATATGGCGACAAGGAATTTCAGCTTACCCTATTTGCTGTAGTTTTTGCATTTAGTGAAGTTTTAAAAGACTGGCGTTAATAATGACGTTATCAGGAAGAAGAAGAAGTTTGACGAGTTGACGATCATCACTGACACTCACAAAACTGTCATTTTTTTTGTCTCTCCATTGTCGGTGTTCTTTACAATGCTGACGGTATAATCGGAACAATTTGAACAACAAATTCGCCATCGATAAAAATCAATTTTGTCTCTTGTTGATGTAGGCTCCATCTACAAACTGTACGTACCCTATAATCATCCGACAATCGATTCCGTCACGAATATGACAGACAAGAGAAGAGAGAAAAAATTAAAAATAATAATAAAAAAAAAACTGAATTATTAAAGTAGGTTACTGTTAGATATTTAAATTGGATTTCCTCCGCTAGAGTGCAAAATAAAAGTGCAGTGATGAAGATAGAAAAATCAATCTTTGGGTCAAGATTAAAGCCCAATCGAACATTACCTACACGTTCGGATGAAGAAAACCCGGTCATTCTTCCGCTATCTGAGGTGAGTAAGAGATTGCACATACCTTCTTCTCTGAACTCACCTCTTTAACAGAGATGACGGTATTTCTCTGGTCGCCTAAATGACTAAAATATGTAAATTTAATTGGGTCAAATGCCTTTGCCCATAAATTAAAAATTCTTCTCTAGAAAAACATGATTATTCTCGGTAATAAAGAGATTGCCCCCCGCGAGCCAGACTACTTCAATTGATACTAAGTATGTATCTCTGTCTAAATTTTTGTTTTTCTTAATTGATTCGTTGAATCTTTGGATGAACCCGTACTCATTTGATTCATCATTTTATGTTTAGATATACAAACAAAAACCAATACCTATAGAAACATCATCTGCTGGACCAAGGTGATTCACTTTTTATCGAGAAGATTATAATCGCACACAGATTGACGCCAAAAACCGGTCGGCTTAGTGAGAAATCCGTTCTCGTCATCATTAGAAGCGAAGCGACGCGACGAGATACTCGGACAATATTCGATTCCATTAAAAGGCTTAGAAGTATCTACAAGTATTATTGGATTTTTTTTTTTTTATGTGGACTGACAGCTGGAGAGTATCTTGTATCTGCATATATGACTTTTTAATTGTTATTCGATATCCTCAATGATGGATGCTGTTGTTCTTTTGGATTTTATTTATTTTGTTTTTTTCTCATTTCTATTGGACTGTACAGTGTACACCTAAAATAGAAAGTGTTGTCGCTTGTGAAAGTGGCCTTTATTCTCGGTTTGTTTGGACAACAGACAATTGTTGGTGATTGCAGCAGTCACAGTATTTATGGAGAAATTTACGTACAGACACACGGACACACGGACACAAAAGGTGTCGATTGTTCTTGAGGAGGAAATAATGCGATTTTTGTTTGCAATTTTATGCAATTCATAAATTGAATGGCATTTGACAAATACGTAATCTTAAATAAATCAATTGAATTCTTTGATGATTTGATGCAGTAGCGCACAATCGATTAGCACATCTGTGAATAAATGAAATCAAAAAGCGATCTCACGCGGCACTTGTGAAGTAAATCAAAGCAAAGCGATAAAAAGTTAATTTTTAGAGTGAGTGGAACTGGTTTGAGGGGTGACTGAAAGATTCTAGCGTGCACAGAGCTATGACTAAGCTTCCTAGCTTCTTATGGCCTGTATACCAGCGGCGCTTGGATACAGACTTTAGGAGCGGCATAGGGTTCAATAACATAGTTCTCTTGGCTTCTAGAATATCTTGTCCTGAGTTATGATAGTACACAGGGTGATTCTCCAGTCAATAGATCCTACATAGTCTTCAATATCTATTTAGGATGACCTAACACCTTAAAAACGTAAAATGGGTTCAAGTTGAAGTCTTCTTAAACTGAACGTCGCTAACCTGCGGTTTCCCCCACGATATACATGTAGCGCGAATCGTGAATATATCCTTGTTTGTGGATTTGTCACTGCTAAAGGCGTTCACCTTTCCTTAATATAGCTACTGCCATCTTCAAGCTTTGTTGATGCATTTTTTTTTCGAGTTGAACGAATTTTAAGCCAAAAAGAGAGCTAGGGACCGGTGAGCAGGCAGATGACGTGTCTCAAACTAGCGCAAGTGCGCCTTTCTGTTGCAACAGCTTAACCGACTTGTCGTCCGTGTTTGTTTATGTAGATGTTGTTCATATCCATCCCGCGGTATCAGATGAGGTTACAGATTTTAAGTCGGAAATTTCTGAAACGTCTCTACGAAAATCTTTGGCTAGTGTATGCTGCCTGTCCCTAGCCAATGCCAGGCATTCATAGAGAACGTGGAATCTGCAGACGCGGTGCTACAGCTGCGACAATGACAATTGAATGGGATACCTAACTTTGAAACTTGACTAACTGACCTAACTGCCGATTCCGGATTGCCACGATTCTGGCGGTCTTATCTCTTGATCTATTGATTAGCTCGTGCGACACATTTTTGTTTTATGCGGGGCAAGTATTCCTGGATATGGCGCAGTTATTTAGGTCCTCTATCTGGGATTGGCTATGACTAGAAAGTGTTCGAAGATTTTACCGATGGTGAGTCCCAAGGGAGTATGGACTTCGTCCGCAAGAGAGTCATCACCTCTAGCCAGTTCATAGGCTTTTTTCTTCCCCTAGTACCTCCGCCTGGAATATATTCCAACAGTCTAGAAGGCGGTAGGATTTTGAGAGATCTAAGAATATATCTGTTCCGACTCCGCAGTCCATCTTGGATCCGCCGCCGGTGAAGATCGGTATTTGGTACATTGATGATATTCTGGTCGGGAAGAAGACTTGGGTGGATTTGTTGAAACCAAGTTTTTGGGAGTATACTATAGTCTGTGTTGGTCAGGGCAACATCTCTTGTAGCATAGGTATAAAGTGCCTTACCATAACCGTTGACATCGAGAATCAGTACCCTGACTCTTGGAGTCTGACATCATTGCGTACTTTATTTGTAGGTCAAACGGCAGCATGTGTAGGAGTTCGTTATATGCGTAACCCGGGCTTGACCGCATGACAACAGTAACACCTCTACATGCCCCCTTTGTTGTAGGTTTTGCTTAAGGCGGGCTACAAGACCGGACGGAGTGTTCCATAAATGAGTACTATGGCAGTGTACGTCCAGAGGACCATCTTAGGTCAGTTTCCAATTAAATGTAAGTTCCAGGATAACATCTTATTACTAAGCACTGGACGATCATGTTAGTGGTTGGTTTTCGAGCCGTGGGAGCTGCATTATAGTAAGAATTTTGGTCTTTGTGGGAAAAATCATTAGTTCAGATTTACTCGGATTCATGCCCAGTTCACTTCTTGTGGCAAAGGCGCTCAGCTTAATCAGAACCTGATCAGTAATTTTTGCTAATCAGAGTTGGACACATCTAATATAAGGTAACAAACTTTCTATACATAGCTTAGTAAGAAACTCTTGAATAGATTCAGTGTTCACGTTATTGAATGCACCCGTCTAGGTTTACGAATATGGCATATGAAATATAGAACATGTCGGGGTCCTCGTGGACTCCTTTTTGAGGTATGCGGTATGCGTATTGTGATTGCGACAGTGGAGTATTTCTGAGAATCTCGTAAATGTGTTCCGAGAATGCGCTCTAGTGTTTTTAGTACAACGGAGGAAATGCTGATTGGTCTGAAATCCTTCGCGTATTCATGGCCTGAGCGGGCAATAAGCGATTCAAAACGCCAGTAAGTCTATGGCGATCGTTTTGTTTTTATTTTCTTGTACATATTCCTGGACGCTTGGGCGACTTTCCATTTTTGCTTTAAGCTTGTGTCCCATAGCCCCAACATCAGCAGCACCCTTTTTAGAGGTCATTCGATATCTCCCGTTTTAACAAATTATTCGACATGTAAAATGGTTCGCAAAAATTTGCGTGCTAACACGAGCTGTCTGTGATTCGGAACCGCCCAATCGGAATCACATGTTTTTTTCTATTCAATTTAGTTAATTGTGATTCGAGGTCGTTTTCCAATCTCTTACTCTTACTCTATTGCTGGAACCTGCCCTTAATTGCTTGTTATGTCTTCTTCTGTTTTTGGCGATCCCCAGTCGTTAATGTTAATTATCATTATATTCAAATATTTATGTGTATTCAAATGCTAGGCACGATATAATCCATAAGACACGTTGACCAATCTTCGCTAATTTGAAAATGTTCGACCTCTAAAAACAAATTGGAATCTTTTTCGATCTGAAATAAAAGTAAGACTGCGAAATATTCCAGCGAATGTAGAAGATATCTCGAGTAAAGAACAGGTCGATACTATTATTAATAAATTCTCAACAGATATTTTAAGCGCCGTTGACAAAAGCGTCCCAAAAGTTCCGAAAACTGTATTTACCACCAAACTTCCTCCTCTAGTTCTGGAACTAATTAAGTTAAGAAACGTCTGCAGAAGGAATTGGCAAAGATATCGCCAGCCCCTTTACAGACATCAGGTGTCAAATCTGAATAAACTAATATTCAAACATATCTCAGATCACCGTAATTGCGAATGGAATAAGAAACTTAGTTCATTGGAAAAAAACGCAAAACCCTTTTGGAATATTGTTAGGGTGGTAAAAAATAAAAACAGACAATTACCATTTCTTAAAGACTCGAACAATACCTTCTTTACAGATGCAGAGAAGGCAAATGCACTTGCTTTAAATTTTGCCAAAAATCATGATGTGTCATGTAACCTAGGTGATCGAGATACGAATACGTTAGTAAATAATGCTGTTCAAACCTTTTTGGCACACAATCCTAACCAAACACCCTCGATCGCCTATGTAACCGAAGAAGACATTGAATATGTAATAAATGACCTAAGGGTACGAAAAACTGGAGGTATTGATCTAATAAAAAACACCTATATTAAACAATTACCCAGAGCCGGATTAAGATTCTTAACGTTCATAATAAATGCCTGTATGAAAATGGAATATTTTCCTGAAGCGTGGAAAAAAGCCAAAGTTGTGCCCATAATCAAAGCCGGTAAGCCCCCCGAAAGTCTAGATAGCTATAGGCCAATTAGTTTACTTAGTAGCCTCAGTAAAATCTACGAGAAGGTGCTAAAGGAACAAATTTCAAAATTCATTTGCGATAACAATATATATCCTCAAGAGCAATTTGGTTTTAGGCGAAATCACAGTACTTCTCATCAGGTACTTAGAATATGTAACCACGTCAAAAGAAATCGTTCCTTAGGCAGGTCTACTGGAATGCTGCTTCTAGACATCGAGAAGGCATTCGATACTGTTTGGCATGACGGGCTTTTATTTAAAATGATTAATTTCAACTTTCCTCCACATATCTGTAAAATTGTTCAAAGTTTCCTGTTTAATCGTTGCTTCAAAGTTCATGTCAATAGTAGTGCGTCTAATTTAATTTTTTATCATTCGGGTGTCCCCCAAGGCTCCGTTCTTGGTCCAATCTTGTATAATCTGTTCACGTCCGATTTACCTAATCTACCCGACTGTAATATAGCTATTTTTGCCGATGATACTGCGATATTATCATCTCATGAGTTCGCTCTTATCATTGAGAGGAATCTCCAAAATGCGATGAAATTATTAGATATTTATTACACAAGATGGAAAATTAGGTTGAACGAGGAAAAGACACAGGCCATCTTTTTTACTCGAAAAAGAAAAGCTTGTTTCCTTCCCAACAGGCAATTACAGGTAAATGGGAAATACGTAAACTGGGAGCCCTCCGTAAGATATCTTGGTATATACTTAGACACCAAACTGACTTTTAGCGATCATATCAGTAAAACAATAAAGAAAATCGCCATTGCCATAAAGATGCTATACCCGTTTATCAATAGAAAATCACTTTTATCGATTGAAAATAAAGTAATTATACACAAAACTATTTTTCAAGCCATTCTGCTATATGGCTGCCAAGTATGGGGAAATTGTGCAAAGTGCCACATAAATAAATTGCAAATATCGCAAAACAAATTATTAAAATTGATGCTAAATTTTCCTTGGCATCACTCCACCATGGATATTCACCATAAAGCGAATGTTGAATTGATCCTCCATAGAATTGAAAAACTTAATTCGCGTTTCTTAGACCGCTGTAGTTTTGCTGATAATCCGCTCATAAATGAACTAAATGAACACTAAGAACACTATAATAAACTTATTTTCCAACTGTGATATCTACTTTTAAGCTAACTAATGTATTATTTTTGTGTTTACTTATTTGTTATTTATCTATTTATACATTGTAATTCATATTGTTTATTTATTTATTTATTTATTTATTTATTCACTTATTATTTATTTATTTATCATTTATTTATTTATAATTTATTTATTTACTTATTACATATTTATTATTTATTATTTACCTATTTATTATATATTTATTATTTATTTATTATTTATTTATTATTTATTATATATTTATTTATTTATATTGTTTGTTTGTATTTATTTATTTATTTATGTATTTATTTATTTATTTATGTATTTATTTATTTATTTATTTATTTTTGTACATACAAATTATAATGTAGCTACATTGTTCTTACTTTTTTTTTTTGTGTTATTATTTTATTTTTATTTTTTTTTTTTTTTTTAATTTAAATTGAAGGTTTTTTTTCGTATTTTCCTTCAGAATAATTTATATTTACTCCGTGTCAACTGTATATCTAATCATCAAATAATGTTTCAGAAGAAAGATAAGCCTATCAAATCTCTGTATTGTAAAATGTGCGGTAACAAACCATATGTAAATTATACACGAAATAAATATCTATCTAAAATAAGGGAGTATATCACCTTCAACAAGTTCCCGGGTGAGGCATGAGGCGCTCTCTTTCGACCATTTTGATTATGTTGACCAAATGCGAGTTGTTTGGACAAAAAATTTATGTTTTGATGGGTTACACGAGTATCTCGTTTGGATTACCATGAATTGAAAACATTTAAGTTATGTGTCGACTTCGTTTAAGGCTCGTAGAAGGGACAATAGACCTGTGAGGTCAAAGGCCAAACAATTGGTAATTCTGGAAAGATCTTCATATATTAAATGAATCGCGATATCAATCTCACTCAATGGATGGCTAAGAACAAGTTGTACATCATACGCATAAAGGTAACATTTTACAGTGTTTAATAACCACTAGTATCGCCTGTCGTACAAAAAAAAATTACACACTGCACTGCTCCTCTTCACAACCTTTCCAACAAAATAAAAATCAACCGAATATGTTATGTTTAAGGCAGTTAAAAAGGGGTTGAACTGTTTTGCATTCGCCTATTTATATAATGATGATGATGATAAGAAGAACAATGTAGGACTGAGGATAGATCCCTGCGGCACCCCACTCTGCAAATAAAGCCTGATGATACTAAAGACCAGCGATTGCACACTGTTGCTTTCCAGTTAGATTGGATACCATTAGTTTTGTAAATGGATATAAAAACATAAAGTCCCATCTGAGTTTGTTGCAACAAATTAAATGATTGACAGTGTCAAATGGCTTCGAGAAGTCAACTAAGGTTGGTAGATTTTCATCTAAAGCCTTCCGGATTTCTTCAAATCATCAATAGAGTGGTATTACAGCTTCTTTTTGGTCAAAAACCAGACTGATTATTACAAAGAAGACTGTTTCTTGTTATGTAATAACACATTTGAAGTAGTATCAACCTCTCAAAGACCTTTCACAAGAATGGGATAATAGCTAAAGGTCTTTATTCTACAGCATTTTTTAATCTGTTTTTCGAAATGGGAACTTTCTTGACTTTCTTTCGTACATACGGGAAAGTTAAAGTGGTTAAAGAGCAGTTAAAGATTATATGCGCAATGAGATTTGATTTGCACGGACGTAAATATTTAGCAAAGTTAGGATTCAAGCCATCGAGGCCAATAGCATTTGATATGCTGCCTTTCAGTTTCGGTCCGCGTCAAATCTTAACCAAAGCTAGTTTATCAGTTTCACTAATAGCTGGAATGGTTCTTCGCCGTGGTACCCATTGGCGCTGAATGTTTTACCTCCTTGACTTGATTAGATTTTAGATTTAGATTAAGATTTATTAATTCAATGTAATTTTTTCTTATAGATTTACAAAATCAAAGGTTAGCATGGCTTTGCCGTGTGCCTGGTTGATTTGTACTTATATGTACATAAAGATTAGGTTAGATTAAATTAATTTCCATAGAATACCTACTACACAAAATCAAAAGGATTCTGTCTGGTTTATTGTTTATTTTTAGAAGTTTTCATTTAAGATTTGCTGTCTCTCTATAGTCTATAGCAGGGGTGGCCAACCTGTTCAGCAGGCGGGCCAAATTTCAGGAAAAATATTTTCTGCCGGGCCACGTACCAAGTTTATTTTTTGTTTATTAAAGTAACCAAGCAAACGTGCTACATGTTCGAGCACATCGTCGTTTCCCAGTAGATGAGATAGTGTTCAAACGTTTGCCTGGTTTAATGTACTAATAGCGCAGTCGAATTAGATCAAAAGAGAGGCTGACACGGAAAAAGTTTTTCAATTTTTCCCTATGAGCGATATTTTTCGATTTAGACCCGAAAAAAGGTGAGGGTGAATTTTGTTTTATTGAAGAACTCCTTTATTTAAAATTTTACACGAAAAATGGTTATTACCGAAGTTGTAGTTACCCCTCTTTTCAGGTCTAAATCGAAAAATATCGCTACTAGGGAAAAATTGATGGAGACCAAAATTTTAGGAAATTTAATTCCAAACAACTTTGGTTATTAGAATTTTCGTGTAAAATTGAAAATAATCGAGTTATTCAACAAACAAAAATTCACCCTCAAATTCAAGATGGCGGATGACGCAACAGGGTTGGAGTCCCGAAAGCCGAAATGTAGACTGCCAGTGAGCGACAAAGAGCATGTTTGTAAAACGCAGGAAATTTTTTTTATAGAATTCCTCCAAACTCTTCCAAAATATGTTTTTTTAAACGTCGCGTCGGTCGATCGCAAAATATCTACAGACGCAGTGGCGATAATAGCACAAAACTAGAGAATACCACGGAACTTTGGCAAGCTGGACTGAAAGTAGATATGAGTATGAGCCGGATAGCGTTGCGAGCTTCTCGAAGACACCGATTTTATGAACACTAAGCAACCTTGAGTGTCAAATAGCGGGATATTTGTATTAGTTACAATCCGTGATTTTTTTTATTTAAAAATGCAGGCTGTTTTAAAATAGCTTAAACGAATTTATTTTCCAAGAATGCGAGATATTTCAAAATTTCTCTTAGCTATAATTTAAAAATATATGAAACAAATGACTCATAATGTAATGTTCTTTTGGTGAAATGTACAATGAAGTTAACATTTAGATTCATTTGACTTAGCTCCGCGGGCCAGAGCATAAATAATGCATGCGGCCTGCGGGCCTCGGTTTGGCCACCCATGGTCTATAGGATAGATAGAGCAATTTTGCATTATCGGTATAATGTACATACATCCGCTTCAATAAGGAGAGATATTACTTGCACCTCCGTCAAGACGTCGAATCCAAATACATATCTCCTTGTTTCTCGCAGGATCGGGCATCTTCCCATAAAATGGAACACATCTTCTCTTTCCACTAAATTGCACATGCTGCATAAGATAGGTAAGTCCTCTCTGTGGGGTACATAGTTTAGCTTCAGGAGTTCTCCACGCAGAAATAGTCTATCGCTATTTCTTCTATTTTATAATTATCGTGGAAATAATTACTTTGCTGCAAGTTGTGATCGAGTCTACTATAGAAAGTCCTGTGCAATGATCCCACTGCTTCTTCAGCATATCTCATTCTACCCTGCTTGTCTAGCATGTTAATAAGTTTATACAATTTAGGCTTCCAGTTCCCAATGTCGTCTTCGTTCAACTCGATTCCACATCGGGCAGCTGGATCCAGCCATTCCCTGTACCGGCCAGTTCCTGTTTGCACAGCAGTCAGAACTGCTTTTCTTGGGAGGCGATGTCTTGATAAATAAAGGCGATATACCTGTTTCAAGCATTAGCATGTAGTTCGGAGTATTCGACGGAAGGCGGAACATTCTTTTTACATAAAATCTAAGCTGCTTTTTTACGGTTTCATATTGTTTTCCGCCTCATACTTGCGCCGCATATAATAGAACCGATTCCGACACAGCTTCAAAAACCCTGTGTTTATTTTTGAAAACATTTTTCCAAGGTACGTTGATGGCCGTTTTAGATTTTACGAGTTTTTCTTTGAGGTGTCGTTCCATGTTTATATTTTTAGTTATGCATATCCCGAGATACTTGTATACCTTAACCATCTCGATTGTTCATTACAGCGCCATTTTTCCTTCCTTGAAAATCATAATTTTGGACTAGCCACTAGCATCCATAATCTGATGTAGTCATACAAACGATTGATCATGAGTTGTAGAGATTCCGGGAGCATGCCAGAAGAACAACATCGTCTGCAAACAAAGGCGCTTTTATTAATTCACCACCCGCGTATTTCACACCTCTTTTATTCCACAACTGCCTTAGCTATCTGCTGGAGAGATAAGCTGAAATTTCTTAGCTTATACTGATGAGGCTAATTCCAGGGACTTACCAGCTTTCCGCCTGAAATACGCTTTAGTGATCTGGGTGGCATTATGAAAAAATACGTTAACCCTCCTGCTGCGTTTCAGCTTTTGGAATTATTGTTGGTGGAAAAGTGTTTCGACTTTTTTTCCGCTATTCCGCTATCAATAATATATTCACTGGGAAGTTTAAATCAAGGATAAGTTTGTGCTCTTGGTCATTTTTAAGATTCATGGGATGGCTACTGTGACCACTGGACCATTGCACGGTCTTGTGTCTGTCTATGGGGTGTCAGTTGAAAGAGTATACCTAGGACTATGGAGGACGTCGTTGTAAGAGCATCTATTTTTCATTTACGAGCAGGTTTCTGGACTTTCCCAAGACAATTATATTTGAGGTCTACTACTCATTGTACACGTACTCTAATTGAGTCCCTCTTGGCTTCCTACCTTGACATATGTCCTAAAAAGTAATTGATATATGCGTACCAAACCAAAAGGTCGTCGGTCGAAACTAAGACAAATGCGAAGAGAGGGAATTTCTCCACCAATCCCTACCAACGTCGTCCCTTTACCCGCAGTCTGCACGCCACCTCCTGTGCCGAAATACTTTATCCTTCCCGCATATAAAAGTGTCTTACGACACTAGAGGGAATAATAATAAATTAACATGGTGCTTGAGTGAATTTCCAGACACACCTCTGGTGAAACCAGATTAATTACCTTCTTTCGGCCTGAGTGCGCTGAAACGAGTGTAACACCACATCCACATGAGTCATCCCCTAGACTTGTTCAACCCCGACTGACTTTAATCGAAATGAGTAATCCACCAAAAAAACCAGAGAGAAACAATTTCACCCTTATTATGTCACCGAACAAATTGAAAAAAAAGGAGAAAAATGCCAACCCTTATTGCCAACCACCCCTTTTATGACCCGCAGCAACATAAAAAAAAATCTTTTTTTCTCTCCTCTTCTCTGCCTTTACTCAGGCCGCCAGCTATTGTCCCAGTCTATTATGTCATTATGTCGACAAAGCAGGACATAAAAATAATATAATTCCTATAAAATGTTATCGAAGGCAAAACACAAATGCGATATATGCACACGAGAGAATGAACCCCTTTCGAGAAGTTTTGTCACCATTCCAAAAGCCGGCCCACTTAAGCCCCGGAGAACATTAAATCCGAACCACACAGCAATTCGTTGTACCCTTACGAGTGTCAATCAGTTTTACTGGGGAATTCCCCCCCCCCCCCCCCCCCCTACCCATCCTTTCCAAAGGACCTTACATATTTGTATGTGTCAGGGGAAATTCAATTGATTTGTCGATAGGTCAAAGGGGATAACCTGATTGATTAGAGATTAATGGTCGCACCGGACCGAGCGGCCTTTTTTTGATGCACACCACTGACGGATGGACTGTTATGAATTCGTCGTTCTGCCTCCCACATTCACACAAAATGCAGTATTTAACGGGATAGTGTGAATAGATTCTAATTGAATCTGAACCTTCTTAAACCTGGGCAAGTAGAGAAGACGGATGCACTCACGACATTATGACTAAAGCTGTAAAGCCAATCAAAATTGAGGTTAAATTAGAATTAACACCTTCAACCAGGTATTTGTTTTTTTTTTCGTCTCAGCAGACTTCTAGGTATTTTAACAATTTTTTGTTTAAATATTGATTAAGTGTTGTAGAAGTCAAACCGGAAATTGAAACTGGTTGCCATTCCACGAGTGATTCATTTCATTTTTATAGGCGCTAAGCCATTAAAAATTCGTTCGATGGCTAGACTCACCATAAAAGTCAACAGTGTACTTGGACAGGTTTTTGTTTGCGTTTTTGGTGCTTACATTGTTTACTTATATAAGTACGTACTTATGAACTAATGTATTCATTAATTTAGGTAGGCCTACCATAGACAGCTTCAAACCGTTGTTGGATAGAATCGGGTTTAGTGCTCTCTTCAAGGTTATTTTGTTCGGGACATATTCACGTAATGTATTTGGAGGAGCTCTATTGGAAATGCGATACATGAGAGAGCTCCAAGACAATTCGTCTATAGTGCATACATACAAATATCAATAGCTTATCACGCAAAAGTTATGGGCTCCCAGTTCCCACCCAGGAGGGCTTGGTTACTTGGGAATCCTGTACAACAGACCAGCATTGAGTCTGAAATTCGTCGGGAACAACTGCACGAATATCCCCCTACTGCATTTCGTTACAGAGCAAAGAAACGGTGGAGTTCACTCGTCGAATAAATATTCCAAGGAGCTCAATCAACAATTTTCTCAAGGCGCTTTATCAACGTCATGAGCTCATGAGTTCAACTCTGTCGGGAGAAGATCATAAAAAAAAAAAAATAAAAAAAAATCTTGGTGTACCTCAGGGGTCAGTTCTTTCTCTTATACTTTTTGTAGGATTTATTTTTCTCTCTTATAGGTATCCTTTAGCGAGTTAAAGGCTGTCCATACTAAGGCCAGATATTGAGGCAATCATCAATTGGAGTCTTGACATAGAATTAAATTCGGTCTAAGGCGTCGGAAATGCATTGTTGTCTTCTGTTTGCTTCCACAATAAACTAAAATTTTGATTAAATTAAAAAAAAAACATCCCTTTAAAGATGTACTGTCACCATGTGGTCCATGCTTTTCCGGCTGTGCTCCATGTGGACCCTGTGCCTCGACATATCAGCGGACCCCCCCATGTGGTCCCTGCTTATCATATAGGGTACCCTGTAACCAGGGCCGTCCTAAGATATTAGGCGCCCGTGGGCTACTAAAAAAAATGCACCCCTCTTCGTAAGGAAATACCCAGGAGCGGGAGCGGGGTTACCGGCAAAGTATGTAATACAAAAGTGTAAGAACAAGAATATTACCATTATACTAAAGAAAAATATTAAATTCATACAAAATTTAAAAAAAAGTAGATATATGAATAAAAACAAACTGTAAAGTAAAAAAAAAAACAAAAGTAACTTATATATTTAATGATCTAGCTTTTTTTTTTGCAAATTGTATGCCTTTTTTCCAGGAAAGTTTCTCTCTCTTGCTCTAATTTACGATTGGCGAAGCCAGATAACTTTAACGTTTGTATTCCATGGTTAGCCCTGCTACATGATACCTACAATAAAACATTATATTAAAAATCAACGCTACGAAGTAAAGATTGTTGTTGAATTTAAAAATAAAATGAATCGATAAAACATTACGCCGAAACTGAAAATAGCAGGTATTTTTAAAAACGCGAATGGGTTTTCGTACCTTTTCGTAGATTTTCGTAGTTTTGTGAGCGAATGCGAACGAACCTTATAAGTTAAATCACAAATAATCTGTTTCTTGTTTCTTCTTCTCAAGTATTGTAAGGCTGTGATGCCTTCTGCAACAGTGATATCACTGCTGTCAGTAGAGAGGTGTTTTAAAGACAGTGAAGTTTCACGAAGGCGTCTGTTTCACTAAGACGGCGCTGTGCTGAGCCTGAGTACGGCTGACACTTGATAGAAAACTGGTGCGAACCGAACAAAAACCGAACGTTTTTCATTGATACACTATAGTAGGATCAGTGATTCTAAGAAACCCATAAATATTAATTACCAAACTCCAAAACAAAGATATGAATAATGCTATTCTATTTCTATTTCATTTAAAACAGGTTATTTGGTAATTTTTGTTATGGAACGATTTTGAATAAAAATTACAATAACTAAATAACTAATAGATAATAACAAAAAAATATAACATCAATAAAAAATGCCGCCCCCAAAAGGCTTGCACCCTGGGGCTATAGCCCATTTAGCCCTGAGGTTAGGGTGGCCCTGCCTATAACCCGTATTCGTGCGACCCATGTGGATTCCCATGTGGCCCCGGTGCTTGCAGCGTTGCTTGTAAATGTGGATGTGACCTATTCTCTATGTGGTCCTTGTGGTTATGGATTTGCTACTAATCCCTTTGACAAGACACCATGTGTTCTTAAAGTAATAATCAGTAGTGTCTTATGTATGCCATGGGATTATAATAAACGAAATGGACTTCAGAACTGTGTGCCCCGATTGATTGCACCTGTGAGCTTTTTTTCACTCAACCTGTTGACATCCATCCACTTCTAAATGTTGGTCTTTCTGTAGGCTGTAGGTTTCCGGGTTAGGTTAAGTTTGGTAAGGTAGATAGGTGGCCCTGTGACGAATCAGACACTGCTCCCTTAGATATGAATCTTAAAAGATTCTTCAGCTAAACTTTACTTAAGTCCTCCAGTTCGTCGAAGAACTATTAAGTGTTCCCATCTTCTGCCAGCGATGGTAGGACATTCAATTTCTCCTTTGTCCCTGCAGTCTTTGTGAAAGTTCCCGAGAAGTTCCGCAAGAATACCAAGGGCGCAGTGTCCAGTTATGAGGTCAGTGACGGAACGTACATCTTTGCGACTAAGCTTAATTGAAGAGATCAATTGTTTCTTGTCGAAGACCGGCCATTACGTATGTATCCATATTGGTCTAGCGTATGGTAGGTCTGCCGTTGCTTGGGCGCCATTGTGTGGTTTCCTTGTACCTTTTGTATTGTCTCGTGAAGCATATCTAGCCTATCGTTATGTAGTTGGGATAATTAGGACTCTGAGGACGTATCCGAATTCCACTATCAGATTGACCTTACCGACCCATAGACAACGCCACTGGAATAGTGTGAGGGTAGAGTACGTTCCGGATTTAGCATTTTAGCATTTTTCAAACCTTTTTGGGATACAAATCTATTAAAACTACAAATTAGTAAAATAGATGGTGACGAATGTGGTGTGGGTCCTCTTTGCTTACCTCAGACATTTGCTAAACATTTTCGATTAAAAAGTACAAGAACTGAAGAACAGAAGATCCAATTGAAAAGAGCAAAAAATAAAAAGCGTGCTCTGTGGCGCTTAATGATTATTTAGAAATGAAATAGAGCAGAAACTAATGTCACTGAATATAACGTGAGTGACCTGACTGAGTAACCTTGAGTCACATGACCGTTTGGGTTTCCACTAACTTTTGGCAACAGCTTGTTCTCCGGCAGTTTACCTTACCGGCATCAGATTCCCCTATTTGCTAGCTCATAATAAAAGATGTTATTGAATGATGAATGGATACTGGATGGACAGTTCTCAAAAAGAATTGCCTTTAGATCACAGATATAATACATGACTGACCACAACCTGAAATGTGCGCCACACGAACTGGAACGCCGAGGCTTCGACGCTAGAGAACCAATTGTGACCGACCCTAATTCGTATCCACGACAGCGGTGCTCTGGACGTTGCAGACGCAGCTCAAGTGCAGCCCCAATCCATGGTAGCCGGCATGCCTATCAGAGAGGCAAATCAACGGAAACAGCGCTGGTCGAATCTCTTCTATCTGACTGGTAGACGGTTGTATGTTGGGCTCATTACCAATTGGTTAAGTGTCTGACTACCTCATCTCTAGGTGCAGGTTACATGGACCCCAGCGTACTGGAAGAATACTGAGATTTGACTTTTTCGGAGCTACTGATGCGATAGGAGATTGCAGTGGCTATCTTATCGGAGATGGAAGATTTATTTTAAAGATTATCGCGTGGCAGATTCTACTGAAAGATCTAACATGATCTAAGCGAGCCGTCAACTTCAACAAAGCTCAACACAAGAATCTAACAACTCTGTTTATCATCTCTATACAACAATGTAAATAAATCACAGAAAAGAACTAACTGTAAGCCAGGAAATCATCAAAGAATTATAAAGTAGGTCAAAATTGATTCGAGTTAAATGTTGGGTCTATCCTCTATCGTCTCCGCTATCGCGCACTAAAACAACATCTCTACGAGTATTGAACTCCAATAATCTGTTTTCTGTTTCAAATAAAATTACCAGCCAAACACTGCAACACAAGTGCCACATCCACATGCACATTCAC
The DNA here is from genome assembly GCA_949775065.1 of Brachyopa scutellaris. Lineage (NCBI taxonomy): Eukaryota > Metazoa > Arthropoda > Insecta > Diptera > Syrphidae > Brachyopa > Brachyopa scutellaris. The sequence goes on along the minus strand of OX459114.1, from coordinate 78,551,481 downwards.
AGTGTAATAGTATGGCAATAATTTATTTATATGTCAATGGACAATTGGCGAACAGAGCAGCTTCAACCGAGAGGACATCGTATCGCCACATTGACCCAGATTCAGCATCGAACTGGCCAACAACAACGGTTAGTTGTACATCAACTACCGCCAGCCAAAGCATAATGTGAACAGAATCGATAATCACCATCACACCATCGCCATCACCACCACCAGCACCATCACCACCACTGACATCTCTACGTACATCATGCAGTCATTCGTTCATCAACAACAACGATGACATGAGCAGACGAAGCAACTCTTCTCCGTTCGTTGCTTTTTTTTTTTGGGTTAATCATTTGACATTTAACACAACAGTTAGCACCCAGCTGATCTGATTCGTGTCATATTATTCTGTTATCGTTTGACACTTGTTTTGGAAGAGAAATTTGGGGCGCAGCACAACTGACAGAAATCCGCCATAAATCACGCGTGAGTTTTGAAAATCAATTCCATTCGCTGCAGTTGCAAGTAAATTCGCTTGGGAGCCGCGCGGTCAAGCGAATCGGATGACAGAATAGAATCTACATGTTTATTGCAAAAAAGAAAAAAGAAAAAGAACATGGAGGCTCTGTGAAAGTTTTCACAAAAAAAGTTAGTTGGGCGAAACAGCTTAAGTTGAATTGGACACATAAACATGAACGGTGACCCGAATATTACAGTGTGTGGATTGTATACTGCGACTGGGACTGCAATGCAAGTATGTACGTGAGGAACAAACAAATGCCGTTAGTCATATTTAAGAGAATTCCAATGTGACTTTGTTTATGTGTACTCGTAGCTTCCGGGCGAATAGAGCCAATAAACAATCATAAAAGACGGTGGAAGTTATGTGGCTCTAGAGGGCATACAAAAATAGTGTCCTTGAATGGGACACAACTTTGTGGGTGTGTTTCCTTAGATATGAACATTATTTTATGTTCTGCTACAATAAAGGAGAAATCGAGATTGAATACTAATTCAACTGTAACGGGTAACGCTTGGCTTTGGTTTTCTTTTGAATTAAAATTGAAACGCGAATTTTAACGAGTGAGTCGTTTTACCTTTTACTATTTCTTTACACTTACATTGTTACGCTGGTAACACTAACTACTTACGTAGCGAACGCCTGCGTTCGCGAAAAAATGTGTGAGCCACATCCACATAAGCCCACGGGGGAAGTGAATACTTATCCAATCCAAAGCAGTTGTGTATGTTATGTGTAATGTGCAAAAGAAGAAGAAAGTTGTCTAGTACAATCGATAGAAAATGTGTAATAAAATGTAGTAAATATGTATACATATAATAATATACAGTTGATATTCATTTTGGTCAAATAATATTGAAATTGTTAATAACTTGACTTCAGCGCCACCTATCGCGTTCAGATATTGTAGTTTTCTCTTTAGCGACAATACCAACATAAACTGTGAATATGAGTCATTTTGGTCAATTAATATAAAAATTGTTAATACCTTGAACCCAGCGCCACCTAGCGCGCAGTTTTTTGGCAAATGGCCTCAGGTCCCAGAATATCCACATACCGAATTACGCTATGATTGGTTCAGACAGACAGCTGATGTTTTCTGTATCATATTCCCCTTGTATGGAATCATTTCTCCTTTATCGTAACACATTTATCGTAACGCTACACATTTTCAAAACAAATGCGTCGCTAAAGAACTATTCATCTCAAAAAATTGGATTTTGTTCAATTTTCGATTGCTTTTCTTCCTCGCAGCTATTGTATTGCAGTAAATTTGATCGACGAAAACTTCTTTAAATATTTAAAATCATTAGCAACGTAATGTAACGTAAGTGAGGCTATTGTTAGATACTCATGTCAAAACGTCAGCGTGTACCAATGACAGTTAATAGCCAGAGAGAAAGAAGTTCGCAGTTATTGAATTGGATACTTTTGCACTTTGACAAACGGTAAAATATTAATTTTTTTCAACTGTTGCGGTGAAAGTTTGTTTTGCTATTACATTCTCCAATCAGTGTTGCCGAGTAGAAAAAAAATGTATATGTCATCACTCATCAGACAATCATTTGGAAATCGACAAAAAACAAGAAAAAACCAATTTGACACTTTGTTTACTTTGTCATCCCAAACTCTCGAGATATAAAACAGTTCACTGACTGACTGACATACAAGGCACAGACCTAACCGCTGGACCTAAAGGGCTGAAATTTGGACAGTACATTTCTATAATGACATAGACATCCACTTATTCCATCTCTAAGTGGGTGAATTCGGTCAACAATTGTCATTGATCATGAGTATGTTGAGAGATGGCTGTTTGTGTTTAAATTATGCTCTTCGGAACTAATCTCCGATAGAATTTGTTTTGCCTTAACAGTGACAGGGGGCGAGCAAATCGAGCACGGGTCAGCTAGTTTATACATAGGGATGTTCGATTTTAAATTGTAGTTCGATCAGGCAATGTGAATTCAGGCGAACTTTCACGTTAAATGTCCATGATACTGATAACAAAATTCGAACATTATGATTAACTATGGCACTGCTAGTGGTTTTATATTCTTTTCAATAAAAAAAATACACAAACAGTTTCTTTTGTTGATTGTTGTTGCTTCCTGAAACATTTTTGGCATTTTAAATTCGTCAAAGGTGAGAGCTTTTGCCGTCTAATCATCATTCATGGTGATTCTCGTCAAAACTCTGGTTGATAATGGTTTGAATGAACTGCCTACAGATTTGAAGGTCTGTCTTGGTTTTGAATGAAATAATCTTCCATACTTTCCAGAATACAACTCCGGCTTCCAGGCCTACAAAAGTTAGTCCAATCTTTTCTAGCCAGTCAGTGCTGAACGGTGGCAAGGTAGCTGTCAAAAATTGTACTGTGGTATGTCAGAAATAGCCACAGACTTTTAGAGAGTGCCTGTATCGGAAGGAAACTCATCCTCACTGGTCCAACAAAGAGTGAAGGCGGGATGCCGTCTCAATCAGCTAGAAAGATGCATTCAAATTCACCGCCGCTTATTACCGGGCGTATGCAATGATCTTTAAAAGCTGGTTAGGGAGGGCACCTTCCAGCGTTGTATCTACATACATATATGTACCTACAGCACTCGTCTTTTAGACTCTTTTTCGAGATTCAGATTCATATTTTTTTACACAACTTCGTTCCTTAGCTAGGTTAGGTTAGGAGGGTCGCTTGCAGTAGATGCAATTTCACGCTGAGGCAATAAAGGGCCATTGTCAGTACCCTGGTTGTGCATGGAGAAACATGCTTTAATAAAATCATTTCGATCTTATAATAAATCTTTTTAAGTCCGTGAGCGGTATCTTAGCCCGGTCATCCAGGCAGTCGAAGAACCGTGCTCCCATACAAGATAGGCGCCGTTCTCGAAGAGCCGGGCAGTCACAGATTCTACTTCATCCTCGTCCATGCAGCTTCTACAGAAGTTGTTTAAGAGGATACCGTATCGGCTGGGCATGTTTCCTATTGTACAAAGTCCGGTTATGACACCGACGAGTACGTGGATTTGGCTTCTTACCAAAGACAGTAGGGCTAGGGATAATGGGATATGTAAGCGTTCCTTAGCTTACATTGACAGCATTTGCCATGGGAAGATACAATATTTCTTGATGGCATCTCGAGATACATAAAAAGCTATTTAAGAATCTGTTTTATCTAATCCAATCTACGTACAGCTCCCAAGTACCGCTGTATATTTAACCCAAAGATACAAGACACCTTAGCTGGTAGCGCCATAGCTTGCTGTATACATCTTAACATGCCTCCTAGTCCAGAATGAGGTGCCGATTTAATTTGGGTCTCACGATGACTTTTCTTTGATCAAAAAACCAGACCACCTACACGATATAAAATCAAATGAAAGTTTATCACACGACCAACAAACAGCTCTATAGCATGTCCATAGGCTAGTTGTGTTCTTGCCAAGCCCTTTATCTGTCCATATAGCGTGAAAATCATGTTTACATGCCCATGCCTTAACAGTATCATCATGTTATTGTCACTATTAAACGGACGTTCCTTGAAGTGGCCGAACCCAATTCATTTTGAGGTGAAGTTAATAAAAAAAAAAAAAAAAAAAAAAAAACACAACACAAAACGTTTGACTATGTTCCGCGACGAGTTATCTTAAAAAATATACTCGTACCCCCACACTCACACTGACGCCTTTAATGTGTCAAATGACATTGAAAATTTAATTCATTTAAATAGTTCGTTTTTTCATTGCTATGTTAACTGTCAACGATAACCCTAAGTACTGTTTTCTGAATTTCCTGATAAGCTGTAAATATGTATTTCATCTGTCAATGTCAATTGTATCCCTTAACTTTGTTTACTTCATGTGTATTTGTCAATATTGACATTTGAGCTAAGCGCTCATATTTTCCGGTTTATGACAAGTGTATGACACCTTCAGCTGTCAAACGTAGTTGAATGCATCTATCAATCTCATTTCGAATTTCGATATCGCCGCCATCTGTCAAATAGCGCGCTTAATTAAGCATGCAAACGAATTTGTTATGTCATTTATTTCGTTGTCCCCAAACATGGCTGGCTTACGACCATTTCAAGGTCAAGTCGATTAGATAGATTTAATTTTTAATAGATTAACGTGCTGTGCGAAAAAAAAAACGGTGCCACTGCTTTGTGGTCTTTGAAAATGAACGTTGGTTGAAAGAATTCGTAGATAAAGTAAGTTGGTTGGTTGGTCGTTGTGGTTTTACTGTATTTTTGGAATCGTCTTCGATGGTTGTGAAATGTTTATTTATTTTATTGCCCCGTTTCTTGTTGCTGTCAATTTTTCCATGGTAAGTTTATTAACCACATTTACGATACAACAACACGAACTGGCGGCAAATGGCGGCGGGGTACAGTTTATGACGTTTATAAATTGTATGCAAATGCATTTAACGGGTATTGTGCTAAATTTATGGAAAGGAGGTCGCTTTGCGGCCGGTTTTGAGTGTAGAAAGAGAAAGAGAAGGACAATCGATCGTCTCAAGTCTCATCTTGTGGGTGAAAAAGATTTCGGAAATGTATATCAGATTAAATTGTTTTCGTTTAGGCGTTCAATATGGTTTGGTGCGGTGGTTCTAAACGTGAATTTGGCTTGTTCTGAGTCATTTGTCACCGTCACACGTAGGTGTTTTGTTTTAATATCCAGAATCGGCACAAATGCAGTTTATTGAAATAATTATACATATGTACATATGTAGACTGAGATCCATTAGATGGCGCTATATTAGGGGTGGATCAAGGCCTCAATTGATTCCTTTGTTAAGTTGGCTCAATTTAGCCTTCAGTTTTAAACACCAAGTGGTTTTTTTCCGGCAAGAAAGGTGAATAGCAATATCTATAGATGTGCATTGTGTCGTTTGATTTACTGTTATTCTGTGTCAACCGCTGACAGTTCGATGTATTCATTTGGTAATGTCAATTTAGTCGGTATAATGTGTCTAAGAAGCTAACTTTTGACTGATTATCCCAGTGTTCTCGCACAATTCAGTTAAATAATAACAATCAATGCCTTCTGCACTGTCCATGTGAACTTCTGTCTGTCTATTCGTCAGTCATGTTGATTTTTGTCAAAACTCTGGTTGACAATGCTTTGAATGAACTGACGACAGATTTGAAGGTCTGTCTTGATTTTGATTGCAATAATCTTCAAGACTTTCATTGAAATACAATTCTGGCTTCTAGGCCTACAAAAGTAGGTTAGGTTAGATTAGAGGGGCTGATGAGAATGATAATATCCTCATCACACTTAGGTCCATGTGGACCCATTGTGATGGCCATATTGTTTTCCCACAGGTGGTATTGATATCTAAGTTCCAACCATCCAGGCACCCTGGCAAATTCAAGTATGACCGATGGTGAAGGTGATCCATCCGATAGCTCGTCGATGTGCTCGAAGAAGAATTTCCTCAAGGTTTTATTTCTTAGTTGGCAGAGGTTAGGGCAGTGACAGAGGAAATGGGCTGTGTCCTCATGAACCTCTTCATCACCGCACCCTCTGTAAATGTCATCACGTAGTTTCTTCATGTGAGTTGCCAGTTAGCACTCCTATCAGCATTGACAGCGATTTCCTGTCTTTCTGTAGGAGTTATCTTTCTTTCCTACAAAAGTAAGACCATTCTACTTGAGCCAGTCAATGATGGACGGTGGCAAAGTTGACAGTCTAAATTAGCTACTAACTTTGGAGAGTGCCTGTGTTGGCAGATTGTGAGCTCGTCAGCTCCAAAGCGAATTTTGAGTCGCAGTTAGGATTCCGCATAAGGTTTTAGTTATTCGCCTTCACGTCGTTCAAGGAATACGATTTTATAGGCAAAGATCTGGAACCAGTCAACTTCAGGACCCTTTGTGGACTCCAGCTTGGACATTGTATCCTAAATTAAGTTGGACGGTGGTAACTTTGTCTGACAGTCAGCCGATTGGTTTGACTATTTCAGTACCGACTATGCCCCTACCACTTTCCGTCAACAGCATTCTGTTTTGAGCTTGGGCATATTCTTTTCCAACAATCGTAATGGAACATTTACTGAAGCGTTATTCTTAGCTTTCACCTATTGGAACTCGATGCCAACGTACGCGGAAGACCTCCGAAATAGTAAGATGAATGCTGCATCCAACGTTCGGAAAGGATTTATCTATATCTATCTATACATATAATAAAACTGTAGATTAAAAACTGTTTGTTCGCGCATCACGTTAGAACTACTGGACGGATTTTGATGTAACATTGACATAGTGATTGCTCATGTTCTTGGACCATATCATTTATACTTATACTTTTTATCCCGGAAAATGGCATGGTTTAAGGAAAATATTTTTAAAAAAAACTGCATATGTGAAAGGAAAATTATAATTATTCAGCTAACTCAATAATGGCTTATCGGATTGAAAAACAAAAAAATCGGTGAATTTAGTATATTTTCCCCTGATTCATTTGATGTATCAAACATCCTTCTGCGTTGTCCTGAAGCTGAGCAATGTTCAAAAGAATTGTTCAAAGCATCGCCCACAATTTTCTTTCAGTGGAGACCACTGCCAGCAGCCGTGCAGCAGTGGGTATCGTTGCAATAGTGTGTGTCTGAATATATGTGCGCGCTCTAACGTGATCATATGCTCAACGTGCTACAATCATTATCACCATTTGCGCCTCTTTCACTCAACCAATCTTAACAAATGAGGTGTCAAAAGAAATAGAATTTTCTAGAGCAGTGAATTGTTATTAATATTATTAACAAATTTAAAAAAAAAATACCAAAAACTAATATTCTACAAAAAATGAACTCCTATTGTTTATATTTGCTATATGGAAATCATCTGGGAAGCATTTGTTGATCATAATTACGAAGCCAATGTGATATTGCCCTTGGTTGTGGCGTCGCGTCGTCAGTAGTAACGATAGTTGTTACGTTATTGCCCGGTCGGTGGTAAAAGTTCTCATGGAGTGCTTAAAATAGCCAATTAGGCACCACCAAAAGTCCAGTTTGCAACATTCCCCGTAATAGTAATAAAGCTTGAGTTGTCCGTGACTGTTTTGTGTAATCGTGTGGGACGAATGCTTTATGACAAACCGTAAGGTAGTAGAAGTCGTTAACAGAACCTTACAGGATATATGCCAAAATGATAGACCAATGGGCGGAATTATAGTGCTATTTTGCGGAGACTTTAGTCAAACGTTAACAGTAGTGTCATAGGAGCTGACGAAGTATTATAATTTGTGATCGTACCAGTCTATTAGAGCTTCTGATTTCCAAGTTAAAAAATGTTCTCTTAAACTTCGGCATTTGGAATTTCTAAAAAATCATTTAAATACACTCTTGAGGAAATAAGTCAAGTTTTGCAAATAAGTACAAAGTTGCAGGCGGGCGAAGCGAGGCGAGCACGGGTCAGCTAGTTTCTGGATAAAGCGCAGGAAAAAATCGGTGACGTGAAATAAGGCCTAACAAAATAAAACCAAATTGCAAAAAATTTAGCGTTATTTCGCTTTTGAAATTGTAATAAAACTAAATAAGTTAAATTCCGCATTTTCAAGAGGAAACAAAGCCTGTTAGGCCTTATTTCATTTCCACAGCGAACTCTTATACTCAAAAACTAAAGATCTCATTTCAAAATTAAATATTTAGTTTTGTACTGTATTTTATGATCTGTGAGCACAAACTGCCTGTTTCAATAAAATTTCAAACAATATGCATAAGTTTTTTTTTCACTCTCCTGATTATTTGTATTTTTGACATATGTTCCACTAATTGTTCTCAGTTCTTTTAATATTTTTCTAGATAATAACTAATTTGTTTATTTTTTTTTTGTATTCTCTTTTCAGGTAAATATTCCATGCTGTCCTATCCACATTCTTGGTAATCAAAAATTAATTTATATAAAACTAAGCTTACAAAAAAAAAGAAACCCGTCTAAAAACACTTTGGAATTCCCTGCATGATGACTATGCGCGGTATGTGTCACCCAACTTAAGATAATAAAAAAAAGTAAAACTAATTAAGGACACAGTTAAGATTCACATGGTGTATCATTGCATGCGTTTTGTGTTTGTTTTTACGTTCGTCAACGAGAAACCTTCAAAAAAATCATGTTCAGTTGCAAGTAAGCAGTGTTGCCACATCTCTATAATGGTCAAACCTCTTCAATAAAAACAAATTTATTGAATGTTGTCTTCAATCGAGATCAGTCACTCAACACTTCGACCTCGGAATTGAATTTAAATTCATTTAGTACAGTCACACAATTCGCTTGAAAATAGAGTTATTGCCTTTGCGAAAAATGGGTGGGTGTCTTGAGTCTGAGTCTGATCCCATGAACCTTATTCTTAGTAGTACTTGGAATCGTCTCACCCCAATTCTCAAAGTCGTATTTGCGACTCGCATACGACCATACTCGTATTTTGTAATAGCAAATACATTACAAAATATGAGTATGCGACTCGCAAATATCACTTTGAAAACCGGGGTGAGTATCGCATAACTCTTCCATAGGATGACAGGTCAAACTTATCGAAGGAGAAGTGTAGTATCCACAAAGAAACGAAACACGGAAGAATGAATGAAAAAAAAAACACTAAATGCCGAACATCGTACACTAGCTGTACGCAGAGATTGTAAGGCCCACCCTTACGTACAGGGAAGTTGTCTGGTAGGCTGCGGTAGTTACAGAGGGGAGCACAACGGGCCCGACTTGTGGCCTACGTGAAGAGGTGTAACCCTCACCCTCATAAACCAACCAAGGCTGCGGTTAATATCAAATTTTACCTCAAAAATCTGCGCAAGGTATAGAGAATAGCCTGTCTGATCATAACAGGTGCATTTAGATGTCACATCACATCTCGTCCTGGAAGCGCTGTTACACCCATAGAATTCGCAATAAGATACACGGCAGCTAAGGGAGGTCTCAGATTAAGAGAGAACGGCAGTTGGAGGCCTCACTTATATGGACACACGCTCATACTGGACATTTTCAATCAAAAAGGACTCATGCCCTGTACAGATTATGTGAAACCCTAGTTTGACTGCAGCAGGAATTTTAAGGTCTCACAGACAGGTCTGAAACAACCTTGGTGGCACTGATATTCCTGGAGCATGCACTTTTATAGATGGTTAGAAAACAGAAATTGAAGTTTTCTCTGAAGAACTCTGCATAAACAAGTCCTGCCGGCTGGCCAATTACTGCAGCGTCTTCCATTCTGAGATAAACGCTTTTAAGAAAGTAGCACAGATTGTCCTAGAAACGGAACTTCCAGCAATGGTGATCACTATGTGCGTGGAATGGACAGCCAAGCCACACTTAAAGCACTCGCCTCCAACCTCGTGACTTCAAATGCGTTAAAGACTACCTCACGGCACCGAGAGCCATAACACAGAACACAGTGGGAACGGCTCTGAAATGGATGTAAAACTAGCTGAAAGACAGATCTTACCGGTCTTCAGAATGTTAAGAACTTAATAGACCGTGTCTCCACTAAGAACACCATAGAACGATGGCATAATACTAGCGATTGTGTCATAATCCCCAGCTTGTGCCCCAGGGTCAACCAGACAAAATCAATATTATTCAATGTAGTCTCCTTGAATTTTAATACACTTGTTCCAGTAATCTTCTAATTTCTGGACTCCATCCCTGAAGTAAGAATCCGGAAGATTGTCGAAATACGCAACAATACTACTTTCACTGTGAAGAAGGCGATTCCACGAGCTCGTCGGTGTTATAACCGGATACTACACCTTAGGAAATATGGCCAGCAGATACGGTGCAGGTGCATAGACGAAAGATAGATAGAGTCTGTTGCACCCCTTCTATGGTAATACCATGCTCTTCAAGAACAGCGCATGTCTTGCATATGCGCACGATTCTTTGACTGCCTGGACAACCTGACTAAGATTGCAGGTTTGAAGAAATGGGCCATTTCTGGCCTCTGAAGAAATTCCACCTGCTGCACAGGACTTTAGAACCTAGCATAACCTAACCTAACCTTTCAACAAAAACAGATGCATTCAACTCTTTGTAGGCAACTGTGGTGAAACAATGCAATGCCGCAGGGATCGTCGTCTTCAAGTCTGTAGTCCAAAAAATGTTCGGTGGGTGTTGTTTCAAAATCTTTTTTTTTCTCATTTCTTTTTCCAATCTTAGAGCAAAGCTATCTTTCTTTTTCTCATTCTTTTGCTGTGTTAAATAAAAATCAAAACAAATTAAGATATCACATTTGAACTCTTAACGTAAAATGTTGGTCAACCTCAATCTACTACTACTACTAAGATGGCGCTACAGCTCGGGGTGAGCCTGGGGCCTGCTTCCCGCAACCATTTGTGTGTGCGTGTTATAGTTTTGCACGAATGGAAGGGACCTACAGTTTTTTGCCGACTTCGGATGGCGAGCTGAGAAGCCCATTGACAAATGATACTCTTTGAATGCTTGTCAGACATTCGAAAGAGGTGGCAATCTCAATCTGGGAACACTAAAAAAAGACAGAAATCAAGGCTATAAGTCTGGCAATTCACTAAACTACGCAGTTACACCCTAAACGTCAAATGGAAGACATTTTTGTTTTTTTTAGAAAAATACAAAAACACTTAGATTTAATGGAATAAATTCGAACTTTTATGGAACTAATAAAACAGCGGCAATAAAAGTCGAAAACCAGACATTATACCTGTGGACTTCTAAAGTACACCCAACAAATTGGCAGATTGGATTGTATCTTTCCCAGAACAACTACCCCGCTAACTTCCGCCGCCCACCACAGGCGATACAGGCCACTTAATCAATTCACCCGCCCGTTCAATACAAAATAGATTCCAACAAATCGGGTCAATAGACCCATTTTGCCCGTTTCCAGCAGATTGCTGATAATTTCCCTATGACATGCAATCCAAAAGGTTCTATACGAGTATATCTATTCATCCAAAAGATAGAAACTTCAAATACACACACAAACAGAAAACATCATTTCTGAGAATTCTACACTTTTGAATACGAATCGAACATGTGATACATCCATTTGCCTTTTGTTTTTGTTTTTTTTGTATTTTTATAATTTTGCATTCATTCACTTCCGTTACGCACTGACAACTACGTAACGGCCAGGCCAGTGCCCCTACTGCCAATTTAAACACGAGAGCATGAGTATCTTAACAAAACCAAGCAAAACGAAACGCAAAAAAGTGTTTTTGTGAATCCGTAAAATTAAACGACGCGAAAGGCGCAATCGAAAAAGGAAATTTCGTTCTTCAATTTTGCATGGCATTTGTTATTCATTTGCCTTCGCTTCGCTTCGAGTAGCCCCGCATATGGTATCTTCGAACTCGAACTCTAATCATCTGTGCATTATGGCCTCAATCAGGCCACGGTATCGTATTCGTACATATGGCCCAGTTGCCAGTTGCCAGCGGCCGCGGCAGTGGCAGGTACCGGACTGCGGGGTGCTGCAAACCGGGTATTCATTTATATTTAGACTTGAAATAGCTTCCTTAAAGTTGGGCCAACGAGCGTGAACAGCATGTTATTGGTTTGCCTTCGATGCAGAGCACGTATTAAAAGTTGAAAGGAAAAAATAAAAGATACAACATCGAGAATGAAAAATGTTTGAAAATTTATTCAAGTGACTTATTCGGAATTGTAAGAAAAACATACCGTATAGGTTCTAGCTTTCGATGGAATCTGTGCGATACCCTATTTTAGGTCTTTAGATGACAGCTGTCATATTTTTTTTAATCAATTGACGTTTTTAGAAACAAGATTTGGTTTGATATTTACTCGTTAGAGCAGACCATGACGTAGCGTGGCGTAACGCAAACAGCAAGGTGTGACGTAAAGTAATGTCAATGCGAAGGATTTGGAAAATCACCTGTGATTCATTAAGAAAAAAAACTTGTCAAGTTTTATAACGTCTGCGGCCAACAATGATGCAAGGCATAACGTAACATAACGAATGTAAACAATTTGGAAAGTCAATCCGTAAGATTCATTTTGAAAGACCACGTCAAAAGCTTTATAACGACCCTTGCCAACAATGATGTATGGTGTAACGTAACGTAATGTGAATATGAATGATTGGAACAATCAGGTAAAAAGCACCACATCTGATTTAAGGAAAAAAAAAAAAAAACAGAAATTGTCAAAAGTCTTACGTCAGTGGTCAACAATGATCAAAGGCATTACATAACGTAATGTGAATGTAAACTATTTTGAAAATCAGGCCAACAACGTCACCAGTGAGATTCATTTTGAAAAATTACTCCAAGCGTTTTATAAAGTCACCGGTAAGCAATGATAAAAGGCGTAACGTAACGTAATGTGCATGTAAATATTGGCACACCAAGCAAACAGTGGCGCCCTTCAGATTTACTGTGAAAGACAATGTCAAAAGTTTATAACGTATCCTGTCAACAAAAACGCAAGGCGTAATGTAACGTAATGTAAATGTGAAAGATTTGAAAAATCAAGCAAACAGTGCCACTCGTGAGATTCATTTTGAAACACAACTTCAAACGCTTTATAACGTCAGCTACGAAAGTTTTATAATATCCCCTACCAATAATAATGAAATGCATAATGTAACGTAATGTGAATGTAAAATCAGGAAAATATTGCCACTCGTGAGATTCATTTTTATAGACAACTGCAAACGTTTTATAACGTCATCTATCAATGGTGGGAGGCGTAACGTAATGTGAATGCGAATGATTTGGAAAAGCACCTATAGAGTTTGAGAAAATATCCGCAAATTGCTTAAATATGAGCAAACATGTTAATTTTAATGTTTGGTGTGCAGAACGGCACATAAGCAACACAACTTGGTTCACTTATTTCGAACGAACATTTTAATTTTCTTCATATTTCCATGAAGCATTGATTATTATAGGTTGAATGGTATACTTAGGCGATTAGTCATTTTTAGATCAAAATACGAACTCGGGCTTAAAGTTGATTACTGCGACACTGGCGACCATAAAATAAGGATTATTGTTTTAGTTTGGGGCCAAATTTCATCTGAAAAGGTTAATCTTTTCTAGATGTAACTGGGCTAGCTCAGGGATTAGCCTCGTCAGTAAGTCCGACTGAACTTGTGATCGTTACCTCTTTAAAGTGGAGCAGGTACAAACGTCGATTGTCAAGGTTAATATCAATATGTATATGTATAGTCATTGTTCACCCATTTTTAAATAGAGAGAGCTAAAGTTTTATAGTTTTACAGGTTGCTTGGCACTTTTTGACAGCGCTAAAATGCACTTAGGCCACTTGGCTGTGTTGCATAGTTCTAAGAGGAATGCGCTCTTTTAAATCTTGTAGCACAGATTAAAAGGGCCCTCCGTCACAACGGGATTGCACTATACGCCTTCCTTGATATTGAGGTTAGAGCAATACTCGAAATCCGAAAAATCTCCACCTCTTCTGGGGAGACCTCGGTCTCAGTTTCAGCCGTTAAAGACTGTCCAAAAAGATGGGTTGTTTCACCTCTTGTGGCCACTTGTTATATATAGATGGCTCACTAGTAAAGCTAAGTAACTTTGGCTACCATGCAATTGGATATGTCTTAGTCATCATTGTAAAAGGATGATACGTTACACACCTATACACCAAGATGCAAACAGCTCTAGAGCTAGTGAATGATTGGTGTGTTGTAGAATATCTGCCAATCAATCTCAGTAAAGCTGTTCTAGTCCTCTTCACTCGCAAAAGAAATATGTTAGGAGTCTTGACCAGACATCACTTGACGATAAAAAAAAAAAACTAAATTGAAACTCACATGTAAAAAATAAAACTGTCCAATCAACAAAAGCCATGTGGGACTGTCGTCGTTTGTACGGTAGGACTCTGGGGAATAACCTCAAAGGTCACCCAAAGCTTGACAAGAACTGCGCGGTAAAAGAACACATATGTATATGTATTATACATAAAAGTGTATGCTTTGGCAGAAGGTTCGATAAAGTGATCTTTAGATCCTTAGAATCATGAAAAAAGGTTATTAGTGGTATGCGAATGGATCAATTATGGACCAGCACCTACCTGGTGTATTCGGACCAATCACCGGAATAGGAAAATGTCCCAGTGAATATGTATAGAGCCGAAATCCATGCCATTCAGGTGTGCGCCAAATTCATCCTCTAATCAGAAATGAAAGGTGTCCCCATCCATATACCCACGGATAATCAAGCAGCTATAAAGGCACTACGCTCAAACCTTATTGACTCCAAGTCAGTCCTGAAATCTGAACTGCTACAATACTGTCAAACACCTCACCCATGACAATAAAGCCGAAACTTTGGTGGGTGCCGGACCGACAAACTGGCTAGAAGAGATTCGGCTGATTGCTTTACTGACCGTTTAGCGATATGCCGAACTCAGCTATAAACTTAAAAATGAAGAGTTGGGTAAAAAAATGCGCCTGTCCCTTTAAAAGTACCCAGAGTCTTCGCCAGGCTAATCGAGCCATAAATCCCTTTCAAAATAAATCCTTAAAACACCTACACCCCAGTAATAGTCATATAAAAACATTAGTTGGACATTACCATCTTTGAGATCACCTAAGTAAAATAGATCTCATTCGGTTAACTAAATGTCGTCCTTACATGAAGGACGACTAAACGGCGGAACTCATTCAACTGAGTGTAATATTTGAGGGCCTGAAACAATGTACCTTGGAGATGGCATTTTCTAAGAGAAGTTTTAATCCCTTGAGGAAATTCTTAAAGTCTCGACCAGAGAGATCCTCAATTTCATCGAAAGAATTGAACCTCTTCTAGTTCCCTAAACTGACTTTGCGGTAGAAAAGATCTTCTAGCTCGAAGTGCCCTTCGCTTACATAAAGATTCCAGTCCAGGCTTTAGTCAATTGTTGGGTCTACCTACGACTTTGGACAAAAGAAAAAAAAGGCTGCTGTTGTCTTTTTCAAAGGCGCTGCCATAATCAATGAATGCGGTCAATAACTAATGTTTATTTATTACTGCAGCGCACAGCTGATCATATACAACAATTTCTACCACAAATTCCCATGTCAATTGTCAAAATGAACTGCATGACCCTCATTCCATCTTCTGAAACGATGCGAAACCACAAATAGAATAGCGTCTAATTTTTTCTCACAATGTCAACGGAAACGCCTGTCCGTTTGTTACGCGCGCCGCACCGCCTACCATCGAGAAGGGAGTGCAAATATCCATTCCCTTCTGTTTTGTTTTCCATTCTCATCCTTGGGTAAGATTCTTTGACGTTAATTGAACAAATTTGGACATTTTTCAAAAGGGATCCCAACACAATGGAATTTCAGTTGCGTTCATAAACCACAAGCGGTCGTAGAATCGCTTAGAAATCGTTTAACCGACAAAACAACATCCTTCGCTCCTCCGCGTCCTCTCAATGTAATCGAAGAAAAAGTTGCATCCCGTCTCTTTGGCTCTGGCCATATTTGTTAAGTTGAATTATGGCCCATAAATCAATGGCGCAGAATGGCTGAAAAGAGTTCAAAGAACCCCACGAACACAATTGAAGCAGAAAATTTTCCCAAACGGAAACCGAAGAAGCTTCTGCACTTTAGCATCTGACTCACCCAGCCAGCAGCAGCAGCAGCGGTAGCAGAACCCAGCAGCCAGGCATCATGATTACACAAATGGAACGGAAGACCTAATATTTACGTGCATTACTTGGAGCCAAATGCACCACGTATACTCCTATGTGAGGAGAACAGAAGCGCTACGAGTGTACATAGTGCAGATAGATTGCCCGCTGGGGATACGAGCACTCGTACATGGAGCAGATGCAAGCGAAAAACGCACGCCATACTTGCACACTGTTAAGGTATTCCATTGCGTTAGCTGGTGCATCGCACCATCGCCGCGTCGTGGATGTGGACCCCTAAATGGTCATTAATAACATTCAACACTTTGAAACAAATCGTTTGGATAGGTTTTTGTTTTCTTTTATCCGTTTGCCCTTTTTCAGCTTATATAGGGTGTGTCATATTTTGTTGCGTTGCCAATATGTAGTATCGGCTGTGAGAGGAGTTTTGCCATATTTGGATCACAGTCAAGTCAGAAAATACATATTGAAAAGTTTAGTCCATCGGTAGCCTCTACATTTTCCCATTTTTCGGGCATGATACGAGTACCATGTCGGAAGAACTCTTCATCTTTAGATGCAATCCACGAATCGACCTATGTACTCGTGTTTCCCTTCCATCTCGCTGTGATGTCTCCCAAATAATGTCACGCTTGTTAAAACTTTTAGCTTTGTAAACGTTGCTCCCGCCGTCTGTAAAAGAAATCCACGCCTATTGAGTTAGGTTAGGTCAGGTAACTAGGCACCAGAATGGGCCCATCGCGATCCCCTAAAATCCATCACAGGATGGTATCTAAGCCGCCACAATTTCCTCAACGCATTTTATTACCCTTAAATTAATTTTTAAACTAGCATATGGTTGATCTGGCGCACCTTGTCCAGGTTGCTGAAGAAGTAGCAGCCTAAAATGCTCCTTCGACTGCGTGCTAATCGCTGACATTGGCATAAGGAGTGCCATCGACAAAATTTACCCACTCTCATATTTAATGTACAGTGTAATACCGATTAAGCGGGGTTCAATTAACCGGGAAGCATAAAAAAACGTTGCTTTCCTATTGAAATTCGACTAACTGGAAAATACTCTATTATCCGTGTTACAAGCAAAAATTCAGTTAACAAGAAAAACGAGATGAACCTTACTTATTTTCTTTAGTTTTTGTTTTATTGTTTTGTAATAAATTATTTTTTGTTAAGTTTTGGTTATTTTTGCTTCATAGAAAAAACATTCGTTCATCCGGGATTTTCGATTTTCCCTGATGAGCTCGATCCCGACCATCCCCGTTAAACGGTTCTATACTGTACTTTCCAAAAACTACCGATAAATCAATGAAATGTTTCTTGTTTTATAGCTGGGACTCCATATATTATTTTTAATTTTTATGCCATTTCTGACGGATAGTTCAAACAGTCAACATGGAATCTGAATTGGACGTAAGAGAAAATATTATAAAATTTCACTTAGCACACCCAGGGTCGACGTATCTATAAATCTAAAAGTTAACAGAAAAACAGTTGTATCTGCTATCAAAACTTATAGGGACGATCTCTCAGTTGAAAGAAAAGAGGGATCTGGCCGAAGAACCGGTTTTATGGACCCAAATAAGGTCACCAAAATCTTGAAGCTTCTGAAAAAAATTTCTGAACGAAATTTGGCAAAAAAAGTAGATTGTTCGAATTTTTTGGTACACAAAGTGAACAAATCTACGGGCTTGTAAACGAATAAAGTCTAAAAAGTTCCAGATCGAAACGCGAAAGTTCGAAAATTTGTTAAAAATAAAGAATAATTTTTTTTTTGTTAATTTTTGTGCATTTAGAATTCAAAGCTACAGTGACGGTCAATGAAATCGCAGCACCCTCATATTCAGTAACAAAAATATCGTTTTTGGTATGATTTTTTTCATTTTCAAAGTTATATTTTTTTGCGATTACTTTGTGCATATAATTGTGTTTTCAAAAACAAAGCACAATATGGTCTAAGTGCAGTATTAAAAATGTCTAGGGACATTTCATTAAAAAGGAACCTTTTTTTGTAAAATGAGATTATTTGTTAAAATTCTAATAAGGACAAATTACATAAGAACAAACGAATTTATTAAACCAAATTAACTTGTTTTTAAAAATATGTTGCGTCACAATAATTTTACTTATTTATTTAATACTTTGTGGACGCCCCTTTAGCTCCTATGACCGCGGCAATCCTCCTTGGCATTGACTCAACTAAACTTTTGATTGTGTCGAATGCAATTTCTTCATACCAAATGTTTTCCAAGAATATTTCTAGCTGCTTGCTAGAGGAAGGGTTGAGTTTTGATATTTTAACCCCCATTGAATTCCAAAGGTTTTCAGTAGGGTTTAAATCAGGGCTATAACCGGGCCAGGTTAACGTTTTTACCACTGCCCTTTCCAAAAAATCCTTTACCTGTAATTTAAATGAAGCATTTTAGAAAAGGTGAAATGAGTTTTTTAAATAATAACTTCCAATTTTTGCACGGTGGCAGGGAGCGGAGTCGTCTTGGAAAAATACGTCATCAGCCTGCACGAGATGGCTTTCTAGAGATGGAACTAAACTTTTCTGTAATATGTCAATATATTTTTTGGCGTTGACGGTTTCCAATCCTCCACAGTCCAACTTCGGTGATATTTTGCCCAATTTAATCGAGCCGCCTTCATTTTTCTGGTCAGCAACGGCTTTTTTGCTGGTTTCTTGGCAAACAAACCTCCTTCGCTTAAACGCCTACGTACGGTTTCAACATTAATTTTTAGATTAGCGTTTTTTTCGAGGTCCCTTCGAATCTCGGTAGCTGTTTTTAAACGGTCACGGAGGCTCATTCTCAAATTATATCGGTCTTGTGTGGTCGACGGCTTCTTTTTGAGCCGGAACCTTTCTTGCGCTCATAATTTCCAGGGTTTTCGACATTTTTCTTTCAAACCCGGTCCACCGTCGAGCTATGGCGGCCTATTCACCTGGAAATTTCCCTCGCCAATAATCCACCTTCAGAAAGCCCCACAATCCGCGATTTTTCTTCTGCCGTCAACTTTAACATTTTAAACAATTTTTTTTAAATTCTTTTTTCACTCTTATAACTCTCTTATACTTCAAAAGGTGGACACGAAATGAATAGAAGTTCCACATAGAAGCATAACTTACGCAAAATAAACCTAAGGGTACCACTCAGAAGTAATGCGAAGGGGAACAGTTAATTTTTACTGGTGCTGCAATTTCATTGACCGCCACTGTAAATACCAATAAATATTTTTAATTTTTGGAAATCATCTTTTTATTACATTTTTCATTAATTTTCTGTGGGTAAATTTTTTTGTTGCGTGAGTTAGCTGAGGCCGTGGGTATCTCAAAAGAACGGACGGAATACATTTTGCACGAAGTTTTAGATATGAAAAAGCTATCGGCGCGATGGGTGCCGCGTTTGCTGACCGTCGCGTCGTCGACCAAAAACAGCAGCGCGTTGATGACTCAACGGCTGGTTTAGCGTCGTTGCAGCGTAATCGAGCGGATTTTTTCCGACGTTTTGTGACGACGAGTGGCTGGAAAGCCACGAAAGCCGACCAAAAGACCAAAGCTCGGCCGGGAACGTTTAGGCCTCCGTTTTTGGGATGCACATGGCATAATCTTCATCGATTATATGCAGAAGGGAAAAACAGTCACAGAAGAGTATTATGCAGCGTTATTGGACACGCTGAACGACGGAATAAAGAAAAAAACGGCCTCATATGGCAACAGTCATCTAAAGGCATACAGATTGTCCGCAGATCACTGAGTCTATTCATTTGCGACAGCTTTCTCTTACATATTTTGGAAGTCCTTGCGTCAGCCCACACCAGCGACACGTAGAGCTGATTTTTTTACCTTAGGCTTCTGCACATTAGAATTCTGCGACGAAATCTGGTTCCACCTATGTTTGGAATTATTCTCGTCAGCGATCATTGAAGGATCTCCAACGTAAGCTCAAGAGCTGCCATTACATCCAGAAAAAACAACGCTTTGGTGTGGTTTATGAGCTGGTGGAATCATCGGTCCATATTTCTTTGAAACTGTGGATGGCGATAGTGGACTATATGCTGCTTGAAATTGAAGCCCATGATCTCGACGACATTTGGTTCCAAAAAGACGGCGCTACGATGAAACGATGGCTTTATTCCGAGAACAATTTGGTGAACAGTTAATTTCACGCTTCGGACCGGTGAATTGGCCGCCTAGATAATGTGAAATTTCACCTCTAGACTTTTTCTTTTGGGTTTCCTAAAGTCCAAAGTCTACATGGATAAGCCGGCTACAATTGAGGAATTGGAAGCCGACATTACTCGCCCAATTCGCCAAATATCACTCGAAGTGCTCCAACGCATCATCGAAAATTGGAACTTTTATACTCATAGATGAATAGTTTGCAACGAATTCAAAGAATTCAGAGTTGTAACGAATTGAGTACCAATCCCCGAACTTCGGAGAATGGATAAAGAGGTCTTATAACTTCCGAGCCATATTTGAGTCTTAAGAGATGCTTCTTAACTGCACAAAGTCCCCTGATTCGGTGATGATTCCAGTTAAACCGCAGATTACCACCCACGCCATCTACAGCACCAACGCACAACCTTTCTTCAATGATTTTGTGTGACCACCTGGCATGTACCTATTTCGTAGGTAAAATAAAATCCTTAGCACGCTTATCTCCTCAATACAGTCCTTGCTTCCTGTTAAATCTTATTTGCTTCTAATTTTACCACAATAGTATCTAAAGACATAAACCTACTTAGGATTACAGAACGGGAAGGATTACCATATGACCGGATGACCGGTTTTTTTTATTGCTCTCGCATCCAACAATCACAGCACAACACCACACAGGTAGGTAGGGCACGGGATTAATAAACATAAGACGTGAATTGAATACGAACACCAAAAATCCTTTTGCCCAACCTTACCTCGAACCGTCCCGTCCGTCATCCGCCAATCCCGATGTAGGTAGGACACAAATCCAAACATACACACAGACTTTATGAATGAAAGCGGTTTCTACTTCGATAAGATCCGAAATTCAAAAGGATTCACTTCATTCATGTGTGGGATGAAGATACAAAGGATATTTTATTGTTTGTTTGATTTCTTTAATTTTTTTCTTCTCCTTTTTAAACTGTGTATAGGTAAGTACCTACCTTTTTTTCGTTCGTTGTCAATTGACACACCTCGTAAGCTGCTATAAAAAACGTCAAAATGAATTATTGACAAGTGAAAGGCGGCGAGTATATCCGGGCAATGAGACTCATAAACGATGACATTTCACTTTCAGGCTTTTGTGTGACAATTGAAAAATAAATCCAGAAGTGGTAGGAAATTTCAAATAACAGATAGCCAGCTGTCAAACGCTTCTGCGTTGTGGAAATTGACAAATGTCTGGCATATGTGTAACCAGCAGATAACGTGACGGGTTTAGACAAATTGAATTCAATTGAATGATGAAGATTATGAAAAATGTGTCAAAGTGGTCATAAAATAATTAAAACTTTATCCCCTCACGCACTTCATAGCACACCCTCTCTCGCCACTAGAAACTCGTAATTGATTCTGTGCCGCCCAGAATGGCCATATTCGATATTTCAATGTGAAGTTCATGAGTGATTGCCAGTTAGAAACTTTTTGTATTTTTTTTTTTAAACAAAATAAACAACGATGTATACATTCATTCATTCAAGTGGTGCTGAAATGAGGACAGTATGTCAGACAGGTTCGGTTGTTTTGTGACGATGATATTTTTTTTTAACATTTATCGACAGTCGTTTGTTAAAATAACCAATTTGACGGTTCTGGCCGATGTTTTTTTGAAGAATTGTTTGTTGTTACTATTAGATGCCGTATGCCTCTTTGTACTTACAAGCTATCACACAAACTTGACACAGTCAATAAAACCAATGTTAGATGGGAAGGGGTGGACTTACTTGCCTTGCCAGCAGACAGATTTGGCCTAAATTAGATGCAAACGGCTCCAACTACTACTGTGTCCCTCAAAAGGCAACAAATAAGTACGATTATTGGTGTCATTACAGGACAGTGCCTTATAGGCAAGCTTGCAACTAGGCAATGACTTCGAATGACTTCTGTAGAAGTTGCAGAGACAACGAAGAGGAAGAGAGCCCAACACATCTCCTCTTTCCCGTATAGTAGAAAAGTACATCTATGTGAATACTTTTTCAACTGTCTACGTGAACTACCACAAAAATACGGTAGAAGCCTATTTCGCTCCAAATGGTTCACTTGAGTAGCGGGGAAAAACATCCCCAAAATCCTTAGTATTATAATGGGCATCTATAGGCCAAAGTGTGCTGGAAATCGTTACTGGCAGCGACTGCTACCTTACCTAACCTAACCTTGTTACTATTTGTTTTTTTTTTCCGATGCCACTGTAATTTTGAGTGCGGTGAAATTATGACAAATATACTAAAGTCGGGAAAAAATAAAAATTAATCACCGCCCAGCGGTAAATGGTAATTTTCAAAATGAATGTGGCAAGTTCACAGAAAGTTGGAAGGGTTTTGGGAAATGTCATACATCTACGACAGATTGGGTTTCAAATTTTGGTTTGGAAGGTTTCTTTAGCAGCACTCATTATGTGGTTGAAAGGAGCTACTTTAATGCAGCACTTAAATGAGATTATTAAAGAGCTGCTGGTGTTTACGGTCCCAGAACAACTTCATCCACCTCCGCAATCGCCAGCTCTAAGTTCTTGGATGAACTAAATCGCAGGGTTGGCAAGTTTAAGACTACAGATCAGAGGTCCTTAAAAGCGGCACTTTTGAACGATAACATCGCTTAACTCCTTCGATGTGATCCTGGAAAAACAGCTGCATCAGAAATGGGGCTGGGACTCTAAAAGCTTGAATTCAAGGAATTCCACGTCAGATAGCAGCAAAATTGTCTAAAAATCTGAACGTGTCCGACTCAAGTATACGGCGCTTACTGAAAAATGAACTTTAATGGAAGCCGTACAAGATGTACATGATTTAAGAACGGCACAAAGAGTAGTTCGTCGCCAGAGAGCAGTTAACCAAGGATAATTTACGAAACGACTTACGGTTCCAACACAAGCGCCTCCTTCTGTGATGGTTGTAACTGCAAAAGCTTTTATAAAAATAAAAATAAATTTGGTCTATAAGCTTGAATGTAGCAGGGCTGTATGTAAACTTAAGTGACTGACTGTAGATGTGTTTCCATGCGCAAGTTCTTGGTAAGAGGTAGTTATACTCTTTCACTACTTTGATCTTCTCACCATTATAGTTCTAGTTTTGTGATTAAAAATCAGTACTTTTGACTTTTCTAGGTTAACCATTAGATTCTATAAGTTGAAGGATTTCGGGCGAACATGCGATAAAAACTATGTCATCTGTCCTTATTAACCCATGCAAGCAGAAAATCGATAATGTCCTCGAAGAAAAGTACCTACGCACGTAGTCTTGTCTGACTCCTGTTGTCATAAAGAACCATTCTGATAAATGCTTGCCATTCTTCACTGCTGATCATATTTTTCAGAAAATAGCAGCTGCTTTTCCCAACATTATCGTCGACTGTTTGTCATCTAGCACAATGCTTACAGTATGTAGAAGACTCACTAGGAAAAGACAGCAGGCCAGAAATATTTGCTACGATTGTAGGATCATCAAATTGGCAGAGTTGCCATCAATAATCACATTCCTTCCTTTATAAAGAAAAGCAGATACCGCGAGCCAAAGAAGCCGAACACCAATTTATTTGTAGGTTACAGATTTATAAGATAAAACTTTAAGACTAACTAGCGCTCTCAGCAAAAGGATGTCTACTTTGTAGACAATAGGTCTAGGTGGTCAACCTTGAGGCACCCCACCTAAAAACCCAATTAGTCATTCAATCGTTTTATTCTTTGTCATTTCTGACTATGTTTCGGTCACTGATGATGCAATGACAAACCGCTCCATATTTTTATCAAATTAGCAACACTTGTCAGACCAATTCTCAACCTCATTAGTTATGAAAACAACGACCGTTAATGATGCATAACAACTTAGCCTTGCTAGAACAACAAACTGGTTAACCACAACGATGACCACTTGCAGTGCAAACATGACGATCGTAATCATTTTGGATTTCCTAAACTACCAAACTTGCTACCCACACTGTAGATAAAACAAAACAAAAAACCCCATAACCACTCTCACCCACCCTCTTTCACTTAAAAATTAGAGAGAAAAAAAAATGTATAATAAAACTAACGACCTCATATTCAATTAAAATATCGATTTTGGAAAATGAAAATGTATGGCACGCTCATTACTTATACGTTATACCACACCAGGCATGCGGCTGTGGCTTGCGTCTGTATAAAGTTTAGATAAAGAAAAACATCCAGCTAAGGGCGTATGTATTTATAGTCCAACCAACGATGGTTTTAAATAATTTCGAATGTGTATCACATTACCCCTTTGCTCGGGTAGCGTGGAGAGTTCTTTAATTGTTAAAACACACACTGGCTCCCACTCCCCTCCATTCCCAGCACTTTATATGCTGGATGTGAAATTCCGATACAAACTACGAGCTGCAATGGAACTGTACTCGTTTCCGCTGTAAAGTATCTAAATACAAACACACACGATGAAAAACATAAAGTTCGAAGAGATGATGAATGTTCTTTGGTGTGTTCGAAGTACCAGCACTCTGTTTTTCTCAATTCAAGCCAATTCGCGCCAAGTTGGGCAACCCTGTGGCCTATCATCCACGGCGGGTTTATTGATTTTGATTTGGATTTTTGATTTTATTATCACGTTAAATGTGACCTGAACCAGGGTTGAAGGCACAGTTGCGTATTGCGAATTGCGATGAGAAACTCTGCTTCTTTTGATGTACAAACGGGCGCTACAGTTACATTCTCTGATCGATGGAAGGTCAGGCTTCAAGCATGTGTGTCGATGGTGATAATTCTTATCTCCAGTTTCAATGGACCATGTGTGCTGTAGTTTCCGTGGAATCCATTTTATGTGTCCTTGTGTCGATGAGATTACCATCAACGACTGTTTGTTTATGTAATTCGATATAGAGCTGCGATAGCATGAGTCGTGAAGTGCGCGTCCAGCGCAGTATCTTTCAAAGGATACGAGTACAAAAGGATCCAATTGTTTGGCGTGAGTGGTTGTAAATTTTGTGTTTATGTGCAGATTGCTTTGGCGGAAGAGTGCATGTTTAGAGAGTATGCAATGTGTGTTTAGATTTAGACCTTCAACAATGAGTGGCGTATTGATTGATGAGTAGCAAAGAGTAATATGACGCTAAGATCTTAGCCGGTCATTTGTTGACTGCAGTGCAATAAAATCCCTCTTGTGATGGTACTCTGGTGATCTGGAGAGCATCTTGTCGGCAGTGTGCGCTTATCTTGGAAAACAGAAGAGTTTTCTGTATTTGGAAAATAATGATGCAATAAGTATTTTTTCTAATAATTATAAAAAAAAACATAACTATACGTTCACATGAACACGAACGATCAATATTGTGCCTAAGTGCTTGAATCATTTCTGGATTGTCGGTATAACGATTGATTTTGACAAAAAAAAAAAAAAAAAAAGTGCAACGGCGCGGCGTCAGAAAAAGTCAACGCAGCACCACGGAGTGCAAACAATATCACCAAAACGGCACTTAGTTTGCAAAAGATCTTGTGTTGAACGTCTCGTATGGCTTGTAGTGTAGTGCTGTCTCGCAAGAACCAGAGATCGTGCAAGTTCATTTTCTCATGTCGTTTTCCATTGGTTTCACTCGGGAATCCACTCATTCTGAATCCAATGGAACAACAAAACCGCTTCTGCTCAATTTTGAAGTTTTTTCCTTGTGTTTTCACTTCTGGAGTGGATTCTGACTTGAAATCGAGAAGCCAAATTCTCTTCTCAGAATCGTAAGAAGAGACATTTATGTGCCAAAGTAACCATTTCAGAAGAATTCGTTTTGATTCTGGACGCTCCTGGACGTCCAATTGAAATTGACATCAGTTTCTGGCCAAAAAATCGGTTATGTATCATGCCCTTGTAGGGCTCTCCGTTGAGTGTAGTTGTTGCCATCTTTATTTTTGAAGAAAAATGAGCCAAAAATGCCGCCATTCCACAAACCACACTTTCGGCAATAGCAGCAATATTCTCATCTAAGCGCACAGGATGGACAGAAGTATAACTTCTGTTATCAATAAGCATGCCAATCTCAGGCATTTTCTTTTAGAAACTTTCGTACGTACTTACAGCAGGCACGGTGCAATATTTCGGCCAGAATTTAATTTCTAATTAAGCTCTGTTTCGGTAATTCTGGAAATAATTTAAGAATATTTCCCAACGTTGTTTAAGGAAATCAATTCAGTTCGTACCGCGGAGCTGTGTTTCTGCCAAATTTTTGAGTGCGAAAGAGCTGTCAGTCTCAAAATATCATGCAATTTAAAAAAAGAATCTAGTAGATGGCCCACCCTTGATAACATGACTAGGATCACGACTGGGGAGTTCCTTACTACTTTCTTGAGCGTTAGATTGTTTGGAAACTGCAATGTCTGACCAATAGTCGAGTGTATAGTTTGTTCTAAGATGGTCTTTGAGGTGGTGTTTGGATCCAAGTGGCGCAAAAGCAATTACTTTGTTTCCTGCTTTTTCAATGGCTTTTCCTACAATTGCTAGTGATAAATCGCCACTTCTTGTCGAATGTTCACCTTTAGGACCACCAAAGATGTACTTGTTCGTATAGACTCCAAAGCCTAAAACGGCCAAGGCGGGCGATCTTGCGAGCCAGTGCAAATCGTCAAAGCGGGCGGTAGGCGCTTACTGCAGAATATCCATTGTCGCTGGTGCTGTGTTTGCGGTGGCACCGCCCCGCTGGTACAACATGTTCTGAAAACCCTATTCTTTAATTTGCGGCAGCAAGAAGTCGTTGGTCAGTCACAGAAATAGTATTGCTAACGTCATTCTCGATAAAATATTGGCTTTCCTCCGTAAACGCCGTCGTACCAAATAGTGACTTTGAGAAGGTTCAATGGCTCTTCGTGTATTACACACGGATTTCCAAAGCTCCAGAAGCAATCATTCTGCTTATTCACGTATCCGCAGAAGTGGAAATACACCTAGTCGCAATTCTATCGCGGTCGAGGTTAGGGATGGCTTGGCTTCGCTGTAATTTAGGCTGCACGAGTAAATCTTCAAAATTCTTCTACCAAAATTCACTTAAAAGACAGTATTATTGATTTCCAATGGCGTTTTCTCTTCGACATCTTAAGATACAGCAGAAATATTCTGGACTGAATAGTTGCTCTGGGGTCGGCCCCGTCTTGAACTGTTCTTTGTTGAGTCAGTTTTCTCGAAGCGAGTGTCTAAAACCGCCATACGACCAGTGAATCAAGGTTGAAATGCACGGTGAGCCACAACCACCGATCCATGATTTCTCAAAAACATTCACACCATTATTTCGCGTTCTGGAAGAGATATCGTATCGATAGTTTGTCTACATGTAGTCTGCTTCTGTGTACTTTACAAACGTCAAAGTCGCGATGATATAAGATGCCATTTGCAAAAATTAGAACATTTTCTGTAATGGTGATAATTTTGCCACCACCTTGTCAGATTCTAATTCACTTTGAGTCTGACTGAAGTGACATTTTTGTAAAAACCATAATTTGCTTGTCAATAGGCGTGTTTTTTTTCAAAACTATATAGGCTTAGAGATGTTTTCCATGTTAATTACACTAATAACTAAGCCTATATAGGCTTACGAAAACTGGATAATTATCCAGTCTTAGGTGCTAAGCCTGGATAGAAAAATGTGCTACCAAACTGTTTTTCGTCGATAGTTAACGAAATTTCTATCGAAATGTCAAATATGACATGAAAGTGAGGGAGAAATATGAAGACCGGTAGCTATCAACCGAACTCTGCTGCCATTTCAAATTTAAATTATTTCTGTTGATTTTTAAAATGGGTAGAAAAGAAAGAAATACGAATTCATCCGACAAGGAAAAGAAAATTATAATGAATTAAGTGAACATGTTCCTTATTTTACTATTTAATTGAATTAAATTTGACGAAAAAAAATTCTAGCCACTAACTTATTAATGAACGCTTGATAACTACCGGCCTTACTTTCAACGAAAACAATGCCGATGTGAAACTGTCAAACGTCAATTAGCATAGTCCTGCCAAGTCACTGTTCAGCGTTTTTTTTTCTCATTTTCCGCTAAGCCTATATAGATTTGAAAAAAAAACACGCCTAATATCATTTTCGTCAAATGTTTGTTTAGTTGTGCGCGACTTAGATGAGTAGAGTTTCATTCTTGTACGTCATTTTGACAGTTGACAATCGGCACTGAGAACCAAACTTATCCACATCTACGACATCAATCATTTGAATTTTCGTTCTTTAATTTAAGGTATATTTAAAAAATAATAATTGAATAATGAAAAATAAAATAAAACAAATTTAATACATAAACTACATACAGCTAAAAATAATTATTTTCCTTTTTTTTTCAGGTAAACTTATGGACTAATTAAAGGATCTAACTAAACCAAACTAGATTTCAAAATGGCAGCTTTTTTTTATGGCACAGTTTGTATGTATGTATGCCTATCGATTTTATAATGTCTGTCATTAAAAGTGAGGTCGCAAACCCAAGGAGCTGGCAATTCTTAGTCCAGCGATCTCTACCTAATCTACTTGCATTTATGTACATAGATATGTAGGCATGGTTTTTTTGGGGTCCATAATATCAAAACATAATTGTGTTAGATTTTGTTTCAAATAAATTAAATGCAATGCAAAACTATAGTCTTGATGGTTGCTCTGAATCTTCAAATAAAAATAAGTTTTTCGTCGGTGGAATGAGTTTTGATTACTTGGACATATGGACATGTGGATAGTTTTTCTTTATAGGATACCTTAGCATTTAAATTAATTAAAAGCCGCCGCTTAACTAAGCGGATGTAACAGTGATACCAAATCCAAATTTCTACTTTTCCGATGAACTCATATGAAAAACTTCATTCTTTTGACAACCGGAGAAACCCTAACGTCAAAAATTAAAAAATCGAAAACAATATTCTTCCATCTCTTATTTAATCTTTTGAAGACTTGTTAAGTCAATAAGCAATGAATTGATCATCCCAGATAATAAATAATTTATTTTATCGGAACTAAATATATTAGCATGTGCATTCCCTCAGTTTTCCATCTTTATAGTTTTAATCTTCAAAATATTTTTTTTTTCGATTTTGTCAACAACTGACAGCTCAGGTGTCATAATCTGTCATACATATCTTTGTGCTGCCAATTCATTGTGATGAATGCGTTAAGCGGTGAGTGACGTTTTTTGTGCACTTTTATATATACCTGCAAAAAAAAACACGGCTAATATTAAATTGTAAAACAGAACTCTCTCATATATTTATGCGTTTTGTTTTATTTTGTTTCTTTGGCCACCAAAGAACATGTGTTACTTTCTTAAACAAAATGTGATAGAGCAATAAGCAATACAATAACACAGAATAAAGAGTCACTACTAAACACTATCCAGTAACTTTCTTTTTATGGGTATCAGTGCATTAAAATCAATTTAAAATTTATTAATGTTGTCATTAAACGAAACCATTAAATCGTTTATAGGCGAGGAACGGCCATAATTTGTACGCAAGTAAGCTGTTTTTAAAAAAAATCTTTTATTACGCAAATGAACAGATGGAACGTTTATGTTGAGGAAGGCCTTGAATCTCTGGAGAGTCAATCTCATGAATGAGTACAAACCCATTAACTACAAACAACTCTTGCACCCATTCTCCTAACATCTATAAATAAAAAGTATCGATCAATTGCAACCCTTATTTATAAAAGGGTAAGTGAATTGGGTCAAACAAAGAGAGACCTCTACTAAGGGAACAAATAAGAAACCTTTTTTTTAATCGATTCAATTCTAGAGATGAGAAATTTAAGAAAAAAAAAAAACACACAAATGACAGATGTATGTAGGTACAGTGTGTTCAACATAAACGAACGTTTAAGATAACTATGAAAAATGCCAACATTTTATGAATGAATATATGTTTTTTTTAATTAAAACGCTATGTTTTGAAGCTTGTAAACAGTGCCGTGGCATTTTAGCGAATTCAGGACGAAGTGTTATCGTTTACCCTAGGGTTGTGTACGAGTATATAATACTAGTATGCCCGTGCGAGAACTCTCGCAAGAGAAAATCCAACTCCCAAAAATTAAACTTCCCATCCAACATCCAAACTTCCCATATGATTTCCATCTGTCAACTCATGGAAATCCGATGGAAATGATACGGAAAGTGTTTATTCTTTTGGGAGTTCATTTTGGATAGAATATTTGTTTTAATGGATTTTTAAGTTTGTGAAAATTTATAAATTGAAAGTGCAATTCGCCGGGAAAATCTCTTTTATTTAACATCTCATTTGTTAAGATTGGTTAAGTGTGAGAGCCGCAAATGGTACCTATACTACAGAAATAATATATATGAAATGTACACTAACGGCCATTTTATTCAATCACTTTAACACGGGTTTAAACTTACATGCGGGTTAAAGGGAGTTTAAAGCGAAAATCAAACCCATCTCCATAATATTCACTCGCTTAACCCGCGTACTTTAACTCGGGTTAAAACGCCATTTCATAATATTGACTCGTTTTGATGAAGTCACTTTTGATGTCCTTGGAAGACGAATTTTTAGAAGTACCACTGCACCCATTATTAGGGCAAGGGTCAGCAATATAGGAGACACCACCTCATTAAATAAATTAGATGTCCGACTTGTTATTGGCGTTGATGCCGTCTCATCGACTGGAGCCTGGAGGTGACACCCTATTACTGTCAAATGGTGCGAGTCCTGCAAACTTCACTTGCAGAGAAACTGCAAATTTTTTTGACCACCTCTAAGACAGGTATATTGCTTTCTGAGTCCAACGATATCTGTAGAAACTACAGAAATAATGAAGAAGAAGAATCGAACCAACATCTAGAATAAGTTCGGGTACTATGGTATACATGTTTCTATTTTGGACTTAACGGGCAAAGTGTAACATTTAATGTATCCAAATTTTGTAATAGTCTAAGAGCCCACAGCTAATTTTGTGTGTGAAATATAACCGAAAAAAAAGTAGATGAGATGAAAGCTGGGGGAAGGTTAATGCTATAATCGAAAATCTTGCAGTTCGTGGTCGCGGCTTTAGTGAGTAATACCTTCTATGTTGAAAATCCATGTTTTTCCAAAACTGAGATAATTGATATAACCGGTCAATGCTTGTTTTATTGTGTAGAGTACTTTTATCTCATGGCAACAATTTAGGTCCAAGACAATTCAAGCGTGGCAAGACTTATGCCAGACTGTTTCACAATTCTGAAAAAATCAGTTTTCGAAATAATTATTATAACCGAAATTGGTATATGCCGAAACACTGGTCATACTCTCCTGATAACAAATCTGTGGACCATTTGAACGTGGCTAACGCCCTGCCAGACAGTTTTAAAATTCTATAAAAAACGTTTTCGAAATAATTATAATACCCATTAAAATACGTCTAGATATTAAAAAAAAAACTATCTGTGAGGTCACAAATATATGTACATGTGCATATTATGTGTGTATGTATTGTACATACATATGTATAAATATCGCTTAGGACCATAAATTGTAAGTCTCAGATAATTTCTACATTCACATAACAAATCTGCTAATACAAATTCTTTACACTAGAAATTTCGAAAAAGAGTTCATATAAAAACTTTAGCCTATATGTTCCAGTATACTTGGATTATGTAGATGCAGAGATATCTTTTCCGTTTTTATACACGAAAACAAATTTCGAAAAATTAAGCCAAACATGGCCGGTTTTTAACTCGATTAAATAATACGCATGCTCCTCTCACTACAATCACTAACTGCTGATGTAAAAAGACTTACCAAACTGAGCTTAGTGTTCGAAAAAACCGCCTGTACCACATTACCGGCATATACCGCAATACCCGATCTTACTCTAATCTGCTACTGCCCATCCCTCCAAGAACGACGCTTCTGTTATAGATTCTTTGCAGACATAGCAGAGCTCGGATCTTCTAAGATTCTCCAAGACCACAAACTGATTTTCGAGTTGGTAAAAAAGCGGACTTACTATAAGGGGATTCACAATGGACCTTCGGGTCTCCGAGTGGAGATGATTGCTCGAACAATCACACATCCTTCCTGACCTAACATGGAAATAATTTCTCTACAAGTTTAAAAATCGTCGGTAGCGCAAATGATGCCTGAGGTCTTCACGTCGGGACTCGTTATGAACCTCTCTATCACTACTACAATCAAGCTCTAGACACTCGCTTATTAAAAACATGTCGTGTGGCTATGGTCACAATCCAACCGCTTTGTTCTGTATTCCATAATGCATTTGTCCGACTATAAAATGTCAAATATCTACAACACGCAAATGGCATTCAAGTTAAGCTTCTTACACCGAACCGTTTAAAAGTTCAAACCCAATAAAGAAGTCAAATTCCAATAAATGCTTCCATTTTCATAGATATTCACTTTTGTACTAAAATACCACTTCCGATATTAAATTAGCTTAAAGTCACAAAAAACATAAAAAAAAAACAACAACCAACAGAAAATCCCAAAAATATACGTTTATCCACCAGCACTTGTGGCGAGCTTTTATGGGATTCATCCCCCTTCCCATTAGAGTGGCCAACACCCAAACGATTCAACCAACGAATGTTGTATACACTCCTCTCCTTCTAAATTGATAGGAATTTATGTGTCAGAATGGAAATGGAAATGCATTGTTACGTGTACGAGTATATTGCTGCGGGTTGTGGCATCTAAAGACTACTTTCCGACTTCGGTTTTGGGGGAGGGAATTCATCCGCATTCCATTTTATTCAAATTAATTCTCTTTTCAACCCCAAGATGGATCGCTCCTAAATGTAGATTTATTTCGTACAGATTTGGAAACATTTCTCTCCTTCTTTTTTTTGTGTGTGATATTTCAGACAACAAAATATGTAGCTGTCATAAAATCATGGCAGTTGGGTGTAGTTGAAAATATTCATATAATCAGAGCTGATAATTTTTGAGAGTGGTCTTGAAATGTGAGACTGTTTTTATCCTTTCTACTTATTTGCTTATTCATAACGGTTGCGTTATGTTAGGAGGGTGCTCTTGTAGAGGGCTGATCCTAAGTAATATTGTAAAATTCATTGTGGCAAAGTAACATAGTTCAAGTGACAGATGAGCATTTGGAAATGTTTTCTTTGACATTTGCACAAAGACCCGACTCTGTTGCACCTAAAAAAAGGGCTAGAGATATACATACATACTCGAAAATTGTTGCAGCGATATACATAACTGTAGATTGAGAAACCTCAAAATAAATACGTGCTGACAGTGACAGTTTATATTGCCAAAAATGAGAAAAAAAACGACCACAAAACATCGTCTGCAGAATCTCTTCTGTTTTGTGCACAGTGGCGCCCTCTTGCGGAAATTGTGTAATGTAAATTTGAGACTTTTAGAGAAAACTTGAGGTGATTTTCATTTGTTGGAGTCTAATACTTCAAACGCGTTACCAGTTAGGTAGATAGATAGAAGTGGCGCTACAGGACGCACGCCGTTTTGTTACCACAACTGAAATGACCTGTTTGTTCGACTGTACAACATTATGTAGCCTTGCGATTAGTACATACATATATCCATCCTGTGGAATTGAATAAAAGGAACAGTTCTCCAATCTTTTTCGTGGATATCTCTTTAAATTCTCCGAAGAAGGGTTTGCCTAGTATGTGCTACCTGTGTCTTACTAGAGCCGGACATCTGCACAGAAAATGAGTTAGGGATTCTTTTTCATTTTCTTCATTCTACGTAAACGACAGAAATGGTTATGACGATCGCTAGTTTCGCCGCATGGTTCCCTGTTGGGCAGTACTTATTGCCACCAATTTGTCGATATCTCATCTGCTGCGTATATGAAGTTTCATGACAATTTGTCAAACTGGTCCACCTAAGACCGGCGGTTTCAAGAAGCTTAAGAATATAGTGCGCTTAATAGCACCTATACGAATGTGCACGTTTTCCGCTAGTGAACTGTAATGGGCTGACCCACGCCTCGCTAGTTCATCGGCTCACCGGCTGCCAGTAAGGCCTGGAACCCAAAGTAGAGCAACTCTAGCCTGATTATCTAAGGGATTGTGTTTTTTTTTCTTGACATTGATCAACCAGCTTTGATGATATGGTAGGCGAATTCAGAGCTACCATTGCGGCTTGGTTATCTGGAACAATGTCATTATGATTTTTGGTGTGAAAATCGCTAGGAGAATCGCCAGTAGTTCCGAATGGAAAAGACTGCGAAAACTCATTCGACTTCGATATGCTGAGTTCTTCTGAGAAAATGCCTCACTACCTCATAGGCATTATACTGTTTTGTCGAAATCTGTTACCACCATCCGTCGTTTCCATTTCTCAGTGGTCGGGAAACCGACAGCAAAATGCTTATTCAAGCTAAGCTTTTGGTGGTTGAAGACATTAGCAAGTCATTTGGTAGCCTGTCCAAGATTTGGCTGTGTCCATATAGTTTAGCAGTCCAGCACCCAGATTCTTTGAGTCGGACTGCACTGCGCAGGGCAATGTCTAGTAGCAAGAAGGTATAATAGCAAAGTTAAGTTTATATTGATAATAATGAATTCATACTAGTTTTGTTAAGGGAGCTTTACCACGAAAATGCCACTCTCTCTCTTCACCATCACTCTTCAGTTCCGAATTTTCAAATGAATAGCTACTAATCCATAGCGTTGTCAGTGCGAAATATTTTATGCCCCATTTGCATGATTATTTTGATGTTGAATAAATTTTTAAATTAAATAATCTCTATATATAAAACAGTTCACTGACAGACAACGCATATACCGAACCTCTGGACCTAGATGGCTGCAATTGAACAGTACATTCCTATAAGGACGTAGACATCCACTAAGAGATGATTTTTTATAATTCCATATCTAAGTGTCAACCATTCTCATTGATCATGAGTCTCTTGAGAGAGGACTGCTTTTGTTTAAATTATGTTCTTCGGCACTAATCTCCAATACAATTTGTTTTGCCTTAACAGTGGCAGGTGGGGCGAAGCAAAGCGAGCACGGGTCAGCTAGAACACATGACATAAGAAGTCCCATGTTTCAAAAGTTTAAATCGTAGTTGAAATACTTTACCTAAGTGGTAAATTTGATTAGGTCTAGCATACTTGGTACACTTTTCGACATTTGACTAGGTACTAATTTTCTTTAATTAAAAATGTCAAATATACAATTATGTCAAGATGACATATTTTTGAAGCTTTGTAACGACATAGGAATGTATTTTTTTGTTTTTTTTTCTCTTTTGGTTTCCGGTTTTGAATTGTGATGATTTTGTTCCCTGAAATAATTCCACGTGACATAATTTTTTTTAAGTTACTGGCAACACTGCAAAAAGTGCGCTTCTGACCAATTTTTTTAGTTACTCTTATCACGGTTATCGGACACAATATTTTTATAAGTCGAAATGTCAAACTAACACGTGATGCAAGATGGCGGAAAAAATTAAGACGCACCTTGATTTTTGTTTTATCTAGCCGTTGGTGTTTTGACGTTCACTTCATTGTAGGTAAGAATGTCTTTTCTTTATTTTTAATTTTATTATTTACAAAGATCATTAACTCCTCAAGCCGGTATTTAATACTGCGCTAGATAAACCAATTAGAATGTCTGTGTGGTGTGAAAACCCGCTTTGCTTGTTATATATTGCATAACGATCAAAGTAAAAATAAAACGCACGGCATAAGATGAGAGCATTAGTCATTGATGTGTTTTTTATTTGTTTATACAGTTAATTGTTAGGAAATAATTATTTTATATGAAATATGTAGCTGGGGTTTGAAGAAATGTTTTCAGATAATCTCACTGAATACGTTAAGTGTGGTACAACGTACAAAACGTAATTTGCAGAGCACCATTTTTTTAAAATGACAACTGCTACCTTTATTCAAGTGGAATGTTTTACTAGGTCTGTTTAAAGTGCAGTAAAAGGTGTGTTTGTTAACTTTTATTTACACAAATGGCACATCTGTCAAATAGCAAAATTGGGGGAAAATCCTCTCCTTCTTTTTTAACTATTGAATATTTTCACGAAAAACTAATTTTCTTTTATTTTGTTAACAAGAAGTGATTGACATTTCACAAATTGTCAGATTGCTGTTTGAAGGATGTGCCTCGGTGACTCCATGAAAAAGATATAGCACGATTTCGCCAGAGGGGAAATTTTTTGTCACTGTCATTTGGCTCTCTCTTCTCTTGATTTTTGACAGTTGGATGTAAATTTTCATAAATTAACAGGTTACCAAACACACCTAAAATTACGTAAAATTACTGAATCTGTCAAAAATCAAGTGAATAGAGAGCCAAATGAGAGTGTCAAAAAATGTCCCCTACTGCGAAATCGTGCTACATAATATCCATGGAGTCACCGAGGGACATCTATCAAACAGCCATCTCACAATTCATGAAATGTCAATCTTCATTTTTGTTTGTGCAATAAGAAATTTCTGAGAGGATTTTCTCCCACTTTTCAAATTATTTACTACTTGACAGATGTCCCATTTGGATCACAAAAGGCACACCAAACAGACCTACTGTCACTTAAAATGTCAGTCTAATGATATCTGTTAGCGCTTAGATTGAAATGACAGGTCGTTAGGTGTCAGCGGTGTGTTGGGTATCAGACCTTAAGGCTCAACTATAATAGTCGAAAGTAAGCGGAAGCTACTGTCAAAATTATGCGTTAAGTTTTCATCAGTGTGTACTATCGATTGCTCAAGTTGCCAAATATTCGTACGAAAGAGCGAATGGGTTCGCTCCTTCCGTAAGTGAAAAAAGCTATTATGGTCGTACAATAAAAATTCCCTGTGTTCACATTCGCACAGTTACTTACGTCGACGTATTCACCCATTCTACTACTATATTATAGTTCGGCCTTAAATCTTTCAGACCTGATGAGGGTGATTAGTCTGAGCATATGACACTTTAAGTCGATCACCGATCAGCGAATACCTTTGCACAGGCGCGGGAAGCAGCAAGAATTGCAAAAGAACACCATTAAGGCATGCCTTAAACTAAAAATCGTGCTTAATAGAAGCTTGTGTCATCACCATAAAGGAGTTAATGCCACCATTTTGTCCGGTATTTATACCAGGATGTTAAAACTCTACATTCAGATATTCAGCGCATTCAAGCAACGATTAGATATGCATAATTGCTAATAGTTATTAGGTAAAATTTGACTTTGTTGTCCTGGCTAACTGTCCACATAGCTACACGAACACAGGAGACCCAGCGGGACAAAAAAAAAAACAAAACAAATTAAAATTAATTATATCCAAACACCTAACAATGTATAAATCCCAGAAACGAGCCATTATATCATTGCAAGCCGCCTAAGACCTCTATTTATTATAATTTTTTTTTTCTTTTTTATTTTTTCACTTAAAAAGTTACAAAACACCGGGGATACCCTTCAAGGTACTTGAATTAATTTTTAAGCCATTTTCATGCTGAAAAATAAAACACCAACAAAAAAAAAAAGAAATAGAAAAAAGGATTCCAAGTAAACGCTTGAATGGCCAATTTTGCCTTCCCCTGCCCACCCCTACTTTAAACCATAAATACTTGTGAAGGGAAATTCAGCAGGGATATCCAGAAACTTTTCCTTCATACTTAAGCGTAAAATAAAGAGAAAAGCAAAACAAAAAATTAAACGAACGAAGTTATAATGTCCGCTTGGAGAGTTTTCCAAAAAAAAAGGAAAAAGACAACTCTCAAGAAACGGAGGAATGACCGCGTAAATAATATTTTTTTTTTATTTCTTATTTAAGGCAAGGAGTAAAAGAAACTAAAATAAAATAATAACTTCTACAAGCACAGTGAACCTTGGCAAGTATCTTAATTCTAAAGTTATTTAAAGTTTCTTTTTTTACTTTTCAGTTTATTCGGAAGCAGGTGTATAATTTATGCAAATTAACATTTGCACAAAATGTTAATTTCAATTGTTTTCCCATGGAGCACCTGTAGATTTTGATGGGGTGTTTTGACATGGGTATAAGGGCTTCAATGGTTCTGTCTAAAGGGATACATAAAAAAAAAGAAAAGGTTGAGCTTTTTATATACTGACTGTTATAGTTGTTACCAGTTTTGTTGAGTTTTTTTTTTTAATACAGTTTGAAAAATGGAGCCTGAAGTCTTTTGATGGATAGGTTGATGGTAAAACGGATCTGCTGTTACTCATTGACAGCTGCCAGTTATATACCATGTGAGGAAATGGAGCACATTAGGGAATACACAAATGAGTGTCAGTTTGTGAAATCTTTGGGGTTGTCGTTCACCTGTTCACGGGCCTGTTGAGCACCATCAAATTTGTTAAAAAATGGACCAGACGCTCATGTTAAGATCCCCTTCGCTGATAATAGCGTTCAACCATCATGAACAAAAATTTAGAAACTCTCTTAATCGGTCTTAAGCAGAAGACTGGTTTCTTAAACGGGTAAGATGAGGAGGGAGTCAGTTGACTTAATCACAATATGCGTTGAAATTCCATCTGGAACAAAAGACTCTCATAGCTTAACCTCCATTTCACTTATGACATTGTTCTGCATCTCTTTTGATTGTCTTTAGGTATAGAGGTAGGCTTATGTCACGTAACGTAACCCAACCGAACTTTACGTAGTGTCATCTAGTTGAGCGAGCTATGGTTGGTTGGTTGGTTGGTTGGTTTGTGAGCGTGAGGGAGAGATCCCGCTCGTCAGGTAGACCTCGAGTCGGGCCCATTGTGTTCCTCCCGCTGGGGATCATAGGTTATGACGGTATATCTAGATTCATGAAAAACGCCCTGTGTGTCGTGTAAACTCCAATGTTTTCAAGAAATCGATGGATCTAAGTGATGTCAGCCCAGGTAGGATATGTATGATACTTTCGTCCTCTTCTTCACAACCCGGGAAGATGCTTTGTTGCAGTAGTCCCAGTCTGTTTGTGTGTCTGTTCAAGTTGATGTGGCCCGTGGACAGGCCAATCATCAGTTTTAGTTGTGCTCTACCTAGATTCAGTACTCTTTTTGCCCGTTGAGGTGTCGGATTTTCTATCATATCTTCGTCAGCCTTGCATGTTTGGATTTGACTTCACATTGACGAGTGGCGTTTTGCAAAGAACAGACTGTATGCGGTTTTCACTGTTTGTACCGCCATACCTTTATTGGTATCTGTGAGATCTTCCATGTCTTCAGCCCCTGCTCTTGCCAGTTCATCTGCTCTTTCGTTCCCCGGTATGTCGTTGTGGCCAGGTATCCAGAGCTTGTTGAGTTTTCCTTTGCATTCCTTCACTAGCTTAGAGTTAGTTATTGGATTTGCAAGTGGTTTAAGCGTGGCTTGACTATCAGAGCAGATGTTTACGCAAGTATCTCTGGTATTGGCATTGATGAGTTCGTCTACGTCCCTGAGAATTGGAAAAACTTCCGCCTGAAAAACAGTCACCGAGGGTTTTAAATGAATGGATATATTTATTGGGGAATCAGGACAGTGTACACCAGCTCTCGATTCTCCGTTAATATGTGATCAATCCGTGTATATTACTATGCCTCCTACTTTTTCACGGTTAAGGAATTCGACGGTATAGTCGTTAGTATAGTATAGTTTTGAAAATGTATTCTTCACTTGGGCTGCTGACAAGTCCAGAGGATTCTGAAACGTCCTTCCAGATAGCTCTGTGTCCTGTCAGCCTCTCGTTTTCTTCTTGAGAGAGCTATACTTGAGCTATACTTATCAGTTGTCATCGTATCATGCTCAGAGACGGTAATTTTTTTACCAGATGTATGTCTGACATTTGCTTATGTCCATGATGAAGTGCAAGATATGTAGAGAGCTATGTTAAATTACCTTTAATATGGCGCTGACACCCCACTCGATGGGCTTAATTT
This sequence comes from Brachyopa scutellaris, assembly GCA_949775065.1. Lineage (NCBI taxonomy): Eukaryota > Metazoa > Arthropoda > Insecta > Diptera > Syrphidae > Brachyopa > Brachyopa scutellaris. Next base: position 78,511,348 of record OX459114.1, on the reverse strand, counting down.
CTAAAATGTTACTCAGCTTGGTTTTTTTTGTAGCTAGTCGGTACGTACGCACCGTATATTGGCTGGGTGGGTTTGCGTTTGATATGAGAAAGTTTACTCAGAATGTTTGAGATTCTACCCCTCAAACCCTTCCATTTGATACCCATGTCATGGGGGTTGTGAAAAAAAAATAATCCGCCATCTTGAGGCGTCCACCATATTGAATTTAGAATGACGTCACTTAGCTTATCTGATTGTACTTGTTAATCCGTTTCATTTGATACCCATATTAAGGAGGTCGTGAAGATAATGGTAATCCACAATTTTAGGGCGTCCGCCATATTATATTTACGTCATCAAATATACTGTGGTATTGTATTGTCACCGGACTTACATAGGTATATACGTATGCAAAATTTCAGCGTGATCGGGTAACTGGAAGTGGGTGTAAAATCAATTCCCAGATTTGGCCCGTACAGAATGTGAAGTTAATATAAAACTTGTAAAAATCATCCAATTGAGAGCCCCAAAAATCAAACCAGATATATTTTGGTATTTAAAGCTCTGTTTCTTTTTCTTATTTAAATTAAAAATGAAAAATCTGACTTAGACATTTAGCATTTGGAGCCACAGTGCGGTGATACACAGATAGTAGTTTTTCATTTCGCAACTTTTTGAAAAATCAGCTCTTCAGATGGCCAATCGTTTCACTAACTCGCTAAAGAAGAAAAAGCTAATTCTAAATATGCATTTATACACCTGTCAAAGAGTGGGGGCGAATTCTTTTCCAATATAGCGTTATTAGCTGTCAAATCGAATGTCAGAAGATCTCTGAAGTCACTTCCGTATAGTCTCTTATAGAGAGACTACCTTGCTGAATGGGTTGCAATCCATTCGTACGTGTCTTGACGGAATGCCTGCTAACTGTTATTCAGCTTAAATTGGTGTGAAAATTCGCTAACTACAATAGTTAAATTAACTAGCTAATAGTAGTCATGTATGCAGGTATCTATTGCATGACTTTTGTTTTGTTTTGTTTTCCTCTTGCGTAACGAGCCAATTTCTTGGAATTAAATTCAAACTTTTCACATCCGACGAGCGACGCCTCGTAAGTATCATACGTAAGTACGTATAATTGTAAATTAGAAAGCCAACAAAAATTGCGCGCACTATAAAACTAAATTTTAATTACACGACGAGTACGAGTATGTTTGTGTTTGCCTTGTACGACCCACCACTGTACCACCACCTGCTATCATAAAACCACATCATAAGCCCGTATACAGGTAGGAGAGTGCCTCCTACTTCCATAATTGGAACACACATCGCAGACGAGTCTTGGTGGATCTGATATCATGTTCACCTGCAAATAAACCACATGGAGGTTAACGAATATGCCTTAGGCATAGCATACCTATTTGTGTGTACAAGTAAAGCCAAACCACTAGCAGGGGCAGTAGGCAGCTGCTGCTGCTGCTACTGCTGCAATTCCAACTGAATGGATACGTCATAGTCAGTTTACCTAACCTGTTTGCATGCAAGTGCACTTGGTGGGTTTTCACGCTTTTTTTCCTTAAAGGATTACTCGAGATTAAAAGAAGTAGGTCCTTTTTATTAATGTCAATCCTCGAACTCAAGCATGAAATAATAATCAGAATCCATAAGGATAAAGGAACCATGGTGAGGTGCATAACCTTAGCTGGTTATGAATATGCAATGAGGTGTAACGTCAGTGGAGAGGATTAAATTAAAAAAAAAAAAATGGAATCAGGACAAATTGCGATTAGCTTGGCATGCGAACGTTATCAGAAAGGATATGCTGAGGCTTGTTTACTTTACAGTTCAGAGTGCATACACTTAAGCTGGATTAACCTAAATAGACGATTAAAATAAGCGGATTGAGCAGTTTGTTGGCAGGAGAGCCTATTTCGAGATGGCGCCTATTAACACTTTTAATTTCTGATTTATATTTCTCACTCTTTGGAACTGCCAGAGACCATGACCCATGAGTTCCAGATCCACTCCTTACTAAAGGTTCGCCTAAATAACGAAAGGAGAGTATTTTCTGGTCTACATGCCTTTAGTTTTCACAACGAAATCTTTTCGGGCATCGGTGATCGATTGGTCTTCCTTAGTTCTTCCATGTCATTGCTTCGGAGCAGTACTCGAAGCTCTGTTGTCGGGTCCTGGATTTTTGAACTACATCATGTTGTTGCAAAGTCATTCTCACCCAAAGGGGTTGGTTTGTTATCGTCAACCAAATTCATATTAAGACAAATTCAGATAACAGGCAACCCCATCTAGTGGTGTTCCGTGACACCTCAACCAGAAAGTGGTTATATAATGTTCTGGGGCGTTCTACTCTTGTGATGGTGTTGTCAAGATGTCGCGCAGAAAGCGCTCCGTGATATATATAAAATACAAATCAGTACCAGGATGTACCCACACTTAGAAGTAGAGCAGCAGGATCTGCTTAACAACTTATGTCCAAGTCCAAGTCGGTTGACAAAGAGTCACGAAAAACTGATACACTGTTCCGGATCTAATTTGGTGTTTCTAGCTTGTAGCTTTGACAAACCAAACGTTCAGCTATTTTTCAGGTTCAGCTTTTGTGTACTTTACTAGCAGCTGGACAGACTTAGTAAAGATATTGTCTTTTTTCCAACTCCTTCTCAACTTCTAAAAGACCTCTTGAAAATTAAGTATTTTAAGCTGTCTTTAAGGTCAGTATCGACTTGGTTGATTAAGTCTTTACTAGACTTTTTATTTTTGACTCAGCCTCATATTCGAATCAAGGCAAGACCACAAAATGTTTTGTTCTTCTTTCAAAATCACTTTCATTTGTCGTTGAAATGCTCGACCATCTATCTCTATTATGGGATCCGAAAGGGCCAGTGTGCTAGAACTTTACTTAGAACGAAACGACAGTAGTATGACATATCTAACTGTGATTTAAGTATGATACTTTGCCTTTGACATTAACAGTGAGTCGTACATTAGAAATCTTTAAGTAGAAGACTCTCTGATTCATCGGATCGGGTGCAGGCTTCAAGACCGAAATATCAACTCAGAGCTAGATGGCTCTCAAGTAAAAGTAAAAGTAACTGCATCACGAGGTACTTCGCAAGGAGTGGTGTCCTAACCCATAAACTTGGTGTTGGTTATGAACGAAAATTTAGTTAAATTTGGACACGTTGGGGTCAAGGCCCTACTGGCTTCAGGAAAAAAACATCCTTACTATTAGTGAACAAGTTGAGGGAGTTTTGAAGGCTCTTATAAACTTCACCAGAAACTCATCAGAAAACGGAACTTACGCTAACTCCCCTAAACCTATCGGATAGTCCCAAATATCTAAGACCTGTGCTAGATAAGAAGCTCAACTGGGGACACCATATTAAAGAACGTTCAAGAAAATCACTCCCTGTCTTCTACACTTGCTGTATAATATTTAGGTTAACTTGAAAACCCAGTCCAAAAATTATCCTATGTCTATACACGGCAGTTGCTAGACCGATTTTCAGCTCAAGATCTTGACGAAGGTTCAAAGACTGATTTTCCCTCACATTTAAATAAACTCGATTCGAAAATCCTGGTGGCCCTGATAATGGCCAATTTTGCGGGTTCATGTAATCCATGTAAATAAAGATTAGAAGACATCTCAACGATTCTTATTTCAAAAACTCAAAGATATCGGATCTGCTAAGATTTACCAAGTGAACACACACTAGTTTACAAGTTGGTATAAAAAATCGTTTCGTTTCATCTTGATTCGTACTTTTTGGTTTGTTTTTCCCGTAGTTGGGTTTTAGTTTTTTTAACTTAATTTTTTACTTACAACTTTTTAGTTTCAGAAAATACAGTCCTGTGTAAAAAAATTAAGACCAGTAGAATAATTGTTCACTTTTGTACTCATTTTTCTCAGATGAAGGTTTTGTACTTAAGTTGAAAACAGTCTTTACATTAATGCAGCCGAATATAAGCCTACAATCTGATTACTTTTTTAAGTTTGAATAAGAATTAAAAATATGTTAAAATTGAAGTTAACATTTTATAAAATTATCCTACTGGTCTTAATTTTTTACACAGAACTGTATATAGAGTGTAAGTAGGTAAGCAACGTCGTGCTCTACTTGTCAAAACCCTTTCATTTGATACTCAGATTAAGAAAGTCGTAATGATAACGCTTATCCACCATCTTGGTGCGTCCGCCATATTGAATTTTAAACACCGTCACTTAGCTTATTGTATTATATTTGTCAAACCCTTTCATTTGATACCACTACTAAGGAAGTCTTTAAGAAAAAGAAAAGAAAAGAAAAGGTATTCCGCCATCTTGCTTGATGCGACCGCCATGTCGAATTTTCTGTGACGTCTCACAGCCTAGGACACTCTCCGGATCAAGACGAATCCAACGACACCTCATTTGTTAAATCGGATCCATAGTTCAGGCTGTACGAAGTGACATCCTTACATACAAACAAACAAACAAACACAAACAAACCCAGCCTGTTAAAATCATAGCCCTTCATTTTGCCTAGTTGGGTAAAAAAAAAAAAATAAATTCCCAAACTACGAAGGGATTCACAATGGATCTTCGGTTCTCCGAGTGGAAATGATTGTCTATCTACGCAATCACACACGATTTTCAATCATTTTCTTAATTGTTCAAAATCACTTTCCGTTAAAAAGAACATTTTTCCCCCATTCGCGACTTGCGACATATAATTTGACTCAAAAAACGCCTAATGCCAAAGTTGTCAAATGCTTTGTCACCGATTAGGTACACTTATGTCCAAAATGAAATGAACATTTATTGGCGTAGAACAGATAAACGCCAAACATTTGTCATTTATCTAACCGACATAAATATGTCAAACGTTTAACATTCTGTCAGATGTTCTAATCGTAGCTATAGTTTTCACCTAAAGATCCCCAATTGGTTGAAATCTATAAACGGATTATCTCAAATTTACATCTAGTCGGAACGTGTCACTCCCACACAGTGATTTACGTTCAAAAATATACTCGTACTTATCTAAAGTGGGTCAAATAAAGATTCAGCCATTGTCATCAGATAAAGACTGTCAAACGAATAATCAACATAAAATTACGTCAATTCGCAGAGACGACCAATTAATTTATTGCTACGAGTATTCATGTGTCTATTATGCTTCAATTTGAACACAAGGCACAATCATTGCTACGGAAATCCACCATCATAAATGCTTAAGAACAATTCTGACAGAATATCCACTTAACTAGACGATAAGAAAGAGGCTCTCCACAGTTCTGTCAAATTTGATAAAGATTAAGTACCAAAAATCTGATCCCTTATGGTGCAGATCATAAATGATTTGGAAACAGATGGTCTAACCCAAAACAGCAGGAGTTCATCATTCCAACAAAAAAAGGAACGAAACAGATATTTTAATATTTTTTCTCCAGCTTGCACCTGTCACTTTGAATACTTTCAAGGCGATCCTTCAAAAACCAAACGAAAATCGTCTGAGTTTCTAAAATGAACAGCGCAGCAAAAGGACTAACAATTGACTTCAAGGACATTTGAGTGTTAAATCAATTTCAATGGACTCAACGTAAAGTATTGTTCTCTTTTGTTATCTGTTGGGAAGGTGAAACTCGTCTAATCTTTTAGAAAATAGTTACACAGCTGCGTTTGCAGGTACTCGTAGGTAGGCTAGGTATCCCGTATCCCGTTGATTTACAGGCCGACGGTTATAATAATCATCAATGCCCAGTGGGAATCCTTTTTACAACATAATTGCACTCAAAGTGAAGTGGCAACTCGGTGTTTTGTAGATATTCCAGTGGAGAGCGTAAAGTGCCGGTGTTTAAGTGAATTCATGGCGAGCAATTAACTCCATTCACAATGGTGAGAATTATAAAAAACAAGATATGCAACGACTTTCCTCTGAATCATTGCAACGATTCTGTTGAATCGCCAATGCATGCGAATTGCATACTTAAATTGCATACGCACAGTTTATTGTCGGTGCACTTTTCTCCATCTCGGAATATGGAATTCCGTTCTGTGTAAATCTGTCATGTGGTTTCCGGTTGATGTTCACATTGTGAATGAAAAGGGGGAAACGATTATTCAGAATTTGCGATTTATCTGGTATTTATCTCATTCGATGTCACTTTTTACGATTACTCGTATATCGGTGTGGAGCTTGTGCTGAATTTGTGAGAGCAAAAAATGTAGTGTCTCTGTCAATGTCAAACATTTGTTTTTTTTTATCTGATGTTAGGATATGACTAAGAAGTGAAAGGTGAAGATAGTAGATAGAGCGAAATCCATTGCAAGAAAGCAAATTATTTTGTTTTAAAATGATTTTTGTTCATCAGAAGCATGCTTGTCAGATGGTGAATGACAAAAAATGAGAACAGTTACAATTTGGAAAGTTTGAAACCACGATGACAGCTCGATTAACTGTTTTATAACAATTTTTTGTAAGACAGCAAATCCTAAAACATTTACTTGTTTGTCTTTAGCCAGAAAAAGCTTTAAAGTCGGTTTGAGCTGCAACTATAATGCACGCTGTTAGCCTAACTTCGTTAAGTTTTCGTTCATTTATGCCAGCTGATTTTATAACATGTCATACATACATATATACGTTATTTTGAAAGTCCGCAAATAACTAAATGCTTAAAGGCTGAACTATAATAATCGAAAGCAATTGGAAGCTACTGTCAAAATCCTACGTTAAGTTTTCTTCAGTAATTGCTCAAGTTGCCCATAACGGAACGGAAACGATTGTCAGTGGCGTGGCGATTGTCAGAGTCACTGCCCGAACACAATGGCGAAGCTGTAGTGGAAGTAGGCAACGCTGTCAAAGTTAAAATACACGTAAACCCTATAGCGCGAACACAATGCGAAGCTTTTGCTGTAGTATGCATTGAATGGTGAAGCGCAAAGTTCAGCCAACTTCAACTTCCTACTTCCACTACAGCGTCACCATTGTGTTCGGGCAGTCAGTCGTCTTGCCTATCATTTGTGTGTTGTTTAGGAAAACTAGCGAAATCGCAAAAACTAATAGTAATATTAAAAAAATCCAATTATTTATTTTGCTGAACAAGATTTATTAATTGGGAAAGAAAATCGAAGTCCTCTGTTCAAGCCATTTTTTTTAAGTTCGACATGTGTAAATGCAATCTGAGAACAATTATTTTTTTTAATGATAATTCTATTAATTGCAAATGAAACGAAATGTCTTTATTTATGAACTTCCAATTTTAAGTGTGCACAGCTGTAAAGCGTGGTACACACTATTGATCAAAACTGACAGTTTTGGTTGACATCCATCAAAACTGAAAGTGTGTACAACTGGTTGATGGTTTGTCGATCAAAACTGATGAGGTGCAAAAATATTTGCTACTGACTGACGATCAGCGGCCATCTTTGTTTTTGCTCGATTACAAATTACGTCATTGAAGAAGCAAACAAATGAAGAGAGGGTCGAAAAACAACAGCAACAACGATGATTTGAGTGTCAAACAAAACTTATAGTGTGTACGCGAGACTCTTCATCCAAAAATGACATCAGTTTTGACTGCCAGTTTTGATCGATAATGTGAACCACGCTTTAAAGTCAAATGTCAAATGGCTGGCTCCTTTCGTAAGTTAGCAAAAGTAAACGAAAACTTAACGAATCGAAGGAAAAGATATTATGGTCATATAATACAAATTCCCTGTGTTCGCACAGATGCGTACGTCGACGTACGCACCCATTCTACTATTATAGTTGAGCCTTAAGATATTTTATTTACTTTTCAACTTGATTGTGAACTTTCCGAGACAAATAAAAGGTCGAACAGAGAAGGGAAGCAAACATTTCATTGACTGTTGACAGAAACAATTTGATTTTGACAGCGCTTTCCTCTAATAGTGACATAAGCACAGATTAAGATTAATGAATATCGATTGAAGGCTTAGCGCTGATTGGAATGAACGACTCCCTTCAGTTTTAGAATGCCGTGAAATTCTATTTGCCCGAGAATGACCAATTCTTTGAGTGATACATATGTTGGCTGCGTTCATGTTTTTTTTTAAATTGAAAATGGAAAATTGCCCATAAATTTGTTGGTGAAAGCATTTTCTATTTAAAAAAAAGGTCAACTCAATGAGGTAATAGTGTAAAATAATTTTTACCGTTAGAAAGATTAAGCTGCACTCTTTTCTTAGAAAAAACTTTTTTTGCAATTTCTCTGCACAACTTTACGCCACAACGATCACTTTAGGAATGATCGGTAAATCGGCAATTTCATATGTAACGATCTAATATAAAGTGGAACGGGACTTCAAAGTATGCGCAGCTGAACTTGAGGTGAAAACTAAGCTGCTCATCAAAGTAAATGAATTGAAAAGTGAAAACTTGTCAGCATTTAAAACCTCTACCCTGGAAAATTGTTCTAGTAAACAACAGATAAGATTGTGTCCATTATCCAGAACAAGATAACACTCTATCGGTTTAGATCTCAATTACACCCACCCACGTCGCGTCGATGGGTACACAATCAATTTACACTCTTCGCTCAAATATTGACAAAAGATACGAGAATTCTTTATGACTGGCACGCTTTCACACTTTGAATAATCGCCGCGTCAAGTACCTGCAACACTATCCTTTCCTTACGTCAACACTCCTTTTTCTCGAATTCAAAGGATACTTATTGTTAATCCTTTTGGTTTATTGTTGCACAACGAGAGACGGATGGCATTTCATTTACCATCACGATTCACTCGCAGTTTGCATGCGCGCTCACTCGTCATTGTGCTCATTGAAATGCGACGCCAGCCTTTTTATAAATAAGTACGATATTTAATTGAATATAATCTGCTGCCGTTTTGTCCCGCAGATGAAGCGCGATGGTGCCAGGCGCCTTGATTCTGTTGGGAGGCCACGCGAATAAATTAAACTCACCCTGTTTTCAAATAATAAATTTAATTCTTGTCCTCTTTTTGTCACCCAATCGAGCAATGGACAACACACCAGCGCCATGCAAGCGCGGCGTCAATTCCAACTCAATTCGATGAGAGTTGTTTCACGCAATTTATAAGCCCAATAAATATCGTTATCATCGCCGGGTGATTTATGTAATGGGAAACTAAACTGTTGTGGCTTACCTTCAAAGTGCGTGGCGGCATACCGCATAGGCATACCGTAAGAGAGGTGATACCAGATACACACAGGTCGTTGCAGCAATGTACGGGTACGAGTAATAATTGACATTAACCGAGTTAAGTTATGCGATCATGTTTCACCCAACATGGAGATGTTCCACATTACACCTGAGCCTTGTGACAGTGTAACAGAGACCACTGATTGTCATCACACCGCACTTATCGTGTGAATGAAGGCCACGTTGAGTGTCAAGATGTGGCGTGGGTGTAGGTAATGTGCAAATGTCTTGTTTTTGTTTTCTTTCAATTTTTTGTTTTTGTTTTACCTGCCTGCCTTGAGTGGCATAATCATATTTATGCAAAGTGAATGCTTTAATCTCGGTGTAAGTGGAGGGGAAATGTTAAAACGAACGTGACTACGGGAACATTTGTCACTAATTTTTGAAATTGAGAATTAGAATGACTTTGGATTTCTTGTTTTCCCTGTAAATGGTTATTGATTTCCAGAAAATCACTCGATATTCATTTGCACTCTTCCTAGTTAGACATTCGAGAATCAGTTTACCTTTATGACATTTGCTCATTGCATTCGTTTACAACAGGTTATTTTTTTACTACTTGTCCAAATTACATGTGTCAGACACACAATCTTTGAATATTATTTTTTTTATAGTTAAATGGGCGCAGCACGTGGTGTGATAAGACATTTACAGCTATAATTTGCATATATTAATACCGAATCAAAAAACAAGCTGATTAATTGCCGCGACGAGATTTATTTTCTGACAGGTTTAGCTAATCAATTAGCTGTTTTGTTACGACTAAACCTGTATATGCATTATGTACACGCTTAAATTTATGTTAGCGCGTAGCTTTTCAAACGGAAGCACCAATTTTATAGTAACACGTTCCAGTTTCGTGCTTACATTAAAAAAAGAAAACAACAACATAAACGATAATAGTTGAGATTATAACTATGCAGTTTGTGAACACACCCCACCTGCCATGCAGATTGTAAACAACTCCTCGGGTAGATGACGCCATTTTAATTTTTTTTTCTCACTTCACATCAGAAGTTAGTTTTTGGAGATTTGTTAGAGAATTAGGCGATGGGAGATAATATTCTAGTTGCCTTAGGCCTTAGGCAATTCAACAGCAAAGCAGGCGGAAGTTAAATCTTTATGATGTCGAACCATTTGCTGCCTTCGGTCAAAGAAATGCCACAGAATTGAAATTCTAAAATGGTGGACGAATGTAGAAATGTCAAAATGGCTATGAAATTATCGATACGGGCTACCAAGGCCGTGTGCCTATTGCGTTAAATTTGAATTCACTGGCTAACTTGACACTAGTTTGGTGAATATAGATATATACTTATATATATATAGACTTCTATAGACTTAGACTGCTGTGGAGCTGCATACAAATTTATCAAGTGGCTAATTTTTTACATCTGTATATACCCATGAACAAATGAGAGAGAGAGGACGAGAGCTTTGTGTTTATTTCGGCTATCCAAATCGATTGTCGGTGGACAAATATAGTGCACTAGTGTTCACATACGATGGGAGAACTACTCATCGTGAAAATTATGTAAAAAACAGTTTAACTTTTTTTTATAGAAAAAAGTAATTCATATGAGCAATATCGTGTAAAAACAAGTAAAATTGATTGTTTGCAAAGTGTTGATTGGTGAAATTTTTATCTTTTGCATTTTCCATTAACAAATTATGAACTTTGTTCTTCAATCATGTACATAAATAACATAAAACTATATAACTGGACCAGTGCAAGAAATCTCGCATGTAGAAACCCTTCAACCGTTCACGGTTTACGAATGACAAAAAAAGAACGTATATATGCATATGCATATGCACCTTTTCAAAATCGTTTATACTGATCAACAAAGTTGATAAGCTATCGATCAGTGTTAGAATCATTGAAATCGGTGCAGAAATAAACTCTCGGGAGAAATGACAAGCTCTTGCGCTAGCGATTTAATTATACAGGATGTCCCAGATTAAAGGTATAATCCGTTAACTCGAAATTCCTGAAGTTCTAGGGAACAAAAAATTGTATGGCAGTGGGGATTTATTTTCATCCCCCTCCAAGTTATAGCCCGTCGAAATTAGGCACCTCCGATTTGTTGATAAGACCACAAAACTATTTTTGTACATTTTGGAGAGGCAACCAGAAGCGCATAAATGCGCAAAATGTTGAAGACTTCTATGCAGCCCCAAAAAAGTTATGGCTCCTTAAACTCAAAATTATTAAAATTCGTTGCTCCAATTTTTTATTTAAAATGCATTTTTCTCAAAAGTTTTACTGAATAAAAAACTTTTTTTCTATAAAATTTTTATCTCCGACCAATTCTCTAAAAAATATGTAAAAATAACTTTTTCACGTACGATTAACAGAAGTTGTAATAAAAGCCATTTTTTGTCAGCCAAAAATGATAAAAAATATCCACCTCTGTACAAACGTCAAAAATTAGCCAGGGGATAAAATTTAAACGCAGTTGGCACACGGCCTTAGAACGAAGCGTGGAACACTGGGTTTGGTAAATTTTGCTATTTTTGCATTAATATTAGAAGAGGAGAATTTCAGACTATGCCTGGTGAAAGTAGATACCGCAGCACTGGAATTTATTGTGCCCGTGGACGGTTCTCAGAAGACCGGCCAGATATCGAGAAATCAAGGTGATTAACGAACTCTGGGCACCGTAGCGCAGTTAGTGCGTTGGACTACTGAGCCAGCGGTCTTTGGTTCGAATCCCGCCGCAAACACCTAGAAAGTTTTTCACAGTGCCCACCTCTTCCGAATGCCTGACAAGCATTCAAGAATATCATTTGTCATGTAAAGCTTCCCAACTCGCCGTTCGTAGACGGCAGAAAACTGTAGGTCCCTTCCATTCGTGCAAAAATATAACGCGCACACACAAATGGTTGCGGAAAGCTAGGCTTGGTTCTACCTAGGACTGTTGAAGCCAAATATTATTTATTATTATTGTAAAGGAACTCTTGAGAAAATAAAAGAAGTTTTTTTTTAACGGAGAGGACTCTTGAAGACACCGAAGAAAGCGTCGTCACGAAACTAACAAATCAATCGGTTTAGTTTTTTGAATTACTACGTTTTTTTTATTTCATTTTACTTTCAGTTGTTTGTTCATGAAATTTGCATAAATATGTTTGTAGAAACCTCAAACTGTTTACCGTTCAGTTTTAGGTCAAGATTGCTTAATGATAAGCTTTCGTTAGTGGGCCGTCGCAATTTCAAAATAACGTGGAATCTTATCTATATATCTATATATTTTTTTAATCGAATGCGGTGAGTCAGATCTAAAGAATATAAATATTGTAACGTTGTCACTAGACACTGCTTATCTTACGGAATAATGTTCGTTTTAGCAGCAAATGGTGTTCAACATTCGGCAATCACTTTCGGTCATATAAGCTTAATCTTATCAGCAATCATTTCAGAGTGATTCATGTTTTAGCTATGGCCAAGCAAAAGAGCAGTTTTTGGGGTCTTTGCAAATCTATGTAAAACTACAAGCCCCAAAGGGCAAAGCGGCATTAAACATCCTTTAAAGGAAGTCGAACAAGGACAGATATTGTGTATGTACGAATCCTATTGCCGACGCTCTTTGGCTCCACATGCAGTTGATCAGAGTGCCTCTACGCGGCGTACAACTTCAATTTCTTGTTTTCAGATAACATCCCATATTTATTAAACCATTCCATGAGATATTTGTGTTTTGTATGTTATTCCATTATATTTTTCGTTTTTATATCACTTAACTTGTGCTGAACGGGGCCAGTAGCTTTGACAATTGTAATCTTAACCACATAGTTTATTAACGGAAATAACTACTAAACACTAAATATCTCCTAAATTGGCGATATATATTTTTTTTTTTGTACTGAATAATTTTTATTTTGTGTTTAGATCACCAAGATCAATAAGAATCCGTTGTTTAATCTTTGCGCAACGGATATCGTTAATATTCCCTTATTAATTTGTCCTGTCATTGTCATTCAGAATCATTCAACTGCATTCAAATTAAGTTTGTTCGATTTTATTTTCACATAATTTTGAACGAATTTCAACGAAATTATGTTGAAATGAGATAATTTCGATATGTCAATTCGTATGGGAAATTATCTCATTTCGAGCATAATTTGGAAATTCTGTTTTGCCCTGGTGTGAATACCGTATAACTCAATTTTGATATACATAATTATGTAAGTCGACTTATACTGTTTTTCGTTGTTGCCACAGAATTATGACATCCCTGCTTTCGTCACAGCGCCACTTTAGCTTCCGTAATTATTTTTTTTCTAACTCTACGCTATAAATTCAAAAAAGTATAATAAAACCAAATCAAAACATATAAAAAAGAAAGAAGAAAATTAAAAACCGTAACACCTCCTCCTAAACTGTATAAAAAGTTTAATAAATCAAAGAAAGCCGAACACACTTTGGTCTTTATCTCAAATGGAAATCTCGTATCTGAATAGTTTTTGATTTAAATACACAATTTTATATCCTCATTAAAAGATAAATACAATAAAGTTGTAATAGAAACGTTCCTTTTCGTTTTACTTTTCCAATAGCATTTCGAACTGAACACAACCTTTAGGCTTTACTCGTATTAATCTGAAAGTGAAAGCATAAATTTCATGGACTCTCCTTGTCTCTCGTATAATTTTAGGCGGCCACACAATTTCGTGGCCCGAATAAAATCAAATTAACTTTTATTCTTCGTGGCTAATTTGTTAAACTACTTAAGTATGCGTGTGCTGGAAACTCCACTCTACTTCCTTGTTCAAAAAACAAAAAAAAAAAACAATAAAATTGTGATCCAAATAAATCAGTAATTGGCCATAAAATTATTTAAGTATTCCAAGGTCTTTCTTCTTTGTTTTTTTTTTCCATCGTGTTTATGCATGTGGCCTGCATTATGCATTTAAGATGAAAGAAGTCGACTTTGTATCTGAAATCAATTTGGTTTTCCGATCATGCTTCCGAATCAATCACGTCACAGCAGCTCTGTGCTCTCTGCGGATGGCTGAAGTTCTGGAATTCTACTTTTTCTTTCTTTCCCTTTTTATTCTATTTTCGATTTGGAGTTGAATAAGTATGCACGTCGCATTTGTCAAAATGTCGGAATGCGACACCAAATGCATCTTTCACAAAAAGGAAAGTGTCAATGACTCAGTTTCAGTAGCTGATTGCATATTCTGAATGAATAACTTCTACCAACACTTTCTATGGTCATCCTCATCTGGCTTTAGAATGAATGATGAACGCATTCAGGTCTCAACCGTCATCATAGGCATTTCCTTTTGGAACACGTCAAAATGAGTTCAGCGATCAGTTGATCTGTTTTCCACGCATTTCCGGTCAATTTCGATTCGATCCGAATTGGAAGGAATTTCCTGAAAACCCACTCGTTTTAGAATCCACTAGAATGGGCGGAAGGATGGCAAACAAATATTTAATATAGCCAGTGTTGGTATCAGTCATTCTTACTCATCATGGCTGGAGAATCGAATCACGTAGCCACAGTACCTCCAGCCTGTGACATAAGTGGCTGCTGTCATTTGCATTAATGTATGCGTAAGCAAATTTTTACCATTTTTTTTTTTTTGTTTTTTATCGTAAGTATTCCATTTGAATAGAAATACGAGTAATTTGAAATATTTGATTAATTCGTTTTTATTTCAATTTATATTCATAGAAGAATACTTTTTCATTCCCCCGCCTTAAAGTGTGGGGAGATTGTAACGTCTGAGCGATGGATGCGATGTTGTCAACTGGCGAATAATTTATTTAATTTTTTTTTAAATTGGCTAACGTTTTTCGTATTGGCAACAGTTGAATTGAAATTGATTTACAATTTAACGGAAATGAGTTTCAAGAGATTTAACATTACGTACGAATGACTCGATTGACATCGGGTCGTCTAAGTAAGTAGGTAGATGTGGTTGCATCGCGGATATTGCCATACACAATTAGCGAATGTGCGCCATTTTGTTGTGATATGACAACCTAATTGACCTGGTTAGGTTAGGTTAGGAATGGTGTGTGATTGAACGAGCAATCATTTCCACTCGGAGACCCGAAGGTCCGTTGTGAATCCCTTCATAGCTTGGGAGTAAATCCTCTTTTTTACCAACTCGCTAACCAGTTTGTGCTCTTGGTGAATCTTAGAAGATCCGATATCTCTGAATTTCCGAGCTCTGCTATGTCTGCCAAGAATCTATGGCCTAAAGAATCTAAAGGTTCTTGGAGGGCGGCGGAGTAGTAGAGTAGATGTTGTATCGATTCGCTTTCTTCCTCATCTCCGCAGCTTCTACAGATATCGTTGGTAGCCATTTGCTTGTCATATGACCAGGGTTCGGATTTTGTTGACCAAAAAAAGCCAAAAAAGGAAAAATAATACCGCAGAAAAAGGCAAAAAAAGGCAAAGTCAACCAAATCCGTTCCCTGCATATGACCTATGGCACAGTGTCCTGTGATTATTCCGGTGATTAAGCGTATGGAGGATTTATCCAGATGTAACATCGTCTTTGTCCTATTAAGATCAAGTTTCGTCCATAAAGAACGAGGTGTGACGCAGTCGGTTCGTGCAAGCTACAAAGTCTCTTCTTTTCGGTTATATGGTTGATTATGCTGAAAAGTGTTTTAATCGGTGGCAGTATGGAGGTGTCAGCATCACAGTTGCTCAAGACTCATCCAGCTCTAGCTAGTTCGTCTGTTATCTCGTTCTCTTCGATATTACTTTGTCCAGATACCCAGAACAGTCTTACCTTGTGGTGCCTTATAGCATTTAGTGCATTGCGACATTTTTGGACTACCTTTGAATTTGCTGTGTTTAATCCTATTGCTTTTAGAGCCGGCTGACTATCCACCAGTCCTGGTTGCTTATTTGTGTTTTGAGGACAAGTTTTGTTCAAAACCATCCTGTGGAATTGAGGAGAATTGTATGTCGGCATTTTTTGGCATGTTGGTTTTAGGAAGTTTTTTGCCGAGTGTGTGTGTGTCTGACTCTGGCCAGCTTCGGGCATTCACAGAGAAAGTGCAGCTACGGCAATGGGAGTTGACTGGGATACCTTACCTTTACCTTAAAGCCGGTGAGCCAATTGCTCAGTGACTTGTATTATCATTTTTATTACTATTATTGAAGGGTGAGATGATACGTGACCTATTTATTCTATTGTGTCTATTGTCTATTGCGCCCCCTATAAGTCCTAAACGAAGGAACATCCCTCTCGTCATTATTCCTATTGGAACTGGTTGAATAGAGCTTTGCTCACACCTATCCCAAGTGAGAATTGCCTATGTCATAGCACCTCATCCAGGCCAATTTCGCTAAAAAATCGCAGCAGAAGAGCATGCAATGAGTGGCAGATTCTCTGCTGTAAGTTGGTGTTTACCCAAGCACCTTTTCTGGGTAAGTGCCCCAAAGTCCACAGTTCTGGAGTTTCACTGGACTCATTTCAAAATCTGCATGAGTCTTCATCTGATACATATAACTTCTGGAGATGTCCCTTGAGCTTACAGTGCCTAGAAAAAAAAAGCCCTCAGGATGCAGAGCTTGTCTTTGTTCAGGCTAATGCAAGCTTTGAATCTCTTCAGGTTGTAATTACCCAGCAGTTTCAGCATGGCTTAGACTCTGAATTTTTGTCCAGGACTGGGTCCTGTTTGTCTTCTCCAGAGATCGGAGTTCCTTTTTTTAGGGTGTGCTCCCCTATGCCACAGAATGGTTCAGGACCCACGAAGCTTGATGGTGTACCCAGTAAATGGTGACATAGTTTCCTTCGCCCCGTCTATTAAGTTTATCTAGGCATTCTCAGACAATCCTAGATTTGATGACGTCAGCTCCGATTGCCTTGAGTATAAAATTTGACGACGAGCTTCTCAACTCGCCGTTGGGAGTCGGCAAAAAGCTGTAGGTCCCTTCCATTCGAGCAAAAATATAACACGCACACACAAATGTTTGCGAGAAGCAGGCCCTCGTCCACCCCGAACTGTAGCGCTCCCTTCAGAAGAAAGAAGAATGTTACTATGGCCGGAAACACAGTGGACAGTGGTCTTAAACCGACTTGGATGAATTTGTTGAAGTCACGTTTGAGGTTTTTTTTAGTCAGTGGGGTCTCTGGGAACTCTGGACAGCATATCGACCGACTTACTATGAACATATGGCTTAGACTAGAGGATCAACCTCCTGATTAGTTGAGTCTCGCAGCAGTAGGTACATGTAATGATATTTTTAATGTACAGGGCCATAGGTAGGATGTTAATAAGCACATGTAATGCTTCGAATGGGCTTCGAGGGCGCATATGTTACTCTCGTATATCTTTCAACAGAGAGCTATGTACATCCAAATCCAATTAATTTCCATTTTAAAAATAGCCAACCGTCTCCATCGTCAGAGCTATTCATCATCTTTTGGCAATCCGAAGTAATCATCTCCGTGTTCCCTTTCCACAGATGTTGTTCCTTAACAGTTTCACAAGACAAGACTATTAGATTGCTGTAAGGTGCAAGTAGTGTTATTCTACTCCGTCCTCGAGCGTCGAACAAACAATTTATTTAAAATTTAATTCTGGTGTTGGTGGTGGGAGGGAGGAAGCGCCTTAAGGATACTATCTCTGGCTTAAGCATTTCAAATCTGATTTCTCTTGGAATGGGTAACAAAAAGAAAACAATTCTGCAAAATCCACTCTTATTCGAGTTTTCAATTTTCCACTTCCGTTATTGCGGATTTGGATTCGTCAGTACCACCAAAACCACTGGAAAAAAAAAAACTGTGCAATTGCATACTTGCACATCCTTGCCGCTGGCTGAGTCGAAACCGTTGTCGTTGCCATAGTCCTAGTACTCCTCGAAGGAAGTCAAAACAAGAACCGAAACTAAGCTGAGTGCAAAATGACACCCCTTCGTAAGGGATTTCAGAAAATTTAATTCAAAATGATAATGGAACTGTGAAACACTCTTCTTGTCATACGCCGTCACACTCCCACCGAGTATATCCCTTCGGATAAGTTTTATAGCCTGACAGTGGACCACAAGTGGAGAGTTAATTATTTAAAGCTGAATATGTCTGGTGGAATAAGGATTTCCACTTTTTTCTGTCTTTCTTTACTTTGTTTGCTTGAAGACATTAACCAGGGACAAGGATTGAATTATGTGTCTCATTAGATATTCGTAGGACGGAAACACCGAAAAAAAAGAAGAGAGAACCCACACGGGAACTCTTTTCTTTAATGGAAAATTATCTAAAAGGACTCAAGTTAAATCGGTCTTTGAGACAAATGGCGTGGTTGATAAGATAAAGGTTTTTTTTTAATGTTCAGCCCAATTGATAGATGCAGAGGATAACTAATTAATTCCTAGAAATCTATTGGTTTCCTTTTTAAATGTATTCAAAGGATTGAGAGGATGCGCTTACTTCAAGTGAATGGAACTCGAGAAAAGGGGTCGATTTATGGCATAAATTAAGAAATAAAAACGAGCCTTATCCGATTTGTTGTTTCTGGAAACGAGTTTTAACTGTGTTTTGACTGTGTGTAAGCAACAATCACAAGATCTTACCAGAGAACAATAAACATTCTGTTGAAATTTGTAAAGCGGCCCCTAGACGCACAATATTATTGTGCAATATATTGTGCAATATTATTTGCTTTTTGCCCTAGACAATACAATATTTTTCCCAATAATTTAGTAGTCGGCTGATATTTGTATAGAAAACATGTTGAGTGACACTGAAGTTTGTTGTTTGACCGAGGGCTTAAAAAAAAGAAATGAAAAATCGCAGATGGATGAAAGAGTGGTATAAAAAAGGAAATGTGTTTACTCATGAAAATTTATTAAATAAGCTCGTGGTATGTGACCCAAATGACTTGGAGATTGATATGATCTCAAACACTATTCTCTCTGGCATGAAAATCGTTTTTCCCAACAGAATGAAGGGTATCAAGCCCAAGGAAAAAAGCTTGGTGTGACTCCACTCAAAGAGGCTATCGCGATAAAGGAGTTAAGTTTTCGGTCTTATAAAGCCAACCCCACTGAGGATAACCGAAAGAAGTTTACACAAGCCAGAAATTACTGCAATGCTCATAGTCAACGTGTGAAATTCTTCCATGACCAAAAATTGAGGCAAAAAATACTACAGTGTCCCAAGGGTAGTAAACATTTTTGGTCATTTATAAAAAAAACATTAAAAATTCTGCCTCGTCATCAATTCCGACGCTCATTTGCAATAACATTCCAGCTCACAGCTCTTTGGACAAATCCAATCTGCTCGCTGCACATTTTGGAGCTAGCTCAACGCTTCCAGATTGCGCTTTGCCTCCGCCTGTACTTTCGCACTCGTACAGTTACAAGAGTACTTAAAGATCTTAACATTCACGAATCCGCCGGTCCAGACGATATATCTCCCATAATTCTAAAGCGGTGTTTTTCCACGCTAGCAAACCCATTGCGTAAGCTTTTCTTTCCTACTCCTCTGTTAGTTAATTTAGGTGGCGATACAGTTCAGGGTGAACCTCGGTCTACTTCTCGCAACTGAATGGACCTACAGTTTTTTGCCGACTCCGAACGGCGAGTTGAGAAGCTCATTGACAAATGATACTCTTTGATGCTTGTCAGACATTCGAAAGAGGTGGCACCACACCGTGACAAAACTCTGTAGGTGTTAGATCCGGGCTGGGATTGAACCCGGGCAGCATTGCATAGTAGTCCAACGCACTAACCACTCCCACCACGGTGCTCACTCACATTTCTGCACAGCATTTGAATAATTAATGAGAGAATATTGTGCAATATTACCTACAGACAATAAATATCAAACCGATTTTGATTTTGCCCAATATATTGTACAACCTCGCAATATTATCTACAGACGATCAATAATATTGCGCAATATTTATTATTGCACAATAATATTGAGCGTCTAGGGGCTGCTTAAGACTGTGTTTCTTTGTCGAACATTGGACCATTTTTATCCTGAACACTCTCCTCATACGCGGAAAGCAAAAGCGGAATCGAATTTCATGCGGGAAATCAAAACATGGCGAGAATAGCCGCGTCACCTGAGAGAGGCGATTATGGAATAATACTAAGTTTTGTTCGGGTTCTTCTTGTACTAAAATTCGTAGACTGTCCAATTTCGAGGAATGATGCTGAAATTCTCTCAAAGCTAAGTAAACTAACGAAAATGATGTCTGCTTTTAGGAGATTGTGATAGGGTTACATCATTTCTCGATATGTAAACAGTTGTGTAGTTGAAATTAAAAAAAAATTAATAAAAATAAACTGTCGAACGTAGGGTAGTCCTAATATTTTTTTCTCCATCTAGACTTTATTCTCAATGTTTGTGATTTTATTCAGATTTTTCTGAGCGATATTTTTTGGGATAAAGTGTAACACAAACAAATATTTCATACATTTTTGAATTCGTGCTTTAACGAGCTTTCATTTGACATCCCACACGATGACCTCAAAATTAAATTAATGCATTTTTTTTCATACCCCCCCAAACTAGACCCCCGAAGTCGAAATTCAAGTTTTTAAGTTCAGATCAGTGTTTGGGCAACTTATTGCTACAACTGATCCAAATTTCAATAGTATACGCGAATTGGTCTTTGAGAAAAAGGACTATGACAGACGGACAGACAGACGGTACGGAATACTAATATGCGATTTGACAGGATTGACAGATTCCATATATCTGCTCAAAGAAATTGCTTACCCTGAAATTCGCAGCATATGGAAATTTCTTACTCTCTCGTGAGCAGAGCAATTCTATTTTATAGAAAACTACGAAATGTTTGCGTACTCGAACTGGATCTCGTTAAAATTCGTTGTTTTGGAAGGGTATGCGAACAGACTTAATACAGGGGCTCCATGTGGATTTTGTTTGGCCGCCATTTCAAAATGACATAGATGACATCTTTCTGGCATTTGACAGTCGTAGAGTAGAGAGTAGTCGATTACAATTTACAGTGTAATACCGACTAACCGGGGTCCAGTTAACCGGTAAGCCCAATCAACCGTGAAGTTAAAAAAAAAAATGCTTTCCTATTGAAATCCGATTAACCAGAAAAGACTCTATTATCCGTGTTGCAAGCAAAAATTCAGTTAAGAAGAAAAGCGAAACAGTCCTTTTACATGTCCACTCGTGAAGATTTTCCGCACTTAGGTTGGTTTGTGTGTAGGCTTGCCACCTTCTACAGAATCTCGTGGAGGACTTAAATAAATAAAACTTTTTTTAAAACTTAAAATGCGTTTATTGCCCAATTATTTATTACAAAATAAATAACACTAAAATAACAATTCAATGAAAAACGGATAAATAAATAGACTAGAAAGATACAAAAAAAAAATGCTTCTTCACTAGCGCACTAAATAAAAATGTTGCTGGAGTAATTAAACATGCCAGAATAATAGCGAAATTAATGTTTAAAAACATATTTTTCATTGGCTCTCGATAATTTGAGAAGCTCATTATTGCTCTTGACGTCATCATAAAAATCGTACTCTTTGACTCTTTGAGAAGTGAAAGGAATTAGATTTTGTTTTAGTAATTATAGGTCTGTTTGGTAACCCACGCATTCGTACACATTCGTAAGATTCTTACGAGTTTCGTGTTTGGTAACGCAAAATATCCGTTCTACAAAATTCCCCTTAATTGAGAGCGTGCGTACACAATCTTACTCAGTCTTTTTCTTCGCGTAAGATTGAACAACTCTGTCGAACCAGCCATCTGACAATTGTGAAATGTCATAATCTTCACTGTTTGTGAAAAAAAAAAAAATAAATAAAAATTTACAGGTTTTACGCAGAACGTGTTTGGTTACTTTTCTTACGAGTTTTCCACTGCTGAGAGGATTTTCCCCCACTTTTCAAATTATTTATTATTTGACAGCGATCTTAAGCCTTACACAGAAAAGATACCAAACAGACCTTAGGTGTGTGGAGGACATTTTTCTTTTTGTGGAGGACAGAGGACATCACCTTACAAAGGAAGGCGGGTGGCAAGCCTATTTGTGTGTGCATTAGGCGTGTTTTTTTTTTTCAAATCTATATAGGCTTAGCGGAAAATTAGAAAAAAAACGCTGAACACTGACTTGGCAGGACTTTGCTAATTGACGTTTGACAGTTTCACATCGGCATTGTTTTCATTGAAAGTAAGGCCGGTAGTTATCAAGCTCTCATTAATAAGTTGGTGGATAGAATTTTTTTTCGTCAAATTTAATTCAATTAAATAGTAAAATAAGGAACATGTTCACTTAATTCATTATAATTTTATTTTCCTTGTCGGATAAATTCGTATTTTTTTCTTTTCTACCCATTTTAAAAATCAACAGAAATAATTTAAATTTGAAATGACAGCAGAGTTCGGTTGATAGCTACCGGCCTTCATATTTCTCCCTCACTTTCATGTCATATTTGACATTTCGATAGAAATTTCGATAACTATCGACGAAAAACAGTTTGGTAGCACATTTTTCTATCCAGGCTAAGCACCTAAGACTGGATAATTATCCAGTTTTCGTAAGCCTATATAGGCTTAGTTGTTAGTGTAATAAACATGGAAAAAAATTTCTAAGCCTATATAGTTTTGAAAAAAAAACACGCCTATTATTGATGTAAATGATTTCTTTAGTCTTGTTTGCATTCGCACATGTACATGTATATTTTATGAATTGTTATTTATTTTTCGTTTTACCTAACGAACTTTACCTATTTTCTTTAGTTTTTCCTTTATTGTTTTGTAATAAATTATTTTTTGTTAAGTTTTGGTTATTTTTGTTTCATAGAAAAATCATTCGTTCATCCGGGATTTTCGATTTTCCGTGATGAGCTCGGTCCCGACCATTTCGGTTAATCGTTTCTACACTGTACTATGGAACAGCCAACGTTGCAACAACGTTTTCAAATTATTAAAACATCACACACACCTTGTGCTACGATGCAAATTTTGCGAAAAAACTTTCCCGGCCGTAGGTCAGAAAGTATGTATGTACTGACATCGAGTGAACCCTGATTTGGTAGGGTACCTACTTAAAGGAAAAGTTGTACACAAACAGACCAACCACAACCTTGATACTTAATGTCAAAGTGACAGTTGCTCACACTGTCGCTTAGTCAATTTATTTTCATCGTACTCTAAAAATAATAACTCTGACGTATCTAAGCTGAAAACGCGATTGTAATCTCTGCTCACCTATTGATATTCAAAGTTCAAACGGCTATCTGCATAATTTCAAAGTCATAGCAACATAATGACTACCTTTGAATTTCCACTTCAGTTAAATCCTTCGCTGAATTTGTATTCAAATAACAGTGCAATCTTAAAAGCAAAAATCAATGAAAAAACATTCCAAAGTTCAATGACTAATTCGCTACGCCAAGAGGGAAGTCATGACCTCATTACTTCCTTGCCATTGCCAAGTGCTTTCAATTTCACAAAAAAAAAAAAAGGACGAACAAAATAAAAATAATAACTTTTCTTCCTATTTTATCCTGTAGTGTAGACTGTAGAGTGTAGACGTATGTATGCAAAGTTTATAGAAAATTCTCAGACTTATGTATATTCTCGTGATTCCTGAACTTCTGGCCTTGTTGAGGTATTTTCTTTTTGTTTTTACTCAAGACTCAACAAATGCATCCACACACAAAGCATACTGGTTCCCTGTTAACCACACCGACAACCAGAAAGTAAACTTTAATTAATTAATTACACTCAGCAAAAGGGGAACTTGTTTGGGTTTTTCCTCACATCGATATAAATACGCACGCATAAGTCCCAGATGCACTTCGGATGGGGTTGCGTCTTAAAAAAGATATTCAACTGCAGGCAAATATTTAGTTTGCACATTTTTAGATCGACACAGTCACTCGATGCGTATGCTTGCAGATTTTTCACACCGCCAGATACTTTAACGCCTTGATGCACCTGATAAACAGAGTATCTGGTTTGTATGAGTTTGAGAGAAAGTGTATCTATATGTACTCGTCGTAAATCGAACGGCAAATGGTAAACGCGTGCCAAAGGAACTTCTTTGGGGGAAGGATGGTCCATAAATAGCTGAAGATACATTGCCCGTTCGGTTCGAATGGCAGCATCAATTGATTTTTTTTATCCCCCACCTCAACATAAATTTTAAAGGAAGAATTTCTCCCTATTTACCGCGACAATGGTTTTCCATGCTTTGCAAAGGAGTGCGTCTGTTTAGGTAGCAATCTCGTTGTTCATATGGAGTAGATGAAAATTCCATGGACGCAAATACATACTCGAGGAGCCTACCTACTCGAGGCGGATGGAGGAATATGTATATTTTTTTGTGTTTCTAACAACGTGATGGAAAACAGTTGACACTGATGAGTGTTGTTTAATATTCAACGAAGCAAGTGTAATGATTTCTCAAACAAAGGGAGCGACGAAGCTGGCGGCAAATTGAAATGAAGACGCCTGTAGGTCGACGCACAGTGGGGCCAGAAAGTACTGGAAGCGGAGGAAAAAGAAGCAATTTTAGAATGTTTTTCTTCCCAACATTTCAGCCCAATGACTTTTTCAAAGGTAGACCTCTCAGACCCTTACGTTAACTTCTCGGATTTCGGGCAGATTTGCCAGACGGAAGTATAAGTTCTGTAACGGCATTTGCTACATCTTGAGTATTAAATGAATTCCAGACCCGTAGACGGTCTCTTTAAGCTTTTCAAGCGGTCTTGCATCCACGGTTGTTTGATCAAAACAGCGGTTATTCACAGTCGTATTTAACTTGGGGGCTTGATTCGAAGATCATCTTATGATCTGTAGTCAACTGTGACGTTTCGTCGATGCGGATGAACAGATATTTTCCAGTCTGTTTATTGCAGACCTGAAACTTTTCCAGTTGAAAAAATGTCCAAAGTGATCCCCGACGAGATTTCGGTAATATTTCTCTTTCTTATAAAGAACTCTTTGATGAAGAGTGAACCCAACGCGATCCCTAAAAAGCCATCCTATGATGGCTCACATGGAAAATCTCCTTCATTATTCCAATTTTCAATTCAGGTAGCCGTCAAAATAGTGACCACCGCGGTTTAGTCGTAAGGGCGTTGGACTACTACGCAATGCTGCCCGGGTTCAATCCCGGCCCGGGTCCAACACCTAAAAGTTTTTCACGGTGCCACCTCTTTCGAATGTCTGACAAGCTATCAAAGAGTATCATTTGTGAATGAGCTTCTCAACTCGCCGTTCGGAGTCGGCAAAAAACTGTAGGTCCCTTCCATTTGTGCAAAAATATATCACGCACACACAAAAGGTTGCGAGAAGCAGCTGTAGCGCCACCTAAAGTAAGCAAGCAAAATGTAAAAAATTATCGAGGAATATCAAAATTAACTGCTTATTGAAAGCATCCTAAGTACATACTAGATTGTTCTTTGACTTAAAAATCTGATTTATCCATTTTAACATGGGTTCGTCAGTGGTAAATCAACTACTATAAACCTTGGCCTTTTTTTCCGAATACCTATGTCATTAATGCTTTGGAATCTGGTGTTCAGGTCAATGTGATCTACACCGATATTTCAAGGGCTATTGATATAGCTGACGGCAATATTCTGTTTTTTAAACGTAAATTCAAAACAACAAATAAAACCCATTCGGAGTCCCTCAAGGTAGTCACCTAGGGCCGATATTCTTTATGCTTTATATGGATGACATCGCAAAGGGAAATAGATTTAAACAACATTCTTTAACGGTGAAAATTGAACCGGTTATCCTTAAACATTGAAAAACTTTAAATTGTCTCTATTTACCGTTGCTCTCTTCTCGAACTCTTTACTACCTAATTGGCAATAAGCGCAGTAATCGTTTACTAATACAACAACTGATCTGGTAGTTATTTTTGATTCGAAAATGGGTTTTGTTCCACACTTAGAGCCCCCGCACACTACAGACTTTCTATCGGCCGATAGTTTGGTCGGGTTGGGCTGGTCAGTGCGCACATTGGGCCGATTAAATAGTCGGGTTGGTATTGAAGTGCACACACTAGACAAACAATCAGCCGACTGTTCCCGAGCGATTTGCTATTGCTGGTCGTTAAACACATTTTGTAGAGAATAGTCGCTTAATGGTAGTTAATAAAAAATGTTCCAGAGAGGTAGTCATTGTTTTACGCCAAAATATGTCCATAATTCCATATTTAAATACGAGGAAATATCCAGAACTTAGAGAAAATTAATTAAAAACTCAGAGCAAACTGAGCTATCGAAAAAATCGGCCGACTTTATAGTCTGTAGTGTGCGCACGTAGAAGAGCGCCGTACTGATTAAGTAGTCGGCCGATAGTTTGCCGATACTTTAGTTTGAAAGCAGTCGTGTATCCTATCAAACTAATTTATCGATATCGAATCGTTGTAGTGTGCACACTCTCATATATTTTCATACTGATTAAGAGCCCCCACTAAACTATCGGCCGACAGAGTCTGTAGTGTGCGGGGGCTCTTAGAGTATGTGACTGCATAGTCTAAATCCTTGTTAAGATCCTTAAAGCGAAACTGTAAGGACACATTGAAAGAATTGTACGTGGTTTTAACTCTCCCAATAGTCGAATTTTGTCCAATTGTATGGGATTCATACTGCGCAGTTCGCACAAACAGATTGGAATAGATCAGAGATCATTCACTCGATACCTGATAAGAAAGCTACGAGGGCACATTATGCCAACTTACACTAAAGATCTTATCAATTGAAAAAGAGTAATACAATTAAAGCCTTTTTTTAGCGTATTTTCTGTTGAAGTTCAATGCCCTGAGAGTCTTTCGTTTTTCAATATTTTTGCGCCAAAATTAGATAATGCTCGTATGGAACCACTCTCGGATGCTCTCTTTTGTATACTCATAATACAGGAAGTGGCATAGTGAAAGTTGACTTTAATTTAAATAAAAACCAATGTCAGTTAATTTGACGTGCGAAACTAGTGGATAGGAGGCGTGCTGGTTTCATCAACTACGAATGTAGTCTGAAAAGTTTTGATAGCCTAACATAGAAACAAGTGTTTTTTCAGTCAAATGTAGTTTTTATTTTTCAACATATTTAGTCTCCTTTTCCCAGCGATGCTCTAACCTATCTAACCCTTCCAAATACTAGTTGGCGTCTTGCTCCGTCGAAATAGGCGTTTACGTATGGGAGGACCTCCTCGTTCAATGAAAATCTCTGTACTCCAAGCGAGAAAATTTAAGCTTGGGAAACAGGAACTATTTGGGTTATGCCTATCAAAATATCGGAAATGTTTACAGGCATCTTTCAAAGCATAAACCATTGTAGTGGCAGAATGTTCAGGCTCAAAACTTGTCAGACTACCCTCGTTTACTTGTTGCCCACTTTAAATCTTACTCGGCCCCACTGTGCATTAATAGACAGACGTCATCATCTGCATATCGCGGTGGTGGTAATTTGACATGCCACCAGGCTGTTACACGTCATTCAATGCGTGCACTCTCCAAACTGAGGCTAAGGACAAGTTAGGAGTGGAAATCGTGTTTTTGTTTTAAAAAATCAAATTCAAATTCAAAACAACACAAAGAAAAAATGTCTCCAAATGGTAAAAACAGTCTCAAGTGGTTTTTTTTTTTAAGAAATTCAAATGTGTGTCTATCCAGGGTGCTTGCTGCTTACCCATCTATCAACATGATGATGCATTTCACGACTTTACAATGCAAGTGGATGTTGTAGGTACTCGTAAAAAAATAATAGAAAAGGATTAGGATCCCGAGGTTGTAATTAAAAAAAAAGAAAGGAATCAACATTATTCTTTTTATGGTTTTAACTATTTCTGGGTTAGGATTTGCCTGTTGATATTTATGCTGTAGACTAAAAAAAATATGAAAACTATAAAAAGTAATTAACATCCAACGAAGAATGAGAACGAACGCGAGTATATGTGCCATCCGGGGCTTGGGTTGTGACATTTATTTTTTATAAATACATACTCGTGGATACACATGTACGTATCTATATGTGTATCTGGTTGGAAAAGGATTATTATGCGCTTTTACTCAAAGACTGGATTTGTAGTGCATGACGTTTTATTTTAGTATTTAACCAAACATCAAATCGTAGCTCGTAACTATATGGCGCCAGAAAAATGTAAACATCGAGCGAGATAATGGGACAGTTTAGAGATTAAGAGATTAAAAACTGTTTAGTACGATGGGAAATGGATGGTTTAGAATGACTTGGGTATGATTGGAAAGCCAATGAATTAAATTGTAATTAACTTGGAAAGCGATAACGGAGGGCAGAATGAATGACATAATAAAGAAATCAAATGGAACAACCGGTCAAGTGCAAGTTGAGAGTTATTACTTTTTTTTCTTTGGAATTAAAAGGGACGGGCTTTCCTTGCAACTGAATTCTACTATTTGTATTGTTATTATATGTACATTAAAATCTCCTAATTGGATGTGTCCCGATTTGAGAGGACCCCCAAAATTCATGTTGTCCCAATTATGGTCGTTAAATAACATATGAAGGTACATGCGTACATACTTTATGTATGTATTTTTTTTTACAAACGCATTTTCGATATTCCGGGAGAATCCCCTCTTTTTATCCATCATGGCAAGCACATATGTATGTATGTATATATGTATCTATGAACGTACGTGCAAACATATATCAACCACTGGCCTGGGCAGATTTTGTAAGTCAATGTAACTGCAGGAACTAAATTCCTCTTTAGCTCATCCTCTATCATTGAATTTTCATTAAAAGAACAAAACCTCACTGCTACGACTTTGACATGTATAATTGTATACACACAATTCAGAAGCAATTCGCTGCCTCATGATCCAATTCAGAGGTGCCCCGTTTTCGGAAGTTCGCTTATCTGAAAAAAAAAAAACAGTTATGCATGAAGTGCGGTTCAATTTGGAGGTGCCCCAGGTACAGAGGGTACCAATTAGGAGGTTTTACTGTATTTGGCATTTGCTCTATAAAAAACTGTGCAAGTTAGGTTAGGTTATGAGGCTGAGCTATCAGAAGATACCACGAGCTAACATTCACAAAGGATATGGTCGATATCCTCTGCTGGACCTATGAGGGGCGTTTTTAAGTTCGTTTAAAAAAAAAAAAAAAAAAAAAAAGAGAAATTCAAGCCGAAACTGCGCCATTCACTTCTTCAGCGCTTGAAAACTTTTTCCCACGAAGTTCCTTTTTCGATTTTGGGAAAAGATAGTAATCGCTAGGGGCCCAGGTCAGGGCTCTAGGGTTGGTGATCCAAAATATCGAAGCCCATCTTATGCCGGACAGCCAACGCAACACGACTCTTGTGAACAGGTGCTTTGTCGTGCAGGAGGACACCTTTGGTCAATGGTTTCTTTTAACCTCTCTAAGATCGAATCGTAGTATTCCCCGGTTATGGAGACGCCTTTGTCTTTATAATCTATCGAAATAATCCCTTCTGAGTCTCAAGAAACGTTCGTCATGAGTGCCTTCTTGGCTGGTGCTGTGTCTTGTTTATGCCACTGCATAGAGTCCTGTTTCGACTCAAGCTCATAATAATGAACCCAAGTTCTCAATACCCAATACTCCATTCTTGTCTTCCCTACAGAGGTCCAAAAACGCTCGAGAACACTCCACGCGGTCTTAAATTTTCTCCATATTCTACACTTTCTTTCCAATTGAGTTGCTAAGTTGATGATAGTTCAAAAACGAATAGCTGAATTAAAACAAAACTTGGTATTTATACAACTAATGAGTCACTGAATTTGACACGTCTCAGTATTAAATTATCCTCACTAATGACCTAACTACTCATTCTGATATTGCAGTATCAGCATTCATGCATGTTTGAAACCCTCCACTCCTTTGTTAAGCTTTCTCAGGAGTCAGTGCTCGGACAGTATACATACCTTTTAAAGTTATTACCTTTGCTCTACTTAATCCAAGTCCTCTTGTCGACTTAGGCCAGCTTAAGAGCCTTAGACACCCTGTGTCTACCTATTTTTGACCACCTATGATTCACTATACTCATAATGTGGTGATATGGCCACCATCTCAGTAATTCCCAGAGCACCCTTCTTTTCTTACCAATTCATAGGCAAGTTTCCACACCAGAGTGTTCTGGTACCCAACATGGTTCGATCTGTATGTCTTAAGAATATCGCGGCATCTTTGTGCAATTGCCGATCTGCTCTGAGTGAACCTTGGCTATCGATGTATGTAGATATCCATTTCGGATATTAGCTTCGTCTCCAAGAGCTCTGCCGCTCTCAGCCCTGCTAGAAGCATTTGTCTGGAAGACACTTCAGTCATCCGGGAGGTTTAGCAATGCATTTTGCTCCGGTTCTATCGGGTAGATTTTAAAACCCGTGTCGTTAATGGTTTATGACTCGTCCGTATAGGCGGCAATGTTGTACTATCTCTCGATGGGTACAACGTTTCGTATGGTGTAACGAAGTCCACAATTGGGAAGATATCCTCCGTTCCATTGGAGTTACCAATATAAATTTCACTGATAACAGAACTATAACCGGTTGGTTCTAATCCTCAAATAGGCTTAGTTAGTGCCACTTCAAAATAAATTGAATTAAATTCTATTATTGATTCTGTAATGAGACCTCTTTCATATGTCTGGTAAAAAATACATTTATTGATAACTTCTGGATCACCAAAAATTGTTAAAAACTCAGTCTTGCGGATTCCGAGTTTTGGACTAGCAAAACCTCCAACTGATTGCATTTATACGAGTAGCTCAGGAGAAAATCGCCTGTTACACACTCATAGACAGACAGGCAAGGTCTCACTATAAGGCTTCTAAATGATTTACCTAGTCAAGTTACGAAACCGTTAAAAACAACATAAAATATCACCGCTTAGCTTTAAATATATCCTTTCTAGTTGACAATTTTTGTGTTGGTCATTTGTTTGATGACTGTTTTCGACATGCTTAGAATGCTTGGTACCGAACGCCCTTTGTCTGAGCTCCGTAAGTTAAAATAAGGTTTATTATTTCCTTGCAGTTGTTCAAACTTGTTATTTCTTTGATTTGGATTAATTAAATCTGCTGCTCCATAGACAGAATATGAAAGAGCAGTAAATGCAGTATCACTTGCGAATATCCTTGACCATCCCATACAGCGATATTACTTGCGTATGGATTATATAGAAGTGGCCCTAGTTAATAGCCTTGTAGAACACGGTCTTAAAATAGTGTTTCATAGATGGTAAAAATTGTTTCAAACATATGTTCACCCTGATCACTAGGGGAACCAGTTCCTATCTCCTCCAGGTCTTCATTTCAACACCTTTGTCCACAATCTATAAAACTTACAGTAGTCGGAATTCTTAGATCCATCATTTCAGTCCCTTTGTCTTTTAATCCAATCTGTAACATTTCCCTAAGCCCCTTTCTCTACCAAAAAAAGAGAATATTTTCATCTAAAAAGTGCTACCATCTTCAGAAATCTTCAAATTTAAACACTAATCTAACTAAAGCTCTTCATCTGTCACTGATAGTTGTTTCCCTGACATTCTCGCATGTTATGTCAGATCCTCTTCTTAACTTAAAAAACAATTTGAATTGACTACAAAATTTAGACTCGGCGCCATACGAATACTCAACATTTATTATATGTCATCGCCGATACGCTGTAAACATGCAAGTTAATCCAAAAGTTGCAACTCGAAAATCCTTCCAACAAACCCTTTGTCGTTCGTCTTCGTCTTAATCTGTCGCAACAATCCAAAAAAAAAACAAAACATTTTTAAGTCCACGTCCCACATAATCCCTTAAAAATTTTAATTTTCCTCTTCGCCTTCTGTAATCTGTCAGCGCGGTGACATTTACTGGATTTTCAAATGATTGAACGACACCACCAATCGACAAAAAAAAGCATAAAAGAAAGCTTCTTGTTTCTTAAAAATGTTCCCGAAATGGCGACCCGTTCCACTTGAACTGCTTAACATTAATGACAGATATGGCCGTGTATTAACTGACAGCTGAAAGTAGAGAAAAATGACAGTTCATGTCTTTTACGATTGGCTCCGTCGTTGTTGTTGCGAGACAGAAAGTAACAAAAAAAAAGAGAAACAAATGCACAACGGCGTCACTTACAAAAACCCAACCAAATGTAATTAATTTAAGAACATCGAAAATAAAAACACATCGAGACGCATAAATGTAATTTTAGAACTTTTCCGTTTTCAGTGCAATTGGCTTATTTATAGACTGAGCTAATTAATTTCGATTATAATTGGTAATTAAACCCGATTAAAGTGGGTTGGCTTAACAACTGCTCTAATCGATTGAAGTTGCCTTTGTTTTGTTTACACAAAGATGGCTTTGTTTACAGTTGGCGTTTTTGTTTGTGGGGATTTTCTACAATAAATTTGTTTTTTTTTTCTTCTATTTCAGGATACACTCTTGGGAATGATTTTTTTCAATCGGTGCATGAGTTTTCAAGTCATGAGGTGATAAGACCCGAGTTACATCATGGACGACATAAAAGAGCCATTAGGAGCACATTGGACACAGAGGTAAGAAGTGTTGCCATTTATGTTCACTGGAATAGGAGAATTCGCTATGACATTTCTACTGTCGCTTTGACATTTCCATTAGAATCGACTTTATTGCCTCGAGCCACTTGTAATTCGCAAAGTTTATTGTTTGTCAACGAGAAGGATGTTTATACGAGGAAACTATGCCTGAGGGCGCGATGGAAGTCGTTTGTGAAGATGTATCACCTCCCTAATGGGGTTTCCTTGTTTCCAACACAATTTACAAAACTTGCTTCAATTTACTCGTAGTTTGAGTTCCATAGAGAGGTGCGCCACGATGTAGTTTGTAATTAAGGAGTGTGAAAATTTCTATCCGACGAGAATATGGGTCACGAGAAGAAAATTATGTCGAAAGTTTAGAATTTCAAAGTTGGAAATTTTACTCCGAAAATTAGCTGTTGACGTGTTGAGTTTAGCAGACAAATTAGTTTTATATTCCAGTTGGGACTGGGATGAGACTTGTTAGTTAATTAATTCTTGGGATGTGATGAGGTAGTGATTTATTTACTTAGTTTACGATGTCAGCATTAGGGAGTAATTGGTAGTAGACGTTTTATTTTAGTTTCTTTAAAGAATTTGAAGTGAGTTCACGACAAACACAGAAACTTATTAAATCAATTTAAATACGGCTTTTAATACTTTTTGCTTTATTTGTTTAGTTTTGCTCTTCAAGAAGTCCATAACGAAACATGAAAAATAAAAATTATTTACTTAGCATTACATGCAGTAAGCATTACTTTCATACTTTACTTCTTCTTCTTTCTTAAGGTGGCGCTACAGTTCGGGGTGAACCAGGGCCACCATTTGTGTGTGTGAGTTGAGAAGCACCCCATGACAAATGCTACTCCTTGAATGCATGTCAAAGACATTCGAAAGGGGTAGAACCGTGAAAAAAACTCTAGGTGTTTGCTGGGATTGAACCCGGGGCAGCATGCGTAGTAGTCCAAAATAATGACCACTACGCCACAGTGCTTACATACTTCACTAGCATTTGTTAATGCCCCCTCCACGTTTTCTCTAAAGCCAGTGCAAGATGTCCAGCAAGCCAATCTAACTTTGGTGATAATTTTCTCTAAAAATTATTCTTGTAAACTCTTGGAGTAGGATAAGCCCAACAAGGTAATTGATACTGTCCTATTGAAACCGTTATATTTCCCGTTAAGACAGTATAATAGAAAATCATCTTGCGACCGAGTTATAGCTTCGTATAGACCGTGCGCCTGTAAGTCATGATTACACGCTACAACTAAATCATAATGGCTAGACTAGACTTTGATAAGATAATATCCATCAGTCTAATAAAGCTAGCTAGTTATAGATAAGGAAACTCGAATCGTCCTCGTTTGCTTCTTGACCTATTACTGCCACGGCAACATCGGTCATACAATGATTTGTCCTGAAGAAATAGAAGCTATTCTCGACCTACATTATGACTGGTCTGCATTAGGTATTTAAATTACTTACTTTTACGTTACTTAACGGGCTCGCGACCCGTGAAGAGTCTCTGCCTGAGACACGGCAGCCTTCCATTCTCTTCGATCCCGGGCACGCTGCTTCCAGTTGTCTAAACCAAGCGCACTGGCATCCACGATAGCTTGATCCTTGAAATGGAGATTCGGTCTTCCTTGTCGTCTCAAACCTGGGGGCTGTGATTCGAAGATTCTCTTTGCTGGAGCATTGTTGTCCATTCGCTCGATGTGGCCGAGCCAGTGTAGTCGACGTGTTTTGGCTTTTCGGACTACATCCACATCTTGGTACAGCTCATAGTATTCAAAATCTGCTCTGTTTTCCTGCTTATCGTCCAACACTCGGCTCCATACAGTAGGACTGGTAGGATCAATGTTTTGTAGAGCATGCATTTCATCTGCCGAGTTAGGAGTTTTGAACCCATTTGTACTTAAGAGAAGTGGCTATAATATCCTATGGAAGAAACTAAACGATCTGCCTTAAGCTCCTCCTTAACTCTTGGATGAACGACTCATATATTCCTCAAATTGGGAACTGGGCAGTGAGTGTTTTACACATCTGTCAACTAGAACACCCATATATACATAAAGCTATCATCTTTTCTAAGAAATGCTTTAGCTTATTCTAGATGCACTGTAATCGTAAAACAATTCCAAAAAAATGCGTAATTGGAGATGAAGGATCGGTCAGAAAAAATTTTTGATGGGATGTGCTTGCATTTCATTAGATATAAGGAGGACTTATTAAAGACTGAAGCCTAGTCATATCTATTGTAAAACTACGTAGGCTGTACGATAGGTCTGTTACTTTGAAACTAAAAATCGTTTTTTTTTTTTCTCAAAATTTAACTTGCTTTTCAACATAGTCTTCTTTTAGCACGATACACTTTTCTCAACGATTTTCCAACTTTTTTAACCCTTCCTATAAAATTGGCATTTGTTAATTATCGTGATGAAAGAGCACTTTTTTCTTTTTAAAATAGACCGTTTTTCCATCAATTTTGCATTAAGTTTCCGGTAATCGTTTTTTCCTTTTCCAAGTAGTTAATGAAGATTACGCCGTGGGAATCCCAGAAAACCGTTGCCTTGACTTTTCCGGTCGACGAACCCGTTTTTGCCTTTTTGGTGCACGTTTGCCTTAAGAAGTCCACTGTTTTGGTTGTTCTTTCATTCCTGGAGTGTAGTGGTGTATGCAGAATTCATCAACTGTTACGAACCGTCGTAAAAATTCACTTAAATTACGCTTGAAGAGTTCCAAATTTTGCTTTGAAAACTTCACCCGAATCCGTTTTTGATCGATCGTCAGCAAACGCGGCAACCATCTTGTCGATAATTTTTTCATGCCCAAATGGTCATGCAGGATTCGAATGATGCTATCATTTCAAATGGCTACTGTCTCAGCTATCTCACAAACCTTAAGTTGCAATCGTCAAATACAGTACCATGGAATTTTTGACAATTATTTCTTCCGTTGTGACGTCATTTGAACGTCCCTTGCGCTCAGTGTCTTTTAAGCTCGTACGAAATTCAGTGAACCACTTTTGTACCATCCCATGCGAGAGAGCAGAGTCTCCAATTTTTTTTAAGTCTATCTTCTGTCTCCTTAATGGTTTTACCGCCCAAAAAGTAGCGTAGTGTAGTGGGCACCGTAGCGCAAGTGGTTAGTGCGTCGGACTACTGAGCCAGCGGTTTTGGGTTCGAATCCCGCCGCAAACACCTAAACAGTTTTTCCCAAGGCCTCACCTTTTTTTTCACCTCTTCCGAATGCCTGACAAGCATTCAAGAGTATCATTTGTCATGTGAAGCTTCTCAACTCGCCGTTCGGAAACAGCAGAAAACAGTAGGTCCCTTCCATTTGTGCAAAAATATAACGCGCACATACAAATGGTTGCGGGAAGCTAGGCTTGGTTCTACCTAGGACTGCTGAAGTCAAATATTTATTTTTTTTATTTTTTTAAAAATTAGTGTTTTATCAAAACACGAAATTCACTTTTTTCCATTTTGAGCTAATGACACAAACCAAACTTCTTTCGATCACTCTAAAAAAAATCAATGTTTCACAGATCTGTCTAATTTTTTTTTCTATGCCTTGAAAGAAACAAAGATGTCGGAAAAAAAAACTCAATGCGATCCGAGCACCATCTTGCATCAAAGTCACTAACTTATCGAACAGCCCTCATATTAACATGCTCTTTTTCTAAACAAGGTTAGCTCAGTTAACCCCTAGACAAGGCTTACAGATTCTGTAATGACGAAGATTGCATCCCAGATCATTTACTGGTGGACTGCGTCACTGACACTTTTCCAAAACGTCTTGATGTTTACTTAACTTATAGCTTCGCAGGGATGAATAGCTAAATTTATAAGAACTACCGAACTAAGGGAGATAGTTATAGCTGAGAATCACCTTCGCTGTCTGCAGAGGAGGGCACACTTTAATCAGTTATGCCATTCTTGAGTTCCATATTCAAATGCTAATCATCTGATCTATAAGGGCATATCTCCAGTAACCACACAAAATGAAAACGGTTAACTCGGTCTTATCTCATCTGTAAAGTGTGCAAACAGAAATGTATGCACACCATTCACAATCAGCACTAAGCGATTAAATTTCGCTCATCCGCCCGCCATTTGAATGCAAATAGCAGATCCGAAAATTGCTCACCACACATCCGTAGAACGCGGCGAACTCCTCCACCCACTTTGCTCTGACACTAACATTTGCCGTAATTAAAAACCACCTCGCCCCGAACACGGATGAGCATTCTAATCGACGACGCCTTAATTAAAATCTATCAACACCATGGCACTGTGTCACTGAACCGCGTGTGTGTTTGATGGCCGCCACCTTAATTAGGCCACCTATCGTATCACACATGGTGTGGCATTTTGCGCCCAATTCCGATTAACTAAGATATTACCGCACACCACGTTACTTAGTCGTGGAACTCATATATGATGACATAAAATTGGCACTCACCCTGTGGTGTTAGTACAGCGACACAAGGGGTGAAATTAAAATGCCAGGCAGGATGTTCTTATTCTGCCAAAACCACACATCAACGGTATCACGCGGCACCCATTTTGGGAATCAACATTGCATGTTCGGTTAGCGTTAGGAATCGAATGGCACATTCTCATTTTGGTCGTATAAAAAAATAAAGCCAGAGACTATGAACTCATTTGAGACACAAGGACGTGTCATGTCGCCATTTGTATTTTTTTTTTTTTTTAAGTTTTCATTTGATTTTTTTCCATTTCCAGAGTGGACTACATGTGCCGCATATCACACTATCATATCACCATAAAGGCCAAAGGATAATTGCCGACCTTCATTTGAATGAGCGACTTATACCGGATGGGCACTTTTTGCGCTTCCAGGACTCCACACATATTGGTGGCGATATTGTACAAAACTTCACTAAGACTGATGTAGATCTCTGTCATTATAAGGTGAGTTTCTTTTAATTCGAAAATCAGGTAGATTGCTATATGGAATTCTTTACAGGGTGTCATTAGAGGTAAACCAGATTCACAAGTGGCCGTTTCAACATGTAACGGCGGAGTGAACGGCATGGTACACGACGGTATGGATACGTATTACATACATTCGGGTGCAGATGGACGCATTCAGGACGATCACTTTTTATTTAGGTAAGTTTGCTTTGTTTTTATTTTTGTCTTAGCGGCTACATAGTATGACGTTGGGCGAAAAGTACTTATTGCCCTTAACGCGTTAATCCTGTAAAGTGATTCAGGCCTCTTCTATCCTTCTAGTTGAAATAGACTGGGGATTATTCTCGTAAACCTATCCTTTCAGATGACCCCCCCAAGAACTCTGAAGCTGTTAACTCTCGAAAACCAATGTTTCAGATGAATGTTGAAGATTATTGGGCTCGGGACCATTTCGAGAAGAATAGGGTTGTTTACAGGCACGGGATAAAAAAAAATTCCGGGCGTTGCTCTATACTCGTCCCCATTTACTTTTACTAGATCCTGATTTACGTTTTCATAGAAATAGGGCCCCACTACATTTGCAGCCGGGATACCACACCAAACTGTGACTCGAAGTTGATGCATCTGCTGCTCCTGCCGCTCCTGCCGTTTCCTTACCACAGAAACGCAACTTTTGTTTATTGACGAAGCCATTCAGATTTAAATGGGCTTCGTCTGACATAATCAATTTCTCCAAAAAATAGCGATCTTGGTATTGTTTTTCAAGCAGTGTACTGGCCAGCAATAACGCGCTGATGTAATCTCTGGCAAGAGGTTGTTGACCAAAGTGAGTTCTATATGGAAAATGATGCAACTTCCTTCTTGCAGTGCTCGGCAAGGGCGTCCGTCCATTGAATGTTAAGCTAAGACTTATGTATGTCGAAGGTTATTCATTAACTAATGCCTGTACGCAGCTTGTAAATGTTCACGGGTTCAGGGTTCACGTTCCGATAAGACATAATGCTATAAGATTCTCGGTAGTGAACTTGAGTGTCTGTAAAGAGGGTTTTCCAAAGTTCGGGCGTCACCTATGGAGCAGAGTTTTAAACCACTTCGACGCTAACGCTTGCGCGGCTGTAAATTCTTTTTAAGGTCAGATACACCGAAAATCAGACGTCCTTCCTCCCCTGCTTTTCATAGAGGAAATTTTCCTGTGGCCTTGGGATCTCATGATATCACATGAGTTCGAAGTGGATTGCAACTTGCGGCAATAGCACGTACATATGTAGCTCCACTTGTTTTGTTTCCTGTCACTATTTAGCAGTCTACAGAAATTGGTTCTCCTGACATTCAACACCGGTTGTGTTTCTGGTTATACGTTCCTCACCTTTGCCTGTGTAGATGCCAGTTTAGGTGGAATGCTTTCTATCCTTTCTCTGGACCTCATTTCTATTATAACGTTTCAACTCTTTCTTGCTCCCTTACGCATGCCTTTTGTGTCACTCTGGCTTAACGCCTTTTTTGAAGTCAACTCTCAGTTAGCGTCCGAGTGATTTCTTGTGTCTTTTTACCACTGGATGTCCTGCCACTGGAATTCCAAGTTTGCTGCTGTTACTGCCGTCGGATTTATAACGAGCTGTAGAAGCATTCGACTCAAATTATTCAGCAGAAATGTGCCATTGGTGCCCTTTAGTGTAGAACTTCATCGACGTGATGGGGCTCCTTAACTTGACAGTAACCTATTAATGGTTCGAATCGCTTTGTACTTATCTAAGCATTTAAAGTATTACATTAATTGCATTATAACCTATTTCTATATGAATGTGATCCCTTTCCTGATCCAATCTCATTAACTTTCTTCAACATTCCAGAGGACCGCATCTACTTTTGATCTTCCTACAGATTGTTCCCAACTGCAACGCAACTGATTTATTAATCGACCGAGATAAGGGAAACAAAATTCCACAAACCTTTGACCGGGGATTCATTTTCTGTTTACTTGCTGTGTCCAACATGTTTATTTATTGGTAAATTGTTTGCTGTGTGCTGTGAAAGTAAACACACAACAAACTTCCCCTCAATTTGGATGTCTCAACGATTTTAATTGCACCCGCTCAGCTGAGAAAAACTATCATAATTCTGTTTTCACCTCGTTCTCAATGGAGTCTAAGTATTTAGGAAAATATGTACTAATTCCTCTTGTACAAACATTGAAACATGTTTTCTGTTCACCTCAAATGAAATCGAAACAAATTGTTGTATATTTACAATCGTCGTCGATGCGTGTCCCCACGTAAGTAGTTCTGTGCAAATATTTGCCAAATACGTTAACAAAAAAGACTCCACGGAACACCGCTCATCTAACTCACATCACAAATTCAGGTAGCTTTTGTTGGTTGTGTTTAGGTATGTTTGCCAACGGAGATATCAAAGCAGACAGACAAACAAGTGGCTGACCATGCGAAGCACAGGAAACCGGAAGGAAGCAGCACTAATTCTCACTTCTTTTTTGATGATCAAATATGGGCATGACGCAGGTTCTGTTAGAAATGTTGTTTGCTGGTTGGAGCAGTTCCACTTGGAAGCGTATTGGCTCATTACGCGACATATTAGTCGGATAAAACCAACTGAAAAACGAATCATTTCAAAGCATCTTTAACCTTAAAGTCGTCAAGAAGTTACTGCATAGAGTCTTTATTTTTCTGCCAGCAACGGCAGGTCAATTTGAAAGCAAATGACAGCCAAATCCCATGTCTTCCATACAACTATAGCCATTCCTAGAGATACACCGTGACGCTCCGGATGAATACGAATGACTCAGAAGTTATTTCATATGCGGTATGTGCCTCACTGCGACGAAGTTTAACCAAAAGGCTGATTGCAAAAATACTAACTAACAGCTTCTGTAGCAACTGTAGAGAGTTAATCCCTCATACATACATATCCATGTGTGTTCCCTTTTTTTGTTGGGACGGACATACCGCACTGGAGCACTAAAGACTCAGAAGCTAGTCCATTTTAGTCCATTATAGTTCATCTTGCGAAGAAAGGCGAGTAAGGGGTTCAGTGGTTAAGATATGAGATCATCAGTAGTCACATCTTTTGTCCGAATTTAAGCAGGACAATCACAAAGGAAATGTGAGGTAGTGGAACCCCCAATGAGGGGTAACATTGAAACTTAGTAAGCAAAGGTGAAGTGATCCATAAAAATGCCAGTAAGTTGTCTGCAGTCTTTTCTGCTAAGAGACATTAAGAATACCGCATTTATTCTGCATCCTGGACATTCATGCCACCCTCGATTGTGTTGACTAGAAATCAAAATGTTAATGTAAGTCGAGGACGTTAGCAGACCTAGTCTGGGTCCAAAGCCATGAAAGAGCCTCTACGGAACCTTGTTTAGCTGGTTTATCAGAGATCTAATTTCTTTTTTTTACTCGTTGTGTCCTGGGATTGAAATCAGATTCATCAAGTTCAGCCTTCCGACCGAATTCAACAAGGTT
Source organism: Brachyopa scutellaris (assembly GCA_949775065.1). Classification (NCBI taxonomy): domain Eukaryota; kingdom Metazoa; phylum Arthropoda; class Insecta; order Diptera; family Syrphidae; genus Brachyopa; species Brachyopa scutellaris. The sequence goes on along the minus strand of OX459114.1, from coordinate 78,470,263 downwards.
TCGCAGCCTAGTTGTCGATGTAAATATCAATATCCTTACCGCGTATTCGTTTCGTGCTCAGAAGCTCTGCAGCTCAAAGCACGGCTAGAACTTCTACCTGAAAAACGCTGCAGGCATCCGCGAGTCTTAAGGACACTTTTAGATCTGGTTCGACACTGTAGACACCAGACCCCGTGCCGCTTGCAGTTTTAGGCCCGTCTGTGAAGACTGCAGTGTTCTGTGTTACTGTGTTGTTAGTTCACTCTTCACGCACCGGGTACACGGTTCTGTATAGTGGTGGTTTGTAAAAATCAAGTGTGAAGACGGAATCATCCGTTTTTATTGGATTTTCCATTTGGATTTCTGTAATAATAGTACAGTGCCTTTGCCGCTATTCTTGAAAGGACCTAGGTTGGGAAGTCTTAGTGCACTATTACTCGCCAACTGCCTCAAATGCAGATCGAGAGGCAGCAGGTAGGAGAACATGTCCAGTGCCGCCGTGAGTGTTGTGCGAAGGGCACCTGTGATGACAACACTAGCTGTTCTCTGTGCGGGCGCTAATCTTGCCAGTGTCGTTTTCTTGTTTGTAGCCTTCCGTCAGACTAGTGCTCCATATGCCGCTCTTTTGCAAATAAAAAGTGCATTAAAAGCTCTCCTAATTCTTTCCCGTGTATTTAATTACGATGACGTAAAGTAGGTGGTATTTCTTGTTCCAGTACATTCCAGTACCATACAATCGCTACTCTTCTGACATTTCAAAGTTCCACCTACTTGTGGTCACATCGTGCGTACATTGTTCACAAAATCAACGCAACCGAATATTTACCAAAAACCGAGATAACAAGAGAAGTTTGACTGTGGTTTGTGTTTCTTTGGTTGTAATGTAAAAATTCACAGAATAAAATTGGATTTCATTGAGAATATCCGTCACAATAATTATTTTGCCCACTACGCCCTCTATAAATTATAAACAGTAGTTCCTTGTCAGTTGTCACACCCTCAATGATGAAATCGAAACTCTTTTGTTTGCTATCACCTCCGGTGCAAATATTTGCCAAATTCCTATCAACTCCACGAGATGCCGGCCGCGTCCCTCATCGATTTCATTTCAAAAACACAGGTATCCCTCCTGTTTACCAAAGCAGATGTCTCGAATATCTACGCAAACAAGCAAGTGGTTGACCATGCGAAACACCGGAAGCCGGATGGAAAGCACTTATCTATAATAATTCTCCCTTCTCTCTCTCTCTCTCTCTCTTTTGCAGGCATGCTGATATATTAAACAATGCAACATGTGGATACAACAATGAATCAAATCATATACACGAAACCAACGAGAGGCCCAGCGAATGGGACAACGTTCAAAATCGAATCGATGGGTCCGAGTTCAATCGAATCCTGAGAGTAAGTTTGTGATTGTAAAATACAAAACCTTGAAAATAATTTTAATCGGTGGAAATGTGTACATATTTTCTTTTTTTTTTTGTGATTTTAGTACAAGCGTTCCAGCACTGATAACATCATCCGGGGACCGTTCAATGCCAACAAGCATTCATCGTTTGTCGAACTGGTTATGGTCGTTGATAACAAAGTCTATAAATCACTGGGCGAGAATATGAAGAAGGTGCACAAGCATTGCAAGGATTTGGCGAATATTGTTAATGCGGTAAATGAGTGGGAGCTAGTTTTTTAAAATTGAAATTAATTAAACATTTTTTTTGTTGACAGCTTTATGAGCCGCTGAACATTTTTATCGCTTTGGTCGGTATTGTTGTGTGGAACGAATCGAATGAGATTGAATTCTCTGAAGATGGTGATGTGACATTGAAGAATTTCCTACATTATCGTCGAACGAAATTGGCGGTGAATCATCCAAATGATAATGCCCAGTTGTTGACCAAGGAACCCTTCAATGGTGGAGTTGTGGGTAAGTTAATCATAATAGACTTTGTCAGGCTGGTGATGTATAGAAAGAGTTAAACTCACTGACCTTGATGCAATCATACACGAAGTGGAGAAGATTTGCTGGAACGATGTTGTAGAATGACAGGTCTGGGCCTAATCTCTGCAATTCAGAGCCATTATACGGCTAAAGATACTGAAATATTTAGGTTGGGTTAGGTTAGGAGGGTCTTTTGCAGGAAATGCAATTTCACGCAGAGGCCGTAAATACCCTAATTGTGCATGTAAACATGCATTTAACAAAACCATTTCGATCTTATAATAAATCTTTTTAGGTCCGTGAGCGGTATCTTAGCCAGGTCAACCAGGCAGTCGAAAAACCGTTGTTTGGTTGGTTGGTTTATGAGGGTGAGGATTGCTCCTCTTCACGTAGGCCACAAGTCGGGCCCGTTGTGCTCCCCTCTGTAACTGTGCTGAGAGGGTTGGGGTGTGTGTTAGTGAAAGGGGGTAGTATAGTGGAATGGAAAGGTTGGAAGGAATATGTGAATTCAAGTGTTTTCGAGAAATCGTTAGATCTGAGCGATGTCAGCCCGGGCAGGATGTGTCTTCGCCGTTATTTTTTCCTTATTGAACATAGAGCAGGACAATCGCAGAGGAAATGTTTGATACTTTCTTCTTCTTCTTCGAAACCCGGGCAGGTGCTGTGCTGCACTAGTCCCAGTCGGTTGGCATGTTTATTTAAGTTGATGTGTCCCGTATATAAGCCAATCAACAGTTTTATTTGAACCAAATTCAGTACCTTCCTAGCCCGCAGTGGATTTGGAATTGCCATCATTTCTTTGGCAGCCTTACATGTTTGGATCTGACTCCACATTAGTGCGTGACGTTTTGCAAAAGACAGGCTATAGGCAGTTTTCACTGCTTGTACCGCCGTACCAATAGTATTTACTGTGAGGTTTTCTACGTCTTCCGCCCCTGCTCTTGCAAGTTCGTCCACCCTTTCGTTACCCGGTATATTGTTGTGGCCAGGAACCCAGAGCAGTTTTACCGTGCAGGATCTTGCAAGGGTGTTGAGTTTTTCTTTGCATTCCTTCACTTATTTGGAATTAGTTAGTGGGTTCGCAAGTGCTTTAAGTGTTGCCTGACTGTCCGAACAGATGTCTACGCAAGTATCTGGTATCGTTATTGACGAATTCGTCTACGCCCCTGAGAATTGCAAAAACTTCCGCCTGGAAAACAGTCACCGAGGGTTCTAAGTGAATGGGTATATTTATTGGAGGATCCGGACAGTGTACACCAGCTCCCGATTCTCCGTTAATGTGTGATCCATCCGTGTATAATACAATGCCGTCTACTTCGCCAATCGCTGTGCCTTCTAGCCATTTTTCACGGCTAGGGAATTCGACTGAATAGTCGGTCCTAAAGATGTATTCTTTCTCTATGAGATCACTTGGATTGCTGACAAGTCCTGAGGATTCTGAAACATCTTTCCAGATAGCTCTGTGTCCTGTGAGGCTCTCGTCTTTAAAGTGATCCAGGGTCCGCAATCTGATTGCAGCAAGCCCCGCTGTCCTTTTGACCTCCAGTTCCATAGGAAGAATATTAAGAATTGTCTCCATGGCTGCTGTGGGTGTACTGGATTGGGCACCAGAACCGTGCTCCCATACAATATAAGCACCATTGTTAAAGAGCCGGGCAGTGGCATAGACGGTTTGCTACAGATTTTATTTCATCCTCATCCATGCAGCTTCTACAGTATCTTCTGGTCATGTTCCTTATTGTACAGTGTCCGGTTATAACACCGACGAGTACATGGATTTGGCTTCTTCCCGTAGAAAGTAGGGATATTGTTCTTTTCTGGTCGACTGCGGGCCACAGGTTGCGGGTTATGGGTTTGGCACAATCGTTAGTGTTGCGCCAACGATCGTCTCTTCGGCTACATTAGTGGTGATGCGGTCTATTAGATTTTTAGCTGTGTTGAAATCTGGTTAGACCTGCCTGTCAGCTAGGGTTATATCCATATCAAAGCCCTTCCTGGCCAGTCTGTCTGCTGTTTCGTTCCCTTCTATATCTGCATGTCCGGGTACCTAGCAGAGTAAAACTGTGTGGTGTTTTATCGCTCGAAGTGGCTTGAAGCACTCCTTTGCCAATTTTGAGTTCACGGAAGTGGAGTTCAGTGTTTTAAGTGCGGCTTGGCTGTCCACGCAAATGGTAATTTCCGATGCGGGTAAATTAACTTCAGATCTCTTGTTGGCGAGCAGTACATGTTTCGTTTGCTGAAGATTGATCGCTGGTTGCTACAATCTGCTGTGAAAGTTCTTGTAGAACGACAGTGGTTCACTTAGTTTTACTCTTTCAATTCCCTAGCATCTAGACACATCCAACATTTGGGGACTTCGTAGTCCCAAGTTGCTTATAAACCCATGATTCTTGGCATCAGCAATTACTTGATCAGAAAACTAAAGTTTTTGCCTTTCTTGACATCTTGACGCCTGAGATCGATAACCCACTCATTGCTCTATGTTTATCGCTGCAATATCTTATCTACCATTTGCCCTTCCTAACAGACAGCACCAAAATGTTGTCCCTTCATAAACATTCGAAATAAGAGGGCGCGATAAGCGATCCACGCTACACTACAGAAGACCATTATTTTAAATGTTGCCAGAGTCCGTGCGATCCTAAATCTAATTTGTTCCCTCACACTTCGTTTGAATAACGTTTTCGTGTTACACAAACAAAAAAATCGGTTGTCCCTTGGGAAATGGCGGTATTTACCAAGCAACTTTATTTTCATTCCCCTTTCTATATTTTCCTTAATTCAACTGAACAAAATAATTATCAACCATTTAATTTCTCTCCTAGGTAAAGCGCTCAAGGGACCAATCTGTACTTATGAATACTCTGGCGGTGTATCTATGGAACACAGTCAAATAGTCGCCGTGGTAGCAGCCACAATGGCCCACGAAATGGGTCACAACTTCGGCATGGAACACGACACTCCCGATTGTCGGTGTCCCGAAGAGAAGTGCATCATGTCCGCATCGAGTACTTCAGTGGTGCCACGTCACTGGAGCTCTTGCAGCATTGATCAGTTGAACGTCGCTTTTTCACGCGGAATGAATTACTGCCTGCGCAACAAACCCACGAACCTATTCGATTCTCCGCAATGTGGCAATGGATTTGTCGAACCCGGCGAGCAATGCGACTGCGGTCTACCGCAATACTGTAAAAATACCTGCTGTGATCCCAGCACTTGTATGCTAAGAACGAATGCATCTTGTGCCACTGGCGAATGCTGTGACTTGAGTACGTGTCGACCCAAAACTGCTGGAACCAATTGCCGACAGGCTGAGAATGAATGTGACTTGCCCGAGTACTGCACTGGAGAATCGGAATATTGCCCTACGAATGTGTTCAAAAGAGACACGGAAACGTGTGACAGTGAAAACGCATACTGCTACCAGGGAACTTGCAGATCTCGAAATAATCAATGCCGAATTCTATGGGGTCCGTCTGGGGAGAGCTCAGAGCACTGTTACTGGAAGAATCTTAACGGAAGTCGTCATGGAAATTGTGGATTCGATCGGGTTAGCAATAAGTATTTCCAGTGTCAAAGGGAGGATATTTTCTGTGGCATGTTGCACTGTCGTCATTTAAACGAACGGCTAGAGTTCGGAATGGAATCGGTAGCTGTACTATCGCATAGTTTTCTAAATCACGAAGGCAGTATCATCCCGTGTCGGACGGCTATCGTCGATTTGGGTCTTCAGTCGACCGATCCAGGTCTAACGCCCAACGGTGCTAAATGTGGCGATGGTAAAATGTGTGTCCGCCAGAGATGCATTGGCATTGAAAGCCTTCGAACGGGTGGAATTGGCGTCGAATGCCCCGAAAATTGCAACGGAAATGGACTCTGCAATAGTAGGGGTAATTGTCATTGCGATTTGGGCTTTGCACCGCCTTACTGTAGCGGTCCAGGACCGGGTGGCTCTGAAGACAGTGGACCAGCAATGAATCCAAATAGTAAGTGTTATTGGAATTATAATTGAAAGAAACAAAGAATATTAACCTTTTTTTTTGTTTTGTATTTCCAGGTCGCGATGGCTTCACACGTTTCATGTTCATTTTCTTCTTGGGCGTTGTCCCCTTTATGGCGTTACTCTGTTTCCTGATGTACTACTGTCGCAATCATCCATATATGCCGGGCAAACTAGTCGAGAATATGTATGTACAATCACCACGTTCGTTGTGTAGTAACATTTCTACTCCCACTTCTGAAAACACAACTACATCTACACCTTCTGCAACCTCTTGTTCTACCACTTCTACTACAAACAATAACAATATCGATAACAATAACACATCTACTAAACGAAAATTACAAATAACTGATATTAAATTGTGTTCAACTACTAATCCGCACGCACTTTGCAATAGCACCGAATACATACTAGATACAAATAATAGGTGTGTCTATAAGTTGACGTGATATCCAACAACAAAAATCGATTGCTCAATTGTATGGTGCATAATTTAGTAGTGTAGTAGTTTTTTTTTCTATTTTGTAAATGATATCTAGATTTAATTAGACTGTTTTCGTTTTAAATATCTTTTAAATTCTCTTCGTGTGATGAGTTCTTTGAGTCTTTTTCTTTTTCCATTCAATCACTTAACCCTGTTGATAAGATCCTGCGTAATAAAAGCATCTCCCGTGGCACTTGGAAGTTTGTTTCAGCGGGTTTTGTCACCGTTTAAACATAATTTTCTTCTTTATTGAATGTGCATTTTTTTGTCCCATCAGTCTTGCAATAACAAACATCTTAGAATCCAATTGCCGGCTTATTATTCGTGGTTCTTCATGACTTTCTTGTGCTGCTTCCAATATTGCTGCTTCTACTTAATGTTGGTGCCAATTAAATGGCTTTCCTACTCGACACTGAACGCTTAGCAAACATTTCAAAGAAACATGTTTAGAAGAAAAGAAAACATGTAGATTTTGAAACATGGAGGAAACTTTGAATCACCGGATTGGACGCTATGAGACACTTTTCCGTCAAAGGAGGAACTGTCTGCAGGAAAGTAGATTTCGAGAAAAGTTCGGCAGTGCAATCGAGTTCTATAGAAATCAAACGCAACTATCAAAAAAGTCTTCAGCAGACTTTTCCAATTTTGGGTAAGTTTGCCACCATTGCGCATTCGAAGAGGGTTTTAAGCGGTTCAACCCACGTTTTGTCAGTGTCCTCGTTGGAAATGACGGTTGGGTTTTTATTGAACATAATCGAAGGTTGCATGACTTTCTAACAAACACCCTACTTCTTACTGCGACTTCTTTAGAGAGTACCTCCATTGTCTTTGTAAATGGCTATCCGCATTGATGTGATGAAAGCTAATGATCAAAATTTTTCTTCTGAATCTTATGTGCTCCAGTAGGATGAGTCGGGTAAAAAGAACTGTCCGTAATGAACAGTTGGAAATGCAGTTTTATTCAATGGAGTACATTTTCCTGTCATTTCTTCGTCTAATGGTGCCTCGCCACTCAGGAAGTTGTTTAGTAAATACAGTAAAACCTCCTAATTGGGACTCTCTGTAATTGGGGAGCCTCCGAAATGAACCGCACGTCATGCATACGCTCGGTTTTGCGACAACGAATTGCTTGCAAATTTCTTTATTATTGCTTGAAAAAGAGAGGGAGAAATTACAAATATTAGAGCTGATTGTGTGTACGAACAGTATGTTCAAGCTATGATGCATAAAAATATGGGAATACCCGGAAGAATAATTCATTGCTCTTTTTCTGTTGTTGCCACAACTTAATCCCCAAGTATTCATTCATTTTCGTAGTGTTTTGAATTCAGGCAGCAGTAAAATTGGGACAAAATGATATTTCGTCCAATTTGGAGGTCTTCTCAAATTGGGGCACCTACAATTTGGTTTGCATTTTCTCGGTCCCCTGGAGTGCCCCAATTAGGAGGTCTTACTGTAGTTCAATTGTTGTTCTGATATTTCATTCATGTTCTCCAACAGCCTCTACTCTCTCTATTCTTCTTTCTCGTAGAAGTTAATATTTTCCATTTCCCATAATGTGCTTGAGTTATTCCAACACATGTTCCTTTCCTTTTCTTCTCAGCACCTCTACATTATTTATTCTATCTGCTCGAGAATTTTCATGATTATCTGGAACACTTTTGTCTGTTTCTTTCTGCAGTGTGCAAACTTCTGCTTCATACGGTAGTGCAGATCACGATCGATCCTGGCTAACGTTGAGTATAGCCGTGCCTGTATCCTATTGGGAAATTACAATCATACTTCAAGCTTCTGCATCATTCTTCTTTTCTAAGCCGACAACTCTTAAAGAGTCAGAGCTGTTTTTTGCCTTCCATCGTTCACTGTCATGCTGTTCTCAATTGACAAGAAAAAGCTTTTTGGTGTCCGCGATCAATTTGTCCTTAAATCGTTGTCTCGGTTCGGTTTCCTTCTTCGCGAAAAAAGGTGCTGGACCCTTTTACCTGAAGTGTGTAGTCGATGTATTTTCAACTACCTCCACATCTCTGTACAGCTTATAGAGTTTGCGGTTATGCCTTATCCACTAGGTATATGCCCTCGTCGCCAAATATCCGACGTAGTATTTTTCTGTCGAAGAAGCTTAATCGTTAGTTGGAGTACCCTTTCTTACCCTTGGAATAAATTCCTGTTGTTGATGACAGATTTATTAGAATATGGAAAATCTTGGAAATGTCACTCTTAAGACTCACCTCGAGGATCTATCATACCAAAATTACTACTGCCAATCTGTGTTGTTATTGTTTTAAGTTAATTTAATATCTGTAACTGTAACCCTCATGACATTTTTTTATTGTTTAACTTTTAATTTAGTTTTAATTTAGTAAATATAGAATCGACTTATTTTGCACTTCTACTGTTTTTGTTTTTTGTTTTGCTTTTGGTGTTTTTATTTTTTTCTTTTCATTCGTTTGCCTATCTATCGCACAATACGCATGGGTTATGGCCATTTAATCTGCTCATGGTTCACGCTTATTATGTGTACGCATCTTTTCGAGTCTTGTTACTTTCTAATAATTTAACCGCAGTCTTGAAAAAATTTCTTTCAGTATGAAGTCGACTAGCAAGGGACCAGCTCCGCGGGGACCACCTTCAGCGCCAAATGGTGGTTTACCTAAATCATCGCCCGGTAATACAGACGATATGAACTCGGCGCTATTGAAACCTCCCACGGATTTGGATGCTTCGACAATGAACAATGGTATGTTTGGTAAATTCAACGGATTCACTTTAAGACCACTTTCGGATTCTACCACTTCAACGGCTGTAGTAGGACCAAATGTTGCCTTTGTTCACCCTGTTAGCAAGACCAGCACTCATGACTCTGGAAATGAGGGAGTTCCAGCTCGATCTGCACCACCGGTACCAAAGCACAGCACTCTGGATCGGAATGACATGCAGAAACCAAATGGGATTATTGGGAGTATGAAGAAAGCAAGTACACTGGGGAGGATAACTGATGGTTCGGCGCCGGCACTCCCGCCTCCAAATCCGGGCTCGCACCCCCGGCCAATTATATCGAATCCTGTGCTGGAAGCGTCGACCTGTAAGGGGATAGGATTTCAAGCAAAACCAGGTGAGATAGTACCCGTTCGGCCGGCTCCAACTGCTCCGCCAGTGATAAATGCGGCACCACCACCACCAGTCCCGCTGCACACCGACCCCAAGTTGAATGTCAGACCGAAAGATGGAACAATCAAGCGAATTGCATCGTTTTTAAAGAAAGAGGACAAATATCCCGCCAAAGTCAAACCAGTCATCGATAAGGAGAAGTTGAAGAATATAGAAATTTCCGCTCCAATTCCCCAGGTGGATACATCAAACTCTGACTCAGAACAACAGGACGAGACAAAGAATCTGGTCAAACGTGCTCAGAGTATGCGCAGTCCAACCAAGAAACAACCAGTTATCCAGACTTTCGGTTCAATGAGGAATCCACCCGGTCTCAACCGTCCTAAGAGTGTCATCGGAACTGCCAGACCTAAAAGTCCACCACCAAGACCTCCTGCACCACCGGGCGTAAAGAAGACTCCATCGACAACCTCGTCGGGCTACCAGTTGCCGTTATCGCCCAGAGTCGACCATACCTATGATGACTGTGAAGCGGTGGAGGTTCCTTTGTCGGACATCAAGGAATCCCCATCACCTTCCGGCTCCGATAACATTTATTCCGTCATCGAGGAGGTTTCTACGGCACCAACTCTCACAGAAAGCTCCGATAGTATGGGCCTCCTGGGAGAAATTGTCAACGAAATTGAAAAACGAAACGTTGACTCTATATACTCGGCTTCAACACTCAAAAGTACGAGTAGCACCGAAGGGGCTAAGCCAAGCGCGCCTTATTCAAATGTTCCCGCTGAGGAACCAGATCCAGAGCCGGAATATATCAAGTCCGGCAGCACTGCCTCTGGTGGCTACATTCGTCCATCGGCGGTCAATGCACCAATCGCCAGGGTCGCTCCAACACGCTCTGAAGTAGCCGCGTCAACAAATGCATTCTCCAGCTTTAAGCCTAAAACAGAGAATGCACCATCAACCGCACAACCAGGTCGAGGTGGAAAAGCACCGACTATCACCGCCAAACCTTCGACAATCGCATCCAGAAATAAATCGTTAAGTAAATCGCCTAGTCCCCTAGCTAAGACAACAAGTCCTTCTACGGCAGCAAATGACACGAAATTAGGTTCAGCTGCTGCAAAGAAATCACTGCCCCCAGGTGCTGCTAAACCGAAACCACTTACAAAGCCTTCTCTAGCAAGTGCTGGTACAAAACCCACAGTGGGACGAACGATATCCACAAATAAAAAGCCTACCGAGAGTAGTAGTCCAGCTACAAAACCAGCTTTACGTCCGTCGGCAAGCAAAGCTTCGACGATTGCCTCGTTGCAACAGAAATTCGAAAACACGGCAAAATCAAAAGAGCCCCCCATCACGGGGAAATGAGTAGCTGTTGAGATTCCTGAACCATTCCTTTGTACCCCGTCTATGTCTCGAAGTAGATTGTAATTTTTCGTTTTTTGAATCCCTTGCTACTACGAAGCTGGAAGAAGCTCGACTGTATTTTATGTCAACAGAACTGACTGAGAGAGACTGCTGTTATCCGGGTGTTAACACAACATGATCTCCGAGTTGAACTAAACGTTGTGCTTTTATTTGTATTACATTTTAGTTAAAAAAAAAAATGGACCCCCCTTGTAGCGAGGATTTTAAATTCTTTTTTATTTTTATTTTTTATTTTATCTAACCATAGCTAATTTATAACTGTAAATAACTGTAATGACTACTTAAGAATTTTCGAGTTTCTTTTTTTTTGCATTAAAGTATGTATTTTGTTTTTTGTTTGTAATTTTAATTTTCGGATTTAATAGAGACGATTGTAAATTTGTAATTTTAAAAGAAAAGTATAAAAGAAAAAAAAAATTGTATTGTAAATAATGTACCAAAGATTTGTAGGTTGTAGACAGAGTTTTCTGCATCGAATCGAATAATTGCGGTGTAATCTTCAAAAAGAAAGAAAAACAAACAACACCACAATGTACTACAACTTCTTAGTCTTTAAAAAAGGAAAATATTAAAATGCAAAATTAAAGATAAACTACTAGGTACTAACTAATTACATTTGTAGTTGATAATAACGAAAGAGATATGTAAAATATAAGTATTCATGTATAGGCCGTATATATACATACATATACAAGATAAATTAAAAGAAGAACCTTTTTAAAAAATATTACAGGATGCATTTTGTTTTGTCTGTTTGTTTTGAAGGATCTGACTTCCTCTACAGAGTGGGAGGGCACTAACTTACTTATTTAGGTGGCGTTACAGTCCGGGATGGACCAAGGCCTTCACCAACAACCCCTTTCAGTTGGCGGTCTTTGCTGCGGAGGGCACTGCCACTTAAATAAAATGTTCGTACCAGTTTTAGGAAGCCCAGGGAGACTCAATTCGGATGATAAAATTGAGATCTCTGGTGGAGAAGGAAATTCGTTCTCCTTATTGCGCACAGAGCCAGGCATTGCCATGGGTAGCGAGATGGGTGCCCTGTAACGAATAAGCCAGTGGTCACTTAGACTAATGTTTGGGTCCATTGTGTCCATTTAAGATTGAACCCTGGAACCTGTGCAGAGACCACTGATTTGGTACTATCCAGATAAGGATAGGTTGGATTATGTTAACGAGCTGATGAGAATAGTTATATCCTCATCACACTTGGGTCCATGTGGATGTGGACACATTGTTGTACCCATAGTATGTTCCCACTCGTGGTATTACATTTTTTTTTATAACTTACACGCTAAAGGCGATTTGAAAATGAATATCCTTATAATATTTACACACAACGCGAGCGCATGAAGGACAAGAACGAGAAACAGACAGATCGGCGTAATGATGGGAAATTCAGATATTAGGTTTCAACTAACTCTATGTTATTGTTTGTATAGTGTTATTGAAAGTTTTGCTTATGATTCACAGAAGTTTTTTACAGATGTTTCTTATTATTGTTTGCGTGATCAATATCTTCAGCCACACCACCTACTGTCCTACTGGCAGTGGTATGCCTTTGCAATAGGTTTTTAAATTAACTTCTGAAATTATTCATCTTATTTTTATTTCGTGAGGAATTAATGTTCTAGATTTGAATTGTGAATCTTCAGCGTGACAAGCGACGATGGCTACCACTACGCCACAGCCACCCATGCCAAAATAGGTATGTTCTCATACCTGTCCAAAACTGCGGAAAACTACGAAAATCAATCAAATCCTGTTCCGGTACGAAGGTTTTGCGTAGTTTTTCGCAGAAGAGAGCGCTAACAAGAGAGTAAGAAATTTCCCCATGCAGCGAATTTTAGCAAAATAAATTTCTTTGGGCAGCTTTATGAAATCTGTCTTGGTGCAGAAGGGACCTAATAGGTTTGTTTGATGTCGCCAGCCCTAGGGTGCACTGACTAGTGTCAATTATTTTCGTGGTTGTCAAAAAACCCAGTGCAACCCCCGTTTCATCGAACGCAACTGACATTCTTTAAAAATTTAACATAAATCAAATTTATTTAATTTTCGTAATGAAAAATAACCAAATGACCAATCAGCTGATTTAATGTTTTGACAGCCCTTTTTTTCTTGCACTGACGAAATACTCGGGGTAAATCCAGTGAAGGACCAGTGTCAACAACGAACGCAGGGCAGCATATTAAATGCGTTTAACGGCGGACATAAAACGTATCACTGCGTTTCCAGTGCACCATAGTGCGTCCTAGGTTCCAACCATCCGGACGCACTAGCTAATTCAAGTATGTCCGATGGTGATCCATCCGGTAGCTCGTCGATGTGTTCAAAGAAGAATTTGCCATGGGTTTTATTTGTAAGTTGGCTGTGATCAGGAACCCAGTAGAGCTTTACGTTGTGTTGCGTGCCAAGAACCTTAAGTTCTCCGCGGCAAAAATAAGGACGGCAAAAATCCGCATGGCCCCTTTCACATTACACGCCGGCGGCTTTTTCCCCTTTAGCAGCCGTCAATTGCCACTGCAACCCAAGGTGCCCGGACGACAACCGATAACTCAGTGGTGTACTGTACATTGTTGCGTTTTGTGTTAACTCTTATAATTATATTACATTCATTATGACCAAACAGCACACAACTAAACCATAAACTGAGCTTGTGACGAAAAAAAACGTCATAAACCGTATAGTGTGAATGTGTTTCCAATACGATCCGGTCAAAACCGTGCATAAACCGAACATAGTGGGAAAGATCCTTACGCGATATTGTCATCATTGACACCAATTGGGCGGCCTTTGTCACTGCTAGAACCTCAGCTTGGAAAACGCTGCTGTGATCTGGGAGTCGTTTGGAGCTGCTTGTCCTCAGTTCTCGGAGAAGCAACCCGCTCCTATACATATGTCCATCTTCGACCCATCGCATCGGTTTAGATGGACTTAGAGTCCTTAGATACTTTGTTTTTCTCTTTGTTTTAGGGTTGCTGTTTTTGGTGAACCAATTCTCCTTGCGATAGTTTGGGTCTGAATATCACAGACTACATCCGATGTGTAATTTGTGGCCTACATCCCCAGTTTTTACCGAAGAATCTACTGCAGATATAGAAGGCAACTAATGCCTTTTTTATCCTTTCTTTAGTGTTAGATCAAGAGAAGAGTCTCAGAAGATTATCCAGCGTAACTTTTCTTAGTTCGTCTCGCTTATCGAAGAAGTAACAACCAAGGGTTCTCATTCTTCTTTCAGCGAGAGCAGGACAGTCGCACAGCAGGTGACCAATTTATTCAATTTCTTCTATGTCCCGGCAGCTTCTGTAGTTGGAAGGTAGCTAGGGTGGCTACCACAATAGTGCGCGTTTTTGATGCCACAGCTTAACCTAATAACCATAGTGTGCGTGGAGGAGGCAGTGTTCAAATCCATCATCTGGAGTTAAAAAATATAATAAGGTTAGAGAGTTTCAAGACAGGAGGATTTCCGAAACGTCCATAAGGAAATAGTTGTCTACTGTGCACTGCCTGGCTCTAGCCACACATTCACACAGGAAGAGGAATCCACATTTGCATTACTGCAACTACGGCAGTGGTGTTTTAAAGAATATCTAACCCTGAAGCGTGCGTGCCGATTACCTGTGAGCTGTGACCTTCACTTACTGTTACAATCCTGGCGATCTCAGTTATCGACCTGTGGATCAGATCGTGCGATCTATTTTTGTTGTAAGCGGGTCGTGTCTTCCTGGATATGGCAGAGTTATTGAGGTTCCTCCACCTGTTTCAACTAGAAAGTGTTGGAAGATTTTACCTTTGATGAGTCCTAAGGGAGAATGGACTACCACCGCACGTGGTCAAGAAGGGCTGAACCACGTCATCTCATCGACTCTTTAATTTCCTTCTATCGTATCGGGAACCCAGAGGAGAGTGATCTTAAGCCAATTGATTGCACGGATAAGTTCTTTTTTGCACTGGTTTACCAATTTAGAGAAAGTGGTGGTTGAGCAAAGGGCTTTAATGGCGGACGGACTATCCCCCAAAATTGCTTCCTCGTTCAAGGATGTAAGGCTGGGGCTAGGTTTCTTGCTTCTTTGATAACTAGACACTAGAGCAGGCTGGAAGACGAATAGATTTATAAATTCTTAGTTAATCTGAAAAGATACCCGATCCGACACCACAATCCATCTTCGACCCATTGGTGAAGATCGTTATTTAGTATTCTGATTTTAATTTTCCTTCTAAAATTATATAAAATACCTCATTTTATCTATCAACTGTTATCGTAGCGAGAGAACAAGTCACTATGGACGTCTAGGGCTTTCAGTATACTTTACGAAAAGCGTTGAGGTTAAATACATTCAGACAAATTCCTTTGGCTATTCAACCAGCCAAAAACAGGCAGCCAAAAATGCTGTTGAATTCAGATTAAAAAATTGGCCCAACAAAGCAAGCTGACACAACCTTTTACCACATCACAACAAAGAGGACATCGTATCGAAGTTCGCCTGCAACACATTCCTAAATTTGTATTCCCAATGTTCCGTTCATCAGCTAGCACTATTTTTTTTTAATAATTAAAGCAATAAATAAATAACGATTTTTCGTTTAAAAATTAGAGGCGGAAATAAAATATGACAGAAACACTCTTAACCGCTTTCCCCGCCATCTACGTACTCGCAACGACATCGCCACCAGCAATACATCAACCATCAGCTGTTTATTGTCAACAATAACCATTTTGACGTTTGGCATTTGAGGTATAAAGTATGGTTACAGTGCATTTAACTTTATCTCTTAAGAGTTTTAATTGTATAAATTAAATAAAACAGTCTATAAAATGCTTATTAGTAAATTTAATCAATTAAGAAGTTTGTCCACCAAAATAAGTGATTCTTTTTATGTGACAACACCAATTTTCTACGTAAATGCGTGTAAGTACCTGCATACAAAACCGACTGACTGCCAAAACCCTATTCTAACGATGTAATTTTAATAAAACAGCTCCACACATTGGACATCTTTACTCGGCGGTAATAGCTGATGCTATTGCACGTTACCAGCGTCTGAAAAATCCTCAACTAACGACGTACCTATGCACTGGTACCGATGAACACGGAACGAAAATCCAACAGGCTGCCGCCCAACACAAAGTTCCAGTGTCCAAGTACTGTGATGATATTTCCGAGAGCTATAGAAAAGTATTCCACGAAGCTGGCGTCAATCATACAGATTTCATTCGTACTACAGAGGAGCGACATAAGAAGGCGGTTGGGCATTTTTGGGTTCGTAAATGAATTCGCTTTGTTTTTTTCAAAAAACACCAATTGTATTCTCTTCTGCAGAATGAATTAAAATGCCGTGGCCACATACAGTCCTCTCAGTATAGCGGTTGGTATTGCATCTCAGATGAGACTTTCCTTACTGACAGTCAATTGCAGACGAATGCGGATGGTAGTAAGTGTTCACTGGAGTCCGGACACCATGTGGAATGGACAGAAGAGACGAATTACATGTTTAGTTTGTCCAAGCTACAGGAAGATGTACTCTACTGGGTGAAGAAAGGTGGTCGCATTCGACCTGCAAAATTTGAGAAGATTTTATTGGATTATCTGAGTGAGCCACTACCAGATGTTTCTGTCTCAAGACCATCAGATCGAGTTCATTGGGCTGTACCAGTGCCGGAGGATGACAGTCAAACGGTTTATGTTTGGTTGGATGCGTTGATAAACTACTTGACTTCGGCAGGATATCCAAATGAAGAGGTGAGGTATTTGAAAAAATAACACGGAATGCCACGGTTAAGCCCGAAGCATCACTGTTATAGTTCAAGGAGTTCTTCTTTACCTTCTATAAGCATTTTCGCAAATAAATTTCTAATCAAAAATTTTTATTCACGGATTCCCCTTGCTCTTTGTTGCTGGGTGTTTATTCAAATCGGTGCTTATGAAAGAGCTAAGGAGTCTGCTATTTATTGACCTCTGCTTGGGGTTCATAATAATCTTTCTTAGTAGATAGCGGCACTAAAGCTTATAAACTCGGAACATTTACTGTCATAATCGTCCCCTTCTCCATATTGCAGCATCTTCCACATCTATTGTTGTTGGATACACAGTTCAAATCATTTAAGGACTCAATGCGAATATTGAGTGACTTCCAGAAACGTATGATTTTCTTCTTCTTTCGATGGTTCTGTAGTCCAGGTCCACGTTCAGCTTTGTCGGCTGGAATTTGAATATGCATCGACCGCTAAGTGATCCAACGCACAACACTGACTTATTCCTCTTTTAAGTGTTTAAAACTGCCCGTGTTAAATATCAATGTCGCGCGCCGACGTTACTGTTTAGCTACATAAGCTCGTGGAAACTGTGCCTTTCGTTTTATCACCCATTTATGCATTAATGGATGATAAACGCGGAAACTCGGTGATAGTTCTGATAGATTTGGGGGAATCCGTTGCCAAGTGCGTGCTTAGCAGATAAACCCCGAAGACTTGTTTCTCCAGACGCAAATGCCTTTTGACGTCTTGAGATTATAAATAAATAGTGGGTGACAACATGACCGTTGCAAATCTGAAGATTGTAATCAAATTCTACCAAAACTTCTGCAGAATATCTCAAAAGCTTGCCTTTTGTAGTACGCCGCAAGCATCATCAAAAATTTCCCGATATGATGTTGCCCCTAAGTCAAGAAAGTCCACCCAATCTTGGGCAAACTAGATTCAAGCGAATTAAGCTACTTACCCGAAATCATAATTTTCAGGTCCGGATGAGATTGCTATGTAGAACTGACAAGCGAGGCTGCCTTTATTTCATTTTGGCTATTCCATTGAGCAGCTAATAGTATGTAGTCATCCTTGGGAAGCTGTTGATAAGATTTCACCCCCTGTTTCATCCGGTGTCTTTCTGATAATACAACTATTCTTCTATACTCCACATTTTCGGATAAACATTTGCTTTAACTAAAACAAAACTCCTCTTTTCTTTCACTTTTAGTTCCGTAGCAGGTGGCCACCCACCATTCAAGTGATTGGAAAAGATATTCTTAAATTCCATGGCATATATTGGCCAGCATTCCTAATCGCTGCCGGTAAGTTTCTTAAAATATAACTTTATGCCGAACTTGCCTCATTAATTCCATCAAAAATAAAAAACAAGGTTTGGAGCCACCACAAAAGCTGTTTGTCCATTCTCACTGGACCGTCGATGGACAGAAAATGTCAAAGAGTAAATTTAATGTAGTCGATCCGATGGAAGCATCAAAAGTTTACACAATGGAAGGATTACGATATTTTCTATTGCGAGAGGGAGTCGCTCACAGCGATGGCAGTGAGTATAAAGCTATCCCACCCTTTTCATTACTTTGCTGTCTTATCGAACTACAAGGGATCTTCTTTTTAGACAAGAAACTATCCAACCTGCACTCTTACATAAAATAACAACATTCATCAGCACACGGCAAAGTTAGTTCTAAGGTTTTATTTTCCATTTTTTTTTTCGGTCGCATGAAGTTGCATTGAATCCCAAGGAAAGTATGTACATCATCATCAGGACACTTCTTATTCTGTGCAGAATTTTCCTTTGAATATCACCGTCAGGAGTACTAAGCAACTTGCTTAACTTCTGCATAAGAAGTAATGAAGTAATTTTTGCTTTTCCAGAGGGAAGAGTTGCGCCCATTCGACCTAATGTCTTTAGGGAAATTGAATTTCGTAAGGAAAATGCTAAAGTTTTTCCCAGACACTAGGTGTGTACACGTAGAGAGGAATCTTGAGATTTTGCTTATAAGGTGGAAATTTTGATTGGGTACTCGTACCTTGAGTGGTCTCATTAGATAGCTCTTTGGGTTTGGGCTTGTTTTGTTTTACTGTTGTAGTGGGATGTCGTATAGAAAGTTTTTGCATAAGCAAATGAAATTGTTCTGAAGACCGGGAATAAGAGGACGCCGATGAGAAGTTTCACTGGACTCTCCTCATAGTAAGTGGCGTCAATTGCAGTAAGAAGTTTTTGCAAAACTTAATCTAATCACTGGGCTTTGTGTTGTTAGCAATTTGTAAGTTCTTTGGATAACTACTTATTGTGAAGTTATGAAAGTTCTTTGTTCTTTTACTTTAAGGAGGGTAGTAACGTTGAGCTTTGTACGATAAATTTCAGTAAATATTCGTACTAATTGGACATTGGCCACTTGGTATACCTTCGAGGGATGAAGAACAATATACGCGTACATGTGATGGTGGGGTATTGGATAGGAATTCACACTTACTACTGGAAAACGATTGAAGTTGCTGTGTGTAGTTCTGGGTTTGGAGATAATCTTTCAAAATGATGGGGGTTTGAATTTAAAAACATTCCTCTCGACGTGGCTCCCACTGAGCATCACCTGACAAAGTTTGCCCCTATGTTGCTAATTTTGTAGAGCAAAGAAGTAATTACTTAAGGCATCTGTTATTCTATATGTACCCGAATTAGGAGTGTTTTTAATTAAGTTGGAGTGTTTTTGAACTTGATATTCAGCAGATGTGAAAATGCTCCCAGATGCCAACTGTGGAATAGGTTCCAGATTCCAGTTGATCACTCTAGTTAGGTGCAACTAAACGACTTTCTTCTTTAAATTCAGTAGTTCCAATTGATATTGATGTCTTCTACTCATTCGTATAGCTACATGTCTTGTCTTGGTCTTAGCCCGCTGAAGAAGCTCTGGATATTATACTATTCTTTGCAGTTTTTCGGTTACTTCGTACACAGTTTTACTGACAGCAAGTACAGTGACGTGGATGCCGCCGCTGATATGATCACAGGTCTAATTTTTCTGGAATAAAATAAAGTGCATTAAATCTACGAAAAACGCATGGTACGTCTCGAGCTGTGAAGAAGCTGAAAGGTGAGAGAGTTAAGTTTTCGGTCTTCGAAACCATTCGAAACTTCGTAATTCGTAACCACTGTGAGCTAGTACAGAGAGCCTCGAACACACTAAACATTTGGACAAAACAATGTGGACTGGGTGTCAACTGACCATTAAGGGCACTACCCTGAAGTTATTCGAGAGTACTAGATACTTGGGTCTCATACTCGACAGAAAGCTGAACATTAAAGAAAGAGTAAAACAGGCAGATTCTTCGGGCAAAACTGGGGATCCCGGCCACGAATAACACTGTGGATGTACTCGGCGATAGTTAGACCAATACTTACATATGGAGGATTGGTCTATTGGCATACTGCCGCAAGAATCGGCAACCTTAAGGATAGGACCAAAATACAGAGAATAGCATGCACTGGTACAACTAGCGCGATGAGAACACGCCGACAGTGGGATTGGAAGCAATTCTTAACCTTCTGCCTCTAGATCTCTACATGGAAGAGGCCGTAGCAAAGAGCACTCTCAGAATAAGCCAAAGCACTGGAGATCAAATGCATATGGCCGCACCAAGATACTTGGCAAGTATCTTAAAGGTAACATAAATTCAGACTACACTGTCCCATACCTGGATTTTGAAGTGGAGAAAAACGAAGTATCTAAGTACTCTAAGTCCATCTATACCAATGGGTTAAAAATGGAAATAGGTATAGTAGCGGGCTGCTTCTCGGAGGAACTAAGAAAAAAAACAGCTCCATCGACTCCCCGCTCAATTGAGAATATCACAATTAAATTGACAAATAACATCTAAGCTTGTTAAGTGTTGCCGCGAAGAACTTTAGATTCTTGGCACGCAGCATAACGTTAAACTCTGTTGGGTCCCTGGTCACAGCGGGATACCAGGTAATGAAGTCGCAGATGAATTGGCCAGAAAAGGCTCAGCCCTAGACAGAGAGCAAGCAGATGGTACGGTTAAGCCTCGATTTTGTAACCTTAAGGCCAACATTTT
The DNA here is from genome assembly GCA_949775065.1 of Brachyopa scutellaris. Taxonomy (NCBI): domain Eukaryota; kingdom Metazoa; phylum Arthropoda; class Insecta; order Diptera; family Syrphidae; genus Brachyopa; species Brachyopa scutellaris. Next base: position 78,449,478 of record OX459114.1, on the reverse strand, counting down.
ACAAAAATCATTAACTGAAGCTGATAGCAGGAGGAAACCACAAATTACCTGCGAAATATAAAAAAAGCTGTGGCCAGAATACGATAAAGAAAAACCAGGAAACTTCTTCAAAAAGATAAGAAATCGCTGTCAATACTGATGGGAGTGCTAACTGGCACTCTATCATTTAGGAGTGCTAAATCACCGCATCCATGGACAAATTTTTCTTCGAACACATCGACGAGCTATCAGATCGACCACCATCGGGTCTGCTTAAGTTTGCCAGGATGTCCGGGTTGTTGGAACCAAAACACTAACCCAACGGGTGGGAACATATAATGGGCACCGCACAATGGGTTCACATGAACCTAAGTGCGATGAGAATGTGACCATTCTCGCCAGCCCGCTTACCTAATCTAACCCTAACTGATGGTGATGGTGATGGGTGATCCAAGATAATTTTTCCAGAAATCGGCCCTTAGTACTAACGTCCCTTCTCTCCAAGGTCATGGAAACGCTGAGTGCAAAATTATTGCGCTTGATACCTCAATTTCATTTGACAGAGGCTCTTATGTTGAAAATATAATCTCTTCTTAAGGATTTGAACTACCTTTGGAGCTGTCCAATACAAGTTGTCTTCGGCGGTTTCAAGTTTGGATTCACCAAATTAAAGCCGTGGTGGAGGCTAAGTTTTGTCTCAGACTTTGTTTTTTTATTTCATACAATATGATCTCTTCCTGCGCTGAAGACAGTACCCTAAGCTTAGCATATTCGTTAATTGATTCACGTCTGTACTCTTCGGTTTTGGAACTGGAATGGTCGCGTATTTTACGCTCATTAAATTCCGATCTTGACAACGAGAGTGGAATTGAATGCTTCAAAATGAATGGCACTTGTATATTGTTGAAACTAAACACCTTTCAATTTTTTGTAACTGTGTAAACAGCCATTTTTATTGGAAAGAGACGCTTATGCGAACGAGAAACTGCTCTCTTTCAAGTGGTGTGGAACTTACTCTTACTCCACAAAACAAAAACAAAACAACTTTTACCCATATTCATCTTGACACCATCCACTTCAGGTGATGCCGTTTTCTTTCCTCTCTGGGGACCGTCTTTTTCATAATTGTCTCCTACCGGTTTATTCTTTCTTGTCGGTGAGGCTTTTATCAGTCTTATGTATCATTGTGCATTCCTCTTTTTTTTTGTATTGAGCTCGATGAAGGAACTTTTTTTGTTCCACTCGCTGCTATCGCTGCTAGGGATCGTCTTACTCACAACAATTTCTTGAGTGATGCCACAGCTAAAGAATGCATGCTGGGCGTTGTCTTCTGGAGAGTCGCCACGGTCAGCTTCTTACTTTTCCGATCTTGTTATCGCGCTAAAGTTACCATGCCCGGTAAAAAACTGGATGACCTAGAAATTCACTTTGGCATGTTACTGCTCTGTACATTCAGCCACATCCCTAATCACTCCCTCGGATCCAACTCTTGTTTTAGAATGCAATCTGCTTTGCCACTCTTGCTTGATCAATTCTTTCGTCCCTGCTGTTGCCGGTTCCATTTTCTTCCCGAATACTGTAAAATAGGAGCTTGCGACACGAAACATACTGCAGCCATTTACTTCCTATTTGGAAATAAATTTTCACAAATTGTAATCCTGCTCGGGCTTATGTATCTCTTTCCATAATAATTTACCAAACAATACTGAATTTTTTATTCAGATGGTGTCAGCTGTCAGATTAACTATCAGCTGTCTGACTGTGGCCACACTGAAAAAAATTCCCTAAAAAACACCCTTAACATGTCCGAGTCGTGTGCAAACATTAAAAGGGTGGTAGTATTCCTTAAAGTGTAAAAAAATGTAAAAAAAAAAAACACCAAACGAGAGCTGTACTGTGTCAAAAATACTGCCTTTTGAAGACCATTTAAGCACCGCATAAGGATAAAACACAATCCTTCCTTCGATCCATGTAGCGTTGCTTGCATTTTATTTTGTTTCAAAGTCCTTACACAGTTCCATTCTCATAAACCATTTCGCAATTTGAACCATTAAAGTACGAGTACTAAAGTAGACATTTGAAATTGACATAAAGCTAAAACCACGTTAACTTCAGTTGATCCGACCGAGGCGACGCGACATTAAAACGATTCCTAAAATGCAGTCCTTCGTCCGATGTCAACCGTTGAATGTCAACCACTGTCCTTGGAAATTTGAATACGCATACGACAGACATCCTCTATTTATGTGTATTTTTGTATGTGAAAGGGAATGTGAATATTGTTTACGACCACCCTATCCTCTGTTCCAATTTGGAAAATGAAAATATAGATGGATTGTGTTTGTGTACCGCTATTAATGTCAAGCGGATTGATGTCGCATCGCAACTCGCAACGAGTTACTATCCAGAGCTTTTCTGACATGACAGCGACACTTTGTGAACTTTAATTTTCCTTTCAATCCAACTTGACGGGCAGTTTAACTTTTTGACGCCAACGCTGCCACCACATAACCTTAAAAGTTTTTTTTTATTTTTTTTTTTTTTGCCACAAACCTTTTACGGCGCGTGTACCTTAGAAAAAGAACGTGTTTCATTCAATTATCATCAATTCGATAAAATTACCATAAAATGGAATTTAATTGAAGGACACACTTCTTCACAGGATTTGAAGAGTGGAAGGAAGTAGTCAGAATCTCAAGAAGACGAAGAACTTTTCGTGGCATTCTCCCCCGAACCCCAGTCAACGTCACTTTAATTATTCCTTCCTTCCTGGCACCAGGAATTAAGCAAGTTTTTTTTTCTCATCTCACTATATAAATCTGGTTGTGGGGATTGTATATGAAAATCCATTTTAATGCGCTCAAGCGGTGGTGGTGTTGGGTTTATCTCGCCAAGTACCCTTTAAATTTAAATCATTCCGTTCTCGAACGCATGAGGGGTATCCTGTATCCATGTCCTGTTATTTATATGTGCTGCAGAACTGTGCATCGTGTTGAACGCTGAAGTACACTTGAATTCTCTGCGAACATGTATTTCAGGACACTCCCAAGGACACATAAACATGCATATACATTTGTATGGGGAAGTGTAATGTAATTTAAATTGCATGTTAGTGAACTTCCTTTTCAATGAGAGTGGTACGTTGTACGTTATCTACGCAAAAGGATTTATTTCACAATTTTAAGAGGAGTTTCAGAAACATCTGCAGCATTGTGCACGGGTACTGAATGGTCTTTGTACGGTGCCCGAAGAATAATCTTACTCTTAGAAAATAGAACAATTAGTCAGGAACATAGTGTAATCGTGTTTCTGTTAGGTGACGCATTACAATTGTCATCCCCGACGAGGTCAGTTAACTAGTATAATTGTATTAAAAATGATTTCGTTAGAAAGTGCATGATTCTGAAAAATTAAATACACATACCTTCAAATTGTACATCGTACATGACTGTCCTTCAGGGTTTAAGATCACAACTATACTCTGTTCCACAAAAATTGTCAGTACAGGCCTTATGGGGAAGCTTTTTTTCAAACACTGGTGCCTGTACATGTCTTCACGGCATTCAAATAGAGAAATCACCACTGAAACAAAATCCAAAGCACTGACTTACACAGGTTTTGTTTTTGTAATTTACCAAAAAATCGCATACATCCCACCACAACATGCCAGGCCATCTCCACAGTCGGTGGCTGAATGATTATTTGTGGCTGCGAATCGCTGTGTATATAGAAAGTGTCAACATCAAACAGTGTTACCATTATTAAGTTAATGCTAATCGGTAATGATTTTTCTGTGGTTTTTGTCAAAGAGCTTTGGGATTTTGTACTTTTGAGAACCAATAAAATTAATTTGACTATGTGAGGGTATTGCCACATGGCTTTTGTTTTTTCAACTCTCTTGTTTTTCTGGTGAAACCGTTAAAATCAATTTTAACGCTTTTTCGATTTTTGTGATTTATAATGAAGGTTATTTGCGCGAGATGACTTTTCTTTTGTTTTAAGCCTATATCTCGTAAGCTAATCGTTTTTGATATATAACATTGATACACCAAAATACTCGAAAACATTCCCTTTACAACATACCAACATTTCATAAAAATCGAGCTGGTGTCTACTTTGTACACAATTATCTTTTTTCCGTTCAACATATTGTGTTTTTTTCAAATCAGCAGATGGTAGCCCTATGGGTATTGCGCTCCGATTTGCGGTGATTTTTCGTGCATACTATGGTAACTCAGTGAGAGCTTAAAAGAGGGACAGATTTATGAAAGCTATTGCAACCAGAATGACAGGCAAACGTCCTATCTTCCCTGTACTGGCAATTTTTGTGGAACAGAGTATAGTGTGTTAAAATAAAACGATATGAAACACCTTTTATACGTTTTGAAAGAATTGAGGAAAATAGATTTAAGCTTCAGAATACCAGCAAAAATAAAAACCAACGTTTGAAGCGCCAGTTGACAGTTGATGATCCGATTCGAGCTTCCAAACTTCCAAATTGAAGGAAGTCATCAAAATTAATAACCCCTATTCTAGAACCCGTGGCGTCGCGTTGGTCGGCGGGAATGTTTCAATCGAAATTTTAAATTACTATCATGAATCTTTTCGAAGAGAATCGTCCACTTGTCGGTAATGTGAACAAGATTCACTTTATTATTCAAAACGAGCGGATCGTATCTCACCGTATATTTGACATCCGCAACTATTTAGGTGCGGATTTGGTTGTTATGTGCATAAATGATTAATTGTGCTGAACAAGGCTTCATAGATAGATAGATTTTATTTTCGTTATAAATATACATTGGAGTTGTCCGCACAATTTACACAGAGATTCGATATTGTTTTATCTTTCTACTGAAGTATATTATCTAAAAATTTAACAAGACATATAATTGAATTGAATTTAATTTTTAGAAGGAAACTACGAAAAAACCTTCCATTTGAGAAACAAGGCTTCATTAATTTCTATTTTCTTATTACAAAATGAATTCGATTTTATTTGATGTTTTACAAAAGAAGTATGTTATTTTTATTTATTTATGTTTAGCTTTTTTAATAAAATAAAAAAAAAACAAAAGAGTTGGACTGCAAAGTTCTCATGATTTGATTTCGTATGTGTGCCGCTTCATTTATATTTGGCTTCAAATTCACTTCATTCTCAGTGTCTGCTTGCAGAAATTTCCTCATCTTGTCCAAAAAATTGAGCCACAGTATCCATTTTCGTTATTTTAACTTTTTTTTTTTTTTATATAACAATTATTATCACTGTCAACAAATGCAAAACAGCTGGTTTCAAAAGAATAAACCGATACGTGTTTTAAAGCAGTGCATCCGTCGCATTAATTGATACCGACAACAAGTTCACGTATGTAGATCGAACAAGTGAAGTTAATCTCAGATCCGCCAGGTTCTAGAATAGTGGTGAGTAATTAAAAAATGTACAGGGTACTTTTTTAGTTCCAGGTCGATGTTATTGTTAATAAACAGAACAGCCACTAACGCTGCACCGAAAACCATTGATTGATACACCAAAGACCACTACACCCTCGTAGAAGAGTTGCATGGTGCACAATTTGGGCCGAAAACATTATTGGGCCATATTCATTTGAGGATACTAGGGGCAATACTGTAAAAGTTACTGATGACCGCTATATGGGGACATGTTAGAAAACTTTCTTGTGTCCGAAAAGTACATACGTCCCAACGTGTAAAATTTAACGACCGTGGAGGCCAGTCAACATTACCGTTTTTCGAGATCGTTTGCTGTGGAAAAAAAATTTCAGTAATTCTATTGTAACATTGGCAATATGTGCAGTTGCACCGTCTTGTTAAAACTTAAAGTTACTTACTTAGTTGGCGCTACAGCTCGAGGTGAACCTGGGCCTGCTTCTCGCAACCATTTGTGTGTGCGTGTTATATTTTTGCACGAATGGAAGGGACCTACATTTTTTTGCCGACTCCGAACGGCGAGTTGAGAAGCTCAATCGTGACAAATGATACTCTTTGATGCTTGTCAGACATTCGAAAGAGGTGGGCACTGTAAAAAACTTTTTAGGTGCTTGCGGCAGGAAACTTAAAGTTAACCAAGCATAAAGTATCCAGTTCTTGATTTAAAAAAGTTATCAATCATGTTACGTTATCCAGTAACATTAACGTGACTAAAAGAGGAAATTGCCTGACGGGATATTCAATCTGCAATAGCCACCTCTACAAAATAAAAATCAGCAACACAGATACCTGAAACCTGCTCTCAGACGTGTGGACACTGTAATTCCTTTCATGTGAGCAAGGATAAATCGTGTAGTTAAGAAGAAAGTGCACATCTGCTTTGACAAATAGCACGAAAAAGGCAAAAAAGGCAATGTGGATTAAAAACTCAAAAAAGGCAAAAGAGGCAATATGAGTACAAAAAGGCAAAAAAGGCAAAGTCAACAAAATCCGTTCCCTGGTAATAACTAACTAACTAGGTATAACTATAACTACTATAAGTGAGCACCGTGGTGTAGTGGGTTCAACACCAAACACCAAAGTTTTTTCACTGTGCCACCTCTTTCGAATGTCTAACAAGTAATCAAAGAGTATCATTTGTCAATGAGCTGCTCAACTCGCCGTTCGGAGTCAGCAAACAACTGTAGGTCCCTTCCATTCGTGCAAAAAAATATAACGCCCCGAGCTGTAGCGCCACCTTAAGTAAAAGTAAGGTAGGACGATTAAATTGACTAAAAACTTCCCGCAAATTTCGGTACACAATTCGTACATAATTGAACAATTTTTACCCGTTCAGTGGAGGTTAAACATTCCATTTTGAGAATTTGTTGTCGAAAACGCACATTTGATACTTTAAAAACATAAAGTTGGGTAAAGCGTTTGTACAAAGTTGTATTCCATCCAAAGTTGCAAAGTTTAAACTTTATTTTGAAATCAATTTTCTTGCAATTTTTTCTTTATCTTCAACTTTATTGAGAAAACAATTCGTACTCCTCCTTGGAATCATCCTTTACACTTGTTGACGGTCATTCGCAACTAAGATTTACGGTCGTCTCTGAAGGCCTTATGCTAAGAATTGAATTACATTTCCATCATTATTATTAATTTCGAGAAATGATCATAAGATAGATCCATTCTGAGGAATACATCTGCAGGATATAAATACCTTCCGCATAAGAAGGACATCGTCAACTACCAACGCATCTTGATGCAATTACTTCTAATAACTTGTGGCAGGATTATTAACCTTTAGTTTTTCGAAATCTCAATTTCAACAGAAAGCATTTCAAAACAGGAAACTCCTTTCCTTTAACCCTCTTCGCGCCCACCCCCACCAAACTGCAAACAGCTGTGCAAACAATGTAGACGACATGCTAATTGCATAAATAATCACGTTCCACGTTGATGATGAAATCTCTCTCCGCTAGACAAGCTACGCATTGTGATGCAGTCTTAAAATCAGGACTTCGTCATCTGTATGTGCATTCATGTCGGTGAAATTCGTTGCCTCTACTTTGACATGTCATTTGCATACAGACACGGTTGCTCTGGGTACTCGTAATTGCGATCATTGATGCGAATATATATTCAAAAAATTTCAATACAAATGTCGTCGTCCACGCGAATAATAATTCAACTTAACGGTATTAGTACGAGTCTCGCTTAATTCTTTGAGATCATTTTTACATCCAGTCGTAAGCTACTCTCAAATAAGCATACGTGGACAATTGACGGGGAAAAAAGGATGAAATATTATTATCGGGTGAAGTCCCTAATAGCAACCGAACTAATTGCCATGAAATCCTTTACAAATCACATACTAATCTGTCTATTCACTTTGTCATGGTGAGGAGGAGAAAGGAAGCGGAATGAATAAAAATCACAGCGAAGAAATCTAATTTATTTCGCTCACATCAGCGAGTTGTGCAATGTGCTAGTCCAAGTTTAGTCGTGCGTTAATTTGAACGGCGAATCTGCTATTTTCATTCTGTTGGCTCTTGCCGATGGGATGAATAGGATATGATGGGATACTTGTGTGGTGTGAGTACGTATACATGTGTATATATCGGTTTAGTTGGACTTATCATTTGCTAGGAAATCCCTATTCTCATCAACGCACAGCATCAGAGATTATTATTTCTCTTTTGAAATAGATTACAATGTCCTTGGAATTTTAATCTGGTATACGAACACCTTTATCCACATGTACATATGTATGCGGCGCACCTGAAATTATAATATTTTGACGAAGCATACATTATTTTGTTGTAGAACTCCCAGGATAGAGGGAATTGACATGAAAATCCGCAGCATGTGTATGTTACTATTCACAAAGTTGGCGGACTTCTATGGAATAATTAACGAAGTCCTTTCAAGTTACGTACTAAACTCCGTACATACTAATACCCGTAAAGTATTGTGTACAAAATATGGGAAAAGCGTTTTATATAACTTAACGGAAGCAATTCTTGTCATTAAGGATAACTTGCATCTATAAATAGTGATAATTATCCAATACGAGCGTATAAAGCCAAATGATTGTGCTTAGAAAAGGATAATAGAATGTATTTGCTCAAAAAATGCGAAAAGCTGGTGCGGTTTTGGAGCGTGAAAACATTGTACTAGCTACAAGGTTAGGCATGTTCCAATTTATCGCTGCATGAATTTTGTAGATATTTTCGGAGACAGGGCACACTGAACGGAAGAAGGGCTCTAAAAGGCCAAGGAAGACAATGCCTGTGGAAGACAGATTTCCAATACTTCAAAGTGGTTGAAGCCGTTTAGATAAGGTTAAATTAGGTTGGGTGGCTATCCACCGTATTCACTCCAGACTAAAGTAGGTCCATTGATTCTTATCAGTACTCTTGGAACCATTTTGAGAGTTGAATAAATTTACATATGTATGTAAGTGATATCCGTTGAGGAAATATCTTGTGGGTCTGTCCCAGAATCTTAATTCATAAGAAGGATATTGCTGGGCAGCTGCACAGGAGGTGATAGTGGGATTCTTTCTCCTCCTCATCCATGAAGCTGTGACAGAAGTCATTGGCGAGGATTCCTGGCGTGTCCGCCTATTGCACAATGACCTGTCAATACGCCAACTAGGGTACCGATATGTGCTCTGCTGATTTTAATCCGGCTGTAGGTAAGGTTAGGTTAGCGGGCTGATGAGAATTGCTACATCCCCATCACACTTAGGCCCTTGTGGCCCCATTGTGATACCCATAAAGTGTTCCCACCTGTGGTTTTACTGTCTTGGTATCAACCATCCCGACGCCCTGGCAAACAGAAGCAGGTCAGATGGTGATCCATCTGATAATTCGTCGATGTCTTCAAAGACATTTTTTATTTATGACTTGACGTTTCATAAAATATGTATAAGTAAGCAATGTCGTGTTCTACTTGTCAAACCCTTTCATTTGATACCCATGTTAGGGATGTAGTAAAGATAACGGAAATCCACTATCTTGGGGGGCGTCTGCCATATTGAATTCAGAATGACGTCATATCGTATTGTATTCTACTCGCCAAGCTCTTTCATTTGATACCCATATTAAGGAGGTAGTAAAGATAATAGAAATCCGCCATCTTGGGGGTGTCCGCCATATTAAATTTAGAGTTACGTCATATCGTATTGTATTCTACTCGCCAAGCCCATTCATTTGATACCACTATCAATGCGGTTGTAAAGACTAGTCGGGTAAAAAGAAAAAAAATTAAAAAAAAATAAGAGGCAGTCCGCTATTTTGCTTGGTGCACCCGCCATATTGAATTTTTCTGTGACGTCACATAGCCTAGGACACTCTCCGGATCGAGACAAATCCAACGACACCTCATTTGTTGAAATCGGTCCCATAGTTTCGACTGTACGAGATGACATCCTTTCATACATACAAACAAACATACAAACAAACAAACCCAGCCTGTTAAAATCATAACCCTTCCTCTGCGTAGTCGGGTAAAAAAGAAGTGGATGCTCACTGTTGGGCTAGAGGGCTGGATCTAGCGCTGGTGCAAGCGTGTTGTAGTCAATGGGTGTTACTTTAAAGGCCACAATATCGATTTAAATCTTAAATCTTGTACATATCTATCATTTTTAAAATTAATTTCGGGAACTGGGTGGTATGTGCATCTTTTGGAGTATAGATTCGAGTATTATCCTGTTGGATAACAAATCTGGAAGTTTTCCCATAAAGTTCGTATACGCAAGGCTTCGATTCGTGTTTTAGCACTTTTAACTGAACATTGGAAGCACATTCGTCCTTTTCCGCAGACCGTAACTCTTGCTTTCGGCCGAAGTCTTCGAAGGCACTCATCACTGAGCCTCTCCCATGGATTTCTCCATACGAGGATTCTTCCATTTCCAGCATGCAGTTTAAATTTGGATTTGTTGGAAAACATCACGTAGCTCCAGATCTCTTGTGGACAATAAATGGGCTCCTGGGTCAATTGAAAACTTCTCTGCTTTACCCGTGGCGGGAAATCTCCCAGATACTCAATAACATCCAAAGAACGGCCTACATATGTGTTCCTGGAGCGATGACAACCACGCCCACCGCGGCTCATGGAACAATTTTGAACTTGCTTCCGTTGGACATTTACACTACGGATATAGCAGCAAAAACGGAGATCCGACTAAAAGAAACCTCACAATAGGAGCCTTCTAACATAGGGGACGCCAGAATACTTTCAATGAAAAATTGTACTCTGAAAATCATTGTTTCGTTTCATCTTGTTTCGTATTTTTTAGTTTGTTTCTCCCGTAGTCGGGTTTTAGTTTTTTAAACTTAATTTTTTTTTACCCGACTAGGTAAAAGTAAGGGTTATGAATCTCACACTTTGTGTTTGTTTGTTTGTTTGTTAGTTTGTTTGTATATAAGGATGTCACCTCGTACAGCCTTTACTATAAAACCGATTTCAACAAATGAGGTGTCGTTGGCTATATGACGTCGCAGAAAAATTTAATATGGCGGATACACCAAGCAAGATGGCGGATTACTTTTTTTTCTTTACAACCACCTTGATAGTGGTATCAAATGAAAGTGCTTGGCGAATAGAATACAAAATTCTATGACGTCATTCTAAATTCAATATATTGCGGATTACCGTTATCTTTACTACATCCTTAATATGGGTATTAAATGAAAAGGTATTACAAGAATACCACATTGTCTACCTACATACACTCACCATATTTTCGGAAACTAAAAAGTTGTGAATAAAAAAATTAAGTTAACTAAAAAGTACGAAACAAGATTAAACGAAAAGATGATGTTCAGAGTATAGCCGTGACGCTAAAATTTATCAAGGAATGTTAAGGACTGTTGTATCAACATAACGCATAATATTTAAATCGTTCAAACGAGAGCGCCACACGTTGGCTATTCCTTTCTGATTAAGGTGGTTAAGGTAAATGACATTTTGTTTTGAAATTTTTCAAATTCAAGGGCACAGTGTATTTTCTAGAAAATATAATCGACGAGTTCGATTGGATTCAAGAATTAATTCATGTAGATGAAAATGAATTACACTAAAGCATAGCAAAAAAATTAAACACTATAGCGTAGCTTCAATGGTTGCCTATATTAAAACACCCTAAACTCACTCCACTATAAGGTTGCTGCGTGAGGAATGTGGGGCATTCAATCAATATTCCTCTTGTCCACTGAAGGCTTGAGTGCTCTCATTATAGCTAACGTACCCGCCACTCCTGAGCGCTTCATTTTTCGTTCAGCTGCTATTTCCCATAATATAAGAAGTTTCACTTCAAAAAATGTCTATCATAATGTTTTAATGCAACGAATGTTTGCTAAATATTCAAAATTTCATAACTTTAAAGCCCATGTTGTTTGCAGAGATTTTAGAACTTTTTAAAACGCCAGTTCCTTTCTCACTGCAACAACAGAACGCAGAAAACAAATACCTAGTTCTCCAACAAATAACGACCATCCTACAATGTTTCTTCCTCTTCTAGTTTCTTTCAAAAATAAGCACTTTTTCTGAAATCAAATTATGCAAATGCATCTATTTGAATGTTATCTCAGCAATAACGATGTTCAAAAATGCACCCCGTCAGCTATGGCAAAGGCAACAAACACCCACACATCAGTGCAGTGCAATCTAAGGGTACTCACTTTGAAATTCGCACTACGCCACGTACTTGTACATGGAGTGGAAATATCTGCAGGAATAAAAGGATACAACAAAAAAAAAACACACAGACTAATGGCAAATGGTAGTATGACATACCAGCAAACAACCACCTCAGTGAAGAGCACTCCTTGATTTTGCAATTCTTGTGCTTCCTGTGCTTTTTCTTTACATTATCACGGGTGTGCTGGTGCATCCTGCGTTCCAGAAATACTTGTAGATACTCGAAAGCCACCTACACGGATCTTCTCTACCAATGTAAATTTAATTTCCCAAATATGCAGAATGTGAGTTTTTTTATTTTTTCTATCAAAGTCTCCACAAAAAGTTTTAACAAAAACATCCAGACTGGATTTGCATTTCAAATTAGAATTGGAACACAAGGACACTCTTCAAAGGAAACAATTAATATACACTTGTACATTATCTTGAAGTCCTGGAAATCAATGGCAGAACAAAGCTTTCAGGCAATACAATAGAGTAGGCTCCTGTAGGGAAGGGATCCTGAATCCTCCCGACAGGGTCTATCATCTAAATATAATAATTAATCTTAAGCTCATAAATATGTGAGTCAAAAAGGGTGAACAGACTACACATATGCTGTGACTATAGTCCTTTGTGAATGATGTATATTGGAAAACTCAATTCAACTATTTTTTGGTTAGAAGAATTTCACAACCATTCCCTAGCGTCGTCGTCGTCGCCTGGCGTACCAAAACACAGGAATGGGACAAAGAAGGTTTCTTCATATAGGTGCTCGTAGCTCTATAGAAATTCCTATAGAAATATAACGAGTATATTTGAATTGTTTGACAGAACTTTGAATGGAGAAATTTTAATTAAATTGCCTGAATGTGGCCAGAACCGGGGGGGGATGGCATCCATACTTGAAGCAATTTTTATAAATTACTCGTAGTTCACACTCGTGACAAATGCATACGGACGTCACCGATGACAAATGTACCAAGTTTAGATACTCTAATAAATATTTATTCTCCCGAGGCACACCAAGCAACTAGATCAGCAAATTTGTCGATATAAATCCATCTGTCAGGAAATAGTTTATAGCCTCTTCTTCGTTTACCGTATCCTTTGCCACGCTGCTTTTAGGAATCAATTTCAATATAGATATACGATTTTGTGTGTATTTTCCCATTCAGTTCATATTAAGGATTCGATATTAAACGCATCGAGAAGGAGAAGAAAAAAAACGAAAAATGCTCCTTCCACCATTAAAGGATGATTCCACTCGAACTCGTTTATCTTCTAACACCCTTATGTGAATGATATCCTTTTACTCGAAGCCTTTCCTCGGGTTTTCATGCTCGTATGTACATATGTGTATTTGAAGGAATCGTACAAATTGCACTTCAAATAGGTTGGGCGGGGGCTATGTGTTGTAAAAGCACTCGCGTATATCCTCGAGAGTATAAATCGATGGTGTCGCCAGCCACTACGACGAGTTATTTTTCTTCAATTCCAGGGACGGGGTTAGGGTAGGTGCATTGAAAGAACAGTACTCCAAGCCAGTACACAATGTTTGTAAAGGATCTAAGTCTCATGGCGGATGTGTCTTCTGCTGGCAAATGGCATCCTTAGCCGAATTTCTGTTATTCTTGTCTGAATCATGGTGCTGGAAATCGGGGATAATATAACATATAGCATGGAAAACGTTATTGAATTCAAAATCGTTTTACAGTCACACATGATACGCTGCACAAGGATAAAGTGCACTCACCGATAAATGAATCCGATGATATACGAGGACATTAGATGGGAAAGCAGATGCTGAAATCAGTGGATAGAAGTTTTCCTCTTTTTTGATTTGAAGAACTTTCTTCGTGTCGTACTTCAATTATATTGAAAATAGAATCTGAAACGTGGGCGTTCATTGATTGATTGATTGATTTTCTTTGAAACAAGATATTGGGAGTTGAAATTAATTCGTAGCATTTTACCAGAGATGGCGTAAGTAGTACATTCTTCATTTATTACCTGCGCTATCATTAGGCGTCAGTTTCAGTATATGTACTGTACAATGTACATACACTCAGTAGAAAAAGTCTGCGTACAGTAATAAATCACATTAGTTTTAGTAAAAACTTTTTTAACTCAGAAACAAAAAAAATTATTTGCTATCATATTGGCTAAGCTTAATTACGTCTTCAATACTGTTAGTTCATCTTAACAAAGGCTTAAAAATACGGAAGAAAAAAAGACAACAATACATAAAAGTGAGAAATACGTACACTTAAAAAAAAAAAAACAATAAAAGACATAAAACAATTGAATTAATAACTGGTGGGATAGCCCCTTCGTTTGATGACTTCCTTTAACCTGTTTTGCATCGAATTGACTAGGTTTGAAGTTTCCTCAGGAGTGATTTTTTCCCATTCCTCTTTTAAAGCCGTTTTGAGCATTTGTTTTGACGTTATGGTTCTCTGGCGAATTCTCTTTTCGAGCAAATCCTACAAATGCTGGATGGGATTTAAGTCCGGTGATTGGGGTGGTGAATGCAACTGTTTGGGCACATTGTAGAGCAACCAGAGCTTGACAATGTGGGAAGTATGTTTGGGGTCAATATCATGCATGAAATAATGGGTCGTATTAATAAATCCTGACTTTACTCAAATATGAAGCAATTGTTCAAAGTCTGAGCATTTGCTCGGATTCGTATGCGAGAGAACTTACTTGAGCATTTGCTTAGTTCGAAAATGGCGTTTGCTTAGATTCGTATGAATAAAAGGCATAAATCTGAGCATTTGCTCGGAGAATCCCAAGTCTGCTATTTAGTTGACTCAGAGCGTTTGCTCCGTACTTTTTAGCCATGAACCGACTGACTTGCCGTGAGTTTTGGTAAAAAAAATTATTAAAAAACGCTGGTAAAGGCAAAAGATTACTGTCGAGATATTCCACTTTTCTTTCATGCAAACTATGGTCGTCGTCAATTTTGTCTAGTTCGTCGATAAAATTGTTTGATACCATTTCATTTGTATTTCTTTCGCAACAGATGCGCTCGAAATCATACGAGTTAAGTGATTTGTGGACATGCTATATCTTCGTGCATATAGGAACACCGTGCAACTGACATTTTTTTTAGAAATTTAGGTTTCAATACACCTATTTTTTCAAATACTATTGCATACTCATTTTTAAAATGAATTTGTCTAAGACAGCAACATCAACAAGAACAACATCGGACGGACAGCAACAACATAAACAGAATAACATCGGACGATGGGAAATTCCATAGTTGACCGCTGCCCACAATGGTCAACGGGATCGCAAAGAAAAACAATTAACTGCCTTCATCAAGTTAACTTCACTTCACAGTACACTAGATTAAATCACATTTAAACTCATATTAATTTAGGTAATCCATTTAAGTAGGTACATAGCTATATTAATTTCATTAAGCATACATTTCATTTATTTAATTCCAATTATTTCTGTATAGGAAATATTTTTTTTGTGTCTCCTGAATAATTTGCAAAATGTCAGTTGTGCGATATGCTGTCAAAGGTCAAGCAAATGCTCACTTCGAATTTTCGAACTTGCTCAAGTAAACTTAAGTTTTATTCATACCAATTTCGAGCAAATGCTAAATGACTTCACTTTGGTCAGACCTTTTACTTGAAGTAATTGCTCATTTTTATTAATACGGCCCAATACCCGTGATTAAGACCCAACTTTTCAGCGCTCTGGTTGAGGTTTCGTTTTACAATGTCTTAATACCCATATTTATCCATAGTGGATACCAAGTCCAATTGTCCTACGCCAGTACCCGCTATACATCCCCAAACCATTGCTCCACCACCACCATGCTTTACAGTTGGAAGTCAATTTTCTTTATTTAATGCAGTACCAGCCTTTCTCCACACAATCTTGCGACCTTTAATGACAAAAATGCAGTATTTGCTTTCGTCGCTGAAAATCACCCGCTGCCAGAAGTCCAGTGGCTTATTTATATGCTTGTAAGCATAATTAAGTCTTTTTTGACGATTTATCTTACACGACCTTTATACCCGGCTCTTTTCAAAATTTTCCTCGCTGCATCAGCAGAAATCTTTTTTTTGAATTGTTCTTCAATATTATTAACAATTTGTGACGCGGTTATTTTAGGATTTTTCTTCACGAAACCGATGAGACTGCGGCTTTCTCTAATAGCTAGCTTTGAAGGGCGACCTGAACGAGGCTTTGAAAGCAAAATTCCACTTGATTGGAAATTGTTTATAACTTTTTGGACAGATGAATGTGCCCTATTAATTGTTTTCCCGATTTCTCTATAGCTTTGGCCCTCTTTCCACAACTTAATTATGATTGCACGCTCACTTAAACAAATCTCTTTTCCTTTCGCTGCCATTGTTAAAAAAGCTCTAATTTCGACCACAATACTTGACAAATAATAACTAATTGAGACTTAAACCTCACTACCGATCAATTAGGATAAATTTAAATTATTTTTGCTTTTATTTATTCAACAGGAGATGAAAGATCTGGCGCCATAGGCATAGACTTTTTCTGCGTATCTTTTTCTATGTGTTTTCTTTTGTGTGTTTCTTTTGTGCACCGTTATGTTTGAAATGTCTGTAGAGGTGCCAGTCGAATCTCTTATACTAGTACGTGGAATGATGTTTTGAGTTTGGAACTGTTTGTAAATATTTTTTCAAGGAATTGATTTCGTACTACATACTGCACGCAGACTTTTTCGACCGAGTGTATGTCATTTGATTGGAGCGTGAATACCAACACTTGGTACTTTAACGAATATGTCTAACTGTGTTCCGGATAAATTGGTTTTGCGCGGAGTTTTACTTCATTGCTTTGATATGAAAAAAAGTCCTGCCCGAAGTCATCGTATTTTAGTGTAAGTTTATGGTGACCATGCTTTAGCTTGCACGTTTTAAATGTGATGATTTCGATTTGGAGGACAAGGAACGACCTGGACAGCCGTTAAAGTTCGAACATGAAGAATTGGAGGAATTGTTCGGTAAAGACCCATGTCAAACAATTCAGGAATTTCCTGAATCATTGGAAGTTGACTTGGAAAACGCATTAAAGCAGCCATAGGAATAATCTCGAAGCAAGGACATTGAGTCCCATACGAATTGAAACCAAGAGACGTCGAAAGGCGTTCTTTCACCTGTGAACAGCTGCTTCAACGGCAGAATAGAAATCAATTTTTGCATCGAATTGCAATATGGATCAATTACGACAATCCCAAGCGCAGAAAGTCATGGGTTAAACCTGGCCGCCCATAAATATCAACGGCGACGTCAAATATCAATAGATCCTGCTTTGTATTTGGTGTGTTCAGGAGGGTGTGGTCTACTATGAGCTGCTCAAACCGAATAAAGCCATCACTGGAGATCGCTACCCACTACAATTAATGTCGTTGAGCCGTGCATTGAAGGAAATACGTCGAAAAAAATGATAAAGTGATTTTGCAAAACGTTACTGCTCGTCAGCACGTCTCTAAAACGGTCAAAATATACTTGAAAATGTTCAAATGGGAAGTTCTACCCCACACGCCGTATTCTCCAGACATTGCTCCTTTTGATTATAAATTGTACCGATCGATGACTCATGGACTGTCCGAGCAGAAGCTTACTTCTTATCAAGATTACGAAAAATGGGTCGGTTCGTGGATTGGATCTAATGATGAGGCGTTCTTTCGTCATGGTGTTCATATTCTGCGTGGGCACCGTAGCGCAAGTGGTTAGTGCGTCGGACTACTGAGCCAGCGGTCTTGGGTTCGAATCCCGCCGCAAACACCCAAAAGTTTTTCACAGTGCCCACCTCTTTCGAATGTTTGACAAGCATCAAAGAGTATCATTTGTCACGATTGAGCTTCTCAACTCGCCGTTCGGAGTCGGCAAAAAACTGTAGGTCCCTTCCATTCGTGCAAAAATATAACATGCACACACAAATGGTTGCGGGAAGCAGGCCTAGGTTCACCTCGAGCTGTAGCGCCAATTAAGTAAGTTAAGTTCATATTCTGCTCGAAAGATGGGGCAAAGTAGTGGCTAGCGATGGCCAATACTTTGAATAGTATAATTTTTCAATTTCATAAATAAAGCAGCACATGCTTTAAAAGTGGCAGTTTGCTACAATACATATACGAAATGTATTCTTTAACCACCGCTCAACGTACTAAAATTGTTCTTAGGAAGTCAGATGCGTCAGTGAACTGAATTACTCAAAGTGGTACTTTCTATCACTTCAGGCTCCATAGAAACCATTATGGACAACTAACCAGAATCGTAGTCTATGAATTCGGATTTGGCGAACCAAAATATCAAAAGACATAAAGTGAAAAGTTTGTGTGACAACGTCACTGGAAAACTAGTTGCCATTGAAGACAATCAAATTCGAAATCAGTCTGTGAAATGTGCAGGTTTTAGCCCAAAGAAGACTTTGGCCCTTATGCTAGATACTTAAGTATATATTAAGATATCAGTATGAGGCAATTCAGGCGAGAGGTTGTGATATTTATCCGTCTTTTTTCATATTAGTGAAATACTAGATTCTAAAAAGGAATGTTTCCCATCGGATATAGAGGTTACTGAAAATTGGGCTAGTGTATGTAAGTCAAATAACATCACTAGATCACACCCACATGAAGTTTTTAGAAATAAAATCTAAAAAAGAACTTGCAAGTGCAGGAAGCAAGTTTACTTGCTTTGGTCACAGTTAATATAAGCAGGCTTTTGGTGAAGAAAACATCGCAGGCGCTAATATGGTTTCAGCATCTCTAGTTCCTCTTTATTACTGTATGTAGTACTTACAGTGTACTTTCTCCTTACGGACACTTCTTATAACCAGACAGATTTCAAAGTACACGATTTTTCATATAAAAAATTCTCCCATAACCGGACTCTCATATAACCAAAAACGGACACCAATTTTCTTAACCGCGATAGAACGTCGCTCTCTCTTAAATGGACAAAAACATCTACGTATGGCAAACTTTTTACATACTTTATTTTGTTTCGGTTTTGTTCTCCTCTTCTTTACATTTCGCACAAAAATGTAAACTGTGGAGTGTGCCTTGGCGTTATTATCACGTTCGCGGACACATGATTTTCGGTTGCGGAACGCTAGAATGAGACTCGCATATCTCCGGCATTTTGAGAGATAGTTTATATTTTTTTGTGCGAGTTTTGTATAAAGATAAAAATGATTCCGCTGGTCGCAGTGAAGTAAAAATTCGCTTCTGGACAAATAATGCCGGAATATGGAAATATAAATATACTGTATTCTCGTCAGTATATCCCGTCTTGCCCTAACATACCTAAAATTGTCATGACCCGCTAATTTCCTCAACCATTGACCGAATAAGCTGTCTTATCCGCGAACGTGTTATCCAACATCTATGTGCATTTATAAATCCCGTGGCATTTTTCAAATAGGTTTGTATGTTAAGTGCATGTATGTTTAATATGTGTAATTTTACTCATAGACAGAAATTATTATTTTCCGGTAATTTGTGTTTATCATGTACAAATGAATGAAATAAAATGAATACCATGTCTATTGTGTTTCTTTTTTGAAGAATATCAATTTTTTTTTCTCCCATAGCCGGACACCTCTCATAACCGGACAAATTTATCGGTACCGTCAGTGTCCGGTTATGAGAGTGTTCACTGTATTTAGCTAAAAAATTCAAATATCAATGTGTACCTAGACCTACACATACATACAGCTGTGGACAACTAATTAGAAACACTCCAATTCAAATTCATATTACTGTGTTTTTTTTATAAATTTCGTCTTAAAAGTTTAGAATAAGAATGTTTTTCATAAGTTTCTTCGGTAATGAAAGCAAACATTTTAAGGCGACTGCCCTTTTGACATCGCCTCACAGATGTTCGATTAGATTCAGGTTGGCACTTGATCCCGCCCACTCAATGACACTGACTGAATTGTCCTGAAAAGATGGTTTCGTGACCTTAGCCCATATGTTTGGGGTCATTCTCCTACTGGAATTTCCAAATAACTAGCAAATTTGTATCGGCCAAGTTACCAGGTTGTTTTCCAATATCTAGATATATTTTTTAGCCAGTAAAATGTCATCTATTCGGTGTAACGGACCAACACCATTCCAGGGAAAACATTCCACAACATTGGCCCCCACCATGTTTAATAATTGGTAAAATAAACTTGGGGCTCAAAGCTGTGGCTTTTGGTCATCGTACATACACAACAAGACAAGATGTCGTGTCCCATGCGGCTGTCATTAGTTTCACAGCTCCATACTATGTAATTTCACTGCTCTGCTATCGAATTCAGGTGAGACTTTGCGAACTCAATTGTCTGTTTTTCTTTGCTTAAAATAAACCAGCGGTTTCTTTCGCGAGGCTCGTCCATCCATCCTATATTCTACCAGTCGCTTCCGAATGGTGCGTGTGAAGACTGGAGTAATTGATTCTTCTAAAATTTGTCGCTGGATTTCCACTTGACTTATTTCTGGATCAAAATTGGCAAGCCAACCAATCTTTCGATTAGTCCTTTTAGATGTTTTGCGCGGCTAGACACTCGTTCGATTATTGACTAACCTTTGAAATTTAAAAAAACTTTTAATTTTTCAATAAATCCAATCGAACTTAGGTCTAATTAGATGGCCACACCAAAAAAACACTTTTTTCTACATTTCCCACGATAAAATATGAACCGCACGGGGAGCCAACTACAAATGCATTATTTGTTGATAAGCAAAGTGATCTCTTTGCATTAAAACAAAAAGCATTACCATTATGTTAACAGGAAAAAAATTGCGCTTATTTGAATAGACAGAGTCAGGGTGTTTCTAATTAGTTGGCCACAGTTGTACATATGTACATACATATATTTAAATTTTATTGTATTGTTTGCTTACGATTTTTAATTGCTTTTAACTGTAATAAAAAAAAATCCATACTTTGTTGCAAAATTCATCAAAATCGGTCCAGTACTTCAAGAGATATTGAATTATTTCAAATGGATTTCCGCTCTGTGTGCCGCCGCGCCGCGCCGGTTATAACTGTTATCTATTGTAATAAAATTTAAAAAAAAATGCATCAGTTCCTTTTTCCGAACTTCATTTAACTTTTAGCTTTTCCAGATAATACGCTTTTCCGCTTAAGAAATGTACTATTTTCTGCCGGTCTCTTGAGGCGCGTTATAACCGGATTCTACTCTATTTGGCATTCTTGTAAAAGTCTCACTGGCTTAAGGCGGTGTTGAAATCGGAAAAGAGAAGCAAAGTAGATTTTTTGTTGATACGGTCTACCAACCTTATCCACCCGACCTTACGTCACCATTTTAACGATTTTTCTAAAATTGGAAAGTAAATATCGAAGGACTATAAGAAATCGACTACCAAATGTTAGATTTCAAAAGCATCAACATCTACTTACCGAACTTTTGTTTAGGTTGTTGGTGCCTAAGCAACAACTTTGAATAGATGGCGCTATAGTTCAGCTAAAACAGAATGATTCTCCTGGTGAGACGTTTGTATTTATGGCCCAACTTTGATAGTTGAGGAATGATGTTCGCAGCTTGATTTAAGAAAATCATATAAGACTCTTCGTTATTGCCTATAAATTGAATTGCGATCACTTCGCACTTCGCCTTTCCAAGGATTTCTCTGTCGATTTGTTTTATTACTTCCGCATATTTCACTAACAAAAGTTGTCTAAATCAAAATCAGTCTTTCCTCAAAGAATACCAAATTCCGAATCCAAACCAAATCGACTGGAACTGTTTTCCCAATTACCACACCACTCCTTCAAATAGCTTCCAAGACGCCACCGTTTGTATCTCCAGCTGAGTTGCACATTCATCGTAATGGTTACACTTCACTTCACCTAACTGATTTGTTCCATTAGCTCGTAATTAATTCTATGACCAGATTCCACCCACAAACACACGCATCACAGTCGATATGCTGAGTCCTCGAAGCATGGCGGTGGCTAAATTGCAACAGTTTCGCGCCTCACATCCGTCGTAATTATAACACCCCATTTGCACTGTAATTGCCAGATTGGAATTCCCTTCAAGTTGTCCCGCACAAATTGGTAAACCTTTATCTTTCCATGCTACGCACAGCGAGAATGTGCGGCGGTTCCATTAATTTATTGGCAAATGGACGCGTCCACTTCAAGTGAAACAAACGAATTTATTTTCACACCCACCCACCCATCGGTGTTTTCATTACATCAGCCATGCAATTAATATTCATCGTCCGGGCTATTGCCTTTGGCTAATTTCAAATTCACAGCCTCTGAGTCGGGCTTCTTCCAGAAGGAGAATTCCTTTAAATGGCACCTGGACAAAAAAATAAGAAAGAATATTGTTGAGACGCCTGAGTGCGCTTCTCGGCGCTTAAATAGCACCCGCAAAAAAAAAAAAGAAAATAAAGATGAAGAAGAAGAAGAAGGAGATGAATTTAATTTTTTCCTCTCGTTCATCTCGTTTGCTTCTTAAGTGTTTCCACTTGCAAGGAAATATCCTATCTAGGATTTCATACCACCTCCTGTAGATAGGGAGTGAGTCAAGCATTTGAAAGATCCCGAAGATGGAATGATGCCCCAAAGGGAATGGATTACTTTTTTTTTTTTGTTCATTCACCCTTCATGAAAGTAGGTATCTGGTTACCTTGGATTGTACCTATAGGTGTGTTGTACGAGAACAACTGCATTCAGTTGCGTTATAATGAAACAAGGGCTCTCTTCTTCGCTAGTTAAATATTATTCAGTTTTTGTTATTATTCCCTACTTAAAGGTTTACAAGATTAAAATTGTAAAGAAAATATTTTCCATTCTTAAGGAGGTTCTTTTAAGGGAAAGAGTTGTTCAGAAATATATAATAATTATAATAAGTGAAAGTCATAGAACTGAGGTAAGGGAATAAATTGCCTTAGAGGTGTTTGTTTTTTAAAGGGGGTTTCAATAGACATGAACATTTTGTATTTAAATAAAAAACATAATAATAGAGGCATTGGGTGGAAACTTGTTCCAGATTTAGTACAAATATTCAATATAAGTATGGAATTCTATCTCGTTCATATAACCACCGCGAGCACATTTGCAGCGATCGATTCTTTGGAGCCAATTTTCCACCACTCTTCCACACATATCGGCATATTGTGACACACCTATTGCTCCTGAGCTCCTCTAACGTTGGTAAACGAAGTAATATAATGCAGCCCCATAAAAAGAGATCCGATTATGCTGAAATGCTGCCTATTCGGTGACAACTCAATATAGTGTATTTCATGATCATTATTTTTTTACTTTTCTGTTTGACGACCAACTTTGAAAATATAGTTTCGAGAAAAACGTGTTTATGCTGTGAGTGACAATAAAACAAAGCCCAACTGGCTTTGAGCGCGCAACTTCCCAAGGCTTTATCTCCGAAATTATTACTCCGATCGACTTGAAAATTTAGGACAATATACAATATGAGAAATGTTGTAGACAATAAAAAAAAATTGATTTTTTGAAGCCGTGAAACCCATGTAACCTCTTAAATCACATGAACGAGAGATTACACGATGACCGAACTTCCCCTTCAATAGATCAATTGTTTGACCAGCTGTATGACATTTGGCACCATCTTGATGGAACCAAATATCACTGATGTCAAGTCGAATTCTGATAAAAAATAGTCTTTCAACATGGCACGATAGCGAACTCCATTTTTTTAATGCATTTTTATTTGTTAATTCACGTATTCCTTACATGCTAGACAAAAGTGCTTAAAACTAGCTTAACTAACTTAACTATCTTACTCTAACTTACTGGCCCCACACGGGCATTCTAAGCTAAACTTAATACTTACACTATGCCCTTCGACTTAACCTAACTTTACTATTTAAATTTAATTATTTTTACGATTTTTACAACTGAGAAAAATGTTTGTTGAAAAAACTTAGTGAAATGACATTTTTATGTTTTGCTTAAACCTTATGATAAAACTTAGAACTACTTAACCTACATATCTTACTCTAGCTACGTAATTAAATACGTATTATTTTTTTTTGTTTTTGTGCTGTGTTTATTTTAGTTTTTTTTTTTTTTGGGTTTTTGTGTTTTTATATTTTTTTTGGGTTTTCAAAGTGCTGTTTTTTATTTTTTTATATTTTTTTTTTAATTTTATTTTTTATTTTTATAAAACTTAATACTACCTACACTACCTAACCTATGTAAGCCGGTCATGGCATATCTACATAAATAACAATACAAAAAGCGGCCAACTATGCCTTGGGGTCTACCCCGGATCGAACGGAATCGACGAGGGAATTCCATCTCTATCCAACAGCCACCAGAATTTCTGATGCTGCTGTTTAACATCGTACCCATCGCGCCCCGAAACCGACCTACTAAACCGAAGGCGCTCCGTTTGGCTCTGTGCCACGTCTCTGTCGTAGTTAACGGCACCGCTGATCTATCCTGAATCAGACCCTGTTGGTTGAAATAAAGAAACGCTTCTGGTGGAACAAAGCCGTTAAGGCGCACTCTTTCGTTGTACATGAAATTGGGGTAGTAAGCCCCGAAGATCAGGTTATTCACCGAGTTCATTGCTCTTGCAATGTGCCTTCGAGTCATCTTGATCAGGAAATTATCCACTCTTATTACATTAGCCGTGTTGTATAGGACCTCATTAGAATATATTTTTTTGTACTCGGACACTGGTGTTCTGTACAAACGAAGGCAAGCCCGAAGACAAGCCCTCTCAAACACCCGAATCCTTTCCATCGAACGGGACAACCATATGCTATCATTGGCCGTATAAGGACCACGTAGCAGATAACCTTTACCCTCGCATCGAGTTGGCTGCTATAAAACAGTCTCTTTGTAAGGGCAAGAGCGCCTCTGGCTCTGGCCAGAGCAGCATCTATATTTTTGTTAAAATACAGATACTGGTCTAGCCAGAGCCCGAGATATCTGACTACATTTCGACATGCAAGTGGCCGCCCGTGTCGTCCAACGATTGCGAACTTTCATCAATTCTTTCTGGAACTCCATTGACCGTAACATGGCGATAATTTTAATCGACAAAAAAATACGGTCCAATCCACAGTGGTTCCTTTCACTCTCGAGCAAAGGCGGTCATAAATACTTGCTAATTGAAAAATATGGAAAATTAATTGGGGGGCGCTGATTCTGAATCTGTAATTAGTTTTGCTGCAGAAACTCAGTTTTTGGTCGAATATGACTCCCAGGTCTTTTTTGGAGGAGATAATAGACAATTGCAATTGTTTGTTAATTTTCTTTCTGTTCTTAAAAATCTATATACATATTACACATTTTTTATAGGTACTTTCCCTGCTAAAATATTCCACATACATACACTATTAAAAGCTGCCGCCGAGAACATCCCTGTGGCATAACCTTAAAAGCTCCATCCATTAAATAAATCCTGTTATCAATCGATGTATTTTCTTCGGTGAATTTCACCATACGATCAAAACTATTCCAAATGGATTCTCGTTAAAAAGCCTCAACTTGTACTTCCAATGGAGATTGAATTTTTCTACTCTTCATATCAATAACAACAGTTAAAGTCACCGTCAATGAAAATTTAATTTTGCATGAAAATAGAAGAGTAAAATAAGTCCCCGAATTTGAGAACTTATTTCATTGTTGAATTTGGGGACTTATTTCGTCATGAAATAACCCCCCAATTTTAAGTACGAAATAAGTCCCCAAAACCCCATGAAATAAGTCCCCGATCTTGGGGGTTTATTTCATATGAAATAATTCCCCACCTCCGTACACATTTTGGGGTGTTATATCGTTTTCCGTTTGGGGGGTTATTTCATTGGGGGTTGTTTTCTGCAGCCCGTAAATAACACCGGAGAGAGGTCACGACATTTCATAAAACATACAACAGTATGTACGAACATATATTACACAGTCACTCAATAACCTCTGATATTTGTAATTTCTTCCTCTCTTTCGATTTTGTCCTAATTTGGAGATTGCTTTGCAAACAATTCTAACGAAATTCACAAGCAATTCACTGCCCCAAATCCAATTCAGAGGTGGATTTGAGAGGTTCGCTTATATGAAAAAACCGAGTGTTTCCATGAAGGGCGGTTCATTTCGGAGGTGCCCCAATAAGATAGAGTTCCAATTAGGAGGTTCTACTGTATAAGAGTGTGCATCTCTTTCGACAAGATGTTTTCCAAAAATCTGTTAGTTTTTTACAAATGTAATCTGTCTTCAATTCTTCAGAATTGGCATTTTGACGCTTCTAGCTCAATTACAAGTGAATTTACAAATTTGCGCAGCTAATTCAACTTGCATTAAAATCAAGTAATTTTTTTCTCATTTACATTAGCTTTGGGTTGTTCTCAGCTAACTCAAGTGGTTTTTGGTGAAAACTTTCACAATGAATTTTTCGACTTTTGGCCTACGGTGGAACAACTGTGCAATCACTCCTCCGGCATGAAATCTGCACTACACGGTCACTTTTTGTGGATGCAATGTAGTGGGCACCGTAGCGCAAGTGGTTAGTGCGTCGGACTACTGAGCCAGCGGTCTTGGGTTCGAATCCCGCCGCAAACACCTAAAAGTTTTTCACAGTGCCCACCTCTTCCGAATGCCTGACAAGCATTCAAGAGTATCATATGTCATGTAAAGCTTCCCAACTCGCCGTTCGGAGACGGCAGAAAATTGTAGGGCCCTTCCATTCGTGCAAAAATATAACGCGCACACACAAATGGTTGCGGGAAGCTAGGCTTGGTTCTACCTAGGACTGCTGAGGCCAAATATTTTTTTTTTGTATATAGTCTCTTGAAGCACACTAGAGATTGTTGCTGTCCAAGATTGTGTAGGCCAAGATCTTCAATGTGGACTGAGAGATTCCCAGTTCGGCTGGCTCCTTTACCGGCCCTGAGCCGTTTTGCAACATTTCAAACTCACCTATTAACTTAAAAATCTAAAGTTGGGACAACAAAATGTGTATCTCCCATTGGAAAAATACCCGGTGTGTTCGTCAGGCTAAGAGAGCCATCAAACCCTTCCACAATAAATCCACAAAACACCTACTCCTCAGTAGAAATTATATGATTTCTAACAGGCCATTGCCATCTTCGATATCATTTTCATTCAGGAAACTGAATGTCGTCTCTGCATGGAAGATGACGAAACTGCGGAACATATTCTATGCGACTGCATGGCACTTTGTGCCCCCAGGAGGCAGCATTTCCATCGAGAAAGTCTCCACCAGTAAGATCCTCAATTTCATCAAAAGAATTGAACCTCTGCTGGTTGTCTAAACTGACTATGCGGTACAAAATATATTTTAGTTCACAGTGCCCTCCACAACTGGTGGGTCAGAATTAAAAAAGAAAAATCGACTTCTTTTGCGTTTCGTTCCCTGTAAAACTGCATGTCTAACCTTTGTTAAACCTCACAGATGATTATGTACCCCAAGCGGTTTTTTTTTTTTTAATTTGTAATTACCACATTCGCGTCGGTCTGCTGTGGTTGGCCTTTTCTCCTTTAAAATGCTAAACTGACAATTATCATTAATTGCAATTGCACCAGGGTGTAGTAATTAGCTCATGTTTAATCTTATAAATTAAATGTGAAAGGTGGAGTGACTTTTTTTAACCGCAACGCAATCAAGTAGTTGCTCTTTCAAAGAAAGTCCATTAGTGATTGTAATTTGTAAGCACACACAGCAGCATTCCTTATTCAGTAATGTTTCGGACAGTCACTAAATGCGAGTAGTTTCGCAGATAAAGATACAATCTCGCACGTACATGCTTTTGTATCTCCAATGTTCCACCAGTAAACAGGAAGCGCATGCAAGTATCGAACTGTGGTTTGTATTTTTTTCCACTGTATCCTTATTGATAAATACATATACGTACTACTGGAATGCAATCTAGTGTCCTGGGCAATTAATGGCGAAAAACTATCCGAGTGCCCGCCATTAATGTTGGCCATATATTTGGCCACACTTTAAATCGATGTGCTTAATTAAATTCAATGTGCAGTTGTACGTTGCAATCTAAAAACAGACTTCGAATAGTGCTCAATGGAACTGAAAACGGATGGAGTTAGTAGTAACTCGAAAGTTGGTCCTTATTGGGGGATAGCTAAGAGCCATGCAACTGACGTGGTTCTTTATCATATCGGTAAATCAGCCAGTGAGAGTAGCGTAAATGTTTAGTGATTGCTCACCGCTAGAATTGAAAAACTAGCTCCAAGTGAGTGTCATGGACGGCTCTTAGTTTACATGGTCAATATGTTCTGTATTTGTTACATGATCGGTTACAGGAGTTCTTAAAGGTAAGGATAGTGAAAAAAGTATAGCAACTTGAATTTGGAGTTACCACAGCCTTCAGATGGAAGCACTTACTTCGAACATTTTTCATATATGACATTTGTAGTCAAAATACTAAGAGATAACTCGGAACAATATCCAAAACATCTTTCAGAAAAAAAAACATTTTTTCTGTGCATCTTATATTGCACTAAATGTCCTTTGTTGCAACACTAAGATGTCAATAAAGTTCATCCAATATGATGCCGCATAGAGCAATGATGTGAATATTCTTCCATCTCTAGGACTTCTGTGGCTTAAAATAATAGGGCTGGCTTATAAGGCCCGGAGTTTGTGATGGAAATTTCATATTTTATTTTATTATCAGCTAAAAAAGGCTATGATCTTGTACTTCCTGTTGATGTCTGCTCATCTATAGCACTCCCTATTCTAATATGAATAGGATGTGAAATAGAGGGTGAAATTCTCTCTTCTCTCTCTTCTCTATATTTTTCTAACAGATTTTCAATTGCAATAAATATCACAATTCTCAAACGAAATACTCGTATAATCTTTTAGTACAGTTAAAAAAAGCTACCATTACCAGGTAATGTGTAATGCCACCCAGAATCTCTTTAATTTTTTTTACTAACGTATTGATTTTCTGGGTATAACTTGATTTGTATTTAAGTACAAAACGCGCTATAAAGAAATCCAAATCGTGAAATGCTTCTTATTGTATTAGTAAAAAATGGCCAAAATAATAGTAATCTAAGTAATTAAATCGTAATATAAGTAATTCTAATTACATTGTAATCATAAAAATCGAGCCAAGTGCAAGTCGTACTTGCCCCATAAGTGTTCCGTAATGGCGTTAAGCAATAACGCCCAAGGAAATAACACCCAAATCGATTTGGAAATAACGCCCAAAAAAATCTCAAACAATTTGTTGTTGTAATTTTTTAAGTCATCTTGGGTATTGATTTTCTGGGTATAACTTGATTTGTATTTAAATACAAAACGCGCTATAAAGAAATCCAAATCGTGAAATGCTCCTTATTGTATTAGTAAAAAATGGCCAAAATAATAGTAATCTAAGTAATTAAATCGTAATATAAGTAATTCTAATTACATTGTAATCATAAAAATCGAGCCAAGTGCAAGTCGTACTTGCCCCATAAGTGTTCCGTCATGGCGTTAAGCAATAACGCCCAAGGAAATAACACCCAAATCGATTTGGAAATAACGCCCAAAAAAATCTCAAACAATTTGTTGTTGTAATTTTTTAAGTCATCTTGGGTGTAATTTCCTAGTCAGGGTTCATTTTATAATAGGCAGTAAAGCCCAAAATAACAAGTGGAAATATTTGAAATGGAAATAATGCCCGAACAAGGAAATATCACCCAAAACAATTAAGACAAAATGAAATAACGCCCAAATAAAATTAAGAATTGCCCAACTGGCAATATTTTTGAGTAATTTCTACTGAGAATGTAGAATGCCATTGAAAAATGCAGCTCACTCAAAGTTCGATGATAGATATTGCAAGCCTCTTCGCAGTTTGAATAAACTGGACTTCACAATAGGTTTGATTGCTTTTTTAAGTCAAACAACAAGAACGATTGTACCAAACTATATGATTCCCGCGGCGCCCGCGTGCCGTGGCCGTCGGTGCGGACAAGAAAAAAACAAGAAAATCGGCTTAGCGGTTATCGAGTTATAACGTCATCGAGTTTCACGCCGAAGGAATTATACATATATACCTATAGAAGATATGCAGTTTCTTTATACCCCTGTTTCGCATGTTTCCGCATGCATATACACAACATCGCATTTATGAATATGAATTGGAAATAACGCCCAAAAATCTGGAAATATCGTCCAATTTTAACAAAAAAACTATCCGAATTGAAAATGTTGCCTTTTTATAATTTGGGTGATATTGAGATTTAGGCATTAGGCAAAGTCTTTCTGGGCTTTATTTTCATCTTCTTGTTCATTTTTGGGTGTTAGAAATTTTTTTGGGCGCTATTTCCAAATCGATTTGGGCGTTATTTCCTTGGGCGTTATTGCCTTCCGTAGTACCAGTTACTTTCACAAATGAAATAGATTTATGTTGATAGACGACAGTTAAAGTACCGATATAAGAAATGTATGCATGTGCATCAGATTTCATTCTTTGTCTCGTTATTGGTATTAAATGCGCGTATGTATATGTATCTGTATTCTACACACAAATTCAATTTTCATATTTCAATGCAATTTTGGGGCATATTTCTAGGATCAATCATTTAATTTTTACTCTCGCACATATAAGTTTCTCTATACATATCTGCTTTTAGGTGATTGTGATAGGGCTACGACATTTTTGGATACGGAAACAGTTGTTGGAATTAAAAAATTAAAAAAAAAAAAACTATCGAACGTAGAGCAGTACTGATAATTTTGGTTCCATCTTCACTGTATACTCAATTTTTGTGATTTCATTCAGATTTTTCTGAGTGATATTTTCGGACATAAGCAATTATTACCTTTTTTTTTTTTAAAGTGTAACACAAAAATATAGTTCATACATTTTTGAATTCGTGCATTATTTTCATTTCAACCCCACACGATGGACCTCAAAATTAATTCTTTTTTTTTAGATTTCCCATTTGACCCCCCAAAACTAACTCCCCAAAGTCAAAATTCAGCTTTTCTGTGTTTGGGCTACTATTTGCTACAAATGTTCCAAATTTCAAACGTCAAATAGTCTCTGAGAAAAAGGCCTGTGACAGACCGACAGACAGACACCGAACTGATTCCATAAGTGTCACGTTTTTGGGCACGGAACACTAGAAATTGATTACATATAAACTTAATCACAAAGTAACTACAATTGCTTTTTACAAAGTAATGTTCTTTGTTTTTAGTTGTATCTTGTATATTACCTTTGTAATGGATTACAAACGTATTAAATTTCAGCAACAAATTAACCACTAATAAAATAATCATAAAACTTTCCAATCTTCCTCGCATTCACGAAATATTTTTAATCTCTCAGTCTGCATCCCTTTGACTTTCATTCATCTACAAAGCACTTAGTCCTCACAGCAGTTAAAGCTATTTAAATATAAATATGAACATACATACAGACATGCAGATTCATGCACTGCTTAGTGATTTCCACAGTATGACGGTTTATGTGGTGCAGTCCAAGGATAACCGACATAAAATATGAAAATTTATTTCGAGTAATATTTTGTCCTTTTTATCCAGAAATGCAGTTTTTTATGAGCATCTTTTCTCCCTTTTTTTGCTGTGGCCATTTTAGTGGTAAATGCATGAATTTTTTTTTTTCTTGACTTTTCATAAATATTTCATACAACAGAGTTCGAGGCGAAAAGTTTCATTCATAAATAATTTTCAAGATGAAGGGACACCGCAGAAGAAGCCTTTTGATAAACATGTACAGTCTCCTTTTTTTTGGTGGCTGGTAGCGGCTATAAGCTGTAATCATGACCGCACGATAGTTAATTTTTTTTTTCTTGCAGAAAACCTTATATTTTTCATGTCGGGTCATAAAGGATGCTTTGGCTGGTAGCGGATAAGTTATTACTCTGTTCGTTGAGGTTATACTTTATTCGCATCTTTCAAGCGAAAAGGTGAATCATAAAATTCGCTTGCCCGAGAGCTATATACCTTGCGGTACTTATGAATTATTCAATTCATTTGCTGTAGGAAGAATTTTTTACTTTATGACTTAGGTAGCGGATGAATTAGTTGCTCTGTAGTTTAATACCGGAAAGTGTGCAGTACTTGGCGAGAATAATTGAGGTTGCCTCTTACAGGACGAGCATCTTTAATCATTTCCCTTTTTAAGGCAAGGAACTCAAAATCAATACCGGTCCAATGAACCTGCTCCTATTGCATCCTCTTTAAATAACCTTGTTTGAGTAGTAGGCAGTATTCATATGTGAATATAATAGCCACATGGTTGGAGTCGACCTAATTGAAGGTTCTATGGGTCCATATCATATTCGACTCAAGACTAGAAACCCAATGATAAGACCTTTTTATCATTTGGTTGGCATGGCTGCTTCGAATGGATATATTATGTATCGTCGCATCGAAGCTGAATAAATCTCCTGATGATTCAAATTATGCAGAGGAATAAGTAACTGAAGTTACTTGTGTCTCATAAGGAAATAAGTTCACTTGGTAGGCAAGAAATCCAGCCCAGCACTAGTTCTGGCATTAGCCAGAGGGCGAAACATCCTGTTTCTGATATAAGGTATTACCATACGTTATGTACCACTTTTCATTATGGCTTGGCAAAGATGGTGGTAAAAAAATGCAAGCTTTGCAACACATCGCAGACACATTGGATTTGCTTGAAACGTGATCTCCATTTGTGTTGCTCGAATGCAAACAATTTTTTTTTTTTTTTTGCTTTAACGGCTTGCTGAAAGAAGCCTCAAGACCAGCATGGTTATACTTTTAAATTGTCACATAGAGCTACTATTTGGTGCATTTCGTAGCCAGTACTTTCCTGAAAATATACCATAAACATCCGAAAAAGATGTTAATGATATGTAGATCCAGTGGGACACTGTGACTTATTACACAGATTAAAATATAAACAACTAGCTGCACCGTCCGGCTTCGCCCGCACCCAAAAACAGTCGCGTTACTTATTAGGCAAAACGCTGCTCTAGTAATGTGGTTCTGGGAAGAAATAAGAACCGCCAAGTCTGACAAACCTTGTTGAATCACACCAAATATTCAAAGTGTGAATAAGCAGCAGCATAATTTTTCTACTATTACATATTTGGTTGTACCACATGAAGTGTTTGATTTAGTAGCAAATATTTAAAAGCTAATAATACTTTTTTATACATTTATCTTTAATCAAAATATGAGGCGTGAGCATCTACAACGCTCTTCCGACGTCCAACGTCAAGTTTAATTAAGTCAAGAATTTCTGAATTTTGAACGCAATGATATCTTTAAAGTTTTTTATGGCCTTTTGCTTGGTATCGGAAGACTATCTGGTAGCTAAATGACTTCAGACTGACTAAAATATCAGGACAGTACCGTTGATGGGGAAGAATTTCAAATCCCAAATACAAAGAGTTTTGTACTGTTGCACGTACGATATCGCCTCGCCAGACATTAAACACTTTTTTTTAACAATGTTTTTGTAACTTTTTTTTTGTCTATCACCTTTGTACCGTAACTACATATCTACATACATTTTATAAAAAAAAACAACTAAATTGGTTGAAAATTACGGACGATAGAGGAAAACATACGCATTTTGCCACTTAGTTTTATATATATAGATATGTTCATTCAATCACTGCCCAGGTGCATACATACTCCCCTTTTTACCACAGGTTATTATCCTGCCTATCTTCTCCGTCTTGCAGTTGAAAATTTGATAAAATTCCTTATCATTCAACATGAAAGAAGCATGTCCGTTAGATCTGGATTTTTTTTTTGTTTCCCTTAATATAGAATTTGTTAATAACTCGACTCCAACGACATCTATCGGGTCTAGATTGTGTAGTTTTCCCTTCAAGCACTATACCAACATAAATTGTGAATATGTGTCATTTTGTTGTTATTAACTTGACTTCAGTGCCACCTATCAGTTCCAGATTTTGTAATTTTCTCTTCTGGCACCAAACGGACATACTTAAACTAAACTTAGTTGACGCTACAGCTCGAGGTGAACCTGGGCCTGCTTCTCGCAACCATTTGTGTGTGCGTGTTATATTTTTGCACGAATGGAAGGGACCTACAGTTTTTTGCCGACTCCGAACGGCGAGTTGAGAAGCTCAATCGTGACAAATGATACTCTTTGATGCTTGTCAGACATTCGAAAGAGGTGGGCACAGTGAAAAACTTTTAGATGTTTGCGGCGGGATTCGAACCCAAGACCGCTGGCACAGTAGTCCGACGCACTAACCACTTGCGCTACGGTGCCCACTAAACGGACATACAGTGTTGGCAAAAACTAAGGCATACTGCATACAATTTATTAAATATGTGATAAGTTTTTTATTTTAATTGTTTTTGATACAAAATATATTAGTTATTAATTCACCATCAAAAAAATTATTTTAACATTTAACATAAACAAAAAACAACAAATAATATCAGAGTTCATAAGAAACCGCCTGGACAAAACTAAAGCACATATTCACTACGGTATATTGGCGAGGCATAGAGTCAATAAAATGATCAATTTTGTGCATAGGAATGATTGCCCAGGCAATCTGAGTCTCTTGAAAAATGGAGTCTAAGCTATGGCATTTCTTACAATAATTTCACCGATCTAGATTATTCCATAAATTTTCTATGGGGTTGAGATTAGGTGATATTAGTGGCCTCTTGATAACAGTAAAATGGTTTTCTTCAAACCAGCCATTCACAAGCTAAACTGTATGCTTAGGATCGTTATCATGTTGGAAATTACATTGTAAGGACATATTCTCCTCAGAATGAGGAAGTATGACAGTTTGGAGAATATCCAGGTACATGAAACGATACATTATTTCATTGGTCTTGTGAAGTGCCTCGACTCCTTCACTGCAAAAAAAATCCCCAGACCATTTTTCTTCGCCTTCGCCATACTTACTTGTACCCTAAGTGAACCGGGAATCTAGTCATTTACCCTGCAGCATCCGAACTGTCCGAAATCCATCAGATCCCTTTAAATTAAATTTGGACTCATCGGAGTAGGGCACGCTTTTCCATTTCGTTGCAATAAAGTTAAGATATGCCTTTGCAAACTCTAGTTTTGCAAGCAGATTTTCTCGAAAAATAAATGGCGTTTTGATTGCTCGATATGATGAAAGTCCGCTTTTCGCCGGATCGTCATACCTGAGATATCTACGCTTAGCTCGGTTTTTACACTTTTTGTAGATATGATCTTTCTTATAAACCTGACGACTCTATTATTTTCGCGACTGGTGGTTTTTCGGGGTCTACCGACACACTATGAATAGCCCGAACACGAAATCGACTAATTACTGCTAGAAATCACTGTATGGCTTTTGCCAAATTTATTGGCAATTAATGCTACTGTATCACCGTTATCAAAATCGGACAGAATTTATTCTTTTTGCAACGTAGAATACTGATTGGGCGCCATTTTATTACTATCTCAATTCAAATTATACTGACCGATCTACAACGCCGATGATGCACAACGACTATTTATTACCATTTATAAGATCATTTTTATAAAACACAAACAGTTATATTGTAGCATATTGCAATCAAACGGTAGTTTTTCTTGATAAAGGGTGCATGGTGCTTGAGTTTTGTCCAGGTGGTTTCTTAAGAACTCTGATATTATTTGTTGTTTTTTGTTTATGTTAAAAGTAAAAATAATTTTTTTGCTTGTGAATTAATAACTACATAATGTATTTTGTATAAAAAACAATTAAAATAAAAAAAGTTATCATACGTTTTTAAAATTTTACTCGGTTTTTTCCATAGCAGGATAATATCGTGCTTTAGTCTTGGCCAACACTGTACACATATTGTTAATATGAGTCAATTTGGTCGATTAATATAGAATTTGTTAATAACTACAGCGCCACCTATTGGTTCCAGATTTTGTGATTTTCTCTTTTGGCACTAAATTAGCACATATTCTGAATTTGAGTCATTTTGGTCAAAAAATATAGAACTTGTTAATAACCACCTAGCGGGCGATTTTTCCGCCTTTTTCCTTCTTCAGGTCCCAGACTATCTCTTTGCCAAATTACATTACAATTAGTTCAGCGGCTTAGGCGTGAAAATGTAAAAGACAGACAGACAGAGTTACTTTCGCATTTACAATATTATATTTAATATTTAATTTAATTAATGATAATATTAGTGTGATTAGTGTGATTTGTGTCAAGTATCTCGTTTTGACATGTAGCAATGTTTGTATCACGAAATTACATTTATTCTGCCCACAAGAAACTGAATGAAACTAGGCTCTCTCTATCTACACTTAAAAAGATTCGTTCAATTAACCACTGCCAGGATAGCTGCCATAAACTCTTCGCCATAAACTGTAACCAATAAAATTTTCAATCTCAATCAGAACCAATCACAACCAATGATTAGTCACGGAATTGAATAGCATAAGTCAATAACTAGTCTCATGACATGACAACCCATAAATCCAATCCGCTGACAGATCGTAAATATTGTAAACACCTGCGAAGTACAAAAGTACGAGTACGTTGAAAATATGTTTCTTCTTGGCCGCATACAGCAGTGGTGTTGGAAAAAATCTCATTTTGATGGGTTTTCTGGTCCGTCCCAGGTTGCCATTGCCATTGCCATTGCGACTTTTACGATGTATTCTGTCGAAAGAAGCTTTAACACAGATTAGATGTAGTAAATACGATGCGATGTAAAACACCATATTCCCAGTGCCTACACTCCAGGTGCGAATAGTGGAGATGAGATCCTGTAATCGGAAATCCACAAGCCAAGTTGATTTAAATGATAAAAAAAGGGAAGAAAAATAAAAGTCGCGGTGGAGCTATAACCAACACCAACCCCATGTGCCCGAAACAAGTGCAACGTTGGCA
Source organism: Brachyopa scutellaris (assembly GCA_949775065.1). NCBI lineage: Eukaryota > Metazoa > Arthropoda > Insecta > Diptera > Syrphidae > Brachyopa > Brachyopa scutellaris. The sequence continues at coordinate 78,412,513 of OX459114.1, read as the reverse complement.
AAGTTTATTCGAATACACTTTGCAGCAGTATATGTCTTTGGGTCAGTGGTGTGGCAATAGGTAACGACATGTTGACCATCATGAGGGAGGATAAAAAAAGAAACAACTCGGCGAGTTTTTATTTCACTTTGTGGAATTGCATTTGAGTTGACTTTAAATGGTCGTTAACTCGATGAACGAGTTTATATTACTTGCGAGTGTTGCACTTTAGTAGTAAGCTGCTTCAACTTTGTGAGTGGCTGTGGTGTAGTGGTAATCGTCGTCGCTTATCACGCTGAAGGTTCACGGTTCAAAACCGATGTCGCCAAAACATATATTTTTCACGAAGTAAAATAAGTTGATCAGTTTCAGAAGCTAATGTCAAAACCTATTGCGAAGGCATAACACTGGCAATAGGAGATGGTGGTATGGCTGAAGAAATATATCGCACAAACAATAATTGGAAACATCTGGAAAAGAAACTTCTGTTATCCTGGACACCACCCTTAGAGTTAGTTGACACCTAATACCTGAGTTTCCTATCATTACGCCGATCTGCCTGTCTCTCGTTCTTGTTCTTCATGTGCTCGCACTGTGTGTTAACATTATAAGGGTATTCATATCCCCTTTAGCGTGTGTAGATTATGAATAGAAAGATGCGACTTTCTTCTTAGTCTTTTAAGCCTTCCATCGAATGCATGCAATCATCGACTATAAGTAAAGTGTTCTAAAATCTAGATCGAAGATGATGCCCCAGTCTGGGTCTTATGGAAAATCAGCATAAGCCTCACATTCGACCCGAAGTTCTACGGAGTAACTCTAAGCCTCCTCCGACAAAGAACCATCGTGGTTCTGACATATCTCTGCATTGTTGTAATAAGGTTTCTTTATTGATTTTATCTTTATACATACACTAGCTGACCCGTGCTCGTCTTGCTTCGCCCCCGCTGCCACTGTTGGCAAAATAAATTGTATTGGAGAAGAGTGCCGAAGAGCATAAGCTGTTCCCGCCCGGCATCGCCCGTGCACTTTTTTAATATTTGAATTCGCTTTTACAATCATATTTATCGTGGGCAGAAATTCAAATATGCCACATATACACACTATGACGTCACCCACTGCTGCATGGCTGTTGGCTTCGGTCTCCACTGATGGAAAATTGTTGGCAATGATTTCATGAATTGTTTTATGTTTTTAAAGTAGCTATTTATTTATTTCTCAGCATGTACGTAGATTTAAGAAAAGATTAAGGTCTTACAATTTGCGTAGAGTCGTTTGGGGTAAGAGTGCCCAGCGGGTAAGAGTACGCAGTGCCATTTTCTTCATCTGTGAAAGAATTAGCAGAAATCGCTAAATGAGAAAATGTATGCTTCACTAACCGCCAATGATGAACAGCTTCTACGAAAATTTTCCAATTGACAGTACAAAAAAAATCAAGAAGGAAAAATAAGCCGGATTTTGTAAAAAAAAAGTTAATTGTTAAAAGTGTGTCAGGAAAGGGTGGCAACTCGATACCCCATAAGTAGTATGTAGGCATAAACAGTGTAGGGTAAGGCGAGGTGGTTTCGACATGTAGGAGGTTTCATCAAACTCAAATTTTTCACTTCCTATAAATATGACAGATATGATATTGTCTTATGTCCACAGTCTTAAGGTACCTCTACTTTTTCCCTTATTGAGCTCAGTTTCTGATCAGCGCGTAACAAGTTCAGTCGTGTTTTCATGTTTGGTACTCTTGCATGTAATTTTTTCAGTGAATTCTTAAGCTATAACTTTTTTTGTTTTTAGTGTTTGAAAGTGAGAATACAAAAACTAAACGAACAAATTAATAGTGTTTTTATTAGTTGTAACCCTTTTACGTAAATATTAAATAATAAACTTTTTTAAAGCGTAAATATAATGCATACATTGAAGGAGGTTTCGACACGTTTCGCTTAAGTCGTTTCGTTTCGTTTTTTTTCAACTTTCGTTTAAGTCAAATTGTCGAAACCTCCTCCTTTCACTGCTTTAATTAGTTTTATTTTTTTTTTCTATTGAAATTTTATAGGTTTATATCAAAATGCCTAACATTTATAAAAGATAGTATTCTGGGTACCGTAGCGCAAGTGGTTAGTGCGTCGGACTACTGAGCCAGCGGTCTTGGGTTCGAATCCCGCCGCAAACACCTAAAAGTTTTTCACAGTGCCCACCTCTTTCGAATGTCTGACAAGCATCAAAGAGTATCATTTGTCACGATTGAGCTTCTCAACTCGCCGTTCGGAGTCGGCAAAAAACTGTAGGTCCCTTCCATTCGTGCAAAAATATAACACGCACACACAAATGGTTGCGGGAAGCAGGCCCAGGTTCACCTCGAGCTGTCGCGCCAACTAAGTAAGTAAGTATTCTGAAAAGACATTTTACAAGAAAACCATGAAAGAAGCAGTAAAAGCATAGCATGTTGAAACCTCCTTCTTAAAAGTCGGAACCTCCTAAAAACTTGGAGGTTCTGTCACTTTTTCCTTATTTAGAAATTCATCAAAAATTCTGAGACGGTTTATAAATTAGCTCCTTAAAGTTGTTCTTGTAATAGATTAAATGTTAATAAAGTAAAATTTACATTTATACAGTTTTGTTTGTAAACGGATGTACCTAATTTTTGACAATATCCGTTAACGTGTCAGAACCTCCTCGCCCTACCCTATATGTGTGTTTGATTTAGGGTACAATTTTAGTGCATAATATTATTCGTTCTTAGATTTTCAATACAATGAAAAAAAAAGTAGCGTCTAGGGAAAGAGTGCGCAGTCATTCTGTGGGTAAGATTGCGCAGTGCTTTCTTACCCAATATTTAACTTTTTGTAATAATAACAATTTTTGGGCTATTACGGTCTGTCATCACATGCAACAAGCACACCATAGTCGTAGGTGGTAAGTTGTAGCTCTATCGTTCTGTTTTTGTTTGTCCTGAAAAATGCCTCTTATCTACTAAAGACAAACGGAAAGGAAATTAATAACCTAAACGCAAATCTGCGAGGCTAGGGAGCTGATTTCAAATGGAAGCAGCCCATGGAAGGCCGCCGAAGAATTTAGTTTGAGTGAAAGCAAAGTTTCAAACCTTTTAAAGTACGAAAACAGTGACTTAAAATGGCTACGCACTCTTACCCATACCTCTGCGCACTCTTACCCTGACTTCGGGGCAAGAGTGCGCAACTAGACTTCCTTTTGTTTTTTGATCAAAACATATGAAACATTACAAAAAAAGTAAAATATTTTTGCAGAAATTTGTTCCTAAAATATAGAGCTACCAAATAATGGGCTCTTTTGTTTGTTACCTGTTGTAAATTTTCCAGAATTTAAGCCCGAAATCCAAAATGCGCACTCTTGCCCCGAACGACTATATATATGTATGTTGACTTTATGCAAACATTTTTTGTTTGTCAATTCGTAAACTGGTTTTAAGTTAGGAGTTAATATGTGGGTCAACCTCAATAAAATAGATATAAAAAATACATTTTCTTGTGAACAAACAACATTTAAACAAAAAAAAAAAAAACATAGCCTAACTAATTTTAACAAAACTGACGATTATTATAGAATTTATTTCACGTTAATCGGTGCAGTATTTGCGGAGATTACCGCGCACAAAGTTTTTTAAAGTTTCGTCTTCATATAATAGTAATGATAAGTTCTTCTCGGAGGCATGTTGACTCTAAAATAGGGTTGCCAATCAACGAAACGTTTGAGCTCTGTTGGCATTTTAGAGTCGACAATCGTTGACATCCATTGATCTTTCAACTTAGCTTGCTAATCAGAGCACATAGATATTTCAGGAGTTATGACTTGCCAGAGAAAGATTTAAATAAGCTTTATACAGAAGTTCATCGACGATGAAGCAACATACTAAGCCATCGATGGATACGTAACGATTCAAACCTTATGGTTGATTTAAGATAAGAAGAGATCCATTTCTGTGGATAGTCTTAGTCGGAGTGGAGAACAAGCAGTCTATAGCTTCAAACTAAGAGCCATTGGAACACATTGTTCGGTTTGGGTACCTTTTAATAATTACTGACAAAGTTGCATGGACGAGGAGGAAAAAGCATCGGTTGGTCTTCTGTTAAGCGATTGTCCTGCCTCGCAGTAATAAAATGGCAATTACTTCTCCAAAGAGCCTTAGGACCTAAATTAAACTGAGCTATACTATCATCTGAGATTCGTATCGAAAATCTTAAGACTTCTAAATGAGCGGCTATTCTTTTTCTTATCCCAGGTTTCCTAGGATAACAAAATATGCGCACAATAGACCCAGGTGTTGGTCCAAGTGAGCTTTGACTATGTCACAAAGTACCAATCAACCTCACCTAACCTTATAGAGATTAGAAACGAAATTCGCTGTGTGCATGTGTTGAGAAGGAGTGTTTCCGTCAAACTTGAGACTTGCCAATAAAGCATTGATCAGGTGCAATAGAGTTGGAAAAAGGGGCATTCTTATGAATAGAGAAAACGAACAAACTAGCTAAGCTGAAATCAACTTCGCCATATATTATTTAAAGCAGGTGTCCCACCGTACTGTGGGCACCGTAGCGCAAGTGGTTAGTGCGTCGGACTACTGAGCCAGCGGGTTTGGGTTCGAATCCCGCCGCAAACACCTAAAAAGTTTTTCACAGTGCCCACCTCTTTCGAATGTCTGACAAGCATCAAAGAGTATCATTTGTCACGATTGAGCTTCTCAACTTGCCGTTCGGAGTCGGCAAAAAACTGTAGGTCCCTTCCATCCGTGCAAAAATATAACACGCACACACAAATGGTTACGAGAAGCAGGCCCAGGTTCACCTCGAGCTGTAGCGCCAACTAAGTTAGTAAGTAGATGTCCCACAATGAAAAGCTTAAGCAGTGGATATGCGCAGGTAATATGGCTACCTTCTGCAGTAGACAAATTGTTTAAATCCGCTGTATCCGTTGTACACTGCATACAGTTTCTTTAGGAATCAGTTGCAGAAGATGAATCTTCTAGCAGACAACACCTGCAGACTATATGTAAAGAAATGGAAAAAAATGGTCAAGAACTAGCAAAAAAAATGGTCAAGAACTAGACAGAAAAAGAGCTATCGAGCTACCACTAAGTAGAAACCGAGAGCCTTGTCAAAATATCCCTTAAACAATGGTAGAAAAAGAGTAAGGCACTCTGGAACTCTTACGGATATAGAAACATACTATACATAAAAAATAGTCACTGTTTCCACACTTCTTAAAAAAAAAAAAAACTACAGTCACTCTGGCGTATGTGGAACCTTTTTTGGATCATTTTTTTTACATTCGCTGTACTACCTCAGAAAGGTTATACATACATTTATGGGTATCAGCACCCATATTATTTTGATATTAATTAAATTGAATTTACAGTTCAAAGGGGGAGTTTTGCACATACAAACATTCGCACACACACACGCACATTCCTCAAAATAATAGAAAATCCATATTCGAACGAGACTCGGTTTTCTGGGGCCAGATACAATTTCACGCTTGAGTAGCCGAAGATTTCGCTTGAATTAAAATTCATTTTATCCCGGATTGATTATGCAAAGACCCATATCGAAGTGTGGTTTCTTAATCTAGGGTCCGCGTGTGTGTATTCGGTCGTGTCTTCCACTATTCACTACGTATCTGCAAATTGCCTTGAGCTTTAAAATTTAAGCGTTTATTGTGATGCGGTTGATGTGGCTTCAGAAAAAATGTTGGGAGATAAATTCAGTTGTTAATAATTCAACTAGAGAAGGATATTAACTAAGAGTATTTATTTTTTTTCTTTTACGGTACTAAAGGATTTTCAAAGATAATCCGTATAATGGAAGAGAGAATAGCTACACTAGCACGGGATAAAATTGTGAATTTAAAGTGCTTTTTTATGGCAGGTAGGTAATCCGCTCTTAAAAGTTTTGCTGGAACTACAAAATGTGGTGTTAATTTGTTGTTGTTTTTTTTATGGAATCGAACACCGCAATGCAACCAGATGCCTGCCGGAAGTGAATTTTAAAGTTTACCGGTTCTCTACATTTTTGATAGAGAGATGCTTACGCAGGTGGAAGGTGGATATAGAATATCTTTTTTTGAATACTTCTACCCAGGTCAAAACTTCGATAGAGTGGAGCATGGGCGACCCATTTATTGGAAGCATACGGTTTTAATTTCTTTCTGCCCGCCTTCTATTGGTGTCAGCATTTTACTATGCGTTGCCAAGTGTTTCTTTTGGGGCGTTCGACTTTGATCAATTAAGTTCGCCTTTAACTGGCTAGACCAGATGACCTTTCAAATCTCAAGGCTGAGAAGTCGCTTAGCAAGTTGATTAATTTACTTCTCACTAGCTGAATTATAAACACTAAGCTGGGTGAGCCCTCTTCGAGTAGATTTGTCACCCCCTTTTTTGGAACATTGTAGGAAATGAACTTTTGTTACTCCTGGAAAGTGCAGTGCATTAAACAAGATCTCAAAATGGACCGACAAATGTGGACTGGGGGGGAATCAGAAAACATACGATACCAAACCAGTCGTCACCGACAAAGCAAAGTATTAACATATGTAAGTGTGATCCTAGACAAAAAAAAATAATCTGGAAGCTCAATATCCAGGAAAGGGTAAAGAAAGCTGCCATAGCCCTCTACTTTTTCAAGAAAGCCATTGGTAGCAAATGGGAACTTTAACCCCGCATAACACATTGGCTCTATGTGTCTGTTATCAGACCAATTTTGAAGTATGGCATAATTGTCTGGTGGACCATAGAAAAAGCTATACATCACGACAGCCTGGGTAAAGACTGTGCATTAGTGGAGCACTAAGATCAACACCCTACGCAGCATTAGACATACTACTTTATCTCCCATCCCTTGATATAAGCGGTAAGCAAATGGCAGTCAGTGCTGACAGATAAGTCAGGCAGCCTTGTAATCTCTGGAATCAGTCTCATCCACTTCTAAAACCAACTGCCGTTCATCTCTATTAGCAGTTAAATATTTACCTTTCCTGGGCGCCGGGGCACAGAGACATTCCAGGGAATTGTAAAGCTGACGAGCTTGCTAAAATAGGAACAGCAATACCTATTCTACCCGATAAGGAGAATATAGGTATGCCCCTCGCTACTTACAAGCTAACACTTTAACTTGACACAGTCAATAAACCCAACACCAGATGGGAAGGCGGAACTACCTGTCTTGCCACTAAACAGATCTGGCTTAAACTAGATCTAAACAGCTCCAGATACCTTTTGTCCCTTAAAAGACTACACATAAGTACGACCATCGGTGTAATTACAAGACACTGCCTTATAGGTAAGCACGCAACTAGGCTTGGCATCATTTTTAATAATTTCTGTAGAAGTTCTAGAGACGAAGAAGAAGAAGAGAGGCCAACATATCTTCTCTGTTCATGCCCAGCTCTTTCCCGTAGTAGATAACTACACCTAGGAGAATACTTCTTCGCAGATCTTAGTGACATGGCACAAAAAGACGTGGGAAGCCTTCTTCGCCTTTTATAAAGTTCCAATTAGTTCTCATGATGAGTAGCGGGGTAAATATCCCCAAGATCCTTGGTATCACAATAAGCCTCTGTGTGCTGTGTGCTGGTACTCGTTACTGGCAGCCACTGCTACCTAACCTAACCTATTTTTTTTTTATATAATTCACGCGCGCTAATGGGGTTATGAATACCCTTAAAATGTCTTGCACAGCGCGGGTCAAGGGAAAGTTAGGGAGGATGAAAGAGGAGATTCCGGTGCGCCTTGGTCTTAAATGCTTGTAGATCGTAACGGTATTGCCAAAGGTACTGTCCGATGTCTCGTATTTATTAGATTTCCACGGTTTTATACCCATTAATGATATGTTTGCTGATAGCTTACTGATACTCTGGCATCATACTCGTACCTACATTTGTTAAACCGCTTTCAGTAGCTTATAAACGCATAAGCAATTTATCTAGGCGAAATGCCGCCAGCATATTCCAATGAATGACATAGACTTGAGTCCATATCCATACACTTGAAATATGGTTACAATTTGATTGAGCAAATATTCCAAATACCGTTCATAATTATCTATCGCAGACCGCAGCACATTCTGGCCAGAGGAGGGCACTGCTCGATAATTTTCAATTCAGAGATAATTCCACAGATTGTGTCATTGAGCTTCGCTCTGAGTTTCCACTCGCAAACGAGCATCGATTACCTGACTGCCGTGGCTAGGATTGCCACAACGCCCCAAAAGCCACCCAATAATCCTCCTATATCGCGTTCATTTAATTGAATTTCAATTAAATTTACCCGTCGGCTGCAGTGTGTGTGTGGTGTATCTGTGAAAGGTGATTAGGACAGTTGCTCTACTCTACCGGATTCAAATTCAATTAAGTTTTCAGCAGCTCCAGAAACACTTTGTTCTAAAGTAAACATTGCCGCGGTCTGCTGTGTATCATTGGCACCGCACCGTTGGAAGTTTCCATCGATTTAGTTTTGGAATTAAAACTCGATAAACTCCTGCGGCCGATCGATGCATCGAACTGAACGGAAAGATAAGCAATTGTTTCAGGTTTGATAGGAATTTGATCAAAGTGTTTGTTTGAGTTTGTTCTGGAGGGAACCATATACTTTGGTATCGACAAAAACAAGCGTTCAGAAAAGGAAGTAATTACAACGACATTTCGTCCTGAAAACACTTGCAAATAGTATCACCGTTTCGACATATTCAGTACAGTAAAGTAAAATTATTTTTTTTTTATTTATTTATTTCTTTATTTATAAAATATAAGTTTTGACAATGGGGCTTATCTGCTAAAGGCTGATTTTCTGATTAATTTAAATGTAAGCTTATTTTAATTAGGGACAAACAAAAATTTAATAGAATTCATTAGTTAGGTTAATTATGATTAAGATCAATTAATTGTAATAAGCAGGAAACGGATTTTGTTGACTTTGCCTTTTTTGCCTTTTTTTTTTGCTTTTTTTTTGCCTTTTTTTGCCTTTTTTTACTCATATTGCCTTTTTTGCCTTTTTGGTACTATTTGTCAAAGTCGCTGTGCACTTTCTTCTTAACTATACAATTTATCCTTGCTCACACGAAAGAAATTTCAGTGTCCACACGTATGACAGCAAGTTTTTCTCTTGTATGAACATGCACATAACTGCACGCGTTGTTTACACTTGCGCGCATAAAAAATCCCTACACACCAATACAACCCTAAATACATTTGTATCAACTCAATATACATGCGCTTCTTCTTGTGCCGTAGGTGCAATCTCAAGCATTCGCCGCAGTTTCATCTGGCAAAAACCGTTAGACATCTGGGAAGTATTTTTTTCGTAACTGTGCGCCTTTTCATCTAGATTCTAGATTCTTGATTCATATTCTGTGACATTAAACTGGTCATCTTAGTGCTGGTTGAATATTGCGTGCTGCTCCCAAAATATTTTGTTGCTTGTCATTGAAAGTGAAAATGCCCCAAGACGTGTAAAGGTTCAAGCCAATTGCAAAAGTTTGTGGAAATTGGAAAAAGATTTTTAGTCGAGCCAAAAGACCGCATAGTTAAGAGTTTACAAATTACAGGTGACTCCTAGTAGTTGTATGTGTTTTAATTAGAGCACTTGATGTTAGTGCCCTGCGTATTATTTAGAAGAAGAGGTGTTAAAGACTTTAAACGGACTCGAGGAGAAATTACAACAAGCTAAAGGGCCAGTAGCTGAAGATGGGATGGAAACATTGCACGCGGTTTTTTCAGCAAATTAACAAAATGGAGCTGCAAACTCTAAATTGGACTCAAATATTAAAGTCAAGGACGTGACATCTCTTATCTTGGCTCCACTAGGCTCTGCCCATGTTGTAAGGTCCTTTATTTCACTCAAGACTTTCCTGAGAAATAATCGCAGGCGATTGTTACATACCAGAGAACTTTTGGGTTACAATGTTAATAATAATGCATAAAAACCCTTGTTTTTAAATGCCTTTTTTTGCCTTTTTCTTCAGTATTAGTTTGCCTTTTTGGCTTTTTTTGGTCAACAAAATCCGAACCCTGGTAATAAGGATAGAAAATAAATTTTAATTTAAGACAGAACTTATATTTAAAAGAAACAGTTTTTTTTTTAACAGACTTTAAGCTTTAATTTTCTAGTTTTGGGGTTAGCAATAGTTTTAAGTGGTTGGGAAAGTTGATTCAGAATCGTTGGTACGCTGTACTTTAATTCTCTCTTTCCGTAAACATTGGAGAATCTTGGTATTTGAAACATCCCTTTGGCACGCCTCCTTGTGTTGAATCGATGGTCTATTCTCCTTTGGAACCTGTCGTCATCGTAGTACTCGAGCGTTGTAGTCATCTTGAATAGTTCTCGGATGCCAAGTACTTTGAACGTCCTTTCCCCATGTATATTTCGTTGAGTTGGTTCATTTATTTTTCTAACTATGGTGTTTTGAAGTCTTTGCAGTTTATCTATAGATGGGTATTAGATGCATTACCCCAAGCAAGTATACCATACCTTAGTTTAGATTCAACTAAAGTATAATATGCCTGTCTTAAGACGTATGACGTTGAAAAGTTTTTGAGATTTATACAACTCCAAAAAGCGCCTTCTTGAGATCCGACCGTAGTTTGTCAATATGTTTGTCCCAAATAAAGTGGCTATCAATGATAACACCCAGATATTTATAATTGTTAACAATTTCGATCTGATCATCTGGAGGTGCCGCTGAACAGGAGTTGTTCCTTAGCTGTATAGTTTGTTCGATTCCTTTGTGATGTGTGGTCCTCGTATGTGCATCAACTTCGTTTTTGATGCATTTATTATTAGACCGTTGTCGTGGCACCAATTGACTGCTTTGCTGAATTCTTCTTGCATGATATTTGTCGCTGCATCAACACATCTATGATGAACGACTATCGCCGTGTCGTCAGCATATGCATATGATATGGTGTACTGTATTTGAAAATGCGAAGCAGCTTGTTTGTGTACAAAATGAGAAGAATTGGGCCGAGCTTTGAGCTTTGCGGAGCTCCATGCTTCATTGGTGTGTCATTGCTATACCCATCTTTAATCTTAACACGAAAAAACATGGTCGCCAAGTAGTCCTCAGGCCAGTTCGATTCAGTCCCTCGAATTCCCAGTCTGTTAAGCGCGTCTATCATTTTTTTTTGTGGTTTAGGGTATCAAAAGCTTTGCTAAAGTCCATAAAAAGTACTAAGACGTGGTGGTTTCTATTCAGGCTTTCGTTGATGGCATTCGTGAATTCTGATAAAAGCTTGCCCGTTTTCTTGTTCTTTTGAAATCCGTATTGGTTTTCATGAATAGTTTTGTGCTTGTCAATAAAGCTAAGCAGCCTTCTGATCATTACTTCCTCCAAATATTTATCTATTACCGGTAAGATTGATATTGGCCCGGTAGTTGCATATTTGCCCATTAGCTCCGCTTTTATGGATGGGGCGAATCACAGCTATCTTCAGAATTTGTGGAATCTTAGCTCGCATAAAGCTGAGGTTTATAATTTTTGCAATGACGGTGGCAAATACGAAAGCATGTGTTTTCAAATCTTGTTCATACGGAGTTGAGCAATTACTTTATTTACTTACTTTGCTAAAAGACTTATCATTCAGCGATTGCTAGGGAGTTGGAATTAATTCGTAACGCTTTACTAAAGATGGCTTCGGTATTACACTTTTCATGTTTTACCTACGGCAGATATTTTTCGTAAAACAGCTGTCATTAGGCGTCAGTCTCAGTATACTACTTGGGCTAAAAGTACTGCCATTTTTTAATAGGTGGCGCCACTAGAAAGTGATCATGACTCACTGCGAGAGGCTCATCTGTCAGTAGTTTATATATGAAGTTTCATGGCATTGCGTCCATTCTCTTGCAAGCTACAGTCGTTTGAGTGACGCTACTTTCGCGAATAGAAACACAGGAGCACCGCATCTTGATCGAACATTGGCGCAAATTCATAGTCAGATAAAGCCGACAATAAAATAATTTATTCACCTACATAACCTAAAAAATACTTTTTGTTATTCATAGTCACCTTATAGTCGAATTTATACATATAGCCGGCTCGAAATTTAAAATGACCCAAACGTCACTTTAAATAATTACAGTCGGCTCGAAACTTCTCATTTAATATTTTGACGTTTGGGTTTGTTCGTTCAAATCACTTTACAAAAACATACCAAAGTCGATACTAACTAATACACAGGCCAAAATGTGTTTATTAATAACGAAAAGTTATAGCCGGCTTTTTTATTTAGTGCCGGCTGTAACTATAGTCGACTATAGGCACTGACTATGAATTTGTGCCATTTTTTTTTTGATGGGAAAAACTTCCGAACAATCATTGCATTGTCTGCGAAAATGTTATCCAACATCATTCGAGAACAACAGTTTATCGGTGGTTTAATGAATTTAAAGTGGGTCGTACAAGCACCGAAGACGCACCCCGCTCTGCAAACCACAAGAGGTTACGAATGCGGAAATCGTCAGGCAAGTACATAGAATCGTTTTGCGTGATCGAAAAGCGAAGCTGTATGAGTTAGCTGAGGCCATGGGTATCTCAAAAGAATGGGCGGGATACGTTTTGCACGATATTTTGGAGATAGAGAGGCTATCGGCGTGATGGGTGCCGCATTTGCTGATCGTCCAAAAACAGCATCGCGTCGAGCGGACTTTTTTCGACGTTTTGTGACGGTGGATGAAACGTGGGTCCATTACCATACGACTGAGTCCAAACGGCAGTCTGCAGAGTTGCTAGAAAGTCACAAAAACCGACAAAAATACCAAAGCTCGGCAGGGAAGGTTTTGGCATCCGTTTTTTTTTTTTTTTTTTTTTGGGTTTCACATGGTATGATCTTCATCGTTTATCTGCAGCAGGGAAAAACAGCCACAGAAGAGTATTATGCAGCGTTATTGGACAAACTGAACGATGAAATAAAGAAAAAAACGGCCGCATATGGCGAAGAAAAAAGATCTGCACCATCATGATATCGCACCGGCACACACGTCTTTGAAAATGATGGCAAAATTGGACCAATTACGATTCGAATTGGTTGCTCGCCCACTGTATTCTCCAGACTTGTCTCCCAGCGACTATTATCCAAATCTGAAGCGGTGGCGGCAGTGAAAGAGATTCAGATCGAATGAGAAAGTCATCGTGGAAACCGAGGAGTATTTCGAAGGGTTGGACGTTTCGTACTACAAAAATATAACTTCGCCTAAAAACGGTTGTTTTCATTAAGAATCGCGGGACTTTTTAGCCCGTAAGTTACAATGTGTGTTCGAATTGATCTAAGAAATGGTTTGACTCTCGATTTTCAACGATTGGACAAAATGGAATTTTCGACAAAACTTTAGAATTTCCAGAAAATATGTCAAACCTGTACAAATGTGGCGCTTCTTCTGAAAGTTATTAATTTTTTTGCTGTTACATCAAAAGCTATGTGTCTTTGAATTAAATAACAATTTTATTTGGAATCTGTAATAGGCATCCTTTCGTAATTCGGAAGTGCCTAACTTCACAATCTAAAAAAATTTTGTTCTCATTCTTAAAAACTCATTTCAAAATGTTCTCCGATATCTCAAAGAAAACTAAGTATCCCGCTCCCACATGAATTTCAAAGAACATATTTATTTCCATTTCCATTCCCTGATTGAATATTATGTAATACATGTGTACATATGTAACTATTTACATATGTATGTATATACACAACACATCTAATCCTGTGTCTCCACCTTTTTTCTTCTCCACAGATTATAGCAGTACCAAGGCGCTGCGTATTCTCAACTCAGAACTGGCGGATACCTTGGGGAACCTTCTATCACGTGGCTGTGCCAAATCCTTAAATCCCCGTCAAATTTATCCTCGCATTTATGTGCCTCAGTGCGAGCAAATCCTCCAATTAGATGCAGCGAAACGTTTGCACGATACACTCATCGATCTGCCACGTAAGTCCCGGATTGATCCTTGTTGTTTCGAGTGTCAATCACCCTTAAGTGTTAATAACCTCAACTTGGTTCTTTTTGTTTACACATTTCATTTTTCATTTGTTTATCTATTCTCCCATGACAGAGCGGTGTGCACAACATTACGAGGATAATAATTTATACCTGGTGGTGGATGCAGTTATGGCAGCTCTTCATGCGGCAAATAATTTCTTTGAGTCCTGCAAGCCATGGGAATTGAAAAGGGTAACAGCATCGACGACAGTGTCAGAGTCACCAGAAGAGCGCTTGCACAAGTTGGACACCATCATTGCGATGACAATGGACAGCCTTCGCCTTTGTGGAATTATCCTGCAACCCATTATACCAGACATCAGTGCAAAACTGCTGGATAAGTTGAGTGTACCGCCGAGTCAGAGGACGTGGTCTAACTTAAAGGAGTCCTTTGTGCATGACATGAGGGGCAGGCAAGAGGAAACACTGCTGACCGATACAAATGCGATACTGTTCCGGCGAATCCTTCTGCAGGACGACGAGAGGGATAAGCAAACGCAGCAGCAGCTGCAACTGCAACAGAAACATCAGCAAAAGAAAACCAAGAAAGTACAGTAATCAATGGCGCTGGCCTTGACATGTCCTTTTGTCTGTTGCTGCGTGAAATTGTACAGCTTCAGCTGCGAATGATGGAAATAAATGAAAAGGATTCGTTCTTAAGAGTCGTACTTGTACTTTTATGCTTTCGCCTTCTTTGTTGCAGTTTGTGGGAAATTGCAATTTTTTTATGACATATCCCCTAAAGTTGAACAGACGTTATTATTAAAAAAAGATGTGCACGCTTGGAATTGTCTCGAATATTAAAGTTAACACTCCTGCAAAGCAAAGTGCATTGGGGAGGGCTGGTGGTTTTTCATTTCGCTTTCGTATTCTGTTTTTTTGGTTTGCTTTTTGCTACTCTATGAGCGGTCTTTATAGGAATTTTCATAACGGTTGTTATTCTTGAAAACTCATTTGTAGTCAAATGTCAAAAACTAGATGGCTTTGCAGTAGATGGCCTTTGCTACTTAATGAAACAATTTGCTGAACACTCAATTCCACTTTATTTAACGAATCTTTAGATAAAAATAATAAGTTGGTGAATTCGTAAACGTCAATTGCACGACGATTACGTTAAGGCTGCGATGATAATTTTGCAATGCTGTGACGCAGGCCCATTAAAATGCCATCGAATGCGCTGTTGTTGTTTTGCGATCAGCTGCAGTGGCAATAGGTTTTCGAGGCACGATTACGATAACCCTGGCGCAAAGGTTTGAGAATGCCATTTTGTAGATTTCGGTGAAGTAAGCATAAAATATTCTCACGATTTGTTAGTTGCAATGTATCACCGTAAACGGATGAGATAAGTTCTTCGGTAGAAGACACAGTTTGCCACAAATAATGTGATAAATTTACTTCTTCATTTTCTTCCGGAACCGTTCCTCCACCAATTTTAAGAAACAAATCAGAGAAATGTTGTGCCTTTGGATTGCCCCCTGTTCGTGCCCGAATATAGACGGTCAAGTGCATTTGAGTAACACTGGACCAGAGACTTGCCTTTTTCAGACAGGCGTTTACTTCGTCAGCTCTTGTGGCTCGTGGCACTACTGATAACGTTGCCTAAAGTTTCCGCAACATAGCAATGTAATGCCGCCCATCGGTCTGTCATTTTGCCGTATGTATATCCTGTTAGGTTCTGTTAACGGCTTTCACTACCTCACGGTGGGCCATACCCATAATGCTTTCGTCCCACACAGTTAGACAACAGCCACGTAAAACTCGAGCCTTATGACTATTACGGGGAATGTTGCAAACTGGACTTTCAGTGGTATATTACCTTGGCTACGTATTAATGAACAACCAATACTTCCCAGACATATGTACATACATATAAACCAAAATTAACTTGTCAAACAACAGGAGTTTATTTTGGGTAGAATATTGGTTTTTGATCGTTTTTTTTTTAATTCGTTTCTATTTTTAAAAAAAACTGAAAGTGCAATTTACTGCTTTAGAAAATTCTCCTTCTTTTGACACCTCAATTTTTAAGATTGTTTATGATGATTGTAGCACATTGAAGTGCAAAATTGTGGACGATGCTTTGAATAATTGTTTTGAACATTGCTCAGCTTCAGGACAACATAAAAGGATGTTTTATACCTCAAATGAATCATGGGAAAACCTATTTTTTTGTTTTTCAATCCGTCCAGTCCCTCCCGCGTAATGCGCGAACAAACAGATTTTAATCTACGTTTTATTATATGTATAGATTTGCTGCTGTCGAATATCGTTGGTCGTCGTCCCATGCTCTGCGTCAGCACCTTTGTTTCGTCACTATCGATGTTCTGTTGATATTGTCGACTATCGATGTTCGTTGTCCCATGGTCTGTGTCATTCCATGTTTATATTATGTTTTGTTGTTTATTATTATTTTTGCTTGCTGCATAACTCTTCAATTGATACGATACAACGAGAATTTCGCAGACATTTAAATTAAAGAAGTGATCAGTCCAGAGTCCAGAGATGCCTGGACATCCGGGCGTTGTTGAGACAATTTAAGCTATGCACAGACTTCTGCTAACGAACAACCTTCGATATCAAACAGCTTCTCAGCTAAACATCCCACGGAAGACCTTTTTCGTTATTTTCCGTATAAAACTGCTACACCCGTATACGCAATTCATTATTTCTTTGGGAAATTGATTAAGATTATGTCAGACGAATCCCATTTCCAGATATTTCTTTTTTTCCGAGGGTAGGTGAAAATCTTCCATAGACACTATGAGAATAGCAAGCGCGTGCTCATAGTAGTGTCAGATTCTTACTGACCAAAAACACCACCCTTCGATATAAATTTGTTAGGAACTGCAACTAAGTTATACTACTTATCAAGCAATTTTTCTATCACGAAATATAAACGTTTGGCAGGTTACTTTCCAATGAAAGATCCTGCATGTTCCACAATTTAGACGCGGTTAATCCTTATCTCGCCAAGTCGAAAGGTTTTGCACTTTGTAGTCGGCGCAATAAATTGCTCTCATCCAAAATAAGTAGGACTGTATTATTAACATGTCCGATTAGTCGGTTTCTATGTTTTCGCGCGAAGCTTCTAGTTTCAGCTTCGATTGTCGGAATTCCGAGATCCCTGTGGATATCGTCGTTTCTAGCATACCACGGTGCTTGGACAATTTCTCTTAGCACTTTATTTTGAAAGGTCTGTAAAATATTGGCATTTGTTTTCTTGGTACAACCCCAAAGTTGTATACCGTAGGTCCACACCGGCTTTAGCACTTGCTTGTATAAAAGCAGTTTGTTCTCGGTACTGAGGTGGGAATGTTTTCCGATCAACCAGTACATTTCTCTATATTTGATATCTAGTTCTTTACGTTTCATTTTCACGTGCGAATTCCAATTCAACCTTGCGTCGAGTGTCATTCCCAGGTATTTGGCTTCATTTGCAAAGGGTATTCGGGCAAAATTTATAAAAATTGGCAAGTCATTAATTTTCCTATAAGTGAAATTCACGTGAACAGATTTAGTTCCGTTAAGGGCGATCCGCCAGTCCTTCGTCCATTCATTTACTTTATTTAATGCGTTTTGCAGTTTGGCAGTCGTTTCCTCGATTGTTTTACCTACCGCTAGGATAGCGGTGTCGTCGGCAAACGTAGCAAGGATAGTGCCATCTTCTTTCGGTATATCACGAGTATATAACAGATAGAGAAGCGGCCCCAGAACGCTTCCTTGCGGTACGCCGGCCAAAATTTCTTTGAGCTCTGAGTATTCGTTTCCATTTCTAACACGGAAGAGTCTATTCCCGAGATATGAATTCAAAATCCCGTATAGGTTTGCGGGAAGTACTTGTCGTAGTTTGCATTTCAAGCCATCGTACCACACCTTATCAAAGGCTTGCGAGACGTCAAGAAATACGGTTGAGCATATCTTTTTTTCTTCTAGTGCTTTTTCGATTACGTTAGTAATTCTATGCACCTGGTCAATCGTCGAATGCTTACTTCTGAACCCAAACTGGTGGTCAGGTATTAGATTATTTTCTTCTATAACCGATTGGAGACGCCTTAGTAATATCCTCTCGAAAATTTTGGATTTTACTTCATATGACGGTTTTCCTGGTTTTAAAACCATTATGACTTCCGCAACTTTCCATTGGCTCGGTACGTGTTTTAATCTGAGTGCAGCATTTATAATATGGAGAAGCTTAACTAATGCTTTTCAAGGTAAGGCTTTGAGAATTTTTCCGGTAATCAAATCATAACCAGGAGCTTTCTTAGGTTTTAGTTTCGCGATCTCACGTTCGAGTTCTCTAAGCGTCGCAGATCTGCGCGTTAAATCGTCAGATGGTGGAACTACCATCCTTGTGATGTTGATGTTGTCATGAACCACTTGACCAACGTTCGGTTTAAAGGTTTCTTCCAAATGGCCGGCAAAAATATCCGCTTTTTCTTTATCTTCCCTTGCCCATTCATTTTGATTTATTTTAAGTGGCGGCGCAGGGATTTTGGGCCTTTTGGTGCCTTTTACGGCTTTCCAAAGGGAATAATTGGAATCTTTTTTCGCTGTTAAACTTTCAAGGTAAGAGCCTATCGCACGATTTTTAAAATCCTTAATGCTATTCTTTAACAAATTGCAGAGACGATTCAGATGGGTTTTATGCTGTGGAGCACGACTTTGTTGCCATCTTTTACGCGCTTTTCTTTTTTCCCTAATTAATTCCTTTATTTCAGCAGGATATCGTAGACCGTATTTGTCTGGCGTTTTTCTTGGATTATGCGTATTATTCCAAGAGGCGAGCTGTACTATCTCAACGAAGCGATCGACTTCAACCTCAAGTTCATAGGGTGTCGTAAGCGGTACGTTCAGTTCAATATTTACTTCGATTTCGTTCCTAAAGCCTTCCCAGTTAGTTGTTCTGCCGGTTAATTTCGCTGGCTCTCGGTTAAATAATAGTTTTTCGCTCAATGTCAAAATAACTGGGGAATGATCAGACGACAGATCAAAGCTTTCTTCAACTTTTATGTGGTTGTTAGATATTCCTTTCACCACGAAGAAATCGATCAGGTCAGGTATTTTCAAAGTATCAGCTGGCCAGTAAGTCGGTTTGCCCGTCGAATGGAAATCACAACTGTACTCCATACCTGCCCCATAGAGCATTCTACCTTTTTGCGAGATGTATCTAGAGCCCCAGAACGTATGTTTCGCGTTAAAATCGCCGCCAATAATGAAATTAGGTTTCAGCGATTTAAATAAGTTAATAAAATCACTTTTTTTTTTTTGAGCGCGGAACGCGGTGGGCAGTAAATAGCTGAGATTTTAATAGTACGCTGACTATTTTTAACTCGAATTGTGCACAGTTGCAGAGTTTCAAGCTCTATCTTTAGGTCTTCGCATTGTTCAATGCAGTCTTTAATAAACAAGGAAGATCCGCCTCTCGCTTTGTCCGAAGGGTGACAAGCGTGGTAATCAGTATAGCCTTTTATTTTTAAATGCGATTCCTTTTTCACGTGAGTTTCAGAAATCAAGCAAATGTCAATATCTTTTTCTCGCATGAATATTTCCAATTCGTCAAGTTTTTGCAAAAGTCCGTTTGCATTCCAAGTACATATTTTTAACATTCTTTTTTCATTCATATTCTAGGTGAAGTACGCGTTTTCCGTGAATAACTCTCGAGCTTAACCAACCTATCGAGAATCATTTTATTTCCAGATATGTATTCCTGGAGAAAGAAAAATACAAAAAAAAAATGTGGGAGCGGTAGGAGAATAAATCCACTTAATATTTTCGGGGCACCCTGTAGAACCAATATGATGTCCAAATGTGATGGGAAACTTCTGAAAAAGAACGGTATCATGCCAATAGGACATCTCTGGCTTATGTTGTATTAGTGACACATAATTCGCAAGCATAAACTCTAACTTAGATTCAATTTTCTTGAACTGTTCTAACTTTATATTATTTAATCTCTTACTTCATCCTCTACAGCTTGTTTTTATCTTAAGGAAACCCGTTGACAGGTGAATAAAAAAAACAAGAATTTCTACAGAGAATATGAGGGGCAAAAGGAATTGCAACTTTTTAAATAAATGCCGTGATCATTGCGCCACCCACTTCGAAACTCTACTGAGATAGTTTTAATTTCTTCATCGTGAAGCATACTCGCATTTAACTCGCATTTTAATAATATAAATTTCATTGCATTCTTGCAAACTTTATCCCCCCTCCCCCACATTAAGATGGCTTACAAGGATTAAATTAAAACACGGTCATGAGAATCCTTAAATAAGTTTACTCTTTGTGTCCCGTAGTGCAACGTTATTTGAAATTGAAACATTTCAAGGTATGTCAGCTATATGATAAGGATCTCATCTGTTTAACAACAGTCATTCATGTGCGCAATTAAAGGTGTTAACAAAGTGACGTGCCAACAGGTTACCCATCGGTAGCCGTACTTTTCATAATGAGATGTTGTTGAGTAATTGCCCTCGCGGTTGACTCTCTGCTTCCCCGCCCATACAATAATATTGCCCTAATAGCCTATTTTGACTTTAACAATGAATCAATTTTGAAGAGAATACAAATTCGTTGAATACACGATGAAAAAGGATAACACCATAAATTTAACTTCCCAGGAAGAAGCGAACCCATTTGTCAGATGTTTAACCAACCCAGAATGTATTAAAGCCCTTTATCTGCCACCCACCATTCATCATGGGGAAGTACGAGTATTCGTGTTTGTTTCCTTTTCCTTCTTCTTTTTTTTTTCTGTGTTTTTTGTTTGTGAAATGTTCCCACTTTCCTTTTTTTATTTTTTATTGGACCGGTGTGAGATGCTTTTTATTCTGTTGCTCCCCGGTGCCGGTTGATGGAATTTTTTTTTAAGTTTTTTTCCTCTCCCCGCTCCACCGGATCCGGATATTGTGTTATGGTAGACAAATCTGGAAAACAATATTGGAATTCATTGTTTCTTGGTGGCAATAAATTAAGGATGTAGGCTTTTGTTTAGGGTTTTCCTTTATTTTTGACGAAAAGAAAAGAAAGAGGATTCACATATTGGTATTTGATTTGAATGGCTGCTGTGAATGGAATCGCTGGTGGTGGCAAAAACCACTACTGGAATGCTGAGGTGAAGTCGTTCCCATGGCAACGATGAACAGAAAACAAGTTGAGCATCGCATCTACCTATACATTCAAATCGAATCGATGTTGTTCTGATTAAGAAATTTATGTTCGAGAATAATGAATTTTACATTTTTATTGTTTGATTTTATTGGCTTCCGTTCCGACACACCTGAGAGAGTACTATCATAGGGGAGATCCACCAATATTGAAGGCATCTAAAGGTAATCTCTTTTGTAGCGATTGTTTGTGTTTGGTTTTGCGTGGTTGGGCAATTACCGCGACGCATAACCCCTAACCCGTGGTGTTTTTTTGAAAGAAAACAAAAGAGGGTGGCCCTATCAGTGTTTGCATACACTGTTGGTTCTGGATTGCTGGGTGGCTGTTGTTGTTGCTTTTTTGTTTTATTATACAGAAAGTGTTGCTACTGTCCGTTATGGATCAAAATATCAACCGGCAATCCTGTCCAGATACCATGTTGTCTCTCAAGTTTCTCGCATCATCATAGGAGGTTCCACTTCCATTAAGGAACTGATACTGATTGATATCAGAACTTTCTCTGGCGATAAATCATGAATGCAAACTGTAGACGTTCCTGTATATTGCGAATACTTCGTCATAGTATTAGTATCCATCATGCGCCTACAAGATGTCTAGATCACAGCCGAATCCATACGTCAAGCTGCAGAGGTTTTTCAAATAGTATTCCTGCCTTCCAGTCGCAAACTTCTGTATCCTGAAAAACTATCTACCCAAAGTTTCAAATATAATGTTGTGGAGTCCTAGACAGTAAACAATGAGGACTGTGTCCTTATGGACTTTTTCGTCGCCGCATCTTTTGCATAGGTCATTCAAAGGAGTGATCTATCACAGGTAAATGACTGTGACTGCTGTCTTGTAGAAGATATAAGAATTATGTCAAATTGCTATGGTGCGTCATTTGGTAAGACAGAATACTTGTTGCCTTATTCTGCTGAACGCTTCCATTTCTTTTGCAATGAACCTAAGTGTGCTTACAGAGTGGAGCGTAGAGTGAGCAAAGAGCAAAGCGATGAAATCAAACACATTCAATTAAAGCGCAGCGCACACAGAGTGCGGCGTTTTTCGAAGATAGAGCAATGCGTCGATAAGAGAGCAAAGCAGCGATTTCGAGAGCATAGCAGCGATTTAAAATATGTTTGATTTCTCAGCTATCATCGCTTTGATTTTTCGTCTATTCAAATATTCAATAGAAAAAATGAACTTTTGCTCTTTGCTCTTTGCTAGACTACATCGTTGCTCTTTGCCCTTTGCTGTTTGCTCTTTGCTCGAGCGATTTTTGCTCATTGCTCGTTGCTCACTCTACGCTTCATTCTGTGAGCACACTAAGTATGTATTATTTACATTTGACTAAATTGGAAGGGAAACACGGAAGAAAGAATGTAAAATTTGCCCAATAGCTTCTACACTTGCAAGAAGACATTCGGCAAAGGGGGGCCTACAACCAAACAACGTGTAACAGTAAGACTCATCCTCACCTACGGGGAGGCAGTTTGGTGGGTAGCGGTATACCAAATCCTATGTCAAAAACCTCTACGCCACAGCTTTGACTGGGAGCGCTATTACACCTTTCACCTACAGAACTCTCTCTCTCCATGAGATAGACGGCAGCTCAAACAGCTCACAGATTAAGAGAGAATGGCAATTGGAGACATTTAAGTGATCTCCGAGCAGTTCTAAACGGTTCTAAACTACTACACGGTTGAAACAAGAATGAATTAATTGAATTTTTCTGCAGGTATCTTTTAAGAATTAAGAATTATGTTTTTGATGACAGTGCATCAGGTCACTGTGGGAATGGAATGCAGGTGTCGGATGTAATTATGTTTGCGCGTGTAGCACAAAAATGCTGAGTGTGCGAAAAAATGGCCGCGCGTGTTTGCAATGGGCATAACGGGACATGTGGGCTGCGCGTGTTACTTATTATGATGGGAGGAAAGGGAAAGATGGCAGTTTCCGTTAGTAATTGCTGTTATCAGCGAAAAACGGTAAATGGTAAAGTGTGTGGAGGGAAGTGGGCGTGTGGAAAGGAAGTGGATTCTCTGATGTAACTCCTCCCCCCTTACGATTCTTCTCCGGAGAATCTATATTCTGATTCTGAATCTCAACTTTTACATTGGTTTTCTCATTTCTATGTTTTTTATGTATAATCATTACTAGGATCAAGATAAAAATTATAAAAACGGTTACCCCAGAATTTATGTATTCATGAGCTCTGCTTCTTACATTAATTTTTTCAATCAGTTTTTGATTTTCAAGATGTTTCGTATGTATTTCTTCTGCAGAAAAATTCATTACAATTTGCTTAATTGATACATTATTAAAATTTGGAATTATAAAGTTGTCATAGTACATAAAGTTCTCATAGCTAATATCATTAATTCTAACGTTACAATTTTCAAATCTAATTAAATTTGTTCCCAATAAATTTATGCTATAATTATGACAGTTGTGAAAAACTTGAGTGTAGGGAATATTCTTAGTGATTATAATATTATTTGTTATCTGCTTAATCTCTATATTCTTATTCTTTCTAAAGTTACAATTAGGATTCTCTTTAAAAATTTTACTTATACAATTATCGTTTATTAATCTTAAATCTTTTATATTTACAGAGTCATTTGAGTTCTCATAATTGTTACTGTTATCAGTTATGAAATTAGTATATTTTGTTACTAGTTCAAAGTTTTCCTTGCTAGGGACTGGTTCAATAAGCACTCTAAAAAAATTTGCGTTCGAATACTTTGGGAGCAGTAATATGAAAATTATTCGGTCTTCATGTAAGATTACTGAGCTCTTTATATTTGGCCATTCTTTATATGTAATGTTAAATCTTTTAATTTCCTCTGGTGACAACAGATCCGTTCCTAAGACTCCTAGTTGACTAGCTAGTAGATTATCTTTCACCTTCCTAACCTGTTCTCTTAATAACTGTATATCGTATTGGATTTGGAAGATGTGTTGCATATGTACCACTTCGGAAGATTCCCGGTTAATTGCATTGCCTAAAATGTTCAATTGTTTCTGTATTTCAAGTTGTTGTCCGTTAATATGTCTCGTAATGTTATCTATAGCCTCGTTAAAGTGGTTGTTTATATGTATTTGTTCGTTTAGTCCATCTACTAGTCGTTCGTTATTTTTTTCGTTTGTCTCTAAGTTTTTCTTTATTTCTTGTTCGTCGTCGTAGTCCATGGTTCCTGCCAAATATTTCAATCCTTTTCCGACTATGTTTATTAGACCTCTCTTAGTTTTATAATGATTATTCCCTAAGAAGTTTTCTATTTCTTGCGCTAGTAAGTCAAAGTCATGTACCATTGCTGGGTAATCTTTCTTGTTATTAAGTTTATTTATATTGTTTTCTATGATGTTTAAATTGTCTGACCATGCGGTTGTATTAATGCTATGAAGAATTTTAGTGTATCTAGTTATAATTTGTAGTTGTTTTTCCCTAATTGTCACGTATCCTTGTCCGTTGTTTAAGTCTTGTGTGTCGAGTTTTTGTCCGGATATCAATATGAAGATTGTGAACCAGATGATTACCTGTAAAATTATTTTTCGAATTTATATTTGCGTTTATCTTGGTCTTTGTAATATTTGCTGCCTTTTCTGTCTGTCATATAATTTTCGTTAATAACCTCAGGGTCTTCTCTCTTGTGAATAGGTTTAATCTTATTAGAACTTCTATTTTTTAGAAATTTGTGTTTTTCTTTTATGAAGTTTATATCTTCCCTACCTTTGTTAAGCTTATTTATATATTTTTCTTTGTTTTGTCTTACGAATTCTGCAATCTTGGGAAAAGTTTCTTTACTTAGTGTTCCGTTAAGGAAATCATTTGGTCTCTGTTTTGTAGTTGAGTGGATAGTGTTATTATAAATTTTGACTGCTTCTAGAATTCTATTTCGGAGTGTGCTTTTGTTGTTTTCATCTGCTTCGAAGGTTCTTAGGTGTTTATTCAATGTCGAGTGAAACCTTTCGATGTCTCCGTTTCCTGTTTTCTTGTATGGAGTTGTGATATGTAATTCTACTTCGTTTTCTTTAAGGAATTCTCTGATGAGGATAGACGAGAAACCGGATTCGCCATCGGTTACAATTTTCTTTGCGATGCCAAAATTAGCAAATCTATACTTGAGTGTGTTTAGAAGCGATATCCAAGTTCTATGCTTGATCTCTTGTACTGTAACGTATTTGGAAAATTTATCTATCATGGTAACGAACATAAGGTTAATGTTAGCGTACCAGATATCGATGTGGAGGATTTCGTTTGGGTTTTCGGGTGTTTCTGTTATAACGTATGGGATTTTAAGGGGTCGGCGTTCATATTTTGATTTATTGCATATTTCGCAATTATTAATGAATTGTTCTATCTTTTCTTTCAATTTTGGGGCGTAGTAAATGTTCCTGATTTCCTCATAAGTTTCATTAACGCCGCGATGGTTAAATAGTTTATGTGTCTTTGCAATGACTTCTGCAACTTTCTCTTCATCGTCTAAGTCACCTAAAAACTTACAACATTTAACTAAACGTAGAAGTTTATTTTTGCTGAAATGTTTTATGTAGGTATCTTGGAATTGGGCAAAGAGATGATCGTCCCTGGAAAATATACCTACGATACCTTTACTAGGGAAAAATGATTTCATGATTTCTAGCATAAGGCTCTCTTTATATTGTCTAAATTCAATAACAATTCTTCTTTTGCAAGGAGTTCTTTTTCTATTACCGAATAATTCATTTCATGCACATTAACCCATTTTGGCCCGGTACCAGTTCCTGTAGACATTTTTTTACGATATTTTTAAAAGTAGCTCATACGGACCCCATCAAGCCAAAAATGTTAAAAAAAAAATTTTCTCTTTAACCGTTTACCTGTTATGACCTGGGTAGTTTACTACCCACTGGGCCAATAAGTATACAAAAAAAAAATTATTTCAAGAAAATCAACATTGCATAAATTAAATAGCTAAGTTATAAGTAATACGTAGGCGTAAATAACTATGTGCATATATGTTTGTAGTATATTTTCCGAAGCATTTAGAATGCAAACTAGCTAAAAATACACTTTATACAAATGAAAGGCGCCTTGCTGTGACAGACTTTGCAGCGCTTTTGCCACTAAGGCTACCATTGAAATATTGTATTTTGCATGTGGATGGGCGATTGCGGTCTGCTCTCAAAAGCTCCTTAGGCACATAGTCTCTTAGCTCCAACTGTGGCTTGACATTTCCCGATTTCGTGACCAAAAGAAGCCATTTTCATGCATTGAACATCATGTTGGAAGATGTATTGACAAAAAGTGGTCACCACTACTTTTTACTGTGAATACCTCAATAATCGCCTACGGTGATTGATAAGCTGTCTTATTTTGGCAAATGTATCCGATCTATCGAACTTCGTGTTGTCTGATAAATGAATAAGTCGTTTGATTGACTCAAATATCGATATTGAAAGATTCTTCGCAATTGAAACTCAAAATGTATGCTGAATTGACCAGTACAATTTCCATGAAGGAAGTGTATGGTATTCACTGCGGAACAGTGTATCTAAGAATCTCTTCAATTCGTGCAGTTTAAGTTGAAGCCGTGCATTATTTTGTGCCACATATTGGTTATTATATGCTTTTATCATCTCGGTAATGCTATCAGTATAAAAAAGAGAAAACAACTGAGATGACGATTTACCACCTAACCTACGACAATGATAGGTAATAATAAAGCGTTTTAGCATATTTTATACTTGCTTTAGCGGATTATAGTACACAATAGTTGTGAACTGTGATATAGATTCAATTCTGGTTCCCCAACTCAAAGATACGTTATCCTGACAATGATTAAAAATTTTACAAGGTGGCTCCAATCTGGTCTACTCTGCCTCATAAACATGTAGTAAACCAACCTCCGCTGAATATTCCAGCTCCAAAGTTCCGCCAAAATCTATTGAAAGGAGTGCATTGTCGACTCTTGAATGTACATACACAACATTCACATATTCCGTTCTGTGCGCCTTTTTGACCACATAATCTTCTTCATCAGGTGACTAAAGCAAGGCCATAATCTCTTCCATTTGCATTGTTGTTTTTTTTATTGTATGATATCTACTAGTACATAATTTCTTTTCTTGACTAAATACTGAATCTGGATGAATCACCTCGAAATGCGGAACAAATAAATAAACAAAAAACGGTTATTTCAAACTGTATCAATTTTATACATGACTTGTCCTAAAATAGAAAAAACTCTTACTTATTGGCCCGTTGGGTAGAAAACTACCCATCAATTTTTGAACGTTGATCTGTTAGGTCTGATACACGGAACGCATAAAGTAATGATACAAATGTTTAGTACTTTATATTGACGTCATATAATAGACATTATTTAAATGTTTATATTTTTTTAAATATTTTTTTTATTTTTTCTTGTAAATGCTTTTTTGAAGCCTACATTTTAGGCCCCAATCATAGTGTTAAAAGAGAAGGGTGGGGGGAAGAATGAAAAAAAAAATGGTAACTAACACTACTAAGATTATATTTAAATAGAAACATTTTGCAAACAGTCATTAATCCTCTGGAGAAAAAATCATAAAAATCTGGGTAGAAAACTACCCACTCGGGCCAAAATGGGTTAAGGGTGCGGCTGGCGTAGCAGATGGGGTGGGAATCTTGGGATAAAACTGCTCCTAAAGCGAATTTGGACGCATCTGTAGTAAGTACGAATTTTTTGTTAAAATTCGGGTATTTTAGTATGGGTTCTGATGTAATTAATGATTTTAGATTTTCGGAACTATCAATATATTCAGGGTTATGAGGGTCAATTTTCTCATTCTTTTTTAAGTAAGCTGTCATAGGTTTCGCGACTCTTGAGTAATCTGTAATGAATTTCCGGTAAAAGCCGGTGATACCTAAAAATGCTTTGATTTGTTTGGCTGTTCCTGGGAGTTTGTAATTTTGTATCGCGGTTATTTTGTTCGGGTTTGGTTTGATTCCTTCTGTTGTGACCACGTGTCTTAGGAACTCGGTTTCCTTTTTTAAAAATTCACTCTTATCGAGTTGGATTTTTAAATTGGCATTCTTAAGTGTTTGGAAGATTTTTGAAAGTGAATCGATATGTTCTTGAAGACTCGTCGAGAATACTATTATATCGTCGAGATATACCAGACAGATCTTGTTAATGTATTCCGCGAGGATGGAATTCATTAGGCGTTGGAAGGTCGCCGGAGCGTTCTTCAGACCAAATGGCATGCGGATAAACTCGTAGTGGCCATTATCTGTTGAAAACGCTGTTTTCCGTATATCGTCCTCAGATATCTCAATTTGGTGAAACCCTTTCGCCAAATCTAGTGTGGTAAAGTATTGTGCTTTACCGAGTTTGTCAAAAATATCTTCCATATTTGGTATGGGGAATTTGTCGTCTATAGAAACATCGTTTAATTTCCGATAGTCTATGACAATCCTCCATTTTTGTTTGCCGGATGCGTCCGGTTTTTTCGGGACGACCCAAATTGGAGCGAAATAAGGAGATTTACTGGGACGGATGATCCCTTGTTTGAACATTTCGTCAATTTGTTTATGCACTTCCTGCTTGTGCACTTCTGGATATCTATAGTTCTTAACATAAATCGGTATTTCATTGACAGTTCTAATTTCATGCTTTATCGCGTGAGTGAACGAAAGGTCATTACCTTCTTGATAAAAGATACTCGAATATTGTGAAACAAGGTTTTTTATTTTTATTTTCTTTTCGGTGTTGAGATGACCTATGCGTATTTGTTCCATCACTGGGTCCTTACTCGTCTCAGTGTGGTAAATATTTAGGTCGGGAATATTTTTGTTATATAAAATAGTACTTTCATCTACTTTATCAAAGAATTGGTATTTTAGTATTGCCTACGATCAGAACTTTTTCTTTAAAACTTATTTCTGCGAGTAAAGGTAAAAGAATATTGTTACCGATAAGCCCGTCAAATTGATCATGGAATTTGTATTCCAAAAATTCGGCTGTTTTTTCTGTGTTAAATTCTTTGAATAAGGGGATTCGAATTTTTTTGTTAATAAAGACTGGTGTGCTGGTCGTTTTAATCTTAATCGGTTGAACAAGTTGCACATGCCATTTAGGGTGGCATAACCCGGGGTTAAGAATGCTTGTGTCAGCACCTGTATCTATTAAAAGTCTTAAAGTAAATTTGTCATTTTTTGTTCGTATTATTATATAGGGAAGTCTACTAGGCCTTCGCTGGGAAAATTTTGAGCTTGGATGTTGTTTATCTGTCTCTGATACGAGGCGGATAGTGTATCCATTGGCTCTCCGGCACTATTATTGTAATTCCTAAACGGGTTGTTATTATTTCTAGATCGTTGAGTTTGGCCGCTAAATCCTTCATTGGAGTTATTTTGGTTAGTTCTAAATGTATCTGAATTGTTTCTATATTGTCCACTTCTCTGGTATACGTTATTGTTCTGATAATTAGTGTTATTATTATGTTTTTGAGTGTTATCTCGCCTATATGAATTTTTGTTTTGATTTCTATCAGAGCTTGGTCTATATTGACCATTACTGGGCCTAGTATATGCATATCCTGTTTCATAAAGGATTTGCATTGCCACTTCTAGGTTTGCGGGATTTCTGCAGTGCAGTAGTCCTTTCATTGGCTCTGGGATTTTGTTAATGAAAATTCGTAGAGCCGTGGAACAATTATGTCTTATTTCTTCAGAGCAATCGCTATTTTTTGTAATCCTAACTTTGTTGTTAAGTCTCCTTAGCATACATTTCAAGTCATTGTAATATTCTTGACAACTGGTCTTAAACTGGATTGCCCTAAGGTCGTCGTACAGTTGTTCGACAGATCTCCTGTCACCAAAGTACTGAAAAAATAGTGCTTTCACTTCGTCCCATTTTTTTTATAGTGTTATTGATTTCTATAGCCTCTCGGGCTTTTCCTGTCAATCTACTTTTGATTGTGTCAAAAAATATTAGCTGGCTATTTTCATCATATTTAGCTAGCGTGGGGAAAATTCTATCTACTAGGTCTATAAAATTATAAAAATTTTCCCTGTTCCCATCGTATGTTGGGAGGTTGTTTAAATACTTAATTGGATCTAAGCTTACGGTTAATACTGCCGGTGTTCCTGGTGTCGCCATCGTCTCTTCTTCTGGATTGTCCAGTGTCCTTTGTCTGTCAAATAGTTCAATCCTTTTTCGATCGCGTTGGCTCCTTGGCAGCGGAACTTGATGACTTCCTTCCACAATGGTTTTTGTTTGGTTTACACTGTTTTGTTCTTTTTTTTTCTTTTTTTCAAGACTTTTTCTTACTGGTTTTGGATTAGTTTTCAATAATTTATACTTTGTTAGATTCTGTTCTTGAACGAACTTATGTACTTTTTGTTCTTAAGCGAACCTTCAATTTGTTCTTAGGCGAACTTTCACTTTGATTTTAGGCAAACTTTTACTTTGATTTTAGGCAAACTTTCACTTTGATTTTCCTTAAACGGAATTTCATTTTGCTTTTCCTTAAACGGAACTTTCACTTTGGTTTTCCTTAAACGGAATTTTATTTTGCTTTTCCTTAAACGGAAACCGACTGCGCCATTTAAGTGATCTCCGAGCGGTGGAGCCAAAAAAAATCTTTATTAAAATCAAAACGGTTCTAAACTACTACACGGTTGAAACAAGAATGAATTAATTGAATTTTTCTGCAGGTATCTTTTAAGAATTAAGAATTATGTTTTTGATGACAGTGCATCAGGTCACTGTGGGAATGGAATGCAGGTGTCGGATGTAATTATGTTTGCGCGTGTAGCACAAAAATGCTGAGTGTGCGAAAAAATGGCCGCGCGTGTTTGCAATGGGCATAACGGGACATGTGGGCTGCGCGTGTTACTTATTATGATGGGAGGAAAGGGAAAGATGGCAGTTTCCGTTAGTAATTGCTGTTATCAGCGAAAAACGGTAAATGGTAAAGTGTGTGGAGGGAAGTGGGCGTGTGGAAAGGAAGTGGATTCTCTGATGTAACTAGACACCGCTTCTTTAGACACATGCTCATAGTGCACACTTTCAATCAAAAATGACTCATGCCCCGTACTGAAACTACCCCGACACTGCCATACCTTGAACGTCCTTTGCGTAGAAAACGGGGAGCAGTAGTTTTCTCTGAAGAAATACGTATAAACCGGTCTTACCGACTGATCGATTGCCGCAGCGTTTTCCAATCTGAAATAAATGCTATTTAGAAAGCAGCACAGATTGTCCTAAGATGGGAACTTTCGACAATGGAGATAACTATCTGCGTGGACAGCCAAGTCGCATTTTAAGCCCCTATAGGTATTCCAACCTTGTGACTTCAAAATGCATCAAAGGCTGACCAACGGCACTCATATCAATTAGACACAACACAGTTAGAACGGCTCTGAAGTGAAGACAATACAAGCTGACAGACAGGACTTACCGGTCTGCAGAAGGCTAAGAGCTTGATAGACCGTGTCCCCACTAAGAAAATTATGGAACCATAATGTAATACAAGCTATTGTGTCACTGGGAAAAAGCCAAATCCGTGAGCTCGTCAGTTTTATGACCGGACACTGCATCTTAGGTAATATGGCAACGTTTCATCGCATTTCCTGTCAAGAACATTTCACCAGACTTACGTATAAAGATGTTTCACGACCGCAATGTACGAGTATAACCAGCATGCCACTGCTGCTGGTTTGAAACCTCTTTCCGTGTATACATACATACATATGTACATAGAAAGCCACATATAATTTGAGAATACTCATTTAAGGGATGTGCAATGTGTATAGAATGAAGTTGGCAGCAAGTGGTCGCTCGCACTCCATCGAACCACCCTTCCATAACCCTATCGTTGAGCTGTCACCAACCCCCCTCATCCCCATCTAAAAGAGGTTAAAACCGCTAATTGAACTAAGGGTAACTCTGTTCTCACCACATGGAGGCATTACTGCAAGTTAGTAGCCAAACGAATTATGTGTTAATGCTTGTTTCTTTACAAATACGAGTACACACGCTTATAGCACATAAGCACATGTTCATCTAGTGACCGCATCCTTGAAATCGGTAGATTTTGGTTTTGCATAATTTCACACACGACTGCTTCCCTGTGGTAGGTATGGTTTCCTGGTAGTCTTAGCATTGAACTTTAAATTGATATACACGTAGTAAGCCTAAGAGATACAAACTTCAATTAATCGCTCGTATTTTTATTGCTGTATTGATTTTCAGAAGGGTCTTCATTCTCAATAGAGGCTTTAGAGATTCTACTTCAACTCTAGAATCGCATGGGTATAGAGCGCATAAGCCCGAATCTCTGCTGGAAGGACATCAGCAATTAACAACACTACAAAAAAAATCGCGAATTAAAACGATGTAAAGGTGGGTTGTAGAAGTTGTAAATTGAAAATTTAAAAAGGATTTTAAACTGTTCCATCAGGAGTTCTTCAACCTTGCTTCTCCTCACTTGACGGATGATTTTATAATAGCTTCAGCAATTTCAAAAAGTTTCACCCACTGATCGAAGACACCGATGATGCTTATGAGCTGTTGCAAATCGCTTTAAACAGATTAAATACTCCCAATCACCTAGATGATTTTGTGATAGAAAATAACCTGATTTGAAGAAGGGCAGTGTTTTAAATCATACTAAGTTTGCCAGAGCTATTTAAAATATCCCTAAGAAATTATCAAATAAAGAAAGCTGGTTCATACTGTGGAGAACATCTGAAGCCAAATGGAAGCTACCAAATAGAAGTGTGTCCAAATATAGGCACAATTACCACAGGATACCAGGGTTTAAAAGGAAACAATTACTTATTAAAAGGTCGTATAAAATCT
This sequence comes from Brachyopa scutellaris, assembly GCA_949775065.1. NCBI lineage: Eukaryota > Metazoa > Arthropoda > Insecta > Diptera > Syrphidae > Brachyopa > Brachyopa scutellaris. Next base: position 78,379,567 of record OX459114.1, on the reverse strand, counting down.
CGACTTATGTATGTATAAATTCAAGAGTATATTACACATATGTACCTACATACATACATTCTTGTTAGCAATGAGGAAAATAGTGCTATAATAGAAACAATTCTATCAATGTATATTATTGCAGTTGTCTGGTTGGATTGAGAGCTGTTGGATGTTGGGCTCACGTTTGAAGTGTTTTGTGGTATCTTGGGTATGCAGTATGCTCATCATCAAACAAATTCAGAAATACCACCTGCACTTTTCTGCATAACATTTTAATTGATGACCAAGGTGATGAAGAATATTATAACGGGCCGTAACTTTTTATTTAAATATTTAAACACGGTTTCTTATACATAAAACATTCTTTTTGTTAAAAAATTAATATTATTGTTTTTTTTTTCTTATGTTTGTAATAGTTCTTGTGTTAATAGGGGTATTCACGCTTTTGTGTATCTAGTATTGTAAAAGTGTAAAAATTTATTTTTTTACACCAAAGAGTGAACGCACTTTTTCGTATTTGTAGCAACCCTGAAGCTCATGTCAAAATAAGCTGATTTTTGTTTACAAAATAAGAATTTGGGAAAATATTTAAATGCACAAGGCCAAAACCAACGATGAAAGCAAAATAAAAAACATTTATTTGTATTCCAAATGAATCCTTTAATTTATTTTTATATTTCATTTTCATCATATTTCATTTTTCCATCAACTGATTTACTTCAAATTCTTCTTTTTCCTGTTCTTCTTTCTTCTTCAAATTTTGATGTTTTATCCTGAATTTCCAATTCAAATTACTTCTCCTTTTTTTCTTCTTCGAAATTTAGTTTTTTTCTTGCAATTCGACACCGAATCCCTTTTCCAAAAGTTTTTTTTATCACACACTTCTTTTTATTTAGGAATTTAATAAATTACGAGAACCAAATACATTTGAAAAGCTGTCAGAAATGTATACTTAAAATTTACACTTTTACACTCTAGGTTACAATAGGGCTGGAGTATTGCAAAAGTGTAAAACTGTAAAAGTGTAAAAGTGTAAAAAAAACAATGACAGCTAGTGTATTTTGTTGTTGAATTGTGAGAAAATTTTACACTTTTACACTTTTACACTTTTACACTTTTACAAGACCAAATACACCGAAGCGTGAATACCCCTATCTTAATATGTTAAAAACAAAACAACAACATTGGACAACAAAAAAAAACCTAAGAACTCATTATTGGATTGGTAACTGAGCTTTGGTGATTGATTTGCACCACGTAGGTTTTTGAAAGTGTTTTTCTTAGTTAATAATGGCTAAACCTTAAACTATTATACATAAAATTAAAGCTTGAAATGCTCTTTCAAATAGCTGTCAAAAATGGAGTATGTTGTCACTGAAGATTTTTCAGAAATTAGTAATTTTCAAAGAAAAAAAACTTTACTTTTGAAGTCTTCAGAGATTAGTTGATTATTTTAAAACTCAAATCCTTAGGCCCATTATTTTAAGGTCATAAGAAAGATAGTAGAATCACCTTTCATTTCATACTAAATACATATACATATATGCGCATTACGGTTCTTATGGTATTATGATTTTATATGCATATAAACGGACAAAAATCATCAGAAGATCTATCCGCAATACGAACTTCACACACAAAAATCTCAAAATCCCCACATCCGATTTTCATAAAACTTTGCAGTTTTAATATACTGAAGATCAGCTTTATTTTGATACTAATTTCATTGATGTACGCTGTTAGCCCAAGCTCCATATAATTTTGTCCCATCTCATCTCATCTCATCTCATCTTACTTATATGCACTTTTTCAAAATTCTTAATACTGATGAACAAAGTTCAGCTGATAATCTTTCGATCAGTGTTAGAATTATTGAAATCGGTGCAAAAATAAACTCTCAAGAGGAATCACAAGCTCTTTCGCATGCGATTTAATTATATTGATGATGTTTCTGGTTAGAAAGTTGGATGTTAGTAAGTAGGTATATTGCATCTTTATGTTAAAAATGAATACATACATACAATGGGAATATGGTTTATTTTTCTCAGGCCAAAAGGTGCAAGAGCATTAGTTTTAGATATTGCGGTTGCGGATGAGGCTGATTCCCCTCTTCTCACTTTTAGGTTATGTAAAATGCAGCAGGATGAAATGATTTTACCTGCAATTATGGCCTGCATACGGAGCTAAGCAAGGAAATTTTTCTTTCAAAATTCCTTAAAAAAATAAATCTTTGAGAGTGCAAGAAATGAGTGCACGGTTCATATCAAAACTATGTATTTTCAATAGTACTCTCCTTTTATGTGCCCGGGTTAAATTTCTGTTCGACTGGATTGTCTGGGTATGTCCTCAGTGGTGTTATTAATCATTCGCTTAAATAGGAAGCCCCCAAAATGTGTCTTTCTGTGTGAGCACGCTAATCTCGAGAACCACTAAACGGATTTGGATGCGGTTTTCACTATTATAATCTGCATGGCGGTGTTTATGGGTGTATTCAGAATTCTCTATTACTTATAGGAGCTGAGAATTCAAAATCGAAGTGGCAGAAAATCAAGTCATTACACAGCCCTAACTCAACAATGGCTTATTGGATTTAAATAAAAAAAAAAAATCATCCCTCTGCGTTATCGTTCATGAAATCGTCGCCAAGAATTTTCCAGCAGTGCAGACCACAGCCAACAGCCATGCAGCAGTGGGTGACGTCATAGTGTGTGTATGCGGTGCTGAACACATTTTTGATGTGTAAACATCTAAGCGCGCGTTAGAAAAATTTCTAGTGGAGTAATTCCGTGATTTCGGGAAGAAATTCTGCGTTTTCGGGGACGGAATTCCGAACGGTTACGAAATTTGGAACTCAAATTTCATAGCAACGCGATGAAATATGGACATAGTGATTGCTTATGTCCCTGGTCAACTTTTATATATTACTTTTTATCCCGGAAAATGGCCGGGTTTTCAGAAAATAGTGAAAATACTGCATATTGGGAGGGAAAATTATAGTTATACAGCCCTAACTCAATAATGGCTTATCGGATTGAAAAACAAAAAAATAGGTGAAATTAGTTCAATTTATCACTGATTGAGATATAAAACATCCTCCTGCGTTGTCCTGAAGCTGAGTAATGTTCAAAACCATTATTCAATGCATCGCCCACAATTTTCCTTCAGTGGTGACCACTGCCAGCAGTCGGGCAGCAGTGGGTATCGTTCCAGTAGTGTGAGTATATGTGCGCACTCTTACATTATCATAATGCTTTGCATTTCAATGTTCTGCAATCATTATCACCATTTGCGGCTCTCCCACTCAACCAATCTTAACGAATGAGGTGTCAAAAGAAAGAGGATTATCTAGAGCAGTGATTTAGATCTTTAGTTTATAAATATAATTAACAATCTTGCATGTAGAAAACCTACAACGTATTTACGAATAAAATGACTACCTGCTGTCCTCTATAGTCCTAGTGGCAACGTGTTCCTAAAAATAAGAGCTACTTTTCGTGATAGAGATCCTGATAAGACATTATTTTGCTTAGCCACCTCATTTCTGAATGTAGTTACGTTGAAATAATATTGTTTTATAATAACTTCAATCAAATGTTTTTTTTTTTCAAAATTATTTATACTGATGAAGCCCTTCAAACATACCTACAAGTTGATATTATTTATGTAAGAACTTGGATGAAAAGTTTTTATAACCGCGGCGGTTGAGTGTGTACCGCGTCGGTCTTTCTACTTTTAGCGCAGCATACAACTGAGTATAGGGGTCCCAGGTTCGTTTCCTCGCGTCGACTGTTGCGAATACAGTGGATTCGATGAGTTGTATATGCGATTGGCTTGAATTTTATCGAACATAGACTAGTTATAAATAATTTGCTTTCTTTCCAATAAAGTGGAGCTACATACCCCATCCGCGCGATGTTTACACATAGCTCGGGACTGTTGGATGCAGTCGCATCATTTTTTTTTTATAAAAATGTTTGTTCCGGGTAGGTACTAGGGTCTAAAACTTGGAAAATATGTTAGTTTAGTCTGCAGGAAGGTTTCTATTTAGTTTGCTCTCGATAGGTGGCGCTGTAGTCGTGATATTTAAATTGTTCGTATTTGGCTCAAATTCACAAAATAAAAATAAGTTTGCTAATCAAATTTGGGCCCGCTAGGTGGCGGGGATATGTGGAAGATATTTACGATAAACTACATTTACTGATATTAGTTCATATCAGCATGGATGTACTTCGGCTAGGATTATTGAAATGTATATAATTAGGTTGAATTCTGATAGGTGGCGCTGTATTCTTAATTTTTGTTGGTGGATTTTTTTTGTTAACATTTGAATAGAATTGTTGTATGTATAGTTAACCCGTGCGCATAATCGAATTGATTGAATGAAAATAAAAATAATTTACCGGAACGGAATTAACATTAAAGTGGTCGTAAGTAAAAGTGTAGGTAAACAACATTTTGACAAATGTTTTTTTTTACGTTTCATCACCTTCAGTTGCGCCAGTACTTCATCAATCAAAGTAAGACCCAACTCATATTTTATTAATTTTATTATGAAATCAAACTCATCGCACCACTTACCGAAAAGGGCAGAACAACGTCTGATGGACCAGCTAGTATGTTATATGTATGTTAAAGCGATCTTATTCGTTCGAGGCTGAGGGGCCATGTACATATGTACCTTCATATTATGTGTATGCGTAGATTGTAGATTATTTCTACCAATGCGTACTCTAGTAAAGCGAACTAACAGCGGTGAGTCTTCGTCAAATCTTATGCTTATATAGTTTGCTATTTGTGGAATTGATGTTTAATCTGTGGTAGGTGAACTCAGTTACTGCTGACAATATGGAGGCCTTAATAAAGCACGTTCAGTTTCGGACTGAACGTATTCTGCTAACAACTCAGTTCAGATACATCGCGGGTTGACTCCAGCCCAGAGCTTCATGTATTTCCAGCATTCAAGTTGAAAATGACTAAAAAAATCGCGCAGCTATTTTAAGGCTCTGCTTCTGGAATTTAATTGACGCACAACCATTTTACAAATCAAATGCATTTTTATTTAACAATACGTATTACAAGATAATAAAACATATAATGAACATATATACTAGCATTATTATTTATTATACAAAAAACATCGTTCACCAATCAACACTTCAAACAATCATAAGGGGTGGCTTTACTTACATTCCCCGAGGAACTACAACTAAATATCTGGAAGTGTCTGCATCGAAATTAGGCATAATTTCCCACTTATTTTCAATGAAGCAGTACTTTTTAAACCGAATTTTGCCCTTAATTATAAAGCTGTTATTGAACAGTGCAAATTTGCTGTAGAACGATATTCTGCCGCTATTTATTGGAATAATTTTAGTGTTGTTATTTTCTAAATTATAAACTTTAATTTTCGTTCTTGAAATTATAAAAAAAGTGATCAACTTTATTTATAGAAACTGTCACCATTCCAAATAAATCGTGTGGCGCACGTGACCATTCATAGGTCCACTTCTTAGTTAGTGGATCTTAGTTGGCGCTACAGCTCGAGGTGAACCTGGGCCTGCTTCTCGCAACCATTTGTGTGTGCGTGCTATATTTTTGCACGAATGGAAGGGACCTACAGTTTTTTGCCGACTCCGAACGGCGAGTTGAGAAGCTCAATCGTGACAAATGATACTCTTTGATGCTTGTCAGACATTCGAAAGAGGTGGGCACTGTGAAAAACTTTTAGGTGTTTGCGGCGGGATTCGAACCCAAGACCGCTGGCTCAGTAGTCCGACGCACTAACCACTTGCGCTACGGTGCCCAGTTAGTGGATCGTAAATATCCAATATTCTGTCGCCATCATCATTATTACGAGAAACACATAATGAGGATCCTTTAGCACCGACAATAGGACAAACAACTCTATTACTCATTGGTGTAATGTATTCCCATGCTCCGATAACTGGGTCCCATTTCTCAACAGATTTCACATACTCATCAGGAAAATTTAGACCAGTTTCACCACCAACTACATACAATTGGCCATTTAACGTGGTCATCCCACAGTAATATCTTGCAGTTAAGATCGGAGGTATTGCGTCCATTGGAACGTTTTCAAATCTAAGCAATCCACGCTATTTGAAGCTTGTCTGTTTGCAAGAAGCCCGCCAGCAATATATAATTTCTCATCTAGTGTAGTGAATCCAAAATATGTACGTTTTTCTAAAGGTCTCGGACACTCTCTATAAGACCAGTCTTCCAAAGCAGTTGAATAAAGTGCGACACTTAAGATACGTTCGTCATTTCCCCATCCATCGATCGCAACCAAAACGTCGTGGAAGATATTTTGGTTGATCCGGCGTTTTTGTACTGACTGTCGCACTTCTGGGAACAAATGCCAATGGTAAGCATCGCAAATTAATTTCATGCATTTATTGGACTTTAAAGTTGGTAAGACGGTACTGGCAATGAATTTTGGTGGTAATAATGTCAAGCGAAGATGCTGAAATAGTTCTTCAAAGAATTGTTCACGGTGCTCTCGATCATGTTGTATCCATGCCAACATAATGTTAAAAATATCCTCTTCGCAGGAAACACTTAAATTGTCATTGGAAATTAAATTGCTTAACTGATGAACGTCTAACAAAAAGAATTCCTCATTATGACTTAACTCCATGAAATGGTCTAAGGCAAACTCATAAGCGTACTCACACAACGGTGTGATGTTGTATTGATCGGCAAGCAATAAAACTTCCAGGACGTTACAGGTTTCAACCTGCTTTCTTCAGTAGTCACAGCATACCAATTCCAATGACTTTATTTGTAATAGATGCGCAGCTTTTACGACATTCTCCACCGTATAACCTCCAAGATCAATCGTATTCGAGTACATGAAACTAATAACCATTTGTAATGTTTTGCCATCAATGTCTTCCAGTTTCACCTCTTTGGACTCAGCTTCCTTGAAAGAACCGTTAAACATTGTTGAGAAATAGTTGCTCCGTGCACTTAAAATCAATCGATGGGCCCTCACTTTGGTTTCTCCAGTCGCATCAATCAGCGTGATATCAGAGAACTTTTTATCGCCAAATAAATAGAGAAGGTTTTCGAAGAAATCAGAATCATTAATATCGCAGTGGAAGGTTTCGACATTTCCCAGTCTAATGCCTAGCGGCATATTAGTGACTTTACTGGTGGTGGCCATCACGTTGTTGATTTTAATTGCCCAGTAGAAGTACGAACAAGTGGATACTGACAAAGTTTAGATAACAATTTAATATGGCGTATTTTTACCTGCGAAGGAAAAACTAGAATTAGTTTCATATAGGAAGATTATCTCCTGGTACCGACAAATTATCCAGAACTATTCCAGGGACTAACCTCCATTCCAATATCAAACGATCGCACTTACGATTTAGAGTCAAATCATGCGCAGAAAATATCTGAAAATAAAATAAACAATTCAAAGGGTTCTGCAAAATGTTAAGTCTGCTTAGCTATATTGGTTTTGTTTATTAATTAACAAACCAGAAATGAGTTCAAATGATTTATTAAAAGGTAGTACAAAAAAGTTACTTACAAAAACAAAATACGCTGTAAAATGTCTTCAAGCAACTAATTAATTACTAAAGCGATCGTTTTTCAATTCACTCATAAATGAATACAACTTTTTAATATTTGTTTGTACTGTTTTGACGTTTCTCCTGTTCATTCATTTCTGAAGTATCTACCCAACCCTTTCACATATCAGGTCTGTTTGGTAACATGCTAGTTTTGGAAAGTTCTACGTAAACTACATAGAATCTGACAGTTTCATGGCTCTCAATTTTTTTACTCTCATATGGCTCTCTCTTTGCGATGAATTATCTGCAAGACCAATTCCTCGGGGTGGGCCGAGCCAACTCTGTCAAACCAGCCATCTGACAGTTTGCGAAATGTCATTATCTTCATTGTTAGTGGAAAACAAAAACAATTTGATAGGTTTGACCAAGTGTTGTTTGAAAAGCGTTTGTTTGCTTTTATGCAAGTTTTCTGCCTTTGAGAGGAGTTCTCTCTTTGAGAGGATTCAATTTTTTGACAGATCTTAATTCCATGTGCCAAAAAAGATACCAAACACGCCTATCGTTCGTGTTATCCTGCTCATTCGATGTTTGTGGTGAATTATGATTATGATAAATAGCACTGGCGTTTTATAACTGATTTGTAAGTCAGCTTTTACATTGGCCGAGAAAGGTCGGCTGAGTTATCGTTATTCTCTTTTGGGATCGGGCCGTACTTATACACGTCCCGATTCCGACAGCCGACTATTTAATCCTTTTCTCCCTTCATTCTTAACGCGCTGTGTTCGGAAGATGTTGCTATCAGTATAGAACTAAAAACAAAAAAAGTCTTTAAAATGCATGGAAAAAATATTGAAATTTTGAATGATTAGATATAGTGTATTTATGGTTTTATTGACGTCTTGGATCTAGACGGTAGCAATGACCAGCGAATACTTCTTGATTTACCTAAATGCTGTGAAACATCACCAGATTTACCTAAGAAAAGGAAGAAAAATCAGAATTTCAGTAATTGAATTTGTTTTCTTAACCATTTTAATATAATCTAGATGAACTAGATTATAAAGATTTTCCTGCATTTGAAAATGTAAAGATCACTCAAAACTTTCCATAAAACACAGAACACTCACCGAACACAGTCTCTAAAAAAATTCCTCGGGCGACACGAACTCAACTCTGAGAACACAAGAATAAAGCAAGTGAATGGAAATACGAAACGATATAAAAGAGAACACGCAAAAATCGTCTCAGTTGCGCTACCCAGCCGAGGCGAGCTACCCCCTGCACTTCTCACCTCCCTTTCCATGACATTCGGGTCCCGGCCGATCTTTCTCGGCCAATGTAAAAGGTGACTTATTGCACCAGTAGTATCGGTCGTCCATCTGTTGGCAGGTAGTTGCACTATGTCGCGGTTCTGTTCCAAAGATCGTGAGAATCCAAAAGGCAGGGGTGGCAGATCTTGCTAATAGCGGCCGATCACTCGCAAGGATATGTCAGTCCTATTTTAATTTCACTATATGTTGATGACGTTTCAAATTGTTTACCTGACCTTATTTTAATTGGTGGTTTGGACTTTTGGAGGGGACATAGTCAGTTTGGCTGAAAGTCCTCTATATTTTTAAACGTAACTTCAAAATAATACATAGTAATAAAAAATTATGATCTTTGATACATACTTCAAAACGATCAGGACTTTCACAAGAGAATTGGTCTCTGGGAGCCGAACCCAATGAAGTTGTCAATCAATTTAAGTTTAAATTAATCAGTGGCAGCAAAAGTAGCACATATTGTGTGGTGAAGCTAATTCCAAGTTTACGGTATTGGACTTGGTTTTTGCTATACAAACTAAGTATACGCTCAACCCTCATATAACGCGGTCGGCGGTAGTTAGGTTCCCGAGAAACAGCGCGTTATACAAAGTCGCGTAATACGATACTTGGGATACATATTAAAGTTTGGGTTACGTTCTCCACAAAAAAAAATGCACCTTAATTTGTTCCACTGTTTTTAGAAAACTCACTGAACGCATTAAGGTTTGCCGCAATTCATAAATCGCTTTATAGCGAATTCGCGTTGTGAAAGTACCGCGTTATACGAGGATTGACTGTATATGTATGTACCTATATGGCAATCAGTATGTTAAAGAGATGGAAAACATTAATTTGAGTTCAAATTGTGACTGATCATAAACCACTTTTGGGTATAATGTAAAAGACTACCATAAAATACCATCAGCTCGGCTACAAAGAATGAGGCTAAGACTTCAAAAATATACATACATAGATTGAGTTTCAAATTGTTACCGTGAAAGTTTTCGTATATTGGAATACGAGGAAGAAATAAAAGGATTGAACGAAATGGTTCATACTATATTAACGTTAGTGAGGAAATAAAAAATATTTTTCAAACGGAGATGAGGAGGGAAATAAGAAATTGCAGGATATAAAAGCTCTAAAAGCAAATCCAAAGTTCCGGAGGGATTGAGAGGATTATAGAATTCTAGGTTAGGATTATGTGTCAGTGATGATGTGTTGTTCTTCTATGATGGAATATGTATTCCTATACTCTGTTCCACAAGCTTTTTCAAGCACTGGTGCCTGTACATGTCTTCTTGGCACTCTATTAGAGAAATCGCCACTGAAATAAACACCAAAGCACTGACTTACATAGGTTTTGTTTTTGTAATTTACCACAAATTCGCATACATCCCACCATCGCATGACCAGCCAACTCCACAGTCGGTTCGGTAGCTGAATGATTATGTGTGGCTGCCAATGTGGAGGGCAGAGGCACGCTTGCGGTTAATCGGCTAAAGCTCGTCGGACGGGGGAAGTTCTTGTCAACCCCACCATACACCACCTGTTCATACAGAAAAATCTCGTGCCATTATGAAAATAAAAGAGAGTGAGAGAAAGCTAATCAGACTAAAAAAAATATAGGGAAGAGGAGAGAAAGAAAGAAAAGAAAAGTCCAAGAACCTATGCCAATACCAAAGAGAAAGAGAGGAAATGAGCCGCGAAACTGAACCTAGTTAGTTTAACTTAATCTAATCTAAACCTAAATCCTATACTAAACCTATACTAACTTAAATCTAATTTCGACTAACCCTAAATTCTTCTTTTCCACTGTGCCTCTATGGTAATGGCTCGTCAAAAGCCCGAGACATGCCTGATGTTATTGGCAAAGGTCTGGCCAACCCATCCACGTAGAGATACATAGCCCCTTAAATGGGCCCCCAGTTACAACCTTAGTTATGTCATGTAGTTGAAATCAACGTCTGTCGTCATTGTTTGTATTTCGTTCTGTTTTCTGTTACTCACATGTTATACACAAACGCAGATAATCATTTTTAGCTGGTTTATAAATACCAGTTTTAATTTCATATTTCTTTTACTAGTATAAAACAATTTTAAAATCTAGAAAGTTAAAGTTCTGTTTTTAACTAAACTAATAATATACAAAAATTAATCAAAATTCAACACAACGTATGGTGGAGTTGGCAAGAACTACCCCCGTCCGAGGAATTTAACAATGGCGCCCCGCCTCGGTTCCAGAAGGCAATCTCCTGTGTTATTTTTTGTTTATTTCTTTCTTCCACAGGTAAAAGGGTCGGTTGTAACATTGCATTGCGAGATAGATACTAAGTTGCAAAAATTACACAGCTCTCATCCTGGAATTGAAAAAACTAAAGGTCGTACTCGTACGTTAGTATATTAGCCGTCTCTAAACAAAGGCATATAGAGAATATAATTTCGAAATGTTAAACTCATCAGAAGTTCAGATCTAACAATAATAACGAGTCCATAATTAGTCATGAGATTCCTGACATTTGATTTCATGAAATAGGTATGACTTTATAGAAAAATGGTGACAAAATCTATTTAGTGGCAGGGGATTATTTCTCAAAATATTTAACCCTTAAGTAGGTAGGTGAGTAATAGTAACGTAAGTAGGTAGGTGGGGTGCTGACAACACCCCATCATGATTTCACTTTATTACGCTTATCTTTCCGCTGGTAATTGTCATTATGATATCATTCTGGGGTAGAGCAATGTTAAAAGAATTAACTTTAAGACCCCTTTATAGAGTGTTTAGTCGTCCTTTCCAAAATAGTGCTTTCCGTATTAATTTTTGAAACAATTTTTTGTTTAAACAAATTCGCCATCATCCGTATCAATAAAGTCCGGCTGTTCACTTGAATCTTCACTTATATAGTGTCATTAACAGTTGAATGCGTTCCTGATCTTTTTCAAATGACATTTTCAAATGAACTATATAAATTCACCCAGTAAAAAAAAATGGTACGTGTAGAAGTACGCGCGACCGAAGTGAAACTTCTTAGCTTCATATAATCGTGGACAAAGGAAGATGCATTTGTGACAAAAGGAAGAGACATTCATACAATTTTCGAATTTATTGGATATTCAAAGAATATTCTCTGTTTTTTCTCCTAAAAAAATCATTGAAAAAACTTAAGAAATGGGGTCATAACATATGACACATAATAATTACATATGTATTTTCCATTAAAAATTATCTAAGCTTGTAAAGGGAATCAAATTGATCGGGTGTTTATTTAACCCCACTCTCGAATATACACATGTTCGGGTTTCCATTTTGCTCAGTACCACTTGTTGGCAATATGAATTCCTTAAGAAAAGAGTGTTTGATTTCCATTTTACCAACTATATATGTACATATGTAGGGGAGAGTAGTGTACCTTGGACCAAGTGTACCTCGGTCCGAGCGGCATTTTTCTAGTATATCTATGTTCTTTTGACAAAAGTTCCTCTACGAATTGTGTGCCATTTCGTAACACATTGACTCAGTTTGAAACTGGCACTGTGTCGTGTTAGCCTAGTGAGTAATTTGCTAGGAATGTTTTTTACCCCCAAAAGTAAAATTTTATGTATATTTGTAAAGCATGTTGTGGAAAAATTTGGAGTGAAAGTAAGCTCCGGATAATTTTTATAAACAAATTACTGACTCATCTATTCAGTAAAAATTAAATCTAATGTTACTGTTGTCGATAAAATTCGCAATTTAGTGTGTATGGTCCGAGGTACACTATGGTCTGGTCCAAGGTACACTTACATAGCGTACCTTGGACTAAGAAAACCAAGATCACTTATTTAGCTCCTGGGATAAATTGACAACATTTTTGAAATATTAAATAAATATTTTAGAAAGAGTAATAAATTGGTTATAGTTTCGCGTCTCCAACTATATGAAGAGATAATATGGTGAGGAGTAAACGCTGATTTTCTGAAAACCGGTCCGAGGTGCACTACTCTCCCCTACCTATTCATTGGTTGGGTGCCCAAATTAATTTTGGAATGCATTCTTTAAAAATCATCGAATGAATTCAATTTTGTGATTGCATTCATCGACTACATTTCGAGACTTCGAGACCATTCTAAAGCATTCAAAAGATCGCATTCTGTTTTTTTCTAGGTACCATTTAATTGAATGCAATAATTTATGAATGCATTTGCATTCATTTGCATTTTTTTGCATTATAATTTTGCCTTATTTTGCTTTTAATTACTTTTTGTACCAAATAAATTAAAATTAACTCAATAAATGCACAATACTCCAAAATAAAACAAAATATGGCAAAATAATGCAAAATATTGCAACTCTGGTCTGTAGGAATACTACTCGCACGGACAATATTACTCTCCACTCAATCAATTTTCGCTGTTTCTGCTTTGTTACCTATTCTCCACACCAGTGATATCCATACATACCACGCAACCAACCGAAGTCGAGTAAGAAGTTTCTTTAGATAGGGGGGACCACAACTAAAGAAGCTTCTTACTCGACTAAGCACTAACCGCTCGACGCTGCTTGATTTCGGTGATCGAATTGGACGAGACGGGTTGCAGCAAAAGAAAATACGAAAAAAGCTGTGTATATCGAAGTCACAACCCACTGAAGGATGGTTGACTCGCACGACGGAATAACTTAAAATGGTTTGAAAGCAATCTATTGGATCGATGCAGCAATTTTTCGGTTGCGATAAATATTTGTCATTTAAAACGTGGTCATTTTGTTTACTCTGCATGCGGTGCCTATGTAAATTATCTGTGGTGAAATGTTTAATGCAACCATAACGCGACCGTTGAACGCAACCTTCCGAAGTCGAGTAAGAAGTTTTACTTCAAAAAAATTACACAACTGGGTAGGTGGGGTGTTGACAGCACCCTTGCAGCTTGAAGAGTCTGTCACGACTTACTTGTGCAACCAAACTTTTTTAAAACCATCCGAATCTGTATAATAGAAAACAACAGGAAGGTACTGTACCGACAACGGGTATTGTCAGTCGCAAAGTATAATATTTTTGAAAAATAAAGGCTTGGGGTGTTGTCAGCACCCCACCTACCCAGTTAAAGATTAAAGATTATTCCAGTACAATAAGCCAGCCGTTCGGAGTCGGCAAAAAACTGTAGGTCCCTTCCATTCGTGCAAAAATATAACACGCACACACAAATGGTTGCGAGAAGCAGGCCAAGGTTCACCTCGAGCTGTAGCGCCAACTAAGTAAGTAAGTAAGTACAATAAAGATACCTCAGTCATTAAGTAAGAAAGATAACAGTAAGATAACAGTCTATTAGCCACATATTCGCCACGCACGGGTTCCCAAGAAAAATTGTTGCTGATACATTTCTTTTTGGATCGTGTATGACTTCCGTCAGTTCTGTACTAATTTAGATATAGAAGTTGTAACAATAGTTAAATATTAAAATGGAAGGAGCCCAGGAGCAGCTTATGGTTGGCATTTTTATTTAGAACTACTGGCTTCCCCGTGCGCTTCGCTATACCCATTGATAACAGTGTTGATGTCATAAAATGTAGTGAAATTGTTTCGAATGACTTTTGGTGCACCGAACGATGTCGCCTGGAAGCACGAATTGTATTTGTAAATGTTGTTCAAGAAGTGCTTAGAATTGAATACATATTCACATATGTATGTACGTAAATATAATTCTGAATCAATTTTCCCGACATTAAAAAATAGCAATGGAAAATTAAATGCCGACAACTCTATTTGGATTTAATAAAACTGTCCAAACAATAATATCCAACTTTTTCGACCGAGTGTACCTAACTCAAACATTTTCAAATCATAATAATTAATTTTTAAGTTCTGTGCATTACTTGCAGTGAATGAATAATTTTATTTCCTTTTTTAACCATTTGAAAAAAATAACAAATTTATACGGATATTATATGAAGATGTAGGAACTGGCCCAGAAATCAGATGTTCATATCATAAAAATAACCTGTTCGTTTAAGTGCTAAAAACTCAAAAACTCACCGTACGATTGAGCTGAAACTTACACAACACAATATGTTTTTGTTATGAAGCGAGAAGTGTACGTAAATCAAAAGATAGCTGTTAGCTGTGACCGTGCATTGCTGTGGTAATAATTTGGAGATTTGGGTTTTCAGCGCCAACTTGTAAACTTTTGATTTGTAAACATTTTTCACTTTATAACAAATAATATATTGTGTAAGTTTCAGCTCAATCGGATGATTCTGAAATCGGAAACTTGAAAACTTCTGATGTACGAACATTTCTCACTTCATTGCAAATATATTGTGTAAATTTCAGCTTAATCGTGGGGTGAGCTTAAATATTTTTGAGTTCCAGCGCCATCTACCGGAAAACTTGAAATTTTTTGATGCACGAACATTTCAAACATCATAAAAGGTATAATAAGCGCTTTTTTTTTCAAATCTATATAGATTTCGAAAAAGCTTCCCATACAAAAATAAGACAGGCTAAGGTTTAGCCTATATAGGTTTAAAAAAAAAAAACACGCCTAGTATTGTGTAAGTTTCAGCTCAATCGGATGGTTAGTTTATGAGTTTTGAGGTATCGAGCGAACAGCTCGTTTATATATATATATATTTATAAAGATAAAGAAATTCGTTGATAGAAGACTCAATTTTGTCGCCATGTGAGATTATAATGGACCGAAAAACTCGAACTAGAGTTTCATATTTAATTGATCTTTTTAGAAAAGGAGTTTTAATCCGTCTGAGAACACACCCCTTCTACACCATCATTAGTTAAGAATGTGGTGCCCAACTGGTATTGCTCCAAGGGCTATTTTGAAAATCCCAACATGCTACGCGGGCATCGCCGAGTTTAGAAAAACAACATAAGTGGGATAAAGGAAACTACATTATTTCAATATGCTGAACATTTTTCTCATCTAACTGCCCCTTCTATAGATCGATTTGCTTCACGAATGCTGAAGTTGCGCTCATCATGTCTTATGTACATACACTGTCGGACAAAATAAAGTGCAAAACTAAACTGAAAAGCATTTATTACTTTTTAAAGCGTCAAAACGCAAATTTTTTATTAAATATCGTTTTCAAAATTTCAATATTTAAATTTTTTGGGTTATTGTTTAGATAAATGCAGCAATTGTTTGAGGCTTTTTATAAAATTCAAAAGAAAAACAGAAACATATTTCAATACTTAAAGAAAAAAAAATTCATACAAGAAGACAAAATAAAGTGCAAATTCAAAAAAAGTAAAAAAAAAAGCAAATCAAATCTTTAAAATTCAGCTTAAAAATGATAAAAAGTTAATAATTAGTGACTCCTCCTTTATTATTTATTACTGCTGCAAGACGCTTGGGCATGCTGAAGACCAGATTTTTCAACATGTCACCTAGAATTTTCTCCCATTAATTTTTGAGGCTTTCCCAAAAAGATCGAAGGTTGCCACGCTTATCCAATGGAATCCTCTCATCCAAAATGGACCAAAGGTGCTCAATTGGGTTAAGGTCTGGGGACTGGGGTGGCCATTCCAATACATCAACATTATTTTGAGTAAAAAAAACTCTTTAGCTACTTTGCTCGCATGCTTTGGGTCATTATCTTGTTGAAATACATAACTTCCCAAGGACATTTTTGCAGCAGAAGGAGCTAAATTTTCCCTAATAATGTTGACGTAGGTTGGACCCGTCATTTTGGTGTCGATTTTGACAAGGTTTCCAACGCCGCTAAAGTAGAAACATCCCCAGACCATAACTGACCCTCCTCCGTATTTCACGGTCTTTGTACACACCTTTGGCTGAGTCCTTCAGATGGTCTGCACCAAACTCGCCTTCTAGTTTTGGGTTTTTTTAGTTCAAATTTGGACTCATCGGACCAAATTACATTTTCCCAGAATGTTTGCGGCTTTAATAAAACCTTCTTTGCGAAGGCTAAACGTTTTCGGATATTTATTGGACGAAGCATAGGCTTTTCTTCGCAAAAAAGTTCTTTAAGCCGCTTTCTTGGAGTCGCCTCTGCACTGTCCTTGGTGTTATATTTAATCCTAGATCTTCTTTAATACTTCTGGCCGAAAATAAAGGGTTTTTCCTGGCCTCAATTTTAATTTTACGGTCATCAGTTGCTGTGGTCTTCCGCTTTCTTCCGCAAGAACTTTTGAAGCTAGCAACTGTTCCTCGATTTTCGAAATTTAGGTAGATCTTTCGTGCCCCAGAAATTGATATTTCATATTTCTTTGCTAGTTTATGGAATGTCATCCCACTTTGACGGTCCAAAACAAGCAGTTCCTTTACTTCAGGTGTTAGCGGTTTCATACCAAAGCCCTAAGCGAAAAAAAAAAAATTACCTCTTAAAATTAGATTCCAAGTTGTGACAATGATATACCTTTTAATTTTTTATCAATTGAAAAAAAAAATTGTAATAAAATCCGACAATATTCCAGCGCGTCACACACCGATTGCAATATGCACTTTATTTTGTCGCATATAAAGTTCAACTGATGCGGAGTTGGCATGGGTGATAGCAAATCGACAAAAGGTATTAACGGTAAATTTTAGGAAAACTGTGCACACACATGTAGATGACATCATCACAAAACAATGGAGCCATAAATGCTCTTTGGATTTAGCTTACAGGATTCTGAAAATGAATCAACTCCATTCGCACTTTATTTTGTCCGACAGTGTATATTTGTTTTCCATTCCTTACAGTGTTTCCTTGAGGTTATTTAGTTTCGCAGTAAGAAATGGAAGTCGGCTAGCCATTCTTATTCATCGAGTTTTTATTCATAGCTATCTTTGGATTGCAAATATATTTTGATCTCTGGCATCAATCCAACAAATCTTGTCAGCACTTTACCACGAATCAGACACCTTACTTCAGTGAAGTAAACCAAATCACCATATGCACTGTCCAATTCATCATTCATCAAGCAAGATTGCTCAACGCTCGTCCACGAATGAAATTCACAATTTGTGCTATTACGCTCATTACATGGCCAAGGTTAAGTTTTTTGGCGATCAAATTTTCCTGGTGTATGACATAGTGATAGGAATAACATTTTGGAAATGGCTCATGGGTATATGTTTGCTATTTCATCTACTCGTCGTGTTACCGTTTTCCTCAATAACGGCACTTGTTTTGTTGCTGAAGTTATGTCGTTTTTGTTTTGAAAATCATGGAACAAAGATTCCGCCATCATGCTCAACATAGCTTCTTTTATTATAACTCCGTCAAAGTAGGGTTTTGCGAGACGCCAGAATGTATCTTACTTCGAAGGATAGTTCTGTGTGAGTCCTTACTTTACTTTTAGCAATAAACTAGGTGTTTTTTTTTTAACGCGTAGAGAAGCTTAAAAAGTTTGAACTTCATTTTTTCGTAATGCAGATTGCGGCGGATATTAATTTATCTGAAATACATACATAATACACAACGTCTTGAACAAACAGAAATGAACACGCACGGAGCGAATGACGATGTGCATATCTCGCGATTTGAGTGCTAATGCTTACTGATTTGACTGAATGCATTAATAAGCGAGCAAGATGACAACGCAGCCGAATATCCGAATATGCGTACGATACATACAGCGTAATTTAGTTAGATTTTAGGTTAGAGTTCGCGGGCGCCTAGAAAACAGGCCGCGGGCTACCAGGTGCCCGCGAGCTACCAGTTGGGCACTACTGGTTTAGATAGATAAATAAATAAATAAATAAAGTGTTTATCAAAATTCGGCTTCTCCACAGTATATTCTATGCTTTCGGGGAGACTTACCCTATCTGCAAAGCTTTCAGTATCTTTAAATTGTTTCACTCCGTAACTAATTGCTCGTCCAGTAGGACGGTCAAATTTACCAAAATCTTCCCGTAAATTTCGACTCACAAGAAGCTCGAATTAGATCCCTCTTTATTGAGTTTCATGTCATTAAAAGTGCATTTGCTCAATTCTTCAAGGCGAATGCTTTATATAAGACTCTTGTGATCAAAGGACTTAAGACAGCGGAGGAAATACATATACATAACTTGCCTCCATTTGACCCCTTATTTTTTATACAGGAAGGGAAGTTTATATGAGAATTTCATGTTTGGCGTTGCTTTTAACCACTGATGTCTTCTGATCCACTTAGACAAGTAAGTGGAAAGTGGAGAGATTAATCAAAGCTTAAAATTAAAATATAAACCAAAACCAATGGCAACCCTGTTTGTAAAACCATTTCAGGAAACTATAGAATTTTCCAACTCTGAAAGAATTTACCACATGGATACACTCTATATGTCATCAAATGTCTTTTAAGCCGAATGGAACATTGCAACGTTGTTGTAGCCATGTTTGTATCTGGAAACGTCTGTTCTCAGAGTTGCACGAAATTAAATTAATTTTCATTCGTCCCTTCTGAGTGCTATTCGCAATCATCATTCTGTTTTACTATGTTTCTTGCCAATGCGGCGACAAGGTAACCACAGTAATTCGGCATAAGTATCCTTCCATGGCCATTGAGGTTAAGTGGTTGCGTTGTTGTAAAATTGTTGTCGGAATCGATTAAAATGTTTTTCCTCCCTCCCCCCACAGCGATGATGAGAGGAGGCTAGCAATAGGATTTACTTTATTTCTACGTTTTATTTTGCAATTTAAATTCAATTTAATGGCGTTTAAGATGTCATTCTTTGGATGAAGGAAGGAATCTAGTTGTGCTTGAGCATGGGAATGTAAGCAGGTTCTAGGAAATAAAAAAGTCATTAAAGTGACGGTGGAAGGAAAATGATTTTTTTTTTTGTGAAAAACAATAAACGCAAATAGGTGAATATAGTGCAGCAGTTGGAAGTAAGTGAAACTTAAGGCATTGGTATGGATTTTTTGAATTTAAAATCAGCAGATCAGCATCAAAGTTGCGCCCCTTCGTAAATTATCTTAATATTTATAAAAAGCAAGATATGTACTCTAAATAAAACAATCATAAATCTTACTTACAAAACATATTTATTTTCTATTTTAAAACGCAAGTAAGTTCGTAAGTTGTGGTCGCCGTTGCCGTGGTAGTTAGTGCGGTGGATGCTGCTCAGGTTCATTCCTAGCCCGGGTCCCACACCTAAAAGTTTTTCACGGTGTTATGGTTGCGAGAAGCAGGCCCAGGTTCACCCCGAGCTCTAGAACCACCTTAAGTAAGTAAGTTCGTAAAACCCTTACACTAGGTACAATTGCACCTTCCTGGCCTTCTGTGACGAAAAAATATCGATGATGTTTTCGAAATCAGTTTTATCCATTTCTTCTCGCTCTACACTGAGCAAAGCTAAGACGCATAACCTTTCAAGTACGAAAGTATTATTTTTAATTTTCTAAAAGATTGTCTGATTCTGAAAAGCGAATGCATCAAAACGTTTCTTTCAGCTGTAATACGCCTTAGGAGGTGTGTGGAGCGGATAGGACGTTGGATTTTGAATTTGACAGGAAATTGGAGTGTGGACAGGATGTTAGGATAAGAAGTGGAAAGGAAAGAGAAAGGGAGAGACAGCTGAGTGCGAGGGACGTGGCATGCTCGCGATGCTCGACTTCGCTCGCCGGAATTGGCGTGGTTCTTGCCCCCGCACTCAACCAAACCTACTACAAAAAAACATATATCATGCCAAAAAAACTACTACTTACTTTTTTTTTTTTCTTCCATAACCAGAAGCGGACGGACGTCCACCACACTGTAAGGCACTGCTGATGTTGATGCAGCGAATGCCATGCCCTCCCGACCATGAAGTCCGATGGCGGGTGTTTGGACTTCCCCGATGAAGCGGATATTGCTGACGTCTCAGACCATTCCTGCCGAATGTTCTTTAGCGCATCCTACCGCACCCCCTGAAATATTGCTTTAGCAATCCATCGGAATCAAACTAACCGTCAAGCTCAAAACAACAAAAACACAAGATATTCATCCTAGGATGTGAATTTAACAATGTTTATTAAATTTGATCTGTGTTTATGTTCGAACATTTAAAGTGAAAACAGACTTAACCATATGACAAATAAAAATAATAATAATTTAAGCAAGAAAATTAACAGCTAAGGTGAATTTCTCCGCCCTCCACTTATACTCTGTGCAACCACTTGTATTTAATTGCTACAGACCAAAAAAATATAAACTATTCAGACGTTCCTACCTAAATAGAGCTCTGTTTAGAAGTCTTGTCTTGTAGTGCGAAATGTCGCGGCAAAAGGGTGAGGATGGGAAAAATAACCCTATTACAAAAATTTTAGTAATTCAATATTTGTATGTAAGTATATAATTTATGCTGATGCTACAACACTAAAGGTAAGAACTATCACTCTTGGAAATTTCAATTGCATACATATATTTATGAACGTCAGAAGGACGTTTAACAAAGAAACAAAAAAAAACGTTCATTACAATTGAATGTTTCAAAATACGTGTTCGTATGTAAGGGAATGTATGTATTATGTTACGTATAAGTTAATTATCTAATTTAATTATAGTGCTATATATGCAGTTGTGCACTTTAGTTTTATATATGTACATAAGTACGTAATCACGTATATCGAATTATCTACACATATTATGCGTACGTATATGTGTATGTACACCTGTTGCACCTAATTATTAATTTAAATGCAGCTGAGCGGCTTTGGATGCAGTGGGTGCTCAAGGTCACCCCTACGTCCTATATCAACGAAGACGCCTTGATGCTGTTGGAGTAATCTAGTTTCTGGGACGTGAATGTGGGGAGATTTTATATTTTCAGCCCTCGATCAATAAAATTTTTGTGATGAATCTCCTTTTTTTTCAAAAAAATTTGGGCGGCCACGACTGTTATTTGTTCGTCGAATGGAATATCTCTTTTATTTTGGTGAGTCGCCCCAATATAGAATAAATATTCCCACTATAAATAGCACTGCCTTTTTATAGGTCTTTATAATAATTTTTTACTTTTCTTTAAAATTATGGCATCTAGTACATGCCTCTCACTATGGTGACCACTGACGATCAACTTCTTTTTCATTTCCAGCAGTCGGTGGAGTGATATGCTGCAATAATGCCCAACCGACGGTTAGGTGGTAAGTATATAATTGAAACCGTTTGCCGCTATTTGAGTCGAATGGATATTCTTCTTTCCCTTTTCTTTTTTTTTGTGAGAATTAAGAAAATTTCCTTAGTCGGGACAACAAAAATTTCCTTAACAGGGAACAATGGGAACAATGTCTAATACAACAACCACAAGACTTTAGACTTCACAATCGAAGACAATGACGTTTAAGCATTACGCCCATGACACATCAAGCAATGACAGGCATCAGGAAACGAGGTACTAAATAGTTTTATTTTAATTTTATTTATTCTCCATATTTTGCAGGTATTTTGTGACCATAACACAGCATTGGGTAGGGCGAGGAGGTTTTGACACGTTAACGGATATTGTCAAAAATTTGGTACATCCGTTAACAAACAAAACTGTATAAATGTAAATTTTACTTTATTAACATTTAATCTATTATAAGAACAACTTTAAGGGGCTAATTTATTAACCGTTTCAGAGTTTTTGATGAATTTCTAAATAAGGAAAAAGTGACAGAACCTCCTAGTTTTTAGGGGGTTCCGACTTTTAAGAAGGAGGTTTCAACATGCTATGCTTTTACTGCTTCTTTCATGGCTTTCTTGTCAAATGTCTTTTCAGAATACTTTCTTTTATAAATGTTAGGCATTTTGATATAAACCTATAAAATTTCAATAGAAAAAAAAACTTAAACTAAGTAAAACAGTGAAAGGAGAAGGTTTCGACAATTTGACTTAAATGAAACGTTGAAAAAACGAAACGAAACGACTTAAGCGCAACGTGTCGAAACCTCTTTCAATGCATGCATTATATTTACGCTTTAAAAAAGTTTATTATTTAATACTTACGTAAAAGGGTCACAACTAATAAAAACACTATTAATCTGTTCGTTTAGTTTTTGTATTCTCACTTTCAAACACTTAAAACAAAAAAAGTTATAGCTTAAGAATCCACTGAAAAAATTACATGCAAGAGTATCAAACATGAAAACACGACTGAACTTGTTACGCGCTGATCAGAAACTGAGCTCAATAAGGGAAAAAGTAGAGGTACCTTAAGACTGTGGACATAAGAAAATATCATATCTGTCATATTTATAGGAAGTGAAAAATTTGAGTTTGATGAAACCAGAGTATATCTAATAATGAGTAGGGACACTCTCTCTACAAATGCAACTGCTACTAGCACAAAGAAAAGCGTGAAAAAAATCGCCCAATAAGTAAAAGCAGCTCAGAATGATTGATTTCAACCCTTACCTGCGATTGCACATAGTGAAAAGAGTCGGCAATAGTTTTCAGCAACACCACCACATGCGGATACCTACGTAAGATAAATTGCGTGTGGTTTTCCCATAACGGCGGGACATGTCGAACATCAGTGTGGTAGTCACTCCACGCTGTCATCGTAAGATGTAATGTGACCGAATTTGCTTTCTGGAATTGCTTTCATTTATGGTTTTCCTCATTTGTTTTTAATTTAATAGACATATGTATGGATTTCTGCAATAAATATTTCTATCTTAAATATGAAAACAAACATTCGTACATTGCGAAAACTTCTCTAAAACTCATTGTTTGGCCTTAATTTCAACATTTTTCGACAGCAAAATTGAAGAGTGTCTTGTCACACTACTTGTGTACTCACACAGGGGTGGGTTTTGTTTACATTTTTTTTACACACACCTTAAACGGCGGGACAGGTCTCAATGTTATGAGTTTAGCGAAAGATACCAAACAGGGTGATATAGGGTGACACTTGTCAGAACATGCATGCGGCAAATAAGTAAAAGGTTTTATGGTCAGGTACAATAAAAAATAAAATTGCGCATTGTTTTCGGGAATTCTTATTATGATGAATAAAAATGCACAGCTGTGAAATTAGGTAGCCATTAATGTATAGATATTGACTAGGAAATTACAAAATTAATGTTTTGTATTAAGAGTATGGATATGACGGTCAAATAAACTAAGGCCGTTTTCTATTTGGCTCTCAGATTTCAGATTTTTCGAGGTGAATGGAAAACAAACGAGATTGATCTATTTTTTTACAATTGCATTCGTGTGTCATTTGACATTTTGTTCGTAAAATTAAAAAAACCAAATAAATAAAAAAAAAAGAAAATATAAAAAATACTATTTTAAATACACTTTCTTTATATTTTCTTAATTTTGTATGGAGTTTCTAATAATATTTGTGTTGATTGGTAGCATTTTTATGTGCTGAGTTTCAATTTCGTATAAATTATTTTGGTGTGGGTGCAAGTAGGTTTGAATTTCGAGTTGGAATCGAGATTCACGGAAATTGATCTCGACCAATAAAAACCTTTTTTTGCCCTTTGGAAATTAAAAATTATACTAGAGCGATAAAAATTGCTCGAGATAGAAAAAGGTGCTTTTTCGTCCAATCCAAAACCAAACAAGTTCAAATAAAGGCAATGTTAAAAAGGAAAAGTAAAAGTTGAAGTTCGTTTTTAAAAGTTAAAATTATAAAAATTATACAATAAAATTGTCTGTGCTAAAACTTTGTTGTCCTTTATTTTCTAGATGAGCGAAAGGTGGTCCACTGTTTGAACAAACCACACTTTTTACATAAACAAGGAATTAAAGAGTCTACGAATGGCATTTCTAAAAAAAACATGTATTTCAAGTGATTGAATTATTCGGGTACACCTGATTTGGTTATTTAACCCTAGAAAGATAATCATATTTTGATGTATAAAATGACACTCTTGTATAAAATTTACTCACAGAGTTCTGAGTATTTGCAACTTGATGAGTCTTAACTCAATGACGCGTGAGTTTTCTGCTCTGGATACCTACTGACTGAAAAGTCACGAACGCCCATCCCGTGATTCACAATAATTAGCAAAAGAGCGGTATATTTCGCTGGTGAGTGAGTCATTTTGACGCAGATTATCTTTCCAGGGTTAAAAAAAAAGCTAATATAACAGAAGGTAAACACGAAGATCGAAAGGCAAAAATGTATACAAATATTGTTTAACAATAATGTATTACAAATTCATTTTTTCGGATTTCTTAAAGAACACCCTGTTGCAGATTCTGAAATATTTTTTCTTCTCTTCTATCTCTCTTTCACGACAACACTTCTAATAACCGTCTATTTCTCCGTGTCTGTGTGACGAAAAATGGAACTAATAAGAAACACGTGGAGAGTGTCCCTACTCATTATTAGATATACTCTGGATGAAACCTCCTACATGTCGAAACCACCTCGCCTTACCCTACATGTTTTACCAGCGTCGGATAAAAGTGCATGCGAAAGAAAAGTCCAACACATCTCCTCTGTACATGCCCCGCTCTTTCCGGTAGTAGAAAATTACTCAAATTCCGGGCCTTATTTAATTTTTACTTTTGGGGCGTATTTCTTGGGCCGAATTTCACATCAAAAGTGTGCATTTATTTCTCACTCGAGGTGAGGTTATTTCCCATGTGAAGTTATTGTTACTTCCCCGCACCAATTTGTGAATTCACCCAGAAGTCTTCCAGTCGGTTTTCTTAAAACCTTCCTGTTTCTCTGGATTTTTGTTAATTAAATACGTCAAGTAGTCCTGCGCGGAGGAAATTCGGAAAGATGTTGGGATAGCGCTGCGAGTCCTCTAACCTAAGCTGGGTCTAGTCTGTCTTAATACTAGAAACACCGGAGTCGTCAAATTGACGATTCCTTGATGTATGTTAGGTTAGGTTAGGTTAAGAGGGGTTAAGAGGCTGAGGCATCCCAAAACACTAGGCACCATAGTGGACCCATCCCCTAAGAATCGATCCACGGATGGCACCTAAGCCGCCACAATTTCACTACCGCATTGTATTAACCCGCAAATTTTTAGAACGAGTTTATGGGTGATTCGGCCTACCTCCTCCAGGTTACTAAAGAAGTAGGAGCCTTAAATTTTCCTGCGACTACTTGCTATGCCCTGACATGTGTAATATCCTCTGATACACTTAGATCGTTACAGTATATGCAAATATCCGCACCTATGAGTACGAGCCTTTTGGCGTGTTTCCCAGAAGGCAATGCCTATGAAGTACAATTGTCATATTTTTAAGTTACGCCTTGTTTCTACATGGCACTCTTCGACTTTTAATATTTTGTAGTTTTTCCTCTATTAATCCTAACAACGTCAGTGGACATACTAGCATCAAAATGACGACGTTGGTCTTTCTGAGTAGGATACGAATGCCGGTTTTTCTAGTGTGCCTTAACAGATAGTAAAAAAAAACTCCAGCGAATCAATTTATCAATTTTCTCCAAGTCTTTGTGTGTTTTTGAAATTGGTGTCCTTTTTCCAACACATAACACCAACGACATCCTACTGATACTGCCTCTGTCTTGTTCTAATGACTTAATTAATTTTAAAAAATATCAAAGTACCATAATCTATCTATTTAGAAGAACACGTGTCAGGAAGAAATAAATCACTTCTTCAGCCTAAACAATTTCGAATATATACGTATAACCAAAAGTTTGCGTTAGTATTAGTAACATAATTCTACGCCAATACCCACGACTTAATTTTTTAAAATTATGAGAATGTATCTTCTAAAATATCGGTCCAATAGTAATTTCTTTTAATTTTTCATATAAACAGGCAAAAGGCACTGATAGCTAGAAAATCCGCTTAAGTGGTTCTTTTTTTCCCGTAATAACGTTCTTTATTTTAGCATCCTTCATCACAGTCATTATTGCCTTTATTATCCTGGGAAGTCTCTCTCTTTTGAATTAATTCAAAATAAATAATAATGATGGCTCAAATAGGGTGCACAAAATTTCTCAAGCATCACGGAGTTTTATTTCGAATATAATTTTTATTTTTTGTTATCAGACTATGTGTATCCGTAAATCCTGTGAAATATGTTATAATGAGAGGAAGATATTTAAACTAAAATGAGCTTGTTCTGTCAGGCAATATGAAAAGGCGTTTTCATAGGGTAGTAACGGATAATAATACCGGATGTTACCCGCTTGTAAGCTAGATTTATTGATGCATGCACATTAAAGGGTTATAAGGTCAATTGATAATGATTAATAAAAGTTTAGTTTGTTACCTATTCCGGGGAAAAACTACTTTTGATAATTATACACCCAAAAGCTATCATTTTTTACGAGGACCTTTTGTTTATAATTATTTCTGTACTAGCTGTTGCGTGCGGTGAAATTTGCTGGAAAAATAATTAGAAACAGTGAACGAATATTGATACAATAGTGAAATATTACGGTTAATCTTAACAGTTTCAATTATTTTCCGTACGCACGTTCACTAGTTAGTAAAAAAAAAAATAAGAAAAAACAACAGTTGCACACCAGAGATGAGAAGGCTCATCGTCCAGTGGTACTGTCTGGAAAAAGCATCAACGGATGCAACGGGAAAGGATCTGCTGTGCTCCAAAAAGATGGCCTAATGGTGTACACTGAAACTAGCCTCCCAGTTAAAAATTTTATAAGGCATAGGTATAAGGCTAGGACAAAAATAAGAAAGAGAAAAACTAGAAACCTTATTCAGAGGTTATTAAAAGTCTTAAGTAAGACTTCAAATAAGGATTATTATATGTAAGTTATAAATAAGATCATAGGTATTTTCTCTCCTTTTCAAGGTTTACATAAACTAATTCTTAGTTATGCCTTATATATAAGGCTATATATTATAGCGCAACTGTAAGGTATACATATGTAAGATTTCTAGTTTTAAATGAGAGCATGTACGCAGTCGCAAATGGTTTTTATATGGAATTTCTCATGGAGATTTTTGTTTCGCTTTCATTTGCAACTCACAGTTTAAATTCGAGTGTTGAATAAAGTGCAGTGTACTAAAGTTAAAAGAGATATTTTTCGTAAGTTTTAAAAATGCACGAAAATTGGAGTGAAATCAATTCATTTATTTATTTTATTACTCACCCCTATCATTAAATTCGACGGATCTGAGATTCCCTTCCCTCATTCGGTTCACATTCACCTAGCGTCGTGATCATTAAATCCGCCGGATACACTACTTTATCTACATCCCTTTTTATGTTTTCGAAATCAGCTGTTTTCTGATTTGAAACTTGAAAAGGCGATTGTGGTGTGAAAACAAAATCAAGGAATAAAAAATTACAAATAAATACTTTTTTGGATTTACTTTAAGCTTTTGCTTTGCAATACATATATTGAATTCCAATGTCATGTTTCTTTTATTTTATTTATAAAGTTCAACGTTCTTAGTATTTACATTTATTTCCATTAAAATGTCCTTGTTTTGGTCGCATGTTTTGTATAAAGATCTGTGTATTCTACGTATGCCTGAAGTTAGTTCATCATTTGTTTGTTTCTGCACTCTCAACGTTCAAAGTTTTTGGTGGTGACCAGGTCAACTCTGTGCCAATACCATTCTTTTGAACTTCCGCCGCCTATTCTAGATCCTCCATCTTCAAACTACTCTTGGGGCTGATCTTGAAAAGCGGAGTTATATAACTTGATTCCCTTTACATCACTACATAACTTTGACGATACGCGTCGAGTCCGGACACTTATCCTTCCCGATTTGTGACAACACCAGGGAAAATTGGAATTCTGTCCCGTTTGCATTGCATTGCACTGCATTCTGTCCCGTTTGGTTCAGGCCGAAAATAAGATCGATTTAATGATGGATGTTATGCCGCACTATTTCTGATTCCATTTGTTTGTTTCTTCACTTTCAACGTTCAAAGTTCTTGGCAAAAAAACAAATGCTAGCCAATCCCACATCAAAAGCACCAGGATCCGCAACGATTCTCCTGCGGATCTGAAACGTCAAACTTTGTATGAAGAGATTCGATCTGTTCGTTTTCAATGATCAAGTGAACAGTTATTCACATTACCGACAAGTGGACGATTCCCTTCGAACGGATTCAATGATGCAGAATTTCGAATTTTCGTGAATCATTCCCCCGGCGGATTTAATGATCCCTATCATTATTTATTAGATTATTTGTGTCAATTGTAATAATTTGACCTTTCCGCTCGCACAACATAATTCTGGCGGTTCGTGTCGAGACTTCAAAGCATTGCAACAATCAGTGCTCATTGTTCCGTAGTCGACCGATACATATGCCGTTGGATCGTATCTGAACGCCAAACGTTAATTTCGAATTGTAACGTCTGACCATCTGTGTCGACATTGTTCCGGAGTCATAACTGAACGCGCTTGAGAAATTCATATTCGAGTTGCCTCTAAACGCTCTACGTAAGTCCGATTGATTCGACGATCATGTACATAGTTGGCTATCCTTGCGCGTCCGCTGACCGATATTTCGACGCCTAACTGGTGGCATTTTTGCGAACACATGAAGGACTAAAGCTTGAGAAAGGCAGATCGGCGTAATGATAGGACACTCAGATGTTAGGTTTCAACATTTTGACCACGTGCATGGTATTCTTCCTTGAACGTAAGAAAATTGCAAAAAAAAGCTGCTCAAATAAATATGTACATATATAATGCCAATACTACCTATGGCAAGAACCTCTTTAATTCTATACACTTAACTTGTCGATGTCGCGTTTCATCGGAGTTTTGAATTACTGCCCAACGAGCAAAACTTCTTTGTTTCAAAAAAATATTTTATAAATGCATTATTATTTATAGATATAACAAATGTATACAAGATTATATTTTCATTAAAATAGAAAAAAAACATTATTTACCACTTCAAACAATCATAAAAGGAAGCTTAACCTACATTCCTTGAGGGATCAAAACTAAATGTTTGTAAGTACCACCATCCATATTGTGCATACTTTCCCACTCATTTTCAACGGGGCAATACTTGATAAACCCACATAAGCTGTTCATTATAAAGCTATCATTGAATAGTGCAAATTTTTTGGAGAAAAAAAGTTCATTGTTTAGTGGTAATATTTTAATGATGTTGCTTTCTAAATTATAGTCTTTAATTTGGCTTTTTGCAATTGTAAAAAAGTGATCAACTCCATATATAGAAACTGTTGCCATTCCGAGTAAATCGTGCGGCGCACGTGACCATTCATAAGTCCACTGCTTAGTTAGTGGATCGTAGGTATCCAATATTCTTTCGTCATTATCAATATCACGAGCAACACATAATGAGGAACCCTTAACACCCACAATAGGAAACCGAACTGCTTTCCTCATTGGATTTCTCAACAGAAGACAAATGCTGTTGATTATAACCGCCAACTACATACAATTCACCATTTAACGTGATCATCCCGCAATTATATCTTGAAGTCAATATCGGAGATAGTTGTGTCCATTGAAACGTTTTCAAATCCAAGCAATCCACGGTATTTGAAGCGTGTTCGTTTGGCAGAATCCCGCCAGCAATATATAATTTCTCATTCAGCGTAGTGAATCCAAAGTCTGTACGTTTTTCTAAAGGTCGCGGGCACTCTCTATAAGACCACTCTTCCAAAGCAGTTGGATAACATCTAACACGCAAGTTACGTTCCTCATTTTCCCATTCATCGATCACAACAAAAATCTCGTTTAAGACCCTTCGCTTGATTTGGCGTTTTGGCACTAATGACTCTCGCAATTCGGGCAACAAATGCCATTGGTATGCATTGGAAATCAAGTCCTCAACGCGTTTCATTTCTCATTTCTCATACATTTTTTCATTTTTTTCGACCGTCGGAGGGTTCACATCACGGAAAACTCAAAAAAATAATTCTCTGTCTTCCGAAACCGGAACTTTGCGCGGTAGCTTCAACGGTTGTGTGGCTTAGTTTTAACTCCATATCAGGATGGATTTCCTTAAAGCATTTCATTACCTTGCAAAATTTTAGAACGAGTCTAGAGTTGACTAGGCCTGCCTCTTCTAGACCACTAAAGAAGTATCTCCCTAAAATGCTCCTAAGATAGCGTGCCGTGCTTTGACATTTGCATAGCATATGCACGATATCCTCTGGTATTATTGCAGTACATCTCTGCAAATGTATGTGCCTGTGACTTCGTTTACCCAAGTAGCAATACCCAGATAGTAAAGACTATACTTCACACCGCGGTGTAGTGGTAAGTGCGTTTGACTACTACGCAATACTTGCCCGGGTTCACTCCCAGCAAACACGTAAAAGTTTTTTCAAGGTTTCACTTCTTTCGAATGTCTGATACTCGTAAACATTCAAAGAGTATCATTTGTCATGAGAAGCTTCTCAACTCGCCGTTCGGAGTCGGCAAAAAACTGTAGATCCCTTCCATTCATGCAAAAATATAACACACACACGCAAATGGTTGCGAGAAGTAGGCGCTGGTACAACCCGAACTGTAGCGTAACATAAAGAAAGAAGATACTTCACATAATCATTTCTGTATCTTTAATTATTTTTAGAGCAATTTGAAAACTACCTCGCAAACATCCACCAAATTTTACTTTTGCATTACTGGCCATCTATTTGTTTTTCGTTGCACCAAGTATGCATGCGGATGAACTCTTTGATGGGCGGATTACCCTCACTCACTATGTACTATGTAGTTACTATGATACACGTCGTTTAGGAAACCAAATACACGTATACACTGTACAGCCACATTTTAAAAACGCATGCTATGTTTTGAAATTCTGGCTACATTAAAAATTACTGTGTGTCTGTAAGTCACAACGTGGTAGTTAACGTTAGTATTTTTAGAATGGTAAAAAACAATTCAAACCAAGAACTAAAAATTAATTTAAATTAGCGCGTTTTATTAAGAACTGTTTAAAAGTAGAATACACAAGCCCAAAAGTAAAATACCGACGTTATTAATAGAAATACAACCGAAATAATTTCGAATGTGACTCAAAGTCACAACGTGGTAGGATTAGGGTTGAGCGCTTAGTGTTTACATAAGATATTATAATAAGTGCTATTATAGCTCTATTTTCAAGGTTTTTGGTTCGATTCACACGAAAAAAAAAATTGAAAAATAAAAGACAATGTGGCGATTCTTATGGTATACTTAACTCAAAACTATACTAAGTGCACTTAGTATCTTTTTGCATGGGACCATCGAGGTGTCAAAAACTATTATCATCCATGCTTTAGATTTCGAGATATTGGTCTTCAAACACAATTTTTTTTAAAAAAATGTTTGACTAATTTTTTGCGGAAATCGCATTTTTCTCGAGAAAGTGTGCTTATAATTATCATTATTATTATTTTAGTGCGCCATAACGTCAGCTACAAGTTCACCATATAAAGTTTTTACCTGGGGCTTACAGTTTTCCTGGTATTACAATAAGTTTATTAAGTCACAATAACCATGCAAAAACGAGCATTAGCCTTCATTAAGTTTGATGGAGGACACGGCACGGCATACAAGTTAATGCTTGTCTTTTCTTTTTTTTAAATAGTCCTTGTGACTAACTTAACTTATCACCAGGAAAACTTTGTATAGTGAATTTATAGATGACCTTATAGCGCACGAAAATATCAATAACACAAAAACATTATAAGCACACTTTCTCGAGATAAATGGGATTTTCACAAAAAAAAAATAAACAAATCTGTGTTTGAAGATCAATATCTCGAAAACGAGAGTACGAATGGTAATAGTTTTTAGCTGTGATAAACACTAATCAATTGTCTATGAAACGAGCCCATTTTGGCTGCCCTAAATTGAATACCATGGAAGTTGTAGTAGTAGGACTGTTGGTACCCACGTCTATGAAGGAACCTTTTTAAACAATGATGTGACAAAATGTCAGGGCCTGTCAAAAAGAAGCCTGTCAAAATGATTGAAAAGATCCTCAAGTTTTAGTGTTGAGAAACTCCCCATAAAAAGTTCCATGACTCCAAAGAGTCGATATGCCTTGAAATTCACTTAAAGACACCGTTAAGTCCTTACACGATATTGTGTCTGGATTTCACCATCCCCTAAGGGTAAAACCCGTGACTCAAAAACACTCATAAATCAAACTCAAAATATTAACAAGCATTCTACTGAGAACGGAAATTGGACTTCAACTTAATAGACTTTTAATCAACCCACTTGTATTGTTTATTGTATCCTTTTTCCATATCATCCTCAGACTCACGCTACTCATACTCTTAGACACTTAAGTGTATTTACTTAATCCCCTCAATTTAGGAAAGCGTGAGGACAGTAAACTACGAGTATTTTCAAAAACTATTCATTTTTCAATACCCGCTAAGCTTCGAATATAAATAGGATTTTTCACTGCCAGCAGCTGCTGTTGTTTCCTTTTAGCTGAAAATCCGCACACGAGCTACATCGGGCAAAACTTCTACTTCAAGGATAATTAGTTTTTTTGCTACTCGTTCCACCACTGTTCAAGTGAAAGGGAAAACTTTTTTTTGCAACTATTCATCCAAAGTCGAAAGGAAGGATGAAGAGTGTGCAGGTCTTCCGCATCGTATTGTTCGCCCGTATGGTAAGCGATTTGGAATTTTTTCAAGAGTCCTTTTTTTTTTGCTCTGGAAAAGGGATTTGCTTCCCAATCGAGATGATGAGAGATCATGGTGATGGGGATTTTCGTATACAATCTTTTGGGTGTGTGTGTGTTTGTTTTGAAGCCATATGTCCAGTCTTCCATCCCATAAAGTGGTATTTTAAAATCTTTTGAAAAGCACTATCCAGAATGGTTAAAATGCTAAATGAAAAAGATACGAAAACAAGCTCAGTATTTTTTGTTATTTCTTTGTAGTTCGCTTGGTGTTTTTTTTTCTATGATTTCTTTCGTGAGGGAATGGGGTGCGGGCTTAAATTCGGATAAAATTTCATCGCTGAAATAGAGAAGATATTTAAGATAACAAAGCACTTAAGCACGATATGACATAGCGTTCCTTGCCTTGAGTAAGTTGTACACAGCTTATCTGCTGCGTTTTTGCGTTTCGATAGAAGCATCGGTGTCAGAAGACTAAGTCTTTGTCAGGGTTCAGTGAACTTTATTTCAGAAAACATTGACTACATCCTTCTCAAGCTTCGACTTAAATCCAAACAACTATTTTAAGATAACACAACGCAGAGATGGTAACTTAATGAAGACTCTTCAACGCGATGAAAAACTGTGATGGTAACATACTCATAAATCGAGTCCACTAGAAGTGGCTTCTGGCAAAGCTCGTAATGGAGTCTTAATCACAAAGCGCTGTACCTATCATGGGACTCCTGGAAATGCTGTCCATTCAATGGTACCAGAATTATTTATTGTGCAAGTTCCAAATCAACTGTCTATTTTTAGGACTGACTGGTTTGTCTGGTGTCTGATTTTCGAAGGCAATGTTGTGGGCTTTATATGAAGGGATCAAAAATCGAATTTGCACCTGTCTTCCCAGCGGAAATATGTATATCTTTTACCTGGAGGACATAAGCTGAATCAACTATAGACTCGTTTTTAAAATTTTGCAGGGTATTCAAATGCTTTGAGGTGGTTTAGGTGCTATCCTTGGACGGATTCTTAGGGGATCGCGATGGCCCTACTCTTGTGCCTAGTGTTTTGGGATGGCTCAACCTAACCTAACTTACTATTGTAATTGCTGGCGGAATGAATCTAGAATCTACATGCTAAGTCCTGATACCATTGAAAGGTACACGGATGAACGGGTGCAGGAGTGTTTGTGCCCGGAATGTGACAGACGCGGCATAGTAATAACATCAGATAGCCAAGCAGTTATCAAGGCAATCGGGGCTTAGATTATAAAATCTAGAATTGTTTGTGAATACTTAGATAAACCTAAAGATTGGGTGAATGAAACAACGTCACCATTTACTGGGTACCAGGACCCTGAATATAGAAGGTTATGAAGAGGCGGACAAACTTGCCAGGACTATAACTTTTGCGGCTCCTCAACATTTATGCAGCATAGGGGAGCATAAAGTAATCAAGGAGCTCCGAAGATTGGAGAGGATTAACAAAACTTAGTCCTGGACAAAATCTCAGGGTTTAAGACAGGCGAATAATCTTTCGAGGAACTATAACCTCCAGAAATTCGACTTCAGGTGCACCTCCGCCTTCAATAATAAATAATTGTAATGGCTGAGGAAATGAAATAGTTGACAAACTTGTTGGAAATGGTACATTAGGCCCTAATACACGTTGGTTCACCATTGGCATCCCCAGTAATGGCTTCTATTAACATTTGGGTTTCAAGTTTTTTTTTTTTTGTGTGCAATACCCCAACTGTGGACCTACTTCGTGTGTTTACCTTTTTTTTCAACTGCAGTGCGCTGTGTCACTGTGTCACCTTTGTTCATTAACCCCTTTTTGTCTTTTTTGCCATAAGTGACAATTTTCATTTAA
Source organism: Brachyopa scutellaris (assembly GCA_949775065.1). Lineage (NCBI taxonomy): Eukaryota > Metazoa > Arthropoda > Insecta > Diptera > Syrphidae > Brachyopa > Brachyopa scutellaris. The sequence goes on along the minus strand of OX459114.1, from coordinate 78,344,449 downwards.
AATATGGAAAAGTGCTGCGATAGTGCCCTTTGCAACGTTGATGACATAAATGCTGACCTGGTGGCATGTAAAGGCCTCTGCGGGAAATCTTTCCACCTTCAATGCCTGAGCAAGAGATCCAGTGTTTATTTCAAAGACTACTCTGAACGTTTCTTTTTTTATTGTGACAAGTGCACAGTAATCAGGCTCTCACATGTCCTAATCGCGATCAAATGCCACAAGGACTCCACCAAATCTCTGTTCAAAAAGGTCCGAAGTGATTTGGAGAAATTAGAAGACATTACCAAGGGCATCGAGGACCTGAATGAAACCGTCGAGTGCTGAAGTAATCGGTGCTTGTCTAAATTTAAAACCCTTGATAAGCAAATTACCGCTCTAACCCAGTTTGCCACTAACAAGGACGACCATGTCAAACACTGTTTTAATGAACTCAGAAGTGATCTAAAATCAACCCTTGCTAACTTACTGAAATCCAACCCTTGTGATAAAATTAATGAGGACATCAAATCTCTTCGCTCTGACCTTGATGTTCATTTTAGTAGCTCCTCAAATAAAATGATACCCTCACCCCAACCAGATCCTCTTCTCGAAGAGTTGTCATGTAAGGCCACCTCAGGTGTTCCTCAAGGCAGCCATCTCGGTCCACTGATCTTTGTTTTAACAATAAATGATGTTGGTCATTTCATCAAACACTCCGATCTGTCTATTTAGGCGGATGATATAATCATTAAGGTAATATCTACACCCACCGATTCACTTTTACTCCAACACGACCTTAATTCATTCTATACATGGTGCGACAAGAACTTTTTAGAACTAAACATCGCTAAATGTCAATCCATAACCTTCTCCCGCAAACGCCTCCCCGCATCCCCCAGAACCTATTAATTTCGTAATGAGCCTGTTCCCTCAGTGTTCTCCATACGCGACCTTGGTATTATTTGTGACAGGGAGCTTAACTTCCGCTCTCACATTGATCATATAATACACAGGGCCAATTCTTCTCTTGGTTTCATCAAACGCTGGTCCAAAGAATTCTCGAACCCTTACGTTTCAAAATCTCTTTTCATAGCCTTTGTCAGACCCCTCCTTAAATACGCCTCCCAAGTTTGGTCGCCATTTCATATAACTCACTCCCTGAGAATCGAAGCTGGGCAGCGCAGGTTTATCCGTTTTGCCTTACGCAGTCTCCCTTGGGCCGACACCTATATCTTACCGCCGTACGAAGACAGGCTAAAATTGCTTAACTTGCAAACCCTTGCAAAACGTCGTGAAGTACCAGACATACTCTTCGTCCACCAACTATTAATAGGTACAATCGATTCCCCCGCACTACTAGAAATGATTTCCCTCTACACCAACCCGCGAAACCTTAGGTCTGTCCCTCTCTTCCGTCTTCCTCTCCACCGCACCAACTATGGCCATTTCGAACCAATCTTAAGAATGTTACGTCTGGCCAATAACTCACACAACACCCTTGACTTTCATACCAGTATATCCTCCCTTAGAAATTCTCTCTACACCCCTCCGCCCTAAGTGCTAGTATAAGTTTCCATCTTCTGTAAATTTGTAATTGTTAGTTCTAAGTCTTAGTTTAAGTTTCGTAGTTTGTTTAAGTCTTAGTTTGTTTAAGTTTGTTTAAGTTTGCTTGTATTAAGCTAAATAAATAAATACGTATTCTATGCAACCATAGGTGGCCTAACTATCTAGAATGATGGCATCTATTAGAATTCCACGGCTCTCTCTTTTTTTTTTAGCAGATATCACTAATCTATACCTACCTCTTGTGGAAATAGCGACGCTACTGCAGGAAATTCAGGAATTCAGCAGTCTTGACTTCTTCTGAAAAAATGTCGACATTCGGTTTCGCCAGATAGGCCCAACTTGCTTAGGTTGTATCGTAGATAACAATGATCTGAAAGGTAGGATTTTAGGTACCGAAGGTCCTCCTTGTTACGATTAATTTGTTCCCTATGATGTTCCCTATGGCTTAGCAGTTTGACTTGCCTGAGCCCCGCGGCAGCTCTCCAAGGAGAAAGTCGAAGTTTCTGTTCCTACTTATTAATATATGTTGCAGTTGTTGGCCAGTTGACGCCAGTAAAGAGAGTTTGGTAGCTGAGCCCAATTGGGCCAGTTCATCCGTTATCTCATTACGTTCAATGCCTCTATAGCCAGGTACCCACCAAAGTATGAATTTGCTGGGAATGGGTAGGAGAGCATTGAAGCAGCACTTGACTTATTTTGAATCCAAAGAATAGGAGCGAGCTTAGAGGCTTAAGTGAAGCTTGGTTGTCTAAAAAGGCATCAATAACAATGTATTTGATACCTCCTTGTAGATTTATCAAAGCGTTCAGCCTGGCACAAGCTGAGGAGTGTTCCAAGAGACATAGAGGTCTTGGTATTCAGCCCAAAAACACCGCCCCATTAAAACAGGCCACTTTCGATCCATGCTAGTACCATTCCAGATTTTTTTGGTCTAGGTCCGCTCTTGGACCATGTGCTCCCAGTATATGAAGCTCGAAATTACTAGCAAAGTAGTATTCTTTTCGAGTACTATCAGTACCAGAACGGTTTTACAAGGATTGACTAAGAGTTCTTCCCTGTTTCACCATTCGTATTTATCACTCACTATGATAGTCAAGTCATCCGCATAAGCAATGCCTTCATAGCCCGAGTTGGGTATTCAAAAAAAATACCTTGTGGGTATTATTTTACCGCTGTGTCTCATAGAGTGGATTTTATAACCCGACTTTCTTACAAACCCTTTATCTAGCTATTTCTCGATTTTTCGATCCCCCTCTGGGTGATGGCTTTTGAAACTGAGTCATAGCCAGTGCTGTTTGAGAAAATGTCCAGAAATGCATGGAAAGCGATAAGCCCCTTCCATCTTATTAACAAGATGGTGGAGAGCACCTTCCGTTGATTTGCCTTTTCTATATGCATACTGGTCTTACTGCAAAGTAGAAGACCTATCTAGCAAGCATTTAATATGAATTTTCAGTAGTCTTTCCATAGCAATCAGGAATAAAGAAGTCAGACTAATTAGACGGGGACTTGCCTTATTTCGGTTCGCAATGAAAACTACACTGACCTCTCTCCAAGAGGGTGGGATGCAGCACCAATTGAAGTTGGCTCTAAATAAAGCGACAAGTGCAGAAAGTATTAGGTCCAGCCCTTTTTGGAGATATATGTAAACCATCACTACCTGGGGCTTTAAAAGGTTTGAATGATAAAAGGCGTATTATAAAAGAAGCTGAGAGTTCCATATTTGCTATATCCAGTATTACTCGATTCATCTTCTCTTAGTTGGCTGGTTCTCCTTCCAGTGCCATTTGCTCATGTTTCGTTTTCTTTCAGTCCTTTTCCCAACCAAGAATTGAGTTGAGATCCTCCGTCTATCATCAGCTAAACTATTCATTCGTTGGATGCCTTCAATAGCATAAACTACATCATCTGATACTCCTCAGAAGGATTTGCATACTGTCAGTCTGCAGAGGAGGTACTCTGAAACTATCTCGCTTGTGTATGCTTGGAGCTCGCACTCCAATCGCACTCGGATCGAAACGCTCTCAATAGGTGCAGATTTCTGCTATGTTTTGCCCACTCACTGTCTGTCATTATCGTTGACTTTAAAAGGAGTTTCTTGTAGTTGAGGTTCATGTCAATCAGTGCTTGTCTTTTTATCTGCATGCAGTCTTTTTCCTTACTAGAATAACATTGTTTTTTGCAGGCTGTTGGGAGTTTCTAAAACAGTTTCGGAGAATCCTATGCTCTTTCCCTCTCCTCTGATGCAAAAATGCTCCCGTTTTTAACTCTTCAATTGGAAGCAATCCTTAATCTTCTGCCTCTAGGCCTCTACATGCAGGAGGCCGCAGCAAAGAGCACTCTCAGAATAAGCCAGTCAAAACACTGTAGACAGAATACATATGGACACACCTAGATACTAAGCATATATATTTGCGGAAATGTAGACGCAAACTACATTGTCCCATACTTGGACTTCGAAAGTCCTTTGCCGTGGGTCTTTCCAAGCAGAGAACAATGGGAAAATAACAAAGTATAAAACACGTCCAAGTCCATCTATTCTACACCGATGGGTTAAAAATGGAAAGGGATATAGGAGGCGGGTTGATTTTCAGAGGAACTAGGAATCAACAGCAGCGTTTTCCAAGCCGAGGTTCTAGCAGTGACAAAGGCCGCCCAATTGGTGTCAATGATAACAATACCGCGAGAGGATATCACAATTTTCAGCCATGCGGCCATAAAAGCAATAGCTGCTACGCAAATAACATCTAAGCTTGTTAAGTGTCGCCGCGAAGAACATAAGGTTCTTGGCATGCAGCACAACGTAAAACTCCGCTGAGTCTCTGGTCACATCGGGATACCAGGCAACAAAGTCGCAGCTGAATAGGCCAAAAAGGATAGAAAACAAGCAGATGGGATGGTAAAATCTTTACTCTATAACTTTCGGATCAACATTGAATAAAGATCAGTAATTGAAGCGAAATATCAACCCAAACTTCTGCCAACTTAGAAATATAACCCTGAGCAAATTCTTCTTCGAACACATCGATGAGCTATCAGATCGATCACCATCGGTTCTGCTTAAGTTTGCCAGGACACATAATGGGTTCACATGAACCTAAGTGTGATGAGGATGTGACCATTCTTGTCAGCCTGCTTACCTAACCCAACAACTCTTCCTTCTACGCACCTAACTTCGCAACCAACTCATTAAATTTTGCGAATAGAATCGAGAAAATTATTGACTTAAAGTTACACTCTAAGGACGCAACACAATCCTCATTGTCCCATTATCTTCAGAGCTCATCAATTTAACATAATCGACCACTAGCCATTCTCATCTCATCCCGCCCCCTTCCCCCAGAGATAATCTCGGATTTCATTGAAATGATTTACATTATGAATAAAAGCTACAATCGCAGCCAACAACACAGATTGAATATTAAAATTGAAATCCATTTTGCGTCGTCGTTGTCGCCAGAGGAATCACCACCCGGCCCACTCAAAAAGGTAAACAGCTTAATTCTTTGTTAATTGGCGCCCGGCATATGCCAAAATGGCATTCCAATTCGAGTCTTTCGGTCGACTTAATGTAAATATTTTCCCCCAAAACAAAAAAGAACGAAACTCCTTGAAACGTAAACATTTCTGTTTAGACTTAGGGCGGATTATGTTTCGTTTCTCCGTTCCTGTGCGAATATAGGGTTTTAGATTTCACCTCAAAAATGTAACCAAAAAAAAAGATATTCTCCATTTCGTCCTCAGCCCCTTCTAAATCTCCTCGTAACATTGAAAGTGCATTTATCTTCAAGATAGTCGTACTTACTATTCTCTACGTTTTCTAGAAAACTCAAATTTAACATGATGCACTTGAAACTTTGACTAAAGTTCTCCTGTCTTCTTTAAAATTCTCAAGTGATGTCCTTGCGCAATTTAATTCCTTAAAACTACGACTGAAAGATACGACTTATTTCAATCTATTCTACGGCGTTCTGCAGCTAGTGCGCTTCACTGTAATGAGTAGGATCTCGTGTCGTTTTCGTATCTGTGTACTTGACATAATGAGTTCCGTTTCGGTTCCGGAGGAAAAGTGATAAATTAACACATGTGCAAGTGAAAGGAAGTATCAGTCGAATATCGGGAGCGGGCAAGGAAGGAAAGGACAACAAAGCTAAGATGATGACAGGGCCACCACCGTCTTTGGATACAGATACAAGTCGAAGATATGTTGGATGTGGTTGGCTTATACGTGTGAGTGTGGTTGATTCTGTCAAAAACTTCTTTAAGCACAAAAGGGGTTTTTCTTGTTTAACTTTAGTTGAATTTTCCTTTTTTTGTCTTTATGTGTATAACTTAAATTATTGTCCGTGAAGCTGTTAAGTTGCAACAGATAAAACAGATTAAAGTTGCTAGGGGCAGTTCAGAAATGAGAGAAGTAAAAAGCAAAGGACAGTGAAAAAAGGAAGCGGATTATAATGTGAATTTAAAGGAAGCTGTAATAAAAAGTCGCCCGAACGTGGGGCCAAGCTTTAACTAATTTACTCTGTTTACTCTGTTTGTGTTGTTGTTTGTTCAAAGTGTGGGAAGTGTCTTTGTTTCCTTTCGTTTTCCATTGTTTTGGTCAAATTTACTGCCGTGTATTTTTTTTTCAGATTCAGTGCTATTCCTATTATTTGGATATCAGTGCAATTAATTAATTGGATATCGGTGTCTGAGTCAGAAAAAAAATCAGCGTTGGAACAGGTGGATAATAACCAGGTTGTATATACCCTGGGACACAAGTAGGTGTTATTTTGGTTTTGTTTTTGTGGTTATCTGTCAAACGGTCTGAAGTTTGACTGATCCCATATATTTTACTTTCACTTGGTGTTTTTATTTTATTTTTTTTTTTCGATTGCAAATACCTTATAATAATACATAAGTACCCACACATTTTACGCTATATTTGATCGCGCGTTTTGATGATTTCGAACACCTTGTGTTTTTTCTTTCGGTTTTTGTTTTGGTTGGTCAACTGTGGGCGAAAGAACTTTCTTTGTGTGTTTTATTCATATTTGAAAATACGTACATATACATTATATACGTACACAGGTGCATTTGTACATATAGACTTATATTATATCATAAAGGCGCGATAAATAGTTATATACATATACAATATTGTCGGTAGATTTATTTTGGTGGAAGCTTTTTTTTGACAGCTGAGTTAATTTTTTTTTCTCTCGGTAGTGTTTGTTGTTGGCCTAAATATAATCAAGATTCCTGGCAGGGTTACCATCTAGCCAAGGTTGAATAAATTGTATTCCTCTTTTGGTGATTTACAAAAAAAAAAAAAATTATTATAATTTTTTTCTTTCTCCAGTTGTAAGGAATCGGTTAGAATAATTTTGGTTCGGCGTGGTGTGACCAGCTTAAGGAAAAAAAATTAATTTCGGGGATTATTTTTTTCATTGTTTTTTTGTTTTTTTGGCTGTTTATACTAAATAGAATTATTGGGGATTAGTGTGACCCTTTCTAATTTAAATTAAAGCGTGTTTGGTCATAGCAAAAAAGAAATAAACAGAAAAAAAAAAAAAAAATTTTTACTTTTACTTTTGAATTGGTTAGGATTCGTAACTGGGTTGACCAGAGTTGGTTTACTTTTTATAAAATAAATTTTTTATCAGTATCCTTTTTTCTCAGTCAATTTTATTTCGGATTTAATCATGGAGATTAATAGGTTATCTCAAGAAGAACTGTCCTACGAGATGCAGTATAGGGGTTTAGAACCAGGGACAGTCGATAAAATGCGGAAGTCATTGCGGGCAGCGAAGGTCCTTGAACGACGAGGTTCGCTGGACGCAATCGAGTACCCGTTTGATTTCGAAACAGATAGGGCAGCGGTAGATGGGAAGTCACTCGAAATCGAAACTTTATTGCAGATTCATCCCAAGCGCGACTCACCGGAATACTTTAAGATGTTAACGAAAATCGAATGGGCACTGGCAAGGATCGGGAGATCACGACCAACTACAGAAGAAGAGGAAAAGGAAAAGAAGACGCTGAAGACAGAGATAATGATGTTACTAGCGAGCCTAGAGGAAGCAGCCGAACCTGAAGAGGAAGCAAACACCGAGAAAAGGGAACAACAGAAGCAGCAGCAAACAGAACCAACAACCAACCAAATCCCTTCCAATGCAATCTTCGGTGAGCGAATGGAACGCGTGATCGTTCCAGAAAAGTTCGAGAACTTGTCCAAGTGGGACTTGAAGTTTTCAGGAGAGCGTTGTGGAGCATCGGTCAACTCTTTTCTGGAAAGAGTTGAAGAACTTCGGGAAGCTAGGGGGGTTAGTGAAACCCAATTGTTTAAATCAGCAGTGGACCTATTTTCTGGGAAGGCTCTCATCTGGCTTAGGGCGATTAGGCGAACAGTGAGTTCATGGCAGGAGTTGGTTAGGGAACTTAGGTCGGAATTCTTACCTCCAAATTATGATGATCTCTTGTTAGAAGAGATCAGACGTCGAACCCAAGGGAAGGAAGAGTCAATCGGGGTCTATGTAGCCATCATGCAGAACATGTTTGGCCGGCTTTCAGAGCCATTAGGTGAGCGGCGAAAGTTGGGGATAGTGCAGCGGAATCTAGCTCCCTTCTACCAGACGCAATTGGGTTTGGCAGAACCCCGATCTATTTCAGATTTGGTTGCGTTGGGTAGAAGGTTGGAAACAGTGAGAGCGAATGTGGATTCATTTGCACCACCGCCGTCTCAACGATCAAGGAACCTGTTGGAACCCGACTTGGCATATGTCACAGTTGAGGAACCAACAGTCGCGACTGTTAGTAGAGCACCACAACCTGGTCAGAGGTTGAGGTGCTTCAATTGTAATCAAGAGGGTCATCTCTCGAATACGTGTTCTGCTCCTAGGCGATGTTTAGGTTGTGGTTAGATTGGGGTTATACGTAGGGACTGTCGTAGGTGCTCGGGAAATGGGCAACGGACTCTTGGGTCGGCAGGACAAGAGCGCCGTCGGAGGTAGGTAGGTTGCCTGCTGGCAACCAGTTGGCTAGGAAAAAAGAACACATTCACTTAGGTTTCACACTCGAGACAAATCAAGATGACGTACGCCCTTATTTAGCGGTTAGGGTTTATGGAATTCAACTTGTAGGTCTTTTAGATTCAGGAGCTTCGCGTACGATCATCTGTAGGGACGGATGGAAGGTTTTAGAAAATTTAGGAATAGGTTTAGGAAAAGCAAACATTAGGAAAGTAGCTTTAGCAGATGGGGCCGGGGTAGAAGTGATAGGATGTGTTTCTCTACCAATTGCTGTGCAAAATAAATCGGTGTTGCTAGAGTGTCTTGTGATTCCAACACTCCCTCACGTTTTGATATTGGGTGCCGATTTTTGGGCCCGAATGGGAATTGTCCCAGATCTGAGATCAAACGAGTGGAGTTTTTCAAATCAAGCTGCGTTAGCTTCGATTTCTGCGATCAAGGAGAGAGCAGAGTTGGATGAGGTACAAGACAAGCAACTCCAAAATTTCGTGGAAAAGATTTTTGAGGACATGCCTGAGGGCATTGGTTGCACACATTTGGTAGAGCACAAGATTAGGACGGCGTCTGAACCAATAAAGCAGCGGTATTATCCGGTTTCTCCTGCGGTTCAACGCTATATTGATAAAGAGTTAGAAGAGATGTTGGAGGGAGATATTATCGAAAAGTCAGGTAGTCCATGGGCTTCTCCCATAGTAATGATCAAAAAGAAAGATGGATCATTTAGGTTTTGTGTAGATTATAGGAAGCTTAACAAAGTTACAGAGCGGGATGCTTACCCCCTCCCCTACATTTCCGCCACCTTAGACAAGCTCAGGAATGCCAAGTATCTGTCGTCTTTGGACATTAAGTCCGCATATTGGCAGATCCCTGTAGAAGAGAAATCGCGGCCGTACACCGCTTTTACTGTCCCAAATAGAGGACTCTTTCAATTCAAGAGAATGCCGTTCGGGTTGCATAATGCCCCTGCGACGTGGCAAAGGTTCATAGATACGGTGCTTGGAGCCGATTTGGAACCGCACGTATTTGTTTACCTCGATGATATCATCATCGTAACAAACTCCTTCCAACAACATCTGGAAAAATTGACAGAGGTCTTCAAGCGGTTAAGTACCGCAGGTCTTAAGGTTAGCAGGGAGAAATGTAACTTTTGTAGGTCATCATTGAAATTTCTAGGTTATGTAGTGGATCGAAATGGCTTGCATGTAGATCCTGAGAAAGTAGATAGTATGATTAGGATACCTGCACCAAAGAACGTCAAAGAGGTTAGGAGCTTCGTCGGAACGGTTTCCTGGTATAGGAGATTTGTGCCAAACTTCGCTGTTTTGGTAAGACCGTTAACCGACCTCTTGAAAAAGAGTAACAAGTTCGTTTGGTCCGATGAGTGCGAGGGGAGTTTTCGAAAAGCGAAGGAGTGCTTAGTAACTGCCCCGATTTTGACTTGCCCGGATTTTGAGCGGCCGTTTGCCGTGCAAACGGACGCTTCGGACTATGGAGTCGGAGCAGTACTCAGTCAGACATTTGACGATGGTGAGAAGGTGATTTGTTATTTGAGTAGGTCGTTGAATAGGAACGAGAGGAACTATTCAACCACGGAGAAGGAGTGCTTGGCAGTACTTTGGGCGATAGAGAAGTTGCGACCATACATCGAAGGTGTTCGGTTCACGGTCGTAACGGATCATTACTCGCTGGTATGGTTGAGCAATCTCAAGGATCCGTGTGGGAGGTTAGCGCGTTGGGCAGTTAGGCTTCAGCAATTCGACTTCGAAATCGTGCATCGGAAGGGAAAAGACCACGTAGTTCCCGATATGCTCTCTAGGAACGTTGCGGAGATAGCGGAAATAGATGAGCAAAGTTCTGATCCTTGGATCGTAAAAATGATTGCGAAAGTAGAGTCGAATCCTTTAGCTTATCCTGCCTGGAGGGTCGAAAATGGAGTTCTGTTTAAATTTGTTAGGGCTAGCCATGTGATTGTTCATGACAATAGTTTAGAATGGAAACAGGTTATCGCGAGAGGAGATAGAACTAGGATTTTGAAAGAGTGTCATGACAATCCATTAGCAGGACATATGGGGGTTAGAAAAACGTTTGCGAGAGTAGGTGGTAAATATTACTGGCCCAAAATGAGGTCAGATATTACCAAATATGTTAGGAATTGTAGGGTTTGTCAAAGTGTGAAGCCTGTGAATGAAAAGCCAGCTGGTTTGATGGTTGAGAGAAGAGGGATTTCAAATCCCTGGGAGATGGTTTGTGTGGATTTGGTAGGCCCTCTTCCAAAGTCGAGTAGGGGTTTCGTGTATATTTTAACTGTGGTTGACTACTTCACAAAATTTCCCTTACTGTTCCCCCTTAGGTCTGCGACAGCGAAAGCGGTATGTAAAGAGGTAGAAGACAATGTCTTCTTACTCTTTGGAGTACCGAAGTGGATCGTCTGTGACAACGGTCCCCAGTTCAAAAGCAAAGAACTGAAAACGCTTTGTGAAGCGTACGGGTCACAAATTAGGTTTACGGCACATTACCACCCTCAGGCTAATCCTGCGGAAAGGATTAACCAAATAATTAAATCTACCCTTCGCGCTTACGTATCTGAAAACCATAGGACCTGGGACTCCCATTTAGCGAAAGTAGCATGTTGCATACGGACATCGCAACATGAGGTTTTGAAAGTTTCTCCTTATTACGCGAACTTCGGGAAGGAGATGGTCACCAACGGTGGTGATCACGCGTCCGCGTCCACTAGGGCCACCCGCGAAAATAGAAATGTTAGGATAGATAGGGATATAGACTCAGAAGATGTTACTATAGGCGAACAAGATAGGGACATAGATTTAGGAGATAGGGAACCAGAGGGATTAGATAGGCAGATAGATTCAAGAGATAGGGATATAGAGGTAGGAGATAGGGAAGTAGACATGTCTGAGCTAGGGAAACGTTTTAAGGAGCTGAGAGAAGATATCGGTAGAAAGTTAGCCACGGCAACCAAGAAGGCATCAAAGACATACAATCTTAGGAGGCGAGATGTCCAATATCTCCCTAATGAGGTTGTATGGCGTAGGAATTTTGTTTTATCAGATGCAGCTAACTTCTACGCAGCGAAATTGGCTCCGAAATACGTCGGTCCGTTTTTTATTCGTAGGAGAGTATCCCCTTGGACTTATGTTTTAGCCGACGATACCGGCAAGGAGAGAGGAACGTGGCATGTCAAGGACCTTAAGCCACATCATGATGATGGAGAATAGATAGCGTAGGTTTACAACGTAGGAGTAGGGCTTCAGCCTGTGTTGGTTTCGTCTTACCCCCCTTGTAGTTTCCTTGACTTACCTTGAGAAATGTGTAGACACATTTCCAGGGAGGTAAGGGTGGGGTTTGTTGCGTTCAAAAAAACGCACAAAAAGCTCCGGTCCTTTCCCTCCCTCCGCTTCCTTTTTGACTCTCTTTTTCTCCCCTCCGCTATCTTCTTAGAGCAGTGTGTTTGTGGAGAGTCACTAGCTTCACGCCTGTGCTTTCGCTCTCACATGGTCTTTGAAGGTAGCAAAGCAGGTGCCCTGGATTAGAGCCCGAAGGAACTCGGGAGACTCTACTTAGGACGGACGGTCCTCTCATCCCCAGAACCCTTATTCTCGGGACAGGTGGTCCCCAACCCAGATGACCCATCGTTTAAAAGGCCTTACTTGAGTTAAAAAGGTCCAACATATTTGATTATTGTTTGTTGATACAAAAGAATATATGTCTTGTTAGACTCCAAATACACCACACAAGTGTATATAGAATTTGTTAAGGATAGCTCCCGATTCCCTGGGTTGTTAGTAATTGTTTAACTCTCTAGCGGAAAATTCACTCGACAGGTAGGGTTCGCGTAAGGGTTTATCTTTCCATCGGGGGAGTAATTAATTATATTTTGGTTTGGTTGTCAAGGGTTGGAGCTACGTGCGAACCCAAACAGTCACTGGGTTTAGAAAACGAACAGATCAAAGTTCGAAAAATAGACTATGGTGAATTTCTCTTCGTGTGTGTGATCATCTGGATGAGGGGAAGCTGTCGGAGCGCTGGATGTGATTCCCTTTGCTCTGACAGCTGAATCGACGACAGAGAGGATGGGCGAAGTCAGCCACCAATACCATCAAATCTTTTCCCGCCAAAAAGACGGTGCGGCGAAAAGAATATATTTTTATTCAGAATCGCGCAAAAGACATTATTAAAAATGCAAAAAATTAAGTTACAAATAAGTGTGAATTCGAAACGCCAACTTTAATTAAATCTTAAAAGCTATTAAACTTTATTCAAAAAAAAAGATGGCTGAATTCGCCGAACCATTGTATGTGTGCGTATGAGTGTGTGGGGAAGTGGGGCCAGCTGTCACGCCGGCTACTTCACTTCTTGGTTGACCGTGTGAAGAGAAAGTGGCAAAAGAGGAGTTCACGATAGGAGAGGAAAATTTAACAAAAAAAAAAGTTCAGGACATTTGTTAAAAAAAAAAAAAAAAAAAAAAAAAAAAGGAGAATAGTGTAAAGGAAAGAAAAGGGGGTATAAAGATAAAGACATTGTGGAAAAGTGTAGCGTGAAAAAAAAAAAAGGGAGAAGGAATAATCCCAGTGACCGTGGCGGAGAACCACGTCCACTCGAACCCTACAACTCTTTTGGTCTAGGGAGCCCCCTGGAAGGATAAACCATTTTAAACCCAAAGATAAGTAGAGTGTTTATTTTATTTTAATAAAGCATTAGGTAGCGTTGTTTGTGTTTGCACATATTAAAAAGTCGAGTTAGTTTTCCGTGTTCCATTCGTTTTTGTACCGTAGTCATTCCGGTACCCCACTTTCTTTCGCGACCCATTGTCCGTTGGGACAGTTTTTATTCGTTTTACCGCAAGGGAATCCGGAGCCGTTCTATCGGCTATTTTTCGTTTTTTTGGTATCTTTTATTTTGATAACCGGGTTGGTTTTTTTCATCCACCTCGGTGGATTTTTTCCAATCCCAGCGTAAATTTAATTTCTCATCTATAAATTTTCAATCATTTACTCATTTATTTTACTCAATAAATCGGCCGTTATACTTATAACGTGGTCCAAAATAAAAAGAAGAAATTTTTTCTTTCCTTAAGATTTCAGCTTGTTCACTTCTACTCGGTCGTTGTTTCTCGGTTTCGCAATTTCCCCATATCAAAAAAAATTGTGTGGCGCCCAAACCCACCTTTCTCCCACTTACCCACTCGCGAACCCACCCCAGCTGAGCGGCCGCCAGCGCAGCGAATTCCCCATTCGTTGACAGTTGTGGAATTATTTGTTTACGCTAGTGTTCGGTTCGGTCGGTATAATCATCCATCGGGGATAATCGGTATAAATAAATAATTTTGCGACAAATTGTCGCCAAAGGTTATTTTCTTTTTGTTTAACTTTTTCGACTTTACTCGATTTAAGATGTTTTTCCTGCATCAAGGTCTTTACTAAGGTTAGGTTAGGTGAGGTTTTTGGGTTGAAATCTTAGATCAATATTTCCTATTTGAGAGGATGTCTGACCTAAGGTTTCTTTAACCATCCTAAAGCCTAGATAAAGCTACAATCCTGTTCACTGGTTTGTTGAAAACTTCTTCTAGATCTTGATAGAAATGTCTTCCAAGAGTCTATATCTGATGTCCCATAGTCCTGGACAATGACAAAGAAAGTGAGGTGTTCCCTCATGAACTTCTTCATCACCGCAGCCTCTACACAGATCATATCGATATCATAGCCTGGTAATTATCCCAACTAAGAGAGAGTTCTTGTCCTTTAATAGAATCTTGAACCCACCACTCTGGATGGCTGTGACGTAGTGGTAATTGTCGTCGCTTGTCACGCTAAAAATAAGTAGTTGATCAGTTTCAGGAGTAAATTATAAAACCTACTGCGAAGGCATACCACTGGCATGGTGGTATGGCTGAAGAAATTGATCGCACAAACTGTAATAAGCACGAACCTTTAGCTCTTTGCAACAGCAACACACAACAATTCTGGACAGAATTTCATTGATTAGGACTTCTAGGGATACAAAAAAAAAAAAACTGGAAAAAATTGGCCATCATTCTTCATCATGGCCATCATCATTTGGGAAAGTATGGCTAGACGCTCTATCTCGAGCTGTATCTACGTAGATGATGGTCTCGCGAGGGCTAAAATGACCTTTGGTCTGACAAGAAGCAGTCAACTTGAATCTCCAGGGTGAAGGTCAATCATTACGTTGCCATAATCAAACCAATAATAGCATTATGCGCCTTACTACACGGAAAAAAATGTCTGACTTTGAAGTGAATAGGCGTTTTTCTTTTTTAGAGCAGAGCTCTGAACAGAGCCTAAGCGAATCAAGCACGCTCTGAGAATCTGAGCGCTCAGATTTATTTTTGAAACACACTTGAGCACTTAGCTGTCATATGATTATCATTTTTATGGTTTCAACCATGCTTTTCATCCATTTGAAACCTAAAATAACATTTATGCATGAACTATTAATACGATATTTAAATTATATTAACCATTACGCAATAGCAAAAATCCTCGTCCGTCATTTCAATTGTTTTGGAAATTGTTTTCTATTTATTTTCCTATGTCAAATGTGAGTTGACTACGCTCAGCATTTTACTCAAAATGAATGCCCTGGCAGGGATGGAAAATGACATTTTTGAATTGTACTTAAAACTGTTTTAAGATTGTACTGAAATGGAGCCAATTGTATTGAAAACTATTTTCCGCATGAAAAATATAAGGTGACCTCAAAATATTTCTTTTTCAAAAACATTACCAAACGAAAATAAACTAACAATACATTACCATAAATAACTTCATAACAAAATGTCTGTTCAGTGAAGCTGTTCTGGGCAGAAAAGTACAAGGTTTTGTGCTCGGTGAGAGGAATTTCTGTCCAAAACTGATCTGCTTTGTGTTGAGTGAGGTCGTGTAGAAATAGGTAGCTGTGATTGCATAATTGATTTTTGAACTCAAAGTAAAAACTGAATCGACGAGAAAAGTTTACCAAATGGAAGATCACAAAATCAGAGTTTATCTAATAAAATTATCGATTTGTTCTCCAAATAATAATGATTATCGAAATTCAATCGGAAAAGGGGAAAAGAGTTGTTGGAAAACGCTATAAATAATTTGGAAAACATAACACATATGTAAGTACAATAATCGACAATTAAATCGTCGTTTTTGATAACTAACATATATGGGCTGTACTTTTTGTGCTAACTTTGATCTGACATTTTTTACGAATCGGTGATTTTCTGTTCTAATTGTTTCTCACTGAACAAAGCTAAATTCTTTAAAAAAAAAAACACTAGTTTAATACACATGTTCAGTTCATAGTCAAGTTTACGAACTCTTCAGGATGAATGCTCTGATTTCGCACATTTGTGCTCAAAATATTGCCACGTCATGTACATCAAATTCATAACAGGATGAGTTCCTTATTAAGTTTTTTATTTCGCAAGTTTCGACTTGAAGTCAATCCAGTTAACACTTTGTGTAAAACTTAAAGCAAATATATGTGTCGTTTTTAATTGATTCGATTTATTTTGAAAAATACAGCATGCAAATGAATTTGAAAGATACTGATTGATTAATTGTATCGAATTAGGACAAATTGTACTTTTGTACTTGAACAAACTCATTTGTATCAAATTCGATACAATTGTATCGACTTTTCCATCGCCATAGGTTCACTGTGAACTACCCGGTGGTTCACTGTGTACTAGGGGGTGGACACATTTAGTGAACCTATAGTGTTTATTTATTATTTCATAAGAAAAGTAAAGAATAAGAACAAGTACTTGAAAAAAAACTATTTTTATTTAACATTAACTTAAAAAAAAAAACAATACAAAAACATAAGTAACAAAAACAACAAAAAGTAATAATTACAATAAAAGATTACAAGACATTAACAAAAAGGACTTTCAAGGACTTCAATAATATCACACAACTTATAACTAACGATAAATAATTAAAAACAACACAAAACCATTAACGAATGTTAAATGCTGATAGCTCGTTGCTAAATGAAAATATGTAATTCTGAAGCCTGTGAACTATGGTTCACTGTGTACGACTATGATCTGGTTCACACTTGGACATAGTGACTTTTTGGAGAAAAATATTTTTATAAAAAAAACTATTTCACAAATTTTATTGACATAGGGGAGACTGGGGCACATTTGAACACTATTTCCTTTGAAGGCTTCTTAACACCAATATATTATTGGAAATATTGGCCTTTAAGTTATTCACGCTTTGAGAAGTGATATTACCCTCCAATTTAAACCAACATTTGTGTAAGTTCAAGGAAGGCTTATAATTTATTTAATTTTTTTTAAAAATGTGCCCCAAGCGGGACAGCTTTGAACAGGCCTGCGGGCACTTTTGAACTGTAGCTATTTTAATGGTTTATGGCAGTAAATTAGAGGCTGCGCTGGGGTTACCAGACGTCTTCATTTTTCATACCAAAATGCTGTTTGTCCCCCCTATACAAACCTCTGTCCCCCTTATTGAGTAAAATTCAATAAAAGAAAAAATTCGATTTAAAACTGTTAAAAGATTTTCATTAAATATTTTTTAAAAGATTCTCTGTAAACACATCCATTTGAAGTTCAAAATCCTTTCAAAGCTGAATGCATTCACTCAATCACCTACATAATTATCACTTCACGCGCAAAAGTTTTCCTTCGTCTGTCAGTATATGATTTGTGCTGCTATCTGTCCTTTGTCAGTTTTTGTTTACAAATTATTTACAAATTATTTTCGTTTGCGTTTAATCTTTATCTTTTCTTTATCTTTACTATTATTATAAAGAGGAAAAGTTTGTATATGGGAGGTAATCTCTGGAACTACTGAACCGATTTAAAAAATTCTTTCACTAATACAAAGCTACACAATCCGGAACATCCATAGGCTATTTTTTTTTTTTTGTTTAGAAAACATAAATTAAAAAAATATTTTGTATACCTATTTTGTATGGCTGAGCCATACATTCACTCCTAACATTACAGCAGTTATACGAATTGCAAATAAAATAACTGTAACATGAAGCCAATTAACTAACGGAGATTTTAAGAGTTTAACCTTTTCTTAATTACACCTACAGCCTGAGAAATAAATAAAAAACTAATCTGAAAACATGCATTATTATCATTTGCTTCCATCGATGACTTCGATTTGATCGCAATGACGGGACGAGGTTGTGTTGCTTCTATGTCGTTGGTACTCGCACGCTCTCGCTCTCATTCTAATTCCTCTTTGGTATGATCATGATCAATTACACGATATGTATGTATGTATGTATAGTATGCTTTCTCTTCTTTACTGCCTTCCACTTCCTACCCTTAAAATATTTTGCACAACGCAAACCAATTGCATTCGCAATAAGCGGTAAGAAAGAATTTCTATATTTCACAGTACCTACATGAGCATTGCAAAATGCAGACCACCTTGAAGCTAGATCAGAAGTGTTATAATTATTCCAAAAACCATAACAGATGATGAACTCAATTACATAAGAGGGGAAATTCATTAAGTTATTGGTAAAGTGTATGTCAGGGGAAAACAAACTATACAAATAAGTTGACTGAGGAAGGATCGCGATGAACGAAATAAATGAAAAGGGATAACAAAACAATATCAGATGCTCTGAACAAAACAGAGTAAAATATCATCTCAATAAGATCCCCATAAAGAACCAAGAGAAGAATGAATTCCAAAGCGGAGAAGTATTAAAGAGGGGTAGAGAATATTAGATGTAGAAGTAGAAGCAGAAGGATTATCCTACTGTAGGAAGAGTGTATTATTGAAGGGAGAGTGAATTGGAGTATCTATATGCAAGAAGTAGCTAAAGAAGTAGTGACCAGTGCTGTCGCTAGGGAAAAAAAAATTCCCGTAGCAAACAAAAAAAACAAGGGGCGAAGCAAGGCGAGCACAGGTCAGCTAGTAGTATATAAAATGTCTGCAAAAGCGAATAAAAAAAGAAAGTGAGCATATAATCAGTGCTGGGAAAAGTGTTTCGAGTAGTTAACAAAAAGCAAAGAAGGTCCTGAATATGCGACATGTTTAATTTGATTTAACTTTTTTACTTCACTTTTTGTACGCTGGTGTTATAATTTTTCAAAAACATATATTGTCTCGCGATGTCCCCCCTTTCGTCATATTTAATCTGGTAACCCTAGGCTGCGCGCTTGTTTTTAAATTAATCAAATATTTGTTTGTGAATGAAAACCATTTTAAATAAAATTTTTTTTTTTTTTATAAAAAAATCAAACTTAAACATCTTGAAGGTTCTGGAGTGTTGAGTTACCGCTAGAATGGCGCTCTTGATGTAATTTGCGTTAAGATCGGTCGTTTTTTTTTTTTTTTGTAAATGTTAAACATTATTATACCATCAGAAATTAATTCAACAAAAGGGGGATCAACTTTTAAATGAGAAGGTATGCACCTTAGAACGTGTTCAAAAGTGCTCCTTCCATTTTGTTCAAACGTGCCCCAACATGCGTAGTGATATAAAATTCAGCATAACGAATTATGTATGAAACATTTAGCATAAAGCTAACCTTATTCTTTTTCCAAATGAAACGGTGCCTCCAATAAATATTTCTCACAAGCAGAGACCCTCACCAAAAATGTTTAACACCCTTACAAAAAAAAAATTTGTAAAACGACATTTATTATTATTATTTTATTATTTTATTATTTTACTAGCTGTCCCGCCCGGCTTCGCCCGTGTCTAAAAAATATAGTGTTACTTTCAATACATACATTGTCATTTTGTTCGAAGAATCAAAGACATGTACATATTAAAATATCATCAGACAATGCACAAATATAATACAAAAGAATATAGAAACCCAAGAAGTCTAATCTGCCACCAAAAAACTACCGAAATATTCAAAAGTGTATTGCAAGCTGAATTTTAAGGTTTGAATTTTAATTCGACGTTATTTATTCTTTATATCTTTCGGAATAAAACCCAAGAATATACAAACCCAAGAAGTCGCATCTCTAAAAAATTTTTGTATGAAAACATTTTTACCGGCAGAAGAAATTGTATACCTACATAAGCCCCTTTTCACTGCGGTAATATTTTTTCGGAGCAAAATATTTTGAAAGTTGTGTATGAAGGTATGCATTAGTTTCCTACATCATTCAACCGCTCAAACTCTGTAGAAGATTCTCAGTTATTTCTTACCGCAGACCTAAGTCCCGTCGCCTACAAAACCGATTTTTTGCCGGCAAAAATCATCTCGTGTGCGGTGGCCCAATGTTTGCATGGTGGGATTGAAAATAAGAATTTATTTTCACTTCAAAAAAGGAACAGAAAGTAGACAACTCAAGGTACTACTCAAAACAACTAAATAAGGTAACACACTCTGTATTGCTTTGAACAAAATAGACATGTACTATTAGAAGACCATTTCTTACAGGACTTTTGGAAAACATTGGTCCTAGCAGACAATGAAACCGGCAGATTCTGCAACGATCAAGGAGAAATGTCTTGAGGTACTTTAGTTCTATTTTATATCACACTAGTTGAACCCATGCTCGCCTTGCTTCGCATTCTAAGGGCTTTCTTATGCATGCAAATATGCAATTTCAGTGGGAGCGTAGGAACATCAAAGTATTTGTCTAAGTCCACAAAAGTGTTAAGTAAATTTTGTTGATTAACGGCGTTTTATCAAAAACGTTTCAATGTGAAACTTTCAGCCCCTAACTGCAGATTTTGTAGTTCTCAAAAACCGCACCGCACCGTAGCCCGTCAACACTTCCGCCTCTACCAGATGTCATTGCAAAATTGTCTCTAGGTCGGGTGCCATTACATTATTTAGGCGGGCTCAAGTTTCTTAGAAGAATAGTAGGTACACCCACTTTTAGTTTTAATTTATGTGATGGCAGCAAAAGCGAGAGTTTAAAAATTCGACCAGATATCTGGTTGCTACTTCTTGTTCCACAGCCCGGGTGATTGAAATACATTCTGCACTTTGACCATCAGCATGTGAAAATATCTCGCTATTAATTGCAGGAGCTTAATCATTCCGAGGCAATAAAATAGCTCGCTCACAAAGCTAAGAATTCTTACGGTTTTTTAGTTGTGATATATCATCTTAAGCCTTGTGATAAATTTACTTTTCCATTTTCTTTCGGAAGCGTTCCTCCACCAATTTTAAATAACAAATCAGAGAAATATTGTGCGTTCGGATGTGCCTCGTGGCACTACTGATAACGTTTGTCTTAAGTCTCGGCAAAATAGCACTGTAAACCAAACAACTCAGATGACTTCCATATAGCAAATACATATGTGCATACATATATGAACCAAAATTAACTCTTAAAACAACAGAAGTTCACTTTGGGTAGAATATTTGTTTTTGATCGTTTTTTTTAATTTATTAATTATTTAATATTTATAAACTGAAAATGCAATTCATTGCTCTAGAAAATTCTCTTTCTTTTGACACCTCATTTGTTAAAATTGGTTGAGTGTGAGAGCCGCAAATGGTGATAATGATTGTAGCACATTGAGGTACAAAGCATACCCAGTGGGAAAAGTTGTAACTGCTTCCATGGTAAGTGCATATTTCTTTAAAGAAAATATTGAAAATGTAAGATCTTACCAAAAGTAACGTCTAGTAAGCGAATGTGTAACGCATCGAAAATCTCATTTTAAATATTATTGATATTTTACATCGATGCCATTACTTATTCACTTACCAGGCGTTACATTTTTAAGATGTTTTTCTCTCCAAACCATTCCTGGAATAAAAAAACAGTTATTCGACTCAGACAAATCCAATCATGACCAACTCCGTGAGGGATTTTTTCGATGTTGCATCATTTGAAGTTTGTTATTGAGTGGTGCTAGTACTTTTCAGTTAAATTAATAATAATAACAATAACTTAAGAAGGTTAGTAAATTCTTAACCACCAGGATGTAGCAACTAATGTTTTCAATAACTAACTTTAACTGCTAAGTTAACTGATTCCCTATAAGGCATATAGTAAGTGCTTACCACCCTAGGACGTAGTAATCAATGTTTTCAGCAATTATCAATCACCGCAGAAATAAGTGATTACCGGTAAGCCAGTTGGTAAGTGCTTACCACTCTAGGACATCCCCATGTAAATGTAATGGATTCTGTAATAAGGAAAGTAAGCGCTGGTAGCTACCAATCAGTACTTACAGAATCGATTCGGTAAGCAGTAATTTCCTACTGGGTATGATCATGTTAGAGCGCGCACATATACTCACACACACACTATTGCAACGATACCCACTGCTGCTCGACTGCTGGCAGTGATCTCCACTGAAAGAAAATTGTGGGCGATGCTTGGAATAATTGTTTTGAACATTGCTCAGCTTCAGGATAACGCAGGAGGATGTTTTATATCTCAAATAAATCAGCGACAGATTTACTAATTTCACCTATTTTTTTGATTTTCAATCCGATAAGCCGTTATTGAGTTAGGGCCGTATAATGATAATATTCCTCTCCGATATACAGTTATTTTGACTACTATGTAAGACCCAGTAGGCTGAGCAAAAAATTACATATCTTGTGATCATTCCGTGTACTTAAGAAGCATTTCAAAAAAAGTTTCATCAAAATCTGTCCAGCAGTTTTCACGCTATTAGGTAACCAACAAAAAAACCTCTACAGTTTTAAATATAATATTAATAGATTATAATTTCGTTTTGACAATTTATATTCACGCTTCTCTCAGAGTGCCCAACAACCAAAGACCACGTTTTTCATTCCTGATATCTATTTATACTCTCTCATCGGTAATTGTTCAGTTTCGTTATCTACCCAGTTCAATAACGACGCATTTGTCTACTTATCTCCTGCCCATCTTTGTATAGGACCAACAAGAGCTAAACCCAAATGTTGCTCTTTGTTTGCATTTGTTTTACGGCGAGTGGTAACATGACGGCGAGTGATAATATGACGGCGCCCTTGGGTCAATATGGATCGTGGTTCTAACGATTATCATTGTTTGCAGAATGATTGTCGAAGGATTGGTTTCGGGTATCGGCGATGTGATGTTGGTTCTTCTTATTCTATTTAACACACATAAATAGATTTAAGAACGTATATATTTTAAAAAGCCTCATCTAATATTCGGCGTCGATATTTTAACGATGATTTTAAATAGCCAGACAGTACACTCCAATTTTTCCCATTTAATATATCAATGACTTCATTTGCCGATAAAGCGATCTTTCCCCAGTACCTATGCTCTTCTAATTTCTTTTAATATTGGACATACTCCTATAATATCGTGGGCGTCTTCAATAGCTCGAAGATTGCATAAGGTGCATTCCGCATCCGCATTTCGGGTAGTGATATGTGGTCTGAAGTTCAACTGCAGAAGCTCGCCTCTCGCCTTAAAAATCATCGAGATTGTATCCAAGCTGTTTCGGTCTTGGAAGTAATTATTTTCTCTGAGGTCATACGTAAGTGCTCGATATATATTCCGAGACTGCCTTTGTAGAGCTTTCGCTCTGAAGGTAGCACGCGTGGTTATCTCAATCTTTAACAATAGTTCTTGCAGAGTTTCTTTCCATAATGTTGTATTGCGCTCCATTAGAGGGATATCAAGTTCGCTGTATAATCGAATCCATTCATTGAAAAATTGCACCTTACCGCGTTTTTGGTGCATCGCAACTATATGCGGGAGACGATGACTTGGCAGCGATATTACTTTTAAAATGTATAGAAAATGCAATCTTAAAGTATAAATATTCAATGGCGGCAGTCCGGTTTCCAGGTATAGCATGTAGTTCGGTGTATTTTGTGGCAGTCTTAAGATTTTTTTTAGCTTCGAGCATCTTCGTATGCGCTTATACAGTCCTTCTGAAGCGCTTCGTTTCCCGTTGGGTTAGAAGACTAGTTCGCCTTGCTTCGCACCCCTTGCCGTTATTAACACCGCGTCTCCACGAGACATATTTCTGCCAAAACTACATCTTGACTAGAAACAGGTTTTTTTCTTGTTTACCTTCGCTGGGCAAATCATGCCAAAACATTTCAATCTACAAGCTGACGTCGAGAAAGGAACAACGCGCAATTCTCACTTTAAAAGCAGTGAAATACTCTACGGAAATATCAGGCGTGTTTTTTTTTTCAAATCTATATAGGCTTAGTGGAAAATGAGAAAAAAACGCTGAACTTGGCAGGACTATGCTAATTGACGTTTGGCATTTTCACATCGGCATTGTTTTCATTGAAAGTAAGGGCGGTAGTTATCAAGCGCTCATTAATAAGTTGGCGGATAGAATTTTTTTTCGTCAAATTCACTTCAATTAAATAGTAAAATAAGGAACAAGGAACGTAATTCATTATAATTTTCTTTCCCTTGTCGGATAAATTCGTATTTCTTTCTTTTCTACCCATTTTAAAATTAACAGAAATAATTTAAATTTGAAATGACAGCAGAGTTCGGTTGATAGCTACCGGCCTTCACATTTCTCCTTCAATTTCATATCATATTTGACATTTCGATAAAATTTTCGATAACTATCGACGAAAAACAGTTTGGTAGCACATTTTTCTATCAAGGCTAAACACCTAAGACTGGATAATTATCCAGGTTTCGTAAGCCTATATAGGCTTAGTTGTTAGTGTAATTAACATGGAAAAAATTTTCTAAGCCTATATAGTTTTGAAAAAAAAACACGCCTATCATTGAATGAAAATCTAGTTACCGAACCAGCATCTTCACTCTACGGAAATACCGAAAAATGAAAATCTACCTACCAAACCAACTCAGCGAAACATGTTAATTCTACCGAAAAACCCACCGAATGAAAATCTACCTGGCAAACGGCCAAATGTCAGAGAAAAGTCTGGATTCCAGTTTGCCGAGAAGACAGAACTAAAATGCTGACATAGCGGACATGCATGTCAAGTCGAAGAACATGTCTTGGGAAATGTCTCGTGGAGACGGGGTATAAAGCAAAACAAATTGTATTGGAGATGAGTGCCGAGTTATTTTCCCAAATTCACACATTTAGCGATGGAAAAAAACCTCCCTTAGCGGATGTCTATGTCATTATAGGAATGTACTGTCCACATTTCAGCCCTAGGTCTAGTAGTGGTTTGGTCTGTGCGTTGTCTCTCAGTCAGTCAGTGAACTGTATTATATATAGAGATAGATAGATAGAGATAGCTGTTGCCCGCCCGTCATTGCCCGTGAACTTTTTTAAAATTTGAATTTGCTTTTACAAACATATTTATCGTAGTAAGCCGGGCATGAAACTCTTCAGTCAATGCGCAGATATTCAAATGTGCAGCATCCACACTATGACGTTACCCACTGCTGCATGGCTGTTGGTTTCGGTCTCCGCTGGTGGAAAATTGTTGGCGATGATTTCATGAATTGTTTCGAGCATAGCTCAGCTCCAGGATAACGCAGAAGGATGATTTATACCTCAAATGAATCCTAAAATAATTTACTAAAAAAGAATTGGGATCACAATCCCGAAACCTAATATCCCGAAATCCCGAAATTTAGTTTAACACATTGGCGTATATACTGATCGCTCTTTTAGATGAAGTGTGAAAACATGTCGAAACATCGAAAATAATTTCCGTTGAAAAGCAAAGAATAGGAAAACGATAGGTTAAGTAAAACTAAATTAAAAAAAAATACCGCAGAACACAAGTCGCAATCCACACGTTGACTCACGAGTCGCGACTCTTTTCTATTTTCTGTTTTCAACTGTCATTCGGTGAGGCGCTTGCATACACACGTTGACTTTTGAGTCACGACTCTTTTATAATTTCTGTTTTCGTAATTTGACAATTCTCTTTTATTTTTTCTTTCGCTTTTAAAATGGTTACAGCTCTGTATTTATTTGTTTCTATGAAGATATATTGCTTACATTTTGTAATTTTCCTAAAATAGTAGCTATGGGGGCTCTGTACTAGTTGTTATACAAAGTTGGATGTATTTCATATATGCATAATCATTTAAAACATCAATTGTTGTTCGTCAAATTAAATTCTTTCGTAATTTTCAAGACAATTGCGCTCTACGCGCAACGAAAAGAAATGAAGCGAGATAGCAAAAAAACGAGCAAGAAAAAGAGAAACGTCAAAAAGAGTCTCGGAATATTCTGGCCGCGACTCACCGGGCAGCTTGCTTTCTATCTCATCGTTCTTCTCTTTCGTACTCGTGTGATTCGCGACTCATGAGTCAACGTGTGGATTGGGACTAACGAACGTTCTAAAATAAGCTTTTTAATAGGAATTGCGTTCGGGAGTCGGACAGAGTCCCGAAAACCAAAATCCCGAAAGTCAAATTCCCGAAAATCGAAATTCGATCAAATGCGAGAGAAACGCACGTAAATTATATAAATAGCCGAAATCAAAACAGTTCAACCCCTTTTTAACTGCCTTAAGGCTCAAACACACCACCGCGATTGCGATAGCGATCAGGGTTTTTCAACAGGGACGCTACAAAACAGCAAACGACGCCATATTTCTTGCTGCTCTTTTGACATTTCTCTTCAGTAAGGTTTGCCATTGCATGATGGAAAGATATACCAGCCAACAACGAGTCGAAATTATTAAAATTTACTACCGAAATTCGGAGTCAGTGGCCTCAACGTTAAGAGCGCTACGTCCAATTTATGGTCGTCATAATCGTCCTAGCAGATCAACAATTGAGCGTCTAGTGGAAAAAATTTAATCCACAGGCACAGTACAAAATGTTCCCGTGCCAGTGAGATAAAGAAGTGCCCGTAGTGTCGAGAATATTGCTGCCGCTGAGGCTTCAGTTGAAGAAAGCCCAAATGTGTCTCTCACACGTCGTTCTCAAGCGTTGGGCATCTCTGTGACGTCGTTGTGGCGAATTTTGCGAAAAGATCTTGGCCTACATCCTTACAAGATTAAATTGACGCAAGAACTGAAGCCACTTGACTACCAGAAGCGTCGTATGTTCGTGAATTGGGCTGAACAACAACTTGAAAATGATTCGGATTTTCATCGAAAAATCATCTTCAGCGATGAGGCTCATTTCTGGCTGAATGGACTTGGAGGACATGTGGTTCCAACAGGACGGCGCTACAAGCCACACAGCGAATGTCACAATCAATTTATTGGAAACCAAGTTTGGAGAACGTGTTATCTCACGAAATGGTCCAGTCGCTTGGCCGCCTCGGTCGTGCGATTTGACGCCGTTAGACTATTTCCTGTGGGGCTACGTCAAGTCTATGGTCTATGCCAACAAGCCAGCGACGATTGATGAACTTCGTACGAATATCGAACGTGAAATTGCAGCAGTATCGGCCGATTTATGCTTGAAAACCGTCGAAAATTGGGTTCAGCGTCTGGACTTCTGCCAGCGTGCCCGTGATGGCCATGCAAAAGAAATCGAGTTCCATACATAATGGCATCGAACACAATTTCACAGGAATAAAGAATTTCATTGATATCCAAAACCGTTTTTGTTTTATTTAAAAAAAACTTTTGTAGCGCTCTTATTGAAAAACCCTTTATTTATTATTTTACCTCTTTTTTTCCTGGCTAAGGCACAATATTTTTAAAAAAAAAATAAAAATAAATATATAGATATATATAAAAAAAAACTAAGCGAATGAGTTGTGTAAGGCAGTTAAAAAGGGGTTATGTATGTTATGCCTTCGCCTATTTATATAATGATAATAAACTTCAAATAAATAAAACATAACAAAACAGGTCAAGTCTTATTGACACAGCAATATCTAATACAAGTCCATATCGAACGTAATTCCCATTTGCGCAAGTTTTGCATTTTATATAATTTTTCGGGATTTTGGATTTTGGATTTTCCCGATTTTGGATTTTCGGGATTGTGAATTTTCGGAATTTTAAATTTTCGGGACTTTGGATTTTCGAGATTTTGGGCTTTCGGGATTGTGTCCGACTCCCACTAAAAACCATTTTCGTTGGTTTTAAATCCAATAAGCCATTGATGAGTTAGGGCTGTGTAATGACAGACATTTGAACAATAACAATGATAACAATTATTGTATATTATGTGTTGAGGAATTTTACTTTTCCGAATTCACCAACTTAGAAATGGAATTTCCAAAAATCCTCTCCCACAATGAACTCTTTTATAAATATAGATTATCAATTTATGTATGTACATATATTTCGCATGCAAAGAGTTTGTTCGATATGTAAAACCACGAACTGCATAGTAATTTGGAAAGAGTTTCACTGAAATTATGATTTTCCTGTCTGAAAAATGTTAGTATGAAGTTTAGGCTGAAATTACGCATTAATTAGTGATCATGAAAGTACTTACCGAAACTGGAAACTCTGCATCATTCGTTTTGCCAGATTGGCTGCCTAACGTAAAGCAAAGTTATAGGTATTGATTAGGAGAAAAAAAGTGCAAAACAAACCGAGCCAAAAAAAACTGCATCCAGGGCCTCAAAATCGTAAAAATGCCCAGAGAAAGAAAAAGCATCAGAGAAAGAGCGAACAATAAAAAAAGTAGAAAAAAAAGTGACGTATACGCCACATTGTCCATAAATATATTGTTTTTTTTTTTTTCCTTTTCAACTTTATTTCATATCCAACAATTATGTTTCAATTAATTTTACATAGAAAATACGTTCTTTTTGTTTGTCAACTATATATGTAAGAAAAAGCTTGGGCTGACTTTTTTCAATAGATTATTATGTTAGGGCAAATAAGTACAATATATTTACGGATTTGTAGTCGAATTATGGCTTATGGGCCAAAAATGGTCGAAAAATGTCAAAAAATGGTTAAAAATGGGCATTTTTACGATTTTGAGGCCCTAGATGCAGTTTTTTTTAGGTCAATTTGGGCCTGCTTCTCGCAACCATTTATATGTGCGTGTTATATTTCTGAACGAATGGAAGGGACCTACAGTTTTTTGCCGACTTCGAACGGCAAGTTGAGAAGCTCATTGATAAATGATAGGTACTCTTTGATTGTTTGTCAGACATTCAAAAAAGGTGGCACCGTGAAAAAACTCTAAGTTTTTGGACCCGTGGCTGGGCTTGAACCCGGGCAGCATTGCATAGTAGTCTAACGCACTTACCACTACACAAATGATAAAAAAGCAAACAATTTTTTAAATATCTACTTAAACACGAGATGCAAATTAATTGGACTACGGACAATTGTTATGATTTTGCTAAATTTCCATCCAACTGACAGAACAGACGATTATGTCCCGATGTCCACATTAAAGCTATAAAGGTTACAGTCAATAGTAATTTGAAATCCATATAGCAGCGGCTATAACAAAGCACTTTGTGAAGTTCAATGGAAATACTTTCTGAAAGGGTCAAAAGTGAAATCAGTCGGAAGAGTAGGTATGCTGCGAAGCGTGCCTTTGGTTTACCCAATTAATATGACATTTTTGAATGATCAAATAATAGATAGCTAATCGAGTGTGATTCCAGTTTTCTTTCCAAGCAGAAACGAATTGGGTAAGGATACTCGTATCTGAACGCATTTGGCGTTGATTGTAAATGAGGATTAATACTCGTATATGTAGGTACTAGGTACCTTTATGAAAACATTTTCAAATGCTTAGTTTAATCTGCCTGGCTTAGTGTTGAAGTGATTAAATGATTGTTTTGGCATCCTGGTCAAATGATCGAGATGAATCAACATATTTCAAGAAAACTACCCTCTCCGTTGTATGCTTAAACATGCTATCTATATACGTGGACAGACTCAAAAAGGAATCAGTTGCAATTGCAGGTGGAATGCCAGCCTATTGCTTTTAAGAAAAATATATTTTGACCACGGCTTGGATTAACTAATGGCAATTATCCCTACAACTTACATTTGTTGTCTCCAGTACAGCTGACGACAGTATATCACGTTAAAATATTTGTATGCTTAGTAAATGTGTCATCCCACCGAGCTTGCAGTCCTATTTGAGACACAAGATAAGGTCCAGGTTGTGCAGTGCTGTGAAAAAGTTTTTGAAATTAAATAAAATCGAACAAAATGATGGAATAAAATAGAATCTATCAAATTAATATAGAGTCTGAATTTAATTCTGAGAATGTACGTATGTGTTCTATAAAATAACGTAAAATAAGAAAAAAATCGAAAACAAAACAAGACTATCATATGTGAGAAAATTTTCAAATTTCAAATTTATTTAAACATCAATATAGCATTTTAAGACTATTCGTCTTTTTTTATAACACTACAGTATAAAAATATTTAATATTAATCTTTAATTTACTCTAGTCTCTAGTTGCTAAGCCCTAAATCCCTACTGATATTAAAATTATTATATGTTTATTTTCATGACGTCAGTTACAATTTCAAAAAAAAAAGAAAACAAAAATTTAAGTTATTTACTGTCTATTAAAATATTGAATTAGGTCCCTCTCGAAGCCGCCCCTGCCATTTACTCTCTTTATATTGGAGGGAAGTGAGTTCCACAGTCTGATGGCATAGACAAAAAATTGCTTTTTAGTTATGCTGTATCTAAATCTTGGTAGAATCAGAGCCAAACTTCTGCCAGAACTAGCAAACTGCAACCTTTGGAAAAGGTACTGAGGACTTTGGTTTAACTTAAGGTCGAATAAAAACATTAGAATTTTACATTTTAAATAATTCTTCAAAGACATGTTGAAGACACTGTGCGTATATTCGGAGACATGATCAAATCGTCGTAGATTATAAACGAACCGCACAGTATTGTTGAATGCAACCTCAAATTTACGCTGGCTTAAACTATCTAGGTCACAAAAAACAGGATGCGCATAAAAGAAAATCGGTAACAAAAGTGATTTTACCAACATCATTTTAGTCTGAACTGGAAGGCACTTCCCTAGCAGATAGAGAGTACGCAGTCCGCCATAAACTTTTCCTACCGAGTATGCAACGTGATCATTCCAACTAAGCGTTTGGTTAAAAATAACTCCAAGATTTTTTACGGAACGGCAATATATTATTTCTTCGCCATTTATCTCAATTTTAGGAAAATATGATGTGTCAACAACTTTACGAGAAATAACTATAGCTTGACTTTTTTTGGAATTCAACCTAAGTTTGTTTTTTTCTGACCACTGAGCAACAAGCCACAGATCCTCATTAATTCGTGCTGTTGCATCTTCAACTAAGCCCAAGGGATAGCTAAGGTGAATTTGCACGTCATCTGCGTACATTTGAATTTTACAATGTTTTAGTACTTGGGGCAGATCATTGTTGAACAGAGTAAAAAACAAAGGTCCCAGGATAGATCCCTGTGGGATACCTGCATTATTTGCTATAAACTTAGAGTTAAATCCGCCTGCAGAAACAGCTTGAGTTCTACCACAAAGATAACTATAGACTAACTGCAAAGCCGTTGCTTCAAAGTGAAAATTGTCTCTGAGCTTAAGTAATAGCAAGTTGTGCGGAACAGTGTCGAAAGCCTTCGAAAAGTCTAGTAGCACCAGAGATGATGCCTGATCATTATCCATTTCTATACGCAAGTAATCAACTAGATTTAATATTGTTGTCGTACAACTATGGCTCTAAAACCTGATTGAACATTCGTAAGCAAGTTGCCTTCATTAAGGTGATTCCAGATTTACCAGCTAACTATTTTTTCGAAGACTTTCGAAAGAAATGGCAAAATAGAAATAGGCCGATACTCTTTTCTACGACTAGTTGATGTTTTCTGCAATGGAACAATTTTCGATCTTTTCCAATCTAGGGGATATATGGAGGAAGTAAGAATGCTATTGTATATATATGTGATAAAAGGTAGTATTTGTTGAATAATAATTCTCAGAAACCTAGGATGCATAAGGTCTAGACCAATCGCATCCGATTTAATTCCATGAACAGCTTTCAAAACATCTAACTCAATTACTCTATTGAATCGAAAACTATTATTATGTTCTAAAGGGTGATTTTTTAGCTGGTTTGGTTTTGGCAACACTGGTTTTGACAGCTGACGTGTGTTTAGTACCTTGTGTCACTGTCAAACAGCTTCAGTTTGGTTTGCAATTTAACCATGGATCGTCTTACAAATGAACAACGCTTGCAAATTATTGAATTTTACTATCAAAATTCGTGCTCGGTTCGAAATGTTCATCGCGCGCTGCTTCCATTTTATGATCGGCATTCTCGACCTTCTGAGCAGTCTATTCGGAAGATTGTGACCAAATTTCGCACCAAATTTACTTTGTTGGACATTAAACCACCAACACGTTTACGTACTGTGCGTAGTGAAGAAAATATTGCGGCCGTATCAGCTAGTGTGACAGAGGACCGCGAAATGTCGATTCGGCGCCGTTCCCAGCAGTTAGGCCTTTGTTACAGCACTACGTGGAAAATTTTGCGGAAGGATTTGGGCGTAAATCCTTTTAAGATACAGCTGGTGCAAGAACTAAAGCCAGCCGACCTACCACAACGCCGAATTTGGTGTTGGAGTTTGGTGAAGTTAATTTCACGTTTCGGGCCGGTCAATTGGCCGCCTAGATCGTGCGATTTGACACCATTAGATTATTTTTTGTGGGGGTATGTCAAGGCTAATGTCTATAGGGACAAGCCCGCTTCGATTGACGCACTGGAAGCCAACATCCATGCATTCATTCGTGAGATACCGGCCGATATGTGTGAAAGAGTATGCCAAAATTGGACTCAGCGGATGGGCTACCTGAGACGCAGCCGCGGTCAACATTTGCATGAAATTATCTTTAAACATTAAATTGCAAGGTTCAAACTATCGATTCAAATAAATTTTTCATTCATTTTTTCGAATTTTTTGTGTTTTTTTTTTTAAAAAAAGTTCTCAACCTCTTAAAAAATCACCCTTTATTTGCATCTGACTAGAAAATAATTCTTCACCATTATCGAGGACTGTTTCAGACGTAATAGCAGCACTGGCGAACAGTTCGTTCAATTCGTCTAGATCAGATTCAACAGGAGCAGAGCATTTTTGTTTGCTGATACCTATGCTCTTTATATTGCTCCAAGTTTTTTTAGTTGACATATTAGGCTTAAACTTGGTAGCAAAAAACTTTTCCTTGGATTTTCTGATTTCCGCAGTTACTAAGTTCCGTAATCTTTTAAATTCTGCGCGAAGGGCGGGCAATCTGAATCTTTTCCACCTCTTATACGCAATATCTCTATTTAATATGAGAGAGTGGATTCTGTTATTAAACCATTCGCATTCTCGATTACGGATAACTATTTGTTTTAGAGGAACATGCGTCTCAAAAAGGTTATTTATTGATTCTGTAAGAAAACGAACTTGATCCTCAACAGAAGGCATAAAGTAGATGCCCTGCCAATCAGTATACTCTACATCATCTTTTAAAGCATCTGAATCAATTGTTTTTGTAATGTTTTTGTCTTTCTGAGAATACAAGTATACGGCAAACAAAATGTACCGTTTTGTAAAATGTTTGCATTGCGTATTGTTTTATGGTCTCTCTCATATCCAATTCATTTGTAAAATAATCTTTATACTATAAAGCACGCGCTATAGAGAAAATGGTTAAGACGGGTAAAAATACTGATGTGAATATTCGTTCTCTCGCAATATATCACCGTGAAATTGGTAAAACGTTGAAAGAAATAGCTGAAATAACAAATTTAAATGTTTCCCACCGTGCATTATAAAAAAAAAACACAAAAAGTTCGAAAAAATGAATGAAATATTTATTTGAATCGATAGTTTGAACCTTGCAATTTAATGTTTAAAGATAATTTCATGCAAATGTTGACCGCGGCTGCGTCTCAGGTAGCCCATCCGCTGAGTCCAATTTTGGCATACTCTTTCACACATATCGGCCGGTATCTCACGAATGAATGCATGGATGTTGGCTTCCAGTGCGTCAATCGAAGCGGGCTTGTCCCTATAGACATTAGCCTTGACATACCCCCACAAAAAATAATCTAATGGTGTCAAATCGCACGATCTAGGCGGCCAATTGACCGGCCCGAAACGTGAAATTAACTGTTCACCAAACTCGCCTCGCAATTGCGCCATTGTTTCGCGTGCTGTGTGGCATGTGGCACCGTCTTGTTGAAACCACATATCATGCAAGTCAAGAACTTCCATTTCGGGCAAAAAAAAGTTTGTTATCATCGCTCGGTAGCGTTCACCATTGACAGTAACGCTGCGATTCGCATCATCTTTGAAGAAATATGGCCCAATAATGCCGCCGGCCCATAAACCGCACCAAACAGTGGCTTTTTTGGGATGCATTGGTAGCTGTTGCAATGCTTCTGGCTGATCTTCACTCCAAATGCGGCAATTTTGCTTATTTACGTACCCATTCAACCAAAAATGAGCCTCATCGCTGAACACAATTTTTCGATAAATCGATAAAAAAAACATTTCGAACCGAGCACGAATTTTGATAGTAAAATTCAATAATTTGCAAGCGTTGTTCATTTGTAAGACGATCCATGGTTAAATTGCAAACCAAACTGAAGCTGTTTGACAGTGACACAAGGTACTAAACACACGTCAGCTGTCAAAACCAGTGTTGCCAAAACCAAACCAGCTAAAAAATCACCCTTTATTTGTAAGCGATATTACAATAACGGTTCTGTTGAAGATAAACAAAGATCTGGACGTCCAAAAAAAATTCAGACAGTGATAATACATTTTTAATAAGGGAATTGGGACAGGAACCAAAACAAACATCTTCAGAGCTTAGATCTAAACTATCTCAATTTAGTGGGAAAATGGTTAATTCCTCTACAATAAGAAAACATCTGAAAGAAACATGGTTTCGCTTCAAGGATATGTAGAAATAAGCCGGCGATCAGTGAAATTAATAGATTGAAAAGATTACAATATGCTTATAACTACAGAAATAAGGATCTTGAGTTTTGGAAAAACGCGACTTTTGTAGACAAAAGTAAGTTCAACTTGTTCACTAATGACACAAAACAACAACGGGCATGGAGAAAGCCAAATACGGATCTCATTTCAAAAAATATTAATACCACCGTCAGATATGGTGGTACAAGTGTTATGGTGTGGGGTGCAATGGCCTATAATGGGGTTGATGATCTGGTTGTCATTGACACAATAATGAACAAGGAATTGTATTTAAACATTTTAAAAAAACCATAAGGCGTCTTCTGCTGGAAAAATTGGTGTTACCAATAATTATTGCTTCTATCAAGATAATGATCCGAAGCATATTGCTTTAGACGTACGTTTGTGGCTTTTATATAATTGTCCAAAGGTTCTAAAAACACCACCGCGAAGCCTTGATCTCAACCCCATTGAACACCTTTGGGCCTATCTGGAACATGCAATAAGAAAAAACCATCGCATTTCTAGTGTTCGAAGTCTAAAGGAAGCTTTGGTTGACCAATTCCTTGCCAATATGAAGGAAAAAAAGAGGAATCACTTACAGACTCAGAGAAGAGCTCAAATAACTCGACTATATGGCATATATGCAAAAGCGGTTTTTAATATTCAAATCAACAAATCTAGGATCAAAGCCTGCAGGGCTTTTTTCATTTCCGAAGAGAAAGAAACAGAACCTTAAGAGAGGAGACATCTTACATAGTCAGTAATTAACTTCCTCGAGCTTTGCGTTAATTAAACTCTCGCGGCTTTTTGACATGGACATACCTTGAAAGCTTATGTACACCGCGACCATAATTTCAGATAACTTCTGAGTTCTTATTAAGCTCAGCACTCTTCTAAGTTCCATAAATTTGTCGAGCTTAAGAATGTAATGCTTCACCTTTAAGTGAGCAGTCGCAGATAATATGCTCCATCAATCGACAGGAATTGTCTTCGATTAGTTCCATTCTCTTAAGGTGGTATTTTAGTGGCCAGCGTCTCATCACTGGTCCCTAATTGTTAAGGTTAGGCTGCTTAAAGGCTTTGCCAAGAGCTAGATTGATGAAATTCTTTGTGTACCCTTGGCCTTTGGATTTAGAATATTTCAAAGATCCCAGTCCACCTTCTATCTACATGCAGCTGGAATGAACAGCAGGAGGCCAGAATTTTAACTGGCTAAAGAAAAGTACTACTTAGTACTACGCTATATGGAGAATAATATGTAGACGTAATTAATCGATTGTGTCAAAAAGAAATTTGCAAAATGAATATCCTATGCCCAAATATATTTATTTATTTTAATTATTTTATTTATTTATTGCTTCATCTATTAGATTATAAACCTCTTACAGACTAACTAGAATTATGTACATACATATATTAAATAAAGAAAGATAACAGTAAGAAACTAGGTATGAAATAAGAGATAGCATATTATTATAATAAAAAAATTATGATTCTAGGGTTGGTTTAAAAGAAAAAGAAGTTTGTCTTTAAAAGTTGCTCTGGAACAATCCAAAAATAAATCTATAGACCTTATCATAGTCTCTGATACATCTCGCAATTGGCTCATTCCCGAAAGTGGAAATAACTAAGAAGACAACGATACGGTGAGTAAAACTCAAGCAATGACAATAATTTAGGACAACCAATGTGATAGTGAATCAGGTCTCTTACGAACATGATGGAAAAGTACTTACGACGACATTCAAGACTACTGATACTTATTAACAGACACCTGGAACTGTAAGCTGGCATGTCTATACGCCAATTTAGCTGTTTTATCATAAACCGCGTCAAGTTTCTCTGGACTCTCTCGATTCTTTTAGAATGAGTCTCAGAGCATGGATTCCATATTATAGTGCCATACTCTAAGTTGGATCTTACCAGAGATACATACAAAGGCTTTAAGGTATACGGATCGGAAAAATCTTTGGAATTTCTTTTTAGGAAACCAAGCAACGCATTAGCTTTACAGACTACAAAATCCGTATGTTCTCTAAAATTTAGTTGGTGATCGAGAATGATACCAAGGTCTTTCTTAGAAGTTACTCTAGTAAGAGGATTAGAATTTATAGGTATTGATACATAATAGGAACATTAGATCTGAACAGACTGAAACATTTAGAGACGTTAAGAAGGAGGTGATTCCGTTTACACCAATCATTGACTGCGGCCACATCTTGCTTGAAATAATTTAAGGTCATCGGCAAATAGAAGGCACTCAGAATGTTTGACGACGAGGGGAAGATCGTTAATGAACAGCAGGAATAATAATGGCCCAAGGTGGCTCCCTTGAGGGACACCAGATGTTACTTTAATAGGAACCGAAAGACAATCATCGATTTTGACATATTGGACCCTATCAGCTAAGTAGGACTCTAACCAACTAATCATGGTAGAATGGAATTATTCTAAATTGATTCGGTGGTTGTCTCTAGAAAGGTGGGACTTTGTGTACAGTTCCGAATGTCCTTTTAATGCTTTCTCAGCTTTTCTAGGAAAATTGAAAGGTTATATAAGTGACTGCAAAGTTAGTACCTTTGCAAAGGAGTAAATTTAATAGAATTAAACCTTGGATACTTACTTACTTACTTACTTAGTTGGCGCTACAGCTCGAGGTGAACCTGGGCCTGCTTCTCGCAACCATTTGTGTGTGCGTGCTATATTTTTGCACGAATGGAAGGGACCTACAGTTTTTTGCCGACTCCGAACGGCGAGTTGAGAAGCTCAATCGTGACAAATGATACTCTTTGATGCTTGTCAGACATTCGAAAGAGGTGGGCACTGTGAAAAACTTTTAGGTGTTTGCGGCGGGATTCGAACCCAAGACCGCTGGCTCAGTAGTCCGACGCACTAACCACTTGCGCTACGGTGCCCACCTTGGATAAATGATGTAATTTGCGCAAAAATAGAAGAAAAAAATAAATTCTTTGCAAAAAATAAGAGCAGAATGAACCAGCCTTTAGTTAAACAGGTATATAGAGAGCTACAAACAAATGTGCGCGGTCTAATAGATAAGCAAAAAATTGAATATTATAGCAA
This sequence comes from Brachyopa scutellaris, assembly GCA_949775065.1. Taxonomy (NCBI): domain Eukaryota; kingdom Metazoa; phylum Arthropoda; class Insecta; order Diptera; family Syrphidae; genus Brachyopa; species Brachyopa scutellaris. The sequence goes on along the minus strand of OX459114.1, from coordinate 78,307,044 downwards.
AAAATTTGATGAAAGTCGGTTTAATCCTAAAGAGCAATGGCGTATTGTCAATAACATACTAGGCAAGGAAAAAAAAAGACCCAGTTTTAAAGTCCCTTTATCTAGACCATAAAATCGTCAGTAGTAGTGAGGACTTAGGCAACGGCATGAACTCTTTCTTTAAAAATGTAGCTGAAAAATGTAAGTCAGATGTGTGTATTCAATTAAATGATAGTAATGTGAGATGTTTACTTGATAAAACGAGTTCACTTTCCTTCTATTTTGGTCCCATTACTAATTCAGAACTTCTCGCTATTATTAACAGCTTAAAAGCTAAGAACTCGTGTGGGATAGATGGCATAAGTAACATTACTATCAAGAAGATAGGAATGTCAATAGTAGATCCCTTGAAACACATTATCAATCAAAGCTTTCAGTGCGGAATATTTCCTGAGTGCCTTAAAACCTCGTTAATTATTCCGATTTTTAAAAAAGGGGATCCAAGGGACCCAAACAACTATAGGCCAATATCCCTGCTATTGGTTTTCTCAAAGATTTTTGAAAAGGTCATAGCTAGCAAACTTTTTTGAAAAGACTAAATTTCTTAATAAGTCGCAATTTGGTTTTATGAAAGGTAAGTGCACTGAAGACGCAACTATAGCCTTCTTAAAGAGAATCACAATGCACTAGACAGTAATCAAAAAACAGTTGGAATGTTTCTTGACTTAACAAAAGCCTTTGGCTTAGTAAATCATGATCTATTGATGCGCAAACTCAATGACGCTGGTTTTAGAGGCAATATATCTGATTGGTTTAAGTCCTACTTGCTTAATCGTAAACAGCACGTTAGCGTTAATGGATCTATAAGCAAGGAAGAGTCCTGCCCAAATACTGGTGTCCCACAGGGGTCAGTCTTAGGACCAATCCTCTTCCTTGTTTACATTAATTCCATATTCAACCTACCTGTCAACGGCCACTTAATTGGTTATGCAGACGATCTAGCACTTTCATATGCAAACAATTCTTTGACTATGATTCGAGATCAAATGAATTCAGATTTACATTTGATTAGTATCTGGCTTAACTACCATCAACTTATACTTAGCACAAAGTCTAAGGCGGTGTTTTTTTCCTTATCCAACCCGAACACAATAATTGAAGGCATAATATCTCATCATCTTGGTTGCGACAAGCTGAACTGCACAAATAAATGCTTTGCTTTTGAATTCGTACAGGAGTTTAAATATTTAGGAGTTATATTAGATAACAAATTGAACTGGAAGCCACACATAATGTCCTTAAAAAAATTACTATACATATCGTTAAACAAAATGTATCACTTGCTAAAGCTTGTTCCACAGAGTCTACTTTCAGCTATTTACTACGCATTGGTTCAATCAAGGCTTGAGTATGGCCTTGCGTGTTGGGGCTGTGCCTATATAAGTAACCTGCGTCCTATTATTATAGCACAGAAAAAAATAATTCGGTTATTGCCCTCACTCCCGCTATTTCAATCAGCAAAAATACTACCACTTCGATACCTTTTTATCTACAAAGCGCTTAAAGTATTTTTTTGTTAGAAGTGGCAATATTCACTTCAGAAGAAATGGGGTATATACGTTGAGAAATGGATCTAGAGTTGATGTCCCTAGGGTTAATAAAGAGCACAACCGACGTTTTCTTACTTCTATAGCGCCCTATATTTTCAACAAACTGCCGTCCGATGTATCCAGTCAGGTGACACATGGAAACCAATTCTTAAAAAAACTTAAAGCTTGGTTACTTTCACGATCTGAAGTTGAGACTCTACTTCAAGTCATATCTTAAAGTACTATTTATTTATGTTTGATTCACTTTTTAACATTGTTCTTCTCGTAGTAAATTCATCTGTTATTTAAAAAAATAATTATTCGCACTTAATAAAAATGATATCTGCATTTCGCTACCATCGCGTTCTCCTTTTCGTCTTCCCTTTTCGGCTTTAATTCTATTGTTTTTAAATATTATCAATTGTCATACACTTGCTATTGGTTGTATTATGCCACAAAGTGTATTACTTTTATTTCCATATTTCATGATCTTTATACCCAGAATTTCGTCTATATATTTATTATTATTTTTTTTTTAAAAACTGTATTTGCCAGCATAATGTATTAAATTAATATTTTTGTATATTTTTAATGAATTGTTATCTTGAAATGAAAATAAAAAATCTTGAAATCTTGAAAATCTTGGAATCCTATAGTCAATAGCTTCTGAATAAGGGTACGATGATTAAATTTATCGAATGCTTTTGCAAAGTCCGTAAAAATAACATCAGTTTGCCTACCAAGTTCGAAATGATTAACGACATAGTTGCAAAAAAGTGCCAGATTCGTTGAAGTAGATCTTCCTTTAGTAAATCCATGTTGATGTTTCGATATAACATTGTTAACAAGAAAAACAATTTTATTATAAACAATCTTTTCGAACAATTTCGGAATGGAAGAGATCTTACAAATTGGACGATAGTTACAGACATTTTGTTTAGGACCCGACTTATGTATAGGAACAATGTGAGATATTTTCCAAACATCAAGGAATTTTCCACAAGCAATTGATTTCCTGAATATTTGGCAGAGTGGCATAGATAAGGACTTTGCGCAGTACTTTAATAAAATAGGAGCAATTTTGTCAGGACCTTCTATAATCTTACTTTTAAGACTACTAAGTGCCTCCTCCACGTCAAGCTCTTCTATTCACACAAGAAGAGACAATCTGTAGAAGAATATACAGAATTAAAAAATCCGGTCAAGTGCAAGTTATACTTGCGCAATAAGTGTTCCGTACTCTATCAGTTATTTTAACTACATATGTACATATGTATGTCATAGATTTATGTTGATAGATCTATATGAACCCTTTCTTTACGATACGATTTCTACTAAAGATACAATGATACTTTGTTCGATACTCACATATATGTATGTATGTACATACATAAAAACATATATATATGTATATATATAGGTACATATATGTACATATGCACTTGTATATCTGCAGACACAAGAAAGTACATGTGTACCTACATACATAGTTTTATGGTGCACAGCACATTTCAATACAAATAAATTGAGCACAATTTGCGAAAAAAATAAATTCAAATTTGTACCTACATAAATGTATACCAACAAGTAAGTTGAACAAATTACCTACATATGCATGTATGTATGTACATATGTCTCTGATGTCCTTTCTCATCTGCTCAGAAGAATAGTTATACACACACACAAAGTAAAAGAAAAAAAAAACAACAAATAAAGCATGTATATACATACATACATATATACCTACATAATATGTTCATATGGATATGTATTTACAAGAAATGTACACTTGTGCATCAGATTTAATTTTTCGTCTCGTTATTCGTTCAATTGCATTAACTGCGTATTTTGCGATTTGTCTCCCTCTCTGTGGCTGTATATACACAAATTCAATTTTTTCCAATATAGTAAAAGTAGAGACACCTACATTATAATAGGAAACCATCAAGCTTCCTTTATGTGTTATATTCTGTATCATTGGTTTAAGTCTTAGGTCAATAGTTATCCGGTAGGAATATGCCACGAAAATTCGCTGCGGGTATAACACTTTTGCCATCAATTATTCAATTTTTACTCTCGTATCTACTTTTAGGCGTTGTGATATTTTTCTGGATATGTAAACAGTAGGGTAGTTGAAATTAAAAAATTAATTTAAAAAAAACGGTTAAAGTAGGGCAGTCGTAATAATTATGATTCCATCTACACTTTATTCTCAATGTTTGTGATTTTATTCAGATTTTTCTGAGCGATATTTTCGGAGAAAATGCTCGGGACAGCAAGTTGTAACGTTTTGTGAAAATTTGTTAAGAAACTACCCCCCCAAAGTCGAAATTCAGCTTTTTAAGTTCTGGTCTGTGTTTAGGCCACTAATTGCTACAACTGTTCCAAATTTCAATAGTCTAGGTTAAGTAGTCTCTGAGAAAAAGGCCTGTGACAGACAGACAGACAGACAGACAGACAGACAGACACCGAACTGATTCCATTAGTGTTCCGTTTTGGTACGGACGGAACACTAAAAAGGAGGCAAAGAAATTGAAATATAGTCAAGATGTGTAATAAAAATATGGCAGGAGTGGACAAAATGGATTTTCGTCCCTCACTTTACAGAATTTCTATCAAAACCAGAAATACAAATACATACAAGATGGAATTCGAAGTACTGAAAATTCACCCAAAAAATAATTATGGACCTGCTTACATTCCAATACGATATTGCCAGTGCTCCTTTCTGCATCTTCTTCAAAATTAGTTAGTGACAGCAATCTTTGCTAGATTTGATCACATAAACCAATGGCTAGTATATGTACCTAACAGTTACAGATGTAATGTAAAAGACTGAACCATAAGATAAAAATGTGAAAAATGCAACGTTCGCTTGTGCCTTCCAAAAAAAAGCTGCTTTATATTTAATCATCAACATAATTTTATCATTTAATAATTTACACACGCTAATTCGAATTCCCTTATAATGTTTACACATTGCGCGATAACATGAAGGACAAGAAAGTGAGACAGACAGGGATAGGAAACTCAGATGTAAGGTTTCAACTAAATCTATACCACCTATAGAGTCCAGGATAACTGGAGAGTTTTTGTGCATTATTAAAAGTTTTGTCCTTGCTTATGATTCACTGAAGTTTTATCCAGATGTTTCTTATTGTAGTTTGTGCGATCAATTTCTTCAGCCATACCACCATCCCACTGCTATTGTTATGCATATTTTCCCAGTAGGTTTTTACATTAACTTCTGAAATTGATAAACTCATTTTTAATTCGTCAGAAATACATAAATGTTTTGGAGGCACCCTGATTTGAACCCTGAACCTTCAGCGTGACAAGCGACAACGACCACCACTACGCCACAGCCACCCACTAGTCACGTTTTACAATGAAACTTGTAAGTGTAGCTATTAACCACCCGAAATCTTAAATTTAATCAGGGGAGTGATTGGGTCCTTTGAAACTTACTGCCAAATGTTGAATTTATTTGCACATCTTGTGTCATACTCGCTTTTCATTAATATCAGGCAAAGACTACCTATTTTCCAACATAGCGTTGTTATAGCTCACCGCTGGCAGTAAGAGCACGTCCAGAATAAAATGATTTAATTACACCACAAACTTGAAATTTACAGCAAACAGTGAAGATGTCCTTTATGGATTCATAGTGGATGTGGTATTCACTAATCATTGTTATTTTACATGGCAACACTGTTCGCTCTGCTGTAAATATCTTTGACATTCAGCTGTTGCACGATATTTACAATCCCCATAAATTAGCGATTTAATTTAACGTCCACGTAACTAACTTTAAAAAGTGGAAAGAGAGGAGTGATATGTTCGTTCGTTTATGTTAAACATTTCAATTCAAATCGTTCGTAAAATTAAAAGTTTAGTTTAATAATAAGTTCTACCATATGAAACGAGGGTGCTATTAAGGCCGGGCGCCAATTGCGTTCAATTAGTATCTACTGGATTTGAACCGTAAGTAAGCGACGACTACTACCACAGCTACTCACTGCATGAGAATTGCACGAGAAGTTCCAGAGATGCATTGTCACAGGGATCAGCGATTTTTTTAGTAGTAGTATATTTATGAATTCAATTCGACGACATTTATTTAGATACTTAGAACTAAATATATCTTTATGCTATAAATGTGAGATGAATCTACAATTAATGCAATTCAATATTTAATTGCATTAATTGTTGGTCCTTGTCAATAGTATAAATCACAGTTACGAGTCAAATCGGGAAAAATGCAGTTTGGAGATTTTGCACTTGATTTTTAAGTGAAAACATTTTTTTTTTTTTGTTTTGTATGGAGTGGAGAAACAAAAGTAAAAAAAACTTATTTGATTTCTGAAAATAACGAGTTTTGTTAAAAAATAAATAAAAGTGCTGTTGTCTATGTGCAATAAAAAAAATGTACCATACACACGTTGTGTTTTCTTTTGTTTTTATTTGTTTTTTGGCTTGAATTATATGCGAAAGCATGAAATTTTGGATGAAATTTTGGATGAGATCAATAATTGGAGTGAGGATGGGGTTTCTCCCACCGATATATTCATATGTGCCCCGGAAGATGCGAATGCTTTCCTTATTCACTGATGAAAATAGCGGGGAAGACAATTAAGTATGCCTAGTGGGCACAGTAGCGCAAGTGGTTAGTGCGTCGGACTACTGAGCCAGCGGTCATGGGTTCGAATCCCGCCGCAAACACCTAAAAAGTTTTTCACAGTGCCCACCTCTTTCGAATGTCTGACAAGCATCAAAGAGTATCATTTGTCACGATTGAGCTTCTCAACTCGCCGTTCGGAGTCGGCAAAAAACTGTAGGTCCCTTCCATTCGTGAACAAATATAACACGCACACACTAATCGTTGCGAGAAGCAGGCACAGGTTCACACCCCGAGGTCAGTAAGAGTAAGATATTCGACCTCATTTGCGGTAATAGATTTTGAAGGAGAAGATTCATCGATGAACTATACGAGCTGTGCAGCAACATAGACCTAACCAAATAGAAGCTATGTATTGGACGTTTGAGATGGATACGATATGGACACCATCGCTCTGGAAGGGAAAATCTTCGAGTTCACCATCGGAGAATGGGGCAGGAAAGGAGACCGCGACTTAAGTAAAACTGTTTAGTGGAATAGGAGCTCAACCAACTTAGTGTGCAAAACTGAAAGCAGCTACTTTGAGACGCTTATTGGTTGAGGCCAATGTAGCGCTAAACTGTAGCGCCACACTGTGGGGCATTTTAGCAAAAGTGCTTCCAAAATTTAATTTTCGCGTGTGTCTATACTACTAAAAAGCTTATCTTCTGGATTAAGAATAACTTGGACCTCAAGGAACCGAAAAAATTATTAAATTTGGACAAATTGGTATGGTAAGTACAGCCAGTTAAAGCTAGGTTATTTTTAGTGTAAGCGAAAAATTAATTTTTTTTATATGTTTTCGTTTGAGTTCTGGGTGTACAAACTTGGTATAGTGGCTAAAAACACATTGGTTTTTTTCTACTTTCTTGGTACATATGGTTGTTTGTAATTTAAATGCAACCTATTTTTCTTTTTTGGAATTTTAATTTTTTGTTATTTAGTGGTTTCTTGAAAACATGTTTTTAGCACACTTTCTGGAAGTTATGTTGAGTTTAAAAAAAATGGTACGATAACGTATGGTCTAAGGTAAGTAGGTAGGTCTAAGTACATGTATTTCTGAACATTCTCCTAGAAGCTCAGCTGCAAAAATTTGCAAATATTTGAGCTAGAGTGATTTGATTAGTGTAAGTTCATTTTTTTTTTTTGTTTAAGGCGATAATAAGTTTTTAAATATATATGTATGTATACTTTACACATTTACAGGTTAAAAAATGTACCATAAACCTATTCATTGTGATAAGGATTTTGCGGTTTTCAGGCCTTTTTTCGGCAGCCCCTAATCCTCTTAGAAACTTGAAATATATTGTTGAAATGGTTTGTTTTAAGTGGCACATCACTTAATAAAAAAAAATATTTGCAACACAAAACAATTTTTTTTTTCTTCCACTGTTTCGCTTAGATAAGTTTTGAAATTCTCTGCAGTTACTACAAACATTAATATTTGAATTTAATTTTAAAGTAAAATACAATTTTACCCCTTTGGATAAAAATATTTTTGTTTAACATGAAATTCTGGAACACCCTGTACAGCATTTTTCCCAAATTTTATCATTTTTTTTAGCACTAAACTACTTAACATACTTTCTTGACTTAAAAATTCCACTGAAACAGTATATTTGCATTCTAATGTGCAGCAAAATAAAAAAGAGGGCTTTGGATACACCTGCAAGAATATTTGAAAAATTTCTTGTTCTTTTACTTTTTTGAACCACTGTGACCTTGTTTGACTTTAAGACATACTGCATTTACTTCAGTTACCTACTTTTGACAATTTTTGAGGTAAAATATTAGACATACTGTATTTCAGGAGAAGATTCTGAAACAGGCTGCAAATATTTTTTCTTAAAATTTCCAAATTTTATAGCCTTGGAAATTTACTTCAAACATATCCCGATATCTTTTTTCGTTTAGGAGCTATGATTTTTGCAAGCAAAAAAGTAAATTTGCCCCACTGTGCGCCATCGTAGTAAGTTAGTAAGTAAGTCAGTAACTAGAGCGCAGTAGCAGTCTCTTAGTTAAAACCATCGAATCTTGTTGGTATTTGGACTTTTCTAACAGAGGAACGAATGGATTCCTTAAAGTCACACCCAACGTGGCATAATCAGACGCCATCTAGTGGTGAAATATAAGTATGTGTAAGACTGGTATTCGTTGAAACTTTTCTTTTGGTTTTCCTTACGATCTGAACCAGTTGACAGTAGCTATTACTATTATTTTAGTACTTGAAGGGTATTAAGTACTTTAAAGTACGGTTTTGAATCCAATAAAACGCAAACAATATTACTATTCAGGTGCACACCTCATTTCGCGAATGTGATCGTACGAGTATAAACAAATTTTATGACACATCGTAGGTATTACTCGAACTTAAACAATACATTTTTGGCTGTAAAATAATAGCTTAACACCATTTCACGAGCAACAATATTCAAGTGTACTTAATCTCCATTCGTAGGGATCGTAAACATCCTTTGATAGAATCCAAGTGCTTACAAGCAAACACTGTTCCCTGAATTGAGGGATTTTGCACCTCTTTAAAGGAAGATGTTAACGATTACAGTGTTATTACATCGACCGTTTCGTAAATTGCAAAAAAAAAAGGAGGAAAGGAAAATGGAAAGCAAAAGCACTAATACCAACGCCATTGACATTGAACTCTACCAGATGAGAATCCTTAATGAAGACATTTCTTTTTTTTGCAGGCAAACACCATCATTACTAACAGTGACGTGCATCTGGGGAAAAGGAAAACCATCGAGAGTCTGGAATTTTTCCATCTTGCCTCTCCTGTGGATAATGACTAGCATTTCCGGAGCAACTTAAAATGCACATTGAGGGTAGTATTATAGATCAGCTTCTGGGATTCCTTAGAGGATTCTTTGAGGATTTCTTTACGTTATGTGGAGTGCGAATAGATATCCATTAAATACCGTTGCGTTGTCTGTTGTCTTAACGAGAAAATGGCGATTTATTATCAGGAACCACAAGAGGAGAACACTCAAATGACATTTTTCTTCATATGTCACATTGAATTGGCGATTCTGATACTATTTAGGCTTTGGTGTATAGGGAGTTGGAAGGTTTGATATTCAGGATACATCCAAATTTATTTTATCATTTATTTGCCACCTAAAAACACAGCTTTCATAGTCAAAGGGATAATAATACTATGAACCACATAATTTTTTTTTTTTGTATTTTCAATGTTCAGAATGCTTTGCATATCCGTAGATTCAAGGTAAGGTTAGGTTGGGTAAGGTTAGGTTAGCGCGCTGATGATAATGGCTACATATGTATTTATTATATTGCGGACCCATTGTGATACACATAGTGTATGTGGTGACTTGGCAGTAGAGTTGGGCTAACTAGTTCACTTCACTGAAGTAGTTCAGTAGCTCTCGTTCACTAAAAAGAACTAGTTCACCAATGCAGTTCAGTAACTCATTTAGCTCAGTAGTTCTTTTGGCTCAGTAGTTCTTTTAGTTCAGACTCAGCTTCACCATTCACCTCTCACTTACACAGTACACCGACACAATATACGTTCATCTCATTTCTCATACTCATCCATAAGGTATAGTTTATATCCAGAAATAGACCAGTCAGTCCAGTCATATATGTTCCTTTACAAGTTCGATTGAGAGGAAATACGAAATTAAGGGTGGAATATGAAAAAAATGTGTGTATACCGAAGTCACAAAACACTGGAGGACGGTTGACTCGCTCGACCATGGAACTTAAAATTGTTTGAATTGGATCGATGCAACAATCCTTCGGGTTGCGCTTGCGAGCTGCTTGCGATATCTATGTATCTATCTGTGGTTTTATCTCTCTCTCATACGGTAGTGAATTGTATTTTGTATACCTACTACTGTACTACTACAACTACAAAGGATTCCTAAAGAATTTGTGTAAAAAATATCCGGTTTTGTATGGACATACTTCGTATTGGTGAGCCGTAGACGTAGTGAACTACTGAGCCGTCACCGCCATCTGTATTGTGTTTGTGTTTCACAACTCACTAGTTCAGATCAGCGTTGCCAGGTTTTGGTGGAAGAAATTCCCTTTCTTTGCATGAAAAAAAAAATGTTTCCCCGATTTAACCTTTCATTTTCCCCGGTTTTTTCCCCGTTTTTCATTTACTTTCGATTTCGTTAATCTAATTAATATATAAATCTCAATGTGACGCTCTTACCTGTCAATCTTACGATTAGATAAACACAAACCCTAATGCAAACAAAATAGTAAACCTTCGTATTCCAGTTCATTAACATCCTGTGCCCTTTTATTGGCCGCTTTTTAAATTAATTTATTCGCAATATTATTTAAATTAATGCAAAAATAAAAACACTCTAACAAATGCCACTTTCTTGCGAAATGTCACTTATTCAAACTACAAATACTTAGAATCCACACTTGTGGATTGTATATATTGATAGACTGCAAACCTTGGGGTGCCTTCGCACTGTCTTTGATTCTTCGAACCAAATGACAATGAATGTATTGTAAGGAACACTATATTTTTTAAAAACACGGGCGAAGCCGGGCGGGGACAGCTAGTTTGCTAATAAAACACTACTTTTTATACAGTCCTCTTTTGTTTATTAACAGATCAATAGCAGTTACAGTATATAAATAACTGAAAAAATCATGTTGTACATATGTATGTACATACCTATGTACTTCATTCAATAATGGTTCTTTCTATGGTTATAAGAGTAACAAAATATAAAACTAAAAATAAAAATCAGATAATTAAAAACTTAAGAGGAAGTTCATTAATCACTTAATTTTAGTATTAATATATTTTAAGGGAGCAAATACATTTTCTAAAATGAAACAGGATATCATTTGTCAAATACGGTTGTGAAAATTCATAGTCAGATAAAGCCGACAATAAAAGATTTTATTCATCTGCATAACCTAAAATATACTTTTTGCTATTCATAATCACCTTACAGTCGTCTTTAAACTTATAGCCAGTTCGAAATTTAAAATGAGCCAAACGTCAATTTAAATAGTTAGAGTTGGCTATAAATTTCTCATATCGTATATTTTGACGTTTGGGTTAGTTTGTTCAAATCACTTTACAAAAACATACCAAAGTCGAAACTAGCTAATACAAAGGCAAAAATGTGTTTACGAATATCGAACATTTATAGCCGGCTTTTTTATTTAGTGCCGGCTATAGGCACTATTCATGGGGTGACTATGAATTTGCGCCTATGTATTTTGTTTTTAACCAGAAATTGTAAAGCATCCATTAAACCGAGTGGACATTTCTTGCATCATTCTTAATATAGAACCATCAATGGGAACAAATCTGATTCGTTGTATTGGAAATTCGCTAAATCGGATGTTTGTTAAACTGCACGTCCACTGTATATAGAAAGGGTTGAAGTCAGTGCCGCATGCGCTGTGGCCAACCTTCAGCCAAATGCAAATGTGAGATTGTGTGTCTAAAATTGTTTGCATTTACGCACTGCATTCCTGTGTTTATATATTTAATCTATTGCTTTACTAAATAGTATTTATTTATTGAAAATGTCAATGAATGGAAACATTTTTTAACGCAGTTCATATTCCCCGTTTTGAAATCTTTTTCCCCGTTTCCCCTTTGGGGTCGAAAATCCCCGGAAACGGGGAAAAATCCCGCAACCTGGCAACGCTGGTTCAGATACAGATTCAAATGAGAGGTGAGCCGTTGAACTACTGAACTAAACATATCTGAACTAGTTCATTTAGTTCACCAAAGTGAGCCGATCTTTTGAACGGCTCCTTCAGGAGTTACACAACTCTACTTGGCAGCACCACCTGACTTTCCGAGCACCTCCAAAATGCTAATTTGTCAATCTGACAGAAATAAAGATTACGAGTTAAGTTTTCCCTCGGTAGTCAACGGCGCAATTCTCCCGCGAAGCATAAAAGTAAAATATTAATAAGTAATTGTACAATACATATAGTGATTAAGGAAATTGAAATAAAGTGTTAATTTCGAACTAAATTGACGAATGGAAAAGTGGATTTACGCCCTCTGCAGGAACAAAAAAGAAGACGTAGAGCGATACAAGAATAAGTTTCCGGCCAAAAAATATATGAAATTTCATAAAGGTATTGTAATAAAATTTATAAATAAATATAAAATAGATATACTTAGTATTAAAATATAGTTTGTGAACATGTTTAAATGATGTTGCTTAAATGTGTATGTAATTTAGTGGTATTTATGCAATTTAAGCATACCAAATACGTGCTAGAAAATTGTGTAAACAAACTTTTCAATGTAAATAAAAATATTGTAATAAAGAGAAAAACATTTCATTTTGTCTTATTTGTTGTTTTTATTTTAACGAAGTAAATGTGAAAAAAGTTAAAAATTAAATAAAAAAAATGTTTTTTCGCTGGATTTTTGTTGTTTTGGCATAGAGATCGTGCATGTGTTATGAAGTTGTTATAAACTCATCAGTAAGTTTGAAATAACTACAAAGGTTTTAATTATTACGAGAAGCGATCACAAATAATCTAAAGAATCATTCAATAGTTTATGAGACGGTTGCTCAAGTTTTGGCTTATGGAATCCAATTCTTAAACAAGAGTAGAGGTAGCTTACGCGACTTAAAGTAATGCCACATTAAATCTTGTTATAGTAGATTCCCCAGACTGATGTTTCATAAGCATCTAAAAAATATATATCCAATCCCCTTAACAATACATATTATGTAAGTCCTTTTCGTTGTCTCGCAAAAAATCGCATACATGCCACACCGAATTCGCCATACAAATTCTTATATCAAATGTATCGACAATGGGTTACCTAAAGTACTCCTTCATGCCCTCTTTATGGAGTGTAGTCAAATCGACGCCATGGAATGCTGATTGATACCAGAAGTTCGCCTTATTATATTGCCCCGAGTACAAAGATTCATCGCTAAACGGAGCTATATGCAGGTTACCGTATGTAGGGAACATTTTTCCATTTGGTTCAAGCCATTTAGGCGCATGCAGATACGTCTGGAGCATACGCTCGTTGAATAGCATGTATCCCATCGGTTCGGAAATAACTACATCCCAGGTCTACCTATTATTGTAGGTTTATTTTCCATTATCTACAAATTAAAACAATATTCAGTAAGTAACTAAACCACAATTATTTTTTCACTCACATTAAAGGTATAAAAAGATAGTTTTCCAAACGCAAATCCTCGCGCAAATCTCTTCAACCACAAGATTAACGTTCCTGCAAATGATAAATATTTAATTTTATAAATAAAAACGCACACAAATATTTTTATTATTTAATTTAAAAATCTAACTTGCTTTTTTTCCATACAATTGTTTACGTGTATACAGGGCCGGTTTTAACAGTTTTGGCGCCTGGCGCAGGAAAAAAAATAAGCGCCCCAAAAGCAACTTAAAAAATGTTTGATCTTTTCCACATCACCCACACCCGAAGATATATAGTAATTGACGCGTTGACTTTAACATAAAATTCAACCCTAAATCTTTCTTGATGGTCTAAAATTACCTCATCCCTATCCTCATAGGACCGTAAAGTTGTAATTGCTGGAAAAGTGCAAGGAACTTTAATTTCATTTCCTATAAGTCTCCCCTTATCCAAAAATTAAAAAAAAAAACTCATTATTCAGTAAGTCATTAGTTCTTAGTTCGACTAAAAACTTTTTCATTGAGCACAAAATTTCAATTGCAAGCTTAACGCAAATACTGCTTTGTGTCTAATATTGTGTACCAAATAACAACACAACAAATAAATTTAAATTCGCTAAGCTACCAAGAGATTGAGGCATATTTTGGACTTTTTGATCATCATTTTCTGAAATTTCAACAAGAGCCTTATAACCATCTCCCAAGTATAGTATTAGTGGTTTTATTGTATCTATTCTGCTTAGGAGTCAAACTACTAAGATGCTTTTTTTTTTAAAAAAACGACCATCTGCCTACAGAACTTGAATAGAAAACATAGATACTCTCAACTTTATCGAATAATGCAACTGCATCAGTAGAGCATTGAACATCATCAAAGCTCTAGGTTCCAAAACCTTAGTTCTCGATTGCATACCACAATGTTTCCCTCTCATATAAGTACCATTATCACACCCTTGTCCTCTACAATTCACTAATAGAATATACAAATCAGCAAGTTCATTCAAAACTAGGTCAGTTAAGCCAGACCCAGTTGTTTTTTTCGCAACTAACAATCCCAAAAAATATTCTCTAATTTTAAACTTTTTCGTATTTTGTGCTATCTTTCTGTCGCGATCTGTACATACATAATGTAGCAATAAATTTTACTACGTATGACCTGAGTTTGACTATCCTTCTCTTCAGTCAAATCGAACGTTTTAATATATCGTACAAGGTTGCGAAACCAAATTTGAAGTTCGTATTGTTTTAGGTAGGCGCATTGCCTTGGCGCAAAATTTGAATCCTGCTCCACAACTTCCGACATGTTTGTTGATTTGTATAGATTTTGGTAGGCGCAAATGGAGCGGTATGATAAGACTGCTCCACAGCATGTTGGCAGTGAAAATTTCGTTTTTGGCAATGGACTGAAAGGGTCGACTGGATATTTAATATGAAACAACAGAGTCAACTATGGTTGCAGCAGAGACAAATGTTTGTCTCTGGTTGTAGTTGGGTACAAATAAAAATTCTGCTAACTGGTCTGTTATACCAATTAGCAGCTATGGTGAGAAAGAGAATAAAATGTTGTGGGAACGGGAAGGGATAGAAAAAAAAAACATTATGTGCATATTTATATGGAAATTTGGTGATTTTAAGGTGGGTATTTTTTAAAGTACAGTGATTGAAATGTGTGTATTGTTATTTGAGAAGTACGGTGAGAAATATTTGTTTGTGAAGAATATAAATACATATGTATTAGCAAACGAGTAGATCTGTTTTTTGGATAGTATTTTTTTTTAGTTTTTACGCCTCTTACTTTCTAGCGCTTGTCGCAGTTGTCAATTAAAACACTATCAGATCTGTGTCATGGTGTGCTTAATACAAGCAACAGCCATAAGCAGAAATTCGCCAGGGCAAAATATGCATCAACAGGCTCATCATTTAGTGCTGGTGTTAGTGGTTAGGCTACGCTACATTTCAACACTACCACTAGCAATAAATAAACAAATATAAGAACAAATATACATAATTAGAGTTTATGTTCGAGGAACTACATTACGCAAGACATTTTTAAGTGTAATTTTGTTAAGATTAAAGTCAAGAATGTTTACATTTAAGTTATAGATTTTACTCATGCGGCTAATAGGCTCATGCTTTGATTCCTCTTAACAAATTGGCGATCACAGCCAAATGTGTTTCCACCTGTGGTGTCAATATCTAGGTTTCAACCAATCGGATGCCCGGCCCTTGCAATTTCAAGCGAAACAGAATGTTACCTACAACTTCACCATACAAAGTTTTTGCCTGTGGCTTACAGTTTTCCTGGTATTAAGTTGCTTTACTTCTAAGAACTATAAAAAAACGAGCATTGGCCTGCATTTAGTCTGATGGACGGCACGGCATACAACGTAATGCTCGTTTTTGTATAGTTCTTGTAACTAAAGTAACGTAATATCAGGAAAACTGTAAGCCACAGGCAATTCTTAGACTTGGCAGGGCAGGGCACAATGAAAATTGCCTTCTGGGCAATCGCGCTAAGAGACTCGGACTTATAAACACGGATATTTGCAGATACTGTAATGAGTTATGTATGTATGTAGGTGCAGCAGTAGGTATCGCACATATTCTGCATAAATGTCAAGATACATTGACCCTACTGAACTGAAGCAAATCTTCATCCGTTACCATGAAGGTTTGAATATTTCACCCAATAACGTAGCTAACGATCTCTCCATTCCTCTCACTGCCTTATTCCTGCCTTTGAGGAAGGAAAGGAAGTGGATGTTGTTACCACTGACTTTAGCAACGCCTTCGACAAAATCTCACACAAAATAACCATTCTAAAACTTAAAACCCTCGCTTTTTCCCCGTGGCTTATAACATGGATTAAATCTTACCTGGAAGACCGCTAATACAAAGTCCTTTTTAGATCTTCCGTACCACTATGGACCAACACTGGTCTATGTGAGGCTAAGCCGCCACCCCATAACCTAACCTAACCTAGATCTTCCGTATCAGAACCCTTCAAAGCTACCTCTGGTGTTCCCCAAGGAAGCCACCTCGGGCCGCTGATCTTCATCTTGACAATCAACGATGTCGACTGTATCATCAAACACTCCTTTATTTCTGTCTATACTGATGACATGAAAATCTATAGGCACATTTTATCCCTCGCCGACTCGCGCCCACTTCAAGAAGACTCTATCTGGTGCCAAAAAAAAACTTCCTAGTACTCAATGTGAACAGAACGCACTTTATACCTCCTCCTGATCTACTTACCGCCTCACCATCTTACCCTCTATATGTTAGTTTTAAGTCTTAATCTAAGTTTCGTAGTTTGTGTAAGTCTAAGTTTGTCTAAGTCTAAGTTAGCTTAGGTCTTAGTTTGTTTAAGTTGTTGCTTGCTAAATAAATAAATAAATAAATAAAGATACAGCACGCAGTTGCAAGAAAATTTTAGGCTCCTACTTCTTTAGTAACCGAATCCACCATAAACTTCGTCCTAAAATTGTGCAGGGTAACAAAATGCTTTGAGGAAACTGTGGCGGTTTAGGTGCCATTCTTGGATGGACTCTAGGTGATCGCGTTAGCCCCATTCTGGTGCCTGGTGTTTTGGGATGACTTAGTCTCTCAACCCCTCTCAAATGTGCAGTTCCGTATTACTAAAACCAAAAGCTATCGAAGTTAAATTCGACAATAACCCACCATCGTTCTCCTTTCAAAACCCCACCGTCACCGTTAACAGAAGCCCTGGATGGGTCGTTGCCCTAAATACTCTGGGGAGGTGAATGAATCAAACTTATCCCACGAGAGCTTTAATACTGATATGGATTAGGTATGTAAACTGTACCTGTACATCCTTATCCTGTGTGCCAGTAAACTTGACACCCCAATTGCGTCAACATTTTCAATGTTTAGGCGAGCTTAACGCAGCTCGACGCGCCGCTTCGCATGTGGCACACAAGCAATCATGGATTCAATCTACTGACTTAAAGCCGACAAGACACTATTTCATTACATTTTTGGTCAGTTAAACAGAGTCCTGGTGAGTTTGAATGACAACAAACCGACAGAATACAAATCGAGTAATTTATTCATTTGGCCACGTAGACGGGGTAGATTTTGCCTTTCCTTTGCACCATTGGGGAACCGCATGTTGCGTTAATAATGTTTTTCATTAGCTTGCAACATGTTGGATGGATTCAACTGGCAATCAACTCTCACACAGGCACACACACACGTGGGGAATGGCATTAATATTGCGTCCAGGGGCTGCGAACGTAACCCAATTTGTGCCACCAAATTGTATGATATCATTGTGGAAATTTTGCCCAAGAGTTGAGTGTCCCAAAGGGAAATTGTTTACTTGTACAACTCGTATCCTCCAAGGATATCGTCATCTCGGTTCTGTCGATATCGCTCATTGTCAACAATTGTGCCTTCCGGTAATAAATAATGTATGGTTGTTGTTTTATTTCGTTACTATAACTTCCCTCCCCCCGGAGGATTCGTAGTCCTTTATACGTATTCGTACTTCGTGTTATGGAATCGTTAAAGGATGACTTAAGAGTCTGGCGCTGGATTGCGGTGGAGGAATTTATTATTTTGGGTAAAAAGTCACTCAATAGAACTGAAATGATTTAAGGGTAGAAGAAGGCGGCAGATGTTGAAAGAGAAGAGCGTTCTAATCTAATCTAATCTAATGTGACTGAATTATATACTTTGGTATTTCTGTGCTACCCACATATATCTGCTATTTTAAGTGCGTTAGTTACGATGGGCAAAGATATTTATCATTCACTGTCACAAGCTTAGACTGTTGCTGGGTACCCGGACATAGCAATATCGAAGGGAACGAGATAGCAGACGAACTAGAGCTACGGCTGGATCGGCCATGAGCAACAGGGACACCTCCATACTGCCACCGATTAAAACACTGTCTAACATAATCAATCAACCAAGTAACCGAAAAAGAGACCAACGCCTTGTGACTCGCATGAACCAACTGCTTTACATCTCGTGCTTTATGACCGAAACTTGATCTTAACAAAAACGGAATAATAACAGGACACTGTGGCAGGTCATATGACAAGCAAATGGCAACCTTAGTACAAAGATATCTGTAGAAGCTTCGAAAGTGAGGAAGAAAGCGAATCGATCCAACATCTACTCTGCTATTGCCACGCCCTCGAAGAACAACGCCTCTGTACATTAGGTCATAGATTCTTTGGAGACGGGAATTTAAAGATATCGGATCTTCTCAAATTCACCAAGAGCACAAACTAATCTTCCACTCACTGTGCAAACAATTTGGACAAAACGAAAATATTGTTATTTTTGTTCAAATGCTATGCACCGTGCCGGGGAGTAGTGGTTAATGCTTTTGACTAATACGCATGCTGGCCCGGGCTCAATCCCAGCAAACACCTAAAAGTTTTTTCACGGTGCCACCTCTTTCGAATGTCTGACAAGTATTCAAAAATTATCATATGTCACGAGGAGCTTCTCAACTCGCCGTTCGGAGTCGGCAAAAAAACTTTAGGTCCCCTCCACTCGTGCAAAAATATAACAATCACAGACGAATGGTTGCGAGAAGCAGGCCCTGGTTCACCCCGAACTGTAGCGCCACCTAAAGAAAGTAAACACTATGAAAAGTAGAGGGTTAAGTAAGTGTTGGGTAGCAGTGGCTGCCGGTATTGCGGATGCGTTAGATCTTAGATCTACAGAGGTCCATTGTGATAGCGATATGTTTTCCCGGTACTCATGAGAACCATTTGGAGCTTTGTATAAAGCGAAATAGAAATAGGTTTGTGTTAAGTCACTAAGCAGTATTCATCTAGGCGTAGTTTCCTATCACGGGAAAGTGCTGGGTATGAGCAGATAAGATGGATTAGACTTCCTTCCTCTTCCTTTTCCTCGACTCTGTAATTTCTGCTATAACGTTTTTAGCGATAGAATATAGTTAGAGCTTTTAAGATACAGCCTAGCCCTCACCTGTCTGGTGGCAAGGCAATTGGATCGACTTTCCCATTTAACATTGGTTATATTGACTGTGCCAAGTTTTAGTGATAGCTTGTAAGTAGCAAGGGAAGGGACTTAACCAAATTTTCTTTGTTCGGTAGAATAGATGTTGTTGTTCGTCAGCTTTACAATTTCGTGGAATGTCTCTGTGACAGTTTGAGGTGATTTCTGAATTCGATTAGACTGATTCCAGTGAATTAAAATCCGCCCGACTATTCGAGATTGTTATAAGATATTACATTCCTCTTAATCCAGGACAGCACTTCTTAAATCATCATAATTTCCGCTTGAAACACACTGCAGCGGTCAGAGGAGCGGAGGGAGAGATTAAGGTTTAATCTGTTAGAGAAAATATCCCCACCTACATTGGTGAGGAAGTGTACAAACTTATCTATCTAAGTCACCCCAAAAGGATCTGCCGAGAATAGTGATCTGAAAGTTTTTGTCGAAATTGGGCTTTGGTCTATGTGAGCACCAGGTACTGAAACTATCAATATCTGATTGCAGAAGTCTACAATCATTTATGGTTGTAATTGCTTTACTGATCTTCATGTCGTCGGCAAATATAAGAATGTTGCTATGTTTTATGATTGATGGAACATCATTGATAGCAAGAATAAATAAAAGTGGACCTAGGTGGCTCCCTTGAGGGACGCCGGATCCTGCTAAGAAGGAGTCTGAAAGACAACCTCTAAATTTAACCTGATATGACCTCTGCTTGAGGTAAGAGCCAACCCACGAAATAAATATTGGGGGAAAACCTAACGCCTCGAGTTTGTAGATAATAATATCATGAGAAAGCTGATCGAAAGCTTTGGAGAAGTCAGTGTACACACAGTCCACCTCATGACCACTTTCTAAGGCATTGGAACAGTTATGGGAGAAGTTTAACAGGTTTGTGACAGTAGACCTGTTTCTAACGAATCCATGTTGTTCTGTACAAATAACACCCCGACAAAGGAAAGTAAGGCTTTCACACACAACTTGCTCAAATAATTTTGGTATGCATGACAACTTTGAAATCGGTCTGTAGTTCGTAATAATATTTCTATCGCCTTTCTTAAAGACGGGCGATAGAAGCTAGGGAAATGGCCAGTTGATATGGAGATCTCAAAAAGAGACTTCAACGGCAGAGCAAGGACATCACTGCATTTTTTCAGGACTATTGGAGGTACGCCGTCAGGACCTGAAGAGTAATCATCTTTCAGAAATGAAATCAATTTCGAAATAGTCTGCAAGTCTAAGGCAATGTTGGTAAAGCCAACTTGAGGAACATCTTTGAGATGCTCAAAGTAATCATCATCAATACTAAGCGGCACATCGTTAAAAGATTTACGAAAATTATCCGCGAAAGAGTTGCAAATATCAACAGGGTCATTAAAAACGCTGTTATTATAAGAAAACTCTGCTGGATATCCGTCAGACCTTTTCTTGGAATTAACCAAGTTCCAAAATTTGTTCGGGTTATTCCTAAGTGAGGTTTCCATTGTGCTTATATAGTCATTGTATAAGCTGCTTGAAAGCAGTTTGAATTCATCGAAAAATGCAATGTAAATATTAAAGTCCTTTGGGCTGAGACTTTTAATATAATTTTTCCATGCTCTATTTCTTTAATTAATCTACGGAACTGGTACAATTTACTAATAAGCCGAAAATACTGCTCTTTAAAATTCCATCTTTAGAGGGAGTTGCCCCAAAACTGTCCAATAGTGCCCAATATCTAGGACTGATGCTAGATGAAAAGCGAAACTGGGGACTCAGTTTGAAAAACCGTTTCCTTCTATACTTGCAATAGAATATTTGGAAGAACTTGTACCGGACAGTAGCTAGACCGATCCTCACTTATGGGAATCTGGTCTGGTGGCATGCTGCAGGTAAGCCAAATAACCTCAAGATCCTAGCGAAGGGTCAATGACCGTTGGGGCAGCAGGAACAATGTGTACTATCCCAACTACTAGGCTTAAAACAATACTGTATCTTCTTCCCATAGAATCGCCGTTCAGGCTTAGTCAGGTCAAAAGCTGAATATCGAGCCTACGTGCAGTCAGTAGTCCGTATACTGATTACGGACTTAGATTTTTCATGGCCATTTTCAATTTCTTTCCCAAACATAGAAGAGCGGGAAATCAACCAGACACTACCTTGCAAATTCATCTCCATCTCGACTATCGGACTATAGCAGTACTTTCCCAGCGGATGTCATCTTTTTCATTGACAGCCAGGCTAAGGTATTTTTTTGCCACTTAAAATCGCGGTTTGTACGTCGCTGTCGCAAAGAGCCCCAAGTTCTTGGCACACAGAATAACATAGAACTCTGCCGGGCCCCCGGCCACAAAGAAGTCCAGGGTAACGAGATGATTGGCGAATTTGCGTAAGACTCGAATCAAACTGATTCTTTATTAAGAACCCCATTATGTATTCTCAAATTAGAGACAGAAAAAAGAACGCTCCTAGAAGCGAATAATACATGGAAGGGCCTTAACTCTTGCGCTATGGCCATGCTACGATCAAAAAGAACTTCCAATATCGTACTCAAAGATCAGTCTTAAAAGGTATAAGAGTACACGAAAATGACTTATGCAGAGCCTTCCGCGATGAAGAAGTCCATAAGGACACACCCCACATCCAGCCCAGCCCCGTACATTTCTTTCAAAATTTAGAGGAACTCTATGGAAAATCGGTAAAGAACATCTGTAGTTCAGGAATCCTCCACGCAAACAAGGCACACAACATCGGACGGGCATAACAATGGATCAGTACTGATATAAGCGTGATGCTGACGATTCCACCTCAGTTCAGTTCATCTCCGTTAAAGAAAGAAATAGAAAATTCATTTCATCGGTCGGTATACCACAGTAAATATTGCTGAGGTCCTGACGAGCGTCACTCATCGAGAAGAATTCCATTCAAAAGGAAAAACCAATCAATGATGGAAGGACGCAGAAAAAATAATCGCTTACTATAACATCGAAAGAATCCATTTTAATTTAAACAACCCTTTCCCATTTTAACACTTCAATTAATTTCCATATCAAACAGAAACAATTTTCCAGAGGTGCCTACCGCCCGGATATAATCTTCCCTTTTTTTTTGTAAATAGTCTCCAAAGCAGATGGTCCTTGTCTCTCACAGCAAAATCAAGAGAATAACCGACCGAAAAAAAGTAAACAAAAACATAGGAATAATATAAAACATGCCCTCTCCCGTAGCCCGGGTTTTTTTTACTTAAAGTTTTACAAAAGAAAACTCCCCCAAAATAAAGGACACGAAGGAAAACTTTTGAGCTCATCCGTAAATGCAAAAATCACAACCACTTCGATGTTGACTTAGTCGACTCTCTTTGGATCCTTCACTGGAACTGTTTTGTTTACTTTAATGTTTTACCCCTGCTTCTGCCGTAGTTGGTACACAACTGGCCAGTTATTCTGTGTGGATATACGAGTACCAACAACAACTACAACAAAAAAAAAGGGAATAAATTAACGCTACCAGCTTAATGGTTGCCTGCATTCGCTATAATGGATAAACCCGGCATTTTCATTTTTGTTTATCCGCTGCACAGTCCGGAAGGTTTTTGCTGTCCTGTGTCAGTTGGTCGCTCTGCTGAACCTAAATCGATATCCAACGAGTTCACAAGGATGTTCGCTGTTTGTTTATCTTCTTTTACAGTTAAAATAGGGAGTAAAAAAAAACAGTTTGAAACTTTGCTTTTATGGTTCTGCGTCCCGCCTTCAAAAGTAGCAATTTAAGAATGATTGGTTTTTATGTCAATAGCACGTCGTCGTTGTCGTTGTATACTCGTAGGATGACGGCGGATGTTTACTGCAGGTTCTTACCCAGGATAGGGAATTAGGGATACAGATTTCCTTTTTTTTAATTCTAGAAGACGTTTAGTTTCATTTGTTTTTATCCTTTTTTTTACATTAAAAGATGCAGGATGGGGGTGGCGAAGAAAAACCCTTTTAGAGATACAGTTGATGCAAAATCAAAGGAGTTGCCATCTACTTAACTGTTTGCATTTCCAGTGGATTGGTTTTTTCTTATAACTTCTGTTTTCTCTTCATGTTGGGTTCTTAATAAAGTTTCTGGGTCTATACAGGAACTTTTCACTGTTTTTAACATATGAGTATCCTGTTTAGTTTCCTCCACTGACTGTAGCGACTGAATTATTAATACAGCCAGTCATGGATGATTAAACGAATACCGAACTCAATTAAACGGAAAGAAAAAAGTATCCCATTCGAGGCCTTGTTTCTCTATAAATAGCTTGATCTGAAAAACTGGCACGTATCCTATTTGAAGTACCTAACAAGTTTTAGGCTTATCTAAAGGGTGTTTTTTAGTTTTTTTTTTCTCTCATTATGGCAACACTTTTATTAATTTTTATTCAGTTTAGCAACTCATCGAGAAAAATCCAAAGCTACTGAAGTACATTAACAAATGCACTATTTGAGACGGCTTGGATTTAGAGCAGTGATTCCCAAAGTGATCCAGGTGGACCCCTAGTGGTCCACGGGAGACTCGACGGGGGTCTACGTTGGCATGAAAAAAAAAATGGGGTTCACAAACATTTATCCCAGTGGTGCCCAACCCGTAGCTCGCGGGCGTCTGGTAGCCCGCGGCCTGTTTTCTAGACGCCCGCGAGCTCCAATCTAAAATCTTACTAAATTACGCTCATGTATCTTGCGAAGTTTAACAAGTGGAGCTATTTCACCAGCTACAATCTTAACTCACAAGGCGTTTTGAAAACATGTTCTATATGGAACCTCTCTTTATTTTTGTCAAAATCCATTCATCTATATCGATATTTGACAACTAGCTTCATTGATGGAAACTCATTGCTTCATCAATAATGTGGAAGCTGAATTAGGATTTACTACACTTCGCAGTAATATCATCCTTAAAAGCAAAGGCAATAAAAGCGAAAAGGTTTTCAGGCTCATGGACCCTGTTAACCTTTAAATAGGTACAATCAGCGTCAAAAGTGAGTAGACAACAATGCATACATTGATAACATTCACTTTTCTTATAAAAACAAAAAAGATACAAAATATTGAAAAACGGTTAAACAAAATTTTGTTCATATGTAACAAAAAGTTCATAGAACGCAACACCAAATTTTTTTTTTTAATATTAATGTTAAATAGTCCATACATAAATTATAGGAAAAGTAAATATTTACAATGTATACATTGTTGTCTACTCACTTTTGACGCTGACTGTAGGTGAGTTATAATAATGTTAGTAGGTAGGTGGGGTGCTGACAACACCCCATCATGATTTCACTTTATTGCGCTTAGCTTTCCTCTGGTAAGTCAAAAGTCAAATTGTCATTACTAGTATCGCCTGTGGTCGAAATTCTACCAATTGTACGAAATAAACGCACCTAGTTTTAACCTGGCTTAGATACATCATTTTGGAAGCAAAATTACATACTGCATTGCCCCTCTTTACAACCTTTCCAACAAAAAAAATCAACCGAATATGTAGTGTTTAAGACAGTAAAAAGGGGTTGAACTTTTTTGCCTTCGCCTATTTATATAATGATGATGATGATATTATTCTGGAGTAGATCAATGTTAAAACAATTAACTTAAAGACCCCTTGATAGAATTTTTAGTCGTCCTTTCCAAAATAGTGCTTTTGGTATTGATTTTTGAAGCGATTTTTTGTTTTGATAAATTCGCCATCATCCGTATCAATTAAATCCGGTTCTTCACTTGAATCTTCACTTACATCTGGCAATAAACGCTGAATGCGTTTCTGATCCTTTTCAAATGACATTTCTAAATCAAATACACAAATTCATCCAACTAAAAAAATTACACAACTGGGTAGGTGGGGTGTTGACAGCACCCCTGCAGCTTGAACAGTCTGTCACGGCTTACTTATGCAACTTAACTTTTTTAAAACCATCGTAATCTGTATAATAGAAAGTCACAGGAAGGTACTGTACCGACAACGGGTGTTGGTATAATATGTTTGAAATAAAAGGGTTAAAGTTAAAGTATAAATACAAAAAAGTACGTAACTGTGCTCTCATCGTTAAAGCATTTTTCGGGTCAATATAACTATGTAAACGTGCTTATCACATTAAGTTTGTGCTGTTGCGCACTACTGTTTTTTTTATATTTGTCATAAAAAATAGAAAGTCGTGTAAAGAAATAAATAATGCGTCGTATTAATAAAACCTGAATTTACTCAAATATGTAGCAATTGCTAATATTTTGAGTATTTGCTTGGATTCATATGGGAGAGAACTTACTTGAGCATTTTCTTCGTTCAAAAAATGCGTTTGCTCAGATTCGTATGAAGCATTTGAAGCATTTGCTAGGAGAATTCCAAGTCTGCTTTTTAGCTGACTCAGAGCGTTTGCTCCGTATTTTTTTTATCCATAAATCGACGGACTTGCTGTGCTTTTTTGTTAACAAAATAATTAAAAGGTAGCAGAATTGATAACATTTTCTTGTGATGCTGATGAAATGGAATACGTTAGAAAACTGCAATGGGTTACCGCCGATATGTATATTTCACTTTTTTCATGCAAACTATAATCCTCGTGAATTTTGTTCAATTCGTTGACAAAATAATTTTTGAAATACTATTGAATACTCATTTTTAAGATAAATTACGTAAAAACGTCCCTAAACTAAATATTTTGTTGACTATTGATTCAAGTTATTTCTGTTGGAAACATTTTCTGGTGTCTCCTGAATAATTTACAAAATGTCAGTTGTGCGATATGATGTCAAATGTCAAGCAAATGCTCACTTCGAATTTTCGAACTTGCTCAAGTTAACTTAAGTTTTATTCATAGCAATTTCGAGCAAATGCTAAATGCCTTTACTTTGCCCGAGATTTTACTCGAAGTAATAGTTTGTTTTTATTAATATGACGGAATGTAGTTTCCTTTATCCCACTTAGCGTTTCTTGAACGTAAGGATCCAGATTTAAAAGAAATCCTGATCAGATTGAAAGCAGACATCGCCTATTTGACTGATCTGTTCAAAAAATTCAATAACATTAACTTGCAGTTACAAGGGGACAGCTTAAATTTAATTAAAACAAAGGGTGTTATTCCGGCAGCGGGGAGATTTGCGGTTATTCCTTACAAAACTGAAGCCAAATATTGATGATTTGCTGTCAATCCATCAAGTACATCCCTCCCATTAAAATTATGACTTTTTTTATTGTTGATTTGCATTGTAGAAGTTACGATACGTTATTTATGTTTAATTTTAGTTCTATGAAGTCTGTAATCGTTTTATTTTGATAAATATAGAACATAAGAAAATATACTATTTTTCCCTTATTTTTACCACTCCGAATTTATGGTTGGAATTAAGACGCAACGCAAATTTCCATCATTAGACCTAATCTTCACATTTTTTGACGAGTTTTGGGAATATGCTAAAAATGTAGCAGCAGGGGGTCCACCGAAACCAGGTTAATTTTGAAAGTGGTCTACGAGAAAAAAAAAAGTTTGGGAACCTCCGATTTAGAGGATAGCAGCATCGCAGCCATTGGTCCCCATTGCAGAGCCATGAATAACGATTTTGTGTTTCCAAAAGCACGTGAACATGATCTGCAGGACAAACCATCAAGTTGGTGAAGAAAGTGTTCGATTAAAACTATCTCCAGAAATGGACCTGTGGTCTGGTCTCCAGGATTGTGTGATTTGGCGCCACTGGACAAGCCGACAATGATGGCAGCCTTTGAACCCAGTTTACAGCGCATCATTCCTCAGATATGCCTTCAAATGCGCCAGTTGAAGCCAACTCGAGGTGGAAGAATCTCAAGAACTATGCCATATCCGGGAAAACCTGGCTCACTTGCTGAATTCAAAACGTGATGGAAATCAAATTCAATCGCGGGCCGTTGGAAGAGAGCCTGACTGCCCAAGCACCAAAGTTCAAAATGATTGGGGTCGTGTCATTAAGTCTTTTATTGGGTCTTTGTAACTACATGAATTTAAATTACTCAGTAGAATGTAGTCTGGATTCATTGGGCGCTTAGAGCTGAATTTGAATTGGCATTTTTGCTAGAAATCTTTTCAAATTTTATGCCTGTAATCCATTTACCCGTAATCTATGGTCAACATATGCCAAATGTATCACTCCAGACGTTCCTTATGCTAGTGTATTTCCTGTAAAGCAGGACAGTAAACGCTGCATGTTTTTATAAAATACATTGTTCACATAAAATGTATGTATTTCTCTTTTCAAATATCGCCTTACAAGTGCCAGAATTATTTTTGACTCGAACTTGTTAGCTTTCCCCTTTAAATCTTGCAAGACAAAAAATCCAGTTTTACTTATTTTATACATAAACAGAATGAAACTTTGACAGCAACTTTTAAATCTCAATTCTACGTCGTTATTATAGCCTCTTTAAGCACTTGCTGTGGGATGTAATCGTGCAGTGTTTATAGTGTAAACTCTCTACATTAACCTTTTCAGTTGTTAGATGGCACAAATAGAGGGAGTAACTTGTGGGAACAAAAACTATGCACGTACATATATAGTACAATATTATTGAAAGTGGGTCTGAGAAGTGACTACGTCAGTTAAAAGTACGCAGAGGGGTATTGGGATTTAATGGCTTTAAATTTTAATTAAAAGCGTCTCACCAAAATTATAAGATGCTTATTCTAAGGAAGCGTGTTAAGTGAATAAAAAAAAATTAGTGGATCATTATTTAAAAATAATGTATGGGAATCGTCGAACAACACCAACATATGCATAAAAAAATGTCGAGATTAGGGAGCTGAACATGGCCATGGATGGGATAACAAGACTGCGTATTACGGAAAGGTAGCACAAAACTTGAGATGAGAATGGACCACTTCCGGTAAAGAAAAATGGTGAAGTAGTCATTTTTACGGATGGATCAATGATGGGTGAAGAACTAGAACGACTAGAACTAGTCCATCATGCCAGCTCAGGGAAGTGAGCCTCAGTACACCAACCTGAGATGATTGCTTTGCTGCATGCGTTGGAGTACTTGTTAGAATCTACATGGAGAAGAGTTGTTCTAAAATTTAAGTACATATACTAATACTGCTTCGGTACGAGACATTGGCATTAAGATTAAGGGCAATGAGGAGTTGCAACTGAAAGGTCAACATCGAAATTGGGTGGACCGGAACCATTTGTCTCAATTGGCAGAGCAATGGTGGAACAATGATGACAGGCTAAAATGGCAATAAGCCCGCCGACTTACTCTACTCGGAGAAACGTTAGAACGTATGACTCGAAGAACGTTGAAATTGGAAGTAGCATTATTGACGTGTCGTGGGAATTTCGGTTATGTAAGAAAGATCGTCCTTATAGAAGATGACAGGTGTAAACTATGCCTGAAAGGAAGTTGAGACAGCGGCAAACTTACTGTTTCAGTGTCCATCGCTGGTTTACAAAGTCGGTGGAAATCTTGAAAGACACTAGATAAGCTACATAATAGAAGTTTTGTATGACAAGGACAACCCAAATCATCGTTGTTGTTGTTGTTTTTGGACCCCCTCTACTTGGGGTTGCTTTTTGGATGACGAAATTTGTATACACACAAACAAAGATGGCCGCTGAGTGTCACTCTGTAGCGAAAAATTTCGTGAGCATAATTTTTGAGTGTCAACCCGAATTTCGATCGTACACATTATCAGTTTTGCGTGTTATCATTCAAAGCTGACATTCTTGTATGATGGTGTGTACCTCGCTTTAGAGATTACTTTTTTGTATGCACTACATTTACGTTGAAGTAAAAGACATTTAAGGATGTCGAAAAAGATTCAGACAAGTTGACGCACTGTCATGCGACTTCTTCAATATCATACTTGAAAGAATTGTTCGAAACTCACAAGCCAATACACAAGGAACGATCTTTCAAAAGTCTGTTCAACTACTTCCATACGGCGCACAGTGTGTGATTTTGCAAATTTAGCTGGACAAAATTATTTGTATAAATAAAACAACTCAACTGTGAAATATGTATTAAATATGAAAAGAAACATATTCACATATGACGAATCGTAGCTTGAATGTCACTCTAATGCGACATTTTTTCCTGACGTCACAGCGTCATTTAAATGACTCGAAAAAATGGCCGTGTAATCGTAGCTTTATTCGGGTACATCTGGGGCCGAATTACAGCATCCGTTACTCGTTATCGAAATGTGACGATTTGGCATTACCGCTCTCGTTACCGAGTATCATTTTTCATGCAATTTACTCGATCATTCGATAACGAGTCCTACTCACTCACATCGTTAACGGATACGGTAATTTGGCCCCTGATTTGGTGATTAAAAAAAAATAGCTGAAATAACAGAAGGTAAAAACGAAGATCGAAAGGCAAAAATATATACAAACATTTTTTAACAACAATGAATAACAAATTCATTTTTTCGGATTTCTTAAAGAACACCCTGTTTCAAATTCTGAAATAATTTAGTTTCTCTTCTATCTCTCTCTCTCACGCCAAGACTTCTTATTACCGTCGATTTCTAAAGTCTGTGTGACTGAAAAATTTAACTGATAAGAAACACGTGGAGAGTGTTCCTACTCATTATTAGATATACTCTGGCCAATATATATACATACACATATGAACCAAAATTTATTCAAAACGACAGGAGTTCATTTTGGGTAGAATATTTGTTTTGATCGTTTTTGTTTTTTTTAAATTTGTTCATAATATTTATAAACTGAAAGTACAATTCACTGCTCTAGTTCTCTAGTTCTTTTGACATCTCACTTGTTAAGATTGGTTGAGTGTGAATGCCGCAAATGGTGAGAATGATTGTAGGTACCACATTGAAGTACAAAGCATATGATCATGTTAGTGCGCGCATATACTCAGACACACACTATTGCAGTGATACCCACTGCTGCCCGACTGCTGGCAGTGGTCTCCACTGAAGCAAAATTGTGGGCGATACGTTGAATAATTGTTTTGGACATTGCTCAGCTTCAGGACAACACAGGAGGATGTATTATCTACAAATTTTTTTTTGTTTTTCGATCCGATAAGACATTATTGAGTTAGGGCTGTATAACTATAATTCTCCTTCCAAATATGCATTTTTTTTCACTATTTTCTTTTTTACGACGCGGTTATTCAGATTTGAGACAGAACTGGGAAAAAAACTACAAATTACGAGTAGCAATGGAGTTTGCATCGAACCGAAGACTGCTGTTAAGTATTTAGGTGTGCACTTAGACAAATTTTTTACTATAATGGGCATATAAATACACAGATACAAAGGCCAGAGCAGCATTTATGTCACTCAAAAGTCTTTTCTACTCCAGCTATCTAAGCTCCGATGTAAAGATCATATGTTACCAAGCTTTCATCCGCCCAATTCTGACTTATGCGAGTCCAGTTTGGTGGAACATCAGCCCATCTTTCATGGAAAAGTTTCGGTTATTTGAGAAAATGTCTCCGAGCCTGCATGTGGATGTATAGAAGTGCAAATTCTGATTTTCGACACTATATCTCTAAGAAAAGACTGATGGATGCTTCCGGTGTATCCAGAATCGACAATGTAATTTTAGATCTTGTCCGAAATCATTTTGCACGATCAGCAAACGTTAGAATGGCAACTGATAAACGAATTCTGCATGAATCTTTTAACTTAGAGGTATTAGTGGGTGACCTAAATATAAATTGGTTTGACTATTCCTGTACTTATCGTAAGCGCGTGGCGGAAATGTTAAACGATAACAATTTGTGTATGAAAATATCTCAACCTACAAGAATATCGCCAAGTTCCAGAACACTTATTGACTATGTTATAGCCAGCAATCCTCAATCTGTTAGTGCAATTACCTGTCCAAGTCTCAATATAAGTGACCATGAAACGATTGCCGTGTCCATCAAATGCCCTAAAAATCGCAGTATAAATAAAAAGCGGATAAAGTTTTGCAAATATGACCAGCAGTTATTTGTCTCAAAGTTAAGTGTTAGTCCTGTGTTCTCATGTTACGACGAAGATCTACCCTATAATATTAATTATTTAAGTAAGCACTTTGCGACTGAACTAATAAGTATAACTAGATCCATGTTAAAAACCAAACATATACCTTTTGAAAATTCCGAGTGGTTCTCCCAAGAGCTACTGCATGCTAGGTCCCGCAAAATAAGTCTACATAAAAAAGCTATGATTTCAAACAACTGTTATGATTGGAATAACTATCGGGTTTTCCGGAATGCGTATAAGGCCATGATAAAAAATGCCAAATCATCATTTATAAGACGAAAAATTGACGGTGCGATTACTCAAAAAGACATGTGGAGACAATTAAAGAAATATATACTTGGGAAGTCCAAAGACAACATAGTAGAAGTGCAATTTAACGATGGGTCCAGTATAACTGAAATTTAATAAATTTTTTGTCCAAAGTATAATAGACTTAAACCAATCTGTGATATTTTTAGACTACGTTAATTTAGTCGATGAGTGCAATATAGACTTTAAGTTCCGTCCAATACATGTCCAAGATATAATGAGTGCAATAAAACTTATAAGCCAAAAAAACGACTATAATTTCTTAAATGTCAATATGATAAAAGATGCCCTATGTGTAATCGGTCCTGTGCTTGTGCGTGTAATAAATTCGTCTTTAGTCGCGGGAATCTTCCCTGAAAACTGGAAAGAATCTCTTATCGTACCAATTAAAAAAGTATGTGAAGCAAAATTGTGCTCGGAGTATAGACCAATTAATATGATGCCAGTTTATGAAAAAATCCTTGAAAAAATAGTACAAGTGCAACTCCAAGAACACCTGGATAATCAAAACATAATAATCCCCTATCAATCCGGCTTCAGATCTGACTATTCGTGTGAAACTTGTGTTAATTACGTGTTAAGTGACTGGAAAGACTCGGTCGACAAAAAGAAAGTCATAGTGGCGGTTTTCTTGGACCTTAAGGGAGCTTTTGAAACAGTAAAACATCCTATTCTTTTAAAAAAAACTTTCAAAAATTGGTGTAAAGTCAATTGAATTAAACTGGTTTAAAACTTATATTACAGGAAGGACTCAGCGTACGAAAATAAACGAAAACATATCTGCCCCATTAAGTGTTAACATAGGCTTACCCCAAGGAACAATGTTTCTTACATATATAAACGACATAATAAAAGTAGTAAAGCACTCGAAGCTTGTCTTATTTGCCGATGATGCGCTTCTGTATATCTGTGATAGTGATGTTGCTAAATGTATAAATAATATAAATAATGACTTAAGTGCAATAAATGAATGGTTAAAAATGAATCAACTTATATTAAATACCGACAAAACTAAGTGTATGTTTGTAAACAAAAATTCGTCCGTAATGGTGCCAAATGTTGTTGTTGATAATGTTGAAATAGATGTAGTAAATAAAGTTAAATACCTCGGCATAATTCTAGATAATAAACTAACATTCAAAGACCATATAGATTATACTTGCAACAAGATATTAAAAAAAATCGGTGTATTGAGAAAAATTCGGCAAAATGTATATACGAACTGTGCAATTAAAGTATACAACATACTAATAAAACCGCATTTTGAATATTGTGGAAGTGTGATCTTTACATGTCCCCAATACCAGAAAACAAGACTGCAAGTACTGCAAAACAAAGCTTACTTACTTACTTAGTTGGCGCTACAGCTCGAGGTGAACCTGGGCCTACTTCTCGCAACCATTTGTGTGTGCGTGTTATATTTTTGCACGAATGGAAGGGACCTACAGTTTTTTGCCGACTCCGAACGGCGAGTTGAGAAGCTCAATCGTGACAAATGATACTCTTTGATGCTTGTCAGACATTCGAAAGAGGTGGGCACTGTGAAAAACTTGTTTTTTAGGTGTTTGCGGCGGGATTCGAACCCAAGACCGCTGGCTCAGTAGTCCGACGCACTAACCACTTGCGCTATAAAGCTATGCGGATTATATTAAAACGCAATAGATATACCAATATAACCTTTATGTTAAATTCCTTAAACTGGTTAAATGTTAATCAAAGACTGTTTATGTGTGCAATGACCTTCATTCACAAGATAAAAAACAATACATGTCCCACCTATCTGCGCGAAGGTGTTTCAATCAACGATGGACAGTCTCACAATTTAAGGAGCACCGGAAACCTCGCGATTCCTAGAGCAAGAACCCTAAGAGGGCAACGAACACTGCACTATATTGGCTTCCAAGTCTTTAATCAATTGCCTAGTAATCTTAGATTTGAGTCCTCTATAAATATATTTAAAAGAAACTTAATAGAATAAATAAGAACCAATGTTAGTTAATAATGTTACCTAAAGTATGTTATTCTTTATTTCTTTTTTCACTTTCTGTAAATATTATGTAAATAGCGAAGCAATAATGTAAACTAATGTAAATAGCTATTCAATGCTAAATAAAATCAATCTATCTATCTATCTATCTACATATTTTCGGATTTCTAGCTATGAAGAAAAATTTTGGTTGTGCCCCGTTGCTTGTTTGCTTTACGTCCTCGTCGTGGTCCTGGAGAAAACTGAGAATAGACGTTATTATCTAACAAAAAAAAAAGTAGAACACCCTGCCTAGACCATCACGGCACGTCCCTGCTCACCTGACGGGCGTTGGCCTATCACGGCGCTGTCGTGCTCCCCCCAGCCAAGATTGTACAGGTGGGTGACCTGCTTCTGACCTTGGTTGAAGGATACGGTGACTTCACAGTCGGGTCCTGCTCCCTACCCCTGACTACTCCTTCACTAACTTCAGTTACGGCTACTGATGGGATGGATCCCTGTCCCGTCTGGCTACGGCCAGTCACAGACCTGGGCGGCCCCATCAGTCCCACAGTGCACGAGCCCTCCGCATTCCCCATGACTCTCGAGCAGCTAGCGATTGGCCTACTTGAGGACAGCTCCTGCAAGAGAGCCCGCGCACTGTTAAGCCTTTTTCTGTCCCTATCCGAAAGTTCTTTCCATTTCCTATTCCCTAGTCGCTTTATTGTCCGCTTACTATTTGCAACCCTACTGCGGTCTAACGTAGTGGATTGCAGGGAGAGGTTGGACGAACTAGCGATTGAGCGACTGTCATCATCGTCAAGAAGAAGTTTCTCCAAGTCGATGTCAATCGCTCCACCGCTTTCTCCATCCGAAGACACTAAAATTGAGGGATCCTGAAGTAGGAGTTTCTCCTCTTCCTCCATCATGCATCCGTCGGTTGGGGTTTCCCTCGAAGGTTGTGCATTTTCATTTTGTTTTTCCTTTTCTTTTCCTTTTTCTGTTTCTAGCATATGTATAATTTTGTTCCCACGAGTAGGCCGGTAAGAAAGTGCCACCACAGCGTAGCCGGTTTTACTGTGGTGGGGCGCTAATACGACAGGCCCTCGCCAGGGCGCCTGAAGAAGCTCGTTAGAGACTGATTAAACCCTCAGCCTTGCATCCTTGGGCACGGTTTGCTTTACGTTCACACCACCACTGGAATCAGGTTGACTATTCTTTAGCTTCGGTCCCTCATCCAGAGACCTTGCAGCTTGGGTAACCCTGCTGCAATAGCTCTCTGGGGTCATCGGGACCTACTGATCCTCCCCACCAGCGTCAAGGTAAGTATTCGAAGAAGAGGCGAGCTCGCCTTCGCCCTGCTTCGCCCTCTAAAGGCTTTCTCATGCAAACAAATATGTAACATCATTGGTAGCGAAAAAAACATCAAAGTATTTGCATTTATTCACAAAATTGTGTAATAAATTTTGTCGATTAATTTAATTTTATCAATGCCGTTTCAATAGGTT
Organism: Brachyopa scutellaris; assembly: GCA_949775065.1. NCBI lineage: Eukaryota > Metazoa > Arthropoda > Insecta > Diptera > Syrphidae > Brachyopa > Brachyopa scutellaris. Next base: position 78,271,898 of record OX459114.1, on the reverse strand, counting down.
TGTTTGATGTCAGCCCTAGTATGCACTAGGGTGCACTGGGAACGCACTGATGCGTTTTATATCCGCCAGTGTTACACTGAAAACGCACTGAATATGCTGCCCTCCGTTCGTTGTCGACACTGGTTCTTCACAGGATTTACCCCGAGTAGGTATTTCGTCAGTGCAAAAAAAGGGGCTGTCAAAACATTAATGTCGATTTCGATTGGGCAAAAAAAGCACTTTTTTTTTATCTCGAGCAATTTTTATCGCTCTACTTGCTCTACTTGCTCTTCTTGCACTAACACCAGCAGATTTTATATGAAATATAAACGCAGTACATCAAAATAAATATTAATCAACAAAAATAATTATCATAAACTGTGTAGAATATTTAGAAAATATAAAGAAAATGTTTTAAAATTGTGTTTATTATTTTTCTTTTTCTTATTTATTTTCTTTTACGAACAAGATGTGAAATGTCACACTACAGAAAACAGATCAGATCAGAACAGATCACTCTCGTTTGTTTTCCAACCAGCACGAAAAATCTGAAATCTGAGAGCAAAATCTGAAAAGCCTAATCGAAAACGACATAAATCAGCTGATTTGCCATTTGGTTACTTTTCATTGCGTTTGTTTTTGTTCATTGTGGTTGTGTTTTTTGTGGTCAGATAGGTTGCTTAATAAAACAACGAACTAAACAAGTGCAAAATATACGAAAATTAACCAAATTTGATTTGTGTTAAATTTTCAAAGAATGCCAGTTGTCAGTGCAAGGTATTTGCGTTCGATCAAACGGGGGTTGCACTGGGTTTTTTGACAACCACGAAAATAATTGACACTAGTCAGTGCACCCTAGGGCTGGCGACATCAAACAAACATAATGTGTAACTTTCAAAAAGTCAAGTCTATGGTCCAGTGTTAGGTACTCAAATGTACTTTACCGTCAATCCAATAGCACAACATTTCTCTGATTTGTTACTTAAAATGGGTGGAGGAACGGTTCCGGAAGAAAATACTTACTTAGCTGGCGCAACAGCTCGAGGTGAACGTGGGCCTGTTTCTCGCAACCATTTGTGTGTGCATGTTATATTTTTGCACGAATGGAAGGGACCTACAGTTTTTTGCCGACTCCGAACGGCGAGTTGAGAGGCTCAATCGTGACAAATGATACTCTTTGATGCTTGTCAGACATTCGAAAGTGTTGGCACCGTGAAAAAAACTCTTTAGGTGTTAGACCTGGTCTAGGATTGAACCTGGGCAGCAATGCGTAGTAGTCCACGCACTAACCACCACGGCCACGGTGACCAACAAGAAAATGGAGAAGTAAATTAATTGCATTCTTTGTGCCAGTGTCTACCGAAGAACTTATCTCATCCGTTTACGGTAATATAATCGCAACTAACAAACCGTAAGAATTTTTGGCTTCGTGAAGCGAGCTATTTTGTCGCCTCGGAATGATCAAGCTGCAGCAACTAAAGGCGAGATAGGCACGGTGTTGATGGTCAAAATGCAGGATACATTTCAATCAACCGTTATAGACCAAGAAGTGACAACCAGCTGTTTGGTCGAATTTTTAAATTCTCTATCTTCTCCAGGGCTTCCATCACAAAAATTCAAACTAAAAGTGGTTGTACCTTTTATTTTTCTAAGAAACTTGAGTCCAACTAAGGTATGCAACGGCACCCGACTTATTAGTGCATTCTCTGTTTATCCGCCATCATACAAATTTTACATAGAAACTATGGCCATCTCAGACATTATACGAAAGAGACCATTAGCAGTATGGACTGTATAATATGTCGACGATTCTTTGTATGCGTTGTTGTTGTAATCAAGGAAATTGAAAAAGGCAATTTACCTACATATTATCTTGCAAGTGCTCGACCACACTGCACACATTAAATTTCACGAGTACCTGGTACTAACGCCTTTTTGTGAATGTCTGGTGAATTGTATGTGTATTGTGTACATTCTTATATTTATTTATTACACATCATCTACCAAAAAAACTTGTCGGGCAACCGACAAGGAGAAAAAGAGATCGTTTTTACAATTCTATAAATTTTTAGACAAAAAGAGTAAAAGAGCATATTTAACAATACCTTAGGAAAAGAGAGAATTAGTTAATCTATGTAAAGGAAATATTTTGTCCTAAAAAAGAGGACGTCTGGTCAGCCCAGACCTGCAGCAAATGGCTTCATTCGTCACAGGCCCGCAGTACTGCAAGGTCAAGCGTTCCATAATGCAGAGGTAAAACAGTGATGAGATGCATTACGTTCCATAACGCATTGTGAAGGAATCACATGCGCAGACAGCGCATCGTGAGTAACCATGATGCAGATGACAATTCTCATTTTTCACCACCGTGGGAGCACAAATAATAAATAAATACAATTTATTCGCCACTGGACTTCTACAGATATTTCTTAATTATTTTAAATATTTAATTTTAAATTTTATAGTTTCGTACCTACCTACTTCCTGCATCATGTTATTCTAAAACGTCAAAAATTGCAAAGCATCACGAAATTGCATCTCTCAATGCGCATTTTTGTGCCACCATAATACAAAAACATAAAACATATGTATGTACACAAGATAATAATATACTATCACTATAATAGAAAAAAAAAAAACATCGTTCACAACTTCAAACAAACATAAGCGATGGCTTTTCCTATTTTCATTGTTGGACCAAAACTAAATATTCGAAAGTGGCTATATCTAAATCGGGCATACTTTCCCATTTATTGTTAACGAGACAGTACTTTCCAAACCTGCTTCCGTTTCTAATTATAATGCTCTTATTAAATAGTGCAAATTCGTCACAGCTTGCATATCCCGCGAAATTTATTAGAATTATTTTAGTGTTGTTGTTTTCTAAATTATAAACTTTAATTTGCGATCTTGAAATTATAAGAAAATGATCAACTCTATTTATAGAAACTGTCACCATTCCAAGTAAATCATGTGGCGCACGTGACCATTCATAGGTCCACTCCTTAGTTAGTGGATCGTAGATATCTAATATTCTTTCGCCATCATCATCACCATCATCATCATCATCATCATCATCATCATCATCACCATAATCATCAGAACCAAAGTCTTCATAACGAGCAACACATAATGAGGAACCCTTAACACCCACAATAGGACAAACAACTTCATTTCTCAGTGGAGTTATGTTTTCCCATTTTCCGATAAGCGGGTCCCATTTCTCAACAGTTTTCAATGGTATACTAGATGAATTTTGAGTACTTTGGCCACCAACTACATACAATTGTCCATTTAACGTGGCCATCCCACAATCATATCTTGCCGTCCACATCCCAGGTAGTCGCGTCCATTGAAACGTTTTCAAATCCAAGCATTCCACGGTATGTGAAGCTTGTCTGTTTGTCAGAATCCCGCCAGCAATATATAATTTCTCATTCAGTGCAGTGACTCCAAATTGTGTACGTTTTCTCAAATATCTCGGGCACTCTTTAAAAGACCACTCTTTTAAAGCAGTTGAATAAAGTGCGACCCTCAAATTACCTTCGCTATTTCCCCCATCCATCGATCGCAGCAAAAACGTCATTTAAGGCCATTCGCTGGATTTGGCGTTTTGGTACTAATGACTGTCGCAATTCTGGCAACAAATGCCATTTGTAAGCATTGGAAATTAAATCCTTGCATTTACTGGACTTGATAGCTGGTTCAACGGTACTGGCAATGAATTTGGGTGATAACAACGCCAAGCGAAGATGCTGAAAAAGTTCATCAAAGAATTGTTCGCGGCGTTCTTGATCATGTTGCACCCATGCCAACATACTATTAAAAACATCCTCTTCGGACGAAGCACGTAGATCGTCACTGGAAATTAAATTGCTTAACTGATGGACGTCTAGCAATAAGAATTCCTCATTGTGGTTCAACTCCATAAAGTGATTTAAGGCAAATTCAGAAGCGTACTCACACAGCCTGGTGATGTTGTATTTATCTGCAAACAGCAAAACTCCCAGGACGTTACACGCTTCAATCCGCTTTCTTAAGTAGTCACAGCATAGCACTTCCAATGGCTTTATTTGCAAGAGATAGGCAGCTTTTATGACATTTTCCACCATATCACCTTCAAGATCAATAGTATTTGAGTATAGGAACCTGATGACCATTTGTAAAGTTTTGCCATCAATGTCTTTTAATTTCACCTCTTTGGATTCAGATTCCTTGAAAGTGCCCTTAAACATTGTTGAAAAATAGTTGCTCCGTGCACTTAGAATCAATCGATGCGCCCTCACTTGGGTTTCTCCACTGGCATCAAGCAGCGTGACATCGGAAAACTTTTCATCGCCAAATAATAAAAGAAGGTTTTCGAAAAAATCGGAATCGTTAATGTCACAGTTGTAAGTTTCGACATTTCCTGGACTAATGCCTAGCGGCATATTAGTCGTTTTACTAGTGGATGACATCACGATGTGGTTTTCAATTGTGCAGTAGAACGAGTTGATACTGATAAAGTTTAGACCCCTGCGGAGATAAAAACTAAAATAAGGTTCTTAAACGAAACAAACTGATTGTCTCCTGGAACTGACAAATTATCCAGAGCGATTCCACGGCACAGCCTCCACTTAGACACCAAACGAATGCACTTGCGAGTCCGATTTAAATCATGCGCAGAAAATACCTGAAAATAAAAGACCATTTCAAGGAGTCAGTTTTGAAACATTTTAGAAGTGCTTATATTTGTTTTATTAATTTACAAACAAGAAATGAGTTCAAAAGATATTTTAACAAGTAATAAAAGATAAGTACCTACATACAAGAGCAAACTACACTTTAAAATGTGTCCAAAACCAAACAACTAAAACGAGTTTAGTTAGTTTTAAATGACTTTTATTTCAACATAAATTTAATATAAAACATAAAAGTAATCCCTGAGTCTATAAGGTTTGGTCTATGACCGTCTACCAGATTGACAATTTGTTTATATATGTATACATAGTTTTAAAAATAAGTTAACTTCATAAAAGTGAAACTTAGAAGTTTTCATCGATTATACATTTTCTGTATTTAAGCGAAACCACAGCATACTCGTACAATGAGTTCCACCCCTTCTCTCCATTCAAGATACCGATTGCTTCATCCTCATTTAGACTAGGTTTCCCAAAGAACCTTAAACGGAATTCCTTAAGTACTGGGCAAATTGCTACAAAGTGAAACACGTCTTCTCTTATTTTCAGGTCGCAGATGCTGCACAGGATTGGTAGGTCTGAACGGTGTGGTATGAAATTTAGGTTTACTAGTTCTCCTCTTAGCTTAAAGATCGTACTAATTTTTTCTATTGAGCTGTTGTTTAGAAAATAAGTTCTATCATGAAGTTGGTGATCTATTTTGCTGTAATAACACCTAAACTGGGAGGACCGAGCTTCGTAGGAGTACTTTTCGTACAAGATGTGGGCTGTTTTCTCAAGTAGGATGTCGAATTGGATCCTTAACGTAGTCGGTTGGACATTTTGTGTTAGGAGCAAACTTAGGCCACAGTCGCGTGCAAGACGTTCCCACTCTTGGACTACTTTTCCTCTCGTTATTATGGCGTGAGTTAAAACTAGTTTCGGCATCCTTTCGTCTTCCATCGCCATCACTTTAATGACATAGTTAAAATGCATTTTAAGCGTGTCTAAAATCAAAGGAGGTGTTCCAGTTTCAAGGTACAGCATATAATTTGGTGTGTTACTCGGCAGTCGGAAAATTCTTTTAAGAAAGTAGCGGAAAAACTTTTCTACTGCTTCAAAAGAACAATGTCCCCATACTTGGGCTCCATATAAAAGGATAGAGGCTGCTGTTGAGCGAAACAGTTTTTGCTTAGCACTATGGGATACAAATCTATTTGCTATGCATCTATTCCAAATCGAAGATATAGCTCGCTTGGCTTCCGAGAGTTTTGCCTCAAGGTGCTTGTTCATATTTAAGTTGGCAGACACCAATACTCCCAAATATTTGTATTCCCGTACAATTTCCACAGCTTTCTCGTCAAATGTCCATTTTTCGTCTCGGCAGTAACGCCCACCACCATCTCTAAATACCATCATCTTCGATTTATCCAGATTAACAACCAAATTCCAGCATTTACAGTACTCCTTTAATCTGTTCATCATTAGTTGCATTCCAACAATTGAGTCCGCGAGAAAGACAATGTCATCTGCATACATCAATGCGCGGATTACAGTTTGGCCAAACTCTACACCACCTCGAACAGTATCAGTTATATCATTGATAAACAATATAAACAGCAAGGCACTCAGGATACACCCTTGCTTCACACCCATAGAAGTTGGAAATTCATCAGATAATGAATTACCATCCCAAACATAGGCTACGTTGCTATCATACATCGCTCTCAAAATTCGAATGATTTTACTTGATACTCCAATTCTATACAATTTATAAAAGAGTGCTTCACGTGATATAGAATCGAAAGCCGCACGAAAATCGACGAAAAAGGCGTACAATTTCTTATGTTTCTTTTTATAAGATTCCGCAATGTTTATTAGTGAGAAGATTTGGTCAACTGTGGAATACTCTTTTCTGAAACCTGCTTGGAATTCCGACAAAACCTTCTTATTATGAACCCACTGGGTAAGTCTATAAAATATCAGAGCAGCAAATAGCTTAGCAGATGTGTTTAAAAAAGAAATTCCTCTATAATTGGATGGGTTACTGCGATCTCCTTTTTTGTGTATCGGAAATATAATTGATTTCTTAAAGCACTCAGGGACAACTGCGGTATCGAAAATTTTATTGAATTCTATAGTAAGCGCAGACATGAAATTATTTGTAGAGTTTTTATAGAACTCGAAAGAAATACGATCTTCACCTGGAGCTTTTTTCGTCTTGGCATTCCGGATGACTTCTTGTACTTCAAGCAATAAAAACGGTGCATCCAAGAACTCATCTACAAATAGAGGCGCAGCATAGTGGAAAGGTGCTGACAGGATAGCTGGGTTAAGAAGCTGGTTGAAATGGTCTTTTAACTTTAATGCGTTTAAAGATAAGGCAATAACATTCACTTGCCCATTCAAATATTTAACAGCTCTCCAAAACTCTGCCGGTGAGCGCGTGTAATTAATGACAGCAATTTTATTCTGCTCATAGGCGGTCTTTTTTGTAAGGCAAATGCGCTTGAAGTCTCTATTTGCTTCTCCATAGAGTGATTTAAAGATGTCAGAGTTGGTTTTCCTCACAAGTTTTAAAAACGCAAACGATTTTTCTCTTGCCTTCTCGCACTCTCTGTCATACCACTTTTGTTTATAGATTCTAGTTTTTCTGATCGACTTATTAGCTGGAATTGACTTTTTAATAATTTTCGTAAGGGTTTCGATATCTGGACTAGTATTCGAAACTTTTAACCTTTCGAGTCCTGAATCAATATTATTCCGGTACACGGTGCACATCCTATCATTCCAATTCAGTTTTGGCAGCAGCTCAAGTCTCTTTGTACTTCCTGAGGATTCGCTTACTTTACAGGTAATTTCCAGCGGCATGTGGTCCGAGTATGTTTCTAATCCAATGCGAAAGTCCTCTAGTAGGAAAAGCCATTTTCCAGATATGAAACAGTAGTCTATAGTGGAGCTTAGTGTTCCTCTTATAAAAGTAACTTCACCATCTGGATCGCCGTCGCAGCTTCCATTCAAAACGCTGCAGTCATATTCATCTGCGAGTTCTAGTACCTTGGATCCGTTGCTATTGCAGACTACATCTTTGGACCTGCGATCTATGTGAAAAATATTTTCGAAGTTTCCGCTTAAAAAATTGTTTTGGGACAGACCGATCCGACCATTAAAATCACCGACAAGCATTATGTCTGTTGATCCTAAATTCAGCAGCACATCTCTCAACCTAGTATAGTCCCTCTGCCAATGACTACAATTTAAGTAAATCGGAACTACGCACAGGCCTCCACTGCAAGACGATATATCCAGGACGTATGATTCTTCTATTTGCCTAAAATCCACACTTACACCTTCCAGGTCTTTACGATAGCCTAATAACACACCGCCGCTTCCTCTCCCACATGATGCCGTTTTTTCTGCAGGTGTCCATATAACTTCATAATTTGAAAATAAGTTGCTAAATCTATCCTCTTCTTTTTTTAAGACATGAGTTTCATAAATAAATATAATATCAAAATTTTTTATATAATTGAAAAAACTAACAAACAATAGTTTATTTTTTAAGCCGTCTACATTGTAACTCAAAATTCTTAGTTTTAAAAAGGTTTCATTTCTTAAACTAAAACAACTAAAACGATGTCGAAACGTTTTTTAAATTATAAATTATAATACATACACAAATGAATGAATTTTTTGAATTGATTTTATTAAGACTTCATGATACAGTTTTTTTCTTATTCAACTAGAGTAGTACAGTTATTCATTTAAATAATGATAGAGATGAGTGGCTATAATGTATGGCCTTCTCCTTCGGTTACATGTATAATATAATGCCTCATGGCAACATTTAGGAAAATAGTGAATCTGCTCTTGCTTGAGGAGCGGAGAATATTTGCTTTGACTTACTGTCTATCACAATGTTTGTCTTATTCTAACTTACACTAGCTTAAACTAAAATAGAAGAAATGAAAAGAAAAGGGAATACGAGTAGAAAAGGAGGGATACTGTTACGATTTCATTTTTATTATTGTATTCCTCCTTGTCTTTGACAGCGATTATATGAAAATGAAAATTGAAACAAAATTATAAGAATTCATTTTGGAATCGTGAAAACGAAAGCAAAAACAAAAAAAACAATGTTTATGGAAATTGACATGATTTATTCATTTGTGTTATTGTGAAAAGTGATAACTTATTAATTTCAATTCGAGAATAGGGGAGGAGATTCCGTGCATTACGGAATATTCTGCCCTATCTATGCAAAATCTTAATGTTGAAATTAGAAGAAAAATTAGCAAGAGAAAATCTATAGCGAAATGATATCATCTTGTGAATAAATAGATAGAATGTAGAAAATTTTGTCCTTGAAAATAATTTCAATCGAGAGTAAGTAGACATGCTCAAACTACGTGGTCAATCTAAGGGAGGGAGAGTTAACCCCTGTTTTGGCCAGGCTCGGCCTTAAGATAAAAATCTGGTGAACTGCCGGCCAATAATACGGATTCATCCACATCAAGGATCCCAATTGGCGAGAGATAGGTTGAGTTAAGCCATGAGATATTTTGTTGAGATGCAAAAGATTCATTGATCAGCTCATTATCAATATGTGGTAGTTTAAGAACCATCTTCCTCGTTAAAAGAAGCGAATAGCTCAGAATTGGTATGACTTTTGCTTCGTTGTATATGTGTAAATTGGAGAATCTTTTGTTTCTGCTTGCATAGTTAAGGTCTATGCAGTATCTGAGTATTTTTCTTTCTATGATTTCAAATCTTTTGGCCGAGGTAGGAGAAATCGAGAACCATATAGGGAAAGCATAAGTTAAAATTGGTCTAATGAGAGTCTTATAGAAAAGCAGTTTGGTTTTCTTACTTAAAGCTTTGTGTCTCAGATAAGGAATCAACATGTTGGTAATCTTCTGCGCACGGTCAAGCACATAATCAGAATGAAATTTAAACTTCAATAAGTTATTAAAGTGTACTCCTAGATATTTCATGGAATTTTTAAAATGGATAACAGAGCCCTCTATTATCAGCGATATGTCCTTACTCTCCTTACTGATTCTCGGTGGGCCTTTACCACACGCGTTCCTAATGCAAATACCTTCGGTTTTCGCAAGATTGATTTTAATACCCCATTTTTTATAATAGTCATTAATAACAATTAAATGTTCCTTTAGAAGTCCTAAGGCGACTTGCGGGTTATCGGAGTTAGCGTAAACTAAGGTATCGTCTGCATAAAGGAGGGCTCTCGAGGCGATAGAATTGTTGACGAAGTTGGTGTGAGGAAAATCAGACAGGAAGAGATTATAAAGTTTAGGACCTAAGATGGAGCCTTGTGGAACCCCTTGTTCAGACAGGATAACCTCGGAATGTGTGTTCTGGATTCTTATGGTGAAATTTCTATCCGAGAGGAAGCTCCAGATTAAACGAACTATGAATGAGGGGAAATCCATTTGCGCAATTTTGTGGACCAGACCGTCTCGCCAAACACTGTCAAATGCTTTATGAATATCAAGGGAGCAAGCCACTGTGCAATTTTTTTCTCTCAGGTTAAGAGTGACGTCGTTATGAAATTTAAGCAGGGCATGCACAGTGGAATGTCCCTTGCGGAAACCGAACTGATAGTCCGGGATGAACTCAATGTGATTATCAGTGTGAGCGTCCATTTTTTTGAGGACGATTCTTTCCAAAATTTTGCCCACATTCGAGAGAAGGGAGATCGGTCTAAGGTTGTCTATCAGGTAGTTATTGGGTTTCTTAAATATCAAGAATAAATTTGCATTTTTCCAAATTTTCGGAAAATATCCGTTATTTATACAGTTGTTGAAAAGTATCGTAAGATATTTAAGTGACGGTGAAGAAAGTTTTCTTAAGATGAAATTAGAGATGTTGTCCGGCCCCGAAGATTTTTTTGGGCGGCAAGCCTTTATTATGTTAGAGACCTCAGCAATAGAGGTGAAATACTGGTCGGCTGGTGGAGTCAAGGCAGAATTTTCTGTACTGAAATTAAATAGGCTGACTTGGGAACTCGTTGCAATCTGTTGCAGAGAATACTGCACCGAGGCCACCGTGTATTGACAGAAAGTGGGAGTCTTTGCCTTGTATACATCTTTAAAGTATTCAGCAAGAATCTCGATTTTCCGTGCTTCATCTGAGATGGAATCGTTCCCCACCTCTAACCTGTTAACCGATTTGTTCTTCTTTCTCCCAATGAAATTGAATATCTCTTTAAAAGCCCCCGGGCCTGGTCTTATTTTAGAAAGTCTGCTGGCATATTGAGCGTTTAACCAGATTCTAATTTTATCAGTTAGAATTTTTTTTAACAGATCAATCAAAGTAGCTAGTCGTATATATTGTGACGAAGTTCTGTTAAGATTGCGGTGAAATATTCTTTTTAACTGTTTTTGCCAAGAGCGTTTGGTCCGGAAGAGCGAAAGAATATCTGTCGGGAGATTATTATATTTTTTAAAGGAGGGAGAGTTCTGACTTGAGTGGAGATCTAAAGTGTTATTAAGAGACGTATTAAAGGAAGAAATAAAATTGTCGATTTCATTGTTTGAGATTTTCGAATGGTGGGGCGGAAAGTGGTGGAGCAGGCTAGCGTCTAGATCGTCTCTGAAGGCTGACCAATTAGTATTTTTAAATGAGCGGGTTGGGAGAAAGGAGCCGGCGGGGGCAATATCAATTTCCCCGAGCTTTATTTTCAGGATTAGCGGAAAATGATCCGAAAAGGTGGGGAGAGTGTCGATTGAGAAGTTAGGGGAAACAAGGTTTACTAATTGTTTCGAGATCAAGAAGTGGTCTAAGAAAGAAGAGCTTCGAGGGAACGAAGGACTGCTAGGAGTAAGATTAATCAAATGGGTGTCTTGGGCGCTTAACCAATTGTGGATGGCTTTCCCATTCGAGTTCCAGCTTGAGTCACCCCAACGAGGGCTTCTGGCATTCAAATCGCCACCAAGTATCACACCGTCAAAGTCTTTCGACAAATTATTAATGTGGTTTATAACTTCTACAAGTGAAGCTGTAGGCAAGTTGGAGGGGAAGTAAAGGGAGCCAAGCAGAAGTTTCCTTCTGGAACCACCCTGATTAATCGAAATTTCTATTAATATGTTTGGGCAGGAGAGATTCAAATTGTTTTTGAGGTTGTACTTTAGATTTTTTTTAATAGCTATTGCCACGCCTTGGTTCAGGTCATTACGAAGAAAATTAAATGAATCTAGGATAACGGAGTGCCTACAGTTTAAATGTGTCTCTTGAAGAAACGCGATATTACAATTGTGTGCGAGGAGAGTATTTAAGAGGTCAATTCTCCTGCTATGGTTAATTAGGGACGAAACGTTGAAAGTGATTAATTTGAAAAAGTTCATTTTGAGGAAATAAGAATTTGGTTTAGCAGTTCGAGGTATGCCAGCCTCTTCCCCTGGATGGAGTCAGAATTGTTAATGTTGGAGATAAAATGATCGATTTTAGCTAATAGGCCAGAGACGTCACTTCCGAATAAGACATTAGAGAGTTCAAAAAAGGCACTCAGAGAATTACCGTTACTATTGCTATTGAGGGGAGGAGCAGCCGCAGCTTGGGAATTTGTTTTCTTGAACAAATTGGCGAACGTGACACCTGGTTGTATCATTTGAGCGCCAAGGTGCAATGTATTAGAGCGATCTCTACGTTCGATTTGTTTCTTCCTATTTTCGAATTTCTTAAAAGCTGGGCAACCCCTGTAATTTGCCGGGTGCTCCCCCCCGCAATTTTTGCAATGTGCTTTAGACTCCGAGTCCTTGATAATGGGACAGTTGCCCGGAGGATGACCTGTAGTGCATTTAACACAGTTGTAGTTGCCGCCACAGTTCTTCGCAAGATGTCCAAAACGTTGGCATCTGCGACACTGTAACGGTCCCTTGTTTCCTCTGGGTTTCTCCCAGCTTACCTTCGTGTTAAAAAGGTGTCCGCATTTTAATACCTCGTCAGGCTGTGTGTTAGGTTTCAGTCTAACAAGAAAAAGATCATGTTTAAAACCACCGTTCTTAGAGGCAAGCGTTTCAAACAGCGAGACATTTTCAATGGAATTTGGAAAAGAATTTGTTAATTCTTCAAAAATTTCTGAAGTGGGGAAATTAGCCGTTAGGCCTCTGAGAACTAAGTTAACAGTTCTGTCCTCAGGTAAAGTATAAGAGTGTGCCTCGATGTGCTTAGAATCCCTAAATTTGGCGAGCAATTCCCGGTGAATTGCACTGTCGTTAACGAGTATTTTACTACGTCCCCCCCTTAGATTGACCACGCGGAAACGAAAGGAAAGTTCAATTGATTTTTTGCTCATATCTTTTGAAAAGCTATGAGTGTCAAGGTTATGGCAAAAAATAGGCGGACAAAATTTTCTACTTACATTTTTATTTAGGTGATCATCTGGACCCGATGTGCCCGTAAAGTTGCTGTTGCTGTTGCTGTTGTCTTGATTCCTGGTAGTGACCGCTGGTTGACCTCTGCTGTTGTTGCTCTGTGTTGCGTCCGTATTTGGAGGTGAAATTGTGGAAATGTTGGTACTGTTTTTGTTTAGCACTAGATCCTGGAGCAGTGCGAAACGGTTTGTATTATTAAAAACGAATGAAACATCAGATGGCTCAGATTTGCTTGAGCTACATCTATGTCTTTTATTAGGAACGCTGAATTCCTGATGATTCTCGCTTGGAAGCGTCTCCATGTCAGTGCACGTGTCAGAGATGTTTTTTTGGCTGGTGGACTCGTTGTTGCCTACGCTCAGATTGAGTAGCGATTGGGCTGCTGCTATTTTTTGAGGGCTGCTGGTTGAGGTTGTGTTCGACATTTTCGGATCTCTCCGAATGGACTTGTTGCTTGTTGATGGTTTAAGGATGTCTTTAACTTTCATAGTGGTCACCTCGTGCGGAGCACCGAGGGGACCGAAAGAGATTTTTGTTTCACGACAACCACTCACAATGTGGATTTACAATCCCGAATAATCGGCAAAATAAAGCGGTATCCGCCCGTAAAAATCAACGTGTTCCAATGGCGGTCCAAAAACGCTCCGCAGTTCAGTTTTGTTGACGGGTAAATGCGGCATTCGCCGAGGGAAATCACTTGGTGTATTGCGTAGCCCAGCGGGCAACAGTTAAATGCGTGTGACGCAACTCCCAATGTGGATTTTTATAATCCGGTGTAATCGATGAAAAGAAGCGGCATCCGCCCATGAAAATCACTTTTTGTTAGCAAAATAATTTAGGTTGTACGTTAGGATGATTATTTCTACTTTCTCAGTGCGAGAAAGCTAATTTAAATTAAAACTTTGAATTAATTTTAATTTTAAGTGTGAAAATTAAACTCCGCACATGTGTCAATGGCGGTTGTCCGAATTGCAATCCACAAATGAATGATCACTTTTTAGTATTTTGTTGGTCCTGTTTTGACGTTTCTCCTGTTCCTCACTTTCTGAAATACCCAACACTTTCACATGTCGTGTGATTTTGCTTACACGATGTTCGTGGTGAATTATGACAAATAAATACCTATGACACTTTAGCGTTTTATAACTGATCTTATATTTTGTTAATATAATGTATTAAGTATTTAGATTGTTAACAAATTGCTATTAATTGTAAGAAGTTAATGAGCATAAAAATAATTGGCAGCTTACCAATAAAATAACAGCTGTTGGCAGGTAGTTGCACTATATCGCGGTTCTGTTCCAAGGTTCCTTCCAGAATCGGCTGAGCAGACAGTAGCCGTGTTTTTTTTAAACGTAGCTAGCCAGTCGTTTAAAAACGATTCCCAGCCGGCCGAACCCAGCTGCCTTACCTCCAAGTTGGTGTGTGTGATTTCGGTCATATCTGTGTGATTTCGATCAGCTTTTAAGTGTGAACTGTCAAAGTATTCGGCAATTAACCAAATCAATTTTTTGTTATTTGTTGTGAAAACAATTAATTTCGGTTATTTATTCAATGGATAATTTACAAAAAGTGGTATGAAATCATAATCACCCCTATTATTAAATCCGCCGGATCGGAGATTCCCTTCACTCATTCGGTTCACATTCACTTACAGTTGTGATTAGCCGTGTTTTATTATCCCCGTAATCTGATCCGGATCAGATCAGAATAATAAAACAAACCAGATCAAAGTTCTGTGTTGTGGTGATTGTACCAGCTAAGTTCATTTTGACATTTAGTGCGAAGTTGCCATGCGAATGAATATTTTCTTTTAAATGAAAATTGAATGCGCTTGTTTTATTTTTTAGGAGGAAATTGTTAATTTTGATTAACAGATACCGAATGAGAATAATATTTTGCAGCTATAATTTCAGTTTCACATCGCTTAAATATCATTATGAGCAGAAAAATTAATTTATTCGAACAAATTAACATTAACGATATTTGGATTGCCAATAATATTTTTATATTCTAATCTGGCAACATTTACCCTTGGCAATTGTCGATAATACAGCAACATTCACAAACGAAAGTGTACCATAGTGAGAAATAGTCGAACTAATTTTTGGATCACGAAAATTGATCTTGACAAGAAGCAAGATCTCGGATTGTTGTTGTAATGCACACAAATTTATTTGTTGATCTGATCCGGATCAGATCCGGGGATAGTAAAACACGGCTATTATTAAATCCGTCGGATACACTACTTTATCTAGATCGCTTTTTATGTTTCGAAATCAATTATTTTCTGATTTGGCATTTGAAAAGCCGAATATAAGTTTGAAAAATAATTCAAGAAAATAAAAAATAATACAGCTATATCAATAATTTCTGCCAGTTTCGAAATTAATAGGACTTTTTCAGATCCAAGGACTTATTCAACTTATTAATTTATCAGCTTTTAAGATAATTTATGCACACAACAACCAAATCCATACTAAAATAGTTGCAGATGTCAAATGTATGGGGAGATTCGATCCGCTCGTTTTTAATAATCAAGTGAATCTCATTCACATTACCGACAAGTGGACGATTCCCTTCGAACGGATTTAATAATACGAATTTCCGAATTTTGGTGAAGCGTTCCCCCCGCCGGATTTAATAATAGGGGTGAATATAGTTGATTATGTTTGTAAAACATCATTTATGCCCGTTTTCACAGTGCGAGCTTAAGTGTCGATCCAACGATAATCTCAGGATTAACACGAATTGCGTTTTCACAGTGCTGGCTTAACGCAATCCTGCATTTAAGTAATGTCATAACTTAAGCCACCGACTTCCATGGCTTAAGTATCGATCCAGAGAGTAAATTGTTGCCGTAAGTGTAGCAAAATAATAGTAACCTCCAAATACAGTACAGAAAACCTACCTAAACAACGAAATGTTGTATCTGGTAATGCGGCTGGCATTGCGACTCTCATTTTATGCAAGTGGAGGGGGATGATTCTGCTGATATCGCTGCTCGCTGCGCTGGCGACTTCAGTTGTGTTTTGTGTATCTGTTTCATCAGGATGTACATCGACGGGAGGGGGTGCCCAATTTTTTTTTTTTTTTCGTCAGCATACTGCTATTTCGTCGTTTTTTGAACTAAAAATGAATTAATTGAATTATTTTTCTAATTCCACACATGCAGCGGCTTCTTTGTCTTCTTTTCTCTTAGTTTTCATTGCATTTTTTCATTGCATTTTTGCACTTGACAAGGAAATAAAAACCGAATTTCGTTTGACATTTTGTGTACATTCACAATTACTTTTTTCCATAAATGGTTCACAATGACACTCAATCCATGACTTAAATATACCACACTTAAGTGTTGACTGTGGAAACGAAAACTTCTTGAGTGACGGATTTGTTCAATCCTACACCTAACTAATCCGACACTTAAGCTCTCACTGTGAAAACGGGCATTAGTAATTGAAATTATATAATCTTCGTACACGGCAGTCTGTCAAATATTCTACAAATCGCTTTCGGATAAAATCAAGAGTTGTAGGCAGCTGGTTATTGTATTTGTTTTACGTGTGAAATTCGACTTGCTAGCAACTACTGGCTAGCTTCGTTTAAAAAAACACGACTATACTCTGTTCCACAAAAATTGTCCGTACAGGGAAGATAGGACGTTTGCCTCTCATTCTGGTTGCAATAGCTTCCATAAATCTGTCCCTCTTTTAAGCTCTCACTAGGTTACCATAGTATACATGACACGTCGCCGCAGATCGGAGAGTAATATCCGTAGGGTTACCATCTGCTGATTTAAAAACAAAATAATTTGTTGAACGAAATAAGATAATTGTGTACAAAGTGCACACCACCTCAATTTGTATAAAATTTTTGTATGATGTAGAGGGTTTTTTTTTTTGAGTACATATTTCGATGCATGCATGCCATTACATGTATCTTGTCTAGTGTTGGAAGTTCATTATCCATAAAAAAATGATGGACTATACGTCTAATTGCACACTTGTCAAAATCGTCAACCTTGCTTTTTAAACCACAATTATTTTTCTTTTTTGGTGGTGAATTATGGCATTTTATTGCCTTTTCCTTTAAAATCCTATAAACTGTTCGTTCCGTAACAAAAAAAATATCCACTGCTTTTCTTACGGCTTCAGATTTATTTTTCAGTGGGCCAATTTTCTGGTTGCCTCAACAATTTGCTGCTTTTTTTCTGCATTCAGATCCCTGGAAGACTTTGTAGCCATTTTGCTTTTTAATCACAAACAATATCAATATCATACACATACACAATATCACTATCCCACTTTTCACGCACCGAATCTTATAAATATAATCACTTATTGCACTGCGACTGAGTTGAATGTTTCGAAATTCAACGTAAATAAATCTTCATTATAAAGCACACAAAGCGAAAAATTATTTAACTGCATTTTAACGGATTCCCCATAATAACCAGAGAATCCAAAAAACAAAAACAATGCGGGATGCGGCAACACCCTCACAGACTTATTGGTTCTCAAAGCATAAAATCGCAAAGCTCTTTGACAAAAACCACAGAAAAAGCTGTAACGATTTGCTTTAATTTTGTAATGGTAACACTGCTTTGATGTAAATGATTTCCATACACACAGCGAGGGTTGTGGCGGACTTGGCAACTCGCTGAGATTTGACAGCGCCACCTACATCTGAAAGGAGAAGAGAAAAGAAAGACACTTCCTAGCATTTTAAAACAAAAAGTATTTCATCATTCATTCTTCGTAAGCACGTCAGCTCAGACATAAAAATCAGTTTTAAAACCCGAACAATAAAGCGCATTAATTTAAACAATTTGGGAATAGTTTTATTTTGACAAATTAACAGTAATCCCATAACTGGTGACCCCGAGCTACAATGCCTCCTAAAAAAGAAAATGGTAATAATGTCGGAGGTGACACAGGTTCCAATCCTTCTGACCGTACAATTACGGAGGCGGTGGCACGTACAAGGATTCAGCTTCCACCATTTTGGCCGAACGATCCAGAACTCTGGTTCATACAAATCGAAGCAAGATTTCACATGCATCAACTGAAGGCTGATGCCGACCAATATTATACAGTTCTAGCAGCTTTAGAGGACCCTACAGTTCTCACACAAATTTCGGACATTTTGCGATCACCACCGCTCAAAGATAAGTATGTAACCTTGAAAGAAACATTAATTACTCGTTTTGCAGAATCAAAGCAAAAACAACTTAACAAGTTCCTCGCCGAATTGTCTTTGGACAACAAAAAACCATCGCAACTTTTGCGCGAAATTCGTAATATCGCTCCAGCAGGCATTTCAGAGGACATCTTACGGTCGTTGTGGATGCAACGCATGCCAATACCAGTAAGATGTATTCTGTCTCCTAATGAGGACGTCGACCTCACAAAATTAGCTGACATCGCTGACCGCATTTTGGAGCAAAGCCAGACCGCAACCACAATGGCAGTTGCTCCGACCGAAAGAAGAGCCGACAATCAATTAGAAGAGCGCGTCATCTCGATAGAGAAACAACTGCAGTCCATGGCGGAAATAATCCAGAAAATCGACAAAAAAGTTTCAACGCGCTCACGACGTTCACAATTTGAGAATTCGACCTCAAGAATACATTCGCAATTAAGACGACCAGGAACTCCGAGTCGTTCGCCAGCGTCTGAGTTCTGTTTTTATCATCGCCAATTTGGTGATCGTGCAACGAAATGCAGGTCTCCTTGTCAATACAGGGGGACGGAAAACTAAACCAGCTGTCGACGTCTGAGGCCACGAACGACAGTTCACACAACCTTCGCCTCATAGCTGAAAATCGTTTATTCATTAGAGACAACAACTCTGGGTACAAATTTTTGATTGACTCTGGCTCAGTATTCTCAGTTTTTCCTGTCACATTCGTTAATCGTGTTCACCAACAAGCAACGGATTTTCAACTTTACGCAGCAAATGCAAGTTCAATCAAGACCTTCGGTGTTCACGTACTTGAACTGAATCTCGGACTTCGAAAACCATTTGTCTGGGCTTTCATCGTAGCGGACATTCAAACACCTATAATTGGAGCAGACTTCCTCCACAAATTCGAGTTGTTAGTCGACATAAAAAACAGAAAGCTGATTGATAAAACCACCAACATATTCAAACGAATACAAATTTCATCGACTCCTGATTTTGGCATCTCAGCAGTACAAGGACAATTTATTTATCAAGATGTCATAAATGAGTTTCCATCAATCACCTCAGGTTTTGTTTGCCCAACATCTAGCATTAAATCCACAGTGCTACACAGAATCTCCACCACAGGACAACCTGTAGCAGAAAGACCTCGTCGTTTGTCTGGGGAAAAATTCAAGGCCGCACAAAAAGAGATAGAGAAGCTACTACAATTTCAAATCGTCCGTCCTTCAAGCAGCCCTTGGGCTAGCCCCATACATATGGTACCGAAGAAGTCAAACGGATGGAGAATGTGCGGGGATTATCGCAAGTTAAATTCACAAACTTTGCCAGATCGATATCCTATAAGACACATCACTGATTTCGCCGAAAACATGTCCGGGAAAAAGATTTTTTCTACAGTAGACCTTCAACGCGCTTACTACCAGGTACCCATGGCGAAGGAAGATGTTGAAAAAACAGCCATCACAACTCCATTTGGGTTATTTGAATTTGTAGCCATGCCCTTCGGTCTCAGAAATGCTACGCAAACCTTTCAGAGATACATGGATGGTATATTTCGTGGTTACAATTTTATCTTTTGCTACGTCGACGACATTTTGATAATGTCCGAAAATGCTGAAGAACATCGACAACATCTCCGAATTCTTTTTGAATGTCTGCACAAACATGGCCTCTCGATCAATATAGACAAATGTGTCTTCGGCAAAACCGAAATACAGTTCCTGGGTTATAACATCAATGAACTTGGCTGCAAACCACCTCCAGATCGTGTTGCTGCTATCATGAACTACACAAAACCAAAGACAGTAGTAGAACTTCGTCGTTTTTTAGGAATCTTAAATTACTACCGGCGTTTCATCCCTCATGCGGCACATCAACAAGCTGTTCTTAACGAGCACCTAAAAAATTCACGCAAAAACGACACACGAAAAATACCATGGACGCCGAACGATGAAGCAGCATTTGAATCATGCAAGCAAAGTCTATCGCAAGCAGCCCTACTAGTGCATCCAATTGACAACGCTTCCTTGGCACTTACAACAGATGCATCGGATATAGCTATTGGCGCAGTCCTAGAACAATTGCATAATCATCAGTGGAAACCATTAGGATTTTTCTCCAGGAAGTTGTCACCAACAGAAACCAACTACAGTGCATATGATCGTGAGCTTTTAGCCGTATACTCATCTATAAAATTTTTCAAATATCTTTTGGAGGGTCGCAGTTTTGTAATTAGAACAGATCATCAGCCGCTGACCCATGCCTTCAAACAGAAGTTGGATAGAGCATCTCCACGTCAGGTTCGTCATCTTGATCTAATTTCGCAATATTCCACAGACATAATTCATATCTCTGGATCAGACAACGCAATAGCAGACGCACTTTCTCGATTAAATGCAATAAGTATGCCGACAATAATTAGTCTCGAAGATCTACAGTCTGAGCAACAACACGACGATACCTTAAAGGAATTACTTAACGGACCATCTTCTTTGAAACTCCAAAAACTTCGCATGAGCAGCACCGAAATATATTGTGACACCTCCACTGGCGTGATAAGGCCTTACATTCCAAAAAAACTCAGGTATCAAGTCTTCGGTTCAATACATGGCCTATCACACCCAAGTGGGAAATCGACTGCTCAGCAAATTAAACTAAAGTACGTGTGGCCAAACATGAAAAAGGATATAGTATCTTGGGCTCGCTCATGCATTCCATGCCAACGTGCAAAAGTTCAACGACATCAAAAAAACGCGCCTGGAAAATTTTCCATTCCTGATCAACGTTTTGACCACATTCATATGGACATTGTGGTAATGCCAATGGTGGACGGATTTCGATACTGCCTCACAATTATAGACCGATTTTCCCGCTGGCCTGAAGCAATACCATTAAAGGATATTACAGCAGACACCGTCGCAACTGCTTTTTACACTTCGTGGGTCTCACGGTATGGAACGCCGAAAACAATTACCACCGACCAGGGCTCGCAGTTCGAGTCCGAACTATTTCAAAAATTGACAACCATGTTGGGTTCAGCACGTATTAGAACAACACCATACCATCCGTCATCAAATGGTCTCATAGAACGCTGGCACCGTTCATTTAAAGCAGCATTGATGTGTCAACAGGCTTCGACGTGGACCAAAGTTCTTCCGACTGTTCTACTCGGACTTAGAACATGTTTTAAAGAGGATCTGAAGTCGTCAGCAGCTGAATTTCTCTACGGAGTTCCTCTCAGAATTCCTGGTGAGTTTCTTTTAAATTCAAATAATGACCCACCGTCTCATCCACAGATCTTCCTGGAAAAATTCAGAAAACACATTCGTGCAATCAGACCACAACAAACTGCTATACATGGAAAAAGAAGCATGTTTCATTTCAAAGATCTGGCGACCTGCACACATGTTTTTCTTCGAATAGATGCTGTTAAAAAACCTTTAGAACATCCATACTCCGGTCCTCACCAAGTCGTTAAACGGTTGGACGAAACAACTTTTGTGATCAAGCTGGGAAACAGAGAAGCCACAGTTTCTACAGAGCGTCTCAAACCAACATTTTTTGCCCGAGAAGAAAGCGAAGCTTCAGAGTCTAACAACATTTTTACACAACAAAATCAAAACAACCAGCCACAACAACAATCCACGCCTCCGGTTGACCAAAATTTGGACTGGCTATTTCAAGAACACTCGTACGCACGTAAACCAAAAACAGTGACATTTTCGGACACAATCATCAGGAAGGGGGTAGCTGTGGCGGACTTGGCAACTCGCTGAGATTTGACAGCGCCACCTACATCTGAAAGGAGAAGAGAAAAGAAAGACACTTCCTAGCATTTTAAAACAAAAAGTATTTCATCATTCATTCTTCGTAAGCACGTCAGCTCAGACATAAAAATCAGTTTTAAAACCCGAACAATAAAGCGCATTAATTTAAACAATTTGGGAATAGTTTTATTTTGACAAATTAACAGTAATCCCATAGGGTTGATGGCGGCCACAGTACACGTATCTAAGGTAGTACATTGCGCATCTGTCAAACATTTTCAAAGCAAAAAATGGCCGACAACTGTGTGGCATTTCTATGGGATTTAATTCAAATTCATTGTTTTCCTAGTTTTTCTTATCATTTCTTAATAAAATAACATACGTTTTTCCTTATGAAATCGATTTATTCGTTTATCTTCGAATATTTCAGTCGGTCATATTTTCTCATCACAGTTCTTTTTATTATTGTTCACACAACATTCGTATACGGCACAACACATTTTTCAAAGTTTTGACAAAAAAGTTAATTAAATAGTATAGAAAACATTAAAAAAACGAAAATTAAATGCAAATATCCTCACAGTTGGCGGCCATTTTCTTGAATTTTTGACAGATGCGCGAACTTGGACGAAAATGAACACTCTAAGTATACTACCTTAGATACGTGTACTGTGGATGGCGGCCACACGACCGCAGTATGCCATGATCTCTCTGGTCGGCTGGTCATGGTGGGATGTATGCGCATTGAATAAAAATTACAAAAACAAAACCTGTGTAAGTCAGTGCTTTGGTTTTTATTTCAGTGGCGATTTCTCTAGTTGGGTGCCGTGAAGACATGTGTTTGAAAAAAAGCTCCCCAATTAGCCCTGTACTGACATTTTTTGTGGAACAGAGTACAGTAATCCCTCGATTTACGTCGAGAGGTGTTCCAAGGAATGGGGACGCAAATCGAGACGACGTAAACCGAGAATGTTGATTATATGTATATCAGAAATAATGTAATAATGCGCAAATTCATAGTCAGATAGAGCCGACGATAAAAGAATTTATTCGCCTACATAACCTAAAATATACTTTTTGCTATTCATAGTCACTTTATTATCGACTTTGAAGTTATAGCCGGCTCGAAATTTAAAATGGCCCAAAAATGAGGGCACCGTTTCCCAAGTGGTTAGTCCGTCGGACTACTGAGCCAACGGTGTTGGGTTCGAATCCCGCCGGAAACACCTAAAATGTTTTTCACAGTGCCCACCTCTTTCGAATGCCTGACAAGCATTCAAGAGTATCATTTGTCATGTAAAGCTTCCCAACTCGCCGTTCGGAGTCGGCAGAAAACTGTAGGTCCCTTCTATTCGTGCAAAAATAAATATAACGCGCCCACACAAATTGTTGAATAAATAATAAATGAATGAGATAAAGAAATGTACTAAAATAAAAACTGTCAAGTGTAAACGGCTCGGGTTCTGATCTCATGTTCTCAAACGAACAGTACTAAGAATTCAGCACAAGAATCGAAACGTCAAATATTTAATATGGCGTAGAATTTCCGAGTTTCTGCCTTTTTTGCCTTTGAGAACCCGAGCCGCCAGCACGTTCACAAGAAGAGTAAGTAACATATATGTAAAAAATGAATTATTGTAAACTATAATCCTTTCTAGAGAATAAACACAATCTGCACTGGAGCAGTGGTTAAATTCTTTGAACGTTGGGTTTCTCTCTGTCGCCGGCAATACAAATGGTTGCGGGAAGCTAGGCTTGGTTCTACCTAGGACTGCTGAAGCCAAATATTATTATTATTATAAATGTAATTTTAAATAATTAGAGCCGGCTTTTTTATTTAGTGCCGGCTATAGGCACTATTCATGGACTATTCATAGTGAGGGTCAATTTACCTAAAAAAATTAAAGATAAATGTTTCAACCAAAAAAACAAATAAAATGTTTGAAAATCACCTCGCGCGACCACGGAACCTTTTTGTAAGTAAGACAGCAAAGGAAATGCGCTTTCAACCACATACAATGTCAAATTTTAATTTGAGTAAATCCCCGATGAAGTTTCATTTAAACTGCCAACTTTCTAATTTAAACTGCTTAAATAAAGCAATTTCAAATCTAAACGGTTAAGAAAATTCCCGAATAAGACAACGTAAATCGAGAGATAGGACGACGTTAAACGAGGCAAGGTTCATAATTTTATACAACTTAAATCGAGGCGACGTAAGCCGAGGTAACGTAAATCGAGGGATTATAGTATAGTTTCTTCGAATTTGTGCACCACATACAAAATAGTACACTCAATTTAAACACGTTGTGCCATGGAGTATCTTGACTAAATAGGTTTGTTTGATGTCAGCCCTAGGACGCACTAGGGTGTACTGAAAACGCACTGATGCGTTTTATGTCCGCCAGTGCTACACTGAAAACGCACTGAACATGCTGCCCTGCGTTCGTTGTCGACACTGGTTCTTCACGGGATTTACCCCGAGTATTTTGTCAGTGCAAGAAAAAAGGGCTGTCAAAACATTAAATCAGCTGATTTGTCATTTGGTTATTTTTCATTGCGTTGGTTTTGCTCATTGTGCTTGTGTTTTTTGTGTTCAGATAAGTTTCTTAATAAAACAACGAACTAAACAAATGCAGAACTATACGAAAATTAACCAAATTTGATTTCTGTTAAATTTTCAAAGAATGCCAGTTGTCAGGGCAAGGTATTTGCGTTCGATGAAATGGGGGTTGCACTGGGTTTTTCGACAACCACGAAAATAATTGACACAAGTCAGTGCACCCTAGGGCTGGCGACAACGAACAAACCTATTGTTGATTGTGGATGACAGGTGTATGACAGATTTGATATGAAACATTATTTTTTTTTTAACTCAGATTCTATTCGCCACAGTAGTGACATTGGATAATGCACTTTCGAATAATATAACTTTAAGCCCACCATGCTAATTTCACCTACCGGCACCGCTAGAAATGGTTTTTATTTTATTTTATTTTTTTTTCACAATTAATAGGGTATTCACATAAGGGCAAAACAGCTAATTTCGTTGCAAATTTCCAAATTAGGCTCGAAATGAAATAATTTCCCATACGAATTGACATATCGAGATTATCTCATTTCAACCTAATTTCGTTGAAATTCGTTCAAAATTATGTGAAAATAAAATCGAACAAACTTAATTTGAATGCAGTTGAATGATTCTAAATGACCATGACAGAACAATTTAATAAGAGGTCTGTTTGGTATCTTTTCTGTGTAAAACCTTAGTCGCTGTCAAATAATAAATGATTTGGGAAGTGGGGATAAATCCTCTCAGCAGGGGAAAATTGTTTTTGTTTTCCATTAAAATGTGGTTTGACACTCGTTGTTCAACTTACGCGAAGAAAAAGACTGTGTAAGATGGTGTAAGATCTGTGTAGACGGGAATTTTTTTGAACTGTCATTTGGCTCTCTCGCGTACGTTTAACGACAACTGTCAATCCTCATTTTAATGGAAAACAAAAACAATTTTCCACTTCTGAGAGGATATATCCCCACTTCCCATATCATTTATTATTTGATAGCGACTAAAGTTTTACACAGAAAAGATACCAAACAGACCTAAGGGGATATTACAAATATCCGTTGCGCAAAGATAAAGATAAAAATTATTCAGTACTAAAAAAAAATAAATATCGCTCATTTAGGAGATATTTAGTGTTTAGTGGTTATTTCCGTAAATAAACTATGTGGTGAGATTACAATTGTCAAAGCTACTGGCCGCGTTCAGCACAAGTAAAGTGAAATAAAAAAGAAAAATATAATGGAATAACATACAAAAACAAATATCTCATGGAATGGTTTAATAAATATGGGATGTAATCTGAAAAAAATAAATTTAAGTTGTACGCCGCGTAGAGGCACTCTGATCAACTGCATCTGGAGCCAAAGAGCGTCGGTCATAGGATTCGTACATACACATATCTGTCCATTTATTTTAGCTCCGCGCCCATTAGGACACTTTTCTACAGTTGACTCTATAGTCGACTTGATATCCACGCGCGTGCCTGACAATTATTGAGATACCCGGAGTGGCAAATCCCACCCGAAAAGTTATATTTTGACATATTAACCCGAGGCAGCGCCGCATCTATCCAATGTTAACTATGTTATAGTCGACTTTATCTACCCAACTGTTTAAAAATAACACCCAACTATTATTATTATACCTATACTTATGGATATAGCTATTGGCGCAGTCCTAGAACAATTGCATAATCATCAGTGGAAACCATTAGGATTTTTCTCCAGGAAGTTGTCACCAACAGAAACCAACTACAGTGCATATGATCGTGAGCTTTTAGCCGTATACTCATCTATAAAATTTTTCAAATATCTTTTGGAGGGTCGCAGTTTTGTAATTAGAACAGATCATCAGCCGCTGACCCATGCCTTCAAACAGAAGTTGGATAGAGCATCTCCACGTCAGGTTCGTCATCTTGATCTAATTTCGCAATATTCCACAGACATAATTCATATCTCTGGATCAGACAACGCAATAGCAGACGCACTTTCTCGATTAAATGCAATAAGTATGCCGACAATAATTAGTCTCGAAGATCTACAGTCTGAGCAACAACACGACGATACCTTAAAGGAATTACTTAACGGACCATCTTCTTTGAAACTCCAAAAACTTCGCATGAGCAGCACCGAAATATATTGTGACACCTCCACTGGCGTGATAAGGCCTTACATTCCAAAAAAACTCAGGTATCAAGTCTTCGGTTCAATACATGGCCTATCACACCCAAGTGGGAAATCGACTGCTCAGCAAATTAAACTAAAGTACGTGTGGCCAAACATGAAAAAGGATATAGTATCTTGGGCTCGCTCATGCATTCCATGCCAACGTGCAAAAGTTCAACGACATCAAAAAAACGCGCCTGGAAAATTTTCCATTCCTGATCAACGTTTTGACCACATTCATATGGACATTGTGGTAATGCCAATGGTGGACGGATTTCGATACTGCCTCACAATTATAGACCGATTTCCCGCTGGCCTGAAGCAATACCATTAAAGGATATTACAGCAGACACCGTCGCAACTGCTTTTTACACTTCGTGGGTCTCACGGTATGGAACGCCGAAAACAATTACCACCGACCAGGGCTCGCAGTTCGAGTCCGAACTATTTCAAAAATTGACAACCATGTTGGGTTCAGCACGTATTAGAACAACACCATACCATCCGTCATCAAATGGTCTCATAGAACGCTGGCACCGTTCATTTAAAGCAGCATTGATGTGTCAACAGGCTTCGACGTGGACCAAAGTTCTTCCGACTGTTCTACTCGGACTTAGAACATGTTTTAAAGAGGATCTGAAGTCGTCAGCAGCTGAATTTCTCTACGGAGTTCCTCTCAGAATTCCTGGTGAGTTTCTTTTAAATTCAAATAATGACCCACCGTCTCATCCACAGATCTTCCTGGAAAAATTCAGAAAACACATTCGTGCAATCAGACCACAACAAACTGCTATACATGGAAAAAGAAGCATGTTTCATTTCAAAGATCTGGCGACCTGCACACATGTTTTTCTTCGAATAGATGCTGTTAAAAAACCTTTAGAACATCCATACTCCGGTCCTCACCAAGTCGTTAAACGGTTGGACGAAACAACTTTTGTGATCAAGCTGGGAAACAGAGAAGCCACAGTTTCTACAGAGCGTCTCAAACCAACATTTTTTGCCCGAGAAGAAAGCGAAGCTTCAGAGTCTAACAACATTTTTACACAACAAAATCAAAACAACCAGCCACAACAACAATCCACGCCTCCGGTTGACCAAAATTTGGACTGGCTATTTCAAGAACACTCGTACGCACGTAAACCAAAAACAGTGACATTTTCGGACACAATCATCAGGAAGGGGGTAGCTGTGGCGGACTTGGCAACTCGCTGAGATTTGACAGCGCCACCTACATCTGAAAGGAGAAGAGAAAAGAAAGACACTTCCTAGCATTTTAAAACAAAAAGTATTTCATCATTCATTCTTCGTAAGCACGTCAGCTCAGACATAAAAATCAGTTTTAAAACCCGAACAATAAAGCGCATTAATTTAAACAATTTGGGAATAGTTTTATTTTGACAAATTAACAGTAATCCCATAGGGTTGATGGCGGCCACAGTACACGTATCTAAGGTAGTACATTGCGCATCTGTCAAACATTTTCAAAGCAAAAAATGGCCGACAACTGTGTGGCATTTCTATGGGATTTAATTCAAATTCATTGTTTTCCTAGTTTTTCTTATCATTTCTTAATAAAATAACATACGTTTTTCCTTATGAAATCGATTTATTCGTTTATCTTCGAATATTTCAGTCGGTCATATTTTCTCATCACAGTTCTTTTTATTATTGTTCACACAACATTCGTATACGGCACAACACATTTTTCAAAGTTTTGACAAAAAAGTTAATTAAATAGTATAGAAAACATTAAAAAAACGAAAATTAAATGCAAATATCCTCACAGTTGGCGGCCATTTTCTTGAATTTTTGACAGATGCGCGAACTTGGACGAAAATGAACACTCTAAGTATACTACCTTAGATACGTGTACTGTGGATGGCGGCCACACGACCGCAGTATGCCATGATCTCTCTGGTCGGCTGGTCATGGTGGGATGTATGCGCATTGAATAAAAATTACAAAAACAAAACCTGTGTAAGTCAGTGCTTTGGTTTTTATTTCAGTGGCGATTTCTCTAGTTGGGTGCCGTGAAGACATGTGTTTGAAAAAAAGCTCCCCAATTAGCCCTGTACTGACATTTTTTGTGGAACAGAGTACAGTAATCCCTCGATTTACGTCGAGAGGTGTTCCAAGGAATGGGGACGCAAATCGAGACGACGTAAACCGAGAATGTTGATTATATGTATATCAGAAATAATGTAATAATGCGCAAATTCATAGTCAGATAGAGCCGACGATAAAAGAATTTATTCGCCTACATAACCTAAAATATACTTTTTGCTATTCATAGTCACTTTATTATCGACTTTGAAGTTATAGCCGGCTCGAAATTTAAAATGGCCCAAAAATGAGGGCACCGTTTCCCAAGTGGTTAGTCCGTCGGACTACTGAGCCAACGGTGTTGGGTTCGAATCCCGCCGGAAACACCTAAAATGTTTTTCACAGTGCCCACCTCTTTCGAATGCCTGACAAGCATTCAAGAGTATCATTTGTCATGTAAAGCTTCCCAACTCGCCGTTCGGAGTCGGCAGAAAACTGTAGGTCCCTTCTATTCGTGCAAAAATAAATATAACGCGCCCACACAAATTGTTGAATAAATAATAAATGAATGAGATAAAGAAATGTACTAAAATAAAAACTGTCAAGTGTAAACGGCTCGGGTTCTGATCTCATGTTCTCAAACGAACAGTACTAAGAATTCAGCACAAGAATCGAAACGTCAAATATTTAATATGGCGTAGAATTTCCGAGTTTCTGCCTTTTTTGCCTTTGAGAACCCGAGCCGCCAGCACGTTCACAAGAAGAGTAAGTAACATATATGTAAAAAATGAATTATTGTAAACTATAATCCTTTCTAGAGAATAAACACAATCTGCACTGGAGCAGTGGTTAAATTCTTTGAACGTTGGGTTTCTCTCTGTCGCCGGCAATACAAATGGTTGCGGGAAGCTAGGCTTGGTTCTACCTAGGACTGCTGAAGCCAAATATTATTATTATTATAAATGTAATTTTAAATAATTAGAGCCGGCTTTTTTATTTAGTGCCGGCTATAGGCACTATTCATGGACTATTCATAGTGAGGGTCAATTTACCTAAAAAAATTAAAGATAAATGTTTCAACCAAAAAAACAAATAAAATGTTTGAAAATCACCTCGCGCGACCACGGAACCTTTTTGTAAGTAAGACAGCAAAGGAAATGCGCTTTCAACCACATACAATGTCAAATTTTAATTTGAGTAAATCCCCGATGAAGTTTCATTTAAACTGCCAACTTTCTAATTTAAACTGCTTAAATAAAGCAATTTCAAATCTAAACGGTTAAGAAAATTCCCGAATAAGACAACGTAAATCGAGAGATAGGACGACGTTAAACGAGGCAAGGTTCATAATTTTATACAACTTAAATCGAGGCGACGTAAGCCGAGGTAACGTAAATCGAGGGATTACAGTATAGTTTCTTCGAATTTGTGCACCACATACAAAATAGTACGCTCAATTTAAACACGTTGTGCCATGGAGTATCTTGACTAAATAGGTTTGTTTGATGTCAGCCCTAGGACGCACTAGGGTGTACTGAAAACGCACTGATGCGTTTTATGTCCGCCAGTGCTACACTGAAAACGCACTGAACATGCTGCCCTGCGTTCGTTGTCGACACTGGTTCTTCACGGGATTTACCCCGAGTATTTTGTCAGTGCAAGAAAAAAGGGCTGTCAAAACATGAAATCAGCTGATTTGTCATTTGGTTATTTTTCATTGCGTTGGTTTTGCTCATTGTGCTTGTGTTTTTTGTGTTCAGATAAGTTTCTTAATAAAACAACGAACTAAACAAATGCAGAACTATACGAAAATTAACCAAATTTGATTTCTGTTAAATTTTCAAAGAATGCCAGTTGTCAGGGCAAGGTATTTGCGTTCGATGAAATGGGGGTTGCACTGGGTTTTTCGACAACCACGAAAATAATTGACACAAGTCAGTGCACCCTAGGGCTGGCGACAACGAACAAACCTATTGTTGATTGTGGATGACAGGTGTATGACAGATTTGATATGAAACATTATTTTTTTTTTAACTCAGATTCTATTCGCCACAGTAGTGACATTGGATAATGCACTTTCGAATAATATAACTTTAAGCCCACCATGCTAATTTCACCTACCGGCACCGCTAGAAATGGTTTTTATTTTATTTTATTTTTTTTTCACAATTAATAGGGTATTCACATAAGGGCAAAACAGCTAATTTCGTTGCAAATTTCCAAATTAGGCTCGAAATGAAATAATTTCCCATACGAATTGACATATCGAGATTATCTCATTTCAACCTAATTTCGTTGAAATTCGTTCAAAATTATGTGAAAATAAAATCGAACAAACTTAATTTGAATGCAGTTGAATGATTCTAAATGACCATGACAGAACAATTTAATAAGAGGTCTGTTTGGTATCTTTTCTGTGTAAAACCTTAGTCGCTGTCAAATAATAAATGATTTGGGAAGTGGGGATAAATCCTCTCAGCAGGGGAAAATTGTTTTTGTTTTCCATTAAAATGTGGTTTGACACTCGTTGTTCAACTTACGCGAAGAAAAAGACTGTGTAAGATGGTGTAAGATCTGTGTAGAGGGGAATTTTTTTGAACTGTCATTTGGCTCTCTCGCGTACGTTTAACGACAACTGTCAATCCTCATTTTAATGGAAAACAAAAACAATTTTCCACTGCTGAGAGGATATATCCCCACTTCCCATATCATTTATTATTTGATAGCGACTAAAGTTTTACACAGAAAAGATACCAAACAGACCTAAGGGGATATTACAAATATCCGTTGCGCAAAGATAAAGATAAAAATTATTCAGTACTAAAAAAAAATAAATATCGCTCATTTAGGAGATATTTAGTGTTTAGTGGTTATTTCCGTAAATAAACTATGTGGTGAGATTACAATTGTCAAAGCTACTGGCCGCGTTCAGCACAAGTAAAGTGAAATAAAAAAGAAAAATATAATGGAATAACATACAAAAACAAATATCTCATGGAATGGTTTAAGAAATATGGGATGTAATCTGAAAAAAATAAATTTAAGTTGTACGCCGCGTAGAGGCACTCTGATCAACTGCATCTGGAGCCAAAGAGCGTCGGTCATAGGATTCGTACATACACATATCTGTCCATTTATTTTAGCTCCGCGCCCATTAGGACACTTTTCTACAGTTGACTCTATAGTCGACTTGATATCCACGCGCGTGCCTGACAATTATTGAGATACCCGGAGTGGCAAATCCCACCCGAAAAGTTATATTTTGACATATTAACCCGAGGCAGCGCCGCATCTATCCAATGTTAACTATGTTATAGTCGACTTTATCTACCCAACTGTTTAAAAATAACACCCAACTATTATTATTATACCTATACTTATGTATATAAAAAAATAGTTTAATATTAAAACATTTTATAACATGGCACCGTCATAGATTTACTATCGGAACTGAATACATCCATTCACGAAATTCACAAGCGTAGGTATGAACACTTTTTATTTGAAACTCGAAATTATCTCATTTCGACGCTAGTGTGAATACCATATAACGGTAAAAAATTCACATATCATATTTTACAGTTTCCTGACTTCTAACATTTGCGGAATTGTCGCTATTAAATGTTTTTTTTTTTACTATGCAATTTAACTTTTGTGTGCGATAGAACAAAAGATTCGATGAATTAATTTCCTATGTCCAATTCACGTTGAAATAAAATGCGCAGTCCGCATTTATGGTATTTATACAAAAAAAGGAAACTAGTAGAAATATTGTATCGATGCTTATTCATGTGATTCTTCTTCCTTATTTTTGATAACCGTAATTAAATGGTATTCATATGATAATTAAGTTTTATGTTACTCAGTTGTTCCCCTTCTGATTAAATGATTTTCATATTGAATTCATATGTAACGATAATATCTATATGTTGAAATAAGAGAATTCAATTTAATATTCTGGATTTGTTAACACTTATTTCCACCAAGCTGCAATGTGCTACAAAACATCGAAGACATGACTTGCGCGCGTACACTATGTTCTACACACCTGACGTCCAATACACTTGCAGCAAGAACTTCAGTTTCAATCCCGCTACCGAGTACATTGCGGTAGATTTTTTTGATTGTCAAATTGCATAAATAGAAGCATTAGTCTTTTTTGGCTTCCCTTTTTCTTCTTTTTGTCTTGGCTGTTGGAACGTTATAACATTCTTTAAACTGGATAATAAAGTTTGTAATTGAATTTTGGCAAATATAATATTTCATTTTGGTTAAACTACATTCATTGGTACATTCCAAGAAATCATTTGGAAATATATTTCATTTTGGTTGAATTATTTTATTTCGCACTTTCCAAAAAATCATTTGGAAACATTTTGGAGGTTCTACCGAGATCGAATTGGACAACAAGCAATTGGATTTTACACTTTATCGGACTCATTGGATTCTATGCATGTGGTATTGTGAATTATTGGTGCATTTAACAGTTTCTCCTTAGGAAGGCTCACACAATTTTGTTTGGTGATAATAGAGACAGCATTCTCAAATTACTTAATCGGATTCTTTGACAAAACTTTACTCTGGAAGTGCCGTTCTTCTTTTACATAAGTTCATCATCTCGACTTGCAAAACAACAGGATGGCGACAACTGGATTAAAGCAACAACGTGGAGTGGTGAAGGGACAGGTAACAAAGATGAAAGCGTACTTGGACAGCAAGGCGGAATCAGCCAACATCTTCGAGCTGGAAACAAAGCTGGGTATGCTGGAAACATATCTGCAAAATTTTAGCAAATTTCAATCGAAACTAGAGGAGTTAGATGAAGCTGAAGCAAAGGGAAACGAAAGGGAAACATTTGAAGACGCTTATTGCCAAATCAAGTCAAAATTACTTTGTTTTATCAACAGGCTTAAGCCGACGCCGTCTGTGGCTGACAGAGATACATCTATGTTCCTGACTCCACAGGCCACATCTTCTAACCTCCCTAAATTAAAGCTCACTACCTTCTCTGGAGACATTACAAAGTGGCTTGATTTCTGGGGAGCCTTCAAATCAGCAGTTCATCAAAATGACAAAATTAAAGACGGTGATAAGCTTCAATATTTGCGGAACTGCCTCATCGGTAACGCCTCAAAGGTTTTACAGTCATTAGAACTGCTACCCGAGAACTATGACAAGGCAGTTGAACGTTTGATGGCCCGTTACTTTAATAAGCGATACATATTCCAAGCTCA
The DNA here is from genome assembly GCA_949775065.1 of Brachyopa scutellaris. Taxonomy (NCBI): domain Eukaryota; kingdom Metazoa; phylum Arthropoda; class Insecta; order Diptera; family Syrphidae; genus Brachyopa; species Brachyopa scutellaris. Next base: position 78,237,900 of record OX459114.1, on the reverse strand, counting down.
TATTAATGAAGTCTTTCAATTACAGAGTGCAGAAAAGGGTTCAGTGGAGGCACTTCATGACATTTCTGACAGCATTAACGCTCATATGCGTTCGCTTCTTACAATCGCAAGCAAGGAGCAGATTGCAGATGGATTACTTATACACATACTGTTTTCTAAGGTCGATAGCAGCACTCAAGTCTCTTGGGAGGATGATGTAAAAAGACGACAGGTGGCAAAAAGCAACTTGTCTCTACTGGGCGGCCATGAAGCAACACTAGAGGTTCCTACTTGGCAGGAGTTTGCTGACTTCATTGAAGAACGATGCCGTACGCTGGAACAAATTGATATCTCACGGAAGCTGTTTTGCGGAACTCAGCCAAAGCAGACGTCAATCTTGCGCGGTCATGGCAAGCCTCTAAAAATATCCTTAGCTGCTGCACAATCAACTGCATCCTGCGGTATTTGTTCTGGATCACACACTGCATTCAAATGTGATAAATTTACCTCCATGACCCAGCATCAGAGATATGCCGAGGTGAAGCGCCTCAGTCTATGTATTAATTGTCTGCGACCTGGTCACTCGGCAAAGACTTGCCAGTCTACTCATTGTCAAACATGCGGCAACAAGCATCATACACTTCTGCACTTCACCTCAAACCAACAAACATGCATGGTAACATCAAATCACGATGACCACATCCCGCCATCGATGGCTTCAACAGAAAACAGGAATTATAATCATATCACTCAATCTTCATCTCAAACTTTTTACCCCAATGTTAATGCTAATTTTATTCCCAGGTCGAATCCAGGAGGCTCCACTCTTGCCGCCACTAATGCCACAAAGGATGTACTTCTCGCCACGGTAATTGTGAACATAAAGAGCCATTTCGGAGTGAATACACCATGCAGAGCGCTGCTTGACAGTGGTTCGCAACTGAACTTCATCACGGACAAGTTAGCATCTCAATTAGGACTCTCTCTTTCAAACGAGACCATGCAATTTGGAGACATTTGCAACACCAATGTTAGCGCTACTAAAAAAACCATCATATCGATTGAATCACTGCACACCAATTGGGCTACAGATATGGAAACAATCGTTGTACCATCAATCACCGCTCTTCAACCGCCTTGTTTCTTCAACACCGAACATCTCAACGTGCCCAAAAATATCCCTTTAGCTGACCCTGGATTCAACCGTCCACAGAAAATTGACCTGCTCATTGGGGCATCACATTTTCTTTCACTTCTTAGCGTGGGTCAAATCAAACTTGGCCAAGGAGACGAATACCCCGTTCTGCAAAAAACTGTCTTAGGATGGATCGTTGCAGGTAATCTACCCCAAACAAAATTTTCATTGTGTGTCTCTGTAGCTCCTAGCATAGTAAACGAGAACCCACTCGACGAAACATTGAAGGCCTTTTGGGAAATAGAGGAAGTTAAGGCAGCTCACAATAAACGCTCTATTGAAGAGGATGCTTGTGAACACCACTTCAAGTCAACAGTCTCCAGAACTACAGGTGGCCGTTACGTCGTCAAGCTTCCCTTTCGTGAGTCACCATCCGTTCTTGGTGAATCTTATGGTACGGCATTACGGCGATTTCACAATTTAGAACGAAAGCTTAACAAAGATGAGCCGTTAAAAATAGAATATTCGAAATTTTTGGCTGAATATGCTGCTATGGGCCACATGGAAGAAGTTGACCCAGTCGTTGCTACCAACATCAAACAAAAATTCTTTCTACCCCATCATGCTGTGGTTAAAGCAAGTAGTTCCACCACCAAACTACGCGTTGTGTTTGATGGATCCGCAAAAACCTCCACTGGAAATTCCATCAACGATATCTTAATGGTTGGACCAACCATTCAACAAGATATATTCGCTCTTCTTTTCAGATTTCGTTTTCATCGCTACGTGCTCTGTTCTGACATCGTTAAAATGTACCGACAGATACTAATGGATGAGGAGGACACCAACTTTCAGTACATTTTATGGCGCAATAATCCATCTGAAAACATACACTTCTTTCGACTGCGCACCGTAACATATGGTACAGCTCCAGCTGCGTTTTTGGCCGTAAGATCTATGTTCCAGTTAGCTCAAGATAAAGGGCTGCATTTCCCTAAAGGAGCTCAAGCAGTTTTCAATGATTTTTATGTAGATAACCTCATGACCGGTGCAGATAATCTGGAGGAGTTAAAGATGATAAAACGTGAAGTGGAAGCCTTATTGAGTCTAGGTGGATTTCCATTAAAAAAATGGTATTCCAACTCTCAAAATATACTTCGTGATATGCCTCCTGAAGATCTGGAAACAATCTTGGAAATTGATGATAATCAATTCATTAAGGCCTTGGGTATGCGATGGAATCCAATAAGCGACATATTTTTTTTCTCCTATACAGATGACGTCATCAAAAAGGCTACTATCACAAAAAGGACTGTTCTCTCTAATATTGGCAAATTTTTCGACCCACTCGGAATTCTTAACCCGATTATCGTCTCAGCCAAACTTTTTCTGCAACACCTCTGGAAAGAAAAATTGGATTGGGATGAAAGCCTACCGCAGGATCTCCACACAAAATGGACAACTTTTATTCAAGAAATGAGCCATTTAAACCAAATAGAGATTCCCAGGTATATTTTTGATAACTGTGATCACTCTTCAATACAGGTACATGGTTTCTGTGACGCTAGCGAAAGAGCCTACGGAGCGGCCTTATACGTTCGCACTACCTATGCGAATAGAAATACCTGTGTTCAACTGATTTGTGCAAAGTCACGAGTGGCTCCTGTCCAGACTACTTCATTGCCACGCCTAGAGTTATGCGGAGCACTCTTACTTTCAGAGCTATTGCATCGAACAATTCCACTCTTAAAAATTTCCATTAACTCTATATTTTGTTGGACAGATTCGACCATAGCACTAGGATGGATCAGCGCTGAACCATATCAATGGAAAACATTCATTGCAAATCGCGTAGCAAAAATCCACCAACTAACGAAATCGTACACTTGGAGGCATGTTCCCACGGACAACAATCCCGCTGATCTAGTATCACGTGGAGCATCAGCAAAGGACTTAGCTCAGTCATCTCTATGGTTTCATGGGCCCAAGTTCTTAAAGTACCCGTTTGACTCCTGGCCACAGAATCCCACCCAACTAATGGACTCTGAACCACCTGAACGAAAGCAACAAACATTTTCCTTTGCAACATTTTTAGTCAAAACCGACTTGATTACCAACAATAAATTTTCTAACTCCTACCTTCGTTTACTTCTAGTGTTTGCTTGGGTTCGTCGTTTTATCTACAAAGGAAGAATTACTAAATTTGGAGCAACCATTACACCTCAAGAATTGGAACAATCTTTAAAAGCCATCGTAAGAAATGTACAAAGTGTGAGTTTTCCTAAGGAGTATGAAAAACTATCATCCCAGCAACAGATCGAATCTAGCAGTTCTTTGGCAAAATTATCACTGTTTATGGATCCTGACTCAATTTTACGTGTCGGTGGACGACTCCTAAACGCAAAAATTGATTTCAATGCCAAGCATCAGATTCTGTTGCCACAACATCACGCCTTCACAAAGTCTCTAATTTGGCATTACCATGTCCATTATCACCACGCCGCGTGTCAGACACTATTAAACATAATCCGTCAACAATTTTGGATATTGTGCGGTAAGCGCGCATCTTATCTTATCTTATCTGATGAGCATAATCGACAAGTCCACAATGCATGTCTCAAGGAGAACATCGAATGGAAGTTTTCACCACCACGCTCACCTCATTTTGGCGGGTTATTCGAAGCAGATGTCAAGGTGGCCAAGCACCATCTACTTAAACTGCTGGCGAACGCTTCTTTGAATCACGAGGAGCTGTCAACATTGCTCTGCGAAGTTGAGGCCATAATGAAGTCTAGACCGCTTTCTCCGATGTCAAACGATCCCAATGACATTCAAGCCCTGACACCGGGGCACTTTTTAATTGGGGCACCTCTGACTAGCATAAACGAGCCATCATTGCTGAATATCAACCCGAATCGTCTTGACCGATACCAGCGAATCGTCCACATTCAACAGTTGTTTTGGAAGCGTTGGCAAAAGGAAGTTCTCCATAATCTCCAGCTAAGACAGAGATGGTCTTCGCCTGTCGATGATGTGAAAATCGGAGATCTCATCATTTTGCATGACGATAATTTACCATCCCTAAAGTGGCCTCTTGGTCGCATCATCGAGACATACCCCGGAGAAGATGGTAAGGTGCGAGTAGTACTTGTAAACACGGAAAAGGGGACATACAAACGGGCGATTACAAAAATCTGTCGTCTACCACTAGAGGATTCTAACAATTCCCTTGAAAAAGAAGATTTTCAAGGTGGGCGGCTATGTTAACACTTATTTCCACCAAGCTGCAATGTGCTACAAAACATCGAAGACATGACTTGCGCGCGTACACTATGTTCTACACACCTGACGTCCAATACACTTGCAGCAAGAACTTCAGTTTCAATCCCGCTACCGAGTACATTGCGGTAGATTTTTTTGATTGTCAAATTGCATAAATAGAAGCATTAGTCTTTTTTGGCTTCCCTTTTTCTTCTTTTTGTCTTGGCTGTTGGAACGTTATAACATTCTTTAAACTGGATAATAAAGTTTGTAATTGAATTTTGGCAAATATAATATTTCATTTTGGTTAAACTACATTCATTGGTACATTCCAAGAAATCATTTGGAAATATATTTCATTTTGGTTGAATTATTTTATTTCGCACTTTCCAAAAAATCATTTGGAAACAGGATTTTATTGTTATTTTTTTCTTTCCGTAAATTGCAATAGTTTTAAATTAAAGTTAAAAATATGAAAACAGAAAATAGAGCACAGAAATTGGAATAATTGAAGATTATGGAACCGGAACTAATTAGAAACTGAATTTATAAATTTTTTGAGACACGTATCTATCTACTTTTCATTAAACAAGTCATTTTGTCAATAGTTAGATACATACATATATACATTATGTATATATACAGTGTATCAATCTCATATTCGTACACCTGATGTGGCAATATTTATTTAAGGAAAAATCCAAACAAATTGAACAGATACTGCAAAATTTTATTGATTTCAGTAAGAATACATAAAAATGAAAAAATTAACTTCAATTAATTCAAATATTTCAAATAAAGTATTGAAATTTTTTTATGAAAAACATAAAATTAAGAAAAACATGGTCAATTTCGTATTCGTACACTTTGATAGTAATTCAATTTGTTTACATTTTATCTAAAAACTAATACTTTGAATCAAAATCTTTGTTAGCTGAGACCTATTTAAGATGGCTGGGCATGGATTTGGCTAATTTTTCTGTAATTTCAAGGGTAATTTTTAGCCACCCTTCGATAAGCCTTTCTTTGAGACCATTTTTGATCCTCATACCAAATTTTCTTACTCTGCAGCCCAACTCTTCCCACAAATTCTTTATGGCATTAATATCTGGTGACTGTGGAGGTGTTTCCAATACTTTTCGAGAGTGATAAAGAAGCCACATTCGAAATACATAAGCTTTATGTTTGGGATCATAATCCTGGTAAAGGGTAAAATTGTTCCAGAGCCCCTTTTGAACAGCACTTTCCTTCAGATTTGGCTTCGATATCTCAATATATTGCTTATAGTCCATTTATTCCTTAAATTATATGCAGTTATCCCACTCTAGCTGCAGAAAAACACTCGCACACCATTGCCGAACCACCATCACATTCAACTGTCCGCCTTGGTATGTGGAAGATATCCGGTAGTTGTTTTTCGCCAAACCATTTGTCCGCCATCCGACCCATGATCATTAGATTTAGACTCGTCTGTAAATACTACTTTGTTTCAAAAGTCGAAATCATTAAATTGGTGTGGTTTAGTGAATTCTAATCTCTTGCTTCTGTTCATTAAACTATTGACAGGTTTCTCACGCATAACTCTTCAATTGTACCTATGTTTTCGGATGAAATTTCTTGGCATTTCTGTTCAGAAACCTTTATTAAATGTTCGACGAAGTTTTCTGCCAGTTTTGATGCACAATATGTATTTTTTTTTTTTTAATTTACCGCATAATTATTCTCATGTCCTACGCACTTAATACATTTCTAGATGTATTTTTTGGTTTATTTTCGATATGGTTTTCATGTTTCAACCGATTAATGGTTGTTTGAATGGTTGATCTTGGCCGACCTACCAAACTTGATATAACACTATAAGATTTTCCTACTCCGTTGTATCTGATTATCTGTTCCCGTAGTTAATTTGATATCTCACCTTACGTTCTACCCATTTCTCCAAAATATCTCGAATAACCTTATAAGTAACTTTTTTTCATTAACTAACTTTGAAAAATAATAATTCAATGCAAAAAACAACTTTGACAAGCAAAAGATTAGTAATTTTTATTTTTTTGTGAATAATCGATCGGTGTACGAATACGAAATTGAGCTCCTTTCTCTCTATTTTTATACTTTTTTCTATTTCGAAACCAAAGTGAATGTTAACTAATGTCAAAACTAAATGGAATGCAATTGTTCAATATCCAGTAAAAATACTACACTATATTTAACTTAACCCGAATCCTCCTGAACGTTAATTTTTCGATTTTTTTAATAAAAATTTAGGAGCACTTTTAGTAGAGGAAATATAGATAAACTGTGTCATTAGATTTTTAATAAAGGTCCTAGTATCCTCAAAATGTCCTGTTGCCATATGGCAACGCCAGGAGCAATAGGGTACAGGTCTGTATCCATATATAAAATCGGGATTTTCATACATTTTCTGAAAGCTATGAGCCACTGAATAAAACAGAGAGAATTTATGTTATCTTTTTGACATTTTATTGATTTCATGGCCAATTGGTGATAGGAGTTTGGTACGAATATGTAATTATAAATCTACAGTAGGTATGATAAGGCTGGAAACATTTCAAGCAAAGACTTTTATCACACTTTGAGCAAGGAGCTCGGACAAATTACTCTACATGGATCTGTAATTGTTTTGTCCAGTGTATCCACTGACAAGCAAAGTACAATTAAAATCGCGAAGCTCTGGAGCGATATAATAGCTAAGCTGCAGTATGGAGGGAAAAGGACATTACCATCAACAGTTAACAGTAATCTTCTTTTTTTTCTTGGTAAGTGGCATATCTGTACTGTACATACATATGTACATACTTCCGAACAATCGCAAATGTGCTTAAGCTAGTTACCATCTATAATTTTTTTGAGTTGCTCGTGTGGTTTCAAATTATGACAGTACTCGTAATTGGGTTGTGAGAAAATCGGTATCATTGCGCAAGATTTATCTTCTGACCAAGTGAACGTAGTATTCTTATTAGATGCAGGCAAAAGACAGCTGAAGGTAGATTGCTCAGCACGACGCAACTGGAATGAAGGTGGCTCATGAGATACGCTAATAACTTTAGTTACAGCTAGTGAACCAAATAAATTACAAGAAGAATTATCGAGAACATCCCGTAAAACACTATATTCGATAGCTTCAAAGTCAAAGTCTTCAATACGTTGTCCGTTTCCAAACCCAATTTTACAACCTGATCTCAAGTACCTTAGGCAAACATCGCCTTGTTTATCAGCACCGTATTCTCCACTAAAATTACGGTAATTCTCTGGTGGTTGAATATACAAGGCGTGGAGGTTGCTTAAAGGGTCATTTTCATCATCTGAACATAGCTCTCCTAAGTAATCGAGATCTTCTTGCAGCGTCAATTTTCTCGAAAACCATATGATTTTAAAAAAAAATGTCATGAAAACATATTTTCCAGCAAAAAGAATCACGTTTTAGTAAAAAACATCAATAATGTTAACCTGTACCCTATCGCTCCTGGGGCCCTACTCTGTATCTCGTTTCGAAACGGAAATTTTCCGAAAACGAATATTTTATACTCTCTATTTCGATAGCGGAATGAAATCTACTACTTTCGGATTTACAATTCCGAAAGTGGAATTTTGATACTCTGTAACTCGTTTCCTAATGTCAAAAGCATTAAAAAACGGAAAATTTCTTTCTACAACTAATTCGCTAACGGAAGGATTTAAAAGTACCTGCAAATGCAAGATTTTTAAGAAAATTTTAGTGATGATAACAATTTAAACAAGCAAGCCATTTATGTGTGCTTTATTTTTTGTGTTTATTGATTTAATAAATTATTTTTTATTTGCTCCCGTATTCTCTTTGCAATGTTCTCCATGTTGCTGTTCAATGCTGATTGATGATGCATCATCGGGTTTAGAGGGACTCCAGTGGATCCCAAAGGAGAAGGAAGTTCATCTCGTATGCAATTGAAAACATACAAAAAAGCATCCTTCGAAAGACGAAATTCTGCAATACAGTACTTATAGATAATGTACACTGTAAATGATATTGATATAAATACTTTTTTGTTGTGCTCCATTATACGATTTTTTTAACTTTGTTATTTACGATCGAATTTGAGACGCTCTCAATATGAAAATCTAAGCGCACTATTAAAACTGACCTCCCAATATGCTACGCAGATGCCCTAAGATGTGAAAAAATGCGAATATGTACACATGTGTGTATTGGTTACCGTTAGAGAGGTGTGAAAAGGCATGAATGTTTTTGTTTGCCGTATGGCAACGCCAGGAGGATTCGGGTTAATATCTTAAGTCGTTTTCGATCAGGAATTCGATGTTGTTCTTAATAGCTGGTGTACGAATATGAGACTGATACACTGTATGTACCTACATGATACGGGTTAAGTAAGATTCCAGTCTTTTTTATAGGGTCATCCAACAAGAAAAAACTGTCAATATTCAACTATGTACCATTTTGGTGATGATGACTTTTGGTAAGTAAAAAATAGGAGGTTGCAAAACGTGTTGAAATAGGGAAAAGTCACTACAAAAACGGTGAAAATATCGCGGAAACGTTTCGAAAGTTCGTACTGCTTTTGCTCATCATCGAGCGCCTTCTCACACAGCTATCGTTAATTAAATCGATTAATTTGAACGTCTCGGACAAGTTAATAATAGTGATGTTAAGACTCCGACTCGTGTTCGTCCGGCAAGGTCATCATCATCAGTGGCTCCTTTTGGCAAACGTGCCTTCAAAATTCAATTTACAGTTCATATCGGATTAAGTTGAAAAGAGATCATGTAGAAAGGACATGATTACCATTTTGGACTAACTTTATAAAATGTTACTTTGACAGTTACATACTTTTGAAGTATGTATCAGGATTTTTTACGTTAACTTAACACTTCTTAGGTCTGTTCCTTTACTTTCTGCTCCAAAAATAGTAAATTATTGAATTTCAAGGAGTAGGGGGAAAGTTCTCTCAGAGTAAGGCAAATTTACGGAAAAGTAAAGGAACGCGTTTACTACAAAAGTTGCAACAAACGAAAAACGAAAAAATGCAAATAATTCAAACAAGTGAAACAGCTGTCTTTGACAGATAGTTCAATTTCTACCGGAAGAAATCTGTCCAGTAAGAAATAGTAAGATTTTTTAGTGAGAGGAAATTTTTACTCTCTCGTTGCCTCTCTCTTTTACTACTTTTTTGTGTAAAGGAACGCGGTTTGTCTATAATCAGTAAGAATCAGTAAGAATCAGTAACAATTTTCAAGTAAAGGAACAGACCTCTTAATGTTAATGGTCAAGAAATAGAAATCCTGTCAAAATCATGTACATATGTATCATGTTAAAACCTTAACACTGCCAATCATGTTGAAAAATAACAACCCGATAATTGGTTAAATTCTGTTTAATTTTACATTATTTTTTTTTCTGACTGCATTCACGGTAACAACACAGCAGCACCCACCCTCTTCAATTTCATATATTTAAAATCCAATTATTATTTTTTGATTGACACACCCTGATACAAAAACATCCATTTTATAACTATGCATTTTTATTTGAAATATAATGTATGTACTGTACATATACATTATCATTATAATAAAAAAAATAGTTCACCACTTCAAACAATCAAAAGTGATGGCTTTATCTATATTCCTTGAGGGACCAAGACTAAATTATCGAAATTCGGCCCTATTTAAACTGGGCATACTTTCCCACTTATTGCTAATGAGACAGTACTTTCTAAAGTCACTTCCGTCACTTAATATAATGTTATTATTATGTAGTGCAAATTTGTCGGGGAGAAAATTATGTGCGCCATTCACTGCAATAATTTTAGTTGTTTTGTTTTCTAAATTATAAACTTTAATTTGCGTTTCCGAAATTGTAAGAAAGTGGTCAATTTTATCTATAGAAACTGTCGCCATTCCGAGTAAATCGCTTGGCGCACGTGACCATTCATAGGTCCACCTCTTAGTTAGTGGATTGTAGATATCCAATACCCTTTCGCCACAATAACTATCACGAGCAACGCATAATGAGGAACCCTTAACACCTACAATAGGATACTGAACTGCATCCCTCATTAGAGTTATGAATTCCCATGCATTGATATGTGGATCCCATTTCTCAATAGATGACAAACTCTGCAAACCGTGATCGTCATGATTAATGCCACCCACTGCATACAATTGACCCTTTAACGTGGTCAATCCACAATTACATCTTTCCGTCAACATCGGGGGTAGTCGCGTCCATTGAAACGTTTTCAAATCCAAGCAATCGATACCATTTGGTGCACTTGCCAAACACCCGCCGTCGTTTAAGATCCTTCGCTGTATTTGGCGTTTTGGTACTAATAACTGTCGCAATTCTGGCAACAAATGCCATTTGTAAGCACTGGAAATTAAATCCTTGCATTTACTGGACTTGATAGCTGGTTCAACGGTACTGGCAATGAATTTGGGTGATAGCAACGTCAAGCGAATATGCTGAAAAAGTTCTTCAAAGAACTGCTCGCGGTACTCTCGATCATGTTGTACCCATGCCAACATACTATTAACAACATCTTCTTCACAGGAAACACATAAATCGTCACTCGAAATTAAATTGCTTAACTGATTGACGTCTAACGAAAATAATTTCTCATTATGGCGCAACTCCATAAAGTTCTCTGGGGCAAACCCAGAAGCGTAGTCAGACGGTGATGTGATGTTGTATTGATCTGCAGACAATAAAACTCCCAGGACGTTACACGAATCAAGCTGTTTTCTTAAGTAATCACTGCATACCACTTCCAAGGGCTTTATTTGTAAAAGATGCGCAGCTTTAATGACGTTTTCCACCATATCACCTTCGAGTTCAATCTTATTTGAGTACAGGAAACTGATGACAATTTGTAAAGTTCTGCCATCAATGTCTTCAAGCTTCACTTCGTTGGATTCAGAGCCGTTAAACAGTTTTGAAAAATAGTTGCTCCGTGCACTTAAAATCAGTCGATGCGCCCTCACCTGGGTTTCTCCAGTCGCATCGATAACCGTGACATCGGAGAACTTTTTATCACCAAATAATAAAAGAAGGTTTTCAGAAAAATCCGAATCCTTAATATGGCAGTTGTAAGCTTCGACATTTCCTGATCTAATGCCTTGCGGCACATTTTTCGGTTTACTAGTGGATGCCATCACGGTACGGTACAGTAAAAGTACGAACGAGTGGATACTGATAAAGTCAAGATTGCCTGCGAAGAAAAAGCTAAAATTAGTTTCTTATAGGAAACGTTCTTATCACTAGAGATTGTCTACTGGAAAGGAAAAATTATTCTGAGTGATTCCAGAGGACAACCTTCACTCCAAACAGATGCACTTACGAGTACGACTCAAATCATGTGCTGAAAATACCTGACAATAAAAGACATATTTCAGAGAGACGACATTTTGAAAATGTTGCTAATACAGTAGATGATAGATATAAGAACATTAGGCGTGTTTTTTTACAAATCTGTTTAGGCTAAACATGTTACAGGAAAAATCCTGTATACAGTGAGCCGAAAAAGTATTCGTCTGCTTCACCTTATTGCAACAACGATGATTTTTTTCTTTTGTGAATAAATACAAAACATTTATTTTGCATATATTTTTTTCTTCAATTAAAAAGGTTTAAATTTAAACTGAGAATTAAGGCCGGCATTCACCGACAGCTCATAAGTTAAGAGCCTCATAAACCTATTCACCAACCGCTATTAGTGCGTATTTACGAGCGCTCATAAGACTTATGAGTGGTCCCAACCACTCTTAAGTTTCGAGCGCTAATATCAGAGACAATTATTATTGTATCCGGTAATTATCTTAGATAACTTCGAAATAATTCGAACTCTGTTGTCCTTTCAAATTAAAATTATTTCTGGTGATTTTAAAAATGGGTAAAAATTAAAGAAATCCTAATTTAACCGACAAGGAAAAGAAAATTATAATGAGTTCAGTGAACATATTCCTTATTTTACTATTTAATTGAATTGAATTTAAAGAAAAACCACCACCATCAATTTCACCATCTACAGCTGTGTTGCATCATCCCCATAATTAGGTCTGTTTGGTAACATGCTAGTTTTCGAAAGTTATACGTAAACTACATAGAATCTGACAGTTTCATGGCTCTCAATTTTTTTTACTCTCATTTGGATCTCTCTTTGCGATGAATTATCTGCAAGACTAATTCCTCGGGGTGGGCCGAGCCAACTCTGTCAAACCAGCCATCTGACAGTTTGTGAAATGTCATAATCTTCATTGCTAGAGGAAAACAAAAACAATTTGATAGGTTTGATCAAGTGTTGTTTGAAAAGCGTTTGTTTACTTTTGTGCAAGTTTTCTGTCGTTGAGAGGAGTTCTCTCTCTTTGAGAGGATTCTACTATTTGACAGATCTCAATTCCGTGTGCCAAAAAAGATACCAAACACACCTATTTACACTGCCAAATGTCACTGACATGTTCGAAAAAGAGCGCCATTGACTCCGAATGCTCGAAAGAGAACGCATTCGGAAATCCGAAAATTGAGATCTCTCAAAGTCGAAGTAGCATAGACAGCATAGACAAAAACCTATTAGTGGTCGGTGAATACCAACCAGAAATTTTAACTTATGAGCCTCTTAACTTTAAGAGCGATTTATGAGCGGTCGGTAATTGCCGGCCTAAATAATTCTTCACTGATAGAAAAAGAAAATAGGAAAAAACAAAATTCAGATATCAATTTAGTACCGAAAAAGTATTCGTCCCTTAGGTCTAGTTAATAAAAACTAACTAAACAAATAATAATGAAATGAAATTAATACTTTGTGGATCCCCCCTTACGTTTAATAATTGCTTCCAATCTTCTTAGAATTGAAGTTTGTCGTGACGTTTGATGAAATAGAAGCCCATTCCTCATAAAGTGCACTTCTAAGGTCCTTTCTATTGGAAATACGCCTGGTTCTGATTTTTTTTGAAAGATATCCCAAAGATGTTCAATAGGGTGAACATCTAGTGACTGCGGAGGAGTCTGCATACATATATGAAGGTGTATTGTACGTATAAGAGCCACATTTTGTACTCCACGCAGTGTGTTGTGGGTCATTGACCGGGATAAATATGTATATAGGAATTACTGATACCCATTTTGTGCCCACTTTTTTTCAAATTGTTAATATAGTATTTGTACTCCGTAGTTCCTTCAAAAATGCACAACTCACCCACTCCATTAGAGCACATCAGCCCCATACCATAAGAGACCCTTCGCAGTGTATCACCGTCGCTTTTTCGTCCATTTCAGTTATTAGTTTTTTCCTCACTAAAACTTTGCGATCCGATTGAAAAATCTTGAACTCGCTTCGTCCGTAAAAAAACACTCTTTTCCAGAACTGCTCATCATGGTTTTTTATACGTTTTAGTATATTCCAGGCGCTAACTGTTATTTACCTTGCTGATAAATGGTTTTTGCGACCCACGCGGCCATTATTATCAGCTTGGTGGAGGACATTTCGCACTCTATCATCAGAAACGATTTCCCCATCTCAACTTCTATCTCAGCAGCAATCTTTGGAGCACTCATGTCTAGGGTTTTTGTTAGTTTTACGGACGATTTAGCTTTTTCCCTCTCCGTCAAATTTCGTGATCGCCCAGATCTTAGAGCATTTTCATATTTTTTTATTTTTATTTTTATTTATAAATAATACTGTTAATCGTCGTAATTGGTCTAATTACACTTTCACCTATTTCCCTGTACTCTTGACCTTCATTTAATAGATTAATTATGATTTTTCGTTCTTTTATTGTAGTTCCATCATTTTTGCGACCCATGTCTTTTAATTTTACTTTTCTGGAAAAGATATGCACTACGAGCACTTCCAAAACCAACTTCCAACTACTCATATCCTGATCGGAGTAATTTGACTCCAAAAGCGCGAATAAATCCCGCAACCTAATCGTATATTCATTTTAAATGAAGACGAATACTTTTTCGGCGGAAAAACTTAGGGATTTTGAATGTATGTGCTTTTATGAATAAAAACAAAAATGAGACAGTTGAGTTCGCACTGCTTTCGTAGAGATAACTCAATGGTAATAAAAATAAAATAAAAATAATATTGTTAGCTATTGATTTTAATGACAAATTAACGCTTTTAATTCGGAAGTGGGTAGAGACGAATACTTTTTCGGCTCACTGTAGATTTGAAAAATCTGATCCGGATCAGATCAGAATAAAAACAAACTGGATCATAGCTTTGTATTTTTAGTGCAGAGCGTTGCTATGTAAATGAATTATTTTTTTTAAATTAAAGTTTAATGAGCTTGTTTTATTTATTAACCCATTTTGGCCCGGTACCAGTTCCTGTAGAAATTTTTTCACGATATTTTCAAAAGTAGCTCATATGGAGCCCATTAAGCCAAAAATGTTAAAAAAAAAAATTTCTCTTTAACCGTTTACCTGTTATGACCTGGGTAATTTACTACCCACTGGGCCAATAAGTATACAAAAAAGAATTATTTCAAGAAAATCAACATTTCATAAATTAAATAGTTTAGTTATAAGTAGTACGTAGGGGTAAATAACTATGTACATATATGTTTGAAGTATATTTTCCAATGCATTTAGAATGCAAACTAGCTAAAAATACACTTTATGCAAATGAAAGGCGCCTTGCTGTGACAGACTTTGCAGCGCTTTTGTCACTAATGCTACCATCGAAATATTGTATTATGCAAATTGATCCAAATGAAAAGCAAGATCCAAGATCCAATTTAGATCATGGGTTAAAATAAAACGTTTCCCATTTAATTATACTAGCAACATTGCGAACATATTCGTTTCGTATTCATTTTTCGTCTTTGACCTTCTTTCATAAATTCAAATCACTTTGCTATTCGTAATCCACCCTGTATTGACGAAACAAACATTAGAACTATCGCCCCCCGCCGGCAAACAGATATTTATACTAATTCCTTTTGGATTTCTTTTCTTTGGTTTGTATATCTAGCAGTGATACCTACAATCTACATATCTGGATATTTTCCTATTAATACTATCATTAATTCCAGTAGTTTTAAGTTTCTAGCGTAAGACCTCGGATGAATTAACAAGTTGTTCTCAAAAATTTCGTGTTTGGTTGAATATTGCTTACATTTTCGTTTTTTGTATTATCGTTCCAGACTCCAGAGTAAAATTACAGCGGAATAATTCAAGGAATATGACGATACCCACAATATACCTACCTATTTTTCCGACGGAATTTTCTTTCCCCTCTCGAAAATTATTCATGATGCCTAGTTTTCGAAAATGGGAAAAATTCTGTGTATGTGCTGTGTATATCGAACGTCGGAGTCATTTTTAGAACTGGGGTCATCATTTGAACCAATATTCAAGGGAATTTTCATTAAGCATACTGAACAACGTACGGAATACGTGAATGTGTTAAAAGGGAATTCCCCGAAACACATGAATGCGATAGGTAACACACATACGTACATACATACATTTATCGCATTGGAAAAGATCGAAAATCGCGTTATAGCGAATTTGCGTTGTGAGAGCCGCGTTATGAGTTGACTGTATTAATAAGAACCGAAAAGTGTCATCTTTGAGCGCTAGCTATCTTATTGCAAATACAAAAAAATCTACAAGCACCTTGTGTAAGAGTAATTCTAAGAGAACACTTGGACACTCACTGTCATCCGCGGCATAGATGAGTGTGATCAACGGTTAATAGTCAGTAGGTAGCTAACGAGACACGAGTGTATAAACATCAAAATAAATAAAGAAGAAATCAAACTTTAAACAAACTATATTATTTCACCTTTATAAGAAAGACACTGCTATAAGAAATAAATTTCTTGGCTCTTTGGAGATTCTTATATCCGTCATATACTGTATTTTTATTTTTTTTTTGCTTAATTTTAAGCAAACAATAAACTAAACAACAAAGGTACTTACACAATCAAAATACGCAATGGAAAGTAATGTGAAAGACTACAACAACCGATCTTACTGAAATCAACTAATTGAATGAGTAAATCGCAGAATCGATTTATCGCTTCGCAATTTTCGATTATATTGGTATTTGTTTGGGCGTTTCTTCTGTTATGTGTGGTGAATAATGATAAAGAAACATGACATGAGCTTTTATAACTGATCGTTATATGGTATTATCATTGACTTATCGCTTGTCGGATGTCCATCTGTTGGCATATAGTTGTACTGGCGCGGTTCTGTTCCAAAGTTCGTGATAGAATCAAAAAAGCAGGAATGACAAATCTTGTTAAAAGCGGTCGATATGTGAGCGGTTTAAAGAAATGGAATAGTTCCGGAATACAGAATTTGAATGGGTCAATTTAGCAACGCATAATCAGAGACAATTATATAGAGATGTCTCACGACCATACAAAAAATGCCTTCAGAATTTGTAACAGCAGACAAAACACTTTTTCCCACAAAGCGGCCAAGTTTAAAGTTTCTATAGATACGTTTTATCAATTCTAGGCATAAGGCTTCAACTTACTCATCTATCTTACCTCTATAATAAAGTTCTACAAGAACTTGGCCTCTGTTATCTCACCACTTTTTGTCATATATATGCATACATTTTCTATAGGTAGGAACTTGGCCCTTTTTACAGTAATGTTTTTGATGGGATCTCACTTCTTTTTGTTGAGTTTTTAAAAGACTAGCGATATTTTTTTAATTTTAGGCAAATCTTGTCTATAATTACTTCTCAATCAGTTGTATTTGATGTTCGATGATAGCTGTTTTTTGAGCCTTGATATTATTAAGATCGAAATTGATTAACCCTAGAGAGTGCAACAGAGGCTTGGCCACACGAGAAAACAGTAAACTTCTTGGCTCTTACGGATAGTCTTAAACCGTAAGGCGTTTACCGTCACAGGTATACGCCTTAAGCTTTTTCCAGTGTTCGACTACATACTGCATAATGTTTGATCTGACTCTACGTCTACGTGTATAGTGACTTCCTTTTGATAGCTGGGCGGCTATGTTAACACTTATTTCCACCAAGCTGCAATGTGCTACAAAACATCGAAGACATGACTTGCGCGCGTACACTATGTTCTACACACCTGACGTCCAATACACTTGCAGCAAGAACTTCAGTTTCAATCCCGCTACCGAGTACATTGCGGTAGATTTTTTTGATTGTCAAATTGCATAAATAGAAGCATTAGTCTTTTTTGGCTTCCCTTTTTCTTCTTTTTGTCTTGGCTGTTGGAACGTTATAACATTCTTTAAACTGGATAATAAAGTTTGTAATTGAATTTTGGCAAATATAATATTTCATTTTGGTTAAACTACATTCATTGGTACATTCCAAGAAATCATTTGGAAATATATTTCATTTTGGTTGAATTATTTTATTTCGCACTTTCCAAAAAATCATTTGGAAACAGGATTTTATTGTTATTTTTTTCTTTCCGTAAATTGCAATAGTTTTAAATTAAAGTTAAAAATATGAAAACAGAAAATAGAGCACAGAAATTGGAATAATTGAAGATTATGGAACCGGAACTAATTAGAAACTGAATTTATAAATTTTTTGAGACACGTATCTATCTACTTTTCATTAAACAAGTCATTTTGTCAATAGTTAGATACATACATATATACATTATGTATATATACAGTGTATCAATCTCATATTCGTACACCTGATGTGGCAATATTTATTTAAGGAAAAATCCAAACAAATTGAACAGATACTGCAAAATTTTATTGATTTCAGTAAGAATACATAAAAATGAAAAAATTAACTTCAATTAATTCAAATATTTCAAATAAAGTATTGAAATTTTTTTATGAAAAACATAAAATTAAGAAAAACATGGTCAATTTCGTATTCGTACACTTTGATAGTAATTCAATTTGTTTACATTTTATCTAAAAACTAATACTTTGAATCAAAATCTTTGTTAGCTGAGACCTATTTAAGATGGCTGGGCATGGATTTGGCTAATTTTTCTGTAATTTCAAGGGTAATTTTTAGCCACCCTTCGATAAGCCTTTCTTTGAGACCATTTTTGATCCTCATACCAAATTTTCTTACTCTGCAGCCCAACTCTTCCCACAAATTCTTTATGGCATTAATATCTGGTGACTGTGGAGGTGTTTCCAATACTTTTCGAGAGTGATAAAGAAGCCACATTCGAAATACATAAGCTTTATGTTTGGGATCATAATCCTGGTAAAGGGTAAAATTGTTCCAGAGCCCCTTTTGAACAGCACTTTCCTTCAGATTTGGCTTCGATATCTCAATATATTGCTTATAGTCCATTTATTCCTTAAATTATATGCAGTTATCCCACTCTAGCTGCAGAAAAACACTCGCACACCATTGCCGAACCACCATCACATTCAACTGTCCGCCTTGGTATGTGGAAGATATCCGGTAGTTGTTTTTCGCCAAACCATTTGTCCGCCATCCGACCCATGATCATTAGATTTAGACTCGTCTGTAAATACTACTTTGTTTCAAAAGTCGAAATCATTAAATTGGTGTGGTTTAGTGAATTCTAATCTCTTGCTTCTGTTCATTAAACTATTGACAGGTTTCTCACGCATAACTCTTCAATTGTACCTATGTTTTCGGATGAAATTTCTTGGCATTTCTGTTCAGAAACCTTTATTAAATGTTCGACGAAGTTTTCTGCCAGTTTTGATGCACAATATGTATTTTTTTTTTTTTAATTTACCGCATAATTATTCTCATGTCCTACGCACTTAATACATTTCTAGATGTATTTTTTGGTTTATTTTCGATATGGTTTTCATGTTTCAACCGATTAATGGTTGTTTGAATGGTTGATCTTGGCCGACCTACCAAACTTGATATAACACTATAAGATTTTCCTACTCCGTTGTATCTGATTATCTGTTCCCGTAGTTAATTTGATATCTCACCTTACGTTCTACCCATTTCTCCAAAATATCTCGAATAACCTTATAAGTAACTTTTTTTCATTAACTAACTTTGAAAAATAATAATTCAATGCAAAAAACAACTTTGACAAGCAAAAGATTAGTAATTTTTATTTTTTTGTGAATAATCGATCGGTGTACGAATACGAAATTGAGCTCCTTTCTCTCTATTTTTATACTTTTTTCTATTTCGAAACCAAAGTGAATGTTAACTAATGTCAAAACTAAATGGAATGCAATTGTTCAATATCCAGTAAAAATACTACACTATATTTAACTTAACCCGAATCCTCCTGAACGTTAATTTTTCGATTTTTTTAATAAAAATTTAGGAGCACTTTTAGTAGAGGAAATATAGATAAACTGTGTCATTAGATTTTTAATAAAGGTCCTAGTATCCTCAAAATGTCCTGTTGCCATATGGCAACGCCAGGAGCAATAGGGTACAGGTCTGTATCCATATATAAAATCGGGATTTTCATACATTTTCTGAAAGCTATGAGCCACTGAATAAAACAGAGAGAATTTATGTTATCTTTTTGACATTTTATTGATTTCATGGCCAATTGGTGATAGGAGTTTGGTACGAATATGTAATTATAAATCTACAGTAGGTATGATAAGGCTGGAAACATTTCAAGCAAAGACTTTTATCACACTTTGAGCAAGGAGCTCGGACAAATTACTCTACATGGATCTGTAATTGTTTTGTCCAGTGTATCCACTGACAAGCAAAGTACAATTAAAATCGCGAAGCTCTGGAGCGATATAATAGCTAAGCTGCAGTATGGAGGGAAAAGGACATTACCATCAACAGTTAACAGTAATCTTCTTTTTTTTCTTGGTAAGTGGCATATCTGTACTGTACATACATATGTACATACTTCCGAACAATCGCAAATGTGCTTAAGCTAGTTACCATCTATAATTTTTTTGAGTTGCTCGTGTGGTTTCAAATTATGACAGTACTCGTAATTGGGTTGTGAGAAAATCGGTATCATTGCGCAAGATTTATCTTCTGACCAAGTGAACGTAGTATTCTTATTAGATGCAGGCAAAAGACAGCTGAAGGTAGATTGCTCAGCACGACGCAACTGGAATGAAGGTGGCTCATGAGATACGCTAATAACTTTAGTTACAGCTAGTGAACCAAATAAATTACAAGAAGAATTATCGAGAACATCCCGTAAAACACTATATTCGATAGCTTCAAAGTCAAAGTCTTCAATACGTTGTCCGTTTCCAAACCCAATTTTACAACCTGATCTCAAGTACCTTAGGCAAACATCGCCTTGTTTATCAGCACCGTATTCTCCACTAAAATTACGGTAATTCTCTGGTGGTTGAATATACAAGGCGTGGAGGTTGCTTAAAGGGTCATTTTCATCATCTGAACATAGCTCTCCTAAGTAATCGAGATCTTCTTGCAGCGTCAATTTTCTCGAAAACCATATGATTTTAAAAAAAAATGTCATGAAAACATATTTTCCAGCAAAAAGAATCACGTTTTAGTAAAAAACATCAATAATGTTAACCTGTACCCTATCGCTCCTGGGGCCCTACTCTGTATCTCGTTTCGAAACGGAAATTTTCCGAAAACGAATATTTTATACTCTCTATTTCGATAGCGGAATGAAATCTACTACTTTCGGATTTACAATTCCGAAAGTGGAATTTTGATACTCTGTAACTCGTTTCCTAATGTCAAAAGCATTAAAAAACGGAAAATTTCTTTCTACAACTAATTCGCTAACGGAAGGATTTAAAAGTACCTGCAAATGCAAGATTTTTAAGAAAATTTTAGTGATGATAACAATTTAAACAAGCAAGCCATTTATGTGTGCTTTATTTTTTGTGTTTATTGATTTAATAAATTATTTTTTATTTGCTCCCGTATTCTCTTTGCAATGTTCTCCATGTTGCTGTTCAATGCTGATTGATGATGCATCATCGGGTTTAGAGGGACTCCAGTGGATCCCAAAGGAGAAGGAAGTTCATCTCGTATGCAATTGAAAACATACAAAAAAGCATCCTTCGAAAGACGAAATTCTGCAATACAGTACTTATAGATAATGTACACTGTAAATGATATTGATATAAATACTTTTTTGTTGTGCTCCATTATACGATTTTTTTAACTTTGTTATTTACGATCGAATTTGAGACGCTCTCAATATGAAAATCTAAGCGCACTATTAAAACTGACCTCCCAATATGCTACGCAGATGCCCTAAGATGTGAAAAAATGCGAATATGTACACATGTGTGTATTGGTTACCGTTAGAGAGGTGTGAAAAGGCATGAATGTTTTTGTTTGCCGTATGGCAACGCCAGGAGGATTCGGGTTAATATCTTAAGTCGTTTTCGATCAGGAATTCGATGTTGTTCTTAATAGCTGGTGTACGAATATGAGACTGATACACTGTATGTACCTACATGATACGGGTTAAGTAAGATTCCAGTCTTTTTTATAGGGTCATCCAACAAGAAAAAACTGTCAATATTCAACTATGTACCATTTTGGTGATGATGACTTTTGGTAAGTAAAAAATAGGAGGTTGCAAAACGTGTTGAAATAGGGAAAAGTCACTACAAAAACGGTGAAAATATCGCGGAAACGTTTCGAAAGTTCGTACTGCTTTTGCTCATCATCGAGCGCCTTCTCACACAGCTATCGTTAATTAAATCGATTAATTTGAACGTCTCGGACAAGTTAATAATAGTGATGTTAAGACTCCGACTCGTGTTCGTCCGGCAAGGTCATCATCATCAGTGGCTCCTTTTGGCAAACGTGCCTTCAAAATTCAATTTACAGTTCATATCGGATTAAGTTGAAAAGAGATCATGTAGAAAGGACATGATTACCATTTTGGACTAACTTTATAAAATGTTACTTTGACAGTTACATACTTTTGAAGTATGTATCAGGATTTTTTACGTTAACTTAACACTTCTTAGGTCTGTTCCTTTACTTTCTGCTCCAAAAATAGTAAATTATTGAATTTCAAGGAGTAGGGGGAAAGTTCTCTCAGAGTAAGGCAAATTTACGGAAAAGTAAAGGAACGCGTTTACTACAAAAGTTGCAACAAACGAAAAACGAAAAAATGCAAATAATTCAAACAAGTGAAACAGCTGTCTTTGACAGATAGTTCAATTTCTACCGGAAGAAATCTGTCCAGTAAGAAATAGTAAGATTTTTTAGTGAGAGGAAATTTTTACTCTCTCGTTGCCTCTCTCTTTTACTACTTTTTTGTGTAAAGGAACGCGGTTTGTCTATAATCAGTAAGAATCAGTAAGAATCAGTAACAATTTTCAAGTAAAGGAACAGACCTCTTAATGTTAATGGTCAAGAAATAGAAATCCTGTCAAAATCATGTACATATGTATCATGTTAAAACCTTAACACTGCCAATCATGTTGAAAAATAACAACCCGATAATTGGTTAAATTCTGTTTAATTTTACATTATTTTTTTTTCTGACTGCATTCACGGTAACAACACAGCAGCACCCACCCTCTTCAATTTCATATATTTAAAATCCAATTATTATTTTTTGATTGACACACCCTGATACAAAAACATCCATTTTATAACTATGCATTTTTATTTGAAATATAATGTATGTACTGTACATATACATTATCATTATAATAAAAAAAATAGTTCACCACTTCAAACAATCAAAAGTGATGGCTTTATCTATATTCCTTGAGGGACCAAGACTAAATTATCGAAATTCGGCCCTATTTAAACTGGGCATACTTTCCCACTTATTGCTAATGAGACAGTACTTTCTAAAGTCACTTCCGTCACTTAATATAATGTTATTATTATGTAGTGCAAATTTGTCGGGGAGAAAATTATGTGCGCCATTCACTGCAATAATTTTAGTTGTTTTGTTTTCTAAATTATAAACTTTAATTTGCGTTTCCGAAATTGTAAGAAAGTGGTCAATTTTATCTATAGAAACTGTCGCCATTCCGAGTAAATCGCTTGGCGCACGTGACCATTCATAGGTCCACCTCTTAGTTAGTGGATTGTAGATATCCAATACCCTTTCGCCACAATAACTATCACGAGCAACGCATAATGAGGAACCCTTAACACCTACAATAGGATACTGAACTGCATCCCTCATTAGAGTTATGAATTCCCATGCATTGATATGTGGATCCCATTTCTCAATAGATGACAAACTCTGCAAACCGTGATCGTCATGATTAATGCCACCCACTGCATACAATTGACCCTTTAACGTGGTCAATCCACAATTACATCTTTCCGTCAACATCGGGGGTAGTCGCGTCCATTGAAACGTTTTCAAATCCAAGCAATCGATACCATTTGGTGCACTTGCCAAACACCCGCCGTCGTTTAAGATCCTTCGCTGTATTTGGCGTTTTGGTACTAATAACTGTCGCAATTCTGGCAACAAATGCCATTTGTAAGCACTGGAAATTAAATCCTTGCATTTACTGGACTTGATAGCTGGTTCAACGGTACTGGCAATGAATTTGGGTGATAGCAACGTCAAGCGAATATGCTGAAAAAGTTCTTCAAAGAACTGCTCGCGGTACTCTCGATCATGTTGTACCCATGCCAACATACTATTAACAACATCTTCTTCACAGGAAACACATAAATCGTCACTCGAAATTAAATTGCTTAACTGATTGACGTCTAACGAAAATAATTTCTCATTATGGCGCAACTCCATAAAGTTCTCTGGGGCAAACCCAGAAGCGTAGTCAGACGGTGATGTGATGTTGTATTGATCTGCAGACAATAAAACTCCCAGGACGTTACACGAATCAAGCTGTTTTCTTAAGTAATCACTGCATACCACTTCCAAGGGCTTTATTTGTAAAAGATGCGCAGCTTTAATGACGTTTTCCACCATATCACCTTCGAGTTCAATCTTATTTGAGTACAGGAAACTGATGACAATTTGTAAAGTTCTGCCATCAATGTCTTCAAGCTTCACTTCGTTGGATTCAGAGCCGTTAAACAGTTTTGAAAAATAGTTGCTCCGTGCACTTAAAATCAGTCGATGCGCCCTCACCTGGGTTTCTCCAGTCGCATCGATAACCGTGACATCGGAGAACTTTTTATCACCAAATAATAAAAGAAGGTTTTCAGAAAAATCCGAATCCTTAATATGGCAGTTGTAAGCTTCGACATTTCCTGATCTAATGCCTTGCGGCACATTTTTCGGTTTACTAGTGGATGCCATCACGGTACGGTACAGTAAAAGTACGAACGAGTGGATACTGATAAAGTCAAGATTGCCTGCGAAGAAAAAGCTAAAATTAGTTTCTTATAGGAAACGTTCTTATCACTAGAGATTGTCTACTGGAAAGGAAAAATTATTCTGAGTGATTCCAGAGGACAACCTTCACTCCAAACAGATGCACTTACGAGTACGACTCAAATCATGTGCTGAAAATACCTGACAATAAAAGACATATTTCAGAGAGACGACATTTTGAAAATGTTGCTAATACAGTAGATGATAGATATAAGAACATTAGGCGTGTTTTTTTACAAATCTGTTTAGGCTAAACATGTTACAGGAAAAATCCTGTATACAGTGAGCCGAAAAAGTATTCGTCTGCTTCACCTTATTGCAACAACGATGATTTTTTTCTTTTGTGAATAAATACAAAACATTTATTTTGCATATATTTTTTTCTTCAATTAAAAAGGTTTAAATTTAAACTGAGAATTAAGGCCGGCATTCACCGACAGCTCATAAGTTAAGAGCCTCATAAACCTATTCACCAACCGCTATTAGTGCGTATTTACGAGCGCTCATAAGACTTATGAGTGGTCCCAACCACTCTTAAGTTTCGAGCGCTAATATCAGAGACAATTATTATTGTATCCGGTAATTATCTTAGATAACTTCGAAATAATTCGAACTCTGTTGTCCTTTCAAATTAAAATTATTTCTGGTGATTTTAAAAATGGGTAAAAATTAAAGAAATCCTAATTTAACCGACAAGGAAAAGAAAATTATAATGAGTTCAGTGAACATATTCCTTATTTTACTATTTAATTGAATTGAATTTAAAGAAAAACCACCACCATCAATTTCACCATCTACAGCTGTGTTGCATCATCCCCATAATTAGGTCTGTTTGGTAACATGCTAGTTTTCGAAAGTTATACGTAAACTACATAGAATCTGACAGTTTCATGGCTCTCAATTTTTTTTACTCTCATTTGGATCTCTCTTTGCGATGAATTATCTGCAAGACTAATTCCTCGGGGTGGGCCGAGCCAACTCTGTCAAACCAGCCATCTGACAGTTTGTGAAATGTCATAATCTTCATTGCTAGAGGAAAACAAAAACAATTTGATAGGTTTGATCAAGTGTTGTTTGAAAAGCGTTTGTTTACTTTTGTGCAAGTTTTCTGTCGTTGAGAGGAGTTCTCTCTCTTTGAGAGGATTCTACTATTTGACAGATCTCAATTCCGTGTGCCAAAAAAGATACCAAACACACCTATTTACACTGCCAAATGTCACTGACATGTTCGAAAAAGAGCGCCATTGACTCCGAATGCTCGAAAGAGAACGCATTCGGAAATCCG
The DNA here is from genome assembly GCA_949775065.1 of Brachyopa scutellaris. Classification (NCBI taxonomy): domain Eukaryota; kingdom Metazoa; phylum Arthropoda; class Insecta; order Diptera; family Syrphidae; genus Brachyopa; species Brachyopa scutellaris. The sequence goes on along the minus strand of OX459114.1, from coordinate 78,211,993 downwards.
AAAATTGAGATCTCTCAAAGTCGAAGTAGCATAGACAGCATAGACAAAAACCTATTAGTGGTCGGTGAATACCAACCAGAAATTTTAACTTATGAGCCTCTTAACTTTAAGAGCGATTTATGAGCGGTCGGTAATTGCCGGCCTAAATAATTCTTCACTGATAGAAAAAGAAAATAGGAAAAAACAAAATTCAGATATCAATTTAGTACCGAAAAAGTATTCGTCCCTTAGGTCTAGTTAATAAAAACTAACTAAACAAATAATAATGAAATGAAATTAATACTTTGTGGATCCCCCCTTACGTTTAATAATTGCTTCCAATCTTCTTAGAATTGAAGTTTGTCGTGACGTTTGATGAAATAGAAGCCCATTCCTCATAAAGTGCACTTCTAAGGTCCTTTCTATTGGAAATACGCCTGGTTCTGATTTTTTTTGAAAGATATCCCAAAGATGTTCAATAGGGTGAACATCTAGTGACTGCGGAGGAGTCTGCATACATATATGAAGGTGTATTGTACGTATAAGAGCCACATTTTGTACTCCACGCAGTGTGTTGTGGGTCATTGACCGGGATAAATATGTATATAGGAATTACTGATACCCATTTTGTGCCCACTTTTTTTCAAATTGTTAATATAGTATTTGTACTCCGTAGTTCCTTCAAAAATGCACAACTCACCCACTCCATTAGAGCACATCAGCCCCATACCATAAGAGACCCTTCGCAGTGTATCACCGTCGCTTTTTCGTCCATTTCAGTTATTAGTTTTTTCCTCACTAAAACTTTGCGATCCGATTGAAAAATCTTGAACTCGCTTCGTCCGTAAAAAAACACTCTTTTCCAGAACTGCTCATCATGGTTTTTTATACGTTTTAGTATATTCCAGGCGCTAACTGTTATTTACCTTGCTGATAAATGGTTTTTGCGACCCACGCGGCCATTATTATCAGCTTGGTGGAGGACATTTCGCACTCTATCATCAGAAACGATTTCCCCATCTCAACTTCTATCTCAGCAGCAATCTTTGGAGCACTCATGTCTAGGGTTTTTGTTAGTTTTACGGACGATTTAGCTTTTTCCCTCTCCGTCAAATTTCGTGATCGCCCAGATCTTAGAGCATTTTCATATTTTTTTATTTTTATTTTTATTTATAAATAATACTGTTAATCGTCGTAATTGGTCTAATTACACTTTCACCTATTTCCCTGTACTCTTGACCTTCATTTAATAGATTAATTATGATTTTTCGTTCTTTTATTGTAGTTCCATCATTTTTGCGACCCATGTCTTTTAATTTTACTTTTCTGGAAAAGATATGCACTACGAGCACTTCCAAAACCAACTTCCAACTACTCATATCCTGATCGGAGTAATTTGACTCCAAAAGCGCGAATAAATCCCGCAACCTAATCGTATATTCATTTTAAATGAAGACGAATACTTTTTCGGCGGAAAAACTTAGGGATTTTGAATGTATGTGCTTTTATGAATAAAAACAAAAATGAGACAGTTGAGTTCGCACTGCTTTCGTAGAGATAACTCAATGGTAATAAAAATAAAATAAAAATAATATTGTTAGCTATTGATTTTAATGACAAATTAACGCTTTTAATTCGGAAGTGGGTAGAGACGAATACTTTTTCGGCTCACTGTAGATTTGAAAAATCTGATCCGGATCAGATCAGAATAAAAACAAACTGGATCATAGCTTTGTATTTTTAGTGCAGAGCGTTGCTATGTAAATGAATTATTTTTTTTAAATTAAAGTTTAATGAGCTTGTTTTATTTATTAACCCATTTTGGCCCGGTACCAGTTCCTGTAGAAATTTTTTCACGATATTTTCAAAAGTAGCTCATATGGAGCCCATTAAGCCAAAAATGTTAAAAAAAAAAATTTCTCTTTAACCGTTTACCTGTTATGACCTGGGTAATTTACTACCCACTGGGCCAATAAGTATACAAAAAAGAATTATTTCAAGAAAATCAACATTTCATAAATTAAATAGTTTAGTTATAAGTAGTACGTAGGGGTAAATAACTATGTACATATATGTTTGAAGTATATTTTCCAATGCATTTAGAATGCAAACTAGCTAAAAATACACTTTATGCAAATGAAAGGCGCCTTGCTGTGACAGACTTTGCAGCGCTTTTGTCACTAATGCTACCATCGAAATATTGTATTATGCAAATTGATCCAAATGAAAAGCAAGATCCAAGATCCAATTTAGATCATGGGTTAAAATAAAACGTTTCCCATTTAATTATACTAGCAACATTGCGAACATATTCGTTTCGTATTCATTTTTCGTCTTTGACCTTCTTTCATAAATTCAAATCACTTTGCTATTCGTAATCCACCCTGTATTGACGAAACAAACATTAGAACTATCGCCCCCCGCCGGCAAACAGATATTTATACTAATTCCTTTTGGATTTCTTTTCTTTGGTTTGTATATCTAGCAGTGATACCTACAATCTACATATCTGGATATTTTCCTATTAATACTATCATTAATTCCAGTAGTTTTAAGTTTCTAGCGTAAGACCTCGGATGAATTAACAAGTTGTTCTCAAAAATTTCGTGTTTGGTTGAATATTGCTTACATTTTCGTTTTTTGTATTATCGTTCCAGACTCCAGAGTAAAATTACAGCGGAATAATTCAAGGAATATGACGATACCCACAATATACCTACCTATTTTTCCGACGGAATTTTCTTTCCCCTCTCGAAAATTATTCATGATGCCTAGTTTTCGAAAATGGGAAAAATTCTGTGTATGTGCTGTGTATATCGAACGTCGGAGTCATTTTTAGAACTGGGGTCATCATTTGAACCAATATTCAAGGGAATTTTCATTAAGCATACTGAACAACGTACGGAATACGTGAATGTGTTAAAAGGGAATTCCCCGAAACACATGAATGCGATAGGTAACACACATACGTACATACATACATTTATCGCATTGGAAAAGATCGAAAATCGCGTTATAGCGAATTTGCGTTGTGAGAGCCGCGTTATGAGTTGACTGTATTAATAAGAACCGAAAAGTGTCATCTTTGAGCGCTAGCTATCTTATTGCAAATACAAAAAAATCTACAAGCACCTTGTGTAAGAGTAATTCTAAGAGAACACTTGGACACTCACTGTCATCCGCGGCATAGATGAGTGTGATCAACGGTTAATAGTCAGTAGGTAGCTAACGAGACACGAGTGTATAAACATCAAAATAAATAAAGAAGAAATCAAACTTTAAACAAACTATATTATTTCACCTTTATAAGAAAGACACTGCTATAAGAAATAAATTTCTTGGCTCTTTGGAGATTCTTATATCCGTCATATACTGTATTTTTATTTTTTTTTTGCTTAATTTTAAGCAAACAATAAACTAAACAACAAAGGTACTTACACAATCAAAATACGCAATGGAAAGTAATGTGAAAGACTACAACAACCGATCTTACTGAAATCAACTAATTGAATGAGTAAATCGCAGAATCGATTTATCGCTTCGCAATTTTCGATTATATTGGTATTTGTTTGGGCGTTTCTTCTGTTATGTGTGGTGAATAATGATAAAGAAACATGACATGAGCTTTTATAACTGATCGTTATATGTTATTATCATTGACTTATCGCTTGTCGGATGTCCATCTGTTGGCATATAGTTGTACTGGCGCGGTTCTGTTCCAAAGTTCGTGATAGAATCAAAAAAGCAGGAATGACAAATCTTGTTAAAAGCGGTCGATATGTGAGCGGTTTAAAGAAATGGAATAGTTCCGGAATACAGAATTTGAATGGGTCAATTTAGCAACGCATAATCAGAGACAATTATATAGAGATGTCTCACGACCATACAAAAAATGCCTTCAGAATTTGTAACAGCAGACAAAACACTTTTTCCCACAAAGCGGCCAAGTTTAAAGTTTCTATAGATACGTTTTATCAATTCTAGGCATAAGGCTTCAACTTACTCATCTATCTTACCTCTATAATAAAGTTCTACAAGAACTTGGCCTCTGTTATCTCACCACTTTTTGTCATATATATGCATACATTTTCTATAGGTAGGAACTTGGCCCTTTTTACAGTAATGTTTTTGATGGGATCTCACTTCTTTTTGTTGAGTTTTTAAAAGACTAGCGATATTTTTTTAATTTTAGGCAAATCTTGTCTATAATTACTTCTCAATCAGTTGTATTTGATGTTCGATGATAGCTGTTTTTTGAGCCTTGATATTATTAAGATCGAAATTGATTAACCCTAGAGAGTGCAACAGAGGCTTGGCCACACGAGAAAACAGTAAACTTCTTGGCTCTTACGGATAGTCTTAAACCGTAAGGCGTTTACCGTCACAGGTATACGCCTTAAGCTTTTTCCAGTGTTCGACTACATACTGCATAATGTTTGATCTGACTCTACGTCTACGTGTATAGTGACTTCCTTTTGATAGCTGGGCGGCTATGTTAACACTTATTTCCACCAAGCTGCAATGTGCTACAAAACATCGAAGACATGACTTGCGCGCGTACACTATGTTCTACACACCTGACGTCCAATACACTTGCAGCAAGAACTTCAGTTTCAATCCCGCTACCGAGTACATTGCGGTAGATTTTTTTGATTGTCAAATTGCATAAATAGAAGCATTAGTCTTTTTTGGCTTCCCTTTTTCTTCTTTTTGTCTTGGCTGTTGGAACGTTATAACATTCTTTAAACTGGATAATAAAGTTTGTAATTGAATTTTGGCAAATATAATATTTCATTTTGGTTAAACTACATTCATTGGTACATTCCAAGAAATCATTTGGAAATATATTTCATTTTGGTTGAATTATTTTATTTCGCACTTTCCAAAAAATCATTTGGAAACAGGATTTTATTGTTATTTTTTTCTTTCCGTAAATTGCAATAGTTTTAAATTAAAGTTAAAAATATGAAAACAGAAAATAGAGCACAGAAATTGGAATAATTGAAGATTATGGAACCGGAACTAATTAGAAACTGAATTTATAAATTTTTTGAGACACGTATCTATCTACTTTTCATTAAACAAGTCATTTTGTCAATAGTTAGATACATACATATATACATTATGTATATATACAGTGTATCAATCTCATATTCGTACACCTGATGTGGCAATATTTATTTAAGGAAAAATCCAAACAAATTGAACAGATACTGCAAAATTTTATTGATTTCAGTAAGAATACATAAAAATGAAAAAATTAACTTCAATTAATTCAAATATTTCAAATAAAGTATTGAAATTTTTTTATGAAAAACATAAAATTAAGAAAAACATGGTCAATTTCGTATTCGTACACTTTGATAGTAATTCAATTTGTTTACATTTTATCTAAAAACTAATACTTTGAATCAAAATCTTTGTTAGCTGAGACCTATTTAAGATGGCTGGGCATGGATTTGGCTAATTTTTCTGTAATTTCAAGGGTAATTTTTAGCCACCCTTCGATAAGCCTTTCTTTGAGACCATTTTTGATCCTCATACCAAATTTTCTTACTCTGCAGCCCAACTCTTCCCACAAATTCTTTATGGCATTAATATCTGGTGACTGTGGAGGTGTTTCCAATACTTTTCGAGAGTGATAAAGAAGCCACATTCGAAATACATAAGCTTTATGTTTGGGATCATAATCCTGGTAAAGGGTAAAATTGTTCCAGAGCCCCTTTTGAACAGCACTTTCCTTCAGATTTGGCTTCGATATCTCAATATATTGCTTATAGTCCATTTATTCCTTAAATTATATGCAGTTATCCCACTCTAGCTGCAGAAAAACACTCGCACACCATTGCCGAACCACCATCACATTCAACTGTCCGCCTTGGTATGTGGAAGATATCCGGTAGTTGTTTTTCGCCAAACCATTTGTCCGCCATCCGACCCATGATCATTAGATTTAGACTCGTCTGTAAATACTACTTTGTTTCAAAAGTCGAAATCATTAAATTGGTGTGGTTTAGTGAATTCTAATCTCTTGCTTCTGTTCATTAAACTATTGACAGGTTTCTCACGCATAACTCTTCAATTGTACCTATGTTTTCGGATGAAATTTCTTGGCATTTCTGTTCAGAAACCTTTATTAAATGTTCGACGAAGTTTTCTGCCAGTTTTGATGCACAATATGTATTTTTTTTTTTTTAATTTACCGCATAATTATTCTCATGTCCTACGCACTTAATACATTTCTAGATGTATTTTTTGGTTTATTTTCGATATGGTTTTCATGTTTCAACCGATTAATGGTTGTTTGAATGGTTGATCTTGGCCGACCTACCAAACTTGATATAACACTATAAGATTTTCCTACTCCGTTGTATCTGATTATCTGTTCCCGTAGTTAATTTGATATCTCACCTTACGTTCTACCCATTTCTCCAAAATATCTCGAATAACCTTATAAGTAACTTTTTTTCATTAACTAACTTTGAAAAATAATAATTCAATGCAAAAAACAACTTTGACAAGCAAAAGATTAGTAATTTTTATTTTTTTGTGAATAATCGATCGGTGTACGAATACGAAATTGAGCTCCTTTCTCTCTATTTTTATACTTTTTTCTATTTCGAAACCAAAGTGAATGTTAACTAATGTCAAAACTAAATGGAATGCAATTGTTCAATATCCAGTAAAAATACTACACTATATTTAACTTAACCCGAATCCTCCTGAACGTTAATTTTTCGATTTTTTTAATAAAAATTTAGGAGCACTTTTAGTAGAGGAAATATAGATAAACTGTGTCATTAGATTTTTAATAAAGGTCCTAGTATCCTCAAAATGTCCTGTTGCCATATGGCAACGCCAGGAGCAATAGGGTACAGGTCTGTATCCATATATAAAATCGGGATTTTCATACATTTTCTGAAAGCTATGAGCCACTGAATAAAACAGAGAGAATTTATGTTATCTTTTTGACATTTTATTGATTTCATGGCCAATTGGTGATAGGAGTTTGGTACGAATATGTAATTATAAATCTACAGTAGGTATGATAAGGCTGGAAACATTTCAAGCAAAGACTTTTATCACACTTTGAGCAAGGAGCTCGGACAAATTACTCTACATGGATCTGTAATTGTTTTGTCCAGTGTATCCACTGACAAGCAAAGTACAATTAAAATCGCGAAGCTCTGGAGCGATATAATAGCTAAGCTGCAGTATGGAGGGAAAAGGACATTACCATCAACAGTTAACAGTAATCTTCTTTTTTTTCTTGGTAAGTGGCATATCTGTACTGTACATACATATGTACATACTTCCGAACAATCGCAAATGTGCTTAAGCTAGTTACCATCTATAATTTTTTTGAGTTGCTCGTGTGGTTTCAAATTATGACAGTACTCGTAATTGGGTTGTGAGAAAATCGGTATCATTGCGCAAGATTTATCTTCTGACCAAGTGAACGTAGTATTCTTATTAGATGCAGGCAAAAGACAGCTGAAGGTAGATTGCTCAGCACGACGCAACTGGAATGAAGGTGGCTCATGAGATACGCTAATAACTTTAGTTACAGCTAGTGAACCAAATAAATTACAAGAAGAATTATCGAGAACATCCCGTAAAACACTATATTCGATAGCTTCAAAGTCAAAGTCTTCAATACGTTGTCCGTTTCCAAACCCAATTTTACAACCTGATCTCAAGTACCTTAGGCAAACATCGCCTTGTTTATCAGCACCGTATTCTCCACTAAAATTACGGTAATTCTCTGGTGGTTGAATATACAAGGCGTGGAGGTTGCTTAAAGGGTCATTTTCATCATCTGAACATAGCTCTCCTAAGTAATCGAGATCTTCTTGCAGCGTCAATTTTCTCGAAAACCATATGATTTTAAAAAAAAATGTCATGAAAACATATTTTCCAGCAAAAAGAATCACGTTTTAGTAAAAAACATCAATAATGTTAACCTGTACCCTATCGCTCCTGGGGCCCTACTCTGTATCTCGTTTCGAAACGGAAATTTTCCGAAAACGAATATTTTATACTCTCTATTTCGATAGCGGAATGAAATCTACTACTTTCGGATTTACAATTCCGAAAGTGGAATTTTGATACTCTGTAACTCGTTTCCTAATGTCAAAAGCATTAAAAAACGGAAAATTTCTTTCTACAACTAATTCGCTAACGGAAGGATTTAAAAGTACCTGCAAATGCAAGATTTTTAAGAAAATTTTAGTGATGATAACAATTTAAACAAGCAAGCCATTTATGTGTGCTTTATTTTTTGTGTTTATTGATTTAATAAATTATTTTTTATTTGCTCCCGTATTCTCTTTGCAATGTTCTCCATGTTGCTGTTCAATGCTGATTGATGATGCATCATCGGGTTTAGAGGGACTCCAGTGGATCCCAAAGGAGAAGGAAGTTCATCTCGTATGCAATTGAAAACATACAAAAAAGCATCCTTCGAAAGACGAAATTCTGCAATACAGTACTTATAGATAATGTACACTGTAAATGATATTGATATAAATACTTTTTTGTTGTGCTCCATTATACGATTTTTTTAACTTTGTTATTTACGATCGAATTTGAGACGCTCTCAATATGAAAATCTAAGCGCACTATTAAAACTGACCTCCCAATATGCTACGCAGATGCCCTAAGATGTGAAAAAATGCGAATATGTACACATGTGTGTATTGGTTACCGTTAGAGAGGTGTGAAAAGGCATGAATGTTTTTGTTTGCCGTATGGCAACGCCAGGAGGATTCGGGTTAATATCTTAAGTCGTTTTCGATCAGGAATTCGATGTTGTTCTTAATAGCTGGTGTACGAATATGAGACTGATACACTGTATGTACCTACATGATACGGGTTAAGTAAGATTCCAGTCTTTTTTATAGGGTCATCCAACAAGAAAAAACTGTCAATATTCAACTATGTACCATTTTGGTGATGATGACTTTTGGTAAGTAAAAAATAGGAGGTTGCAAAACGTGTTGAAATAGGGAAAAGTCACTACAAAAACGGTGAAAATATCGCGGAAACGTTTCGAAAGTTCGTACTGCTTTTGCTCATCATCGAGCGCCTTCTCACACAGCTATCGTTAATTAAATCGATTAATTTGAACGTCTCGGACAAGTTAATAATAGTGATGTTAAGACTCCGACTCGTGTTCGTCCGGCAAGGTCATCATCATCAGTGGCTCCTTTTGGCAAACGTGCCTTCAAAATTCAATTTACAGTTCATATCGGATTAAGTTGAAAAGAGATCATGTAGAAAGGACATGATTACCATTTTGGACTAACTTTATAAAATGTTACTTTGACAGTTACATACTTTTGAAGTATGTATCAGGATTTTTTACGTTAACTTAACACTTCTTAGGTCTGTTCCTTTACTTTCTGCTCCAAAAATAGTAAATTATTGAATTTCAAGGAGTAGGGGGAAAGTTCTCTCAGAGTAAGGCAAATTTACGGAAAAGTAAAGGAACGCGTTTACTACAAAAGTTGCAACAAACGAAAAACGAAAAAATGCAAATAATTCAAACAAGTGAAACAGCTGTCTTTGACAGATAGTTCAATTTCTACCGGAAGAAATCTGTCCAGTAAGAAATAGTAAGATTTTTTAGTGAGAGGAAATTTTTACTCTCTCGTTGCCTCTCTCTTTTACTACTTTTTTGTGTAAAGGAACGCGGTTTGTCTATAATCAGTAAGAATCAGTAAGAATCAGTAACAATTTTCAAGTAAAGGAACAGACCTCTTAATGTTAATGGTCAAGAAATAGAAATCCTGTCAAAATCATGTACATATGTATCATGTTAAAACCTTAACACTGCCAATCATGTTGAAAAATAACAACCCGATAATTGGTTAAATTCTGTTTAATTTTACATTATTTTTTTTTCTGACTGCATTCACGGTAACAACACAGCAGCACCCACCCTCTTCAATTTCATATATTTAAAATCCAATTATTATTTTTTGATTGACACACCCTGATACAAAAACATCCATTTTATAACTATGCATTTTTATTTGAAATATAATGTATGTACTGTACATATACATTATCATTATAATAAAAAAAATAGTTCACCACTTCAAACAATCAAAAGTGATGGCTTTATCTATATTCCTTGAGGGACCAAGACTAAATTATCGAAATTCGGCCCTATTTAAACTGGGCATACTTTCCCACTTATTGCTAATGAGACAGTACTTTCTAAAGTCACTTCCGTCACTTAATATAATGTTATTATTATGTAGTGCAAATTTGTCGGGGAGAAAATTATGTGCGCCATTCACTGCAATAATTTTAGTTGTTTTGTTTTCTAAATTATAAACTTTAATTTGCGTTTCCGAAATTGTAAGAAAGTGGTCAATTTTATCTATAGAAACTGTCGCCATTCCGAGTAAATCGCTTGGCGCACGTGACCATTCATAGGTCCACCTCTTAGTTAGTGGATTGTAGATATCCAATACCCTTTCGCCACAATAACTATCACGAGCAACGCATAATGAGGAACCCTTAACACCTACAATAGGATACTGAACTGCATCCCTCATTAGAGTTATGAATTCCCATGCATTGATATGTGGATCCCATTTCTCAATAGATGACAAACTCTGCAAACCGTGATCGTCATGATTAATGCCACCCACTGCATACAATTGACCCTTTAACGTGGTCAATCCACAATTACATCTTTCCGTCAACATCGGGGGTAGTCGCGTCCATTGAAACGTTTTCAAATCCAAGCAATCGATACCATTTGGTGCACTTGCCAAACACCCGCCGTCGTTTAAGATCCTTCGCTGTATTTGGCGTTTTGGTACTAATAACTGTCGCAATTCTGGCAACAAATGCCATTTGTAAGCACTGGAAATTAAATCCTTGCATTTACTGGACTTGATAGCTGGTTCAACGGTACTGGCAATGAATTTGGGTGATAGCAACGTCAAGCGAATATGCTGAAAAAGTTCTTCAAAGAACTGCTCGCGGTACTCTCGATCATGTTGTACCCATGCCAACATACTATTAACAACATCTTCTTCACAGGAAACACATAAATCGTCACTCGAAATTAAATTGCTTAACTGATTGACGTCTAACGAAAATAATTTCTCATTATGGCGCAACTCCATAAAGTTCTCTGGGGCAAACCCAGAAGCGTAGTCAGACGGTGATGTGATGTTGTATTGATCTGCAGACAATAAAACTCCCAGGACGTTACACGAATCAAGCTGTTTTCTTAAGTAATCACTGCATACCACTTCCAAGGGCTTTATTTGTAAAAGATGCGCAGCTTTAATGACGTTTTCCACCATATCACCTTCGAGTTCAATCTTATTTGAGTACAGGAAACTGATGACAATTTGTAAAGTTCTGCCATCAATGTCTTCAAGCTTCACTTCGTTGGATTCAGAGCCGTTAAACAGTTTTGAAAAATAGTTGCTCCGTGCACTTAAAATCAGTCGATGCGCCCTCACCTGGGTTTCTCCAGTCGCATCGATAACCGTGACATCGGAGAACTTTTTATCACCAAATAATAAAAGAAGGTTTTCAGAAAAATCCGAATCCTTAATATGGCAGTTGTAAGCTTCGACATTTCCTGATCTAATGCCTTGCGGCACATTTTTCGGTTTACTAGTGGATGCCATCACGGTACGGTACAGTAAAAGTACGAACGAGTGGATACTGATAAAGTCAAGATTGCCTGCGAAGAAAAAGCTAAAATTAGTTTCTTATAGGAAACGTTCTTATCACTAGAGATTGTCTACTGGAAAGGAAAAATTATTCTGAGTGATTCCAGAGGACAACCTTCACTCCAAACAGATGCACTTACGAGTACGACTCAAATCATGTGCTGAAAATACCTGACAATAAAAGACATATTTCAGAGAGACGACATTTTGAAAATGTTGCTAATACAGTAGATGATAGATATAAGAACATTAGGCGTGTTTTTTTACAAATCTGTTTAGGCTAAACATGTTACAGGAAAAATCCTGTATACAGTGAGCCGAAAAAGTATTCGTCTGCTTCACCTTATTGCAACAACGATGATTTTTTTCTTTTGTGAATAAATACAAAACATTTATTTTGCATATATTTTTTTCTTCAATTAAAAAGGTTTAAATTTAAACTGAGAATTAAGGCCGGCATTCACCGACAGCTCATAAGTTAAGAGCCTCATAAACCTATTCACCAACCGCTATTAGTGCGTATTTACGAGCGCTCATAAGACTTATGAGTGGTCCCAACCACTCTTAAGTTTCGAGCGCTAATATCAGAGACAATTATTATTGTATCCGGTAATTATCTTAGATAACTTCGAAATAATTCGAACTCTGTTGTCCTTTCAAATTAAAATTATTTCTGGTGATTTTAAAAATGGGTAAAAATTAAAGAAATCCTAATTTAACCGACAAGGAAAAGAAAATTATAATGAGTTCAGTGAACATATTCCTTATTTTACTATTTAATTGAATTGAATTTAAAGAAAAACCACCACCATCAATTTCACCATCTACAGCTGTGTTGCATCATCCCCATAATTAGGTCTGTTTGGTAACATGCTAGTTTTCGAAAGTTATACGTAAACTACATAGAATCTGACAGTTTCATGGCTCTCAATTTTTTTTACTCTCATTTGGATCTCTCTTTGCGATGAATTATCTGCAAGACTAATTCCTCGGGGTGGGCCGAGCCAACTCTGTCAAACCAGCCATCTGACAGTTTGTGAAATGTCATAATCTTCATTGCTAGAGGAAAACAAAAACAATTTGATAGGTTTGATCAAGTGTTGTTTGAAAAGCGTTTGTTTACTTTTGTGCAAGTTTTCTGTCGTTGAGAGGAGTTCTCTCTCTTTGAGAGGATTCTACTATTTGACAGATCTCAATTCCGTGTGCCAAAAAAGATACCAAACACACCTATTTACACTGCCAAATGTCACTGACATGTTCGAAAAAGAGCGCCATTGACTCCGAATGCTCGAAAGAGAACGCATTCGGAAATCCGAAAATTGAGATCTCTCAAAGTCGAAGTAGCATAGACAGCATAGACAAAAACCTATTAGTGGTCGGTGAATACCAACCAGAAATTTTAACTTATGAGCCTCTTAACTTTAAGAGCGATTTATGAGCGGTCGGTAATTGCCGGCCTAAATAATTCTTCACTGATAGAAAAAGAAAATAGGAAAAAACAAAATTCAGATATCAATTTAGTACCGAAAAAGTATTCGTCCCTTAGGTCTAGTTAATAAAAACTAACTAAACAAATAATAATGAAATGAAATTAATACTTTGTGGATCCCCCCTTACGTTTAATAATTGCTTCCAATCTTCTTAGAATTGAAGTTTGTCGTGACGTTTGATGAAATAGAAGCCCATTCCTCATAAAGTGCACTTCTAAGGTCCTTTCTATTGGAAATACGCCTGGTTCTGATTTTTTTTGAAAGATATCCCAAAGATGTTCAATAGGGTGAACATCTAGTGACTGCGGAGGAGTCTGCATACATATATGAAGGTGTATTGTACGTATAAGAGCCACATTTTGTACTCCACGCAGTGTGTTGTGGGTCATTGACCGGGATAAATATGTATATAGGAATTACTGATACCCATTTTGTGCCCACTTTTTTTCAAATTGTTAATATAGTATTTGTACTCCGTAGTTCCTTCAAAAATGCACAACTCACCCACTCCATTAGAGCACATCAGCCCCATACCATAAGAGACCCTTCGCAGTGTATCACCGTCGCTTTTTCGTCCATTTCAGTTATTAGTTTTTTCCTCACTAAAACTTTGCGATCCGATTGAAAAATCTTGAACTCGCTTCGTCCGTAAAAAAACACTCTTTTCCAGAACTGCTCATCATGGTTTTTTATACGTTTTAGTATATTCCAGGCGCTAACTGTTATTTACCTTGCTGATAAATGGTTTTTGCGACCCACGCGGCCATTATTATCAGCTTGGTGGAGGACATTTCGCACTCTATCATCAGAAACGATTTCCCCATCTCAACTTCTATCTCAGCAGCAATCTTTGGAGCACTCATGTCTAGGGTTTTTGTTAGTTTTACGGACGATTTAGCTTTTTCCCTCTCCGTCAAATTTCGTGATCGCCCAGATCTTAGAGCATTTTCATATTTTTTTATTTTTATTTTTATTTATAAATAATACTGTTAATCGTCGTAATTGGTCTAATTACACTTTCACCTATTTCCCTGTACTCTTGACCTTCATTTAATAGATTAATTATGATTTTTCGTTCTTTTATTGTAGTTCCATCATTTTTGCGACCCATGTCTTTTAATTTTACTTTTCTGGAAAAGATATGCACTACGAGCACTTCCAAAACCAACTTCCAACTACTCATATCCTGATCGGAGTAATTTGACTCCAAAAGCGCGAATAAATCCCGCAACCTAATCGTATATTCATTTTAAATGAAGACGAATACTTTTTCGGCGGAAAAACTTAGGGATTTTGAATGTATGTGCTTTTATGAATAAAAACAAAAATGAGACAGTTGAGTTCGCACTGCTTTCGTAGAGATAACTCAATGGTAATAAAAATAAAATAAAAATAATATTGTTAGCTATTGATTTTAATGACAAATTAACGCTTTTAATTCGGAAGTGGGTAGAGACGAATACTTTTTCGGCTCACTGTAGATTTGAAAAATCTGATCCGGATCAGATCAGAATAAAAACAAACTGGATCATAGCTTTGTATTTTTAGTGCAGAGCGTTGCTATGTAAATGAATTATTTTTTTTAAATTAAAGTTTAATGAGCTTGTTTTATTTATTAACCCATTTTGGCCCGGTACCAGTTCCTGTAGAAATTTTTTCACGATATTTTCAAAAGTAGCTCATATGGAGCCCATTAAGCCAAAAATGTTAAAAAAAAAAATTTCTCTTTAACCGTTTACCTGTTATGACCTGGGTAATTTACTACCCACTGGGCCAATAAGTATACAAAAAAGAATTATTTCAAGAAAATCAACATTTCATAAATTAAATAGTTTAGTTATAAGTAGTACGTAGGGGTAAATAACTATGTACATATATGTTTGAAGTATATTTTCCAATGCATTTAGAATGCAAACTAGCTAAAAATACACTTTATGCAAATGAAAGGCGCCTTGCTGTGACAGACTTTGCAGCGCTTTTGTCACTAATGCTACCATCGAAATATTGTATTATGCAAATTGATCCAAATGAAAAGCAAGATCCAAGATCCAATTTAGATCATGGGTTAAAATAAAACGTTTCCCATTTAATTATACTAGCAACATTGCGAACATATTCGTTTCGTATTCATTTTTCGTCTTTGACCTTCTTTCATAAATTCAAATCACTTTGCTATTCGTAATCCACCCTGTATTGACGAAACAAACATTAGAACTATCGCCCCCCGCCGGCAAACAGATATTTATACTAATTCCTTTTGGATTTCTTTTCTTTGGTTTGTATATCTAGCAGTGATACCTACAATCTACATATCTGGATATTTTCCTATTAATACTATCATTAATTCCAGTAGTTTTAAGTTTCTAGCGTAAGACCTCGGATGAATTAACAAGTTGTTCTCAAAAATTTCGTGTTTGGTTGAATATTGCTTACATTTTCGTTTTTTGTATTATCGTTCCAGACTCCAGAGTAAAATTACAGCGGAATAATTCAAGGAATATGACGATACCCACAATATACCTACCTATTTTTCCGACGGAATTTTCTTTCCCCTCTCGAAAATTATTCATGATGCCTAGTTTTCGAAAATGGGAAAAATTCTGTGTATGTGCTGTGTATATCGAACGTCGGAGTCATTTTTAGAACTGGGGTCATCATTTGAACCAATATTCAAGGGAATTTTCATTAAGCATACTGAACAACGTACGGAATACGTGAATGTGTTAAAAGGGAATTCCCCGAAACACATGAATGCGATAGGTAACACACATACGTACATACATACATTTATCGCATTGGAAAAGATCGAAAATCGCGTTATAGCGAATTTGCGTTGTGAGAGCCGCGTTATGAGTTGACTGTATTAATAAGAACCGAAAAGTGTCATCTTTGAGCGCTAGCTATCTTATTGCAAATACAAAAAAATCTACAAGCACCTTGTGTAAGAGTAATTCTAAGAGAACACTTGGACACTCACTGTCATCCGCGGCATAGATGAGTGTGATCAACGGTTAATAGTCAGTAGGTAGCTAACGAGACACGAGTGTATAAACATCAAAATAAATAAAGAAGAAATCAAACTTTAAACAAACTATATTATTTCACCTTTATAAGAAAGACACTGCTATAAGAAATAAATTTCTTGGCTCTTTGGAGATTCTTATATCCGTCATATACTGTATTTTTATTTTTTTTTTGCTTAATTTTAAGCAAACAATAAACTAAACAACAAAGGTACTTACACAATCAAAATACGCAATGGAAAGTAATGTGAAAGACTACAACAACCGATCTTACTGAAATCAACTAATTGAATGAGTAAATCGCAGAATCGATTTATCGCTTCGCAATTTTCGATTATATTGGTATTTGTTTGGGCGTTTCTTCTGTTATGTGTGGTGAATAATGATAAAGAAACATGACATGAGCTTTTATAACTGATCGTTATATGGTATTATCATTGACTTATCGCTTGTCGGATGTCCATCTGTTGGCATATAGTTGTACTGGCGCGGTTCTGTTCCAAAGTTCGTGATAGAATCAAAAAAGCAGGAATGACAAATCTTGTTAAAAGCGGTCGATATGTGAGCGGTTTAAAGAAATGGAATAGTTCCGGAATACAGAATTTGAATGGGTCAATTTAGCAACGCATAATCAGAGACAATTATATAGAGATGTCTCACGACCATACAAAAAATGCCTTCAGAATTTGTAACAGCAGACAAAACACTTTTTCCCACAAAGCGGCCAAGTTTAAAGTTTCTATAGATACGTTTTATCAATTCTAGGCATAAGGCTTCAACTTACTCATCTATCTTACCTCTATAATAAAGTTCTACAAGAACTTGGCCTCTGTTATCTCACCACTTTTTGTCATATATATGCATACATTTTCTATAGGTAGGAACTTGGCCCTTTTTACAGTAATGTTTTTGATGGGATCTCACTTCTTTTTGTTGAGTTTTTAAAAGACTAGCGATATTTTTTTAATTTTAGGCAAATCTTGTCTATAATTACTTCTCAATCAGTTGTATTTGATGTTCGATGATAGCTGTTTTTTGAGCCTTGATATTATTAAGATCGAAATTGATTAACCCTAGAGAGTGCAACAGAGGCTTGGCCACACGAGAAAACAGTAAACTTCTTGGCTCTTACGGATAGTCTTAAACCGTAAGGCGTTTACCGTCACAGGTATACGCCTTAAGCTTTTTCCAGTGTTCGACTACATACTGCATAATGTTTGATCTGACTCTACGTCTACGTGTATAGTGACTTCCTTTTGATAGCTGGGCGGCTATGTTAACACTTATTTCCACCAAGCTGCAATGTGCTACAAAACATCGAAGACATGACTTGCGCGCGTACACTATGTTCTACACACCTGACGTCCAATACACTTGCAGCAAGAACTTCAGTTTCAATCCCGCTACCGAGTACATTGCGGTAGATTTTTTTGATTGTCAAATTGCATAAATAGAAGCATTAGTCTTTTTTGGCTTCCCTTTTTCTTCTTTTTGTCTTGGCTGTTGGAACGTTATAACATTCTTTAAACTGGATAATAAAGTTTGTAATTGAATTTTGGCAAATATAATATTTCATTTTGGTTAAACTACATTCATTGGTACATTCCAAGAAATCATTTGGAAATATATTTCATTTTGGTTGAATTATTTTATTTCGCACTTTCCAAAAAATCATTTGGAAACAGGATTTTATTGTTATTTTTTTCTTTCCGTAAATTGCAATAGTTTTAAATTAAAGTTAAAAATATGAAAACAGAAAATAGAGCACAGAAATTGGAATAATTGAAGATTATGGAACCGGAACTAATTAGAAACTGAATTTATAAATTTTTTGAGACACGTATCTATCTACTTTTCATTAAACAAGTCATTTTGTCAATAGTTAGATACATACATATATACATTATGTATATATACAGTGTATCAATCTCATATTCGTACACCTGATGTGGCAATATTTATTTAAGGAAAAATCCAAACAAATTGAACAGATACTGCAAAATTTTATTGATTTCAGTAAGAATACATAAAAATGAAAAAATTAACTTCAATTAATTCAAATATTTCAAATAAAGTATTGAAATTTTTTTATGAAAAACATAAAATTAAGAAAAACATGGTCAATTTCGTATTCGTACACTTTGATAGTAATTCAATTTGTTTACATTTTATCTAAAAACTAATACTTTGAATCAAAATCTTTGTTAGCTGAGACCTATTTAAGATGGCTGGGCATGGATTTGGCTAATTTTTCTGTAATTTCAAGGGTAATTTTTAGCCACCCTTCGATAAGCCTTTCTTTGAGACCATTTTTGATCCTCATACCAAATTTTCTTACTCTGCAGCCCAACTCTTCCCACAAATTCTTTATGGCATTAATATCTGGTGACTGTGGAGGTGTTTCCAATACTTTTCGAGAGTGATAAAGAAGCCACATTCGAAATACATAAGCTTTATGTTTGGGATCATAATCCTGGTAAAGGGTAAAATTGTTCCAGCACTTTCCTTCAGATTTGGCTTCGATATCTCAATATATTGCTTATAGTCCATTTATTCCTTAAATTATATGCAGTTATCCCACTCTAGCTGCAGAAAAACACTCGCACACCATTGCCGAACCACCATCACATTCAACTGTCCGCCTTGGTATGTGGAAGATATCCGGTAGTTGTTTTTCGCCAAACCATTTGTCCGCCATCCGACCCATGATCATTAGATTTAGACTCGTCTGTAAATACTACTTTGTTTCAAAAGTCGAAATCATTAAATTGGTGTGGTTTAGTGAATTCTAATCTCTTGCTTCTGTTCATTAAACTATTGACAGGTTTCTCACGCATAACTCTTCAATTGTACCCATGTTTTCGGATGAAATTTCTTGGCATTTCTGTTCAGAAACCTTTATTAAATGTTCGACGAAGTTTTCTGCCAGTTTTGATGCACAATATGTATTTTAATTTTTTTAATTTACCGCATAATTATTCTCATGTCCTACGCACTTAATACATTTCTAGATGTATTTTTTGGTTTATTTTCGATATGGTTTTCATGTTTCAACCGATTAATGGTTGTTTGAATGGTTGATCTTGGCCGACCTACCAAACTTGATATAACACTATAAGATTTTCCTACTCCGTTGTATCTGATTATCTGTTCCCGTAGTTAATTTGATATCTCACCTTACGTTCTACCCATTTCTCCAAAATATCTCGAATAACCTTATAAGTAACTTTTTTTCATTAACTAACTTTGAAAAATAATAATTCAATGCAAAAAACAACTTTGACAAGCAAAAGATTAGTAATTTTTATTTTTTTGTGAATAATCGATCGGTGTACGAATACGAAATTGAGCTCCTTTCTCTCTATTTTTATACTTTTTTCTATTTCGAAACCAAAGTGAATGTTAACTAATGTCAAAACTAAATGGAATGCAATTGTTCAATATCCAGTAAAAATACTACACTATATTTAACTTAACCCGAATCCTCCTGAACGTTAATTTTTCGATTTTTTTAATAAAAATTTAGGAGCACTTTTAGTAGAGGAAATATAGATAAACTGTGTCATTAGATTTTTAATAAAGGTCCTAGTATCCTCAAAATGTCCTGTTGCCATATGGCAACGCCAGGAGCAATAGGGTACAGGTCTGTATCCATATATAAAATCGGGATTTTCATACATTTTCTGAAAGCTATGAGCCACTGAATAAAACAGAGAGAATTTATGTTATCTTTTTGACATTTTATTGATTTCATGGCCAATTGGTGATAGGAGTTTGGTACGAATATGTAATTATAAATCTACAGTAGGTATGATAAGGCTGGAAACATTTCAAGCAAAGACTTTTATCACACTTTGAGCAAGGAGCTCGGACAAATTACTCTACATGGATCTGTAATTGTTTTGTCCAGTGTATCCACTGACAAGCAAAGTACAATTAAAATCGCGAAGCTCTGGAGCGATATAATAGCTAAGCTGCAGTATGGAGGGAAAAGGACATTACCATCAACAGTTAACAGTAATCTTCTTTTTTTTCTTGGTAAGTGGCATATCTGTACTGTACATACATATGTACATACTTCCGAACAATCGCAAATGTGCTTAAGCTAGTTACCATCTATAATTTTTTTGAGTTGCTCGTGTGGTTTCAAATTATGACAGTACTCGTAATTGGGTTGTGAGAAAATCGGTATCATTGCGCAAGATTTATCTTCTGACCAAGTGAACGTAGTATTCTTATTAGATGCAGGCAAAAGACAGCTGAAGGTAGATTGCTCAGCACGACGCAACTGGAATGAAGGTGGCTCATGAGATACGCTAATAACTTTAGTTACAGCTAGTGAACCAAATAAATTACAAGAAGAATTATCGAGAACATCCCGTAAAACACTATATTCGATAGCTTCAAAGTCAAAGTCTTCAATACGTTGTCCGTTTCCAAACCCAATTTTACAACCTGATCTCAAGTACCTTAGGCAAACATCGCCTTGTTTATCAGCACCGTATTCTCCACTAAAATTACGGTAATTCTCTGGTGGTTGAATATACAAGGCGTGGAGGTTGCTTAAAGGGTCATTTTCATCATCTGAACATAGCTCTCCTAAGTAATCGAGATCTTCTTGCAGCGTCAATTTTCTCGAAAACCATATGATTTTAAAAAAAAATGTCATGAAAACATATTTTCCAGCAAAAAGAATCACGTTTTAGTAAAAAACATCAATAATGTTAACCTGTACCCTATCGCTCCTGGGGCCCTACTCTGTATCTCGTTTCGAAACGGAAATTTTCCGAAAACGAATATTTTATACTCTCTATTTCGATAGCGGAATGAAATCTACTACTTTCGGATTTACAATTCCGAAAGTGGAATTTTGATACTCTGTAACTCGTTTCCTAATGTCAAAAGCATTAAAAAACGGAAAATTTCTTTCTACAACTAATTCGCTAACGGAAGGATTTAAAAGTACCTGCAAATGCAAGATTTTTAAGAAAATTTTAGTGATGATAACAATTTAAACAAGCAAGCCATTTATGTGTGCTTTATTTTTTGTGTTTATTGATTTAATAAATTATTTTTTATTTGCTCCCGTATTCTCTTTGCAATGTTCTCCATGTTGCTGTTCAATGCTGATTGATGATGCATCATCGGGTTTAGAGGGACTCCAGTGGATCCCAAAGGAGAAGGAAGTTCATCTCGTATGCAATTGAAAACATACAAAAAAGCATCCTTCGAAAGACGAAATTCTGCAATACAGTACTTATAGATAATGTACACTGTAAATGATATTGATATAAATACTTTTTTGTTGTGCTCCATTATACGATTTTTTTAACTTTGTTATTTACGATCGAATTTGAGACGCTCTCAATATGAAAATCTAAGCGCACTATTAAAACTGACCTCCCAATATGCTACGCAGATGCCCTAAGATGTGAAAAAATGCGAATATGTACACATGTGTGTATTGGTTACCGTTAGAGAGGTGTGAAAAGGCATGAATGTTTTTGTTTGCCGTATGGCAACGCCAGGAGGATTCGGGTTAATATCTTAAGTCGTTTTCGATCAGGAATTCGATGTTGTTCTTAATAGCTGGTGTACGAATATGAGACTGATACACTGTATGTACCTACATGATACGGGTTAAGTAAGATTCCAGTCTTTTTTATAGGGTCATCCAACAAGAAAAAACTGTCAATATTCAACTATGTACCATTTTGGTGATGATGACTTTTGGTAAGTAAAAAATAGGAGGTTGCAAAACGTGTTGAAATAGGGAAAAGTCACTACAAAAACGGTGAAAATATCGCGGAAACGTTTCGAAAGTTCGTACTGCTTTTGCTCATCATCGAGCGCCTTCTCACACAGCTATCGTTAATTAAATCGATTAATTTGAACGTCTCGGACAAGTTAATAATAGTGATGTTAAGACTCCGACTCGTGTTCGTCTGGCAAGGTCATCATCATCAGTGGCTCCTTTTGGCAAACGTGCCTTCAAAATTCAATTTACAGTTCATATCGGATTAAGTTGAAAAGAGATCATGTAGAAAGGACATGATTACCATTTTGGACTAACTTTATAAAATGTTACTTTGACAGTTACATACTTTTGAAGTATGTATCAGGATTTTTTACGTTAACTTAACACTTCTTAGGTCTGTTCCTTTACTTTCTGCTCCAAAAATAGTAAATTATTGAATTTCAAGGAGTAGGGGGAAAGTTCTCTCAGAGTAAGGCAAATTTACGGAAAAGTAAAGGAACGCGTTTACTACAAAAGTTGCAGCAAACGAAAAACGAAAAAATGCAAATAATTCAAACAAGTGAAACAGCTGTCTTTGACAGATAGTTCAATTTCTACCGGAAGAAATCTGTCCAGTAAGAAATAGTAAGATTTTTTAGTGAGAGGAAATTTTTACTCTCTCGTTGCCTCTCTCTTTTACTACTTTTTTGTGTAAAGGAACGCGGTTTGTCTATAATCAGTAAGAATCAGTAAGAATCAGTAACAATTTTCAAGTAAAGGAACAGACCTCTTAATGTTAATGGTCAAGAAATAGAAATCCTGTCAAAATCATGTACATATGTATCATGTTAAAACCTTAACACTGCCAATCATGTTGAAAAATAACAACCCGATAATTGGTTAAATTCTGTTTAATTTTACATTATTTTTTTTTCTGACTGCATTCACGGTAACAACACAGCAGCACCCACCCTCTTCAATTTCATATATTTAAAATCCAATTATTATTTTTTGATTGACACACCCTGATACAAAAACATCCATTTTATAACTATGCATTTTTATTTGAAATATAATGTATGTACTGTACATATACATTATCATTATAATAAAAAAAATAGTTCACCACTTCAAACAATCAAAAGTGATGGCTTTATCTATATTCCTTGAGGGACCAAGACTAAATTATCGAAATTCGGCCCTATTTAAACTGGGCATACTTTCCCACTTATTGCTAATGAGACAGTACTTTCTAAAGTCACTTCCGTCACTTAATATAATGTTATTATTATGTAGTGCAAATTTGTCGGGGAGAAAATTATGTGCGCCATTCACTGCAATAATTTTAGTTGTTTTGTTTTCTAAATTATAAACTTTAATTTGCGTTTCCGAAATTGTAAGAAAGTGGTCAATTTTATCTATAGAAACTGTCGCCATTCCGAGTAAATCGCTTGGCGCACGTGACCATTCATAGGTCCACCTCTTAGTTAGTGGATTGTAGATATCCAATACCCTTTCGCCACAATAACTATCACGAGCAACGCATAATGAGGAACCCTTAACACCTACAATAGGATACTGAACTGCATCCCTCATTAGAGTTATGAATTCCCATGCATTGATATGTGGATCCCATTTCTCAATAGATGACAAACTCTGCAAACCGTGATCGTCATGATTAATGCCACCCACTGCATACAATTGACCCTTTAACGTGGTCAATCCACAATTACATCTTTCCGTCAACATCGGGGGTAGTCGCGTCCATTGAAACGTTTTCAAATCCAAGCAATCGATACCATTTGGTGCACTTGCCAAACACCCGCCAGCAATATATAAATTCCCACTCAGTGTACTGAGTCCAAGGTCTACTATACGTTTTTTTAAAGGTCTTGGGCACTCTCTACCAGACCACTCCGAAACATTTGAATAAAGTGCGACACTCAAGATACGTTTTATATTTTCACATACATCGATCGCAATACAAATGTCGTTTAAGATCCTTCGCTGTATTTGGCGTTTTGGTACTAATAACTGTCGCAATTCTGGCAACAAATGCCATTTGTAAGCACTGGAAATTAAATCCTTGCATTTACTGGACTTGATAGCTGGTTCAACGGTACTGGCAATGAATTTGGGTGATAGCAACGTCAAGCGAATATGCTGAAAAAGTTCTTCAAAGAACTGCTCGCGGTACTCTCGATCATGTTGTACCCATGCCAACATACTATTAACAACATCTTCTTCACAGGAAACACATAAATCGTCACTCGAAATTAAATTGCTTAACTGATTGACGTCTAACGAAAATAATTTCTCATTATGGCGCAACTCCATAAAGTTCTCTGGGGCAAACCCAGAAGCGTAGTCAGACGGTGATGTGATGTTGTATTGATCTGCAGACAATAAAACTCCCAGGACGTTACACGAATCAAGCTGTTTTCTTAAGTAATCACTGCATACCACTTCCAAGGGCTTTATTTGTAAAAGATGCGCAGCTTTAATGACGTTTTCCACCATATCATCTTCGAGTTCAATCTTATTTGAGTACAGGAAACTGATGACAATTTGTAAAGTTCTGCCATCAATGTCTTCAAGCTTCACTTCGTTGGATTCAGAGCCGTTAAACAGTTTTGAAAAATAGTTGCTCCGTGCACTTAAAATCAGTCGATGCGCCCTCACCTGGGTTTCTCCAGTCGCATCGATAAGCGTGACATCGGAGAACTTTTTATCACCAAATAATAAAAGAAGGTTTTCAGAAAAATCCGAATCCTTAATATGGCAGTTGTAAGCTTCGACATTTCCTGATCTAATGCCTTGCGGCACATTTTTCGGTTTACTAGTGGATGCCATCACGGTGCGGTACAGTAAAAGTACGAACGAGTGGATACTGATAAAGTCAAGATTGCCTGCGAAGAAAAAGCTAAAATTAGTTTCTTATAGGAAACGTTCTTATCACTAGAGATTGTCTACTGGAAAGGAAAAATTATTCTGAGTGATTCCAGAGGACAACCTTCACTCCAAACAGATGCACTTACGAGTACGACTCAAATCATGTGCTGAAAATACCTGACAATAAAAGACATATTTCAGAGAGACGACATTTTGAAAATGTTGCTAATACAGTAGATGATAGATATAAGAACATTAGGCGTGTTTTTTTACAAATCTGTTTAGGCTAAACATGTTACAGGAAAAATCCTGTATACAGTGAGCCGAAAAAGTATTCGTCTGCTTCACCTTATTGCAACAACGATGATTTTTTTCTTTTGTGAATAAATACAAAACATTTATTTTGCATATATTTTTTTCTTCAATTAAAAAGGTTTAAATTTAAACTGAGAATTAAGGCCGGCATTCACCGACAGCTCATAAGTTAAGAGCCTCATAAACCTATTCACCAACCGCTATTAGTGCGTATTTACGAGCGCTCATAAGACTTATGAGTGGTCCCAACCACTCTTAAGTTTCGAGCGCTAATATCAGAGACAATTATTATTGTATCCGGTAATTATCTTAGATAACTTCGAAATAATTCGAACTCTGTTGTCCTTTCAAATTAAAATTATTTCTGGTGATTTTAAAAATGGGTAAAAATTAAAGAAATCCTAATTTAACCGACAAGGAAAAGAAAATTATAATGAGTTCAGTGAACATATTCCTTATTTTACTATTTAATTGAATTGAATTTAAAGAAAAACCACCACCATCAATTTCACCATCTACAGCTGTGTTGCATCATCCCCATAATTAGGTCTGTTTGGTAACATGCTAGTTTTCGAAAGTTATACGTAAACTACATAGAATCTGACAGTTTCATGGCTCTCAATTTTTTTTACTCTCATTTGGATCTCTCTTTGCGATGAATTATCTGCAAGACTAATTCCTCGGGGTGGGCCGAGCCAACTCTGTCAAACCAGCCATCTGACAGTTTGTGAAATGTCATAATCTTCATTGCTAGAGGAAAACAAAAACAATTTGATAGGTTTGATCAAGTGTTGTTTGAAAAGCGTTTGTTTACTTTTGTGCAAGTTTTCTGTCGTTGAGAGGAGTTCTCTCTCTTTGAGAGGATTCTACTATTTGACAGATCTCAATTCCGTGTGCCAAAAAAGATACCAAACACACCTATTTACACTGCCAAATGTCACTGACATGTTCGAAAAAGAGCGCCATTGACTCCGAATGCTCGAAAGAGAACGCATTCGGAAATCCGAAAATTGAGATCTCTCAAAGTCGAAGTAGCATAGACAGCATAGACAAAAACCTATTAGTGGTCGGTGAATACCAACCAGAAATTTTAACTTATGAGCCTCTTAACTTTAAGAGCGATTTATGAGCGGTCGGTAATTGCCGGCCTAAATAATTCTTCACTGATAGAAAAAGAAAATAGGAAAAAACAAAATTCAGATATCAATTTAGTACCGAAAAAGTATTCGTCCCTTAGGTCTAGTTAATAAAAACTAACTAAACAAATAATAATGAAATGAAATTAATACTTTGTGGATCCCCCCTTACGTTTAATAATTGCTTCCAATCTTCTTAGAATTGAAGTTTGTCGTGACGTTTGATGAAATAGAAGCCCATTCCTCATAAAGTGCACTTCTAAGGTCCTTTCTATTGGAAATACGCCTGGTTCTGATTTTTTTTGAAAGATATCCCAAAGATGTTCAATAGGGTGAACATCTAGTGACTGCGGAGGAGTCTGCATACATATATGAAGGTGTATTGTACGTATAAGAGCCACATTTTGTACTCCACGCAGTGTGTTGTGGGTCATTGACCGGGATAAATATGTATATAGGAATTACTGATACCCATTTTGTGCCCACTTTTTTTCAAATTGTTAATATAGTATTTGTACTCCGTAGTTCCTTCAAAAATGCACAACTCACCCACTCCATTAGAGCACATGCAGCCCCATACCATAAGAGACCCTTCGCAGTGTATCACCGTCGCTTTTTCGTCCATTTCAGTTATTAGTTTTTTCCTCACTAAAACTTTGCGATCCGATTGAAAAATCTTGAACTCGCTTCGTCCGTAAAAAAACACTCTTTTCCAGAACTGCTCATCATGGTTTTTTATACGTTTTAGTATATTCCAGGCGCTAACTGTTATTTACCTTGCTGATAAATGGTTTTTGCGACCCACGCGGCCATTATTATCAGCTTGGTGGAGGACATTTCGCACTCTATCATCAGAAACGATTTCCCCATCTCAACTTCTATCTCAGCAGCAATCTTTGGAGCACTCATGTCTAGGGTTTTTGTTAGTTTTACGGACGATTTAGCTTTTTCCCTCTCCGTCAAATTTCGTGATCGCCCAGATCTTAGAGCATTTTCATATTTTTTTATTTTTATTTTTATTTATAAATAATACTGTTAATCGTCGTAATTGGTCTAATTACACTTTCACCTATTTCCCTGTACTCTTGACCTTCATTTAATAGATTAATTATGATTTTTCGTTCTTTTATTGTAGTTCCATCATTTTTGCGACCCATGTCTTTTAATTTTACTTTTCTGGAAAAGATATGCACTACGAGCACTTCCAAAACCAACTTCCAACTACTCATATCCTGATCGGAGTAATTTGACTCCAAAAGCGCGAATAAATCCCGCAACCTAATCGTATATTCATTTTAAATGAAGACGAATACTTTTTCGGCGGAAAAACTTAGGGATTTTGAATGTATGTGCTTTTATGAATAAAAACAAAAATGAGACAGTTGAGTTCGCACTGCTTTCGTAGAGATAACTCAATGGTAATAAAAATAAAATAAAAATAATATTGTTAGCTATTGATTTTAATGACAAATTAACGCTTTTAATTCGGAAGTGGGTAGAGACGAATACTTTTTCGGCTCACTGTAGATTTGAAAAATCTGATCCGGATCAGATCAGAATAAAAACAAACTGGATCATAGCTTTGTATTTTTAGTGCAGAGCGTTGCTATGTAAATGAATTATTTTTTTTAAATTAAAGTTTAATGAGCTTGTTTTATTTATTAACCCATTTTGGCCCGGTACCAGTTCCTGTAGAAATTTTTTCACGATATTTTCAAAAGTAGCTCATATGGAGCCCATTAAGCCAAAAATGTTAAAAAAAAAAATTTCTCTTTAACCGTTTACCTGTTATGACCTGGGTAATTTACTACCCACTGGGCCAATAAGTATACAAAAAAGAATTATTTCAAGAAAATCAACATTTCATAAATTAAATAGTTTAGTTATAAGTAGTACGTAGGGGTAAATAACTATGTACATATATGTTTGAAGTATATTTTCCAATGCATTTAGAATGCAAACTAGCTAAAAATACACTTTATGCAAATGAAAGGCGCCTTGCTGTGACAGACTTTTGTAGTATTACCTATAGGTGTATGCAAAATAGGAAAACAATGGAAAATTGTATTAGGCACCCTATGGTATGTAACCCGACCACAACATCGCCTAACATCTCACGTTTAGATGGCGCATTCACGAATGATTTTCGAAGATCAACTCATTCGAAATTTGAGTACAGGCGTGCGAATTTCCGCCCGAACTTTCTTTTACTCAGCAGTTCTCGAAACATTAGGTTTAACTTTAATAAAGTAAGATAAACTTGAGTATATAGTATACGCCTTCCATACCAAGTTATAAGAAACAAATTAGTTTAAAGTTCTGTATCAAGTGGAAATTCGATATTAAGTTAAATAAAATAAAACTAAGTGCCCAAGTATACTTAAAAATTAATGGGAGTAAAACTTATTTTAAAAAGGTAAGAAATCACGTGGTGAAAATATAAGATTTGAACTGAAAGAAATATATATTCCATTAGGAGCTGTACTCGATAGCCAGGAGAGAATTGTCGAAGATTGTGTTGCCTTCTCGCTAAAATTGTGTGTAACTTGCTTCTTCCCTGGTCACACCATCCGACCACATGCGTTTTGCATATATGTGCACAGACACATAAGCAAGCACATAGTCAAGAAGAGCAGTACCACAATCCATTCCACCAGTTGATCGGCACGCGGCTTCTAATCGACACCTTATTCTTCCTGCACCAAACCAAGAAGATAACCTCTTAAATCCACCTCAAGATACCATACTGGCAGCCCTGTAATCGGGTTCGAGTGAAGTCACCGCTCCATCAAAAGAAGAACGGAAGCGAAAAGTGTTCTCCACATGTGCCTTTAACATATAAAAACGAAAGTTAAAATAAAAAGAATCTAATAGAAATAGTACTAGTGAAAAGAATTATATATGCTAAGTTATTTTTCATGTATTGGCTTACATACATACAAATTCACATAAGTCACAATAGGTTAAATTGATTTGTTCTTTCTTTATAATTCATGCTTATTCTTAAATCATAATACATAATCATAATGCACACATACCTACCTAACCTATATACAGTATTTTTTTTGTCATTCACACTTTGCTTATTTTTATTCATTCATGCTTTATTCATCATAATCCTATTTGTAAATTCGCCTAAAATGTTTAATTGTATCAAGTGATATAGTGGTTCTTAATTTCAATCTAAAACACCTAAAAAAAAAAAAAAAAAAAAAAAGTATATAATAATACATTCATACATAAACACCAAAGTACAACAACATACAGCAGCGGATCATCGAGACATGTCCCGAGAATCTACGCGCAGAAAAACAGGTAACGAGATTGCATTTTTATCTATAAAAAAAAAAAAAAAGGTACCATACACATTACACATATAACCACTATTACACAAGTATATACATATCAGTCTTTATCAAATGAACATTAATACTTCATTTATAAGTTTAAATTTGCTAAAATAATCCAGATAAATTGAAACTATAATTTTCATACGTGCAATCAATATGATTCATTCACTCTTAATTGTTTAAACTGTCATTCATTCACACGAACATTCCGAACATTTTATTCTTATCTTGCATTTACACACAAATCAAAATTCATTCTTACATCTCTTGCCTTATTTGAATCATAATTTATATAAACAATATAATTTCACTTTCAAGTTTAAATTTAGTTGTTATCATCATGCTGGATGAAGAATTATTATGTTTTGAAATAAATCCTCTCATGTTTAGAGACATGTTTTGTTAAACACTTTCTTCGGTCATTCTCATCATGTTGCATCAACCCTTCAACAGCAGCCAGTATGCATTGCAGCTGGCAGCAAGCGAAAATGACTCCTTTCAGTAGCCACTCCTCATGTTTCATAAACATCTGATTAAGATGCACTTGTCTTTCAAATAGTCTGACAAATCAGCTGTGATAGGAGTGTAGACCGCAATATTATGATATCCTCTCTGAATTACGTTGACTTCTTACTCTCTAGCTGTAGGTATGATCTCTTAAGATCAGCATGAACGTTATTTGTTTTCTTCTCTTCCCACACCCAGCCCTGAGCAGCCGGAAAACCATTGTTAGAAAGGAGGCACAATGAGAGAAAAGGGAATAACGTGTACTTAGTTTTTTTTGACCTCCGCTTCCTTCAATTTTAATGGCAGTAGTCATATGGATGCAGTGGAGTACACACTCCACAGCTTTAAATATGCTACAGCTATTATGGCGCCCAAATTTAACGGACGGGCTATTGCAGCCCAAACCCAAATACATTTTTTTTGAAGCAACTAATTTATTGTCAGTGATATCACTATGATGTACAGAGATTAACACCAAATGCATGTTTCGTTTCATCAGAAGTTTCGGCTTTTGGATTAAAATACTTGGAATATGTTTATATGTTGCTCTATGAGTTAGATTGGCAGAGAAGCGTTTTAGTTCTTCTCATTGCTTTCCTCATAGTAGCAGCGAATAGTGTTAGTAAGAGATGTTACAAGATGTGAATCTTCTGAATCGTCTTGACATTCCTAATGCTATAACTGGGCGAAGATTAGAAGATTATTAAGATGATTTTTTTTTAATTTCTTTTCGCTTAGTATCCAAGAATTTCCGATTGCAGTGTACTCCGAATCGAATATTGCATGGTATCATTTATGGTTGGTTTACAGGGATACATATGGTGACTACACAGCTGTTTAGTGTAAATTAGGAGTTGATGGGATAGATGAGAATGACTGAACATAATGAATGATATAACAACAAATCAACCAAGATAAAACATATAACTGTTTTTTTTTAGTGCAGTAACAAATTTTTCTTTTATTTTGTTTGCGCTTTATTGCATTTTTTTTGCAATATTTTTACTTTTTCTTTTTTTTTTGGGTAAACAGTAATACTTTCTGAAAATGGTGGACTTAGATTTTGCATTTTTAGATGCAGATGAAGTTAGGTATGAGTGTCAGTTAAGAGGATTGGATCTAAAGGGAAGTCTTAGGCAATTATCGTCGGAATTAAAGAAGATTGCTATTGAAGAACAGACAGGTAATAGACAGTTTAAGCCGGTGGCAGTTTTAAGCCCCTATCGTGAAATGGAAGCTTGTCAGGAGAAATTTTCTAGTTTGGAATCAATTGTCATAGACTGTTATAGATCAGTAGATCACGGTCGAGACCAAAAGGCCATCGCAAAAGCAATCCATTTAAGAAATCGTCTTAAAATTTTGGCTCTAAGAGAACCAAATTTTAAATTAACCATCGATTCCTTGGAAGCAAAATTAAGTAGTCTCATTGACAACTTATTGATTGCCAATCGCGGTGCTGGTCCAAATTCTCCTTTGCCTAATGTTGAGTTGGAGGAAAGAAATAGTCAACCACTCTTAGAGATGCCAATTGTTACCCAAAACAAGTTGATTACTCCTGCACATGTTAAGAAAACTGGCTATTCGTCTAATCTTTCCTTACCACCTGTTCCAATTAGTTTCGGTCATGCTAAAACAGGTGCAATTCCAAAACCAGTTTCAGGTAGGGGTAAGCCTAGAGGACATTTATTTAGCAATAATCATCAGGGAAATGATAAATTTTCCGGAAGGCAACAACAAATACCCAGAGATGAGAGTTTCGTTATGAGTGGGATGAGTCAGGCACTTCCAAAAGAAGTGAATTATGGAAATCCGATAATTTCCAATACTCCTTTTGATACTTCTGCTCAGGTGTATGAATCTAGAGGATTGAATGCGCGGGTGAATATAGCAGAACCTTTCAGTCATACTGGTGGCTATTCAGCAGATTCTTCGAACAGACTACGGAATGTCAGTAATTGGAAACTGCGCTATGATGGTTCCACTAGTCCTCTCACGGTAGAACAGTTTGTAACGCGTGTGGAAATCTTGGCCAGAAGTGAAGGCATTGTTTTGGACCAGCTGTGTCTCTCAATGCACTCGTTGTTGTCTGGAAATGCAAATGTTTGGTTCTGGATTTTCGTTCAAAGAAATAGGAATCCTACATGGCAACATTTTCGTAGAACCTTCATTAGCGAATTCCAAACATACACAACCGACCAAGAGATAAGGCGACAAATTGAAAATCGTAGGCAAAAACATAGAGAGACATTCGCGGAATTCAAATTAGCCATTGAATCAATGGATTCTATGTTAAGGATTCCATATTCAGAGGCAGAGAAAGTTAGCATTCTGAAAAGTAATATGCACCCAGCATTGCGTAAACGTCTCATTCTCGAACATATAGTTTCTGTTGCCGACCTGAAAGAAAAGTGTATGTTAATTGAGAAAGGCTTGGGTGATATAGGAGAGTCATTGGATGATCAGGTTTTTGCAAGAAGGAGGCAAGTCAACGAGTTTTCCTACTCGTCACCCTCTAGTGAGCAGTTCCACTATTATGAGCAGCCAGATATCTATCATGGAAATCAAGATGGTTGTACCTCTAACGCATTCCAAGTCGAGGAGAATAATTTCGTCATTTGCTGGAATTGCGAAGATATTGGACACAATTTCATCGATTGTCCAAAGCAGCAACGGAATCTGTTTTGCTATTCATGTGGCGCGAAAAATGTAACGAAACCAAACTGCTTCAGGTGTAATAAGTTAAACCGCAAATCGGATGTCCGCAGGGAACGGGGAGTGAGACATCCGAATGCAGGTCCGCCGTATCCCCAAAACCAAAATCAAACCCGTGTTCTCCAAAAACCAAATTGCACGCAATTGCGCACAGGCGCAACCCAAACAGATCAGTGATCTATTTTAATAATCGTAAGCAAAGCTCAAATAAAGTAAGACAAGCTATGCTATTAAGTGATGTGAGTGGTCGTCCATTGGCTAGTATACAGATCAGACAAAAATCGTTATCCGGTTTATTGGATAGCGGAGCTACCATTTCCGTCTTAGGAGAAGGAGGTCTTGAGCTCCTTCGGGAACTTAAGATTCCTCACCTATCCCTAAAATCTAATTTGTGCACTGCCGATGGATCACCTCATAATGTTATAGGATATGTCTACGTTCCGGTAACATTCAACAAGATCGAAAAGACAATAAAATTTTACATTTCCCCTTCTCTGAAAAGTCTAGTGACACTTGGCATTGATTTTTGGTATGCGTTTGGATTACAACCTGCCATTTTGGAAGAAATATCCACCCGTGATCCAAACGACAAAATCCATTTTCTATCTGCAGAACAGCAGCAGATTCTTGCTAAAGTCATCGAAGGCATTCCCTCATTTGAGAAGTTAGGGCTAGGGAGAACTTCAATTATAGAGCATGACATCGATGTGGGAGGGGTAAAACCCATCAAACAGCGTCATTTTGCGATTTCGCCACCCATGCAAAAACTGCTGTACGAAGAGATCGACAGAATGCTCGAACTTGATGTGATCGAAAAGAGTGAAAGCAGCTGGTCGTCTCCTGTTGTCATCGTTAAAAAGTCAAATGGCAAAACAAGACTTTGCTTGGATGCGCGAAAGGTTAATGAGCACACTCTCAAAGATGCCTATCCCTTGCCAATCATCGATGGTATATTAGCAAGACTAAAGAAAGCCAAGTTCATTTCGTCACTAGACCTTAAAGACAGTTTTTGGCAAATTCCACTGAGTTCGTCGGCAAGGGAAAAAACAGCTTTTCCAGTTCCTGGACGTGGATTGTTTCAATTCAAGGTTATGCCTTTTGGGTTGAAAAATGCTACACAGTCCATGTGCAAGCTGATTGACAATGTCATTCCATACGAACTGCACGAAGATGTTTTCACCTATGTCGACGACCTCTTAATTATCTCAGAAACGTTTGAGGATCACATGAAACTGCTGGAAAAAGTAGCTTCTTATTTGAAAAAGGCAAATCTTACCATCAACCTCGAGAAGAGCAAATTCTGTCAACGTGAGATTCGCTACCTTGGCTACATCGTAGGGGTAGATGGATTAAAACCAGATCCTAAAAAGGTGTCAGCTATTGCAGAGTTTCCTCAGCCGAGGACTATTAGGCAACTAAGGCGATTTCTCGGTATGTGCCAGTGGTACATGAGGATGGTGCCAAATTTTGCTGCTGTAGCTGCTCCGTTGACTTCTATGACAAGTAAAAACGCATTCTCGAGGGAGTGGTCAAAAGAATCGCTAGATGCTTTTGAGAGTCTTAAAACTAGTCTCACCACAGCTCCTGTTTTGGCTGCGCCAGATTTTGAACGCCCATTTCAGATTCATTGTGATGCATCAGCAACTGGTGTTGGAGGTGCCTTGGTTCAGTTGGATGACAGTGGGACTGATCGGCCGGTAGCTTTTATGTCCAAGAAACTGAATGCTGCGCAGAGAAACTATAGCATAACTGAATTGGAATGCTATGCTGCTGTGCTCAGCATTCAAAAGTTTCGAGCGTACATAGAAGGTACCCGGTTTGTCGTTGTCACTGATCATGCCAGTCTAAAGTGGCTGATGTCTCAAAAGGACCTCAACGGTCGATTGGCGCGGTGGTCTTTGAAACTGCAACCTTTTGATTTTGAGATCATCCACAGAAAAGGCAAGGACAACATAGTTGCTGACGCACTGTCTCGTGCAATGATTGAAGAAATTGAAATTGGAGCGAGTTTTAAAGATTCTGATTTCAGTAGTGATGAAGAATATGCTAACATGATAAGAACAATTGAGAGATCACCTAATCAGTATCCTGACTTGAAGGTGTACAACAACAAGGTATTTAAGCGTTTGAAATTTCGTGATGCTAACATTTCCAGAGAGTCTGAGTGCTGGCGTTTGTGGTTGCCGAAAAGTAAGCGTATTGATTTAATTAAAAGCGAGCACGAACCACCCAATTGCGCTCACCCAGGTGTCACAAAGCTGATGGATAAGTTGAAACGTCTTTATTATTGGCCTAAAATGATTGTTGATGTCACAAATTTTGTCAATTCGTGTGAAAGGTGTAAGGTGTGTAAAATTCCCAACGTAGTCATGAGACCGCCTATGCAACCTAGGGAACAGCCTCTGCGACCTTGGCAAGACTTACACATCGATTTTGTGGGACCCTTTCCGCGATCTAAAAAGGGCAATACACAAGCATTTGTCATGCTTGACAACTTCTCAAAGTATTTGATGGTGAAACCATTGAAGAGTGCTACTTCGAAACTTGCGATTCAGACGCTGGTTGAAAATGTTTTCGATTTATTTGGTATCCCAGAGAAAATTCTCTCTGATAACGGTTCGCAGTTTGTGTCGCACGAGTTTAAGAGTTTCCTATCACAAAACGGAATACGACAGGTGTGCACAAGCATATACTCACCACAAGCCAACGCAGCAGAGAGGTCTAATCGAACTATTTTCACAGCCGTACGACTATATATAGAAGGGGATCATCGAGATTGGGACTCTCATCTCGGATCGATAGCATGTGCACTTCGGAACGTAGTTCATGAATCCACGGGATTCAGCCCATTTTACCTGCTATTTGGATTTCACATGATTACTCATGGTTCCAATTATGCATTGTTGAGAGATTTTGAGGCTCTATCTGGTGATTCTCCTGAAATATGTGGAAGACACGATCATCTTATTAAGGTAAGAGAAAAAGCATATGAGTGCCTTAAGCAAGCTCAGCTAAGACATGCAAAGGGATACAACTTGCGCTCTAAGCCGATCGATTTTACGGTTGGACAGACCGTTTATAGAAGAAATTTTGTTAAGAGTAGTGCCCCAAATAAATACAATGCCAAGTTGGCACCAAAGTTTAAAAAATATAGGGTGAGAAGGAAGATAGGAAACTGCCTATATGATCTTGAAAATTTTGATGGGAAATTCATTTGCAGGGCTCATGCAAAGGACATGATTGCATAGATTACATCTTTGCCCGGCTAGCTCAGTCGGTAGAGCATGAGACACTCAGGGTGTGAGTCTGCCCCACGTTTTACTTTCTCGTTCGCAACGATGAGGTTGTTTCTTCAATCATGACGCCTGACTGAAGTAGTCGTCCTGTTTGCTTTGTAGTATTACCTATAGGTGTATGCAAAATAGGAAAACAATGGAAAATTGTATTAGGCACCCTATGGTATGTAACCCGACCACAACATCGCCTAACATCTCACGTTTAGATGGCGCATTCACGAATGATTTTCGAAGATCAACTCATTCGAAATTTGAGTACAGGCGTGCGAATTTCCGCCCGAACTTTCTTTTACTCAGCAGTTCTCGAAACATTAGGTTTAACTTTAATAAAGTAAGATAAACTTGAGTATATAGTATACGCCTTCCATACCAAGTTATAAGAAACAAATTAGTTTAAAGTTCTGTATCAAGTGGAAATTCGATATTAAGTTAAATAAAATAAAACTAAGTGCCCAAGTATACTTAAAAATTAATGGGAGTAAAACTTATTTTAAAAAGGTAAGAAATCACGTGGTGAAAATATAAGATTTGAACTGAAAGAAATATATATTCCATTAGGAGCTGTACTCGATAGCCAGGAGAGAATTGTCGAAGATTGTGTTGCCTTCTCGCTAAAATTGTGTGTAACTTGCTTCTTCCCTGGTCACACCATCCGACCACATGCGTTTTGCATATATGTGCACAGACACATAAGCAAGCACATAGTCAAGAAGAGCAGTACCACAATCCATTCCACCAGTTGATCGGCACGCGGCTTCTAATCGACACCTTATTCTTCCTGCACCAAACCAAGAAGATAACCTCTTAAATCCACCTCAAGATACCATACTGGCAGCCCTGTAATCGGGTTCGAGTGAAGTCACCGCTCCATCAAAAGAAGAACGGAAGCGAAAAGTGTTCTCCACATGTGCCTTTAACATATAAAAACGAAAGTTAAAATAAAAAGAATCTAATAGAAATAGTACTAGTGAAAAGAATTATATATGCTAAGTTATTTTTCATGTATTGGCTTACATACATACAAATTCACATAAGTCACAATAGGTTAAATTGATTTGTTCTTTCTTCATAATTCATGCTTATTCTTAAATCATAATACATAATCATAATGCACACATACCTACCTAACCTATATACAGTATTTTTTTTGTCATTCACACTTTGCTTATTTTTATTCATTCATGCTTTATTCATCATAATCCTATTTGTAAATTCGCCTAAAATGTTTAATTGTATCAAGTGATATAGTGGTTCTTAATTTCAATCTAAAACACCTAAAAAAAAAAAAAAAAAAAAAAAGTATATAATAATACATTCATACATAAACACCAAAGTACAACAACATACAGCAGCGGATCATCGAGACATGTCCCGAGAATCTACGCGCAGAAAAACAGGTAACGAGATTGCATTTTTATCTATAAAAAAAAAAAAAAAGGTACCATACACATTACACATATAACCACTATTACACAAGTATATACATATCAGTCTTTATCAAATGAACATTAATACTTCATTTATAAGTTTAAATTTGCTAAAATAATCCAGATAAATTGAAACTATAATTTTCATACGTGCAATCAATATGATTCATTCACTCTTAATTGTTTAAACTGTCATTCATTCACACGAACATTCCGAACATTTTATTCTTATCTTGCATTTACACACAAATCAAAATTCATTCTTACATCTCTTGCCTTATTTGAATCATAATTTATATAAACAATATAATTTCACTTTCAAGTTTAAATTTAGTTGTTATCATCATGCTGGATGAAGAATTATTATGTTTTGAAATAAATCCTCTCATGTTTAGAGACATGTTTTGTTAAACACTTTCTTCGGTCATTCTCATCATGTTGCATCAACCCTTCAACAGCAGCCAGTATGCATTGCAGCTGGCAGCAAGCGAAAATGACTCCTTTCAGTAGCCACTCCTCATGTTTCATAAACATCTGATTAAGATGCACTTGTCTTTCAAATAGTCTGACAAATCAGCTGTGATAGGAGTGTAGACCGCAATATTATGATATCCTCTCTGAATTACGTTGACTTCTTACTCTCTAGCTGTAGGTATGATCTCTTAAGATCAGCATGAACGTTATTTGTTTTCTTCTCTTCCCACACCCAGCCCTGAGCAGCCGGAAAACCATTGTTAGAAAGGAGGCACAATGAGAGAAAAGGGAATAACGTGTACTTAGTTTTTTTTGACCTCCGCTTCCTTCAATTTTAATGGCAGTAGTCATATGGATGCAGTGGAGTACACACTCCACAGCTTTAAATATGCTACACTTTGCAGCGCTTTTGTCACTAATGCTACCATCGAAATATTGTATTATGCAAATTGATCCAAATGAAAAGCAAGATCCAAGATCCAATTTAGATCATGGGTTAAAATAAAACGTTTCCCATTTAATTATACTAGCAACATTGCGAACATATTCGTTTCGTATTCATTTTTCGTCTTTGACCTTCTTTCATAAATTCAAATCACTTTGCTATTCGTAATCCACCCTGTATTGACGAAACAAACATTAGAACTATCGCCCCCCGCCGGCAAACAGATATTTATACTAATTCCTTTTGGATTTCTTTTCTTTGGTTTGTATATCTAGCAGTGATACCTACAATCTACATATCTGGATATTTTCCTATTAATACTATCATTAATTCCAGTAGTTTTAAGTTTCTAGCGTAAGACCTCGGATGAATTAACAAGTTGTTCTCAAAAATTTCGTGTTTGGTTGAATATTGCTTACATTTTCGTTTTTTGTATTATCGTTCCAGACTCCAGAGTAAAATTACAGCGGAATAATTCAAGGAATATGACGATACCCACAATATACCTACCTATTTTTCCGACGGAATTTTCTTTCCCCTCTCGAAAATTATTCATGATGCCTAGTTTTCGAAAATGGGAAAAATTCTGTGTATGTGCTGTGTATATCGAACGTCGGAGTCATTTTTAGAACTGGGGTCATCATTTGAACCAATATTCAAGGGAATTTTCATTAAGCATACTGAACAACGTACGGAATACGTGAATGTGTTAAAAGGGAATTCCCCGAAACACATGAATGCGATAGGTAACACACATACGTACATACATACATTTATCGCATTGGAAAAGATCGAAAATCGCGTTATAGCGAATTTGCGTTGTGAGAGCCGCGTTATGAGTTGACTGTATTAATAAGAACCGAAAAGTGTCATCTTTGAGCGCTAGCTATCTTATTGCAAATACAAAAAAATCTACAAGCACCTTGTGTAAGAGTAATTCTAAGAGAACACTTGGACACTCACTGTCATCCGCGGCATAGATGAGTGTGATCAACGGTTAATAGTCAGTAGGTAGCTAACGAGACACGAGTGTATAAACATCAAAATAAATAAAGAAGAAATCAAACTTTAAACAAACTATATTATTTCACCTTTATAAGAAAGACACTGCTATAAGAAATAAATTTCTTGGCTCTTTGGAGATTCTTATATCCGTCATATACTGTATTTTTATTTTTTTTTTGCTTAATTTTAAGCAAACAATAAACTAAACAACAAAGGTACTTACACAATCAAAATACGCAATGGAAAGTAATGTGAAAGACTACAACAACCGATCTTACTGAAATCAACTAATTGAATGAGTAAATCGCAGAATCGATTTATCGCTTCGCAATTTTCGATTATATTGGTATTTGTTTGGGCGTTTCTTCTGTTATGTGTGGTGAATAATGATAAAGAAACATGACATGAGCTTTTATAACTGATCGTTATATGGTATTATCATTGACTTATCGCTTGTCGGATGTCCATCTGTTGGCATATAGTTGTACTGGCGCGGTTCTGTTCCAAAGTTCGTGATAGAATCAAAAAAGCAGGAATGACAAATCTTGTTAAAAGCGGTCGATATGTGAGTGGTTTAAAGAAATGGAATAGTTCCGGAATACAGAATTTGAATGGGTCAATTTAGCAACGCATAATCAGAGACAATTATATAGAGATGTCTCACGACCATACAAAAAATGCCTTCAGAATTTGTAACAGCAGACAAAACACTTTTTCCCACAAAGCGGCCAAGTTTAAAGTTTCTATAGATACGTTTTATCAATTCTAGGCATAAGGCTTCAACTTACTCATCTATCTTACCTCTATAATAAAGTTCTACAAGAACTTGGCCTCTGTTATCTCACCACTTTTTGTCATATATATGCATACATTTTCTATAGGTAGGAACTTGGCCCTTTTTACAGTAATGTTTTTGATGGGATCTCACTTCTTTTTGTTGAGTTTTTAAAAGACTAGCGATATTTTTTTAATTTTAGGCAAATCTTGTCTATAATTACTTCTCAATCAGTTGTATTTGATGTTCGATGATAGCTGTTTTTTGAGCCTTGATATTATTAAGATCGAAATCGATTAACCCTAGAGAGTGCAACAGAGGCTTGGCCACACGAGAAAACAGTAAACTTCTTGGCTCTTACGGATAGTCTTAAACCGTAAGGCGTTTACCGTCACAGGTATACGCCTTAAGCTTTTTCCAGTGTTCGACTACATACTGCATAATGTTTGATCTGACTCTACGTCTACGTGTATAGTGACTTCCTTTTGATAGCTACAATTTTCGTTATATAAAACTGTTAATAATTTGAACATTTTGCCAGGTCCACTCCCCATCCCCACACCACAGATTCAATTTATCGAGTCGAGTTCGAGAGTCGATTGAATTTTTTTTGAACTGGTTAGTAAATTGGGTTCATCCGGAGTCGGACGAATATGCGATAAAAAGGAGCAGAGCAGAGCACCTCTCCAATCTTAGGCGTGTTTTTTTTTCAAACCTATATAGGCGAAACATGTTTCCGCAACATGTTTTCAATGTAAAATACAACAAAACCTTAGCCTGGATAATTATCCAGTCTTATTTTTGTATGGAAAGCTTTTTCGAAATCTATATAGGTTTGAAAAAAAACGCGCCTCTTATTGAGCTAGAGTAGGATGACGCGACAGTGCAAAAGGCATCACTGTGATCGATAGAATCACTCTCACACTTAGATTCCCATTTGCCATTTGCCAAATATCAATTACCAATACCAACCAATCCATATGAAAATGAATACGTTTTGTGAGAGAATATACATACTGCGTTCATCGTCACATTTTTGAGTATCATTTTCATTGTAGATATAATATAAGAAGTAGCACGTCTATATATTACTTGAAGGGGAGGTTGTCGTATAAAATACATTTGGTGAGAGAATTCACCACGTTTATGGTTAGCTCTCACTAAAATGTGCATTTGTGTATGTATTTGTGGGTAAGTTTCACACTTTGGTGGATAATATATAATGTATAATACAAGGTGGTTTGTTTTTATTAATTTAAACGATTTGCAAGTTAATAAATAAGAGTTTTTTATTTTTTCCTTTATACACATTATAAATGCTACATATATCCCAAATTTCAAGTCTCTAGGTCTGCTGGAAGTACCATATACATTTTAATGATCGTTGTGCAAGCTACGAAAAGCTACGACTTGAAACTTGGAATATGATCTAGCATAGAGCTCTTCTACTCGCAGCCGGAAAATGAGGCTCCCAGTAACTTAGGAAGCTGAATTATAAGGGTAGGTAAATAGCCGCGAAGCGCTTCGGGTAAAGAGTACTGGTAGTGCCGCGTGGAACTTGGCGGTCCACTACCGTGCACCCAGATGAGAAGATAGGAGAACATATGAAACCATTTGATGTGTGTATTGTTTTTGTTTTGTGTGGATAAACGATGTATGAGGCCAAGAACATAGGGGAAGAGGTAAATACAAATCGGGTGTAAATTATGACGCAAAAATATTTTCTGACAGATGAATGGTAATTTTAAATTGGATATTACATTTTCTTATCTTTTGGGTGGTCCTTGGCTTACTGTATGATGGACGGTGGTCGGGGGTATGATTCTGGTTGCATTTTTTTGTAGATGTGAGTTTGGTTGGCGGGGGCAGTGTTTTACGATTGCAATCAGATTGAAAAAAAATCGGAGGCTTGGGGTCGCAAGCGAAAAACTTCCAAAATTGATGACAGGCGTATACGAAGGTAAAACAAAATCCAGCTTTTTGACTCGGCGAAAGTAATAAAAAAAGGGCTTAAACTCATCTACTGTATATTATGATTATGATGAATCTGGGGTACGGTAGAGATATCCGCTGGCACTGCGACCAGAGTTTGGGCCAACTTTTTTGGCTAGAAATCATACAAAATCTTAGAAATTTGATAATCTCTTTGACCGGTTTTGGCTCTTCTTTTTGTTAGAGAAAGACACTTTAAGATGAGATGTTCCATAGTTCCTTTTGATTGTTTCTGCAGGTACCTTTCTGTGTTGCTGATTTTCATTTAGGTAAGAAGTTATTAAAAATTCACAATCACAAATTTTCAGGACTTCATATCTGTATGGGGCTAGGAAAAATTAATTTTTGCTTTTTAGTCCGTTTAAAAACGCAGTATATTAAAAATTTATTTTTAGTTAAATAGTTCTGTGTTTTTGTTTTGTTATGGTAGGGACTTAAGGAGACGTCGCGTCGTGTAGATATTAGCAACATTCGTGGGTGGAAAGCTCATCACTGTGCTACTTATGTATAGACTGTAAAACACAGGCCAGCTGTTTTGGCACTATGTGAAACACAGCTGGATGAGAATTCAGATACCTCTGTTGTACGCCTGCCTGGATATAATATAGTGTCATTATTCTTTCCTCATTGAGGTCTCGCCATTTATGTAAGTATATCCATAATGATATTGCTTACCAGCTTCAACCTCAATTCGGCCACTGCTCCTATACGGAATTTAATTTCATGTGGTTAAAATTCAATGTCCGTAAGCATTTAATACATTACTGCTTCATATATATTTAAATTTGGAGAGCAATTAGTTAGTTAGTTAGTTAGTTAGTTAAGACTTTTATTTCATAAAAAAAGGTAGGTTGATACATTAGCATACATTTTCAAGTCTATTTAGGTTTGGTCATTATTGACCGTCTACCAGATTGACATTTAGGCTCCCTACATAAAATATGAGTTTACTTGCATTACATTATTTATAGTATATTACATATGAACTTTAAACATTTGCATAAAGAATTTAACATTCACATAACGAAAGCTAGCTAGATTGACATTTTTGTTTTAAAAACTTTCGTCAATGATACATTTTCTGTACATTAACGCCTTCGCAGTGTAGTTATACAACGCGTTCCATCCAAAGCTTCCATTTAAAATGTTCAGCGTTCTTTCCTAGAGATGATCAAAAAATCGCAATCTGCTATTCATTCACTGCTAATGAAAATTCACATTCGCAACCTGCTAATGACTTATAAATAAACTGCTATTGCTGAAACTGCTATTCCATATAATAATTTTGTCTCGCTTCTATACATTACATACACAGAGTCATAATTTCATTTTTCATACACGACACACAAAATGTGTGTTTGCCTCATACGAAACACGTAGAAAAGAACAAAACTACCCTTTTTACACGTCATCTGCCGAACGTCTCATCCAATTTTCAACATGGTTGGTTGGTATATAGCAGTAACATGTAAGGTAGCAGTAGCATGATAGATAGCAGTAGTATGTAAGGTAGCAGTAGCATGTTAAATAGCAGTAGCATGTAAGCTAGCAGTAGCAGGTAAGGTAGCAGTAGCAGCACAAGTTATACTTGCTATTGAGTTGCGAATGCGATTTGCTATCGCCAACGGAGATCTTACTTGCTGTTGGTGCTATTGCTGCTATCAAAATTGCAGTCGCAGCTGGTTGAAACTTGAAAGTATGTATGGTTGGTTGGGATTGGGAGTAGTAGCAGGTCCAGAGCACAGACAAGAGAAATATACAGATGTAGAATATGGTATACATCGAGTTTAGTTCTCTTCTTTTGTGTAGATGACTCCACTTGTTCTGTTTTTCGTTTATTCTATGATCATGCAGGTTCTAAGTTACATTTTCGTGCGAGTCAACCATCCTCCAGTGTGTTGTGACTTCGGTATACACACATTTTTTTATATTTCATTTTCTTGCAACCCTTTATTTTGTCTACTTATCTCAATCGTTCTTGCGAACGAACATATACGAACGACTGACTGGCTGGTCGGTGTTTCTGGATTTTAAGCTGTGGTGTGTTTGTGTGTGTATATGGTGGTCATATTTTGATCTGTGGTTGTTGTTTTTATTTGGTTTTATTTTCACATTTCTGTGAAATTTCGATGTTCTTTGATTTATGGTTGAGCGAATTTTTTTTTGATTTGTAAGAAATCAATAAGAATATTTCACCGACAATTTATGCATGTCCTTCAACTGAAAAAATAAAAATTTGAGTAATTTGTGGAGGCATACATCCCATAGACATACATACATAAATGTATGTAGTTTTACAATCGAGGGCAAATATTTTGTTGGGCTCCTGTAAAGGCGCTTACTGTTTTATATATAACTGTTTTATATATAGAGATTACATACATGCATACATACATATATTAATTTCACTCTGGAAATGAACTTAACGTTTTCAAATAAATTACATATTTTATTGCAATCACAAGAACCAACGAAATTATCTACTTCTCCCGCCCTTCTGTTGGGCCATCGCATATACATACATACATATGTTTATGTACACACGAATATGCGGTAGCAAAATTCCCATTCAAGAAAATCTGAACACTTGCAGCACTATGAAAATCACACATCCATGGTATAGTCGCTATTCTCCTTCCATATGCCCCTTTGAACTTGCATTACTTACAATAAGAAATTCAAGCGACAAGAAAAAAAAACAAAATTA
The DNA here is from genome assembly GCA_949775065.1 of Brachyopa scutellaris. NCBI lineage: Eukaryota > Metazoa > Arthropoda > Insecta > Diptera > Syrphidae > Brachyopa > Brachyopa scutellaris. Next base: position 78,167,023 of record OX459114.1, on the reverse strand, counting down.
TTACATCACACACACATACTGCGTGTGTATTCGTTTTGTATGCGAAAACAAACAAAAAATAAATAAAACCTGTTTTCGTGATACAAAAGAAAACGAATCTAAGCAGTAATGGGAATACAACAACAACATCCACAACAGACAAGGAAGTCCAACACAGAAAAGGAAATTAAGAGAAACGAACATTTTTGCTCGAATCATACACCATTCTTTGAGTTCGTTCATGTTGCAGGCATTTCATACGAGGTATTGTATGATAGTATGCTGGTTTTTGGATTTTAGTATGCTGGTTTTACATTTTTTTTGTAACATGCTTTTGTTCTACCATTCTACATCTGTGTATTTCTCTTGTCTGTGTCCAGAGGTAGCAGCAGAGGTTATACATTATACTTGCAATCGCTGCTATGCCTATGCGAATGCGATTTTCTATCAGTAGAGTAATATCACTGAATGGGCCCAAATTTGCTTTTTACTATTTTTTACAGAAGTGGACGAAATATTCGCGAAATGTAATTTGTGTTGGTCGAAATTTTCGTACAGAACCAGTACATCGAATTTAAAGAAGCACATAGAAATAAAGCATCCTACTATATCTTTAGTTTCAGCAAGATCATCGGCGCCAGGTATGCAAGTAAATTTTTTTTATCAGAGGATATTATGTACATACATACATACCAGTACATACCTATATCTCGTCAGGGTGTGCAAGGTACGTGTCAAAAACATACTCAATCCATACAAATATTTTTTAATGTTTTTCCCTGCAACACCTCTCCGACAAAATATACACATGCACATATGTAATATATAGTATTTACATCATAACTTTTGCATATGATTGATTCTGTTCGTTGAATGAGATCAAACCAAAAACAACCCTTGATTTCCTTGTGCCGATCTTCACTCGCACGACATAGAAATTGAAAAATTTGAACGTAAGCCAGTGCGAAACTGAACTGTGCACTTCATGTGTTGTATTCGTCCAATACACAAAAAGTTCACAGGCGTGTTTTGTTTGCAAGCCTATATACATATATATTAAAAAAAGGTTTCAATGTAGTAAATAAATACAACAAAACCTTAGACTGGATAAATATCCATTTTACGTGGAAAACATGTTGCTGAAACATGTTTACAGGCTACAAATAAAACACGTCTATTGTATGCATCTTTTTGTTCAGTTTTATATGCTAAGAAAAAAGGGAATTAATGGTTTATTTGAGCACAGACAAGAGAAACAGATTTTTCTTGTTTGTGATTTGAGGTAGATCGATCGAATTTGAAATTAAAATGAATTTTAACATTTTCACGAATGCATAATAGGACTTCATTGCGAATTCGCATTAGCAGTTTACATTAGCAGTTTATATTCACTGTGAATAAGAAATCGCACTAGCAGTTATAACTGCGAATGAAAATTCACAACTTAGCCCATCTCTATTCTTTCCTCATCCAGCACAGTCGCCCCAAAGTATCTTAATCGGTATTCTTTCAATATAGGACATATCGCTAAAAAGTGGAAAACGTCCTCTCTCGTACTTTTGTTACACAGATCACAAAGGATTGGCAGCTCAGGGCGATGCGGTATAAAATTAAGTGCGATCAGCTCCCCTCTCACTTTTAATATCAGGCTTATTTTCTCGGTTGAGTTACTGTTTAAAAAATACGTTTTATCCAGTAGATCATATCTCAGTCGCGAGTAGTATATTCTGTGTTGGGAGTTCCGAGCATCGTTTGCTATCTTTCGTATCTATATCGTCCTATTGATGACACTAGCGCCTTAAATTTAGATCTTAAGTCAGAACCTTGATCCGCCGTTGTTAGATTAAGATGAAAACCGCATTCAGATGCTAAACGTTCCCAGCTCTGATAAAGATGACCTCTTCTTGAAATTATAAGATTGAGCACTAGCTTAGGCAGCCTGCCTTGTTCCATCTCAGATATTTTAACCATATACTCAAAGTGCAGACGTAGAGTATCCAGGAAAAGAGGAGGTACCCCAGTCTCCAAATGCAACATATAATTAGGAGTGTTGTTAGGTAGGCGAAAAATTCGTTTCAAGAAGTATCGAAGAAACCTTTCTACTTCCACTTGGGCTCCGTATAGAAGTATCGATTTTGCTGTTGCACAAAATATTTTCTGTTTCGAGCTGTGAGTTATGCATTTATTAGAAATACAACGACTCCAAACCGAAGATATTGCACGTTTTGCTTCCGCCAACTTTGCATTAAGGTGTTTTCTCATGTTGAGATTAGCAGTTATCAGAACTCCTAGGTATTTGTATTCCCTCACTATTTCAATACGTTCACCTTGAAGGCTCCACTTTTCGCTGCGTGAATATCTACCGCTTCCACCTCTGAATATCATCATCTTCGATTTTTCAAGATTAACACTCAGGTTCCAAAGCTTGCAGTGCTCAGCTAGTCTGTTTATCATCAACTGTATCCCGTTGACAGAATCCGAAAGGAAGACGATGTCATCTGCATACATAAGCGCAGGGATCTTGACTTGGTTCAGTTCAATTCCTCCAGCATCTTGTTATGAGTTTGATGAGCTCTCTGATTCCATCACAAGAATTGTCGCCCATTACCCTTATACTGAAATCGTAATTGCGGGTGATTTCAGTATACACAATTCTTCTTGGCTTCGTCACTCTCGACCGACAACACCCGAAGGAAGGTATGTCTGGGGTCGGGTACTCTAAAAACATCACTGCACCTGATCGATCGAATACAAAAACGCGCGAAAAGACTTACAGAGGATAGAAGCTAGTTGCATACCTCCCCTTCAATAATTTTTGCGCAACACACGTCTCGCAAGGAATGCCCATCAGTCTAGCCTTAAGCCCAACTTCGGACAGTTAAATATAGAGATTCTTTCTTTAAACGCTCAAAACGAATGTGGAATGCTTTACCAAATACGACTTTTCCCTCCCGTTACGATCTACAGACATTTAAGACCAATGCGCATCGGTATCTTCTCTTTCATCCTCCCAAAATTTCCGCATGGCGCGCGATGTGCAAAGCATTTTAAGGGATTAGCGCGCGTGAATTATAAAAAAGCACAGAGAGCGATGTCCTTGGAGCGATGAAATAAACCCGCTCTATCTTATTGACAAGATGGTGGAGAGCATCCTCGACTTAGCTTTTCTGTACGTGTATTGACTTGACTGTAGAGGAGAAGACCTATCTAACATATGTACCTCTAATGTGGATGTGCAGTAGCCTTTCCATGGCCTTTAAAGGGAAGCAGCCAAGCAGCTCGCATGACTTATTTCCGGACTTTGGAATAAAGACTACATTACCCTCCCTCCAAGAGGGTGGGATGAAGCACCAATTGTAGCTGGCTCTAGATAATGCGACAGGTCCGGTCAGATAGTATTATGTCCAGCCCTTTTTGGAGCTTTAAAATGTTTGAATGAGAATATCGCACATTTAACTTATTCTGGGCTAAATAACCTACCAGATAGACTGTTTAGTCTACTCTCTCAATAGCGACCCACAGCAATTGTTAAAAAGGATGTGGTCACATAATTTGATTTACACAAACAAAACATTTTATAAATTAATTTTTATTTATTTAAGATATAATTTTTATATGTTTGTAAAAAAGTTAATTATATCTATTTGTATAAAACATAAAAATAAAATGACGCCAATCATTTTACCTACATCCCTTGAGAGACCAGAACTGTATATATGGAAGTACCTCTATCTAAATCGGGCATACTTTCCCACTTATTTTCAACGAGACAGTACTTTTTAAACTCTTTGTCCAGATTTTTACTCTGACAAGTATTGCCCAATCTTACCTGGATAGAAAGAAGAAATTATATGTGCTTTTCGTAGATTTCAAGGCTGCTTTTGATTCTATTGATAGAAGATCGCTATTTTTCAAACTCTCTGTGATGGGGATATCAACAAAAATGTTAAACATTTTAAATCAATTATATATGGATACAGAATCGGCAGTATGGAATGGTGAACTCTTCTCCGAATGGTTTGCAACTACAATGGGTGTAAAGCAGGGATGTATATTGAGTACGCTTCCATTCATTTTGTTCCTGAATGATTTAAACGATGTTCTTTGTGGAGGCGTTTTATGGTGTGGAAGAAGAATCAAGGTGCTCATGTATGCGGACGATATAGTCATGATTTCGGACTCTCCACAAGGTCTCAGTCATATGATTTTAGATCTTGAAGAATATTGTACGAAATGGAATCTGACGGTGAACTTATGTAAGTCGAAGGTTATGATATTCAGGAAAGGCGGCGGCTGCTCTGCGCGTAATGAGCGATGGTGCTTTGGTGGAGAAGAGATCGAGATAGTTAAAGAATACGACTACCTTGGTATGAAATTAGCTTCTAATCTGAGCCTGAAGAGTCATTTCTCAAGAAAATTAGAAGTAGCCAAGACTGCATTGAATTCAACGTGGAGGACCTGTATGAGCACAAGAACTCTTAGCTTAAGTGCTAAATTTAAATTGTTTGAAGCGACATCAAGATCAGTTATGTTCTACGCAGCGCAAATTTGGGGATGTGAACAATTCGATGATGTCGAAAAACTGCTTCGATTTTTTCTGAAAAGAGTATTTTATCTCCCAGCTGTTGCTCCGAACTACATGCTTTTCTTGGAAACAGGATTATCACCATTGTTTACTACCACGCTAAAGCTGCACTTTGACTACATAATAAAATCAATATCCCAGCCGACAAACCGTCTAACGAGATCCACAGTAGCCCATGCTGTATGCTCTAAAACTTTATTTTTTAAGAAGTGGAATCATTTGGCACAGAAGTACGGCATAGTGTTGAATATAACGATGGACAATGTGGGTGATTGGAGAAATATTTTATATAGCTTCCTGCAAAATCTAGATTTAAAGCTCAGAGAAGAGTTCAAGGAACAAGCTGCATCTTCTTTGGTGGAGAAGAATTATTTTCGAGAGGAAAGCAGTACATCGTGTATCGCAACAATTTTTAAAGCCAGAGGAGAACTACTGAACCTTAATTTCAAGCCGCATAGAGAAGATCTGCCTATAATATGCTCCCTCTGTAACCTTGGGGTACGAGAAGATGTTTTCCACTTCCTGTCTGTGTGTCCAATTCTGACGGAGATAAGACAAGTTTACTTTGAGAGCGCGGTTATGTCTTCAGAGAGAACCTTGTTCATCCTGAACGGTGGTGAGGGCTGGACCTCACTCATCGCATATTGCAAAGAAGCAGCGTGCTACAGAGCCAAGATCATTGCCGAAGAATTTTAGTCATATTTTAAATTTAATAGTTATGAAATATCTAGTTTTTCGTTTATCCCAACCCATCAATTTTTTATTTTTATTTTCAAAAAATTTAAATTTATTTTATTTCTTTATTTAATACATAAATTTATTTGCCATCTGAGGTGACGGCCAAAGCCAGACCTTATACTATTGTTTAAGTAAAATACTACTTGTAAAATATTGTAAATTTATATTTGCATTTGAAGAAATAAACAATTTATGAATGAATGAATGAAATGAATGAAATGAACTCTTTGTCGGCACCAAATATAATGCTTTTATTAAATAGTACAAAATTCTCCGGGTAAAAACTGTGCGTGCCATTTAGTACTGGAATAATTTTAGTTATGTTGTTTTCTAAATTGTAAACTTTAATTTCCGTTTTTGAAATTGTAACAAAGTGATCAACTGCATTTATAGAAACTGTCACCATTCCAAGTAAATCGCGCGGTGCACTTGAGCATCCATAGGTCCACTCATTAGTTAGTGGATCGTAGATATCCAATTTTTTTTCGCCAGCATAGTCACCATGAGCAACACACAATGTGGAACCCTTAACACCTACAATATGATAGTCAACACCATACCATAATGGAGTAATTTACTCCCATGCCCCGATATGTGGGTCCCATTTCTCAACAGTTGACAAACTCGGCGCATAATAACTTGTATGACCACCAACTACATACAGTACATCATTTAACGTGGCGTCCATTGAAACGTTTTCAAATCCAAGCAATATACGCTATTTGTAGCTGCAACTTCAACACTCACCGCCCCGCCTCAATTTCTCATTTAGTATATATAGTGAATGCAAAATCGTTACCGTCTGGGAAAGGTCTAGGTGCATCCATTGATCGCAAAAACAACGTCGCTTAAGTTCGTTCGCGGGATCTGGCGTTCTGGTACTAATGAATGTCGGCATTCCGGAAATAAGTGCCATCGTACTGCAATTGAAATTAAGCCCTTGCATTTATTAGACTTGATAGCTGGTTGCACGGTACTCGAAATGAAAATGTATGGTAACAATGTCAAGCGAAGATGCTCAAAAAGTTCTTCAAAGAACTGCTCACGCCGCTCCCGATCATGTTGCACCCATGCCAACATACTGTAAAATACATATTCTTCAAACGGAATACGTAGATTGTCACTGGAATATAGTTTGCTTAACTGATGGACGTCTAACAAAAAGAATTCCTCACTATGGGACAACTCCATGAAGTGCATTAAGGCAAATTCATAAGCGTATTCATACAGCGATGTGATGTTGTATTGATCTGCAAACACTAAAACTCCCAGGACGTTACGCACTTCAACTTGTTTTCTTAAGTAGTCACAGCACATCACTTCCAATTGTTTTATTTGCAAAAAATGCGCAGCTTTTATAACATTTTTCACCGTATCACCTTCAAGATCAATCGTGTTTGTGTATAGGAAAGGGATGACCATTTGTAGCGTTTTGTCATCAATGTCTTCAAGTTTCACCTCTTTGGATTCAGCTTCTTTGAAAGAGCCGTTGAACATTGCTGAGAAATATTTACTCCGCGCACTTAGAACTAACCGATGGGCCCTCACTTGCGTTTCTCCACTGGAATCGGTCAGCGTGACAGCGGAGAGCTTTCTATCGCCAAATAATAAAAGAAGGTTTTCGAACAAATCAGAATCGTTAATATCGCAGTTGTAAGTTTCGACATTTCCCGAACTAATGCCTAGTGGAATATTAGTACTTTTACTGGCGGATGACATCACCGTGTGGATTGCAATCTACTTCTGCAGTAGAAGTACGAACGTGGGGATATTGATAAAGTTTAGATTGCCTGCGAAGAAAAAACTAAACTTAGTTTCTTATAGGAAGCGAACTTATCACTAAACATTGTCTCCTGGAACCGACAAACTATTTTGGGCGATTCCAGAGGACAATCTTCACTAAAAGATCAAATGACTGCACTTACGATTACGACAAAATCAAAAAATACGCGCAGAAAATACCTGAAAATAAAAAGAAACATTTCAACAAGTCAGTTTTGCAACATTATGAAACTTTTGCCTATTAACAAACAAGATATCAGCTAAATTAATATGTAAGTAAAAAAATAAACTAAACAAGATAGGTACTTACTACTTACACAATCGAAATATGCTATGAAAAGTAATGTGAAAGACTACACCACCCGATCTTACTGGACAGAACTAATTGAATGAGTAAATTGCAGAATCGATTTATCGCTTCGCAGATTTTTTTCATATTGTTTGTTAGGGCATTTCCTACAAAGTATGTCTACTAATGATTAGGAACAATCTCCACGTGTATTTCTTATCAGTTGCAATTTTCAGTCTCAAAGACACGCGAAATAGAAGGTAATTAGAAGTTTTGTAGTGAAGAGGTTTAGAAGAGGAGGCAAATTATTTCAGAGTATGAAACAGGGTGCTCTTTCAAAAAGGCAAAATTCATTTTTAATATATTTTATTGTATAAAAAATGCTATTGATTTGTAAACATTTAAGCGCGCCTTAGCAAAATTTCCAATGGAATAATTCCGGGATCTTGCCATACGGGGACGAAAATCCGAACGGGTGCGCAGTTATGCCCTGGCGGACATAAAACGCATCAGTGCGTTTCCAGTGCAGCCTAGTGCATTCTAGGGCTGACATCAAACAAACCTATTGACAGACTTTCTATCACCCTTCAAGGGGTAGGTACCTACGTGGATTGAAACAGCTTTGAAATATTCTGTTCCAAATTCCCCATTTTCAAATTTGCCCCAATAAGGGGTTACATGGGTTTCACGGATTTAAAAAATCGTTTTTTTTTTATTGTGTTATTAAATCATCTCTAGAATATTGTCCTAAATTTTCAAGTCGATCGGAGTAATATTTTCGGAGGTAGAGCCCTTGGGAAGTTGCACGCTCAAAGCAGTTTTATGGTCACTTAAAACTTAACCCTCTACTTCCCAATTTAATTATTGAAATTCTTGATGGTACTAAAATAAAAACTTCTATAAACGAACTTTAAAGTGAAAAACTCTAGAAATCAAGAATTCAAAAAAAAATTTAACAAGTTGTTTTTTAAATAAAATTATGAAATCATGCCAAAAGGCTGTATTGGGCATAAACGGATAAAAACTATTAAAATATATTTTACAGAGTGCCTACGGGCACTCTTGGGCACTAGAGGGCAACGCGTTTTTCTCGAAACTGTATTTGCAAAGTCGGTTGTCAAGATTTCTCGAAAACTACTAAACCGATCTTGATGATCACCAGAAATTACGTCACAGTGGCAGAGTTTTAAATATTTTTCTACAAAAATTTCAGAAATTCTTTGTCAAATTTTTATTTATTATTTATTAATTTATTTATTTATTTATTTATTATCTATTTATTATTTATTTATTATTAATTTATTATTTATCTTTTATTTATTTATTATTTATAATTCAGTATTTATTTATTAAAATGTTAAATACCATATATTATTTATTCACATTTGTCTGCTTGTATTCATTTCTTTATTTATTATTTACATACATATATAATATATGTACATATGTATATACAATTTCGATCATATTTTACTTGTGTCATATATACTGTACTTAGATACATATTATAATTTCACTGTCATTACTAGCTTTTTTTTTGCTATATTTTTTTTTATTTTGATTTAAATTGAAGGTTTTTGTCGTATTTTCCTTCAGAATAATTTATATTTTCTCTTTGTAAACTCTATATCTAGTTATAAAATAATGTTTCAGAAGAAAGATAAAGTCTATCAAATCTCTGTATTCTAAAATGTGCGGTATGTAAATTATACACGAAATAAATATCTATCTATCTATCTATCTTTGTCAAATGTTTATATTCAAGGCAGTAAAATGTTTGAATGAAATATTTCATTTTGTACATATATGTATTTAAAAAAAATTGTTAAAAAAAAGCAATTTCCTACCCCAGGAAACCCATGTAACCCCTTAAGGGTTGATAAGCGCAAAATCATAGAAGTTAAAACGCAACACTGAAGGCAGTATTTCTCCGAACCGATGTTGAGAAGTAGATCTCTCTTAAGTCAAAACTCTCGCCGCAAACATATTTAATTTAAAATACAAAATCTCAACTTATTGTTCACAAATCATATAAAGAAGAACAACAATTTGAAAAGGCACCCACTTAGTGTTCATTTCAATCGACGGCACCTTTTCATATTAAATGGCCAACAAGAGATTCTGCGAAATAAATAAATAAAAACATTATTTCTCTTTTCTTTTAGGGCATGCAATAAACCTTCTTTACCTTCTTGGGTCTACGACTTCTAGGTTATGTTGTTCAACTTGAAACTGTGCTTAATAGATAGCACAATGATTTTATCTTTAGATAACGTCTACCTTTTGCCCTCTGCCACTCCATATTTTTTATTTTATTTCAACCATTTTCAACCCTTTTCAAACGGTTGGTGATAAAATCAATTTATACTGTTGAACAAGTTTTGCGATAGACCGCTAGGTACACTTAAATTTCCAAACAGAACAATTTAATGCAATGTATTGGGAATTTTATTTTAAATGTAATTATTTTTGAGAAAAGATAATTCAATAATAATAATTATAAAATGGAATTTAATTCCGTTATGTAATTAAAATTCATTCAGTAAACGTACGTAACGTTGGCACACATGAACGTATGAGTTGTATCTATACTGCGTTGCTCTACATGTATCTGTTTCAAATAAACCTGCGTGTATGTTGATTTACATGGAATTTTTCATTTCCATTGAAATTCATGGCAATATGGAAATTTTGAAAAGAATTTCATCCTTTCATACATATGAGTAAATAGTGAATTGAGGCCTGGTGGTGATGGTAGTGGCTCATGTATTCGTATGTAGAGGTAACTCGTTCGCTCCTTTTTCAATGACAGCTGCGTCCGTCAATTTTACTCTCCGTCGAATGCGCTTTTAGGGCGAGAACATACATTCACGATTGTAATCAACGAACAGTGTTTTTGTATGCTAATGAGATCTGAATGAATTTTTAACGTATGGATTGTGGAATAAGGCTTTTAATTGCTTTTTTGTGGGTTGGCTGCTGTACTTTGTAATAAAGGGTGGCCCGAAATGTATTGGCCTATTGGAAGGTGCTATAACTTTTGCAAATGGCGGCAACTGTCAATTTTGTTTTGATATTATTTTGTGAAGTAACCAGATACAGAATACACGTCAACAAGCCTATACTTTTTAAGAACTCGCGGAATACTCGAGGGTAACACTCCCCCCTGGTAAGCTGGATGTATCTACCGGGTTACCATCATCGCCAAACCGGTTAATGTCCAACACCGCCAGTTTAGCAGTTGGTCGGGTGTAGACTCCCTTCGCTGTTTGTACCACGGCTGATCTTGTTTGACCGTCCTTGCTGAAATGCACTTGCAGAACTCTTCCCTTGGGCCAAGTATTTCTAGGGTTATTGGCATCTGTGATGATTACGATGTCCCCTTCTGCTATAGGCTTGACGCGATTGAACCATTTCGTGCGTCTAGTGAGCGTCGGCAAATACTCCGTGACCCACCGCTTCCAAAACATGTTGCCGTATTTCTCGCAAGTAATCCAATTCCTACGTAGAGCTAACCCGTCATCTTCTATCTGGCCTGAAAGCCTCACGCCATTCGATGAACCCACCAAGAAATGGTTCGGCGTTAACGCTTCGTTACTGTCATTATCTAAACCTAAAGGTACATGTGTTAATGGTCTTGAATTAATAATATATTCAACTTCCGCCATCATAGTGATTAAAACCTCATCCTTCGGTTTTCTATCAAGCTGTATTTGTGCTAAGGTTTGTTTCACAGATCTAATTAACCTCTCCCAACTCCCCCCCATATGCGGAGACGCCAGAGGAATGAATTGCCACCTAATACCTTCACCCATACATTTTTGCGAAATTTTATCAACGGCTAGCTGTTTCAAACTCTCCATGAGCTCCTGACTCGCACCCCTAAAATTCGTCCCATTATCGCTCCACATTTCCACCGGTCTTCCTCTTCTAGCGCAGAATCGCTGAATGGCCATGATGCAAGAGTCGCTAGATAAGCTTTGTGCGACTTCGATATGAATGGCCCTAACTGTCAAACATGTAAATAAAACTCCCCATCGTTTCTCTGCATGTCTTCCAACGGTCACTAATATTGGGCCAAAATAGTCTATCCCTACGTAGGAGAAAACTCGAGTGAACGATTTTAATCGTGCCGGGGGCAGCTCAGCCATCAGTGGTGGCACCAGTGTTGCTCTGTCGTTTTTACATCTTTGGCAATTGCGTTTAACTTTCCGTAGAAGCTGGCGGATGGCAGGAATATGGTAAACTTGACGAAGTTCGTTGATCATGGTTTCGAAATACTGGTGCTTAAAGCGTTCGTGATAGTCTTTTACGATCAGTAGGGATATGTAATGTGTTTTTGGCAAGATTATTGGTCTCTTGCAGTCGAAGGATGCATGGCCGGCGGCATCGATACGGCCTTTTATGCGCATTACGCCATCGTCGTCCAAGTAAGGACTCAGCTTCATCAATGGATTACCTTTCCATATATTTGTGGTGCTGTTCGGTGCTCCTTTTAGATGGCTTATTTCATCTGAGTAATTTTCAGCTTGGCACAGCCTATACAGGATTTTTTTTGCTCTGGTGACTTCTTCAAGCGATGGAATCTTGCTGCTCTTTTGCGATTTTTTCCTCAGCGTCATGTCCAGAAAACGATAAACCCATGCCATGGTTTTGCACAACTTTTTCCATGACGAAAAACGTAAGAATTTCACTACCGGGCTGGTAAAACTGAGACTGGTGTGTGTGAGAAGACTGTGTTCACTTTCCGACTCGTTATTGATAGGGGATTTCACGGGCCACGTTTCCCTTTGTTGATATAAGAAACTGGGTCCTTGTAGCCAACGGCTCTCCGAAGATAAGTCAATTTTGGTGTTCCATTTCGTTGCATCATCTGCTACATTGTCTGCGCTGGGCACCCACCCCCATTCAGCTTCATTGGAGCATTCGAGTATCTCGCCCACTCTGAACATTACGAACTGATTAACTTTTCTTTTCTCATTTTTTACCCAGCATAACACCGATTGAGAGTCCGACCAAAAGTACCGTTTACTGAATTTTATGGAATGTCCTTTTACAATACTCTTTGCCAGCCTAACGCCCAAGACAGCTGCCTGTAGTTCCATCCGTGGCACTGAAATTTGTCTAAGAGGACCTACTTTCGTTCTCGAGCATATTAGTATGCATTCTACGTCAGTACCTCTCTGTACACGAATGTATGCTACCGCTGCGTACGCTGAAAGGCTAGCATATACGAACACATGTAGCTCTACCAAAACTGCGCATAAATGAGGATCTTAAGCACTTGCCTTTTTGTTGGTGGGAACTCCGCCGTCAACACCCTCATACTTAGTAGTCTAGTAGTATGACATAAAAATGAAAATTGATCAGATTCAGGTGACCACCACATGCCCAAAATCTTTTCAGCATCATATAAACCAGCACGTGTTTGAAAGTTCTTATTGCTGACTGCACTTGCACCCAATGCCATCATTAAGTTCGCTGAATTGCTGAGAAAATTTCTTATTTCGAAACCACCCTGTCGGTGTATGTAGGTGACCACCTTTGCGAGATTCAAAGCTTCTTCCTCGGTGTCTAGGCTATCTAGGAAATCGTCCACATAATGGTTTTTTGTTATGGCTTCTACTGCTCTCGGAAATTCTGCAGCATACTCCAGTGCGTTTTTGTTTTTTATAAACTCTGCGCAACTCGGGGAGCAGGTGGATCCAAAGGTCAATACCTGCATAATATAATCCTCCGTCATACCTGAATTCTTATTTCGCCAAAGAAACCTTTGCGCATCCTGATCTTCTTCTCGCACCCTTATCTGGTGAAACATCTCCTTTATGTCCGCGCAGATGGCGACACGTCTCTGCCGAAAACGAAACAATACTTCTGGCAGTGGAGGCAAATCATCAGGACCAGATAGAAGCGCCGAGTTAAGGGACACTCCGTTACACCGAGCTGCAGCATCCCACACTATGCGAACTTTAGACGGTTTATTCGGATTAAGAACGGGAAAAATCGGCAGGTACCAAATCCTTTTATGTTTGCTGTCGAGCAACTCGTTCTCGGTCAGCTTACGTGCGTATCGAGGTTCACTGCCAACGCGGACTCTTTTTTAAGCCTCCTTTCAAGGCATACAAGCCTACGCTCTGCGGCTAATCTGCTCTCCGGCAACGCAAGATGTTCACTCTTCCATAACAGCGGCACACTAAACCGATTTCCAACGCGATTGGTATAAGTTTCCAACAAAAGTTTTGCTCGTTGATCTTCTCCGTTCATCAGTCGCCTTTTATTTTTGCACATACTGTTTTCTATTGCGAAGGATTCCCGCACTAATTCATGGAGACTTGCATCTAAATTGTCTTGGCATTCGCATGTATGATACGTGGGATAGTCATTTAGTTTCCCTTTATATATATCGCAGGGACCGTTTGCTGTCGAGCCGCTGGTTGATCGTTCCTCCCTTCTCGGTATTTTCGTGAACTCGTTAACGTTGCGTGATCCAAACCGATCAAAAGTTTTGGCCTTGCGTTGTGGTATGAACTGAGAGGAATTCCAACTAAGTACGGGAATGATGCTTTGATTACTTCAAAATCAACCGATTGCACTGGAAGGTCCAATGACTTAACGGTGCGTATGTCGGAGAGCGAGTGCTTCTTCTCAGAACCGGCAGCCGAGATTTTTAGACTTACCCTTTTCGATGATTCTTCTGTTCGACATGTGTTTGATGTCCACTTCAAGCACAGCTGTTCCGGGGAGCCATTTAACTTTAGAGTATCAGCCAACTCTTCATCGTTAAGCGTTATAGATGACCCGTCGTCCAAGAGTGCATACGTGTTCACTGTAATATTGTTGTTATGCAATGTTACTGGTAATATTTTAAATAATAATGCTGGTGCCGATGGTTGGTGCAGGTTCAAGTTGTGTCCATTATTCTTGTCTTGACTGTTCGATGGCTCTTTCTCCTTGTGCAGAGTTGTATGATGTCTGAAAATGCATCCATTCACACCGCACTTCCTCTTTGACGTGCACCTTTGGTTCTGGTGTCTAACTAAACACGTACGACAGAGAGAGTGCCGTCTCACCTCATCCCACCTTTGCTTAAGGCTTAGCGCATTGAACTGGGTGCATAGCTCTACCGATTGGCATTTATTTTTACATATTAAACAGGATTCTTGCTCTTTCTGAACGTTAGCAGCTTGGCTATGGTGGCCGTTGACATGAACATTGTTTCTTATGCGTCTTTTATCAGCTTTCTCATCATCCAATATTGCAGGTGTTATCTCTGTCACTTCACAAGCGGCTTGGGCTACTTGGTATAACCATTCGCTGAATGTTGTTAAATTAGTTGTTGGGCAACCCATTTTGAATATACCCCAATTCAAGCGAATGTGGTACGGGAGCTTATCCGTCAGTTCCTTCAGCAGACTTGGATTGTCGAGATGCGCGGCCAACCCAGTAGTTTCCATTGTAGCGACGATGTTCTGCACGGAAAGCGCAAACGCCACCAGCGAATCTAACCGTTCAGCTTTATGAGCTCTCTCATTCCTCAGTTTCATAAGCAGTGAGTTAATAACGGTTTCTGGGCGGCCGAATATCATCCTCAGCGTCGATATAATATTTTGTACCTGACTGGGGTACATCAGTTGTGCCCTCACCGCTTGCAATGCTCTCCCTTTCAGACTTTTCTGTAGGCGGTATATGTTGTCATCGTTTGAGAATCTACAATGTCGCGTAGAATTTTCGTAACAGCTGATAAAGTATGGCCATTCCTCGGGCAAACCAGAAAAGCTCGGCAACTCCTTAGGCACTACATGCCCGATCCCTAATTGTTGACCATTCAGGTTTGCTAACCCATAGCTGATTTGAGGTGGAACGTAATCGCGGTCAGTGTTGTCTATGCAACGGCGTGCGCTGTTGAAAAGATGTTCGTCGCGAATGTTTCTGTTGGCACCTAACGAATTTGTATGCAGTTCTGCACCTACCCAGGTCTCGTTCAAATTTGGTGTCGGTCTATTCAAACGGACGGCAACATCTTCTTTTTTGTCAACCCTTTTATTTTGCATAGTTGGATAAACAATCGGATCAGCCTTGTGTTCGAATTTATTGCTTTTGTTCGACTGTTCGCAAACCCACCGTTCTACCCTACCTTGTTCTACCCTACCTTTTACCGATACATGATTGTATTCACTTTCATCGTCGGAGCAGTCTTCTAAAATTGTATACTTCGCGTCGAGGTACTCTTTGTCCCTTTTCTCCTTTAGGACTCTCTCCTCATCTAGTCTTTGCAGACGGAGCTTCGCTGATCTCGTAGTGCTTGTGGACTTAGGTTTAGCGCTGGACGCTGTTTTCGATGAACTTGGTGATGTAGATCTGACCGAGCTGAGCCGAACGTTCTCAGTGGATTTGTCGTTGATATTCGAAGATAATCTTGCGCAGTTTTTCGCGCCGTTGCTGACAGCTGATGTACGTGACTCACATTTCGGACAAAGCCAATCTACATTGGCGATTTCCGATGTGACGTTGACACACTGAAAATTATGCCATTCATCGCAGGCGTCGCACTGCACCATTTCATCGTTGTCTGGACCGGTGCATGATTTGCAATGCTGCAAAACTTTCGACGTTGATGCAATGGGGACTATAGATTGCGAAGAAGTTTGTTTTGGGGCTAAATCACTACGTTTATTTTTTGGTGGTGGAGGGGAGCGTAATATCTTGGCGGATTCTTTGAATATATTATTATCAAGAGACATGACTTACCTGACAGTAACGGCGTGGATGCGGGTTGCTAATTCCTGTTGTTAGTAGGCAAACCAGCGTACTTCTTGTAATCGGTGTGGCTTCTCGTTTTGGATTGAGTGTTGCGTTTGATGTTGAACGATGTGTGGGTCTCTAACCTCACTCTGACGCAGGCACTGTTGTCGTCTTGGAAGCGGCGATACTATTCGGCAGGATGTGTGCAGTAGTGTATTGTGGGTCTCTAACCTCCCTCTGATGTAGACACGTTTGTCGTCTTGAAAAGGACGTTTGCGGCACTAGCCAGTGAACTTTGTAAATTGTGGTGGTACACCTCAGCGGCGTACTTCTCAGCAGCAATATATCGTGGGTTTCTAACCTCACTCTGTTGCGGTGCAGTCGTCGTCTTGAAATCGACGATACTGTTCAGCAGAATGTGCGCGGCAGTATAATGTGGGTCTCTAACCTCACTTTGTTACGGGCGCAGATGTCGTCTTGAAAAGGACGTTTACGGCACTAACCAGTAAACTATTGTAAAATTGCTTTTACCAAAGCGGTGGTACAACTCAGCACTCAGCAGTAGCAGTGTGTTTATTTGCAGCAATATACCGTGGGTCTCTAACCTCACTCTGATGCGGACACAGTCTCGTCGTCTTGAAATCGGCGATACTGTTCAGCAAAATGTGCGCGGCAGTATGTGGGTCTCTAACCTCACTCTGATGCGAGCGCACATATATGTAGAATTCTGCAAATATAGACGTAGTTTTCGTCTTGAAAAGGACTTTTGCGGCACTAGCCAGTTGAATCCTTTTCGAAACACGTTGCTTAATGTACTTTTCGTGCGAATCCCTTTTGTTAACACAACAACACGCCTCGTGGTTTTGTGCTCAACTCAGTTGAACAAGTATTTTAGATTGTTGCTCGAGCAGTTAACAGAAAGACTCTTTTTCTTCCAATTTTTAGCGTTTATTCTTTAAACTAAAGGGTACAATTCAATTAATTTTAACTACATTTTAAATATATATTATAAAAGTTACCTAAAGGGCTAAAATACTTGTTTTTCTGCTTCTCTTCCTTCTGCTGCCGGCAACTTTGTTTGATCGAATGATTTCGATGGATTTGTCATTTGACAGATGAGTTTTTCTTTTTTTATACCTTTTCTTTTGCGGCGTTTCCAGGTTTGGTAACAATGCGGAATAATTCACTGACCATCCTACATCAACTGGTCAAACACTAAAGTGTTTAGCCGCTCGCTTGAAACAACACGTGAAAGAAGGGGCGGCTGAAGGCCTCGTAGTGCGCGTTCCGACAATAATATCGGCACTGTAGTTGTAAATGTCACGGATGAGCCGACAAGACGACGAACTAGACGACGTACCCCGCAATTGACTGAGTTTTTATTGCCGCAAATTGATGAATTGAGACTGGAACTGGAAGATATGTGGTTCCAAAAGCACGCTGCAAGCGAACACGCACAATTCGCGCTACAATATGCATTTTGAAGGATGAGTTTCCAGGTCACCTAATGTCTCGTTTTGTCGATTTGCATTGGCCGGCAAGATCGCCCGATTAGACCTCTCCAGGTCCAGATTTCTTTCTTTGCGTTCTTTTGAAGTCGCAGGCATCAGAACAAAATACAAACTCTGGAAGCTCCCAAAGCGAATATCCGAAAAGAGTGCAAGAATTTATCACCGAAGTTTTCGCCCAAATGATTGAAAGTGCGGTAAAAAGATCCCAAATGGTCACCAACAATGGCGGCCCCCATTTGACCGATATCATCTTCGAAAAATAATGGAAACAAGCTTAAAGGTCGTTTCATTTTGAAGATATAGCAAAACAACACCCTGTACAACATTGCAGTGCATTTGCTTCTACTCGTAGTCTGGGAGGCGCTGGCAGGGGCTAACAAAAGTTTGCTTAGTTGTTTGAATAAAAAAACACAAAAAATTATTTTAGTTTTAGATATTTTATTTAAACGTCTGAAGAAAATACTGCGTATCAGTTTATCTAGACATATTCAATACCTTTGATAGTGTTTGGCATTAACACATTGACAATGGTTAAAGCAATTTTGGAAAGAATTTTTGGGGTGCCAACACAATATATTTTTACGCAAATAAAACAATAAATAGGCTCCATATTACATATTGGCTAGCATACTCGACGTTTAGGATGAATTTAGTCCTGGCTATTTATTTTTAAGTTTCCCATAATTGGGCATTGGCATTGGCATTGAACATAAAGTTTTCGAAATTTCCTCAAACCACAAACGTCTATCCCATCGTTTGGTGCCAAGCAATATATCCTCATACCGGATTTGTTCGTAGTGTAGGGTTGCCATATTTTCCTGAGATCTCATCGGGACATTTTGGTGAACAGTAATTTTTATAAATAATGTGACACACTACACTGGTTAGTGTGCTGGGCTACTGCGCAAGAGGTTCGTCGCTCAATCCCGATCAAACGTCAAAAGGGTTTATCAAGGCCCACCTCTCACGATCGTGTCTGACAAACCTCCGAGAGTATAATTGTCACGAAAAAGCTTCTCAAATATGTACTGCCCTTGAGAAACGGCGTAATACTGTAGGTCCCTTCCCCTTTTTCACACTATCAGATCTGTTTCGTGGTGTGCTTAATACAAGCAACAACCACAAGCAGAGATTTGCCAGGGCAAAATATGCATCAACAGGCCCCAGTGGGAAAAGTTGTAACTGCTTCCATGGTGATGGTAAGTGCATATTTCTTTAAAGAAAATATTGAAAATATAAGATCTTACAAAAGTAATGCCTAGTAATCGATTGTGTAACGTATCGAAAATCTTATTTTAAATATTATTAAAATTTTACATCGATGCCATTACTTATTCGCTTACCAGGCGTTACATTTGTAAGATATTGTTGCTCAAAAGCATTCCTGGAATGAAAATACAGTTATTCGACTCAGATAAGTCCAATCATGACCAACTCCGTCAGGAATTTTTTCGATGTTGCATCATTTGAAGTTTGTTATTGAGCGGTGCCAGTACTTTTCAGTATAATTAATATCTAGTGGACCTGTGCGAGAAATCTCGCATGTAGAAACCCTTCAACCGTTTACGGTTTACGAATGAAAAAAAGGACGTACAGTGTATCAATCTCATATTCGTACACCTGATGTGGCAATATTTATTTAAGGAAAAATCAAACAAATTTTACAGATACTGCAAATTGTTATTGATTTCGGTAAAATAGAATAGAAAAATTAACTTCAATTAATTTAAATACATATTTCAAATAAAGTATTGAAAATTGTTCACAAAAAACGTATTCGAACACTTTGATATTGAGTCAATTTGTTTACATTAGGGGTATTCACGCTTTTGTGTATCTAGTCTTGTAAAAGTGTAAAAATGTATTTTTTTACACCAAAGAGTGAACGCACTTTTTCGTATTTGTAGCAACCCTGAAGCTTATGTCAAAATTAGCTGATTTTTGTTTACAAAATAAGAATTTGGGAAGATATTTTAATGCACAGTACCAAAACCAACGATGAAAGCAAAAACAAAAACATTTGTTTGTATTCCAAATGAATCCTTTAATTTATTTTTATATTTCCATTTTCATCATATTTAATTTTTCCATCAACTGATTTAATTCAAATTCTTCTTTTTAGTGTTCCGTCCGTACCAAAACGGAACACTAATGGAATCAGTTCGGTGTCTGTCTGTCTGTCTGTCTGTCCGTCTGTCACAGGCCTTTTTCTCAGAGACCATTTGACGTAGACTATTGAAATTTGGAACAGTTATAGCAATTAGTGGCCCAAACACTGACATGAACTTAAAAAGTTGAATTTCGACTTGGGGGGCTAGTTTTGGGGGGAAAAGTGAAATGTTAAAAAAAAAACTTTTTTAATGTAATGTTGAGGTCATCGTGTGTGATGTCAAATGAAAGATACTTAAAGCACGAATTCAAAAATGTATAAAATATTTTTTTTTGTTACTTTTTTCTTAACACTTTTTCAAAAAAACGTTAAAAAATCGCTGTCCGAGGCTGTATCTCCAAAAATATCGATCAGAAAAATCTAAATAAAATCACAAACATCGAGAATAAAATGTAGATTTTTTTTTTTTTTTTTTTTTTTTTTTTTCCGAGGGTAGGTGAAAATCTTCCATAGACACTATGAGAATAGCAAGCGCGTGCTCATAGTAGTGTCAGATTCTTACTGACCAAAAACACCACCCTTCGATATAAATTTGTTAGATACTGCAACTAAGTTATACTACTTATCAAGCAATTTTTCTATCACGAAATATAAACGTTTGGCAGGTTACTTTCCAATGAAAGATCCTGCATGTTCCGCAATTTAGACGCGGTTAATCCTTATCTCGCCAAGTCGAAAGGTTTTGTTCTTTGTAGTCGGCGCAATAAATTGCTCTCATCCAAAATAAGTAGGACTGTATTATTAACATGTCCGATTAGTCGGTTTCTATGTTTTCGCGCGAAGCTTCTAGTTTCAGCTTCGATTGTCGGAATTCCGAGATCCCTGTGGATATCGTCGTTTCTAGCATACCACGGTGCTTGGACAATTTCTCTTAGCACTTTATTTTGAAAGGTCTGTAAAATATTGGCATTTGTTTTCTTGGTACAACCCCAAAGTTGTATACCGTAGGTCCACACCGGCTTTAGCACTTGCTTGTATAAAAGCAGTTTGTTCTCGGTACTGAGGTGGGAATGTTTCCCGATTAACCAGTACATTTCTCTATATTTGATTTCTAATTCTTTACGTTTCATTTTCACGTGCGAATTCCACTTCAGCTTTGCGTCAAGTGTCATTCCCAGGTATTTGGCTTCATTTGCAATGGGAATTCGGGCCAAATTTATAAAAATTGACAAGTCATTAATTTTTCTATAAGTGAAATTCACGTGAACAGATTTAGTTCCGTTAAGGGCGATCCGCCAGTCCCTCATCCATTCATTTACTTTATTCAATGCGTTTTGCAGTTTGGCAGTCGTTTCCTCGATTGTTTTACCTACCGCTAGGATAGCGGTGTCGTCGGCAAACGTAGCAAGGATAGTGCCATATTCTTTCGGTATATCACGAGTATATAACAGATAGAGAAGCGGCCCCAGAACGCTTCCTTGCGGTACGCCGGCCGAAATTTCTTTGAGCTCTGAGTATTCGTTTCCATTTCTAACACGGAAGAGTCTATTCCCGAGATATGAATTCAAAATCTCGTATAGGTTTGCGGGAAGTACTTGTCGTAGTTTGCATTTCAAGCCATCATGCCACACCTTATCAAAGGCTTGCGAGACGTCAAGAAATACGGTTGAGCATATCTTTTTTTCTTCTAGTGCTTTTTCGATTACGTTAGTAATTCTATGCACCTGGTCAATCGTCGAATGCTTACTTCTGAACCCAAACTGGTGGTCAGGTATTAGATTATTTTCTTCTATAACCGGTTGGAGACGCCTTAGCAATATCCTCTCGAAAATTTTGGATATGACGGGAAGAAGCGATATTGGTCTGTATGATTTTACTTCATATGACGGTTTTCCTGGTTTTAAAACCATTATGACTTCCGCAACTTTCCATTGGCTCGGCACGTGTTTTAATCTGAGTGCAGCATTTATAATATGGAGAAGCTTAATTAATGCTTTTCTAGGTAAGGCTTTGAGAATTTCTCCGGTGATCAAATCATAACCAGGAGCTTTCTTAGGTTTTAGTTTCGCGATCTCACGTTCGAGTTCTCTAAGCGTCGCAGATCTGCGCGTTAAATCGTCAGATGGTGGAACTACCATCCTTGTGATGTTGATGTTGTCATGAACCACTTGACCAACGTTCGGTTTAAAGGTTTCTTCCAAATGGCCGGCAAAAATATCCGCTTTTTCTTTATCTTCCCTTGCCCATTCATTTTGATTTATTTTAATTGGCGGCGCAGGGATTTTGGGCCTTTTGGTGCCTTTTACGGCTTTCCAAAGGGAATAATTGGAATTGGAATGTAGATAGAAACCCAATTATCAGAACTGCATTACCTTCGACAGTTTTTTTTTTCTATTAATTTTTTTGTAATTTCACCTTTCCGTCTGTTTGCATATACTGAAGTGACGTAACAATATCACCATCATATAAAAGTGAATACGTGAGGGAAATTTGTATGTGTGAGAGTAAAAATTGAATGGTTGCGCCATTTGCTACAAAAAATTCACTTCCGGTCATTGTATATGAAATATATACAATGCTTCCGGTATAACCATTGAGCTTAGACTTAAACCACCACATAAAGGAATCTTGATGGTTTCGTATACATTGTAATGTAGGTGTCTCTTCTTTTGCTATGAAGATATGAAAATTGAATTTGCGTACAGACACGAGAGGCAGACAAATCGTCAAATTCCACGTATTTAATACAATTCAACGAATAACGAGACGAAAATATATGTATGGATACATACTCATACATACTTTATTTTTTATTTTTTGTGGATGTACCATGTAGATATGTATAATTATTATTCTTTCGAGAAGATGAGACTTATCAAGTTGTTTACATTTGTGTAGATATGTACATATATGTACATACATATTTAAATTTGTTTTTGGCAAATCGTGCTGAATTTTTATTGAAATATATGCATACATGTAGAAACCGATCACCGTAGATAAGGAGAAATAAGAACAACTCAAACCGCTTTTCTATTAAAATTCAAATGTTTATTATATCGTAGTTAAATGGAATATTATAATGATGGTTAAATGGAAGAAAATAATTTAATTCAATATTTAATCAAAATGGGAAATCGGACAAATCAATATTAAAATGAGGTATTACAAAAATCAAAAAAAAAGGCGTCTCCTTCTGTGCTAATTCGCGACTACTTCTCTACTACTTCTTCTATTTCTTATTTTCGCTATTCTTCTAATTCTCCTCGTGGGTGTTCTGTCGGCTGCACAGATCTAGGGGTGCGTGCATCCCACATACATACATATGTACCTATTCGTATCTACAGGTATATAAGTGCATATGTACATACATAAGTATGTACATTAGAGGTGGGTCGTTTTCGCGGTTAGAAAAACGAAAAACGAACAAATGGTTATAAAAAAAAAACGAAAAAACGATAACGAACGGGTGAAGTAGTTGGAGTATACCTACATACATACATCAAGGGTGGAATCATGTTATGTAGGTAGGTACTATTAGTTTTTCTTCTTTCTTTCATGTGTGCGTAACAGAATTATTCATTCGCACACCTGTGTTGAATTGTGTATTCTTTGGTTTGTTATTTTTTTAGTTTGCTGGGTTCGTTTGCCTTTGGTTTCTTTTTCAATGAATTTTCAATGTGCAAACGCAAAGTAGATAAATGTAGTTACTTTTTAAACTGTTTTTTTATTATAAAAAAACGGTTACGTCGTTACGGGATGAAAAACGGTTTTTTAAACCAGTTCGTTTTTTTTGTACCCACTCCTAGTATGTAGGTACTTACTTTATGTATTTGTTGTTTTTCTCTCTTTTTTTTGTGTAAAGATTTTGCGTGTGTGAGTGCAAAATTTGAATAGTTGTACTTGGAACTATTCAATTTGGTGTTTGTTTTTGATAATGTTTTGAGAGTGTTATATAGTTGAACATTTTTAAAACGTGAGAGCTAGACTGTGCTTAGCTTTGAAGTGTTTTCCTTTCAGAAACCTGCGACGGAGTGCTAAGAATATTTATTGTATCAGATAGAGAAAGAACATATTTTTCGCATTTTGTGTACTTTTTGCACTTAAATTTGAATGTGATTGAACTTTTACGGAACACTTATTGCGCAAGTATAACTTGCACTTGACCGGATTTTTTCTGTTATTCTTTCTTCTTCAAATTTAGATTTTTTATCAAATTCAAATTCAAATTAATTCTCCATTTTTTCTTCTTCGAAATTTAGTTTTTTTTCTTGCAATTCGACACCGAATCCCTTTTCCAAAAGTTTTTTTATCACACACTATTTTTTTATTTAAATGAATTTAATTAATTACGAGAATAAAATGCATTTGAAAAGCTGTCAGAAATGTATACTTAAAATTTACACTTTTACACTCTAGGTTACAATAGGGCTGGAGTATTGCAAAAGTGTAAAAGTGTAAAAAAAATGACAGCTAGTGTATTTTGTTGTTGAATTGTGAGAAAATATTACACTTTCACCCTTTTGCACTTTTACAAGACCAAATGCACCGGAGCGTGGGGTATATCTAAAAACTAATATTTTGAATCAAAATCTTTGTTAGCTAAGACCTGCTTAAGATGGCTGGGCATGGATTTGACTAATTTTTCTGTTATTTCAGGGGCAATTTTTACCCATTCTTCAATAAGCCTTTCTTTGAGATCATTTTCGTTTCTTATTCCAAATTTTCTTTCTCTGCGGTCCAAATCCTCCCACAAATTCTTTATGACTTTAATATCCGGTGACTGTGGAGGTGTTTCCAATACTTTTCGAGAGTGATAAAGAGGCCACATTCGAAATAAATAAGCTTAATGATTGGGGTCGTTATCCTGATAAAGGGTAAAATTGTTTCAGATTTGGCATCGATATCTCAATGTATTGCTTATAGTCCATTTATTCCTTTAATTATATGCAGTCATCCCACTCCAGCTGCGGAGAAAAACTCCCACACCATTACTGAACCACCATCATGTTTGACTGTCCGCCTTGTCTTACTTACTTAGTTGGCGCTACAGCTCGAGGTGAACCTGGGCCTGCTTCTCGCAACCATTTGTGTGTGCGTGTTATATTTTTGCACGAATGGAAGGGACCTACAGTTTTTTGCCGACTCCGAACGGCGAGTTGAGAAGCTCAATCGTGACAAATTATACTCTTTGATGCTTGTCAGACATTCGAAAGAGGTGGGCACCGTGAAAAACTTTTTAGGTGTTTGCGGCGGGATTCGAACCCAAGACCGCTGGCACAGTAGTCCGACGCACTAACCACTTGCGCTACGGTGCCCACTTGCCCGCCTTGTCATGTGGAAGATATCGTAGTTCTTTTTGGTCAAACTATTTGGATGGTTGATCTTGGCCGACTTACCAAACTTGATATCACACTATAAGATTTTCCGTCTCCGTTACATTTGATTATCTGTTCCCGCAGTTCATTCTTGCATTCTACCCATTTTTCCAACAAATCTCGAATAACCTTACAAAATAATTTCATTAGCTTTGAAAAATAATAATTCAATGCAAAAGACAACTTTGAAAAGCATTAAATTAGAAATTTTTATTTTTTTTGTCAACGATCGGTGTACGAAAACGAAATTGAGCAAATTTTTGTCAATTTTTTACTTTTTTCTATTTCCAAACCAAAGTGAATGTTAACTACTGTCAAAACTAAATGGAGTGCAATTGCTCAATATCCAGCAATAATACTAAACTATATTTAACTTAATATCTCAAGTCGTTTTTGATCAGGAATTCAATGTTATTCTAAATAGTTGCTGTACGAATATGAGATGGATACACTGTAGGAAACAGTAATCATGTTTTTCTCGTAATAACTTTAATCATATGCTTTTTTTCAAAATTTTTTATCCCGATGAACAAAGTGCACTCGATAAGTTTCAGATCAGTGTAAGACTCATTGAAATCGGTGCAGAAATTAACTCTCAGGAGGAATCACAAGCTCTTGCGCTAGCGATTCAATTCTATAGATACATACATAATAACAATAATTTAAGAAGATTAGTAAATGCTTTCAATAACCACATTCCACTGCTGAATTAACTAATTCCCTGTAAGGCTAATACTAAGTACGTACCACCCTAGGACGTAGTAATATTACTTATTATAAATTTTGTAAAGTGAATATAGAGGTGGGTTGTTTTCGTTTTCTGTGTCAACGAAACGAACTAGTTATTTGAAAAAAATATAACTAGTCTTAAAACTACGGAACCCTTTGACGCGAGCCTGACTAGCACTTTTTTCAATATATTTTTGTCATCGACTTTCTCGATCAACTGCCAAAATCTTACTTACTAGCTTAAGCCTAACAGAAATCAGTTTTACTTTTGGTTAACGCTTAAAAAGAAAGAGAGCAGGAATATAATATTAAGAAGAAAACCCGAATAAAACAAAATAAGTTGAACTGAGACTGAAGGACATTGGTCCATAGAACCAAATAACCAATTAGCGTGAAATTTAATTACATTGTTGTTGGCAGAGTGGGCACCGTAGCGCAAGTGGTTAGTGCGTCGGACTACTGAGCCAGCGGTCTTGGGTTCGAATCCCGCCGCAAACACCTAAAAGTTTTTCACAGTGCCCACCTCTTTCGAATGTCTGACAAGCATCAAAGAGTATCATTTGTCACGATTGAGCTTCTCAACTCGCCGTTCGGAGTCGGCAAAAAACTGTAGGTCCCTTCCATTCGTGCAAAAATATAGCACGCACACACAAATGGTTGCGAGAAGCAGGCCCAGGTTCACCTCGAGCTGTAGCGCCAACTAAGTAAGTAAGTTGTTGGCAGAGTGACTTTTTCAATGCAAGTTGAAGTGAAGCCAAATTGAAAGAAATTTGAAATTTACGACATCCACAACATAACATTTTGTCATATATGTAAATTCAAATTAAAAGTGAATGTAACTTCATAATAAGCAAAAGGACTCGTTTTCCAATAATACATATTTAAAAATATATTTCACATTCCGCTTATTTGGGACACTTCGGTCAAGACCGATTTTGTGCCAACTAAGCAGCTGTCCCAATAATGCGAAGTGACGATAAAGTAAAAAACCAAACAGTTCTGGTCTGTTCTTTGTCATTTGTCCCAGTTAAGCGGCTGTCCCGATTATCCGCGCGCCGCACTGTGGGCAAAAAACATCGGCCAAAACCAAATTTCTTATGTTTCCAAAACAGCTAGATTTAATTTTTTTTTAATGTAATAAATATGATTTTATAATAGAAATTGTTTACGTGAAGTGCAAAAAAATATCAAAGTTAGAAAAAAAATTTATGTGGGTTCAGGGTGCATTTTACTGCATAAGTTTAAGATCATTGTTTTCTAAAAAATCATTCTGTAAAATTACACTGTGTAACAAAAATTTGTTTATGTTATTTTTTTTGTTAGTTTCTGCTTCCTTATGATGTGTCAAGCACGTTTCGAGTATTCATTCGTTCTAACTGTTAGCTTTACGGTAACGGTATCGCAAAATGTGTTTACGGAAATGCGAGCAGAGCAAGCCTTTTACTGGACCTCTGCAAGTGAATGTGAATAGACGTTAGTTCAGAAGATAAATAAAAATGTTTCATTTAATTATGGAAAAGTCGTACTGACACTGAAAACTATCGTACGAAAAGATGGCCGCTAAGAGAAGCCTTTATACTATACCTGATGCGTGAAGTTCCACGTATTTTTAGATTCAGGAAAACTACTTATGCCCCCGCTTCAAATCAAAGGAACGTAATGTTTGGACAGCATTCAGGGAAATAAAAGGAGGAAATATTAAAATAGAAAATTATATAGAACTAGTAGAAAACTTAGTGGATAAGTTTAATATATTAGGATGCAGGATGTGGCTAAAACTACATGTTCTTCACTCTCATTTAGATTTTTTTTTTAGTGAAAAAGTGGAGAGTATTAGTGAAAAACATGGTGAGAGGTTTCACCAAGACATCGCTATAATGGAGAGCCGGTACCAGGGCAAATGGGATGCGGATTATCGAAATTATTTTGGTAAATTTGTTTGCATATTTCTCCATTATAGTACGTATTAAAAAAATAATAAAATCCAAGCGTTTAGTACCGTTTGAAATTTTTAAGCCTATTGAATTTTAATACAATTTTGCAAGTTGCCTTAAAGCAGGAAAAAAAAATGACAGCTTTTCACAACATTCATTTTATAACAGAATTAAAGTACATTATCGGTACTTGCAAAATTCAAAAAATCATATCCGCATACGTCCGCGATCAGAAGTTATAGCAAAACGATTGCTTATACGACTACTTAGTATGCAGAAACTTTTTTTTTACAATGGTAGACGGAAAAGTGTCTCACCATGCATCCGACAGCAATTCAAGCTTGAGATACGTATAGTAAGACGATGACAAAAATTAAATTTGAGTAAGAACTTTGACATTGGAAATAATGCTAAGTTCGAGATATCACCTTTGCCTGAAGAAGAAGAAGAATTCGTCTAATCGAATTTTAACCCTTTGACGACCGCTCCACGGAAATTTCCATTTCTGAGGACGGATTCGTGTTCAAAGACCTCAAATTACTAAACAAAAGTGTTAGCAAAAATGTTTTTTTGTACCTGCAAAGGTGTAAAAAATCATGGGACACATATGTCCCAATGGTCGTAAATGGTAAAAATGTATGCATATATGGAAGTAGTATGATAGAAAGTATGATAGGAAGCAATCACTGGCTCTTCTGTATTTCAATTTCTTTTAAGTTAAAAAAAATAATTGTAAACATTTCTAGAGTCAATGCCGATTATACTTTTCTTTATAAACTGAACTTAGTGGTCGTCCCATATATATGACACGATGACACAAAAATTGTATGGAAATGTAATACTTCATATATTTTGTGTGGTACTTTTCCGTCTCCGATATCCAAAAGTTGTTCTAAATGTTGGCAGTTAGAAGTTTTTTGTACATAATGCCAAAGATATTAGGCTTTGAGGCAAGCATTGAACTCATCTGCTGGTCTTGATCGTGGATCGTGGTCTATCTGAATCACCAACTAATAAAAAGATTGCCCCACCAATGGTTGCTCCAATACAAACAAAATATAGAATTCGTTAATAACTTGACTTCAGTGCCACCTATCGGATCAAGATTTTGTAATTTTCTAGGCAATAAACCAACATATATTGTAAATATGAATCATTTTGGTCAATCAATATAGAATTTTTTAATAACTTGACTAGAGCGCTACCTATATGGTCCAGATTTTTTAATTTTCTCTCTTGGCACCGAATCAACATATATGTTGTGAATATGAGTAAATTTGGTTAATAAATATAAAATTTGTTAATAACTTGACTCCAGGGCACCTATCGATTTTTTCTTTCCGTAAGAACCTCATTCGGCCTAAAACGAATTTTTAAAAATTAAATTGGGCCAAATCGGTCTAGCCGATCTCAAGTTATGCGGTTACCAACCACCATCATTTCAATTTTATTTTATACTTACATAGGTTAATGTAAGTCAGTAAGTAAGTAAGTAGGTATGTAAGTAAGTAAAATGCCGAGATCACAACGCTTCTGCCTCGAAGAGGAAGAAATTGTTCAACTGGTGAATCCTGATGATAGCGATGACGAAATGGACGAAGATGATATTACTTTTCTTGAAGATGATGCTGTTCTATAGCCCGGTACAGAAACCGTAATCGGCGATGTATTTACTGCGTATGAAGAACCGCAACCGTCGATATAGCCAACGTACCTACTGTCAGCAGAAATGTGTTATTTTTTCGAAATCTATGGCAGAATTGAAAACTTATTTTGGCATTATTTTGACCGACAACTTTACCGGTTAAAAGAAAACGACATAACAGCCTGCAGTACTCCTCGCAAAAAACATATGCTTAGATTTGAAGTTGACAAAAATGTCAAACGTGGCGACTTCCAGTGGTTGATAGCTAAATCGCGCCGTAATTTTGGGATATAACTTTTTATCCTCTCTTAGGGTCGATAAGCCTTAAACGATGCCAAGCTGGCTCCGCTACCAAAATTGATGTCAAATGCGCAGCTGCGATCAAACACTATAATAAAGGAATGGGCGAAGTGGACATTTCAGTCATACTACGAACACGATCGCAAATCAAAGACGAGATTCTACCTTCGTCTTTCTTACGACCTATATTTGATTTGTGTGTGTATAATTCGTACATATTAAATATAACATATTATACTCTGACCGGCCATTATATCCGCAAAATTGATGGTGGACGTAAGAGATATGTTCGTACATATGCCCCAAAGAAGGCAAGAATCGTCCTACCAGTGCCATTTGTGATTTTGCAAAAAACCATTTCTTTTCACCAATGAGCTTAACAAATGTCACAAATAATAAGTTTACATTGTATCGACAATAAATGTAAAAATTAATCTTTCTTTTCTCATATAAAGTTACTAGTAAGCAAAATTGGAAATTGTCATACATTTTTACCGTTGACGACCATTGGGACATATAGGTCCCATCAAATATAGTGGTCCCGTGGGTGATCCAAATGGGTCATCGAGATTATGTTTCATTTGATGAAAAGAGGAAGGTTGCCCGCAATTTCTCACGAAATTTTGGATCTCAAGCTCAGCCCACTACTAAAATATTGCCATAAGAAAAAGTCGAAGAAAAAGGTCAGATTTTCAGACTTTTGGGGGCTCTGATATGCAAAGGGTTAAGTCCATCCACAAAAACCGTATAGTTCCTGAAAGCTACGTTCATAAGCTATCGAAAGATACATTGTTGAGGAAAATCGGTTCCATAGTTTTTTCAGGAACAATTCAGAGGTAAAAGGGTCACTATTGTCCCAATGGTCGTCAAAGGGTTAATTTATCTTAGCATATGAAACGCTAAAAACGCGCAATTAAAAGAAATGAAACAAAACGAAAACACAGAATTCAGATATAGTTTTGAGATAGAGATAGAGACCATGTCTGGTGGAGGACAGGGCAATACAAGGTAATGCTCGTTTTTTCTTTTTTTTTATTAATGGTTCTTGTGACTAAATTAACTTAATACCACGAAAACTGTAAGCCCTAGATAAAAACTTTGTATGGTGAATTTGTAGGTAGCGTTATGGCAAATGAAAATATTAATAATAAAAAAAAATATAAGCAAACTTTGCCGAGAAAAATTAGATTTTCACAAAAATTAGTTAAAAAAAATTTAAAAAAATCTGTGTTTGAAGACAAATATCTCAAAAACTAAAGCACAGATAATAATAGTTTTTGACTGTGATAAACACTACTCAATTCTCTATGAAACGAGCTCATTTTGGTTGCTCTAAGTTTAATATACAAGAAGTTATGATTGAGGAAGTTGCACCAAAAAAACCAAATTCATGATCAATGGCCTCAAAATACTCTAGAAATTTTCGAATAAAAAATTAATTTTTTTTTTTGTTATTTTTTTGTTCTGTTATTTATTCTGCTCTTTTTTTTTGTTATTTTTTTTATTATAATATTGTTTTTCTCTTATTAATATTTGAATTTTACATATACATATCTATGGGTGATGCCTTTTGAAATTGCTTAAAAAAAAATACTTATGTATTTGAAAAACAAATAACTGTATATCGATAGGTACTTAAATGATCTTTAAAATAAAAAAAAAATTATGAAAAAATCTCAAGTGGTTAGAGAGTTACAGATTTTTGACCACCAAAACGATGATTTTTGCCCACAGTGCGCCGTCCCAATAAAGCGGAATCCACTATACAGTGTAAGTTCAGTATAACGAATGATATAATGTTTGAGGTCATTCACTATATCGAACGCGTTCATTATATCGATCGATTTTTTATACTTTTTTTTTTAGAAGAAGTCATTAAGAATTATGTTTATTTAGACATTTTTATTTAATGTTAAATTGAATAGGTGCTTGTCCTGCCATTTAAGTTTACAAATTTTGTAACTCACTTTGAAAAAAAAAAATCACCGATAAAGCTTTGTGTTACTGCAAAGCTTTCTCTAGAAGCCGTCTCAACGTTAACCTGTCAGCCATATCAACATTGACTTGTTGTCCCTACTAGCTGCTTAAGCATGCTTAAGCATGCTTTATTGGAGCTCCAAGAATACTGATACCGTCACCCACCTCATCTTCGCTTTCAGATTGTAGTCCAACGGTGTCATCGTATGTTTGTTCTTGTAAATTAGTTTCAGTATTGTTCGAAGTTTCTAGGTCTCTGATGGTAGCACGTTGCTGAGCGAACAAGATGCGAATTAAATTTCGAAACTGATTTAAATAAATGAAGTGGGTTACCTTCGGGAAACACGGTTAACAAGACTTAAGATGCTCTGCATTGCCAAAACTTCGTCATCTTGCCGTAATAATGAAAATGAAATTTCATCCACCTGAGTCTGTAATCAAAATATTTCTCCAACATTTTTGAAGCATTAGACTCGAGAGTTTACTCCATTGTCGGTCCAGAAGGACAATTGCATCAAAGAGTTTGAATTATTTTAGCACAGTAGTGATATCTGAACCTCTAGATCTAGACTCTAGAGTCTAGACAGTATGAACGCATAATGTCACTCAGCAAGCTATTGCGGTAATGGAGGCGGATGGCGTTTTGGTCCATTGGTTGTATTAACAACGTAACGTTGGGTGGCATTAGAGCACGAGACTAGACATTTGAGTGAGCATAATATTCATAACTTTTGGAGTAGCCAAGTAGGCGATGCATGGAAGCAGAAGACAAAAAACATGGTATTATTGTTTACTCATTGGGTGTCTGGACATGCAAACGCAGAGAAAAAAAAAACCTATCGTATGGAAACAAGAACAGATGCACAATTAGTATGTATGTTCGCTATATCGGATAGCAAAGCGTGGCAACCGTTCTCTATATAGAGATACTAATGTTAATTTGAATAGCGTTCGTTGTATCGCAAATTCGCTATATCGGGTATTCATTATACTGGACTTGTACTGTATATCTAGCTATATATTTTACGTCCTGTTCTCTCCAAGGACATTATAGAAAATAAATATTACGTAGACTTAATTTCGTTATTATTAATATCCAATCCATCATACAAATTCCTCCACCCACTACCGTCCTCAATTTTTAATCAGCCACATCCGCCTTTGTTTACACGCGAAGCAAGACAACGGGTGGGGTGGTGGGCAGGTATAAAACACACGAATATATATCCCCAGCTATTTCGCTGACAATCACCATTAATTATACAGCACAGCAAGGAATAAGTGCATAATATCTCCTGGCGCGTTCATGTTCTTACAAGAGAAATACCCTGTCTGGTAGGGTAACGTGTAAAAAGTCCTTTAAAAAAAAAAAATTATTAATTACTTCCTTTGAGGGAAATACTCGTTAAAAAGAAACTCAACTCAACTATAAATTAATTTTTCGCTAACGCGTTCCACTTATGTGCGAGTATATACGCGCAAAAAAAAGGTAATCTAAGATGACAAGGCTTCTTTTCACACGGGACATCGTACGCCGTTCCTGCTACTCTAGGATCTTGTAAAATTATTTAATTACTTTCGCTAAGCCTCAATGGAAATTTTAAAATGTGGTTCTCTTTGGTCCCACTCATCCCTCCTTCAATGGTATTTTTAATTGAATTTGTTATTTTTTTTTCCTGTTTCTCCATTATTTGTCATGGAATTCCAATGATAGCGAATTAAACAATTTCCTACCAGTAGAACAAAAAAGTAAAAAAAAGTGAAATTAATTTCCACCCCTCTGTGGTTGAGTTTGTTTTTTTACAGGGCAACAACAACAATAACAAAAAATGTCCTTTCATGCTCAACAAATTAAAATGATTGGCATTTCGCGTTGTATTTTCAATTAAATGTTATTGAAGGCAATAAAAATAAATTATAATGAGACTTGAAGGGAGTACTTTTATATTTATCCAGGGGGTCCTTAATAAAAACAAAAGGAAACAAGTATGGACAGTGAAAAATGCAAAAGGATATTCCATTAGCACTTGCATGCAAAATTCAATTGCCAGTAGTCGGACAAATGCAGTACGAGGACGACCACTTGCAATGGAGGAGCATATAAAAAGGAACAATGAGAACAATTGTGGATGTCGTAGAAAGCCCATTTCATCTAACAAATGCCAGTTCGTATAAAAAGGAGTCCAAAATGCCGACCTAAATAAGAGCACCGTAGTTGCATTTATTTAGAGAAGAAACAAACTCGTGGGGATGCAACTATGCAAGGACTATTGACAAGTGTCACGACTCACGAGTTCACTGTGAAGTGAGATGTCATGTAGCATGTAACATGTGACTGCATGGTGATGGGAATGACTCCCAGGTCGGTGGGTTACTTTTGTATCAGCCACAGCCTTTAGTAAGGTTAGTTTTAGCTTAATAGGTAAAGGTTCGCTAGGGGCTTTTGAGTGGCCGGGCTCTGCAAGCTGGGTGGTTCTGAGTAGTGACCGATGTTGTACTACCTCGGTCAGTTCTCGGCGCCGAGAGAGGACATGATGAAGACTGCTTGCACGGAAGACGCAGTGTGGAAGATGACCAACCGGGCGGTAAAACAACGAATGCTCACCACCCTGATTATTATTAAGCTTATATTAAGTAGCTTAGAGTATTTTTTAAGTAGGTTAAGTTTAATAAGTAAAAAAAATAATGTGGAATCTAAGTTTTTCCATTTTTCTTAGAAAACAATTGTTAGATAAATTAAGTGGTTGCATTTAGGCCGAAAGGCAATAATTCTAATAATGGAGCACACTACGGTTTTCGTTCAATCCCAGCAAATTCCAAAAGTTCTTTCACGTTACCACCTCTTCTGAATGCCTGACAAGTTTGCAAGAATATCATTTGCAATGAGGAGCTTTTCAATTTAGCATTTAGAGACGGCAAAAAACTCGTGGAAGCAATTTTATATGACGATCAAAGAAACCGGCGAGGCCTCTAGGGAGCCTTTTTTCATGGAGGAAGCTAGCGCTTTTAGCTACATAAAGAAAATCGATCGTACTTTGGCAGAGAGTAGACAAGAAGTACTAGCTACACAAGTAGAAATTCACTCACTTTCCAGGTTGTCAACCCGTAAATGAAGACCTCAGAGGGCAAGATAGTTGTAACTTCACATCGTTAGCTGAGAATTGAATCAATTGGAAAAAGATTCGATCACCATCTGGTCCTTCGCGCTTAATAAATAGTCTGGCTCGGATGGTATTTTACCAATCATGCTTCAGGAAGCTCTGGAAACAGTCGGGGAGCACCTTAGGCAAATCTTTAAGCATTGTCTTAAAACTGTTTATCTTCATTTGGGTTGGAAGCAAGTTAAAGTTATCTTTATTCCCAAAGCCAGCAAAGAAGGTCTCATCATGGTTATGCTCAAAACTTTGTATCTTGTACTTGTACGTAAAGAGTGGCAGGGCAATATATTAACTCGGCATACAAACATTGCAGTCCTTACGGACGAGTATAAAACTGTGGCAAAGCGACACGGGGCTTGGTATCTACTGTGTGGAACCAGATCTTAACCCTTAATTCACTAGTTGAATATCAGTCCATAAATACCTTTATGAGTCCCAGGGACTCACAATTGTAAAATCTTGTTTTCTTAATAGTAAGGAAAAACTTTTCAAAAAACCAGCTTTTGTTCTTAGGGCTTTAACTATCTGCTGACTCAATAAAACAATGACATTTATAAAAAAGTAACAATATCTTTATTTTATTCAAGGAACTTTCAAAGTCTTCTAAATTATTCTTGTTGAGATCACATTTTCAAAAAGACAAAAATATATATGCTAAAAATAGAAATAATATTGAGATAATTCATTTAACAACAGAAAAAAATTAACACAAAAATATATGTCGCCATATAAAAAAAGAGAACGTGCAGCGGCTCAACTACCTATCTGTATTTATAAGTTTATACCCTTTTTGCATATTTTCCTTGAGCAATCCAGACAAACGGGCTGCTTGCAAGTACAAAAGTGTAGGCAGTTTATTTTTTTTATAGTAGCATACGTAGCAGTATTTTCGCTCATCTCTGGGCAATTGTTTTTATACAGCCCTTTGCCGGGGCCATATGTAAACTCTAACGCAAATACCTACCTGGCTGGAACCTTTGCCTGAGAAATGTTGCATGCATCCGGGAGTCTTAAGGACACTTTAACCCTCAATTCACTACCTGAGTCCCTGACAAGGATTTGAGAATTGGCCGCCAGCTGCTGTTATATGATTTAACAAATCTCAATTATTTTATTTTGGAGCTACGTCAAACCTCAAGTCTATGCCGACAATTTACAAATATTAGATCATTTGAAAGCTAAGACTCGTCAAGCTATCGCCGGCATATAACCGCAAATGTTGGATAGCGTGATGAATATTGGAGCGATCGAGTGCTTCGGTGCGGTGGACTTTCGCACTATATCATATAACAGGCAAAGTTTGTTGAGGCAATCTCTCCAAATTCCATAGAAGGACAATAGTTTCATCAACTCTTTTTAGTATTTAAGCACGAGTTGAGCTATCTGCAGAATCAATCCCAATAGTGCTTTAGCTTATGTGGTAATATAACCAATGTTAGATGGGAAGGTGAATCCACTTGACTTACCAGCAGATCTGGCCTAGACTGTATCAGAAATGCTCTAACAAGAACACTGCCTTGTAGACAAGCATGGAACTACGATTGGCATCCTTTCAAATTACTTCTATGGAAGTTCGAGAGACAAGGAAGAGAAAGAAAGTCCAATACATCTCCAGTACTTGTCCAGTACCCATCGGGTCCAGTCATTTTCTCTTATGGTACTATATCAACATGAATTGTCAATATGAATCATTTTGGTCAGGTAATAAAGAAGTTGCTAATAACTTGACTCCAGCGCCACCTAGTGGGCGGTTTTTTCACCTTTGACCTTCCTCAGGTCCCAGACTATCTCCTTGCCAAATGACATTATAATTGGTTCAGCTTAGATGTTAAAAGGTAGACAGACAGACAGACAAACGGACAAACGGACGGACGTACAGACAGACAGACAGACAGACAGACAAACGGATGGACGGACGGATAGATAGACAGACAGACAGACAGACGGACAGACAGACAGACAGACGGACCCTGGTATGGAATCATTTCCTCTTTATCGAAACACATAATCGAAATTTATCGTAACTCATTTATCGTAACTCATTTATCGAAACTCGTTTTCAAAAACAATACGTCGCTAAAGAAGTACTCACTTCAAAAAACTCAAGTACATACTCATCATAAAACGCTTCGTTTTCGATAACTTCGTTGAATAGGATATAGCCTGGATCTTCAAAAATGCAAAATCAAAATCAAACCGAAGGATTATTTTCGAAGCCTGGATCTTCAAAAATGCAAAATCAAAATCAAACCAAAGGATTATTTTCGAAAAACTATCCGAAACAGCTGTCACACAGTTCTCAGATAATGCTACCTAAGTCCAATGCTAAACCGCTTGATATATTTTCTGAGAGTGTGTCAAACAGTGAATTCAATACGACCACAGTCAAATGGACTTCTAACTGAAATTTATGTAAATTTTATAGTGCGAAACGTTGGACGAATTCTCGAAGAAAGAGAAACCTCACTCGGCTGAGTGATTTGACTCCAAAGGAAACAAAACTCTAACCCATCAAAATATTTGAAATGTTAAATGTTAGTAAACTTGAAACGATGGTCATTTTACTGTCGTCGGACTGTCGTAAATTTTCGTCACATATAAACTTATGTCGAAATCATATTTCGTCCTTTATTGCATATCATCGAGTATGACCGAATTTATCACCCTAATCAAAGTATCTTATTAGATTCCGAGGAGACTGTAAAAAGAGATTTATGTGCCTCAAATCCCGTTTCACTTCTCTAAACTCAATTTATCCAAAAAGGATATTGTTTACAAAAATTACACATACGTCCACGAATTTCATTGTCTGCGCACGTAACACTCATTCGATACAATCAGTCGTAGGATATTCCCGCCCGATTTTGCCATTTTTTGTTGTTGTTTATTTATCCTGAACATGGATTTTTGTTTTATGATCCTTCCTAATAAAATCATCCTCGAAAAGGGTTTACTTTCTTTTTCAAACTTCTTAATATTTCCAATACCCGATTCGAATCGTTGGCATGTTCCCATAGACGGCGGCGGATGGCGCGCGTCTTGTTGCTCCTTGCAGCCTTGTTTATGGGGATAGCACTTGTTGCAGAGTTCCTTTTTTTCTTCCCCTTTTACTGTGGCTACAGTCTACGACGGGTATAGGGAAAGTTTACGAGTTTTTTACGCGACCATCGTAAGCTAGAAAATAAAACAAATAACAATAAAGTGCTGAGCGTATATTTACGCGGTTTGAATAATGGAGGCGTTAAATCCAACCGAGACGGAAAGTTTCACAGTCGTAGGAACAAAAAAAAA
This sequence comes from Brachyopa scutellaris, assembly GCA_949775065.1. Taxonomy (NCBI): domain Eukaryota; kingdom Metazoa; phylum Arthropoda; class Insecta; order Diptera; family Syrphidae; genus Brachyopa; species Brachyopa scutellaris. The sequence goes on along the minus strand of OX459114.1, from coordinate 78,128,875 downwards.
AGAGGAGCACACATCCTTTGGGGAAATGGATTCTATTTTCTTGGCAACTGCAGCCGCAGTTGTAGCACCTGAAGTCAATAGGGATCGGAGTTAAAATAGATGTGTACAATGGATGCATTCAGGAAACGGAAATAATCTGCGGTGTGGCAACAAACATTAGTTATGGCTCACTTTGGGTGTGTGTATGGTGGTGAGTGAGGAAAACTTATTCTAGAAATGGAAATGGAAAAGTTATATTCCGAGAACTCCTGGTCTATGAATAATGATGTCGAAGTTTGTGTATGCAACGCAGTTATATTACCTAAGAGATTTATTTTAGAAAATAAAGTTTAACTTTGGTTCATCTCGGCTCAAGTTTGACAGATGTTGTAACTTATGCACGCCGTTCGAGTGGAAAGTTCATGGGGAATAGCAAAAGTACGCAGATTTCTTATTTTTAATGGAATCAAGAAAACTTAATAGGCCGGGAGCTTGAAAGTAATGTTTGGGAGTAAAAGTTTCAGTACCAGTGAGAGACATTCTACTCCCAGCTCGCCTTAAAATGTATAACGAAAAAGTGACAGTTGTGTACCTATGTGCTTAGAAACGATATGTTCTGGAGGCTATGATAGAAAACTGCACACACATGTCTATTCTAATTCGTTTCTTCTTTAACCCTCCGATGAGCGGTGGCATATTAGGCGGTAAATGGAGCGTAAGGGTCTGGCCAGACCCATACATATTAAATACGTATATTTAAGGACAGGGACCGGAAATGACCAGAGATGTACTAAATGGGTGTGTGAAAATATGATTTTAGTCCGTTGGAAAAGGTGCGGATACCCTAATTTACCGGATGGTAATTTGTTTGGATGCTTAAAACTTAAAAACGACTGGACCAAATTGGATATTTGCTTTTGCGGCTTTGTTCGTAATTGCTTCGCGAAGGCCTAAAAAAAAACCGGCCAAGTGCGAGTCAGACTCGCGCTCAAAGGGTTCCGTAGTTTTAAAACTACATACAGTAGGTCCAAGCCAAACTCGTACACCCGAAACACTTAGTTTCATTTGGTTAAAACTGCTTCATAAAAGGGTTAGCAAAAAGTTTAAATAGATTTAAATAGTGTATCCAATACTTTATTAATAACAAAAAAACATAAAAGAAAAATATTTATTATTACAAAAAGTATACAAGAAATAATAAAACAGTAATTGAATTCAGTGCCAAAGCCAAAGTCGTACAATTAAAAAAAAATTAAATTAATTAATTTATTATTCAATTATTGATGAGTTAATACTTTGTGTGTAGTCCCTTATTCTTTATTACCATTTTAAGCCTATTAGGCATGCTGTCCATCAATTTTTTACAGAAGCTGGGTTCAATATTCTGTCATTCCTTCAGTAGAATTTGTTTCAGTTGTGCTTTGGAAGAAATGCTGTGTTGTCGAACTTTATTGTCCAGATAGCTCCATAAATTCTCAATGGGATTTATATCAGGACTCTGAGCTGGAGTGTCGATAACATGAGGGCAATGGTACAGAAGCCACGACCTCACATTGTAAGCTTTATGCTTAGGGTCGTTATCTTGGTAGAAATGCCAACTTTCACTCAGCCCCAGTTTTTCTTTAGCTTGAGGCAGATTTGCTTTTAAAATGTCTAGGTATACTCTCTAGTCCATTATTCCCTCGATAAAGTGAACCATTCCAGGTCCAGCCGCGGAGAAAGAGCCCCAAACCATCACGGAACCTCCACCATGTTTCACATTTGGTTTCATATTTTTTGCGAGCAGTTCCATCCGATCCAAATATGTTAAATTTGCTTTCGTCTGTAAACAAGACGAAACAAGTTTCCCAGAACAAAAAATCTTTGTTGCAGTACGTTTTAGCAAATTCCAATCGCGCTTTTTGAGTCCGTTTGTTTATCAGTGGTTTCTGCCTTGTTCTTCTTCCATTCAAATCAGCCTTATGGAGAACATTTCGTATGGTCTGAGGGCACACCTTTTTCCCCAACTCATTTTCTGTATTAACTACGAGTTTTGGAGCACTTAAAAATGGATCTGCTTTACTTTTTCGGGTAAGGTATCGCTCATCTACCTCTGTAAAAACTTTGTTGTGCGCTGTCTTAGGCTTATTTTCTACCATTCGATTATTTTTAAACCTTTTTAAAATATATTGAATTGTAGAATGACTTCTGTCTACAATTTTGCTTATTTCGCGTAAAGATATTTTCCTTCCTCAAAATGTTTAATAATTAACTTTCTCAGTTCAAGACTGGTTTGATCTCTTTGTCGTCCCATGATCAATAGTGCTCAGTCAGTGGCATATGTCCAACTATGAAATCAGTTTTTATATGAAGTAGTGAAATTGTTATACGAAATACTAAAATTCGAAGGTATAAAATTCGGAATAATAAAATTTGGAGGTTCGTCAATATTTAATGGAGTCAGATGGCGCCAGCAAGGGAATACTGCTTATTAATTTGGACTGTACGACTTTGGCTTTGGCGTTAAATTCATTTACAGTTTTATTATTCCTTTTATACTTTTTTTAATAATGAATATTTTTTTTCTATTTGTTGTCATTAATAAAGCATTGAATATACTATTAAAGGCTATTTAAGGTTTTTTTTTTTAAACCTCGTTGATTAAGTTGTTTTTACCAAATAAAACTAAATTCTTTGGATGTACGAGTTTGGCTTGGAGCTACTGTAGTTATATTTTGATTAAACAACTGTTTCGTTTCGTCAACACAATAAACTTAAACGACCCACCTCTATATTCACTTTACCAACTTATAATAAGTAATATTACTGACTATGAGAAATTCGATAAACATAAAGAACGCGGCTGAGTGTGTAGCGCATCCATTAACCTTTTTTGCGCTGTATTACTGAGTTCAGGGGCCCCAGGTTTCGTTTCCTGGCAAAATCCGTATTTTTATTTATTTTTTTTTATATTTTTTTTTGTGTATCGCAGCACAGTTTTGGATAGCGTTTAATTTTCTCAAAATGTTTGTTAATAGAATAGTGGCAATTTCTTCAAAATTGGTCCAGTAGTTTACGAGTTAATCGGTTGAGAAATTGAATTTTTCGACATAAAATTGAATTTTTCGACGTGAATTTCTCAAAAACTATACAACTTACGAGATTCGCTAAGTTATCTTTAAAAATATAGTTAATTATCTACCAACTGTGATTTTTTCATATTTCTGACTTCAGTAGTTTCCGAGAAAACCGTGGGGGGCTTTTTTTATGATATTTTTCACACAGTTTTGGCAATAACTCCCAAAGTTTCTAACAGAAAAAAATAAATAAATAAGAAAAATATTTTTGGAATCTTTGTTTGGAGCCCTTTCGAATGATGTCCCACATGATATATTTTTCAGAAATTATTTTTTTTTAGTTTATATTTTACCCACCCTGTATAGTTGTTTCACAACATTTTTGAGTAATAGATATTGTCCATTTATGTGGACCGCTGTAATGTATAAGTGTGCCAAATTTCAAGTTTCTAGGAAGAACGGTTCTTGATGTTTTTATCGTGACAGACATTTTTGAGTTAGAGCGAACTTATAATGGTTCCGTATTACCATATGGGTACGGAACCCTTAAAAGCAAATTCGGAAAACTTAGAGGAAAAGCCGGAAAATCGGAAAAATCGAAATTTGCGTTTTGTAAGGAACCGCTGGACCGATTTCAATGATTATTTATTTGTTTTGTTCGTATTGCTGTATTTCAGGTTTACTCATTGCTCATTGCGCGCGACCAAATGGAAGCGTGGAAAAAGGAGCTCGTGTGGCAGTACCCTAACAGTTACGCCAACTGTATTCTCCGGTGAACAAATGTTGAGCACCCACAACTGAGCTCGAAATTTAGTAATATTTTTTAATAATATTTGGCTTCAGCAGTCCTAGGTAGAACCAAGCCTAGCTTCCCGCAACCATTTGTGTGTGCGCGTTATATTTTTGCACGAATAGAAGGGACCTACAGTTTTCTGCCGTCTCCGCACGGCGAGTTGGGAAGCTTTACATGACAAATGATACTCTTGAACGCTTGTAAGGCATTCGGAAGAGGTGGGCACTGTGAAAAACTTTTTTTAGGTGTTTGCGGCGGGATTCGAACCCAAGACCGCTGGTACAGTAGTCCGACGCGCTAACCACTTGCGCTACGGTGCCCACGATATATTAATAATAATATTGTTTGAGATCTACTTGTAGCCAACACTGAATGGTTGCACTGTTTCCCTTTGACGAGACTGGAGACATCTATAGAGGAACATTTGCAGCTTCATGTAAATGTGATTTTGTCGTTACTTCTTGTCTTGTCTTGGGTTCGGCCCTTCTTCTCATTTGGACTTTTGGAGAACGTGGTCGCATTTTAGTTAAGGTTAAAAATAAAGTTTCATACCAACAGGAATTGTTTTTAATTGCTTTTATCTTGAACATTTTTGGTGCCTCCTGTGAGAAATTGACACTTTGTTTTTGGATAATTTGGCTGATTTTCTTGGATTTACTGCGCTTGCGCATATCAAAATTTGGATATCTTTTCGTGACTGCGCTTGGCATCCATACAAGTCGACATTAAGATTTACAGCGCATTGCTTACAATCGTTTGATTTCGATTTGGTGCATAACATTGGATCTTCGCTTCACCGTACGTGTGCGAAAAATTGGTGGTCTTCATTTTATCGCGTTTGTCGCACAATTGGATTGAGTAAATATTGCCTTTCCACCGCACTTTGGACAACGTATTAGCCAGAACTATGACAGAACTCAATTTGCGTATGGCTGCACAAAATGCGATTATACGTAGTCATGATCGCATACTAGGAGCCGACTACAAAGCATGTGACAGTTCCCAACTGAACCAGGAATTGAAAGCCGTCACGGCGCATTACGAGCGTTTTGTGCACAACCATGAACTATTAGTAGGTAGAGCCCAAGGAGATGAGTTTGCATCACACGATGAATTGTGGGAGCAGGTGGAGGCGTTGTACAATGAGACGTGCATCAAACTCAACCGCAAGCTATTGGAGATGAAACCTGAGCCACTGCAGCGGAAGGAGTCAGATCAATCATCTTCATTAGCGCGTAATTTTGATGTCAAATTGGATCCTGTAGTCATTCCTACATTCGACGGATCATTACACAATTGGCTGGCGTTTAAAGACATATTTCAGACATTGGTTGACGAGATGGATTTTCCAGAGGCATACAAACTGGGTAAGCTTCGACAGGCGGTCAACGCTACAAAGGTTCCTTTAATTGGTGCTATGTATTCCGGTGGATATAAGGAAGTGTGGAGTGCGTTGAAGGAGCGGTACGACAATCCAAAACTTTTAGCCGAAATTCACGTCTCCCGCTTTCTCAACATCAAACCAGCAACGGAGGAGACAGCTAAGACATTACTGAGTATCGTCGATACGGTGCACGAATCTTTGCGTGCCTTACGTGTAATGAAGCTGCCTGTTGACCAGTGGGACGTACTAGCAGTACCTATCGTCGTGTCTAAACTTCCTGGAACAACGCAGCGTGAGTGGAACATGAGCTGTTCTTCTAATAAAATTCCGACTTTGTCGCACTTACTCAAGTTCTTGGAGAAACGTGCACATAGTCTCACTACAGAGCTCATTAGAACACCTCAACGATCGGAAACTTCCACATCACGACAACAACATCGTACTCAGCATCCAGTGAAAGCGTCTGTAGCCATGGCGGATGAGGGAAAATGCCCACATTGCCAAGGCCCTCATAGGGTCGGTCGCTGTCAATCACTCATGGCTATGAGACCAGAGCAGCGCTTTGAGGCTCTCAAAACATCTAATCTATGCTTTAATTGCCTAAAGCATGGGCATTCTTCGAGGCAATGCTCTTTGGCCGGTTGTCGGCATTGTGGTCGCAAGCACCATACCATGTTCTGCCGTGAGTCCACGACTTCAACACTACCTGTGCAAACAACAGAGGTTCTACGCCAGAACTCCCAACCATCAGCTGTCCCACCATTGGAAACACCCAGTTCATGACTGACCGATCCCGTTTGCAGCTTTATCGTCCAGGACAATCAAACTATTTTGCTGGTTACTGCGCGCGCATATGTATATGGACAATTGGCAGATCAGCAGCGCATGGCTCGTATTCTCTGCGATCCCGGATCGCAGGTAAGTTTTGTGTCTGACCGTTTTGCTAATCATCTCAATCTTCGCAGACGCAAATATGAAGTATAAGTGGAAGGAATTGGAGGTTTTGCTCATACTAGAACGAAAGGCAGCGCCACGCTCACACTCTGTTCTATACACTCTAACTTCACCCAGATGATAGATGCGCTAATAATACCGTCAATTACTTCTATAACTCCATCCATGCCGATCGACGTGAATCAATGGAAGCACTTGGTGGGCCTAAAACTTGCTGACGCCCACTTTGGTACCCCTGGTGGCATTGATGTTCTCATTGGGGCGGATGTGTGGGGATTTATTGTGCAAAGCGAGGTCATTAGTGGCAAGCCGAATGAGCCACATGCTCAGCGTACTAAATTGGGCTGGGTTGTTTTTGGTCCTGCCTCATCCGAGCCATCGTCGACGCGAGTCTTGGGCAGTTTCCACGCTCACGTATGTGGAGATGATGCAACTCTAGATAAACTTATCCAAAATTTCTGGAAGTTGGAAGAAGTACCCGAGAATGAGGTTGGAGACGACGAGTGTGGTTCTATATTTGCAGCGACGCACTCTCGAACGAAAGATGGACGATACATGGTGCGTATACCATTTCGTAGAGATGCTCCGGTCCTTGGAGAATCATATATGCAAGCATTGCGACAATTTCACTGCCTGGAACGACGCTTGGCTGGTGATATTGAGCTACGTGAAAAGTATATTTAATTCATGCGAGAATACTCCGCGCTTGGTCATATGGAACGTGTTGGTGTTGATCAGCTGGACGATCACACAAATTGTTTCTATATCCCACACCACGCTGTTACAACCAAGTTTCGTGTTGTTTTTAATGCGTCGGCACGAACCAGTGTCGGTGTCTCACTAAATGACATCCAGTTTGTCTTAGGAAGTCTAGCACGAGCTCGGCTCTTACAAAAAAAAACACTATATGCCTTTTTTGTTGATTTCAAAGCGGCCTTCGACACAATAGATAGAAATGCATTATTCTACAAGCTTCACAACCTAGGTGTGTCATCCAAATTTTGCAAAGCTATTGAGAAACTTTACCAGCAAACGACACAAATATTTACAATGGTAGCAGAATTTCAGGATCTTTCGAAATTAACCGCGGGGTACGTCAAGGTTGTAACCTCAGCCCTTTATTATTTGCCCTCTTCCTCGACGACCTAGTTGAATTTCTTCCGTGTGGAGTGGAGTTTGGATCAATAAAAATAAAGTTGATAATGTATGCGGATGAAATAGTTATTCTTGCAAATTCGCCACATTCCTTGCAGTTAATGATTAACAAACTCTCAGAATTCTGCAAGTTGTGGAGTCTTGAGGTCAACACGTCCAAATCAAAAATTATGGTTTTTAAAAATGGCTCAGGAAAGTTGACGAAAAATTAAACTTGGAAATATAATGGGAGGGCCCTTGACATTGTTAAAGAATATATGTATCTGGGAATGGTATTTACGTTTAAAATGCAAATGGATAAGCATCTTAATAGCAAACGCGACAAAGCAAAATCTGCAATTTGCGCCAATTGGAATCGTATTTTCAACAATAAGTATATATCGGTAAAAGCCAAGTATAGTGTCTTCAATGCTACGGCACAGGCTATCCTGTTTTATGGGGCACAGTTCTGGGGCACAAAGAAATACGACGAAGTGGAAAGTTTGCTTCGAGTCTATTTAAGAAAAACCTTTCGTCTACCCATAAATACGCCAAAATATATGTACTATTTGGAAACGGGTCTACCAACGCTATTTATCTCAACCCTAAGATTGAATGCAGACTATTTGATAAGGGTTATGGGCATGAATAACTCCAGGCTACCGAAGCAAGTTCTGCTATACGCTTTGCAATACAAGTGCCTTTTTGTCAAAGAGTGTTTTGAGATTGCAGCAGACTGTGGCATTACGTTAAACCTAACTGCTGGGAATTCCGGCCAATGGAAAAAAATCTTGTATGAGATAATAAAAACAAGGGATGAGAATGAGAGGTACGCTTTCATAGAAAGTGCAAAGTCTTCGTCTGAACGTCAATATTATTCGAAAGTTAATTATAACCTTAATGACCGAAATTACTTCAAAAGCGAGTTCACTAGTTATGCCATTGGTATAATTTTCAAAGTTAGCGGTGAACTATTAAACCTTAATTTTAAGCCACACTTTAATGGGGAAACAAGTAACTGCGAGCTGTGCAATATGCAGGTGAAGGAAGACATTAAACACTTTCTGGCAATTTGTCCGATCTTGAAGGAGGTAAGGAGAGCATTCTTTGGAAAAAATCAGTTACAAGATGAGGAGTTTCTGAATCATTTGAATGGAGCCAATTGGGCAGTGATGTCGCAGTACGGCTTAGAAGCATTAGCGTACAGGGCGAAAATTATCAGTCAACGTTTTTAAATTCCTTTTTGTTGTTAATTTCTTTTGTTTTAGCTAAACTTAAAGCCCAGCTCTATTTAATTAAACCCGAACTTTTTCTTTTTGCTGTTTTAAAAAAAAAAAAAAAAAAAAAAAAAAAAAAAAAAGTAGCTTAATTTTTCGTTTTAACTAAACTAAAAGTCCTTGTTTTTTGAATTGAAAAAATTTTTTAAATTTACATAAATTTGAATTACAATTATGTACATAATACATTCCAATAGTTAAACCAATATTTATTTGCAAAACCAAATTTCAATTATTGCCACAGGCAGACGACATTTGTGTCATGCCTTATCTTATTCAGTACATATGTACATATCTATAAATAACCAAAATTGTTAAAAACTTTGATTTGAATAAACGATCTATCTATCTATCTATCTATCTATCTAGTGCGGCCCACAATCCAGGATTCACTAATTAATATCATCTTTCGCTTTCGACGTCTCCGCATTGCACTCACCGCGGACATCGAGAAGATGTTCCGGCAGATCTTGGTAACTCCGGAAGATAGAAATTTCCAGCGTATTCTCTGGCGAGAATCACCCACAGAAGACATTGGCATTTATCGATTGACGACTGTCACCTATGGCATGGCTTGCAGTCCTTACAATGCAGTGCGTGCACTTCATCAATGTGCGTACGATAACTATAGCATGGTAGCTGACCAAAAACATGCAGTAGCAGCGCGGGACTCAATACTAAAGTCATTTTATGTTGATGACTTCTTGGTTAGCAGCAATGATGTCAACGAAGCTGCGATGTTAGCTGCCAATGTCAACACTATTCTTTGCGCCGGACATTTTAAGCTGCGAAAGTGGAACTCAAACAGTACTCAGGTAATTAATGAACTAACTGGCGGAAATTCTTCTACTTCAGAGCTCCTCATTGAATCTCCGACCGCTACGGTGCTGGGTTTACGGTGGGATCCAGTAACGGAGTTATTCTTCAGCGTAAGCCTCAAGTCCCATCAGGAATGTCTAACGAAGCGGCGTGTACTTAGTGAAGTATCTCAACTCTACGATCCCACTGGACTTCTAGCACCTGTTGTCATCACAGGGAAGATATTTATCCAGACACTTTGGATTAAAGATGATCCGATACCACCAGACTCAGAACGAGATGTGCAGCTTCATCAGGACGAATTGTGTGCTATACAAGAGGAGGAGAAAGTGCATTTGTTGACAGCAATCGCTACAGTTGGTCCCAAGTTAACAACACGCCGACTAGACGGTCAAGTGATTGCCCTTACGGAACGTTTTAGCTCACTACATCGGCTATTATATACAGTGGTGAGAATGCTACGTTGGACTCCAACACGACGGCCCATGTCAAAAGCAGTCATCAGTGCTGATGAGTTAGACGAAGCATTGGATAGACTCATTCGTTGCGAGCAGGACGGCGCTTTTGCCTCAGATATCCATCGAATTCGGAGTGGTTATAGGCTCCCCAGTTCCAGTCGGTTGCTTCCCCTTAATCCCTTCATAGATGACAGCGATATCTTACGCGTTGGTGGGCGAATAAACAAGGCTACTCTTCCTCAGGACCATCGCTTCCCAATCATTTTGCCGCGAACTGGCGCACTGACTTCGTTGCTCATTCATCAAGCTCATCAGAAAACACTTCACGGTGGAGCGCAGTGGATGCTTCACTATCTTCGCAGTCGCTACTGGATTTTGAATGCGAGGCAGGCGGTGCGGAGCTTTATCCATACTTGTGTCATCTGTCGACGTCATCGCGGTGCTACCCTCACGCAGCAGATGGCTTCGTTACCAAAGCAAAGGGTCAATGTTGCTCGATCTTTTCTGTCAACTGGCGTGGATTACTGTGGCCCATTTGTACTGCGCATAGGAGCAAAGCGGTCACGTACAACTGTCAAAACCTATCTGGCCATTTTCATTTGTATGGTCACGAAAGCGGTGCATATCGAGGTGGTGGATGACCTTTCGTCGCAGGCGTTTTTAGATGCCTTTACCCGTTGCATCAGTAGACGAGGTCCGTGTAGAGATCTCTACAGTGACAACGGCACGGCATTTGTCGGTGCCCACCGTATGCTTAAAGAGGATCTTGCAGCTTGGCATAGCGATCATAGTCAGCAGGCACTAGCCAGTATGGGCACTAATTGGCACTTCATCACGCCCAGCGCTCCTCATCAAGGTGGACTATGGGAGGCTGCGGTTAAATCTGCGAAACGCCATTTGGTGCTATTGATAGGCGGACAAGTTCTGTGGTACAACCAGCTTCATACCTTAGCGACACATATTGAAGCGTGTCTCAATTCGCGCCCGCTTATTCCACTGCACGACGATCCAGAGGACAGATTCGCTTTAACGCCAGCTGACTTTCTCATCGGATCTCCCATTCTCGCCGTGCCAGAGCCAAGTGTTGATGACATCCCGACGAACCGTATTAAACATTGGCAATGGCTGCGGCAAGTACATCAGCGATTTTGGCAAAGATGTAGTGAAGAATACCTCACAACGCTACAAACAAGGAGTAAGTGGCAGAGGCGGTTGAACAACATCCAAGTTGGGGACATCGTCATCATTCGTCAGGAGAATTTACCGCCGACTTACTGGCGATTGGGTCGAGTGTTGGAGGTTCATCCGGGCAGCGATGGACTAACGCGTAACGCCACGATTAAGACGACATCAGGGATGTACACCCGGGCAGTGCAGAAATTATGCCGACTTCTTGAGTCGGAAGATCTCGAGCCAGGTGGCTCGACCGGGCAGGATGTTTGAGATCTACTTGTAGCCAACACTGAATGGTTGCACTGTTTCCCTTTGACGAGACTGGAGACATCTACAGAGGAACATTTGCAGCTTCATGTAAATGTGATTTTGTCGTTACTTCCTGTCTTGTCTTGGGTTCGGCCCTTCTTCTCATTTGGACTTTTGGAGAACGTGGTCGCATTTTAGTAAAGGTTAAAAATAAAGTTTCATACCAACAGGAATTGTTTTAAATTGCTTTTATCTTGAACAAATATTAAGGTATTATTTTTTACTAATGTCTAAAAAGTCGCGAAGTGTCAAACGCTGCAAGAAGACGTTGTAAGCTATACAATATTTTGATACCTGGAAGTAAAAAAAGCAATATATCCGGAAATCGGAACCTGGAAATCTCTATATCAAAGATTATTACCCCTTTTCTAAGATCCTATCTAAAATCCTAAGCAATTCCAAACAATGATAGCGATACGTGAATATGCTTTATGCACCAAACCATAAATTGTTATTTTAAAATCTTTGTTTAATAGTGCATTCTGATTTCTTCTGACTTCCCAAAATCAACTGACATTTAAAAAAAAAAATTCGACAGTGAAGTTGACTACCGCAGGTTTTTTTTTTACTATGAAAGTCGCCTAAATATCTATAAGGACTCTGGATGCTTCAAGTAGGGCCGACTACCTTAAGGTAGATTATAATTAATTAGAATTGTGCTAATTCATTTCCCAATCGTATCTGAAACCACAACAGAACGGTCGAATAACTTTCCAAACGTTTTTTTTTTTTTTGTTGTTGATTGTTTTCAAAGGGACGCTCTATAGACTCATTCCACTGAGCTACTACGAGTATCTGTTGCTGTCCCAACGTACCGTAAACAACCTATTACACCCAGAGGTATGAGCGGGTAAGCTTTAGGGACTTTCGCCGAATAAATTAGGATTAAAATAGTTCACAATTTAAATAAAAGGATACGGGAGAATATATTATCAAGGTTCGGCCTCAATAGTAAACAATTTGTTGGTTTTAGTAAAATTTGTTGTCTAAATAATTTTCAATTGGATAAAATGGAATTTGAAAAACAGTTTCTCTTTTTTAGTTAACCACAGAGGAAGTTTTTGTATTTTATACATTTTTATTGAAACCGTGTTTTTAGGTTTGCTTTTGGGAGTTTTTTTGGTTACATGTTTGTAACCGAAATATTTAATAACTTTACGTAGTTTTAGTTAGTTTTATTTAATTTGCATTTTAGTTTTAACAATATCTAACTTTTAGTCTACTTTCCGTTAGGTTAGGTTAGGTTATGTAGCTATCCACACCGTACTCGGTGGGATTCACTTAAACCAAAGTATGTCCGTTATGCTGCCACGTGAGTTGACTTTCAGCAACGGTGCTCTTGGAACTATTTTAAAAGTTGGGTAAATTTCCATATTTTATTGAAATCCATTGAGGTTAGGTTATTAAAAGAAATTCCCCCAGAATTTCAGGAGAGTGCCGGGCAGGTGGTGAGAGGGGAATTTTTCCTCCTCCTTATCCATGCAGCTGCGACAGAAGTCATTGGCGAGGATTCCGAGAACGGCACAAAATCCCGACCTTTAAAATCCCGAAAAAATAAAACACACTTTTCTTAAAATCCCGAATCACGAATTCCCGAAAAATGAACATTGGTGAAAAATCCCGAATTTATCGGGATTCTCGATTCGCGGTGGATTTTTTTGCAAAAAAAATGAATTTTTCATATTCGTAATTTTTTTTTTCATTCTTAGAAGAATATTTTTCGCCCACCACCCCTCCACGTCGCCCACAGAAACAACTTACCTTAACACACTACGAATTCGTTAGCAAAATCGTTCGGTTAAGTGCATCTGATGAGAATCGAAAAGAGCTGTTCTTTTGGATTATCATTCGGTGCACTACTGAACCAAACGATTTTTGTATTTGGTTCATAGTGCGTGTTTTGGTAAGTTCTTCGGTTCTAGGGGTGGTGGGTGAGTCACCTGGTGAGGTGGCGTGGTTGTTAGTGGCAAAATACAATTCTTTTAAAATAATTATTATTGTTAATATTTTATTTGTGATGAATATCATTTTATGAGAATCAAAAAGGACAGCTCTTTCGATTCTCATCACTTCAGGCGACCTGTATTCCCATACTCGGGCTGAATAAAAAAGGATAGATGTTAAAGTTACACGGAACCGCTTGTACTTTGAACTATGCGAAATACCTTTGTTGTTAAAGCACGCTTAGCTTCGGCTTATTTAAATTTAAATTGCTTGCTCATATTTACATAGGTTAGATGAAATCAAAACTCCTACGTACTAAGATTTGGGTGCGATCCTCACTGAAATATCCACTTTTTCTTTCCAGCGAACCTACCGCCACCATTTCTAAAGATCATAATTTTTGATTTCGTTAAACTGATAGACAAGTTCCATGTGTGGCAGTGGCAGGATAGATGCGGCGCTGACTCGGGTCACTCCACTCCGGATATCTCAACAATTATCAGACACGCACACGGACTATATAGCCAACTATAGAAAAGTGCCCCAATGGACAGATATATGTATGTACGAATCCTATGGCCGACGCTCTTTGGCTCCACATGTAGTTGATCAGAGTGCCTCTACGCGACGTACAACTTCAATTTCTTTTTTTTCAGATAACATCCCATATTTATTAAACCATTTCATGAGATATTATTGTTTTTTGTATGTTATTCCATTATATTTTTCGTTTTTATATCACTTTAATTGTGCTGAACGCAGCCAGTAGCTTTGACAATTGTTATCTCAACCACATAGTTTATTTACGGAAATAACGGTTTTGCCCTGGTGTGAATACCGTATAACGATAATCTTATATGGATTATCTTCGCTCCAAATGCGAAAATTTTATTTATTGACATACCCATTGAGTCAAAAATGAGCACAATTTCACACAATTTCTCGATAAAACGACGGATCCAATATTTCTGATTTTGGGCCGAAATTTCAACGCAAACGATGGTCATTCGTCTTCAATTCTTTCACGAGCTGGATCTTGTAAGCTTTCAAACCAAGATCTTTGCATACAATTTTCCATAAAGTGGACGGATAAAGACCAATTTGTCGTGAACGAGGTCGAATCGATAAATTTGGATCTTCTTCAACACTCTCTTGAACGGATACAATATTCTCTTCAGTACGTATTTTTCTTATGCATCTCGGTGCCACAAAATGTTTTGCGAAAACGGTCAAAAATATCGCGAATATAGCGGTCTCAGATGGTCGATTATGTCGGGTGTAATATGGTGCAAGTGGTCTATAATTTTGGCGAACAGAAGCGTTATTTTTTTAACCAAATTTCTAAAATTTGGTTGAAGCGTGTATGTCATCACAATAAAATTGTAAAGAACTTTCTGAAGTTAGTACTGGTTTAAAAAACAAAAACACCCTTTACATCTCTGCAATATTGAGCAGTGAAAATAGTTTATCAACAGTTGAGTGGCTTGAAATTCGTGTTAAATATTGTTATTTCCGACCCACTCACAGTGTTCCGCGTAGTACATATTAAGTGGACAAAAATATTTTTTTGACTATTTCATGTTATTCTTATGAGTTAACTATATTGTAATAAAAAACTTATGTTTTAAGTGCTTTATTTACGTTTTGATACTAACTACTTTATAGGGTAAAAAAAACAAAAAAATTAAAAAATTCAAATTTCTTTGATATTTTTTTTTATATTGTGTATATCATATTCATCATCACTGCTGATATTATTGAGTGAGTCTTCAGAATCGAAGTCTTTATTTGATTCAATATTTCGTTTCTGAGGTAATGGTGGGACAGCAGGGCCGACTAACAGAGCCACAACTTGGGATATTGGGGTGACCTACAAAAAAAAGGATTACTTCTTTTGCGCACGTTTGCGCACTCTGATTTTTTCACGGCCTATAATTAAGAAGTCGAGTTTTGTATCAAAATAATAACTAACCCGGGGCAAGGTGGGGCTCATATTTAAAAGTCTATGCAAAAAAAAATAAAAAATGCCTCAAAAAAACTTACATCTTATAATTAAAAAAATCTTTAAAAAAAAGATAAATAGACTTTCAAAATTTTTTAGAAGTATCTATTCACTTTGATTACTTGAATCCATACCAATTTGGTTTAATTTTTCACACAAAAAAATTAAAAAATTAATTAAATACAAATTGAACACTAATTGTGCACTCGACCTATTATGGTAACACACTCCACTTTGACTTGCTCTAAAATCATTTCCACGCTCTAAAATAAAGAGAAAATGTGATTTACTTATCTTTCAGTTATCCTTTATAAGAATTGTGTTAGCAAGTACTCTCAATTTTGTCATGAATTTTTTGAATTTTGTCCACTTATTGGTGTGAAATGGAACACTGTGCCACTGTGTAATTCTTCTAGTTCGGAACGATACACTGGTATTTGTGAAGTTTTCGATTTCTTTTTGTAACAATTGAGACCAATTACTGTTAACTCCATCATTGTTAATTGATGTATAATTTCGATTTAATTTGCCATAGATTACTGGATGTGGATGGTCATAAAGTTTCATAAATTTAAATTAGATATCGATCCATCATTTCGAGTTGAAGTGAATTTCACATCGGGAAATGTATTCATTTGTAGCGGATACGACCGCGGCTAATTGCATAATTCAATTAAGTCGTTGATACTTGAAAGTTTGGATGTTTTCATTTTCAATTACAAAAAAAAAAAACACCAAACAAATTGTTTCAAGAAGTTAAGGTACTCCAGTTGATGGAAGATAAAGTTTGTGGTGTTTTTTTTTTGTTGGCTATTGAGTTTTTGAATTTATAATTAATTCAATTTGAGTTAAACTAAAATTGCAGTAAAAATTGAATGAAAAATAATAGAGCAGACTGTGTTTTAAAATTACATACTTGTAGAGCTTTGTCTTTTTTTTTTTTAAATAACATGCTAAATAATGGAAAAATTAAAAGCGTTCAATACGCTAAAATAAAGTTTAAGCTTAGGAAAAATTCAATATAATATCAGACATGCACTTTGAATACCTTTTAAAAGATTTGCACAGCGCGGGCCATATGTAAAAATCAAGGAGGATGAAGGAGGGGATACCGATGCGCATTGGTCTTGAATCCTTGTAAATCCTAAAAAGAAGGAGGAAAAGCTCGGATTTGGTAATGCATTCCACATTCGTGTTTAGCGGTTAAATTTTCTATATAATATCTATATTTCACTGTATGTCCGAAGTTGGGCTATATGCAGGGCCACCCTAACTTCAGGGCTAAATGGGCTATAGCCACAGGGCGCTAGCATTTTGGGGCGGCCAGGGCCGGACCTTACATAGGAGCGAGTGGCGCAGCCGCGCCAGGCACCAGAAAGCAAGAGGCGTAAAAACTAAAAAAATTACTATCCAAAAAACAGATCTACTCGTTTGCTAATATGTATTTATATTCTTCACAAACTAATATTTCTCACCGTACTTCTCAAATAACAATACACACATTTCAATCACTGTACTTTAAAAAGTCCACACACATTAAAATCACCAAATTTCCATATAAATATGCACATAATGTTTTTTTTCTATCCCTTCCCGTTCCCACAACATTTCATTCTCTTTCTCTCCATAGCTGCTAATTGGTATAACAGACCAGTTAGCAGAATTTTTATCTGTACCCAACTACAACCAGAGGCAAACATTTGTCTCTGCTGCAACCATAGTAGACTCTGTTGTTTCATATTAAATATCCAGTCGACCCTTTCAGCCCATTGCCGAAAACGAAATTTTCACTGCCAACATGCTGTGGAGCAGTCTTATCATACCGCTCCATTTGCGCCTACCAAAATCCATACAAATCATCAAACATGTCGGAAGTTGTGGAGCAGGATTCAAATTTTGCGCCAAGGCAATGCGCCTACCTAAAACGATGCGAACTTCAAATTTGGTTTCGCAACCTTGTTCGATATATCAAAACGTTCGATTTGACTGAAGAGAAAGAGAGTCAAACTCAGTTCATACGTAGTAAAATTTATTGTTACATTATATATGTACAGATCGCGACAGAAAGATAGCACATTTGCTTTTTTTTTGGATCCCTTTTGCATTGTCGTGTTTTCAACCAATAAAAAATCATTTCCTTCTTATATGTTGTGCATTTAACATTTAATTGATAACAAAACAAGACTACATAAAAAAAATGCAACCTGCGGTTACGAAAACAAAAAAAATTATTCAATTCAGAACATTAGCACTTTAAGTGGTAGATAGCACATTTTTAAAAATATTGAAAATTAGTATGAAATATATTTAATGCCTTGATTCTCCTTGGCTTCGATTATATTAGATTGTACGCTTGATATACATAAGTAGAAAGGAGCAATTAACTTTAGTAGTTAGAATAGTGGACCAAAATACGAAAAAGTTTAAAATTAGAGAATATTTTTTGGGATTGTTGTTAAAAAAACAACTGGGTCTGGCTTAACTGATTTAGTTTTGAATGAACTTGCTGATTTGGATATTCTATTAGTGAATTGTAGACGACAAGGGCATGATAATGGTACTTATATGAGAGGGAAACATTGTGGTATGCAAACGAGAACTAAGGTTTTGGAACCTAGAGCTTTGATGATGTTCAATGCTCTACTGATGCAGTTGCATTCTTCGATAAAGTTGAGAGTATCTATGTTTTCTATTCAAGTTCTGTAGGCAGATGGTCGTTTTAGAAAAAAAAAACATCTTAGTAGTTTGACTCTTAGGCTGCGGTTATATATGTAGCAAGCGTGTAATACAAGCGCTTAGCTCGCGTTTTAAATTATCAGAGCATTTTATCTCGCACTTGCTCGCGCTTGTAAAAATTTGTTACCAACCACCATGCTCCAATAAAATGCATTTAATTTAAAGCGCGAGCAAGCGCTTGTATTACATGCTTGCTATATAACCGCAGCCTTATGCAGAATAGATGCAATAAAACCACTAAAACTATACTTGGGAGATGTTTATAGGCTCTTGTTGAAATTTCAGAAAATTATGATCAAAGAGTCTAAAATATGCCACAATCTCTTGGTAGTAAGCTAAGCGAATTTAAATTTATTTGTTGTGTCGTTATTTGGTACACAATATTAGACACAAAACAGTTTTTGCCTTAAGCTTGCAGTTGAAATTTTGTGTTCAATGAAAAAGTTTTTAGTCGAACTAAGAACTAATGACAAGTTTTTTTTTTGAATTTGTAGATAAGGCGAGACTTATAGCAAATGAAATTAAAGTTCCTTTTCCAGTAATTTCAACTTAACGGTCCCGAAAAAAAGTAGTTCAGTTTTCCTATGAGGATAGGAATGAGGTAATTTTAGACCATCAAGAAAGATTTAGGGTTGAATTTTATGTTGAAGTCAACGCGTCAATTACTCTCTCTCTTCGGGAGATGTGGAAAAGATCAAACATGTTTTAAGTTGCTTTTGGGGCGCTTATTTTTTTTCCTGCGCCAGGCGCCAAAACTGTTAAAACCGGCCCTGGGGGCGGCATTTTTTGTAAGTGTTATGTATTTTTGTTATTTTCTATTAGTAATTTAGTTATAATTAATTTTTATTTAAAATCTTTTCATATCAAAAATCACAAAATTTTGGCAATTTGGAGTCTGGTAATAATTATGTGTGTTCTTATAATTTCCCCGGTCACTTATACTGGTATAGTGTATCAATGAAATCCGTTCAGTTTTGGTTTGGTTCGCGTCAGTTTGCTATCAAGTGCCAGCCATATTACTGCAGGCTCAGCAACGTTGCCGGGTTCTCTTCGGCTGGCTTTCTATAACGTCACTGTCTTTAAAAACACCTCTCTACTGACATCACTGTTTACAAAAGGCATCACATTCTTACCATACGTGTGCCTAATTTTCTATACATGTTCCAATATCGGTGAAAAGTCTGTTTCTTCAGTTTCTCTGTGACTTAACTTATAAGGTCCGGCCCGTTAGTGCTCGCTCCCAAAACTACGAAAATCTACGAAAAGTTACGTAAACCAAACATTTGTACCATTTTCTTACAAAGAGGGGTGCGTTATTTTTAGTAGCCCACGGGCGCCGAATGTCTTAAGACGGCCCTGGCTATATGGTCAACTGCTAGAGGTGTGTTGGGTGAAAAGAATTGAACGGCTGTGGGTACTTTTAACCGCATTACAAAAACCCACATAACAAATGCCCGGCGCACACAAAAGCCCTCATATTTAAGGCGCTTTTCGTTTAAAATGCAAGTCATTGCAAGGCAAACAAATTTAAATGTTAAATAAAACCAAGCAACGAAATAAAATGAGCAATCACACAGCAGACAATTTAAATCATTTTGTAACCTGGGTTATCAAAAAGCATATTCCCAAAGATATTCAGTAATTCACATTTAATTAAAAATATTCATATTCACATTAAATTTGATAATTTTGCTATCTATTTTGTGAAACTTCAAGTTTTACCATAGCCAACACGACGCAATGCTTGCGAAATGTATGATTGCCAAGTATCATACCGATACCATACATCAACGACGCGACCGAGCAAAGTGGGATTGGGAAATAACAGTTATGTCCAGTTTTACAGTGAGAGTTTAATCTTCCGTTTAAATTTTTTTCGGTTTCACAGTACTTGGTTAAACGCAGAGTTGAGTTTAATTCGTCGTTAAAGTTAAACGTATATATATTTTGACAGCTGCCAGAATAGGATAAATAATCTATATTATTTTTTGGAATAGTTCAATATCTTACTTAGTTGGCGCTACAGCTCAAGGTTTTCCTCTGACCCTGGTATTTTCCTCTGACCCTGTTAGTACTGTTGTTCAAGAATCTTGTTCAAGCATAACTAACATAGATAGACATCATCCACCCTTGGATGTATTTTTTGACTTGAGCTGTCATATATATGATAATAGTGACCCTAATGATGGCTCGTATATCTTTGACTTTCGACGAGCTAATTATCAGCAACTGTCTGAAAGAATAAGGTGCTCCAATTTACAAAACATTAATATTTCACCTAATATTGAGGATGCAGTAAAATGCTTTTATAGTATCCTAAATGACTGTATAAGTAGTTGTATACCAACAAAATTATCGAAAAATGCAATATCAAACCATCCTTGGTACACTAAGGATCTGAAAACTCTACGAAATAAAAGAAATAGAGCATGGAAAAATTATATTAAAAGTCTCAGTCCAAAGGACTTTAATATTTACATTGCATTTTTCGATGAATTCAAACTGCTTTCAAGCAGCTTATACAATGACTATATAAGCACAATGGAAACCTCACTTAGGAATAACCCGAAACAATTTTGGAGCTTGGTTAATTCCAAGAAAAGGTCTGACGGATATCCAGTAGAGTTTTCTTATAATAACAGCGTTTTTAATGACCCTGTTGATATTTGCAACTCTTTCGCGGATAATTTTCGTAAATCTTTTAACGATGTGCCGCTTAGTATTGATGATGATTACTTTGAGCATCTCAAAGATGTTCCTCAAGTTGGCTTTACCAACATTGCCTTAGACTTGCAGACTATTTCGAAATTTATTTCATTTCTGAAAGATGATTACTCTTCAGGTCCTGACGGCGTACCTCCAATAGTCCTGAAAAAATGCAGTGATGTCCTTGCTCTGCCGTTGAAGTCTCTTTTTGAGATCTCCATATCAACTGGCCATTTCCCTAGCTTCTGGAAGCAATCGTTTATTACGCCCGTCTTTAAGGAAGGCGATAGAAATATTATTACGAACTACAGACCGATTTCAAAGTTGTCATGCATACCAAAATTATTTGAGCAAGTTGTGTGTGAAAGCCTTACTTTTCTTTGTCGGGGTGTTATTTGTACAGAACAACATGGATTCGTTAGAAACAGGTCTACTGTCACAAACCTATTAACATTCTCCCATAACTGTTCCAATGCCTTAGAAAGTGGTCATGAGGTGGACTGTGTGTACACTGACTTCTCCAAAGCTTTCGATCAGCTTTCTCATGATATTATTATCTACAAACTCGAGGCGTTAGGTTTTCCCCCAATATTTATTTCGTGGGTTGGCTCTTACCTCAAGCAGAGGTCATATCAGGTTAAATTTAGAGGTTGTCTTTCAGACTCCTTCTTAGCAGGATCCGGCGTCCCTCAAGGGAGCCACCTAGGTCCACTTTTATTTATTCTTGCTATCAATGATGTTCCATCAATCATAAAACATAGCAACATTCTAATATTTGCCGACGATATGAAGATCAGTAGAGCAATTACAACCATAAATGATTGTAGACTTCTGCAATCAGATATTGACAGTTTCAGTACCTGGTGCTCTAAAAATGGTTTAGTCCTTAACCCACTCAAGTGTCAGTCCATGACTTTCTCTAGGAAACTGGTACCAACTATATTCAACTACTTGATATCGAATCACTCTCTCAGTCGGGTTTATAGTTTTAAGGACCTGGGTGTTTACTTTAGCCCTGAACTTGATTTTAAAGAGCATATAAACCACATTGTGAATAAATCAAATTCAATGTTAGGTTTCGTTAAAAGATGGTGTAAAGAATTTAAAAATCCTTATGTCACCCTCTCACTATTTAACAGTCTTGTCCGTCCTCACCTCGAATATGCTTCGCAAGTATGGACACCTTATCAGAAAAATCTCAATACTCGTATTGAAGCTGTCCAGCGATGCTTCATTCGATTCGCATTGAAAGGTCTTCCCTGGGACGATCCTTTTAACCTCCCCCCATATTTGCATCGGATAAAACTGTTGCAAATGCAGCCTTTGGCTCAAAGAAGGGTCAATAATGATATAATTTTTATGCATCAACTGATCTCAGGTCTGATTGATGCACCTGACTTATTATCCTGTTTAGGATTAAACTTTCGTGGGGGATCGCATCACCTGCGTAGTATAGAGTTACTGCATGTTCCTCATCACAGAACAAATTACGGGATGCATGAGCCTATTAGCCGCATGAGTAAAATCTATAACTTAAATGTAAACATTCTTGACTATAATCTTAACAAAATTACACTTAAAAATGTCTTGCGTAATGTAGTTCCTCGAACATAAACTCTAATTATGTATATTTGTTCTTATATTTGTTTATTTATTGCTAGTGGTAGTGTTGAAATGTAGCGTAGCCTAACCACTAACACCAGCACTAAATGATGAGCCTGTTGATGCATATTTTGCCCTGGCAAATTTCTGCTTATGGCTGTTGCTTGTATTAAGCACACCATGACACAGATCTGATAGTGTTTATTAAGGTGAACCGGGCCCTGCTTCTCGCAACCATTTGTGTGTGCGTGTTACATTTTTTTGCACGAATGGAAGGGACCTACAGTTTTTTGCTGACTACGAACGGCGAGTTGAGAAGCTCAATCGTGACAAATGATACATGATACAAATGACGGTGGCACCGTGAAAAAACTCTTTTTGGTGTTAGACCCGGTCAGGAGTTGAACCCGGGCAGCATTGCGTGGTAGTCCAACGCACTAACCACCACGGCCACGCCGACCATTTCAATGTCTACTGAAGTCAAAATTTTATTGACTTTACGCTTCTACGCCTACTCATTACTGCGGGGGACTTTTCTGGTGTTTTAAAATTATCTACAAGCTGAATTTGTAGCATTGTGTTCCATCACCTTTTCCTTTCAAAAGAGAAATACATAAAATTTGACATTTCCAGACAAATGGTGCTACCAACTTTTATTCCAACAAAGCTTCCAAAACTGCGTTTAATTAACTGGAAGATTAGCTTAGACTGTAAAGCCGAACGAGTAAAACAAATGCCCTTATTATGCAAAACAATTTTGATTTGCAAGACACGCGTTGAGTTGTATTTCCCTTTTGAATTATGTACAAGCAAATTACGAACCAAACCCAACCAAATTTAACTTACGTAATATAAGGGTATAAAAGTTTAAACTCTCGTACAGGTTAAGTTGTTTTTCAGTTTAAACTATCACTGTGAAACTTTGTATTAGCAAAATAAATTGGATAAATTAATTACACTCCATAAGCAGAGGTACACGATTTTATGAGAATCATAAAAATCTCTACTTGCTGATTCTCATGAAATTATATACCTTCAAAATTGAAAGAGTTGAGAAAAACATACTACCTCCATATGTATATAGTACATGTACATATGTATAGTTCTACGTATGGCTGTTGGCTAATCACTTTAATCACTTTATTAGTCTTGAATTATTGAATTAAAATATTAAAAACCAAACTTTTAATGAAGACAAAGTTCTTGGCTCATTGTTCTTGGCTTACAATTTCAGCTGCCAAACATAATTTCATATGGGAAAATCGATCGGGAAAACTATTCTTTTGGGAAAAATATTGTTAAAATTAGTATACTGCTGTGAATAAGGGAAAATAGTGAAAATGGTCCTAAGGAAATAGTAGAATTTCACCGAGATCTACAAAATGGCGTTTTCAAACCTTGGCGCCACGGTAACCGTAGACTCCCCCTCAAAAACTAAGATTTTATAAAATTTCTTTACCTAAACTGTTAAAAAACATTTATGCAAGATGCAACACTTTTTTTTGTACCGTAGCAAAAATAATTAAATTTCAATGGAATTTCCATAGGAAAAAATTAATTTTAAGACCTCGATATCTTCTAAAATCTAAACTAAGCGATTAATCAATATTTGTTTACCTTATATTTTATGCCTATTCCACCGAGATCTACAAAATGGCATTGTCAAATCTTTGCACAAAAGTTATCGTGCACATGCCAGAAAAAGTTGAACGGTATTTTGACACTCGAAGGCATCGAGTTAATTTTACGAAACGAAAGTTAATTTATCTTTCATATTTTTTTCCCCCATTCCTTTGAAATAACTGTAGTTTTTGAAGTAAAACTTTTATACGGACGTTAGTCAAAATTTTTTCTAACGAAAAAGTGTGACGACTGATTACGTCATAGCTCCGACTGAATGAATACATACTTAATGTGACCATTTCACCCGCTTTTGGCGGGTTTTACCCGCTTTTTCATCCAAGTACCCGCCACCCGCCACCCGCCACCCGCCACCCGCCACCCGCCACCCGCCACCACAACCATTTTCCCTCTTTTTGAGAAAATTTTCGAATTTTCTACTCATCACAGAACTTTTTTGAAAATGCTTCTTTGTGCTGTCTAATTTAGCAATGTCAATGCTTCTGCATTGAAATTATTATACTGAAGGTGGAAGATCTAAACTGCCGTAGACAACTTCAGTTCGCATCAGTGCGCGGAAATTGCAAATATCATGCGTCAAAGAAACAACCAACGTTTTTCATTCGCTATCCGACGATACAAGGTCCGTTCGCGTACTTTTTGCACCAAATATGTGTTTTCTGTCAAATATCGACGAGTGGGGGTAAAATTCTCTCAATGTCAGAAAAATTACGTATCTACGAGAACGGACCTGCAATTTATAAAGAGATACACACCACATCCGAAATGTCAAAAAATACAAAAGTTAAAAAATATGTAACGCTTGCGCCAGATTTTGAAGCCGCTTTTCCATTTATTAAAAAACCGATAACAATTCGAAGTTAAAATGTGAAACGTACAGTTTTAACTATTGGGAAAAGCGGTACGGAGAACGTAATTGATGTTAATTTCTAGTTTGTATTCCAATTTCACCAATGTATTGACTGTGCTGATCTACTTTTACGAAGCCCGCCAAAACCCGCTAAAACACGCCAGCTTTTAGGTTAAAAAAACTCGCCGCTTTTTTACCAAAAAATAAATGGTCAGAATATACATACTAGCTTTTCGAAGTAATGGAGCAGATACTATGCCTGTTGGTAAATTATAATATGCATAATGTAAATACGCACATACATATATACATACATACATTATATACATACACACATACATAACATACATACATTACATACATACATTAAATACATACATTACATACTAACGTTACATACATATGTACATACATTACATACATATGTTCATTACAGACATACATTACATACATACATAATTAACATACATTACATATATTACATATACACATTACATACATTTCATACATACATTACATACATACATACATACATTACATATTCACATACAAACTTTACATACATACATACATTATGAACATATGTACATACTGTCAGTCTATCTACATACCATTTCACGTCTAAACCGCTGACCAATCATAATTTGGTATAGAGATAGTCTGGGACTTGAGGAAGGACATATGCAAAAAAAACTGCCTGCTAGTTAGCGCTGGAGTCAAGTTATTTACAACTTCTACATATATTACATAACTGACTGCAATGATTCTTATTCACAGTTTGTGTTAGTATATTGCCTAAAGAGATAACTACAAAATCTGGACGCGATAATTGGCTCTGGAGTCAAGTTATTAACAACTTCTCTATTAATTTACCACAATGATTCATATTTACAGGTTATGTTAGTATAGTGCCTAAAAGAATCTAAAACTTACTGTAAGTAAACTAACTATTCGTAGGCATCTCATAGAAGATCAAATTCTTGTACGGAGTCATTGAAAAGCGACATTCTTGTATAACATGCGTGAAGGGATAGTTTTACTTCTGCCGCGCGTAGTTTACACACAGTTTCGTAGTTTTTCGTAAAAGAGAGTGGTCACGAGAGTAAGAAATTTCCCCATGCTACGAATTTTAGCACAAGAAATTTCTTTGGGGTAATATATGAAAACAGTCAAATCTGTCAAATCACATACATTTTTAATTTTTTGTTGCTCAACGCGTTCGCGGTACCTATTTGGTGCAAAAAGTACGCAAACGGACCTGATATCTTTCGTTAATGAACTTTATTCCTTCGAATGTCAAAATACGGAGAAAATATTTCGAAAGAATAGAGACTATTCATTCGAATCTCAATATAAGGGTGAATAAACTAAATACTAAACAATCTAGGTACTTACACAATTAAAATATGCTTTGAAAAGTAATGTGAAAGTCAACAAGAACCGATTTTACTGAAAAGAACTAATTCAATGAGCAAATCGCAGAATCGTTTTCTCACTTTGCAATTTTTCTTTATGTTATTGGGGTGAATTTTCTGTTATCTGTAGTATTTAATGACAAATAAACTAGAAGCGTTATATAACCATAACTGATCTGTTATTATGATGTACATTTTGCCAATTTGTATACAAACAGCTAAGTGACCTTTTACATTGGCCGAGAGAGCTCGGCCGAGTTATCGTTATTCTCTTTTGGGATCGGGCCGTACTTATACACGTCCCGATTCCGGCAGCCGACTATTTAATCCTTTTCTCCCTTCATTCTTAACGCGCTGTGTTCGGAAGATGTTGCTATCAGTATAGAATTAAAAACAAAAAAAGTCTTTAAAATGCATGGAAAAAATATTGAAATTTTGAATGATTAGATATAGTGTATTTATGGTTTTATTGACGTCTTGGATCTAGACGGTAGCAACGACCAGCGAATACTTTTTGATTTACTTAAATGCTGTGAAACATCACCAGATTTACCTAAGAAAAGGAAGAAAAATCAGAATTTCAGTAATTGAATTTGCTTTCTTAAGTATTTTAATATAATCTAGATGAACTAAATTATAAAGATTTTCGTGCATTTGAAAACATAAAATCAAATGTTTGATTAAATCATGAGACCACTCAAAACTTTCCATAAAACACAGAACACTCACCGAACACAGTCTCTAAAAAAATTCCTCCGGCGACACGAGCTCAACTCTGAGAACACAAGAATAAAGCAAGTGAATGAAAATACGAAACGAGATAAAAGAGAACACGCAAACATCGTCTCGGTTACGCATCAGCGTTGCCACTTTACTGCAATTGCAGTAGATCTACTGCATTTATTTCGAAATTTGAATCTACTGCCAAAAAATTAAATCTACTGCATTTTTTTAGTATGTTTTTTGTGGACTTCAAAATCGAGAACATCCATTTTAGCACAAAACTTAACAACACAACTTTTCGAAAAGGTTGAATTCCTTATCTGAAAACGATCACGTGATGAACTAGCACTTTTTTAATTTTCAAATGGGGTCGTTTTTCCATCAATTTAGCATTCCTTTTTACCATTTGCAAGTAGTTAATGAAAATTACGCTGTGGGAACCCCAGAAAACCGTTGCCCTGACTATTTCGGCCGCCAAAACTCACTTTTCTCCATTTTGACCAAAAAAAATAACACAAACCAAAGTTCTTTCGATCACTGTAAAAAAAATCAGTGTTTGAGAGATCTGTCTGCCTAGAAAGAAACAAAGATGGCGGAAAAAAAACTCAATGCGGTCCGAGCGCCATCTTTCATCAAAGTCACTGACTTATCGAACAGCCCTCGTATGATGCAGACATGATGCTACGGTTGAGGGAAATAAAAGTTCAAATTAACCAAAATTCAAAATAATAAAATAGAAACAAAAACACAAGCCAATTTGTGTTTATATACCTTGTTTTCTGTTGAAATAAAAATCTACTGCGAAAAAATTAAATCTACTGCATTTTTGAGAGAATCTACTGCGAAAAAATAGTCCTAAAGTGGCAACGCTGTTGCGCTACCCAGGCTACCCCCTGGAGTTCTCACCACCTTTCCGTGACATTCTGGTGTCGGCCGAGCTTTCTCGGCCAATATAAAAGGTGACTTAGCAATGACAAACAGCTGTTCGTCGACCTATTGTATTGGCGTCCATCTATTGGCAGGTAGTTGCACTATGTCGCGGTTCTGTTCCAAAATTCGCGATAGAATCCAAAAGGCATGTATAGCCGTGTTTTATTATTCGCATGATCCTAATCCGATCAATTACTTAAAATAAAACGATCCAGATCATCTCAAATTTTAACTTTTAAGGATTGGTACTACTGCTTTTGTACTTTGACGTTGACATTTGTCATAAATTAAAGCAATGGACGAAGAAGCAGAGTTTGATTTTTATTTTCTTTGGCTTTTTCAGCTTCGTCCACCCTGAAATTGATCTGGAAAAATGTATTATGTATGTTTGTATGTTTGTACATACTCGTATGTTGTAATTTTCTTATCTGAATTTAAGATTTTCGGTCATTTACCATTGTTTACTTTTGGAGATGTTTTTTTTTGTTGCATATGACAGTTTCGTGGTTGGCGCGAAGTTAAAAAAAAAAAACGCGGAGTTACCATTTGTAATTTGCGAATCTCCAAAAAATATTTTTTGATGTAGGTATATAATGGAATTAAGTATCGTATATTTTACTTAAAATATACAAAATATGATAACTATTTATTAAAAATTTCAATGAAACATCAATAAAGGGGCTGCTTTCCAATAGGTCAACCTTTGGATTTAAACAATTTTTTTATAGGCCCCAAATGACCTCTGAAATACAAAAAAAAAATAAAATTAATGAAATAACAAATAAATCAAAAACACAATTTTTTAAATTTTAGAAATTCTAACCTCGAAAAACTGAAATATATAATTTTCTTATCTATTTGGCAAACTTTCATTTAGGTTTGTAATTATTTCACCATAAAATATTCTGCATTCGCGCGAATTTTTTTACATGCGATAAAATGAAAAGCAAACAAATTAGAAATACAAAATAATATATTGCCAAATAAAATAAAGCGAAACAGTAAGTGCAAAATTTTTTATGGTGAAATAAACTTATAGCTGCCGTAAATTCATTGCATTTTTCATAAGTTGTTCAGCACAGACTAAGGCAGGGCGGAACGCAATAAAAACAGCCTGTCAAGTCATTTTTATGTCAAATTTGCTGACATTTGTACGGTTTTTGTGCAGATTTGTATGGGTTTGTAAAAAATTTATTATTGTTTTAAACACATAAACAAATGTTTCGTCACATCAATTCATATACAGAACATCTTAGATTAACATATATTTATTAGAAATAATAAAAAAGGTGAAAATTCAGGTTGACCTATTGGGAAGCACAGCCCAACAATTTATAAACTGATTGAATAATAAATAGCATTTTGCATTCTTTTTACATTTAAATTTCTGATCTGGCAATACCCATGTTTCACCATGTTTTGACAGAATACCAACCCTCACAAAACAAAACTAAACCTAGTGGTGAATAGTGTGAACTAAAACCCAGATCACGTAAAGAGATCCCGATAAAAAGGAAGATCTTTATTTGTTTTTGTAATGCGTGTAAAACGATGATCCGGATAGGATCATGCAAATAATAAAACACGGCTTATGGCAAATCTTGTTAAAAGCGGCCGATCGTGTGAATCGACGTGAAGAAATAGAATATATTCGGATTGTAGAATGTGAATTGGGCATGAATCTATAGATTCAGACTAGAAATCCATAAATTGGAACAAAAAACATTAACACATCTTAACAAAAAGCTTTTAGATAAACAACAGAAGTAAAGAAGTTTGCATTATTTGCATTGTGTGGTGAGTTATCTCCATTTTCTTGACTTGAGAGGGAAACATAATAGACATTTGTGTGCATATGCACGCATAAGAAAATATACGAGTACACAGAAACTGTATACTGTGCCCATCAGTGTTCTCAGACTTTCTTAATGATTTCCCCCCTTTTTTTGTAGCATTTTACCATTGTTTCCCCTTTATTTTTGGGGTTGGGTACTTTTGCCCGCATTACATAAGCCCGCACACAAAAGCCCGCACACGAAAGCCCGCATTACAAAAGGCCGCATGACAAAAGGTCACATTACAAAAGGCCACATGACAAAAGCCCGCATATTCAAGGGGAAATATGTATTTCCCCAAGTTTAAATATAAGTCTACACATTCTCCTTCCTAAAAAGGGGCGTTTCCTTCTATTTGTGACTGCACTCGATTTGATGAGAATCTGGAAATGTCGCTACCTTTTGATTCTCATAAAATCATGTACTTTTTCAAACAAGTATTCAATATACTGGAGAAATATTTGATAAATAATATCGTAATGCCTTTTTTTTGGAGAACTTACAGATTTTATTACTTTGTATTGTTTTATTTAGCTTTTAAAGTTGTTTGTCTTGCAATGTTAAACTAAATTTCGCAAGTCGAGTGTAAATCCATCAGTGTTTAAGTGCCGCACTGTTCGCGGTTAATTAATTAAACTCCACTTTCCGGGGAGGTTTAGCCGCTCACGCGACTTCGTCGCTCCGCTAAGGGAACGCCAACAACTGCCAGGCAGGCGCCTGGAGCGCAAGTCGATTGTAAGTCCAAAAGTGGATAAGTGCCGCGCTACGCGCGGTTAATTACTTAAACTCCACTCTCCGGGGAGGTTTAGGCGCTCACGCGACCTTGTCGCTCCGCTAAGGGCACGTCAACAACTGCCAGGCAAGCGCCTTGAGCAATAGTAAGCGTGAAAATGGTTGAGTGATTGCTCATTCCGGAATTGTATGCAATTTTTCACTAGATGAATATTCGTGAAGCCTGACATGAATAATTAAATCTCTTAAAATTAAGCATTTATCGCTCTAAAAAGAACATTTTCTTCGTGAAGACTTAACAAATAATGGCCTTTTGTTTAATATTGCATCATTTAATAACACTGAAGCTGTTTTATTTTTTCAATTTGAATAGTTTACGTATTCAAAAGAATTAATCTGTAAAGGCGGCCGATTTGATGAGAATCATGCAATGTCTATACGCGGTGATTCTCATGAAATCACATACCATTCGCATACAAATTGAATAAATTCAGAAAACGTATTTTGAAGAGGAGAACAAATCGCGAATTGAGGGGAAAAATAACTTTCTGATTCTCATGACATGCACTTAATCAAACGATTTTCACGCCAAAATTGTAGTGTATGAAGTGTAAATGTGTTTTATTTTTAGTTTTTGTGCAGTGGGTGGTGTGGGGTTGGGTGAAAAACATTCTTTTAAGAATTAAAAAAATGTTTCTGTAAGGAGATTATCTGACAATCTCAATTTTTAAAATAAAATATTTTTTCAAAATGACATAATATTCTTAGGAGGGGGTGTTTAACAATTTGAATTAAAAAAAAAAAAATTTTAAATAATTTTCTTAGGAGGGGAAATTGTACAAAAAAAAAAAAAAAAAAAACAAAAATTATTTGCCCGCATCTTATGCGGGCTTTTTCCTAAAAATAAGATCTACGGGCTTTTGTCGTGCGGCCTTTTTCAAAATTTGCCATGCGGGCTTTTGTCGTGCGGCCTTTTCTTTTGCGGGCATTCGTTACTTTCCCTTATTTTTGTCGATTTTCCCCGCAATATTCCCTTTTTTTAAAACAATGGAAAAAACACGTATTTTGAAAAGAAATAAACCCATTTTGGAGCCGTTTATCCATTTGAATTTTTGGGGTAGAATATTCTGTTAAGTTGGCAAATGGCAATAGGCGGCCAGTTTGGTTGGCCGACATGCTTGACTCCGCCCCCAATATATCAAACATTACTCAAAGGTCAGAAAAATTAACGTAGCCAAGAATACCAGAAAAAGAGTTACTGTCGCACGAGCTATGGGATTGTGTGTAGGTATACTTATACTACTTATACTTTCTAATGCTGTTCGGTAAAACAGATCACTCGTTAACAACGAAGATGAATACAAATACAGTGGTGGTCCAATATAACGAGTGATATAATGTCCAGTTGCATTCGCTATATCGAAAAATTCGTAATATCGAACACATTTTCCTTGTACGAAACATTAAATAAATGTACAAATACTGTTTCTAATTCATAACACTTTATTTAATTTATTCATAAAGTCAACAAACAAGTTAAAAAGTAGAAAAAGAAGTAAAAGAAACTAAAACAAAATTAATTGATTTCCTTTTCTTTTCCTAAAAGCAATCGCCAATAAGGACATGCTTTTGCAAACGTTCAACGCAGACATTTGTAGCTATTTCCCGTAGACTTATTAGAATAATGTTGGAAGTTCTGAAAAACAGTGAACAAGTTTTGCAGAACTTCCAATGTTGTTCTATTTGGCTCAGTTAATACACTCTAAACTGCCTCGAATGGGCTGATACGCTTATCTTTTCGAAGAAACATTTCAGTATTGTTCCAAGATTCCAAATCCTCCGCTAAGCTTAACTAAGCGAATGGTTGGATCAAGGAGCTTTCCTTCGGTTGCATGTACAACGACCAAATGTTTCCATCGACCGTTTCCTAAACATTATTGTATTTCTTAGGCAAATTTGTCTCGTTCTATTTTTTAAAGCATGTACACGTTGTTGACATTTTGACAGTTGCAGGATAAACAAAATAGTGAGGTATGCCAAGTGAACACTCTCAATCCGCCATTTTCTTTGGATGCTCACGTAGTGACGTCACATTATACCGAGCATCTAAAGAGAGAGCGATTTCATTCGCTCCACGCATTGTAATTTTGACAGTTGTATGAATTTCAAAAAAAAAAAAAAATAAAAATTAAACGAAATAAAATAAAATAACGGCAAATTCAGTAGAATACGAATTTGTTCATATTTTAATTGAATGTGTGCGGCAAAATAGCTGCCTTTGTGAAAATAGAGATGCTTTTCATTTCAAAGGGATGAGGAAAGAAAAGTAGTGTTTGCAATCAACAAGCCAGTGCTGCCAGGTCGTGGTATTTCGCTAATTTTTGTGAATTATTGGATTCCTCAATGTGCACCTTGTGTTTTGCATAAAAACTTGGGTTTTTTTTTAAACAAATTAAAAAACATGAACTGCATATACACTGCCGCTCATCTGAATAGGTTCACAATATATGATCTTACTTCTGCTCGCCTCTTTTAATGTATATTAAAAGTACACAACTTTGTTTAGTACATATAGCAAGATTATTTATTTATACTTAATTTGACAGAGAAAAACCAACGAAAAAAATAACCGTTATTGTTTTATGCTGCCTTGATCTTATTATTCGAAAAAATATGCGAAATTTTTGGCGCCAAAAATTTAAACTTAAAAGCGATTTATGAGCGCTTGATAACTACCGGCCTTACTTTCAATGAAAACAATGCCGATGTGAAACTGTCAAACGTCAATTAGCATAGTGCTACCAAGCGTTTTTTTTCTCACTTTTTAGCTAAGCCTAGGGGAACCTGGGGACACCTGATCCCCCCTATTTAATTTGTCAAATATCTTAAAAAGTAAAACATTAATTACTTACTTAGTTGGCGCTACAGCTCGAGGTGAACCTGGGCCTGCTTCTCGCAACCATTTGTGTGTGCGTGTTATATTTTTGCACGAATGGAAGGGACCTACAGTTTTTTGCCGACTCCGAACGGCGAATTGAGAAGCTCAATCGTGACAAATGATACTCTTTGATGCTTGTCAGACATTCGAAAGAGGTGGGCACTGTGAAAAACTTTTAGGTGTTTGCGGCGGGATTCGAACCCAAGACCGCTGACTCAGTAGTCCGACGCACTAACCACTTGCGCTACGGTGCCCACTTAAAACATTAATTGCCTTTTTATATTAACGATATTATAAACAATTTAATTGTTCATCATATTGTACAGTTTAATTAAGAAAGTATGTAAGATAAAATATATTTTTTGCCGTTTTTCTAAAACTATCCAAAATAACCAAGTGTCCCCCATTCAGGGAGACTTGATCCGGACTTAGGGCAGACTTAATTATGGGAGGATACAGCATACGGCCCTGCAAATTTGTATGTAGGAAGATCATAAAGGGGGAAGATAGTTCCCCATTGCGTTCAGGTATAGCACATCATGCAGTTTCCAGTTCACCGCGCTCACCTGACGTCATTTTGTTTACTTGTTTATTCCCCTTGGTAGCAACCACTCTTTGGTTTATGGACTGCAGTAAGCCTAGTCTCGTCAATGTTCCATATAGATTCTGCCCGCAAATTTAAACTTTTTCATCATAAGCGTATATTTTCGAAAAACTGCGAAATATTGTGCTTATTGAAGCACAATATCTTGGGAACAAGTCTCCCCTACATTATAGGGATCAAATCTACCCTGGGGTCATAATTTTCTTTTGAAAATTTTTCTAATACGTATCGATATTTTTTTTAAAACAAACCTTCGAAGACCTATCTAAATGAACCCGTTTTCGATTATTTTCAGAGATAACTCGTATCAATTATCAACACCTATGTTAAAAAAACAGTAAAAATACTTATAAAAAAACAATTGGACAACTAAAAAAGAAAAACACGTCACCACAATACAATACACCACAAATTAATATTTGTCGCTTCTAACCAACGGTAAATAGTGTGTTGCCAGTGAGCAGTAAAAACAAAAACATTCCCACATCGATATAATAGCCAGTGAGCAAGTCTCCCAAGCGATCAAGTGTCCCCAGGTTCCCTATATATAGGCGTGTTTTTTTTTTTCAAACCTATATAGGCTAAACATGTTTCCGCAACATGTTTTCAATGTAAAATACAACAGAACCTTAGCCTGGATAATTATCTAGGGAAAAAGGGGCTTAACGTGCGTATAAAAGTTTTACTTCAAAAATAAAATGTTATTTTAAGTGCTAAAAACTCAAAAACTTACCATCTGATTGAGCTGAAACTTAAGTTTGGTAGTATTGTTTATTAATTTCTCAACCCTTGACAAGCGTCAATTGCAGGATTGCAATTGAATACTCTGACGCCTTGAAGTAAGACAAAAATATATCAGAAACCGAGAAATCTCTACTAAAGAAACTATAATACCGCTATTGAAAACCCCTAGTTTATGTTATTCAGAAAAGAGAATTCACCGGTCATCATGGTTCCATGACAATACGTAGAATAACTCGCTTTTGTCGGTTTTGATTGGAGAATTAATTCCTTTCATCACAAAACACTGAAAATGATTTAATTTCTAGCAAACATCCTGTAGAATCATTGGCTTCAATAAAACACACAAACATGTTTGCCACTGGACTATTACTACGATTTGTGTAATTAACTTGAATGTAAAGATATTGTCGCATAGAAGATGGACACACAAACATATGTACATATTCTCAAGTAGTTCACCTCCAAATAATTATGATATCTTACTTGTTCATCAATTTTCATTTGGTGCACACTCAGCATTACCGATGAAAGCCTAGTATTTGGAAGGGAATGTCAAAGATATTCCATTAAATTAGAGGATCACAGAAACACTCATCGCATTCTGGTTCAAAATGATTGTTGTGACTGATTTAAAGCTAATTACCGAAAATCCTTTGAAGCAAGCACATTCGACTGGGATAACTTGAAATTAGAGTAATATGCAAATTTGATTTCGGATAATTGCTTGTTCTTGATTGTGAAGCAAGTGGAATTCTATTCGAGTACCTTATAGTTGATTTGAGTGGATGACAGGATGATTCGGTATTGATACTGAAACCAGCATACGTAGGAGAAAGTGGATATCGTTGTGAATTTAACTGGAAGAAGGTACGAGTAGCTATGGAAAATTCAATTTACTTGTAATCAAAGTCAACGTTTTTCAAAGGGCATGTGTACATTTTTTGATTTTTTAAATATCTCATCAAGACTTCTCGGCCAAAATTAAGGTTTTTTTTTTTAAATGCACATACCTAGTTTTTTTTCTCGTCATCTTTAAGCCGTCTCAGGCAGAAATTGTTAGGTCTTCTTCAATAAGGCTCATTTAGGCATATAAAAATGCATGTACTTTTAAAGATATACCTAGAAGTTAAATTGTCACCGCCGCGTGTCGTGGTGGAATAAAAAGCTTTCATACATAAGGAAGGAAACACAAAAAAAGACTCAATACTGAAGCAGACTGGGAAAGATACAAATCGAATCAAAGGATATTCAAAAATGCAGTAAACAGTTCCAAACGCACCTTATGGCGTATCTTCTTTAGTAAGATTGAGAGCACTACTGAACCAGCAAGACTAAGAAAGAGCCTGGAAAAAGAGCTGTCAACACCAGGATATCTCGAGGATGCCAATGGTATTTGGACGCAATCCTGATCTGAGTCCCTGGAACTCCTGTTAGCACACATATTCCAGAATACACGACGAAGCAGGCATACAGACAATTGACCGGAGGTGGAGACGAAGGTACCTATGCTCTAGGAATAGTGACCGGGGAAAGGATCCTATAGTACTTGATTTTTCCTATCATGCTACAGAAAACTAAGCACTTAATGGCATAAACTTTCGAAGGATTTTTCAAGGTAGTATTAGCATACCTTAAGCATGGCGAGAAGTGAAAGTTGTTTAGATTCCCAAAGCTTATAAATGCAAAAAACTAAAGACCCAATTAGCCTTACGTTCTTTATGCTTAAGACCTCTGAGTAGCTAATCCACGTGAATATATCCTGGGCACAGTATGCCTACACTAAAGGCAATGGTGTGGCTGCATGACGTAGTCTGCACTACTGAAGGATATCTGTACTTTAAAGAATACATGCTTGTAGCATTGCTGAACTTGGGGGAACCCGTCAAAAAGTAATCGCATTTAGAGGCACGCCACATGGAGAAGTTGTATCACCCCTTCTATGGAGCGTGGTTATTAATGAGCTGCTTGTGCAAAGCAACAGCATACCGAGAGGATGCAGAAATACTTGCTGCGGAAAAATTCCAAATCACTGTAAGCGAACTAGTGCTGAGACCATTGTTCACGCTAGAAGATTGGACGAAACAATGTGGACTGGGAGTCAACCCTCAGAAATCCGTGCAAGTGCTGTTCACTAACAAATGAACAAAGAAGATGTTTCGGGACTCGGTGATGAGGAGGCTCATGAGAACACGGCCTATTTCCATCGGAGCTTTTCGAATGTACTAGGGCACTAGATGGTTGAAACTTAGACATTTATACTACGGTTAGGAACATACTATGGGTATTACAATCGGAAATTCATGTCATTCAAGTGTGCGCCAACGTCATCCTTAAATCGGGAATAAAAGGTGTCCTCATCCATATACTCACGGATAGTCAAGCATCTATATAAGCCCTAGGCTCAAACCTGATTGACTCCAGATCAGTCCTGAACTCCTTCAACGCTCTCCAAGACCTCTCCCATAGAAACAAAGTCAAACTTTGGTAGGTGCCCGGACATGACGGTATTGATGAAAACAAAAATTGACGAAATATCTAGGAAAGGTTCGGCTGAAACCTTTTTATTACTGCAATTTCAGCTTTAAACTTTAAAATCAAAAGTTGGGAAAACAACATATGTATTTCCTATTGGGAAAATACCCAGGGTCTTCGTCAGGCTAAACGAGCCGTTAGCCCCTTCCAAAATAAATCCATAAAAAACCTACTCCGCAGTAGAAATGATGTCAAGAGGTTAATGGGATTTCTTACAGGGCATTGCCATCTTCGATATCACCTAAACAAAATAGGTCTTATTCAGGAAACTGAATGTCGTCTTTGCATGGAAGATGACGAAACTGCAGAGCATATTTTATGTGACTGCATATGGCACTCTGTGCCCTCAGGAGACAACACCTCCACTGAGAAATCCTTACTCCCGTGGAACTTCGTAAAGGCTCCACCAGTGAGATCCTCAACTTGATCAAAAGAATTGAGCCTCTTCTGGTTCTCTAAACTGATTTTGCGGTACAATAGATCTTTAAGGTCGCGGTGCCCTCCGCAACTGGCGGTCAGTACTGAAAAATAAAAAAATTAAAAACACAATAGGTTCACATGGACCTAAGTGTGATGAGAATGTAACTATCTTCATCCGTCCGCTAATCTAACCTAACCTAAGGAGGTTGTTTTTGACTGTTTGTGATAGTATACAGATACTTAAAAAGAGTTTAAGCGAGTAGGGTACATGGAAAAGCTTATGGAATGGTTTCGTCGCTCCCTTATAGGCAAACATGCAACTAGGTTTGGCGTTTTTTTTAATGATGTTTCAGAGGCGAGGAAGAGGAAGAAAGTATTACTCATCTCTTCTATTCATGCCGAGCTCTATCGTGAAGAAAATAAACTACATCCAAGTGAATATTTTTTTCAAAACCTTAAACAGTGTACCTTGTTCGTTGGACGTTTCTCGGTTTACGTACACTGAACAGTGAACAACGAAGAAGCATTCACAGGATACGCTTTCTTGATTCAGTTCGCACTTTGTATCGACATGGATAACAACACATTATTGGCAGTATTATTGAGTGCAATAAGAGTGAAAATTATATTTTTCTTAAAAAGAACACGGAAAGCAATCGGCTTCTTAGAAAATTGGAGACATCATCTGAAGTAGCTATCATTTGTCAACGTCTACTACCTAAAAATACAAATCTTCAAATTGATTTACCACACCAAATCTTAAAACGTAGCAAATCTCAATAAATTGCGTGAAAACAAAAGGAATTTGTTTTTATATGAAAAAAAGTACGTATACGCCATGTATGTATGCTCAGCTCAATCCATCACACTTTAATGTGATACGTCATCATTTGTTACACGGAACGTTACGTACATTGTGTGAGTGCGTGGTAGATGTCGTGAATCAGCTCACACTTGTATCCAGCTCATCGTATTTACAATTCGTTAAGCTGCACACACGTACACACACACACTCCAACTGACACAAATCGAAAAGAATAAATAATAACCCTTTAGGGAAGAATGTGTCTTATCGAACGGTGAAAAATTGTATTTCCTTCAGAAGAGGTGGTGTGGATTTTTCTAATTTTTTTTTTTTGCTTTAAAGTTCAACACACGATTCTTTTCGTATCCTTGACAGGAAAAAAAAGGAGAAATCCCAGAATGATAATAAAATACCAATTTGTTCGTAAGGCGGATTACGAGCGAAGAATGAGCGAACAAGAACAAATAAAAGTATTGCTTGTTAATTTAATTCTGAAGAAGCATGAAACTGAAGGTGAAAATTATGGGGCATTAGGCTTGCACATACAATAGCTGTCAGTTGACAGAAATGAACAACGGTAACTCGCAGTGGGTAAGTGTCAATCAAAGGTATTACTTGGTGGAAATATCGCACAATGTCAGTGACACTTTGAGTTTCAGTGGAGAGTTCTAGTGTCTGTCTCTGTCTAGTATCCTGCTGAGACTGATTGAGTGAAACTTTTTATTAATTGAAAATAGCACCGACACAGGTATGAGGGCGGCATAACTAACAGTAAAGCAATAATTTAATTCGTGTTCCATAAGGAGTGTGGAACTGCATGAAAAGATTATGACAACACGAATCCAACGAGGAGAGTTTGGATTACATTATATTCGAATAAAATAAAGTTAAATCACAACAGCCTCACTAGGAGTCCGATATGAACGCGGTGGAAGTGAAACTTTTTAAAAAATGGATGATACCATTTAACGAAAGAATGAGATAAATACAGAGAGATACAGATTGAGAGAGAGCAAATGGGGAAAAGGATGGGCAGAGGAAAGATATCATGTGTACATACTTACCTCATTCAACAAAGACAACTGAATTTAATATATAAATATAATTTAATAACTTGTTTGTTTTGATTCACCAAAATAACTAAAAGTTTTCGGAATAGCTATCTAACCTCATATTCAAAATGTTCCTCAAGTTGACTTTATCAACATTGCTTTGGTAAATTTGGAGATTTTGAATGATGTTTCATCATTACATATTCATGTAAAGCTGAGGGTGCTATGGTCAGCGAAGGAATGTATTGGATTAGATGTGGCAGACAAGAGATCATTAATGAAAATAAGAAAGAGTGTCGGAGACAAAACTGAGCCCTGGGGGACACCAGGTATTTAAAGGGTGAATTGCAGACTTGAAACCACCCAAAACAACTTATATTGAACGGCCCGAAAGGTAGTTTCTAATCCATTGAAGAAAATGTTCATCGAAGCCATATGCACGCATTTTCGACAAAAGAGCTTGATGCCAAACTCTGTCAAATGCTTTTGAAATATCAAGTGCAACAATCTTACACTCACCAGAGTGATGAAGACATTTGTTCCACTTTATTGTCGGTCATTGAGAAGCTTTCGTGATTCAAGATATTTCATTAGCTGACAGTTTATATGCATTTCCATGACCTTGGAAAGAAGGGACGTAAGTGCTATGGGTCGGTAACTGGAGAGAGAAGAAGATTCGCCTTTTTTAGGGACGGGCTGGCCAAATGCAGTTTTTCATCTACTCGGAAGGACCCCAGATGCGTAGGAAAGATAGAAAAGCTTACGCAATGGTTTTGCCAGCGTGAAAGAATATCGCTTCAGAGCTATGGGAGATATACCGTCTGGACCGGCGGATTTGTGAATGTTAAAATCTTTTAGTACTCTTGCAACTGTACGAGTGCGAAAGTGGATTTGTCCCATGGAGTATTCAACGCTCTCAAGTACAAGCGGAGGCAAAGCGCAATCTGGAAGCATTGAGCTAGCTGCAAAATGTGCAGCAAGCGGATTGACTTTGTCCAAAGAGCTGATAGCTGGAATGTGATTGCAAATAAGCGTCGGAATTGATGACGAGGCAAGATTCTTGATGTTTTCTACGAATGACCAGAAATGTTTACTACCCTTGGGACACTGTAGTATTTTTTGCCTCATTTTTTGGTCATGGAAGAATTTCACACGTCGAAT
Organism: Brachyopa scutellaris; assembly: GCA_949775065.1. Lineage (NCBI taxonomy): Eukaryota > Metazoa > Arthropoda > Insecta > Diptera > Syrphidae > Brachyopa > Brachyopa scutellaris. The sequence continues at coordinate 78,088,167 of OX459114.1, read as the reverse complement.
ATGAGCATTGCAGTCATTTCTCTGGCTTGCTCAAACTTCTTTCGGTTATCCTCAGTTGGGTTGGCTTTAAAATAACGAAAACTTAACTCCTTTATCGCGATAGCCTCTTTGCAGCTCGATTCACACCACGCTTTTTCCTTAGGCTTGATACACTTCATTCTGTTAGGAATAAAGGTTTTCATTCCAGAGAGAATAGTGTTTGTGATCATATCATTGGCGCGCTAGCACTGTATACCACCCGAAACCCCACCAAATAGCACACACATGCACTTACACATTACACTGCGTGAGCGGCCGCCCGACTGAGCTGGGCTGTGCACAAAGCAGAGACTGAGTATAAAGTGTAGAAATTTTATCTGATTCTAACGCGTGGGTTCTGAAAGAGATGCAATGTTTTTCGTGTCGAAACTTCGTTACACGATTTTCAGTTCACACCGCGAGCTAAAGCCCCATTTAGATGATCAGTTTCAGTTTCAGTTGTCAGTTCAGTTTACATTTCAGTTCAAAAAGGTAGTGCATTTAGACTTCAGTTCGGTATTCAGTTGAGCTTTTATTTTACTTTTGAGCAGTTTAACTGACAACTGAACTGAAAACTGATGGGAATTCCATAAGTTTCAGTATCAGTTCAATTTTTCAGTTTTTGCATTTACACAGCAGTTTAACTGAAAGCTCAACTGATAGCTCAACTGAAACCGAAACTGAACTGATCATCTAAATGGGGCTTAAGAAGTTTCACTTAAAAAAAAATTGTTTTCTATTTCTTTTATTACGGCCTATTAGTCTGTTAGCTACTTGTTACATTTTCTGTTACTAACAAGTAAAGCATCATCCTTAGCAGAACAATGCTATTATTTGTACCAATGACTAATAAGTCAAATATGTACATTGTACTACATACATACATTATTACACAGCATCAGCTAACAGTAGCATAACAAATAGAGTTAGCTTTAGAGATAGCCTGAAAGCTAAGAACCACAAAGAATAAACATACTTTTTTCTTCAACTGCGATTTTAAGAGTGATTAAATCATTGCTATTCTTAGCTGCTATTTTCCTTTACTACTCTCTGCGATCACTGCTAGTTGAAAATTGCTCCTTAGTCCATCTCTAATCTAAACTAAGATACTAAATGTAATTAAGAACTTAAACTCATCGCGCAACATACCGGAAAGGACAGGACAAAGTCTGCCGCCGGGCACCAAACAGAAGTTTCTTTCTGTAACACACATGTGAATAAATAAGCGAGATAACTACGGCTAAAGTCCGCCATTGCGAAATGTTAAACGGCCGGCAGTATCGTGGGGATCAGGAACTAGAGGCAGAGGTGGTTTTAGTTATGACTAGCTGTTGCCTGCCCGGCGTTGCCCGTGCTAAAAATTAGTCGCGTCATTTGATTGTAGTATGATAGAAAGAAAGTAGTAGGAAGCGATATTATTTAAATTAAGATTCTAAAGAATTCTGAAGCCAATACGTTATTATCTGAACTAAGTGGTTGTTCCCTATAGATGAAACGATTGCATAAAAAATTGAGGTAACCAAATACCGCTGTAAAGTGACAAAAAAAAGAAAGTAAAAGAATCCTGCATTTCCCCCTTTCTGCAGATCTAGATCCGCACGCTGATGAAGCAGAAACACAACTAACTAAAGTCGGTAGCAAATATCAGCAAAATCATCCCTCCTCTACTTTGAGTCACAATCTCAAAAAGGAGCATTAATTATTAACACGAACAACCCTCTCTCAACAGAATGACGATCAATGGCAATGGTTTACCCCTCATTCAATGCGCGTATGGGTAGAAAGAAAATAAAGAATAAGCGATAGCGATGGATTTGTGGCGAAGAGAAGAGCATAACATCTACAAAAACAACCCTCTCCCAACAGAGTGACGATCAATGGCAATGGTTTACCCATCATTCAATGCGCGTATGGGTAGAAAGAAAATAAAGAATAAGCGATAGCGATGGATTTGTGGCGAAGAGAAGAGCATAACATCTACAGAAACAACCCTCTCCCAACAGAGTGACGATCAATGGCAATGGTTTACCCATCATTCAATGCGCGTATGGGTAGAAATAAAATTAAAGAATAAGCGATAGCGATGGATTCGTGGCGAAGAGAAGAGCATAACATCTACAAAAACAACCCTCTCCCAACAGAGTGACGATCAATGGCAATGGTTTACCCATCATTCAATGCGCGTATGGGTAGAAAGAAAATAAAGAATAAGCGATAGCGATGGATTTGTGGCGAAGAGAAGAGCATAACATCTACAAAAACAACCCTCTTCCAACAGAGTGACGATCAATGACAATGGTGTACCCAAAAATAATGACCAAATAATAAAAGCGGAAATTGGAATAACTCGAATTATGGAATCAAGGAATTGTATATTTTGTTTAAAAATTAGCCTAATCTCTAATCCAGGAAGTAGACTATCTATTTACGAAAGTTTCATTCAAGTCTGTTAAACCGTTAAGGTGTTATAGAGCAACAAACATCCAAACATCCAAACATCCAAACATCCAAACTTTCACATTTATATATTAGTAGGATAGGATAGGATAGGATAGGATAGGATTCATAAAATTGACTTTCTTCCAATCCTGAACCACTGTGCGGCGCAACATCGTGGCATGGAGTCGACTAATCTTTGACATCGCTCAAGTGGAATATCGCTCCACGCAGCCTGCACAGCTTCCCATAACTGCAATGTCTTTTTTTGGTTTTGCTTCTGCACATCAGGCCAAAGGTTTTCGATGGGGTTCAGGTCTGGAGACTGAGCCGGCCATTCCATAACTTTAACCTTATGGGTTGCGAAAAATTCTTTAGCCAATTTTCTGGTATGATTTGGGCCGTTGTCTTGTTGCAGATCCTACGTGAGAGGCATATTCCATTCTGCGTAAGAGAGCATGATTTGCCTAGTAATGTGAACATACATTTCAGCAGTCATTATTGCTTTGAACAAAAATATGGACTGGTACCATTATAGGAGAAGCATCCTCATACGTTAATTTTTGCATCACCCGTGCTTATTGGTCTCTATGGTATATTTTCGCTGGAACTCCTGCTTTTGTTGCCTATGCACCTACTACGCCTACGAGTGTTCTACTTCCAGCAGTACTAAACAAAACAATTCTGGACTGATCGGTCAGTAGGATATGACGACATTTGAAGTGCGCCCAATGTAAATGATCATTTGCAAATTTCTTTCTTTTTTGCAAGTGGACCTTCTTCAACAACTATGCTTTTCTGGGATCTATGGCAGGCAAATGGTTTTTCTTCGTATTGTAGAAGTGTCTACTTTAAGATTTAAATCTTCTTTTATTTTAGTCGAGGTGATGAATGGATTTTTGTTGTCAATCTTATAATGCTTCGTTCATCGCTAGCGGTCAAATTCGCCGTTCTGTCTCTCTTTTCCTCATGTTGAACATATTTTTTTGCGTTTGAAATCATTTTATTAGAGCACCCAACTAGTTCTCTCATAAATTTGTACGTGTTTCTTTCAAAAATAAATTTTCTTATTAGTTTTCGTTTTTCATCGGTACAATGACTACCGCGACCCATTTTAGGGAGCGGATACTTTTTTTTTTATGAAATATTAATTTTTAATAATTCAAATATCTGGCCTTCAAATATTTTAATCTGAAAAATATGATTGGCACAGCGTAACAAATTTAAAACTTTCTAAAGAATGACGCGGTGCTATTTTTTTGCACACCACAGATTTGACTTTATTACGTATAGCCGGAATTTATTTGTCTTAAAGTTCAATTTCAAGAAGGCTTGTAGGCAGAGAGATATTTTACAATAGATGCCATATATTTATCCCAGCGAAATAATAGAAGTAAATGCATGACAAGTTCAAAATTCACTTTGGTGCTATTTTTTTGCACGTAGCTGTAGGTACATATGTGGAGCTTATCCCTTATCATTATTACACTTTAGAGGAAACGCCTTAGCGCGAAGCGATAAATCGATTCTGCGATTAACTAATTGAATTAGTTGTTTTCAGTAAGATCAGGTGGTGTAGTCTTTCACATTATTTTTTGTAGCATATTTCGATTGCGTGAATACCTAGATTGTTTAGTTTATTGTTTGCTAACATATTTAATTTGTAGTTTTGTAATTTATTAACTTTATGAACATGTTTACACGTAGATATACAATTATCTTTAAAAGTGAAACAGTGATTAAAGGTTATTCAAATTATTAAAAGAAGATGTTAACAATAAACATATAAAAATACATTTTGAGTTTAATAAACAAAAATAATGAAAATTAAAGGCTCTAAATTTAAATAATATTTTTAAGATTCATTGCTTAGATATTATTAATGTATTGAAACAAATATTCAAAAACAAAAAAAAAAACAGAGTAACAGAATAAAACAAACCCTAAAACTCTTCAACAGAAAAACAAAATAAATTTAATTCTAAGTTATTAGAAATTTTAATTTTAAAGTCATAATTTTAAAGTCATAATGTGCATAAATGTTGTTTTAGTTTTCTTTGGAAGTCGCTAATGCCTATTGATCTTCTTATATTAACTGTCTTATGGCGTATACAAAAAATTGTTTTCTATTTTCTGTGCGTATTATCTGATTTTAGTCGAACTCGTAAGTATATTTGTTTGATGTTAGAGTGTAGGTTGTCCCCTGAAATCTTCGCTTCCAGTGCGCTATCTCAAGTGGAACGTTCTATTTTTAAATAAAACTAATTTCAGTCTTTTTCTTTTCAGGTCAAAGTCTGTCATATCAAATTGCAATCTAAATTTTATCAGTATACACTCGTTTGTACTTCTACACCGTGATATCATCCACCAGTAAAATGACTAATATCCCACCAAGCATTAGTTCAGGAAATGCGGAAACTTGCAATTGTGACATAAACGACTCCGATTTTTTCGAAAACCTTCTTTTATTATTTGACGATATAAAGTTCTCCGATATCACGCTAACCGATGCCAGGGGAGGAACCAAAGTGAGGGCGCATCGACTGATTCTAAGTGCACGGAGCAGATATTTTTCCACAATGTTTGACAGCTCTTTTAAAGAAGCTCAAGCGAAAGAGGTGAAATTGCAAGATATTGATGGCAAAACTTTACAAAAGGTCATCAGTTTCCTGTACTCAAATAAGATTGATCTTGAAGGTGATACGGTGGAAAATGTTTTAAAAGCTGCGGTTCTTTTACAAATATGGCAATTGGAAGAGGTATGCTGTGACTACTTAAGAAAGCAGGTTGCAACATGTAACGTCCTGCGAGTTTTAAGCTTGCAGATCAATACCACATCGGAGCGCTGTGTGATTACGCTTATAAGTTTGCCTTACACCATTTCATGGAGGTGTGCCATAATGAGGAATTCTTTTTGCTAGACCGCCATCAGTTAAGCAATTTTATTTCCAGTGACGAGATACGTGTTTCCTCCGAAGAAGATATTTTTAATAGTATGTTGGCATGGGTACAACACGATCTAGAAGGCCGCAAACAATTCTTAGAAGAACTTTTCCAGCATCTTCGTTTGACGTTGCTATCACCCACATTTATTGCGCGTACCGTTGAACCAGCTATCCAGTCCCGTAAATGCAAGAAATTAGTTTCAATTGCATACCAATGGCATTTGTTGCCAGAATTGCGACAATCATTAGTACCAGAACGCCAGATCCAGCGAGGGATCGTAAACGACGTTTTCATTGCGATCGATGGATGGGAAAATAACGAATGTTACTTGAGGGTCGCGCTTTATTCGCCTGCTTCGAAAGAGTGGTCTTATAGAGAGTGCCCGAAACCTTTGGAAAAACGTGAAAAATTTGGAGTCGCTACACTGAATGAGAAATTATATATTGCTGGCGGACTTCTGGCAAACGGACAAGATTCAAATAGCGTGGATTGCTTAGATTTGAAAACGTTTCAATGGACGCGACTTCCTCCGATGTTGACGGCTAGATATTTTTGTGGAATGACCGCGTTAAATGGTCAATTGTATGTAGTTGGTGGCTTAAGTGATCCAGGTTTTTCATATGAGCCTTTGAGATCTGTTGAGAAATGGGACCCACTTACCGGGGCATGGGAATACATAACTCCAATGACTATAGCAGTTCAATGTCCAATTGTGGGTGTTATTGGTTCCTTATTATGTGTTGCTCGTGTAAATTATAATGGCAAAAAAAATTTGGATATCTATGATCCACTAACTAAGGAGTGGACCAATGGATGGTCACAAATGCCATGTGATTTACTTGGAATTGCTACAGTTTCTATAAATAGAGTTGATCACTTTCTTATAATTTCAAAAAATCAAATTCAAGTTTATAATGATTTAGAAAACAAAAATACTATTATTCCAGTAGATGGCGCACACTATTTTTTCCCCAACAAATTTGCAGTATTCAATGATAGCATTATAATTAAAAACGGAAGTGGCTTTCGACAGTACTGTTTCGTTGAAAATAATTGGAAAAGTATGCCCGGTGCCGACAAAAGCATTTCCAGAGATCAAGTTTTAGTCCCTCAAGGGATGTAGATATAGTTACTCCTTATGATTGTTTGAAGTAGCGAATGATTTTTTTTCCTGTTCTATTATATCATATTATCTTGAATAAAAATGTATTTATTAAATGTTTTTTTTTTTTAATTATGGTGCATCAATCCAATTTCAGAACCACAATCTTATAAATGTTGTCCAATTCATGGCATTTGTGAATGATTGGCCTTTAAAATAGTTGCGCAATCTTTTCAGTAATTTTCAACTTGAATGCTGGCAGTCAATGAAAATCTGGACTGGATGTCAACCAGCGATGTATCAATACCTTTAAACTTGGAACTAGCATCAATACATATGATTATTGGAGAAAAATGTTCTCCACAGAAAATTAAATTATTATTGCTGTTTTTGCTGTCACTGCATTTTCTCGGATCTGAGGTTGCAGATCAAGTTTAGGAGATAGAAAAAAACCTAAGTACTTAAATTGATTGACAACTCCAATTGAATCGGTATCTATTAACTTTGATCAATTTACTTGAAATGCCTTTTGTTGATAGCTTCCAAAAAAATGACTTTCCGTCGATTTTGCCGAAACTTAGTTGGCGCTACAGCTCGAGGTGAACCTCGAATGGAATGAAAGGGACCTAGTTGAGAAGCTCAATCGTGACAAATGATACTCTTTGATGCTTGTCAGACATTCGAAAGAGGTGGGCACTGTGAAAAACTTTTGGGTTTTTGCGGCGGGATTCGAACCCAAGACCGCTGGCTCAGTAGTCCGACGCACTAACCATTTGCGCTACGGTGCCCCGGGATTTTGCCGAAAGCAGCATTAAAACCCACGAAAAGAGCATACATTTTTTTTTACAGATACATAAATCGTTCGGCGATGCTATTAAGTCCATTATTGAAAACCGTGCACGAACGCCAACCTGAGAAACACTGAGGCGATTATTTGCTTCAACCCAGGTGACTGGCATTTGGCTAAATACTAATACAATACCAATACAATTACTACATAATATAGTTTTCAGATGATGAGATACTACCTTTCTTATAAATTGGAAAAATAGTCGGCTCCGACGTAAAAAGGGAGAAAAAGAGGTCTAAAATGGTTAGCGCTAGGACTTTATAAAACTCTTCAACTTCAACTTATTCGTAAGTATAAGTCAAGTAACCTTACGGGTCCCCTAAATATTATCTGCTTTGCACTGTCGCTGACTTTATGATAAGTGAATACTGCTTTGGTAGAAAATTCGAAGTTCATATTGGGGAACGTACCACGTGATCAAACGGAGGACCCACCTCCAAAAAGTCTAATATGGTACACTGATGGATCGAAAATGGCCTCTGGCATTACCGCTGGGCTTTTCGGGCCCAACACTAGAATCTCCGTCCCTCTTAGATCATTCACCAGCGTGTTTCAAGCTGAGGTCCACGCCATTGAGATCTGCGCCTTTATTAACCTACAAATAGGCATCAAGGGAGCTAACATAAATGTCTTTTCAGACAGCAAAGCCGCACTCAAAGCTTTGAGCTCCTATTCTGTGGACTCAAGACTGGTAAAGTGCTGCTCCAATGCTCTCCAATCCCTAGCTACCCACAATAAGGTAAAACTTTGGTGGGTGCCCGGTCACAAAGGCATTGAAGGAAATGAGATTGCGGATGAGCTGGCCCGTTCAGGCTCTACTGCTAAATTCTCAGGTCCAGAACCCTTTTATGGCATAAACTGGGCAACAATCTCAGTCTTAGTTAACAATTGGGAACACAATCTCCGACTTTCTCATTGGAGAAATGTCCCCGGGTTTAGGCAAGCCAAACTGTTGATGAAGCCTTATAGCTATCACAGGGAACTTCTATACCACAATAAGAAGGATATTAGGTATCTAACAAATTTCCTTTCCGGTCATTGTCAATATACCACCTGATACCACCCGAATAAGTTAGGCCTGTCTAGCGAGACCCATTGTCGACTGTGTTATGAAGAGGTCGAAACAGCCGAATACGTCCTTTGCGATTGCCCGGCACTTTTCGGGGTCAGACGACGTACCCTACATAAAGAACTGCTTAGACCTTACGAATAAAAAAAAGCGTCAACCAAGGACTTACTCGCCTTTATAAGAAAGGTGATTTGCCTTTTGGGCTAATTAGTATCCTATGATACAATAGATCTTTTAGGTCGCAGTATCAGCCTTGGGGCAGGATCCAGCTAATAAAAAATAAATAAAAATAAAATTCGACGCTGATACCATTCACCCCTGCCGCATTGCCATCTTCATTTTCTGCAGAGCCCCGACGATTTGAATAAGCGTGAAAGGAGAATCGAATTCCTTCACAAATACCTCAGGTAATGTAGATGAAAAAGTTATCTGGTCTGGTGGTGGACTCAGAAGTTTTTTTTGAAGTGCCAGCAAAAGTTTAAGAATTTCAGCATTACATTGATTTACTTTCTTTTATGCCAAAAATATGTTAATTGTATGTACTTTTGAGTATTTGTGAACAATTTAAAGAGCAGCGGACTAAGACTAGAAGCTTGAGATACTCCAAACTCCATTTATTTATTCTCATTGCTTATACATATCTATTGCTCAGCTTAGTTTTGAGAGATCCAAACTTAAATAGCTTGTAACGGATGCTGGTCCCACCAAACACAACTTTTACGATCCCATAAATTTCCAAGATCACAGGAAATCCTGCAAAAATCGATGGGTGGTTTGGTGGGGTGTTCAGTCGACGGAGTGCGGGTAGGCATGCTTGCGTAAAGCACGAATCTAGCTCGTCGAAATGGGTGGGTTCTTGCACCAGCCGCTGAACTACCGTACATTTTTACATGCCTAGGAGAAGTAACATTCAAAATAAATTATCAAAAGAGCCGCAAAAAAAAATCTAATTGAAATCCAAAACAAATTGGTAACCTAAAGATGGATTTGGTTCACCTGAGTGTGACCCTCCCACTGACCACTATCCTGTGATAGGATAGGACTACCTAGGCCACCGCTCCACTCTTAAAACATTCGCGATAGCCCCTAATGTAAATGTGAATGACCTATAAAGTATCACTCACATCTTCGTTGCTACACATTTCACCCTAACACTCACTTTCCCACTGACACAACAAGAATTAAACTCTAAGCATACTGAAATTCATTCAGCTTAATCCAAAAATCAAATACAAACAATATAATTTTAATTTAATTTATTTATTTATTTGTCACCAAAGATTACACTTTCATAGACAGAAGCAGAAAACAAAAATACAAAAATTTATAAATATACATGTATATGAAAAATCAAAGTTAAAAACAGGGCAAACAATTATGACTGAAGACCATCAAGTAATATTCTTTGTATTGATGAAATCGATAGGTTAAAGTCAATTAAATGGACATTTACATTATACGAAATCATCAATCCATTAATTGAGGAAGAACGACCGTAGTTTGTACGAGAGTGTGCTACTCTAAAGAATCTAGAGATTCGAAGATTGAGTGAAGGAACGTTTAAGTTGAGAAGGTCAAGAGTTTCTGTAGACTCAATCTCACCTATTAAAACCCTATGAATAAAAACAACTCGTGCCACCGTTCTCCTCACCTCCAGTGATTCTAAATTAATTAATTTTAACCTGGATAAATAAGGAGGTAAGTGATATGAGTTCTGCCAAGGAAGTCCCCTAAGAGCGAACCTAAGGAATCTTTTTTGAATTGATTCAATTCTAGATATATGAACTCTATAATATGGATACCAGACAATTGAGGCGTATTCTAATATGGAGCGCACAAATGCAACATATAACGATTTAAAGACATACACGTTAGAAAACTCACAAGCATAGCGCCTAAGCATTCCCCATGTTCTGTTCGCCTTGTTTGTGATGCAATCAACGTGATTGTTGAAAGATAGCTTAGTATCCAATAACACACCCAAATCTTTGATTACATTAACACGAGGAATGACTACACCATCAAAAGAATATGTATTCATGAGAGGAGATCTACAACGAGCAAAGCTAATGACGGAACATTTACTAACATTTAAAGAGAGATAGTTTTTAGAGCACCACAGATTAAACTTTTGAAGATGAGAGTTTAAGAGGTGAAAACAATGCGGCTCACTGCCCGACGTATAAATCTTGAAGTCATCTGCAAACATTAACAAGGAGCATTCCGGGAGAAATTTTACAATATCATTTACAAACAAGATGAAAAGCAGGGGTCCGATATGACTGCCTTGGGGAACTCCAGAAGTGACAGAAATTTTGTCAGAAATATTGTTACGAAACCTAACATGTTGGAATCTATTGCTGGGGAAAGAAGAGAGCCAATTTAAAAAGAAGATAGGAAAACCCAGTCTCGTGAGTTTGTAAAGCAAAATTTTATGGTCAACTCGATCGAAAGCTTTGCTAAAATCCGTATAAACAGCATCAACCTGGTTACCTTTACCAATCTCTGAAATCACAAAATTTGTGAACAATATAAGATTAGTTACAGTTGACCTTTTTTTTACAAAACCATGTTGATTATTGAAAATAAGGGATTTGCAAAAGAAGTTTAATCTTTCAGTGACTAGCGAATCAAATAATTTAGGTAGAGAAGATTGCTTACAAATACCTCTATAATTCTCAATTTTATTTTTCCGACCAGACTTAAAAATAGGAACTATAAAAGAGGTTTTTCAGACAGATGGGAATAAGCTAGTTTTCAAAGATAAGTTGAAGATATGACATATGATTTTGTGTAAAGGATAAGCACAGTTCTTGAGAAAAACAGAAGGTAGGCCATCAGGACCAGGGCTTAGGCTGGAGTCAGAACCAGCTAACTTATTCAAAATATCGTCCTCAGAAAATTCAATGGTATTGAAAAGAGGAGTGGGGAAGTCGCCAAGATAGTCAAAAAAATTTTCATCAATCGTCGAGTCGTGATTCGAATATACTGATTGGAAAAAACAAGCAAAGTTATTACAAATACTAGCGGAAGAGTCCGCTAAATGTCAATTAAAAGAGAGCGTGGCTGGAAAACCGTCACTTTTTTTCTTAGAATTAATAAAATTCCAAAATTTATCCGGTCTACATTTGAGGCTATTCTGGATATCATTTAAATACACAAAATACGCGTGGTAGAGAGCATATTTAAATTCAAATTTAAGCCTTTTAAACACAAGGTAGTCATCATCCGCCAAACTAGAACGCCATTTCCTATACGCACGATTTTTAAGAGTCTTTAGGTTACGAATAATTTCATTGTCCCAGGTACAGGAATCAATTACATTTTTGACGCGAACTACAGGGACAAATTCAAAAACAACAGAATTAATGACCTCGTAAAATTTGGAGCAAATTTCATCAATTTCTAGCGAAAGATAAGGACCCCAGTCATAATTGTTAATTTAACCATAATATGAAACAAAAGAAATAATATTTATTGACAATAAAAAGTTCTACCTTACTATAATAAGAAAGAAAAATAATGACTTAAATCCAACAAGATATTACTAATCAGTTTCATATAACTCAAAAACAAACTATCAAAATTCATCGTTAATCATTTAAAATTCAATAAAAGAACTAAATTAAACTGAGAACAAATTCTTAAACTTAAACTTAATTTCACTTCTCTTCAAATTTATTTAAATATTATAATATGTAACGAATGTTTTGGCGATCACAAACATAGCCACTTCAAAATTGTTATCAAAAGGAAAAACAAAAATAAACATTGATTCTACCGACTGAACCTATTCAATAAATGGCAATGTGAAAACAAAAAAAACTTGCGTACGAAAAGGCTTATTATGTACTTAGTTATGCACGCACTTGCTTGGCTAAAGCTCTTTTCTTCTCAACGCACACGATGTGCAGCAAAAAGGAAAACAAAAACAATCAAATACCCGCGAAAAAAAAAATTCAAATGCAAAAACAAATATGTATGTAGTTCAATTGCTTAAATAAAAAAAAATTGGACTCACCGCATCTATGGTAGGTATTTTTGTTTATGTGGAGAATTAAAAGTTGTTGTTGTCGATGCTCCAAGATGTTGTGCACAGCATATTGGTGTATCTTTTTCTTTGCTAAATATGCTAATTGGAAAGAAATTGAAAGAAATTTAAACAATTGAACTCTTCTCACTTTTCACAAAATATAATACTTAGCTTTATAGTTTTTTTTTTTTTTTTGTGTTAATTAATAATTTTCAAGTGTGCGTGAAAAGATATGATGGGAATGACTTGGGTGATTGATTAAAATAATTTAGGGTGGCGGATCAAGTCAGGTGCGTGTGGGGAGAGCAATAAAGCTCGATCTCCGGCAATTGATCGGGTGCGGTCAATTGTCCAGTCAGGTGGATTGGATTGGATTCGATCAATCCGATTTCTTGCCGGTGTTCCAGGTGGTATCAGGCTAAACAGCCAATATTGTACCTTAATAAAGCGGTAACTTCGGCAAAAAAAAACCCAAGGTGGTAATGGTGGGCTTTAGGATGGAACTGAATTTAGTTGGGGGTTAAAAAAAATGATCTCTACATATATTTAATTTGTACGATTGTGGTTCACTCGTGGGATTTTTTGTAGAGTACTCGTTGTTCACAGTGTCTCCAAGCACTCGTAAGAATTTGCCGAGCGTGTGCTTATTTTGAACACTCTTTTCAACACTATTTAATTCTTCAGCACTATTTAAATAAAACATATACTATTTATTTAAGGACACATACAAAATAATGCATTTACCTTTTATGCAGTATGTATACTGCGTATTTATCTAAGCTAAGCTAGAATCTATTGCTTCGAGAGTACCACCGTCGCCGAGAGCCAAAGTTGAAAAGAAAATGGATTCGTGTAGGCGGATTTGCGTATGCTGCCGGGTACTAGTTTTCGCTAGTATGAAGTTGTCAGCATTTTATGCACTTCCGGTTTTTGTACGTGATGCACTTGCATGTTTGGGTAGCGTTCAACAACGAAATTAGAATTTTTTAATTTTTTTTTTCGTACAAATCCGATAAATTCTTGTTATAGGTAGCCCCCTACAAGCTTATTAGCCAATTTTAAAGCTCTTGACATAGGTCTTACGTCGAAAAAAGGAAAACGGTTACCTTTTTTGAATGAAACAATAAAATAACAATAAAAATAGTAAAAATATGCAGCGTACATATTTTAGCCAAATCATTCGCTATTCCTCTTGTTAAACATATATACGATCAAGTTACAGTATTGTTAAGGCTTTTAAATATTACATCACTTCGCAAGTCACACACAGACAAAGAAAATAGGGGGAAAAAACTTGAACAATTTCTCTCTTTTGGCTAAGCCACGTCAAATGCGGACATATCCCATCAATTCGTGATAAATTGACCCAACAACAGCAATACAGAGGATAAAAGAATACAAATTATTTGAAGGATAATGAATTGCCAAAAAATATCCACATCCACACCTCCATTTCGTTACAATATGGGAATTATACAGATGTATTAAATCCCCCTCGTTAACTTATTTATTGATTTGTTTTGGCCTTGCTCTTGAATTTAGGATGCCAATGGACAGGACCAATGGAATCATTAATTAGGACAGCAACCAATTTCAGGACTTGCTTTAATAATAATTCTCAATTGTTTGTTGTTGCTATTGCCACAGATTTGTTGGAAACAAAAGAACGCACACGCACACGGTAAACAATCGAATCAAACAAAATAAATCCTCATTAATGGTCTCTTGCATTTGTCGATTGATTGACGGTTCTATCTTTTTTATTTTTCACTAATTGCTGGTTGGAAGCTCACTTTTTTTTCCACAAAATAAGCTCAACAGAAAGTGAGCAAGCATATTGAATACAAAATGACAATCAATGGGCAGCAAATAATTGTTACCAGCCTTAAAGGAAAATGCCTTATTTTTAATGAGACTTAGCGGTAATTTCTAAGGTAGATGGCTTTTGAGAAGCATATTTCGTTGGTGAAAATTATTGTGACTGGCCTAGTTCGGGTCTCACTCATACAAAGTTAGTTAGTTTAGTTTTTAGTAATAGTTCATTCAATGTATGCTTAAAGTATTCCAAAATTTATCATTGGCAAAAGCTACTTCAATGCAATATCCGTTGGTTTTGTACACGTCATTTCATTAAGAAAATAGTTGGTATCATTGTTTAGTCTGAGTATAAATAAACATTATATGCATTGTCTGCCACTTACCCATTGGTGGGCAGGCTGTCGGTAGGGGGCTAAAGGGTTAAAAAAATACTAGAACAAAAACGTGATTTTGATTAAGCTGATTTTTGTTTGATGACGCTAAATAATGTTTGAAGTAACATATCAAAAAGGCAGACAGTTTGGGTGGTACGAAGATTGTGGCAGACTGCGGGGAAGGTCGAGAAAATAAGGGGTAAGTTAGGTCATTTCATTAAGGTTCGGAGAAATGCTAAAATTTTTAAAATGCCATTATAATCTTGTAATCAAAAAGCAGACAAATATTTCGAGCCTAACACCCTGGCAGACACAATAATGTAATTAATTTTTATTAGTAACAAAATAAAAACAAGTGAGAAAGTATAAGTCGGGAAAATATTCTTGCATCGCAGGTGTCCAATTTACCAAGGTTTCACTGTACATACTTATATCCAAAAAGTCTGATGAAGAGATATAAGATTTCATTAAATTCGGTCCAGATGGATTCGGACGAAGACGATTGCTTCGATTGCTTCGCATTCTAAGGGCTTTCTCATTCATACAAATATGCAATTTCAGTGGGAGCGAAGAAACATCAAATTATTTGTCTAAGTCCTCAAAAGTGTTTTTATCAAAAACGTTTCAATATGTAACTTTCAGGCCCTAAGTGCAGATTTCATAGTTCTCAAAAACCGCACCGCACCGTAGCCCGTCAACACTTCCGCCTCTACCAGATGTCGTTGCAGAATTGTAACTCTAGGTCGGTTGCCGTTACATAATTCAGGCGGGCTCGAATTTCTTATTAGAATAGTAGGTACACCCACTTTTAGTTTTAATTTATGTGATTGAAGAGCTGGATGGAGCAGATAGAGAATTTAAAAATTCGACCAGATAGCTGCTTGTTACTTCTTGGTCTACAATCCGGTTGATTGAAATACCTACATTCTGCACTTTGACCATCAACACGTGAAAATATCTCGCTATCAATTGCTGGAGCTTGATCATTCCGAGGGAACCAAATAGTTCGCTCACAAAGCTTAGAATTCTCACGGTTTGTTAGTTGTGATATATCACCGTAAGAGTATGAGATAAGTTCTTCGGTAGAAGACACTGTTTGGCACAAATAATGTGATAAATTTACTTTTCCATTTTCTTCCGGAAGCGTTCTTCCACCAATTTTAAGTAACAAATAAGAAAATTTTGTACGTTTGGATTGCCGCCTGTTCGCGCCCGCATATTGACGGTCTTGTGTATTTGAGTAACATGGAACCCCAGAGACTTGACTTTTTCAGACAGGCATTTACTTCATCAGCTTTTGTGCCTCATGGTACTACTGATAACATTTGCCTAAAGTTTATCCTGTTAGGTTTTATTGACAATTTCCACTGCATTCGTCCCACACAATTAGACAACAGTCACGGAAAACTCGAGCTTTATATCACTATTCCGGGGAATAACGTAGCTACTAACCCTGACGACGCGACATCCAAGGGCAATATTACCTTGGCTTCGTATCAATGAACAACCAATACTTCCCAGATGATTTATTTATGTGATGATGATATGTATATGTATGTACATATATGAACCAAAATTAGATCTTAAAGCAACAGGAGTTCATTTTGGGTAGAATATTTATTTTTGATCTTTTTTTTTTTAATCACATTAATAAACTAAAAATGCAATTGACTGCTTTAGAAAATTATCTTTCTTTTGACACCTCATTTGTTAAGATTGCTTGAGTGTGAGAGAAGCAAATGGTTGTAAAGCCCATTGAAGTCCAAGGCATATGATCACGTTACAGCGCGCACATATACTCACACACATACTATTGCAACGATACCCACTGCTGCCTGGCTGCTGGCTGTGGTCACTACTGAAGGGAAATTGTGGGCGATGCTTTGAATAATTATTTTGAAAACTGCTCAGCTTCAGGGCAATCCAGGAGGATGTTTATATCTCAAATGATTGAGGGACAAATCTACTAATTTCATCAATTTTTTTGTTCTTCAATCCGATAAGCCCTTATTTCTTTTAGGGCTGTATAAGTATACTCATAATATTCCTCACCGATATACAGTTATTTTGACTATTATATAAAAACCAGTACCCTGAGCAAAAAATTACATAGCTTGTGATCATACCGGGTACTTAAGAAGCATTTCAAAAAAAATTTCATCGAAATCTGTCCAGCGGTTTTCACCCTATTAGGTAACCAACAAAAAAACCTCTACAGTTTTATAATATTTATAGATGAACTCGAGGATCCAGATTACATACCAAAGGAAATATCATCTGAATATGACCAATTTATAATGGAATTAACTCTCTAGAAATAATAGTATTGGTATATTTGCGTGGAGAGGAGTATATGCTGTAGGAACAATCAGAGCCAACAGAATTCCAAATTGCAAACTTCTTTTGGATAAAGATGTCAAAGAAGATAGAAGAGATTAGATTGAATATTTGACATAAATACTCTTTTGTGGAGAGACAATAAAAATGTTAGATTATCATCAATATATTGTATGTATGTTGGTATTGGGCAATTTTCAGGATTTGACCAATCCAATCATCCAAGTAAAGCATCGGGTTACGATCAAAAGAAAAAGAAGTCGACTGCCCACAAATTATCCGTGATTAGATAGATAGATAGATAGATTATTTTTATTTCAATTAAATATGCTGCTTACAAAAAAATTTACAATATTACTTAGCAGTGGCTTTTTGCGGTCAGCCAGGTGAGAAAGGTTTTCATTTCTGTGTTGCTGTTAAATTCATTCGTATTGTTAATGTTGTATATTATATAGTAAACTAGCCGTATCCCGGTGCGCTTCGCTCTACCTATATTTCCAAAATTTGCCCGCGTACATAGTTATTTTTCTATCTGCCTCTCTGTCTGTATGCCTGCATATCCGTCTGTCGGTCTATATGTATGTCTGTCTGTCTGTCTGTATGTCCGTCTGTCTGTTTGTATATTTGTCTGTCTGTCTTTCTATATGTCTGTCTGTCTGTATTTCTGTCTGTCTGTTTGTCCGTCTGTCGGTCTTTATGTTTGTCTGTCTGTCTGTATGAATGTCTGTCTGTCTGTCTGCTTTTCTGTCTGTCTGCCTATCTGTCGGTCTGTCGGTCTGTCGGTCTGTCTGTCTGTCTGCCTGTCCGCCTGTCTGTCTGTCTGTCTATTTTAACTGACCAAAATGATTCATATTCACATTTCACCTGAAATTACGAAATTTTGTATGACAGGCACCAAAACCACCAGTTTTTAAGTAACCGCACTGTTGTTATGTTGTATTCTATATTAAGAAAAACGTTATCTGAATATTTTTCCAAAATCGTAATTTACATATGTACATACAGATTTAATAGCTTGACTCCAGCGACACCTATCGGGTCCAGATTTGACAATTTTCTCTTTTGGCACTGAACCAATATATATTGTCGGTTTGGTCCATAAATATAGAAGTTAGTAATAACTTGACTCCAGCGCCACCTAGCGAGTGGATTTTTAGCTATTCTGATATGCGCACAACACCTCACCAAAGTTTCATCGCAATGGGATAAGCGATGCGCCCTCGTATAGGGTTCGAACATACACACATTAATTTTTATATAATAGATAAATATTTGAACTAAATTAAAATGCTTCGTTTATTGTTTGCTGTCGACACTTCCAAGCATTCTTCATGTACATAATTGTATAGCAAAGTCCAGTTGTTGCCATTTAAAATATCTTCCACTTCATTTTCCTGTAGAATGACTTTTCCCCAGTGAGTTCTTCGAATTGCGCCTAGTATGGGGCAAGTTCCAATAAAATGCCTTATGTCTTCCCTCGACCGTAGGTTACACATAGTACATTCATAATTTTGTCCAGTTCTCTGTGGCATGTAGTTGAGCTGGAAAAGTTCCCCTCTGGCTTTAAAAATTTGTGAAATAGACTCAATGCTATATCGGTCATTAAAATAGTTTTTTTCCCCGAGATCGTGCTGAAGAGTTTTATAAGAGCTCCTGGATTCGCTTCGTTACGCCTCTTCTTTAAATTTTGCAAATATGGATGCCTGAATTTTGAAAAGCAGCCTCTGCGTAGCACTTTTCCAATAGGCAATATTCTCATCCAGTACCTGCACGCTATGTTCATTGCTTAGCAGCCACCATTCACTAATAAACTGTAGGTTTCGGTCAAATAAAAATGCCGCGACTATGTTAGGCAGCCGGTGCCTTGACAGTGTCATCACTTTCATAACATAGTTGAAATGCATTTTTAATGTAAAGATATACAACGGTGCTAGTCCAGTTTCCAGATGAACCATGTAGGTAGGCGTACTTTCCGGTAATCTGAACATCTTCTTTACAAAGTAACTCAGCAACTTTTCAACCTCTTCATACTGGAAAATACCCCAAACCTGGGCTGCGTATCACATTATTGACCTCATCACTGCTTCAAAAAGTTTATATTTAGCGCTGGACGGGACATCCCTTTTTGAAACAAAACTTCTCCAATTCGTGTTAATTGCTATTTTAGACTCCTTGAGCTTTGCCTGTAGGTGCTTCTTAAACGACAGACGCGGCGTAATGATGACTCCAAGATACTTGGACTCCGACACTTTCTCCAAGTCTTCATTTCGCCAAGTTCACTTTTCTTCGCGTGCGTACCTTCATGTCCCGTTACGGAAAACCATTATTTTTGACTTGTTGGTGTTTAATTGTAAGTTCCATGCGGTACAATACTGTTGTAACTTGTTAATCATTATTTGCATCATGTTCGGTGTCTGTGCTAGCAAAACAAAGTCGTCAGCGTACATAAGTAGCTTGATCCTGATGCTATTGAACATAATACCCCCAGGTAGCGAGTCTGACAGATCATCCAGAAATAATGAAAAGAGAAGTGGACTTAGAAGACAACCTTGGTTTACTCCCGTCTTCGATTCGAACCAGGATGGTACGTTTCTCCCATTCCACACCGCAGTAACATTTTTTTCATAGAGACTTTGTATGACCTTTAGCATTTTTGACGACAGCCCAAGGTTACTTAGCTTGTAGAAAAGCGAATTCCTATCGATCGAATCAAAGGCTGCCTTAAAATCAATGAAGAATGCGTATAGTTTTTTCCCATTTTCCAAGTATGATCGAGCGATACTTGTTAGTACGAATACGTTATCAGCTGTCGAGTATTCTTTTCTAAAACCAGCCTGAAATTCGTGATAGCCACATAAATAGAGTCAGTCTACCTAATGGATCGATATCATATTCGATTCAAGACTAGAAACCCAATGATAAGGCTTTTTTTATCATTTGGTTGGCATGGCTGCTGTTATACATCATACATTTTGTATCGTCGCATCGAAGCTGAAAAGTCTCTTGATGATTCAAATTATGCAGAGGAAAAGTTGCAGAAGCCTCCTGGGTTTCTTGAAGATATAGCTGCAGGACTTGTGTATTATAAGGAAATTTTTTCAATTGCCCAGCCTTCCACACAAGAAAAAGAGCACAGCATTAGTTCTGACATAAGCCAGAGGTGAAAACATCCGTTTGCTGACATAAGGTATGACAATACCGAATACTTTTTAGTATGGCTTGATAAAGATGGAAGCAAGAAAGTGCAAACTTTGCAAAATATCGCAAACACATTACATTTCCTCGGAACGCGATCTCCATTTATGCTGTTCTAAGAACTCCATTTTTTTTGGCTGAAATAAACAAGGCTGCCCTGAGGCCGCCTTCCTATTTGTTTATCTGGTGGCTAAATTAATAACTTTGTCACTAAATTCGTGGTTCTTAAACCAATATCTCACCTAAACGAAAATTCTGGTTTACCTTCCGTCATTATTTTAACATAAGTGCGGGTTCTTTGAAAAGAAGCATTTTCTCACTTGTTTTTATTTTGTTACTAATAAAAATTAATTACATTATTGTGTCTGCCAGGGTGTTAGGCTCGAAATATTTGTCTGCTTTTTGATTACAAGATTATAATGGCATTTTAAAAATTTTAGCATTTCTCCGAACCTTAATGAAATGACCTAACTTACCCCTTATTTTCTCGACCTTCCCCGCAGTCTGCCACAATCTTCGTACCACCCAAACTGTCTGCCTTTTTGATATGTTACTTCAAACATTATTTAGCGTCATCAAACAAAAATCAGCTTTATTAAAATCACGTTTTTGTTCTAGTATTTTTTAACCCTTTAGCCCTCTACCGACAGCCTCCCCACCAATGGGTAAGTGGCAGACAATGCATTTAATGTTTATTTATACTCAGACTTAACAATGATACCAACAATTTTCTTAATGAAATGACGTTACTATTTGTGTCGCTGGCTCTTAGACTATTTAGACAATATCCTTATTCAAGAAGCTGAAGAATTTTTCTTGAGAATTGTCTTGGAAAATACCTACTTAATTTTCCAAACTAGCTTTTCAATTTCCACTTTTAAAAATATAGTCTTCTCTTCTTTTCTTTTCCGGGAACTTTTAATCCTTTAAGCCTTGAAACTCGTGTATGGAAGTTTTTTTCCCCGAGAAAGACGTTCACTCAAGCAAATGGAGCGGAAATTTATCGATTGAAATGTTTTTGGGAAAATAGAAATGTGTTTGCATTTAACTCAATCTGGGTCAATAAATACTGTTTTGCTTGTCTTTCCAAATACAATACGCCCCGTAATCCCTTCAAACCGAATCGACTTAAGCATCCACCCCTTCGAATTTGTTCGCTTTCTCATTGTATAGCCCTCGGGTATTTGTGGACGGCTAAGATTTTAAAATAATTCATCCCTTACATCATTGCTGGTCGGCCACCGACGGCATGTCTTACAGCTGGGATCCATCGAAATCTGATTGTTTTCTCTAACGATACCCCCACCGCATCCCGACCGGCCTGCTGAGACGATTAACAAAGCAAAATCCATTAACGTTCTAAGAATAATATTTGTCAAAGTATGGAACGCAAAGCTGACGCCGCAGCGCCAGTAGCTAAGGAAAATAAAGCAAAGTCTTCAGAGATTTAACAGCACTGCACTATAATTATGACACGACGGCGAATTCCCACACCCTGCCGCGCCCAGAATAGAGGACGACATCCTTTTTGTTCCCATCGACTTGAGCATCCTTTTGTGATTTTGCCAAAGCGATTCAAGGCCCTGAGATTATTTCGCCTCCACTTTCAGCATCGACATCAGTAAAACTATTTTACGAGACATTTTCTTTTAATGAGTATTAAATTCCTGGAGGAACATTAAAATTCCAACTAAGCGCCGCACCGTTGCAAGGAAACGGCGAATGACTGAACATAATCGTAAATACAAAAAGGACCTGCTACACAAGGTGATTGCGGTTGCATGGTATGTGTACGCTGTCTCTATATGTTTACTTATACGTACCTGTAAACACTCATACAGGACACAGAAGGATGTGTGGGATTTTCATTTTCGTCTGGAGCGACAGAATAACATTCCAAGTACGAGTGCTCGTATACAAGTGGGGCGCTTCATTCATTTACATTGTTTAGTCGGCGGCAGCGCGGCAAATGCTGAAGAAGCTTCGGAGTTGGAGTTCCTACATGGATGAATAAAGGTACGTAAATATTGGCTTCACGAAGGACGAAGGCGATGGAAATATTTACAAACAAACAAAAACACGTCTGAGAGAAATTTGTCACGCAAACACTTTTTACAATTTCCGATATCACTTGAAACGAATGAAAGCACTGAATACGATGGGAATAGGAGTCTTTTCATAATGGATGTGCAGAGGCTGTTTACTTTAACAGGTATTAAAGGAGGTTCTTTTATTTGCACTGAGTATTGTCACGCTGATAAGAGTTTGCCAGAATGGGACATGTGATTGAAATGTGTTTCTTCTTGGATCTCCATAGTTTAGGAATTCGAGGACCCTAATGTGACCATATTGCGTCGGTTGGTTGCTTAACCTTAGAACCGTATACCCTTTGATGAACAAATCACCATTTTGTATGAATACTGCGCAATACGAGAATAAATTGGGACTGTTTTTTTTTTTTTTTTTTATAAATGGATCCTGCCCCAAGGCTGATACTGCGACCTAATAAAGTCGACCTATTGTATCATAGGATTCTAATTAGTCCAAGAGGCAAATCACCTAATAAATATCTAATAAAGGCAAGTACATACATATGTCCTTGGTTGACGCATTTTTTAATTCATAATATTCTTTATGTAGGTATGCCCTTTGACCCCGAAAAGTGCCGGTAATCAAAAGGACAGGCTCTGCTGACTCGACCTCCTCTAAACAGAGTCGACAATCGGTCTCGCTAGATAGGCATAACTTGTTTTGGTGGTATAGTAACTGGCAATGACCGGAGAGGAAATTTGTTAGATACCTAATATCCTTCTTAGCTTGTCTAAGCCCTGTGGCATTTCTCCTGTGAGAGAGTCGGAGATTATATTCCCATTTGTTTATTTAGGCTGAGATAGTTGCCCAGTTTATGCCGCAAAAGGGTTCCGGACCTGAGAATTCGGCAGTAGAGCATGAACGGGCCAGCTCATCCGCAACCTCATTTCAATGCCTCTGTGACCAGGTATTCACCAAAGTTTGACCAACATCGGTTTACTTTGTAAAAATCGTCATTTATGGCAGCCATCTTAAATCTAAAAATCCGCCATATTGAATTTCCTTACTTTATTGGTCCTATCTTTTATAGAAATCGATTATGCCACCAGATACTAAGTATTAGCCTCCTATCGTAGGTGGCTTATGTCCAAATTTACGATTGTTTTGAAAAAAAACAATTGAAATTTCACATTTTTTCTGCTTTCAGCTGCCATATTTCCAAAATGGCGGCAGATAGAACAATTCTAAACCCCGGATGCGGAAAGGGCAGAAAAGATTACTATAGAACATGTTTCTTAGAAAGCTTTGGTTGATTGATTGATTGCCACAATTAAGTCTTCACCTGGACAACATCTGCGGACAATTTGGTTCCAACATAACTAGCGCCACGTGTTTTGTAGGGATAACAAAGTAAAATTCCTCCGCCATCATGCAAATTTTACATAGAAACTATGGCCATCTATTGCCCTATATTCGAGTTACTGCGAAAATAAATTAAATTTCAAATGGTTGTCGCGTTCGTACCAACTACCAAACTTTAAAAAAAAAATATGTGTGAGCCTCATCCGCATAAGCTCACGGGGGAAGTGAATAATGATCCAATCCAAAGCTGTTGTGTATGTGTAATGTAGAAGAGAAGAGGAAATTCGTCTAGTACAATCGATAGAAAATGTGTAATAAAATTAAGTAAATATGAATGTAATCTTGACTATATTTTTGTAATACAAATTATGAGAGGAACAGCTATTCAAAATTTCATTAAATATAGAATTTGTTAATAACTCGACTCCAGCGCCATCCATCGGGTCCAGTTTTTGGAGTTTTCTCTTTTGGTACTATACCAACATAAATTGTCAATATGAATCATTTTGGTCAGTGAATAAAGAAGTTGCTAATAACTTGACTTCAGTGCCACCAAGCGGGCGGTTTTTTTGCCTATGTCCTTCCTCAGGTCCCAGACTATCTCTTTGCCAAATTACATTATAATTGGTTCAGCGGTTTAGGCGTGAAAATGTTTTGTTAATAACTTGACTTCAGCGCCACCTAGCGAGCGGTTTTTCCACTTAAGTCCTTCCTTGGGTCCCAGACTATCTCTTTGCCAAATAACATTACAATTGGTACAGCGGCTTAGACATGGAAAGGTAGACAGACGGACTGACGGACAGACGGAAAGACGGACAGACGGACAGACGGACAAACGGACAGACGGACAGACGGACAGACGGATAGATGGATAGACGGACGGCCAGATAGACGGACGGACAGACAGACGGATGGACGGACGGACAGGCAGACGGACGAACAGACAGACAGACAGACAGCTGATGTATACATACATATTTCCCCGGTATTGAATCATTTCCCCGTTATCGAAACACATTTATCGACATTTATCGTAACGCATTTATCGTAACTCATTTATCGTAACTCGTTTTCAAAAACAATACGTCGCCAAAGAAGTATTCACTTCAAACAACTGAAAATGGCCGTTACGTTTGTTTAGTTACCCATAAACTGGATAAACATGGTAAATTTTCCCATTAAAAAAGCAGCACATTAAAAAAAAATTAATAGTGAATTTAGAGCAAAAATTCGAGTTAAAGAGACTTTTTGCCTTCTGAAGCAATGAAAAAAATTCGAGATATTTAGAAATTCGAGTAATAGAAGTTCGAGTTATAGAGAAAAAAATTCATGAAAATAGGGTTGAAAATGCAAAGTTCCGAAAAAAATGTTGAGTTATAGAGAAATTCGACTTGTGGAAGTTCGAGTTATGGTAGTTCCACTGTATTAGCATAATCATCAATGTTAGCAAAGTTAAATCGAAAGATAGGGAAAAATAGTAAAGATACTGACTCAATTTGTCAGTACAAAGGTACGTCATACATTTGACTTTGCTCTTAATCTGAGCAACATTCTTGGAAAGCGGTGATTGACGTGAAAATACAACCACATAAGTCTTCTGAGAAATGGACAAACAAATGAAAAATGAAGACACCGAATGGAACACTTTACGGATGTAAATGAAAGTCTTCTTGTACACGATTCTCTTCCCAAAATCCTTTACAGCAAAAAGCACATCCATATGAGGAGAAAGGATTTCACTCTTAACAAACCACAACTCTTCCCACGTTCTTAGTATTATTTCCGCACTAACGGTTTACTCTCCAAAGTACCTAACAATTCTGAAATTACATTCAGGCACAGCCCCTCTGGGTATATGTATGTATGTCCTCAATCCTCATAATCTGCTTCAGAAGTTTTCTACTTTTACTTTATTTGTTTCACTAGGGAGAAAACGAGATGCCTATACTGAACGATTCTTTGAAAGCCAAATCTTCTGTATCGTTTGGTTTTGCTTTGCTTTCAAGTAAGCTTATGGAGAAACTCAAACGACAGTGGTTTTCTGCAACTTTCCCAATTGCATTTCCATGTCTCGAGCCTTTTCTTTCAAACACCCCAATGTATCAGGATTTAGAATGAAACACATTTGCAAAATATCAACCGAAAGCCAATGCAATACCATTCGGATCATAGGTGAACAGCTTACTGACCACAAATCGCTTGAGAACCAAAAGGAAGTCCTCTTAACAGTGGAACTCTTGTAGTCGTTGGGAGATCTCTGGGGCTAAGCTGTAATCCGTTTGCCTTAAGCCGATTGTTTATGTGTGTCATATCCTCATCACATGCGCAGCGCACAAAGCAAGTAGACTTATGTACATTACCCACCGAAGGATGAAGCTCCTTTATAAATGGATTTTAAATTTGAATATGGATCAAATGGACTTACGTGTTGTAACTGAATAATTCCCTCCTTTCACTGTGAAGAGGGAAGGATACAAGTCATTTTAAATGAGCCAAAAATCACACTTAAAAAATTATAATTAAACCCCACGCATTCATGTTTACTTATTCGTCACCCACTTTTACTGTATTTGTTTGGCATTTAACGGTATGATTATGGTTTACCACACTGTCATTGGCATGGTACACCATACAATCATCTCAATTAAATTTTATAATAAATTTTCGAAATGACATGTGAAACGTTTTATGTCGAAAACAATTAAAATCCACTCAAACAATTAAAAATGTGAACTTGAATTGGTAACGGGATATTTTCCATTGGGCAATGAATAATTTTTTTTTCATTTTATTTTATGTATTGCAACAGAGAGTTGAAGTGGCAGCACTTTTTTTGGTTTTAAAAAAAAGTTCTGACCCGCCAATTGCGGAGGGCACCGCGACCAAAAAGATCTATAAAAAAGGACTTCTAGATAGAATAGAAACACGCTGATATGACCGAAAAAAGCTTATTTTTTAAAGGGTTTGAAAATGTAAAAAATGGTACGTGCAGAAGTACGCGCGACCGAAGTGAAACTTCTTAGCTACATATAATCGTGGACAAAGGAAGATGAATTTGTGACAAAAGGAAGAGACATTCATACAATTTTCGAATTTCTTGGATATTCAAAGAATATTCTCCGTTTTTTCTCCTCAAAAAATCCTTGAAAAAACTTAAGAAATGGGGTCATACCATATGACACATAATATTTATGTATTTTTCATCAGAAATTTTCTGAGCTTTTGACGGGAATCAAATTGTTCGGGTGTCTATTTAACCCCAGTCTCGAATATACATAATGTTCGGGTGTCCATTTCGCCCCAAATCAACATTTATGTAGCAATATGAATCCCTTAACAAAAAACTGTTTGATTTCCATTTTACCAACTATGTACAGTGGCGTGCACGTAATTAGAAACGCTTAAGGTGATCAAAATGGTTTCTTCATAGCCCATGTGTTTTCACCCTTAGGATATCTAAGTTTTAATTTTTCTTCTACATATTAAATAAACTTTGTGAAAAGAGCTTGCAATTGATATAAGTTCCGTTATTTTTTTTATTTGTAGCCTAAACAGAGTAAAGATCATAAAATAGGTCGTGCATATAATTAGAAACGCATGCGTTTTTGATAAAAAAGAGGTCATATATTTGTTATTTATTCACGGACACTTAAAATTTAATAGCATAGCCACGATTTTGAATCACTGCCTGCAATCTGCTTGGCATGGATTTCACAAATTTTTCGCAAAAGCTCTGAGGAATGGTTCCCCCAGCGACTTTCGTTTCCTCGTATAATTTTTCAAAATAACCAATTTTTTTGAGCTTTAGTTTTTTTTTTGAGCATCTGTCATACGTTCTAAATTAGATCGAGATCAGGGCTACATGACGGGCAGTCTAATAAAGTCACCATATTATCTTCAATCCATTTTTTAGTACAAGCGGCCGTGTGCTTCGGATCATTGTCCTGTTGAAAGATCCAAACAACCGGTAGATTTTTATCTGCGTATAACTCCATCATGTTTTCCAATATATTGCAGTATTGAAGACTGTCCATATGTCCTTGAATCTTATGAATTAGACTGACGCCGCACCAAGACATTGCACCTCAAATCATTATGTTCCTACCTCCAGATTAAACCTTTGGGCAGGTATACTTTGTGTCAAATTCTTTCGATTTCGGACGGCGTGCACAGCATTTACCGTCGGATGAAACTCTATTTATTTTAGTTTGATCGGTAAATAGTACATTTTTCCACGGGTCGACAGTCCAATGGCTATATTTGTGGGCAAACTCCAATCGTTTTTTTCTGTTCCGCTTAGTTAAAAGTGACTTCTTCCTAGCTTTTTGCACAAAAAGTCCTCCTTCACGCAACCTGCGTTTAATTGTATCTACGGATGGTCCGCTATAGTTTGCACCAAAAACTGCAGTACGAATTTTACTGGTGTAGAGTGTGGGAATTTTTTACTTTGTCGAACGATCAGTTTGTCAGCGATCAGTAGTTATCCTTATCCTAGATATGTGGCTGACTTTTTAAACAGTTTAATTTTTCTTAGCATTTAAAAGATCGCGTTCTTTTTTTTTGTCTAGGCACCATATAATTGAATGCAATATTTAATGAATGCATCTGCATTCGTTGCATTCATTTGCATTTTTTTGCATTATAATTTGGCCTTATTTTGCTTTATTTTACTCAATTTACCTACATTTTACTTACATTTTGTACCAAATAAATTAAAATTAACTCAATAAATGCACAATACTCCAAAATAAAACAAAATATGGCAAAATAATGCAAAATATTACAACTCTGATCTGTGGGAATACTACTCGCACGCACAAAACTACTCTCCACTCAATCAATTTTCGCTGTTTATACTTTGTTGTCTATTCCCCATACCAGTGATATCCATACATACCACGCAACCAACCGAAGTCGACTAAGGACTAACCGCTCGACGCTGCTTGATTTCGGTGATCGAATCGGACGAGACGGGTTGCAGTAAAAGAAAAAAGCTGTGTATACCGAAGTAACAACTAGGGCTCTCGGTTTTAGCCGTGTATTAAGGAACACGTGTATTTGTGTCACGTGTACACGTGTAATGAAAAACTATTTACACGTGTAGACGTGTATTTTTTAAATACACGTGTAATTATAAATACACGTGCAATTAAAAATACACGTGTAGTTGCAAAAAAGTCGCTTAAAAATTTACCGTGTGCTTTTTCGTCTAAAACCTGCCCTTGGCTGCATTAAAACAAAATTCTACTCTTACCCCCTTTCAAGTTATAGCCCGTCAAAGTGGGACACCTCCAATTTGGCGTTACAACCTTACAACCACTTTCACTGATATAACTTCTGAACTACAACAGCTACAAGAATAGTTTTGTACATATTGGAGAGCCAATCAGAAGCGCATAAAAAATGTTGAACACTTCACGTAATTCTATGCAGACACAAAAAAGTTATTGCTCCTTAAACTTAAAATTATGAAAATTTGTTTTTCCAATTTTTTACTTAAAATGCTTTTTTCTCAAAAATTTTACTTAATAAAAAAAATTTGTTTTTACTTAACTTTTATCGTTAACCAATTGCCTAAAAATTATGTAAAGCAATTTTTTCTCGTACGATTAACAAATATGATAAAAAAAAACCAAAACCAGGTTGGGGCTAAATCTACCAACACCCCTCGTTCAATTATTCTTTGTTTTGTCTGACAAAAAATGATTTTTACTAGAACTTCTGTTAATCGTACGTGAAAAAATTCGCCAGAACTTCAGGAATCCCTAGTTAAGTGATTATACCTCTTTACTGGGACACCCTGTATTATAGTGAGTTTAAATTTTATAAAAGTGAAGCCAACTACATACATAATTGGGTATGAAGTTTGTATGAAGTATTTGGTATTTCTTTGCTAGAAAAAAGAACCTATAATAGATTCGTAATCACTAATCAGCATCAGCACCCTAATAATAAAGGAGCAAACAATAATAACTAGAACACCACCGGTTGGGGCGTGGTATATCCCCGCCGGCCGCCTTGCAGCATCGGCTGTAAAATGTTACAATAAGAAAGATATCTTTAAGTTAAATTTATAAAAAAAAAAAAAACTTTGGAAAAGCCACTCTTAGAACATGTTCATTATTTAGAAAAAAAAAGTATCTTAAAGTTAACAATAGTTACTTATTCTAATGAATAGATACGTGCTATACTTCATACAGATCAGTGCAATATACGATAAGTATCTACGTTAAATTTATATCTATAAGTGAATAATATAAAAAGGGGAAATGGTTAAATGGAAAATTAAACTTTATTAAATCGTGTTTATGAGTGAGTTAGTACGCAAAGCTTAGCAATTGGACGCGTTATAACTCCCTTCTGAGTTTTGATCTCCACGACTCGAACGCGGTTATCGGATCCCGGAAAGACTTTAATAATGCGACCTAGACGCCATTCGTTAGGGGGTAGATTTTCCTCCTTAATAACAACCAAGTCGTCTAAAGATACATCTCTTTGCGGATATTTCCATTTGTATCGTTTATTTAGCTCTTTCAGATACTCATCCTTCCATCGACGACAAAATTGATGATGTAAAATCTTTACCCTTTCCCATCGGTTGATACAGTTAAGAGATTTTTCATCGACAGCAGGTTCTTGCGGAGCTAACAACGGACCTCCGCGAAGAAAATTACCTGGAGTTAGGGGAGGAATGTCAGATACGTTTTCCGATATCGGCGAGATCGGCCTAGAATTAAGACATCCTTCGATTTTAGAAAGAAGAGTTGAGAACTCTTCAAAGGTAAGTTTATTCGTTCCCGTCACCTTCCTAAAATGAAGTTTGAAGCTCTTAACTCCAGCCTCCCACAACCCACCCATATGTGGTGCACCAGGGGGTATAAATTTCCATTCCAAGTTATGGTCTTTGTATCTTTCGGATACATCGCTGGACAGGGTTTTGAGAAATTGTTTGAAGTCATTAGATAGTACCTTACTGGCTCCAACCAAATTTGTGCCGTTATCAGAACAAATCGTTCTAGGCATACCACGTCGTGCGATAAATCTACTCAAAGCTGCTAAAAAGGACTGAGTCGTCAAATCACTTGTAGCCTCCAAGTGTATTGCCTTTGTAGCAAAGCACACAAACAGGCAGACGTAGCCCTTAGTAATTCGGCAATTTCGCCCTGAGAAGCTTTTTATTATAAATGGACCAGCAAAATCTACTCCAGTGTTCGTAAATGGGGAAGAAATTAGAGTCCTTTCTATTGGTAAAGCTCCCATAATTTGGGTTTGCATTTTCTTTTTATGTATAATGCATATTTTACACAAACGAATGCATTTCTTTACCAAATTCTTAACTTTAGGTATCCAAAACTCGCATCTTATCAACCGCACCACCAATTGGTTTCCACCATGAATGGAAATATCATGAATGAATTTCACAAGCAATGATGATATATTTGCCTGGTAGGGGAGAAGAATCGGATACCTTTCATTGTAGGAAAGAGTCGACGAGGTGAGTCTGCCGCCAGAACGGAGAATTTGGTTTGAATCCATCACTGGATTCAGATTGATTAAACAGCTTTTCTTTGAGATAGGCTCATTCTTAGAAAGCGCGATATATTCATTTGGAAAATGAAATAATTGTGTTAAACGAATAATTCGGGTCTTGGCGTTGGAAATTTCTTTCGAAGTAATTACTTTTGAAGAATATGAGACTTGGTGTCTAAAACGGGAATGGGTTCGATAGAAAAAGCGCAGTATGTATGCAAGTACATGCAATGTATTAGACCATGAAGAAAATCTCTCCACCAGTAGCTCAATATTCGGTTGTACAGTAGTATGATTTGCCTTTATTGGCCTTTGTTCAAGATCAGTGTCATAACTCATAACCGCCAGCTCGCGGTACAATGGACTGAGGCCATGACGCGTTAGCTTGATAAAGCCATGAAGGACCATACCACCATAAGTCACTTGCTCTAAGACCTCCAGGCGAAAGACCTCGCGTTGCTAAGTCAGCTGGGTTATCTGCTGATCTGACATGGTTCCATTTAGTGTTAGGAACATATGTTTGTATCAGTGACACCCGGTTTCCCACAAACGTTTTCCAGTGACAAGGCGCTTTATCCAACCACGCCAGGACAATGGTACTATCGGTCCACAGATAAAGCTCGTGGCTCGAGCATTCCAGCTGTGTTATGACCTTATGGAACAGCTTCGTCAACAAAACAGCTCCACACAGTTCCAGTCTCGGTAGGGCAAGCTGTTTCACCGGAGCTACCTTACTTTTGGCACATAGAAGGTGAGAAGACCAGTCGTTCTCACTGTGTCTGAGCCGTATGTAAAACGCTGCCGCATACGCGGGCTCAGAGGCGTCACAAAATCCATGTATTTCAATGGTATCAGAAGGACTGTAATTTATCCACCGAGGAACTTGAATGTGTTGGATATCAGGAAGTGCAGCAAAGAAGGATTTCCAGCGGTGACACGTTAGGGGCACAAGAGGTGTGTCCCAAGACGTCCCATCACGCCAGATTTGCTGCATTAAGATCTTTGCAGTGATGATTACAGGTGCTAACCATCCTGCGGGATCAAATAGTCTCGCTATAACTGAGAGTACTGCTCTTTTTGTTAAAAGGTGATCTTCCTCTAATATTTTAAAAAAGAAGAAAAAAGAATCCAACCTCGCATTCCACTGTATCCCAAGAGTTTTAGAGATACTTTTATCTTCGAGTCGAAGAAACTCTTGATCATAGAGATGCGAAGGAGGAAATTCTTTTATCAACTCGACGCAGTTCGATGTCCATTTCCGTAATGCGAACCCGGCTGAGCCTAAAGCTTCACTCAGTTGATGCTGCGCTCGTAGTGCAGTTTCAACATCATGGGCTCCAGAAAGAACATCGTCAACGTAGAAGTGATTCCTCAAAATATCAGAAGCTATGGGAAAAGTGTACTGTACGTCATCTGCTAATCGAAGCAGTGTACGAATAGCCAAATATGGCGCGCAGTTGACACCGAAGGTTACTGTTTTTAATTTGAAGTCTTGAGGACTACAATCTGGGGATTGGCGAAACAAAATTCGCTGATACGACGTATGATCAGGGTGAACCCATATTTGGCGGTACATCTTTTCGATGTCCGCGTTGAACACGAATCGATAAAACCGCCATTTCAAAATTAAAGTTGTTAGGTCGGCTTGTAAAACCGGACCTGTATGCAACATGTCGTTCAGACTTATGCCATTATCAGATGCGCTTGAGGCATTAAAAACAACCCGAACCTTTGTCGTAACACTTTCGGGTTTTATCACTGAGTGGTGTAGGAGATAGTAGGAACATATCTGATGGTCGCGTACTATTTCCTCGGACGAAACGATTTCCATGTGTCCGAGTGTGGCGTATTCATCAAGAACTTGATTGTATCTTGCGTGTAGGTCAGGGTTCTTCCTTAAGGTATATTCCATGCGATGGAATTGCCTACTTGCAATGTCTCTTGAATAACCAAGAATGGGTAAAGGGATTTTGAATGGAAGACGAACCATGTAGCGACCATTATCGTCTCTGGTAGTTGTATCGGTGTACAGCTCTTCGCAAAACAAATCTTCTTCTGAACGGGGTTTACTACCAGATACTTCTTCCACTTCCCAAAATTTAGCAATTTGTTCGTCGATTGAAACGTCACTAAATTGAGACAAAATTGTCGAGTAAGAATTGAAACTTTGATTTAAGAGAGGACCAGAAAGTACCCAGCCGAAAATTGTATTCTGGGCAACCAATGAGCCAAAAATATCTGACCTCACACCTTCTTTGATGATCGACGGATATAAATCAGAACCGATTACTATATCTATTTTTGAGCTTTCGTAAAAATAGGGATCTGCTAGATCAAGATCAATGGGATTCGAAACTTCTTCCCGGCGTATTAAGCAGGAGGGCAAATCACCTGTAAGGCGTTTTAAGACAATTGCATTAGCAGCGATGGTAAACGAAGGAACCAATTTAGAGCCAATGCACAAAGAACACAATTTAGAGGAAGTACCTGTTACTACAGCACTCATACCCGATATCTGCGCATGTATTGGCTTAACTGGAAGATTGAATTTCCTCTGCGTATCTTCCGAAATGAATGTAACTTCCGACCCGCTATCTATAAGTGCGCGCAAGGTAAACTTATTCCCTAAATGGTGGATGTCAACCAAAGCTGTGGCCAAAAGGATACGCTTATTATTTCGGGAAAAATTGTTGTTAAATTGTTCAGTGTTGGGATTTGTAGTGGACTGTAAATTATCAGGTTTCTTTTGTGGAATTGAATAGTTTATTTGATGGACCGACTGCCCAGAAGTAGATGGAACGGATTGAGATATTTGATGGACCGACTGCCCAGAAGTGGATGGAACGTATTGAGATATCTGTACTGATACTGGTGAAGTATGTAAGAGCGTATGGTGCCTTTGTTTACACTGCGTGCAAGTATGTTGGCTTTGACACTCATTATCTAAATGATTGAAAGCTAAGCAGTTTTTACAAAATCGGAGTGTATTCACTTTTGAAATACGATCGTGAACACTCATTTTTAAAAATGTTGGATACTGTCGAAGTGCATGAGTACCTTTGCACAGTTTGCAATTGAAATTATTAGCTTTGGATAAGAAAGCTTTGTGTTTCATTTTATTAAGTTGAGGATGTTGACTTTTAGATTGTTGCCCCTTTGGATTTAAAGAAAACTTTAGATCGGACACCGTTTCGAGAACTCTATATCGACTAGTAAGGAATAGATTCATTTCGTCCCATTTCGGGATATCGCGTGGACTTTTAAGGGATTGCTCCCATAACGAAAGAGTTTTTTCCGGTAGCCGGTTAGAACAAAGATAGACGAGAATAGGATCCCAAGAATCTATTAATACTTCATGCGCCTTAAGAATGGACAAACAATCATTAATCTCCCGCTGGAGATCTTTAATACTTGTGCCAGACTCGACCGAAATAACTGGCAAATTAAAAAGATGTTTTAATTGATTGTTTATTAATATTCTTTTATTGTCATATTGATCCGAAAGTGCTTTCCAAGCAACGTCAAAATTGTTTGAGGTTAGGGGAAATTTGGAAACAATGTTATTAGCCTCACCTTTGGTCTTTGAACGAAGATGAAACAATTTTTGAACGGAGCACAATTTCGGATGATTAATGTAAACCGCAGTGAACATATCTCGGAACGAGGGCCAAGTCAAATAATCACCATAGAATGTTTCGGTATCACACGGTGGAACTTTTATACACTGCGCGGAGCTTGAAGATGCACTTGAGCTAGGTTTATCATCATCCTCTTTTATGATATTTAACTTTTTGGTCGAATCAATAATTTCACTTAGGCAGTTTATATATGTGGTTGATGCCAACCGATATTTAGATTTAATTGCATCTAAATCTTCACCATTATTAGCCTTTAAGCAAAGGGCATTACACTTTTTAATATTGGACCAAAGATCCTTCACTTCACCTTTTGACGCTTCTAAATTAGTTATAGATTTTTCAACAATAGGCTTTTCTTGAAACGCTGATAGAAATTGCATCAGCTGATCAGCAGCCGCAATGAAATCTTCTAACTCGGTCATTTTGTTCGAAAGAAAAACTAACCCCAAGCAAAGACGAAGCACGTAAACAACTCTATTATGTATGGTATTTCCGTCAGATGTTAGATTGCTAAGTACCGCGGTATTAAATCACTTTCACACAAAGGTTTTTTCACGCAAAAATAATATATATGGAGTACTAACTTAAACCAGAAACTATTCACTTATATATATGTAATAATATGCAAGAAATATAATATATTTTTTTTTGTAGAGTAAAAGTAAGGTTACTAATATTGCACTAATCTTTGAATTATGCACGTACCTGTTTACTCCTGGTGATAGTTTCGGTGGTTTAGAGATGTCTTCCTTTTTTGGCGATGAATTCGATGAATGATGCTGATATGAACTTAGATACTCGTACAATATTGCAATCACGTGGGATGATTTTCACGATTGGTAAAATAACCACTCAATCGATGCGGTTTTTTTTGCTACCGATGTTGTTTACTCCACGAAGAGATGGTTGTTGACTGGACGTTAACTGGATTTGCTGATATGGGAACGGTCGACTTTGAATGCTAATGCTGAGCGTAGAAATCGGGAACACTCATACGGCTTGTAGAATTCTGACTGAGCGGCAAATTATTCCTGGATCATATGGGGATTACAAATCTTTGGTGATGTTCGACGTTAGGTGGGGCAAGATTTAGGAATCTTGTGCGTGAGCGATGATTAAGAGAGCGATTTTATCGTCGATCAGTGAGCGTGGCTGTGGTTTGTGCTGTGATGTAGCGATTGTGATGCGACGAATATGAATGAAACTGCAAGAATAATTGATCTTGCTGTACGATGCAATCGATTAAGGTTAAGCGTGAGATTTCGGGACTCTTGCGATTAACTGGAATCCAATTGATGATCGTTTGGGATGCGAAAGAAATTGGAGTTCTTTCGTGATGATATGTTGGTTTTTTGTTTTTGCAAAATTCAGGGATTTTGCTGGTTGGGTGTTGATTGATTAATATTTTGATTAAATATAATCCGGCTCGAAGGACCAAATGTTGGGGCGTGGTATATCCCCTGCTGGTTGCTCGATGATTCGGGATGACCAAGAAAAAAGACGTATTGAAGTTTGGTTGATACACTTTATTTCGTAGGTCTTACCTCGTTGAGGTCTGGATCAAGAAGAATTAGATACATTCTTACTAACTAGAGAGTGAGCTTCCGATATAGCAAAAAAAATGGCGGAAACATCTTAGCTATTTTAGCGACATCTTAAAGTTAATACTAAAACAAACTACTAGAACAAATGTAAGATGTGTTCGATTATAACAACGTTTGACTTGAACACCACCATTTTTTTCAAAATCTTCCGATTTCAGTACGAAACGACTGGACTAGTTGAGATGTTATCGTGGCTTTTTTCAAATCATCAAATTTGAATTATAAAATTGCATCTATTTTTTATCGCCTACTGGATCAGCTGATCCATACAAAACGATCTAAAACTAAATACACGTGTAATTCTAAATACACGTGTAATACTAAATACACGTGTAAATAATATACACGTGTTCATACACGGATAATTTAATTACACGTGTAACACGTGTACACGTGTTGGAGATTTTACAAAGTTCCGTGGGAGTTAGAATTTTTCCGTGGAATGGTTGTCTTTTGAGGGCACGAAGTGCCATACAGTCGCATAGAATATTTTCTGCAGTTTCGTCGTGTCTTTCATGAAGAGACGATATTCAGTTTTCTGAATGCGACCAAATTTGTTTAGTTGATATCGAAGATGGCAATGTCCTGTTAGAAATCTCACTAATCTCTTGATATCATTTCTATTTGCTATTCTATTTATTGGCAGCACTTAGAAAAAGCCCACGATAGTTGGGTTAGTATAAGTTGCCTCTCAATATAACTCTTGTTGAGAGGCTGAGCCATCCCAAAGCACTAGGCACCAGAGTGGGCCCATTGCGATCCCCTAAGAATCCATCCAAGGATGCCACCTAAACCACCAGTACTTCCTCAAAGCATTCTATTACCTTGCAAAATTTTAGAACGGGTCTATGGTTGATTAGTAGTCGCCGTGGCCGTGGTGGTTAGTGCGTTGGACTACTACACATGCTGCCCGGGTTCAATCCCAGCAAAAGCACCTAAAAGTTTTTTCACGGTGCCACCTGTGTAGAATATCTGACAAGCAATCAGGGAGTATCATTTATCATGAGAAGCTTTTCAACTCGCCGTTCGGAGTCGGCAAAACACTGTAGGTCCCTTCCATTTCGTGGAAAAAATAACACGTGGAAAAAATAACAAGTGGAAAAAATAACACGCACACAAATAGTTGCGAGACGCTAGGCTTAGCTCTGTATAGGACTGCTGACGCCGTATATTTATGTTTTATATATTTGTTTTCTATGGTTGATTCGGCCTACCTCCTCCTACGTGCTATGCCCTGACATTCACACAGAATATGTGTGATATCCTCTGTTACACCTAGATCATTACAGTATCTGCAAATATCGTGCCTAAAAGTTCGAGTCTCTTGGCATATTTGTCCAGAATGCCCGGATAATATTCTTATAACCATACTCAGGTATTCGGGAGTCTTATGGACACCTTTAGATCTGGTTCCATACAGTAGATACCAGACCCTGTGCCGCTTGTATTTTTTGACCCTTCCGTGAAGACTGCAGTATCTATATGCCGAGTTACTGTGTTATTTGTCCACTCTTCATGCAATGGGACACGGCTTTGTAAGGTGTGTTAAAGTCAAGTGTAAGGAGGATAACATCCGTTTTTATCGGACTAACCATTTGGATTTCTGTTAGAATCGTACAGTGTCCTTTGCCGTTATTCTTAAAAAGACCTAGGTTGGTGAGTCTTAGTGCACTATTGCTCGCCAATTGCCTCAAATGCAGATCGAAGGGCCACAGGTAGAGGAACAGGTCCAGTGCCGCCGTGCCGCACAAGCATGCATGCACAATCCAGTGATTGCGCATGCAAACTGAAGGTGTATGGTGTTGATTGTGTGATATCAAAAAATTTTGATATTTTTTTGTTTGCGCATGCATGATTGTGTAGTGTGTGGTGAAAATTGCTCAGTTGCATAAAGAATTTGATGAGTAAACATGGCAAATAGCGGCAGTAAAAAGTTTTGGGAGGAGTTTGTCAAAGTTTTTATACTCTGAAGTCTGAATGCCCAAAATCATTTCTTCCTATTTTTTTTTTATTTTATTGCCAACGCGATTAAAATAGGCTAAGTCAAATCTGTCATTTTTCAACGAAACGACCTTCTCAGAGATATGATGACGAATGAATATTGCACAGTTTGCTTGTACAGTGTAGGGGCGAGGTGTGACTTAAGTATTCGAGACGATGCAAACCGTTTATGCATCTTTGTTAGCATTCTCGAGCACATATATCTTGTATGTATGTAGCTCTGTAGAGGTAGGAGTAGAAGTGCTCATTTTTTACTCACTTTGCAAGCTGGCAGATTTGTAGCTCAATATGAATACCTGGTAGGTGAATGATGATCACTGGATGTAAAGTTGTACGCAACAGCAACTGTACCCGTTTGAAACATACGAATTTTCATTTTAATAGTGCAGATTTGGCACGCGAGTTTTTAATCCCTGTTCATAGGATTTTAATCCGCTGATAAATTAAACGAATTCCGTTTTACAATATTTCTTTATCGGGGCAGTTAAAATTCCTGCAATTTGATATGTATTACATTTTACAATCATTCGTATACAAATATGTACTTATATGGTATAAACCAGATACTAGAATTGCTCAGTAACTATGTATAATATTCAAAATACAATTCATTCAATGAAATGTCATAAAAATAGTTCTAGGTCAGTTGCTCTTAAAGTGGCAAGAAATAGATTTTCAATCAGTTTCTTCATAAGTGGCGGTAACATTGCATCAGCAATAAAATTCCTGCACATAATTGCAGTTCTTAACACTTGAAATCTATTTTTTTATCTTGAACAGTCGTTTTATGACAGGCAGAAAAATTACCATTTCCTTTGCCTAAGTGAGTTCATAAACATGCAAAACCATATCATATTGGCTTCGTATGAAGTACCTAAATAGTTACGCTCTATAAGATACAACAAACGCACACTATTGCCCAAAGTGGTTATCCTATATTTACGAACGGTTAAGTACAAGAGAACTATCAATTATAGCCCCCATGTACCTTACTTTTTCAAAAGAAATTCGTATCATTGACGTAGAGAAGAACCACAATCTTTTAAAGTAATATAAGAATAAAATTATTTTTCCATTGCAAATCTCACGCCAGGCATTCGTAATTAACTTGGAAAACCATACGAAACGTGACAATCCATCGATCATTTAAATTTCATCCTACTCGTACATATCAGCTCGATTTCATTGTTCCTTCCTACCTTCCTTCAAGACAATAAATCATCGTAATTTGGCGCCCAACAACCGTACTCCATTAGGGATGCGGATGCCTTCTATCTACCTCCGCTGAGAGGAATTATTAATCACAATTTATGTGCGCCGACTTCGTTATCATTACGAGTACAAATCGAATCGAAATTTGCTTTCTTTCTTTTTTGTTTTTTTTTTTTTTATTAAAACACAACCATCAAAGTATAATCTCGCAGAAAATCGCAAAGTCTACCGAAAAGAAAAGTTAACGACAAACAATCCAGCAGCAAAAACCCACCCCACCGGCATCGTCCTTTTGAGTCTTGTGAACCAGATTACGTCGCGTCGTGTACTTATTAATGGCGGGGATACAAATTACCACTCAAGCGTCAATCACACAGTAAACGAACTAAACAAACTCAACTGGCCAATCGATTTAATCACCTCTTTTCGCAAAGAGCATCCTTATCACACATACATACGCACACATAAACTCAAATAGAAACACCAGACACACACAGCCAGGCGACAATTCATGAATACAAATTAAGGCCTGACTAGTTTCGATGGAACTCCATTTACCCTCTGCGGGTGTCGGCGAGTGGGTGGTATTAAATTCTTTAATCAAATGCAACACGATTCCACCTCACCCTTCAGGTGGTCAAAAAAAAAAATGGTCGGGTTGTCGATTTCCTTTTTTTCTGAGGATATAAATCCTGCTGAAAATCGTTAAAAAAAATTCGGGGGTTTGGTGTACTTTATCTGATAGCCACCAGTTGCCCCGAAAGTAAGCAGCCTCGAAGTCTAAGGTTGAAAGCAAGTGGAATCGTTAAAATGGAACGGAAAAGCAGAGGAGGAATAACTCATTTCAAATCTTGGATTATAATCGTGATTGTGTCCTGTTCGTGCCCGCGGCGGTGGAGATTGGAAAAAGCTCTTTCTACTGTACCCACGAAATGGGGTGGGTGGGTATATATGAGGAAGGTTGGTCCTTCCTGGGTACAACAGGTGAAAGCTAAAGCAAGGGAGAGTGGTATCTGCGCAGAGTTGATATTCAGCTGAGTATTGGTGAATGTATTTCATGTTGAGGAGAACGCGGGGGATACATGATGTGGATACATGTTGTGTAGGGCAAGGATTCTTGAAGGAGTTTATTTTGGAAAATTTGTATGCTCTTCAACTTATGTTTGCCAATACTTGGAGTGGAGTCCGTAGGTCCCAACTGGTTTTATAAGACACTGTAGGTTAGGTTATGTTAGGTGGCTGTGGCTGGCTGTAATTCGGACACCAGGACACTTTACAGGTCAATTGTGATACCAAGTGAAAATCTTTGGGGACATGGAATCCCCAGTTGCCAGTTCCTTAGTACCTACACTACTTTTTATATTACATACATGATACATATGTACATATGTATATGTATACCACTGGCATAATAGATGCTGTTAGAGGCGGAATAGAATTAGGTACATTAAGGATTTATTGTACGCACCTCATGTCCCATGCCCGTTACTTTTACATTCTTTTAATTAAAACTTTTAAATAAAATTAAAATTAAAATTAAAATTAAAATTAAAATTAAAATTAAAATTAAAATTAAAATTAAAATTAAAATTAAAATTAAAATTAAAATTAAAATTAAAATTAAAATTAAATTTAAAATTAAAATTAAAATTAAAATTAAAATTAAAATTAAAATTAAAATTAAAATTAAAATTAAAATTAAAATTAAAATTAAAATTAAAATTAAAATTAAAATTAAAATTAAAATTAAAATTAAAATTAAATTTAAAATTAAAATTAAAATTAATATTTTAGTATTTTTCCGTTGTTGGGACTATTTGGAGTCATTTGGGTAGAGTGGTTGTATCATTATCATTACTATTATATAAAGACGTAACTTCAAAAAACTTTGTTACCGATGATCTCCGTAAATACTGCACCGATTAACGTGAAATAAATTCTATAATAATCGTTATTTTCGTTAAAACCAGTTAGGCTATGTTTTTTTTGTTTAAATGTTGTTTGTTCTTAGGAAAATGTATTTTTTTAATATTTTTATACCTCTTTTTTAGGTTGACCCACATATTAACTCCTAACTTTAAAGCAGCTAAACAAAAATGTTTGCATAAAGTCGTTAATCTTTTCTTAACTCTATGTACATGCTGAGAAATAAATAAATAACTATTTTAAAAACATAAAACAATTCATGAAATCATTTCCATCAGTGGAGACCGAAGCCAACAGCCATGCAGCAGTGGGTGACGTCATAGTGTGTGTGTGTGTGGAATATTTGGATTTCTGCGTATTTACTGAAATAGCATTCTATTGATGCTTTGCGCCCGACCTACTACGATAAATATAATTGTAAAAGCAAATACAAATTTTAAAATGTGTACGGGGAACGCCGGGCGGGCAACAGCTGTATATATACAAACAAAATTCACTGACTGACTGACGGACAACGTACAGGCCAAACCGATGGACGGACCAACCTAAAGGGCTAAAATTTGCATAGTACATTCCTATAATAACCAGGGCTGTCGAAGTGAGTACTAAGGGAGTATTCGTACTACTCTCTCAAACACTGTACTCCCGTACTCCCCTCGTCATGATTGTACTCCCCTATTAAATATTTCCAATTTTTAAAAAAATTAGTAATTTGAGTACATTTTCTTCAGTGAATAGTACTTTGTTAAAATACTAGCTAACTAGCACGGTAACTTTTAATCATATCATATCAATCTTACGATTCGATAAACACAATAGTCAATAGTAACTGTTATAGCATTGCTCAAGCAGCCTTAAAGAAATGTGACCCAATGATGCCGCCGGCCCAAATGGCGCACCATGCAGTTACTCTACGAGGGTGAAGTGGTCTTTGGTGTATCAATGGAGGGTTTTCGGTTCCCCAATAGCGGTTATTCTGTTTATTAACAAAGCCGGCCAAGTCGAAATATGCCTGGTCACTCATAATTTTTTTTACAAATTGGTGGTCGTCTATACTGAGCTAACTTAGCTGCTCCATAACAAAATTTGCTATCGACTTCACTCTACGACTGTCAAATGCCAACTGAAAAATGTTATCCAATCCAAAATGGCGGCCTAACAAAATCGACCTGGAACATAACAAGCACCCTTTATCCACTTCCATCGGCCATTAAAAACATTCTTGAGCCTTCAGTCAAAATAAAATAGTTACCTTTTAGAATTTTAACAGGCTAATACTAGATGTAAATGTTTGATTTGTATTGTTTCTGTTTTGTACTCCTCTTAGACACAAAATACTCCCCTGTAAACGTCTAAAATACTCCCATTAGAATTTTCAAAACGGCAGCCCTGATAATAACATAGATATCCACTGAGAGAGAATTTTTTATAATTCCATCTCTAAGTGGGTAAATTCGGAAAAGTAATTCGGCACTCATCTCCAATACCGACAATTTGTTTTGCCTTAACAGTGGCGGGGGGCGAAGCACGGCGGGCACGGGTCAGCTAGTCAACTATAAACATAATATTAATATGGTTCAATTTTGTCTTTAAAACACGTTGTCTCAAAAAAAGCACATAGGTCCCAAACAAAAAATAAATACCCAGTATAGAAATATTTGCGCTATAGACTTCCAAATTATTTTTTTATAAAAACCTATGTTCCTTTACCAGTTATAACGTTTCTTTTATGTTAGTAGGTACATAATGTATGTACAGTTTTTAATAAATTAATAAACAAGTGCAAAAAATTGCCATGTTTATTACGAATTTTAGCATACCAACCGAATAAATATCGTTTTTTGTTGGGTCTAATAATATGGCGAAGTACTGTATGTTGTAGCTGAAATTTGTGTGGTAACCTAAATTATTCAAAATAGGGATCTTTTCCAACTTTTGAGAGCGTCTGGCAAGGACATGGCAACAAGGAAAACGAAAACAGATCTATGTATCCCTATTCAGGGGATTCTAAGCTTTTATTTAGGACTACATATAGTCAAACGGTTACCCTTATTATTCCGTATTTGGAAAACACGGGCTACGCGCACCGTAGCGCGAGTGGTTGGTGCGTCGGACTACTGAGCCAGCGGTCTTGGGTTCGAATCCCGCCGCAAACACCTAAAAAGTTTTTCACAGTGGCCACCTCTTTCGAATGCCTGACAAGCATTCAAGAGTATCATTTGTCATGTAAAGCTTCCCAGCTCGCCGTTCGGAGACGACAGAAAACTGTCCCTTTCATTCGTGCAAAAACATAACGCGCACACACAAATGGTTGCGGAAAGCTAGGC
Source organism: Brachyopa scutellaris (assembly GCA_949775065.1). Taxonomy (NCBI): domain Eukaryota; kingdom Metazoa; phylum Arthropoda; class Insecta; order Diptera; family Syrphidae; genus Brachyopa; species Brachyopa scutellaris. The sequence continues at coordinate 78,044,358 of OX459114.1, read as the reverse complement.
TTGGTTCTACCTAAGACTGCTAAAGCCAAATATTATTATTATTATTTGGAAAATAATGCATTTTTGATGCACTGTTACTCTCTTTAGCTGCCACCATGTGCTGCCAGACGATTAGACTTGAGATCTCTTTCACCGAGGCTGCAAATTAATATGCATGTCATTTGGTTACCTTTCGCAACCAAAAATTACTGCGGGCTCTTGGTATATAAAACTCATTTATGTTTACACAAAATATCACGATGAATATCCACTCTAAGTAAACGCAGCATCTAGAAGGCGCTGAGTGCATAGGAGAAACGTCAAAACAAAATAGTACAAAAATATTAAAAAGGAATAATTATCAATTTGTGTAAATGTGTAATAAAAACGAGTCAACGTCAAAATCGCTTAAGTCATCTACACTCTACAGGATATTTTGCTTCTGTGTACATTTATTTTATTACATGTTAATAGGTCCGTTCGCGTACAAAACAACGAAAATCTACGAAAAATAACGAAAAACAACGAAAATGCGTTCGCGTACGCAAAAATTTCATAGTTTTTCGTAGAAGAGAGTGCTCATGAGAGAGCAAGAAACTTCCCCATGCTACGAATTTTAGTCCAAGAAATTTCTTTCGCGTATATTATGAAAACTGTCAAATCTGTTACATCACATACATTCTTAATTTTTTGGTGCTTAACGCGTTCGATTACTTTTTCGTGATTTTTCTGTCTTTGAGAGAATTTTATCCCCACTCTTCGAGATTTGACAGAAAACCCATATTTAGTGCAAAAAGTACGCGAACGGACCTATAGTCATCATATTTATTTTAAAGTCACGGTTGAGCAACGTTTAAGTGTCGAACGCGCAGCCGGATCTGGGCGTCCAAGAGGCCCACAATTCCATCGAAAAAACATAATTGGAGATGTAGCGGTTAAGTTCGGAGATTCAGCATCGACTGTCCAAAAAAAAAAACTGATGCAGGGCTGAAGACATTTGTGGGCAAAAAAGTTCCTAAGAGGTCTGACAAGCAACAGGCAAAAACGAGAGCGAGAAAATTGTATCAGCATTGCTTGCTTGTCATATTTCGATTGCATTTTAACTTCCAGGCAAAAAATTGTACAACGCGAATATAAGCGAGAATGTTTGACATAAATTTAAAGAAGTTAAGCCCGAAAAATTTACAGCAAAATATAAGGTGTGGCAAGCAATGTGCTCTAACTTAGTTGACGCTACAGCTCGAGGTAAACCCTGGCCTGCTTCTCGCAACCATTTGTGTGTGCGTGTTATATATTTTTGCACGAATGGAAGGGTCCTACAGTTTTTTGCCGACTCCGAACGGTGAGTTCTGAGAAGCTCAATCGAGACAAATAATAACATGGTCAAAACAACAGGTTACTCAACTATCAAAAAAAAACAGTAGTATTCTCTTGTTTCAAGTAAAGGGCTTTCCAATAAGAGGTGTTATTTTGGTATTCAAAGCAAAATGCCATTTTTTGAGATAAATGATCGGATGTTTATTTCATAATAAAGAGGAAGGTATGCCGTTAATAATGAAAAACAACATCAGCCAAATGGCCACCACGAGCACGCATACAGGACCATATCCTTTTCATGAAATTTTCCATAACCAAATCGCAAAGTGGCTGCCCTATGTCCTCGATAGCCTCACGAATTTCATCTTTGAGGTTTTGAATCGACGCTGGGCTTTTGGCGTAGACGTAGACCTTATCTTTCACGTGGCCCCAAAGGAAGAAGTCGCAAGGTGTTAAATCACAAGATCTCGTTGGCCAATTGTGATCACCTCTTCGAGAGATAACACGGTCCGGAAACTTTTCCCGTAAAAGATCAATGGTTTCGTTGCTTGTGTGGCACGTAGCACCGTCTTGTTGAAAGTAAACGTTATCCAGATCAATACCATCCAACTCCGACCATAAAAAATCATTAATCATCTCTCGATAGCGCAAGCCATTCACCGTAACTGTTGATCCAACCTCATTTTCGAAAAAGTAAGATCCAATGACCCCGCCGGACCATAAACCGCATCAAACAGTCACACGTTGAGGATGGAGAGGCTTTTCAACAATAACTCTTGGGTTTTCCGAGCCCCAGATGCAACAATTTTGCCTGTTGACGTAGCCACCGAGGTGCAAATGGGCCTCATCAGTCAAGATGATCTTTCGATGGAATTCCGGATCATTTTCATGCATTTCAAGGACCCAATCAGCAAAGACACGACGTTGTTGATGATCGGCCAACTTGAGTGCTTGTGTTAACTGAACTTTATAAGCCTTAAGACCCAAGTCTTTATGCAAAATACGGTGTAATGAAGTTTGTGGAATGCCCAATATCAAAGAACGACGAGGAATGGACAAACCTGGGTTTTCTTCAACACTTTGGACTACAGCAGCAATATTCTCAGTTGTTCTTGAGCGACGTGCACGGATTTTATTCTTCACATCACAAACTTGTCCCAACAGCTCGAATTTTTCCACCAATTTCTGTATTGCGGTCCGACAAGGTGCTTCACGACGACCAAAAAATGCTTTAGTTTTGCGAACTGTGACTGCAAGATTTTCACCATTTTTGTAGTGAATCTTAATAATTTCAATGCGTTGTTGAAGCGTGTATCGTTCCATTTTTAGTAATGGCGTAGTTTCTACTTGTCAAATGTCAAAGAATAAAAGCTTCAAAAGTGACAGCTACCGAAATAGCGGGCCATTCACACCTCTCATTGGAAAACCCTATACTAATCATGTTTTTCTTTTGTTCTTTATTTTTAAACTTAAAAAACTGGATTTAGAGGAAATTATTGAACTTTAAAACGCATTGTGGGCACCGTAGCGTAAGTGGTTAGTGCGTCGGACTACTGAGCCAGCGGTCTTGGGTTCGAATCCCGCCGCAATCACCTAAACATTTTTCACAGTGCCCACCTCTTTCGAATGTCTGACAGCATCAAAGAGTATCATTTGTCTCGATTGAGCTTCTCAACTCGCCGTTCGGAGTCGGCAAAAAACTGTAGGTCCCTTCCATTCGTGCAAAAATACAACACGCACACACAAATGGTTGCGAGAAGCAGGCCCAGGTTCACCTCGAGCTGTAGCGCCAACTAAGTAAGTAAAACGCATTTATCTCAAAACTAAGATTTTGGACTTGCCTTTTTGACCAAACACCGTAGATATTATATCTTAAATAAAAATGCATTTATAAAATGGTTGTTTTTTTTTATTATGTTGTATCAATAAAATTTCAGAACCACAGCCTTAAAAACTTGTACGATTCCTGGTATTTGTGAATATGTAAATGGTTTCTAAAAACGCTGTGCGATCTTTTTATTCGTTTTCAACTTGAATCCTGAGAATCAATGATGCTTTGGGCTTTAAACGAAACTGGCGTATCTGAAGTTCCAAAGATCCAAGAGAAAGGGTGAAACAACGGCTCCAAAACATCAAAAAAAATGCACATCGGTAAGGCCTCACTGCCATTGTTATGCGATAACTATTATGATGCTTTAATTTTGCGATGCATCACGATGCTTTAAAATTTTTGACTTTTTTGAACGGTTTGTAATGTAAGAAAATCTGTCCATTTGTTTTTGAAAATTTTTAAAGAAAATACCCAAATAACAAATAACTAAACATAAAAAAAAAATAATGTTTTTAGGGTTCCGTAGCCATATGATAATACGGAACCATTATAAGTTCACTCTGACTCAAAAATGTATGTCACGATAAAAACATCAAGAACCGTTCTTCCTAGAAGCTTGAAATTTGGCACACTTATACATTACGGTGGTCTAGAGGTAGAGAAATATCGATAGTCAGTGCCATCGATAGTTCTCGATAGTTGGCTTTTGACTATCGATAGTTATCGATATATGTATATCGATCGTTTTTTCCTCTTAAGGGAAACAATCAAAAAAATTAAATGCACCATATTCTCAACGAGAGAGATTAGATTCAACGTTTTAAAGAAACCCGATCCAGCTTTTTAGGTTCAGACATCATAAAATTCATACCTACCTACGTATAGACAGAGAGAATTGAGAGACCAACTCTATTTCTAAATCCTTTACAATTCCAATACGTTGCAAATGGTTTATCATTTACCCGTGTAACTGAAGTTAAAGACCTTGGAGTGATTCTCGATAATCAAATGAGTTTTAATCTACATATTGATTATATCGTGTCTAAATCCTACGCAATGCTGGCGTTTATCAGAAGAAACACGAAAGATTTTCAGGACCCATACACTCTTAAGTCACTCTACTGCTCGTTAGTTCGTTCCTTATTGGAATATTGTTGTGTAATCTGGGATCCCTAGTATGAGGTTCACTCTTCCCGAATAGAAAGAATACAAAAATCATTCACTAGAGTTGCCTTACGTAGATTCAATGGAGACGATGGATTACCTCCATAAAAATCTCGCTGTCTGCTTATAAATCTCCAAATTCTTTTTGTACGAAGAAAAATGTTGTCATTAGTTTTCTTAAGTGATGTGGTTATTAACCGCGTAAATTGCGATGAGCTGCTTTCTGCACTACCCTTTAATGCCCCCTTAAGATTTCTGAGAGAGCCAAGATTATTTGTTCCTCCTTCACATAGGACAAACTATGGATTGAGTGAAATTATAACACGTTGTGTGACTTTGTATAATGCGGTAGTAAATGTTGACCTAGATTTAACTTTAGATCGTGATCGTTTTAAACAAATTGTACTTGAAATCCTAAAATCAAAATTCACTTAATGTAATTCTAAACGTTTTATATGATTTATAATAAATTAAATGTATAATTTATATTAAGTTATTTATATTAAATTAGTTATACATATTATAGAAATCTGTTAAGGTTTACCTGGTAGATAATAAATAAATAAATAAATAAACAAGCTATTTCTACGTTGCTGACTCATAAAACGGGGAATCCCCTTTTTAAGTTAAGAGAAAGATAAATAATAAATGGGAAATCCACTTTTTAAGTTAAAGCAATTTTGACAGTTGGCTTATTAAATCGGGTTCGTCTGTCTCTGTGAAACTTTAAATATGCTGCGTTCGTTAGGTATTGACCATTGAAATTTTTGAAATTCTATATATGGCTATCGAAAACAATCGATAGTGGTCAAAAAGTATCGATTGTTTTCGATAGTGGAAACCACATACATAAACAACATATTAATTTTCGGATTTTCGGGATTTTAGATTTTCGAGATTTTGGATTTTCTGGATATCGGATTTTCGGGATTTTAGATTTTCGAGATTTTGGATTTTCTGGATATCGGATTTTCGGGATTCTCCCCGACTTCCGTCGCAGAACTTAGAACTGGCGCTCTGGAAGGTAATTTGAGAAGTATTTTCTGCTGCTAAGGGTTTCATATAGACCATTTCTGTTAACAGGACTAAAATCCTGTTTAAGTACGGATGCAAACCAATTCTTGGTCTTAGGTTAATTGAGTAGGGAAATCCTTCCTACTCAAAGGGTTATTTAGTATTTGAGTAGGACTGCACATGCAGCTAGCCAACTGAGATAGACGTATTGAGTTAATTTCTCTGTATGTATCTATATACATAGTAGGAAAAGGGCGCTTGGCGAGTTCGCGCGGTGCGGTTTAGTAGTGAGTTATTAGTGTAGGATAATTTTAGACTTAACATTTGCTTGGCTTAGCTGCATCCAAGACAACCCAAAAGTTAATGGAAGCACAGACTGTAGATGCTCAGAAATTCAGTCCTGGCAATGAATAGCACTAGGGCTCTGTGGGATTTAGTTGAGTAGTAAGCAGCGTCTAAAAATCGCCGCTAGCCTGCTAGTTAGAAATAGGAAGGAACGTGACACTCATTATTAAGTAAAGCTTGCAGAATTAGGTACACGGCCTTCTTAAGATCTGTTCCAACTTCCCAAACGGGTGTTTCTACTTTGCTCTGTGCATTTAACATTTCTTGCTGTCCGCTCCTCGATGCGCAGTTGCTGCATAATACTTATGATGACTTCATGGCTTCGATTGTGGTCAGCATGAATGTTAGATAAGTTCTTTGGTATTTCTTGGCTGCGGATTTACTTTTTCTATGATGTTTCCCGCCATTCAAGGTATCTGGCATTCCATCAAAACATGTTTTGCGTTCTGGGCTTTGCCTTCGCAGTACGGACTGTTATGGTCAGTTACGGACCTATATTTGGAGAGGTACTGCCGCCAGCATCCATGCCCGATATGAACTGATTCAGGTAGAAGTTTACTTCTAATGTTTTCTATTGATGCACTCATTTGGCTTTCATCTTTCTTTCATTGTCGTGGTTTACCTACTTCACCATTCTTCTTGTATAGCCTCGCTAGTAGTTATCCTGTTTTTTTTTTTTTTTTGTCATTCTGACTTACTACCGCAGTCATATCGATTTGCATTCGGCCGGAGATTTTTTCAATCGCTTCAGCTGACACCGTTCTAAAAGCACATTCTTTCTGCACTGAGTTCATCCGTCTAATGTACGTTTTCTGATCCGTGCCCATATCGAAGACACTTGCTTACTGTAGCCAACAGATTTCGGATTGGATAGTGGGGTCCTCCAACGTTTGGCATTAGTCTCTACAGCGACGCTACAGCTTGAAAGGCTCTCTCGCCTTCGTATATCAGGTGTTCTTTAAAGTAAAGCCTTAGGTCCAACAGTATACTCCCAGGTACTTGCTGTGTAGACTAGACTTGATGATTTGCTCACCGACCTGTATAGTGAGGTTTTCTACCTTTGCCTTGCTACTTATTAAAGCACTTCTTCCGTCTGTCAGTTCTAGACCTGATGCTTGCAGTCATATCCTCACATTTGTGATTGTTTGATTGCGGTTTTTAAATAATTCGACCTTGGCGTTCATAGTATGTCATCGTACATAACACTCCACAGGATAGGGCCCAGCACTGAGTCTTGAGGGACTCCTCCCATGTTTTTATACGTCTAGGTCCCTCTTTCGTGGTACAGTGTTAGATTCTCTCGCTGAAGTTACTGTCTTTTATTCTCAGCAGGTAATTGGGTAAATGCAAGCTGGTTCAACGCTCTAACTATGCAGCTCCAACTGGCTAAGTGTTACAACGCGACGGCACAGTACTATTTCCACCCTCCTTTGTCTCGCGTTTCAGTCGTAATGTCGCACACAGCCCTTATTGACATCATTTATCAGTCTGATTCCTCTTAAATGCTTAATAGGCACACCGTCGGAAGTCATATGTTAAAATCCACTAGTGGTTAATAAATATGGTATCGCAGTCCACTGCCACTTTCCCTGTAACAAGACCAAGTATACGCTTCAGACTCATACTCGTGAGACATACGTTGCCGGCCTAAATAAAACCAATTTTTCGATTATTACAGAATCCCATTCAATGATGAGCGTCTGTTTATCCCAACAAATAGCCATTAGGGCGGTGCCGTGGGACAATGAAATTCAATAGCATGTCCTAAATCGCTTATGAAAGGACACTCAAACGGAGAAGAAGATGAAAGAAAAAAAAAATCCCCCAAACACTAAAAGATTCGATAGGCATTGCTCTTGAGAAATGGATAGTCTTCTGGAGAGAGTCCTTTTTAGCCCTATTCACTCCCATTAAATTGTGTGAAATGTCCTCAGGAATCTGCCACAATTCGGTGGATCGGCTATGAGTTGTCTCTCATGGACAATAGCCTCAGCATGGAATAAATACAGACACACACACGCACAGAGTATCTTCCTTTATTGAAGTAAATGTTTGAAAAGGAGCAGAAGGCGGAGGACTATCTACTATGTATGTTTCCGTGGTATTGACACTATGTTCATTTTGTTCAACAAGTTTCCATTTAGAATGCGGTGTGGGAAAAACACCAGGAGGCACTTTCTACTCCATGTATGGAATGTGAGCTGAATGTGTAGGATGTATACGAGTCCTTCCATATATGTATGTACATATGTAAAAACGAGCTCAGCTTATGGAAAATGTGAAAATGCCATTAACGAAGGAAGTGGCTGGAATATGAGATGTGTAATTATTAGATACGAAACAAGCACCAGAATCCAGGACATACATTTCCTACGAACTTTGGTTAGCATATAGCGGGGGGAGCTCCTGTGTGTGAGTACTTCCACTGCGGGGAACCAGCCGGAGGAGTTGAAGAGCCTATTTATGTTCCCAGAATACTTACGGGTTTTCTTTTTATTGTCTGGATTCCATTAAATTGAGGAATTGAGAAGAAAGACTCCTGTGGTCTTATTTCATTTAATCAGAGTTCAACAAAAAAGAAGAATTATCGAAGGCGCCAGGGCTAACAGCTTCAGGTCTTCGGGTAAAGAACAATTGACAGGAACACTTGATTTGTCAACAGACCTCACGAGCTTCTTTGTCATACTTTCTCCTAAGAAAGGTTTAGCTAAATTTATTCAAGAATTTGATTTAAAAAGGCAGCACTAAGGTCCTTATATGGAGAATAAGATCGGCTATTAGGTTATGTTAGGTAGCAGTGGGTGCCGGTTACGAGTACCAGCACACTTTGGCCTCAAGAGGCCCATTGTGATACTAAGGATCTTGGGAATAACTTAACCCCGCTACTCATGATTGGAGCTTTGTATAAAGCGATAAAGGCTTCCTACGTCTTTTTGTGCTAAGTCACTGAGATCGTCGAAGAAGTATTCTCCTACGTTCAGTTTTCTACTACGGGAAAGAGCTGGGCATGAACAGAGGAGATGTGTCGGGCTCTCCTCTTCTTCTTCGTCTCTACAACTTCTACAGAATTCATAAGAAATGATGCCAAGCCTAGTTCCGTGTCCTGTAATGACACCGATCGCGATGGTAGAACTTATGTGTAGTCGTTTTAGGGACAAAAGATATCTGGAGGGGTTTAAATCTAGTCTAAGCCAGATCTGTTTGGTGGCAAGACAGGGTATATCAAGAGCAAGGAGATACAGAAGGATGTCTAATGCTGCAGAGGGTGTTGATCTTAGTGCTCCACTGATGCACAGACACGCTAATCTTTGTACCTTTCCCAGGCTGTCGCGATGTATAGCTTTTTCTAGGGCAGTCCACCAGACAACTACGCCATACATCAGAATCGGTCTGATTACAGAAATAAAGAGCCAATGAGCTATGCGGGGTGCAAGTCCCCATTTACTGCCAATGGCTTTCTTACAGGAATAGAGTGCTATGGTAGCTTTCTCTTTACTCCTTCCTGGATATTGAGCTTCCAGCTAAGTTTTTTTTTTTGTCTAGGATGAGACTTAGGTAGTTTGCTTTGTCGGTGAGGACTAGTTTGGTACCGTGTAAAGAAGCGAGGTCTATTTGAGGGATTTTGTATTTCCTGGTGAAGAGAACCAGTTCCGTTTTCCACATTTATCGGTGCATTTTTAATGTATTTTGCATGAGTTCATTGATCGTTTGAAGATTCTTGCCGGAGATAGCTATAGCAACGTGTCGTCAGCATATGCGATTACTTTGCATCCCACACCTTCCAGGAGTAGCAAAAGTTCATTTTCTACCAGGTTCGAAAGAAAAGGGGATAGGATGCCCCCTTGAGGGGTGCCTCTGCTGACAAATCCCCTGGAAGAGGACTGGCCCAGCTTAGTGTTGATAATTCAGCTAGTTAGTAGCAAATTAACCAGCTTGCTAAGCGACCTCTTAACCTTGAGATTTCAAAGGACATCTGCTATAGCTTCCGATTTAACTTTATTGAAGGCACCTTCCATATCTAGAAAAGCGACCATTGTAAGTATATTATTTACGATGTAGCGTCCCTTCAATGGTGCGTACTAAGGAATGCTGATAGCAAGCTCGAATCGATGCTGCTACGAAGCAGGGTGTCGATCAGTCTTTCTAGGATTTTTAAGAAGAAGGACGATAGACTAAGTGATCGGCTATGGGTCTCCTCTAAATTTCTTTGTTTTTTATACAACTTTGACTGTTTCTGCTCCCGAGCAGAAAGCACCGGGGTGTAGTGGTAAGTGCGTTGGACTACTATGCAATGCTGCTCGGGTTCAATCCCAACCCGCGTCCAACACCAGTCTTTTCACGGGCCATCTCTTTCGAATGTCTGACAAGCAATCAAAGAGTATCATTTGTTCAGGCTCGTAAATCGCTTTGTGACATTGCTTAGGAGCCATGACGTCAGCACTTAGTGTATATGATAGATGACTTCTTAAACCTGAAAGTATTGAAGTGTAGAGAGCATGCACCAACTTATCTCAAAGATTAGGTTAGATGAGCGTATGCCAGTTTAATGAAATCTCAGCATCGTTTGCCCGATCCAAAAGAAAGGAGGAAAGGAGGCAGAAGGCTAAGAATCGCTTCCAATCGCGCTGATCTCATCGCGCTGCTGGTTGTTCCAGAGCATGCTATTCTCTGTTGGTCATAACCTTAAGGTTGCTGGTATTTGCGGCACCATACCACCAGACCAATTCTCCATATGTTAGTATGAGTCTAACTATCGCCGAGTACAAGTGTTATTCTTGGACTGGATCGCCAGTTTTTTCCGTAAAATCTGCTGCAGGTATAGAAGGCAACTCACGCATGGACTTTATCGAAAACGGATGAAGATAGAGATGGATCAATCTGATTCTTATAAAGGCAGAAGAATGCTGATATTGATCCATGATATAGACGGTTGGTTCAACAGGAAGCATGGGGAACTACCATAACCAGGATGCTTTCTGTCAATGAATACCCCAGAGCCTACCCTTATAGGTTTGGACACGACGCAACCCCTATTGTCCAACGTGCACGGAAGCAGTCAAGTATGCACACATCATGTGAACAAATTGGGTGAGAACATAACCCCGTGGGCACCGCAGCGCAAGCGGTTAGTGCGTCGGACTACTGAGCCAGCGGTTTGGGTTCGAATCCCGCCGCAAACACCTAAAAAGTTTTTCACAGTGCCCACCTCTTCCGAATGCCTGACAAGCATTCAAGAGTATCATACGTCATATAAAGCTTTCCAACTCGCCGTTCGGAGTCGGCAGAAAACTGTAGGTCCCTTCCATTCGTGCAAAAATATAACGCGCACACACAAATGGTTGCAGGAAGCTAGGCTTGGTTCTACCTAGGACCGCTGAAGCCAAATATTATTATTATTATTAGTCTCAGAAAGTACTCAGGCATACCTTGGCCACCAACCAAAGTGTTAACAGTATAAATATAGCGTACAGCAAAATGACATTTATGGTTTGAAGACAATATGACTTTTTGATTTTAGAATAAATCGACTCGTTCTAGTACCGGTCACTAAATACATAACTACTAGGCGTCAGCAGTCCCATGTAGAACAGAGCCCAGCTTCTCGCAACTATGTGTGTGGATGTTTCACCGTTCACTGAAAGATGGTTCAGTAGTCGAGGATCCATTGCCATTAAATGGTACTAACCTCGAATAATTAAGTTAAATACCTGGGAGTTGTCTTACATATATGTAATGTACGAGTATATATCAGCCTCAACTGGAACTCACATCTAAAATCCATACTAGAGCGTGCAACTAAAGCCTTATGGCTTGTATGGTAGGACCTAAGGTCTCAATCCAAAGATTATATACTATAGATGCTGTGTACAAAGATGTTCAGACTCATTATTTTGTATGGCGGACCAAACCTAGCCCCAAAAAGTCGGGTAAGGTGTCCTTTGCAGCTAATTTAAGCAAAGCTTTTGATAAGATATCTCATCAATTAATAGTTTTCAAATTGTCTGCCGTCGGTTGTGAACCCATATTATTAAAATGGATTTCTTCTTACCTGGAAAAACATTTCTATAGTGTCCGTTTTAGATAAGTCCTCTCAGCTCCTTTCTTGGCCACCTCTGATGTTCCCCAAGGTAGCTATCTAGGCCCCCTTCTCTTCATCTTAACTACAAATGATCTTGCAAATGTCATCAAATACTCCTCTCTCTCCCTCTATGCTGACGACCAAATTTTTCAAAGTAATTTCTTCAACTCATGACTCTAATCTCCTTCAGCAAGACCTCGATAGTTTTTCTATGTGATGACTCAAAAATTGCTTGTCACGTAAGAAAAACCAGTTCTTTCCTCGACTTTATCTCCTCCACGCTGAACCTATACCCGCCGTTCAATCTCTTCGCCACCTTGGCATATTGTGCGACAAGGAGTTAAATTTTCGTTCGCATATTGATGCGATAATCTTAAAAGCTCAACTCATCACTAGGTTTCGTCAAACGGTGGTCCAGAGAATTCTCTAACCTTTACGTGACCAGATCACTTTACACTACCTTCGTTGGCCCACTTCCTGAGTATTCTAGTCAAGCCTGGTCCCCCTTACATAGAGTTCATGTTCAAATGATCGAGAGCATTCAACGTCGTTTTATTCTTTTTGCTCTTTGTGGATTATCTCGGAACCACCCTACCCACCCACCGCACCTCATATGGCTCCAATGTGACATAGTGATTGGTTATGTCCCAGGTCAACTTTTATATATTACTTTTTATCCCGGAAAATGACATGGTTTTCAGAAAATAGTGAAAATACTTCATATTGGGAGGGAAAATTACAGTTATACAGCCCTAACTCAATAATGGCTTATCTGATTGAAAAACAAAAAAATAGGTGAAATTAGTAAATTTGACACTGGCCAGCTACATTTAAAAAAACACGGCGATTGTCTACTGTCCTTGATTTAGAAGCACTCAAGTTTCACCTTTAATCGTTTTGTTTGTCGACTCAATAAAGAATATAAAGCGAAACTATTCTCGACAGTTAGGTGATTCATTGTCAAATGGAAATTCAAAAGCAACTTTCCAGAGCATTAATTACGACATCGTTCTCCATGGGGGTATGCGTGGTTGCACTTCGACAGCACTGTTTTCCTTCCGGAATTGATCGAATTGATTGGCACAGCAATTGGATTGCACGCGATGTTGATTTATGACTTCTATTAAAGCTACAGCGTGGAATTCATGTTTTCGCCGATTTTTGTTTAAATTTAGATGAACAGTTTAAGTTTTTATTTATTTGTTTATTTAGGTTAAGTCATTCATTAAATTATGTGAATAAGCCAATTTTTTTCTAATTCAGGGCATTTGCCATACATTTCCTGACACGCATATCATAATTATTTGGAACTGAAAATTTGAATTTCAAATTGGTTCCTTTTTTTATGGAACACAATAGCGTGTCTGAATTTATTATTTTAATGTAATCTGAAGAATTAACGAACTCGTTAAATAAATTCATCTAATAAATTAGTAGATGTTAACTAGTAATAAGAAATGAATTGTAGAAAATATTCTGAAACACTTAATCGAGTAGAACACCGATTAGCATTTAATCGCGAGGGGGGCCTTCAGCCTTCATTCGTGATAGCAGCCTGCTGCGCGGCGTTTAGTTCTCACTCCTGCCTTCGCTGGTTCTTCATAATCTTTGTCACTGTATTGCTAGCTGCTTCCGAAGCCTCTTCCGTCCTCATCTTCAATCTGGTGATGTTAAAAAAATAAAAATAAATATTTGGCTTCAGCAGTCCTAGGCAGAACCAAGCCTAGCTTCCTGCAACCATTTGTGTGTGCGCGTTATATTTTTGCACGAATGGAAGGGACTTACAGTTTTCTGCCAACTCCAAACGGCGAGTTGGGAAGCTTTATATAACGTATGATACTCTTGAATGCTTGTCAGGCATTCGGAAGAGGTGGGCACTGTGAAAAACTTTTTAGGTGTTTGCGGCGGGATTCGAACCCAAACCGCTGGCTCAGTAGTCCGACGCACTAACCACTTGCGTTACGGTGCCCACACTTTCTGAGACTATCCACTGAAAATCCCAGACCCATCTTGAAACCGCCTTATACCAAACAAGGTCATGGGAAATAATTAAGAACGTAATAGGTAATCAGTTCGTATAATAAACGTGTATCCATGAATGTAACACTGCCTCAGATATTATCAACAACCAACGAGGACTCCCTCTTACCTCCTGCAGACTAATTCCCTAATCAACTGCGAAAGTTACCTAATCGAAAAAAAATCCATCTATTCCGTTCATTGGACTAAGGAGGAAGGATTTATTTATGACTGAAAATAGCTCAGCTCTATGTATACTTTCCAATACGATTATAATAAAATCGATAAGGACATCATTTTTATGGCACAGAAATACGATTAAAATAGAAAGCCGAAGGTAAGTAAGAATTCGCATGCTTTTTTACCCCGTGTCGTCGTCGTCGATTAATCATAAATCAATAATCCAGTTCGCGTGTATACGATATGCCCGCCCATCTATTTGCTTCAAACACTAACACCAGTAATAAACAGTAACCTAATGGCACATCGATTAGGTTAATCGAGAAAAGTATCTTTGTATCTACATATATGTATGTATATGCAGAATTTTGATATGAAAATATGAAAATAACCTGGGTGCTCCTTTGAATAGATAACTGAATGAAACTTATGGTCGAAGACGTCAATAAAATGAGTAAAAAAGAAAATATCCTTTTATCAGCAGATTTGTTTGTTTTAAAATACACAGGACACACACACAAACACTCTTCCGATTTGGTTCTGATTGACATTTGCATGTGTCCTTGCCGTTGCGGCCCGAAATTTGAAGAATATTTTCAAAAATATTCTCAAGGCTCTTAAAGAATTATTCCCCATGAGTGACTTCGATGGGAAGCCAGCAAAACCAATGGGAATAGGAGCACCCGTCACCAAACACAATGTTCATTTGCAAATTGGAAGATTGAAGGACTACGCCTCCTATGTCTATTGTTATTTTCTAATTTTTTTTTTTGTAAATTCTTATATCCCATAATTTGTGTAAATATTTTGAATAAGGGCATACACAATAAATAAATACATAATAAATCAATGAATCGATTCTGGGAATTATGAAGTTGTTTACAGGGAATACATTCTTTTTTTCCTTGTCACAGGCTTAGGAGACAGTCAACAAGACTTATGTGATTTAAAATGGGGAAACTTTTGGGGTTTTTGTAAAATGTTTTCGTAAGTATTACTACTTGACCTTTAAGTCGATTTGTGTTCTTTTTAAAAGAAACAACCATAAACTGTAATTACACGTAAACTTTTGGCCAACAACACAACGAGGAGTTGCTGAGGATGTTATCGAGAAAAAGCAACAAATCGAGAATTTCAAACTACGAGTAAACGACATGAAACGAGTGTACCTATATGACATTTAAAGGAAATCCGGTACAAAAATATCACCAGATTGTAACAAACAAAAAAAGTTAATCACTGAAAAAAAAAAGAAAGCAACAACTGGACATGTCATATTGAAAAACACCAAAGAAAAACAATTGGGGGGCGATGTGATATTTTTCATGGTTCGGGCAAAGTTTTCAGCTTCGAAATTGTGAAATAAAATTTAGCTGGTCATTGCCTTAAATGTTTGATTAAATTTTTTTTTTTTTTTTTGTATAGGTACCATGAAATATTTTTAATATTTTTCATCTTCTAACAAAACTATTCTATAGAGTGGAGCGTTATTTATTAATTTTTTTGCAGGTTTGTGTATCTTAAAAATTCTTAAGAACTCTTGCGGCGAGTTAAATGGCCGATATTGCCGCTGGAAATTGCAGATTTAGAACATCCAGGCGTAGAAATGCAGATGGTGACTCCCCATGGATGGAAAAAATAAGGATAAATTGCTTCATGATTTCAAAACTGAATCTGACTATAAGACTGACGATTTCGGTAGTAAAAATGCCGAAAACACAAATGTGAATTGAAATACCAGGCTTTGAAGGGGTTACATGGGTTTCCTCGGGTAAAAAACGACTTATTTTTAACATTTTTTTTTATATAAAAACTGAAATACTTTATTCAAACTTTTTAATGCCTGCTTAAATAAACACATTTGACACATTTAAAACTCTGCCATTGCGACGCCATTTCCGGTGACCCCTCGGAAAAAAGGCAGAACTCATGACAGGATCAACTGAAGTCAAAAGAAAAAATACGTGTTTGAGTAAATACCGTAAACTAGAACAGAAAAAAGGTGAAAATTGTACTTTTGACAGACATTTTTACAAAAAATTTAAAAATGTCGGAATATAATAATAACTAGTGGACCAGTGCGAGAATCAATATCATCAATATCAAAATAGAGCTGAGCTTCAGTACATTAAAACAGTAAAATTTTATGAAAATCGTATGTGTGGATTTTGAGATTTTTGTGTGTGAAGTTCGGATAGTTCTTCTGATCCGTTTATATGCATATAAAATCATAATATCGGAAGAACCGTAAGACGCACATACATGAATTTAATATCAAATGAAAGGTGATTCTACTATCTTTCTTATGACCTGAAAATAAGGAGTCTTAGATGTTCAGTTTTAAAAAAATAAATGAATCTCTTAAGACTTTATATGTAAAGTATTTTTTTTTTTTTGAAAATCACTAATTTCTGAAAATCTTTCAGCGCCAACATACCTTTTTTAACAGTTATGTGAAAGAACATTTTTCAGACTTCAATTTGATGTATAATAATGTAAAATTCAGCCATTATTAACTAAGTATAACACTTTGAAAATTATACCTGGTGCAAATCAATCGCCAATGCTCAATAACAGGTGAGTTATTACAGGTTTTTTTTTACAGACACGTGAAAAAAATGTTGTTGTTTTGTTTTTAACATATAAAGATATTTATGTAAGAACTATAACAAACATAAAATAGTGACAATTCAGAAAAAAAAACAATAGATAATATTACTTTTTTAACAAAGATGATGATGATCCTGCAGGATACTACAATGTCATATGTCCACCGTTGGGAGCTGCTTTTCGAGACAGTTCGTACCATCCTACTTGGGGTTGGAACATATGAGCGTTAAAGACGTTGCTAAAAGGAATAAATTTATTTCTGATGGACTTTTTGGTAACATTGAAATATCTGAAAATGATAGACCAACTATAGTCATTTGTAACAGCACTTATGTTTATATCCAAATGCATTTCAAAAGCAAACGTACGGTTTACATAAATATCAGAACTTGGTTAAACTATTTCTTATAACGTGCTGTAATGGTATATTCTTGAAGTATTCGGTCCGTATGCTGCCACTGATTCGGATGCTTTAAAAATTAACAGGCTCTTCGGAGGCGAAAGTGGGGCGCTGAGGCAGTTTTTCAGAAGGGTCTTCATTCTCAATAGAGGCTTTAGAGATTCTACTTCAACTCTAGAATCGCATGGGTATAGAGCGCATAAGCCCGAATCTCTGCTGGAAGGACATCAGCAATTAACAACACTACAAAAAAAATCGCGAAGTAAAACGATGTAAAGGTGGGTTGTAGAAGTTGTAAATGGACATTTTAAAAAGGATTTTAAACTGTTCCATCAGGAGTTCTTCAACCTTGCTTCTCCTCACTTGACGGATGATTTTATAATAACTTCAACTATTTCAAAAAGTTTCACCCACTGACCGATGATGCTTATGAGTTGTTGCAAATCGCTTTAAGCAGATTAAATACTCCCAATGACCTAGATGATTTTGTGATAGAAAATAACCTTATTTGAAGAAGGGTAGTATTTTAAACCATACTAAGTTTGCCAGAGTTATTTAAAATATCCCTAAGAAATTATCAAATAAAGAAAGCTGTTTCATACTGTGGAGAACATCTGAAGCCAAATGGAAGCTACCAAATAGAAGTGTGTCCAAATATAGGTACAATTACCACAGGATACCAGGGCTTAAACTTTAAAAGGAAACAATTACTTATTAAAAGGTCGTATAAAATCTCGACTTATGTATGTATAAATTCTAGAATATATTACACATATGTACATACATACATTCTTGTTAGCAATGAGGAAAATAGTGCTATAATAGAAGCAATTCTATCAATGTATATTAGGCGTGTTTTTTTTTGTAACCTATATAGACTTCGAAATAGCTTTCAGTGCAAAAATAAGACTCGATAATTATCCAGGCTAAGGTTTTGTTGTATTTTACATGGGTAAACATGCTGCTGAAACATGTTTAGCCTATACAGGTTACAAAAAAAAAAACACGCCTATTATTGCAGTTGTCTGGTTGGATTGAGAGCTGTTGGATGTTGTGCTCACGTTATAAGTGTTTTGTGGTATCTTGGGTATGCTCATCATCAAACAACTTCAGAAATACCACCTGCACTTTTCTGCATAACATTTTAATAGATGACCAAGATGATGAAGAATATTATAATGGGCCGTAACTTTGTATTTAAATATTTAAACACAGTTTCTTATACATAAAACATCCTTTTTGTTAAAAAAGTAATATTATTGTTTTTTTTTTTCTTAATTTTCTCCATATTATGTTTGTAATAGTCGTTGTGTTAATATCTTTATATATGTTAACAACAAAACAACCACATTTTTTTCAAGTTTGTGTAAAAAAAAAACGTAAGACCTCACCATTGGGGATTGGTTACTGAGCATTGGTGATTGATTTGCACCACGTAGGATTTTGAAAGTGTTTTTCTTAGTTAATAATGGCTAAATCTTAAACTTTTATACATAAAACTACGGAAAAATAATATCGATATATGTTTGGTATCGGAAACGCACTTAAAAAAGGGACATAGACCCAAAATAAAGGGTTACAGCGATTACCATGCGAATCATCCTTCGGAAAATGCGAGAGGCGGGTCCTCTCTTTACATCAAAGACTGTATTAAGCATTCCGAAAACATAGAAATAGAATTTGATTCTATGCAAATAAGCTCAGTCTCCGTAAAAATAAGCCACTTAGACTACAACATCGGGTCTAGCTACTTCCCTCCGGGATATAAGCTAGCAGAAGACGACCTAGCTCGTCTCTTTGACTCCCTCGGACCTAATTTTGTCTTAGGTGGTGACTTTAACGCGAAACACACTTTCTGGGGTTCAAGATGTAATTCGACAAAAGGCAGATTACTGTACAAAGCCAGCATGAAACGTGGGGTGAATTTTTTTTCGACAGGAAAGCCAACTTATTGGCCAACTGACAAAAATAAAATCCCTGACCTCGTCGACTTCTTTATCGCAAAAGGGTTAACTAAAAATTTGACGCAAATCGAAGAATGCTATGATCTATGCTCAGATCACTCAGCAGTCACTCTGAAAATAGGTAGAAGTTTAGTTAAAAAAGAAGGACCGCCTTGGTTAACGAGTAACAAAACTAACTGGGACACTTTCAGAAGAGACTGCAAGGAAAGTGTTGCTTTAAATGTACCGCTAAAGACACCGTTCGAAATTGAAGAAGAAATCGACAAACTCGTCGAAGCCATCCAGAGCTCAGCGTGGAAAAACACTCCTCTGCGAAAGACAGCAGCACGGAACAATAAAGTCAAATACCCGCCTGAAATCGAAGACCTCATACGAGAAAAGAGGAGAGCGCGCAAGAGATGGCAACAATCCCGCGCGCCACCGGATAAAACTTATTTGAACCACCTTTGTAACAAGCTTAAAAATGTGCTGCATGACCTAAAAAATCACGAGACTTCTACTTACCTTGAGGGTCTGACCGCTGATAAGTATTCAAACTACTCTCTATGGAAAGCCTTGAAGTCCATAAAGAAACCTGTAGTGCACTCGCCGCCAATTAGGAAAGCTAACGGGGAATGGGCAAAAGAAGACAAAGAGAAAGCAGAATTATTTGCCGATCACTTAGAGAAAACGTTCAAGCCGTTCGATGGGCAACCGTTGATCGAAGATCCGAATGATAATATGGCACCCGACAATTTTAAAGTAAAAACTGTATCCCTGTCCGAACTTCGAATGACAGTAAAAAAACTGAAAAATAACAAGGCCCCGGGATATGATTTAATCACTGGCGAAATTTTGAAAGAGCTACCGAAAAAAGTGCTGGTTAAGTTGCTCTACATCATAAATGCTTCTTTAAGACTATTATATGTCCCAAGGCAATGGAAAGTCGCCGAAGTTATTATGGTTCCAAAACCGGGGAAATGTGCAAATGACAAGAAATCATATAGACCCATTTCACTTCTGCCAATAATATCTAAGGTCTTCGAGAAACTTCTGCTCAAACGATTGCAACCAGTAATTGAAGAAAGACACTTAATCCCGGATCATCAATTCGGCTTTCGGGTCAAACATTCCACAATCGATCAGGTGTATCGAATAACGAACGAAATTGAAAAAGCTTTAGAAGGGAAAAAAGTATGCTCTAGCGCTTTTCTCGACGTATCGCAAGCCTTCGACAAGGTATGGCACGAAGGCCTAAAGTATAAGCTAAGGGTAATCTTACCGGAAAAGTTGTACAGACTATTGGAATCTTATCTTGAAAACAGACTTTTCCGTGTTAGACACGGGAGTGAATATTCGGATTTCAAAGACATCTACGCCGGTGTTCCACAAGGAAGTGTTCTCGGCCCAATTCTGTTCCTGCTCTACACAAGAGATATACCACAAGATGAAGGGACCGTTGTAGCAACGTTCGCAGATGACACGGCTATCCTCGTAACGGATGAGTCAGTCGAATCATCAACGGGAAAACTCCAACGAGCTTTGAACAAAGTATTCGAATGGACAAAAACCTGGCGAATAGTCCTCAATGAGACAAAATCAACGCATGTAAATTTCACGCTAAGAAAGATAAACAACTTACCTATATACATTAACTCGGTGCAAATACCGTACGCAAACGAGGCAAAATATCTAGGAATGACCCTAGACGCAAAACTTAAGTGGAAACCACACGTTAAAAAGAAGCGCGAAGAGCTCGAAATCAGATTTAGAGAAATGTATTGGTTACTCGGGAAATACTCGAAGCTAAGCACATATAACAAACTGCTTCTGTATAAGCAAGTGCTAAAACCGTCTTGGACATATGGTATACAACTTTGGGGTTGTACCAAACCAAGCAATATGGCTCTACTGCAAGCATTTCAAAACAAAATACTAAGAGCAATCGTGAATGCTCCTTGGTATATAAGGAATAGTGATATTCACAGAGATCTAGGAATTGCTACCGTGAGGGACGAAGTAACAAACTTTGCTCGCAAACTTCGTACCCGTCTTCATGTTCACTGCAATAATGAAATAATCCGTACTATGGACGTGACAATTCTTGAGCGCCGACTACAAAGAACAAGACCTTTCGACCTAGCGCCGTAAGGAAAACCGCATTTAATGACGGTATTAGTAGGTGCTTTCACTGGAAAGCTACCTACCTAACGCGATTAACACTACAGAAGCGTAAACTACTTGTTAAGGCAACTTAGTCGTAGTCATCACAAAAAATGAAGAAATGAGAGGGACGAATTTCCTACTACTATGAGTACGCGCAGCCGGTTCTCATAGTGCCTCTCTGGGGGGGGGTGAGGTTTAGCCCGTAGGCATATACTGACTAGCACTGATGGCATTGTCAGATATATGAATCGGGCATAACCAATGGTACGGACCATTGGTATCTTTTGAAGATTCCTGCACCTCCAGGCGCAACCAAAAAAAAAAAAAAAAAAAAAAAAAAAAAAAAAAAAAAAAAAAAAAAAAAATTACAGCTTGAAAAATGCTCTTTCAAATAGCTGTCAAAAATGGGGTATGTTGTCGCTGAAGATTTTTCAGAAATTAGTAATTTTCAAAAAAAAACTTTACTTTTGAAGTCTTCCGAGATTAATTGATTATTTCAAAACTGAAAATCTTTAGCCCATTATTGTAAGGTCATAAGAAAGATAGTAGAATCACCTTTCATTTCATACTAAATATAAAGGGTGATTTTTTAAGAGGTTGAGAACTTTTTATTTGAATCGATAGTTTGAACCTTGCAATTTAATGTTTAAAGATAGTTTCATGCAAATGTTGACCGCGGCTGCGTCTCAGGTAGCCCATCCGCTGAGTCCAATTTTGGCATACTCTTTCACACATATCGGCCGGTATCTCACGAATGAATGCATGGATGTTGGCTTCCAGTGCGTCAATCGAAGCGGGCTTGTCCCTATAGACATTAGCCTTGACATACCCCCACAAAAAATAATCTAATGGTGTCAAATCGCACGATCTAGGCGGCCAATTGACCGGCCCGAAACGTGAAATTAACTGTTCACCAAACTCGCCTCGCAATTGCGCCATTGTTTCGCGTGCTGTGTGGCATGTGGCACCGTCTTGTTGAAACCACATATCATGCAAGTCAAGAACTTCCATTTCGGGCAAAAAAAAGTTTGTTATCATCGCTCGGTAGCGTTCACCATTGACAGTAACGCTGCGATTCGCATCATCTTTGAAGAAATATGGCCCAATAATGCCGCCGGCCCATAAACCGCACCAAACTTCACTACGCACAGTACGTAAACGTGTTGGTGGTTTAATGTCCAACAAAGTAAATTTGGTGCGAAATTTGGTCACAATCTTCCGAATAGACTGCTCAGAAGGTCGAGAATGCCGATCATAAAATGGAAGCAGCGCGCGATGAACATTTCGAACCGAGCACGAATTTTGATAGTAAAATTCAATAATTTGCAAGCGTTGTTCATTTGTAAGACGATCCATGGTTAAATTGCAAACCAAACTGAAGCTGTTTGACAGTGACACAAGGTACTAAACACACGTCAGCTGTCAAAACCAGTGTTGCCAAAACCAAACCAGCTAAAAAATCACCCTTTATATATATGCGCATTACGGTTCTTATGGTATTATGATTTTATATGCATATAAACGGACAAAAATCATCAGAAGATCTATCCGCAATGCGAACTTCACACACAAAAATCTCAATACGAGTTTCATAAAACTTTGCAGTTTTAATGTACTGAAGATCAGCTTTATTTTGATACTAATTTCATTGATGTACGCTGTTGGCCCAAGCTCTATATAATTTTGTCCCATCTCATCTCATCTCATCTTACTTATATGCACTTTTTCAAAATTATTTATACTGATGAACAAAGTTCAGCTGATAATCTTTCGACCAGTGTCAGAATCATTGAAATCGGTGCAGAAATAAACTCTCAGGAGGAATCACAAGCTCTTGCGCTAGCGATTTAATTATATAGATAACACGTCTAGTTTGAAAGTCTCTTTATTAATGATCTATAATTCTTATGCGGCTATGCCGCTGACTTAACGATTGGTTTTACTTGACGGCACTGGGTTGCTTCATCAGTCTTTTTCCAGGTGGATTGACAAGCATCAGAGCCAAAACGATTAATTTTGTTTCACTCGACCACACTACCCTTGCTCAGTCACTAATCGTATAAGTTAAGTATTTTTCTGCGAACTCTAGCCTAAGTTTCTTATGTCGTTTTGTCAACAGTGGTTTTTTCGCTTTCACACGTCCGTGTAAACCGTTTTTGGGAACAATTTTCCGAACAGCCTCTGTTGATACAACTATTCCGTCATTTTGTCGCAAATCGCAATTTCGTGCACTCCGTACTTTATTTGTCTCAAAATACGGCTTTGTACAAGAGAATTTAGGATGGGTTTTTTACCGGGCTTTGTTTTTTACATCTTCATACTTGAATTTTTTTCTTATTTTTGTGATAGAACCCAATGAAAATCCAGCTTTTAGAGAAATTTCACGGTATGTGCGTGCACTTACCATCAATAAGCATTTTGATTTCTTCTATTTTAGAGTGGTTAAGTTCTTTCAAGTAAGTAAGTTCTTTCATCTGATCTCGAAACAAAACAAACGTAAACAACTTAGCAAATGCAAAAATAGTCATGCCGATTATAGAATCCGGCGGATCGTACTCCCCGGGAGTACATCCGATCCGCATTGGATTCGCATTTCTCCTCAGAGCTATTATAGAATCCGGCGGATCAACTATTTCATCGGTCCGCAAACTACATTATCAATTGCGAAACTAAGCTATCATCCGTTGTCAAAATTTCAAAAATTTCAAATGTCAATTTATCAGTATACAAAATAAAAAAACCAAAAAAAAAAAATACAAAATGGATTCGATTTATTTATTATAAAAACAAGCACAAAACAGCATCCTTGGTACAAAGACAGAGTGAGTTAAAGTTAAATTGGTCTTCAAGAGTCCTGTTAACTTTCGTTAACTGAAGTTGCAGGATATCTCTTTAATTTATTTTTTTTCTACTGCGAGTTGTTCCACGCGTTCATTGTGCTTTTTCATTTCTTCAAGCTGTGACTGATGGATTGCAATTGTTGTGATTTAATATTGCAAGTGTTCTGATCATTTTCTAAGCCTATGTACGGACTGCTTTTGTCTTTAGATGTTTCCGTTAGCAAATTTATTTCACTTTCAATAACCATATCTAAATCTTGTGGCATAGTAGAGCTATCTCTACAATGGAATGGTTTTTATTGGTATACCATAACTCTTTGTCGCAGGCAAACCCTCCACGCAGTCTTTCAAGTGCAGGAGTTTAACTACATCGTCCTCCAAAGGAGTGAAATAAATTTCGTTGTTTTCCCCACCACCAGTAGCTCTCAACTCACGTTTATTATGGGCCAATTTCTTCCGTAAGGATGATTTGTAGTCCGACCAAACCTAAATACAGATAGGTACGTATCTTGTAAAAACTCAAAAAAAAGTTATCGAAATTACCTTTTTCCACTCCGAAATTTCTTTAGAAGGAGGCCCCTATCTATTTAATTCTGTTGTTAAGTTTTCCCAAAACCTTTGAACAATTTCGGAACTTTTTTGTAAGATGTTGCGATGTCAGGATTTGTTTCGTGCATTCCACCATCGCTTGGAATTGTGGCCGATTTGTTTGTGTTCTGTAAGAATTTGTATCATTTCAATTCATTTCTATCTTCTTCTGTATATTACCAACCGTCATTGCTGTAATCCGCAGCTAGTTTGATACGTACTGAAAACGTTAGACTTTGTATGGAGTGCGAATCGGTTTCAAAAATGCTTACTTTTTGTCACTTCCTTACCGACATCAGTTCATTTTCTTATCGGCGTTTTCAATAATATGAAAAACTTAGAGCCCCCGCACACTACAGACTTTCTATCGGCCGATAGTTTGGTCGGGTTGGGCTGGTTAGTGCGCACACTGGGCCGATTAAATAGTCGGGTTGGTAGTGAGTGCGCATACTAGACAAACAATCGGCCGACTGTTCTCGAACGATTTGCTATTGCTTGTCGTTAAACACATTTTGCAGAGAATAGTCGCTTAATAGTAGTTAATAAAAAACGTTCCAGAGAGGTAATCGTTGCTTTACGTCCAAATATGTCCATAATTCCATATCTATCAAACTTATTTATCGGCCGATATCGAATCGTTGTAGTACGCACTCTCATATATTTTCATACTGATTAAGAGCCTGACTAAACTGTCGGCCGACAGAAAGTCTGTAGTGTGCGGGGGCTCTTAAAATTGGGGTGTAAAGTATACTTGTTTTAAATAAAATAAAATATAAAGGAATGGCTGAGCGGCACTGAGCTGTACGTTTATAATAAATGTAATTTGAGAGAGATAAATAATTTAGAAACGAAAACTGAAAAGGACGTATCTTTTTTAATTCTTAAAATAATCGAACATTCTGTTAGACCATTTACAAAGGATAATTTCCGTCGGATCTGATCCGCTGGATTCCATAATCGACATGAGTATTTTTTTTTACCTTTTACCGGATTCAATATAACAATACGTACATATAACTAAAATAATATTTGAAAAAAACTTCAACTTCTCCAAGTTTTACTATACTACGATCACAACCTATGCACAATTGACACTGTCTCAACTAATTGATCACATGCTTTCGAGAATAGATTTCCGAAATTCTCCGAAATCTAACGGTACATTTTTATATGTATTCTTATCTAGAACATCTATAACTATATTTCGTCAAAAGTTCGTTGCATTAACGTTTAGATTCAAAAAGTTACAACAAAAAAAACTCTTTCCTTTGCATCATGTGATCAAAAAGTTGAGTCACTGTATGTGACGGATTCTATGGGACTGCTCTATCCGCCAATACTTCAACTTTGACTTCAAAGTACAATGGAACGAAGTCGACGGATATAAGCGCACAACTCAGGTGAAACTTAATTCACGAACGCGTCTCGTTGATGATTTCTTTTGCATTCTGTATTATTGCGTGGGAGATAGGTAAATATCGTTTCAATACATATTGCATAAATTAAATAACTTATTGCGTATAAATCCACGTATAGCATAATCAAACACTGCATTATTGAGCGATGCACCTTCTCGTCGACCACATCAGGTGCGACGTGCGAGTCGAACTCGCGCTCAAAGGGGTCCACATTATTATTTTTTTGATGATATAAATACAGTCAAACTGAAGTAAATACAGTCAAACTTCCCTATAACGAACTTCTATACAACGAAGCTCTCCCTATTACGCATTTTTTTTAAGTACACAGCTTTTTCGTTCTACTGTTAGTGTGTTTTGATCTCCTTATAACGAATTTCCATACAGCACATTTTTCTCTACAACGAACAAATTTCGTAGCTGGAAATCGAACTCTCATACGTTTTGTTTCCATATAACGAATTTTTCAAATAATTTTCTGTTTTGCACATTAAAAATCTTTGTACCGAGAAAAAAGTAAGATATATTAGGGGATTCCCCAAAAGTTGAAATAACAACAGGAAAAAAGTCCCATCAGCATCAATTTTGGCAGCAGTTGCCTGTGTTCAGTGAACGAATTGACAATGTCGCAGCGAAGTAGCCTTTCTCTTGAGAAAAATTTGCTGATAAAGTGTTACCTACATTGGGACGAATTTCTTCATCAATTGACGTATTTCGAACCTTTCTGGCGATGAGGAGTAACGTATCCGACTAATGTGTTTGAATCTCTAAATGTATTAGAAGATTTTGTTGAGGAAGAAAAATG
This sequence comes from Brachyopa scutellaris, assembly GCA_949775065.1. Lineage (NCBI taxonomy): Eukaryota > Metazoa > Arthropoda > Insecta > Diptera > Syrphidae > Brachyopa > Brachyopa scutellaris. The sequence continues at coordinate 78,017,660 of OX459114.1, read as the reverse complement.
GAAGAGGTAATCCAAACTAAAATTACTGATTACCAGGGTTCGGATTTTATTGACCAAAAAAAGCCAAAAAAAGCAAAAAAAAGCATTTACTAATAAAGGTTTTTATGCATTATTATTAACATTGTAAGCCAAAACATTTTGAAGTTCTCTGGTATGTAACAATCGCCTGCGATTATCTCTTAGGAAAGCCTTGAATAAAATAAAGGGCCTTACAATATGGGCAGAGCCTAGTGGAGCCAAGATAAGAGATGTCATGTCCTTGACTTTAATATTTGAGTCCAATTTAGAATTTGCAGCGCCATTTCGTTAATTTGCTAAAAAAAACCGCGTACAATTTTTTCATCCCATCTTCAGCTCCTGGCCCTTTAGCTTGTTGTAATTTCTCCTCGAGTCCGTTCAAAGACTTTAACACCTCTTCTCTAAATAAAACGCAATGCACTAAGATCAAGTACTCAAATTAAAATACATACAACTACTAGGAGTCACCTGTAATTTGTAAACTCTTAAATATGCGGTCTTTTGGGTCGACTAAAAATCTTTTTTTCCAATTTCACCACAAACTCTGTCTTGGGGCATTTTCACTTTCAATGACAAGCAACCAAATATTTTGGGAGCAGCACGCATTTAGGCACACGCACTAAATATGACCAGTATGATGTCACAGAATATGAATCTAGAATCTAGATGAAAAGGCGCACCGTTACGAAAAAGGCAAAAACGCAAAAAAACGCAAAAAAAATAGCAATATGAGTAAAACAGGCAAAAAAAGGCAATATGAGTAAAAAAAGGCAAAGTCAACAAAATCCGTTCCCTGCTGATTACTATTAATAAAAGTTAAAAAATAAATAAATAAAAATTCCTAATTTCTGTACAACGAATTTTCTATATAACGAAGTGATTTTATGGTCCCGTGCGAATTCGCTATATAGGGAAGTTTGACTGTAATAGTTTTGCTATTGGCAAATATAAATTTAGATGCATAGCAATTGATTTTTTTTATTTATTTTTCAATTACAAAGCCATAATCTTGCTCATATCAAAAGATAAAGAAACTACAAATATACCTAATACCTACATGATAAATGGAGATAAGATTAAATTATTTTATTGGTTGCAAAGAACAAATAAAAAGTTGCATTGTAATATAGAATGAATAAGCGCCTAACTTAATCTTATCCGAATTTGCTTTCGATAGCTCAAAATGGTGTTAACATCATATTTTATCGGAATGTTTCTAACTATGTACTGTACGTTTCTATGTTACATACATATGTATGTATTATACACACATTACAGTGTTTCCTTACTAACAGAACTACTGAGCTAGGATTCCAGGTTCGGGTCTCAACTAAATCACGGCTACGTAACGCTACAACCTTAACACACCGTCTCCACGAGACATTATTCATGTCGGGCAGATATGGCAATCTCAAAAACAAGATGGTGGAACGAACGTCAAATTTTGTGTGGTGGGCATTTCATGTCTTGCCTTTTCATATCCCTTCTCTTGAAAACTTCAACGAAATTGAAAATTGTTCACCAAAGTGACAGCTCATGTCCAGACATTGATGTCGGGCCGAAAATCCAGACATACATAGATGGTTGGGTAGAAAATCTGTTTGGCTGATTTTTGTCTCCACCAGACATTTTCCTAGCCAGACATGAGCGCAGACATGAATGATGTCTCGTGGAGATCCCATGTAATGCACACAAACCAATGATGTGATTTGATCCGGATCAGGCTTTTTTTTTGTTCTTATTTATTTATTTCATGACGACTTGCTTTCACAGTAAGATATAATAGGTCCGTTCGCGTACCCTCCCAAAACAACGAAAATCCACGAAAAATAACGAAAAACAACGAATATGCGTTCGCGTACGCAAAAATTTCGTAGTTTTTCGTAGAAGAGAGTGCCCACGAGAGAGTAAGAAATTTCCCCATGCTACGAATTTTAGTCCCAGAAATTTTTTTCGGGTATACCTATTATGAAAACTGTCAAAACTGTCATATCACATACATTCTTCATTTTTTTGGTGCTTTATGCGTTCGATTACTTTTTCGTGATTTTTCTGTCTTTGAGAGAATTTTACCCCCACTCTTCGAGATTTGACAGAAAACCCATATTTTGTGCAAAAAGTACGCGAGCGGACCTAATATCTTATAATTTAGTGATAAGTACACAATATAAAGAGAATAGAAAAAAACGTATAATTGGAAGAGAATGGAGAATGGAAGATCACGGGGATAATAAAATACGGCTAATTATATTTCAATGAAGCAAACTGTCAAAATGGTTTTAACTCAAAAAGGGGACTCCCCGTTTTATGAGTCAGCAACGTAGTGTCTCTGAGACTGAGAATTGGAAATGATAAGAAATATATGTATGTACATATGTGGAGATTGTCCCTAATCACTTATTTTATACCTCAGAGGAAACGCCCCAAAAATATGAAAAAAAGTTGCGCAGCCATAAATCGATTCTGCGATTTACTCATTGAATTAGTTGCTTGCAGTAAGATCGGGTGGTGTTGTCTTTCACATTACTTTCTATAGCATATTTCGACTTTGTAAGTAGTACCTATGTAGATTGTTCAGTGTATTGTTTGCTTACATATAAGTTCGGCTGATCTCTTGTTTATTAATAAACAAAACTGACTCCTGTTTGTTTTATTTATGAAAAATTATTGTTATGTTGGTTGGTGGCTGTGAAGGTGCACGTCTCAAATACGGATGTCTCCGAAACATTTATTTCTCACGCAATAGAAATAAGTTTATCAGTTTCAGCAGTTAATCTCAAATCCTACTGCGAAGGTATAACACTGGCAGAAGGATGGTGGTGTGGCTGAAGAAATTGATCGCGCAAACAATAATAAAAATTTCTGTGAATCACAAGTAAGACAAAACTTTCAATAATACACAAATCTCCAGTCATCCTGGACGGTGACGTGAAATAACGGCCAACGAAATAATAATGCCAAATTGGCTTTATTTCCATTTAAAAAGCGAAATAAGGTCGAATTTAAGTTGGAAATAAAGCCAAATTATTTTGTTCGATTTATTTGCCATCAGCATCGGTTGCAAAGTTTTGTGCATACGGCATACCTAAACAGTGAAATATGTATGCGGGGGCATGCTGCCCCCTTGCAACCCCCCTGCTTGGTCGCTGTTGGAATGGGAGTAGATGCGAGGTTGGATATATGCAAAGTTTTCTTACATATATCGAATACTATTTCTCTATCTTATAATTGGATATAAAATAACTTTGCATATATTCGACCTCTCATCTACTCCCATTCCAATAGCGACCAAGCAGGGGGGCAGCATGCCCCCCCATACATATTTCACTGTTTATGCACAATACCTTGCAACCGATCTTACGTGATGAATATCTAGTTTTTAAATGGAACCTTAAGTTTTTGAGCATAAGATAAAGTAATAGTATAAAATTCGACCCAAAAAAAAAGGAACACAAATACCGTGAAAACGAAATAAGGCCAAATTTTGCGAATATAACTAATTTGGCTTTGTTACCATTTCAATAACGAAATAACGCCAAATTTTTTAGAATTTGGTCTTATTTCGTTGGGCCTTATTTCACGTCACCTCCTGGACACCACCCATAGATAGGGTGTCCATCGTATCTCTTTAAAAGAGAACGGTTTGCTCCTGGTGGGGGCACCTCTTTTTTTTTATTTTTTTTTTTGTTTCTTTCTGTTTTATTTTGAATCGTGATGATAGATAAGAAAGTTGTTTCCTTCGGTTTTTTTTGTGTCTTTTCTATTTATTCCTTTGGTTTAGTTGTTGTTTTTTTTCTATTTTTACCCGGCTATGACAAAGCCAACAAAACCCTGTACGGGAAGAGTGGACGAATAATACAGTTACTCGGCATACAGACACTGCAGTCTTCACGGACGGATCTAAAACTGTAAAAGAAACGGGGACTGGTATATTTTGCATGAACACAGGGCTAAAAGCAGCGTTGCCGCTATGCGACTTTAGTCGCATTTTGACCCTTTTTTGAAGCAAAGAGACTATGACCCGACTTTTTAAAAAAACACCTCTTTTTGACCCTTTTCAGATTTTTTGGAGACTTTTTGAGACTTTTTCGTACAAAAAATATATTTCCAATAAAAATTCCGTTGTTTCTCATTAATCTATTTTTTCCAATGTGTTCCTTTTGTACAAATTTAGTTTAATTCAATTTTTTTTTTATGTGTAAAATTCTTAGCTCTCGGTATGGGCCCCATGAGTTTCTCGCAGTCACGCATAACCAAACTTAGTATTAGTTCTCTTCTCTGTATATGATTCTCTTTATTCATTTCTCCTTCACACAGTGTAATAGCAATAGCATAGTCTGCTTTTACACTTAGACTTGTGAGTCTAGACTCACATGGGAGCAAAAGAGTAAGAAAGTTCGAAAAGATGAGAAGGAAAATATTTTGCCCTGTGAGTCGAGGGTAAAGTTTTTGGCGACTCTTTTTGACGTTTTTCTTTTCTCTTCTTCGTTTTATCGTTGTGTTGCTTCCCACCTAGCCATCTGCACAGTACAAGAACTGCGAAATAAAAGAGGAATGTCAAATTTGAGTCAAGGAAAAAAGTCTGAAGTGTAAAAGCGGTAGACTCACGGATGTAAATAACAAAGAGAAATTCAAAAAAAGTCTAGACTCACAAGTCTTAAGTGTAAAAGCAGACTTAGCTATAGCAACGTCAACGTTCTCTGTATATGTTTACACATCAAATTTCACGAGTACCTTGTGCATACTCTACTCACGCCTTTTTTATATAATCTAATGCGTTCCTGTTTTTGTTTTTTTGTTTTCTTTTGAAAAATAATAATAATGGATATGGAGGTCTGACGTCGTTACCATGTTTACATTAGGTCTGTTTCTTTACTTAAAAATTGTTACGAATTCGTACAAATTCTAGACCAACCGCGTTCCTTTACACAAAAAAAAGTAGTTGAAAAGAGAAGCAACGAGAGAGTAAGCATTTCCCCTCTTTAAAAAATCTTACAAATTCTTACTTAACAAATTTCTGCCAGTATAAAGTGAACTATCTGTCAAACTCAGCTGTTTCAATTGTTTTAAATTATTTGCATTTTTTTATTTTAACGCAAAACGTAAAATAATGAAAAGAAAAGGGACATATGTATGTACATATGTAGATGAAAGTTGAATGTTCTGAATGTTGAAATTTGCATTTCGCAATATACTATTGGATCTAGGATATCATGAAGAGTGGACTCTGCTGTAAAATCCAAAATTGTACAACACCACTTTGTTTACGTTTATTTCACATATATATATGACATTTCGTTTGTTGCAACTTTTGTGGTTAAACGCGTTCCTTTACTTTTTCCCCACTCCATTTAATAGCTTCCTATTTTTGGAGCAAAAAGTGTTGCGACTTTTTTTGCTCCATGACCCTTTTTTTGCGACTTTTTCAAATTTTTCAGCGGCAACCCTGGCTAAAAGTATCCTTAAGACTCCCGGATGCCTTCAGCCTTTTTCAGGCAGTAGTTCTAGCCATACTTAGGACTCCAGTGGTCCTGATATTGCAACGAGTAGCCAGGAACTGCCGAATAATGCTAAGGGCATTATGCAGAACCAGGTAAGACTATGTTGGGTAGAACTATGTTTTGTTGTAGAAAGCAACGAGTTTGCCGATGAGTTGGCAATGAAAGTAGGGAAACTGCCGACTATGGCCAAAACTAACTGAAGAGTACAACACAATAGTAGCCCTGATCTCAATTTTTCTCCAAATCTTTTACGATTATTTTAATAAATGATTTTAAAAAAATAACTACAATGACATATTAATGTTCCTTATGCACTTCCGTGCAGCGGAGGTCTTTGTCTTTTTTTTTGTATACTATCTTTTGCCTTCCGGATCTATTTTTGGTCTCTTTTTCCAACAAATGTCACTTTTTATGTATAACGAGCTGAACTCGGTGCGCTTCGCTCCACCTACCTTTTCAAAATTTGCCCGCGCACTTAGTTATTCGGGTATGATAGAAAGGAAGTACATTATAGGATGCAATCACTGTTGTTCTATTTTTCAACTCCAATTTCCATTTGTTTTTTTCTATCTGTCTGTCTATCTATCTGTCTGTCTGTCTGTCAGTCTATCTATTTATCTATCTATCTGTCTGTCTGTTTGTCTGTCTATCTGTCTGTCTATCTATCTGTCTGTCTGTCTGCATGTCTGTCTGTCTATCTGTCTGATTGTCTATCTATCTGTCTGCCTGCCTGTCTGTCTGTCTGTCTCTTTGTTTGTCTGTCTGAATGTCTGTATGTCTGTCTGTATGTCTGTCTGTATGTCTGTCTGTCTGTCTATCTGTCTGTCTGTCTGTCTGTCTGTCTGTCTGTCTGTCTGTCTGCCAATCTACCTGTCTGTCTGTCTATCTGTATGTCTGTCTGTCTGTCTGTCTGTCTATCTGTCTATCTGTCTATTTTAATTGACCAAAATGATTCATATTCACATTTCACCTGATATTACGACTTTTAGTATAGTTTTCTCTTTTCGTACTGAACATACATACATTTTGAAGATGATCCTTTTTGGGCCATGACTATAGAAGTTGTTAGTAACTTGACTGCAGCGCCCCCCGCGAGCGGAATTATATCCTATCATCTTCGATGGTGTGTGCACAACAACTCAGCAAAATTTCATCACAATCGGATGAGCGATGCGCGTTCGTTACAAATTCATCCAAATTGGTTTTGCAGGTCAACATATTGTTATTCTTTTAGTTAATATGAGTCATTGTTGAATCAACATATGTATATTGTGAATATAAGCCTTTTTGGTCCATAAATAGAGAAGTTAGTAATAACTTGACTACAGCGCCACCTATCGAATCCAAATTTTAAAAATGTCTCTTCTGGTACTGAACCGAATATGAGCCTTTTTGGTCCATTAATATAGAAGTTGTTAGTAACTTGACTCCAGCGCCACCTAGCGAGCAGATTTTTAGCCTATCCTCTATTCTGATATGCGCACAACACCTCACCAAAGTTCCATCGAAATCGGATGAGCGATGTGCCCTCGTATAGGGTTCGAACATACACACATTAATTTTTATACAGGGTGTTTCCAAGTTGAATGTCAAGACTTTGGCAACTGATTTCTGGGTTTATTCTAAGAAAAAAAATCGTTCTATAGCAAGGGTCTATCTCCAATTTGGACATCATCTATCGAGAATTTAAGAAAGCACCTACTTTGGTGTACCTTGACCCATACTAACTCAAATATCTCCGCTAATACTTACTACAGAAACTTCTTTTAGGGCTTTAATTTTAGAAAAAAAAACACCCTTTTTAATTGTGTTTAAATAAATTGGATACCTTTTTTTGCTTTCCAGATATTTTATTTTTAAATCAATATCATTAATCTTGCCGATACATTTTTTTGACTTTCAGGTCGCTTTTCTACAAGAAATGCGTAATAATCATACCATTTTATTATTTTTTTCTTGTGAACGTAACAATAGTTAACAAAAAAATCTGTACTAAGTATGCTGAAAAACTCACAGTTTTATGATACTTGGAAAAACCCGCAGCAGGTAAAAAGCGGAAAAATTATTTTTTACCTATTTTTTTAACCACAGTTGGAAATTAGTGCGATTTTCTAACTAAATCATAATTTTGCAATTTGTTTTTTTTTAAATAAAGTATAATAGATATAATTATTCTCTTCAAATAAGAATACTTGGGTTTTTAATATTGATTTTTTCAATAAAATAATATAGTAGTAATTTAAATTACTGAAAGTGAGATATAAACGCAGTGTTATGTTTTCGGAAATTGTTCTAAGAACTTGCAAGACGTTCTGCAAAAACAAATAAATTTGTAGATAAAAGTGCATCTCTGAGGCAGCACTGGTGTTTCATACTCTGAAAGTGTACAGAGCTCTCTTCGAGTAGGTACTTTGCGATTGTTACACAAAAATATTTATTTATTTACAGCACTGACTTATAATCTAAAGTCATAACTCAGAGTATAGCAAGAGCAACTAAGCCCTTCAGCTTGCTTGTAACTAAATGGCAGGTACATATACATAAATATTGTTATTGTTTTCTTCTTTAATTAAATTATATAGATTATATAGATTAATTAGATTATATAGTTTGAAAAATATAGTAATGTGTAGCCGTTCAAAGAAAAAAAAAAACACCCGCTTCTATATTACAATAGTTTTTATTATTTATTTTTAATACTACTTAAGAAATAGGTGAATACGTCTTAACGGAAAAATGAACAGTAGAATAAAACTGGGGTCGAATTACGACATCAGTTAACGAGTGAACGAAATCCATACGTTAACGAGTGATCGAGTATCTTTATTGGGATGATCACATAAGAAAGGTCACGTATCGAGTGCACGTTCGAAATTGTACTAGTAACATTCTACTACACTTGATTTGAAGTGACTGACATATGTCAAAAGTGATAATTTTGTTTATAAGATCGGTGTTTTTATTATTTAATCTTCGCTTAAAAATGGAATTTGTGCTATATTTCTCGTCTTCGGAATCAGAAGATGATTGTGAAAGTGGCTTTCCCCTGGGAGCACGAAAGAACGTTTTTGGCAAGATCCGGGTGTCGGCTCATGAAACCTGCCAAAATCTCTTTTTGGGAAGTGTTTATTTTATTAATGTTCGACCTAAAATACATATTAAATAATTAAAACACATAAAAAAACAAAACAAAAAACATTCTTACATTTTCCCTCCAAAAAAACTTCCATCCGTCACAAACAACCCTATCGAATAAAAAATGACTCGTTCACTGATGACAGAATACCAAAATTCGCTACTTGTCACTCGTTCACGTAAGCGGTCATGCGAAATCGACAGTATTCAGTCACGTATTATTCAGTCACGTATGTGGTAATTCGACCCCTGTTTTTAAGAGCAGCTGTACCCGTTATTGTTTTGGGGAAAAATATGGAAAAGCTGATACGACAATGATATCGTACGTGCTGGAATGCTTGCATGAAGACGATCTTGTTGTCGTTGTTGTCGCATGTTGGATTGTTACTCCACATTCCAGAGCACTGTGTGGGAACCCATCGGCGCGTCGAGCTAGTTGCTGATCTCAGCAAATACTCTCCGTGTTTGGTGCGGTAAGACTATATGTCACCAGGGGTGCCACTTTACTGCAATTGCAGTAGATCTACTGCATTTTTCGCAAAAAGTAAATCTACTGCCACAAAATGAGATCTACTGCATTTTTTCAGAAAACTTTCGAACCGAAATTATAAAATTATTATTCGCAACAAAAAAAAAAAGCAACTAATTTGTTTTTCCAAAAGGTATGACGTATGAGGTTGGTATATTAGTTTTGATTCAAACCTTAAAATTCAACCCAAAAAATCTCAGGAAATAGTAGGCTAATGGAATTTTCAAATATTGCCATAGAAATCTTTATGCAAAATGAATTCAAATTCAGAGCCAGCTGAGTTTTTTTTTCAAAGTGATATAGGTATATCACTTATCACCCTTGATTCTAATTGTCATAGATGGACATTTCGTTTCTGATTTTCGTTCGAATTTAATCTGATAACTCCAAAAAGAAAAATTAAAATGGATAAGTTTTTAACAAGAATTCCAAAAGAAAGGTAGAAACTAATTATTGTTATCAGGCTAAGAATGTAAAAGTGAAGCACACATTTTTTTTATTTAATAGTGAGTCACACAAAAGGACAATCGAAAGTGATACCCCGCTAGTCGGGCCAACGGCTGGTCCAAGCAAAAGATCGTAAGCAATGTCTTTTAAAACATAACAAAACTTAGTTAAGTCTTGTTTTGTGTAAATATAAATATAAGTTTATTTTTATGTGTAATGGCAGAGATGATGTTGCGAGTGAAGAAAATGAAGTTTTAAATACACCAAAGGCAAAAAAGTATAAACAAAAATATAAGCCGGTCTGGGAGACTGAATTTTCTTGGCTGAAATTTGTTGATGATGTGTTAAAAACAATTTGCCGTTCTCCTTGATGGACACAATTCCTGCCTTTTTGCGAACTGTTTGTCAAGACTCCACCATTGCAAGAGATATTAAGTGTGGACGAACAAAAGCTACATCAATGGTGAATTGTGTTATCGGGCCGTTTGCACAAGACCAGATTAGTAAGGTTTTAAGAACCCGTAAATTTTCTCTAATAATAGATGAAACTACAGATGTATCAAGCAAAAAAAGTTTAGTTATTGTAACGCGATATTTCGATGAATCCAGTAAGAAGATTTTGGACCACTTTTTTGGTTTGGTAGAACTTGTTTCGTCAGATTCCAACGAAATATTTCTAAATCTGCAACACTTTTTTACTTACTTAGTTGGCGCTACAGCTCGAGGTGAACCTGGGCCTGCTTCTCGCAACCATTTGTGTGTGCGTGCTATATTTTTGCACGAATGGAAGGGACCTACAGTTTTTTGCCGACTCCGAACGGCGAGTTGAGAAGCTCAATCGTGACAAATGATACTCTTTGATGCTTGTCAGACATTCGAAAGAGGTGGGCACTGTGAAAAACTTGTTTAGGTGTTTGCGGCGGGATTCGAACCCAAGACCGCTGGCTCAGTAGTCCGACGCACTAACCACTTGCGCTACGGTGCCCACATGCAACACTTTTTTGGAAGCAGAAATATTCCAATAGAAAACATCATTGGTTTAGCCACAGATAATGCTTCTGTTATGAGTGGCAATATCAATGGTGTAAAAGCAAGAATGCTTATTGAAAATAAGGATATGTTTTATCTTGGGTGTACTTGTCACTCTCTATATCTTTGTGCCTCAGCAGCTTGCAAAAAATTACCCTATTTTATAGAAAAAATAATTAAAGATATATATAACCATTTTTCCCATAGCCCTAAACGTATTGGAGCCTACAAAGAGTTCCAACAATATTTTAGTATACAAAACAACAAAATTTTAAATGTTTCCCATACTCGGTGGCTTTCGGTAGAGGGTGTTGTTAACCGCCTTTTAGAGCAATGGAATCCATTACAGCACTATTTTAACCTTCTCAATTTCGAAAATTTAGATTCCGTTAACGAAATAGCTCCTTTTCTTATGAATCCTTTTAATAAACTATATATTCTCTTTCTCTCTTATGTTTTAAGTTATATTAATCAGAAAAATAAAATATTCCAATCAGAGCACACCCAAATACATTTACTTGGAGAGCATATTTCAATTCTTTACATGGACCTTTTGAAAAATTTTATAAAACTTGATGCAATAGATGTTAATATTGACTTAGACAACTACTCCCTTCATCTACCATTTTCACAAATGTATTTTGGAATCGGTTTTCAAGAATTTATATCAGAAAATAATTTGGACTCTAATAAAATCTTAGATATAAAAAATAATATTCTACAGTTCTACATAGAAGTTTGTAAGCAAATAAAAAAGCGCTTTGATTTTAAGGACGAAAAGCTAAAACTGCTGAGGTACATAGATGCTAAGTTAGTGGTTGAGGGCACTATGCCCTCAATATTGCCAATTTTATTATCCTTTCCGTTTACCGATTTCAACAAAGAAAGTCTAAATAATCAATGGAGATCTTTGTTAGGAAACCAAGGTCTTTTAAGCAAATATTATGATTCATTAAATGTGTCAAAGTTTTGGTTTAGTTTACTTGATGTAGAAAACGCTCTGGGTGAAAAAATATATCTACAGCTTTGTAGATATATGTTAGTTTTGTGCTCACTCTCTCATAGTAGCGCTGCAGCAGAGCGAAAATTTTCAACTGTGAGTCTAGTCAAAAATAAACTATGAAGTAAACTAAACACCGAAACTCTCGAAAACGTCATACTTTGCAAAGAAATGGATAATGTTAGTAATGATTGTTGGAAACCATCATATTCACCAGGGCTCATAGAATACTTTGGTAACTTTAACTTTACCCACGGGGAGTTCAACAAAAAAAATTGACGTGTTTATGTTAAAATTTGATACCTACACATGTACATATGTATGTATTTATGTTTGTTTTTTGTTAAATATTATTTTCTGTTTTGTTTTTTTCTAGTGAAACTAAAAATCTTTTCTGTCCTTTTGTTTTCCGTAGTTTTGATGTAAGAGTAAGTTTTGTTTTTTGTTTTGAGAGAGTAACTTTGTCTCTTTCCCTTTTTTTATAAGATAGACATGTAGTTTCAATCGAAGTGCAAATTAAATGAATTTTATCAGAAGTTTTAAATTAGTTTAAGTTTTTTTTCCGAACATTTAAAAGAATAAAACAATTGTCTTGTGTTTTAATAAAAAATTAAAAATTTGTTTGAAATTTGTCTTGTGTTTTAATAAAAAATTAAAAATTTCTTTAAAATGTTGTCTTAACTCTTACTACTTACTTAAAAAAAATGTTTTGTTGAAAAATTAAAGTCTGCTGCGTAAAACTCCAAAACTACTGCACTTTTTTTCACCGATCTACTGCGCAAATATTTTTTGGGGTGGGAACCCTGTATGTCACTATATACAAAAATAAAAACAATAATTGCTCTTGTCATTTTCTAGTCTTGTCTTGAGCAAATAGTAACAAATTGTTTCTAATGAGCAATTTTAATGTTGAGTTTTCTCTTTTTTGTCCTCTATTTTTTTCGTGAAAGTTCTCTTTTTTTGCAGGTCTACGACAAAAATGTTCTCTTTTTTTGAAGTCCCGAGATGGACACCCTACCCATTGAGTTAATTGAAACAGAACATCTGAGATTCCTACCCCAATGTCGATCTGTCTGTACCTCGTTCCTGTCCCTCATGTGGTTGCGCTGTGTGTAAACATAAAAGTGCGTGAGAATCTCGCGCGTTGGAAGTGAAACTTCTTAGGTTCTATACTCTGGACTCTGGTCCACAAAAGTTGTCAGTACAGTGAAGATAGGACATTTGCCTCTCAGTATTTTTACAATAGCTTGCATAAATCTGTCCCTCTTATAAACACTCACTGGAATACCGTAGTTGTTTTGTTATTGTTTTCTTCGCTTGCTTGTACTTTTGATATTTGGTGGCTCGGTATGTGTATTTTTTTTTTAGAATTCATTTTACCGCCTGTTGAAGTTGGAGAAGGGGAAGCGTTTCACTTTTTCGTCTGATTCAGGCAAATTTGCCCTACCGCGGCAAAAGAAGTTTCACTTAAAAAAAAAGTTTTATGTTTCTTTTATTTTCAGATATTTTCTGTGCGTATTTTCTGATTTGAGTCGCGCTCGTAAGTGTATTCCTTTGATGTTTTACTAGAGGTCGTCGCCTGGAATCGTCACTTCCAGTGCACAGTCTCAAGTTTTTAAATGAAACTAATTTCAGTTTTTTTCTTTGCAGGTCAAAGTCTATCATATCGAATTTCAATCTAAGCGTTATCAGTATCCACTCGTTCGTACTTCTGCTGCGGAATTGAAATCCGCAATATGATGTCATCCACCAATAAAATTACTAATATGCCGCTAGGCCTTAGTTCGGGAAATATCAAAACTTACAACTGCAACAATTATTCCGATGTTTTCGAAAAAATTCAATTTTTCTATGGCGAACAGCAACACTGCGATGTTACTTTGACCGATGCGAGGGGAGAGACGCAAGTGAGGGCCCATCGGTTGATTCTAAGTGTATGCAGCGAATATTTTTCAACAATGTTTAACGGCTCTTTCAAAGAAGCTACATCCAAAGAGGTGAAACTTGAAGACATTGATGGAAAAACTTTGCAAATGGTCATCCGTTTTATGTACTCAAACACGATTGATATTGAAGGTGATACGGTGGAAAATATCATGAAGGCTGCGCATCTTTTACAAATAAAGCCATTGGAAGTGGTATGCTGTGACTACTTAAGAAATCGGGTCGAAGCGTGTAACGTCCTGGGAGTTTTAATGCTTGCAGATCGATACAACATCACAGCGCTGTATAAATACGCTTTTGAGTTTGCCTTAGAGCACTTCATGGAGTTGCCCCACGATGAGGAATTCTTTTTGATAGATGTCCATCAGTTAAGCAATTTAATAGCCAGTGACAATGTACGTGTTTCTTCCGAAGAAGATGTTTTTCATAGTATGTTGGCATGGGTGCAACATGATGGAGAACAGCGTGAACAATTCTTTGAAGAACTTTTTCAACATCTTCGCTTGACGCTGTTATCACCCAAATTCATTTCAAGTACCGTGGAACCAGCTATCAGGTCCAGTAAATGCAAGGAATTGGTTTCCAATGCATACAAATGGCATTTGTTGCCAGAATTGCGACAGCCGTTAGTACCAAAACCCCAGATCCTGCGAAGGAGCTTAAACGACTTGGTTGTGATCGACGGATGGAAAAATGAGGATCATAACTTGAGGGTCGCACTTTACTCAAATGTTTTGAAAAAGTGGTCCTATAGAGAGTGCCCGCAACCTTTGGTAAAACGTGTAAAATTTGGATTCACTTCACTGAATGGGAAATTATATATTTCTGGCGGGGATCTGAGTCACGGAGATGGTACAAATAGTGTCAATTGCTTGGATTTGAAAACGTTTCAATGGACGTCACTTCCTCCGTCGTTGACGGTAAGATTTAATTGTGGGATGACCACGTTAAATGGTGTATTGTATATAGTGGGTGACGCATATTATCGACATTCATCTGTTGAGTATTTGGACTGTGTTGAGAAATGGGACCCACTTGCAGCATGGAAATACATAGCTCCAAGGGATTCATTTTATAATCCTGTTGTGGGTGTTAAAGGTTCCTTATTATGTATTGCTCGTGATAAGGATGATGATGGTGATGATGGTGATGATGGCGAAAAAATATTAGATATCTACGATCCGGTAACAAAGGAGTGGACCTATGAATGGTCACGTGCACCAAAGGATTTACTTGGGATGGGGACAGTGTCTATAAATAGAGTTGATCACTTTGTTACAGTTTCCAAAATGGAAATTAAAGTTTACAATTTAGAAAACAAATACACTAAAATTATTCCAGTACATGGCGCAGAAAATTTTGTGCTATTTAATAATTGCATTATAATAAAAAACCGAAGAGTATTTAGAAAGTACTGTCTCGTTGTAAATGAGTGGGAATGTTTGCCAGATCCTGAAGGAATCACTTCCAAATGTGTACTTTTTAGTATGTAGCTTGAACCAGTGTCGTTTTTTTATTTTAATTGTATGATTGTATGCACATGTATATCTTTAATTTTTATAAATATGAAATAAATCATGTTGAGTTCATCCACAAAAAACGACGCCAACTCCAGCAACTAACATCAGCCCTGGCTCCATCGACAAAAGGTTGCCCACTCACGACCTACTTCAGCTATAGTCAATTAATTGGTTCTGCTGTTTCAGCGTTGTGCCTGCTGTTTGCGGCTTCCATCGAAACAATTAGTAATAAGTAGTAGTAAGCAATTTTTATGTATAAATAGTTTTTAAGATATTGGAAATAAATATAGATCGAGTTTAGCCATTAAACGGTTCAGTCTTTCTGTCACTTACAGATATCCCCCCACCGGAGGTAAGGTGGCTGCTCAGTGTAAGAAAATCTAAGGAGTAGATTTTCAAATACTATAAATACGAAAGTAACTCTGTCTGTCTGTCTGTCCCTTACATCTTCACGCCTAAACCGCTGAACCAATCATAATGTAATTTGGTACGAAGATAGTCTGGGACCTGGGGAAGGACATAGGTGGAAAACCGATCGCTAGGCGGCGCTGGAGTCAAGTTGTTAACAAAACCTTTTCACGCCTAAACCGCTGAACCAATCATAATGTAATTTGGTACGAAGATAGTCTGGTTCCTGGGGAATAGGTGGAAAAACCGCTCGCTAGGCGGCGCTAGAGTCAAGTTATTAACAAAACCTTTTCACGCCTAAGCCGCTCAACCGATTGTAATGTTATTTGGCAAAGAGATTGTCTGGGACCTGAGAAAGGACATAAGCGGAAAAACCGCTCGCTAGGGGGCGCTGGATTCAAGTCATTAACAAATTCTATACTTAAAAAAAAAACCTAGAAAAGTTTATGGTGACAGTCTGATGGACTTTTCATTTTATTAACCACGAGCAATGATAAACGGCTTGCAATTTTCTGAGGGAATCGACATAAGAATTGTATGCAATGGCATGATACGATACTATTCCATGGCAATGCTAAGCCCCATATCTCACGTGTAACAGTACAGAAACTATTTGTATTTGGGATTGAAAATTCTTCCCCATCAACGGTACTGCCCTGATACACCAGATAGTCTTCCGATACCAAGCAAAATGCCATAAAAACCTTTAAAGGTATCATTGCATAGAAAATTCAGAAATTCTTAAATAAATTAATACTTGACGTTTGACGTCGGAAGAGCGTTGTAGATGCTCACGCCTCATATTTTGATTAAAGATAAATGTATCGTATAAAAAAGTATTATGTATAAACTTTTAAATGTGTGCTACTAAATCAAACATTTCACGCGGTACAACCAAATAATAGTAGAAAAATGGTGCTGCTTATTCACACTTTGAACATTTGGTGTGATTCAACAAGGTTTGTCAGACTTGGCGGTTCTTATTTCTACCCAGAACCACATTACTAGAGCAGCGTTTTGCCTACCTACTAAGTAACGCGACTGTTTTTGGGCGCGGACAGCTAGTACCTATATAAATAAATATACAACGAACTCTCTCATAGAAAAATATCGCATCTCAACATGTAAATGCTTCACTTTTCTCAATCTGTATCCTGATGTTATTCACACAAATTACCGAAAAATACTAATTTCGGTCTATGGCAATCAAGCTTAGAATTACATACACTTAACCCTATTACTGCCACGCTGTGACTGTGAGTCACTACTCAATTTCAATTCAATATAAATGATTTAAAGCATGTTTTAACGTAAAATCAGCTTAATGTATTTTATTATTGGTCATTACGTTATTGATATAAACAATTAATTTGTTTTTATGTTTTTTTAATGTTTACTTATTACACAAAATATTCAAAAAGAACATAAACTGCTACGTAGTGACTCTAAGTCACTATAACGACGGGGAATTTACATTCATGTTAAAACAAGATCGCTGGCAACTATTGATCGATGCTAGATTACGCAGATAAGGTGGTACGTCTTATGAAAACTTCTGGCATCCTTCATTTGGAAGTCCAACTTATCGGGCTTGCATGTCGAAAATAGATTCGTTTCACTATTGCCTCTCTCCCGTTCTGATGACAAATCCACACTATCAACTCGCAGAGCTCAAGATATGTAAATTCGCGCCAATAAGGGATATTTGGTATATTATCAACAAATAATTGCGAAAGCATTACATGCCGGGTAGTAACTTGACAATAGATGAACAACTAGTCGCCTTCAGGGGAAAGGTATTTTGCCAATGTATGCCTTCTAATTCGGATAAATATGGAATGAACATTTGGTGAATTTGATGCCAGCACCAGTTATCCGCTATATGGCATTCCGTACCTCGGAAAAGAATTAAACTCTCTACTCAAGTTGTCGAGATGCTATGTCAACTTTTGAAAAGACAGACAGGGACGTGACATTTGACAATTATTGCTATCGAAGGAACCAACATGTATCGTCACATACTAACAAAAAAATAAAAGATGCACTTCAGCAAACTTTCTACATCATAGAATAAAGGATGTTGAAAAAAACATGTTTGCCTTTCGTCGAGGCATGACAATGGTTGGCTCCATACCGAAGCAGAGCAGAGCAGTTATACTTCTGTCAACTATCAAAATATACATTCAAAACAAATTTGTATGTACTATAACCGTACAAAGGGAGGAGTACACTCGCTAAATCAAATGTGTCTGTCACGCTTTTACTGTAAAGCGAAAAACGAGTAGATGGCCTCTCGCACAATTTTATAAAATCGTTGACGTGTGTGGTATTGCGGAAAAAGTTATTGGGCTGAGTCCTAACTGGGACCAGGCGAAGCTAAATTCTAGTCGAAAACTTTTTTTGAAACAACTCGCCAAGGCCTTAGTCATTCCAAATATATATATATCATGTATGTCGAAATCTAACGTTACTGAGATAGATGAGGTTTTGAAAAACTGATCTTCAAATCTATCTTCGACTGTATCACTTTAGCAGTACAATAACATAAGAGACGATGCTGTTACTACTGCCCTTATGAAAAAGACGACCTTTAAAGAACTACAAGTGTTTGTCAGAA
The DNA here is from genome assembly GCA_949775065.1 of Brachyopa scutellaris. Taxonomy (NCBI): domain Eukaryota; kingdom Metazoa; phylum Arthropoda; class Insecta; order Diptera; family Syrphidae; genus Brachyopa; species Brachyopa scutellaris. Next base: position 77,999,512 of record OX459114.1, on the reverse strand, counting down.
ATCTGTGTGTAATGAGCATACACAGAAAACTGTAGTTTGCCTAAAATGTATAAATAAATAATTAAATAACAATCGCCACAATATTTGTATTAAATTTCCTTCTTTTCAATAAATTAAATGAATTATCTATGTCTTTTCAATTAGTGTCTCTAAGTCACACCATGGCAGTTTACGTTAGTCAGATAGCATGGCAGTAATAGGGTTAACATACAAAACTATTTAAAAAATGCAACGGGATTTATAAATGCACATACAGTCGACTCTCGATAAATTGAATCTGTGGGGACCTGGTAAAAAGTTCAAATTATTGAGAGTTTCATTAAACGAAAGTTGTAACTATCGAGAGAAAATAAGAAACATTTCAAATTATAGAGAGCATGCACATTTTTAAAAAAAATCATTGCATATTTATAATGTCGTCTAATTCTGTTTCACAACTCATAGATCAAAGTTCAAAGTCATAGATCACGGTCAAATGCAAACTGAATTATGTAGAGAAAAAAATGTATCATTTGTCAACAAAAGTATACAGGCTAGAACAAGCAACTTATTCCTCTGATTATTTGCTTACGTATATTAGTTAGTTCAAATTATTGAAAAGTCGCCATGTCTACTTCAATTTATAGCGTGTTGTGTGGATACAGCCAGCACAATCGCTTCAGATTAACAAGGTAGAGAAATACATACATTCAATTCAATTTACTGAGAGAACAAAACAACAAAAGAACAACTTCAATTTAACGAGCGATTCATGTTATCAAGAGTTTTATTTATCGAGAGTCGACTGTACATCAGGGATGAAAAATTGCCTTTCAGCAATGTATTACTTACTTACTTAGTTGGCGCTACAGCTCGAGGTGAACCTGGGCCTGCTTCTCGCAACCATTTGTGTGTGCGTGTTATATTTTGCACGAATGGAAGGGACCTACAGTTTTTTTGCCGACTCCGAACGGCGAGTTGAGAAGCTCAATCGTGACAAATGATACACTTTGATGCTTGTCAGACATTCGAAAGAGGTGGGCACTGTGAAAAAACGTTTAGGTGTTTGCGGCGGGATTCGAACCCAAGACCGCTGGCTCAGTAGTCCGACGCACTAACCACTTACGCTACGGTGCCCACTAGAGATAACCAAAAACGGGAATGTATTGAAAGCTGAAAAAAAATTGTATTGAAATTGTACTAGTTGATTTCTTTCAACTTGCATTGTGTTTGAATTCGCGTAAGCCGTTGGTTTGTGATTAAAGCATTTTCTAAATTAATTGTGATAAGTTGTACTGCATTATCAAGCAACAAAACGAAATATTTAATCCACACAAAAAATAAATTCGAAATAAATTTACCATATTTATCCAGTTTATGGGTAAATAGAGAAGAGTGACGGCTTTTTTAAAAAAATTTTATCGAAATTTTGGTAGTGGCATCTGTTGGACTCAACCCACAAACAATTTGAAATCAACGTATATTCGTATGAGATGGCTATATTTTCTATGTAAAATTTGCTTGATGGCGGACAATTGTTTCACTTTGCTGTCGCTATGAATCACGTGGCGCTAGTTACGTTGGAACCAAATTTTCCGCAGGCGTTGTACAAGATTATAGAAAAAAACATGAAACGAAACGATGATTTTCAGAGTATAGCCGTGGTCGCATGCCCCTTTGCCAATGAATGCGTAATTATATAAGTACGTTATTGTAACGGCATGCGACCACGGCTATACTCTGAAAATCATCGTTTCGTTTCATCTTGTTTCGTACTTTTTAGTTAGTTCCCCAGTCGGGTTTTAGTTTTTTAAACTTAATTTTTTTATTTCCAACTTTTTAGTTGCACAAAATATCCTGTGTGTATAAGTAACCAATATCGTGTTCTACTTGTCAAACTCCCAAGATAACACTAATCCACAATCTTGATGCGTCCGTCACATTGAATTTTAAATGATGTCACTAAGCTTATCGTATTTTACTTTTCAAACTCTTTCATTTGATACCCATATTGAGGATGTAGTTAAGATAACGGAAATCGGCCGTCTTGGGGGCGTCTGCCATATTAAATTTAGAATGACGTTATATCGTATTGTATTCTACTCGCCAAGTCTTTTCATTTGATACCAGTATCAAGGCGGTTGTAAGGAAAAAGAAAAAAAGAAAAACATAAATTATCCGCCATCTTGCTTGCTGCGACCGCCATATTGAATTTTCCTGTAACGTTACATAGCCTAGGACACTCTCCGCATCAAGACGAATCCAACGATACATCATGTGTTGAAATCGATTCCATAGTTTAGGCTGTACGAGGTGACATCCTTACATACAAACAAACCCAGCCTGTTCAAATCATAATTCATAACCCTTCCTGTGCGTAGTCGGGTAACAGACAGTGATTATGAACTGACAACAAATGGGTATGATAAAAATTAAATTTTTAGTAGCAAAAGCAAACTATATGATGTTCTGGATTTAACATATTTTGTTGAAAAAAATACCTACAAAATTAGCAGCAGCGCAAATTGTATCGAATTTTAGAAAAGTGTATTTGTGTACTGAAGCAAGGTCAATTGTATCGAAAACAGTACAATTGTATTGACTTTTGCAACCCAGCTGTACATAGTTGTTGGATGAAAACGCAAAGGCACACCCCACAGTTTAAATTTTTTTTTTCGTTTCTTTGCTTCGCCCGCCTGCCATGTTTTTCTGATTTTCAAAACTTGACCTATTTCCTCGTATTTAAATGCTTTTTTGGTAGGTCCAAACGATTTTTCGAAGCTGAATTGTTAACAAAATGTTCTTTAACTTTCTAACATACCAGGAAATCGGAAACTCTAATAGACCGGTACTTTGTATCACAAATTATTATTTTATTAATTAATGTTCGTTAAAAGTTTTTCTTCTTTGGATGGATGGATGTTAACATCCACTATGAATAAATGGGTTTTCAAAAAAAAAAAAAGGATTAATCGTTCCAGCTCGACCTAAATTCCAGTCACAATAAAAACTCGGAATCAATTTGTAATTAACAACAACCCCCCCCTCCGAGCATAATGTTAATTGAACAATCGCCCATCATCAACAAACAAATTAATTCCTAGCAGCGCCTCAATGTGCGTCTGTCCAATGTAGACTGTACAGTGCCCTTTTCGAACAAAATTTTTTCCACCGGTTTGGTCTGTGCGTTGTCTGTGAGTCAGTCAGTGAACTGGTTTATATATAGACATTTATATAATTAAGGATTTTTCCGAATTCACCCACTTAGAGATGGAATTTCAAAAAATCCTTCCTTAGCGGACGTCTATGCCATTATAGAAATGTCCTGTCCAAATTTCAGCCCTTAAGGTCGAGTGGTTTGGTCTGTGCGTTGTCCGTTAGTCACACAGTTCTATATGTATGGAAAAAGGATTCTTCCAAATTCACCCACTTAAAGATGGAATTTCAAAAAATCCTCTCTTAGCGGATGTCTGTGTCACCATAGGAATGGCCTGTCCAAATTTCAGCTCTTTAGGTCCAGCGGTTTGGTCTGTGCGTTGTCTGTCAGTCAGTCAGTGAACTGTTTTATATATAAAGAAGATAATACGGTGAGGAGTAAACGCTGATTTTCTGAAAACCGGTCCGAGGTACACTACTCTCCCCTATATTTCAAGTTACTTAAATTTATTTCAATATTTTTCTGCACAAATTTTGTTCGCATTTATTGTATTCTTGCCAAAACTCATAACAAAATTAATTTTTTAGATAAGTATACAATGACAATCTCGGATTTTAAGATGATATAAAAAAAATTTAAAAACAATTTTTGAACTCTCAAAATAATTATTGTTTCATTAAGACTCTTCATCAGATAAGACTTACATGCCAAAATTTAGCACGTGGCGTTTTCGGAAATGGGTTAATAAAAATTTATATAAATGACTTGGTTTTTAATGAAAATAAAAAATATTTACCACGTTTATTTAAAAAAATATGCTTAAGGGGCGCCAATTTGTCTTTTTGTTGTAAATTTTCCAGAATTTAAGCCCGAAGTCCAAAATGCGCACTTTTGCCCCGAACGACTGTAACACAATTTTACTTTGAATTATTCTAACAAGAATTCCAATATTTCAAGCATTAATTTAACAAACCTTTTCAATTTATTGAACTGTGCATAAAGATTCACAGAGTTCTAACAAAAAAACAGAACCACAAAACCACAATCTCAAGCCGGGTATCCACAGGCATGCAAGATTGCGCAAATTCATGATTAAACTTTCATATCAAACTCAGCAACAAGAAAGACTGGAGCAACGAATCTAGAATCTATGGGCTAAGTCCGCACACCATTAAATGGTACACGGATGGTTCAAGAACTAAGGAAGGAACGGGGGCAGGAGTGTTTGGGCCCGGAACTAAACTATTCGAACCCATGGGCAGCTACACCAGCATTTTTCAAGCTGAAATCTGTGCTATCGACAGATGTGCCCAACTCAATCTTGATAAGCTCTACAATAGATGCGACATTGCAATAATGTCAGATAGCCAAGCAGCTATCAAGGCAATAGGAGCCCAGATCATCAAATCTAGAATTGTCTGGGAATGCCTAGACAAACTAAATAGACTGGGCGAACGAAACAACGTCACCATATACTGGGTACCAGGACACCTGGGGATAGAAGGTAATGAAGAGGCGGACAAACTTGCCAGGAAAGGGGCTGCCACACCATTTGTGGGTCCTGAACCCTTCTGCGGCATAGGGGAACATACAATAAAAGAGGAGCTCCGATCACTGGAGAAGACAAACAGGGCTAAGTCCTGGACAAAAACTCAGGGTCTAAGACAGGCAAAGAAACTGCTCGGTAATTACAACCTGAAGAGATTCGAAGCTTGCATCAGCCTTGACAAAAACAAACTCCGCATCCTGACTGCGTTTCTTACTGGGCATTGTAAACTCAGGGGACATCTCAGGAAGCTAGGTCTATCAGATGAGGACTCATGCAGATTTTGCGATGAGTCCAGCGAAACTCCAGAACACATACTGGTGGAATGTGGGGCATTAACCCAGAAAAGATTCAAGTGCTTGGGTAAGTACCAAGTTACAGCAGAGGATCTACCACTCATAGCACCCAAAATCCTGCTGCGATTTTTCAGGGAAATTGGTCTGGATGAGGTGCTGTGACCTATGGAATTCTCACCTGGGCTAGGTGTGAGCGAAGCTCTCTCTAACCGATTCCAATAGGAATAATGACGAGAGGGATGTTCCTTCGTCTAGGACTTGTAGGGGGCACAATAGATCTTAAGGTCGCGGTGCATCTCACCCTTCAACAATAATAATAAAAAATAATAAATTCATGATTGCGCACGCATGCCAGCCTGTGGATAACCTTGCCCGTGTACTTGCGCACGGATGCCTGTGATTTTAAACACTAGGCGTGTTTTTTTTTTTCAAAACTATATAGACTTAGAACATTTTTTCCATGTTAATTACACTAACAACTAAGCCTATATAGGCTTACGAAAACTGGATAATTATCCAGTCCTAGGTGCTTAGCCTGCATAGAAAAATGTGCTACCAAACAGTTTTTCGACGATAGTTCATCGCCCCCAATGTCATTAAGAAATCAAAAATCTCGGAGCAGATATGAGATATCGCTTTAATTCTTTTTCCATCCAATAGAATAAATATGAGTTGTAAACAATTCTTGAGAAAGAAGTCGGAAATTTTTTTTGCACTTACCCTTTTTGACCTTGAAAACTCACGAAATATACAGAACTGGAAATTTTGAATAAAATTGGCTTTGCAAAATGGATAAATAGAAAAATTGGGAAAACCTTCCTTACGTAGTTAGCCTTCAATATCATCTATCTAAGTAAAAAGAAATAAATTCGATTGCATCCCTAATCTGATCTTCAGAGCTGAAATATCATGTTGGGTATTTAAATACCCAACCGGCTTCAGTGTGTACAAAATATACATGAACATTTAAAAACAATATTTTGTATGGGAAAAATTAATGACACGTGGTATGCAACTTTATTATATGAATTTAAAGAAGTACTGCATTATTTGGCCTTTTTGATCTTTCCCATATCTCGTGGGACGTCATTGTGGTAGTCCGAAAAGCACTTAGGATGCAAAGTCACCATACATTTTTGGCATCCAAATTCAGTTTTAATACCGCATTGGCTACAACGGCAACGTTTTTGCATTTTTTCAACCATATGATCAATGCGGTCCATGCGCCTGGTCTTTTGGATGGTGTTACTAACAGCTCGCCCACCAGGGTGAACTTCTCGCCGTGTAACAAGAGCTTCCACAACATGTACGCGGAAATCAAATTGGCTCATCGGTGTTGCCCCTTCATATTTCGCACACAGGACATGCAACTTCCATGCGTTTACCATAGCTGCATCGAGTGCATTGGTAAGTAGTGGCCAATACCACTTCTTACCGCGAACTCTTATCCGGTAGTTGCTCATTGCGTTGTCAAAAACGTCAACACCACCCATTCGCTGATTATACTGATGAATTAGGAATGGCTGATCGATAATTACCATCTTGCGTTTCTTTCGATCATAGCATTTGGCACGACACATTGGCGCATGTCTCAGAAAGTTTGACATTATTGTTACAACCTGAAATGGAACAGCAACGTAATCAATACAGGAAATCAGTAAAACTATTGTATAATTACCGAGCTATCATTCCAGCGCACAATCAGCAGGCTGTTATTTTTGTCAAATCGGAAATCTGATGTTCCGCGCGGCTGTTTCTTAATTTCCTTTATTTCCGTTAGCGGAGCACGGTTGATACGGTTGTTTCGCACGGTTCCGGATGCAAAGAAGCCAAGAGCATTCAGCCGACACATCAGCTTATGGCTGGTAAAAAAGTTGTCAAAGGTAACATTATGGTTTCCTGGAATCTTCAGATGTGAAAGCAACTGCAACACAACATTTTCGCCAAGGCCATAATTGGCATCTTTGTTTGTTGATGCCCCCGCATATGGCATAAATTGATAGCAGTATCCATCAGAAGATGACAAACACCAATACTTATAGCCAAATCTAATTGGCTTACCTTTGATAAACATTTTACAAGAATGTCGTCCATAATACGCAATCATTTGCTCATCGATGGATAGATGATGTGAAAATACGACGAATTGCATAAATTTGCGATTCATTATCTCATTCAGTGGAGACACTTTGGAGAATTTGTCATCTTTGTTCAGGCTCTTATTGTCACAAACGTGCACATTCTGTTTAATCAGCTTAAACCTGTCTCTGCTCATAGCATCCTTGATAAATTGGCATCCCAGTGATGCTCGATTAGACCAATATGCGTGTATACTTGGCAAAGTATGGTAGCCGGTAATGTACAGAATGCCAATGAACGTTCTTATCTCATTTGCAGTTGTGACAAAACAAGGTATATTTTTCTCTGCAGCGTATTCATTGGTGTGATCGACAATCAACTTGATTACTTCGCTATCAAGAAAGCATTCCCAGAGTTGGATTGGATCGAACGAGTCTATTAAAACACAAAACAATGTGTATAAATAGTATGCAATCATGGAATAAGATACAGTCGACTCCGCTTAATTGAAACAGCGAAATCCTTGGAAAAAATTTCAATTAACCGGGTTTTTCATTTAAACGAACTTCGGATAAATGAAAGACAGTTTCATTTAAGCGAACAAAATATTTCTTAAGCTGATTTCGGAAAGCATTAACATACGTACCTACTTACTCTTCATTTTATTTTACTTTAAATTATAGGTATGGTGGAAAGCAACTGAAATTAACAATGCCCATTCACTAAACGAAAATTCACTAAAGCTATAAATTTTATTAAAAGTAAATAAACATTTCATGTGAACAAAAAAAACAAAAATTAATTCAATCAGGTACAAGTACAATTCAATTCAAATAGGTACATTATACATATTAAGGTATGTAAATCACATAGTTTTGAATGTTTTAATTTTCAATGGATAGCGTAACTGTTTATTTAAAATAATCATCGATTTTCTTCTGATTAAGAGTTTGCAAATGGCACCGTGACATCTCATCTTCCAAATCGTCTATCTTTTCTGCAGCTCGATTATACGTACCGAAAAAGGGATAAGGGTTGTTGTGTTCGGTGGAAGGAATGAAATTTGTATATTGCTTAATACGGTATTATCATCCAGTCTATGACAAGCTGCATTGTCCACTAGGAGGATCACTTTTTGCCGATTTTCTTAAAATTTACATTTCGGTCGCTCAGTATCTTGGTCCATATTTCTCCAGTCATCCACGCTATTTGAAAAATATCTTACTGGTAAATTCGTGCAGTTTCGGAAGCATCTCGGATTTCGAGGTTTTCCTATGCAATACATTTTTTTATCCGTACCAGACGAATTAGTAACAAAAAGAATGGTAATACGGTCTTTTGGCAATTTTAATGCAGATGGATTTTCTGATTGATGTGCCAGCGTTCCGGTGGGCAAGGCCTTAAACATCAATCCGGACTCATCGGCATTATAAATGTCGTCTGCGCCATATTCTCGAAGATAGTTTGGCAAAACGTTGGTCAACCAATTATCTGCAGCGTGCCTGTCGGCTGAATTTTTTTCCCCGTGAGCCTTCTTGAATTGAATATTTTCTCGTCGTTTCCAACGTTCAAGCCAGCCACTTGAAGGCTCAAAATCCACACCTACCATAACCGCAAACGATTTTGCCTTTTCTATTAAAAGCGGCCCAGAAAGCGTTGCATTTTTGGATCGCATATTCTTGAACCAAATAGCCAGTGCCTTATCTACGGTTGTATGAGCTCCTGTTCGCATACGTTTCATGGATAAATTTTGGTTTTGACTTGCCAAATTCAGAAGAAAATCTTTATTTTGTAATATTCGGGTTAGCGTTGGTGCACTGCAACTAAATTCTTCACAAACATTCTTCCTCGGTACCCCAGCATCAATCCTTTTCAGAATTGTAAGTTTGTTTTGAAATGACAAACCATTTTTCTTTCGCCATCCTGGAGGCTGAAATCATTAATTTTTTTTCTTTTGTTTATACAACAGATATATTAGTCAAATTAGTATCTTACATTATCTCTTTGTCCTGACATCTTAATGTTAGTAACAATAAAATAAAACTTATTAACTAAACTTATTAACAGACAACGCGGATTTCTGTGGCAATTTAATTTAAATTTAACGTTTGAAATTGACAGATAAGTGATGGGTAAATAAGTGATGCCATAATAGTTGAATTCAACCTCTGTCATGAAATGTCTTTGCAACTAAGCGGAGCAAATTACATACAAAATTTCTGTTTTATACGAATTTTTTTTTTCAATTAACCGATTTTTTCATTTAACCGGGTTTCATTAAAGCGGAGTAATTTATATGAAAATTCTGAAAAAAATGTTCTGTGATTGATTTTGTATTTCAATTAACCGAGTTTTTCTTTTAAGCGGAGTTCATTTAAGCGGAGTCGACTAATACTTACGAATCTTCTCATACAAAGCCTTATGAGCATTTGCTGTGTTATCAAACGGTTCTCTTTCAAATTTATAACTGTCGCGATGGCTCCAGCTTGATTTTTTGTATTCATTGAGCATACGTGTTAGAGGCACGGTATTCTCGCGTGATGTTGACGACTGCAAATCATCATTGATATGCTCCTCCTCAACATCACCTGGAATATTATCAAAATGCGTTTGGCAATGCACATTATCGTCGAGATAATGATATTCAATTTCAAACTGGCCCGCCAATTCCCGAGGCAACTGATTGTCATCAGCGATTAGTTGAAGATTTTCGTCCAGTTCTTCAATATCGCTTACTTCGTCAACGGTGTCTGGTGGAGCAATGGTGACATTGATTTCTATGGTCAGGCTTTAATGGGTTAAAAAATATTTAATGTAAGTAGGTATGTACATGGAACTAGTTCCTATGTTTGTATAAGATCTTATTTACAAGAAAAATCACATGCCACACCCATCCCAATTCACTCTTCAATAGCATAATCGAGAAATGAATGAGCCAAAATTCATTAATATTTTGTCGTCTTCGTTTCTAGTTTCGAGAATTTCGACATTTCAATTGTTTCTTTTTGTGTGTGTCTCATTCTGCTAGCGGCTACATTCAACAAGTATACACATTCTGAACTCCGATATCGAAACTGATCGGAAAATATTAAAAAAAATTAGGTTGCCGATAGTGGAAAAAATTGCGAATAGTAGAAATGTTGTGAATAGTAGAAAAAAAAAGTGCACCTAAGCATTGTACTGTACTTTTTATGGTCCCAGTAAAATCGTATGCATGTTATGGTACCTACTCTACAAAAGATTTTTCAAAGTAGTCTTAAATGTGGCCATATACCCAAAGCATGGAGAGAAGTCAAAGTCGTCTTCATCCCCAAAGCTGGGAAGCCCAGCCACACTACTGCAAAGGACTACAGACCTATTAGCCTTACATCCTTTGTGCTAAAGACCCTTGAGAAGCTAATCGATGTGTATATTCGCGCCAAATTCAACCACACGAACATGTCAGAAGCACAGCATGCCTATACAAAAGGTGAAGGTATGGAGACAGCGTTACACGAAGTAGCTAGCACTATTGAAAGATCTTTGCACGTCAAAGTATACACGCTTGCCGCATTTCTCGATATTGAAGGTGCTTTCAACAACGTTGAGACGAATGCAATCAAAAAAGCGCTAGAAGATAACCGTATTGAAAGCACCATAACAGAACTTATAGTTAGCCTTCTTGATAGAAGGCACATCATTGCTGAACTCGGGGGAACCCGCCAAAAAGTGATTGCATCCAGAGGCACGCCGCAGGGAGGAGTCATATCCCTCTTCTTTGGGTCATGGTCATTAACGAACTACTTGTGAAACTTAGATACAGTGGAGTAAGAGCAATAGCATATGCGGACGATGTAGTGCTACTCGCTACAGGTAAATTCCTAACCACTATCAGTGAACTAATGCAGAGAGCCTTGAACACACTAATCGGTTGGACGAAACAATGTGGACTGGGGGTCAACCCCCAGAAGACCGAACTAGTGCTGTTCACCAATAAAAGAGTTATACCACCCTTCGTGCTACCAACTATTGAGGGTACTCCCCTCACGCTGTCCGCGAGTGCGAAGTACTTAGGCCTCATACTAGACAGAAAACTTAATTGGAAGTTGAACATTAAAGAAAGAATCAAAAAAGCATCAGTTGCCTTCTATACTTGCAGTAGATTCTTCGGAAAGAACTGGGGATGTAGACCACAAATTACATTGTTGATGTACACGGCAATAATCAGACCGATATTAATATATGGAGGATTGATATGGTGGCATGCTGTCACCAAGGCCTGTAACCTTAAGTATAGGACCAAAATACAAAGAATAGCATGCACTGGTACGACCAGCGCGATGAGAACAACACCAACAGCAGGATTGGAAGCAATTCTTAATCTTCTGCCCTTAGACCTATATATACAAGAGACCGCAGCAAAGAGCGCTCCCAGAATAAGCCAGTCAAAATACTGGAAATCTAACACATATGGACATGCCAGGATACTTGGCAAATATCTAAATGACACCATCAACACAGATTACACTGTCCCATACATGGATTTCGAAAAACCCTTCTCGTGGGAATTTCCAAATAGAGAACAGTGGGGGAAAAATTAAATAATTAAAGACGCTAAATCCATCTACACTGATGGGTCAAAAATGGACATAGGCGTAGGGGCAGGCTGCTCCTCGGACGAACTGGGTATAAGCAGCTCCACACGGCTCCCTGATCACAGCAGTGTTTTCCAAGCTGAGGTTCTAGCAGTGACAAACGCTGCTCAACTGGTGTCAATGATGACAATATCGCCTGAGGATATCACAATTTACATTGATAGCCAAGCGGCCATAAAAGAATTAGCTGCTACGAAAATAACGTCTAAGCTTGTGAAGTATTGCCGCGAAGAGCTGAAGGTTCTTGGCACGCAGCACAACGTAAAACTCTGCTGGGTACCTGGTCACAGCGGCATACCAGGCAATGAAGCTGCAGATGAATTAGCCAGAAGGGGCTCGGCCGTAGACATAGATCAAGCAGATGGTATGGTTAAACCTCCACTCTGTAACCTCAAGAACAAAATTGAACAAAAAACACTAAGTGAAGCAAATAACAGGTGGAAGTCATTAACCACCTGCGACGTATCAAGAAGACTGTGGCCGGAGTACGACAAAACAAGAACAAGGAAACTCCTACAGAAAGATAGGACATCGCTATCGATGCTGATAGGTGTACTAACTGGCCACAATCTGCTAAGATACCACATGAAGAAACTACGCCTGAATGATGATGACATCTGCAGAGGGTGTGGTGATGAAGAGGCTCATGAGGACACAGCCCATTTCCTCTGTCACTGCCCTGGCCTCTGCCAACTTAGAAACAAAACTTTGGGCATATTCTTTTTCGAGGACATCGACGAGCTATCGGATGGATCACCATCGGTCATACTTGAATTTGCCAGGGCGTCTGGATGGCTGAAGCCTAGGAATTAATATCACGGGCGGGGAAAAACAACATGGGTATCACAATGGGTCCACATGGACCTAAGTGTGACGGGGATGTTATCATTCTCATCAGCCATTTTAACCTAAGATCGTATGCACGTACGGCAAAACAAAAAAAAATATTTTTCTTTCGAATGACGTACCTACGTGTATACGATTAAAAAGTTTTACCTGGCATTTTGTAGGCACATAAGTCAAAACAATACTGAACAAGCATTTGAAGTTTGATGGCGTACGTTGTAGGACAATAGGACGTATGTACGTCAAAACAATTCTTAAACAAAAATTTGCTTAAATTGTATGGAAAATTTGACGTAAATGCCAAATTTTGGCGTTTACGTCAAAACAATACGTGAACTTGATGAATCTGATGGATATACGTCAAAACCATTCTGTATATCTTTGCAATGGAAAGAGATAGAGCAAAACGGATTTAAGAGCAACTTGTGAAAATTTGCGCATTCTCGCATGCCTGTGGATACCCACCTTCAGGAAACAATAAAATCAATACCGAACGGACAGATGAAAATTGCATGAAGCCAACGAAAAACCAAAACAAACAAGAAAGAGGGAAATTTCATTTTTGTCGACAGTTTGAAAGATAAAAGTGCTGCCAAATTTGCATTACATTTGAAGTGAATTAAATATATCTAGGTTGACATTACTTTGAGGTAGTAAAGGACTTTGTCTACCTCGGCTCTGCCATAACATCAAAAAATGACATCTTGTCGGAAATCAAACGAAGGATTACTCTTGCCAACCGCTGTTTCTTTGGGCTAAGAAGGCAATTGAACAGTAAAGTCCTTTCCCGATCGACTAAGGAGACTCTATATAAGACCCTTATCATCCCAGTTTTGCTATATGGAGCTGAAGCATGGACTTTATCGAAAGCGGATGAAGATCTCCTTGGTCGCTTTGAGAGAAAAATCCTTCGTAGGATATTCGGTCCCGTTTGCGTTGACGGGTTTTGGAGGAGAAGATTCAACGAAGAACTGTACGAGCTGTACAACGACATCAGCCTGGTCAAAAAACTGCACATTGGGCGTTTAAGATGGCTAGGACATGTAGAGGAGCGCATGGACATCAGCGCTCCGGCTCGGAGAATATTCAACTCTAACCCGGAGGGTCAGCGCAGCAGAGGACGACCTCGCCTAAGGTGGCGCGACCAAGTAAAACAAGACCTCAACCAACTTGGAGTGCGCAACTGGAAGCGGTTAGCTAAGGACCGGGCTAACTCGAAGAGGTTGTTGGTTGAGGCCTTGGTCCACCCCGGACTGTAGCGCCACCTAAGTAAGTAAGTAAGTAGGTTGACATTACACTTTGCTGCAAGTGTAAGATATCTTAGGTCTTTAAAAAAATAGGAGTACGAAGGAGGAGTACGGAAGTACGGAGGTGTTGAAAGTAGTACAATACTCCTATGGGAGTACTTTCCGCAACACTGATTAGACATGCTCTGTTATGATCTCTTTAAGTTTAGATCAACATAAACAACATTCTTCTCTTCCCGTCGAAGTTCATGCATCCGTTGGTTATGGGCCATCTTCTCCCATCAGAATGTATGTATTCTATCGATCTGTAAGTTAAAAATGACGGAGCAACGGATCAACGGATTCTATGGGTGGGGGCCAGAAAACGTACGACTGATTTCTGATATCTAACGTAACTGAGAAATGCATTCTATGTTAATGCATGACACTATGCGTTATAAGGACACAGCATTTTGTGGGGGAATTCTTGTCCAGAGAGGTCTTCAATTTCATTAATGTAAATGAAACCTCTTCTGGTTTCCTGAACTGACTTTGCGGTACTTTCTTTCAGGACGCAGTGTCCTCCACAAATGATATTTCGACGTGTTTAGAAAATAAACGTAGTTGATGGTATCTCCGACTGGACACACAGAATCCTTAAACGAAACGAGTTCGAATCACATGCGGTTAACAGTAATAATAATAAATAAAATCCAATTGACGCCTTTACTTGGCAAATGGTTTCCATCCTGCTGTAATCGATTCATTAGGAAAACGGACGTCATGACAACTGGCTATACTTCACTTGTCCACTTTTCAACTAAATGCCATCTGAAATGGGATTAGAGACTCGAATCCCATTATCGTGGCGACAACGGACGCGACAACATTTCAACGATAATTTGCCAATAAATCCACTAATTTGTGATTTATTGCGGAATCCGCAATAACGAGGTCAGCATCACTGGAGCTGGAGAACCATATTCTCCTCCTTGTACTGCATTTGCTGCTAATAATCCACCGAACAGGATATGTCCCTTCCACCAACAATAGCAACAACAGCTATCCTGTCCGCGGTATGTGTGTAGATGTAGCTTTCATTCGTAGATTGCCAGTCCCCCATAAAAGGGGTTTTTGTGGCGAAAGAGATTTTGCTGTTAACACAATTTCGTTGGTTTCTCGTCGCGCTGTCACTTGCATGCTGCATCACCTGCACTCACAGCATCAGAGGTAACAAATAAATTGGAAAGTGCTGACCTCATAACAGGGGAGTTCAGCACACCGGTATACCTACATATGGTGTCGTGGTCTACTCATGTGGTGGCCATATTTCTGGGTCGAAACTCCAAAGGCCGAACAATTGGATCTGGCCCAAGCGTAACCTGAGAACATTGACGCTGTCAGAGGAACTTGTTGTGGTTCGAACTGACCGCACTTTGAACTCAACGCACAAAACATGATTATGAATCCTTTTTGTCCTCTGTCCTCCGTGAGAGGGGATTCTACGACGAAATGAAAAACAGAGGACCAGTAGCGATGGGATTGGTTTTCACTGTATTTTTCATTTGCGCCAAGGGATGTGTAATCTTCGAAAGATACTACTAGCCTGGGCTACCAGCATGCACGATTCGTAGACCTGATTGCTCCATTATAGGAATACGCCTACGTACTATACTAACCCATACCCTACACACTTCGACCACTCTTCCCGCGGGACTGCCGTTAGGTATTTCTTCGCGGGGCTGGTAAGCGTCTATGGGTCTATGCTATAACTCCTATACATATTTGCTGCATCTGCACGTCCTATTTTTTGATTCTTCGCAGCTCGTTTTGCAGATAAGTTATGAATGTGCAGATGATCTCAAAACGATCAGAGCATTTTGGCTAGGGTTGCCATATTTTTCTGAGATCTCGTCTGGACATTTTGGTGAACGGTGATTTGTATAAGTAACCAAGCACTGTTATCGCACAATGGTTAGCAGGTGAGGTTAGTTTAGGTTGGGTGGCTATTCCCACATATGGTAGGATTCACTTAGATCACAGTAGGTCCATTGTGTTGCCACATGAGGCGACTCTTATTGAAACTCCCGGAACCAATTTGAGAGTTGGATGATTTTCCGTATTTTATTTATACCCTTTGAGGAAATATCTTGAATGTCTACAAAGAAGTATTCTCCCAGAATCTTTTTTCTCAAGGAGGAGAGAGCTGGGCAACTGCATGGTAGGTGACAGTGCTACCGCTGAGAATTTTCAAAAAGTCGCAAAAAAAGTCGCACAGACTTAAAAAAAAGTCGCAAAGAAAGTCTCAGAGACTTCAAAAAAGTCTCAACATATAAATTGAAATGCTCTTGGCTGTAGGATCTTTCCTGGGGGGTATTCAGTTCGTCAGATGTTTTATTTAATTAAAACATTAATTAATAACAAGTTAACATATTTATTTTAAAGGAACTATGTACATATATTTATTTTATTTTGAAAACAAAATAGACAAAGAATAAAAAAACATATTAATTAAATATAATTACAGAACATTTTTTTTAAACTAAGTAAAATATAAAGCTTATAAAAATAATTTTTTTCCGAGTCACCAATATGTGACTATTAATTAAAGCTTGGGGCATTTAGGTTTTTTTTACACCTTTGTGGATTGTTGGTAGAGGTGGAACCGTGTCACCTTATTCCTGCGGCCACAGATGGGCCTCATGTGATTTCCTCTACTTATACATCATAATGTATGTACATAGTAGGCCCGTCAAGATAACATTTAATCCAAAAATGTCTTTGATGAGCGAACTACATAATGTACATATTATGTATATCCTCTATCTCGAGGTAAAATTTGCCTAAATGACGATGATGTTTTCTGACTACATAAATAAAGTGACACACAATATGTACTGCTGATTCTTCGTCCTCGTTGCACATCGAGCACATATTGGTGACTCGGAAAAAAAATTATTTTTTAATTTTTACTTCATTAAAGCTTGTCTTTAAAAATAATTTTTTATCTATATATTTGCGTATTTGAATTTTTTTTACAAATTTACGTCGGTACGTATGCACCATATATTGGCTTAGGTGGGTTTAATATGAGAAAGTTTACTCAGAATGTTTGAGATTCTGCTCGTCAAATCTTTCCATTTGATACCCATGTTAGGAGGGTTCTGAAGAAAAAAGTATTCCGCCATCTTATGGAATCCACCACATTGAAGTCAGAATCACGTCACTTAGCTAATCGTATTCTACTTGTCAAATCCTTTCATTTAATACCCATATTAAGGAGGTCATGAAGATAACGGTAATCCACCATCTGGGGCGTCCGCCATATTTGATGTACAAGATCACCAAATATACTATATTGAGTTGTCGCCGGACATGCAAAATTTCAGCATAATCGGATATCTGCAAGTGGGTGTAAAATCGATTCCCAGATTTGTCCCTCACAGAAAGTAAAGTTAGTATAAATCTTATAAAAAAATAGATAGATTAGTATCTATCTATTACAATTCAGTTTTCAATTAAATAGGTAGGTACATTAAAAATTTAAAAAAAACATAGAGAAGGTCATTTAGTATTAAGCCAGTCAATAATAAATAATTCAGTTCGTAAAGCTTATAATATTACAAAAGGTGCAATAAATTACTTCCCAGTCCTTTCTTTCCTGTATTTATCGAAGCCGAAGCATCAATTTAATTTTTTCAAAAAGGTTCAGTGCGGATTACATATTATTACAATGTTTCCACATGAAGAGGGTTGGTTTGCTTATGTTGTAAGCTTTGAATAAACCCTTTGCGCACAAGCACTACTATGCGCCATGCGCTGCGGTAGTGTCAAAATATTTGCAAGGAATTTATATAAATTTGAAAATATATGGTTACCGAGGTGGTTTTATTGCCAATACTATCTAGTTTACCAAAATTTGTCCTCATGTGTAATGTGAATGTGTGAAAGTAAACTGCGCACAAAAATAGATCTAAGAAAAATCTGCAAACTGATGCATTCAAAATTTAAATGAAAATAAATAAATTTTGACAAAAAAGTCGCAGAAAACCATAAGAAGTCTCAATGTTTCTATGAAAAGTCGCAAATTTGGAGTTATTTGAAAAAGTCGTATCAAAGTCGCAAGTCAGTCAAAAAAGTCGCAAATTGCGACTTTAGTCGCAGAAGGGTAACGCTGGTAGGTGATAGGGGATTGCTACTCCTCCTCATACATGCAGCTGTAGCAGAAGTCATTGGCGAGGATTCCTAACCTGTTGGCACACTGCCTATTACGTAATGACCTGTCAATACGCCAACTATTATGCCGATATCTGCTCTGCTAATTTTAACCAGGCTGCAAGTTTTACGTTGGTTTAGCTGTGGCCAAGTCTGTCTGGCGCAGCTACACGTGTCAAGATTACGCCATCTTTCATTTGCCTGTTGTAGAGCTTGTGTGGATATTTTGTGTTTTATTGTTTCTATTGGTACATGGGGCTCACTTTCCGTGTTAAAACCTCCCAGTTTTGTACCTTTTCTGACTAGCTCGTCTGCTTCACAGTTACCAGGTATATCGCTATGACCAGGAACCCAGCACAGCATGAGCAAGCATCTGCTCGATATCTCGTTTACAGATGCGCGGCAGTGACGTGACTCAAAAAGAAACGGTCACGCATTAGTGTTTAGAGCTACACTTCGTAGATACAGTGGCTCACAGTGAAAATGTGTTAGGCCCACCCCAAACTAAATACATTTTCTGAGAAAAATTCTAGGAAATCCATCGAAATTAATAGCGAAAATGGACAACTTTAATTGACTGCTATATTCTTGTTTCAAAAGCAATGAAAAATTTAAACATTTAATAATAAAAGCAACGAAATAAGAGGAAATGAGGGAGAAGAGAACGAAATTCATCTCACGGTGAAAATGGCCCAGATAGCAAAAGCTTCTCAAATAACTGTTTTTTTTAAACTTTTAGAACTGTAATTTTTTTCAACTCCGTATTACTATTCCACATTAGAACGCAAGTGCAGAAGTCATTGACGCCCATGTAATTTATTCGTTTAGTTACCTTTTGCAAAATGCGACCTCATAGAGTTACAAAAATCCAATAGAGCTACGAAAATGAATTATTAAGCATTTTATGAGTGGAAAACGCCGGAGAGAAATCTCTAAAATTGTAAAAATAGCTCGAGAATCAAAAAAAAATATTATTAGTATGTCCAGGAACGATAATAGAGTTATAAACAAGCCAAAATCAGCCCCAAGAAGATGTTTTCTAATCATGATGAACGTTGGATTGTCAACTACTTCCGAAGAAAATCCAATGCTGAGCGCACCAAAACTAAGAGATATGGTGGAAAAGCATTTGAAGATTATTTGCAATGCTGAAACTGTTCGGACAGATCTAGATAGATCTGGGGCCTACTCTGTATTTCGTTTCGAAAGTGAAATTTTCCGAAAACGGATATTTTGTACTCTCTATTTCTACTACTTTCGGATTTAGAATTCCGAAAGTGGAATTTCGGTACCTGGTAACTCGTTTCCTAATGTCAAAAGCATTGAAAAACGAAAAATTTGTTTCTACAACTAATTCGCTAACGGAAGGATTTGAAAGTACCTAAAGATGTAAGTTTTTTAAGAAAATTTTAGTGATAATAACAATTTAAACAAGCAAATTTAAATTTTCAGGGAATCTTCAAACAAAAATTTGCACACGAAACAAAAACAGTTTGAAATGTTAGTAGAATTTATGTGTGCACATCCCGATCTAGCCAAAGGACAAATTAAGTCCTCTAATGCGAAGCAAACGTCCAATAATTTATGGAAAAGGCTTTCGTGCGATTTAAATGCAGAAGGGCCACCAATGCGGGATCCAGTTGCTTGGAAAAAGGTAGGTAAAAGTAGCGATTGTAACAACAAATAAATTTAAAATATTTTTAGGTATGGCCCGATCATAAGGCCTACATCAAATCCAAATTAAGGAAAAACAAAACAAGCATTTCTGGAGCAGGTGGTGGACCTTCCAGGCACTGTTCTTTTACGGCTTCCGAGGAGTTGGTAATAAATTTGCTAAATATGAATGAATCGGTAAGTGGTATCCCAAATGCTAAAGTTTTCGGTATTCATATCGAAAATGAAAATTCGGCACGAGCTCTTGGAGAAGATTTGCAAAACGATTCACCAATCATGGAAGCAGAAAATATACAAACCGAATCGGTGGTCTTTGAAGTACCGAATATACCAGCTAACGATGTTTTTCCCAGCTCATCTCATATTCGTTCTGCTCGTCGAAGTAAGGAAAATCTTCTCCAAAAGCAAGTGGATAATCAAATTGAGTAGCACACGAAATCATACCGAATGTTCAAAGAAATAAATGAAAATTTGAAAACATTAGCTAAATATAAAAGAAAAGAATTTGATCTCATCGAAAATAAATAAAAGCTGGCAAAAGAAAAATTTTAACACAAAAAAAGAACCGATTACGAGAAGAACCAAATTAAACTTGCTAAACTCGAATTAAAAAAAAGAAATGTTAGCATTGCAAAGCAACGACATCTAAAATAGTGATAGTGAAACATTATTTAATATAAGTGAAAGAAATGAATTTCTCGGCGCTATTTTCTGCAGCGTTTCGATATGGGGTCAAAATCCATGGCTCCAATGGGTATCCAGAGTCACCTTAAATAAACAAAGTAAAAGTGACTAATCGATGTTCGTCGATTTCAATTTAGAACATTTTAAATGCTTACCAAGAATCCGAGAAGACTTATCGCCATTGTCATAGTTTTGTTTTAAATATTCACGTTCATGAGATTGACTCCATACATGTGAATCATGCGATGCACCGCCGTGCTTTCCATTTACTGCCCGTATGAACATATCGTGATCACATACCTTTAATTTATAAAAACATTTTAATTATTGTTCAAAAGAATAAAAATATTTTCATTACCACCATAGCATTAATACTATGTTATAATTTTCTGTTGAAATATAACTGCTCGTTTGCTTTAGGTCGTATCATTTGAATGTGTGTTCCGTCTACCACACCAATCACTCCTGGGATTCCAGACTTCGAAAAGAAATACTGTTTAGCTTCTCGTCTATTCGTTTCGCTCATATTAAAATTGATGTGTCTTGGACCTCATGGGAGAAGGAAGCACAAAAAAGCCTCCTTCGATAAGCGAAAGTTCTGAACAAAACTAAAATAATAAAATAATGATTAAAGGTGATTTGAATCCATCAATTGAATTTTATCTTTTATCACTTATTTCCATAATATTCGATTTGTCCCGTATCATTTTTCGCTTAATGCGTTCTTCATTTGTTTCCTCGTCCATCCATAGTGCAACTGAATTCATTTTTTGTGTATTTTTTAAAATTCTTCCTTTTGAAATGCACAATTATTTATTTCAACATTCACTTATTTTTTCTCGGTTTATTTATTTGACAGATCTCAAAAGAAATACATCGAGACTCGACAAAAAAAAAATCCGGAACGAAATACAGAGTAGGGCCCCTGGATCAAATACAGTGAAATCCGGATATAACGACGGTGAAGGGACCGGCCTAAATGGTCGTTATAGCCGAATGTCGCTATAACCGATGGTCAGAAAAATTCAAAAAAGAACAGTCTTTGCTAAATTTTAGATACGTATGCATTTATATTTTTAGTATTTGTTCAATATTATAAGAAAAATATAAATGTAAAAAAAACACGACTTATGGGAGAACGCGTGTACTAGTATGCATCTAAGTCATTTCTTGGAAAAGGCTGTTATATTTCGGTGCTTTATATTTCTTGTCTCAGCAAAAACTGTTTCTAGCCGCTTTTCAGTTCTTATAAGCCACGAAACTTCCAACTCGTTTTCACCTTCACCAAATAGAGCAAATCGTGTTAAGACTGAAATAGCACCTAGAGCATTTGTGACTATTGGAATTCGTTCCACCATTTCCGGATTGTCAAACTCCTCCTCATCAGATAAGGCTTCTGGCAAGTTAATTGCATAACCTGAAGTTGAAGCTACGCTTTCTATAATCTCTTGATCTGTAGGGTCAACGGCCGTTAAAACATGGTTATCTACATTAATATAAGTCTGCCAGTTACAGTAGTTTTCTTCGATCGACCAATTTTAGCGATTTGTGCGAAAGGCGAACTATCCAATCCATCATCGGTATCCTCAATATATGCAGGTAAAGGTGAAGAGTCAGAGAAGCCTGCATGTGCAAAAAAAATTTTTATAGTCTCTGGGTGTACTCTTTCCCATGCTGTTGTTATCATTTCTATTTCAGAACACTTAAAATATATCTTCCCTAGTCTGATGCCAAATTGATAAGCCTTTTCTTGAAAAATGAATTTTTACTTCGTTGCAATGTTAACCATATGAGAAGCGATTGTTCGTCTTCATGTTCGGATGTACAATTCCTTTTCATTTTTAAAGAATTCGACTGAAAAACTTGTTGTATTCTTTCGAAACGAAACAAACGGTAATTTTGCACAGTCAAGTACCTACATTATGTATTATGTTATTTTTCATTTCGTCGCTTTATCCGGAGGCAAAAATTCAAATTCTTGCAAAAATCGGGCGCTATATCCGGAATCGTCGTTACATCCGAAGTCGCTATATCAGGATGAATTTGTATAGAAACTAAGGTTTAAAATTATGGGACTCAGAATTTGCGTCGTTATATCCGAATGGTCGTTATAACCGAGGTCGCTATATGCGGATTTCACTGTAGTAGAATTGCAAGGAAGAAGCCATTCATTAGCCAGACGAATAAAGGGGTTCAATTGGAGTTCGCTCAGAACCACATAATGAAAGACTTTTTGTTTTGGAAAAGCGTTTTAACTACGGATGAGAGCAAACATAACCATTTTAGATCAGATGGAAGGGTAAACGTTTGAAGAAAGCCGAACAAAGGGTTGAATCCTAAGCATATGCGTCAATATTTAGATATTTGCAAAATAATTTAAAACAATATCCTGAAAATTAAAGATAGATTGATGGAATTAAAGATATTTTTCAGCTCAATCAAGACAAATGATCCGAAGCACCCGGCTGGAGGTATAAGGGACTAGATGTCGTACCATTGTCTAAGAGTGATAAAGACCCCACCACAATAACCGTATTTTATTATAATTGAACATTTATGGCAAAAAATTGGAAATTGAAATTCGAAAACATGAAATTTCCAATGACAATTACATAAAGAGCGTGTTATTGGAGGAATGGTAAAAATTAGTCCCGACTATACCAACAAACTTGTAGAACTAGTTCCAAATCGACTTAAATCAGTTACAAAACAAATAGTATGCCCAAAACAGTACCTACTAAATATTGAAATATTTACGTTTTTTGCCAAGTTTTAGAACTTTAATATTACTGGGCCATTTTCACTGTGAGATGAAATTTGAGTTCTTATTTGTTTTTTCCTATTATTTTGATGTATTTGTAATTGAATGTTTAAATAATTGTTTGGTGTTTTGAAAGAAGAATATAAAAGTCAATTGAACCTGAACATTTTCAATGTTTATTTTTCTTGAGTTCGTGGAATTTTTCGATGACGATAAGATTGGTTCGAGGTGGGCCATTTTCACTGTGAGTCACTGTATGTACATACATACATATGTATGCATATGTATATACTTCACCAATAATTTCGAAGCTATAAGTCAAACTATTCCAAGAAGACAGAATTATTTCGCCGTATTCTGTTGG
The DNA here is from genome assembly GCA_949775065.1 of Brachyopa scutellaris. Classification (NCBI taxonomy): domain Eukaryota; kingdom Metazoa; phylum Arthropoda; class Insecta; order Diptera; family Syrphidae; genus Brachyopa; species Brachyopa scutellaris. The sequence goes on along the minus strand of OX459114.1, from coordinate 77,976,051 downwards.
TTTATTTGGTTTGGAACTAATAGGTATCTGTCGGGATATTTTTAAGCTCGTCGGGACAAGGCTGCTAGTAACGGTGACAAGTCCCGACGTATCGGGACGAATGGCAATGGCAACCCTAATTTTGACGCATTCGAATTTGTCAGTTTGAATTTGAAACAAATAATGAAAACCTAGTTATGATTTTCAAATAACGCTCCTTCCTGTTTTCCCTACTATTAACCATTGGCCCTCCCGACCAAACAAGTTATTTCGACAATCCCCTTTCATCTACAATAGTAGTGGTTTCCTACTTCCTGAATTCTTTGGTTAGTTAAGGACGTAAATATCGTGCGTGCGTGCGGCGTGCTCCTGTAATCAGATCTATGGATCCATAACGATTACCCACAGGCTATAGCTGTTCAAAGAAAGGAGGATTAGTTGATAAGATCGCCAAATGTACAACAGAAAAAAAGGATACAATCAACTTTTCTATACTTCGTAAATCCAGCTTTCATTGTTGATATTACACGATATGCTAGTATATACCGAAGGATAACACAAATGAATTTCTGCAACTTTGCGAACAATATAGATTCATATCCTTTTACTTCTGACCAGAGTATACTACCATTATGTAACGAATTTCGATTACTGAATCAGGGAAACAACTTTTCAAAGCCACAACTGGAATTATTATTACGTGACAGAACTACTTAAAGAGTACTTTAAGTGGATGGCCCAGTTATAGGTGATTGCCCCCTGGCACGAGCAATACACGCACACGCCCACATACAGCTTAGATATCCAAACAAAGCATTTCCATCCATCTTCTTGGCACAATAATAAGCGAAACATGATGACTTTGCGTGCGAAACTAATCACTCCTGGTCAATGATATCCTTCTCCTCTGTCGTCGATTTCGTGCCACCCAAGGCGGCAATGTGTTAATGACGTGTTGGCCGTTTTAATCACACAGCTGGACTTCGTATCGAATTTTCCACATCCGTTTAATCCTTCGCATAGCCACACTACCGTGGGGATTGAGAAACTCACCATCGATATGGACATGCTTCCGCATATGAAAGGATGTAACAATAACTGCAGCAACGAAATTGGGGCGTTTGTATGTAGTTTCCTAGTATCAGGCAGTTCTGCCGAAGTACCTATCGTTAAACTTTTCATGAGGGAAAGTTGGAGCTGTAATTGAAATTGAACGCTCGAAGGGATGCAGGTAGTACTTACTTACAGAATTGTGCCCCGAAGGATATTCCTTTTTGTAACTTTAATTATTTATCTCGAAAACTGCTTAAAGATTTTTTATTCGAAAATATTCGTGTTGGCAAAATGTTTAACTTGAGATTGTTAGGTGCGCAAAAAGTAAAATAAGGAAAAGGGATGACTTACAACAATTGAAAATTTTATTTTTCTGCAATACATGTGTAACTAGTTTCGGCTGCACTTTTGTGAAGGTATACGGCAGCGGTGGCCAAACTGAAATTTCCCTGAAATTGGTTACGTGTGCTACTGCCTCTCAAACATCCGAATCTTTTCCATGTAGAAGGGAGCTACATTGAACCAGACCGGACAACCATATGCCAGTCAAGTCGACTGCTGTGAAACAGTCGTCTTGTCAGACCAAAGGCCCTCTTAGCCCCAGCAAGACCAGCATCTATATGTTTATCAAAATATAGGTACCTACTGGTCGGGCCAGATACCAAGGTAACTAACCACACTTTTCACAACGGCCGTCCGTGATTTCCAATGATGGGAAACTTTTTGGAGTTTTTTTTTAGTATTGGCTTCAACTTCCAATCGTCGCAATAACCCTTAATTCGATTGAAGTCACGCTGCAAAAGGATATTAACACGTTCGCGGACACCTGATTTTCGGTGGGGAACGCTAGAATGACACACGCATATCCAGCATTTTCAGAGACATTTTATATTATTTTATGCGAATTTTGTATAAAGATAAAAATGATTCCGTTGGTCACAGTTAAGTGTAAAATTTGTCTCTGGTAGGACTAATAATGCCGGAATATGTAAGTATACTGCATTTCTCGTCGGGGTAACCTGTCTTCTCCTAACATACCTAAAATTCTTTCATGGCATATGCCGTCATGACCCGCTTATTTCCTCAACCATTGACGGCATATGCCGTCTTGTCCGCGAACGTGTTAATAACCTCGATTTTTGCATCTGATCTGTACGCCATCAGATCTTCTACGTACGCTATACCAAATTTAAACGAACCTACAAGATCACGTGTGGAGAGTGTCCCTACACCCCCTCAGTCCCAATTCATTAATTTGCGGCAGTAAAAACTCGTTGATCATGGTAGCACGTCATCTGGTCAACGTCGACGGCTCATCCGCGACATCTTCAGCCATAGAGGCGATACTCTCATCGGAACGAGCACTTTGAGGCCTTCCGATGCCTCTTCTGTCACGTGTTGTTCCAGTCTCTTCGAAGTGAGCGGCATAATGCTTTAGTGTTTGACCAGTTGGCGTAGAACAGTCTGCGCCGAAATTCACTGACGAATAGTTCCGTAAAAAAAACAGTCACGAGTATTCCGCGATCTTGAGGAGTATAGCGTTCCATGGCTTGTCGACGTGCATTCTGTACTTCACAAATATCAAAGCAAAACTGACAGTTGCCGCCATTTGCAAAAGTTTTAGCATCCTTTAATAGGGTGATACATTTTGACCACCTTGTATATGCTCTAGCTATAATCTCCGTCACACAGTGGTCAAAAAGGCTATTCTAGCTGGACAAAATTATTTTACTGTGGAAAACTTTTCGTTTGCATTTGTAAATCATAAGTCATCATGAAAGTATTTATAACGGCTAGGGAAGAAAACGCAGCCGTAGCCATGGTGGTTAGTGCGTTGAACTACTACGCAATGCTGCCCGGGTTCAACGCCAGCCCGGGTCTACCACCTAAAAATTTTTTTCACAGTGTCACCTCTTTCGAATGTCTGACAAACATCAAAGAGTATCATTTGTCACGATTGAGCTTCTCAACTCGCCGTTCGGAGTTGGCAAAAAACTGTAGGTCCCTTCCATTCGTGCAAAAATATAACACGCACACACAAATGGTTGCGAGAAGCACCTCGAGCTGTAGCGCCAATAGTTTTATTTGATCCAACAGCAAACTATCATTTTTAGTTTGTATTTTTAAGGAGGCGCCATTTTTAATCTACTCAACACCTTTGTGATTGAATGACAGCTGCGAAACGAAGACTTAACTGAATGAAAAGAAACTCATATTTACACTAACAACATAAAATTTAACGTGCTCCCGAACAAGGCTGCCGTTGTGAAAATTCTAATGGGAGTATTTTAGACGATTGCAGAGAGGTACTTTGTGTCTGAGAAGAGTACAAAACAGAAACAATACTAATCAAACATCAACATCAAGCATTGGCCTGTTTAAACTCAAGAATGTCTCTTTAATAATATGGCTGATGGAACTAGGTAACGGTGCTTGTTATGTTCCAGGTCGATTTTGTTTGGCTGCCATTTCGGTTTGGATAACATTTTTCAGTTGGGATTTGACAGTGAAGAGCAGCTGAGTTTTACAGCTCAGTCTAGACGACTAGCAATTTTGGCAAAAATCATTATGAGCGAAGAAGCATATTTCGACTTGGCTGGCTTTTCAGGACACCGAAAGCCTCAGTTTATACACCAAACACTACTTCACCCTCGTAGAGTAACTGCATGGTGCGCCATTTGGGCTGGCGCGGCGGCATCAATGGGTCATATTTCTCTAAGGATGCTTGAGGCAATGCTATTACAGTTACTGGTGACCGCTATCGGGACATATTGGAAAACTTTCCTGTGCACGAATTAGATCAATTAGGCCTATACAATATGTGGTCCCAACAAGACGGTGCCATATCACACACAGCTCGTGCTACGATGCAAATTTTGTGAGAAACTTTTCCCGTCAAAAATTGGTGATATCGCCATTTAAAATACAAATTGCCTTAAATAACACCAGACGTCTGGGAAATTGCTATGAAAAATTTGCGCCATGGCCAGAGCCAGCCACTTGACTAACATCATATTCCGTACATAATTTTAGAGACAGAATAAAATATAAATTATAAAATTGTATTTCGTTCAAAAGTTAAAAAAAAAAACTCATCGGCCAAGAAGATCATCCAGGATCAGGGTCTCCGCTCCATATATAAAATACTTTTATTTTCAAACGCGTGGCTATGTCGCTGTTTAGTATGTCTTTCAGGCTGCCCAGCCTAATCCGATGCGGCGTTTTATTTCCCGGGTTTGGTTATCTCTAATAACTCTTATTTCATGACTAAGGTATGTATTTGTATTTGAAAACCTGGTCATTAATCATTCCGTCTGCTGTATCCAGGATACCACTTGGAACTAGATTGGTCATGAATTTAGTCCAGCCGTAGTTAATGTTTAGACCCCCGTTGTTTGAGGCTGGTACGAGCTTATCTAGCACCAGCTTTGCATCATTGAGGTTGTCGGTTATGATGACAATGTCGTCCGCGAAGCGAAGGTGGCTTAGGCACTCTCCGTCAACTTTGAGGCCCTTGTTGTCCCATTGCATGTCCTTGAAGGCGTATTCTAGGATTACTAGCTTTGGTGAGATAGTACCTTACCAAAGTACTGAAAAAAAGTTACTCAAATTTCCAATCGTTTTAAAAATTGAAAATATTTTAAAGGGGAGTACAATCATGACGAGGGGAGCACGGGAGTACAGTGTTTGAGAGAGAGTAGTACGTATACTCCGTTAGTACTCACTTCGGCAGCCCTGCTCCCGAACTGTGAAAGGGGTCTACTCTCTATTCAGAGAGTTCTGCTCTGTTCTGTTCTGTTCTATTCTGTTGAAATTTAGTTTTGTAAACAGAGCTTTCTGGAGAATTACATTCTTGTCCTTAGAGATATTTCTTCGATATGTTCTTATCCTTAAAATTCTTTAACAAATTGATGACTTTTAGTTGTGCGGTTTAAATGTAACCAGATAATATGCCAATTCTATATTTAGCTTAAGCTTAAAAATCCAGAAAGCAACTCTCATCGTTAAAGCATCAGCGAAGTGAACATCGCTATCGCTGGTAACACCAATAAAATGACCCACAATCTGAGAACTATCGGTAGCCAAGATAAATTAATCTTCTCAGAATTTCAAATCATAAGTGCCAGTAACAGTTCTTGAAAGACTGGCAATCCAACACCATGTAATCCCATTAATACTCGTTTATGCCGTGTCCTGGATATGCACCCTAGAAAAGCGAAAAGGACTCATCAAGAAAATTCGAGATTAGGAATCAACCCCTCCTCGGTACAGCATCGTGTGCATGAACGTTTCACAAAGATAGGTCGAGGATAACTTAAAAGCTTTGTCCTAAATGGAAAGACTTAAGTATAGTGTCCTTCGTCCCGATGAGTGTGCCTGATTCAGTATGCCTGCCTGCATTATTAACTTCATTATAACTTTTCTTTTTTGTTTGCTTTCAAGATGAGTCCTTGTTGTATGGCAACTGTTCAACAAGGACCTTTTCACTTGGGTAGAGAAAAAGTTCGCCCGTTTCCGGTTTGCTGAATAAAAAATTAATAATTGGTCTTCACAGACCGGTCATGTGGTATACGTTGCCATTTGTTTCCTTTAAATTGAATGATCCAATTTTGTTGTCTCTTCCTTTCTGTGGATTGTACAAAGGAAATTATTTCATTGAATTTGCTTCTCTCCACGACCGATAGATACTCGTACTAGCTCAATGTATGGCGCAGTGACAAGCGAAAAGAGAGATTTCTTAAGCTAAACAAAGATCCACTGAAGGAAGAACGTGAAGATGATACGAGAGGACCAAAAAGGATGACGCAATGGGATTTGTTAAACTTTTTCTTTAAAATTAGATTAAAGACTAAAGAGATTATCATGATTTTGCTGTGCATAAAATGTCCTTCTTGCTTGAGAATGAATGCTTGTTCATTTTTTTTCCACTTTTAAAGATTTTACTGGATAATTTTGCAGGTTTAATCATGCTTGGTGAATAGATTCTACAGTGGGAAAAAAACTTGTGTGAGTGTATGTATGTAACGGGCGATTCATTTAGAGGTACATAGGAATTTTTTTCAGTGGGCACTTCTCCCGGCAGATCGTCTACAAATTGGCTAACCAGCGTTCTACGAAGAATGTGTTTCGTACGCTTAGAGCGACTAATGGTCCACGTAATCGGCTTACCGAACGCACAATTCGCTATTCCATCGAAACACTTGAAACGCAATTTTCATTATTGGATACGTGACCAAATAGACCACATCCACCGCGTACTTAAGAAAATATAGCGGCAGTTGCTGAGAGCGTACGCAATGAGGTCGGCCGGAATTTAACTGTGCATGGTGACTGGTGTCCCTTGTCGCGCTATGATAACGGACTATTTGCTGTCTGAAATTGAAGCCGACATTAAGTTCCAACTATACGGCGATACTTCGCACACAGCCTGTAAAACCATGGCTTTGTTGCGAGAACAATTCGGTGAACTATTAATTACACCTCTTGGACCGGTGAACTTAAAGAATTGATGCTATACCATCAAAAAAAGACATCTCGTCGGAAATCAAACGAAGAATTACTGATCTGAAGGCAGTTGAGTAGTAAAGCTCTTTCCCGATTGACCAAAGAGACTCTTATCATAAAAATCGCAAATTTTGAAAATTTGGACTTAGGCTAGTTCGGCATTATACCGCTGACGTGTCTGCTTTTTGAATACCCTTATAATGTTATAATGTTGTTTGACACAGTGTAAGCACATAGTATAAGCATCTACGCTCAGGCCTATTCTGACTATGTTGTCATATTTTCAGTCGGATCGTGTCTAGCAACTTTATGCACCTGGGCACAGCTAGCTAGAGACTCTCAGCTAATCCTCTTAAACTGAGGTCGTTTACTCCATGTGAAAAGTAAATAATCGGTTTCACCTGCTTGTGAGGTTTCCCACCGAAAGTACACAAAAGTACACATAAATACACAAGCTAAAGCATGGTTGTGCGTTGCGTTGGGTTCTCCCCCGAATATCACTTATGATTTTACATCAACCGACAAGCTGGTTGCAACTTGGTTTGCTCACAAAATCGCGCGATTTTTTTAGTTTTATTTCCTCAAATTCTCAAAAACTAAAATTTTATAAGTTTCTTTGCTCCAATTCTACTTGAATCGATGAAAAGGGTTTGGATGCCTAATGGAAATCCAATTTTTTTTTTTAAATCCTATATTTCGGAAAATTTTAGACTTATGTCTCATTTTCGAAAAAAAATGTTCCACCCCATTGGGACATACATAAGTTCCTATTTCAATTTGGGTCTGATGTCACTGCTCCGATAAAGAAATAGTGAGAAACTGTATGGTCTTATGTCTCAAATCTATATGGTCTTATGTGGCTTTTGAATAGCGACATAAAGCCATACCCTGAAATATGGTCTTAAGTCGCTTTGTGAAAGCGTCATAATGCCATATTTTGATATGTGGCCTTATGTTGCATGGTCTTATGTCACGTCACCCTGTTTTGTGGATACCTACTAATTTTTATTATTTCCTCCTGCTTCTGCTTCTAGCGCGTGATGCAACTGCTCCACTTGCTCCTATGTAGCTTCTATGCCTTGACAATAGCAACAGATTTTTACGATCAGAGCTTTGTCAACTTCGTCAAAGTGGTAAAACATTTACAAACAAATGAGCGTTGTGCATGATAAAGTACATTACATATTTCTTTCTTGATATTGACAGCTTTCGCTGTTGTCGAACTCATCCGCTATTTGCCGCATTTATTTCTGCTAAAATTATTTTTAATTCACATAACAATGCATTTGACATAACAACAGAAATTTGAAGACGTCAATATGTTTTTATACGCAAAAACTTAGTAGCTTCACGCCAAAAAGTACAAAGTACGGTAACAGTTAAATATTTTACTGTCAAACTCTTCCAAACAATTTGACATTATTCCCTTTGCCTTCGAATAAAAAAGACAAAATATCAAGTTTGCAGTAACGGAAAATGTCACGACTACACTGCTTGACATCGAAATATGTAAAAGGCTTATTTCTGTTTGTATATATTATAGCATCATCATAATATTAAAAGCTCGTCCTTTTTAAAATACAAATTTAAAGACTAAAGAAACTACATAAGTGTTCAACGCGCGCTTGGCACATGTGGCTGCTTCAAAATTTAATTGCTGTGCACCACCACGCAAAGTTCATTTACGTTTTAATTTTGTCATTAAGTTATAATAGTCAATTATATGCTACTGTAGCAAATATACATCCCAACTGCGAAAATAGCTTAGTTATACGTTGCCAACCCCGAAGAGCATAAAATTATGCTCGATAGCAAATTTTGTTAAGGACATTCCATTTGTTGCACTTTTATTTCGGGTATATTTATTTATTTAATTAATTATTTCCAACCGCCGAGTGGAAATAATTGCGCGCGTAGCAGAAAGAAAATCGAACTGTCAGATGGACCACTGAGTCACGTATATGGATGAAAGAATGACTCACTTTACGAAGTGCAACTGCAGCTCGTGGAAGCTGGCGTTCCCGACCGCTCAGCTGGGGGTGGGTTCGGGTGTGTGCGTGTTCACACTGGGGTTTCTCTCAATGAAAATTGGAGGGAATGGGCGCCACCCAATTTTTGGAAGGGATTGGGAAATCTGTAATGACAGAAGAAAGAAGATGCGTCCCGACGAATAAAAAAAAGCAACGATCTGAAAGTCAGAAACGAAGAAAACACGTATACTTTTTGTACCACGTTATAAGTGGGCGATTTATTTAGTTTGAAATTTTATTGACGTAGGTGTTGAATTTAATTTTAGGGTGGGGTTGGAAAAAATCCTTGGCGACGGATAAAAAAAACCAACCCAGGGTCAAAAAAAAACAAGGAAGAAATCGCCGTTAGAATGGCCCGTGTTCGGTTAAGTCCCGAAATTTTGGCAAAACCGTATGAAACCGGGTCGCGTGTCCCGATATTTGCGGGAGGTTATCGAAGCAAAAATCCACAGAAAGATTCACCCTTTTTGGTGCACACAATCACGAATAAGAGACTATCTACCCTTCACTAATAATAAATATTAACAAGTGTACTTATCTTTTCCTTCCTTTCTCCTGCTCCTTTCCTCTCAAAAATCCTTCGCCCCTTTCTGGCGATTCATATATATATATCTATGGTATATATATATATATATGGGTATATTCTTCCTTCAGTCAGGCTCACAATCCACAAAAGGGAACCCCTTTTTTTTCAATGGAACACGTAAAAAGATCGATAATATTACTTACACGAAACTATAACTCTTTCTAATTATTTCCTTCTACCACAAGCTACACTTTCGATCGACGTTATCTCGCCTTTTTTCTTTGTCCAAAACCTCTCTTATCGTTGGTCAACCAAGAAGTGTTCTTCCATTCCAGCATGGTCTTCTCTCGGACCATACGACACATACACACATTCTTTCTTTTTTTTTCCATTCAGCTATAGCAAGGTTCAATTGGCTTTGTATACACGCTCCGCTCTTTGGCTAAAGCGTGTAACCATGTTTGACCGCCCGCTATATTTCCAACCACTCACTCATACATAGAACTAACTAGGTCGCCGGGAACTTTCCAACGCCTGAGTAGTTCGGTGGTTCGAGTCCCTGCTGGTTAAACTGGAAGAACACCTTCTCTCCATCGAAGTGGTAACCTGTGACAGCTGTCACTGACATTAATCAAAATAAATAATTCGGATGTAAAATAACTAAAGCTGTGAAGTTACTATTTGTGAACCGGACGGAAGGAAGAAAAACCCCACTCGTAGGATGGATAAATTATTTAACTATTGTGGGACAAAAGCCCTAGTGAGATACAGGACCAGGAAAAAGGTTAAATCAATGATCTTTCGCGGTATTCTAAGTTTCGGTGGATTATCGCGCAGGTCTGGGGGAGGGGACGTCCGAAAGCGTGCCATTCTATACAAAAGGTATAATCTATGATTTTTATGTTTTACAAATACTGTTGTGTTTAGTTCATTAGACATCGTTATAATATTTCTGTTGTAATTAGTTCACTTAACATCGTTTCTATATCTATGTTGTAATTTCGCAAAGTTTAGCAAGTGTTATCGTAGTTGAATGTTCCTTTCCTTGTTCACTGTTTTCTTTGTTGGTTTTCTTCTGCGAGCATCCTGGAAGGACCGTCCGTCGCTTCAGCAACTCATTGATCCCATATTCCTCTTTGGTAACCTGTTTTGTAGCCAATTCAAGTTGTTGGAAAAGTGGTCCTATGGTTGATGGGACCATGGCTGCCCTCCACTTTTCCAATCTTGAAGGGGCTAAAGAAAAGTGATTAGTGGGGATTCAAGGGAAAGCAGACGAGTCCTTGTTGCCGTAAAATTTTACCGCAACAAACCCCACCCTTACCTCGACGGGAAATGAGCTTACGGTTATCCAGAACCACAAGCCATTTCCAAGGCTCTGCTAGGGTAACAACACAACGAGGGGATCAGTTTCCATCAGGGCCTAAACTGCCAGTCTCTTCAAAAATATAATAACAACGATAAGATGGAATCAAAAAAAAATTAAACTACTCTAAAGGGGCTTTGAGACTTCTACATCGCTATAGGGCTTAAGGTCCTTAGCGTGCCAAGTTCCGCGTTCCTTGCCGTGCTCATCCATCAAAAGGTATGTCCAAGGCGACACCCGTTTCTTTACTCTAAAGGGACCAACGAATTTAGGGGCCAATTTGGCAGTATAATAATTGGCGGCATCAGACATTCCTCTTTGGTAACCTGTTTTGTAGCCAATTCAAGTTGTTGGAAAAGTGGTCCTATGGTTGATGGGACCATGGCTGCCCTCCACTTTTCCAATCTTGAAGGGGCTAAAGAAAAGTGATTAGTGGGGATTCAAGGGAAAGCAGACGAGTCCTTGTTGCCGTACAATTTTACCGCAACACATTCACGTATGGACCTACTGTACTGGAAAGGATGGGGCTAATTTAAGTGGGGCTCTCATTAACTTGTGACCTCTGTAAGATAACAGTGGCTTAAAGGTGAAAACAAATGTCACAAATGGTCTATGTACTTTAAAAGAGGTGTTGTCGCTTTCTTATCTCATTTTAGAGCATAGGTATGTAGCTAGATAATATTAACTAAACAGCGACTAGAAGGGACTTTTGAAAATAACTCACAAGGAGACGTTACCGAAACGCCAGTAGTCCGATTATAACAGAAAACTGCCCGCTCGCTGATCCTTACTTGCATGTCTTTGGTAATGATATAGTCAAGTTACGGCATTCTCTTGCAGCTATCCTGGGTTGCACATTTTTCTATTACAGATGGAAAGGAGGTCTTATGTCGAATACATGGGCTGAAGGACGAAATATATGATATCTCGAAATTTGCATTTCAAGAGATTATAGGTATCTGCTAGTCTCTCCTATGTGAGCAGCGTGGGCGCGGGTACAATCCCATAAAACACCTTAAAGTTTTTTCACGGTTGCATAACTCATTTGTCATAAGGAGCTTCTCAACTCACCGTTCGGAGTCAGCAAAAAACTGTAGGTCCCTTCCATTCGGGCAAAAATATGACACACACACACAACTGGTTGCCAGAAGCAGGCCCTAGTTCAACTCGAACTATAGCGCCACATAAGGAAAAAAGTCTCTCCTATCTTTCGGTACCTCAAAGGATTGACAAATTATTTTCCCACTACAGATAGGCAGATAGGTGATCCTGAGGCAAAAAGTAGTATTTTCCCAATTCCATAGAAACTCCAATGTTCTTAGTAGATCGTCCGATCTACTCATCATCATCTTTATGGCCAAAGGCCTGAACCCTTTAAGAGTGTCTTCAATGGTTGTAGTGCAGAAATCGCACCTTGGCCACAACTATTATTTTTATATCTTTGGCTTTTGCATTTTTCCAACCATCTTACATGCAAACAGAAACAGAAAAAGCCTGATCTCAGAAAGGGCAGTGTTTTTGACAGTTTATCTGAATTTTCGACGTAGACATGCGACCTTGGTATGAGTAGATTGACCTGTCGTCCTTTTCGCTTCGCCTGGACTTACATCAGACGTTTCCACTGCAATTAAGCAACTCATCACTTTAACGGTTGCTTTGGGATGATTCTACGGAGATTGGCTCCCTATAAAGGGCAGTCCAAGACGTCATTTTCCCACCTCTCAAGAGTTTTCATTTTGAAAGTTATTTCAAAAATGCGATCCTTTTAAATTTGTGTAATGGGGAATGGGACAATTATTGAAGGGAAGGTTCAATTAAAATGTTGTTTGAATGTTTACTCGAAATGTTCTTCTTCAATCCTTAGAATATCGTAGTTCCCCCTAACTGCGTCCTCCAATGTCATTAGCTGTTAGTATTAGTTTATTCACACATAATTCATTGCAACATTCAAATCTGTACTCCTCTTTATACTTTATACTAATATGATTATATTATATGTACATAGTCAAAACTCTTTATTATATATACCGCTTTGCCTTCTCTTTGCTATAATGTTATATTATAATATGAAATGGAATTGAAATATAACCATTATAATCTTAGTTTATATAATTTGAAGTCAGTCGTAATTAAATACTTTACCAAGAAAGGTCGTGTTTTTATTTGGATCTCTAACATTAGCGACGCCTACTGGAATCTATGGGAAGTTAGGCGAATTTGTGCCTTAAATTAATAAATTATTTGCGAACGATTAACACTTAATACAACAAAAATCAAGAAATCTTCAAATATCCTGTTCACAGACGAACAAAAATAAATAAAAACTCTGCCGTCTTCATTAAAGCAATGACCTTTCTGGATGTGTTACACATAAACAGCACGAATGTAATTTGTATTTAGATACATGTTGACATTCCGTAGAACATTTGGCATAGTCGTATAGGCCGATAGAGAGGATCAAAGTCACGAACCGGTCCACAAAGGAAAAATAAGAAAATTGGCTACCGAGACATATGCTCAGGGGATTCAACTTCTGAACTGCCTACTCACTCCGTTTGGAAGGACCTCGACCATAGGACGAACGACATCAGCCAAGAGATAAATATTTATCAAGTAAATTACAAGTTTTTTATTTATTTTTGTTTTGTCTTCGTTCCTAATCCAACCACAAAGCGAAATGACTTTCAGTTGAGTAACGGCAGAGGAGGAGTTCAAATTCATTTTACTTTTTTTTACTTCCATAAGGGCCATAGGTAACCTGCGAGTAAAACGAGTAAAAGAAGAAAAGGAGCAAAAACAAACAAGGACGCTAAATAAATATTACGAACGCAAAAGCAGTGCGATTCATTTTATCTGGTTCTACTACAATTAGGATGGCTTAGGGACTAGGGTGTGCTACGCACCATCGCTTGTCGAAAGCGTCCTTCGTCGCATGCCCCAAGAAATGTCAACGCTTTAGACGGTTTGAAAAGGAAAAGGTGACTAAGAATGTTTTCCCAACGGAGATGCTAACAGGCAGACAGGAATGGCTATGTGAGTACATCTGCTGCATGACTTCCGAACGCTTTTAGAACTGCCTTCTGGGTTTGTTTCTCTTTAAAATACCGTGTCGTCGGAAAATGGAATTGGGAAAGGATTTCAAGTGGAATTGAGGGTACGATACAATTTGTACCGAAATTCAATTTTACAGTGTTGCGTTACACTGGATGCAATTTTCTAGTCGATTCGAGACGAGTAAGTGAAGCACGGAATAAGGAAAAATTACGCTGCAGATGAGCTGGTGTAAATTACATCAACGCCATGTGGTGAAGTATTCTTGAAAGCATTTCTGCAATGCAACATGATTGGAATACTAAACTGTGGCATGGGAGGAATGGCAGACGGGAAGGATCGAATATATTCAACCATCTTGCGGTGCTACAGAAAACAGAAAATCCTTTCTTGTTTCGTCATCAAGTCTTCTGAAAGTTAGCTTTTTAAAGGTCAAAGAGTATGAGTATACTTATGTATGTATGTATGTTTGTATGTACCTATCTATATAATATTTACCAACAAGCATAGCACCAGCTTCATTGCTGCGAAAAGCTAGTATTCATTCTGTCAAAGGTATGACGTAATCAGTTGTCACACTTTTTCGTTACAAGCAATTTTGACTAACGTGCGTATAAAAGTTTTACTTCAAAAATTACATTTAAAAGATAAAATGTTAGTCTACATTAGATGTGGGTCGTTTTCGTTACGAAACAGTTTTTTTTAGAAAAAATATGTAGGGTAAAGGCACTAGTGGTCGGCCACTCTCTAGTGGTCGGCAACTTTAACCCTTTTCGTCATGTAATATAAATACCGTTAGGAATTTTCTTAATGTGAAGATGCAGATACAAGCAGGTACATGTCCTTCACATCTATCCTTAAATTTGATATTGTTACGCCAATACTGCAGCTGGTAGATGCACATAAGTCGGTGCACATTTGCGAAAGTGTAAAAATGTGGTGATTTCTTGTTTTGTTTTTAGTTGTGCGTATTTACAAAAGCGTTAATTTATATTATAATTTGTTTGGAAGATAACATTTTAATGAATTTGTATTGTCCTTAAAAGCATAAGGAATGTATTAAGTGGTGCAAAGATTACAAAATATTAATGTTAGTGTAAATAATTAGGTGGCCGACCACTAGCATCCCATTTTAATGCGAATTTCAGTCCTCGGCCTGGTACGGCTGACCACTAAAGAAATGCACTATATGGCTTAAATTTATCTTTTGACATACTATATTGAAAGTTTATTAATGAATTGCTCTGATTTCACCGTTAAGCATACAAATATCTGAGAAATGTTGGTGCTCGGCCAGGTACTAAAGTTGTCGGTGCACTGCCGGCCGACTATTGAAATTACCAAGCTAGTTGTTCGGCCACTGAAGTCTATTTCGATTGGTGTCGGCCTATTTGTCTAATTTCCTAATACACTGTTCAGAAGATAATTAAAGACAGTAAAAGGAAAACACCCTTCAAAGATTGCAGGCCTGCTTTTCTTTACATTTTAAACGAAATCCTGTACTTGCTGTAGATACGGTCTATGCAAACGTTTTTGAAGTTCCTTAAGTATGTATTTTTTGTTATTTTGTTATTAAACCTTGCTAATCTCTTAAGCTATTCAATAACTTTTTTTTAGATTAATAGCAGTTATTAAACTTATTTCTAAATAAGCAAAAAGAAAAATAAGCATAGGAAGTATGATTTGATACAACAAAACTGATTTCAACAAACTGTTGCCAACATAGTGCTTTTTTGTTTATTCTATGCTATTAAAAATAATAAAATATTATTTACTAAATGTTTTGCATTTAAATAAACCCTTAAATGATCATTGAATATGTTCTTTTCATTGATTTATTGGACCTGGACGATCACTAGAACTTTTATGGCCGACCACTAAAATTTGGCGGCCGACCACTAGCGCAATATGACTTTTTTTTCATTTCTAGAGAACAGTGAGGGTTTAATTAAAAATTCTCTTTTTTATCGATTAATATTTCTTTCGACATTCAATGAAATTCTGTTTAAACGTTTTTCATTAAATACTTTAGTAACTGGTGAAGCACAAAGTGAAAAAAGAAGTTAGGTGGCCGACCACTAGTGCCTTTACATGTATCAATTTTTTGGATGGAAGCAAAAATATTTCTATTCTTTATATTCTTACTTTTTGTAGTATAAAATGTCCATTTCTCTTGGGATTTTCGCGCGAAATTATTTACATGTGATAAAATGAAAGCCAAACAAATTAAAAATACAAATTAATATTTTGCCAAATAAAATAAAGCGAAATAGTGAACGCAGAAATTTATTTAAGACGAACTAATTAAAAACAAATAAAATTATAACTGCATTTAAAATTTAGTGTTTTTTGGCATTCGGTTGATTTAAGTTGATACATATTAGGGTATAAACAGCTCAAATGAAAAATAACAGTAGAACTCGCATGTTATTTGATTTCGTCAGAATATGACAAGCGACAGGCACACGAAGTGTCTGTTACCGCAGGTACTTTGCTCTTATATTTCAGAGCAGAGTATATATCATCTCCGATAAATAGCGTTTGCTCTGATGTAGTATATAGTCTGCTTTGCACTTGAATAAGCATACTATAATCTATTGCAGAGCGACCGATGTCTGTGCTGCTATAGAGTATGGCAATACGCGTACGGGTTTGTTTTTTAATAGTTTACAATATTTGTAAATCATGAATAGCAAGCATTTACTATTTTATTACAATGTTATTTGAATTTGCATTGGAAGTTCAATTTTGTACTTTGAGCAGTATGTATAATCTAATTTTAGGCAGTACGTAGTACGGGATGATATAATAGCAGCATAATACTGCTATTGCAGTACTTTCGGCAGCACTGTTCAGATGTTATTTTGCTGTACATAAATGATGTGTTGATTTTCATACAAGCAGATGGCTTCGCAGGAATTCGTCTTCTTGTCCAATTCCATGGACAAAGCAATGAGATTGATTTGCAGCTTTTTTTTTAATTAACTCTTTAAACATTTTGCCCTTGAGACAATTTATTTCCTCTCCTAGAAATTACTTTTGCACAAATGTCAATTGTTGAATTGTCAAAACTCGTTGCGAAATTTGAAATTCTAGGATTTTACCCATAGTAATAATCTCGTACCACAAGCTACGATTTATGTTTCGCGGTGACGTGAAATAGCGCCCTACGAAATAAGGCAACATTTAAAATGTGACCTTATTACCATGAAAAAATGGAAATAACGCCCGGCAGGTCTTATTTCTAATGTAGCCTGGAAATAAAACCACATCCAAGCAGTAAAATAGGACTACATTTATAAAAAATATTGCCTTACTTCCACATCACCATAGAAATAAAGCCACATTTTCAAATAATTTCAATGATTAAGAAGTGTTTGATATAAGGTACACAGTACACACAACCATTTGCACAACATTTCAATATGAAAAAATCGCATGATTTTGTTAGTTTTATATTCTCAAATTCACAAAATCTAAAGTTAGGTTAGGTTAGGTAGCAGTGGCTGCCAGTAACAAGTACCAGCACACTTAGGCCTATAGAGGCCCATTGTGATACCAAGGATCTTGGGGATAATCACCCCGCTACTCAGGTGAACCATTTGGAACTTTGTATAAAACGAAGAAGGCTTCCTACGTCTTTTTGTATGAGATCACTTAGATCATCGAAGAAGTATTCTCCAAGGTGAAGTTTCCTACTACGGGAAAGAGCTGGACACGAGCAGAGGAGATGTGTTGGACTTTCCTCCTCCTCTTCGTCTCTACAGCTTCTGCAGAAGTCATTCGAAATGACGCCAAGTCTAGTAGCGTGTCTGCCTATAAGGCAGTGTCCTGTGATGACACCGATAATCGTACTAATATGCAGTCTTTTTAGTGACAAAAGGTATCTAGAGCGGTTAAGATCCAATCTAGGCCAGATTTGCTTTGTAGCAAGGCAGGTGGTTCCACCTTCCCATCTGGCGTTGGTCTTATTGACTGTGTCAAGTTTGAGTGCTAGCTTGTAAGTAGCGAGTGGCATACCTATATATTTCTTATCGGGTAGAATAGGTATTGTTGTTCCTATTTTAGCGAGCTCGTCAGCTTTGCAATTCCCTGGAATGTCTCTGTGCCCCGGCACCCAGCAAAGGTGAATGTTAAACTGCTTAGCCATCTCTATGAGAGATGAACGGCAGTTGGAGGTGATCTTAGAAGTGGATGAGACTGATTCCAGAGATTTCAACGCCGCCTGACTATCCGAGAAAATGCTAATATCGTTAGTGGATATTACATTCCTCTTGATCCAGGACAGTGCTTCCGAAATCGCCATGATCTCCGCTTGAAACACGCTACAGTGATCAGGGAGGCGAAAGGAGAGATTTAGTTTTAATCTGTCTGAGAAAACACCTCCTCCTACACCATCATTGGTTTTAGAGCCATCAGTATAGAAGTGTATCGACTTGTCTGTTACAGCACCTAGGTCATCCCAGAAGGACCTATCTGGGATAGTGACTTTAAAGTTTTTGTCAAAATTGGGCTTGGGTACAGTGTAGTCTATGTTTTCGGGAAGGGTAAGATTGTCTAGTATTATGGAGTGGCCAGTGTAGTTACTTGACCACTGTGAGATTGTTTTGAGTCTTATGGCAGAACTGGTTGCCATTTGCTTACCAATTAAGTCTAGGGGTGGGAGATATAGTAGGATGTCTAGTGCTGCGGAGGGTGTTGATCTTAATGCTCCGCTAATGCACAGACACGCTAATCTTTGTACTTTCCCCAAGCTGTCGCGATGTATAGCTTTATCTAGGGCGGTCCACCAGACCACTACGCCATACATCAGAATCGGTCTGATGATAGATACATAGAGCCAGTGGGCGATGCGGGGTTGAAGACCCCATTTGCTGCCGATGGCTTTCTTGCAGGAGTAGAGTGCTATGGTAGCTTTCTTTACTCTTTCTTGGATATTGAATTTCCAACTAAGCTTACTATCCAAGATGAGACCTAGGTACTTTGCTTTGTCGGTGAAAACTAACTTGGTACCATATAAAGAAGGGGGGTCTATCTGAGGGATTTTGTATTTCCTAGTAAAAAGAACCAACTCCGTTTTCTGAGGGTTAACTCCCAGTCCACATTTGTCGGTCCATTTCGAGAGCTTATTTAGTGCATTTTGCATGAGTTCATTGATCGTGTGAAGATGCTTGCCGGAAATAGCTATAGCGACGTCATCAGCATATGCGATTACTTTGCATCCCACGCCTTCTAGGAGTAGCAAAAGTTCATTTACTACCAGGTTCCAAAGAAGGGGGGATAGGACACCACCTTGGGGGGTGCCTCTGCTGACAAATCTCCTGGAAGAGGACTCGCCCAGCTTGGTGTTGATAATTCGACTAGTAAGTAGTAAATTAATCAATTTGCGAAGCGAGTGCTCGACCTTGAGTTTTGAAAGGGCATCTACTATAGCCTCCGATTTAATATTATTAAAGGCACCTTCTATGTCTAGGAAGACAACCATTGTGTATTCTTTGCAGTAAATCGTCTTCTCAATGGTGCGTACCAGGGAGTGCAGTGCAGTTTCCACTGATTTACCCTTACAGTAAGCATGTTGGGATTCTGATAGCAGTCGTGCTTCGATGCTACTCCGAAGGTGGGTATCGATCAGTCTTTCTAAGGTTTTTAAGAAGAATGATGATAGGCTAATAGGTCTGGGATCTTTTGGACTAGCGTGAGAGCTCTTACCCGCTTTGGGAATGAAGATTACTTTAACTTCCAACCATAATTTGGGGATGTAAATATTGTTTATACAAAACGTAAGTATAGTTTCCAGCCAGGGCAGAATAATGTCAGTTGCCGACTGGAATTCAGCAGGTATTATGCCGTCAGGTCCCGCAGATTTGTATGGTTGGAAGCTGCGTAGTGCCCAAAGCAGTTTGTCCTTTGTGACCAGACAATTTGTGTTAGTTTGTGTAAGTTGAGTAGGTTGTGTACTGTTAGACGAACTACTAAGTGGAGAAGAGAAGCTACCCGGAAAGTGTGTATCCAGTAGTAGGTCTATTGTTTCTTCGCTTGAAGAGGTCCAAGAGCCATCTGGTTTAATCAGATAGCCAGGAGTACTTGGATTGGTGGAGAGTATTTTTCGTAGCCTTGAGGCTTCCGAGAAGTTCTCAATGTTGTCGCAGAAAAGTCTCCAGGATTTCCGTTTGGCTTTCCTGAGAGTACTTTTGAATACTGCGAGGGCCTCCTTATAAGAGGTCCAGTCTAGGGCACTTTTTGTGAGTTTTGCTCTATTGAATAGCAGTCTGCAGTGTTTTCTTGTGCTGCTAATATCGGAGTTCCACCATGGAGGTTTCGGTTTCCCCTTTGGTCTTATTGTAGGGCATGCCATATCTAATGCTTTATTGCAGGCGGAAGTGAGTTTTCCTACCATGCAGTCAAGCTCTTGTGTGCTGCTCGGGACCGGGGGTATTGAAGAAGGGATTAACCCCTGTAGTGTTTCCCTGTATTTAGCCCAGTCGGTCTTTCGGTAGTTCCGAAACTCTGGTCTGGCCGGGGGATGGTCGTCTAACGAGAATTGGATGTATCGGTGATCTGAGAACGAATGCTCAGCCGAAACTTTCCAGTTGTTGATCGATTGGGAGATATTATCAGATACAAGTGTAATATCTAGAACTTCCTGTCTATTGCAGGTTATAAAAGTTGGTGTGCAACCTTTGTTGCAGTAGGTGAGGTTTGTATTAAGAAAGAAGTCAAAAAGTAACTCACCTCTGTTGTTGGTGTCGGAGCTGCCCCAAATAGAGTGATGCGCGTTAGCGTCACTACCCAGGATTAGTCCATCATTGCGCCTCTCTGCATCCGCGATCGCCTCCCTCAGATTGTTCGGAGGTAGAGGGCCTATATCGTCATGGGCGAGATAGGCCGAGACCAGCCAGATTTTGCCCTTGCCAGTCTCCAGTTTTACCACTACTGTATTTCGATCGCTGTAATTAGAGAGTAGGAATATATTGAGATTACTCTTTGCGAGAATGCAGGCTCTTGGCTTACCTTCATTCCTCTTGTGGTAAAGAGTATAATTAGGAGTCCTGAGTCCAAGTATCGAGTTACCATTAACCCAAGGTTCCTGGATCAGGACGACATCTTCTCCTAGTTGTTGGAGTCGGAGAAGAAGTGAAGCGGATGCCGCTTTGGAGTGGTGGAGGTTAATCTGAACTAATCGCAGCATTGGAGCTACAATCAGGCGGATTTACCTCCACTACTGTAGAGTTTGCCTCTGGGTCTGAGTCCGAAGCTAGAAGCTCGTCCTCACTCAAGCATATGATGGGCTCAATCTCCATATCCGAGAGCGGTTCTTCCAGGGATGGGGGGTGGGATTGGGATGGTGGTGGTGGTAGTGGTGAGGGTACCGTCTTCGAGTCATTTGTCATTGCACCGGATGACATCTGCGAGCATGACGGTAGCTCCGAAGTGGTTGCGAGGTCCTTGGGTGAGGGGTTTGACTCCGCTATTGCCTCGTCTTTTTTGTACACCTTAAGGGTGATAGAGTCAAACCCGTAGCTTATTACGCCGTTGGTTTTGGCGAGAGGAGCCAGGGATTCCTGATTGATAACAATACAGGCACTCCTAAAGAGACCCCTGGCTTCGTCTAACCTGCCAATCTTCCAATTGTGCGTCGGAAGTTGTGGATTGCAGAGTTTGATAACGCTAAGCACATCTGCGGCGAGAGGGGGTTCGGTTGGGATCCAGGCCCGGGTTCTTGGTCTGCTCGGGATATCCTCCTTTGCTACGACCTCCAACCTAGCACCTGGCCATATCTCACCCAATTGGCTTATTGCCAGCTTATAAAGCTGCGCCGATCTATCGTCATCTATTCAAATCTAAAGTTGTATACGTTTCTTTTCTTAAATTTTAATTTTTCATAATGTGCTAGTAAGACAGGAAACTTATAAAATTATAGTATTTGAGAATTTGAGGAAAGAAACATAAAAATGTTTTGGAAGTGCTTTGAAACTGACAAAAATAAAAATCTTCAAGACTTTTCCAAAACGAAATAAGTCCCGTCAGCCATTTTTTCGCAGCGGTCATGACATGACATGACTCATTCACACGATTCCTATCGGATTCCCTTTTCAAATTATTCACTTTTTAAATTTCAAATTTCAATCAAGGCTTCGCTTTTATTCACACGCACCAGTATAGATTTCAATCAGTGTGAGAAGAAAACAAATGAGCATACATGCAAAAATAACTCAATTGGAGTGCAGAAAAATGCTCTATAACCCGAAACTTTCAGCTTATGCACTGCAGTGGAGTTTATTGAGTGACAGGCAAGTTTTAAGTTTTTTCTCTTTTTTTCATTCGCGCTTTTCGGGTTGGTTATTCTCTGTCTAGTACACGCTCTCTTATGAGCCATATAAGCCGGAAAATACCGACTTATGAGTAATTATTCTGCAATCGAATTGAGTAGTTTTCGATATAGAGAATAGGCTCATTTTTTTTGTATTTGCAAATTCAGTTGGCTGATTGTGCGTGTGCATTGCAACTATTGATTTTTTTCGTAGTAGATTCTCTAAGAAAGTGCAGTGGATTGATATCATTTATAGTAGATTTTTATTTCAACGGAAAAGTAACGTATTTAAGTACAAATTAGCTTTGTGTTTTATATTTTGGTTTGTGGTTCATTTTTATTTTCCTCAACTGCAGCATCATTTATGCTTTTAAATATAATATCGAACATAAAAAACTTTGAAAACACAAGCCAAGGCCGATACCCTTGCGCCTTGCCAATATAAAAGCTAGTTACTTCCAAACAAACGGTACGGTAAAGTCACAGACATACATAAATAATTTGGTGAACTTTTCAAAGAAGCACATTCATCGAACGTTTAAGCGCTTCATAGACACGGTAATTCTTTTAGGTAAACAAGAGTTAGCATTCCGGGGTCATGATGAAAGACCCAGCTCGGATAATCGGGCCAATTCTGTAGAAACTCTTATATTTAGTCCCTCAGATGGACTCGCATTTAGATCAATGCTCTGTCTTGGGCCTCTCAAACGATATTCTAAATGATCTAATACATTGTATTGCTGTGGTGATTATGATTAGACATCAAATTAAATCGGAAATTAGTCAAGCTCAGTTTGTGTCCATTATGATTGACGAAATACCAAATGTGAATCAAAAAGAACAACTAAGTGCAGTTTTACGGTACATCTCACAAGTTGAACAGAAGAGATTTCTTGGCTTTTCCAATATCATCCCATGTTATGCCCATGTTTAAAATTTGGTATTATCCCGATAATTAAAAAGCATACCTGAGGTTAAAGTATTTTTTGGTTTTACCAATAGCATAGTTCGTTTCTTTAATAAATCTACCAAACACTCTAGTCTTTTAAATAAAATAAGTGAGCGACGTGACGACGTATGCCAGGAGTATCAGAGACTCGCTGGCATTATCATTCACAAATAATAAAGTTTTGTTTAACTGCAGATTATATATCATAGAAACATCAACCCAAATTTAAAATGACCCCAAAGCATGATACGTTTTGTATGGCTGAAAGATTTCTACATAAACACAACGGCCAACGAGATTTGTTTCTTACTTAATACTCTTTTTGAAATATTTGTAAAAAACAGATTTCTTATTTAATTTAATGTTGAAATTGCTAAAAGGGAGACCAAGTGCTTTGAATCTTGGATGTGTTCCGAGTTTTTGAATATAGTTTATAACTAGATTATAATGATCTATGGTGAGATGACTTTTTGTAGAAATTAAAGACAATGTTGTGACCCAGACTACGAAGGTACAAATTTATAAGTAAATTTTTTTTTTTTAGATCTAAGAAATAAATCGAAATGTCATAGTTTTGCTCAGTCAAGCCCGGAAATATCCTCTTTAATACATTTTTTCCCTGGAATTTTCGATTTTACTGCTCTATATGATATGATGAGCCTACAGTTTTGTATACAACACCTTCGTTTTTTCGGGTCGATGGTCTTACTTACGATCTTCAGAGTGAGGTATTAAGAGATAGATTTTAAATCTGAGTAGCTTATTATTAACACGTCCAATACCCGTCGCCTCTGTAGAAAGATTCTTTTTGGTCTTTCTTACATATCTATGAAATTTTCAGACAAAAGATAGGCTTTTCGATTCAGCACTTCTATCGATAGAAAAACGACTCCTCTTAAAAATGAAAAATAGGTCTAACTTCTACGAAAACGTTCTGGCAGAGTTTGTAAAAACAAATCATAGGATAGCTCTGGAATATAAATTGAGATACGGATAGGACAACTGTTCATAGGTTTTTTTTTTTTAACTTTAATTAATTGGAATTTTTACTTTCTTGCTTCGGCTTCCCATCTTAAATCTGACACGCCACGCCACGCCACTGAAGTACATACACTTATATAACCAAGCGATTAGTTTACTTATCAATGTCAATGTTGTCGTCGACGATGTGTTCTGAATCATATATTTTCAGTTCTACGATAATGGCATTTATGTATTTTGGTATAAAGTGGCCATTCTGATGGAGAATCTCCCGAAGAACCTATTGCCTTTTTTTCATTCCTACACAAGAATATACATCCTATATGTATTGGTCAGATTGTGTAATTTAATTTTAATTTCTTCGGGCGAAAAATTAATACTATGATTTTGTGCAAAATATGATTGTGCATTGTCTCCATTTTAATTTGTTCCCTGAAAATTTAATCCATTTATTTAATTGTAATTAGCAAAGTAATTCAAAACAAACTTTTCATAGCTGTTTTTGATTTGTCACCATTACAAAATGATGTGGTGAATTATTAAAAACGTGTGGTCGATTTGACGACTTGCCCAGCTCTATTTCGACCTTTGGAACAGAAGCGCGACATGATGCAACTACGTGTCAACAGATGGACGCTCGACAACACCACAGGTCGAGGTACCTGTATTCTGTCATTCCTGGAGGTACCTATACCAGCACCCTGTGAGTGAGCTGTCATTTATTTCTATGTTTTCTATGTTTTCAAAACAAATAACAATTTGCAAGATCAGTTATAAGCATACAGTGAGCGAGACACACGAGTATTTCGGAAGGAAATGAAGTACCTAAAAGGGGAGACGCTTAAGCAATAGGCGTGCTTTTTTTTTCTTCAAATCTATATAAGGCGTGTTTTTTTTTTCAAAACTATACAGGCTTAGCAAATTTTTTCTATGTTAATTACACTAACAACTAAGCCTATATAGGCTTACGAAAACTGGATAATTATCCAGTCATAGGTCCTTAACCTGGATAGAAAAATGTGCTACCAAACTATTTGTCGTCGATAGTTATCGAAAATTTTATCGAAATGTCAAATGTCACAGTACACGTAATACAGGTAATATATTGCGCAGGAAAAATGGCCACAATTCGTGCCCTTTCTATAATTGTACTGAGTTTGGCGTTTAAAAGTCAAATTCATTTGTGAGTTTGGCGTTTAATTCAGTCATTTGGCGCTTAATTCTGTCATTTGTTTTTGTTTTTGAATGTAAACAAATATTCGCAGGGCACGTATGGCGGACATCTTTTTGAATTTCTGACAGGTGCGCGAACTTGATCGAAAATAAACACTCTGAGTATACTACCTTATATATGTGTACTGTGGTCAAATGTGACATGGAAGTGAGGGAGAAATGTTAAGGCCGGTAGTTATCAACCGAACTCTGCTGTCATTTCCAATTTAAATTATTTCTCTTGATTTTTAAAATGGGTAGAAAAGAAAGAAATACGAATTTATCCGACAAAGAGAAAGAAAATTTCAATGAATTACGTGAATATGTTCCTTATTTTACTATTTATTTGAATTAAATTTGACGAAAAGAAATTCTATCCACCAACTTATTTATGAGAGCTTGATAGCTACCGGCCTTACTTTCAATGAAAACAATGCCGATATGAAACTGTCAAACGTCAATTAGCATAGTCCTGCCGTTTTTTTTCTTATTTTCCGCTAAGCCTATATAGATTTGAAAAAAAAAAACACACACATAGACTAAACATGTTTCAGCAATATGTTTTTCATGTAAAATACAGCAACAGCTAAGCCTGTATAGATTCACGAAATCTGCATAGTTATCCAGTCTTAGGATAGAAAAATGTGCTATTTTTTGTCGATTGTTATCGAAAATGTTATAGAAATGTAAAATATGACATGCAAGTGTGACATTTGAAAACAATTGCGGCGACGAAAACGTGGATTCATCATAGTGCTGCCAAGGCACTGACGAGCTTTTTTTACTCACTTTTAGTTAAGCCTATATAGATTTGAAGAAAGAAACAAAAACGGCTCCACACCAGGGCAAAAAATCTAATTTCGTTGCGAATTTCCAAATTCGGTTCGAAATTATATAATTTCCCATACCCATTGACACATCGTAATTATATAATTTGAACATAATTTCGTTGAAATTCGTTTCAAATTATGTGAAATAAAATCGAACAAACTTAATTTGAATGCAGTTGAATGATACTGAATGAAAATATTAATTGCGCAAACATAAAACAACGGATTCTTGATCTCGGTGATCTAAGAACAAAATAAAAAAATTTTCAGTAGGTACTACAAAAATAAATATCGCTTATTTAGGAGATATTTAGTGTTTAGTGGTTATTTCCGAAAATAAATAATGTGGTTGAGATGACAATAATTCTCAAAGCCAAGAGCCGCATTCAGCACACTTAAAAGTGAAAAAAAATCAAATCAAAAATGGAATAACATCCAATGCACAAATATCTCTTAGACTGGTTTAATTAATATGGGATGGTATCGGGAAAAAAATTGCAGTCGCACGCCGGGTAGAGGCGCTCTGATCACATACATGTGATGCCAAAGACCGTCGGCCATTGCAGTAGTACGTAATGTATAAGAATTTTATAACACGGCACCGACCTTGATTTGTTATCGGTACTAATCGCTTCCATTCGCGAAACTCGCAAGCTTGGGTATGAACCCTTTTTATTTGAAAATCTAAATAATCGTACTTCGACGCTGCTAGTGTGAATAGCATATAAGAGCGATAAACTTTTTTTTGGACATGAAAAGTGATTTAATATTATTCAGTTTTTTGGACCTATTTTATTTTGGTAAGTACCTGTTTTAATACGTTCACATAATATTTAAACTTAGTTCTTGTTTGTTAATAAACAAAACAAATATTAGCAAAGTTGTTTGCAAAACTGAAGCATTGGAAAAATGGCAGATAATGTGGTCGTATGTTATTGTATGCTGACTCATGGTCATGCGAGTGCTGTGGTATGCCATAAGCAAGATAACAAAAACTAAATTTCAGTATGCTCTATGAATTACACTTTATGTACATAGTACATATTTACAAATAGTAAAAAACCTTTTAAAACCAATGAACGGAAATCATTCGTGATTTGTCTCAGCCCTTGGGTGATAAATTGATAAAGATAAAATTCCAAAATCCCAAGCCAAAGTTTTTCAGTGATAACAAAGACCAAATACCAATAGGGGGCAACGCATTATGTGTACATATATCGCCTTTCCGCCAACCGGAATATGGGGACGAATTTGCGTTGCCGCAGTAGTTATTTCAATCCGAATGTGCATGAGTAGCTTCGCTGAACATGTTCCTAGTCATGTCAACCAATCAATCTCTGTCCTTTAAATTTAAGCTTACAATTATTATCTATCTATTCCTATTGGCAAATCTTTTAGATACATTTATCTGATGGTCCATACAGTCGGTGTTAACTTTAAAAAGCTCTGTACGCAGCTCTGGAATATTAGATAGATATATGTAATACACATAATAGAAATTTAGGATTTGTTTGGCACTGTAGTAGAGAAAAAAAAAATTAAAAGTCTTCGTTTAATGTGATGCGGATTTGACATTACTGCCTGCCTTAGGGTCTGACATCTTCTATCTATCTATCTCAACGTTTCTCAACCTTTAAGCGGGTGCGGACCCCAAACAATGAATTTATCAGTCGGCGGACACCTTTCCAATAATAAAATTTACAAAATTCGGTATAAGCTTTTAAACTTTGTTTCGTAGGTACCGTAGAATTACCTAACATGAATCACTTTTGAGCTTTGAAACGTTATAAAAAGATAATGGTTTGTTCTAATGGTTATCTGTAAAATGCATATATGGGGGACTGTTTAGATCTTTAATAATATATTTTGTATAAATAATAAATAAATAAGTAAAAAAAATAAATAATCATATTTTGGTAAGAAGTTATGGTAAAAAAAAGTGAGTGGTCAATGTTAGGCTTCGGTAGCCCTAATATTGACCGGATATAATCTTACGTTGTTTTCAGTTATAGTTGTTATAGTTATAGTTGTATAATAGATAGGAACTAAATACAGTGGACGTCCAGTATAACGAATACCCGATATAGCGAATTTTCGATATAACGAACGCTTTTCAGATTTACATTAGTATCTCTATATAGAGAACGGTGGCCACGATTTGCTATCCGATATAGCGAACGTATAAAAAAATTAACTCAAAAGTCCTGGAAGTACTATTTATGTTGTACCTAATACATACATACAAACATACTAATTACACATCTATTCTGGTTTCCATGCGATAGTGTTTTTCAGTTTTTTTTTCTTTGCGTTTGCATGTCCACATGAAATAAACTCTATATAAACTTTCGAATTCTTCAAAAATTTTGGAGAAATATTTTGAGTACTGACTCAGGAGGATGAAATTCCACTTTCATTATTACGCCAAGATGGCAAAGTTTTGGCAAAGCAGAGTACCTTAAGTCTTGCTAACCGTGTTTTCCCGACGGTAGCCCACTTCATTTATTTGAATCAGTCTCGAAATTAAATTTGCATCTTTTTCGCTCAGCACCGTGCTACCATCACAAACCTAGAAACTTGGAACAATATCTACTGAAACCAATTTACAAGAACAAGCATACGATGACACCGTTGAACTAAGCTCTGAACGCGAAGATGAGGAGGTGACGGTCTCAGTATTCTTGGAGCTCCAATAAAGCATGATGGAGCAGCAAGTTGCTTAGCCACTGTGTTATATTCGGAAAACAAGTCAATGACGGCTTCAAGAAAAAGCTTTGCAGTTGTTTCAGTAAAACAATTTTTTTTTTCCAAAGTAATTTACAAAATTTGTAAACTTAAATGGCAGGTCCATCATCTATTCAATTTAACATTAAATAAAAATGTCTAAATAAACATATTTTTTGATGGTTTCTTCTAAAAAAGTATAAAAAATTGATCTATATAACGAACGCGCTCGATATAGTGAATGACCTCAAACATTATATCATTCTTTATACTGGACGTCCACTGTACATAAATAACTTGAACATATGCAGATAGGTTTAGGTACCTACATAAGTAGTCACGCTGGGCCGTCAATGTTGCGAATTTTTGTATTTATACAAGCTCCTACATTGGCCAGCCAGTCAAAGTTAGGAAGGCTAAGAAATTATTAAACACGTTTTATTTCCGATTAATTTTAAATAACAATTAACTAATAAGGCACGGTTTTTTGATAATTCACTAATAACACAGTACAACCACATATCTCGGGCCTAAGATTTGAGCATTGATCCTGAAAGTACCTACCAAAACTAGAAACTTTACATCATTCGTTTTGCCAGATTGGCTGCCTAACGCATTTTAGCGTCATGAATATTTTGGCTCAAAGCTTATTTTGAGTACTTTTGGTTTTTTTCTCATGGCTATATTTCGGCGAACCGAACGGATTTTCGTTTTTCTGTCAGTGCAAAACAAGCCGACCCAAAAAAAACTGCATACAGGGCCTCAAAATCGTAAAAATGCGCAGAGAAAGAAAAAGCGTCACAGAAAGAGCGAACGATGAAAAAAAAAAATTAAAAAATTACGTATACGCCACATTGGCCACAAGTATATTGTAATAATTATGTTTCAATTCATTTTACATAGAAAATACGTTTTTTTTGTTTTGTCTGTCAATTAAGTGTAAGAAAAAGCTTGGGCTGATTTTTTTTTTTCAATAGATGGTGTTAGTGCAAATACGTGCAAGTTATGGGGCAAAAATTGTCGAAAATATGAAAAATGGTAAAAAATGGGAATTTTTACGATTTTGAGGCCCTGGATGCAGCTTCTTTTGGGTCAGTTTGTTTTGCACTTTTTTTCTCCTAATCAATACCTATAACTGTACTGAAAACAGAAAAAAAATTCCTACGGTTAACCAAGATATAGCCATGAGAAAAAAAACTAAAAAATAAGGTTTGAGCCAAAATATCCGTGAGGCTATGAAATACGTTAGGCAGCCAATCTGGCAAAACGAATGATGTAGAGTTTCTAGTTTTGGTAAGTACTTTTAGGATCAATGCTGAAATCTTAGGCCTGAGATTAGTGGTTGCACTGTGTTATCCAGTCTTATTTTTATTTAGAGAGCTTTTTCGAAGTCTATATAGATTTGAAAAAAAAACGCGCCTATTGTCAATTAAGGTTTTCCTATCTAAATGCATTGGTGAGTTCAAAATTGTCAAAAACATTACAACACGCAATCGCAAAATAACCATTTGAACTGTATTCGAAACACAGAAAACGCGCATACATATGTATGTACCTACATATATATTAACAGCATCGCCGCCACCAAAGAGATACCTGCCTGTGCAATTGATCACTGATCTACATATATAAAGGGTAAAGGCACTAGTGGTCGGCCACTCTCTAGAGGTCGGCCACTTTAACGCTTTTCCTCATGTAATATAAATACCGTTTGGAATTTTCTTAATGTGAAGATGCAGATACAAGCAGATACATGTCCTACATAACTATCCTTAAATTTGATGTTATAATGCAAATATTGCAGCTGGTAGATGCACATAAGTCTGTGCACATTTGCGAAAGTGTAAAAATGTGGTGATTTCTTGTTTTTTGTTTAGTTGTGCGTATTTACAAAAGTGTTAATTTATAGTATAATTTGTTTGGAAGATAACATTTTAATGAATTTGTATTGTCCTTAAAAGCATAAGGAATGTATTAAGTGGTGCAAAGATTACAAAATATTATTATCACCGTAAATAATGGGGTGGCCGACCACCAACACCCCATTTTAATGCGAATTTCAGTCCTCGGCCTGGTACGGCCGACCACTAAAGAAATGCACTATATG
Organism: Brachyopa scutellaris; assembly: GCA_949775065.1. Taxonomy (NCBI): domain Eukaryota; kingdom Metazoa; phylum Arthropoda; class Insecta; order Diptera; family Syrphidae; genus Brachyopa; species Brachyopa scutellaris. Next base: position 77,945,430 of record OX459114.1, on the reverse strand, counting down.
GCTTAAATTTATCTTTTGACATACAATATTGAAAGTTTATTAATGAATTGCTCTGACTTCACCGCAAAGCACACAAATATTTGAGAAATGTTAGTGCGCGGCCAGGTATTAAAGTTGTCGGTGTACTGCCGGCCGACTAATGAAGTTACCAAGCTAGTGTTCGGCCACTGAAGTCTATTTCGATTGGTTTCGGCCTATTTGTCTAATTTCCTAATACACTGTTCAGAAGATAATTAAAGACAGTAAAAGGAAAACACCCTTCAAAGATTGCAGGTCTGGTTTTCTTAATTTTTAAAACGAAATCCTGTACTTGCTTCAAGGGAAGCTTAAAGAATAAGCGAAGCTATAGATACGGTCTATGCAAACGTTTTTGAAGTTCCTTAAGTATGTATTTTTTTGTTATTTTGTTGTTAAACCTTGTTAATCTCTTAAGCTATTCAATAACTTTTTTTAGATTAATAGCAATTATTTAACTTATTTCTAAATAAGCAAAAAGAAAAATAAGTAAAGGTAGTATGATTTGATATAACAAAACTGATTTCAACAAACTGTTGCCAACTTAGTGATTTTTTGTTTATTCTATGCTATTAAAAATAATAAAATATTATTTATTAAATGTTTTGCGTTCAAATAAACCTTTAAATGGTCATTGAATATGTTCTTTTCATTGATTTATTGGACCTGGCCGACCACTAGAACTTTAATGGCCGACCACTAGCGCAATATGACTTTTTTCATTAATTTGGTCATTTATAGAAAACAGTGAGGGTTTAATTAAAAATTCTCTTTTTTATCGATTAATATTTGTTTCGACATTCATTTTTAAGAATCGTTTTTCTATCGATAGAAGTGGTGCCGTGAAATGAGGTAGATGGAAATAATGTCGAACCGACTTTATTTCCATTAATATTGGAAATAATATCGAACTGCATCAATTTCTATGTTCGACTGTATTTCCAATTATGATAGTTGAAAAGAGTAATGATGTCGATTGAAATTTCTGTAATCGACTTAATTTCCTATCTCAGAAAAATATTTTCGGCTTTATTTCCAGAAATATTCGACATTAAAAAAACGCAGTTTTACATAAACGTTCAAGTACATTACATATATTAAAATTAAAAAGGGATAAATAAATGCACACGAACATAATATATTGAATTTTTCAAGTTATAACAAAAACTAGATATGTTTTTGTCCACAAAAAACATAGTAAGAAGAGGTATCTATAATAATCTATAAAAACGATCGTTGTAAAAGTCAACAACTACTGTCGAATGATAATCTTTTCTGTAACAGACATAATATTTCAAACTACCCGAAACTTTATTTATTTTATAGATTTGGTTAGTTGAAGCTATAAAAACCAGTTTGCTATTTTTCCTCATACCTCGAATTATTTCATATTCCAACACTTCACCATCCAGCACTTTACTTTTTTCAGCCAAGATATTTTGTTTTGGTCGCGATTCGTGCCAAAACAAACTTCTATGCACGTACATACCTACTTCTTTACGCTTCGGAACCCACATTTATATTAACAGATCAAGTTAAAGTAAGCTAATCGTAAAATCTGTATAACGTTAAATGCAGACAAATTTCTATTACATCTGACAGAAATAACGTTATTTACAAAGAGAAAGAGAACATTTCTTTTGTGTTTACTTGTGCATTTTGATAACCAATTGCATGAAACTGAATTTCGACTTTATTTCCAACCTCTTTTCTACTTTATTACCTATCTGATTTCAGCTTTCGCATTTATTTCCAAATGCATTTCTACATTATGGGGGCACCGTAGCGCAAGTGGTTAGTGCGTCGGACTACTGAGCCAGCGGTCTTGGGTTCGAATCCCGCCGCAAACACCTAAAAAGTTTTTCACAGTGCCCACCTCTTTCGAATGTCTGACAAGCATCAAAGGGTATCATTTGTCATGATTGAGCTTCTCAACTCGCCGTTCGGAGTCGGCAAAAAACTGTAGGTCCCTTCCATTCGTGCAAAAATATAACACGCACACACAAATGGTTGCGAGAAGCAGGCCCAGGTTCACCTCGAGCTGTAGCGCCAACTAAGTATTTCTACATTATAGCCATTTCCATTTGGCCATTAAAGCAGACCCAAATCATTTTTATGTTCTGCTCTATTACCATTCTTATTTTCGACATAATTACTCTTACATTATGGAAATAAAGTCGAACGTAGAAATTGGTGCAGTTCGATATTATTTCCAATATTTATGGAAATAAAGTCGATTCGACCTTATTTCCTTCGACTTTATTTCACGGCGGAGGCTGTGATTCGAAGATCCTCTTTGCTGGAGCATTGTTGTCCATTCGCTCGATGTGGCCGAGCCAGCGTAGTCGACGTGTTTTGGCTTTTCGCACTACATCCACATCTTGGTACAGCTCATAGAGTTCGCGGTTGTATATTCTCCTTCATTCGCCCCCTCGCATACGGGACCGAATATCCGACGAAGAATTTTTCTCTCGAAAGTATTTAAAATCTGCTCTGATTTCCTGCTTATCGTCCAACACTCGGCTCCATACAGCAGAACTGGCAGGATAAATGTTTTGTAGAGCATGCATTTCGTCTTCCGAGTTAGGAGTTTTGAACCCATTTGTTTTGCCAAACCGAAGTAGCAGCGGTTTCCTAGGGTAAGTTTTCGTCGAATCTCCACTAAGATGTCATTCGTGGAGTTGATGTTTACTCCGAGGTAGGTAAACTCCTTAACCACCTCGAAGTTACTGTTGCCAACAGTGACGTTTTGTCCTAGGCGGTGGACAGATGTTTCTTTGTTTGATGACAACATGTACTTGGTTTTGTCCTCATTCACTTCAAGGCCAACTCGTTTTGCCTGTTCTTCAATTGCCGTAAAAGCCTCTAACACGGCGCGCTGGGAGCGACCGATGATGTCGATGTCGTCCGCGTATCCCAGTAGCTGGACAGATTTGTTATTAGAGCAAACGCACTCTTCAACGGATAGAATCAGAATGATAAGTTTATTCAATTTAATTAGTACATAATATAAAAGTAATAGATAACTATGTTTTGTAATTTAAAGTGTATGTGTTGAGTAATACATCTTAGTACATATAGTTTAGTATTACCATGTATATATGTTTATAGTAATTAATATATAATATATTTGGAATTGATATTTCCAACACTTCCCCTCAATTACAAATCTTTAATCCAAGCCTCTCCATATGATTGTAATGTTTGGTTGCTGTTAGACCTTTGGTTAGCACGTCCGCAGTCATGTTATCAGTATCGATGTATTGCAATGTAATCTCTCCTTTCTGTACAGCTTCACGAACAAAGTGGTGTCTGATGTCGATGTGCTTAGTACGTGAATGTTGAACGGGATTCTTGGCAATAGATTGTGCGCTTTTGTTATCGTTGTATATGACAATGCCTTTTTTTTCGCTAAATTTGATTTCTCGCAGGAACTTCTGAAGAAACATTGCTTCTTTGACTGAATCTGATATAGCCATATATTCCGCCTCCGCGCTGGATAAAGCAACTGTTCTCTGTTTCCTCGATTCCCACGACACGGCTGCACCTCCTAGTTTAAAAACGTACCCCGTGTATGACCTTCTGTCATCCGTGTTTCCACCCCAATCTGCATCTGTATAACCAAGTACATACTTTCCGGTTTTTCTAAATTCGAGTCCATAATCAATGGTTCGTTTGAGATACCTTAACACCCTTTTTGCAGCAGTCCAATGTGGTGCCTCATAATTTTGATTAAACTGGCTTAGCATACTAACAACATAAGATATGTCCGGCCTCGTGGTGACTGCTAAGTAAAGAAGAGAGCCAATTAATTGTTGATAAGGCAACTTACTCAAATCTCCTTTTTCAATGTCAGTAGTAGGACTCATTTTTGTTGTTAGTTGGCTGTTCGTATCTAGTGGCGTATTAACAGGGTTTGCGTCTTCCATATTGAAACGCTTTAAAAGATCGAGTATGTATTTTCTTTGACACATGGTGATCTCCCCACTAGTCTTTTGTTGGAACTCAATGCCGAGAAAATAATTGAGCTTTCCCATATCTTTCATCTGAAATTTGGATTTCAAATTTTCTTTAAATAATTTAATCTGCTTTAAGTTATTTGATCCTACAATTATATCATCAACATATATTGCGATAATTATTATGTCACCATTTTTTCTAGACATGTAAATGCAAGGATCAGCAGCTAATGGTTTCATTCCCATTTTTAATAGTTCTTCGTTCAGTCGAATATACCATTGCCTACCGGATTGCTTTAATCCATAAATTGCTTTTTGTATCTTACACACCATATTTTTTTCAACGCGCTCACCGGTAAGTGTAGAGTACATTTCAGGTATTTTCATGTAAATACTTTCCTCAATTTCACCATTTAAATATGCGGTAACAACATCCAACTGATGTAGCGTAAGATCCAATTCGGCGGCAAGAGCTATTAATAGACGAATTGAACACTGTCGTGCTACTGGCGAAAAAGTTTCCTTAAAATCAACCCCTTCTCGTTGAGAGCACCCTTTTGCGACCAAACGCGCCTTTCTTCTATATATTTCTCCTTTGGAATCCGTTTTTGTTTGAAAAACCCATCTGCATCCTATGACATTTTTTTCTTTGGGCCGATCAACGATATTCCATGTATTATTTATTTTATGCGCTGTTAGCTCCTCTCTCATAGCTTCTTTCCACTCAATAGCATTCGCATTTTTTTCAATATCGCTAACACTTCTAGGATCTAAAGATAGCATGCAAGCAGCGTCAATAAAAACATCTGATTCGCCAGAATCACTACATTCTTCAACGTTCACTTGCTGATTTAGAATTTTATCTAGTTTGATGTTTTTTGTTTTTGACCGCGTCCTCATTCCTATTGCTTCTACTTCTCTCAAGCTTTCACTATCCTCATTCTCAATAGTTATTTCTTCTTCATTTAAATTGTCCTGACATTTATTTTGTTTATGATTTTCTAAATTTTCATGCACATCCTTAACAAAATTTGGCTCAAACAATACTTCAAGTTCATTTTTAATTTCTAACTCATTTGATAAATCTCTATCGTCTCGCAAATCTTCTTTTATAAACACAACGTCTCTACTTTTTATGATTTTCCTGGTTGAATTACAATACAATCTATATGCTTTAGCATCTTCGCAGTATCCCACAAATATATATGGTTTCGATTTGGCATCAAATTTACTATTGCTCCTACTTTTATCTAAACAATATGCCTTACTACCGAATACCTTGAAATGATTGACCGTTGGAGACTTTCCTGTCCACATCTTATAGGGGATCTGTCCATTAATACTGTTTGAAGAACACCGATTTCGAATATATTTTGCACATGCAATTGCCTCCGCCCAGAATGATAATGGCAATTTTGATTGTAACATCATACAGCGACCCATCTCCACCAAAGTCCTGTTCATCCTTTCCGATACACCATTTTGCTGCGGTGTGTATGCAACAGTCGTTTGATGTTTAATGCCATTCTCAGCTAATAAGTCTTCGAATTGTTTGCTGCAGTACTCTCCTCCATTGTCCGATCGTAAGGTTTTGATTTTTCTACCTGTGAAATTTTCAGCGTAAGATTTATATTGTTTAAAAGCAGATATAACTTCATTTTTATGCTTAAGGAAATAAACCTCACACCACCTGGTAGCGTCATCAATAAATGTGGCAAAGTAACTGCAACCACCATTTGACATTATCCTCATTGGTCCACATATATCACTATGTACCAACTCCAATGGATAAACACTTCTCGAAGCACTAGCTTTTGGAAATGGACGGCTGGTCAATTTTCCTTTCATGCAAATTTCACATTGAAGCTCACCATTTTCGATGCCTCCTTGTTTGTTTCTTTTAAAACCAAGAACTGAACTACTATTTAACATTTGACGTAATGATTTCGCGTTTAAATGACCAAATTTCTCATGCCATTCCTGTAAAACTGAATTGGAAGAAGTTATGTTAGCTACTTCAGATAATTTTTCCGTGATGTAATAAAGACCATCCCTTTTATTGGCAACCGCGACGACTTCATTTCTACTATTTTTTATCAGAGCTTTATTTGTGCCAAAAGTTACGTTATATCCCTTTTCGGTCACTTTTGATATGGAAATTAAATTTGTTCTTAAATCTGGCACATAAAGAGTGTTTTCAAGTCTTGTATTTTTGCCATATTCCGTCGAAATTTTTACTATACCGTGACCTTTGATTTCCGTAGTTTCTTTATTTGCCAATAACAAAGAGCGTGGCTCCGTAAAGTTCAAATCAAAGAATTTGTCTTTAACGCCACACATATGAGATGTTGCTCCACTATCCAAACACCAGTAACGATTCTTTAATCCGACCTCTACTGATAAAGCTTCGTTCCTCACATGTTGAATTGAAAATGATTCCTCTGTTATGGCTGATTTGTCAGAAAAATGTTGTCTTACATTGCACACTGCTGCTTTGTGGCCAACTTGACCACAGCGATAACATTTTAAACTAAATGCGGCATTTCTCTTACCTTCGTATACATATTTCTTGCTTTCAAACCGTTTGTCGTCGACCTGTGAGAATTTTCTGTACATATTACCTTTCGGTTTGTATTTTCCTAATCTTGTCTTTGCGAATAATGCTCCGCTTTGGTCACTTTCTTTATGTTTCCTCGCTTCGTATTCTTCAATTATTTTAGTTTTCAAAATTTCAGGATTTGGCAGCTCATCCCTAGACTCTATTGCGATTCTAAAATTTTCAAAAGATGAAGGTAAACTGTATAATAAAAGGATTGAAAGTAAATCTTCATTTATTTCTAATTGCATATCTGCCAACTTATCTACTGCGGACCAGAACCTCGATAGATGGTTATAAATATCTTCACCATCATTCATTTTAGTTAAAACGATTTGCTTCAACAACGTTGCCTTTCTTGCAGGCCCTTTTGACTGGTATACTGCATGCAACTTCCGCCATATGTCATTCGAAGTTACGCATCCCCTTATCTCTTTTAATTCCGATGAACTTATTGATAAGATAAGATCAGATCTTGCTTTTCTGTCCTCTTTATCCCATTTCTCATAATTTTCTTGAGGTCTCTGCTTTTCTCCGCTGACATATTCAAAGGTTTCGCTCCTGATTAAGAGTGCTTCCACATGGAGTTTCCATGTATCGAAATTATTCCTTGTTAACGGTTCGATTTTAACCAATTGGTGACTTCCCATTACTCGCAGTATTTGATTTTATTTTTCAAAACAATTCAAATTAATATGCGATGATTCTGATTCTAAATTATTTTTTCTCAAATAATTTATTATTTTTTTTTTTCTCGAACTATTTTTGTTTTTTCGTTCCTGGGCCCATAACCTATTAGAGCAAACGCACTCTTCAACGACTGAACGAAGAACTATTAAAAATGGGAATGAAACCATTAGCTGCTGATCCTTGCATTTACATGTCTAGAAAAAATGGTGACATAACAATTATCGCAATATATGTTGATGATATAATTGTAGGATCAAATAACTTAAAGCAGATTAAATTATTTAAAAAAAATTTAAAGTGTATGTGTTGAGTAATACATCTTAGTACATATAGTTTAGTATTACCATGTATATATGTTTATAGTAATTAATATATAATATATTTGGAATTGATATTTCCAACATTTGTGAAAGATAGTGCCTTTCGTGTTTACACCTGCCCTGCGCACTATCTGTTCCAGCACAAGATTGAAGAAGTCACATGACAGCGCATCTCCTTGCCGAAATCCGATGCATGTTTGGAATAGTTCGGAGGAACTGTTTCCAAATTGCACGTTGCACTGCATGTTTTCCAGCGTCACGCGGCATAGCTGGATCAGTTTAGCTGGGATCCCGAATTCGGCCATCGCCTTGTAGAGCTCAAGACGATGAATGCTATCATATATGCGGCTTTGAAGTCGATGAAGAGATGGTGAGTCTCGACTTGAAATTCGTTGGTCTTTTCCAGGATCTGTGATGTTATCTAAGTTCGCCTAATTTTTGACGTTTGCAGCGAATGTAATTTGATAGAATCGCTAACCATAATACAGTATATATCGGATATAAGAAAGTCTGAAAATCCCAAGAATTTCTTTCTTATATCCGTTTTTTCTTATACCCAATAAACGGATATAAGAAAAAATAATTCTTGTATCCGAACAACGGATATAAGAAAAAAACTTTCTTAAAAAATTGTAAAAGAAAAACATTTATTATTTTACCCAACAATAACAAAAAAAATAAAGTACATTCACCGAATTCATTTCCTGTTAATCACATTTACATGTCATAGGTCTTTGCTCATATATATAAAAAAAATATGGAGATCTTAACCCTCTACTTCCCAATTTAATTATTGAAATTCTTGATGGTTCTAAAATAAAAACTCCTATAACCGAACGAATAATGAAACCATGCCAAAAGGCTGTATTGGGCATAAACGGATAAAAACTATTAAAATATTTTTTACAGAAGCGTGCCTAGAGGCACTCTTGGGCACTAGAGGGTTAACAGTGTTTCCAGATTGCGGGGAAAAGCGCCACTTCTGGCGCTTTTTAAGCAGAAACGGGGAAACGGGGAAACTGCATCAAAAAAAGGGGAAAACGCGTATTTGAAATATTATTTTCGAAATCACAAAATCCTTAAATAATAAGTCACCAGCATGCAAAAATATTCGCTGTCAACGAATGATGTGTTTTACCAGACAGCGTAAGCACGTATAATTGGGACGTGCAGGGACGTGCCGTGATGTTCTAAGCAGGGTGTTCTACTTTTTTTTTTTTTGTTAGATAAGAACGTACATATCTTCTCAGTTTTCTCCAGGACCACGACGAGGACGTTAAGTAAAAAAGGCCAACAAAAAATTTATTATGAACGGGGCAACCACACAACAAAAATTTTCTTTCATAGTTAGAAATCTAAAAATGTCTACTAAAAGATTTAATTTTAGTTACCACCTCACAAATCAAATCCAGAGGAGACGGTGTTGGCCTTCCAGAACTAATTATTTCCAGTTTTTCTTACGAATTCAATTGAGAAAATTGTTTCTTCAATAAATTTTCAATAGCGCATCGACAGGTCATATTTTTCTCTTATATGATTTGGCTTAAAAGAACGACATGCATACCTAACTACTGCCAATATGCGAATGATCAATGATTTATTAGCCGTGTTTTATCTGTAGCCTGTATAGAATAAACATGTTTTCAATTTAAAGATTTGAAAAAAAAACACGCCTATTGTTGTGTTGCTTTTTGCTTTTGCTTCAGTCGATACGGAGTTCTACAAATATAGAGCACATCGATATCGAACAATAACTAATATCAAGACAGAGAAGTGAATCGAACAAAATTCAACCAAACAAACGTTATCCACAGCACAGCCACAGCTGACATCTTCATCGCTAAAGAAAAGGGTAGAACTTGTGTTGTATCGAGCCTGCGTGCGCAGTGTGCTGGAGAACCCAAATTCATGTTTTTGTACAGACGATTCTTGCGACTTTAATGTGATGGAACTTTTTTGTTATATGGATATTTCCTTTGGGTTGGTGCGTGGTAGTAAGTGGAGAACAACCGGGCGAGTCGACGTCAAACTGAATTTAATAAAAAGTTGGTTTGGATAAGTTGCTTGATAGAGCTTTGAAAGTATGTATGTATGACGGCGCGCGCCGTTCAATTTACTTACGAAAAGAGGAGAAAATTTTGTTCGACGTCAATTTGTGTTGAATGGTTTGTATACATTTTGGTATTGCGATTTGGACTGCGGTGTTTGGTTTGGTTGACTTGGCTATGACGCGACGGTGCGGCACAACAGAGTGAACAAAAGTGGATGTTAAAGCAGTATTTTTAATTGAGCATTTTTGATTTGCAACTCAATTAGATATTGTTAGCGCATATAACGAGTAAATTAACAAATAAATTTTTCATAAAGATGGATTTCGTTGGGGTGTGCGGAGACCACCTGCGCACCTTAGAATAAACGTCACTGATAATTGGTTGATTGGTTTGAGAGCCTGAGAAGAAATCTTTTCTATTCACGTAAGCCGCGAGTCAGGCCCGTTGTGTTCCCCTCAGGAACTGTGCTGAGAAAGAAAGGGTTAGGGATTGTGTTAATGAAGGGGAGAATGGAAAGGTTAATAGCAGTGAAGAAGAAGTCCTAATCAATAATGAACATTCACATACATACATACCTCGTGTTTATTACAAATTATATGTAGGTACATATGTATGTAGTTCCGTAAATCGTCAAAAAATCGGAGCTGCAAAAGCATGCTAGGACACAAAAGCATATTCTCAATGTTCAATTATCAGCACAAAAGAGCCAACGAAAAATTTCGGAGTAGGGTAAGGCGAGGTGGTTTCGACACGTTAACGGATTTTGTCAAAAATTAGGTACATCCGTTTACAAACAAAACTATGTATATGTAAATTTTACTTTATTAACATTTAATCTATTATAATAACAACTTTAAGGGGCTAATTTACTAACCGTCTTTGAGTTTTTGATGATTTTCTAAATAAGGAAAAAGCGACAGAACCTCCTAGTTTGTAGGAGGTTCCGACTCTTAAGAAGGAGGTTTCAACATGCTATGCTTTTACTGCTTCTTTCATGGCTTTCTTGTCAAATGACTTTTCAGGATACTTTCTTTTATAAATGTTATGCATTTTGATTTAAACCTATAAAATTTCAATATAAAAAAAACTAAAACTAAGTAAAATAGTGAAAGGAGGAGGTTTCGACAATTTGACTTGAAAAAATGAAACGAAACGACCTAAGCGAAACGTATCGAAACCTCCTTTAATGCATGCATTATATTTATGCTTTAAAAAAGTTTATTATTTTATGCTAACGTAAAAGGGTCACAACTAATAAAAACACTTTTAATCTGTTCGTTTAGTTTTTGTATTCTCATTTTCAACCACTTAAAGCAAAAAAAGTTATAGCTTAAGAATTCACAGAAAAAAATTACATGCAAACTTACCAAAAATAAAAACACGGCTGAACTTGTTACACGCTGATCAGAAACTAAACTCAATAAGGGGAAAAGTAGAGGTACCTTTAGACTGTGGACATAAGAAATTATAATATCTGTCATATTTATAGGAAGTGAAAAATTTGAGTTTGATGAAACCTCCTACATGTCGAAACCACCTCGCCATACCCTACATATAATTTTATGTTTTTGAATTAAGTTTTTGTTTCTTGTTTTTGTTAATGCCGTGAATTAATTTTTTTTAAAGGTTTGTTTTTGAGCGATGAATTTGTATTTCTTTTTAAAAATAGGTGTTTTCCCTTTGTTTAAAAACGGGGAAAACTGCGGGGCAAATCGACTGAAAAAAAGGGGAAAACAAGGCAGAATGCGACAAAAAAAGGGGAAACTCATTTAGAAAATCTGGGAACACTGGATCTTAATACAAATATACATATAAAATATGTGCACACCTTTGCAGATTATGACAATTCCGGTCAAGTGCAAGTCGTACTTCCGCAACGAGTGTTCCTTACAATCAGTTATTTTTATATACTATGTTATGTAAGATTCATGTTGATAGATCTATGATACAAAAAAAAACAAAGTGTGCAAAAAATTTACGCTGTGCATCAGATTTCATTCTTCGTTTCATTATTCGTTGAATTGTATTAAATGTGTGGAGTTAAGGAATTTGCCTCCCTGTGTCTGTTCACAAATTCAATTTTTCCCAATGTAGTAAAAGTAAAAGTAAGAGACACTTATACTGATTTGGAAAATACGTAATGTTAAATTTTTATGAACAAGTATTTAATTACAATAACATTGTCTGAAAAGAAGTTCTTCTATAATTATAGAATCAATTATAACTATAATTGACAGACAGTCCTCATCACATGTTGATTAATTACTATTCCAAACCAAAAAATGCTTTCAAAAATTTCTTATAAACGTGTTTGTTTCTTATAAGCAGTTTTCTTATAAACGTTCTTTTTTATATGAAGTTGTATGAAAAAGTGTACGGTGTATTTGCTTGCGTTTCTTATAAGCGATTCTTTCTTATACACGACTTTCTTATATCCGATACATATTGTACCAAATTATCACTTTCGCCAACTTTTTCGTTCGATTCGCTAACCATAATAGGGCTGTCAAGGATGCTTTGAAAAAAAAATCAAAACCCACTACGCGCTGCAAATACGAAAATGAGTACAATGAGAGAATTAAAAAAGAAACTCGTCATCAACGCCACACGATTGCCACTGAGTGCTGTGATTCAGCTTCTGCTTGAAAAAAAAATTAAAAAAAAAACGACTTTGGAATGCATTTTGTACTATTATTCAGCTTCTAGTAATTCCACAGATACGATTTTGGTCTTTAAATCTGCGTATTGAATGTAATTAAGCTGAGAATCAATATCAATCACATGGGAGAACTGTTCTGAAGTAATAGCCGTTTGTTTTAAATTGAGTTTTGGTTTTTTCATTTGAAGTCCTTTAAACTCAAAAACTAAAAATTTATTTAATTCAATGCTAATTGAAAAACCCTTTCCGAGAAATTAGTAATCTTATACCAAAAGAATCGTTAAAATCTATTCAGCGGTTCTTGAGATCCTTAACCACAAACGTAATACGACACCGATCGGGACTTTTTTTTATTCTATGTAGGGAGGATGTGATGTTAGATAAACGGTTACTGCGAGCCAGTAAGCGAATCGCAGTCTGTGGACATCCGACACTTTGCGCATGTCAGCACATGTGTATGAGAAAGAAAGCATATCAAAATGTGCAGTAGCGGCACACCATCACGTTGAGCAAGTGAAGTGTTTTTCATTACATTGTTATTGTATGAGTTCTGTGGAACCATAACACGTTTAACGTTTTTACAGCAATCTCCAACTTATCTCTATAATTTGGTAAATTTTCTTTTATTTTCAGGAATTTTCTGCGCATGATTCAATTCGTACTCGTAAGTAAATTCATTTGATGTTGGAATAGAGGTTGTCTTTGGGGATCACTCTGAAAAGTTTGTTCCCCCCAGGAGATATTCTCTAGTGGCAACTTCGTTCTTTGATGAAATTAAGTTCAGTATTTTTCTTTGCAGATAAAAGTCTACTGTAACAAGGTGCAATCTAAACATTATCAGTATATCAACTCATTCATATTTCTACTAGAATACATATTTCTACTGGAATCCAAATCATATTAACAAGAATGTCCAGGTGTAATACGACAAACCTGCCGCTAGGCATTAGTTCGGGAAATGCTGAAACTTACTACCATGATATTAACGATTCCGATTTTTTCGACAACCTTCTTTTTTTTTTTGGTGATAAAACATTTTCCGATGTCACACTAATCGATGCAAGTGGAGAAATCCACGTGAGGGCCCATCGATTAATTCTAAGTGTTCGGAGTGATTATTTTTCAACAATGTTTAGGAGCTCTTTCAAAGAAGCTAAATCCAAGGAGGTGAAATTTGAAGACATAGATGCCAAAACTTTGCAAGTATGCATCAGTTTCATGTACTCTAATATGATTGATCTTGATGTTGATACGGTGGAAAATGTCATAAAAGCTGCGCATCTTTTACAAATAAAGCCATTGGAATCGTTATGTGTTGACTACATAATTAAGCAGATTAATACGTCTAACGTCCTGGGAGTTTTATTGTTTGCAGATCAATACAACATCAGAAAGTTGTCTGAGTTCGCTTCTGAGTTTGCCTCAGACCACTTCATGGAGTTGCGAAATAATAAGGAATTCTTTTTGTTAGACGTCCATCAGTTAAGCAGTTTAGTTTCCAGTGACAATGTATATGTTTCTTCCGAAGAAGATATTTTTCATAGTATTTTGGCATGGGTGCAACATGATCGAGAAGGGCGTGAACAATTCTTTGAGGAACTTTTTCAGCATCTTCGCTTGACACTGTTATCACCCGAATTTATTGCCAGTACGGTGCGACCAGCTATTAAGTCCAATAAATGCAAGGACTTAATTTGCGATGCTTACCAATGGCATTTGTTACCAAAACTGCGACTGTCATACTCATTAGTAACAAAATGCCAGATCAAGCGAAGGATATATCACGCCTTTTTGGTTGCGATCGATGAATGGAAAAATCAGGGACGTAATTTGACGGTCGCACTTTATTCAACTGCTTTGAAAAAGTGGTCTTATAGAGAGTGCCCGAGGCCTTCAGAATATCGTACATGTTTTGGATTCGCTACACTGAATGAGAAATTATATATTGCTGGCGGGATTGGGCTACACCGACAAGTCACAAATAGCGTGGATTGCTTGGATTTGAAAACGTTTCAATGGACGCGACTATCTCCAATGCCGACGGCAAGATATAATTGTAGGATGATCACGTTAAATGGTCAATTGTATGTAGTTGGCGGTAATACAAGTTATAATCACTTGTCATGTGTTGAGAAATTTGACCCACTAACCGGAAAATGGGAATCTATAACTTCATTAAATAATGCAAGTCTGTCTCCTATTGTGGGTGTTAAGGGCTCCTCATTATGTGTTGCTACTTCTGATTCACCAGAAAAATTGTTGAATATTTACGATCCACTAACTAAACAGTGGAGCTTTACAGGGTTACGTACGCCACGTGATTTACTTGGAATGGCGACAGTTTCTATAAATAAAGTTGATCACTTTTTTACAATTACAACAACGAAAATTGAGGTTTACGATTCCAGCAATACCAGCAAGACTAAAATTATTCCATTAACTTGCCAACTGCCTACCTCTTCATATCCTGTATCTTTTAATGAAAGCTTTATATTTAAAGACGGAACTGGGTTAAGAAAGTATTGTCCCTTTAAAAATAGTTGGGAAAGTCTGCCCAATTTAGATAGAGTCACTTCTGAACATTTAGTTTTGGTCTCCCAATGATCTACATATGTGAAACAACTAATGTTGGTTTAAAGTAGTTTTACTTTATTATTATATGTATCATTTTCTTACATGTATTTATATTTTGTTTTAAATAAATAAAAATCCATTTATAATTTTGTTTTTTATATTGGGTAAATCAGTTGCCGGAACCACAGCCTTCAAAAACGGCTGCAGGAAATAACTCCCCAAATGGAAAACAAAATAACTCCCCAAAATTGGAGAATAATTTCAGTGTAAAATAACTCCGCAAATCGAAGATGAAATTAGTCCCCAAAAAGGTATAAAATAAGTTCCCATTTTCTCAGTATTTTTTATGTTTTTATTGCATTATAGAAAGTTAATGTTAAATTTTAAAATAAGGAAAGGGTTTTTATATAAATACATATCATATATACATATTAGGGTGTCCCTTATATTGACAAAAAAAAAAAAAAATATTTTTTTTGAACGCACACCCCCTCATTTTTTTCGTATCACCTTAAGCTCTACATACCCAAAATATCATCTTCCTGAGTTGATGGGAACCCGACCCGACAGGACTTCGAAGTTAGTAAGGAAAATTTATATGAAGAATTTTTAAGAATTATTTTTTTGTTTTTTTTTTTCGTTTGTTTCGATAATAACAATAAATATAAATAAAATTTAATTTAAACACTATCAGATCTGTGTCGTGGTGTGCTTAATATAAGCAACAACCACCAGCAGAGATTTGCCAGGGCAAATATGCATCAACAGGCTCATCATTTAGTGCTGATGTTAGAGGTTAAGCTACACTACATAACAATACTACTACAAGCATTAAACTACTATAAATATAAGAAAAACTATACATTATTAATATTTATGTGTGAGTATTAAATTTAAGAAAGTTTACGTTTAAGTTATAGGGTTTACTCATGCGGTTAATTGGCTCATGCATCCCGTAATTTTTTCTGTGATAAGGAACATGCAGTAACTCTATACTATGTAGGATTCCCCACAAAAGTTTAATTTTAAAAAGGATAATAAGTCACGTGCATCGATCAGACCTGAGATCAGCTGTTGAATAACATTGATATTGAACGATATTTAAATATTAAATAAATATTATAAAACCGGAAAATTAGTATGGATATTGCCTTTTAAGTGTTTCTTTTTTGCAATCCGGATACAAATTCCTGTGTTCTCTGACACAATGCAAGAGAAATTGCTTTTGTTCTTCTTCTACTGTTATAAGCCCATGGAAGTCTTGTACTAGCTTTACTACCCTTTCTGCTGTATCGTTTACTGCTCTTAGTTCACAAACTTTTTGTTTGGCTTCCAAATATGAAGTGTCATTTTCCCATACTGAAGAACACACCTGAAGAAATGAATCATTTATTTTCAAGCGAGAAAATAAGTTTTTACTCTTCAAGGTAACACATTCATCCAAAGTCTTATCTAAATAATGGAAATACAAATTCATACATATTTTACAAAATAATAATATAATAAGTTACCGTATAATGAGCTTCGGCTTTCATCATTTGATGGAACATATCGTTTACACATATTGAATCAACTTTCCTTCCTTAAATTATTCACCATTTTTGTTTTCGTTTTGTGGTCGACCATATCATCGAAAAGGGATAAAATAACTGTTTCCTGGTTAAATAATACAAATGCTGGCAAAATTTGTTCAGGGTTGCATTTGAAATTGACGAATCCACACGTTCGTAGTCTTTCAACGCTTTTATGAAAGCCAAGTCCTGGTTAGGTGCTTTAACCGCCAAATTGCACTGAAGCCATGGTTTTGCATAAGTTGTTGCAATGAACAAGCAAACATCTTCAAGACCTTGCCTTTCCTTTCTGCTTAATTTACACTTTGCCTGTAACAAGTATATTTTTAAAGAATAAACTGCTCTTGCCATCCATCTCGCTTGATGCATTGCACCTGGAGGTCTAATCTTCAATTCATTGTTAGCGTTTCCCCCCAAAAATATGAAATAGAGCTCAATGAGTTCGCGATAGTCGTTCCTTATTGTTATTCTCTGCAGTTCAGCAGAATAAAAATCAAGCAATTCATTTATTTTGGTTTCTTGAAAATAGTATCACTGCATGTTTGAATGATCGAAGAATCGATATATTTCCAGTTGTCTCGGAATTTTTTAAAAAGGGGAATGTCTGGGCTTATTGCCACTTGGCTTATTTTAGTTTCAAATGCACTATTAAGAACAAGTTCATATATGTGATGTCGACACCAAAAAAGTAATAACTCTCTTTCAAGTTTTTGTTCTAAAAGCACACACGCACCGTTGAAGCGACCTGTGTTAGATGATGTTGTATCACAGCACATTATCTGAACTTTTTCTTCAAGGTTCCAGTCATTTAACGCTCCAAAAATAGCTGCAGATTGCTCTTTTCCCGAAGAATTTTCCAGCTTAGGCACACAAAGAAGTTGTTCGTTACTACCAAACGTTATAACGATAGGAAGTCGTTCTTCTTTTGAACTTTTACGGTTAGGCCAGGTAGTAATTTCCCATCCCAGTGAACAGTCACGACTTTAGGTACATCATTTTTAAAGTCAGTTTTTATAGACTCTGCTCTTTTTTTCCTGGTCTGACTTCGAATACGTTGAATCGAGGATTTATTGATTGAGAACTCGTCAATATTATGTCCAAGTGCCTCCAAAGTTGCCTGAAGAATGTACACAGAATCCCGAATGCTTAACTGACATCTGTCTAAGGCCAATACTAATTTAGCAGTAATAAAATCTTTTCTTCCACGCCTTTTAGCAGTTTTATCTTGTGCTGTTTCGGATGTCTTTGGCAAATGCTCTTCATGGCTTTCATCGCTATCGGAAAAGGTGTCGTCAGCAAGTTCCTGATATAAAAGACACTCAGTTGATGAAGTAGAGGTAGATGGCACTATTGATTGCAGCAATTTTCTCTCTGCTGTTAATATCCTCTTTTTGACCCTTTCCTCCTTTTTCATTAATTTTCTATCCATCCCCATTAGGCAGCTTGGTCTGCCTGGTTCCCTCTGCCGTAGAAAAAATATTTTATCTTCTTCTATTTTAATTTTAAGCAAAGCGTCAATGTGTGATAAATCAAACAAATTATCTAAATCGTTTTTAAAATCTTCTTCTCGTTGTTTGAAAACATGGTTAGTTTTCTTGGAATTTTTTTGTAAATCTTTCCAAAGCTCATAGAGATTCACAAGTTTTTTAACACAGTGAGGAAGTGCCCTTGCGGGAATTCTTGCTTTTTTCCAAAATATTATGCACTCACGAATCACAAGGTTCGCACTTTCACTGACCGTCAACTTCACTTCGCGAATACTAAAAAATAATGCTTCAAGAACCTGGCGTTTTGAAGGCAATTTAGCACCAGTTATTTGATGATTTACATGTCCGTTGGAATTTCTCCTTTGAAATGACATATTTGAAAAACAAAAAAGTATACGTGTTATCCGTGCTAAAAATGACAATATACTAACGAAAAGTTGGGGCATGTACTTTTTTCGTATATAAATGGCATGGCATACTTCGATCGAAAGTCGGGTATAGTAAATGAACTCCAAATGGCGCCAATTTTTTTTTGCAGCAGTTTTATGGTTAAACGAAAAAAAAATGAGGGGTGTGCGCGAAGAAAAAAAAAAATTTAAATAAGGGACGCCCTAATACATATGTACATATATTATGGATATTTCTTAATTTTTATTAAATAACATACCTTCCCGCAAGAATGTATTAAGCGACACTTTTTCTGAAAATGAATTTTTGATTTATTCTTATATTTTGTGCTAAACGCCACGTTTTGGCCTGGGTTTGACTGCTCTAGCACGTATACAAAATTAACTAGAGAGAAAATGAAATTGTAGTAACCGACAAGTTTGCCCAGTAGAATAATATTGCTCCCTGAAATTTGTATTATCCGCCAAAAAAATTATACTAAGCGCCATGTTAGTAAAGCTAGTTGTCATATGCAACAAAATGTTCTGACCAAACTTGTGTTGCATGGCGTTTAGTTTAACCGAAATTGTCGCTTAGAACACTGGCCCAATTAAAAGTTGGTCTATTTTTTGTCACATAAAATAATTTTTGTCCAGACATAATTTCTTTGTTTCGAATTTATTTGAATGAGTGGCCTATTCTTTACTTGCAATTTCTCTCGCCAGTTGCATGCGCAGTTGTTTAGGTAATTTTCTAATGTTTTCTTCTTTGTTAATATTAAAATGAAATTTAAAAATGAACTAAGCGACAAAATAATTTTAATCTTGTGTTTTTTGTGACCATTTCAATGATTTAAGCGCCATTTACCATTGTATCAAGCGACATTGTCTTGACTGCGAAAATGTATTAAGCGACGAAAAATTCTTATATGACTAAATTCTCGGTTTTGCAAATATCTCAAGTTATTTGTGTTGAAAATCCCTTTCGAAATCTGTCTAATTCGCTAAAATACACAAATAAATAACTGGGCAAGAAGTTTTTATCGTTTCCTGTAAAAGTTTATAAATGTTGCTTAATACATTCTTGCGGGAAGGTATCGATACATATTTACGTGGATACACAAGAATTGACTCTTTTAGTTCGCTTTTTACAATAAGGACATTTAACGATCCTCGATTAACATACAAATATATGTCATCAAAAAAATATCTGTAATTAAAATTATATAAACAAATTATTTGCAACGAAAAATTTGTGATATCAGATCCACGGGGCGGCACGTTCTGGATTTACTTAAATACTAGAAAATCTAGTTGAGCTAGATTATAAAGATTTTCGTGCATTTAAAATTGTAAAATCATATGTTCGATTAAATAATGAGATTCTACTTAAAACTTTCCATAAAACACAAAACACTCACCGAACACAGTTTCTAAAAAAAACCTCTTCCGCCGACACGGACTCAACTCTGAGGACACAAGAATGAAGCAAATGGACGAAAATTCGAAACGAGATAAAAGAGAACACGCAAAAATCGTCGAGCTACTTCCCACTTCCCTTCCCATGACATTCCAGTGTCGGCCGAGCTTGGGGAAAAAAGAAAAATTCATTGAAAAATTTTCCAGTATTCAGATTTCGCAGGTTTCCACTTTATAAGAGTGAGTTTGTATGAAGAAAATCAAAATGTCCACTATCCAGGTTTCGCAAGATTCTTTTATTCGCAGATTCCACTATTCGCAAGTTTTACTGTAATTGTAGTCTTGCAATTATTAGCTTTCAATTCTCACAAATCTAACATATATATTACATATTTTATATACTTTCCTGGCCAAAATATTCCACGTACACTATTAAAAGCTGCAGGAAACATCCCTGTGGCACAACCTTAAAAGTTCCATCCATTAAATATCGCCTGTTACCCAGCGATGATATATTTTATTCAATTCAATTTTGGGGACTTATTTCATATTAAAAAAATCTCCACCTCCATACAAATTTTGGGAAGTTATTTTGTTTTCCATTTGGAGAGTTATTTCCTGCAGCCTTCAAAAACTTGTACAATCTCTGGCCTTGTGAGTAATTCACCTTTGAAACAGATCCAATGCGGATGAAAGGCTGTTTCAGAAATCCAAAAGCGATGACTAGTCGAGATGTATTGCAGACATACACATGAAGTTAACTCAATTCGATCGATGCCACATCTTAAAAGACACACTGGGCTATTTGGCCTATTTCATGGTTTCTGTTACATTTATCTACATATGTATGTGCTGTGTTTTGTCTTCCATTGGTAAAATCGCGTCAATCGTAGGGCTGTAAGAGTCCTATTTTTGTATTTTAAATGTGCGTCATAATTTCATACTATATATTGATTTGCTAAAGAGGTCACCCTGTACACCAAATGCACTTACATAATATGTATGTATATAGATCCAGCTCTTAAATATCGAATATCGAATGTAAATAACATTACGGAATCTGTAATCAGTCTATGATCGTATGATCTCTCACCGTTGCACTATTTTTACATTATGTACTCTATTGTCATTTTATAGTTGCTCATTATCATGATCTTACTTACTTAGTTGGCGCTACAGCTCGATGTGAACCTGGGCTGCTTCTCGCAACCATTTGTGTGTGCGTGTTATATTTTTGCACGAATGGAAGGGACCTATAGTTTTTTGCCGACTCCGAACGGCGAGTTGAGAAGCTCAATCGTGACAAATGATACTCTTTGATGCTTGTCAGACATTCGAAAGAGGTGGGCTCTATGAAAAACTTTTAGGTGTTTGCGGCGGGATTCGAACCCAAGACCGCTGGCTCAGTAGTCCGACGCACTAACCACTTGCGCTACGGTGCCCACCATTATCATGATCAGTCATTTAAATTTTTTTAGTTTTAATAAAACGCTCGAGTAAGAAACTTCGTCTTTGTTTTAATTCTTTCTCTTATTTTGGATGTCTTACAATCAATCAGAAGCGGGATTGTGTTCCAACGCAATTTTTTTTAAAGTACAGTCAAACTTCCTTATAGCGAATTCGCACGGTACCAGAAAATCACTTCGTTATGGGTATATAGAAAAATCGTTATACAGAAATTAGGAATTTTTTTTTTCAACTTTTAAATAGTAATCAGTAATTTTAGTTTGGTACCGCCTCAAAATTAATAAATGTTGTGTCAACCTATAAGCTGAATTAAATTCAGTTTTTTATTAAGTTAAAATAAATACTCAAAATGAATTAATTTCAAAATGTACAAAATTCAAAATTAAATGTCTGTATGGCTGTGTGTCTATCTATCTATCTATATCTGTCTTTCTATCTATCTGTCTGTCTATCTATCTGTCTATCCGTCGATCTATTTACCTGTCTGTCTATCTGGCTGTCTGTCCGTCGGTCTGTATGTCTGTCGGCATGTCTATCTGTCTGTCTATCTATGTATCTGTCTATCTGTCTTTATCTATCTATCTTTCTGTCTGTCTGTCTATCTGTTCGTTCACTAATCCATTCGAGATTTTTATAATTTTTTTGCAATGCCGAAGAACACTTTGGTGATGAATTTCAATTTTGCCAAAATTTTCATTGGTAAAAACCTTCTCCCGGCAATAACGAACTGAAAAAAAATTTGAGCCAAATCGGCCCAGCCGTTCTCAATTGATGAATTACTATACATTTTTTTACACCATTTATATATACATATATATAGATGACAGGAAGTAAATACATACTCAGTTTTTCGATGATTCAGAAAGAAGTCATATTTTGAGTTCCGACAGTATTGCATTATTAGTGCGATATATGAACCAAAATTAACTCTTAAAACAACAGGAGTTCATTTTGGGTAGAATATTAGTTTTGGTATTTTTTTTTCAAATATGTTAACAATATTTATAAACTGAAAATGCAATTCACTGCTCCAGAAAATTCTCTTTCTTTTGACACCTCATTTGTTAAGATTGGTTGAGTGTGAGAGCCGCAATACTTATGATGATTGTAGCACATTGGAGTGCAAAACAAATGATCACGTCAGAGCGCGCACATATACTCACACACACACTATTGCAACGATAGCCACTGCTGCACGGCTGCTGGCAGTGGTCTCCACTGAAAGAAAATTCTGGGCGATGCTTTGAATAATTGTTTTGAACATTGCTCAGCTTCAGGACAACGCAGAAGTATGTTTTATAGCTCAAATGAATCAGGGGAGAATTTACTAAATTCACCTATTTTTGTGTTTTTCAATCCGATAAGCCATTATTGAGTTAGGGCTGAATCAATATTATTTTAAATATGCAGTTTTTTCAATATTTTCTAAAAACCCTGTCATTTTCCGGGATAAAAAGTATAAATGATATGGTTCAAGAACATAAGCAATCACTATGTCAATATTTCATCAAAATCCGTCCAGTAGTTCTAACGTGATGCGCGAACAAACAGTTTTTAATCTACAGTTTCATTATATGTATAGATATAGAAGAAGATATAGATTACACTCTTCCATTTTTCTTCCTCAACAAAATCTTCTAATACATTTTAGAGATTCAAACACATTAGTCGGTACGTTACTCCTCATCGCCAGAAAGGTTCGAAATACGTCAATTGATGAAGAAATTCGTCCCAATGTAGGTAACACTTTATCAGCAACTTTTTCTCAAGAGAAAGGCTACTTCGCTGCGACATTGTCAATTCGTTCACTGAACACAGACAACTGCTGCCAAAATTGATGCTGATGGGACTTTTTTCCTGTTGTTATTTCAACTTTTGGGGAATCCCCTAATATGTCTTACTTTTTTCTCGGTACAAAGTTTTTTAATGTGCGAAACAGAAAATTATTGGAAAAATTCGTTATATGGAAACAGAATCGTATGAGAGATCGATTTCCAGCTACAAAACTTGTTCGTTATAGAGAAAAACACTAAAAGCAGAACGAAAAAGCTGTGTACTTGAAAAAAATTCGTAATAGGGAGAGCTTCGTTGTATTTTGTATAGATGTTCGTTATAGGGAAGTTTGACTGTACTACCTGATAATTTTTTTTATATGTGCACATGGAACGTGTTATATGTGTGCGGATCATTTAATTAGTTTAATTGATTAATTAAGTAATTGATGAATTTTTGTCAAAATGTTTGGTGAGGTACGCGCTGAAAAGTTTTTGCGAACTGCGAATGTGCAAAATCATAAGAATAAGTTATTCGAAATGGGTCTGTCCACTAATGGAGTGAAGGCCGCGTTAAGAACGAGGTTGCAGGGAGGTATTGCGCAACTAGATGAAGATCTAATTAAAGCGTTGTTCCCTCCAAATGCTCTCGGTAATCTTAACATAGGGGGCAATGACGCTGACGTTGAAGAAGAAGAAAATACAGTTACACAACAGCTAGAGAACTTACGTGAACGAATAAATCAGTACTGTAGAAGAAATCAAATCATCCTGATATTGAGGATTATCTGCAGACGTTTTCTGCGGACGATAATTATCCGGTCGTGAGATGCATCCAGAGCTTTGATGATTCAAAACTCATCTACAATTTAAACGATTCAGAATGCTTCATTTACGCCAAGAGACAACTAACAGGTACAGCCAAGTTATTTTTGAGATCTTCATCATGCCGTTCGTGGAGTGAATTAAAGACAGCGTTACTGACAAAGTTTAACCAACAGACAACAGCAACGGATGTTCACAACACCTTACGAAGTCAAAAAAAAAAAAAAAACAAGTACGTACAAACACAAAACGCTGCAGTACGTTCTTACCATGCAGGAAATCGCATCGGCATCAGATATCAAGGAGCAGGACGTCATATACACTACTATTTTCTAAAGGTATCCATTTGTAATAAACAAATTCTGTTTACAGCCAGTAAGATTGCGGAGTTGAAAATCATTTTGAGGAAGTATGAAAAAATGAAGCCCGAGTTCCAGCCATCAACATCAAGCTACATGAAATCACTGCCACTATCACAGTCGAAATCTGCAGTAAAACCACATGTTACTGTTAAGTGTTATAACTGCAACGACGGAGGCCATATCTCCACCTATTGTCCGAAGCCGCGGGGAGAAAGGTTCGTGCTTTTCTTGTTGGCAAATGAGGTTAGGTTAGGTTAGGAGGGTCGCTTGCAGTAAATGCAAATTTCACCCAGAGGCCGTAAAAGTTCATTGTGAATACCCTAGCTGTGTATGTCGAAACATACTTTTAACAAAACCATTTTGATCTATTAATTCACCTTTTTAGGTCTCTGAGCTGTATCTTAGCCAGGTCATCCAGGCAGTCAGAACCGTGCTCCCATACAAGATAGGCGCCGTTCCTGAAGAGCCGGGCAGTGGCATAGAAGGTGTGCTACAGATTCTATTTCATCTTCATCCATATAACTTCTACAGAAGTCGTTAGTAAAGATACCGTATCTTCGGGCCATGTTTTCTATTATACAGTGTCCGGTTATGACACCGACAAGTACATGGATTTGGCTTCTTTTCGTAGAGAGTAAGGATATTGTTCTCTTCTGGTCGACTGCGGGCCACAGGTTGCGGGTTATGACACAGTCATTAGTGTTGTGCCATCGTTCCTCGGCTAAATTAGTGGTGATGCGGTTTATTATACGTTTAGCTGTGTTGATGTGGGCACCGTAGCGCAAGTGGTTAGTGCGTCGGACTACTGAGCCAGCGGTCTTGGGTTCGAATCCCGCCGCAAACACCTAAAAGTTTTTCACAGTGCCTACCTCTTTCGAATGTCTGACAAGCATCAAAGAGTATCATTTGTCACGATTGAGCTTCTCAACTCGCCGTTCGGAGTCGGCAAAAAACTGTAGGTCCCTTCCATTCGTGCAAAAATATAGCACGCACACACAAATGGTTGCGAGAAGCAGGCCCAGGTTCACCTCGAGCTGTAGCGCCAACTAAGTAAGTAAGCTGTGTTGAAAGCCGGAAAGACCAGCTACTGTTATATCCATATCAAAGCCTTTCCTGGCCAGTTCGTCTGCTGTTTCGTTCCCTTCTATGCCCACATGTCCGTGTACCCAGCAGAGTAGGACTGTGTGGTGCTTTATCGCTTTAAGTGCCTCGAGGCACTCCTTTACGTATTTTGAGTTCACGGAGGTGGAGTCCAGTGCTTTAAGTGCGGCTTGGCTGTCCACGCAAATGGTAATTTCCGTTGCTGGTAGTTTCCCTGCTAGGACAATTTGCGCTGATTTCTTAATAGTATATATCTCTGATTGGAAGACGCTGCAATAATCGGCTTGTCGGTATGACTGCTTAATGCAAAGTTCTTCCGAGAAGACACCTGCTCCTGCTTTTTGAGCCGTCTGTAAAGATGGATGTTCCGATAATGGCACTATCGGAGTTGTTCCAGATCTGTCTGTCTGGTATGAAGACCTTGAAGTATCTGAAGAAGTCGAGCTGGGGTTTCTCATAATCGGTGCAGGGCATGAGTCCTTTTTGGTTGAAGATGTCCAGTATGACCGTGTGTCCAGATGAACGGGGCCTCCAGTTGCCATTTTCTCTTAATCTGAGAGCTCCTTTGGCTGCCGTGTTTCTTATGGAGAGATCAATCGGCGGGAGCTGCAGAAGCGCACCTGTTATGCCCAGACAGGTTATCCTTTGTACCTTGTTTAGATTTCTAAGGTAGGATTTGGTGTTAGTCGCACCCCACCACATTATTGATCCGTAGGTGAGGATTGGTCTTACAATTGCTGTGTACAGCCAGTGTACTATTTGCGGTTGTAGTCCCCATTTCATTCCAAATGTATTCCTGCACGCGTAGAATGCATTGAGTCCTTTTTTCATTCTTTCTTCTGTATTCCGTTTCCAGTTTAGTTTGGAGTCGAATATGATGCCCAGGTATTTGGCTTCCGTGGAGATTCTGAGGCGCGTGCCTTTCAGTCTTGGTGGGTTCCAAGATGGGATTTTGTATCTTCTAGTGAACAGAACTAGTTCTGTCTTGTTGATGTTTATCGATAGTCCGTTCCGCGTCAGTCCACTTTGATAATTCTGTTAGCGCCGATTCCATGATATCGCTGGCTGTGGAGAGGAATTGTCCTGTTACCAAAATGACCACATCGTCGGCATATGCAACTATTTTAATGCATTTGTTTGTGAGTGACTTAAGGATTTTGTTAAGTGAGATGTACCATTAAAGGGGTTATAACACCCCACCTTGTGGGGTTCCTCGCCCGACAGTTTTCCTGATTGAATTGTCCCCTAGGTTGGAGTAAATGATTCTGCTGCTAAGCATTGTCTGTACCCAGTTTAGTATGAAGTTTTGGGAGCCATGTTCTTTTAGTGAGGATATGATGGTTCCCGTGTTCAAATTATTGAAGGCTCCTTCTATACCCAAGAAGGCCGTCAGCGTGAATTCCTTAAGTTCGATGGATTTCTCAATTATGACCGCAAACTCATGGAGCGCTATTTTCACAAATTTACCATTGGAGTATGCGTGTTGTGTGCGTCGCATGATTCTTTCGAGTTTGTTCCTTATTTCCAAGTCGAGTAGTATCTCGAGCGTCTTCAGAAGAAATGACGAGAGACTTATCGGTCTGTAGTCCTTTGCAGTGGAGTGGCTTCGTTTCCCTGCTTTGGGGACAAATACCACGCGTACTTCTCCCCAGATATTCGCAATGTACCCCATCATTAAGCTGCCGATAAACATAGATTGGAGCTATGGGGTAACTGTTGTAATTGTCTTTTGTAACATGGCTGGTATTATTCCGTCCGGTCCCGCTGATTTAAAGAGTTGCAACGATAGTATTGCCCATGTTATTTTTTCCACGGTGGTATAGGCCGCAATGCTTCCTAGCTCTTCCTCCGAGAGGTGGGGTGTATTGCTGGCCGGGTTAGGTGTTTGGCGAGGGACATTTTTGCAGCCGGGGAATTGAGTATGTATTAAGGAGCAGTTCCAGAGTGTCTTGGCTGTTGGATGTCCAGCTATTGTCCTCCTTACAGAGGTTTCCAACCGGGGATGGAGTTTTGGCTAGGATTTTCCGGAGTCTGGCCGCCTCTGTTGTGGATTCTATATTGGAACAGTAGTTGGACCAAGATGTTCTCTTGGCTGCTCTGGTTTTATTTTTAAATTCATTGAAACTGGTGCGATATTCACTGCAGTCCTCTTCTGAACGTGTCAGCTTGGCCTTATTAAACAATCTCGTGGTTTTCGTCCTAAGTTGACGAAGTTCCGTTGTCCACCAAGCCGCATGGGTTCGTTTGGAGGGACGACTTATTGGGCAGGATTCGTTGAAAGAGGTTATGAGTGTCTTTGTAAACAGGTCGATAGTGAAGGTTATTCTGTAGTGGTCAGAAAATGAGTGTTTTTCAGATACTCTCCAGTCATTGGAAGGTGGGATGGTTACCTCTGTTACAGATTACTAAGTTGGAAAGAATAATAAATTCAAGAATAGACCCACCCCTATTATTTATGTCCGTGCTGCTCCATTGGGTATGGTGGGCATTGGCGTCCAGTCCCAGTACCATGTTTGCCAATTCGCACCACGCTGAGCTTCTTGGCTGTGGTCATCGTTATTCAATATGCTGCCACGAAGTTGTCCCAGCCCGAATTTGACGACCCCTGCTGTGGATATCAGGTGAGTGGCGGATTTGCGATCCACCAGCAATGTCAGGTGTGGGCACCGTAGCTCAAGTGGTTAGTTTTTTTTTTTTTTTTTTTTTTTTTTTTTTCCCGAGGGTAGGTGAAAATCTTCCATAGACACTATGAGAATAGCAAGCGCGTGCTCATAGCAGTGTCAGATTCTTACTGACCAAAAACACCTCCCTTCGATATAAATTTGTTAGATACTGCAACTAAGTTATACTACTTATCAAGCAATTTTTCTATCAAGAAATATAAACGTTTGGCAGGTTACTTTCCAATGAAAGATCCTGCATATTCCGCAATTTAGATGCGGTTAATCCTTATCTCGCCAAGTCGAAAGGTTTTGTCCTTTGTAGTCGGCGCAATAAATTGCTCTCATCCAAAATAAGTAGGACTGTATTATTAACATGTCCGATTAGTCGGTTTCTATGTTTTCGCGCGAAGCTTCTAGTTTCAGCTTCGATTGTCGGAATTCCGAGATCCCTGTGGATATCGTCGTTTCTAGCATACCACGGTGCTTGGACAATTTCTCTAAGCACTTTATTTTGAAAGGTCTGTAAAATATTGGCATTTGTTTTCTTGGTACAACCCCAAAGTTGTATACCGTAGGACCACACCGGCTTTAGCACTTGCTTGTATAAAAGCAGTTTGTTCTCGGTACTGAGGTGGGAATGTTTCCCGATCAGCTAGTACATTTCTCTATATTTGATTTCTAATTCTTTACGTTTCATTTTCACGTGCGAATTCCACTTCAGCTTTGCGTCAAGTGTCATTCCCAGGTATTTGGCTTCATTTGCAATAGGAATTCGGGCCAAATTTATAAAAATTGGCAAGTCATTAATTTTTCTATAAGTGAAATTCACGTGAACAGATTTAGTTCCGTTAAGGGCGATCCGCCAGTCCCTCGTCCATTCATTTACTTTATTCAATGCGTTTTGCAGTTTGGCAGTCGTTTCCTCGATTGTTTTACCTACTGCTAGGATAGCGGTGTCGTCGGCAAACGTAGCAAGCATAGTGCCATCTTCTTTCGATATATCACGAGTATATAACAGATAAAGAAGCGGCCCCAGAACGCTTCCTTGCGGTACGCCGGCCGAAATTTTTTTGAGCTCTGAGTATTCGTTTCCATTTCTAACACGGAAGAGTCTATTTCCGAGATATGAATCCAAAATCTCGTATAGGTACACGGGGAGTACTTGTCGTAATTTGCATTTCAAGCCATCGTGCCACACCTTATCAAAGGCTTGCGAGACGTCAAGAAATACGGCTGAGCATATCTTTTTTTCTTCTAGTGCTTTTTCGATTACGTTAGTAATTCTATGCACCTGGTCAATTGTCGAATGCTTACTTCTGAACCCAAACTGGTGGTCAGGGATTAGATTATTTTCTTCTATAACCGGTTGGAGACGCCTTAGTAATATCCTCTCGAAAATTTTTGATACGACTGGAAGAAGCGAGATTGGTCTGTATGATTTTACTTCATATGACGGTTTTCCTGGTTTTAAAACCATAATGACTTCCGCAACTTTCCATTGGCTCGGCACGTGTTTTAATCTGAGTGCAGCATTTATAATATGGAGAAGCTTAATAAATGCTCTTCTAGGTAAGGCTTTGAGAATTTCTCCGGTAATCAAATCATAACCAGGAGCTTTCTTAGGTTTTAGTTTCGCGATCTCACGTTCGAGTTCTCTAAGCGTTGCAGATCTGCGCGTTAAATCGTCAGATGGTGGAACTACCATCCTTGTGAAGTTGATGTTGTCATGAACCACTTGACCATCGTTCGGTTTAAAGGTTTCTTCCAAATGGGCGGCAAAAATATCCGCTGTGGTTAGTGCGCCGGACTACTGAGCCAGCGGTCTTGGGTTCGAATCCCGCCGCAAACACCTAAAAGTTTTTTCACAGTGCCCACCTCTTTCGAATGTCTGACAAGCATCAAAGAGTATCATTTGTCACGATAGAGCTTCTCCACTCGCCGTTCGGAGCCGACAAGAAACTGTAGGTCCTTTCCATTCGTGCAAAAATATAACACGCAGACACAAATGGTTGCGAGAAGCAGGCCCAGGTTCACCTCGAGCTGTAGCGCCAACTAAGTAAGTAAGTAAGCAATGTCAGGTCCTTGCCTCCTCCTTTTTTCTCGTGGTTTCGAGTTAAGGATCTCTCATTCCTGAGTATTGACGTCCCGGTTCAGCTTACCAATGAACTTAAGTATTAGTTGTTCCTCCGGTACTGGAGGGGAGATCCATACGTGTGCCTTGATGCGCAGCGGGAGGGCAGAGGCAGGTATCGTGTCTAATCTGGCCCCAGGCCAAATCTCTCCTAGGCTTTGAATGCAACGGCCTAGGAAGTCGTATGAGCCTTTACTTCCGCAGCCCACGACTTTAACACCTTTACGCCAACCGGCACCGTCAAAGTTGTCGGCTTTGTCGTCATCTTCTGCCATCATGGCTTCAATAATCTTTTCTTCCACCTTTAGCCAGTTCTCATTTGACATCTTGCCGTCCGCATTGCTGCGGTTGATGATGGCCAGAGTGAGCTCCTTGTTGTGGAAGCTAGTTTTTGCCTTCTTATCTTTATTGCCAGTTTCTTCTTGATGCTGGTTGTTTTTCTTTTGGATGCTGGTGGTGCTAAATCGCTTACAGTAGTCTTCGAGCCCGAGGGTTCTGAAAGTCTCTGTAAGGGTCGTCGCTTAGTCATCGCACCCTCCGAAAAAACGCTTGGTTTCGGAGGAACTCTGGCTTTTCGAGGGGTGGTAACTTTGGAGCTCTCGGGGATGGGGTTTCTTGGCTGTACCTCCTTTCTTCCCACCTTAGGTTTCTTGGTTTCCACCTTCGGATCTTCCCTTTTCCGGTTAGATGTCGGAGCAAGTGCCTTATCTGTCGTTGGTTTGGGCTGTGTCTTCTCTCGTTGACGGCTTTCAAACTGTCTGACCTTTTTGACGTGCTTCTTCATTAGTGCTCTATCCCTACATGAGAACGTTGCCGGATCCTTTAGCTTCATTTTTCTCAGGTACTTCGTGGAACTCTTGTAGCTGTCTCTAGCTTTTTGTTCCACGGTTCTCGAGGTTTTCGTTTTACTTGGTACCAAAGTGTCCTCCAGAAGTCTGTCCTAAGTCTCCGAGTCAATTGTGGAGGTCGCGGTAGACTGCGACGAGATAGCATCCCATAGTGCAGCCATGTCCGTCCATTGATTCTTCGATGGAGATTCGTCTTCTGATGATAGGCTTATTGCCCTTTGTCTAAGTGAGCTATTTTTGTCAAGTATCTTGCTTCCTTCACACCCTTGACTGCCAGTGTGATCTTCCATGGGAGTTGGGAGTTCACTAGTGTGCATTCCACCTGGAGTAGTTACATCAGTTCGTTGTGCTTCCATGTTGGTTTTGTTTCGCGTTAATTAGTTTGGCTGCGGTTCTACTACCCCAGCAACCCCGAGCAACCAAAAACGTTACGATGGTTATTTGAACACAAATAATATACCTACCTATCAGGCACGAAGCGTGAATTTTTTGGCAGCGGAGGCACCCAACGTAAAACTCGAAAATATGAATGTCCTTTATTTAATGTTGTTTTCGATTGGGCTTTTCAGATTTTGCTCTCAGATTTCAGATTTTTCGTGCTGGTTGGAAAACAAACGAGAGTGATCTGTTTTTCTGCAATTGTATTAGTGTATCTTGTTCGTAAAAGAAAATAAATAAGAAAAAGAAATATAATAAATACAATTTTAAAACATTTTCTTTATATTTTCTAAATATTCTACAAAGTGTATGATAATTATTTTTATTGATTGAAAATTATTTTGATGTACTACGTTGACATTTCATATAAAATGTGCTGGTGTTAGTGCAAGTAGGTATAAATCTCGAGCAGAATCCGAGATTCACAACAATTGATCTAGAGCAAAAAAAAAAGTGCTTTTTTGGTCGGTTGGAAAATGAAAATTGTAATAGAGCGATAAAAATTGCTCGAGATCTTTTTTTTTTGCTTTTTGCCCAATCGAAATCGACATTAGATAAGATCGCTTTATGTATTTGCACTTTACATCGCTTTGTAACGGTATTTATGTTAACAAATGGTTTCGGTCTCCCACCATCTATAATGTTTTTTTTTTTTTTTTCACCTCTAGCAGAAAATGCTTTAATCAAAATACTTTCTATTTGGCAGTTGCAGGTATTCATATTAAAAACGCAAACCAATCGAAAATCACGAAAAATCACTAAAAAATAGGTTACATTGCCCACTAAACTTGAAATTAAAAAGCAAAACACCACCGTATCAATCAACGCAAATTGTTTTCTTATGGATGACACCAATTCAATTTGCACTCAGTCAAGTGTAAACACACAAAAGTACAAAAAAAAAATTCATGTGTGTAAACTACGCGCGGCAGAAGTAAAACTTTATCCCTTCATGTACATAGAGGTCAGTTATGTAATGTGTCCTTCGCATAGTTTCTATTTAATATCTTCGCTCTTTAACTCTCAATTTTAATAATTCTCAAAATTACTCCTATGCTTTCTCGAAATTCTTTCTGAATCCATTTATTTTATTTTATAAATACATAAAGAAAAAAATAAATACATAAATAAATAATTATATGAATAAATAAATAAATTAATTAATAATTTAATAAATAAATAAATAAATAAATACATAAATAAATAAATTACTTTAAATAAATACATATATAAATAAATAAATTAATTAATAAATAAATATATAAAGAAATAAATATAATAGTTAAATAAATAAATAAATAAATCGAATTTCGAATGACGTCACTTATGTATGTACAAATGAAAATAGCGGTAATTCACCATCTCAGTGCTTCAGCCATATTGAATATCGAATGACACCACCTATGTATGTAGCTATTATATGTATGTTATATTAAGTAGGTCGTAAAGATGACGGTAATCCACCATCTTGGGGATCTCCCAATTTGAATTAAGAATAACGTCAGATAACTTATCGTATTCTACTTATCAAACACTTTCACCAGATACCCATATTAAGTAGGCCGTGAAAATAACTGTAATCCGCCATCTTGGTGCATCAGCCATATTGAATTCCCAATGACGTCACTTATGTACATATGTAGCAAATATATTTGTCTTGTCAACTCCTTTATTCGATACCCATATTAAGTATATACATAGGTCGTGAAGATAACGGTAAACCGCCATCTTGGTGCGTCCGCCATATTGAATATCACTTCTGTAACTACATATTATATTTGTCTTGTCAAACTCTTTCATTTAATACACATATCGAGAGGTTAACGGTTTATGTATGTAAATATGTATGTACCAGTGGCGTCTCGTCAGTATTAAAAACATACTCAACCCATACAAATATTTTTTATTGTTTTCTCCGCAACACCTCCGACAAAATATACGTACATACATACATAGTATTTACATCATAACTTTGGTATATGATTCGTTGAATGAGATCAAACCAAAAACAACCCTTTCTACACAAAATAAGTTCATCGAAAAATTTCGCACTTGATTTCCTTGTGCCGTCTTCACTCGCACGACATAAACATTGAAAATTTTGTACGTAAACTCGTGCGAAACTGAACTTCGCACTTCATATGTTGTAGCAGTCCCGATACACAAAAAGTTCAAAGAAAAAGTTCGCACTTGATTTCCTTGTGCAGATCTTCACTCGCACGATATCAACTTTGAAAAACTCGTGGCAAACTTAACTATGCACTTCATGTGTTGTATTCCAATTCACAATTCACAAAGAGTTCATAGGCGTGTTTTGTTTGCAAGCATATATAGGATTAAAAAACAGCTTTCAATGTAGAATACAACAAAACCTAAGACTGGATAATTATCCAGGCTTTTACATGGAGAACATGTTGCTGAAACATGTGTATTGTATACAGTCTACAAATAAAGCACGGCTATTGTTGCGTTCAAAAAACGCACAAAAAGCTCCGGTCCTTTCCCTCCCTCCGTTTCCCCTTTTTTTTCTCTTTTTCTCCCCACCGCTATCTTCTTAGAGCAGTGTGTTTGTGGAGAGTCACTAGCTTCACGCCTGTGCTTTCGCTCTCACATGATCTTTGAAGGTAGCAAAGCAGGTGCCCTGGATTAGAGCCCGAAGGAACTCGGGAGACTCTACTTAGGACGGACGGTCCTCTCATCCCCAGAACCCTTAATCTCGGGACAGGTGGTCCCCAACTCCGATGACCCATTTGAAAGGCCAAACCGCGATAATAGGCCCAACGTAATTCATTACTGTGTGATTCCCTTTGCTCTGGCAGCTGAATCGATGACAGAGAGGATGGGCGAAGTCAGCCACCAATACCATCAAATCTTTTCCCGCCAAAAAGACGGTGCGGCGAAAAGTACATATTTTTATTCAGAATCGCGCAAAAGACATTATTAAAAATGCAAAAAATTAAGTTACCAATAAGTGTGAATCCGAAACGCCAACTTTAATTAAATCTTAAAAGCTAGTAAACTTTATTCAAAAAAAAGATGGCTGAATTCGCCGAACCATTGTATGTGTGCGTGTTAGTGTGTGGGGATGTGGGGCCAGCTGTCATGCCGGCTACCTCACTTCTTGGTTGACCGTGTATCCGTATAGAAAAGATTAAGAGGAGTTCACCAAAGGAAACGAAACGTTTACAAAAAAAAAAGACGAGATTCAGAAATAAAAGGGGGATAGAGTGAAAAAATAGTAGAAAAAAAAAATTGTGTTGGAAAAAAAAAATAGTGGAAAAGAAAAAAAGGTAGTTTATTTAAACAAAGAGTGGTGGAGCAGTGACTGTGGAAAAGGAAGCTAGCCTAGATAAGAAACCAGTGACTGCGGCGGAGAAGCACAGCCACTCCAACCCCGTAACCCTTGTGTTGGCGAGCAACCCCCTGGAAGGATAAACCAGAACAAAAAAAAGATAAGTAGAGTGTTTTTAGTTAATAAAGTATTAGGTAGAGTTTTTCGTTCGTACATAGATATATACTCAAAAGTCGAGGTAGTTTTCTGCGCCTCCGTTCGTATTGTATACCGTAGTCGTTCCGGTACAATACCTTAATTCGCGACCCGTTGTCCGTTGGGACAGTCGTTATTCGTTATACCGCAAGGGAATCCGGAGCCGTTTTATCAGCGATTTTTCGTTTTTTTGGTATCTTTTATTTTGATAACCGGGTTGGTTTTTTTCATCCAACTCGGTGGATTTTTTCCAATCCCAGCGTAAATTTAATTTCTC
This sequence comes from Brachyopa scutellaris, assembly GCA_949775065.1. Taxonomy (NCBI): domain Eukaryota; kingdom Metazoa; phylum Arthropoda; class Insecta; order Diptera; family Syrphidae; genus Brachyopa; species Brachyopa scutellaris. Next base: position 77,910,332 of record OX459114.1, on the reverse strand, counting down.
ATATATAAATTTTCAATCATTCACTCATTTATTTTATTTAATAAATCGGCCGTTATCATTATAACGTAGTCCAAAAGAAACACGCTTGTTTTCTTTTTCGACTGTGTTTATTTCATCATCGGGACGAAAAATTCTTTGTTTCCCCAGGTTTCACAATTCCCCAACGAAAGAAAATTGTGTGGCGCCCAAACCCACCTTTCTCCCATTTACCCACTCGCGCACCCACCCCAGCTGAGCAGCCGTCGGCGCAGCGAAGTTACCTTCGTTGACAGTTGCGGAGTTGGTTGTTTACGTTCGGTTCGGTCGGAAAAATTTTCCGTCGGTGATAATCGATAATCGGTAAAATAAATAATTTTGCAACACTATTGTATGCATCGTTTTGTTCAGTTTTACATACCTAAGTATATGCTAAGAAAAAAAAAGGGAATTAATGGTTTATTTGAGAATAGACAAGAGACACATATTTCTCTTGATGGTGATTTGAGGTACATGACATCGATTGAATTTGAAATTAAAATGAATTTTAACATTTACACCAGTCGCACACCCAGCTAAATACTCCACGCGACGCCACTGGTATGTACATATGTATGTGTGTATGTGTGTATGTGTATATATGTATGTTTGTATGTATATTATGTATGTATGTATGGATGTGTTGTGTATATGTATTATATGTATGTATGTACGTATGCATGTATATAATATTTACCAACGGGCATAATATCCATTACTTCGAAAACCTAGTATTCATTCTGTCGTCGGTATGACGTAATCAGTCGTCCCACTTTTTCGTTACAAAAAATGTTGATTAACGTGCGTATAAAAGTTTTACTTCAAAAACTTTTCTACCCCTTTTTTAAGTAAATTGGACTCATTGACACTTGACAGTAAAGCGGCCTACAGACGATCAACTTGGTTGTCAACCAAGTCGTCAACATGCCATGTTGATGTCGATGTTAGTCGTCTGTAGCTAGGCTTACAACCTAATTCTATGTTGGACCAACATGGTTAGAGAAAATCAAAATCGTTTGATATTTTGAAGGCGGAGCCTAATGTTTGCAACCAAGTTCAATGTGTGTAGTGTGGTTGACTACCTAGTTTGCAACATTAGTTCAGAGCGTATGTTCATGGAGTGTATTAAGTAGCGGAATACTCTACTTTGCGGACAACATAATGAAATTTGGAAAGTCTATAAGTAAATATATAAAAAACTGTCTGAATTATGGAAAGTAAAGAAGACATATAGACCATATTTTCCTCATCTTTGTTTCTCGTACTTCTTTTTCCGAATATTCATCGATGATTATAGATATGTACATACATATACATATTATGTACATACATAGACCTGTATGCATATGTAATAATCATTTAATCATTAATCATTAATCATAATCATTTTTGTCATTTTCTCAGCAAGAAAAGACTTTAAATATTTCCAAAATGCCCGGGAAGTACAACCGGCACACCTTCCAACAACTGTTGGCTACAAGGTTGACTACCATGTTGGAGCGTCTGCACGTTTCGTTTGTTAACTTGGTTAACAACCAAGTTTATCGTCTCTATGCTGCTTAAGAGGCAGTAAAAACCTCAATATTTCTCTATCTGGTCTTCAGTTTTGTTGAATTGAATTTTCGTAATGAATACACTCAAGACTCAACTCATTCTTCACTCTTCGGTCAGACGGTTAAAAGTTAAGAGATTTTACTTTGACATTGGGATGGTATTTGAGTTAAGAAGGCGATACCAAAGAATGCCTAGCTGTTGTGCATTCTGAGCATTCGTGTGAAAAATAAACAATGGAGTGTTGTTTGGTATTCTCAGTTGGCTTGGATTAGGAGGGACATTTTGTATTGTACCTATGTAGCAAAGGGATTCTGTGCGTATTTTATCGTTGTTTTTCCTGAGCGATTTTGATAAAAGATAATCATGTTCCCATAATGATGTTGGGAATTTATGAATTTACAGTAAAGTTTGAAGGAACGTTCGATTAGTTATATGCATACACAGTATTATTTATATACATACAATAAATCGACGATTTGGAATTTTGTATTAATACATAATTCTTTTCTATGAAGATATTGTTGAATTGCTTACGGAAGCACTCATTCCACTCAATATATGGAGGCTTCGTCCCTGCTACCTATAACAAATGCTGACTATCAAAACATCCAGTTTCTTCAAGTGTTGTGTTTCCACAGGAATCTGCTAGATTATGACCAGCTTAGCATGCGGTCTCCACTAGCTATAAATCCAGAGCATACTTTCATTATCGCAAGTGGAGACCATTATAGCAGCTATATTTTCATAGCATGCGATAGAGAGCATGCTCTCATCGCATACCATATAGCGCACACCTCATCGCCAATATAGCTGTCACTTTGCTGTGTCTTTTGTCATATCCGTTGCCATTTTGTAATCCCAACTATCAACTATACTGAAAAAGTATGCGATGAAATGCCCACCAAAGAAAATCTGCATATTTTCTGCTGTCCGCGTTCTGCTTTTGCTTTTGCGATAAATTTATTGCTAGTGGAAACGGCATGTAATAGCCACATTCAAGTTTACTATTACGGATCTATTCCATTTTTCTGAGCTACTCAGACTTATGTCGATTTCGATTGGGCAAAAACAGCACTTTTTTTTATCTCGAGCAATTTTTATCGCTCTAGTACAATTTTCATTTTCCAACCGACCAAAAAAGCACTTTTTTTCTACTCTAGATCAATTATTGTGAATCTCGGATTCAGCTTGCACTAACACCAGCATATTTTACATGAAATGTGAACGCAGTATATCAAAACAAATATCAATCAACAAAAATAATTATCAGAAACTGTGTAGAATATTTAGAAAATGTAAATAAAGTGTTTTAAAATTGTATTTATTATTTTTCTTTTTCTTATTTATTTTCTTTTACGAACAAGATGTGAAATGTCACACTAATACAATTGCAGAAAAACAGATCAATCTCGTTTGTTTTCCATCCAGCACGAAAAATCTGAAATCTGAGAGCAAAATCTGAAAAGCCCAATCGAAAACGACATTACACGATCGGCTGTTTTTTTTTTCAACAAGATCTGACCTCCCTGCCTTTTGAGTTCTATCTCGACCTTTGGAACAGAGCCGCGACATGATGCAACTACCTGCCAACAGATGGACGCTTGACAGCACAGCTGTTATTGTTGAGCTGTCAATTATTTCTATGTTTTCTATATTTTTCAAAACAAACAATTTGCAAAATTACAAAACTACTATACAGTGAGCGAGACAAAGACAACACACCAATTGAAAATTTGAAACACACGGAGACACAACACACGGGACACAGCACAAGTATTTCGATTTCGAAAGGAAATCGAAGCAACAAGTAGAAGGAGAAACGCCGGAAAAAATATTGAAAAGCGATAGATAATTGTGCATTAAAAAAAGTGATTTAACATAATTTATTTGTTTGAACACATTTACAGTGTATTTTACTTTGGTATGTAAATACATGTTTTAATATGTTCACATGTTATTTGAACTTAGTACTTGTTTGTTAATAAACGAAACAAATGTTAGCAATTGTTTTTGCAAAACTGAAAGCATTGAAAAAATGGCAGTGTTGTCGTATGTGATCGTATCGACTCATGGTCATGCGGGTACTGTGGTATGCCATATACAAGATAAAAACTGAATTGCAGTTCGTTTTATGAATTACATGTACTTTATGTACATAGTACCTACATATTTCCAATCGGTAAAAAACTGTTTCCTTGTAGAAACAAACGATGAATATAATTCGTGAATACTGGTTCGGCTTCCCCTTGCGTCAAAATTTCTCAGTGATAACAAAGACCGAATACCAATAGAGGGCAGCGCATTACTGCTCGAACACAATGGAAGTAGCAGCAGCATGTTTGAAAGTTAAAGTTGGCTCAACTTTGAGCTTCAGCATATATATTCATACTATAGTTGTAACTCAAAAATTGTTTTTTTTTTCTGATGGATTTTTGTTGTTTTCTCCAAAACACGTTGGAAGGCTCCTTAAGCTTTGCTCTCTTGTTTATGAGTTTATCAAACAGTGATTTCAGCTAAGTACTCCAAAGAATCGGCGAAGTACCTACAGCTTACCAGCTGATTTCACTGATCTCAAATAAAATAGCTAGATCCGCAGAATAACCATATGCCTTGAGCTTGTACCTAACATACATCCCCAGAAAGAATCTTATTGACATGCATAGTTTTTAATTTTTTCTTATCTTTTTAAGTATCCGTCTGAACCAACGTATTTATTTTTCTAAGCTTTATGTCCCTATAACCGCATTGCAGTTAGACTGATGATAGGGTAACTGGGCTTATAGGACTTTCGTCTTAGGCAGATTCTGAACTGGAAATTCACCTTTGACCAGCATTGTACTACATCTTATGCCCTTTCACAGAGCAGATATTAGGATCCTTTAGCGTGAAATGAATTTTCTCTGTTATTATCGGATTGGATTTCAATAATAGGCGTGTTTTTTTTTAAACCTATATAGGCTAAACATGTTTCCGCAACATATGTTCAATGTAAAATACAACAAAGCCTTAGCCTGGATAATTCTCCAGTCTTATTTTTGTATGGAAAGCTTTTTCGAAATCTATATAGGTTTGAAAAAAACGCGCCTAATATACAAATTAACATAGTATAGGTACAGTAAGTAATAAAACCACAATTACTTATTGCATTCATATTAAATGTATTAAAATACAGTTTTCCGGATGCAAATTTAAATTAAACCACAGGTATATATATTTCCTTTAGATAATTTGTAGTTCATTTTATTAATTAATATCATAACAAAGTACGTGTATTTTAACTTTGACAGCGCTGCATTCACCATTGTGTTCGGCCAGTTATGCGTATATCGCCTTTCCGCCAACCGAAAAATGGGAAAGAATTTGCGTTGCTGCAATAGTTACTTCGGTGTGATTACGATTACCCTGGCGCAAAGGTTTGAAAATGCCAATGTAGATCTCGGTGAAATAAGCATAAAATATCAAGTAAAAAAATATTGATTAATCGCTTAGTTTAGGAGATATCGAGGTTTAAAATTTGAGTAAACAAATTTATAAAATTTTAATTTTTGAGTACCTATCAGACGTTGAACTAAAATTTTATATGGGAGTTATTGTATGAAAAGGACCATTCCCACCTGTGGTCTCCTGCGCATGCCTTTGGAAGTGATTGGGTGTAAATTTGGAACATTTGCTTTGCAAGTCTTGCGTTTACGAATTCGACCATTTTGTTTCCGTGTTGCGATATGGAAACTAAAACAGCTTACAATCTGTCGCAAAAAACGTCAATGCATGTGAGTACATATGTACATATGTATGTACATGTGGATATGTGTATGTACCTATTTAGAAACATCCCGATAAAATATGCTGTAATTCACATCATTTTTAGCTATCACAAACAAATTTGTTAACGATTTAGTTAGACGCTTTTTCGTTTTTTTACTATAATCCTTTGATGCATTTGCCAAGAGCAAAACTGCAATATTTACCTTTTCCAATAATAAAATAAATAAAATAAGAATACGGAACCCTTTGAGCGCGAGTCTGACTAGCACTTGGCCGGTTGTTTATTTTTCAATTCATTATGTAAGTTATTTATTTTTAGTTCATTTCAAAGATAGTTAATTTTACCTTCATCTCATCCTCAAAAAAAATTACGTTGTCTACCCTTGTGTGTAGTTTTTTTACACATATGGGATTTAAGTGTGTTTTCCATGAATTTGATTTTTTTTTTGGTTAAAATCAACCAAAAAAATTGTCTTTATAATTGTATTCTAAAGAAACAAGTGCAAATAAATTCAAATTAGTTTTCTTGCATGCATTTTATACAAACATTTCGATTATGTTGGTTTTTACAATCAGCTTTTGTGGAATTTTCTTCATTGTAAACGTGACATCTTGTACTGCCTTTTATTTATAGTACAACGCGCCGTGATCGTTTTGATGGATTTAATGAAGATGATGAAGATGATGCAGAAGTATACTCTAAAGATTGTGCTGGTAAACTTCCTCCTGAAACTTTTACAAGCAAAGATGCTTATAATGCCGGTCTTCTTCTTCTAGCTGCAATATGTGGTTTTGCAAGTGAATTCTTAGTTCACTTTCCTTCATATTGCTATTTTTTTGTGTTGATTGCCAATTCAAGTTCACTTCCTTGAAAATAATTAATGAATTCATATCAAAAATATCAAGCATATTTTGCAAATACAGCCATTAGCCGTCGTTTTGTTTTTCATTTACAGCTGTAGCAAGGAACCATTTTGGCAACTGTAGCTACATCGCCTAGGTATGTATGTACATAATTGTAAATCGAATGAAAAAAAAAAAATATTGACTTGAAATTTGAAATGGCAGTGTATATGAACAATCCTTTTGTTTTATTGTAATTTTGTAATACTCTGTTATTCATTTTTCACCAGATCCAATTTCAACAGAGTTATGCATTGTACTTTGCAATACAGTACATTTGTTTTTTCTTCCAATGTACGAAACAAGTGCTATGTTGTCTTGTCAGTGTTGTGCTTCCAACATATTCGAAACGATTAGTTTGAAAACCTTGAAACCGTATTTAGCTTGTGAATACACATTAGAATCTTTCAAAGTTATACTTTCAAAATATGGTGGGAAGAATAATAAAGACGCATCTTTGTTATTCAAGACGAAGATAAATCATATTTTCATTCCGAATCTTCTAGTTTGATGCCCAACTGGTTGTAGTTGCCACACAATCCCATCTTTCGAAACAAGCAATGTATCCATATTTTCACCTTTAACAACTGATGTACATAATGTTTTATTTGATTCACTCCCTACCTTTGTAACATCAGAATCTCTATCATCTGAATATACATAGTAAGTCATCGTTATCATAAACATTTCTTTCTTGCGCAAATTCGTCATCTCTGTCTCCAAAAATATCACTATCATCACCATCAATTTCATTCAAACATGCTTCCATTTCCATCTTGGTCCCGACATAGTTCTTTTTTATTACTATTGAATTCACAATACATATTCGAACGTTGTTCACTTGCGAAAAGATTCAATGCAAATGAAATTTTATATGAAATGCACTAAGTTTCCATATGTGTAGAAATCTACACAAGAATGTAGACAACGTAATTTTAGCAATTACAACCGTCATGAACATTTTTTTCATGCGGAAAACCGTTTTTTTTATTGTAATATAAGGTTGTTAACAAAGTCAGAAAATTCCAGAAGTTACCAATTAGTGGTTTTTGAAATAAGTAAGAAAAAAGGTTGTTTTTGTGTAGTTTTCTACACAAGGATGAGATGAAAGAGAATGTTAAGTGAATAGACGTGTTTTTAATCGCTCCGTCTTTACCAGTACTATTTATCCAATTTAAAACAAATTATCACTAAACAGTCGTTGGAATATAAGTTAAAAGTTATAAAATTGTTTTTGTGCTTACTTTTATTGCATCAATTCATTCCAAAATAAGTTTTTGAAGACTATTTCATTTCTTTGTTGTGCATAATGTCAATTACTCGCAAACAAGCACTCAAAGAGAAATCCGACCAGACATCTGCAGTTACTCCAGATAAAATCCAATCAGGTAATAACCTTACGAAATCTCACCAACCACCTTTGAAGTTGTCAGATAAAAAATCATCTTTATCTGATCAACTTCGTGATTTGGAATTTAATCTTATGGAAAAATTCAAATCGTTGCTTGCCGAATTCGAATGCAGCTTTAACAAGAAAATGTGCGAAGCCATTGATTCTCTTAACCAAAGAGTCCAACAATTTGAGAGTGACATGCTCGAACTACGTAATGATAACTAGAAATTGAAAGAAGAGGTAGCGGACCTACAACGCAAAGAGCGCCTCAGAGATGTTATTGTTCGTGGCATTCCACAAAGACCAGGAGAAAATCCCACCAAGCTGGTAAAAAACATTACTGAAAAACTACACCACAATATCACCTCTCCCTTTGATGCATTTCGTTTGAGAAATAAGCCAAACAATGGTGATAGCCCACTACTGATCAGACTCTCGTCTCAGATTGAGCAAAGTTCACTGCTTGCTGCTTTTCGTGCTAACAATGGCCTTACTCTCGCTGAGCTGGAAAATGAACCGTCTGCTTCTGACAACAGCACAGCCTCTGCGCACACCACCACCCGCATTTACATTAACGAGAGCTTAACCAAAGAGAATAGCTCATTGCTTCGCCATGCTCTTCAGCTTCGCCGTGAGGGTCTACTGTTCTCTGCCAGAACGCGCAATGGTTTTGTCTATGTGAAGAAGACAAAGAATGACACTGAGATGCGAATTTCTTCAACTGCGAAATTTCCGAAATAGTTTTGTTTTAATTTCCTAATTTAAATTTACATTTTTGATTGGAGCACTTAAAGAAATGTGTTAAAAGTAATTGAATTTTGAATAATTTGCGATTCCATAATTTTTTGATTTGGTTTTTTATAATTGCTTTTAAATTATAGATATAATTAAATGATGCATCTATATTATTTTCTCTCTTCTTCTGCCTTTCTCTTTTTTCCTGTATATTTTTCACTTCTTTTCTTCTTAATGGATTACAATCATACTATAATAGAAAATCTAATTGTGCTTCTATTTCTTGTTTGTGGTGTTTTGGATAATTATGGCTCGTAATGGTTCTGTGTCTGGGGCGTTGGATGTTCGGACTCTAGTCAATATTTTATCAAATGCGCATGAAGGATTTAAAATTTGCTACTTCAATGCTCGTAGTCTTAATTTATCAAAACTTGATTACGCTAGACATATTTTTAATGATTCCGGGGCTGACGTTATTTGTGTTAGCGAAACGTGGTTTAAAACACTTGATGATGAAAATGACTATAATAATATTTATGGCATTCCTGGGTATTTAGTGGTCCCGCATAACAGAGTTACTGACACTACTGGTGGGGGGATAGCCATTTACCATAAAGTCGGTTTGACTTGCAAAATTTTAGGAAAGTCATTGAGCAATGACACTGAATACATTGTTGTTGAAATCTCCAACGGAAATGTTAAATGTATACTTGGTTTAGTCTATAGTCCCAATCGTAATTGTTCTTTCGATTCGTTGTTTTTTACAATGCAACAATTCTCAGCATCCTACGAGCATATTATACTCTGTGGCGATTTTAATGCGGACTTGTTCAAAAATGACCGGAGATCTCGTCAACTCCTTGATGCTATTGCATCCTGTGGGCTTGTGGTTGTTAATTCACATGCTACTCGCTTTGGTCCTGACACCCCTCCGAGTCTCCTTGACTTGCTGGCTGTCTCAGACCATACCAAAGTGTTACTACAAGACCAATTGCCACTTGAAGGAGTATCAGACCATGATCTCGTGTTTTGTACATATGACATTGATTTTTCATCGAATCCCCTGCAGAGCTCCTTCCAATTTCGTGATTTTGCATCAATTAATTACAACATCCTCCACCATCAAGCGAGTCTTCTACCATGGCATTCCTGCTACTTTTTATCGGATGTTAATGAGAAAGTAGTATTCGTTCAGACCCTCATTAACGATCTTTTTAATATGCATGTACCTCTTAAGACTATTACAGTGCGCAATAGTAAATGTCCATGGTTTACCACTGAGGTACATAATGCTATCAAAACTCGTCGAAAACTTTATGCCAAATATAAGAATTCTGCTACTATTCACAATTGGGAAGTCTTTTGCAGAGCAAGAAATTACTCTTCATTTGTCACCAAGAGAGCAAAAGAAAGATATTTTCTGTCCAAGCTCAGCCTTGACCAACCCTCAAAGAAACTTTGGGCAAATTTACGTTCTATGGGGATAGGAAAAAGTCAAATACAAATTAAAATGCCAGATGCGGATGAGTTAGTTGACGCTTTTTCCCCCAGCCCTAGTTGTAATTCTTTATTTTCGCCGGAAAATCAACTCTTATTTAGTGGATCACCCTCTATGGAATTTGAAGTAGTATCTGAATCGGACGTGATCCTGCAGGTTCGTGCCCTTAAATCGAATGCAATTGGTGAGGACGGAATAGATCTGCGCTTTATAAAAATAATACTTCCCCACTTGATAAGCGCACTAACACATCTGTTCAATTTCTGCATTACCACTTCAACTTTTCCGGATTGTTGGAAAAAAGCAAAGGTCATCCCTGTGCCCAAAAAGAGTAATCCCCTTTTAGTCACCGATTTCCGCCCAATAAGTATTTTACCATGTCTATCTAAAATTTTTGAAAAAATTCTTGCGAAACAGATTTCTAACCATCTCAACCGTTTTAATTTATTATCGTCAGTACAGTCAGGTTTCCGACCTATCCATAGCTGTTCTACAGCCATGATCAAAGTACTTGACGATATCAGAATCCAATATGACAAGGAATATCTTTCACTGCTGTGCTTACTAGACTTCTCGAAGGCCTTCGACATGGTCAGTCATGACGTTCTTTGCACAAAATTAAAACTTTACTTTGGCTTGAGTGATTCCTCAGTGTGCTTGATTAGGAATTATCTTTTGAATCGTATTCAAAGGGTTATTGCTAATCTAAAATACTCTCAACCAAAAAATATACTTTCTGGAGTTCCTCAAGGTTCAGTTCTTGGCCCAATCCTTTTCTGTCTCTTTATTAACGATTTGCCACATGTGTGTCGAAATACATCTGTACACTGTATGCCGATGACGCGCAGATATACCTTTCTCGACCTCCTGGGCTGGTAGAAGATCTTGTGGCTAGATTTAACTCCGACTTATCTTCCATTGCAAAATGGTCCTTAGATAATGGTCTGATTTTAAATCCAAAAAAGAGTCAGTTAATTTTGATTTCAAAGAAACTGTACAGTATTGAAGACGTGCCGCCTATTTTTCTCAATTCCACGAGGCTCACCTTTTCTGATACAGTGGTTAGTCTTGGATATAAAATAAATCGTTACCTCTGCGCCACGGATCATGTTAACTACATTATAGCGCGTATTTATGCAGGATTGCGAAAGCTCTGGCTGTTCTCTAGTTTTACACCTGTTAACACCAAACTGAGGTTAATAAAGTCTCTTCTTTTGCCGATATTTGACTATGCTATAGTTATCTATTGTAAATTAGATTCAAACTCCCAGCGTAAATTACTTGTCGCTTTTAATGATACGGTTCGGTATGCCTTTGGAGTAAGAAGATATGAGCATATATCTCATTACCATAAGCTTGTCCTTGGGTGTTCATTTTTTAATTTTTGGGAAATTAGATGCTGTATGTTTTTACACAAGTTAATACATAATCAATCACCACCGTATTTATTTGAAAAATTAAAATTTGTTCAATCGCCGAGGACCTTTAATCTAATCACACCCTCCTGTAAATATTTGAACTCGTCTCGCCTCTTTCTTGTTCATGCTGCCAGACTGTGGAATTCACTGCCTACCACCATTAAACAAATAATAGGAGCTAATAAATTTAAAAGTGCACTATTTGCACACTTTACATCATTGTAATCTATTCTATTTACTTTATCTTTCTCTCCTTTTCCTTTCCTTATTTCCTCTATTTTATTTTAATAAAATTTAATTTAATTTAAGACTTAATTCTAACTCTGTAAATTGAACTTATATACTTTTACTTAATGTTTTAATTGTGCTCCTTATTTTTATAAATTAATTTAATATGCTTAATTATTCTTATGAGCTTACATGTACTATAAAAGACTTTTGTTCTTATTTGTACCTTGCCAAATAAAATTGAAAATTGAAATTGATGAAGGTTTACTACGTTTTTATTAGCTCGCTTTGTCTGTCCTAATGTTCGGTACGAATTTTGCAATTGATTTTACACTAACTTCCCGATGAGCTAGAGACTTGAAACTTTGATGACCGTGCAATTTTTTCTTGTCCGTCTGTTCGTTAGGGTTCCGTACGGAGCTTCAAACACATATAAAACCTTTAGATATGCAACGTTTTTCTGGTGTTTTTTTTATTTTTGTATGTATTTTGCATTGCATACATTTAAGCTATAATCACATAGTTACTAGAGGTGGGTCGCTTTCGCTTTTTGTGTTAACGAAACGAAACAGTTATTTAAAAAAAATTAACTAGTTTAAAAACTAGTTAAAAGAAAACGTTTTATTTCAAAACACATACGCAAGCATACCTACGTGTTTGCTTCTAAACATGATAAATTGGTAGACAAAACTACCTATTCTTAGGTATAATATTTCAGTATACAATACCTATAATTTTCTTTTGATATATAAAATCGCTTTATTAATCTAAACTTTGAAATATTTACATACATACATACATAAATCACAGTGAACACATTATTTAAAATAAGAAGCACCAACGACGAATTAGAATTACATACCTAGATGTACCCTACATACATTCTTATGTACTGCTAGAAAATAAAAAATAATTTTTGTCTCATGCATCCGAATGAAAGAGTTTGTTTTCAGCGAAAAGTAACCCCAACTTTGCACGAAACGAGATAAAAACCGTTTTCATATCAACGAACAAAGGGTTGAAAAAACGATTAACATACAAAGGGTTAAAAAAACGAGAAACGAACAAAGAGTTGAAAAAACGATTAACGAAGAAAGGGTTAAAAAAATGAGAAACGAACAGAGTTAAAAAAACGAAAAAAACGATAAAGAACGGGTGAAGTAGTTAGTGTATACATCAGGGGTGGAATCATGTTTTGTATTTTTTGTTTCTTTATGCGTTTTCATGCGTGCGTAATGCTGACCATACACCATTCAACTCAACCGCCAACTTAAGTCGGTTGTTGTTGAAATCAACCCGTCTGTGGCGTTGTTAAGGGATCGATTTGACGGTTCACGAGTTGGTTGAGGTAAAAATAAAAGATTTTGATTTTTGGAAGTTGATTTCAACTCAGTTGAACTGTGTGTGGGGAAGTCATTTGATTTGCTGTCAAATTAAGGGGAATTTGTACTAGGCTTGTGAAATCTGTGAAAGTGTGTGTGATCGAAACGTAAACAGTAAGATGACTTTAAACGCACACATAAAGAAAATTGCAGATATTTGTGGCATTTTATACGAAGCCTTTCAACTCAGTTGGTACAGTGTGTGGCCGAATATCAATTTATTTGTAAACGCAATTGACAGTTGAATTGAATTGTGTATGGGGTGCTTAACACCGCGTCTCCACGAGACATATTTCTGCCAAAACTACATCTTGACTTGAAACAAGTTTTTTACTTATTTTCCTTCGCTGGGCAAATCATGCGAAGACATTTCAATCTACAAGCTGACGTCGAGAGAGAAACAACGCGCAATTCTCGCTTTAAAAGCAGTGAAATACTCTACGGAAATACCATTGAATGAAAATCTACCTACCCAACCAGCATCTTGACTCTACAGAAATACCGAAAAATGAAAAAAAGACATGTTAACTCTACCGAAATACCCACCGAATGAAAATCTACCTGCCAAACGGCCAAATGTCAGCGAAAAATCTGGATTTCAGTTTGCCGAGAAGACAAAACTAAAATGCTGACATCGCGGACATCTTTTTAGATTGGACATCAAATTAGGGGTCTCCACGAGACATTTGCATGTCAAGTCGAAGAACATGTCTTGGGAAATGTCTCGTGGAGACGGGGTATAACAGAATCATTCGCATGCCTGTGTTGAACTTTGTGTATTTTTTTGGTTTGCAATTTTTTTTAGTTTGCTGGGTTCGTTTGCTTTTCGTTTTTTTTTTCAATGAATTTTCAATGTGCAAAGGAGATTAATGTAATGTAGTTACTTTTTAAACTGTTTTTTTTTTTTTTTTTTTAGAAAAAAACGGTTAACTTGTTTCGAGATGAAAAACAGTTTTTTAAACTAGTTCGTTGAATTTGTACCCACTCCTAATAGTTACCGTATTTAATGGCATAGATAAAAAATACATAATGTATATAGATGCCTTTTAATGAACACATCGGATATTGAATGAAGATGGCGATAGTTATATTACGTTACGATTTTGAAAGCAGAATTCATATTTCTTTTGTTTTTCCATCATTCTCTCTATGCACGATAGTGGCTCGTTGGTGGAAAAGGTTTTTTTGCATGGTTTTAATGTACAGTATTGGCTGTGGTATGGAATGCACATCAAAAATGGAATATTCTTTTTTAGTAATTTAATAAACAATTAACAAATCCGTTGTCATTCAAACTAAATAAATCAAATATGGAAATAAATTTAAGTGCTTCTAATCAAGTGAACCGCACTGTATCACAAGAACCACGTCGCGGCATAGTAATTATACATTATTTATGTACATAAATTTTGTATACATTTTTTAATTCAATGCTTATTGTTCAACTTCAGGATAACGTGCGAAGATGATTTGTATCTTAAAATCTGTGTACATAATCGCGCATGACAAAGCTAGGAGCTAGAAGGTATTCCTGAAATACTCTCTGCTTAGATATCAGCTAAGATCTCTGAACAGCGGACAACGATAAAACATAATCTACATTTTAATTGTTACATTTTGCAATGCAACTGTGAAAAGCGGAGTTACTTTCCTGCATTCATTTTAAAATCAATTCGGGTCAAACAAAACACAGTCGAAAAAAGTTATATTTTTACTAAAGTAAGGATAATAGGTATAATATCTGAGCATGTTTGAATGCAACAAGCAATCGGCGCACTGGAGTGAACTGAACTCCCAGTTTGCAGATAAGTCAGTAATTCTGAAATTTCAATTCGATTACAACATAACTTTATTAATATTTTAATTATTCTTGTTTTTCCCTGGTATTACATTGGTGCATTTGCAATTATAAATTGCAATTACTTGTAATTGAAGCGCTTAGAAGATGAAGGACATAAGCGACATTTTCAAACATTAGAGTAATCAGCTTTTAATACATTCTTTCACCGAGTTTATTAAAAAATTGGTTGCATATAAACCCATCATCCTTTACTAAATAATTATCTAGAGGCGTTGGAGAAGTCTAGATAAGATAGGAATTATAATTTTCATATAGGATCTTCATCTGTAAGACAAAATCAAATTTCAAAAAATATCACTTGAGCCCTTCATCTCCTAAGCGCTTCAATTGTTAGGCGCGTTTTTTTTTTCAAATCTATATAGATTTCGAAAAAGCTCTCCATACAAAAATAAGCCTGGATAATTATCCAGGCTAAGGTTTTGTTGTATTTTACATTGAAAACATGTTGCGGAAACATGTTTAGCCTATATAGGTTTGAAAAAAACACGCCTGCTGATGTAGTGCGATATGTCTACCTACACACATACCTATATCACATAAATGTATGTTTGTATAGTTCTAAGAATATTCATTTACAAGAATATGCTGAACCAACGGTTCCTGCGAGCAAGCAAGCGAATCGCAATCTGTGGACATCCGACACTGCGCATGTTAGCACATATGTATGAGAAAAAAGAATATCAAAATGTACATAAGGCGTGTTTTTTTCAAACCTATATAGGCTAAACATATTTTTTGTAACCTGTATAGGCTAAACATATTTCAGCAGCATGTTTACCCATGTAAAATACAACAAAACCTTAGCCTGAATAATTATCGAGTCTTATTTTTGTAGGGAGAGCTTTTTCGAAATCTATAGGCGTTTTTTTGTAACCTATATAGACTTCGAAAAAGCTTTCAGTGCAAAAATAAAGCCAGAACTACATCGGAACAAAAGTGATAAAAAGTACAACGAAGTCAAAACAATAGGTTGTACTCTTCCATCGCAGGCACATCTGTATCATTTCCTCTCAAATGAATAAAACTCACCGCGGCTAAAGCTAGAGCATACCCTAGCTTTCGCCGCGGTGATGTTGCACAAAAGCTTTCCAGTAGTTCTTCCAACCAAATACAAAAACCAATTCAAGTAGTTATGATTGGATTTCGTATACAATGCTCGAAAATAGATGGCGCTTATTCACTTTTTTGCATACCAGCTGATTTCCGATGAAATTAAAAGATGATTTTAGACGTATATTCACGAAAGCAAATACCGATTTTATTATTCCCGTACATTTTTTTAGAATTTTAGGCTTGAAACCAATTTTCCTTTTTATTATTCATCCACTATTAACGAATAAATGTGCATGGTTTCGGAGAAATACATTTCCTGGAGCTTTCAAATGTCAAACAAATAATAATTTCATTCGTTAATGGCGCTGTTGGTCAGTTGGAATTGAGTGAGCTTTCAGTGTGTGCACACTTCTACTTTTTATCACTTTTGTTCCGATGTAGTTCTGGCATAAGACTCGATAATTATCCAGGCTAAGGTTTTGTTGTATTTTACATGGGTAAACATGCTGCTGAAACATGTTTAGCCTATACAGGTTACAAAAAAAACACGCCTTATATTGATTTGAAAAAAAAAACGCGCCTGTACTTAGTTTAAGCGGTAGCAGCACGTTGAACAAGTGAAGTGTTCTTCATTACATTGTTATTGTATGAGTTGTATGTAACCATAACACATTTAACGTTTTTACAAATATCTCCAACTTATCTCTATAATTTGGTAAATTTTCTTTTATTTTCAGGCATTTTCCGCGCATGATTCAATTGCTACTCGTAAGTAAATTCATTTGATTTTGGAATGGGGTTTGTCCTCTGGGATCAATGTCGGCTCCAGGAGACATTCTTTAGTGGAAACTTCGTTCTTTAAATGGAACTTATTTCAGTATTTTTCTTTGCAGATAAAAGCCTACTGTAACAAGGTCCACTCATACATATTTCTACTGGAATTGATATCCAAATCATCTAAACAAGAATGTCCAGCTGTAATACGACAAACATGCCGCTAGGCATTAGTTCGGGAAATGTCGAAACTTACAACCACGATATAAACGATTCCAATTTTTTCGACAAACTACTTATTTTATTTGGTGATGAAATATTTTCCGATGTCTCACTGACCGATGCGAGTGGAGGAATCCACGTTAAGGCCCATAGATTGATTCTAAGTGCTCGGAGTGATTATTTTTCAACAATGTTTAGGGGCTCTTTCAAAGAAGCTGAAACCAAAGAGGTGAAATTTGAAGACATTGATGGCATCACTTTGGAACTATGCATCGGCTTCATGTACTCTAATACGATTGATCTTGAAGGTGAAACGGTGGAAAATGTCATAAAAGCTGCACATCTTTTGCAAATAAAGCCATTGGAATCGTTATGTTGTGACTACATAATTAAGCAGATTAATACGTCTAACGTCTTGGGAGTTTTATTGTTTGCCGATCAATACAACATCAGAAAGTTGTCTGAGTTCGCTTCTGAGTTTGCCTCAGACCACTTCATGGAGTTGCGAAATAATAAGGAATTCTTTTTGTTAGACGTCCATCAGTTAAGCAGTTTAGTTTCCAGTGACAATGTACGTGTTTCCTACGAAGAAGATATTTTTCATAGTATGTTGGCATGGGTGCAACATGATCGAGAACGGCGTGAACAATTCTTTGAGGATCTTTTTCAGCATCTTCGCTTGACACTGTTATCGCCCGAATTTATTGCCAGTACGGTGCGACCAGCTATCAAGTCCAATAAATGCAAGGACTTAATTTGCGATGCTTACCAATGGCATTTGTTACCAAAACTGCGACTGTCATACTCATTAGTAACAAAATGCCAGATCAAGCGAAGGATATATAACGCCTTTTTGGTTGCGATCGATGGATGGGAAAATCAGGGACGTAATTTGACGGTCGCACTTTATTCAACTGCTTTGAAAAAGTGGTCTTATAAAGAGTGCCCGAAGCCTTCAGAAAATCGTACATGTTTTGGATTCGCTACACTGAATGAGAAATTATATATTGCGGGCGGGCTTGTGCCACACCGACAAGTCACAAATAGCGTGGATTGCTTGGATTTGAAAACGTTTCAATGGACGCGACTATCTCCAATGCCGACGGCAAGATATAATTGTAGGATGACCACATTAAATGGTCAATTGTATGTAGTTGGCGGTAATACAAGTTATAATCACTTGTCATGTGTTGAGAAATTTGACCCACTAACCGGAAAATGGGAATCTATAACTTCATTGAATAATGCGAATCAGTCTCCTATTGTGGGTGTTAAGGGCTCCTCATTATGTGTTGCTACTTTTGATTCCCCAGAAAAATTGTTGAATATTTACGATCCACTAACTAAACGGTGGACCTTTACAGGGTTACGTGCGCCAAGTGATTTACTTGGAATGGCGACTGTTTCTATAAATAGAGTTAATCACTTCTTTAGAATTTCAACAAAGAAGATTGAAACTTATAATTTAAGAACCAACAAAACTAAAATGATTCCATTAACTCTCCAACTGCCTGCCTCTTCATATCCTGCACTTTTTAATGACAGATTCATATTCAAAGACGGGACTGGGTTTAGAAAGTATTGTCCTTTTAAAAATAGGTGGGAAAGTCTGCCGAATTTAGATAGAAGCACTTCTGAACATTTAGTTTTGGTTTCCCAATGATGTACATAGGTAAAACCACTTATACCCACCAAGTGGTTTCCTTTTGTGGTTATGTTATATATATTATTTTCTTATATCCAAATTATATCATAAATAAAAATGCATTTATAAAATGTTTTTGTTTTTCAATATAGTGTCAAACAAGGACTTTCCTATCTTTTTCTTGAGTCCTTAGTTAATGCGGGACTTGCACTTTCGTTTTAGTTTACTCGATCTATTGAAGTTCACATAACACTTCATCGAAGCTAAGCTTCGCTCCTAAGGATATTCGGCTGGACAATGCAGATCACTGGGCTTTGAAGGGAAACAAAGGAAGATGCAAGCTTAAAAATTGCACGGGTCAAACAAAAATTTACTCGAAGTATAGAGTAAATCTTTTGATGGATGGATGGGCTTCCACCAGGAAGCGTCTTCAGCCAGCGCTATTTTTATCTAGCTACTAATAGGTTCGCATGCTGATTTGGTTGAGTTTTCTTTCGACTTGCGTTATCCACCTAAGACGTAGTCTTCCTCTACTACTCCATCATGCAACTCGACAGTGGACTCGAAGATTATCCGGATCGGAACATTGGTATTATCCATTTGCTGTAAAAGATGCAGCTGCCTCAGCCGTTGGACCTCCATGCCTCTGGCACAATGTTGCGAGACGACGAGACGCTGTCATCTCGCCTTGCGCGAGAGAATCGTCGTTCAAGGGACAATACAGCGCCGGCAAGTTTATTGACATTAGGGCATGTCGTCAGATTTTTTTTTCCCACTTTTCGAAATCAGCAAAGAGATGATGATAATTGCGATTTTGTGCTTTGCTTTGCTGTTTGGAAATAAATGTGACAACTCGCTCTTGTCTGGAGAAAGGGTGATGCCAGAGGAATCTTCTCATCCCGCCAATACCGTTGGCGTACGCTAGCCATTGGACGGATTTCAGAAAGATTGTGCCACTGATGTTGGCACGTCAGTTTTGCACCATTCGACGATGATGAAAAAGTAGCATGATAGAGCGTCGCGTTTTCTAAATCCTTTTTGGACATCAAAAGTCTTGGCGAAGAAGGTTAATATCTGGCTTAATTGCATTTCATTCTTTAAGAGCTCAAAGGATTTCTCCACCTCATTCCTGCATTTTCGTCCTTCTCGGAAAAACGTAATAAATTTCGTTCAAAATTGAAGCCAACAAGCTGCCTCCTTGCATCCTTTCAATTAAAAATAGCTGTTCGCTAAATGTCCACTCCTTTCTCTTACACCAATGAATCCTGCAAGGACACCAAATGTGAAGATTTGTGTACTGCCATGCCATCCTTTGACACAATTGCACATACCTTACCATGGAGATGGAGAATTGTCATTAATTTTGCAGGAGGACAACGCGACACAGTACTTTCAGATTCTGTAGAGTTGCCATCTGAAAACTTTAAGTCAATTTAATCGAAAAACTTTAACAGTTGGAATGTTTTTAAATTGCGTAGAAATTGACTGGCGACGAGCGAACTTGTTAAACGGGATTTTTATATATCAAGGTATTTGGACAAATCTGCAAATACACCCCTGTGATCAATTCCGACCGGATTGAAAGCAAACGGAACTACAAGGGATGAATTTCAAAAAATGCGTAAATTTCGAATTCATCACTTGTCATTATTTTCATGCTCAAAATCACCTTATTGTTTGGCATAAGAAAGTAGCTGCATTTGCAAGGTTTTTCTTCGTAATGCGCCTAACCTTTGTCCTTTCAATATAAAGGACACATGGCAACCCTACATATTTTTCTCATTCTTCCGGTCGGCTTTCGTTTCAAGTGTATAAAGTATTTCACTGGTTTGACTGCGTTCATTAAAAAAAAAAAATAGCAAACAAATTCCCAGCGTTCGCCATCGTTTTCACAACTCAACTCAACTACGAGTAGTTGGTAGTTGCTCGTCCCCAGGTGGGAACATGGAACATGGATAGTTTTAAACCATCTCTATGTGCCTCATTGTGAGTGAGTGGTGACCCAGAAAGTGGATGCAAAAAAAAACAGGCGAATTGTGTGAATTGCTGGAGTTCCTGTAAGCCCCTGCTAATGGAGCATGTCCTTTTTGTGTTAATGCAAAATAGTTCACATTACTTTGTTTGCCGGTTTTTTTTTTCACCCACATTTATGTTTTCATTTCAGGTGTATGTACATGTCAGGTTTGCTTTCCTTGTTTGGAAAAAGGTCTGTTTAGACGTTAGCTTTCATTCCATTTCCGAAAGTAAATAAGGATGGGTTTACGCGCAATGAAATGTCCTTGCAATTATTAAATTTTGAAATAAATTATATCAAGAGCTAAAACCAAACGATCAGAGATTGCGTCGGGAGTTTGCTGATTGGGCCCTTGAGCACTTGGAAGATGGACCTCATGAAATCATCCTTTCAGGCGAGGCATATTTTTGGATGAATGGCTCTGTAAATAAGCAAAATTGCAGTTATTATACTTGCGCAAATATTTGACGTTTATGAAAACACCTCAACCATCAAGTGTTACATGAAATTCCGTTGCATTCCGAATAACTCACTATGTGATGCGGCTTATGGTATGGCGGCGTCATCGGACCTTATTTCTTTCAAAATAGGAAAGAGCCGAAACCGTCAATGGGGGCCGCTATAGAGAATCATGCCACTCGAACTTCTTTGGCCAGTGAGCACCGATACTGAAGAGAAGTGGTTTCAATAAAACGGTGCTATGTGCCATAAAGACTATGCTACGAATGATAACAACCCAATTTTCCGGCGTACGATAGCCGCGGAGCTGTTGAGAGTTTTCAGACATTAAGGGTGGGTATAACCGATGATTCAGCTAGTGGTAGTGGCTAGAGCATAATTCACTGCATAGTCACCAACACCTGAAATCTTCCTCGTCTAATTGTCTCGTTTGGTCTCTGGTAGCAATCTATTTTGTGTCAATTTTTTTCTATTGTTATCCTTAGTCTCATAAAAAGTCTAGACTTATAAAATCGAGTGGTTTGCTACCATCCTTTGGACAGGTCAACGACGCTTAGTCACAGTATAGTTATACCTTTTTATGTGTTCGTAGTAGGTATGGTAAGCAGTTGTTAAATTCGTTCAGAAGCTTAAGCTATTGGGACAAGTTTGTGATGCGAAGGTGTGAAATCTTGCCCCTCGCACCAGAATAACGCGGAATATTGCTTGTGTGGCCGAAAATACATGTTTTTCGATCTCAAGAATTCCGCATATCATAAACAACTTTACTGTACTTTAAAAAAAATATTTGGCTTCAGCAGTCCTAGGTAGAACCGAAGCTAGGCTTGGTTCCATTTATGTGTGCGCGTTATATTTTTGCACGAATGGAAGGGACCTACAGTTTCCTGCCGTCTCCGAACGGCGAGTTGGGAAGCTTTACATGACAAATGATACTCTTCAATGCTTGTCAGGCATTCGGAAGAGGTGGGCATTGTGAAACACTTTTTAGGTGTTTGCGGCGGGATTCGAACCCAAGACCGCTGGCTCAGTAGTCCGACACACTAACCACTTACACTTCGGTGACCACTTTACTTTAAGTGGCGCTAAAACTCGGGGTGAACCTGGGCCTGCTTCTCGCAACCATCTGTGTGTGCGCGTTATATTTTTGCACGTTTGGAAGGCACCTATAATTTGATGGCCGATTCTGAACGGCGAGCTACGCTTGAATGCTTAACAGACATTTGGAAGAGGTGGGGCCGTGAAAAAACTGGTTTGCCGGGACTAAACTCGGACAACGGACAGCATGCGTAGTAGTCCAACGCACTAACCACTACGCCATGACAAGCCAAATATCACATGTGTTGAAAGTATTGCTCTTTAAAGTAGGCTACACACTATCATTTTTGAAATGACATTCGTAGACTGTAGACAAGAGCTAGGTGTATCGGTACCGCGTTCGATCTCACCTTGGATGATATCGATAACGAAAAAAAAGATCCAATATCTACCTTTACAATCCAATACAGCAGAACTTTTTTCTCATTAGCGGACACCCTGTTTAACGACAACTCGCATTAACGGATACCTTTTTGGGGAACCAATTTGTCTGCTTAAGAGAGATTTCACTGTAAATATGTTTTTAAAGTGTTTCTATTTTTCCCTCGTTCATCGATTGCTTTTTAGCGGAGGGAAGATCGAAAGTGGTTAGTAGCTTCCGCTCAAGAGGATGTACTCACCCCAGGAATAATTTAATTTGTTCCAAATGTGTATGGTAATTACAATTAGATACAAATTGCAAATTCCGAGTAAATTAAGGATAAAAAAGATTTGTAGTGATTAGAAATTTTTTTACATTGGTAATGATAACCTAACAGCAATATTTGCAGCACAAATGGAACAAAATAGTCGAGAAACGTCGAAATCAGCGGGGTGTCTCAACCTGTTGTCGAGGAGTGTAGTAAGAAGCAAATTAATAAGAGTGAGAGCAATGGTGCCCGGGACTAATCCCAGCAAACACCTAAAAGTTTTGTTCACGGTGCCATCTCTTTTGAATGTCTGACAAGCATTCAAAGAGTATCATTTGTTACGAGGAGCTTCTCAATTCGCCGTTCGGAGTCGGCACAGAACTGTAGGTTCCTTCACTTCGTGCGAAAATATAACACGTACAGTGGGCCGCAAAAATAAGTTTCCATCGAGTTTTGCAGACGAAATTTAACTGTCCTTCCAAATTCTAATAGTTTTTCCTTTTGCAGAATATTTTTATTGTTTGCGAAACTAACTGTTAACTTGTTTGTACTCTTCACTCAGATCGTATATTATAAAGTTTAGCTGTGAAAGCGTCATTTCAAGTTAAGTTATCAGTTGAAGCAGTGGAAAAAAAAGTTTCCACCAGTTTAGTGTGCAAAAATTTTACCCTTAGCTTATTGCATTTTGCAGTTTTGTAATTTTTTTTTTAATAAATTGTTTGTTTTCTTAATTTTCCGGTAAGAATATTTTATAATTATATCCCAAGTTTGGTATGTCATATTTAAAAGCATTTGTTCTCCATATCGTAGGTTTTTATGAAATAAAAGTGTTCAAAATGCCTAAATTTAAGCAACTGACAGTTTCCGATCGAAGAATAGTAATTAATATGCATAATGAAGGCGATTCCAATAGAAACATAGCAAAAGTTTTTAAGAAATCACATACGGCAATCAATAAAGTGGTTTCTGCCTTTGCTAAAGATGGACGGATTTCCGCGAAAAGCAGACAAGGACGTCCACGAATGACTACCAAAAGGCTAGATACAAGAATTAAAAATGTCAAATGATCCATTACTGTCTGCTAAAAAAATACAAGCCAAAATAAGCAACGAGGCTGCCAAGGTACCATCGGTTGACACAATACGTAGGCGTCTGCATGAAGATGGGAAACACGGTCGCGTCGCCCGCAAATTGCCATATGCAAGTAAGGTCAACATAAGAAAAAGGATGCAGTTTCACCAGTAGCATGTCTTAAAAAGTGATCATTTTTGGGATAAGGTCCTTTGGACAGACGAATCCATGATTCGAATGAACTATTCACATGGCAGAGTTTACGTCTGGAGGAAGCAAGGTGATGCTCTGTCCTATAAGTGTGCCAAGCCTACCGTAAAATCTGTGCAAAGTGGAGTTATGGTATGGGGTTGCCTTTCCTCTTATGATGTGGGCAAAATAGTAATCATGGAGGGAAAGGTAAATGCGTCAGTCTACCTCAATTTACTACGAGAAGTGATCATTCCCGAGGGGAAACGTCTTATTGGGGAAGACTTCGTGCTGCAGCAGGATAATGCGCCCATTCACAACGCCAAAATAGTGAAGGATTATATTTTGCAGGAAGATATTAATATCATGCAATGGCCACCACAAAGCCCTGACCTCTCCCCAACAGAGAACTTGTGGGCTTTGCTGAAAATGAGGATCGCGGAGCGGCAACCAAGAAACGTTAGAGAACTAAAAACGTGCATCACGGAGTTATGGCCTCAGTTTACTTTAAAAGATTGTCAAAAGCTTACACGTTCCATGCCGCATAGATTAGCGACCATGTCACTGAATAATGGTGGACATTGTGGCTACTTAGATACCTGGAAACATATTTTTACTGCAATGTTTTTTTTAATGTTTTTTTAAAATACCCATTTTTTTTGTTTACGTTTACTTTTTTGAAAACTTATTTTATTTTTTTATTATAATATAATGTACTTAAAAAATGTTCATTATTACTTTGATTCAAATGCCCGAGTTTAAAAAAATAAATCAACATTTGCTTTTCTTTCATGTGTGGAAACTTATTTTGCGGCCCACTGTACATCCAAATGGTTGCGAAAGGCAGGTCCTGGTTCATCCCGAACTGTAGCGCTACCGAAAGAAAAAAGAAACTGAAGCTTGTTCTTGTTTCTTTTCATATCTACATAAATCGACAGAATTATTATATCTTATTTTTGAAGACTCCTGCTTCAACTCGAACTCGAAATGCAAACGCAGATACAAGTATCTTAATTTCGCATTAATTTAGAATTCCTTTAATTCCTTTCAACTGAATAGGTAACTTTGGTCAATTTCGTAGAACCGTTCATGTCATTAGCAGCAACCAGAGTACTTACCTACATCAACGAAGCATTCCACACTCAAGCTCAACTGAATAGTTTCGTCAACTACTTCATTAAGTTACCCTTCCAGCTACTTTGCATAGTGGAGTGGAGTCGAGTAACTTATTGAGTCACCGTTAAGGTCGGTGATTTACGAGTATATGTGTGTATATAACTTCCGTGTCGAACTAATTGCAAAAAAAAGGAATCAAAGTGGAGATGGAAGTTTTGTGCGATAACCTTTTTTTTAATTATGTTCATGACGATGACGATGATGCTGATGATGATGATGTTGACGATGGCCCTGATGGAGTAAGATTTCTATCGTGTGCATTCAAGTAGCTACCTATGTGTATCTATGCGGTCACTGACAACGGCAAGGCAGTTAAAATGCGTTACTTGAACTTTATTCTTCCGTTGTCAGAGTTAGTTTGCGGCAAAAGGAGTGCAACTAATTTGATTTGATGCCCAAGTTGAATATTGAAATTGAATAATCGAAATAAGGGTGAAATATTTAAGAGTCAGTGTCCTTGCCTGGTTAGCTGTGGTGGTGCAAGTTGTATTTTCAATTGCAACTCTACTCCGGTGCTGGTTGATCGAATAAATGTTCAACTTCGACGGTGATGCTGATGGTGGCTAATTAATTGAATTAAGTTCTGCTTTCAGATTGGTTGGAGGTTCTGGATCGATTGCTAAACAGAGTACAGATACGGAACAGCGGAACTACGTAATTGTGAAATGAATCATTTGAATCACAGACAGGCTGTTACTTGACTACATACAATCTTTATAATGAAGTATAAATCTTTGCTTAAGAAACTAATAGATGTTAGCTTAGTCTAATTGATTGGCAATAGAAAGGGTGAATGGAATCGGTAATGGAGCGAGAAGTAATTCCTAAATTGCAATAATAATTAATGGAAGGTATTGGCCACTTAATTGGGACAGAAGCTACTATTGTTTGGTATGGGTCTTCATCGATAAATTCCTCCAGTTCTTTATCTTCGAACTGTTTCGGGTGTGCGCGCTGATCTTTATCTTCCAAGCTGAAATTACCACTTTTAGAATGTGCGAACCACTTCCGGCACGTTAACTCAGCTAGAGCATGGCCACCATAAACTTCGACAAAAATACGATGACTTTTGGCAGCACTTTTTTTCATATTACAGTAAAGTAACATCCGGTATTGTGGTATACATGTTACCTTTATCACTGTATCGAGCAAAGTATTTTGTCGATTTCCAAGAAAATGTGCATGCTTATAAAATAAAGTACTAGCTACCATATCCTGCTTATGTTTTAACATTCTCATATTTTAAAAACAAATTATTCTTATAAAAGTGGCATGACCCGAGAAGTGACTGCTTAAAAAGAGGATGGGTAATGTGGTATACATATATGGGTAGTCAAATGTGATATACTTAGTGCTCTAATGTGATACACGGCACTTGTTATCGCTTGGGTCCCACTTTCGAATTTTACCTTTTTTAGGCATTATTGGTAAATTATGTAACAAAATCACAAAAAAATATATTTTAGGTAAAAAGCTTTAACCATGGCTAGTGCATCACATTAGCCGAAATTGAATATCTATTATATTAAAATTAATGTGTGTATGTTTGTTCGTACCGTATGCGAGGGCGCATCGCTAATCCGATGATATTATAAAAATCCGCTCGCTAGGTTGCGCTGGAGTCAAGTTATTAACAACTTCTATATTTATGGACCAAAAATGCTCATATTCACAATATATGTTGGTTCAGTGCCAATAGAGAAAATTCTAAGATCTGGACCCGATGGTCAAGCTATGTACATATATGTTTGTCTTTCATAGACTCGGAAACTACACAGGCAGGCAGACAGACACACATACAGATAGACAGATAGACATACAGACAGACAGACAGACAGGTAGACATACAGACAGACAGACAGACAAACAGACAGACAGACACACAGACAGACAGACAGGCAGACACACAGCAGACAGACACACAGACAGACAGACAGACAGACAGGCAGATAGACAATTAACTATGTGCGCGGGCAAATTTTAAAAAGATAGGTGGAGCGAAGCGCACCGGGTTACGGCTAGTTTTTACATAAATATATAAAAAAAAAACATAAAATTAAGTTCTAAAATAAAACTTACAGTTATTCTACGTAAATGAATTGTTGCTTTTTCCAAATAACTGATCGCGTGGCTTAAAACAGAATTTTTCACTGCACATAATCACTTTTTGTTTTACTGGAAAAAAAACTCGAAAACACACGATAACAAATTTTGAACAATAAGGCGAAACCATGGCCGGTTTTTAACTTAATTGAACTGAACTGCTGATGTAAAAAGAGTTATCGAAGTGAGCTTAGTTTTCGAGAAAACCGCCTGTATCACATTACCCGTATATACCACAATACCCGAA
The DNA here is from genome assembly GCA_949775065.1 of Brachyopa scutellaris. Taxonomy (NCBI): domain Eukaryota; kingdom Metazoa; phylum Arthropoda; class Insecta; order Diptera; family Syrphidae; genus Brachyopa; species Brachyopa scutellaris. Next base: position 77,882,903 of record OX459114.1, on the reverse strand, counting down.
GTTAGTCTAATGAAGTAAAACTCCCTGCAAAAATAGTAATATAATTGATCCTTTGTTCCGGTTCGAGATAGGTATTCACTAAAGTAAAATGTGTTGTTATTCACGCCCAAACAAAATTACATAGTTCCTACCTACAGACATTACATAGTGAATTTGATGCCTAATAACAACTGATTGACGGAAAATATTTGGAGTAGGTAATACATGCATAATGTACTACCTACGGCATCTCTGGTAAAACGCTAGGAATTAATTCCAACTCTCAATATTTTATAACTAGCTGTCCCGCCTGGCTTCGCCCTTATACTAAAACAGTCGCGTTACTTATTAAGCAAAAAATACTGCTCTAGTAATGTGGTTCTGGGTAGAAATAAGAACCGCCAATCCGACAAACCTTGTTGAATCACACGAAATGTTCATCGTGTGAATAAACAAAAGCATAATTTTTCTACTATTATTTGGCTGTACCACATGTAATGTACGATTTAGTAGTAAACATTTAAAAGCTTATAAAACTTTTTTATACATTTACCTTTTATCAAATTATAAGGGGTTTGCATTTATGTACAACGTTCTTCCGACGTCAAAGGTCAAGAATTAATTTTTTTAAGAAATTCTGAATTTTCAACGCATTAATATCTTTAACCCTAGTACAGGGGCAAGGTCCATTTACAAGTTTTAAAGCCTGCGGTAAAATTTTACCCCTCGAATAAAAAGACATAAGTAAATGGTACATGAGGTCTAGATGTGAATACATAAAACTAAACGTGATTCTTTTATAGACCAAACAAGTACAATTAAGCACGAAATGGACTGCTTTCAAGAAGCACTAAGCAGTTGTTCACAAAAATGGCATAAAAAACAATGCCCAGGCAAATAAAAATAAAATAAATAAATTTAAATAGCTTGAAAATAGTTCCTAGACTTTTGAAAAAACAATATGGAAAAAAATATAGATTGCTCCCAGATTGTTGGAAATGTTAAAAATGGACTCAAGACAAAATTTGTAATAGTAGCACAAAAATCCAGAATTCAAAACTTGACAGAAAAAAATTTGTCCAATTTCAAAATAGCGTTGGGGTAACATTTTACCCCAGTCCCTGTACTAGGGTTAAAGTATTTTATGACCTTTTGCTTTATATCGGAAGACTATCAGGTAGCTAAATGACTTCAGACTGACTGGAACATCAGGACAGTACTGTAGATGGGCAAGAATTTCCAATCCCTAATATAAGAGGTTTTGTACCGTTACACGTGAGGTATGGGGTTTAGCATTGCCATGTAATAGTATCATACCATGTCGTTGCATACATATGTAGGTATGTACATATGTCGATTTCCTCAGAAAATTGTATGGCGTTTTTCGTGATTAATGCATTTTAAATTCCATCAGTCCATTAGTATAAACACTTTTTTTGTTTGTTTCCCTTAATAGAGAATTTGTTAATAACTTGACTCCAGCGTCACCTATCGGGTCCAGATTTTGTAGTTTTCTCTTTTGGCACTATGTCAACATATATCGTGAATATGAGGACTTTGGTCAATTAATATAGAATTTGTTAATAACCTGACTCCAGCGCCATCTAGTGGGGCGATTGTTGGCCTATATTTCTCCTCAGGTTTCAGACTATCTTTATGCAAAATTTTATTATGACAGACAGACAACTAGAGTTACTTTCGCATTTATAATATTAGTGTGATTTGTTAATAACTACAGCACCACCTATTGGTTCCAGATTTTGTGATTTTCTCTTTTGGCACTAAACCAACACATATTGTGAATTTGAGTAATTTTGGTCAATAAATATAGAATTTGTTATAACTTGACCCCTATGTCCTTCCTCAGGTCCCAGACTATCTTTATACTAAATAACATTATGATCGGTTCAGCGGTTTAGGTTTGAAAAGGTTTTGTTAATAACTTGACTCCAGCGCCCCTTGCGAGGGGTTTTTACGCCTATATCCTTCCGCAGGTCCCAGACTATCTCTATATTAAATTACATCGTGATTGGTTCAGCGGTTTAGGCGTAAAAAAGTAACAGACAGGCAGACAGACAGACAGACAGACAGATAGACAGACAGAGTTACTTTCGCATTTATAATATTTGTGTGATTGTACGTACAGTACAGATATCTTATTTAAAAATCGCTTTGAAATCTTAATAACGTGAGTAATTTAGACTACCATCGCCAAGAGCATCTCTTTTCCCCTTTAAATTGTTTCCATCAAATATATCCGTGTACCTAATTACAGATTCTAGTACACCATCAATCCAGCAAATTGTTTTCTATCTGCCAATATATACCACCACCGACAGTCAACCGAAACAAATTACTTCCGAAGTAATTTCCACATTGCTGTACAAACATACTCACATTTTGTGCATAGTTGTATAATGTAGTTCTTCATGGCACTATCACTGTCACATTTCATCAGCATCCTCCTCTTAAATAAAATAAAAGAGCGGAGAAATAAAATGAGAAAGGATGAATATTTTTTTATTTACTTTTCGACATCTGCTTCCTGGAATATTTTGGTATTTGACAAGTTTTACTGTTAAACATTTATTTATTATTTTTTATAAAAAAAAACATCCGGAAATTTATGTTTCACTTTTGATTGCTTTTCCGCTTTTGCCTGGTGTCACTTATTTTCAATGAGAGATGAGAAACTTTAAAAAGGAAATAATTTCCTTGATAGTTACAATTTAAAAACAAATGCGGGGGTGGAACGGCTGATTTCTGCGGAACGCATTTTTGATAGTCAAATGTGATGATTACACTAATCTTGACCATAAAATGGCAGCACTGCTTATTTTCATATGTCAGTTGGCTACCTTTTCTGACATTGTTGCCATGCTATCGGAATGTCCAACGAGCATTCAAGAAAAGGTACCGTTTGTGGTGCGGAGCTGTTCAACTCACCATTCGGAACCGCTAAATGAATGTTGTAGGTTCCTCCCATTCGTGTGAAAAATATAACAGCTCACACACAAAGTAGCTACGCTTGATCCTCTATGTCTATGGATTCCTGATGCCGACTATCTTTTTCAAACGAGTAGAAAGAAAATTGATGATTTCAAAACATTTGTTGTTAATATAGGCCTTGAGCTCGATGATAAACTGTAATCCATTGTTTGTAGTGTGTACCTAGGCTCTAGTTGTTAATTTTTGACATTAGGTTTAGTTGAGCACATTGAGTTTTGCGGATCCTAGGTACCATGATAAAATTCGAATGAAAACAATGGACCCACACCTTTGGTCTAGGTTATCTACAAAGTGGGATTCACTTAGACCAAAGTAGGTCCATCGTGTTGCCACATGAGCTGATTCATATCGATGCTTTTGAGAATCATTTTGAAAGTTGGAAACATTTTCATATTTTATTGATTTCCGTTGAGGAAATATATCTTGTAGAACTATTAAAAAACATTCACACAGACTTTTCTTTCGTAAGGAGGAGAGTACTGGGTAGCTGTACACAAGGTGAAAGTGGGAATCTCCCTTTTCCTCATTGCCTCATCCATGCAGCTGCGACGGAAGTCATTGTTCGCGTGTCCACCTTTTGTACAATGACCTGTCAAGTCAATATGTCAACTAGGCTGTAAGTTTTACGACGATATAGCTGAGGCCGTGACCTCTTAGCATGACTACACGTATCAATGTTCCGCCCGTTGTAGTGCTTGCCTACAGATTGTGTGCCTTGACGTTTGAATTGGTTCATGGGATTCACATTTTGTGGTTTGATTCCCCAGTTTTGTACCTTTTTTAGCTAGTTCGTTGACCTGGAATGACTCTATGACCAGGAATCAAGCACAATGTCACTCCATATTGCCTGTAGGTGATCATAAGTATTAACATGGCAATACCATATGTGTTCATCTGTCTAGGATGATAAGGTCGACAGCACCATGACTTTCTGGCTATGCTTTTACATGCCATTGGTGCACGAGTCGCTTTTTTAGTGGCCTCCTCTGTGTGCCTCTTCCAGTTAAATTTACTGTACATACATATTTATGGTTTCTTCGTTGTTCCATCGATCAGTTAGGAAAATGTCATCGTTGGAACCTTTACCTTTAGAACCATTTTTGATGATGTTGCTGTTCTTCCAGGGCCACCGTTAAAGCATTAAGCGTAATAGTTCGAAACACAAACATACGTAAGAACTGCAACTCACGAACAACGGCTAGTTGTGATTTTCCTGCCAAGTACAAGATAATCATATCTTTTCTCTTCCATTTGGAATATTTGACCTTAAGTACGCGCTATAAAAGAATAAGCTTCCTTATGCATCTAAATAACTGGATTTAATGTCAATATAGGTACATACAAATATGTACACATATGTGTTAAAATGTGAATCAGCTGCAATCGCTGTCATCAGTAGCGCCAATGTAAAGTTGTTTGTAAAGCATAGGGCTGAGTATAGAGCCTTGAGGTATACCGAAACATAAAATATCTTGAAAAGGTTTATTTCGTTTTGTTTGTTTTCAAACATAAGCTTTGCTCTTGTACTCGTACTCATTAAGGTTTAGCTAAAATGTACATAACTTTCATTAATCAAGTTATACGACTACCACTGAAATACACATCGCCATTAATTAAATTTAATCAAATCACCATAATTTAAGGGTAATGACGAAAACATTTCATTTGCATTAAAAGCTAAATGCACTTTTGACGTCTCCTATACCGCATATAACAACAATGCCCAAGGCTATCCGGTGTAGAAATTAAAAAGGATTTAACAAATTACTCTGACACAACTCTGTGTATCATAATTAATTTCCCTTGTGTGTACGGTATTTAATTGCGACAAACACTTAGCATACAATGATGCCAAATGTACTTTACATATGAGAGTGCTACCTACTCGCTCTACAGTGGTGTACAAGTAGTCTGTAGTGGTGTGCCACCACATAATGGAACAATGAAGTAATTCACATTACAGAACAAAAGGCTTTAACGACATTGTTTTGTGTTGCAGATTTTTCCACGAAATTTACGTTAACCGAACACAATTTTGTTGACAAAGGAGCTTTTTCCATTGTAAGGGATTTTTACATTTTTTTTTTTTACAAAAAACTTTCACTTTTATTGCATTTTATTGTGTGTCTAGCCTAGGTTTTCGCTCTGAGTTCGGGTAAATTTATGAAGTGATTTTTAAATTCAGAAAAAAGCAACAAATAGCAGTAAAAAATTGTTTGGAAACTTCCTTTGTTTTTAAACTTGTGTGGATATATTTTTTGATAGGTTTACAGTGTTTTTTGATTGCCACAATAAATCAATCGGATAAAGGTTTCGAGTAATATTTTTATTGGTTCAGTGTCAAATATAATTTTTCTTCGAATTTTTCAAAATTTAATTTGACATTTATTTTCTGTGCGAAGGTTTTATTAGCTATCAGGCTTTTGCCCGCGACCTCGTCTGCTTGTAAATAAATTAAAGTGAATTAAAATCATGCTGACACACCATATTTGGAATCAACCGGATCAATTTAGGGACTGCCAAAGTTTAAAAAAAAAAATTGGGTGCTGAAAGGCGTCATTAGATCCATACTTGTCTGCTTGCACGTGCAGCAAGATGCAACCTCCTTGATGGTTGGCGCGGTCGAGTGCTCTGTCTCTCTCAACTCCTTGAATGATTCGATAACGTCTCTCAACGTGTGCCACCTCGTAAAGTCATAACCTATGAAAAATATGGCTACCATATTAGTTGCAGGAAAAATAGACTCAATTCTGTGATGGACTTGCCCTTGGTAACCTACTAAAGCTCGGTGAAAATCTCAGCATCGCAACGTCGTATGGAACCAACCATTACATGTATAGGTACTTTCTGATTTTTTTCCCAAATCAATCGCTGCGGTTCATCTGTTTCCTTAGGCGATGCAGTTTTTAGCGGTTATGTACATGGGTTGCACGGTTTCAAAAAATCGAATTATTTTATGATTATCTTATTAAATTTTCTAGAATATTGTCCTAAATTTTCAAGTGGATCGGAGTAATAGTTTCGAAGATAGAGCCTAGGGAAGTGGCGCACTCAACGCCAGTTGGGCTCAGTTTTATTGTCACTCAAAACGTAAAACGCGTTTTTCTCGAAACTGTAATTTCAAAGTCGGTTGTTAAGATTTCTCGAAAACTGCTGAACCGATCTGGATGAAATTGTACACACGTCTTCGAGATATTATTGACAAGGACTTGAACGAAGGATTTTTTTTTTAGTGCAACTATTTTTAAAAAATATGTGTGAGCCTCATCCGCATAAGCTCACGGGGGAGTGAATACTTATCCAATCCAAAGCAGTTGTGTATGTTTAATGTGTAAGAGAAGAAGAAATTTGTCTAGTACAATCGATAGAAAATGTTAATAAAATTCAGTAAATATGAATGTAAACTTGAGTATATTTTTGTAATCCAAATTATGAAAGGAACAGCTATTCAAAATATATTTAAATATAGAATTTGTTAATAACTCGACTCCAGCGCTCCAGTTTTTGCAGTTTTCTCTTTTGGTCCCAACATAAATTGTCAATAGGAATGATTTTGGTCATTTAATAAAAAAGTTGCTAATAACTTGACTCCAGCACCACCTAGCGGGCGGTTTTTTCGCCTATATCTTTCCTCAGGCCCCAGACTATCTCTTTGCCAAATGACATTATAATTGGTGCAGCGGCTTAGGCGTGAAAAGGTTTTGTTAATAGCTTCACTCCAGCGCCCCCTAGCTAACGGTTTTTCAACCTTAGTCGTTCCTCAGGTCCCAGGCTATCTCTTTGCCAAATTACATAACAATTGGTTTAGCGGTTGAAATGTTAAAAGGTAGACAGACAGACAGACGGACGGACAGACAGACAGACAGACGGACAGACGGACAGACATACAATCGGACGGACGGACAGACAAACAGACAGACAGGCAGGCAGACAAACGGACCCCAGTATGAAATCATTTTCCCGTTATCGAAACACATTTATCGAAATTTATCGTAACGCATTTATCGTAACTCATTTATCGTAACTAGTTTTCAAAAACAATACGTCGCTAAAGAAGTATTCATTTCAAAAATCGAATTTTCCATTGTCTTATTAAACAACATCTCTAGAATATTGTCAACATCTCAACAACATCTCTAGAATATTGTCCTAAATTTTCAAGTCGATCGGAGAGTAATAGTTTCGGAGACAGAGCCTTGGGAAGTGGCGCACTCAATGCCAGTTGGGCACAGTTTTATTGTCACTCAAAAAGTAAAACGCGTTTTTCTCGAAACTGTATTTTCTAAGTCGGTTGTCAAGATTTTTCGAAAACTACTGAACCGATCTTGATTACATTTTACACGCGTCTTCGAGATATTATTGCCAAGGACTTGAACGAAGGATTTTTATTTTTTTTTTAGTGCAACTATTTTTAAAAAAGAAATGTAGAGCAAATTTAACCGAAATTTTTTAATTTTTTGTAAAAATGTCTGCCAAAAATACAATTATCACTTTTTTGTTATTTCCTTCATCCAAGTTCTAGTTTAAGGTATTAACTAGAACACGTATTTTTTTTGACTTCAGTTGATCCTGTCGTGAGTTCTGCTGTCAACGCGCACTTTTTTCCGAGGGGTCACCGGAAATGACGTCGCAATGGCAGAGTTTTAAATATTTTTCTACAAAAATTTCAGAAACTCTTTGAGCCTTATTTATTAGAATTCGATAAAACTCCTCTAAAATGCTGTATAGTTATTCAGCGTATAAGTATTTATGCAGCCTTTATACAGCGTCGCACAAATCCTTATTTATAAAACATTTTTCCATCCATTTTAGTTATACAGGGCTTGTGACAGATAAAGTACCAAAAATGGGAAATCTAGTACATTTATCTGTCCAAACAGAAAAAAAAAACTCATAAATACAAAACAAACTACCTACAAATTCGAATTTTCGGTTCGGTTGTCGGTTATGTGATACATATTTGTTTAACAAACAAGAAATATTAACAAATTTGTAACACAAATGACGAATTTAATAATACGGTCTTAGTTCCGGTTTTTACTCCACAATTTCTGAACATTCTTGACCTGAGAGTACTAACAAATCGAAGTTCTTCAAGTACCACCAGATGTTATAGAAAACATGCACATCCTTTTGTTTTTGTCTAAAAATTACTTGTAGAATTCGCTAATTTTGTCTGCGGATAACTCATCGATTCCTGCTTCTTTTTGTAGTCTAATGAAATCCTCCTTTTCATCATAGAATCTTTTATTGTGCTTTGACCAAAAGTCTTGATTCCATATTCTCAACTTCAATTAGTTTCTCACAAAATTCACATGCCAATTGAGTCTCATCTTAGGAAATACATCGGACGAAGGGGCGAAGATTTGATTGCTTATCTGGTGGACCAACTTCATGAGGTTCAGGTTTCGAAGATTACATTATTCTTACAAAATTAGCTTTCCTTCATACCAAACACTCATATTCAGATTTTGAAGAACTTTTTATTTAGATTAGACAAGAAGACAAGAGCACGTTAACGTCGGTTGCATTCAAAATGAAAAAAGTTAAAAGAAAACGTTCTGAGAATTGAAATCATTCATTCATTTTAATTTTAATTAATTTAATTTAATTTTATTCAAAATAAAATGTGTCAGATTTTGGTCTGTAAGGTGTCGTCAAACTGACAATTAGATACTATTCCACCCTTATACTAATCAATCTCCAACAGCGTTTAGCTATATCGAGCCCTATACGACGTTGCATAATTTTTATAAATAAGGTTTTTGCGTTTAGAGGCATTTTAATTTTTAAGGAGTGAATAACTTTATACTCTCCTTATGATAAGTTTATAAATGGCTCTTTGTCAAATGTGTGTATTTAAGGCAGTAAAAAGTTTGAATGAAATATTTAATTTTTTGTATAAAAAAAAGTTGTTAAAAATAAGCCGATTTTTACCCGAGGAAACCCATGTAACCCCTTAATGGTTCTACTGAATTCTCTGATCGGGCAATAGCTACTTTACCTTCAAAACAACACATTGCGTTGGGTTCTTTCCTTTTCAGTGCACCCGAGCATCTACATACATACACGCTACTGCTGCTGTCTGTATGTTGGGGCTGTAAAAGCCAACAACCCCAGTATGTTCCCGCAAATAAATAAAATATTTCGGAGGAATAATCTCAACGACCTTTCATGTCTCAAAATTCCTCGAAATACGGACAACGAACGAATACTTGTGACAGCAGGTATAGATCCAGTAAACGCAGTCGATGACGACAATTTCTTTTTGATCGAAGATCCGCAGGAGAAGGTTGAGACTATAGGAGCGACTTTTCAGGAAGTGTATAGGGTGAATAGCAGTATTTGCCCGAACCATGACCTGGAGAATCGAGTCCTTGTGCACAACTTCTACCTTCGAAATGAACTACAGCAATGGCGATCAGAGAACATCGGTTTCACCGAGTTCAATGAAGACAATAGGGCAAATAATGCCATCGCCAACGAAGGGATACATCCCCCGTTCTTATCGAAGGTAGAGCTCCAAGCGATCTTCGAATCATTGAGAAAGAAGAAGTCAGTGGGAATCGATGGAATATCTAACATTGTGCTTAGACATCTCCCTCTAGAAGCGGTAGACATTTACTGCATTCTGTTTAATAATGTGCTGAATAATGCACATTATCCAGCGCATTGGAAAACAGCAGTAGTGCATCCTATCCCCAAGAGGGGTAAGGACAATTCCAATCCGGCAAATCTCCGGTCAATAAGTCTCCTTCCGAACATCAGCAAGGTATTCGAAAAAGTGATCAATAGAGCCCTGACTAAGTGGGTTGACGACAAACATATAATTCCTGATAACCAATTTGGATTTAAGGCGGGGCATGATACTATACATGCCGCGTCTAAACTCGTATCGGATATCCAATGGAACAAAAGCAAGAAACAATGCACGGGTGCCTGCCTGGTTGACTTGGAGAAAGCTTTCGACACCGTTTGGCTAGAGGGACTTTTTTACAAGTTGAGCAGGTTGAGCATAAGTAAACCACTACTGTACATACTTTATAATATGCTCACCAGTAGGCGGTTCGTTGTGAAAAATGGCAATGTGACTTCTGCTGGTATTTTTGAAATTAAAAATGGTCTACAACAGGGTGCGGTTAATTCGCCGATCCTTTTCAATATTTACACAAGTGATCTCGTAGGGTCTCTTCACCATGCTATTGCGTACGCAGATGACTTGGTCGCGTACAGATCAGGGCCAAAGATCGAGGTCATTGCAATTCTCTTGCAGCGTGACTTCGATAAGATTCAGCGATATTGTGACGACTGGAAGTTGAAGATCAACCTCCAGAAGTCAGAAACCATCTTGTTTCGGACGCCGTTGTCTGGGGCCTCATGGGACACCAGAAGGAATTGGCGAAAGTTCGCAATCGTTGGGCGACACGGGCGGCCACTTGCATGTCGAAATGTAGTCAGATACCTCGGGCTCTGGCTAGACCAGTATCTGTATTTTAACAAACATATAGATGCTGCTCTGGCCAGAGCCAGAGGCGCTTTTGCCCTTACAAAGAGACTGTTTTATAGCAGCCAACTCGATGCGAGGGTAAAGGTTATCTGCTACATGGCCCTTATACGGCCAATGATAGCATATGGTTGTCCCGTGTGGTTCAACGTCGGACCAAGTTCGATGGAAAGGATTCGGGTGTTTGAGAGGGCTTGTCTTCGGACTTGCCTTCGTTTATACAGAACACCAGAGTCCGAGTACAAAAAATTCTATTCCAATGAGGTCCTATACAACAGGGCTAACTTAATAAGAGTGGATAATTTCCTGATCAAGATGGCTCGAAGGCACATTGCAAGAGCAATGAGTTCGATGAATAGCCTGATCTTCGGGCCTGATCTTCGGGGCTTATTACCCCAATTTCACGTACCACGAAAGAGTGCGCCTTAACGGCTTCGTTCCACCAGAAGCATTCCTCTATTTTGACCAACAGGGTCTGATCCAGGATAGATCAGCGGTACCGCTAATCTTCCATGTTGCTCGCAAGACTGTGGATAGGCGGCTCAACTACGACAGAGACGTCGCACAGAGCCAAACGGAGCGCCTCCGGTTTAGTAGGTCGGTTTCGGGGCGCGATGGGCACGATGTTGAACAGCAACATCAGAAATTCTGGTGGCTGTTAGAAAGAGATGGAATTCCCTCGTCGATTCCGTTTCCGGGGTAGACCCCAAGGCATAGTTGGCCGCCTTTTATGTTTATTATGTAGACATGCCGTGGCCGGCTTACGTAGGTTTAGGTAGGATAGGTATATTTAAGTTTTATAAAAAAATAAAAAATAACAAAAAAAAAAAATAAAAAAAAAAAACGCACAGCACTTTGCCAACAAAAAAAATATAAAAAACAAATAATAAATCACAAAAAAAAAATATAAAATAACACAGCACAAAATCAAAAAAAATCTACGTATTTAATTACGTAGCTAGAGTAAGATAGGTTAAGTAGTTCTTAGTTTTATTATTTAAGGTAGTTTTAATTAAAAAATCAAAAATTGTCATTTTGCTAAGTTTTTATTTTATTTTTCTTAGCTTTAAAACTGTAAATTCAATTAAAATTCTATATTATAAGTTAGGTTACGTCGAAAGACATAGTATAAGTATTAAGTTTAGCTTAGAGTGCCCGTGTGGGGCCAGTAAGTTAGAGTAAGATAGTTAAGTTAGTTAAGCTAGTTTTAAGCACTTTTGTCTAGCATGTAAGTAATACTTGAATTCCGTAATAAAAATGCATTAAAACTGAAAAAAACTGCTGCTGTCTTGCTACAGTGAATTTCGTATTAAGGGAACCTTCTGATCTAACGCCATTGAATTTGGCGAGTTTTAAGAATCGGTTTTTTTAATGAAAAAAATGAGCAATAAAATTTAAACTTTGTAGATATATTTTACTACATTAACAATGTCCAAAAATATTAAACAAAAAAAAAAAAAATAAAAATATGTAATTTTAACTAAACAAAAATTGGATTTACAGTTACCCTCTTCAAAAAAATGTGTCTTGGTGGTGTGTCGTGTTTTGGCTCTTCCACTGATCGAAAACAAAAAACACAAAAAACATTTTAATCAGTATGAATGTAGTTATCGCAGGAACTACAATGAAAAAAAAAATTACAAATTGACAAAATGGCGCGCTGTTGAAATTTACGTTCCGAAAAAATACCGTTTTTCATTACCTTTTGTATGTAAAAAGTAAGAAATATTCAACGTAAAACATTTATTTTAGTTCCGACGATAAACACTGGTTTACTGAATAATATACTAAAATTTGAGACGAATCGGTCGAGTAGTTTTTTATTTTTGTCTCACACCGTGCAGAAAAATATACTTTCGAGATAAATGACTTTAAACTTTATTTGCTTCTTTGATCTGTTTCTGCGCTGACCTGCTAAATATGCTGTAGAAGTCAAAATACTCGAAATATTAATACGATAATTTAACAGTTTACTCTTGAAAGCCTATACTTTTGAAATATAAAAAAAAATCGATTTTTTGAAAAATCTAGACCAGTAGGTCCCCTTAAATTCTTAGTAATTTTTCAGGCAAGGTTAGTTAGAATGGTACTACGTAATCTATAGTCACAACTTTAATAGAAGATATCATTCAACGATTAGCGGACTTGATGGAAGCAGCCCTAGCTAATCAAGGCAAGGTGAGCCAGCAGGAGCGGCCTGGGCATTAACCCGTCAAAAACGGAGTTTGTTATATTCACTAAGAAACACAGCATTCATCATAATCACCCATCCAAAATTAAATGACCCTCAGCTCAGTTTTTCTGATCACACCAATTTATCTATAGGTCTGGGCTTACAAAGGAAACTGGATGGATTAATCTGTTTTACTGGAGTTATGCGAGCCACCCCCCTTGCAGTTCTTGAAACCATGGTGAACATGCTTGCGTTCGATATCAAAGGTAGAAACATAGAAACAAAAATGGCGGTGCGACAGAAACTACTACAGAAACTACGAAGTATATGTCTCCGCTTCTAGATTTTAGTATCGAACATGAGACAAAAAATCCGTACTGTAGATCTACAAGGATGGCATATGAGCGGGTGTATTCTAAAGCCCGCTCAGCTCAGGTCACGCTAAACAGACTTGGGACTCAGATAAATCGATACATAACTTAAAGCTTGTTAAAAATCAGCAGAGCGCATACCAGGACTTTGTACAAAAGGTAGACTCGCTTATAGATTGGGAATCCTCGCCAATGATTTCCGTCGCAGCTGCATAGATGAAGTGAAAGAAGAATGCCAATTACTCCTCCTGTGCAGCTGTCCTTCACGCTTCACTCTCCTCAAAGAAAATTCAACGGATATCAATAAAACATGAAAATGTATCCAACTTTTAAAATGGCTCCAGAGCATCGACAAGAATCGACACACGTGGTAGGTAATACAATGGACCAACTTTGGTCTAACTGAATCCTACCGAGTGCGGTGGATAGCCATAGCCACCCAACCTAACCTAGCCTCAGTACCAGACAACATACATATGTAATATGTGATAAGTGATATGTGCATAAGACTATCCGTCCTATAGATATAATTTACCTCTGATATTGCTCGTGACTGTTACAGTTTTCCAGGAATAGATATAGGAATACCAAACATTCATTCAAAAAGTTACAATCAACTTAACTGCATGGATAACCACCGTGTGTTGGTATCGAAATTACGTGGGCAGAATAATAGCTCACCAAAACCCAAAACCAACTAACCGATATTGAATGCTAATTTAAACCTCCAACGAATAACGAAGAACGACTAAAATCAAATATGAATGTACTCGTAGTCGTACTCCAACGAATGCGATTAGGGTGTGGAGTGGGTACGGTTACAGCTTACAGTCCATTCTCTACCTAACAACCACGATAATCATCGAAACATCATACGAGATAAACATACCGTTAATCTTTCCCTTCGTGTACTTACAGATGCTAATCCAACTACATAAATCCACTCGACCTAAGGCTAGAAGTTGTTTTGTTATTCAGACAAACCATTAGCGCTTGTACATTGGGAAATACATGGAGATACTTCGAGCGGATTGTATTTCAATACTTGTACGGCTCCTCTCCTTTAGATTTGTGAATTCTCTTCGGTTCGGTAAGAAGTGCTTTGTGCAATAATTCGTATACCATGGAGTGGTTCAAAGAACTTGAAATGTGCTTAATTCGCATTAAGCTCACTTGCCATTCGGATTATTTTAGCAAGAAGATAAGATTGTGCTTCACTTTCCATAAAAAATAGTGGAGCGCATAATGCATAGTTTCGGGTGCCACCAATGGAATAAGCCGGAACAACCACCAGCGGAGTTTTGAACCCCTACATTTCCAGCAGAAACATACAGGCATACCCCGGTTAACGTCATTAATGCATTCTGAGAAAACGTGACGTCAAGCTTAACAGTGTTGTTTGTGCGAAGGCCGAAGACAAGCTAAAAGTATTTTAAGGCGGTTTTCTGCCTTGAGTTCCTGTGCCAGTGAAATAACGCACCGATCGAAGTATCAAAAATATCGCAACCGTAAGTGCTTTATGTAGTTAAAAAGAGACAAGTCAGTCGATTCCACGCCGTTCACAGGAATTGGGAATCTTACTTACTTACTTAGGTGGCGCTACAGTCCCGGGTGAACCAAGGCCTCAACCAACAACCTCTCCCAGCTAGCCCGGTCCTTAGCTAGCCGCTTCCAGTTGCGCACGTCAAGTTGGTTGAGGTCTTGTTATACTTGTGCGCGCCACCTTAGGCGAGGTCGTCCTCCGCTGCACTGACCCTCCGGGTAAGAGTCGAATATTCTCCGAGCCGGAGCGTTGATGCCCAATGTGCAGTTTTTTGACCAGGTTGATGTCGCTGTACAGCTCGTATAGTTCGTGGCTGGATCTTCTCCTCCAGAACCCGTCAACGCAAACGGGACCGAATATCTTACGAAGGATTTTTCTCTCGAAGCGACCAAGGATATCTTCATCTGCTTTCGATAAAGTCCATGCTTCAGCTCCATATAGCAAGACTGGGATGATAAGGGTCTTATATAGAGTCTCCTTAGTCGATCGAGAAAGGACTTTACTACTCAATTGCCATCTTAGCCCAAAGAAACAGCGGTTGGCAAGAGTAATCCTTCGTTTGATTTCCGACGAGATGTCATTTTTTGATATTATGGCAGAGCCGAGGTAGACAAAGTCCTTTACTACATCGAAGTTGTAGCTGTCTATTGTGACGTTCTGTCCAATTCGTCTATGTTGGGTGTCCCTTTTTGTTGACAGCATATATTTTGTTTTGCCCTCGTTTACCGCTAAACCCATTTTAGCCGCTTCCATTTCTATACTCGCGAACGTACCGGTGACAGCTCGCTGTGTTCTACCAATGATGGCAATATCGCCGGCGTATGTAAGTAGTTGAACGGACTTTTGAAAGATCGTTCCTTGTGTGTTGGATTGTGAGTTACGAACAATTCTTTCAGGTATTATGTTGAAGAAGTCGCATGACAGCGCGTCACCTTGTCTGAATCCTTTTTTGACATCGAGCGTCTCGGTGAGGTCATTATCGACCTTGATGGAGCAGCGAGCTTTCTCCATCGTCATCCTGCACAGATGGATGAGTTTGGCAGGGATGTCAAAACTAGACATGGCTCTATACAGTTCATCCCTCCATATGCTGTCATAGGCGGCCTTGAAAATGATGATCAGGTGGTGGGTATCGACTTGGATTTCTTGGGTTTTTTCCAGGATCTGCCTGAGTGTGAAAATTTGGTCTATGGTGGACTTTCGTGGCCTGAAACCGCACTGATAGGGGCCAATCAGGTTGTTGACGAAAGGCTTCAGGCGTTCACACAGTATGGCAGACAGGATCTTGTAGGCGATATTGAGGAGACTGATGCCTCTGTAATTGGAGCAGTTGAGGGGGTCTCCTTTCTTGTGGACCGGGCAGACGATGCTGAGATTCCATTCATCTGGCATACTTTCATCTGACCAAACCTTGGAGATGAGTTGGTGTATGCTCACTACCAAGTCATCTCCAGCTGCTTTAAATAGCTCTGCGGGTAGACCGTCAGGTCCAGCAGCCTTGTTGGACTTTAGTTTGGATATTGCTATCCGCACTTCGTTTTGATCAGGTGGATGGGGGTTTTGGCTATCATCATCTAAATTGAACGGTACATTCTGCCTAACAGCGAAGTATTGGTCTTCATCGCCATTATACAGTCTGCAGAAGTAGTCTTTCCATATTCTCAGCACCGACTGTGTTTCTACTACAATATTTCCATCTGCGTCTCAACAGGTTTCTGTACGGGATTTGTTTTGCTGGCACATTCTCTTTTCCCTCTGGTAAAACTTCCGTACATTGTTCCTGGAGTAGCATCTCTCAATATCCTCGAATGCACGCTTCTCGTGCTCTTTCTTTTTCCTTCTTTGGGAGGGGAATCTCCCAGTGCATATTATATTGAATTTATCGTAAAGATCTTGTCCTACATCCTTACAAGATCAAATTTACTCTTGAACTGAAGCCGACTGATCATTTGGAGCGCCACAACGTCTCCGTTTGGGCTCTGCAAAAGTAGTTTGAAGAAAATCCTGAATTTCATTTGTAAAATTATCTTCAGCGATATGAAGCTTATTTTTGGCTTAGTGGCTTTGTCAATAAGGAAAGGATGCATTATTGGACAGCAACAAAACCACATGTGCTTCAGGAGACTCCATCGCATTGACCAAAAGTGACGTGGATTGGAAGTGGAGTGGAGTGGAAGTGGTGTGCATTTCATGCCGAAGGTGTGATTGGACCGCATTTTTCCGTCGATGAAAATGATCGCTATGTTACGGTCAATGAAGTTCGTTATCGTACTATGTTAGAGAGCAATTTTTGGCCAGAATTGGATGGGATTGACATCATTTACACTGGTGAAAAAAAATAATAGAAACAAGCTGGTTCTTCGCCGTTTATTGGAAAAATATGAAGTATTCGGGAAAAATCATAAATTAAACACATAGCGCACCGTAGCGCAAGTGGTTAGTGCGTCGGACTACTGAGCCAGCGGTCTTGGGTTCGAATCCCGCCGCAAACACCTAAAAAAGTTTTTCACAGTGCCCACCTCTTTCGAATGTCTGACAAGCATCAAAGAGTATCATTTGTCACGATTGAGCTTCTCAACTCGCCGTTCGGAGTCGGCAAAAAACTGTAGGTCCCTTCCATTCGTGCAAAAATATAGCACGCACACACAAATGGTTGCGAGAAGCAGGCCCAGGTTCACCTCGAGCTGTAGCGCCAACTAAGTAAGTAAGTAAACACATACTAACAAATTTGGTACAATGTATTGCAGAAATTTAATATTAATTTTATAATAAAAACAAAAGACAAATGGTGAAAAAAGGTTGGTTCTGGATTTCCTCGATTTTGACCTGGAAAAAAAAAAATAGAAACTAATTATTTTTTTTCGTTTTGATTTATGAAGAATTATTTTACAGTATAGGTATCTTATATCCTTTTAATATTTGGTCGTTGCGCCTTTATTTTTAATAACTGCTTCACATCTTCGTCCCATGGAATGGACCAACTTGGCACAAGTTTCAGGAGGTACAGAGTGTCATGCATTTTGTATATTTGACCACAGTTCTTCTTTGTTTTTGGCTCTGCAATCCCCAATCTTGCGCTTGAGAACGCCCCATAGGTGTTCTATCGGGTTAAGATCGGAGCACTGTGATGGCCACTCCATAACATCAATTTGTTTCGATGAAACCATTCTTTAGCCAACTTTGAGGAGTGCTTGGGATCATTATCCTGCATAAACTCTCAGGCATGTCCTCTTCAGCATATGGCAGCATTACAGTGTTTTTAGATTTCAACGTAGTCTACAGCACACATTTTATCCTTTATCAAGAAAAGTGGACCAACCCCAAATCATAAGATTGCTTCCACCATGTTTAACTGTCTTTTTTGTAAGTTTAGGATCGAATTCGGAGTTCTTTGGTCGTCTAACGTACCTCTTCCCATCGGAACCGAACAAATTGATCTTGTTTTCATCCGACCATAAGAGGTTATTCCAATTATCACGGTGGAGGTGTTTGTTGGCGAAAATTAGTCTCTGTTTTATATTTTTCTTTGGTCAAGTATGGAACTTCTCTGGGACTTCTTCTAGGAAGGCCTGCTTGATTTAGTATATTTCTTATTGTTCGGCTTGTAACTGGTGCATTCAATTCATTTTTGAGTTCTGTGGAAGAAGAAAACGGCTTATTCTTACACAGTCGTACCAGTAGTTTGTCAAATCGTGGAGTTGTTTGTCGTTTTCTGCCTCTGGTTTCTATTTTGGGAGTTGAATGGAGAGAACACTTTATGACCTTATCTAGTTCATCCATCGTTTTGCCGTCTTTTCTCAACTTCCTTATCAACTCACGCTCAGAATTTGTACAGTGGACTCCACGACCCATTTTCACAAAATTTCGATTTAAATGTTTATTTTTTTTCTTCTAAATAACACTTAAACACCAGCTTAACAAATCTATGACTATTTTGTTTTAAAAGAAACGGACTGTACTTCAGAATCACTGATGTGGACTGTGGTAATCGTTTGTTTCTATTATTTTTTCCATGCAAAAAAACCCTTTCGCTCGCATTTTTTCCTGCTAGGCGAAAACAAAAAACTAATTAGAGCTAAGTACTTACTGCACCATTTCCAAGAACTGTTAGGTAGCATTTGAATATGAAATTGGTTTCGGAGAAAAACCAAATTGTATGCAATTATTGATTGTTGAGCATTATGTAAACATTTGTTCCTATTATTTTTTCCTCCACTGTATGTTTGGTTCCAACAAGATGGTGCCACATGCCACACAGATGCTCAAACAATTGATCTATTGAAGGGGAAGTTCGGGAATTGTGTAATCTCGAGAAATGGTCCGGTCGAATGCGAGTCAACGCGGTTGGATTTCTTTTTATGGGGCTACGTTAAGTCGAGTGTTTATGCCAACAAACCTTTCGAGGAGCTCAAGAATAATATAGCACGCGAAATTGACGATGTTCAGGGCGATATGTGTGGAAGAGTGGTGGGAAATTGACTCCAAAAAATCGATCGCTGCAAACGTGCTCGCGGTAGCCATATGAACGAGATCAAATTACATACTTAAACTTAATTGTACTACACCTGGGAAAAATGTTGGCCCGATATCTTACATATTCCTAAATATCAAAAAGATCACAAATATACTTCCGAGTCTAATGCAATATTTGGATTCGTGTTCTGAGGAAAGAAATACTGTGTGTAATTTCTTTGCCTTCTTTTTTAAATCCGTATATTCTTCTCTCGATTCACAATCTAATAAGTCTATTCAATTTAAGCTCAGTCATTTACATATAGAAGAGCTTGACGTGGAGGAGGCACTTAGTAGTCTTAAAACAAATATTATAGAGGGTCCTGACAATGTTGCTCCTATATTATTGCAGTACTGCGTAAGGTCTTTATCTAGCCGCTCTGCCAAATATTCAGGAAATCAGTTGCTTGTGGAAAATCTCTCGATTCTTGGAAAATATCCCACATTGTTTCGTTACGTATAAGTCTGGTCCTGAACAAAATGTCTATAACTATAGTCCAATTTGTAAGATTTTTGTTATTTCAAAATTGTTTGAAAATATTTTTTAAAATAAAATTGTTTTTCTTTTTAAGATACCATATTACATTATTTGACCATCAACATGGATTTACGGAGGCAAGATCTACTTCAACGAATCTGGCACTTTTTTGCATAGGATTATATAGGATTCCTCAAGGGAGTCACCTGAGTCCTAGTATGTATAATTCTCGACAAGCAACCAAATTTTAGAGAACATGTGATGCTTGGCTTTCTAAAACGCATTCTAAAGATTTTTCTGCTCCGGATACCATAAAGGCTTTATGCATAAATGTATCTCTGGTAAGACCCAACTTAGAGTATGTAACTATAACAAGGGATCCATGTTATGAGATTCATTCCAAAAGAATCGAGAGATTTCAGGGAAACTTTACGTGGTTTCTGATAAAACAGCTCAATTGGCGTACTGATATGACAGCTTATATAATTCAATGTTTTTATTAATACGTATCTGTAGACTTGAATGTCGTTGTATTGTAAGTATCTTTCTTCATTTATTACACAGTGCAACCAATAATCACGGGCTAAAGACTTCAGCATTGATCCTGAAATTTCTTACCAAAATTAGAAACTTTGCATCATTCGTTTTGTCAGATTGGGTGCCTAATGTATTTTATAGCCTCACTAGCTGATTTACCCGCTTCGCAGCGCATAAAAAATATTCTCTTTGTATGCAAATATGTGTATTTGTAATAAATTGGAAGAAGACATCCAGCTAAATGCTACACTTGTCCTTAAAAGTTGGCATAAATCCTTGCTCCACAATTTGCTTAGCACCAAATGAAGTAATTTGAAAAGAATTATTATAGGAGCGCATAGACTGAATAAATTGCTTGGAAAAATGATTTTCCATAGACTATTAAAGAAGAAAGTGCCGAAGGTGGGTTAGCGATTTCTTTCAATCTAACTTTGCCGTTTTCTTAAATATTACAGCACGTTTTTACCGCCAAAACGTCAAAACATAATAAACACATATCTGTATCTGTTCTAAGCCCTGCATTTACTTATTATAAAAAAAAATTTCATTTTTATCCAGTTATTGAATTACAGATGATCGAACAGCAATCCCAATCACGTATACTATACGCATGTACCGCATTCACGCATACATGCATTGGTGCATTGACGGTGGCAATGGTCTCCACTGATCGTTGTCGCGAAAGCATACAAATAATATTTCTTTATGTTATTACTTTTCTCACAGAAAATGTACAAAGAAGATATATTATATCAAAATCTTTGTTGTGAAATAATCTAAATAAATATGTAAATTTTATTTTAATACGTTATTTAAGAACTAAGATAGAGTGAGATAAATGCCCAAAAGTAAAATATAAACTTTTCTTTTTACAATTTAGAAGTTTTTTATTGAAATATATTGATTTTTGTTGATCCATTTTATAGATTTAATCCAACCAGAATCATTTGCAAAAAACCGAATTCAAATCCGTCCAGTAGTTTTTTGTTTTTGCGGCACATACATACATACATTTTTTTAGACTTCATTTTATAAAAGTAGTGATGATGAATATTTTTGCTGAAACCTTATTCTGAGCACTTTTTGGTTTTTTTTTCTTATCGCGATATCTTGGTTAGCCGTAGTGATTTTTTTCGGTTATAGGTATTGATTAAGAGAAAAAATGTGCAAAACAAACTGACAAAAAAACTTCATCCAGGGGCTCAAAATCGTAAAATGCCAGTTTTTTTCTACCATTTTTTCAAACTTTTCGACCATTTTTGGTCTATAGCTCGTACGTAATGGCACTTACACCATCTATTGAAAAAAAATCAGCCCAAGCCTTTTCTTACATTTAGTTGACAAACAAAAAAAAATATGAAAAATGAATTGAAACATAATTGTAATATATTGTAACAATTATGTTTCAATTAATTTTTCATAGAAAATACGTTTTTTTCCACAAATGTGGACAATGTGGCGTATACGTAATTTTTTTTTTCTTTTTTAATCGTTCGCTCTTTCCTTGGGCATTTTTACGATTTTGAGCCCCTGGATGCAGTTTTTTTGTGTCAGTTTGTTTTGCACTTTGTTTCTCATAATCAATACCTATAACTTTGCTGAAGACAGAAAAAAATCCTTACGGTTAACCAAGATATAGCCATGAGAAAATCAGAAATCAGGTTTGAGCCAAAATATTCATGAGGCTATAAAATACGTTAGGCAGCCAATCTGGCAAAACGAATGATGTAGAGTTTCAAATTCTGGTAAGTACTTTCAGAATCATTGCAGAAATCTTAGGCCCGAGACGATGACCTGAAAAATGTCACACAGTGTTATGTTACTTTATTTATTTATTTATTTATTTATTTCGTCAATCAAGTTTCATACAACTTTTAAGAGACTACAGAATAAAAAAGAAAAAAAAAAGAAAAAAAATAGCAATCATAACAATTCCATAATAATATTCTTAAGAGCTAATCTATTAATATTAAAATCTATAGCATAATCGAACTGATTATAGGTGATACAAGCAGATGTAATTGGATTATTTCTCGCATAATTTGTAAAATGGTAAGGAACATGTAAGAAATCAAACTCTCTTGGTCGTAAGCTACGAGATGGTGCATAAATTTTAAACATTGAAAGTAACAGCGGACAATTTATTTGACAATTTAAGACATCAAAGGCAAAAAGTATCAAATATAATTTTCTTCTTGAGACCAACGGTTTCAATCCAATTAATCTACATCTGATCTCATACGTAGGAACATTTGAATTTCTAAAAAGCTTTCGCAAAGCAAACTTCGTAAATCTTTTCTGAACTCTTTCAATTCGATAAATACTAGTTTGATGATAGGGATTCCAAATAACGCAGCAATATTCAAGAATAGGCCGAACAAGCGATAAATATAAAGTTTTTAACGTGTACGGATCTTCAAACACCTTAGAATTTCTAATCACAAATCCTAACATTGAGTTTGCCCGGGAAACCATATGGTCAATTTGTAAAGAGAAATTCATTTGAGAGTCAAAAATAACTCCAAGATCCCTTTGGCTAGTTATCCTTTGCAAGACATGATTTCCAATTTTGTATTGGAAGCAAACGGGACTGAAAATCTTTGAGAAGGTTACCACACTACATTTACTAGCATTAAAATGCAAACCGTTGCGATTACACCAATCAACTATAGAGTTCAGATCGGTTTGAACTTTAGTTGCCTCTGATAAAGAACTTATTGAACTGAAAATCTTGAGATCATCAGCATACAGAAGACACTTCGCAAAGGACACCTGAGACGGTAAGTCGTTTATAAAAAGAAGAAAGAGGAGCGGTCCAAGGTGACTGCCTTGGGGCACACCCGAAAAGTTTATAATTTCCTCAGACAAAAAATTTCCAATTTTGACAAACTGTTTGCGTCCAAGTAGATAACTTTTTAGCCAATCAAGAAACTTAGAATGTAATCCAAGCAGCTCAAGCTTTTTTATAAGGATATTATGTTGTACACGATCGAAGGCCTTTGAAAAATCGGTATGAATAGTATCGACTTGCGAGCGATTTTCTAAATTATTAAGACAGTAATTACTGAAAATGGATAAATTAGTAGTGGTAGATCTACCACTTACAAACCCATGTTGGTACTCTGAAATATGATTTTGTGCAATATTGTAGAGTTTCTTTTTAACGATTGCCTCAAACACTTTAGGTATTAGCTGGAGCTTAGCTATAGGTCTGTTGTTATCTACAGAACCTTTAGAACCAGATTTGTGCAAAGGAGTTATATACGAATGCTTCCAACAGTCTAAAAATTTGCCTTGTCGTAAAGACATATTAAAGATGAAGCAAAGAGGATTCGCTAAACTCATCTTACAGGATTTAAGAAGCAACGGTGGAATATTATCTGGAGCAATGGAAATATTGTTATCTAGAGATGATAACATAGCCATTCTTGTGAATCTGTAAGAGGTTTATAATCTAATTGATGAAATAAATAAATAAATAAAAAGATAAATAAATTCTGTGTTTTTTTTAAAACCAAAATTGTTATGTCCTTTTAGCTTTTAGCAATACTTTTGCAATACATTAAGTTTTTTCATGACGTACGCTTGATTTTAAAGGCGAACCTTATTAGTAGGTAGTTAAATAGCTCTTGTGATACCGCAAATTATGTCATCGATGAATGTTCCAGCTTCAAAGCTCATCTTGTTTAGTTGGTCCATTGTTTATCATTAGACCATATTCACTACCGAACACCCTTTGACCTCCTTATGTCTGTAACATCATCATCTTCCACGGTGACGTCTTCTGACCAAACAGTCAAAGATCCAGGACAGATTGATGCCATCATTTATGGATCCATCTTTTGAAATGATTATTTCAAGTGACTACAGGTACAAACATTTCAAATAGTAATCTCACACTAAGAGTCCTCCTTACTGACTTGTCTCACTCCTTCAAAAAGAAACACAGGATGAACAATTCATCTGACATCGCAACTTGCCTGTCACAACTTTGTGAACTGTTCAAAAATTCATATAAAATTGTTAAACCCCAATGTGACAGATAATTAAATAAGCTGTTCTACAAATTGAAATCGGTTAACCATAGCAGTACACAAACCCCCTCCAGGAACAAGTTTCAGACACTTTTACTGTCAAAATTAGTAACACTCAAAACCGAAATAGCACAGGCATTTAATACTACTCAAAAATGCCTGACATATCGTTAGCGGATTAGCCTGAAAGTGTCCTGCGAAGGGATGCCCTCATCCCATGAACACAGAGTAATTCATTCATATTTATTTAGAACGTGGCATCGGAATTCCACTTAATTCAGTCAGAAATGAGTACCAGCCTTGTCACTCGAGCTACCACCTCGAAATGCATCTGTCCATGTGGAAAATAAATGCAGGGACTAGAACTGTAATGGAACGTTTAAAAAATGTTGACCAAAGTCAGCATACCATGACGTGGACGAGGAGCAGGTACATCTGCAACAAAAATATATACGATACTTAGGTAGATACTCTCACCATTGAATGGGTTTTTAATTTTGACTTCAAAACTCCAGGGACGATGTTGGTGTAGGAGGAAATAGTTGTCCAGCTCAGTGACATTTTACCAGACAGTAGAGCATTCACAATATTCTGAATATCTCCTGGAAATTATTCTCCTTAGCTTTGTTGTACCGTTGTGTTTCTTTTGGGGGAGGAGTTAATTTCGGTTGAATTGGGAATTTTATCTAAAGCTGTAGGGTTTCAAGCAGATAAAAGCTATCAGTAATGCTGTCAGACAAATATTTAAGGTACACAAAGCTCAAAAAAAAAAAACAAAGTAGGTATCTGACACTTTGATTTCGAACCTTGCGAAGCTATCCTCTTTTAGCAGTGAGTTTTCTAAAAAAACAGTAACTTCCCTAAGGCCGTTATTCCAATTTCTTCATTTATTTCTTCCTATGGAAGACCTCTTCGTAGATACTATGTAGGGTGCTGACTTAACCCGTCAAATCAACTTTTTAAACCTGAAATATCCTTTATATCTTCATACGCTGGTGGTCATGCGAAAACGAAGGATTTGATACTCCAACCCCTAACTGAATTGGGGGACCCTGAAAGTAGTTATTGAGGTCAAAGTCCTGGAAAATATATTTTAACCAGAAGCTCGCAGATACAAAACCAAATTATCCTTTCATCGAGTCATTCTTACAAAAGGGCGCCAAAAGAATTTGACATACAAAAGTATTTCTCATTGACAGCATAATCGGTTTGTGAGACAATCTGGACACAGGGTATGTCGCAGTTATATCAATGAACCGTTCATTTAACCTTCTGGGACTGACGTGGTAGTATGACAGACACCACAAAATCGAAAAACTAGCGTTGCGTCGATATTTGTCATATCAATAAATGTTTATGTTTAGCTGTTATGTATGTCTTATTAATGCATACTCTCAACTTTCAAATATAATAGTTAAAAGTAGGAATATAAAACGAATTTTGAAAATACAAGCTGCCAAAATTGTGGTGTCTGGTATACTACCACGTCAGTGTAATTGTGAAAATTAGGGCACGTCAGTCCCAGAGGGTTAAAATGGAGCAAATCCGTCTTGCTTGTTTCACAGATACTCGAATCCTTTTGGTGTTTGAAGTCCTCGACTCACTCTGCTGAGTTGATCTGTGATGAATATCTGTGTGATTCCGTTTACTTACACCAGACGTGTGAATCCATTGTGCCCATTAGAATTTTACTCTGGAACCTGTAAGGAGACCGCAGACTTAGAACCACACAGATAAAGACATGACTTTCAGAGGGTTTGTTTCTCAGTTAATTTTGTTTAAGTCCTCTAGTTCCCTAGACGTTTCGCATGAGTAGCACAGTGCCCAGTAATGATACGTCTGTCTTGCTGGCGGAGTTTACTTCGACATTAAGTGACGGATAGGTTAACACTTCTGACTCATTCCATGACTGCTTGTTCACCAATGTATCTCTACAAGGAAACGCTTGATTAGTGATGTTGGGATTATTACTTGCCTGCTGAAGGATTCAACACTATGTCAAATCGCCCAAAAATCAAAAAAATGTCTAATCGCCCAAGAAAGTGTCGGCGTTTTGTCAGAACTCATGCTTCCGATCGCCCAAAACTTCGCACGCGCGCGGCGCTTACGCGATGACGCCCCCCCCCCCCCCCGTCCCCCGCTCGTTTGTTTCACCCTAGATTGTAAGTGGAGCCTGACCTTTTGTTTTAATACATGTATCCATTCCTTCAATCCTTCATTTCGGATTAAAGCTCTGTTTTTCTTTTCATTATACTTACTTCAGATCGAGCCATTACATTGCTCAGTTTTTAAAATGCAATGGTGTACTTGGACGGATGCTGATTAAGAAAGGAAACTTTCTCAAATTCGTCGTCAAAGTCCTACCAGATGAGGAATTTATGAAAAGCCGTAATTTCTCTGTTTATAGAAAATGGAATTATTAGTACCAAAAAATTTAAGTATTTAACTGAACAACTTGACGTGCGCAACTGGAGGCAGCCAACTAAGGACCGGGCTAGCTGGAAGAGCCTGGTTGAGGCCTTGGTTCATCCCGGACTGTAGCGCCACCTAAGTAAGTAAGTAAGTAACTGAAGAAAATGTGTGTGTCACTTTTAATTGTTTTACATACATATGTTGGTTTTTTCGGATTCTGATAAAACGCCCATTTCTTCTTTGGGTGATTTGACATTTTTATTTTTTCGTCAATCTGTCAAAGTGTCAAATCGCCAAAAAATGTTGGGCAATGTGACATTTTTCAGATTTGGGTGATTTGGTTTTGGGCGATATGACGCACATCCGCCTTAAAAAAGCCGGAACACAAAATCGCCCAAAATCATTCTTTTTGGATATTTTGACATTATGTCAAATCGCCCAAAATATAAAAATGTCTAATCGCCTAACTTTTTTTTTGGTTGATTTGACATTTTTTTGATTTTTTGCATTTTGGGCGATTTGATTTTGGGCGATTGGACACTGAGCGAAAATAATGGCAAATTCAGTAGAATACGAATTTGTTCATATTTTAATTGAATGTGTGCGGAAAAGTAAGTGCCTTTGTGAAAACAGAGAATGGCGTCGCAGCGGACACACATTACACATATCCCTCCATAAAGATGCCACAATTTTCGAAGTGGAACTATTTGCCATCAATACAGCTGCACAAATCCTACTGCAACAAACCAAGTAAAAAGTTACTAAAACAACTTAGAGGGCCTGAAGCACTCAGTTCCTCACTCATAACAACAAAAGAACAAATTAAACTCTAAGAGTATACAGAGGAAATGAAAATCAGCAACACAGACTGCAGATTCTGTGAACAACCAAAAGAAACTATGGAGCACCTGATCTCAGAGTGCCCCTCTCTAACAAAAAGAATAGCCAAAACACTAGGCAAATACATATTAACGGAAGAAAGGGATTGTCAAATTTCTAAAAATTCTGTATGATTCTTAGACTTAAAGCTCTGGTCGCAGTGCTAGCGGACATCTCTACCGTACCCCAGACTCATCATATCATATCTATCATAGGCATACCGCTAACGTTCTCCTTCTCAAATACAATAATATCAAGTTCGAGGATTCAAACCAGGTACTCGTACATACTCTTCCATCCTGGAGTCTCTTGGTCTTACTCATGCAGAAAGATAATAACAGTTCGGATCCCTAGCCAGGCGACTTTTTAAAAAATTATAAAAATAATAAAAATACTAATAAAAACGCCTTCACTGAACTATGTAATGCGTCTTCCCACACAGTAAACTGTCATTATGTGTATCTATCTAAAGAGATAGCTCGCAGCTGTTTCATTTTCTTATGATTTACGAGCACAACCCAATAAATCTAGCGGTTAACATCCGACTTCACAATATTCTCTTAGCCATCGGATGGAAAAAAAATCAATCAAAAGTTCCATTTGCTCGTAATTGTTAAGATTCACTTACCTGACTCTGTCCACAGTCCACTGATTTAATTCAAACATCGTACAATGTTCTACCTTAAAGACAAAAAAATATATCCACCTTAATTACCTCCATTCAATCTGGTTTTCCTGTTATATTAAAATTACGTTTTCGTCTTTGTTGTCTGTAATAATATTTAATTAAAGCGAAGAACGATACCGACTCATGCCGATGTCATGTACATACAGTTAATCACAAAAGTAAGTATACAGTACGGTATACGAAGTTTATTGAACGAAAACAACCACTTAAATAAATGTAAACCAAATAAGTGATATGTATTTATTTAGTAACTATTATATGCACTTTATATAAAAGGTAAAATTAACAAAAAAAAACAAAACAAAGTAACAAAAATATTAAAATTAAGCAAAATTCATAAAAAAACACATCACCAAAGAAAGTATACACCTCAAAGAAAAAACAAAAAGAGACAAGATATTGGAGAAAAAAATTAAATTAATACCTAGCAGGATATCCTTTAGAGTTAATAACAGCGTTTATTCTGGATGGCATTGAATTGACGAGCTTTTGGGTCACTGGGTCAATGGTTTCAAGCTGCTTTTTCGTTCGAATATCATGTTTTCGTATTTGGCGTTTGAGGTTATTGTTGCGGTAAATTTTACTGCAACAAAATGCATCCTCTGCTTTCTCTCCTCCCCCGCTAACTTTTGTACTTCTCCGTGCCTCTTCAATATTCTGGGAAAGTGGAGGGCAGCCGTGGTCCCATCAACCATAGGCCCACTGTCCTAGCATATTGAAATGGCACTAAAACAGGTTTCTCCGAGAAGAGACAGAAGGTCTCAACAATAAAGACTGATGGTCTAAGAGGAGACGGGCGGTCTCAGAAGTGACGGGCGGTCCTTCATAACACAACATTAAACGAGCAGAGACAGACAAAAATAATAAGTCGACAAAACAGTACGAGACAGATGAGTCTCCGCCGTTAACAACAAAAGAAACAAACCAAAACATACAATATCACCAACACAATAACTTATACTAAACAACAATAAACATAAGTAAACATAAACGAGACGGATGAGTCTCCACCTCCAACAAAAATACATCACCAAGAATGAGACGAGTAGGCAACAAGCAAACGAAACCAGAAGACTAGATAACGGGACGGATGGTCCCCAACGCCCAACAATGGCCGAGGCCCAACCTAACTGAAATTATTTTGTACAAAATGGCACGCTAGGTGTAGGTCCCTCAATCCCCAAATCTGCACAAAAGTCCACCGGAGTAGTGCGCGTACTAATGTAAAATTAAAAGTACTGATTCCTTTTTTTCTCGGGGGTAGTGAACTTCTTCTGCGATCGGTCCAAAAATTGAATTAAAAGTAAGTCAGTAAAATCAAAGTAATTGGGAGAAAGCCCAAAATGCTTTTCCTTTTTTTGTTGAGCGCTTTTTTTTCACTCCGAAAAGTCAGCGAAATAAAATCGCTGAACTTAACCATGGGATTCGCAGGCACTGGAAATGTCCCAATGTGCTGCGAATTCCAGTATGGATGCGATGCGTGAGAGAGCACAGTGGGGAACGAAAAACGGTGGCGTATTCTAGCCAAAGAGCAGAATACCGCTTGATAAGCCGCAAATGGATCCCACTGTGGCTGAATGTATGAATGTGTGAGTGCAAGTGGGTGGGGTTCTTTGTGTCCGAGGTGGACAAAGGAACCCACTGGAATGGTCACTTCACTTCTTGGTTGACCAGTGTGGTGTAAGGAAGAAGGTACAAGAGAGAGAAAGACGAGGAAGAAAAAGCGTTCAAGGAAAAGAAAAGAAAAAGGAATAAATTAAGTTAAAATTTTGAAGTTAGCTAAAAACAGAAGGACTAGCGAGGAAATAGTCGGAAGTGAAACCGATCATAGAAGAAGAAGAATCCAGGAAGGGATACTTAACCAGGGAAGGACAAAAAGAAGGAATCAGGAGAAATAATTAAAAGATAAGTAGAGTGATAGTTTGGGTTTGTTTTCCATAGTATTCGATCGTTAGGGTTTGGTTGTACAGAAAAGACTCCGGTAGGCTTTTGCCCGTAAAAATCCCAGTGAATTGCGGGACACGCGACCTTGTCAAATATACTTTTGTGCTTAGTTCGGGACCGTACCATAGCGGGCCATTTTGTGATCCTAACGGCGATTTTTCTTTTTTGTTCTTTGTCACGGGTTGGTTTTTTTTATCCACCCCGCCCGGTGGATTTTTTCCAGCCTCACCCTAAGATTAACTCCGTAATTTGGTTTAATTTAACATTTAATAAATCGACCATCGTTTATAACGTGGTACAAAAAAAATTCTATTTCGCCTTCTTTCTTCTTCATTCCCCCAATTTCAGAATTCACCGTCGGTTTTCGTCTTTTCTTACAAAGGTTTCCCAATCCCTTTACAAAAAAAATTGGGTGGCGCCCATTTTTTTATTTCCCCAGTGTACACGTTTGTCGAACCCCCCAGCTGAGCGGCCGGCGCAACAGCGTCCAGTCAGCTGTGGTTGCACTTTCTCATCCACCAATTGACATTTCGCGAATTTGTTCTGCTGCAGGCGGACGCAGCTCGGTTTTCTTTTTGTTTGTTTTGTGTAAATCAACAATTCGCGGCGGAAAAAGTGCAACAATTGGCGCCCAACGTGGGGCCTAGTCTTTTAATTATTATTTGATTAAATATCGCAGAATTTTATTTGAAATTGACGGTGAAGTTAAGTACTGGTTTTCTTTCTGTGCCGTTTGGAGTTAGGGAAGTTTTGTGCTTTTCTCAAGTTCGTTTACTTTTAATATTCTTTCTTTTTAGAAAAGTCTACATTTGTGAGAAGTGCGTAACAATTTTGATTTGGAGCTGGAAGTGAGGTTGGTGTCGAATTGTGGAATACAAAAATACAGCCTTGCATTACAGTGCGTTGCATTGGACTCTCAAGTAGGTTTTTTTTCTATTTTCGGTAGTGTTTTGTTTTCGTGCAGTCCTATACTGCCCAAATCGTAGAACCTTTTTTCTTCATATGTGCATTAATATATACCGACGTAAATTAGTGTAAATTAAATATTCCTAGGTGTTTTACATATGTACATATTTACATTCATTTATATACATACATAATTTACATATACAGCATTATTCCTTTTCTTTTGTGCGGTATAAATTTAACGGGGTTGTTTTGATTTTTTTCTATTCTTGTTTGACAGTTCGGTCCAGGGCTCGCAAACCTTTTTATCGGGTCGGCGCGATACTGGGGTACAAAACCTTCTGGGTCGGTGTTTTTATTTGTGTGTGTGCGCAATCTACAAAAAAAGGTCATTCTTCTGATTTCTTTAAATACACACTTTAGTTGTTTTTATTATTATTTTATATTAAAATACATTTTCTATTTCTTATTTTCGTGGGTCTCCCTTCGTAAATAAATTACGTTTTCTTTGAATTGTCCTGGTCAATCTGCTTTTGTTTCATTTGTTTCATTTGTTCAGGTTAAATATCTTTCTCGTTTTTTTAACTCGTGGGGTTTCGAGCTACAACTTAATTACGCTTTAGCATACGCTTTTAAATTTGTTTGTGTTGTTAATATGGAGATAAATAGGCTATCCCACGACGAGTTAGCGTATGAGATGGAAGCTCGAGGGCTTCAAGTCGCTACCGTGGAAGTGATGAGGAAATCGTTGAGGGCGACGCGAGTCCTTGAACGAAGGGGGTCGATTGGTTTAAACCAAAGCTACCCTTTTTCGTTTGCGGAAGATCGCGACGCCGTCAACAAGAAAATAATAGAGATAGGCCCTCTTCTTAAGGATCCGCCAAGTGACCCGAAGTCGTCGGAGTACTTGAAGATCCTTACCAAGATTGAGTGGGCGATGAGTAGGATAGATAGGACACCAGCTTTAGAGAAGGAGGACATAGCGGAAAAGATGAGGATTCGAAATCATTTGATTTTACTTTTAGGAACATTAACAGATACGGAAGAACAGGGACAGGAGGAAGAAGACTCAGAAGACTTGCCGCAAGATAAAGCAAGCACATCAGCGGCAGTGGCAATTGCTCCACCAAGGATGGTGGAGAGGGGTTCAACCGAACCTACATTAGGAGTTCGGGCTGAGGCAGCTCAAAATCACGAGCGATGCACCGAACGCATTGAAAAATGGAACGTGAAGTTTACTGGTGAACGATGTGGTTCATCAGTAAACTCGTTCCTTGAACGTGTTGAGGAGCTTCGCGAGGCGAGGGGCGTTTCGGAAGCCCATCTTTATAGGTCAGCCGTCGATCTTTTTACTGGGAAGGCACTCATTTGGTATAGGGCGATTAGGGAAAACGTAGGGACTTGGCAGGAATTGGTTAGGGAGTTAAAGTTGGAGTTTTTACCACCCAACTATGATGATTTGCTCATGGACGAGATTAGGAGACGTACGCAGGGAAGGGAAGAGACCATCGGGGTCTACGTTGCGACGATGCGCAACATGTTTCGAAGGTTGTCAGAACCTTTACTGGAGAGGCGGAAGTTAGCTATCCTCCAAAAGAATCTGGCACCTTTTTACCAGACGCAACTGGGTTTGGCTGACCCTAAGTCGGTCAACGATCTTGTTGCGTTAGGACGAAGATTGGAGACGGTCCGAGCGAATGTGGACACATTTGCTCCCCCTCCTAGCAATCGAGGTCGGCACCTGCTCGAGCCTGACTTGGCTTACGTCGCCGTAGAGGAACCAAGAGTTGCCGTCGTGTCGAGGGACATGCAACCGGATAGGAGTGTTCGTTGTTTTAACTGTGGGGAAGGCGGGCATTTTGCCAACAGTTGTTCTGCTCCTAGGCGTTGTTTCGGTTGTGGTACGGTAGGGGTTAATCGTAGAAATTGTAGGCGTTGTTCGGGAAACGCGCAACGGACTCTTGGGCCAGCAGGACAAGAGGGCCGTCGCAATTAGTTAGGTCGCCTGCTGGCGACCGGTTGGTTAAAACAGTTCGGCTAGGTTTCACTTTGGAGGCAAACGGTGAGGATAGACGTCCATATTTAGGGATTAGTGTTTATGGGACTAAGTTGTTAGGTTTATTAGATTCTGGCGCTTCACGCACTATTGTATGTAGGGACGGGTGGAAGGTTTTAAAAGAGTTAGGATTAGTTTTAGGTAAAAGTAGTATTAAATCAGTAGCGTTAGCAGATGGTGCTGGAATAGGAGTTTTGGGGGTTGTGTCTCTACCGATCGTGGTTAAGGACAAGTCGGTATTTTTAGAGTGTCTAGTCATCCCAACGTTACCACATGTCATGATCCTCGGTGCAGATTTTTGGGCACTTACGGGAATCGTCCCGGATTTACGATCAGGCATGTGGAGATTTTCGAACCAAGAAGTAGTGGCTTCGATTACCGCAATTGCGGATAAATCTGAGTTGGATGACAAAGACACTAAGGCTTTAGAAACCTTAGTCGAAGGTGTTTTCAAATCTATGCCAGAGGGCTTAGGCGTTACACGATTGGTAGAACACAAGATTAGGGCGTCCGCAGAACCTATCAAGCAGAGGTATTATCCGGTGTCACCGGCAATGCAGGAACATATTGATAAGGAGCTTAAGGAGATGCTAGAAGCGGGGGTAATAGAAAAGTCGAGTAGCCCGTGGGCGTCTCCAATAGTCCTTATCAAAAAGAAAGATGGTTCCTATAGGTTCTGTGTTGACTATAGGAAATTGAATAAGGTTACAGCTAGGGATGCATACCCATTACCCTACATTTCATCCACTTTGGATAAGCTACGAGACGCAAAGTATCTTTCGTCTTTGGATATCAAGTCGGCCTATTGGCAGATTCCGATGGAAAAGGAATCCCGCCCGCTCACAGCTTTCACGGTTCCGAATAGAGGCCTTTTCCAGTTTAAGAGAATGCCCTTTGGCTTACACAATGCTCCGGCTACGTGGCAAAGATTTATCGACAGCGTCTTGGGTGCCGATCTGGAACCACACGTCTTTGTGTATTTAGACGACATTATCATCGTCACGAACTCTTTCTCGAAACACCTAGAGATACTGGAAGAGGTTTTTAAACGATTGTGTGAGGCAGGGTTAAAAGTTAGTCGCGAAAAATGCAGCTTTTGTAGGCCGTCTTTGAAATGTTTGGGGTATGTTGTAGATCGTTACGGGTTGCATGTAGATCACGTAGAGAAAGTAGAAAGTATGGTTAGGATCCCAGCACCGAAAAATGTTAAAGAAGTTAGGAGTTTTGTAGGGACAATGTCGTGGTATAGACGTTTTGTACCAAACTTTGCAACGTTAGTTAGGCCTTTAACAGATCTGTTAAAGAAGAGTAGGAAATTTATTTGGTCAGGGGAATGTGAGAAGAGTTTTAGGAAAGCGAAAGAGTGTCTGGTTACGGCACCAATTCTGACATGTCCGGATTTCCAACAACCGTTTGTGGTTCAGACAGACGCGTCGGACTATGGTATTGGGGCCGTACTTTCGCAGAAGTTAGAGGGTGGGGAAAAGGTAGTGTGCTACCTGAGTAGGTCTTTGAATAGGTGTGAAAGGAATTACTCAACCACGGAGAAAGAGTGCTTGGCTGTCATATGGGCAGTAGAAAAGTTGCGGCCGTACATTGAAGGTGTTCATTTTACGGTCGTGACAGATCATTATTCTTTGGTGTGGTTGAGTAATATTAAGGATCCGCAGGGTAGATTAGCTCGTTGGGCCGTGAGGATGCAACAATTTGATTTCGAGATCATCCATCGCAAGGGTAAAGAACATGTAGTTCCAGACATGTTATCACGAGGAGTTCCGGTAGTGGCCGAGATCTCAGGTGTGGATTTAGACCCGTGGGTGGTAAAAATGATCTCAGAAGTCGAGTCAAAACCATTAGACTACCCGGCGTGGAGAGTAGAAAATGGTCGACTTTTTAAATTCGTAAAATCGAATCATGTTGTAGTCCTCGAAAACAACGATGAATGGAAGTTAGTCGTAGGTAAAGCAGATAGAGCAGGGGTTTTACAGGAGTGTCATGATAGCCCATTAGCAGGGCACATGGGAGTTAGGAAAACTTTTGCTAGAGTAGGATCAAAATACTATTGGCCAAAGATGAGGGCCGATGTAACTAGGTATGTTAGGAATTGTAAAGTTTGCCAACAAGTGAAGCCGGTGAACGAGAAGCCAGCTGGTCTGATGACGGAGAGGGTAGGAAATTTTAGGCCTTGGGAAATGGTTTGTGTAGATCTTGTCGGTCCACTTCCGAAGTCCACAAAGGGGTTTGTCTATATTCTGACGGTCGTTGATTATTTCACTAAATTCCCATTACTTTTCTCTTTGAGGTCGGCTACTGCTAAAACGGTTTGTAAGGAACTAGAGGATAATGTTTTTCTGCTGTTCGGGGTTCCTAAATTTGTGGTGTGTGACAACGGGCCACAATTTAAGAGTAAGGAGTTGAAAACTCTGTGCGAGGGTTACGGTTCTACGCTGCGATACACAGCGCATTACCACCCGCAAGCGAATCCGGCGGAACGAATTAACCAAATTATAAAGACTACGTTGAGGGCTTATGTTTCGGAAAACCATCGTGGTTGGGATTCACAGCTGGCGAAAGTAGCATGTGCCATACGCACAGCCCAGCACGAGGTGTTAGGAATTTCGCCGTATTACGCGAACTATGGTAGGGAAATGATTACTCACGCAAGCAGTCAGGTGACGTTGAGTGAGCAATCATCCGATAGGGACCAGGATTTTGTAGGAGTAGGAGAACAGTTTAGGAAGCTTAGGGAAGAAATAGCTAGGAAGCTAGAAGCGGCAACCAAGAGGTCCGCGAAAGCCTACAACCTCCGACGGAGAGATGTTCAATATCTCCCGAACGAGTTAGTATGGCGTAGAAATTTCGCGTTGTCAGATGCCGCTAATTTCTATGCAGCTAAACTGGCTCCTAAGTTTGTTGGTCCCTTCCGTATTCGTAAACGAGTGTCCCCTTGGACGTATGTTCTCGAAGATGAGAACGGTAAAGAGCGCGGTACGTGGCACGCGAAGGACCTGAAGTCGCACAACGACGAATGTTGAGTCTATAAGTCCCATTAACGTAATATTTCGTTCTTCTTTTTTTAATTTCTTTGCAAAATAGACTGGCAGGTTGGCCTTGATGGAAAATCTCTCCCACTGTGGTATTGTAACCCTAGCAGAGCCTTGGAAATGGCTTACGGGTTTTTCATAACCGCAAGTTCATTTCCCTTCGAGGTAAGGGTGGGGTTTGTTGCGGTAAATTTTACTGCAACAAAATGCATCCTCTGCTTTCTCTCCTCCCCCGCTAACTTTTGTACTTCTCCGTGCCTCTTCAATATTCTGGGAAAGTGGAGGGCAGCCGTGGTCCCATCAACCATAGGCCCACTGTCCTAGCATATTGAAATGGCACTAAAACAGGTTTCTCCGAGAAGAGACAGAAGGTCTCAACAATAAAGACTGATGGTCTAAGAGGAGACGGGCGGTCTCAGAAGTGACGGGCGGTCCTTCATAACACAACATTAAACGAGCAGAGACAGACAAAAATAATAAGTCGACAAAACAGTACGAGACAGATGAGTCTCCGCCGTTAACAACAAAAGAAACAAACCAAAACATACAATATCACCAACACAATAACTTATACTAAACAACAATAAACATAAGTAAACATAAACGAGACGGATGAGTCTCCACCTCCAACAAAAATACATCACCAAGAATGAGACGAGTAGGCAACAAGCAAACGAAACCAGAAGACTAGATAACGGGACGGATGGTCCCCAACGCCCAACAATGGCCGAGGCCCAACCTAACTGAAATTATTTTGTACAAAATGGCACGCTAGGTGTAGGTCCCTCAATCCCCAAATCTGCACAAAAGTCCACCGGAGTAGTGCGCGTACTAATGTAAAATTAAAAGTACTGATTCCTTTTTTTCTCGGGGGTAGTGAACTTCTTCTGCGATCGGTCCAAAAATTGAATTAAAAGTAAGTCAGTAAAATCAAAGTAATTGGGAGAAAGCCCAAAATGCTTTTCCTTTTTTTGTTGAGCGCTTTTTTTTCACTCCGAAAAGTCAGCGAAATAAAATCGCTGAACTTAACCATGGGATTCGCAGGCACTGGAAATGTCCCAATGTGCTGCGAATTCCAGTATGGATGCGATGCGTGAGAGAGCACAGTGGGGAACGAAAAACGGTGGCGTATTCTAGCCAAAGAGCAGAATACCGCTTGATAAGCCGCAAATGGATCCCACTGTGGCTGAATGTATGAATGTGTGAGTGCAAGTGGGTGGGGTTCTTTGTGTCCGAGGTGGACAAAGGAACCCACTGGAATGGTCACTTCACTTCTTGGTTGACCAGTGTGGTGTAAGGAAGAAGGTACAAGAGAGAGAAAGACGAGGAAGAAAAAGCGTTCAAGGAAAAGAAAAGAAAAAGGAATAAATTAAGTTAAAATTTTGAAGTTAGCTAAAAACAGAAGGACTAGCGAGGAAATAGTCGGAAGTGAAACCGATCATAGAAGAAGAAGAATCCAGGAAGGGATACTTAACCAGGGAAGGACAAAAAGAAGGAATCAGGAGAAATAATTAAAAGATAAGTAGAGTGATAGTTTGGGTTTGTTTTCCATAGTATTCGATCGTTAGGGTTTGGTTGTACAGAAAAGACTCCGGTAGGCTTTTGCCCGTAAAAATCCCAGTGAATTGCGGGACACGCGACCTTGTCAAATATACTTTTGTGCTTAGTTCGGGACCGTACCATAGCGGGCCATTTTGTGATCCTAACGGCGATTTTTCTTTTTTGTTCTTTGTCACGGGTTGGTTTTTTTTATCCACCCCGCCCGGTGGATTTTTTCCAGCCTCACCCTAAGATTAACTCCGTAATTTGGTTTAATTTAACATTTAATAAATCGACCATCGTTTGTAACGTGGTACAAAAAAAATTCTATTTCGCCTTCTTTCTTCTTCATTCCCCCAATTTCAGAATTCACCGTCGGTTTTCGTCTTTTCTTACAAAGGTTTCCCAATCCCTTTACAAAAAAAATTGGGTGGCGCCCATTTTTTTATTTCCCCAGTGTACACGTTTGTCGAACCCCCCAGCTGAGCGGCCGGCGCAACAGCGTCCAGTCAGCTGTGGTTGCACTTTCTCATCCACCAATTGACATTTCGCGAATTTGTTCTGCTGCAGGCGGACGCAGCTCGGTTTTCTTTTTGTTTGTTTTGTGTAAATCAACAATTCGCGGCGGAAAAAGTGCAACATTATCCCACAGGTGCTTAATAGCATTCAAATCTGTTGATTGGATTGGTGTTTTAAGCTGCTTGCGTATATGGTATATATAATGTGACCATTTATTTTTTGCCAAAAAGCGGCGGGTTTTTTTAAGCTAAAAGCGGGCGTGTTTTAGCGGGTTTGGCGGGCTTCGCAAAAGTAGATCAACACAGTCAATGCATTGGTGGGATTGGAATACAAACTAGAAATTATGACGATTACGTTCTCCGTACCGCTTTTCCCAATATGTAGTTAAAATTGTACCACAACACGATGTTTAACCCATTTATTCCCATGGTTGCTTTAACGCAACATTGAAAAAATATGTTTTGTTTCAACTAAAAACTTAAAATGTTTGATGCACTTTAAGTTTTACTTCATTTATGGATATCTGAACATTTAAATAATCTTTTTTTTTGAGTTCGTTATAGGCTCTTGGGATTTGCAATAAAAATGTTAAGTTTTTAGTTCGAGAAAAAATATTTTTTCAATGTTGTCTGAACATTTAAATAATCTTTTTTTTTGAGTTCGTTATAGGCTCTTGGGATTTGCAACAAAAATGTTAAGTTTTTAGTTCGAGAAAAAATATTTTTTCAATGTTGCGTTAACGCAACAATGGGCATAAATGGGTTAACCCCGTGCGTTTACTTTTGCATAATTTTTCTGACTTTGACAGAATTTCACCCCCACTCTTCGAAATTTGACAGAAATACATAGATTTTTTTTGCAAAAAGTATGCGAACGGACCTTTTACCGTGCGTCGGATAGCGATAATAACGTTGGTTGTTTATTTGACGCATGATATTTGTAATTTTCGCGCACTGATGCAAACTGAAGTAGTCTACGGCAGTTTAGATATTCCACCTTCATTATCACAATTTCAATGCAGAAGCATTGACATTGCTAAATTAGACAGCACAAAGAGGCATATTCAAAAAATGTTCTGTTGTGAGTACAAAATTGAAAAATTTTCTCAAAAAGCGGGGAAATGGTTGTGGTGGCGGTCGGCGGGCTTTTAGATGAAAAAGCGGGTAAAACCCGCCAAAAGCGGGTGAAATGGTCACATTAAGTATATAGCTTCCATTCTCTAACTATTTGAGAGCTATGCTTAGGGTCATTATCTTGTTGAAAGACGAATGACCCTTCCAATGCCAATTTCTGCGCACTCTGATAGAGATGGTTTTTGAGGGTGTTTAAATATTCAAAATGATCTATGTTACCTTCTACAAACACCACGATTACGATTCACACACTGAAAAAAAAAAGTAAATTTCAAATTGAGATTTTTGTCATATCAACTTCAATTTCTCGCATCAATTGTAAAAATTTGACAAAATAATGTTATTTTAATATTAAAAATATCAGATTGATAACTTTCATGACAGATTTACATTAAAAGTTAACATTTTTTGAAATGATGATTTACATTGTCATATCAATAAAAAACATCAAACTTTGTATGGTATTCTTTGTTTTCATTTTTACAAGATTTAATATTAATTCTACATTACTGGTATAGTTTTGATGTTGAAAATGTGAGATTGATAGGATTTACTTTTGCTTTTCAATTCTCATTAAAAACTGACATGATTTAATGTATCTCTGATATTGACAAAATATAAAATTTACATGAATCATGTTAAAAGGAGCCGTAACCGAAAATATTGTTATTCATATTGATATTTACAACACATAAAATGATATGAAAAATGTAAAAACGCAGTTGTTATACGGAAAAAATACATGTTCAAACCAGAAATTGCGAAGTTTCAATGGTTTGTATGGTTATTATTGTAGTGCTCGCTGAAGTTATCAGTTCGTGTGTGTTTCATAACAAGTTTTTTTTTTTGTTAATGGTAAAACTATATAAAAATTTGTGTAAGAACAGTGTGTAGTTTAAGTGTGAAAAAAAAAATTATTATCAACTTATGGATGAGCAACCATCAGTGATATATAATAAAAGAAACCAGTCTGCATTTAAGGGTAAATGTCATTTACAGCTGTGTTCAAAATAATAGTAGTGCTTCATAGACTCTTCTTTAAAGAGGATTCTAAGCAAAGTTTAGATTTGTTTAAACATATTTACGGTAAAAACCACCATGATCATATATCTAATTCATTATTTCAAAGTCAATACAAAAGATTGCATAAATAGTTTATAAAGAAAAAAATAAATAATAATATTAATACAAATATGTGTTGTTCAAAATAATAGGGCTGTGTGTTGGAAGCCAGAAAACTAAGTCAATAACACCAAAATTAATTACAAAACTATCATGAAAGTTAAGTTAACATCCATAATTTATCGAAGTTTTATTATTGCCCAGCTCTGCCTTGCACCGATGTTACATGGAACCCCAACTAGATCATGGCAGCGTTTTGGGGGAATTTTACTCGTAGCTTCTTGACTCACTTACCAAAGTTCCTGATTATTGGACGATTTGTCGACTGAAATCTCTTTTCTTGCCAACAGATTTCTTATAAGGATGAGGTCTGATGACCATTAAGACCATGGCATAACTTCAATCTCTTTTACCGGACACTACTCCTTTACTTTTCGAAATGCATCTTTCGGTTAATAAAAGTAAGTTCATAATGTTATCACAAAGATACATAATTTAAATTTTTATTAAAAACCTTTTTTTTTCAGATTCCAGGGATTGCATTAACGCAGTCTTGTTTAATGCAGTCTTAAAGCCGACATCGAGGTTTGTGGCGAAGAGAGATGGTGCTCCAGTGGTCCAAAAAACAACAGTAAAAGATGCAATTAACAGCAGCATTGTGCGCATCAGAACGGTAAATGATGGCCTACCAAATAAAACTAAGTATGAACATTCTAACCATTTTAATTTAGAATGTTGTGACTATGTTAACTTAGTAAAAAATATTTCAGCTTTAAAATTTAATTTCACAAATAATTTCGCAACAAAATCGGTTAATTTTAAGGGATCGATTTACTAATAAGAATATTTTTTAACAAACACAAGTAATTATTTAGTTGAGCTTTTTGAAATAAAGGAAGTATTGATAAGTGATATTAATCAACCCTATGTAATTTTCGTAAGATTTGAAATAATTAAATTTTTTTATCACTATCAGTCATACTCTGCAGGTTCCAAAAGTACCTCATTTGAAATAAAAGATATTGCTGAATTTACAAGTCCTCCAATTCATGTATATTATATTCCTGATGGAACATGTTTAATTACAAATAAAATATTTTAATCAAAATTATAATTATGTCCTGTTTTGTTACAAAAATTGATGGAAAAATAAAAATTCGTCTAAAACTATTTCAGAAATTTCATAAAAGCAAAACCTTGATGTACAATGAATCAACGTAAGTACTTCTACTACTACTACTATCAAAACTTACATTATTCTTATCAGAAATAAATAAAAGTAATATTAATTCTACTTACTTACTTAGTTGGCGCTACAGCTCGAGGTGAACCTGGGCCTGCTTCTCGCAACCATTTGTGTGTGCGTATTATATTTTTTCACGAATGGAAGGGACCTACAGTTTTTTGCCGACTCCGAACGGCGAGTTGAGAAGCTCAATCGTGACAAATGATACTCTTTGATGCTTGTCAGACATTCGAAAGAGGTAGGCACTGTGAAAAACTTTTAGGTGTTTGCGGCGGGATTCGAACCCAAGACCGCTGGCTCAGTAGTCCGACGCACTAACCACTTGCGCTACGGTGCCCACAATATTAACTCTACATGTTTTTAATATCCATTTCATAATTTCAATATCAAGAGTTGATGTTTTCAATATCAAAAGTAAATGTATACCGTATCAATTTCACGTTTTTAATATCAAAATATTATGAAATAATAATATCAATTCCACATGAATTCAATGTTGAAATTACATTCGAAACCAACGAAATTGATATTGCAGTAATATCAGAATTGATATTTTCAACATCTGCTGAATTCTGTCAATGAAAAATATCAATTTTACGGTTGTTTTTTACATTTTTTTTTTCGGTGCATCGCTGACAAAAGGTTTTTTCCTGATAGATCGATCGTTATACCCAGCATCGTGCAAGACACGGCGAATAGTTTGGAACTTGCACTGCTTTCGTGCTTCTCTGGTGATCTCTGCTTGTAGTTTTGGGGTACTTTTTTTAGGATCATTCCTTACTTTTCGGACAATAATTCGTTTTTCTCCTTCAGTAAAGGTACTGCGGCGCCCACTTCTATCCCGATTTTCTATTTTACCGGAGGTTTAATTTTTTTCTAAATTTTTTTTACCGTTGCAGGGCTTTTGTCGACTACTTTCGCCACTTCTCGAATGGATCTCCCTTCCTTAGAAAATGTTATCACCTAATTTTTAAGGTCAATAGAGAGCTCTTTCCACGCGGTGCCATTTCTGATAGACGCATAGAAATTCGTTAACGAAATTATGTAAACTCAATAATTTCTACTCACCCTATCTATGTATTTCTAAAACAATTCAATTGAAAAAGAGCAGATTTATAACAACAAACGTTTACTGACCAGTGTTTTGTACTCAAATACCATGAATGTATACTTACTTTTGTGACGTTGTTTTAGTATTTCGTCAAACAAAAGTTATTCTCCTGTAGAACCAAGGCATGTTATACCGTTATTTTTACTTTAGAGCAACTGTGCAAATTAGTGTTGGGCGCATTCGAATAAAAGAATCGATTATAATCGATTATGGAAAAGTTTCGAGACATCTCGATTCATCGCACAAATTCATTCGAATGATTTCGTTATTATTTTCTTACTTCTCTGCTGTTCTCTTATTTACTTACTCTTTAGATGGTACCTACATGACAAGAGCTATTGCTTATACATTGTGTATACATATATTGTGCTGTGTTCTCTTTCCGTTCCGACTACACTGGCATAAGGTGCCATACACTCAAATGGGGCTCATATTCCTATTTCATTGCATTACTCAATTCTCTTACACAGAACACAAGGCCATATCTCTTCTCAAGTGATGTGCTTCAACCCTTTCTTATACATTCGTATGTATACTTTGTATGAATCGAGATCAC
Source organism: Brachyopa scutellaris (assembly GCA_949775065.1). Classification (NCBI taxonomy): domain Eukaryota; kingdom Metazoa; phylum Arthropoda; class Insecta; order Diptera; family Syrphidae; genus Brachyopa; species Brachyopa scutellaris. The sequence goes on along the minus strand of OX459114.1, from coordinate 77,839,608 downwards.
GATGAGTGAGCATTGAGAACTTTACGAGAACTTCTCGAGGACTTTGGTGTGTGTGATATAAAAGAATTCGAATGCGAGAATCGATTAAATAATTCGAGAACACGAGGAGAGAGAACTTTTCGAGGTACAAAGGCATTAAAGCGAGAAGTTTGTTCATATCAAATTTGGTTGCGCTCTGTATCATACTATTTATGTATGTTCCATACGTAATTTATATTTGTATCCATTTTCTTTTATGGTGATTTTATCCGTTTCGTTATTACTAGTGATGGGCGCATTCGAATGAAAGAATCGATTATAATCGATTATGAAAAAGTCTCGAAACATCTCGATTCCTTTTACAGATTCATTCGAATAATTTCGTTATTAATTTCTTACTTCTCTTCTTTGTCTTATTTACTTACTCTTCAGATTTTTACACCACCTAACCTACATGACAAGAGCTTTACTTAAAATAACAACTATATCTGTGGTGCATGTGTACATATGCATACGTGTGTCGGAAACATGCCATAAGCTCTGCTTGTACATTTCTTATAGTGTATATATATATATTGTTCTCTTCCGTTTCGACTGCATTGGCGTAGTGTGCCATACATTCAAATGGTATTCATATTTCTACTTCGTTTCATTACTCACTACACTAACACAGAAAACAAGGCCATATATTTCGTCTTGAGTGATGTTCTCCAAACTTACATGTACATAATGCGTTGTATTGTTGTATGAATGTAGAACTTGATGAGTGAGAAAGCGAGAACTTTTTGAGATTTTCTCGAGGACTTTTGTGTGTGATCTAAAAGAATTCGGATAAAAGAATCGATTCGCTAGGAGGACTATGGTGTGTGTGATCTAAAAGAATTCGAATAAAATAATCGATTCGCTAGGACTTTTGTGTGTGCGATCTAAAAGAATTCGAACAAAAGAATCGATTCGCGAGGAGGGCTTTTGTATGTGCAATCTAAAAGAATTCGAATAAAAGAATCGATTCGCAAGGAGGACTATGGTGTGTGATCTAAAAGAATCGATTCGTTAGTCTCATAGCTCGTGTAGATTTTGTACTTTTGTACTTTTTGTTGTAATCAATTTGATTTTATTTATTTGATTAAAAATACATAATATCAATTTTGTTGATATACAGACAAACATATATTCAATACAAATATTCGAATATTTGGATAAATCTATGTATATAAAAATGGTGTGAAAAATGTATAGTAATTGATCAATTGAGAACGGCTGGGCCGATTTGGCTCATTTTTTTTTTCATTTGTTCGTAATTGCCAGGAGAAGGTTTCTACGAAAGAAAATTTTCGGAAAACCCTCCGGACAATTCGGGAAATTGGAAAAATCGAAAAGTGAAAAAAATCACTGTGAAATAAAGCGTAGCAACGCACGCCGGGTATCCGCTAGTGGATAATAAATATCCTTTTTGTTAATTAAACTCGTTTTGTTTGTTTATTTTCTTATGTCCTAAGTGAAATAGCACAAAGTAAAGGTATCAACATTGCAATTTTTTTATTTACTCGTATCTCGAATGATCATTCGATTCTTCAAATCATTCGAATACTAATGTCTCGATTCTTCAAATCATTCGATTATGCTCATCACTAGTTATTACAGTTTTTAGTATAAATTTAAAAATGTTGAACTAGTTTGTGGAAAACCAAGTTCGATTTTCTTGTATGAATGCATGCAAACTTAAGTCGGCCATGGTAAATGAAATTGGTATACAAAGTATTTTTTTTTTTATATTTTTCTTACAGTATACATATGTTAAGTACATAATGTATGTACGTTTAAGGATTTGAATGACTGATCACCATGGCGCTTCGGGATCAAAAATCAATTATTTGTGATTTTTGCTTTTTTTTTATTTACTCGAATGATGATTCGATTCTTAAAATCATTCGAGTACTAATGTCTCGATTCTCCAAATCATTCGATTATGCCCATCACTAGTGCAAATGTCAAACATCAGACACGAGGTCAGACGGATAGTGGTACAAACGAAATACACTGTGTTCTTAAGACTTTTGTTACACTCACATAGGTGTATACTTACTTTTGTGATTAACTGTACATAGTTGAAAAAAAAAAAAACAATTTAATTATTTTTCATTTATATTTTCAGTTTTTTTTTTTTATTAAATTAATATCTTTCAGTTATTTTTTTTTTCTATTTTTTTTTTTTTTATTTTGTAAAGAAACAACAAAAAATTATTTTGGAAAACATTACAAGTTCACTTTTTTTCTTACCAATACACCCATGCAATAGTTTTTGTTTTTGTTTTACACTTCTATTAATTTCTTAAAAATATAAAACTGTACATTAAATGTTTTTTTTTTTTCATTTTTAAAAGTTTACACTAAAACTAGAAAACAATTAAATAGATTTAAATAAATTCTTTGGTTTTTGTTTCTGATTTTTACACTATAAACAGATAAATACGAGTATGGAAGGTACAAAACTAATTCAGGTAATTGGGGTCAGGAAGGATATAGTCGTATAGTATACATAAATAGTATATATGTATATAAAATAAATTTAATAGGAAAACAATAACAATAATTGTAAATAATTTTACTATATCTTACTTATTGCTCATAGAACATTTATTATCTAGCGATAGGTACCATTAATTAACGATAATTTTCTCTTAAGTTAATTTGCCAATTTTTTTGTTTTTGTTAATTTTAAATTTATTTATTTTTTAATTGCTCACAGGAATTATTTTTTTATTTATCTTAAATTTTCTATATACAATCTGGTCTATTTGTAGGTACTTGGTATGTCCTGAAAATGGTTTACATTACACTTTTTTACTATTAATATTCCAACTAAAAGAAGAGAATAAAATTAATAATTATTTTGTTTACACTTTGGAAACGTAGTTTTATTGCAAAATAAGAACTACTGTTAAGCGCATTTCTGTTTTCTTGTAGCTTCTCCGGCTTTTTTTTTTTTGTAGGGAATCATAAGAAAAGCGGTGAAGCGGATATTAGTTATGCGATATGTTCATTTTATATCTATATACAATGAGTTTGAAATAACATTTAATTTATTTTATGTTCAATTAAATTTATCAACTAGACATTTATTTCTTAGATTCTACATATAGTTTTAATTTTTTTTTTAATTTGGCTATCTACAGTTTGGATTTTGTTAAAATGCATTTCAGTATGTCTTGAAGGGAAAATAGCGCTAAGTAATTTGATTTTATTTTTAATTTAATTTATCACGCTTAATTTATTAATTATTTTAGTGAAAGTAATTATTACAACTTTGTCGATATGTTCATTCTATTTGAAGATTGATATACAGCAGAGAGTTTGGATTTGTGGTCAGAATTTAAAGGATGGTATGTGTAGCGTATATGTGTAGATGGTGCATCATTTAATGCTCATACTTATTTTTTTGAGCGTAGATAAGCCCGGAAAAGAATTCAGACTGACATCGGTTAGGGTCTTAAAAGATTTATACTCAGTTTATCCTACTGAACCCTCCTCGTATTTATTTATTAAAATCTTAAAAACAATTCAGTTTATAGGACAGTAAAATTCTGGAGAAGAGATCGCTGTATGTAAGTGGGAATGTACTAAAGTTTGTTGTTGTGACGCTAAAGTTTGGTGAGAAGATCCAGGATAGTTGTACCAGGAAAACAAAAAATGGTCGAACGAGAGCGCTATACATTGGCTATTCCGGGAGCAATGTGGTAATATTACATATTAATCTTGAGTAGTTTTAAATGGGTTCTATAATATGTACATATATTCAATTCTGCAGTCGTATTCTAGCGACTAGAATAGACAATTAACTAAGGGATTCGTAAATCAAATGATAAACCCAATGTCTGTAGAAATTAATTACCCTCTGGTACTGAACTCTATTTTTTTTTAAGAGAGTAAGAGAAAATGTCATTGAAAAGCAATCAAAAAAATAGAGTCGGAAAGGGAATCGAACCTTGAGGCACACCAGTGTAAGTTCGTGTTGAGATGAACTTAAGGTTTCGGCGACTTTGTGAAATATTTAAAGGGAATGGTACCCCTATTCTCACATATATTGTCAGTACTAGAATCCAGCGAAGGTTTTCTTTATTAGTTAACCCAACAAGTTTGGATTACGGGCAGATAAATCGAAAATCATGTTACTCAAAAATTTACCAGTTTTGGCCAGCATTTATCTCTATATATAAAACAGTTCACTGACTGACTGACAGATAACGCACAGACAAAACCGCTGGACCTAAAGAGCTGAAATTTGGACAAGACATTCCTATAGTGACACAGACATCCACTAAGAGAGGATTTTTTGAAGTTCCATCTCTAAGTGGGTGAATTTGGAAAATCTTTAATCCTTACAACCTTACATATTAAACAGTGAGTCTTATGGACAACGCGCAGACCAAACCGCTGAACCTAAAAGGCAGGACAGGACATTCCTATAGTGACACAGACATTCGGTAAGAGAGGATTTTTTGAAATTCCATCTCAAAGTGGGTGAATTCGGGAAAATAATTCGGCACTCATCTCCAATAAAATTTGTTTTGCGTTAACAGTAGCAGGGGGGCGAAGCAAGGCGAGCACGGGTCAGCTAGTACATATATAATAATGTTAAAGGTATCATATTTGTTGATTGTCCATACCTTGGCATCAAATTGAAAACTACGACTCTTACGGAAATTAATGTTAAAAGCGGATAAGCCAACGCAGAAACTTTACAGTTCATAATTCATCCAGTGGGGTAGATGTGTAAAATGTAAGCATCTCTGCCACATTTTCTTTGTACTTTTGCAAAATTGTTTGTTTTTATTTTTTTTTTGTATTGAAATCAAAATCTTTAAGAATTGAGAAGAACACCTTCAGCCAAAATGACTGTCCTGTTTTCACTGGAGAAAAATAATGGCTAATCTTGCCTGTTTATTAAGTGTCCAAATTTAGTCTTACATATGTATGTCGCTTTCTGGATGTGTACGATCTTGAAATATAACGATTTTGAATAGTGGTGACCTGGACGATTCTACCTAATATTTGTTTGTCATCCAAAATAATGGGTCCAGTCGGATTTTCGATATTGTATATCTATCTCCAGCTTATTTGCGAATAGTTCTCTTTACACTGACGCCTAAATACTCCATTTTGAAGTTCGAATTTTGAGTTCCAGTTTGGATTTATATTTATGTAGGTATCTGGTTAAGCTGAAATGTATCTGCCAGTTATTTGTTTATCTGAAGCCAGAAGTCCGGGAAATTGTTTTCTATTAAAAGTTATAACAAATATTTTTATTTTGATTTATAGTATATGTATTTACATAGATTGTTTGTACATACACATATAGGTATATTGGAAGGATATCGCATCATGTGTAGAGATAAAATTCATTAGGTATTGATGAGTAACCAGATAGCTTTGAGTAATAAAATGATGAATCTTTTCTTCTTCTTAAATATTGAGATAAGAAACAGACGGTTGAGTTGATGACGTTCTAATGAAAGTATATTTCATAAATATTTGATTCGCATTTAATAATAAGAAAATGTATCCCCTACGTGAGAGGTATACGTATATTGTACATATAAGGAAGCTTCTATGAGGAAAGTACACATCTGTTGCGTTGAGATATTCGTATGTATCTGCACCTTTGGATGTATTTCTGTTGATTTTTCGATATTAGTATTTCAATATTGTGCTTGAGTGAAAATAAATTCAATTTGCTTTAGACATATTAAAATAAATGAGGATTTTGATTATTTGAACGTTTCGTCTTCACCCACATCGGACGCAGACATTTGATTTGAAAATAATTGTCTTTTTCCGTTTACATTTAATTGATTACCTCTGGAGTCTCTCCTTACCTAGGTTACCCAGAGTTGATCGGAGATGAACTTCAAAAATCGTATACTAATGGCTTTTTAATTGACCGTGGGGTGTGAGTAGAATTACCAGATTGAAAATGACGAAAAGGGGGACATCGCGAGACAAAATATGTTTTTGAAAAATACCTATAACACCAGCGTAGAAAAAGTGAAGTAAAAAAGTAAAAGCAAATTAAATATGTCGCATATTCAGGACCTTCTTTGCTTTTTGTTAACCACTCGAAACACTTTTCCCAGCACTGATTATATGCACAATGCATACTTTCTTTTTTTATTTGCCTCTTCAGACATTTTAGGTATTATTAAACGGAAACGAAAATAATTTGTAAATACATAATTTGCAAACAAAAACTGACAATGGACAGACAGCAGCACAAATCATAAACTGACAGATGAAGGAAAAATGTTGCGTGTGAAGTGATATGTAGGTCATTGAGTGGATGCGTTCAGCTTTGAAAGGATTTTGAACTTCAAATGGATGTTTTTACAGAGAATTTTTTTAAAAATATTTAATGAAAATATTTTAACAGTTTTAAATTCAATGTTTTCTCTTTTTGAATTTTACTTAATAAGGGGGACAGAGATTTGTATAGGGGGGACAAAATGCTTTTTGGTATGCAAAAGGGGGACTGCTTGCTGAGCTGATTTGCCAATGCGACCCAATTAGTTATGCAAGTCTGCCGAACGCGAACGCTTCTGTTTGGTTGTTTTAAGTTATGGAGTTCCAAGAACAGGGCATGTGCTTTATTTTAATACAAACATTTTAATAATAACTTTACTATTAATATATATTTGACGGAAATTAAAAAAAAAATTTTAAGTAAAGTAAATAAAATTATTTTCGATTTACGATAAGACTTTCAACAACTTTGCCGACCTCTGCGGACGATATATGTAGAGTCAAAAGAAAGCTGAGAATCTGTAGTTTTTTGAAAATTATAAATTAGCTGCGTCGAGCTGCGCTTTAAGACTTCAGACCGCTTCGTAGACTACCTCTTCAATTAATCCTTTAATGCATACTGTTGCATATCTGCATCATACTCTTACATATATGTGACAGGATATAAACCGTTTTCTATTTGAACTTTTTCGCCTGATTTTTCTAATAGCCTGGCATTTAGTCTGATGAAGGACACGGCATACAAGGTAACGCCCGTTTTTGAATGATTCTTGTGCTTTAATTAACTTTATACCAGGAAAACTGTAAGTCGCAGGTAAAAACTTTGTATGGTGAATTTGTAGGCGACATTATGGCGCACGAACACAATACTAATAAAAAAATTATAAGCACACTTTCCCGAGGTAACTGCGATATTCACAAAAATTGGTTAAAAAAAGATTTAAAAAATTTGTGTTTGAAGACCAATATCTCGAAAATGAAAGTACGCATGATTATGTTCTTTAACTGTGATATGCACTTATCAATTATCTACGAAACGAGCCTACCTTGGTTGCTTTAAGTTTAATACGCTCAAGTTATAATGGAATAACAGTTGGCACCTACTTCTTTAGAGGCACTTTTTTATACACCCTGTAGCTTAGTGGGTGTTCAAGATGGACCCCCCCCCCATCCCGTAAGATTTTTTTCACATCAATGAATTGGATCCCAAAATATCTGTATCCCAAACCGGACCACCCTGTATACCGCACCGTACCGTTATCTCGATAACGTGACTTGATGGAGCAAACGGATTGCAGATTCGGAATCAGCTCCCCCAAATTACTCTAAAATGAATTTATCATTTTAGCCACGCTCCGTACTTCATTGGACTCAAACGCTAGAAATTTTAGGTCTCATAATCGCTGACTGGACATTGACATTCGGTTGATGGTTCAAACTCGTATAATAAAGCCGAAAGCGAAGCTTCGTTCACGGCTGTGCTGCAGCAAATAGTTTCAATGGCCTCTAACAGTTGGTACCCGAGTGGAAAAGCGATTTTAACTGAATTGAAAATTTGCAAAATTCACTTGTTTTGCCATTCAGTTTCCTACTTTTTCTGTGGAGATATGATTTCGGTGAAGAAACTTAACATTCTTCCGGTAACTTGATTATTTTGGAAAAAGGGTGCAAGCAGAGTGACCAGTTGAGAGCCTGAAAAATATTCCATTTATCTGAGAAATGGAATATTTATATTCCAATTGTATTTAAATATATTCCAATTATATATTCCAATTATCGAAGTGTTATCATATCATTCCTCAATATCAATCATATCGATAGCCGTATTTTATTATCACCGATGATCCATAGAGATCATTGGTTTGTATGCGTTACAACAACAATACGAGATCTTACTATTTATCAAGATCAATTTTTGTGATCTAAAATAGTTCGGCTATTTCTCACTAGGAGTGCATCCTTCCCTAGTAGTGTATCTTTCGCTCGTAAATGTTGTTATAATTATCGAAAATTGTCAAGGGTGCATGTTGCCAGATAAGAAATAATTATGGTGAATCCAAACATTATTATGTTCGAAAAAAATTAATATTCTGCTCATAATGATATGTCAGCGTTGTAATAGTAAAACTATAGCTACAAAATATTATTCTCATTTGGTATCAGTTAGTCAAAAGTAACAATAGCCTCCATAAGAAATAAAAGAAGAGCATTAAACTTTCATTTTAAAGAAAAACTGACTTAGTTTGTACGATCACCACAACACAGAACTTAACCCCTTCGTTGATCTGAACTGTTTTATTTTCATTGCGTTATCCATATAGATCATAGGTGATAATAAAACACGGCTATTATAAGTAACACAAATATGAATGATGATGAGGAATGAAAATGTAACTAAAAAAATATATTACTCTCTTTTGAACTTACAGTATTATTTCTGACTGCCTGTCCGATTTTTTTTTTGTGTATTGTTGGGAATTAATTTGGCGATGGCAGTTAATTTTTGTATTGAATAAGTGAAGCCAAATTTAATGATATGTAAGAGTATGTATTATGTTATGATTATATGTATAAAATAGTAGTGAATAATTTAATGAATAAATATCAGATTTTTGCGGTGTTTAAATATGCTTAATATTCCATTTGAATATAAAAATATTCCACTTTTATATGTGATTATTTTTCTCAAAAAATATATTCCACTCGAGCTGAAATATATTCCAATGTGGAATATTATATTCCACTCTGGTCACTCTGGTTGCAAGGGCTTAAATCCATTTCCTGAATACATGATGTGCATTCTGTGAAGCGGGGCGTCAACTCATGGACATCAAAATCAACACATTTGTAGAACACAGATATCAGTGAATCTTGCTGACTGCATCAATACGCTATAAAATTATCAATAATACCCCGTCTCCATACAAATGTCTCGTGGAGACCCCTAATTTGCAGATATGTTCAAAAACATGTACGCGATGTCAGCATTTTAGTTTTGTCTTCTTGGCGAACTGAAAACCAGATTTTACTTTGACATATGGCCGTTTCGCAGGTAGATTTTTATTCGGTTGGTATTTCGATAGAGTGAACATATCGCGGTTTTGCAAAGCTTTACCTCTGGAACTACTTCTAGAAGTAGTGAACATAGAATTAGGCCACATTACAGGCAATGAAATGTTTCAATTATAAAAGAAGTCGTTCCATAATGCAATACTATTCATTGAACCTAAAACTACCCAGTCGCGAAAATGGTAGGGCCTTACCTAAGTAATGGGTTCTGCAGTACTGAACATAGAATGAAGCTTCATTACAATCAATAAAGCCTCTACATTCTTAGTAAAGTTCTTCCGTAAGGCATTCTTATTTCGTTACTAAGTAATGCCACTGCATTACCCAGTCGATGAATTGTAATGAAGAAGAGAATGACATGTAAATACCATGGACATTTGCTTGCCTCGCCTTGTCAATGCCACTGCATTCCCAAGTGGATGAAAGGTAATGGAGAAGAGAATCTATTGCTTTGAATGAATTTTAAGAATTTATAAGAAGACATGTTTCTAACTGGAATCGTTGCGTCCCTGTCCCGGGAGTTTTGTTTATTTCATCATTCGATCGTAATATTATCATTCCGGCTGCGATTTTCGAAGCGATAGTTGATTTTTTTGAGTAAATTTGTGATTTGAAGTGAATAAAAAGTAATAATTATATATTTATATTTATATACATACATACATATATATATATATACATCTTTTGCAAATAGACATAAATGTACATATATGAATGTATGTATTTATTATATTTGTTATTGAAATCTCTGTTTCATAGGTTGAAGCCATTAAAAATATTATTAAAGGAGGCGGCCTAGTCAAGCATATCAACAAGTTATTTTTGGGTGACGTAGTGAATGCCTATAACTACGATGGAATTCAGGGAAAACTACCCTTTAAAGACCTAAGCAATGTTTTGGACATACTTCGAAGTAATTCAGTGTTTTCCAGTTCATTTTTATTATTGTTAAAATTATACTTTTCTTTTCTACAGAAGCTACTGGCAAATACGGGGAGGAGCTGTCATCGGAGATCCGGAAAGCTTTTAAAAACTCCAAAAACCGATACTTCAAAAATATTTGTTTGCAAAAAAAGAAAATCAATAAAAAAAAATAATTAAGTAACCCTATGTTTACATATGTACCCCATTATTTTCCAGCGCGTTATTTTAAGTGGGATATACAAGTAAAAGTGAAAGTCTCCCTTACAGAGTAATCGAGGATGGAAGTAATGAACATTCTACCTACTCGGTAATGCTGGATATGGAAGTCATGAAAGTCTCGGGTACTGAGTAATCGAGGGTGCAAGCTATGAATGTGCTACCTACTCGGTAATGCAGGACATGGAAGTCATGACTATGGTAGTTACTCGGTAATGCAGAATGGAGGCGATCGCCTCCCTCCTATGACATACTGTGTAAAATGTAATGCGTGCTATCCACGTGTGAGAATCGAGATGAGAAGTAGTTGCCATTGCCGAAAAGTACTTCTAGAATCGATGATAGAATGGGTTCTTTCGCGACTGGGTACTGAAATGGAAGGCATAACCGAACTAGTGAAGAGTAATGCAGAATGGAATTGGTCTATTTTAAAATGCTAAGTTATCGGCTCAAACTATGCTCTGCAACGTTTTGTATGCTATGTAAAATGATTTTTTATAAAACTCTGATTTACAGATTTTCAACTGAGAAAAAATTACCCAAAAAATAGAAAGTTTTTTGAAACCTATGGAAATGACTAGAAAGTGCAAAAAAATGCATGAATGCACTACTTCCTTGTAATGTGTTCGAGAAGTACTTCAACGTTGACTTTTTCGGAATGCACTTCTTCTTTGTAATGAGTTTGAGAAGTACCTCTGAGATAACTTCTGGGTATTGCAGAGTGGAGAGGCTATCGCTTCCGTCCTATGACATGCAATGCTAAATGTAATGCCTTTTTTACATGTGCTGTAATCGAGTTGAGAAGTATAGTTCCGACTCCCTAGAAATACTTCTAGAACTAGTTCTGGAATGCATGCCATCCGCGACTGGGTAGATTTTCATTCTTCACTATTTTCGTAGAGTGAAGATGCTTATTGGGTAGGTAGATTTTCATTCTATGGTATGTCCGTAGAGTATTTCACTGCTTTCAAAGCGAAAATTGCGCGTTGTTGCTTTCTCGACGACATCTTGCAGAATGAAATGTTTTTACATAATTTTCACAGCGAAGGAAAACCAAAAAAAAAAACCTGTTTCTAGTCAAGATGTAGTTTCGACAGAAATATGTCTCGTAGAGACGCGGTGTTATACAGGTAAATCTGGACATGCGAGAATTTTTTTTCTTGGACATGCGCAATTGATCTTTGGACATGCGCAGCCGTACCACGCCGTACTGTGGATATGGGGCTGTAACAGGATCTAGAGGCGTTAGAGGAGAAAACTCAAACAAAAACTGTTAAAAGTTGCAACTCGCTACTTAAGGTGATCGTTTGTTCGTAGTAAACATCAGTACGAGAATACAATAAGGTAGGTACTCCATATACCTATAAGATGGGAATATTCCTCAAGTTCGGTAGAGTAACCCAATTTCGATAAAAAATCGACATATGGAATGGGGAGCTGTTTTAATTTACGGTCAGAGGTCAAATCGATTGACTTTTCATCGAGGATATAGTGGATACTCTGCCGGGAGGTGTGGCTTACGCGGGGTGCTGATCAAAGCTCTTCTGTTGGCTGATGTCATAGTATTGTTGGCGTACTCACCTGAATCTCTATACAACTCTCGAATATCTGAGAAATTTAAAATGCGGAATCTGAAGTGAATACTGTTAAAATGAAAAATTGCACATTAAAACCGGAAATTATAGAGGTGGTAAAGGAAAACAAGTACTTCGGAGTGTACCTTACGAGAGACTTCAATATGGAAAGGAACCTTAGTGTAAAGCTGTGAGCTGTTACCGCTGGGTTTGCGAATATACATATGTACATAAATATGTAGACATGGAAGCGGTTGAAATGGGTTCGACGATAAACGAGGGCAAAATAAAGTATACACTGTGAATGCGAATGGACACTCAACATCGACAAATTGGACTCAACTTCAATGAAAAATGAAAATGAAATGAAATAGACGCTTACAACTTTGAGGTAGAAAACGACTACTTCGGCTTTTTCATCTGAAAATTACATTTCATCGGAAATGAAATGAAGGATTACTCCTGCCAATCGATGTTATGGGCTAAGAAGGCAATTGAGTAGTAAAGCCCTTTCCCGATCGACTAAGGAGACTCTATATAAGGCCCTTATCTTGCCAGTCTTGCTATATGGTGGTGAAGCATGGACTCTATCGAAAGCGGATGAGGATATCCTTGGTCGCTTCGAGAGAAAAATCCTTCATAAGATATTCGGTCCCGTTTGCGTTGACGGGTGTTGTAGGAGAAGATTCAACCACGAACTATACGAGCTGTACAGTGACATCAAACTAGTCAAAAATGTGCACATTGGACGTTTAAGATGTCTAGGGCATGTAGACCCGGAGAGTACTCGATTCCAACCAAGAGGGTCAGTACAACAGAAGACGACCTCGCCAAAGGTGGCACGCACAAGTGGAAGAGCACCGTAACCAACTTGGAGTGAGCAACTGGAGGCAGTTAGCTAAGGACCAGTTGGTGGTTGCGGCCTTGGTTCACCACGAGCTGTATGTAGCGCCACCTAAGTAGATAAGTAAGTATGTAAGTATTAAGGCAAATTTTTGACAACACTGAAAATGAAAAAGCTTTCTGACATTGAATTTCCTTACACTAACTCAAAGGCACTGACACTTCTTGTGTCAAATCGAACAAATCTACTTTCAGACGCTTAATCTTTCCGGTAGCCATTTATGCCATCAGAGGCTAGTTAGTGTGGCAAGATTTTAAAATTGTTTTTCACTTAATGCGATCCAACTTCAGTTGAATTTCATTTAACCCTCTGACTCTGTTGAAATCAAAAAGGTTTTCCTCTTAGAAAAAGCAATTAAAATCCCTTTTCCCCTGACCATTTCCTAATTAAACTGCCAACAATTCCTCATTCTTGTGCGCACCTAAAAGCTATTTTCACCAAAAGAGGAAAATAAAAAGAAAATCCTTTCGCATTCCGAATAAATTATTATCAATGCAAAGGAGGCTCCCGCTGTGGGCATGGCAACATTTCTACCCGAAACCTAATCTCCACGGCTGATGGGGGAAACTCATGAATTCCTCATTGCGTCGAATGCCATAGATCTTTGTATAATAAATAGAAACGGAACGCGGGTGGTATTTCGGCTAATGGGTAAAACGAAGTGAACATTAGGTGCGTTGTTTACCTTAAAAGCAGCGGGTTACACCTACACCTACACCGCCCAATGCCATAATCGAATCCCTCAAAAGGTATGTTTGACTACCCCATACCCTTTCTCGTGTATAATTTCATAATTGTGTCGAACTACGGAACCAGTAGAAAAAAAAACCATAAATCTCTGCCTCGAAGCCCTACGAGTACAGCTATGCCGCTTCACAGATTTGCGGGCCATTAATTGATGTAAGATGTTAATTATTCCCAGACTCGACGCTCTCAAGTGGCGCCGAGGTTATGGAGGTGAAATAATTCCATCCAGGTATTTCAGTAGCTACGATTGCGATTAATTGGGTCACAAAAAGCACAAAGCACACCGAATTCCTTTAACGGTATGCGGCTTTTCAAAATAACCCAATTTTCTGGATAAACAATTTTTTCAGAAGTCATTAGAAACGGTGACACAGTACCTTAATGATAATGAGTTAGGCAGCCAGACTTTGCCAGATGAAAGGAGCGCCATGGAATCGAGTCAATTGATGGGTATTACGGCAATAAAAATGGAAATCAACCAGATGGTTAACAATTAGGAGTAAATTAAAAAAAAATGGTTGACAACTATGGTGCTATGAAAGAGAGGCCAGCCTCTTGCCAATTGAAAGTGTTTATTGAAAAGGAATCCAATTATCAGGGATTAATGCCGACCAGCAGCTATTCATATTAAATTATCCCGGGGAACTTTTCGAAAACAGCTTATAATACAGCTAATTTAATTAGTCGTAAAGAAAACCAATTTAATTTGAACTCTTTAACGATTGCGAACAATGCCCGATGCCTATATAAAATTATATTATTTTTTAGTGTTAATTTATTGCCCAGGATATGGTGGAGGAAGCTTATTTTGGAGATATTAAACAAGGAAATTAGGCCTGATTTTTATTTACCAATTAAATTTAATTAAGTTCTTATTTTAAATTATGCTTAAGTGGGCCGAAGTTGCTGCTTTCATTTTAAGTAAATTTCAACTATAAGCTTTATATAAGGGAAAGGTTTTGAATATATTTGGCAACCTAAAGGGCGCCAGTGTTGGTTACCAAGCACCCTCCAAAAAGACCAGCGAGAGAGGAGTATTGAGCCAGAGGAAAGGAAGAGAAAAAGATCCTTAGTAGGAAAAAATGGGCACACGCAGTCTCCCAGTGTTTTACTGCAAACCTGAGCACCTGGCAGCTGTCTTCAAGCCCGGAATGCAGGACAGAAGCACAGGGAAGAGTAGATGTTTTAAAGCAGGGGAAGAAGAACAACCACATCCAGTTAACAAAGAAACAAAGAAAAAGTACGCTGAAGATCAACAAAGCTACCGGCTCTGATGGACTATCCGCAGAGCTTTGTCAATACGGTGGTGATGTTTTGGCAGGGTGCACGCGCCAAATCAGCAACAAAAGTATGGGAGGATGAAGCAAGTCCGATGACTGGACAATTAGCTCCATAAGCTCCGTTTACAAAAAAGGCGATCTTATGTCCTCCAAGAACTTTTCTTTGGGTGGCGCAAGAGCTCGGGGAGAACCTGGGTCGGCTTCTCGCAACCATTTGTGTATGCGAAGGGACCCACAATTTTTTGCCGACTCAGAACGGCGAGTTGAAAAGCTCATCACGACAAATGATACTCTTTGAATACTTGTTAGACATTCGAAAGAGGTGGCACCGTGAAAAAAACTTTTTAGGTGTTGGACCCGGGCTGGGATTGAGCCCGGGCAGCATTGCATAGAAGTCCAACGCACTAAGCACTATACCATGGTGCTCACATTGTTTTGAAATGGTTAAAAAAGAAAATAAAAGTATTTATTAACTGCAAGTAATGCACAGAACTTAAAAATTAATTATGAATTTAAAAATGTTTGAGTTAAACTCAGTGGAAAAAGTTGGATATTATTGTTTGGACAGTTTTCTTTAATCCAAATAGAGTTGTCGGCATTTTATTCTCCACCAGAGTCATAACTAATTTTTGGTATCGGGAAAATTAATTCAGAATTATATTTACGTATATGTAAATATACAGTAACTCAAAGTTAAAATGGAACAAACTAAAGAAAGGCAATGGAGAAGCAATTGTAATTCACAAATGTAATAAAATAAAATTCTGAAGTTCTTTTCTTAAAGCTTTATTAATTAACATATGGAATAAATAAACACATGAATTCAAGTTGATATTTCAATCACGAAAAAAAAAACAATTTGAGTGAAAGATGAAAAAACAGCCTCAAAGTAATAATGGAACACAATCTCATATTTTATGAAAATAATAAATAAACAAAAATATTCTGTTAAACTAATACTTGGTGGGTAATCCTTTCTGTTTACTAACTTCTGCTAAACGACTAGGCATAGATTCAACTAGCTCTCGGCAATAGGAAGGTTCAATACTGCTCCATTCTTTGACCAATGCCGTTTTAAGGTCATTTCGATTAGATATGGAATATTTTTTTAAATTTTCTTCTAAATAACTCCATAAATGCTCAATTACATTTAAGTCAGGAGACTGAGGAGGTGTCTCCAATACGTGAGGACAATGGTAGAGAAGCCAATTTCTCACATTATACGCCTTATGCTTGGGATCATTGTCCTGGTAAAAGTAAAAATTACTTTCAACTCCCAATTTGCGAGCACTATCTTTTACGTTGGAGATCAAGATATTAAGGTATACGGTTTGGTCCATTATACCTTCAATAATGTGAAGGTTTCCAGGGCCTGCAGCCGACATAGAACCCCAAACCATCACAGAACCTCCACCGCGCTTCACTGTTGGTCGCAAATTTTTTTCTCTCAGTGCTTCATTACTTCTCCTCCACACATACGATCTACCGTCTGATCGAAAAACATTGTATTTGCTTTCGTCAGTGAACAAAACCTGCTCCCAGAACGAAACGTCTTTGTCACCATATTGTTTTGCAAACTCTAGTCTCTTTTTCCGATTGGTCTTGCTAACAAGAGGCTTCCTCCTTGCCACTCTACCATGAAGTTCGTGCTTCCGCAATACAATTCTTATGGTTTCTGGGTTGAATTTTTTGCCCAGATAATTCTCGACTTCCACAGCAAGCTTTGGAGCACTGATATGGGAGTTTTGTTTCACTTTACGAACAATCCAGCGTTCATCGGAATCGGTAAATATTTTTTGTGCGCTTGGTTTTGGCTTATTTTGATAATCTGTAGTATTTTTATAACGTTTGATGATATTAAATACCGTTGTTTGTGCTCTTTCTACGAGACTTGCTATCTCCCGCACAGTTTTACCACTTTTAGAATGAGAAATTACAAGTTTTCGCAACTCAACTGAAGTTTGAGGACCTTTAGGCGCCATCTCTATACCTATCTCCTTTTAAACGCTTTTAAACACCACAAACTAATCACAAATTCTTACGGAGGATGTCTCTAACTACGTGCAACTGGAATATGAAGTGAGATGCGGTTTATTTACAAATGGGATACTGATCTTGGGTGTGTTTCATTATATCTTTGAGCTAGATTTTTGGAGAATATTATATTAATTTTTCCTGAATGCTAAAATAATTACCGAAAATGTTTCCTATTTCATTTTTTTATTGTCAACATATATAGCAAAAACATAAATATGCATTGCCTCCGGAATTACTTTCTCTTACACAAACGTTGGTAAATAAAGTTTTAAATACAGCTTGTTCCATTTTAACTTTGAGCTACTGTATATTCAATTCTACGCACTTGTTTCAAGTGAACCCTGTTCTTATAATTGCTTTCAGATTGATTTTATTGATTCTTTTAAATATCTTGGCGTAATCTTGGATAGGAAATTCAATTGGTTTGATCACACTCATGCATTAAAAAAATATTTATTGTGTTGTTCTAGGCAATTTTATAACCTTAGTTCTGCTCCAAAAAGTTGTTACTTATGATATACTATGATATTGTTCACTCCAAAATTCAGTATGGTATCTCTTCTTGGGGAGGTACGTATCTAAATAAAGTTAGTCCACTGATTATTGCGGAAAAACACATTATACGTATTATCCACAAAAAACATCGTCGCTACAGTAGTTTGGTTTTGTTTCAGGAACTGAAGGTTCTTCCCTTAAGACATCTCTACTATTATAAAGTCCTTAAACTGTTTTTCATACGGAGTGGTTACCTTTCTACTAGAAGATGTGAGTCACATAATGTACGTGTTAACTCTGATAGCTATGTCATAAGAAAATGCATTTCAGAAAGTTATTTTCTATAGTAGCACCTACTGTATTTAACAAATTGCCCGACTCCATCAGACGCTTAAGACTATTGTCAGCTTTCACACAAAAAATAAAATCTTGGCTTATTAACTTCGACTTCACACAAATTGAAAATCTAGTCAAAGTACATGGTTAAAGATAATCCTAATTAATATCTTATATGAATCTTTTAAATTTTCTTTTTCTCCTTTTTTTTCTTATCTTTCTCTTCTTTGTATGCACTCGCTACTAGCTTTAGCTTTGAGCTTGGCTAAAGAGTGATTCTAATTTTTTTTTTTTTTTGGTAATTTTCTTTCTTTAATTTATGGTATTTATGAAGAACACTTTTTAATTTTAAGTCGTTCTGAATTGTTCTTATCATTTTTGTATATATTACCTTACAAAAATGAATAAAATACAAAATACAATACATTTGCAAATTCAATTCGTAGTTTCAGGTGACATCGTTCGGTGCACCAAAAGTCACTCGAAAAAATGCCATTACATTTTATGACATAATCACTGTTCTCAATGGGGATAGTGCAGCGCATCGGGTAACCACTAGTATATACATATTGTACAAATAGTAAGATAATTTCGATAACAAATTCAAAAGGTCTTGTTTTCACTTATACCTTACATAGTTATCCCCCTACCCAAGGTAAGGTGACTATTCCATATTATTTCAAGTGCAAGGAGCAATCTCAATAAACATCAATTAAGTAATAGCGTAGAATTTTGGCAAATTTGTGTTCCAAAATTCAACCAAAATTTTAATTTTTCCTCATTTGTGTGAACCTTTTTTATTTTTGAAATATATGAACAATGAGAAAACGCGTTGTTCTATCCATACGATAGATTCTATCGAATAGTAAATACTCTCTTTTATATAAATCTCAATTGTCAGCTCTCATGCTCTCTTTTTTTTCGTTGGCAATACTGTACTGCATAAATATGTATGGGATGTGCAAATACTGTCGCATATCATGTGAACACCTCTCATATAGACTATTATATTTGCGATCCCATTTGCGGACAAAAGTCGCATATCGTGTGAACACATTTACATATATTGAAAGGGTGTTTTTTTTTAAAGAGGTATAGACCTTCCGATAGGGATAACTGTTAAACTAGCTGTCCCTGTCATACTACCGAAGTATGTTTGACTTTTTTTTCAGTATACTTTGGCAAATCACCATGCAAAGACTTACACCAGAACAACGTTTACAAATCAAATACAAATTTATTTCCAAAATTCGCGCTCTGTTCGTCAAACTTGAACCAGATTTTTACCGACAAATCATTTTCAGCGATGAGGCTCATTTCTGGCTTAACGGGTATGTAAACAAGCAGAATTGTTGTTTTTGGAGTGACCACAATCCTTATGAAACTATTGAGACTCCATTACTAGAGTTGGGCTAAGTCAGGCATGTTCACTGGTATAACTGTGAACGTGATTTTTTATTCACTGTGAATATAACCAGTGAACGTGAATTCATGACGATGCGACTATGAAACTACATAAACTACTATAATACTACATATAATTTACATACAATGGATTATTGACTATGTAATGTGTAAATATGCATGTACATACGTTTGCATGTATACTATCCTGCCATTAAAGACATTTCTACGCAATAATTCAAAAATAAACTTACCCCAGAAACTAATGATATTAACGGATGCTTGATTTCCATATGCCTTTTCAAATTGCACATATTACATTTTACGAAACTTTCGTCAATTCAAAGAAATTCCACAAAAAACAAGTTTTTCTTCGCTTTGTTATTGGCGGCATCTTAAGAGTTTTTTTTTTTTTTGTAAATACATACGTAGTCCTAAACACCAAACAAACAAATGCATGTAAATTTCCTTAAAATCACATATTCGCATGCACAGAACTAAACTAGCGCACACAAATTCTACGAAGTTCAACCTATTCATCCCTTTTTTCAGTGGCAATTCTCAAGGCAACCCAATACACATAACACACTATACATACATGTTTGTGTGCGCAAGGCAGCATTATTCACACACAATATCGTTCACCGCGTTCTGCTTTGTTCTACGTATCATTCACTGCCTCGCACCTCACGTTCATACTCACGACCGCGACTTTTGCTGTGAAATTTCGCTATTGCCGAATTCCAAACTGTGACGTGAAACTATTCACGTTTTAGCGATTCACTGTTTATTTCCAAGTCGTTAACAGACGTTAACAGTTATTTTTCGTTCACGGTGAATAATTCACTGGTAGTGATTTTTTGCTCATCACTATCCATTACATCCCGAAAACATCACTGTTTGGTGCGGTTTACGTGCCGAAGGCGTCATCGGCCCATTTATCTTTAAATCCGAAACCGGTGCCAACATTACCGTGAATGGCGAATGCTACAGGCAAATGATTCGTGATTTTTGTATTCCTCATATCATTGCAAATCATTTGGAGGAGAAATGGTTCCAACAAGATGGCGCAACATGCCATACAGCGCGTGCAACCATGACTTTATTGTCCCAAACGTTTGGTGACCGAATCATCTCAAGAAATGGACCTGTGAATTGGGCACCTCATTCGAGTGATTTGACACCGTTGGACTACTTTTTGTGGGGGTATGTCAAATCTCTGGTCTATGCTGATAAACCAGCAACAATTGATCACTTTGACTTCGACGCACTATTGACGGAATAAGACCAGGTATTCTCGAAAAAGTGGTGCAGAATTGGACCGACAGGATGGCGTTCGTCAGGCGCAGTCGCGGAGGTCATATGCCAGAAACTATTTCTAAACAGTAAATGCCATGAAATTTGTGATCTAATAAAGCCAAAATGTTGGTCATTCCATTGAATTTGTTGTGTTTTATTTAAAAAAAAAATGTTCTATACTTCTAAAAAAACACCTTATAGGGTAAAGGCACTAGTGGTCGGCCACTCTCTAGTGGTCGGCCACTTTAACCCTTTTCCTCATGTAATATAAATACCGTTAGGAATTTTCTTAATGTGAAGATGCAGATACATGTCCTACACACCTATCCCCAAATTTGATATTATTACGCAAATACTGCAGCTGGTAGAAGCACTTAAGTCCGTGCACATTTGCGAAAGTGTAAAAATGTGGTGATTTATTGTTTTTTTTTTTTTTAGTTGTGCGTATTTAGAAAAGTGTTAATTTATATTATAATTTGTTTGAAAGATAACATTTTAATGAATTTGTATTGTTCTAAAAAGCATAAGGAATGTATTTAGTGGTGCAAAGATTATAAAATATTCATATCAGTGTAAATAATGGGGTGGCCGACCACTAGCATTACATTTTAAAGCGAATTTCAGTCCTCGGCCTGGTATGGCACTGCACTATATAGCTCAAATTAATCTTTTGACGTACAATATTGAAAGTATATTAATGAATTGCTCTGATTTCACCGTTAAGCATACAAATGTTTGAGAAATGTTAGTGCGCGGCCAGGTACTAAAGTTGTCGGCGCCCTGCCGGCCGACTATTGAAATTACCAAGCTAGTGTTCGGCCAATGAAGCCTATTTCGATTGGTATCGGCCTATTTGCCTAATTCACTAATACACTGTTCAGATGATAATTAATGACAGTAAAAGGAAAACACCCTTCAAAGATTGCAGGTCTGGTTTTCTTTATTTTTAAAACGAAATCCTGTACTTGCTTCAAGGGAAGCTTAAAGAATAAGCGAAGCTATAGATACGGTCTATGCGAACGTTTTTGAAGTTCCTTAAGTATGTTATCAAACCTTGTTAATCTCTTCAGCTATTCAATAACTTTTTTTTAGATTAATAGCAGTTATTTAACTTATTTCTAAATAAGCAAAAAGAAAAATAAGCATAGGTAGTATGATTTGATACAACAAAACTGATTTCAACAAACTGTTGCCAACTTAGTGTTTTTTTGTTTATTCAATGCTATTAAAAATAATAAAATATTATTTATTAAATGTTTTGCATTCAAATAAACCCTTAAATTATCATTGAATATATTCTTTTCATTGATTTATTGGACCTGTCCGACCACTAGAACTTTTATGGCCGACCACTAAAATTTGGCGGCCGACCACTAGCGCAATGTGACTTTTTTCATCAATTTGGTCATTTCTAGAGAACAGTGAGGGTTTAATTAAAAGTTCTCTTTTTAATCGATTAATATTTGTTTCGATATTCAGAAAAAATTCTGTTTAAACGTTTTTCATCAAATACTTTAGTAACTGGAGAAGCGCAAAGTGAAAAAAAAAGTTAGGTGGCCGACCACTAGTGCCTTTACCCTATGTAGGCCGTATTTATTAAGGACACATTTACATTTAGTTATTGCACATTATACTGGCGTTATATACCTAAAAGGTGGCACAAAATGTATTGCCCTATTGAAAGATGCTATAACTTTTGCAAATGGGGGCAACTGTCCGTTTTGTTTTGATATTTGTAAAGTAAACAGATGCAGAATACACGTCGGTAAGCCATATAAAACGCTGTACTCCTCAAGCAGTGACGTGCCGTGATGTTCTAAGCAGGGTGTTCTACTTTTATTTTTGTTAGATAATAACGTCTATTCTCAGTTTTCTCCAGGACCACGACGAGGACGTAAAGTAAACAAGGCCAACAAAATAATTTATTAAGAACGGGGCAACCACACAACCAAAATTTTCCTTCATAGTTAAAAAACTGAAAATGTCTACTAAAAGATTTACTTTTAATTTCCACCTTACAAATCAAATCCGGAAGAGACGGTGTTGGCCTTCCAGAACTGATTATTTCCAGTTTTTCTTCCGAATTTAATTGCGAATATGGTTTCTCCAATCATTTTTCAATAGCGCATCGACAGGTCATATTTTTCTCTTATATACTTTGGTTTAAAAGAACGACATGCACATCTTACTACTGCCAAAATGCGAATGAACAATGATTAGTAGGCGTGTTTTTTTTTATAACCCGTATAGATTTCGTAAAAGATTTCAGAGTAAAAATAAGACTGCATAATTATCCAGGCTGTATTTAACATGGTAAACATGCTGCTGAAACATGTTTAGCCTATATAGGCTTGCAAAAAAAAAACGACTAGTGTTGTGTTGCTTTTTGCTTTCGCTTCAGTCGATATGGAGAATGGAGTTCTACAAATATAGAGCACATCGAAATCAAACAAAAACTAATATCAAGAGAAGAGAATCGAACAAAATTCAACCAAACAAACGTTAACATGCGAAATAAAACAGAGTATGAAAAGCAACATCATACCCACAGCTAACATCACCATCGCTAAAGAAAGGGTAGAAATGTGTTGCATCGATCCTGGGTGCGCAGTTCTCTGCAGAACCCAAATTCATGTTTTTGTACAGACGATTCCCAGTAGGAAACTACTGCTTACCGAATCGATTCTGTAAGTGCTGATTGGTAGCTACCAGCGCTGACTTTCCTTATTACAGAATCGATTACATTTACATGGGGATGTCCTAGGGAGGTAAGCACTTGCCAACTGGCTTACCGGTAATCACTTATTTCCGCGCTGAATGATAATTGCTGAGAACATTGATTACTACGTCCTAGGGTGGTAAACACCCACTATTTGCTTTATAGGGAATCAGTTAACTTAGCAGTTAAAGTTAGTTATTGAAAACATTAGCTACTACATCCTGGCGAGTAATCATTAACTTACATTCTTAAATTATTGTTATTATTATTAATTATTAATACATACTTAAAAGTACTGGCACAGCTCAGTAACAAACTTCAAATAATGCCACATTGAAAAAATTCCTGACGGTGTTGGTCATGATTGGATTTGTCTGAGTCGAATAACTGTATTTTCATTCCAAGAATGCTTTGGAGAGAAAAACATCTTACAAATGTAACGCCTGGTAAGCGAATAAGTAATGGCATCGGTGTAAGATTTCAATAATATTGAAAATAAGATTTTCGATGCGTTACACATTCACTTACTAGGCATTACTTTTGGTAAGATGTTACATTTTCAATATTTTCTTTAAAGAAATATGCACTTACCATGGAAGCAGTTACAACTTTTCCCACTGGGTTGTTGTGACTTTGAATGTGGTAGTATTTTTTTTTATATGGATATTCCCGTTGGGTTGGTGCGCCAGTAAATGGAGAACAGCCGGGCGAGTCGACGTCAAACTGAATTTGTTTTGTTGGTTTGGATAGGTTGATAAAGCTTTGAAAGTATGTATGACGGCGCGCGCCGTTCGATTTACTTACGAAAAGTGGAGAATATTTTGTTCGACGTCAATTTGTATTGAATGGTTTATATACATTTTGGTATTGGGATTTTGACTGCGGTGTTTGGTTTGGTTGATTTGGCTATGACGCGACGGTGCGGCACAACAGAGTGAACAGAAGTGGATGTTAAATCAGTATTTTTAATTGAACATTTTTGAATTACAACTCAACTAGTTATTGTTAGCGCATGTACATATACAAATAAATTTGTCATAAAGATGTATTTCGTTGTGGTGTGCGGAAAACACCTGCGCACCTTAGAATAAACGTCACTGTCCTCAAGATCGCGGAATACTCGGTGTTTTTTTACGTTATAGTTCGTCAGTGATTTTGGCACGGATTTCCAATCAAACACATCTAACTCGACTGTCAAACCATAGAAGGCGTTAGCTCCACCAGGTCAACCTTTTCCTCGAATTTGTTTAATTAATTAATCATTCTTTTCCAGTAAGAAACGTCTATCATAGTCGAAATAAAATCAATCCCCACCACACCGTTAAAAAGTGTTAAGTCAAAAAGTTCCTCTTTTACACTTCTATAGAAGACGTCTTCGTCTGTCATTTCCCTCCATTTCTGAAGAGTTATATTTTTCTCCTTTTTTATTATTTATCTACGCTTCAAATATTCTCTTGGGAATACTTTCATTCCATCATTCATTCAACAACAACAACAACAAAAAAAGGCTCTTTCGCATAAACGCATTCGCGTCGCCTCCTTTCAATGGAAATAAATTAAAAAAGTTTATTCCCAAAGATTAATGACATTACAGACTTACGAGTATTCATTCGATTTCGCTTGCGCGTATAACTCCACTGACATGACAAATAATACGTATACGAGTAATTCGTCAGAAAAACCAATTTCTCCTTTCAACAAACACAAAAATAAAGGGAAAGGAAAAAAAAACCTCTTTCATTTATTTTTCTAACCCCAAAAATATTCCCTTGATACGTATCTCATCACAGGATAAGAAATCCTTGCATGATAACTGACAATTATAATCGCACCTTTCACGTCGCCCTCCATTTATTTCAGAACTCCCAACAGAAAAAAAAAAAAAAAACAACGAAAAGGAGGCGAATATCCTTCCAACAGTTGTATACGTGAATTGTTTCCTCGCAAAGGAGAAGTGAACAAAAAAAAAAGTTAAATTGCTTTCGTAGAACATTTCCATTCATTCCTAAACAAACACAGGAAAAATAAAGGAGAAAAAAAGGACGAATAAACTTTTAAGAATTCTCTCTTGTATTATTATCCTGGCGAGGCGAGGCGACCTTGCTTCTCGGCTTTACGCGCGTCCCGTCTTTAGATGACAGATTTCAACGCCTTTTTCACTTTCGCTCGTTCATGGGATTTCGATTATGCCGCGCGCAATAAAAATAATTATTAATGCAGGTCATAAAGTTATGGAGTCCTGGAGTCCCTAATTCCTTCTCGTTTAACTTTTAAACTTATTCACACAGTTGGATTTAATTTGAACCAATAAATTGTTTTATTATTTTTTTTTTTACCCACTTGTGCAAGTGGGAGGGGAACTGGGCTGCCTATGGGCAATTTTAATTGGATTTTATGTGTGAAACGTTTCGACTTAAATTAAATCCTTTTATTTTTAAGGAGGAGATTCGTATGTACACACACGGATACGAGAGTATGTTTTCCCTTCAACTTGACGAATTTAATTTGAATTTTGTCTGACGAAATGCAGGGCTGTTATTTCAGGCACATTTCATGTAAGACTGTGTGTTAGCTGTGATGTTTACATTAAGCGGGTGAAATAACGCCATTGCAAGGGGATGAATGAAGTATGCAAAATAATGCAAGAGACTGGTGCGGTATCCTTTGCTTACAACAGAATGGATTTGTGGACATAAATGCTACAAGGCATTTCCAGCATAAAATGCTGTAACATGGGAAAAGCAAAATAGCTGCATTGCAAGCTGTATTGACATTGCCATCATCGGTTGGCAGGAGAGCTAGTCTTATTTCCTTCCTCAGCAAGAAGCATGCATATGTCTCCTTTCCAAAAATCAATATGACTATGAACTTGGGAAATCAACTATGTACAACATGCTGTTCGGAATCTAAATCACTACATATCGTAAGTTGAAACCTTCATTGAAGGAAACTCGTATTGCAAAGAGTGGTGGTAGATACATTGGCATCCAGAAGAGATGGAAATGATGGTTCACTTCTAGTGAAATGCCTGCAATCTATAAGGCTTACGTTTGCCTTGAAATGAACTGTAGAACTCATGTATTCAGATGGGTGCATTGTAGTATGGTTGAGTTGGTTATTCACTTAACAGAAATCCAGTAGGATGACCATTATCTGCAGAGATTAATGTGTATTGCTACCTGACACTATTCGGCAATTCGGCTTCGCTGGGATGCGAAATGGCACAGGAAGATCCTGGATCTTGGCAGAAACGAGATTAGGGAGCTCAACATGTCCAAGGATGGGATAACAAGGTATCGCAAAACTTTTATTGCGAATGCAACGGATAGATCCATGATGGATGACGGAGCGCTTTAGGTACCTACTCAAAAGTACTTAAACTAGCCTATCATGTTAGCCTGGGGAAATATACCTCAGTACACCAAGCTGAGAAGATTGCTGTACTGCTCGCGTTGGATTACTTGCATGAAAGTCAGGTGGAGGGAAGAAAGATTAGATGCACGGAGCAGATAAACATCACAACAACATTTCCACTGGGATGTGTACTGAAGTTTTACTAAACGAAGTAACACTACTCTGGATAATTGGACACATTGCCAGCAAGGGCAATGAAGAAGCGGACTCAAGGCTTTAAATATGATGACAAGCATCTAGCAAACGAACTTGCAAGACCCAAATTTTTAAGCTTAAAGGGGCATACAACATTATGCTAGCGATCATTCCATTGTATAATACTTTCTTTAAGACTCTTAACTGTTTTCAAAACAGGACTTGAGATGACTGAAGAAGTTCTCGCGATACAGGAATTAACATAGTAAAAGACAGATTGGAACATTTCCCCTAATTTATCATACGTACCTAGATTACTAGGTTAGGTTAGGTTACGTAGTGGCTGAAGGCAACGAGTACCAGCACACTTAGGCCTATAGAGGCCCCCCGCTACTCATGAGAATCAAAGGGAGCTTTGTATAAAGATTGTTGAAGAAGTATTCTCCTAGGTGTAGAAAATATCGACCTTTTAGCTTTAGATGGATTGCGGTATCGGGTTGGGTATCATTTCAACTGAACTAAGAATTGCTAAATCTCTTCGCCTTCCAGACTACTCTAGTGTCTTCCAGGCGGAAGTACTAGCTATCAAAAAAGCAAGCCACTAGAGCCCTTCACACAACCACCACTTCCTATAAATTGGTATAAGAAAGAACTGACTCACGCAAGCAATTAGTTTAAAGTCACTGGGTTCCCGGTCATAGCAACAGAGGAAAATGAAAGAGCCATTGAGCTCGCCAGACGTGCTGACTTGCGGTGGTAGTACATTCTCGCTTAGGACTCACCATGGGTACAATCATCCAACACTTTCTAGCTGAAGCCAACTCCAGGAGGAGGACCCGCAATAACTGAGCGCTGAGCCATATCCAGGCAGACATGGCCCGCTTATAACAAAACTAGATCACATGACCTGATCAACAGATCGAGAGCTGAGACCACCCGAATTGTAGCAATCAGTACAGGTCACTGGGCAATCGGCACTCATGCTTCAAAGTTAGGTATAGCTTTTAACTCCCACTGTTGAAGTTACAAGAATGCAAATGCGGAGGAAAATCATTTCCCTTTCCTTTGTGAATGGCCGGCACGGCACTAGCTATAGCCAGACAGCGAGGGGAGATGTGTTGTGTTCCATTTCTTCGTCTCTGCAACTCCTAAAGAAGACATTTTAAATTATGCCTAGTTGAATGCTTGCCTATAAGGCAGTATCCTGTAATGACACCGATAGTCGTATATACTTGTATGAAGACTTTTTAGGGACAGAAGGTAAGCAGAGCGGTTTACTATGTTTAATAGGTCAGATCTGTCTGATGGTAAGGCAAGTAGTTCCACCATCCCATACATATAACATTGGTTTTATTGACTATGTCTAGTTTGAGTGTAAGGTTGTAAGTACCGGGAGCATATCTATTCGTCTTACCAGGTACAATAGGTATTGTGGTTCCTAGTATAGCGAGCTCATCAGCTTTACAAATTCTTGGAATGTCCCTATGTCCTGGCACCCAGTAAAGGTTAATGTTAAACTGCCTAGCAATCTTTATAAGAGACGACCGGCAGTTGGAGGAGGTCTTAGAAATGGATGAGACTGATTCCAGGGATTTCAAGGCCGTTTGACTATTCGAGAAGATGCTTATATCGTTAGTAGATATTACATTCCTCTTGATCTAGGACAGTGGGTCCTACATATGTATTCATGTGGGATTAGAATGTTCCAATCAATCCCCTAAGTCCGTACCAAATAGAGTTGGGCAAACTAGTTCACTTCACTGAAGTAGTTCAGTAACTCTCGTTCACTAAAAAGAACTAGTTCACCAATGTAGTTCAGTAACTCATTTAGCTCAGTAGTTCTTTTAGCTCAGTAGTTCTTTTAGTTCAGACTCAGCTTCACCATTCACCTCTCACTTAACAGACACAATATACATTCATATCATCTCTCATACTCATCCATAAGGTATAGTTTGTATCCAGAAATAGACTAGTCAGTCGTTCGTATATGTTCGTTTACAAGTTCGATTGAGAGAAAATACAAAATTAAGGGTGGAATATGAAAAAAATGTGTGTAGACCGAGGTCACAACACACTGGAGGTAGCGTTGCCAGGTTGCGGGATTTTTCCCCGTTTCCGGTGATTTTCGACCCAAAAGGGGAAACGTGGAAAAAGATTTCAAACCGGGGAAAACGAACTGCGTTAAAAAATGTTTCCATTCATTGACACTTTCAATAAATAAATACTATTTAGTAAAGCAATAGATTAAATATATAAACACAGGAATACAGTGCGTCAATGCAAACAATTTTAGACACACAATCTCACATTTGCATTTGGCTGAAGGTTGGCCACAGCGCATGTGGCACTGACTTCAACCCTTTCTATATGCAGTGGACGTGCAGTTTAACAAACATCCGATTTAGCGAATTTCCAATACAACGAATCAGATGTGTTCCCATTGATGGTTCTATATTACGAATGATGCAAAAAATGTCCACTCTGTTTAATGGATGCTTTACAATTTCTGGTTAAAAACAAAATAAATTCATAGTCAGCCCATGATAGCCGACTATAGTTACAGCCGGCACTAAATAAAAAAGCCGGCTATAACTGTTCGTTATTCGTAAACACATTTTTGCCTGTGTATTAGCTGGTATCGACTTTGGTATGTTTTTGTAAAGTGATTTGAACGAAGCAAACCCAAACGTCAAAATATTCGATATGAGAAATTTATAGCCAACTCTAATTATTTAAATTGACGTTTGGCTCATTTTAAATTTCGAGCTGGCTATAAGTTTAAAGACGACTATAAGGTGACTGTGAATAGCAAAAAGTATATTTTAGGTTATGTAGATGAATAAATTCTTTTATTGTCGGCTTTATCTGACTATGAATTTTCGCCACTGTATTTGACAAATGATATCCTGTTTCATTTTAGAATAATGTATTTACTTACTTAGTTGGCGCTACAGCTCGAGGTGAACCTGGGCCTGCTTCTCGCAACCATTTGTGTGTGCGTGCTATATTTTTGCACGAATGGAAGGGACCTACAGTTTTTTGCCGACTCCGAACGGCGAGTTGAGAAGCTCAATCGTGACAAATGATACTCTTTGATGCTTGTCAGACATTCGAAAGAGGTGGGCACTGTGAAAAACTTTTAGGTGTTTGCGGCGGGATTCGAACCCAAGACCGCTGGCTCAGTAGTCCGATGCACTAACCACTTGCGCTACGGTGCCCACTGAATAATGTATTTGCTCACTTAAAATATTTTAATACTAAAATCAAGTGATTAATGAACTTCCTCTTAAGTTTTTAATTATCTGTTTTTTATTTTTAGTTTTATATTTTCTTACTCTTACAATCATCGAAAGAACCATTATCGAATTAATACATAATATGTACATATGTATAACATGATTTTTTCAGTTATTTATATACTGTAAGTGCTATTGCTCTGTCATGTTGGTAATAAACAAAATAGGACTGTATAAAAAGCAGTGTTTTATTAGCAAATTAACGAAATCGAAAGTAAATCAAAAACGGGGGAAAATGAATTGTTAGATCGGGGGAAATTTTTTTTTTTTCATGCAGAAAAATGGAATTTCTTCCACTAAAACCTGGCAACCTGACAGTTGACTCGCTCGACCATGGAACTCAAAATTGTTTGAATTGGATCGATGCAACAATCCTTCGGGTTGCGCTTGCGAGCTGCGTGCGATATCTATCTGTAGATTTATCTCTCTCTCATATGGTAGTGAACGGTATACCTACTACTGTACTACTACAACTACAAAGGATACGTTCCCAAAGAATTCGTGTAGAAAAAATCCGGTTTTGTATGGACATACTTATCATTCTTCTAGTTCTGAAGTGGTGAGCCGTAGACGTAGTGAGCTACTGAGCCGTCACCGTCATCTTTATTGTGTTTCTGTTTCACAACTCACTAGTTCAGATACAGATCCAGATGAGAGGTGAGCCGTTGAACTACTGAACTAAAGATATCTGAACTAGTTCATTTAGTTCAGCAAGGTGAACCGATCTTTTGAACGGCTCCTTCATGAGAATATTAACAAAGTAACATCTACCCATCAACGAAGACAACGGAGCCTAAGTGCACAGAGAGAGAGAAGCGTCTAGCAGCAGAAGAGGTAACGAACAGCAGCAGCGAGAGAGCAGTCCAGTTTTTCGCAACGAAGAAAGACACGCAGAAGTAGACGCCACCCACGTCACGAGTTACGCAACGAAAAGTCACGTCCCCGACCTACAACTCCGTTTTCCCGCATTCGATAAACCGTTTTGCTTATGTTTAATTAAAAAAAAAATTAGAAATAAAGTTAAAACTAATATTGTGCTAACTTTTGATTGCAAACTATGAATTGAAATTAATGTATGAATTGTGCTAAATTTAAAGAACTAAAAGAATATGAATTAAACTAAATTAAATTTAACGGAATGTGTTCTCATTAAGTTCCCTCCCTTTTTTCTCCCCCACATACATGTGTAGGTACATGTGTATGTATATTGGTTTTGAGGAGCCGGAAGATTGAATATTATAGGAAATGAACTTTGAAACATTTATTATTTTTGTGTTAAAGGTTTTTTAAAATTCATTACAAATGGTTTCTTTTTAAATAAATTCAGTGAATATTCTTAAATGTTCGCAAAACATCAAACGAACAGAGGATAGTGTGAACTTTTATTATAATTTATGACATATAGATGACACTTATAGATTTCCCTTTATGTGCCATTGAGTTGAGTTTTCCAGTTAACTTTAAATGAGTTAAAAGTGCCTGGATAAGCAACAGTGTATCGCAAAAACCAGAAAAGAGCTCCAATGCGCGCTCTATACAGTTGAAAATACATATGTATATCCCGTTTGGAGTATCAACGAACTTATCCATGATTCATTATGAGATATTCATTCTGCATGGGAAAAGTTATTCAACAAGAGATATTCGCATCCAAGAAGACCATGGAACTTTCTATTCTCCGAATTAAAACTCAATTAATCAATTACATTCCATTGCATTCGCAACAAAGAACACTTGCAGCAATGAATTAGTTTTAAAAGTTCTGCTGCACGAGACTCTCCGTAAAAGTTTAATAAATCCAGTTAAACTCAAGTAATTGGATAAATAATTGACAGAGTTGTTGGGTTCTCCTCTTGCTGCATGACTTGCACTTTACTTCGTTTATTCTGTCAGCGTTAAAGTTGTGAACCACAACAAGACACCCACGACGATGACAAATCAACAGCTCATCGAATAAATTGAAATAAAATAAAAATAAGCGGAAATAGAAAATTCATTTATCGAAATAACAAAGAACATTACTGTCATCAATTTATCTTTATTTTTTCCTTGTCTCCACTTGTCAGATATTTAACCAGAGTAGAATAGATACTCTTTCTGTTTTGACAGTCACGATGGGCTAACACATTTTTTTTTGTAATGCATTATGTGAAAATGTGGTGAAAAGCGACATCCTTTATGATGATCCTGTGGGTGGGTTGAAAAAATAATAAAAATATTTTTAACGCGCATTTAACAGTCGCAATATGTTTTTATTTGACAAGCTCTTGGCTTTCCGACATGAAAACTATTAGTGTCTACTCAGCATTTTTCAGAATGCTTTTAAGCTAAAACATTTGACATTTAGATACGTTTTGACATCTTCATTCCTACTATCGATGCAAATTTCAAATCTAGGCTTCGGGTATGGGCTATTTGGATCTTGTTGTATTTCTGTTTTATGTAGCTATTAGAGTTGGGCAAACTAGTTCACTCCACTGAAGTAGTTCAGTAGCTCTCGTTCACTAAAAAGAACTAGTTCACCAATGTAGTTCAGTAACTCATTTAGCTCAGTAGTTCTTTTAGCTCAGACTCAGCTTCACCATTCACCTCTCACTTAACAGACACAATATACACTCATATCATCTCTCATACTCATCCATAATGTATAGGTTGTATCCAGAAATAGACTAGTCAGTCGTTCGTATATGTTCTTTTACAAGTTCGATTGAGAGGAAATACGAAATTAGGGGTAGAATACAAAAAAAATGTGTGTATACCAAAGACACAACACACTGGAGTACGGTTGAATCGCACGTCCATGCAACTCAAAATGGTTTGAATTGGATCGATGCAACAATCCTTTGGGTTGCGCTTGCGAGTTTTATCCAGGGCTGCCGTTTTGAAAATTCTAATGGGAGTATTTTAGACGTTTGCAGGGGAGTATTTTGTGCCTGAGAGGAGTACAAAACTGAAACAATACAAATCAAACATTTACATCTAGTAGTAGCATCTATAGTAACTATTTTCTTTTTATTGTAGCCTCAAGAATATTTTTTAATGGCTGATGGAACTAGGTAAAGGGTGCTTTCTATGTTCCAGGTCGATTTTGTTTGGCCTTCATTTCGGATTGGATAACATTATTCAGTTGGAATTTGACAGTCGTAGAGAGAAGTCGATAACAAATTTTGTTATGGAGCAGCTGAGTTTTACAGCTCAGGGGTGGAATCGGCTAACGCGATAGTTGATAGTTGATAATCAAAATCGAGACTTTTGCTCTGTGTAAGGTGATTATCAAATCGATAATCATATTTTTTGCGTTGATTTTAGGTGACAGCTATTTAGGTGGCGTTTTCAAAAACGACAATCAAAAAAGCGACAGTCAATTATCGCGTTAGCCGATTCCACCCCATTATAGACGACCACCAATTTTGGTAGAAATCGTTATGAGTGACGCAGCATATTTCGACTTGGTCGGCTTTGTTAAGAAACAGAATAGCCGCTATTGGCACCGTAAACTCTCAATTGATGCACCAAAGACCTTTTCACCCTCATAGAGTAACTGCATGGTTCGCATTATTGGGTCATATTTGAGCAATGCTCATTCATGTGTTACTGGTGACCGCTATCGGGACATGTGGGAACACTGTCTTGTGACTGAATTGGATCAAATAGACCTACACAGCATGTGGTTCCAACAAGACGGTGCCGTATCACACACAACTCGTTCTACGATACAAATTTTATGAGAAATTTTTCCCGTCAAAAAGTGGTGATATCGAGTGTCTCCCACGATCCCCTGATTTGAGCCCTCCCAACGTCTTCATATGGTGGTACTTGGAGAAACCTTTATGCTTAAGAACAAAATTCGAAATATAATTGCATAAATAACACCAGACGTCTGCGAAATTGTCATGGAAAATTTGCTTGAAAGAGCCGTCCTTTGCGCCATGGCCATAGCCAGCTACCTGACCAACATCATATTCCGTACATAATGTTAAAGACCATATGTTCGATCAATAAAATATAAATATTAATATAAGTTATTAAAAAAACACTCAGCCTGTGAAAGAAAGAAATATATAATAGGGGAGTACAATCACGACGAGGCGAGTATGGGAGTACAGTGTTTAAGAGAGTAGTACGAATACTCCCTTAGTACTCACTTCGGCAGCCCTGGTTTTATCTCTCTCTCATACGGTAGTGAATTGTATTATACCTACTACTGTACTACTACAACTACAAAGGATACGTTCCCAAAGAATTCGTGTAAAAAAATCCGGTTTTGTATGGACATACTTCTTATCTGGTGAGCCGTAGACGTAGTGAACTACTGAGCCGTCACCGTCATCTGTATTGTGTTTGTGTTTCACAACTCACTAGTTCAGATACAGATTCAGATGAGAGGTGAGCCGTTGAACTACTGAACTAAACATATCTGAACCAGGGATGGAAAATGACATTTTTGAATTGTACTTAAAACTTTTTAAGATTGTACTGAAATGGGGCCAATTGTATTGAAAACTATTTTCCGCATGAACAATATAAAGTGACCTCAAAATATTTCTTTTTCAAAAACATAACCAAACGAAAATAAATTAACAATACATTAACATAAATAACTTCATAACAAAATGTCTGTTCAGTGAGGCTGTTCTGGGCAGAAAAGTACAAGGTTTTGTGCTCAGTGAGAGGAATTTCTGTCCAAAACTGATCTGCTTTGTGTTGAGTGAGGTTGTGTAGAACAGGAAAATACAGGAAATCTTGTAACTACTCTTGAGGTAGGTAGCTGTGATTGCATATTTGATTTTTTAACTCGAAGTGAAAACTGTATCGACGAGAAAAGTTTACCAAATGCAAGATCACAAAATCAGAGTTTATCTAATAAAATTATCGATTTGTTATCCAAATAATAATGGTTATCGAAATTCAATCGGAAAAGGGGAAACGAGTTGTTGGAAAACGCTATAAATAATTTGGAAAACATAACACATAAGTACAATAATCGACAATGAAATCGTCATTTTTGACAACTAACATATGGGCTGTACTTTTCTGTGCTAATTTTGATCTGACTTTTTTCACGAATCTGTGATTTTCTGTTCTAATTGTTTCTCACTGAACAAAGCTAAATTCTCAAAGCTAAATTCTCAAAAAAAAAAAAAACACTAGTTTAATACACATGTTCAGTTCATAGTCAAGTTTATGAGCTCTTCAGGATGAATGCTCTCATTTCACACATTTGTGTTTAAAATATTGCCACGTCATGTACATCAAATTTATAACAGGATGAGTTCCTTATTAAGTTTTTTATTTCGCAAGTTTCGACTTGAAGTCAATCCAGTTAACGCTTTGTGTAAAACTTAAAGCAAATATAATGTATGTGTCGTTTTTAATTGACTCGATTTTTTTCAGAAAATACAACATGCAAAAGAATTTGAAAGATACTGATTGATTAATTGTATCGAATTAGGACAAATTGTACTTTTGTACTTGAACAAACTCATTTGTATCAAATTCGATACAACTGTATCGACTTTTCCATTGCTGATCTGAACTAGTTCAGTAAGTTCACCAAAGTGAGCCGATCTTTTGAACGGCTCCTTCAGGAGTTACACAACACCAGTAGCTATAGCCCTGCGTAGAATTCGATTAATTGCGAAGCTGATCGTATTTTCTTCACAAGCTTTTCACTTTGGTAAAAAGTTTCAAGACTAATTGGATCACACAAACTCGACGAATGGTGACGAATGGATAAAGGCAAGTATGGACTGCAGTTTAAAGGAGCACCTTACATTCAGTTAATACCAGCTACCACACCAGTACAGGAAACTTGGAATCTCAGGTAGGACAGTCAAATAGGAAATATTCCGTAGTGTCGCCGCCTTCTTCACAGGAGTCGCAAAGAGGGGTGTAATTTAAAAACTAGTATGCTGATGTGGTCCTTCTTTTCTACTGAGAGATAACAAAATGGTGAGCATTTCACGCAGACAGCGGCGACCAGAAGAGTCGCCGACCCAACTGTGTCGACTGTGTTCGCTGGGGACCCAAAAGTCAATGGAGGCGCAGATCGTAGACGCAAGCAGACAAAAGGTCCTGATAAATTATCTTCTGAGCCTTTTCTAGCAAACTAGTCAGAGATCTAATGTTCTGTTATCCTTTTATGCCCTGGGACCCAAACGATTTTCAATGAGTTCAGCCTTCGGGCCAAATTCAATGTAGTCTTACACTGCCAGACAACATTAGAAAAGGTGGAGCAATAACTTAAGCATAGCATATCTGTCGCTGCAGATGCAACTACTTCGCCCCTTCCAACTGTTCCTTAACACATTATCCGCAGCCATTAGGATAGCATTAATTTGATTTTCGAAAACAGATGTAGTAATCAACTTAATATTGTCGCATTCTACGAAGACTCCAGAGCCAGACCCATGTTCTGTTTTGGATCCTTCCGTGAAGACAGTGCCACCTAGGTTTAGATTTTGGTCGAAACAAATCTTGAATATCCGGAGAGTCGACTCTTTACGTTTACATATAACATATGTTTACGCAGCAGCCACAATTCTGCTGTTATTGCATTAGACGGCATATTCGTGAGACATGGATTTTAGGATATTTGTCACACAATGTCATCAAAACTCCAGTGCGAATGATGCCAGAAACTACTTATTTTTAAAAGGAGAATAATTGAGTGTGTCAAGATAAAGATATCAAGGAGTGAAGGTTTATCAATGTTTATCTTGATAGATTTTTAAATGAGAAATGAAAATTATACGAACTATCACTTGGTCCTTCGAGCCGGAATATATTTATTCGATCGTGTGCGGAAGTTTTTATATTACACAATGACTATTAAAACAACTTTGTTGCGTTCAAAAATCGCATCAAAAGCTCCGTTCCGTTCCCTCTCTCCGTTTTCAACTTTATCTTATTTTTTTCCACATCGCTACCTTCGTAGAAAAATGTGCTGGTGGAAGGAGCCTTCACACTTGTGCTTTCGCTTTTACATGCTCTGTGAAGTAAGCAAAGCAGGTACCCCGGACTTGAGCCAGAAGTAACTCGGGAAACTCTATAAACGACGGATGGTATTTCCAGCTGCTTACCACTCTTACCAATAGGACAGGTGGTCCCCAACAAAAGATGAACGATGACGAAATGCCATCCGGAGTTGTAACCTAAATAATTATGGTTTTTTATTGGAGCAAAAAAAAAAAAAGAATATACTATTGTTCGTTAAACTCTAAACCTCAGACAAAAATATGTTTTCTGATAGGAAATTCACTCGACAAGTAGGGTTCGCGTTCAAGGTTTATCCTTCCTAATCGATGGTATTGTAATCTCATTTCTTACGCATTAATATCTGGCAACCGAGAGTTTAGGTTAAATAGTAGAGCCAAATTTGTTTTTAAAAACGGACAGTACTTTTTAGTACAAATCAAAAAAATACTATTGTGAGCTACGTGTGAGAGTGATGAACCGCAAGAGGA
Organism: Brachyopa scutellaris; assembly: GCA_949775065.1. Classification (NCBI taxonomy): domain Eukaryota; kingdom Metazoa; phylum Arthropoda; class Insecta; order Diptera; family Syrphidae; genus Brachyopa; species Brachyopa scutellaris. The sequence continues at coordinate 77,802,017 of OX459114.1, read as the reverse complement.
GAAGCTGCCACTGCCAGAGCTCTGGTGGATGTGACTGGGCGAAATCAGCTGCACACCATAAAATCTTCCCCGCCAAAAAACAGTGCGGCGAAAAGACCTCATTTTAATTAAAATACGGGAAAAAGACTTTTTAACATATAAAAAGCAATAAATTAAATTAAAAATAGGTGTGTTAACGCAATGACCATCTGATTTAACCCAGTAGGAAATAAATGCTTACCGAATCGATTCTGTAAGTGCTGATTGGTAGCTACCAGCGCTTACTTTCCTTATTACACAATCGATTACGTTTACATGGGGATGTCCTAGGGTGGTAAGCACTTACCAACTGGCTTACCGGTAGTCACTTATTTCCGCGCTGAATGATAATTGCTGAGAACATTGATTACTACGTCCTAGGGTGGTAAGCACCTCTTATTTGCCTTATAGGGAATCAGCTAACTTAGCAGTTAAAGTTAGTTATTGAAAACATTAGTTACTACATCCTGGTGTCTAAGCATTTACTAACCTTCTTAAAATATTGTTATTATTATTAATTTTACTGAACAGTACTGGCACCGCACTTCAAATGATGCAACATCGACAAAATTCCTGACGGAGTTGAACATGATTGGATTTGTCTGAGTCGAATTACTGTATTTTCATTCCAGGAATGCTTTTGAGAGAAAAACATCTTACAAATGTAACGGCTGGTAAGCGAATAAGTAATGGCATCGATGTAAAATTTCAATAATATTTAAAATAAGATTTTCGATGCGTTACACATTCGCTTACTAGGCGTTACTTTTGGTAAGATCTTACATTTTCAATTATTTCTTTAAAAAATTATGCACTTACCATGGAAGCAGTCACAACTTTTCCCACTGGGAACGTTCTGAAATTATGAACAATTTAGCAAAAACAAGGATGGCTTAAGTGTGAATGTGTGTGCGTTAGAGTGGGGTCAACTGCGCAATCGGTTTAATGCTCTTCTTGGTTGACTGTGAGAGTGAAAACGTGGGGAGAGGTTCGCAATACGAGGAAGTTAAAACAAAAAATAAAAAATAAACGAAGAAAAGAAGTCAAAAAAAACCGTGAAGAAAGAAAAAAAAAGTGGAAAATAATAAAGAGACAAAAAAGGGATATAACTATTATAGAAAAGAAAGGAAGAAAGTTTTGATTAAAGAAAAAAAAAGGGGAAAAAAGTCAGAATAAATAGTGACTGGTGGCGGGAAAATAGGTAACCCTCAACCTCGTGCCGCTCAGAGTCTCGAGAACCATCCCCTGGAAAGATATGTAGACGGAGTTTTCCCTAAAAAAAAGATAAGTAGAGTGTGAGGCTTAGCGGAAAATGAGAAAAAAAAACGCTGAACAGTGACTTGGCAGGACTATGCTAATTGACGTTTGACAGTTTCAGATCGGCATTGTTTTCATTGAAAGTAAGGCCGGTAGCTATCAGGCGCTCATTAATATGTTGGTGGATAGAATTTTTTTTTTTAAATTTAATTCAATTAAATAGTAAAATAATTCACGTAATTCATTATAATTTTCTTTTCCTTGTCGGATAAATTCGTATTTCTTTCTTTTCTACCCATTTTAAAATGAACAGAAATAATTTAAATTTGACATGACAGCAGAGTTCGGTTGATAGCTACCGGCCTTCAAATTTCTCCTTCACTTTCATGTCATATTTGACATTTCGATAAAATTTTCGATAACTATCGACGAAAAACAGTTTGGTAGCACATTTTTCTATCCAGGCTAAGCACCTAAGACTGGATAATTATCCAGGTTTCGTAAGCCTATATAGGCTTAGTTGTTAGTGTAGTTAACATGGATAAAATTTTCTAAGCCTATATAGTTTTGAAAAAAAAAACACGCCTAATGAAGAATTCTGGTTTGTGTAAAGTGTAGACCAGGGATGGCGAACCTTGCCTCGTGCCATTTACAAAAAAAAAAAAAAAATTAAAGTGCCTTGACGAGCCATCATACAGTCTTGATCTAGTTTTCTAGTGACTACTAGGAACAAAAATAAATCATTTTAAACTGCGCGGCATTTTATTTGTAAACATATTAATCCATTTTTGAAATTAACAGTTTTTAATTAATTTTAATAAAAAGAAATAAATTTCAGATTAACAAAAAACAGAGAAAGAAACAAAAACAAAAAACAATGAACAAACTATTTTAGTGTGACTTTTGTTGTTGTAAACTCGAGGCCAAGTAGTTTACATCAGGGCTGTTTTTCGTCACAAAATGCAGGCTGAACTAGAATCATCTGACAAACGGTTTCTCAACGAATCTTTTATGTTATACATTTCTGAAAATAAAGACTCACACGCATAGGTAGACGAAAATATTGTCAAGATAGCAAACGCCAACTTTTTCAAGCTGTCGCTCAAAAGCGCAATTGGATTTCTCAATTGGTGACGTGCCCATAATATTTCGTCGCGTGCCATTGGTTCGCCATCCCTGGTGTAGACGGTCGAGTTAGTTTTCTGGCGTCGTCCCTTTAATACCGTAGTTATTCCACTACGTATGATTGTACCGCGACCCGTTGTCTGTTGGGACAGTAATTTTAAAATATCCAGCCGTAAGGGAATACAAAGTATGTACCTATACTTTTGGCCATTTTTTTTTATTCTTGGTCTGCAATATCTTTTCGTGCTAAACTCTTTAAGATTTAATAATTTATATACATAGACTTGAAAAAAAATTTATAAGATCAGAAAAAAATTATGTATTTTCTGTTAAGTACATTTGGGGGTAATGCTCCTTTTCATCTATGCAGCCGCGACAGTAGTCAGTGGCGAGAGGTCCCAATCTGTTGACGTTTCTACCTATTGTACAATGCTCTGTCAGTACACGTTAAATGGCTAGCTTATAGCCCAACACTTTATACCACAACTTATTTAATTTAGGCTATTGCGGTAAATGCCACCACCTGGCAATCACACGACAAAAATTCCAAATTATGGCACAAAAATTAATCAAATGAAAAATTAAAGGCAAGCGTAAATATAATTGAATTCAAAAAAATATTTAATAAACTTCAACCAAGCATACGCATACGTTTACGTGTGCGTGTGTCACTCACCGACCAGCAGTGTTATAATAAATTAAAAATTAATTTTTCTGTGACACATTTTATGATGATTGCGACCAGCACAATCTAGGCACACTGCCAGAGTGCCTGCTGTAATTGGCGGTGTAATAAATACGACTCCCAAACAGCTGTGTCCAGCACAGCTTATTCATATCGATCCTTATTACAGCCATTGGCCATTGTATGCCATAAAAAAAGGACATGTATACCCGTAGCTGGGCTGCAAAAAAAAAAAACAAATAAAAAAACAACTAAACATATGGAAGAGCAATTGTCCTTCCAACTATAGATGGACGACAAGTAATCGCATTAGCCACAGCCTGATTTATGAAACACATAAAATGAAACTAATGACCAATAAAATAAGGTTCCGGTTAATTAAGGCAAAAAAAAAACACAAAACAAAAGTATGTGTAGCCCTCAATAAAAATTAAATTAACATATTCCTCATGTATAAGGACTTCTTGATGTGGAGATTGTTTTATGCGCCCCACGCAAGGTGTTAGTCGCCACGGTAATAAATGTGAGTACCCTGAGGGCGGAAAGTTTTAAAGATTCCTCGGAGATGGAAAAAATATTTTCAGCTTTAAGTATCGCTTTCAGCTGGGGTGGCGGTGAGGCCGGACGTGGATATGGGGAGCACCACACTGATCCAACGTCTGATTTTGTTACGTTCGGAGATGAAAACATTTCCGAAATTTTTTTACGACAAAGGATAGCAGTGCGACACATATTGACATGCAGAGAGGAAGTATTTCAGAACGAGAGATGGATTTAAGGGTTGGAAGTTATTCGATTATGGCAGAGGCAGCCAGATGATTGGAATGACAGTCAATGGAATAGGTGTTAACAATGTTTGCCGTTTTTTTTTTCTCTCACACATTTCTTCTTCCTTTCAATATTTTTGTTGTTGAAAGATGCCAATATGAGTTTAAGAAAATGTATCTTATAAAAAAAAAACAACCCTCATCGTTTCGAGACATTTTATGAGAAAGGTAAACTTTACCCTGGTGGTGTAGGTACTTTTGGCAAACTTTTAAACTTATAAAGGAGGAAAGAATGAGCAAGGATAATGGTTTTTTATGCGTAAAGAAATATTTTCAAAAATTATAAAAAGAAGATGACAAGGTGTTAAAAAGAACTGTTTGAGGCCTATAACTGGAGATTAGATTACAACCAACCATGGAAGGAGGCACTTTTTTCTTAATTGTTTGTTGGTAGGGAAATGTTTGATCTAATTTCCCAACTCAGATGACGAATTTACTGTCAACATGGTTGATGGTTGCGAGGCAACTATTCGTCAATCCAGTGATATTGCAAAGAACAACAGCGGTCTGGCTGGAACTTCAAAGAAGCTGCCTGGCAATAGTTTTCTAATTGAACATTGGGATCCTTTTAATCCCTCTAATATTATCCAATTACCAACGCTTTGCTGGATTAGTTATAGCTGTCGCTAAGAAGCATAAACTTCGTGAATATTCGAATGAATACATCTCTGGATAAAGCACCGAAAGTACACGATTGTACAAAGGCTTCGAGGAAAGCGGTGTCCCCGAAATAGACTTAGATCTCTAGATAACAATTGGCTTTAGTGGTAAAATACGATTGATGACCAGCACTTTACCCACTCAAGCCGCAAGACATGGAGTCTGTTAAAAGAAAACTAGGAAGTGGAGATACAGTCAGCTCAAGAAACTTAAAAGAGAACCAAAACGATATTGCTAGTCGGATTCTAGAAATGTTTCGAACACAAGCAACACACCATACAAGTCAAGATTCTGAAGCAAGAATGCCCAGGGACATCAGTGGATTTAATACGCGTTTTATCAGAAGAGATAGCTATTGCCTTGTATCTCTGTGAAGATGGGTAAAGCAGCGGTTTCGACAAGACCTACCCAGACTTTCTTTAAATATGCGGGATCACCACGAAATTTTTGTTTTCGAGATATCATGGTACACCCATAATATGCTGAACCTAATACCCGACGATGGCTGGCGTCGCTCTTTAAAATACTAACAGAGATGGTGAAACTGTGAGAGTACACTGAAATCTCTCTTAAGCGGACATCCATGGAACCGGAGTTTTATGTCCGGTTATGAGAGCTGTCTGTTTGCAAGAATGCGTTTTATACAGGAAATAACAAATTGCTTCCCCAAAAAGCTGTCCGTTAATAAGAGTTGTCCACTAATTAGGGTGTCGGCTAATGAGAGATTTCACTGTACTTCAAAGAATAAAAATCATCACCTTCTTTAAGCTCAGCTGAAAAACCCACCGCTCTTCTCAGCTCCTGCTACAAATTGTTGCAGTTAAACGAGTTGTTTTCAATAGAATTAACCCAACCATAAATCAGAACATCCCTGTCGACTAAGATGGCTTCGGTACTGGTACTGGCCCTGACGACGCACATCGAACCAGGATATGAGAAAAGGTAAAAAAACGCGTTCATTTACATGGTAGAAATATGATCTACTCGTAATCTACATGCTTCTTAAGAGTATATCCTGTCAAAAGAGATCATTTAGTCAGCAATACGTTCAATGCATGAACAAAGTTTTCCTCAACGATGCCAAGAGTCACATGAAGGAGCTCTATTTAACCTGTGCATCTACAATTTATATCTCCAACTGCGTCGAGAAAGTTCTCTGTTCGCTCACTTCATCATCGCCATAGTAGCCCAACACCAGAATGTTTTTTTCTACTTATAACAGCGTTTTACCGGAGATGGCGTAGATAGTACATTCTTTATGTATTACCTACGCCAAATATTTTCCCTAAAACAGCTGTCATTAGGCGTCAGTTTCAGTATTATGTCATTTGGATGAAGCATGAATAACAACGATGTATACATATACACATACATACAGCACACAGACTAGTACGCAATCCCAGAAAACACAAAAAAAATAAAATACGAGAAAAGAACGTTAATTTACCGAAATCAAAATAAAGAGAGACTAAAAAATATACTTAAAAAATCGTATATATAAGAGCTATGTATATACGCGAATAAAACGGATCTAGTCAGAATAAAAGGGCCAAATAAAAAGAGTGTCAAAACCCGAAAAGCATTTAGGCCGAGTGCCAATTGCGTTAAAATTGTATCCCCTGGCTAATTTTTGACGTTTTTACATAGGTAAATAAAATTTTAGCTTTTTGCTGTGTCGATTCGATTAAATGGGATTTTTTTTAACACTTTATTTCATTAATTTCCCACTAGAATTGAAAAATGTCCTTTTCTTTACATAAAAATTACCAAATTGTTTTACCAGTTTTATATAAAAAAAAGTAGCATAAAAAGACATAGCTAACTAATAATTATTATCGGTGTTAACGCTTTTCTTTGCAAATTATATCTTATTTGTGTACGTGCTTGAAGAACAAAGTTCGGTTAGGTAAGGTTAGATTGGGTGGCTATCCTTCGTAATCGATAGGATTCAGTTAGACCAAAGTAGGTCCATTGTGTTGCCACATGAGCCGACTCTTATCGAAACTCTTGGAACTCTTGAAACCAAAAGAACAAAGTTCGTAATTTGTTAATGGAAAATACAAAGCTAACAATTTGACCCATCAAAATTTTTCAAACAATTCAATTCTACTTGTATTTGCACGGTATCAGTCATATGAATTACATAACCGGGTCAAACTATGTTGGGTACCAGGACACTCTGGCGTGGATGTGAATTAGCTTGTCGATAAAAAGAAGGTTCACTGTCAATCACTGAGCACTTCCATCATGATTCATGCGGTATTCATCGAATAGGATTGGAAGTATGGCAGACCGCAGATGGTCCAGAATGGATAACACAGGCACAGAGTATCTAAGGCTCTTTTGCTAACCATAGCCCGCAGAGTCTATGGGACCAAGGAGAAGCAGGGAAAAGTCAGGAACTTTGATACATACTATATTGTCCGGGCACTGCCTCTTTAGAAAATATGCGAAGAGAATGGGACTTTTAAACACCGACGAATGTAAATACTGCAATGAAATAGATCCAGTAGAGGATATCGAACATATTCTCGCATTGCTCCTCTTTCATCCTCCCTAAATTTCCCTTGGCCCGTGCTGTGCAAGACATTTTAAGGGTATTCGTAACCCTAAATTGCTCGTTCTCTCAGCGGACATTTAGGAAGCTACCCTGGAAGACTCTGGCTAAATTGGCAATAACCAATCGATGAAGTTTTGTAGGGTTCAAATTCTAGATGGAAATCCTTAGATTAAGGCACCATCATAGGATGGTCAGAATGGATCGGGATAAGCTCATTACGGGGACTGGTGTATAACAATGTCTCAGCGCCTCATAACCTCTTTTAACCGAATTCCTAATATATTCATGGTGGGGCAAATACTCAGCAAATATCAAGCTAGAGCTGAATTTAGAGTCGCCATTCGCAAATAGAAAAAGTTAAATCGATGGACAAGCCGGTACCTCAGGGGCTCAGCTCAGCATAAACTCTTTGCACATCCCCCATCTTCCAGGTCAACTTTTTCAGGAGTTTGGAGTTATCAGTCGCTTCCAAAATTAAGAATTCTTTCGAAAAAGGGATTTTGGTACTAGCGTCCCGTTCGATAAATATCATTAGGTTAGGTCAGCGTAGGTTCGAGTACCACCACACTTAGGCCTATATAGAGACCCATTGTGATACCAAGTATCTTGGGGACGTTTATCCTTGCTACTCTTGAGAATGCGAGAAAGGGTACAAACGTCATTTGATGCTAGGTCACTGAGATCGTTGAAGAAGTATTCTTCTAAGTGTACCTTTCTACTAGGGGAAAGCGCTTGGCATGAACAGAGGAGATGGGTTGGGCTCTCTTTCTCTTCCTCGTATCTGCAACTTCTACAGATGACAGATGCCTAGTTGCATAAGACAGTTTCCTGTAATGACACCAATAATCGTAATTATATGTAGTCTTTTTAGGGACAGAAGGTAGTTAGACCGGTCTAGATCCAGTCCAGACCACGTAGATCCACCTTCACATCTAACATTGCTTTTATTGACTGTGTCAAGTTTGAGTGATAGCTTGTAAGTAAACAAGGAGCCAACCTTGTCTCATCTGGTAGAAAAGGCATTGTTGTTCTTCGTTTAGCAACTAGGCAACAAATAATAATTTAAAATAAATAAATAAATTTTGCAATTTTTCGGTTAAAATCTGGATTCCAGATAACATATAAAAGATCAAGAGGGGAAGGTGTGACTCCAAATTGTATTCAAGATATTGCCGTACTCTCTGCTGCATTTGATGAATACTTTTATAGTGAATGCTTCTATTTCAGCTATTGAAATTGTTTTTGTTTTATCTGTTTATTTTTTGTTTTTATATTAAAAAGGGGAAATTAATTTCTTAGATATTTCGAAATACTTCTACAATATAGCTTATAATTCCAAAAATAAATAATCAGTCTTGATAATATCTTTTTTTTTTATTTTAAATTAATATTTTGTTTATTTTAATTAAATTCATTTTCTCTTAATTTTATTAGGGAACTATATTCTCTCTTAAATTAATTTATTTTATTTAATTATTTTTTTAGGGGAATATATAATTATCTTTTCTGTTTTTATTTGTACAAATGGTAGGTTGTTCGTAGGTTCGCGCAATATTTAATGTAAGCAGCGATGAAATATATATTTGACAGGGTGCCCCGAAAATATGATTTAAGTGGATTTTAAAAATGCATAACTTTTAAACGGAGCAATGATCGTAACTGTTTTAGATCCGCAGTCGTGCCCGAATTTTGTTTCAACACGATTGCTCGTACAGCCAGAGATACGGTGCCTATTTTTCGAGATATGTTTCCAGCCCGAAGACATAAGTGGACCGACTTATTATCTGAACTTAACAGATCTTGACTTCTTGCTAAGGGGTTATCTAAAAGGAGGGAGACTAGAATATTTATCAATGTCGTTAAACCAAAATTGTGAAATAGAAAATTGCATTGAAAGATTAGAGTTTGGCGGAAACCAAAATGGCGGCCATTTATAGGATAATATTTTCCGTCATAAAAAACAGCAAAGATTTTCGAAGCTAATCAAAAGTTATTCAAATTTAAAATCCACTGAAATCCACTTTTCGGGCCACACTATATCCCATAACCCCTGGTGGTCAGTAGAGTCAATATTACCACCACCATCGTGTCTTAAAACTAAATTAAGCTCATTTACTCACTTTGCTAGTTGTGCTATGATGATTTGCTTAGAAAAATAATGATTCCTCTTTTCTATTTTAGTGATTTGTGTCCCGCTTTGCTGCTCATACCTGTGTGTCGAGCTCCGTATCAGCTTCGCCTCACTCCACATAGGACAATGATGATGATGCCGATGCTGAGATACAACAGACCAGCGAGCGTTTTGGTCAAATCGCAGATACCTGCTCCAGTTCGGCAGACGACCGTCCCGAGTTCATGCAAACATTTTTGGCAGCATAGTCAGTCACAAAGCGGTCACTGTTCCTGGGATGAATGTTGCCCATTTCCTGGGTACAGCACCAGGGATTTTTCGTGGTTAAAATTCGTTTGAATGCATCTCGAAACTCCTTGTTGAATATCGAGTAGATGATTGGATTAAAGGCTGAATTCGAATAGCCCAGCCATGAGAGTATCTTGAAGGTTTGTCCACCGATGCAGGTCTTGCAGAAGGCCGCCACTATGTTCACACAGAAGAACGGCACCCAGCAGATGAGGAAGACGCCCATAATTACACCCACGGTTACGGCAGCCTTGTGATCGGACACATGGTATGGCGAGGAGTGGTGCAGATTGCGAACTTTGAACTTCTTCTGGTTCTTCGGTCGTCGTATGCTCTTGTAGCGTTGCTTTTCGGCCACTTCACCTGGCCGAGTTACAGCCTTTATCGATTTCACATGCTTCTGTGCATAGCAATAGAGTCTGAAAGGATAAAGAGAAATAGAGAGAGTGGCTATGAGAAATTGCTTATGCCAGACATTCTATCTGAATTATTTAGGATAAAATTCAATCCCCCTCTAAGTGGGAATGGAGCACATGTGGAGGTATAGTAATTTCCTAGTCAGGAAATTGAAGTTGGTACGATATGGGGGTGAGCTTGTTTGCTCATACGGGCTTCCTTCAGCCTCAGTCCTCTGTTCATGTTCATTGCTATGGACGCTTGAGTAGGTTTAAATTGCTTTGATAGAACCATGCCGTGTGTGTTATCGTTCTACAGGTATGCACGTGTACTTGTACCCACATTTTGGACATCACAGAATTGGAATTTTACCAAATTGGATCCAACGGTTGAGCCCAGAATAAAAACGGTGTTTATAAAAAATGCATTTGCTTAAATGACCCCTGCGAGATGCGGACCGGAAAGTTGCTCATGATTTAATAAATTGAAAGTAAATTTTTGTTGGAGAATCCATCGTCAATTTGAAATGTTCCCAGAGGGGTGGTTGAGTGTATTGGGAGGTGTAATCCTACAGCTGGAAATGCAGTTTTGCTCGATCCATACCCATTAATGAATAATGGCATTTTTTAAACCAACTCGCCATTGCTTATGACCAGAACCTTAAGTATTTAAGTTCCATTGGACGGGTTGGGTTGGTGTACTTTCTTTACGATGAAAAAGATTGAAGGACATGTTTGTATTGGAAGCACAAAATAAGAGGAAAAGAATAATGCAACATAGATGAAAAGATGTTCGAAAAAGGAGCTCACATCAGGAAAAAGGATTTAGTACACTGTTTGCGATCCTTTAAGACTAAGGAAAGCTCACTAATGGGAACAGGCAACTGATAGGTAGAAGTATGTCATGGACACAATAATAGAACTGAAGCTAAGTTAGCGAGTTTTATATGCAGACGAGACTTACAATTAGAATGGCTTAAATCCTTCGTCAGAATGGCTTTTAAAGCCGGACTGCATGTATAACAAGCTGTCCGAAAATGACAAAAAGTTCTGGTCAGAAAAGCTTGGGCAAATACTTTCTTACCTTCTTGAAATCTAAAAAAAAAGAGACAGGGCTTGAAACTTACACCAGAACCTCTCGACTTACTCTGGTTTATAAAAGTTGGCAAAGCGTTATGCTGCAGTCATGCATTTTCAACAGGACAACGACCTCAGGCACTCGGAAAAGGTCACAGAACTACGGTTTTAACTACGGCTACGGCTAATTCCAAAGTGAAAATAAAGATACTGTCTCTCGAAGTAGGTTTGAGATATGTACCTTTGCATAACTGACTTGAAATTGAATTTAATTTTTTTACACAATAGGAGCCCAGATCATCAAATCTAGAATTGTCTAGGAATGCCTAGACAAACTAAATAGACTGGGCGAATGAAACAACGTCACCATATACTGGGTACCAGGACACCTGGGGATAGAAGGTAATGAAGAGGCGGACAAACTTGCCAGGAAAGGGGCTGCCACACCATTTGTGGGTCCTGAACCCTTCTGCGGCATAGGAGAACACACCATAAAAGAGGAGCTCCGATCACTGGAAAAGATTAACAGGACTAAGTCCTGGACAAAAACTCAGGGCCTAAGACAGACAAAGAAACTGCTAGGTAATTACAACCTGAAGAGATTCAAAGCTTGCATCAGCCTTGACAAAAACAAACTCCGCATTCTGACTGTGTTTCTAACGACGCATTGTAAACTCAGGGGACATCTAGGAAGCTAGGTCTATCAGATGAAGACTCATGCAGATTTTGTGATGAGTCCAGTGAAACTCCAGAACACATACTGGTGGAATGTGGGGCATTAACCCAGAAAAGATTCAAGTGCTTGGGTAAATACCAAATTACAGCAGAGGATTTACAACTCATAGCACCCAATCTCCTACTGCGATTTCTTAGGAAAATTGGTCTTGATGAAGTGCTGTGACCTATGGAATTCTCACCTGGGCTAGGTGTGAGCGAAGCTCTCTCTAATTCCAATAGGAATAATGACGAGAGGGATGTTCCTTCGTCTAGGACTTGTAGGGGGTACAATAGATCTTAAGGTTGCGATGCATCTCACCCTTCAATAATAATAATAATAGTAATAATAAATCGCTCCTTATTTTGCCCCACGCACCACACTGTACCTATTCAATTTTCCTCAGCGGTGCACAAGTCAGTAGATAGCACACTACATGAGATTATGGGAGGGATTGAAATATCATCGGAAAGGAAAGAATAGACGCTAGCAGATAAAGCAGAAGCATTCACTAACGTCAAAACAAGTACTTTTAGAAGAGCACTGGAAGACCAAAAGGTGTCCAACTTCGTTATAACCCAGGCTTATAAAACCGCAGAATTATCAACTTGGGCAACAGAACTGGCTATATAAGGAAGACAACCACCAGGGGGACACCTCAGTGCGGAGTATACTCACACCTACTGTTGGACTCGTCATGGAGAATACGCTCAAAGTTTTCCCGGAAAAAGGAATACAAATTATAGCTTGCGCCAATGACAAATCTATGCCAACAAATTCGCCCTAAAAGGTTAAAGCAAAATGGTCTGAACGTGAATCTCCAAAAGACCGAGCTTGAACTAGGAAAAACAAGATCACAAACTTTCCCCCGCCACAACTCGATATATAACCACAATCAACCGGTGGTCGCCGTGGCCGTGGTGGTAAGTGCGTTGGACTACCACGCAATGCTGCCCGGGTTCAACTCCTGGCCGGGTCTAACACCTAAAAGAGTTTTTTCACGGTACCACCTCTTTCGAATGCCTGACAAGCATCAAAGAGTATCATTTGTCACGATTAAGCTTCTCAACTCGCCGTTCGGAGTCGGCAAAAAACTGTAGGTCCCTTCCATTCGTGCAAAAATATAACACGCACATACAAATGGTTGCGAGAAGCAGGCCCCGGTTCACCTCGAGCTGTAGCGCCAACTAAGCAACTAAGTAAGTAACCGCTCAAAGGAGGCGGTTATTCTTGGAATTATTTTAGACTTCAAGCTACATATATTCGAATTGAAAAGGAAGAAATGACTAAACGTTTAGTAAGCCTGTAAAAGGTCCTTCGGAAAAGGATGGGGACTACAACCCTAAATCATCTACTGGATGTACACTGGAATAGTCAGACTCAGCATGGGTCCACCATCAGATGGATAGCTACAAAAATGGAACAAAGGCTATTGCTGCTCGGTACAATAAGGGCGCAACAAAGTTTGCCACAAGCGGGGCTGGGCGTGATTCTCCATTACCCTTCCGTCGGCATATTTATCAAAAGCTCAGGGATTCCGATTTGTTGAAAAAAAAAAAAAAAAAACACGTATGGACGTCCGGCGATACTATAGGAGAAATACAGAACCTAAGGAGATGGATTCCAAGACTTTAGACTACATTACTCCTCTAGGAAGACTCGGAAGATTGGCTGTTAAACAATGTGTTCAGACACCGGGATCTAATAATATTCATCGACGACGGACGGGTCAAATATGAACTTGGGTACCGGAGCAGGGTTCTACTCAGATACACTTAATAAATGGGAATCTTTCAGACTACCGGATGCATATAGTGTCTTCCAGGCAGAACTACTAGCAATATCCATAAAGAAAGCGACCTCCCTCGGAGCTGGGAAATTCAAAGATATCGGATCTTCTAAGATCATAAAGAGCACAAACTGGTTCACTATTTGGTAAACCGAGGATTAATTCCCAAACTATCAAGGGATTTCCAATGGACCATCGGGTCATTGAGTGGAAATTATTGCTTCACCTTCATAGCCTAGCCTCACCTAACGTATCCGATTCGCTCTCACAAGCTTTCCTTGGAGCATGTTTGCTTCCAACCTGTACATTCAGGTATCTATGGTGTCAACCAAAGGATCGATGGGTAGATTGGGAAACCACAAATAAATTGGCCGACTGCAGTAAATTTGTTCTGGATCCAATCCACTATCAGGGTGATTCTTTTTTTCTATTCTATCGTAGGGTTCTAATTAGACCAAATGGCAAACCCAAAAAGTACCGGGCATTCGCAAGAACGTGCTCGGCCATTTCGGCCTCTTCTAAACAGAATCGACAATCGGTCCCGCTAGACAGGCCTAACTTGTTTATGTGGTATCGTTTCAAAAGTTTCTTGTGATGAGCTCTGGGACAGTTCTCCAATGAAAGTGTCCAAGATTATGTTCCCATTTGTTAATCAAGGCTGAGATTGATGCCCAATTTAAGACACAAAAAGGTTCCGGCACTGAGAACCTGGCAGTTGAACCTGAACGGGTCAGTTCATATACGCCATCTCATTTCCTCCAATGCCTCTGTGACCAGGCAACCATCAAAATTTGAATTTATTGTAAGGGGCTAGAGATTTGAGAGCATTGAAGCAGCACCAGTCCAGTCTTGAGCCCAAAGAGTAGGAGCTCAAAGCTTTGAGTGCGGTTTGACTGTCTGAGAAGACATTTATGTTAGCGCCATAGACGGCTCTCTGTAGGTTAATCAAGGCGCAGATCTCAATGGGAAGGGCAAGTGCGAATAGATCCAAAATTATCAAGACAATTTGCAGCTTGTCAAGCATCGTTTCCATAATCTTTTCGACTACTTTTGGCCACCAGACTAAACTTAAAAAGGGGATTCCCCGTTTTATGAGTCAGCGACGTAGGAAAAGGACCATTATTGTTTGTCATTCTCTTAACTTAAAAGGGGATTCCCCGTTTTATGAGTCGGCAACTCAGGAATAAAATTAGTAAATCTAATCTCTCTCGGTGAGAAAAGCTTACCTAATATGGTGCATTTTAATTTGTTAATGTAACCGTTAAAAGGAAAAACTATCGATATATATCGATAAGTATCGATAGTCAAATGCCAACTATCGAGAACTATCGATGGCACTGACTATCGATAGTTCCCCACTTCTAGCATAGAGCTAGTGTATAATTTTTGGGTTAAGACCCCAAGTTAAAGTTCCTTAAACATCGATAGTCTATCGATACTTATCGATAGTAAATGACTACCGAAAACATCGATTGTTTTCAGAACTATCGCAAGTAACCAAAATTAATGCACCATTTTCTATTCACTTATTGTAAAGCGCTAAATACATTATTTTATTGTACTGAGTGCACTTTCCAGCACACAGTGTATACGGCAACCGGAAACAGAGTTTTTGTTGGTGGCGGCTATGCCAGGCAGAGTAAGTATAAGGGGAATCCCCCGTGGTGTAATAAACTTAATGCTATGAACTTCTACGTGCGATTGCGTTGGGTAGAGCTGACACACGGGGTACATCACATTTGGTTTAATCTATATATAAAATGGCAAAATGCGTATGTTTCCCTCTACCGCCCGGAATTTTCAACCAATTTAGTTTTTTTTTTTTTAGAAAATGTAGATAATTACGGTAGAAAGCCGTCAGGTAAAAAAAATATAAAAACATTGTTAAAAAAGTGATATTTAAATGCCTGGCGAAGCGGGCGGGGTAAGCTAGTTTTTTTTTTATAGATTACGTAATTATGAGTAAAATATTGAGAGAAGTCAGAGACAAGGCTTAAGGAAGTTGCGGAAATGTTCCTTTGCATACCAGCAACATCAATTCCATCAGAGAGAATATTTTCGAAACATTGCCAAATAATGACTGAACACCGCAACAGGTTAAAGACCAAAGTTTTAAATGAACTCTTATTTTAAAAACAAAACGATGGTATTTTTAGCGTTCATTAAATATATGTACATACGAGTATCTAGCCTGTAATCATACATTTTAACAAGCGTTGTTTTTATTTCTTAATAAAACCAATCGATAACTATCGACTGTTTTTCGTAAACTATCGTGAACTATCGCAAGTGTTGGCTATCGATGTTTAAGGAACACTACCCCAAGTTCTACCATACAGTCGGCGAACTGCACACAAGGCTCTAACTGCATGGTTTAAGGCTGAACTATAATAGTCGAAAGCAATCGGAAGCTAGTGTCAAAATCCTACGTTAAGTTTCCTTCCGAAATGTCAATTGCTCAAGTTGCCCATAGTAGGAGAATGCAAACGGAAGCGATTGTCACTGGCGATTGTCAGATTCTAGTCGTTTTGCCCGTGATTTGTTTGTTGTTTTGCAAAATAACTAGTGAAATCAAAAAAAATGACTACCTAACAAAATAAAAATGATCACTTTTTTTGTAAATCAATTTATGTTTCCATTAAGAAAGCAAATCGTTGTCCTATGTACAAGCCGTTTTTTATGCTCGACGTACATATATGTGTAATGCATTGTGCTACATACTTGCAAATTCATACATAAAAGTATGTAAATGAAATCTAAGAACAAAAATTATAATGCTATCAATTGCAAAAAGCAAATAAACCCCTATTTCTTTAATTCCGAAATTCCAATTTTACATTTACCCAGCTGTTACAGTCAAATGTCAAATTTTCGTTCGAAAGAGCGAATGGATTCGCTCCTTTCGTAAGTGAGCAAAAGTGGACGAAAACTTAACGAATCGAAGCGAAAAGCTATTATGGTTGTACAATACAAATTCCTTGTGTTCGCACAGTTTCGTACGTGGTCGTACGAACCCATTCGACTATTATACAGTGCGTTTCATATATATAACCCATATTTTATTTAATGAATATCTCGAAACTACTATCAAAATTCCATCTTTTTTGCTTACGACAAATAGTTAACAGGATTTCACATGAGAGTTAAAAAATAAACAATGTCGTTTTTATTTAGAAAAAAAAAGTTATTTGTGTTTTATTGAATATATATGAGTTCAGACGTTTCATATCATATTTATAACCCATGTTTAAATTTTTTAAGAAACCGAAAGCAACGAAAAAAACTAATACTTTATTTGAGAGCATTTTGCCATAATTAATTCAAATAATCTCTTTTCCATCGATTTTATCGAATTTGACAACAGTTCAGGATCGATTTTCTCCCATTATTCAGAAAGAGCGAGTTTCAGCTCTGCAGGTGAGTTAAATTGTCGATTTTCGGCATATACTCGCCTGACCAAAATTCCCCAAATATTTTCTATTGGGTTCAGATCAGGAGAGCATGCTGGCCAACTCGTTACACCAATTGCATTCGATCTAAGCCAACTCATCGTCTCATTGCTAGTGTGAATTCTAGCGTTGTCCTGTTGAAAAATCCAATTTTTTTCTCTGTGAAGACCTAAACATGGAACTAGGCTGCTTTCGAGGACTTGAACGTAGTCTGCACTCTTCATTTTTAAGATGTAAGTTGTATTTTTAAGCATCCTTTTGAAGAAAATGCAACCCACATCATCACCGAACCACCGCCAAAATTTCTCGTTGAGAAATATTGCGGCCCCTTTCTTAAATCTCGCCAATAAGAGTGCATACCGCCCGGTCCGTCTAAATGCCATTTCTTTTCGTCGGAAAATATGACCTTAGAGATAAGTTTAAAACAAAATCATTTATAAGCACTCAAGTAAATAAATCGACAATTTTACATACAGATATCTGTGGCCATATTGTTTTTGGCAAATTCCAATCTGGCTGTTTTATAGCGACTTAAGAGACGTGGACAACAATTCATTTTAGCACGGATAATATTTGAACTCCTCCTTAAAACTCTCCAAGCCGTGGTTTTTGAAACTTTTGTCTGCGCCAGTGCAGCAAGTTTAGTGCAGCAAGTTTCCTTTTTCTTCCTGTTCGCTTCACAGCTCCATAAGCTTCGGGATCTTTTATAAAATTGGTAACAACACGACGACTCCGATCGATATTTCTGGCTATTGCACTGATGCTATAGTTTTCTTCGTTCAGTGGCAAAATTTTTCCTTTCTCGATATCGTATAATGAAGCATGGCATATTTATAAAATGATCGAATTCGACACGGATTACACGATAAAACGATCTGTAGCTCTTCCCATTTGAGTTTATAGTGAAATGGGTTATAAATATGAAACGCATTGAAACACATACAAATGCAACGTTATATCCTTAAATGCCTCTCCTCTCTCAAGAACACAGAAATTCCAAAAATAACGGTATTCCTGACTGATCTTATCCTATAAGCGTACTCTCTCTTAATTTTCTCTTTTATTCGCAACCTCTCTTAGATCTTATTGAAAGTTAAAAGTCTATTTTAAAATTGGGTTATAAATATGAAACGGACTGTAGTTCAGCCTTTACTATGGACTTGAGGTGAGAATTTTAGTTGAGGTGGATATCTAAGATAACTCTCAGATGTTTGTGCCTTTGGGATGGTTGGACTTAGGTTAGTAATCCTTCTCTTCGTTAATGGTACTTAAGCGATTTTACAAGGACTGAGTCCTTCTCCATTGTACGAAACGGTTCCTATTGAACATTCGTGATGGTTCAGTTTAAATCAGGGTGATTCTTCGTACTATGAGTAAGCTTACGATAAAAGTTTTTAAGAAGCCGCCTTAATGTAAAAGGACATGACTGCGAGCATATCTAAGACAAAGACTAAGAAATTGAGTACGGTAATTTTCAGGGTATGCCACCTGGATACTGGATACTCACAGCACACAGAATAAAACCGGATGTCCAAGTTTTTGAAGCCCAAAGTTCACTTCGTTAAATGTAGGTACGTCGTAATTAAAACTTTACAACTAATCTCTGAGAGGATGGCTAATGTATATCTTCTTCTTCATGGACATTGTCCAAAATGGCTTCTTCGTTAAAAATTCCACAGTACATTAAATCAAATAATTTATCACATCGAACAATCAAATATCCGTCTGCACTTTCAATGCGAACCTCCATTAAAATTATTTTTTTTTATTCATTGTTTTACTTTCTTTTCAGAAAATCGTAACAAATTAACAATTCTCAGGTCAGGAAATCCAGGAAGAAAAATGGGAAGAAAAATAAATAAATAAAATCATCCTTTATCCATTCGCAATTAACGCTTAATGTTGTTGCACGAATCCACATTAAACGGTCATCGTTTACGATACAATTCCCAAAGGGACGCGCGTATTCTACCTTTTCGGGGAACATTTTCTGTGGTAGCTGGGGGTGGGCTTTTAATTACAATTCATTAAATTAGAATTCATCTCCATGAACCGGGGCAACAACCAATCGTGGTATGATGATAATGTAATAATTAATTTCCTCGTCCATCTGTCTTTTGGGCTGCGGGGGCGGCGAATATAAATAAACAATAATGGCCCAGCAATTACGTGCGAACCCAAAGATACTACTAAGTGGCATTGGCATAGGCACAGAGGCTATCAAGTTATGCCATCAATAGAGAGGACATTTCAATAAAGGAACGTTGTAACGTTAAAAAAAGACCAACTCACCTGCAGTAGATTCCAATCATAACCACACACGGAAAATAGAAACTAATACAACTGGATACGACTGCGTAGGTTGGCGTCAGATCCAGAGCACATGTTGGGTATTTCTTGCCATTGTCCTCCACTATCAGCGGCTGTTCGGGTCGATGGAGTCCCAACGATATTGGTACAAATGAAACAAAAGCCGCCAGTAACCAAATGGCGGCTATCGTGCCAACAGCAACGCGTCGTGTCACCCAGCGGCCATATCTGGAAATAAGAAAAAGAAAATTCAATAAAACATTGTAATCTTGTTATAGGAAAATACATACAAAGAGATTTATTTAATTAAGAAAAATTAAGTTATAATCAGGGAACGGATTTAGTTGAGTTTGCCTTTTTTTTGCTTTTTTTTTGCCATTTTTTTTTTACCCATATTGCCTTTTTTTTGCCTTTTTGGTGCTATTTGTCAAAGTACGTGTATAGGGGGGGGGGGGTGCTCAGGAGCGAATTTGATTGGGATGATAGGGAAACCAAGAAAAGAAAAATGCGGTTATGAGTTTGTGTTAACAGAGCTTATTTTATTGGAGAGATGCTTACCATTCGACTGTCTTCTGCAAAGTGAAGTATAGTAGGTATTCTAACATTAGAGAGAGTTAGTGTGGGACTTAAAATTCACGGGTATGGGATGTGGGGCATTGTTTTGTGATGTCGTTGATGTGGACAGTGGGTCAGATTTTCACTTGGACAGTAGGTGTGCACTTTCTTCTTAACTATACGATTTATTCTTGCTCACACGAAAGAATTTTCAGTGACCACACGTATGAGAGCAGGTTTTTCTCTTGTATTGCATTGTTTATACTGGCGCGCATAAAAAAAAATCACTACACACCAATACAACCCTAAATACATTTGTATCAACTCAATAGTTTCATCTCGCCGCAGTTTCATCTGACAAAAACCGTTAGACATCTGGGAAGTATTTTTTTCGTAACTGTGCGCCTTTTCATCTAGATTCTAGATTCATATTCTGTGACTGGTCATACTTAGTGCTGGTCTGTTGAATATTGCGTGTGCCTAAATGCGTGCTGCTCCCAAAATATTTTGTTGCTTGTAATTGAAAGTGAATTTGTGGTGAAATTGGAAAAATATTTTTAGTCGACCCGAAAGACCGAATATTTAAGAGTTTACAAATTACAGGTGACTCCTAGTAGTAGTGCACTGTGGAGGTATTAAAGACTTTGAACGGAATCGAGGAGAAATTACAACAAGCTAAGGGGGGTAGCTGAAGATGGGATGAAAAAATTGTACGTGGTTTTTTCAGTATTAAAGTCAAGGACGTGACATCTCTTATCTTGGCTCCACTAGACCCTGCTCATGTTGTAAGGTCCTTTATTTTATTCAAGGCTTTCCTGAGAGATAGTCGCAGGCGATTGTTACATACCAGAGAACTTCAAAATTTTTTGGGTTACAATGTTAATAATAATGCATAACAACCTTTATTATTAAATGCATTTTTTTGCCTTTTTCTGCGGTATTATTTTGCCATTTTTGTGTTTTTTTGGTCAACAAAATCCGAACCCTGGTTATAATGTACGAGTATGTATTTCAAATTCTGCGCATTGACATCTATTTAAATTGTTGGCCAGAGATGGTTACTTACCACTTACTTAGAATATTCCTAAGAATTTGTAATGATTACCTAACAGTAATATTTGCAGCACATACGGAACAAAATTATCAAGAAATACAAAAATCAGGGGGTCTTTACGTGGCGCTACAGTTCGTGCTGAACCAGGGACTGCTCCTCGCAACCATTTGTGTGTTCGTGTTATATTATATTTTAGAATGGATGAGCTTCACAACTCGCCGTTCGGAGTCGGCACAAAACTGTAGGTCCCTTCCAATTCGTGGAAAAAGTAACACGCACACACAAATGGTTGCGAGAAGCTAGGCTTGGTTCTGTGTAGGACTGCTGACGCCGTATATTTGCTTTTTTTGTCGCAGATAACACCCAGATCACGCAAAGAAGTGACAGAGATAGAGTTACATCAGAGAATCCACTTCCTTTCCACACGCCCACTTCCCTCCACACACTTTACCATTTACCGTTTTTCGCTGATAACAGCAATTACTAACGGAAACTGCCATCTTTCCCTTTCCTCCCATCATAATAAGTAACACGCGCAACCCACATGTCCCGTTATGCCCGTTGCTACACGCGCAAACATAATTACATCCGACACCTGCATTCCATTCCCACAGTGACCTGATGCACTGTCATCAAAAACATAATTCTTGATTCTTAAAAGATACCTGCAGAAAAATTCAAATGAATTCATTTCTTGTTTCAACCGTGTAGTAGTTTAGAACCGTTTTGATTTTAATAAAGATTTTTTTTGGCTCCACCGCTCGGAGATCACTTAAATATAGTAAGTCGTAGAATGGGGTGGGAGGCGTTTACGGGAGTAGGTGATAGCTTGGCATTTGCTGATATTAAGCTCCAAAAAGTTGTGTTTGCACGAAGTTGAAAACCTGTTCAGGTCATCTTGGAGTGGGCGAGAGTCAGCGGAGATCTAATGAACCTATAGATTTTCATATAATCGGCGTAGATAGATAAGTAAGAGTTAAAAATAATGCAATCCACATCATTATTTATTAATAGAAATAAGGACAAAGGTGGCTTCCTTGTGGGACTCCAGAGGCTGGTATACCCTCGAACCCTACAGACGCTTTCCATTGGAACCACCCAGCAGAACAGAATGAGAATTAGAAGATAAAATGATGATGAAGTGCGAACGCACAACGAATCAAGAGTTTGTACCATTAATTTACAGCATAGATGTTAGTTTAGTTTATATGACTTTTATTTTCATTTTTAATTCATAACATTCAATATAATTCTAAGTCTATTATGGTTTGGCCTATGGCCGTCTACCAGATTGACAATAGTTACATTTCTATTTTTGTTTTTAACAGAGAAAAAAGAAAAAGGCAATATGTATATACATTAAACATTAAAAATCTTCTTCAACTATACATTTTCTATAACGAAGAGCATTTGCACAGTAGTTGAAAAGTAAATCCCAGCCTCGGACTCCATTTAAGATTTCAATTGCTTCATCTACTTCCAGGGTATACGAATCGAAGAATCTCAATCGAATTTCTTTTAAAACTGGGCATATTGCAAGGAAGTGAAATATATCCTCTCGTATCTTCATATTGCAAAGATTGCACAAGACAGGTAGCTCTGGACGGTGTGGAATGAAATTCAAATTTAATAGCTCTCCTCTGATTTTAAAAATTACGCTCATCTTTTCTATTGAGTTATAGTTTAAAAAGTAAGTTTTTTCTGCTAGATCGTATTTCAACTTGCTGTAATATGTCCTATACTGGGAAGACTGTGCTTCCGTTACAAATCGATCATACATAGTTCGACCTACTTTTTGCAATAAGACGTTGAGTTGTGCTTTTAGATGTTCAGGTTGCTCATCGGGTGTTATCGTTATGGTTTCTCCATAATCTGATGCAAGGCGTTCCCATTCTTGAATGAAGCTTGCTCTACTTCTTATTACACTCTTGAGTACAACTTTTGGCAGACAGCATAGATGTTATGTACATTCCTATCATGGAAGGATAATCGGATAGTCAATCCTGTTTCAACTTATGTCTGGATGAAACCAATATTGCCTATTGTACATAGCCAGATGGATTTCAGCGTAAATAGATTTGACAAAAAGGACAAGATCGCGTCAAAATAATCCTATGCCCACAAATCATTAAATATATATACCAAAAACCGAAATAAAATGCAAAGTAGCATTTTATTTCGGTTTTTGGAACTTCAAAGACAGATTACTATGAACACATTGCCAAACATTCAGATACTCACGACAATCATTAGAAAGGCATGCCCCACCTACGGATCAATGCAGTATATTAGAACATATAAACAGAAGTGGTTCGATAGAGAATGTTCGAATGCCAAGGAAGTCGATTGCTTTTTTAAGACTTCTTAAATTACATAATACGGATAACTTTAAAGAACTCTATGGACTAGCAAACAGGGACTTTAAACGTGTTTGCTATGAAAAGAAGGTGGCCTTTACACAAAAAACCATTGCCGTGGTTAATATTTCAAGATCGTCAGCAGAGTTTTGGAAGGCTGTACGGCTTATAAACGGGCGGAGAAATGTGATAGCCTCTACTCTAGAAGCACCTCTACTCAAGGACCATTTTAGCAAACTTCTGAACCAGACGCAAATCTCCCCCCCTTTCTTGTATGCAGCCCCATTATCTTTTGATGAATATTTAGATTCCTCATTTACGCTACAAGATGTGCAAAATGTCATCGAAAATGCAAAGACGAAAAAAGCTCCTGGCGACGATCGCATTCCTTTTGAGTTTTAAAAAAACTGCACGATGGAATTCGTATTAGCGCTCACATCAGAGTTCAATCGAATCTTCGATAACGCTGTTATCCCGGAAAGTTTCAGAAGGGCGATCATTTTCCCATTGCACAAAAAAGGAGACTACAGTAACCCGTCAAATTATAGAGGCATATCCTTTTTAAATACATCTGCTAAGCTCTTTGGTGCTTTAATTTACAATAGGCTATCAGAATGGGTCAGCAATAAAAAAGTGTTGCATGAATTTCAAGCTAGATTTAGGAGGAATTATTCAACTATAGATCAAGTATTTACGGTTGTTAATATAGCTAAGTTGTATAAAAAGAAACGCAAAAAATTGTACGCCTTCTTTGTGGATTTTCGAGCTGCATTCGATTCCATTGCCCGTGAAGCGCTTTTTTACAAATTGTACAATATAGGAATATCCAGCAAGATCATAAACATACTGAGATCGATGTATGACAACAACGTGGCATATGTTTGGGATGGAGATCTTATATCCGAGGAATTTGCAACCACAATGGGAGTAAAACAAGGGTGTATTTTAAGCTCACTACTATTCATATTATTTATCAACGACATTACAGATGCAGTAGGTGGAGGTATAGAGTTTAGCCGAAAAAAGATTCCTGCTCTTATGTATGCAGATGACATCGTATTTTTCGCCGACACAATAGATGGCATGCAGTTGATGATCAACAGGCTTGAAAAGTACTGCAAGACGTGGAACTTATCTGTCAATTTAGAAAAGTCGAAGATAGTAATATTCAGAAGTGGCGGCGGAGATATTCTAGAAATGAAAAATGGACTTACCAAGGCGAAAATATCGAAGTAGTAAGAGAGTATAAATATTTGGGGGTATTAATAACATCTAATTTGAATATGGAAAAGCACGTTACCTCCAAATCGTCTGAAGCTAAACGTGCTCTGTCATCTATCTGGGATCAATGCATTAAAAATAAATATGTAACTCATATTGCAAAACAAAAAATATTTCGTACTGCTGTTACCTCCATACTCTTCTATGGAGCTCAAACTTGGGGTTATTGTCACTTCGAAGTTATCGAAAAATGCCTTCGATACTTTCTCAAAAGGATTTTTCAATTGCCGAGTGGAACTCCCAACTATATGCTACATCTAGAAACAGGATGCCCACCTCTATTCTTAGATACGCTAAAACTTAATTTTAATTATATAGTGAAAGTCATGACATGGGGACAAGAAAGACTGCCGAAACTAGTACTGTTGCATGCTCTATCATCAAAAGGAAACCTTGTTCAAGAATGGGAGAGACTAGCATCGAACTGCGGCTTGAACGTATCGTTTACTTCCGATGATGACCCTATATCATTAAGAATGAAATTCAATATGTTGCTGAAGGAAACAAGCCGTACCATGTTTGCTAAAGCAAAATGCGAAGCGCAGTCATCTCAGTATAGACTACACTATAGCAAAATTAACCACAATCTTGGAGAGCGAACATACTTCTTAAGCCACTACTCTACTACATAGTATGATTAGCACCATTTTTAAAATGCGAGGAGAACTAGCCAACCTAAATTTTATACCACATCGACCAGACCTTCCAATTTTATGCGATCTTTGCAACCTCAAGGAGAGAGAAGACGTGGTCCACTTTATTGCGATTTGTCCAATTTTCAAAGAATATCGTAAGAGATATTTTGGTTCACACAGATTGGAAGTAAATGAGGCACTCTACATCCTGAACGGCGATCGGGGCTGGGATGTCATATACAATTACTCCACAAACGCACTATGTTACAGAAAGCGTGTAATCGAAGGCGACTTCTAAGGTGATCCTATACGCATACAAACGTATATTTGTGTATATAACTACAGTTGTGTAAATATTCGATATTTTGTATAGAATTTTATGTATTTTTCTTAAATATTACTTAAGTGACTACAATTGTCAATCTGGTAGACGGCCATAGGCCAAACCAATCAGACTCTGTACACATATGTTACCAATAATTTTATAATGAAATAAAAGTCTTTAAAAACTAAAAAATGAGGTGTCGTTGGATTCGTCTTTATCCGGAGAGTGTCCAAGGCTATGTGACGTCACAGAAAAATGCAATATGGCGGGCGCACCAAGCAAAATGGCGGACTACCTCTTCTTTTGTTCTCCTTCTTTGCTCTTTTTTACCCGACTAGTCGTTACAACCGCATTGATAGTGGTATCAAATGAAAGGGCTTGGTGAGTAGAATACAATACGATGTGACGTAATTGTAAATTCAATATGGCGGACGCCCCCAAGATGGCGGATTTCTGTTATCTTTACTACCTCCTAATATGGGTATCGAATGAAAGGCCTTGGCGAGTAAAATACAATACGATATGACGTAATTATAAATTCAATATGGCGGACGCCCCCAAGATGGCGGATTTCTGATATCTTTACTACCTCCTTAACATGGGTATCAAATGAAAGGGCTTGGCGAGTAGAATATAATACGATATGACGTCATTCTAAATTCAATATGGCGGACGCCGCCAAGATGGTGGATATCCGTTATCTTTACTACAACCCTAAAATGGGTATCAAATGAAAGGGTTTGGCAAGTAGCATGCAATACGATATGACGTCGTTCTAAATTCAATATGGCGGACGCCCTCCAAGATGGTGGATTTCCGGTATATTTACTACATCCCTAATATGGGTATCAAATGAAATGTTTTGACAAGTAGAACACGACATTGATATGTACATACCTACACTACATATTTTTTGAAATTAAAAAGTTGTAAATAAAAAAATTCAGTTAAAAAAACTAAAACCCGACTACGGGAAAAACCAACTAAAAAGTACGAAACAAGATGAAATGAAACAATGATTTTTAGAATATAGCCGTGGTCGCAAGCCACACTAATTACCGAAGACTGGAACAGAAAATAGTAAAGGACTTTGTCTACTAAGACTTCACTCAAAATTCCAACAAATCGCAGCACACCTCGAAGAAAGAGTGCAAACAATTTAAAGAGTATTTTATCACTATGGTAATTGCGTACGACTAGTAAATCTATCATATCTGTCATATCTGTCATATCTATGGATTACAAGAGGAAGTGAAATTATGCCATAAATCTTTGACAGACCACCGAAAACCGAAAAAGAACTCAAAATGTACCCAACTCCATTTGGAATTTTACCAGTTTTGTTGTTAAATATTTGATTTATCAAATACAGTAAAACTTGTATATAATGGAATCTGCTAATAAAAGAATCTTGCGAAACCTGGATAGTGGACATATTTGGTAACCAATTTTGATTTTCTTCATACAAACTCACTCTTTTATAGTGGAATCCTGCGAAAGGATTTTGTATTTTTCCCATGCAAATTCACTCTTCAGTAGCAGAATTGAGAAATGAATGCGCCAAAAGTCATTAACATTTACCTATGATGCATTTGAATTATAGCTCAACTCAACAAAAGTTGTCTTGCGTAATATGGGTTATAGCCTACGCAGGGCCCGTCTTAACAGTTTTGGCGCCTGGCGCAGGAAAAAAATAAGCGCCCCAAAAGCAACTTAAAAAAATATTTGGTCTTTTCCACATCACCCGAAGAGATAGAGCAATTGACGCGTTGACTTTGACATAAAATTCATCCCTAAATCTTTCTTGAGGGTCTAAAATTACCTCATCCCTTTCCTCATAGGAAAACTGAACCACTATTTTCGGGACCGTAAAGTTGAAATTGCTGGAAAAGTGCAAGGAACTTCAATTTCATTTGCTATAAGTCTCGCCTTATCTAACAATTCAAAAAAACTTGTCATTAGTTCTTAGTTCGACTAAAAATGTTTCATTGAGTACAATATTTCAACTGCAAGCAAGGCAAATACAACTTTGTTGAAAGTACTTGCTGGCAATATTTATTGTGTCTAATATTGCGTACCAAACAACAACACAACAAATAAATTTAAATTCGCTGAGCTTACTACCAAGAGATTGAGCCATATTTTAGACTTTTGGGTCATTATTTTATGTAATTTCAACAAGAGCCTCATAAACATCTCCCAAGTATAGTTGTAGTAGTTTTATTGCATCTACTCTGCTCTTCCATCTGGTTGTACATAGCGACTTTAGAGTCAAACTACTACAATGTTTTTTTTTAAAACCGACTATCTGCCTACAGCATTGATCATCATCGAAGCTCTAGGTTCCAAAACCTTAATTCTCGCTTGCATACTACTATGTTTCCCTCTCATATTAGTACCATTATCATACTCTTGTTCTCTATAATTTGCTCATGGAATATCCAAATCAGCAAGTTCATTTAAAACTAGGTCAGTTAAGCCAGACCCAGTTGTTTTTTCCGCAACTAACAATCCCAAGAAATATTCTCTAATTTCTTTTTCGTATTTCGGTCCACTTAAAAATGTGCTATCCACCACTTGAAGTGCTTATGTTCTGAATTGAATAATATCTTTTGTTTCCGTATCCTCAGGTTGAATTTTTTTTATATAGCCTTGTTTTGTTATCTTACTTACTTAGTTGGCGCTACAGCCCGAGGTGAGCCTGGGCCTGCTTCTTGCAACCATTTGTGTGTGCGTGTTATGCACGAATGGAAGGGACCTACCGACCTACCTGCCGACTCCGAATGGCGAGTTGAGAAGCTCAATCGTGACAAATGATACTCTTTGATGCTTGTCAGACATTCGAAAGAGGTGGGCACTGTGAAAAACTTTTAGGTGTTTGCGGCGGGATTCGAACCCAAGACCGCTGGCTCAGTAGTCCGACGCACTGACCACTTGCGCTACGGTGCCCACATACCTAATGTAACAATAAATTTTACTACGTATGACCTGAGTTTGACTGTCTTTCTGTTCAGTCAAATCGAACGTTTTGATATATCGAACAAGGTTAAGAAACCAAATTTGAGGTTCGCATCGTTTTAGGTAGGCGCATTGCCTTGGCGCAAAATTTGAATCCTGCTCCACAACTTCCGACATGTTTGTTGATCTGTACGGATTTTAGTAGGCGCAAATGGAGCGGTATGATAAGACCGAGAGAATTTCGTTTTTGGCAATGGGCTGAAAGGGTCGACTGGATATTTAATATGAAACAACAGAGACAATGTTTGTCTCTGGTTGTGGTTGGGTACATTTAAAAATTCTGCTAACTGGTCTGTTATACCAATTGGCAGTTATGTATGGAGAGAATGAAATGTTATGGGAACGGGAGGGGATAGAAAAATAAACATT
Organism: Brachyopa scutellaris; assembly: GCA_949775065.1. Taxonomy (NCBI): domain Eukaryota; kingdom Metazoa; phylum Arthropoda; class Insecta; order Diptera; family Syrphidae; genus Brachyopa; species Brachyopa scutellaris. The sequence goes on along the minus strand of OX459114.1, from coordinate 77,773,137 downwards.
ATGTGCATATTTATATGGAAATTTGCTGATTTTAATGTGTGTGTATTATTTAAAGTACAGTGATTGAAATGTGTGTATTGTTATTTGAGAAGTACGTTGAGAAATATTCGTTTGTGAGGAATATTAATATGTACATATTAGCAAATGAGTAGAGTAGTAGGCAGCTGCGCCACTCGCTCCAATGTAAGGTCCGGCCCTGAGCCTACGCTTAATCACAAAATAAAATTAAAAAAAAAATGACTAAATTTCTGGAATAGCTGCTGGTTTCGCTTATACTTTTTTACTTTTTGTTTGGTCAATGATAGAAAGCTGACGATGTAGGAAGCTTGTCACTTATACTTTTGACCAGGAGTCATTGACTCTTTTAAGAAAAGGCTTAGAGCCCATCTCGCCGTCAGAGTCGATCATTTTAGTGCATACTTCCTTACTTAACGGGCTCCCGACCCGTGAAGAGTCTCTGCCTGAGACACGGCAGCCTTCCACTCTCTTCGATCCCGGGCACGCTGCTTCCAGTTGTCTGGACCAAGCGCACTGGCATCCGCGGTAGCTTAGTTCTTAAGCCGGAGGTTCGGTCTTCCTTGTCGTCTCGAACCTGGGGGCTGTGATTCGTAGATCCGATTCGCTGGAGCATTGTTGTCCATTCGCTCCATGTGGCCGAGCAAGTGTAGTCGACGTATTTTGGCTTTTCGGACTACATCCACATCTTGGTACAGCTCATAGAGTTCGCGGTCGTATCTTCTCCTCCATTCGCCCTCCTCGCATACGGGACCGAATATCCGACGAAGAATTTTTCTCTCGAAAGTGTTCAAAATCTGCTCTGCTTTCCTGCTTATCGTCTAACACCCGGCTCCATACAGCAGAACTGGCAGGATCAATGTTTTGTAGAGTATGTATTTCGTCTTCCGAGTTAGGAGTTTTGAACCCATTTGTTTTGCCAAACAAACATCTTAACACTTTCGAAGCTACTGCTGCCAACAATGACGTTTTGTCCTAGGCGGTGGACAAACATGTACTTGGTTTTGTCCTCATTCAGTTCAATGCCAACTCATTTCGCCTGTTCTTCAATTGCCGTTAAAGCCTCTAAGACGGCGCGCTGGGAGCGACTGATGATGTCGATGTCGTCCGCGTATCCCAGTAGCTGGACAGATTTGTGAAAGATAGTACCTTCCGTGTTTACACCTGCCCTGCGCACTATCTGTTCCAGCACAAGGTTGAAGAAATCACACGATAGCGTATCCCCTTGCCGAAAACCGGTGCATGTTTGGAATAGTTCGGAGGAACTGTTTCCAAATTGCACGTTGCACCGTTTAGCCGGGATCCCGAATTCGGCCATCGCCTTGTAGAGCTCAATACGATGAATGCTATCATATGCGGCTTTCAAGTCGATGAAGAGATGGTGAGTTCAATTCATTGGTCTTTTCTAGGATTTGCCTTAGTGTGAAAATTTGGTGGACCATCGATCTGCCGGGCCGGATGCCACACTGGTACGTGCCGATTAGTGTGCTGCAGAAAGGTTTCAGACGTTCACACAGTACGTTGGATAGGATCTTATATGCGACATTAAGCAGGGATATGTTTCGGTAGTTTTTACAAGACATGGGGCATATAGAGTTGATATTCCAGTCATCGGGCATGGCTTCCTCCACCCATACTTGGGTGATGACTTGGTGCATGCACCCTACCAAAGCATCACCACTATATTTGAAAAGCTCCGCTGGTAGACCATATATTTCGAACTTCGCCTGATCATACTTAAATACCCTTGGGATTAATAGGCCACAGAAGCTGCCTTCCGAAAGTCACTACTTGGATGGTAAGTCAAATTTAATGGAATGGAAATTATCAAATTTGCTGCAAAACTCGTTACTCACTCATCAATTTTATGTGCATACATGTGTATGTACATAGTTTATGTCTGGCATCTCATTCCATTAAGATGTGAGGTTTCTATTTCATGTGACAGATAACAACCCAGCTCCACCCCATCTGCTGATGATGAATAAATCAATTTTTGCACCTACCTTCGAGTATCTACCTATGTATCTATGTAGTCGTACCTACTTCAAATAATAGCTGCCGGTATCGCTTCCGATATCCCTCAGCCAGGTGTAGGTACACACGATGCTCGACGTTACGTATGATTACGACAACGTTACCCCCGAGGTGAATTGTGATGGAAAATGTCACGCAAAAAAAAAACCGAATGGAATGGTGAAACGTGTTTCTAAAAATCTTACTCTTAGGGCGCTCAAGAGCTGGGGCTTGTGAATGGTGAATGAAATTGAATTATACTTTCTGCACTTTTTTTTACCACCGTGTAGAGATCCAAAATTCATCTCCCTTAAGATGGGAGCGAGGTGGGTGGGTATGCGGCGTATTTACTTCTTTTTTTTGCTTACCTATGAGATTGGGACGTGGATTACAGGAAAGCGGGTATCATGTGAGTGTTCGTATGAAATATTCAGAATCAATCAAAGTAACTCCTAATGGATTTGGTTATTCTTGAATCAGCAGCTCTTTACATTTTTTTTTTGGCGCCTGCCTCTTCTTATTCGATTTACAGTTAAATGCTGATCACAATATTTTCAAAAGGACACGATGATTGTGTTGTAAATTGTATATGCGCGTATTTAATGGGAATTTCTATTTATTTTTTTTTAAGTAATTTAAGCGAAATACACTGTGTGACAGGGAAAAAAGAATACCGCTACACAGGATAGCACTTCGGTTGAAATGGGTCTCCTGATCAAGTTTTGCTTCCGTTTTTTTTTAGCTGCAGTTCTTGTAACTTTACTTTTATCGGTGCGCGTGAGGATTGCTGCCTGATTTGAGTGTAGATGAAGATTAACATCGGAAGGGTTTAAATACCTTGATATAATTGGATTTGAGTTTTAAAAATAGACTTGTTTAGGCAATTTGATTTTATCTTGTCTATTTTAGCAACTTGCTAAGATCGATGGAACACACTGAATGTCCTAAGATTCTGTGTTTTTCATCTCGTAGATTCACGTCAATCCTGAATTATCTTATCCATTGAAGTCCTGGCTTTAAATTTTGTGGTTTAGTGCACCTACTACGTGTTTTACGTTTTCCTTACAAATGCGTTATTTCGTCAGCGGAAAGCATAATTGGCCCATGTCCACTTACGGAGCATTCCACGGTTGGTACGGGACAAATCGTACGCATTTGATAAGTTAAGATCTTAAATTAAAAACAAATCGAAATGTGTTCTTACAAAGCATCTATTACATTAATTAAGTCAATCAATTATTTGTTTTAACAAATATTTATAAATAGGGAGTAATTAATAAGAAAAGTAGTTCGTTTGTATGGGACAACCCTAGTTCACCATACATTGAATTTTTTGACTTTGTTGCAAAATTTTAGCAAAATTAATAATTTTTGTAAGTTAAAAAAAATATAAAATAAAAAATATTGCTATGTAGACTTAGGCCGTCTGCACACGGCTCGTATCGTCATCGTAGCGTCATCGTCTCGTCATATTTTTGCCGTGCAGCTACGATAATGATACTCCTACTGAACCGCACACGACGCAATTTTCAATCGTCAAAATACAAATAGCACAGTCGAATTAGATCAAAAAAGGGGCTGACGCGGAAAAAATTTCGCGAAGCGATTTTCCTTCGGAAAACCCCTATTGCATCATCCGCCTGCATCGTTAGGTACCGAAAAATTGATATGGACCAAAATTGTAGGAAATTTAATTCCGGACAATTTAAATTATCTTCGTTAGGTACCGAAAACAATAAATACAAAAGAAAATATTTTAAAAAATGCAAGCAGGCTATTATTCACTGCAACAGAAGAGTTAGCAGAAGTAGATGCAAAATTTCACACATTTTACAAAATATGTAATAAAAAAATATACAGAAAAATACTTTGAAAGAGCTGCTGACAATTGTGAAGCCGCTAATTCAAAAACAAAATACTATTTTTCAATTAATTAAACGAATCTCATAATTTCGTTCTACATCTTTTTTTAATAAACACGAGAAAGAACATTGAAAACCGTAAACAAACTCCAAGCGTACAATCGTACACGACGATAAGCGACTGACATTGCTTGACGACAGTCGTCATGAAGAGTGCATTCTGCGACGATTAAGCGTAGCGGACGAGTCGTGTGCGGTTCTCCCTTTGAATACAAGTGTGTGACAACAAATCGTATGCCTCTCGTACATCGCGTCGCATACGCTACGATGACGATACGAGCCGTGTGCGGACGGCCTTAGGGTCATGAAATTGTTTATACGGGACACTTTCGTTTGTACGGGACTTTTACGAAATTCCGATATTAAGAATTGGTTTTGAATCATTTTTGAAATGAAAACTTAACACTATGACTGTCTAATAAAGCGTGTTTTTTGTGCTTGATCATCAACTAATATGTATTTGATGAAATTTTGGTGTTCCTGGGAACAGACTTTGCATGTCTTCCCATGGATGGAAATTTTGAATTTTCTCAGTTATTTCTGATTCAGAAATTAAAGAAATCCTCGTAGAAGGTACATACTAAAGTGGCTGCTTATGTAGCAAAATCTATTGCGTTTTGGATAACATCATCTCCTTGACTTCGAGCTTTTTGATTTACAAGTCGGTACGGGACAAATAATAAAGGAATGATTTTTTATTCTTTAAATAAAATAAACTCCAAATAGCGCTGCACTATTTAAGAGTACACACGTAACTTGCTTTAAATCAAATACGTATGCATGTCTCGACAGAAAAGTAGTAACATCGATATGTGCTTTTATACGGGATACCAATTACCATTTTCAGTGGAATGCTCCTTATATCAAAAAATTAGTTAATAATGCGGTTCTTCTAATTTGAGGATGCTCTTTCGGGGTCTAAAATCCGTTTTGTAGGTGTATCTCAGTCGGTTTATAAGATAATGTATACCCCCTTTGTTCTAAGAGCCACATTTTTCAAGGGAAAATCATTCCAAATTGTTCGAAGGGACATTATTGTATAGAATGGAACAATTTTCCATACACTTTCAAGATTCAAATAATGGTCTAAGTCTAATTTAGAGGGTCACTTAGACCGATTGAAAATAGAGTACTGTACATACAATTCGTAAGGACATTTTGTTTTAAGCGACAAAGAATTCTCATTTGGTCTATCTCAACCGATTGCCCTGCTAAAATTAATTGCACAACATTGTGCCAAATTGGTCTAACTACAATATGTATTTTGTTCTATTTCTATGTTCTGACGATTTGTATTCTGCTTTTTCAAAAATATTTCATAAAAAATATACTTGTCAGCTTTTGACTATATTCAAATCACTTGTCCTCCTTGAACCACAATTCTACAAGTGTTTCATGGCAATTGTCGTGTTCTGTTACAGAAAGAGGGAAGTTGTCGAAATTCACTTATCCTTCAAGTACGTACTTGTTGCGTTGTGTTACAGCCCCCTTATGTTCAACCAATGGAGTCTAATGGGAGCAATCACAATACCGCGTCATTGTTTGACATTACGTTTGTTTACTCATGAAAGCAGCCGGGCATATCGAAATCCAATACACTGGCATTTTCCAAATTTGAAGCCAATTCATTGCAGAGGGAACACCTCGGGATCTTTCGCTATGACTACTGTAAAAGCTGCAATACGAAGCACAGTTGTGCGGCTGTACTGCTCTCGCTGACAGAAGAATAAGAACTCTTGGTAGTTACTTCTTCGAGAGACATTCCAGAGAATTGCAGTTGCAACGCTGACGAGCTCGCTAAACTAGGAACAACAATACCTATTCTACCCGATAAGGAGAATACAAATACGCCCCTTGCTACTTACAAGCTAACACTCAAACTTAACGCAGTCAACGCTAGATGCTTTGCCACCAAAAAGATCTGGCCTAGACTAGATCTTAACCGTTCCAAATATATTCTGACCCTAAAAAGACTGCATGATTTCTAATGAATTTTGCTGAAGTTGGAGAGACGAAGGAGAGGGAGAGAGCCCAAAACATCTTCGCTGTTCATGCTCAGCTCTTTCCCGTAGTAGGAAACTACACCAAGGAGAACACGTTTTTAACGATCTCAGTGACCTAGCATAAGAAGACGTGGAAAGCCTTCTTCGCTTTATACGAAGCTCCAAAGTCCAAATGGTTGTTATGAGTAGCTGGGTTAAATATCCCCAAGATCCTTGCTATCACAGGGGCCTCTTTAGGCCTAAGTGTGCTGGTATCTACTCGTTACCGGCAGCCACTGCTACCTTACCGAACCCATTTCTTCGATGAGCTGAAGGACTTAATCAAAGTTGAGCTGAAGATCTTATCCGGATTTCCAGGGTTCCAGTGTAAAACCCAAACAGGCACAATGGACCCAAGCAATGGTGAGCAGTGGCTGGTTAATCACAGGGCAACCATCTACCTAACCTAAACGGCAGACGGCTCACCGACCGCCCTGTTATCATGCTTATTGTAGTGTTTCGATACTTTCGGTGGAGCTTTTAACGGCACACAACAATAGTATCTCCCAATCCGCGACTTAAAGTTACATTTATAGTACTGGACTACAAAAAAAAAAAAAAAAAAAACAATTAAGATGGTCTAGACAGAGTAGTAGGAGCGACATTATTTATCTGCCCCTGTCCATCGATTCCAACTAATAGTACTTCAAGTGGACATTAAATAAACATTTTACGAGAAAATATCCCAAAATATCCTTAGCACTTCAGCAACATTCAAAACGGTCAAATGAAAAGAGAAAAAAAATGAACATAAACAAACTGCACGCCTTTCGACGATAGTAAAAGCCTAAATTATTATATAAGCAAAATAAAGAAACACTTAATTCGTCCTGGCAACAGGAGCAAATAATGCTAGTAGTGAAAGAAATGAAAATACAGATAAACGACACATAAACCCAAGCAATAAAAAATGACTTGGTATATTCAACTCACACACACGCACACGAAGTAAGCGTTTAATTGTGAAGTTTTAGTACTTTTCCAACTGCTGAGAGTCCACTTTGATCATATTTAACTAAGCCAACTCATCCTTCTTCGGTTTACGAGTTTGGAGCAGAGACTAAAAACGCTTTTAGAAAATTATGGCTGAGGCGATGCGAAGCTAAGTGAGGTGAGTGACAGACTTATAGTTGTAAATATACCGTAAGCTACTTAACTGCTTTTAACGTTCAACATTTATATTTCATTGCTTTATTTTCTGTGTTTCTTTAGGGCAAATTTTGGGTAATAAAGGGTGTCTCAAAACTCACGCAAGAAGTTACATATTTTATTGATTACATTACATGATCAGAAAATCACTCATGCACTAATTAAATTATTTCTCGAGCTGTATGGCATGTGACACTGTTCTGTTAAATCCACATGTTGTCCACATCCATATCTTATAATTTAGGCAAAAAAACCTGGATCATCATGTCGCGATAGCGAGCACCATTACCTGTTACTGTTTGACTAGCCGCATTTTGAAGGAAGTAAGGTCCAATGATGCCTCCAGGTCCAATGATGCCTCTCAACAATCATTCGTGGATTTTCTGACCCCGAATTCGACAATTCTGACAACTAACTAAGCCATCAAGACGAAAATGATGACGATAAAAAACTATCATTAGCTATTTTTAAAATATTGCTCAACAATTACAATACGTTGTTCTTTCGTGTAGCACCCGATTTTGAATAACCCTGACTTGTCAGTTGTCACGGTTTTTTTTTCATTGGCGGCAACACCGCCGCATAAAATGGCGAAAAATACAAAACTTGCATGAATCTTGGGACACCCTTAAGAAACGCATTATGAATTTTGAAAGTGAAGTCGAGTACTCTACTCTAGTTTGGTCCAAGCCTCAATGCTGCGTCGGTATAGTGCGCTACGGTTCACTTTAAGTGACGTTAAAAGTTTATTCAAAATGTAATCAAATTTAATTAAATAACGACGGCGACATGTAAGATAACGTAAGGGAAGTGATACACTTAGCAATAGTGTACTATACTGAAATAAAAAAATATAAAGATAAACAAAATAATTTTTTAAAAACAAGCTTTAACCCTATTACTGCCATGCTATCTGACTAACGTAAACTGCCACGGTGTGACTTAGAGACACTAATTGAAAATACATGGATAATTCATTCAATTTATTGAAAAGAAGGAGTTTTAATACAAATAAATAAATAAAAAATAAATAAAAAGATTGATTTGATGATCAGTTTTCCAAAACTTCGTCTATCTCAGCAACGTTAGATTTCGACATACATGACATACATATTTGGAATGACTAAGGCCTTGGCGAGTTGTTTCAAAAAAAGTTTTCGAATAGAATTTAGCTTCTCCTGGTTCCAGTTAGGGTATAAATGCAGCCCAATAACTTTTGTCGCAATACCACACACGTCAACGATATTATAAAATTGTGCGAGAAGCCATCTACTCATTTTTCGCTTTACAGTAAAAGCGTGACAGAGACATTTGATTTAGCGAGTGTACTCCTCCCTTTGTACGGTTATAGTACGTACAAATTTGTTTTGAATGTATAGTTTGATAGTTGACAGAAGTATAACTGCTCTACTCTGCTTCGGTATGGAGCCAACCATTGTCACGCCTCGACGAAAGCCAAACACGTTGTTTTCAACCTCCTTTATTCTATGATGTAGAAGATTTGCTGGAGTGCATCTTTTATTTTTTCCGTAATGTGCCGACACATGTTAGTCCCTTCGATAGTCGATTGTCGAATGTCACGTCCCTGTTTGTCAAAAGGTGGACATAGCATCTCGACAACTTGAGTAGAGAGATTAATTCTTTTCCGAGGTACAGAATGCCAAATAGCGGATAACTGGTGCTGGCATCAAATTCACCAAATGTTTATTCCATATTTATCCGGAATAGAAGGCATGTATTGGCAAAATACCTTTCCCCTGAAGGCTGTTGTTAGTTGTTCATTTATTGTCAAGTTACTACCCGGCATGTAATGCTTTCGCAATTCTTTGTTGACAATATACCAATGTCCCTTATTGGCGCGAATTTACATATCTTGAGCTCTGCGAATTGATCGTGCGGATTTGTCATCAGAACGCGAGAGACGCAAAAGTTCAACGAATCTATTTTCGACATGCAAGCCCAATAAATTGGACTTCCAAATGAAGGATGCCAGAAGTTTTCATAGGACGTACCACCTTATCTGCGTAATCTAGCATCGATCAATAGTTGCCAGAGATCGTGTTTTAACATGAATGTAAATTCACCATCGTTATAGTGTCTTAGAGTCACTACGTAGCAGTTTATGTTCTTTTTTAATATTTTGTGTAGTAAGTAAACATTACCAAAACATAAAAAAAAATTAGTTGTTTATATCAGTAACGTAATGACCAATAATAAAATACATTAAACTGATTTTACGTTAAAACATGTTTCAAATCATTTATATTGAATTGAAATTGAATAGTGACTCACAGTCACAGCGTGGCAGTAATAGGGTTAATGAACTAAAAAGTAAATAAAATGATTTTTTTCCGAGTCACCAATGTGTGACTATAAATTAAAGATTGAGGCGCTCAGGCACAAGACAAAACATACACGATGTGCAGCGAGGACGAAGAATTAGCAGAACTGTTTAGTTAGACCTCGTCATCGTCATTTAGCCAAATTTTACCTCGAGCCTGAGTGCCCCAAGCTTTAATTTATAGTCACACATTGGTGACTTGGGAAAAAATTATTTTATTTACTTTTTAGTTCATTAAAGCTTGTTTTTTAAAAATTATTTTTTTCTATTTCTAGTATCTGATTTTTTTTTTTAAAAATTTACGTCTGTACTTGTAGCTTGGGTGGGTTGGATGTGAGAAAGTTTACTCAGAATGTTTGAGATTCTACTCGCCCTTTCATTTTATACCCTTGCCATGGGGGTTGTTAAGAAAAATGGAATTCGCCATCTTGGGTCGCCCACCATATTGAATTTAGAATGACGTCACTTGGCTAGTCTAATTCTGCTTGTCAATCCCTTTAAGTTGATACCCATATTAAGGAGGTCATGAAGATAACGGTAATCCTCCATCTTATGGCGTCCGCCATATTCGATTTACGATTTACTTACTATATTCTTTGAGATTCTATTCGTCAAACCCTTCTTTTTGATATCCAGGTCATGCGGGTTTTGAAGAAAAAAGTAATCCGCCATCTTATGGCATCCACCATATTGAATTTAGAATCACGTCACTTAGCCAATCGTATTCTACTTGTCAAATCCTTTCATTTGGTACACATTTTTAGCAGGTCGTTAAGATAATGGTAATCCTCCATCGTTGAGCGTCCGCCATATTAGATTTACAAGATCATGAAATATACTATATTGAATTGTCACCGGATACGCAAAATTTCAGGATGATCGGATATCTGGAAGTGGGTGTAAAATCAATTCCCAGATTCCGCCCTCACAGAAATTGAAATTAAAAAAGCGTCTGCCATATTGGATTTACAACGTAATCAAATAACCCACATTGTATTGTCTCCGGAACTATATACCTGTAAAAAATTTCAGGATGATCGGATATCTGCAAGTGGGTGTAAAATCGATTCCCAGATTCCACCCTCACAGAAATGCAAAAGTTAAAAAAGCGTCCGCCATATCGGATTTACAACGTCATCAAATAACCCACGTTGTATTGTCTCCGGAACTATATACCTGTGAAAAATTTCAGGATGATCGGATATCTGGAAGTGGGTGTAAAATCAATTCCCAGATTCCGTCCTCACAAAAGTGAAATTAATATACAGCTTGTAATAATAATACTTGTGCTGTGAGTTGTGATAATTCATTGATGCCTGAATCACAATATGGCGTTGGAGCTTGCGTTGAGTGACGTTTATAATTCAACCAACGAGTCTAATAGCGGGGTTCACATTAAACAATTTGTTTGACAGATTTGTTGGACGACCGACTAAATCGTTCAATTCGAACGGCGTTCAAGCAAGTCGTCCAACTTATCGTATGGTTTTTCAAGTTCTTGAACTTTTTGCCTTGCTTGACAAACATATCGTTCAATATGAAGATGAACGCTTGTCGTCAAACTTCGGGTAATTTTTTTATTTTTGTTTGTGTATTCAATGAGTAAATATCGAAAATATTATGGTGTCGTGCGCGGACAAAATGTTTTGGAATTTTTGGTACCTAGCTATTCCAAATTTAAAATTCCAAAAATGCTGCAATTAATGAAGTAAATAAAATAAAACATCCGCCCATGTTCATAGATTAACATCTTAACAGAAATGATGTTTATCAGACATATCGTACAATTCGAACACTAAGCCTAATTTGGTCGTCCACGTCCACTAATGGGAGCGACCAAATACCGCGTCATTGTTTTGTTAGTGACAACGAACGACAAGACAAAACGTTTATTTACTGGCCGTGTGGCAATTGCGTTCAAATATTATTCTCTGGCTAATTTTTGACGCTAGTGAGGTGAATATAGACTTCAAATAATTAGCCGGCTCTGGAGCTGCATAAAAAATTATCCTGTGGCTAATGTTTGACATTTGTATATGCCCATGAAGGAATGAGAGAGACGACGAGAGCTTTGTGTGTGTTTTGGGTTTCCAAGTCGATTGTTGGTGGACAAATGTAGCGCAGTAGTGTTCACATACGATGGGAAAACTACCCAGTTCAACATATTTTTTTTTATAAAAAAAGTGATTCATATGAGCAATATCGTTTAAAAAAAAGTAAAATTGATAGTTTGAAATTTGGGAAGACCGAAAGCTTCTTGCCCGTCTCCCAACGTATCTTCCAATCCCCCATGTTTGTCCGGATTTGGACACTTCAGGGATGATACGCCGGAAACGGTATATCGCTCCCTCTAAGCAGGTCTACAGGGACCGTAAGACTGCTTCCAATATTCTCGAAAGAATTGGCAAAATTCCAGAAGAGGCCGAACCAGAAAAACAAAGGGCCTCCTTTGATTGCGCGACGAAAATCACCCGCTGCGTCTTCAGACTTGAATCAAAAAAAGGTCGCTGGACGAGTCCCATCCGGACTCAAAAAGAGACAAGGTGAACAACACCAACCTAAGCCACCCAGAATCACAATAAGGCCTTTCAGCGAGGTCCTTAAAGATCACTTGGTGGTTGTAGTCATCGAAGGCAGCGATCCAGATGGCAGGATATCCCCTGATATGTGGTTGCTGGTCAACAGCCGGCTCCGCGGTGGGTACCTTAACTAAAAAGCATCAAAAAACAACCAGGTCCTGCCCCCATATGTCGCGACAACGGATGACCATGTGAAGTTGATCGCCTGCGCCGATGATAGATCGGCTCAACTATACAAGCTGGCAATAAGCCAATTGAGTGAGGTCAGGTGCGAAGTTGGAGGTCTTAGAAAATGAAGAGATCACGAGCACACCAAGAACACGGGCCTGGATCGCAACAGAACCCTCAAATGCTGCTGACGTACTTAACACCATTACGCTTAGCAAGCCCCAATTTCCTACGCATAATTGGAAGATTGGCAGGTTAGACGAAACCAGAGGTCTCTTTTGGAGCGCATACATTGTAATCAATCAGGAATCCCTGGATCCTCTCTGGATCCTCTTGGAAAGACCAATGGAGTTATTAGCTACGGCTCTATTACCCTTAAGGTCTACAAAAAAGACGAGGCCAAAACAGAGTCAAACTGATTTGGAATCAATCAGGTTTGAGCCTAGTGCTTTTATAGCTGTTTGACTATCCGTGAGTATATGGATGAGGACACTTTTTATTCCCGATTTTAGGATGACGTTGGCGCACACATTTCAGCTATCGGTGTAATTACAGGACACTGCCTTAAATGAGGAAAGCCCAACCCATCTCCTCTGCTCATGTCCAGCTCATTCTCGTAGCAGAAAACTACACCTAGGAGAATACTTCTTCGATGATCTTAGTGATCCAGCACAAAAGACGTAGGATGTGTTTTTCGCTTTATACAAAGCTCCAAATGGTTCTCATGACTAGCGGGGAAAAATATCCACAAGATCCTTGGTATCACAATGGGTACTAAGTGTGCTGGTACTTGTTACTGGCAGCTACTGCTACCTAACCTAATCTACTAGTGGCAGTACTGCCTTATAAAAGTTCCCACTACGTGTCAGTTCAAACCAATTGAATATGGTTAAAGTCATCCTTGCAAAGACGATTAGTTAGTAATAATCCGTCAAGTGTTCCCAGGTAACACTATAGTGACCGAGCTCATCTCCTGCGAATCGCGAGTGAACGCATCGTTGTATTCAATTTCGATTGTCTTTGAATTCATTATTCAGATCCCCCACCACGTGTTTAACAGTCGATAGTACAAATCCTCGTAGTCTTTTATACAATATGTAGGTATAGTATGTTAATAAGTACCTCTTAAGTTTCCAATCAACTTAAACCTTCCAATCAAAATATTAATTTACTCTCGAAATGAGCATCTTTACATGACACTTGCACAGAACTACACGCAGTAGTATTGTTTAACGATAGCAATTTATTTTACCGTGTATTACCTCCTCTCTCCTCTTCATAAATTCACACTCAGCTAACTAATTAGGGAATAAATTTGTTGGGCAAACAGGTTAACCTACCAGCAGAATCAGCATTTCATACATACTACCACAATCGCAAAGATGCAAACACACATAAGCAAAAAAAAAAAAAAAATTACAACTTGATTACATCCTGTCATGATTACGTTGGTCGTTTTTCCACCACAGTAGAAGGTAAATTTAGCATCTGCCTGTAAATGCTTCACCCCCCCACCCTTGCACTAGTATTGGTGGTGGTGGCGGGCGGAAGCAAACATCTCTATACACACATACACTACCGACAGCCACCACAACCCTCACCTTATCATATCGAACATCCTTTGAAGCTATTTTTGCAAATATTGACATCGAACAGAGGAGCACACCCAAAGATGGTGTGCCGGGTTTGGAAAAATACCACCAAAAAAGCCAGGACTTGGAACCAGCGTTGCCAGGTTGCGGGATTTTTCCCCGGGAAAATGAACTGCATTAAAAAATGTTTCTATTCATTGACATTTTTAATAAATAAATATGTATGTACTATTTAGTAAAGTAATAGATTAAAAATATCACAGGAATACAGTGCGTCAGTGCAAACAATTTTAGACACAAAAATTGATGGGTTGGGATAAACGAAAAACCAAATATTTCATATCTATTTAATTTAAAATATCATTAAATTCTTCGGCAATTATCTTGGCTCTGTAGCTCAATGCTTCTTTGCAATATGCGATGAGTGAGGTCCAGCCTTCACCACCGTTCAGGATGAACAAGGTTCTCTATGATGACATAACCACGCTCTCGTAGTAACTTGTCTTATATCCGTCAGAATTGGATACACAGACAGGAAGTTCTCGCACCATTAGGTTACAGAGGGAGCATATTATGGGGAGATCTTCTCTATGCGGCTTGAAATTAAGGTGGAGTAGTCTATGCAGGGAAGATTCATCTTGTTCATTGAACTCTTCTCTGAGCTTTAAATCTAAATTTTGCAGAAAGCTATATAAAATATTTCTCCAATCATCCACATTGTCCATCGTTACTGTTGCATGTTGAATTTATGAATGCACACAAGCAATAAAATTTTTCAAACCAAAGCGGGTAAAAATGTACAAACTTACATACAAATATATATAGATCAGTGATCGCAGGGCAGGGACACTTTTGGTATTTTTTATAAAGCGTATTCGCTGGTGTACGATATTTCCATGTTGACTCTCCTCATAGACTAGACGTTTTAAATTGTAATGCATCTAGGAATGTAAGTATGCGTCTTACGTATTGTGAGAAAGAAGCATAATGTTTGCACAGATGAATATGCATACATACAAGCATTATTTTTTTAGCGAACAACCTTGAAAAAAAAGCAAAATATGCAAAAAGGCAGAAAAAGGCAACAACGGCAAATAAAGGCAATAATGGTATAAAAAGGCAAAAAAGGCAAAATAAAATACATATAAAGGGTTTTTCAATAAGAGCGCTACAAAAGTTTTTTTTTAAATAAAACAAAAACGGTTTTGGATATCAATGAAATTCTTTATTCCTGTGAAAGTACGTTCGATGCCATTATGTATGGAACTCGATTTCTTTTGCATAGCCACCACGGGCACGCTTGTAGAAGTCCAGACGCTGAACCCAATTTTCGACGGTTTTTAAGCATAAATCGGCCGATACTGCTGCAATTTCACGTTCGATATTCGTACGAAGTTCATCAATCGTCGCTGGCTTGTTGGCATAGACCATAGACTTGACGTAGCCCCACAGAAAATAGGAAATAGTCTAACTGTAATTTTTTCGGGATGCAATGATGGCTCATGGAGTACGTGTGGATTGCTGCCTGACCAATACCGCATATTTTGTTTATTGACGAAGCCATTCAGCCAGAAATGAGCCTCATCGCTGAATATGATTTTTCGATGAAAATCCGAATCATTTTCAAGTTGTTGCTCAGCCCAATTCACGAACATACGACGCTTCTGGTGGTCAAGCGGCTTCAGTTCTTGCGTCAATTTAATCTTGTAAGGATGTAGGCCAAGATCTTTTCGCAAAATTCGCCACAACGACGTCACAGTCACAGAGATGCCCAACGCTTGAGAACGACGTGTGAGAGACACATTTGGGCTTTCTTCAACTGAAGCCTCAGCGGCAGCAATATTCTCGACACTACGGGCACTCCTTTGTCTCACTGGCACGGGAACATTTTGTACTGTGCCTGTGGATTCAAATTTTTCCACTAGACGCTCAATTGTTGATCTGCTAGGACGATTATGACGACCATAAATTGGACGTAGCGCTCTTAACGTTGAGGCCACTAACTCCGAATTTCGGTAGTAAATTTTAATGATTTCGACTCGTTGTTGGCTCGCATATCTTTCCATCATGGCAGACCTTACTGAAGAGAAATGTCAAAAGAGCGGCAAGAAATATGGCGTCGTTTGCTGTCCCTGTCGCTCTACTTTTGTAGCGTCCCTGTTAAAAAACCCTGTATTTGGAATCAGAAGGACATGAAACGTGTTTGTGTAAAGTCGATACTATCTTCCGAATAAGCAAAAAAAAAAGAGGCAAAGTTAGCAAAATCCTATCCCTGTATAACCGATTTCTACTGTATTTGACAAATGTTTCATTTAAGAATGTGTATTTGCTCCTTTAAAGCATTTTGATACTAAAGTGAAGTAATTAATTTAATTTCCTCTTAAGTTTTAAATTTGTTTGTCTTTTACTATAAGTTTCATATTTTGTTACTCTTATACCCATAGAAAGAACCATTATAGAATGAAGTATGTACATATGTACAACTTAAATTTTGTTTTCAGTTGTTTTATATACTGTAAGTGCTATTATTCTGTTATGTTGTTAACAGAAAAAATAAGACTTCATAAGAAGTAGTGTTTTATTGGAAAATTAACGAAATCGAAAGTAAATGAAAAACGGGGAAAAACCGGGGAAAATGAAACGTTAAATCGGGAGAAAAAAATGTTTTCCATGCATAAAAAGGGAATTTGTTCCACCAAAACCTGGCAACGCTGCTTGAAACTTCCTTAAAATTCGTTTTTCGGAAAATGAACAACAACAAAAAAAAAAACTGAACAAATCAAAAATCTTTCGTGTGATTGAATAGAAAGTTGAAAGGCTTCTCGAGTTGCGTTGTTATGCCACAGACGGCTGTTTGCTGATATTTTACCCATCTAAGCTGCTTTAAGTACGTCTGTATATACTCTATACCACCACGAAAGTGAGAAATAATTTCACCTGATATATACCTAATTTGTACAAAGGGTTGGTTAATCCCAAAGGGACTTAACCCAACTTAACATCAAGAACACTCTGACTGTATATAAACTACGAACCATGATGTAATAGTTTCAGTTTCAAGGTGAAATGGCAACACAGTCATTGCGGCTTGCGGTTGAAGAGGAAACTTTCGATTCCTCCGACGCCATTTCCTGCCGACAAATGAAACATTGGTTTGACGTATAAGCCACACACGCACACATGCTACGAATGCAGGATGTCTGGCACTGGCCGCCTTCGGTGATGTGCAGAATTGGTAATAGATTTAAAATGCTCACAATGATTGATAACAACGCACATAGTTTCGAGGAGAGCGCTGCTCTGCTCAACAGTATCGCTTCAATGAAGTAGCTTCTGCCACTCTGTCTTAAGGGTATTAACATTGTGATTTATGTTGACAGGAAATATAGACAGATTAGACATGTCAATCATATTCTGAACGACGAAGGACGAACTGTGGCAGGCGAGTGAAAATATTAATAATAAAATTACAATATTTTCTCAGAGATACGAGTATCTAAATAAATAATTGCACTCTGATGTGGGTTCTGTTACGTCCAATCAATAAAACTTATAATTGAAATATAAGAACCTAGGCATAGTGACTTTAAGACTTATGGAATTTCTTGTGGGTGAAGGATTTCCATTGGGACAAAGTTTATCTAATTTTGGAACATTTCTTTAGAGCGATGATACGAGTGTGTTAGGTATTACGTACAACTACAGCTATGGCCAGTGAAATAGGTCTATGAACAATTTTAGTGAACATTACATAAAATTACTGTAAAAACAACAAACAATTAATTTTTTCAAACATAGGTCTAATTTTCTTAATAAGTATTTCTTTTTAATAGTGTAATATGAAAAAAAAAAAATGGAAGTAATGTTAAAATAATATTTTAATAAATACATGGTGGACAGTAAAACAGGTGTAAATTCAAAAATAAAAATAAATGAATTCAAAAAAAATACTTTATCTTATGTTATTTATACGTTTCACTTAATATTAAGTATTGCGACTCTTGTTTTTGAGCACCAAGTCACACCAATGGGGCATTGATTCGACAAGAGCTCGACATTTCCCTGCAGGTGTATTTTTCCAAGCTTCATGTGGTTCTTGCCATACTTCCTCAAGATTTCGGATTTTTTTTTGCTTGCGATGGTGGCCTTCACCTTCTTCCCTATATTTTCTATTGAATTCAGGTCCGGCGATTGAGCTGGCCAACGCATAAACGAAACGCCATTATTTTAAAACTAGCCTTTTGCTATCTTTGATGTGTGTCTTGGATTATTGTCTTGTTGCAATGTCCAAATAAGAGGCATGTTGTGTTCAGCATACTGAAGCATAGCATTTTAAACGATATAGTCATAAGTATCTGCTTTCATCGTTCACCCTATATGACATACAGACCCTGCACAGTTCACGTAAAACTGCCCCATATCATTAGACTATCTCCATAATGTTTGACTGCTTTCTATATATGGAGAGGGAGTAGTTCGGTATTGGGTGGGCATCTAATGAAAGTCTTATCATGAGAACCTTTTACATTTATTTTTGTTTCGTCAGTCCAGAGAATATTTCTCCAGTTTTTGATACTCCCTATTCAGTGC
Organism: Brachyopa scutellaris; assembly: GCA_949775065.1. Taxonomy (NCBI): domain Eukaryota; kingdom Metazoa; phylum Arthropoda; class Insecta; order Diptera; family Syrphidae; genus Brachyopa; species Brachyopa scutellaris. The sequence continues at coordinate 77,754,723 of OX459114.1, read as the reverse complement.
CATTCTGCATGTTCCTTAGTAAATACTATTCTTTGTTTAACATATCTTGGTCTTACCAACGGTAGCCTCCCTCGCTGTTCTTCCGATTAAATTAGCTTCGTTTAGTCCTCTTCGAATTATTTTAGTGCTAAATATCTCCTTCAATTGCTTTTAAAATGTCTTTTGAAGATTTAAAAGGGTCAGCTTTACAAATTTGAATAATATGTCTATCAGTTATTTTGTCGTTATTCGTTTTTTACTTCAATTTTCCTGAAGTTTTTTCGGCTTCAGTGCATTAGTAATGATATTTTGAGAGCAATGCATTATTTCGAAAATTTCCTTGTAGGTTTTTTTTTGCTATCCCTTAACTGTTGAATCAGGTTTCTTTGCTCTTGGTTGCAGTGTCGTCCACGTCCCATTATAACTGGGAATTTTTTCGATGAATCTATTAATCTAATAAATATATTTTCAGAACATGCTTACCAACTTCTTTTGTCATAAAAGTATTTTGCTTTATCCACTTCAATAAAATATTTTAACGTAAACAAAACCGTACACCTATTTCACTGTCCAAGTAGTTTCGATGGACGTAAAAGAATAACAAAGTTTTTTTTTTCAAATTGTATGAGATACAATTCACTTAGCAACGGTATTACTGACCTAACGGTATTTTACACAACTTGCTTTAAAAAAGGGGTGAAAAACGATAAGAGAAATTAAAGATAGAGTAAAATATGAAAGTGCATACGATGCACCTATTTTACTGACCATACCTGTACAAAGAGTTGACTTGTTAGGGTTCCGTACCCATATGGATGGATATACGAAACCAATTATGTAAGTTCGCTCTGAAATTTAAATGAACATAACCTACAAATCTATACCAAAACACTGTAAAACACACCATTTTTTAGCAATTATAAACAGATTTGGATGAGATTTAGTTGGGATCACAACGTAATCCCGAACGGCTAAGATCTCGAACGAAAAAAATTTCGAAAATTCAATTGATAAATCTCGAAAACGAAAATCTCGAATAGACAAAATCTAGAAAGTACAAATATCTCGAAAATCTCGAAAACATTTTTTAAAATCTCTTCATTAATTAAAACGCGTCCAAAGTATAAATTCTGTAACTTTTTTGAAAACAATTAGAATTTAGCAAACTTTCTGCAATAAAAAATTGTTTTTTTTTTCAAATCTACTGTGGTGCTGTTTTAACTTTATACCAGGAATAATTCTGTACATTACATTGAGTAAATGTGTGTTTGTCTAAATACTAAAATAACTCATTTATTTGCTCAAAAAATGTATGTACATAAAGGTGTGTCCAGACCGAACGAAACATTTCAAAAACATTTCAGAAACATTTTAGAAACATTTAAGAAACATTTCAGAAACAAAAAACATTTTTTAAATGTTTCTTTTGGTGTGTACGCTAATACAACAGTTCTGAAATGTTTTTGAAAAGATTCTGAAATGTTTTTTTATTTCCCATTCGAAATGGAAAATTATTTTTGTTTCTCATGCGGAAAGTCTGGATTTTTGTGAAGATAAACATGAAAATGTCAGGAAAGGCGTGGAGTAATGAGAATACAATTATTTTTAATAATTTTCTGACATATTTCTTGCTCTGCTTAGCCTATGTATACAGAAGAAATCGGTTATAACAATACATCGATGTTGGCTGTAAAGGCCGTATCTCTAAAAACAGTGTGCTTTGAATGGCTCTCAATAACCATTTTTTACCATTGCTATAATCAGGTTTTTCGGCTGTATGTCGAAACACATGAGTTGATTAAAATTTGTTTATATGTGCACAGATGGACAAATTACTTTTAAAATGTGGTAGAAAATGTTCGCGCTGTGGGTTGGATACGAGAGACAAACTAATTTGGAATATTGTTTGATTGATTAACAATATATTAACTTTAAATTATTGCCAAATTAAATATGCTACATAGAACTAAGCTATAGCATCATAATTTTGAGAATGGTTTCAAATTGAATTGTAGACATATTTACGAGACTATAAAATAAATAAAAAAACATGAACGTAGCCTCATTTTAACACGAACGAGAAGGGCCCAATTGTTTGTGTACATCGAACAACTCATAAAATCGTGTAGAAGCTACTGGGCTCAAGCTTTTCTGAAGGTAGTGCTATATCAGGTATTGCTATAACCGATTTTTTCTGTATACAAAGGCAACGCAGAGCTCGAAATTTATCAGAAAATTAATTAAAATAATTATATCCTCATTACTCCATGCCTTTTTGGCGTTTTAATTTTTATCTCCACAAGAAAACAAACTTCCTGCCTGAGAACAAAAATAATTTTCCGTTGCGAATGGGGAAAAAAAAAACATTTCAGAAACATTTCAAAAACATTTCAGAAATGTTTCATCAGCGTACACACCAAAAGAAACATTTCAGAAACATTTTTGAAATGTTTCTGATATGTTTCTGAATTAAATGGGAAACAATCGGGAAACATTTTTTAAGCAACGTTTCTGAAATGTTTCGTTCGGTCTGGACAAGCCTTAACAAATGCATTGATATTATATAGGGTTTTCCAATGGGAGGTGTTATTGTGAATGGCCCGCTATTTCGGTAGCTGTCACTTTTGAAGCTTTTATTCTTTGACATTTGACAAGCAGAAACTACGCCATAACTAAAAATGGAACGATACACGCTTCAACAACGCATTGAAATTATTAAAATTCACTACAAAAATGGTGAAAATCTTGCAGTCACAGTTCGCAAAACTAAAGCATTTTTTGGTCGTCGTGGAGCACCTTGTCGGACCGCAATACAGAAATTGGTGGAAAAATTCGAGCTGTTGGGACAAGTTAGTGATGTGAAGAATAAAACCCGTGCACGTCGCTCAATAACAACTGAAAATATTGCTGCTGTAGCCCAAAGTGTTGAAGAAAACCCAAGTTTGTCCATTCCTCGTCGTTCTTTGGTATTGGGCATTCCACAAACGTCATTACACCGTATTTTGCATAAAGACTTGGGTCTTAAGGCTTATAAAGTTCAGTTAACACTAGAACTCAATCCGGCCGATTATCAACAATGTCGTGTCTTTGCTGATTGGGTCCTTGAAATTCATAAAAATGATCCGGAATTCTATCGAAAAATCATCTTGACTAATGAGGCCCATTTCCACCTCGGTGGCATCTGGGGCTCGGAAAACCCAAGAGTTATTGTTGAGAAGCCTCTCCATCCTCAACGTGTGACTGTTTGGTGCGGTTTATGGTCCGGGGGGGTCATTGGATCTTACTTTTTCGAAAATGAGGTTGGATCAACAGTTACGGTGAATGGATTGCGCTATCGAGAGATAATTAATGATTTTTTATGGTCGGAGTTGGATGGTATTGATCTGGACAACGTTTACTGTCAACAAGACAGCGCTACGTGCCACACAAGCAACGAAACTATTGATCTTTTACGGGAAAAGTTTCCGGACCGTGTTATCTCTCGAAGAGGTGATCACAATTGGCCACCGAGTTCTTGTGACTTAACACCTTGCGACTTCTTCCTTTAGAGCCACGTGAAAGATAAGGTCTACGCCAACAGCCCAGCGTCGATTAAAGACCTCAAAGATAAAATTCGTGAGGCTATCGAGGACATAGGGCAGCCACTTTGCGATTTGGTTATGGAACATTTCATGAAAAGGATATGGTCCTGTATGCGTGCTTGTGGTGGCCATTTGGCTGATGTTGTTTTTCATTACTAACGGCATACCTTCCTCTTTATTATGAAATAAACATCCAATCATTTATCTCAAAAAATGACATTTTTCTTTGAATACCAAAATAACACCTCTTATTGGAAAACCCTTTATAAATATTTGAAACTCAAGTTGTAGGCAGGCAATGCCCTTTATATACCCAAACAATTCTTTTCTTTCAATGTATGGACTTCCGATCAAAACTTTTAGCATCAACACTATTTTGTGTTCTTGGTAAGCTTAGTTGTGCTTGTTCAGTACAACATAACCCAAAGGAAGGCAAATTCATTAGTTTATATAAATTTTTTGTAAAACCTTGTCCACGTCGATCAGATTTTAGAAGAGCTGCTTGTATTGAGTAAACTCATTTGCATGCATGAACAGTGAATCAAACACTTTTCTATACAAATAAATCTCGAATTGATATTAATTTTTGAGACAATGGTAATAATTCGCGCGGATTGTTACCATTGTCTCAAATATTAATATCAATACGAGATTTTTGCAGTTCGAGATTTTTTTTTCGAAATTTTTGTTTTCGAGTTTTTTTTTCGAGATATCGTGTTTACCCGATTTAGTTAGGTTAAGTTAGGTTGAGAGGGGTTGTGAGGCTGAACCATCACACAACTCCAGAGTGGGCCCATCGCACCTCAGCTGCCATAATTTCCTCAAAGCACTTTATTACCCTGCAAAATTTTAGAACTAGTCTCTAGTTGATGAGGTCTACCTCTTCCAGATTACTTAAGAAGTAGCTCGCTAAAGTGTTCCTATGAAAGTGTGCTATGCCCTGACATTCGCATAGAATATGCGCTTTAACCTCAGCCTTTATCACTGCAATATCTGAAAATATGCGTGCTTATGAGTCCGGCAGGGCCGTCTTAAGCCTATTGGGGACTCTGGGAATTTAGTTTACTTGGGTAGATCTTGTTATATAAACCCTGTGTCTGAGCCCCTTGGCTTGCTTACCCAAGCGGGAATGCCTGCATAATATTTCTATAGCTATTCTAATTTATGCCCTGCTAAGCCCTAGGATTTCGTTAGTCCTTTTACGGTCCAGTGCTGGCTACGCTAAAGTGCCTTAGAAACCCTATGTCCTCCTATATTAGACCAACTGTGGTCCAGCCTTCTCATAAAATTCTCTTCGACTGATGATTTAACGCTGCCTAACGGTGGAGCAACTTCCACTCCTCGGGTAGAGGCAGTTCTCCTCATTTCCTTGCCAACTCATCGGCAAACTCGTTGCCTTCTATCCTTTTATCTTCTAACCAGGCATCCAACATAGTCTTACCTGGTTCTGCGTACGTAATGCCCTGAGCATTGTTCTGCAGCTTTTGACTAAAACCGATTCGGTAGTAAACAATTCTAATGCCTTAAACGAAGAATGACTATCAATATAAATAATATCCTTGCTGGATATTTGTTTCATTTTCAGGAGCTCTGCAACTCTAAGTGCGGCTTGAACTTCTGCCTAAAAAGTGCTGGAGGCATCCATGAGTCTTAAGGACACTTTTAGCCCTGGCTCTGGGGTTCCCTGCAGTAGATACCAGACCCCGTGCCGTTCACAATTGTAAACTCGTCCGTGAAGACTGCAGTGTATGAATGCTGAGTAACTGTATTATTCATTCATCCTTCCCGCACAGGGTACACAGTTTTGTACGATGTGTTGAAATCGATGGTGAGGGAGGAATCATTCGTTTAGTACAGTGTCCTTCGCCGTCATTCTTAAAAACACTTACGTGGGTGAGTCGTAGTGCACTATTAGTCGCCAGCTGCCTTAAATGCACATCGAGTGGCAGAAGGTAAAGGAACGTTTACAGGGCCGAGGGAAGGGCACCTGTGATGGCAACACCAGCCGTTCTCTCTAATGCCGCTAAGCTTGAGATTTAGTTTAGAATATCATTTATCATGAGGAGATTCTCAATTCACCGTTCGGAGTCGGCAAAAAACTGTAGGTCCCTTCCATTTCGTGGAAAAAATAACGGGCACACATAAATGGTTACGAGAAGCTAGCCTTGGTTCTGCATAAGACTGCTGACGCCGTATATTTATTTAATTTTTTAACTTGGCCATATCTTTCTAGATATGACATAGGGTGTAAGACTGGTCTACCTGAGACCAGTTAGTTTTAAGAAGGGTGAAAAATGATTGCCCTGGACAGCTTTGGATTTTGGAAGAAATTTGTAGTCCATCTGTTGGTAATGAGGTGATACTTCAAACACAGGCTATGTGATAGGAAGGTTTAATTACTTATAGGTACAATAGCCATATAGACATTCGGCATAAGAACGCTTAAGTGATTCAGGTCTAACTGAGGCGTGTATCTGGAACGTAAACTCCTCTTCTCGTCCGAAATAACCTGTGGAAATCGAAAAAATAAGCCGATTAAAAAAATAAGAGTTTTGGGTGTATTGGTATTGACAAGCGGAGATATTATTAGTGTCGTAATATTTTGCCCCGGTCATGATTTCAAGTATTTCTGTCGAAAGAAATAATAGGCTCTTCACAAACTGATACGTACTCGTATTATCATCATTTCAGCTAAAAATACCTACCTACGTGATAGAAATGTGGGTAAAAATAAATTCAAATCAAAATAAAAAGATATCTATTCATTAGAACTTACCTTAGAGGATCCTTTATGTGTATATACCGGTCCATTGAGATGGCACACAAATTTAAAATAGACGCCGTGGAGCACATCACGTCGAAGGCTACCCATGTATCACAAAACTGGGCCCCAAATATCCAGTAACCTAGAAGATACAATCGCAAAATGTTAACCAAGGCACATACATACGGTATTTATTGTATACACACATAATAATATGCACACAGGCACTCCCACATTATGTCCTCATATATTTCTGACAAAATGTGTCCCAACAGGATTTTAGCGGGCGCGGCGACAGGGTGAGTTCTGAGTTTGCCATTCGCAAAGACTAAAAATTTTCTAAAAATATGTATATTATGTATGTAGATACAGGTTACACCCTCCCGCTGGTGGGTCGTGTTTCGTGCTTCGTGGTTACCCTAAGTCCACATCACTCATCCTCATGGTCACCTAACCAACGGCACTAGCAACAGAGTGACATCGTCGTGACATGATTTAATTGAACAACCTAAAAAGGATGTAAAAATAGAGTTCTCCATCGTCCTTCCCACCCACCTTGGCTAATATTTCGTTTTACACTGTATGTCTATACTACGTGTATGATGAGTGTTTTGTTTGTGGTAGTTACATAGTTCAAGTCCTTCGAACTTAGTTCTGTTTAACAGAAGATATCGGTGAAAGGATTAAAAGGAGAATACCCAACCGAATGGTAAACAACAGTGAATCTGTTTCGAATTCATAAAATCCCTGCGATAACGCGAAAGTCCTTTCGCTATACAGGAACACAGTTTTCATCCTTTCTGCAGTAGTATGGGTATTTGTGCGGAACTATAGCCTGTGTTTTTGTGCATTCGAAAGGATTTGCAGCAATTTTATTTCCGGATGATTGAAGGCAGTAAAATCAACGACTACGCTTGATGGTGTTGGAATGAACCACGTAAACCGAGCGGCTGATAGAATGTAATCCGCCATACAGATGAGAGGCCAAATAATCAGTGTCATATATGTATAGATACATGTGTGTATATATGTATCTAAGCCACAAGCAATTGCGAATGTGAAAGGATTGTCTTCTTTGGGGAATATCAAATCGAATGTCCTGTGGAAAGAAAAAAACACAACTCAATTTGTTTTGGATTTTTATTTACATATGTAGGTACATGCACACAGGCTTTTATGCTCTCCGCTCGCGAACTTACAAATCAATAAGACTACCAAAACCGATACAAGTGCAGACAGGCTTATGGTTAGAATATACTGAGTACATTTTCAAACATCTGTGGACACGCACATCATAGAGTTTGTAATAAAAATGGAAAGAAAAGCTTAAGTGGCAAATACACTCCATTGAAGGACTAACATTCATTATTCATAAATCGCGTGTGCTTAGCCCGAAAAGATATGCGCCCAAGTAAACCGCTTAGTATATTACATTCTGTTGTTTATGTCTAAATATTAGATTCATAAAAATATAAGCTCGTAGATACTCACAGTCGCAGTTGGAATAATGGATTTGCCAATATTGGAGTGGCGAAAAAGGATTTTTAATAGATCGTGGAATAGACAAACGAAGCAAGGAAGATGTACTGGCCTAATCGGATAAGATGACTTAGTCCAAAGTTTACGACTCAAGTAAACTAAGCACAAGGATTTATAGATTTGTGAATACTTTAATCCGTAGGGTTAAGGACCATCGACTGCAATAAACCAGACTGCCAGAGTTAAAAAAAAATTTCTAAAGAAAAGCATCACAGCAGAAAGTCATTTTTTTCCTTTTTAAATAAACCACGTTCTTGCATGACACGGAACACCTTGAACATCTCCCAAGTGGTTAAATGTATTAGCATCATTTAAATCTGAGTAATTAAGAAATATGATTTGCTACAGCAATGAGGTTCAGAAGCTTTAGAAAAGAGCAAAAAGAACGATCAAGCGATGGATATGGAAGAATCATTTCAGCCAATACCAACAACTTCACCCGCCCGACCTGGATGAGCTACTGGAACCGGCGTGACAGCCTAGCTGCCGCGCTGTTCAAATGCAAAGGTACAATGTATCAACTCATCTGTAAAATATAAAATAAATAAATAAAATAAATATATGGCGTCCTATACAGAACCAAGCCTAGCTTCACGCAACCATTTGTGTGTTATTTTTTCCACGAATGGAATGGACTTACAGTTTTTTGCCGACTGAGATTCTGAAATCGGACTTATTCGTACAAGATATTTTGACAGAAGTCCTCTTTCCTAGAGACCATTAGTCAGATCAGACCTGGGTCTGCAAAGAAAGAAGGTGTGGACAGGATGAATTGGACGGAAACATAACTGATTGCAATGCCGGAAACGGACAAGATTGCGAAAGGAACGCTTTCCCCCTTTCAAGCGGCGGAACCGGAGAGTATATTTCCAGGTTTGGTGCAATGCGGTGCAGATATCAGTGCATCGATACTTAAGGATATATACGTTACATGCCTATTGGTAACTTGGATAGAGAAAATGTGGTTTTCTTTTCGAAACCCGGGAATATGTATTTCACGGAAGCCTAGTCTTTCACTCCAGTCAGCTTTATATAATTCATGCTTAACCCTTTAATGCGGTTGGAATGGCTTCTTTTGGTTTCTTTTTCTTCTTTGGTCTATATTTATAAAAATGAAACATTGTTTGTATGTATGTTATAGACTCCGAAACTACCGATCCGATTGAGCTCAAATTTTGGGGAAATTTTTCGTATTTTTCTGAGAGTGTTTCTGTGGAGTTTGATCAAAATCGGTGTGCTAGGAGCTGAGCAAGTGGCAAAAAGGGGGTTAACAGCTCCTAACTCAACAATGGCTTATCGGATTGAAAAACAAAAAAAAAAGGTGGATTTAGTAAATTTTCCACTGATTCATTTAAGCTATAAATCAACCCTCTGCGTTATCTTAAAGCTAAGCTCAGTCATAGCCAATCATTTTCGATCAGTGGAGATCGCAGCCAAAAGTCATGCACCAGTGGGTGACGTAATAGTGTGGGTAATGTGAATGCTGGTATCTATTCGGCGCCGCGACTATCTTTGTTCCTTATTATGTGCGACAGGAAGGGTTGAATGTTCAGCGATGAGCTCTGTACCAGAATACGTACATACATACATACATGTTTATGAACACAAGTATTTATATAACTAGTAGGAATAAAAATTATCAAACCTAAGCGGGTAGATACGTACATATATAGATCAGTGATCGATTGTATAGGCAGGTACCCCTTTGGTGGCGGCCGGCGATGCTGTTAATATGCACTGTATGTACATATGCATGTGCGTGTTCTGTGTTTCGAATAAATACAATGTTGCAATGGTTATTTTGCGATTGCGTGTTGTAACGTGTTTGACAATTTTGAGCTCACCGATGCATTTAAATAGGAAAACTTTAATTGACAATAGAAGTGTGTAACTCCTGAAGGAGCCGTTCAAAAGATCGGCTCACTTTGGTGAACTAAATGAACTAGTTAAGATATGTTTAGTTCAGTAGTTCAACGGCTCACCTCTCATCTGAATCTGTATCGCAACTAGTGAGTTGTGAAACACAAACACAATACAGATGACGGTGACGGCTCAGTAGTTCACTACGTCTACGGCTCACCAGATAAGAAGTATGTCCATACAAAACCGGATTTTTTTACACGAATTCTTTGGGAACGTATCCTTTGTAGTTGTAGTAGTACAGTAGTAGGTATAATACAATTCACTACCGTATGAGAGAGAGATAAAACTCGCAAGCGCAACCCAAAGGATTGTTGCATCGATCCAATTCAAACCATTTTGAGTTGCATGGTCGTGCGAGTCAACCGTACTCCAGTGTGTTGTGTCGAACATATACGAACGACTGACTGGTCTATTTCTGGATATAAACTATACCTTATGGATGAATATGAGAAATTAGATGAACGTATATTGTGTCTGTGTACTGTGTAAGTTAGAGGTGAATGGTGAAGCTGAGTCTGAACTAAAAGAACTACTGAGCTAAAAGAACTACTGAGCTAAATGAGTTACTGAACTACATTGGTGAACTAGTTCTTTTTAGTGAACGAGAGCTACTGAACTACTTCAGTGAAGTGAACTAGTTTGCCCAACTCTAATTGACAATACATTATGTATGTATGTATATAGAAATCTACATCTACAATCTCTTTATGAGGGTATTTTTTGGAAAATATTCTTTTACTTGCTGCATGTATACATAAATAGGTATTTACAGTAGAACCTCGATTATCCGGTACAATGACCGGGAAGCGGTCGCCGGAAAATTGAAAAATACGGAAAATCGAAAAGTTTATATGTATATCTTTAAGTAATTGAGTAACAATCAACGGATTTTACACGGATAAGCGAGAAACACGGATTGTCGGAACACGAATGATCGGAACACGGATAATCGAGGTTCTACTGTATTTGTTTTTTAGCGAGTTTCTCTACAAGATTTGTCGTTTTTGGCGATTCTTATTTCTATACAAAACTAGATAAGCAGAGGAGCAGCTTCATTCTTATTCGTGTTAGAATTTTCCAGGAATAACCACGTTCATTATAGACAACGCATGCAACATTGTATCGGCATAAAAACAGTGAAATAATAAAAAAAATTATTAAAAAAAGTTGAAAAAAATATTTAGTTTAGCATTTTTTTTTAATTTGATTCCAGTTATTAAACTAATCAATCGAGTGGTTTTTTAACAATTCAAATACATTAATATAATATTAAGTTAAGTATTCCCATCAAAATTTATTTTTAAACTGATTGTGCTTACCGATTAAACACAATTATTTGCCCACAGAATTCAATTTTTTTGTCACTTTTTTTTCAATGGGCGATGGACTGAAGTGTAAACGTGAAAATCGCCGACAGACCTTATCTCACAAATATGAAAAGTACCGTTTTAAGTTGTTAATAATACATACGGATTAATCGTTTTGTGTTTTGTTCATTTCGAATGCCATATAGTAAAGAAAATAAGTAATAATTGCGAAAAGCCATACATGGCTTCGCATGCATTATAGGGTTAAGACAATGGCATGGATTGCGGTGAGCTGTGTGGAGAGTACTGCTCTTAAAGTGTATCCCTTGGCAATAAGCTCCAGGGGCAAAGAACAGAGACCCAACAAGAAATTGATGCTGTCGTAGAGGAACTATGTACCGTCCTCAACAAGGCTTATAAGAAGGCATGTCCACTTAGAACTATACGTGATAAATCATCACCGCCGTGGTGGAATAAAGAGTTTTCGGACATGAGGAAAGAAACGCGAAGGCTCTTCAGCGCGGCAAAAAGACTCAATACAGAAATAGACTGGGAAAGATACAAATCCGGTCAAAGGAAATTTAAAAGCGCAGTAAGCAGTGCTAAACGCACCTCATGGCGTATGTTCTGCAGCAAAATTGAAAACACAACAGAAGCAGCGAGACTAAGAACGATCATGACAAAAGAACCGTCAGTACCAGGTTATCTCAAGGATACCAATGGTAATTGGACGCAATCTTGTTCAGAATCCCTGGAACTCCTGCTTAGCGCGCACTTTCCAGGGTGTATGCCAAGTCAGGCTGAAAGTAAGTACAGTGACAATAGACCAGAATCGGAGATGGTGGTGCCAGTAGGAATGGTGACTGAAGAAAAAATCCAATGGGCGATTGAATCATTTCAGCCATTCAAACCACCAGGCATTGATGGGATTTTTCCGATCATGCTACAAAAAACTATGCATCTAGTGGTACCTACTTTACAAAGAATTTTTCAAAGCAGTCTTAAATGTGGCCATATACCCAAAGCATGGAGAGAAGTCAAAGTCGTCTTCATCCCCAAAGCTGGCCACACTACTGCAAAAGACTATAGACCTATTAGCCTTACATCCTTTGTGCTAAAGACCCTTGAGAAGCTAATCGATGTGTATATACGCGCTAAATTCAACCACACGAACATGTCTGAAGCACAGCATGCCTACACAAAAGGTAAAGGTGTGGAGACAGCGTTACACGACGTAGTTAGCACTATTGAAAGATCTCTGCACGTCAAAGAATACACGCTTGCCGCATTCCTCGATATTGAAGGTGCTTTTAACAACGTTAAGACGAATGCTATCAAAAAAGCGCTGGAAGATAACCGTATTGAATGCACCATAACAGAACTTATAGTTAGCCTTCTTGATAGAAGGCACATCATTGCTGAACTCGGGGAAACTCGCCAAAAAGTGATTGCATCCAGAGGCACGCCGCAGGGAGGAGTCATATCCCCCCTTCTTTGGGTCATGGTCATTAACGAACTACTTGTGAAACTTAGGTACAGTGGAGTAAGAGCAATAGCATACGCGGACGATGTAGTGCTGCTCGCTATAGGTAAATTCCTAACAACTATCAGTGAACTAATGCAGAGAGCCTTGAACACACTAATCGGTTGGACAAAACAATGTGGACTGGGGGTCAACCCCCAGAAGACCGAACTAGTGCTGTTCACCAACAAAAGAGTTATACCACCCTTCGCGCTACCAACTATAGAGGGTACCCCCCTCACGCTGTCCGCGAGTGCGAAATACTTAGGCCTCATACTAGACAGAAAACTTAATTGGAAGTTGAACATTAAAGAAAGAATTAAAAAAGCATCAGTTGCCTTCTATACCTGCTGTAGATTCTTCGGAAAGAACTGGCGATGTAGACCACAAATTATATTGTGGATGTACACGGCAATAGTCAGACCGATATTACATATGGAGGATTGGTCTGGTGGCATGCTGTCACCAAGGCCTGCAACCTTAAGGATATGACCAAAATACAAAGAATAGCATGCACTGGCACGACCAGCGCAATGAGAACAACACCAACAGCAGGACTGGAAGCAATTCTTAACCTTCTACCCTTAGACCTTTATATACAAGAGACCGCAGCAAAGAGCGCTCTCAGAATAAGCCAGTCAAAATACTGGAAGTCTAATTTATATGGACATGTCAGGATACTTGGCAATTATCTAAATGACAACATTAACACAGATTACACTGTCCCATACATGGATTTCGAAAAACCCTTCTCGTGGGAATTTCCAAATAGAGAACAGTGGGAGAAAAATTAAATATTTAAAGACGCTAAATCCATCTACACTGATGGGTCAAAAATGGACATAGGCGTAGGGGCAGGCTGCTTCTCGGAAGAACTGGGTATAAGCAGCTCCATACGGCTCCCTGATCACAGCAGTGTTTTCCAAGCTGATGTTCTAGCAGTGACAAAGGCTGCTCAATTGATGTCAATGATGACAATATCGCCGGAGGATATCACAATTTACATTGATAGCCAAGCGGCCATAAAAGAATTAGCTGCTACGAAAATAACTCTAAGCTTGTTAAGTATTGCCGCGAAGAGCTGAAGGTTCTTGGCACGCAGCACAACGTAAAACTCTGCTGGGTACCTGGTCACAGCGGCATACCAGGCAATGAAGCTGCAGATGAATTAGCCAGAAGGGGCTCGGCCCTAGACATAGATCAAGCAGATGGTATGGTTAAACCTCCACTCTGTAACCCCAAGACCAAAATTGAACAAAAAACACTAAGTAAAGCAAATAACAGGTGGAATTCATTAACCACCCGCGACGTATCAAGAACACTGTGGCCGGAGTACAACAAAACAAGAACAAGAAAACTCCTACAGAAAGAAAGGACATCGCTGTCGATGCTGATAGGTGTACTAACTGGCCAAAATCTGCTAAGATACCACATGAAGAAACTACGCCTGGCTGTTGATGACATCTGCAGAGGATGTGGTGATGAAGAGGCTCATGAGGACACAGCCCATTTCCTCTGTCACTGCCCTGGCCTCTGCCAACTTAGAAACAAAACCTTGGGCAAATTCTTTTTCGAGGACATCGACGAGCTATCGGATCGATCACCATCGGTCATACTTGAATTTGCCAGGGCGTTTGGATGGCTGAAACCAAGAAATTAATACCACGGGCGGGAAAACAACATGGGTATCACAATGGGTCCACATGGACCTAAGTGTGATGGGGATGTTATCATTCTCATCAGCCCTTTTAACCTAACCTAAAGTGTATCCCTTGAACAGTACAGGGCAGGGCATGTCCACAGAAATAGAGGTGCACCAAGTCGTTCGCATTACGAAATAGGAGATGCATTACAATGACCATAATAATTGTTGTTCTTCATTGGCGGTTAGTGAAGCATACATTTTCTCATTTAGTGATTTCTGCTAATTCTTTCACATATGGAGAAAATGGCACTGCGTACTCTTACCCGCTGCGCACTCTTTCCCCAAACGACTCTATACGAGTATAAGTAACCAATGTCGTGTTCTACTTGTCAAACCCTTTCATTTGATACCCATATTAAGGAGGTAGTAAAGATAACAGAAATCCGCCATCTTGGGGGCGTCCGCCATATTGAATTTAGAATAACGTTATATCGTATTGCATTCTACTCGTCAAGCCCTTTCATTTGATACCGCCATCAAGGCGGTTGTAAGGAAAAAGAAAAAAAGAAAAAAAGAGGTAATCCGCCATCTTGCTTGGTGCGCCCGCCATATTGAATTCTCCTGTAACATCACATAGCCTCTGCGGATCAAGACGAATCCAACGACACCTCATTTGTAGAAATTGGTTCCATAGTTTTGGCTGTACGAGGTGTCATCCTTACATACAAGATACAAACAAACCCAGCCTGTTCGAAGTCGGGTAAAAACAGAGTGACTGCCGGAATACGGAACATGGTATCGTACCTGTTAATGGCATTCATCTTCTAATATCCTGTTTAAATTCTACAACTTCATTTTACTTTAGGTGGCGCTACAGCTCGGGGTGAACCTGGACCTGCTTCTTTTAACCATTTGTGTGTGCGTTCTATATTTTTGCACGAATTCTATAACTATAAAGCTCAAATCGAAGTTACAAGTTTAGGGCTTTGCTTCGGATTTCACTCATTCGAATGAACATTTCACAAACTTCACTTCATACTACAGGACAATTGCAATCTCTAATATCCTCCACCAGTTCTTTTTCTTCCCAGCACGTGTGAAGCACTCATTTCCGATCCATTTTGAAACCATAAATGCACTGGCTTAGAGTGGATCTTTCTTAACCATGCTATTAACCAAAATGGGCCATATCCGACGGCAAAAAAAAAACCTTCTTCCTTAATGAACCATCATAGAGGTAGGTACTTTTCATCTACTCGCAGCAGCATCTTCCCGAAGCCAACCCACCCATACGAAGAGGCGAATGATAAATCATAAATAATCCCATTACCCTACGTTGCCTGACAGAATTTACATAATATCTTCACCGGAAGACAGGCAACCTTTCGCATATTTGATGAGCCATGAACGGAACACTTTCCACATCAAGCACCTTCGCACCCTCACCACCGCTTCCACTCTCATCCCGACCAGACTTAAATCAAACTTAACGAGATATGCCAAACTTTTTACTTACCCAGTAAATCATTGACGCCAGCAAATGTCATAACTAATGAAGCAACAAATAAATCAGCGATGGCTAATGAGGCCAGGAACAGGTTTCCGATCCTTCGCAGGCTTCTCTCCGTATAGATTGCGAGGCAGACGAGGATATTCCCTGCCACAGATAGGAATATGAGTAATGACAGGAAAACACCTGCAAGTATTGCGATTCGCATTATTTTTATTTTCATTTTAATTCTTGTTATCGAAAAAAAAACACATGCCATGCCATGCGATGCCATGCAGTTGGAGACATGCAAAACCCGTCAGATTGACATGCAAAGCAAGCAAAAGCTAAGCGCAGTGAAATGGAAAATATGTAGTGGGAGGAGTCTACGTAGAGTAACTAAAGCTAAAACTGTTGATAGACATTCAACGACATTTACTTTACCAACAACTAAAATCGATACAAGTGACACCGTATCCGGATCCTCACCCACAACTGTGTCTCCTTCTGTTGGACTCCTCCACGTAGTCTCATTGTAGTATGAAGTCACCTGAAATTGAAAAAAAAAAAAATAATTCAAGGGCGTGGGTTAGTGGTTGTTGTGTTATTTTTATATATATTTTTTTAATTTAAATTTAGAGAGGTCTTTTGCTGGAACTTTAGGGAGCGCCCGATAGTAATCATCTCGAGTAGATTAAAAAAACAAATGTTCCCAAGCCAAACTATAGCTGGGCGATGCTGATGGCGGATAAGGAGAAGTCGCAGAAAGTTTGCCACTTCGTTGACATTTGTTTGTAGATTGTAAGGTTGGCCCTAGATTTGGGGGATGAATTTGAGGCATTACAATCCAATTTTATATCGGCGTGAGATTGTAAGATTCCTACAAGCTTATAGGCTCTGTAGCGAGGCACTAAATATTCAAAAAATTAATGAAAATAAAACCAGCAGCTGAGTACCGGATGTACAGTTAATCACATAAGTAAGTAGCTCTCTATTGACCTTAAAAATTTGGTGATAACATTTTCTAAGGAAGGGAGATCCATCCAAGAAGTGGCGAAACTAGTCGACCAAATCCCTGCAATGGTAAAAAAAATTTAGAAAAAAATTAAACTAGGCTAGAAGTGGGCGCCGCAGTACCTTTACTGAAGGAGAAAAGCGAATTATTGTCCAAAAACTAAGGAATGATCTTAAAAAAAAGTACCCCAAAACTACAAGCAGAGATCACCAAAGAAGCAGGAAAGCAGTGCAAGTTCCAAACTATTCGCCGTGTCTTGCACGATGCTGTGTATAACGGGCGATCTATCAGGAAAACACCTTTTGTCAGTGATGTGAATCGTAAAAAGCGAGTTGAATTTTCCAGGAACCGTCTAACGTCTAATTTTACCTTTTGGAACACAGTTATATTTACAGATGGAAGCAAATTCAACATTTATGGTTCGGATGGGCGCATCAACGTAAGGAGAAAACCGAATACAAAGTTGAATCCGGAAAATATGGCTGGAACCATAAAACATGGTGGTGATTCCGTAATGGTTTGGGGGTGTATGGGGGCCTCTGGCGTGGGTTATTTGGTGTTTTTAGAAGGTAACATAAATCATTTCGAATATCTAAATATCCTCAAAAACCATCTCTATCAGAGTTCGCAGAAATTGGCGTTGGAAGGGTCATTCGTCTTGCAACACGATAATGACACGATATTCAAGAAGAATGGACCAATATAGGCCCGGACGTGACCTAAAAGCTCGCCAATTCAATGCCATCCAGAACAAACGCTGCTATTAACTTTAAAGGATATCCTGCTAGGTATTAATTTCATTTCTTACTTCAATATCTTGTATTTTTTTATCTTCTCTTTGAAGTGCATACTTACTTTGGTGATGTGTTTTTTTATGAATTTTGCTTAATTTTACTATCTTTGTTACTTTGTTTTGTTTATTTGTTAATTATACTTTTTATATAAAGTGCCTATAATAGTTACTAAAAGAATACATATCACTTATTTGGTTTAAATTTATTTAAGTGGTTGTTTTCGTTCAATAAACTTCATATACCATACTGTATACTTACTTTTGTGACTAACTGTAACGGCACGGGGTTCGGTAGCATTTAACCAGAGCTAATAGTGTCCTTACGACTTCCGGATGACTGCAGCGTTTTTCAGGAAGAAGTTCAAGCTGCAGCTCCTGATAATGAAACGAATATCCGTCAAGGATAGTGTTATTAACGTTGACAGTCAGACTGCCCTTAAGACGTTAGAATCGTTCACAACCAAATTCTAGTCAAAAGCTGCCTCACAACGCTCAGGGCATTATGCACGCAGTACCAGGTAAAACTATGTTGGGTACCTGGTCACTCCGAGATAGCACGCAACGAGTTTGCCGATGAGCTGGCAAGGAAAGAAGGGGAACTGCCTATACCCGACGCGATGGAATTTGATCCACCATTAAGCAGCATCAAATCATCGGACAAAGGGAGTTCCACGAGTAGAGCGAAGAGGAGGAGGTAGTCCTAATCAACCAAGGACTAGTTCTAAAATGTTACTTACTTAGTTGGCGCTACAGCTCGAGGTGAACCTAGGCCTGCTTCTCGCAACCATTTGTGTGTGCGTGTTATATTTTTGCACGAATGGAAGGGACCTACAGTTTTTTGCCGACTCCGAACGGCGAGTTGAGAAGCTTAATCGTGATAAATGATACTCTTTGATGCTTGTCAGGCATTCGAAAGAGGTGGGCATTGTGAAAAACTTTTTAGGTGTTTGCGGCGGGATTCGAACCCAAGACCGCTAGCTCAGTAGTCCGACGCACTAACCACTTGCGCTACGGTGCCCAGTTCTAAAATGTTGCCGAGTTATAAAAAACTTTGAGGAAATTGTGGCGGTCTGGCTTTATTTGTCATCCTGGAATGGATTTTTCGGTGACCGATATGGGCCCACTCTATGGTGCGTAATATTTTGTGATAGCTCAGCCTCACAACCCCTCTTAACCTAACCTAACCTAGGCCAAACAAGTGTGTCCATTGTACAGACCGACCGCTAATTTAGAATCACTGATGAAGATATGAATCTCAGGAGGTTTCTTAGCTTAATTTTACTTAAGCTCTTTAGCTCTTTAAAGTAGTAACTACCAAGATTCCGCATTATTCTGTCAGCATGGGTCACAGTTAAGAGGTATAATTCTTTAACTTGAGATTCCTAAAACTAGGAACAAAAAATCGTATGGTAGGGGGGTATATTTTCACCCCCCTCCAATCTATAGCGCAGCGAAGTACGGCACCTCCGATTTCGCGGTAAGACCAGACAATCAGAAGCGCATAAAAATGCATGCAATTTTATGCAGCCATTGAAATGTTATGGGTCTTTGAACTCAAAATTATGAAAACTTGTTGTTCCAATTTTTACTAAAAATGCATATTTCTCAAAACTTTTACTTAATAAAAAACTTATTTTTTTACTAAACTTTTAGCTTTGGTAAATTATCTAAAAATTCTATGAAACAATCTTTTCATGTACGATTAACAGAAGTTGTACCTAGTAGAAGCCATGTTTTGTCAGATAAAAATGATAAAAAAAACATGCAAAACAAGGAATTATTACAGCCAAAGGTTGGGGCTAAATCGACCAATCCAGCCTTCGTTCATTAATTCAATAATATAGGGCGTTTCCATCTTCGATATCACCCAAGCAAAATACCTAGGTCTAAATTGAATGTCGCTTTTATATAAGAGTCAACAGATATAGAGTTTTTATTATTCGAGCAAATAAAAATGTTGTGCCAGTACACAAAATAAGACTGACATGATTTTTGCTTGTTGACCAAAAGGGGTCAAGATCCCATGCCTCCCGGCGAGCTAAAGCGGGAGCTAGCATACCAGCACAGACCACACATGCAAACAAACAGTCCTCAATAAAATGGCAACAGATCCTCAATTTTATCAAAAGAATTGAACCTCTTCTGGTCTCCGTAACTGACATTGCGTTGTAATAGATCTCTTAGGTCGCAGTGCCCTTCGCAACTGGCGGGTCAGAATATTTGAAAAAAAAATTTGAGTAGCACAAGCTTATCGATTCTTTTTTAGTGTTCCGTTCACAAAAAGGGAACACTTATGGAATTAGTTCGGTGTCTGTCTGTCTGTCCGTCACAGGGCTTTTTCTCAAAGACTATTTGACGTAGACCATTGAAATTTGGAACAGTTGTAGCCCAAACCAGACCAGAATTTAAAAACCCAGATTTCGACTTTGGAGGCTAGTTTTGGGGGGTCAAATGGGAAAATAAAAAAAATTAGTTTTGAGGTCATCTTTTGGCGTGTCAAATGAAAGCTCGTTGATGCACAAATTCAAGTATGTATGAAATATTGTTTGGTGCTACTTTTTTCTTAACACTTTTTCACAAAACGTTAACGAATTGCTGTCCTAGGCTTTATCTCCGAAAATATCGCTCGGGTAAATCTGAAGAAAGTCACAAATACTGAGAATTAAGTGTAGATGGAACCAAAATTATGAAGATGAATACCTATAACTTTGCAAAAGACAGAGAAAAGAATCCCTACGGCTAACCCAGATATAGCCATGAGAAAAAAACCAAAATGGGCTCAAAATAAGGTTTGAGTTGAGTTTCTAATTTTTGTAAATACTTTCAGGGTGAATAATCAAATCTTAGGCCCGAGACGATGATCTGAAAAATGTCACACAGTGTTATTCTTTTGTGCAGATGAGGAAGCGCATCAGATATGTAATTTTATCAAGTTGCTTACATTCGTGTCCATAAATCGACCAACATACACGTAAATCTGTTACGTATATGAATGTAAAACTAACTGACAGTACGGAACACTTACATATTGCGCAAGTACGACTTGCGCTTGACCGTATTTTTTATTTAAAGCATCAACATCGGTAACGGTATTTGTTTTTATGTCATGTCCATTTATAGTCCTGAATTTGCAGGTATACCCAATTTCATCTGTAATAAGCCAATTATATAATAATTTCTGACATACATATGTAAGCAGACTCCATAGCAGTTTACTACTTAGCTACCTTCTAAGTACCTACAAATGACTCCTGACTGCATAATTACTTTATACGCATTGTGCTAGAACAGCTATATATGTATGTATGCAATCATATCCTGCAGCAGTTATATCGCTTGTTTTGCGCTTTCTAGACACTAATTGTATATACTACTACTACAGCAACAGGGCAAATCTCTACGACCAACTTCACGGAAATCTCTCTGGCAAGAACCACTTATAAATACATACTGCAATGCAGGACAAATGCAATTGCTCGCATCCTTTGTGCAATTAAAATGAAATTACATTCTGGTTTGGATTTTGGGGCGGCTAACTCCCCAAATAGTCAACTTATGGAGGCAATCTTCGGATGTCCTTTGAATTGAAATTAGTGAAATCTGATTGTGATAATGTGCTGGTCGCAAATAGATGAATAAGACGAATGTACTACCCGCTCAGAGATTACAATTAGAATATCCGCACCATTTACAGGATTTAGGGGTGCAAACCAATTAAATGCTTTAAACTGGTCCCATCATGCATTCACTCACTCAACTGATTGGCGCTTAATTGTTTTAGCAGCATGCATGGTCACTGCCACCGCACATGGTGGTCAACGGAATGTTCAGCTTTTTGATTTAATTAAAAAAGCGGATTCGCGGTTAAATTGTGTTCGCTCTAAGCGCTAATGCTGAAGGACATTTTGTGCATGACAAAAACAATTATTGAAGCAATTCAGTTTGAGCTTTTGTGATAGAGGTAAAATCAGGATGTGATTAATTGGAATTTTTTTTTTTCTTTTGTATATAAATGGATAAATGAAAAAAACAAAAGAAATACTGAGCAGTTGGTCCTCAGGGCGTATACGTAACATTTTTTTTTAAATTCAATGAAATATTCTGAAGCGTAGTGTGCAACATAATAGTCTTCCAAAAGATAATAGTATCAATTTTGAAAAATATATTAATGACAATATCATTATGTAGGTATTCTTTACAGATTGCCATTCTGCTTCGAGAAGTGGACAACATGGAGTGAGGTATTGAAGGGAATGCTGTTAAGTGGTTAGGCCACGCTAGAGGCCGAAAAAATAGGATTTTTTAGGATTTTTTTTTCAGAAAATAAATCGAGATTCGAATAAAGAGTATTTATTAAACACTAGTTGAACCCGTGCTCGCCTTGCTTCGCATTCTATTCTAAGGGCTTTCTCATTTATACAAATATGCTATTTCAGTGGGAGCGAAGAAATATCAAAGTATTTATCTAAGTCCACAAAAGTGTTTAATAAATTTTGTTGATTAACTGCATTTTATCAAAAACGTTTCAATATGTAACTTTCAGGCCCTAAGTGCAGATTTCATAGTTCTCAAAAACCGCACCGCACCGTAGCCCATCAACACTTCCGCCTCTACCAGATGTCGTTGCAGAATTGTAACTCTAGGTCGGTTGCCGTTACATAATTTAGGCGGGCTCAAGTTTCTTAGAAGAATAGTAGGTAGCTACACCCACTTTTAGTTTTAATTTATATGATGGAAGCCCTGGATGGAGCAGATAGAGAATTCGACCAGATAGCTGGTTGTTACTTCTTGGTCTACAACCCGGTTGATTGAAATACATACATACATTCTGCACTTTGACAATCAACACGTGAAAATATCTCGCTATCAATTGCTGGAGCTTGATCATTCCGAGGCAACAAAATAGCTCGCTCACAAAGCTAAGAATTCTCACGGTTTGTCAGTTGTGATATGTAACCGTAAAAGGATAAATTTACTTTTTCATTTTCTTCTGCAAGCGTTCTTTCACCAAATTTAAATAACAAATAAGAAAATTTTGTGCATTTGGATTGCCGCCTGTTCGTGCCCGCATATTGACGGTCAAGTGCATTTGAGTAACATTGGACCCCAGAGACTTGACTTTTTCAGACAGGCATTTACTTCATCAGCTTTTATGCCTCATGGTACTACTGACAACGTGTGCCTAAAGTTTATCCTGTTAGGTTCTCTTAACGATTTACACTGCCTTACGGTGCATTCGTCCCACACAATTAGACAACAGTCACGGAAAACTCGAGCGTCCGGGGAATAACGTAGCTACTAACCCTGACGACGCGACATCCAAGGGCAATATTAACTTGGCTTCGTGTCAATGAACAACCAATACTTCCCAGATGATTTATTTATGCGATGATGATATGTATTGTATATGTATGTACATATATGAACCAAAATTAGATCTTAAAGCAACAGGAGTTCATTTTGGGTAAAATATTTATTTTGGATCTTTTTTTTTGTAATTTATTAATAACATTAATAAACTAAAAATGCAATTGACTGCTCTAGAAAATTATATTTTGACACCTCATTTATTTATTTATTTATTTACGTCTATAAGTAACAACTTTCTTAGACTACAAAATTACCTAAATTATACTACATATAAATTAACACAAGTTTAATTAATTGCTTCAAGAATAATACATTTAAATTTATCTCTGCTCAAATCAAGATCAATTACATTTGCGTAACGGTTAAAATGTATGCAGGCATTAGTGACTGGTTCGTTGCGACCATAGTTTGTCACATGTCGAGGAATATAAAAAAAAAGTTCAATCCTAGGTCTAAGAGCTCGAGAAGGAGCATAAATACCAAATAAGGCTAAAAGAGGCGCACAGTCGATATGTCCCGAAATGACATCTCTTGCAAATGTAACACAAAAGTACGTTCTTCTGCATGATAGAGGCTTTAATCCAATTAATACGCACCTACTATTGTATGACGGTAAGGGAACGGACCAATTCAATTTTTGAATCGCATATCTCGTGAATCTTTTTTGAATTTTTTCAATACGCTTGTTGAAAAGGGGAGACCATACTACACAGCAATATTCCAGAATTGGACGAACTAGCGCGATGAATAGGGATTTTAATGTATAAGGATCTTGAAAATTAGAAGAGTTCCTAAACAAAAATCCCCACATTGCATTAGCTCTGGATATTATGTAATCAAAATGCAAACAAAAGGATAAATGTGAGTCAAAAATAACACCTAAATCCTTTTGGCTGACTACCCTATTTAGAACGCAAAGTTGTAGCTCATAATCAAAGATAATAGGCACTACAGACCTGGAAAAAGTAATTACAGCGCATTTCTCTATATTTAGGTGCAAGGAGTTTGAGCAGCACCATACATTTAAATTATTGACATCTCTTTGCAAATCAAAACAGTCAGCCACGGACATGATTGCCTTAAATATCTTCACGTCGTCAGCGTACATCAGACAATTTGACGACTTGATCACTGATGGGAGATCATTAATGAACAGCAGGAACAACAGAGGTCCAAGGTGGCTGCCCTGTGGTACCCCAGAATGATTAATTATTTTAAAGGATTTCTCGGAACCAATCTTTACAAATTGAAAACGATTAGTTAGATAGTCGGTAATCCACTGAAAAAGAGTAGAATGAAAGCCTAGAAGTTCAAGTTTCTTTAATAGAATACGATGATTGACTCTATCAAAAGCCTTAGAGAAATCCGTTAAAATAGCATCCGTTTGACATTTGTTTTCCATGTTTTTTAAGCAGAAATTAGTAAAAAGAGTCAAGTTAGTAGTGGTAGATCGACCATGAACAAATCCATGCTGATAATCAGATAAATGATTCTTAACAGCAGTATACATTTTTTTCTTCACTATAGACTCAAAAATCTTAGGAACCAACTGCAGTTTAGCAATGGGTCTATAGTTTTTAACTTCTTGTTTTCGGCCGGATTTAAAGATGGGAGTGATGAAAGAAAATTTCCACTCATCAAGAAACAACCCACTAGCAAGAGACTGATTAAATATAATATGCAAAGGTCTTGACAAATTACATGCACAGTTTTTTAAAAATATAGAAGGAATATTATCCGGACTCATGCTTAGGCTGCCATCGAGACCAGAAAGTTCTGCAATAATCTCCTCTTCGGTTATCGACATAGGTCCCATATCAGTTATTTGTGAAATAATTGGCGAAATTTCCAAATTAGAGTCGTCAGTAATAAAATTTGATTGAAAGAATGTTGCAAACATATTACAAATTGCAGAGAGATCACTACTAATCATTCCATTATACTTCATGTTCGATGGAATCCCAACCGATTTCCTTTTTACATTATAGAATTGCCAAAATGCTTTAGCATTATTTTTTATTCTTGATTCTAGGGACCATAGATATTGATTGTGCAAAAACCTTTTAAGAAAATCATACTCTTTGCGCAAACGGCAATAATAACATCGAAAATTTGGATCAATTTTGCTTTTTTTATAAGCTTTAACTAATGCATTTTTTAATCGAACTAAACCTTTGGAAAACCAAATCGGTTTATTGGATTTACCTTTAATAGCCTTTTTTGGTATAAATTTCTCGAATACATCTCCAATTATTCTCATGAACATACAGTAACTAGAGGATAAACTGGAATGAGACAAAAGAGAATCCCATTCTAAAGTAAGAAGGTAATTATTAATGCAAATGTAATCGGCCTTGTTGAAATCGAATTTATAACTTACATTCGGGCAAGAATTAGATACAGATTGCAAAATTGTAAAGTTAAAAATTAAGCTTAAGGCCTTATGGTGAACACTATTACTTAACAATGGATTAGAATCTTCATTAATTAATACATCAAGTTCATTATGAATGTAAGCCAGATCTAAAGTTCTACCGATATCATTAACAACATTGTTTACTTGCGAAAAATGTAATGCAGACATAGTATCAGTTAACAAAACTTCAAAATCTCTTAAAACATTAATTGGAAATAGACATTTATCATCTTGAGAGTATAACCACTTTATATTAGAAAGATTAAAATCTCCTAAAACTACTGCAAATGAGTTTTGATCAAGTTTAGAAACAATATTTTGAATATTTTGGACATGCGAATTATAAATGGCAAAGTCAGAATTAGGAGGTACATACGAAACAAAAAAGTAAATAAAAATCTTTCTTACATTTGTACCAAGAGAGCAAATCAAAAATTCAACACAAACACAAATCTGTTCGATCAATCCAGCGCAATTTGACAATTCGATTTCTCTGCTATTATAAGATGAGTTTACCGCAACCAACACACCTCCTCCCCTATTCAATCCAGTACACCTTGCACTGCGATCTTTTCGAAAGACAGCAAATCGCGAGTCAAATAGTTCTGTTGACAAGAACCCATCATGTAACCATGTTTCGGTGAGCGCAATCCAAAATCGAAGAGTAAAATTGATTTGTTTTTGTTCGCATGCCTCCCACGTTCTGGTAATAGAGAGTGACGCAATCAAATGCATTATCATTAGCAGCAGTAGCAACAGGAACAGCAGCAACAGGAACAATATAAACAGGAACAGCAGCATCAGGAACAGTATCATTAACAGCGGCAACATCAGAAAAGAGAGAGTTATTATGAGCATCAGCAGGCGGCGAATAAATACAGCATAATTGCTTGCAATCTATTGTGTAGTTGACGTCATCGACTCTGGGTTTTTTGGAATATGAACAAACTCACGTACTTGAACACCTAGAGGCCAAAATGCTGAATCAACAGCAGATGACATTAGATTTTCAGGAACGGCAACATTGAAATTAATGTAAGATAGCTCTGATATGTTAGCAGAGCTTTTTACTAGCATTAAACATTTTATGAGTGTTAGAGAAATTTTAAGTTTATTGGCAATGTAAGCAGCGATGGAGTCAGCTGTAGTTGTATTAGCAAAGCGAGACAAGTGCAGCCACTTAACGCTAGGTACTACTTCAAGTAAAGTGCAAGACGAGTCCGAGCCTATTATTTTCTTCCGAATGCTTTTACTTTGTTTGTTTAATACATTTGAAGAAGCACGGACTTTTGTATTTTTCTCTTTCGGTGGCTGATGCGGATTTATGATGGTATTTTGGCTTTCCTCTCTCTATAAAACTTCACCTTCTTATTAAATTTGCTCAACAGACAAACTCATTTTGTTTAAACAAAGCAACAGAAATTAACTGATTACTCTGAGGAGTTGTGGTATCACTATGGATCAACACTGGTCTATGTGAGGCTAAGCCGCCACCCCATAACCTAAACCTAAACCTTGGCTTTCCTCTGGATCACCGTTTGTGAACTTAGAAGAAGAGGAACTGTATGATGTAAGAGGGCAATGAACTTTAGACGTTGGCATCGAATTTTCAAGTGAATGATTACTTGCAGAAATTTCAGTTACACTAGCATTTTTTGAAATACTCAATTCCTTTAATGAAGTTGATTTAACCTCAGTTTTTTCGCACAATTTAGCAAGCATTGTTTTTAGTATATTGACTTCGGAAGTTAAAAAGTTAATTTTCTCAACAAAAACATTGATTGATTCGTGATTGACAATGCATGAATTGCATCACCAAATCAAGTTTGGTTGAGAAATTAGAGTCTTAGCGTTCAATTCGGATACTCCGGCACATTTTTTGTGATATCTGAGTTGGCAGAAAGATTTACATTGAATAAAATTTGTATCGGAAATTCCGAGATCGCACTTAGCACAATTTATCGAAGACATTTGAATGGAACAAGAAGCACAATAGAAGCACGTCCGATTACTACGATTACTACGATAGTCAAAGTAGAACTGATTTGTTAAGATTGCTTAAGTGTAGAGCCGCAAATGGTTGTAGAGCACATTGAAGTGCAAGCCATATGATCACGTTAGAGCGCGCACATATACTCACACACAGACTATTGCAACGATACCCACTGCTGCCCGGCTGCGTATTGCCATACTTCTTATCAGTACAGACATCGTTCGCTCTGCCATAGTCTGTGCTGAGCTACATATTGCTCCTCGAATTTCAGAAAAGCTGAAGCAAAATACATGCTACCACGGACTGCTCTGTGATCATATGCGGTTTGCTTTCTTAATTAATGAAAAAGCTGAGGCAAACCATGTGCTAGTACAGATTGCTCTGCGATCATATGCGATTTCGCTGTAGATAACTATGTAAATGATAAACGTTTTTTATAATATAAGATTCTGCTTGGTCCCTGGTCACAGGGGGATACCACGTAATGAAGCAGCAGATGAATTGGCCAGAAAGGGCTTAAACCTTAAATAGAGAACAGACAGATGGTATTGTTAAACCTAAAATCATTAATTGAAGCAAATAACAGGTGGAATTCACTAACCATATGTGAAGTATCAAGAAGGCTGTGGCCAGAGTACGACAAAATAAGAACAAGAAAACTCCTATATAGAGCCAGAAAATCGCCGTCAGTGCTGATAGGAGTGCTAACTGGCCACAACATGTTAAGATACCACATGAAAAAACCACGCCTGAATGATGATGACATATTCAGAGGATGCGGTCACGAAGAGGCTTATGAGGACACGGCCCTTTTCCTCTGTTACTGTCCTAATCTCTGCCAACTGAGAAATTAAACACTGAGCAAATTCTTCTTCAAACACATTGATGAGCTATCGGATGGATCACCATCGGATCTACTTAAATTTGCCAGAGCAGGCATCTGGATGGACGAAGAAACTGATACCACGGATGGGAACACATTATGGGTAGCACAATGGGTATCACCTGGGCCCAAGTGTTTTGAGAATGTGAATATCATCAGCCCGCAATCCTAATAAATCAGGTAGGTATGGAAAAAAACTTGCACTACCACAGGGTTGAGTACTCTGTCCGGTATTTTTTTTTTCGAATATTATTGTATTAATTTCCTTCTCTCTCTTTACTTGTCAATCAAACTTTTCAGATGTCGAAATTCTTCTTAATGGATTTTTCACTAAATTCAGAAAAGTTAGTAGCTTCAACGCATTTAAAAGCTACGGCTACTTTCCATCCCCCAACGGAATTCAAATGTGGCTATACCAGCAAAATAAATGGATTTTCTGATGATGGCAGATGGCTTGGATTCTATACCTCAGATCAACTTTCCACTATATACACATACTCGAATAAATCATTCTTAATGCTTTTCAGTGGAATGCTGTTAATTGAATGTTGATTCTTCTGCTAAAAATACGCACAACAAATTCCAGAACCGCAAACCCCTAGTTCACGCTTGAGAGATTTCACTACGTAGACCAAGTTTCACTCGGATTAATTACTTTCGAATCAAATACATACATAGTCGTACATGCGAAAAGAAAATAATCACATTACAGTTCCCAAGTCGGCAAAAAATATTAATAATACTCTACTACTCTAACACGCAGACTTTCAATGTTGATAAATTAATTAAAAAAAAAAACTTTGGAATAAAGATTTCAATTTATCACATCCCCTACCACTACACGCTCGTAGAAACTCATAGTTTAACGGTCAATAACAAAACGAGTCCTCAACCGCTCACAGACGCACACGGGCACTAATGTGAAACTGGATATGGTGTCAGTTGGAATTTAATTGGAAAACTTTTTTAATAAATGAGTTGAAAAAAAAACCATAGCAAATTAAAAAGTTTAAAATTACTATAAAGCTTTCCCGTTACTAAAAAAGAAAATATAACATACTAGCGGACCCGGCGAACTTCGTCTCGCCCCAATTTAACGCCTTCAGATGAACTCCAGAGTGATAATAAAACACAGATAGTTCAAATTTCAATGTGATTTATTTTAATGGAATCCAAATCAGTAGAGAGCGACATGATAAACAATGTTTTTCGATTTGTTTTCCGGCGCAAAAACAAACAATGAAGACGGTTTGCTAACATGCGAACAGGCAACGTACAGCTGACAGTGCGAAAAACAGGGAAATTCGAGATTAATCCCACGGACTGCCAACGATTGGCCTTGCGATTTATTGACTGTCATCGCAAAAGCCAATCGAATGGGGAACTGAATCCGCTTGAATTGGAATGGAAGATCAGTTGGAAAAATCGGAATTCGTGGGATAAGGACATCCTCTCCTTTGAATTTGCCCTTGATGATCGTCGCTTGAATCAGTTTCTTGACGAACAACCGCATACCGTTGCACAATTTCGGATGATTCAGATTCCGCGACATGATTATGATCAATCCCACCTTCAGCTGTAAATTATGCGGCGGAGTTCCTGGCACATCAATCGAGTTCAAAAA
Organism: Brachyopa scutellaris; assembly: GCA_949775065.1. Taxonomy (NCBI): domain Eukaryota; kingdom Metazoa; phylum Arthropoda; class Insecta; order Diptera; family Syrphidae; genus Brachyopa; species Brachyopa scutellaris. The sequence continues at coordinate 77,724,880 of OX459114.1, read as the reverse complement.
TTCCGTCGGATAGTTGGTCGCTTCTTCCTTGTCAGTCACGCTGACAACGGATTTGTACGAATGCAGTTCTCCAGCGATTTGACTTTGAATAATGGAATTCAAGCTTTCGACGTCCTTATTCTTCGCTGCTAGTACCTATTGTCCGTTCACTAATCCAATCGAGATTTTTATGATTTTGTGCAATGCCCGGGAACACTTTGGTGATGAGTTCCTCCATCGACGATGTGAACTCGCAAAAATTTGCCGGGAACGATATCAATCCAGTCGAAACATCAACAGAAATTTGGCCATTGCTAAGCGCCAGCAGCTGTCTCGAGAATGCAGCAGCTTTCAAGTTCTTGACATGACCCCACAAAGACGACGATTTCAGGCGTGCATGAAATTCATCAGCAGCAGTAGATTTCGGGATATCGGGAAGCGTTTGACGATATACTAGAGTTGGGCTAAGTCGTGAATTTATGTTCACTGGTATAACTGTGAACGTGATTTTTTATTCACTGTGAATATAACCAGTGAACGTGAATTCACGACGATGCGACTATGAAACTACATAAACTACTATAAAACTACATATAATTTACATACAATGAATTATTGACTATGTAATGTGTAAATATGCATGTACATACGTTTGCATGTATACTATCCTTATTAGCTATACTATTACTATAACATATCGACGCAATAATTAAAAAATTACATTTTGCGAAATTTTTTTCAATTCAAAGAAATTCCACAAAAAACAAGTTTTTCTTAGCTTTGTTATTGGCGGCATCTTAAAAGTCTTTTTTTTTTTTTGTAAATACGTACTCCTAAACACCAAACAAATAAATGCATGTAAATTTCCTTAAAATCACATATTCGCATGCACAGAACTAAACTAGCACACACAAATTCTTAGAACCGCTACGAAGTTCAACCTTCATCCCTTTTTTCAGCGGCAATTCTCAATGCAACCCAGCGAAAAATATACATAACACACTATACATACATGTTCGTGTGCGCAAGGCAGCATTATTCAGTATAGTATACACAATATCGTTCACCGCGTTCTGCTTTGTTCTACGTATCATTCACTGCCTCACACCTCACGTTCACACTCACGACCGCGACTTTTGCTGTGAAATTAGCGAATTCCAAACTGTGACGTTAAACTATTCACGTTTTAGCGATTCACTGTTTATTTCCAAGTCGTTAACAGACGTTAACAGTTATTTTTCGTTCACGGTGAATAATTCACTGGTAGTGGTTTTTTGCTCTTCACTACGATATACGACTATACGGAATACGCAAAACTCGAATCAATTGCAGCAAGAAAAATTGCACATTTGCTCAATAGAAAATGACAATGCGAAAAGGATACCTGTCAAATTGCGCACAGCCTAAGTCAACGTATAACGCTATCTATAGGGTTGTGGCATTGATCGCAGCACATCAAATCATACGATTAAATGCAAAATTTCGTCGAAAAAAGAAATTCAAATTTTTCGCGTATTTCCGGGATTTTCCAAGTTTTCCACTAAGAATTTTATATTTTTCCATTCGAAAAGCCATTCCGGAACAATTGCACACAAAATTCCATACATTTCGATTTTTCCGGAGGGTTTTCCCAAAATTTTCTTTCGTTAAAACCTTCTCCTAGCAATTACGAACAACTGAAAAAAAATTTAGCCAAATCGGCCCTACTATACATTTTTTTACACCATTTTTATATACATATATAGATTTGCAGGAGATTTCAATCACGACTGGAAAAGGTCGCAATTTTATGCCCATGGTGACCCAATATAAATAGTGAGCTATATGGCTGGTATTTTGTTCGAATGTTATGTAGAAATCCAATACCTCCACTTCAGTCAGAGAAGGTTGTTCAAAATAAGTACTCAGAAATATGCCCAAATGAGATGTAAATCATAGTTTTAATACCCCTAGTCAAAGTAGGTTAGGTGGCAGTGGCTACTCTGTAACTAAAGTGACGTCCCCTGAACATAATTTCGGTGGTGGACAGAAATAACTTCACGGGGATTAACGTCACCTGAATTGAGAAATAAATGCACTCTCACTGAAAGCGGGAAATAATTTCACTTTTTTGTGGGAATTTGTTTCAATTTTAATGTTTCACTTTATTGGAGGATTCAAAATTAATTTCTTGTGCGATTCACACTTGCAATACACTCCATTTCATAACTACTAGTAGACCAGTGCGAGAAATATCGCATGTAGAAATAGAAACCCTTCAACCGTTTACGGTTTACGAATGAAAAAAAGGACGTATAGTGTTAGGGTGGAGCGAAATTTTTTTTTTAATATTTTTTTTTTTCCTGTATTATAAATTGTTGACCCATGGTCTTAAATGTATAAATTCCAAATTTTAATCTTCTACGTCAACGTCTTCAGGTGGCGCACTAGACTTGAACTTTGAAGTATAAGCGAAAAAAAGGTATCTCAAAACGGTGGAAATAAAATGCATAAAAATATTTTTTTTTTTTGTTTTTATTAAATATATATTATACAAATAGATACAAGAACAGTAAATAGAATCTGAAATAAGTTCAATTGTTTCCATCAGAAGTTGTTGGTCCTTCGGTACTGTTGAAATATTGCGATTTTGTTTCAAAAAAAGGTAATTCTTGCCTGGATTTGATCTTTGATCTAATGTAGCCATCTCTTGCCTCTTGTCCACAAACAGATAACGAAGCCTCGGTAACAAGCTTAACGCATCGTTCTACTGCTTGAGTGTGGCAAGGGAACTTCTGCAAAAACATTAAATTGTCCTTTGAAGAAATCATGTTCGATATTTCTGTATCGCTGTATTTCACTGTCATTGGTGGTTCGGTTACTTTTTCCTTCGACCAGTCTATTAAGTCGTAGTAATTAGATGCATCTATTTGTAGTTTAGGTAGTTGAAACTCACGAACTTGATTGTCTTTTTTCAGTTGTCTTGCCTTTAGTAATCTTCGGAGAGCTAGTTCTCTTATGTGTGATTGGTCATCTTGCAACATAGCTAGCAACAAATTTTCTGGGTGTACGAAGAATGAATTTCTTTGGATAGTTCTTATAACGATTTTCTTAAGGTCATCCCGCAAGTACAATGATCTTTTAAGCATGCTGAAAATGTGAATCGGACCATATTTACATGATGGCTTGGTTTTTATGTCAAACCAGGTTGGTGCGTAGACTTTCACAATGAATATGACAAGTTCTTTGAGGTTGTCCGAAGGATTTTCTGTGCCAACATATAACCGAAGAATCCTGTTTGCACATGTTAACCACCGTGAATGTGCCAGCTTTCCTGGATCCTTGTTAGCTAAAGCGGGTAAAATGGAACCTCTAGAAATAGCTGAGCATATTTGATGCAAATATTTTTGATCTGTGCTTAAAGAGTCAGCATCCACATCCGGAAGTTCTGCATACACTGCTTCAAAATTCACCACTTTGAAGTTTAGGCACTTTTCAAGCATTTTTCCAATGCTTCCGGAAAAACTATTGGGGCCGTTGTTCCATCGAGACTTGCAAACAGATGACGAAGTGGTAGCTCATTTGCATGTAATAAGCACACAAACCATTGTAAAGGACGACCGAAATGTTTTTCTAACAATACAATGACGCCGTTCTTATGTCCTGTATTTACAGCAGTGCTATCACACCCAATTGCTACCAAAGACGTACGAAATTCAAAATTTGTTTCCAGAAAGTCAACTATACTTCTTTCGATAGTAACTGCTTTTCCCGAATCAATTGAAAGATGTCCGATGTACTCTGAATCTGGCTCCGATATAAGTGAGATATGTTCTTCAGTAACAGTCTTTCGATGTGATATGTTGTCAGTCTTAGCGATGAATAACGTTTTATCTTTACGGCCGTCAAAATAAAGTGAGGATATAGGTTTTCTAAGACCTGCAGCTTCACATTGTAAGCCTAGACGGACTTTTTGACGCTCTCGTCGTAATTTACTGCGATCTATTACTTTCGATGAATTTTCACTACTTATGACGTTTAAATCCAACATAGCAGCGTTTACTATGATAGCTGCCGATCTATCAGAAACCCCGGTACTATCACAAGCTGTAGCCAAATTCTGTAGTTTGTTTCTCATTTGAAGCGTTTCTTTCTTTTTTTTACAGGGTTTTAAGGAGCAAAATTCATTGACTTCAGTATCAGTAGAAGCACTGTCAGACAAACATTCCACAGCTGCAGCAGCAGTAGAAGTACTTGGGGTATCAGACGTAGTTTTCAAAAATTGTTGGTATTTTCGTTTCCTAAGGTCCTTACGATGCAAAGACTTGGTTGCCACCTGATCAACAGATCCAATATTAATAAGTCAATAGCAAAGGAATTTATTACTGTAAGAATGGATGTCCAAGAAATGTTTATAAAAGTGGTGGAACGAGTAACTAAGTTAAGGGTATAAATATTAAAATAGTTTAATACGCACAATTAGACTTTATAGACAGCGATTCTGACACATTACTTAAAAAAAATATTAAAAATTACTCTAAATTGAATTGCAGGCCTTGCATTTCTTTTTAATTCAAGTAATTTGCGGCAACTGGAAGTAAAATCATAGGTTCCTGATTTAAAATAACTCTAATTTGAGGGAAGAATTTTTAAATATTAGGTATTATTTTTTTTTTAAATTCAAGTCGGCTGCGCCACCTGAAGATAAAATCATAGGTTCCTGATTTTTTGCATAAATGATGTCCTAATATAGGGTCACCAATTAATGACACAGGAACAAAAAAATTAAACATTTTTTTTTTTTTTGCCATATTCACTCCAGCCTAGTATAGTGTATCACCTAATGTGGCAATATTTATTTAAGGAAAAATCAAAGTTTTATTGATTTCAGTAAGAAAACATACGAATAGAAAAATTATTATTATTATTATAATTTATGACTTCAATTAATTCAAATATTTCAAATAAAATATTGAAAATTGTTCATAAGAAAACATAAAATAAAGAAAAATATGGTCAATTTCGTATTCGAAGACGTTGATGTTTAGTCAATTTGTTTACATTACATGTAAAAACTAATATTTTGAATCAAAATATCTTTGTTAGCTAAGACCTGTTTAAGATGGCTGGGCATGGATTTACCTAATTTTTCTATAATTTCTTCTCTTCAATAAGACTTTCTTTGAGATCTTTTCGTTTCGTATACCAAATTTTCTTTATCTGCGGTCCAAATCCTGCCAAAAATTCATTATGACATTTATATTCGGTGTTTCCATTACCTTTCGAAAGTGGTAAAAAAGTCACATTCGAAATAAATAAGCTTTATGCTTGGCGTCGTTATCCTGGTAAATGGTAGAATTGTTCCCGAGCCCCTTTTGAACAGAACTTTCCTTCAGATTTGGGTTCGATATCTCAATGTATTGCTAATAGTCCATTTATTCCTTAAATTATATGCAGTCATTCCACTCCACTCCAGTTGCGGAAAAACACTCCCACACCATTACCGAATTTCCAACCCAAATTGAATGTTTACTACTGTCGAAACCAAATTGAGTGCAATTGCTCAGTTTCCAGTAACAATAATATACTTTATTTAACTTAATATCTCAATTCGTTTTTGATTAGGAATTCAATGTTATTCTTAATAGTTGGTGTATGAATATGAGATTGATACACTGTGGGTATATGTAATCATGTTTTTTCGTAATAACTTTATAACTTTACTCATATGCACTTTTTCAAGATTGTTTATACTGATGAACTTGATAAGCTTTGGATCAGTGTAAGAATCATTGAAATCGGTGCAGAAATAAACTCTCAGGAGGAATCACAAGATCTTGCGTTAGCGTTAGCGATAGATTTTAAAACTGAAAATCTTAGGCCCATTATTTTAAGGTCATAAGAAAGATAGTAGAATCACCTTTCATTTCATACTAAATGAGACATGGTACATTAAAATATGCAAACACTAAACATTTAATTTTTTAATTTTTATTAATATAAAAAATACATTTCAGCGCAAAAACAGTTTATTCAAAATAACTAGAAAAGAAGAAAAAATTATTTCAATTTTGTATAGCTTGTCGTTGGAATAGTCTTATCTTGGACTTTATGGGCCTCATCAGAGCTTGCACAGTCGAGTTGGGTATCATTTTAGTAGCTTGCAAATACTTTTTTTTTGAAATCAGCAATATTTTTAGCTGCTCGGAAGTATTTCCTTAGCTTCGTTTTAATTATTGCCCAATATCTTTCAATAGGCCTTAATTCGGGCAGTTTGGTGGATTGATGTCCTTATCTACAAGGCTTACATTTCGCTATCGGTACCATTCTCTAACAACCGATGAGTAGTGGCAGGTTGCTAAGTCCGGCCAAAATATTGTCGATGTCGTATGTTTTCTAATAAGCGGTGAAAGCCTTTTTTTTAAACATTCTTTTAGGTAAATATCCGAATTGATGGTCCCCGTTATCACAAATGGAGTGCTGCGTTTTCCACATTGGCAAATCGCTTGCCAAACCATAAATTTTTTCGAAAACTTTTCTCTCTTTATAGTCTTAAATCTTTCAGGAACTTTGGCTTTGTCAATTGCGGAATAATACTCCTTACCCGGCAATGACCGGAAGTCCATTTTGATGTAAGTCTCGTCGTCCATTATAATGCAAGAGTATTTCTTGTGAATATAACTTTCGACTTCGCTGTATAGCAGTTTTTTGTTGTTTATTTTCTCTTCTTGGTACAATATACTTTTTATAAGACTTAATCCCATTTCTCCTTTTGATTCTTAGAACCTGGAATTTTTTTGGCTAAATCGCGAAGTGACATCCACCAGTTTTTTTTACCAGTTCCTTGTTTTCTCGAAACAGTATTGTTTTGAAGAAACCGAATAACTGTTCTTCGAACGGTTGCATAGGTTGTTTTAACTTGTTTAGCAATTGTTTTATACGACGCGTCTCTTCTTCTTGCGCCGAAGACATAGTTCTTTTTTTTTTTTTTTTTTTGTTTCTAATCTACACACGCTTCATATCCCCTATATGAATACCCTTTTAATGTTTACACACAGCGCGAGCACATGAAGGACGATAACGAGAGACAGATAGATCGACGTAGTAGTAGGAAACTCAGATGATAGGTTTCAATTTTAACTAACTCTATGGGTGGTGTCCAGGATAACTGGAGAGTTGTGTATTATTTTTGTACTTGCTTATGATTCACAGGAGTTTTTTCCAGATGTTTCTTATTATTATAGTTTGTGCGATCAATTTCTTCAGCCATATTCAACATCCTACTGCCAGTGTTATGCCTTCGCAGTAGGTTTCGATATTAACTTCTGAAACTGATCAACTTATTTTTATTTCGTGAGAAATAAATGCTTCGAAGACATTTGGATTCGAACCGTGAACCTTTCGCATGACCAGCGACGACGACTACCACTACGCCACGGCCACCCACAATGCAACGGTAAATTCCAAATTTTGTTTTTTTTTTGTTATCAAACTTCAAAAAGGGCTGGACGAAATCGCAGGACAAAAGCAACCGATAACAATCACGTTTAGAAGCAGACTGAGAAGGAAAATTTGCAAATTTTAATGTACCATGTCTTACATATATATGCGCATTACGGTTCTTATGGTATTATGATTTTATATGCATATAAACGGACAAAAATCATCAAAAGATCTATCCGCACTTGGAACTTCACACAGAAAAATCTCAAAATCCCCACATACGATTTTTATATAACTTTGCAGTTTTAATGTACTGAAGATCAGCTTTATTTTGATACTAATTTCATTGATGTACGCTGTTGGCCCAAGCTCCATATAATTTTGCCCCATCTCATCTCATCTCATCTTACTTATACGCACTTTTTCAAAATTCTTTATACTGGATGAACAAAGTTCAGCTGATAATCTTTCGATCAGTGTTAGAATCATTGAAATCGGTGCAGAAATAAACTCTCAGGAGGAATCACAAGCTCTTGCGCTAGCGATTCAATTATATAGATAGATATCACCATTTTGGCATTTTTTTATGATAAAAATAAATGTTTTGCCAGTAGCTGTTTTTATGTGAAGGAATAATAAGAGTGCAAACTATTTCATAAAAAGCCGAAAAATACCGTTATCCTTTCTAGGAAAAAAGAAAAATAATGCGTTTGTTGCCATTTTCATAACTACGTATATAACCACTTTACTTTTTATTTGATACAAATTATATTAGTGTTTAAAGTTTTTAATTCCTAAATGATTAGTAGTTGGTGGGGTATCCTTTGTTTTTCACTAAAGCGAAAATTCGATTTGGCATACTGTCAGTTAAGTTTTTCAACACATCTTCTCAGATTGTGGCCCAAGAGGTAATTACGTTTCATGTTTTTTCGATCGAATTCTCGGCGTGTAGCCTTATGGATCATTGTCCATCGCAGTATGGCGTTCATTTTTTGATTACGCAGGTGGTTACAGTTCTTGATAACCCGATCAATGGTTGAACAATAATTTTACCTGTCTTTTATTTCGTTTAATATTTTTCGCGCCGCATTTTGTTAAAAACCGTAGGCACCGTAGCGCAAGTGGTTAGTGCATCGGACTACTGAGCCAGCGGTCTTGGGTTCGAATCCCGCCGCAAACACCTAAAAGTTTTTCACAGTGCCCACCTCTTTCGAATGTCTGACAAGCATCAAAGAGTATCATTTGTCACGATTGAGCTTCTCAACTCGCCGTTCGGAGTCGGCAAAAAACTGTACGTCCCTTCCATTCGTGCAAAAATATAACACGCACACACAAATGGTTGCGAGAAGCAGGCCCAAGTTCACCTCGGGCTGTAGCGCCAACTAAGTAAGTATTTTGTAAAAAAACACTCAATAAACTTTCTTATTTTTACCGTTGCACAGTTTTGCAACGTTTTATCGACTTCACTCGTACGCAGCACGTGGTGATATAGTTTATGAAATGGGCTAAAATGTATTATCTCTCGTTGCTTCTAGAAAGGATAACGGTATTTTTCGGTTTTTCATAAAATTACCTGTGTTTTATTAATCCTTCGCAGAGAAACAGGTCCTTGCTAAAAAAAAAATCATTTTAATCTTAAGAAAATGTCAATAGTGGGATGGTGATATAGTTATGAAATTGAGTGTATTTATTATGTACTATGAAAATTTCCGTTATTTATGATGATGTTGATGATTTTATTTTATAAGTTGACTATCTTGTAATTTATTTATTTTTTTGTTTTTTATATGAATTTGAATACCCTTATAATGTTTACTTACAGCGCGAGCATATGAAGGACAAGAACGAGAGACAGACAGATCGGCGTAGTGATAGGAAACTCAGGTTTTTGGTTTTTCTTTTAGGTTTCAACTAACTCTATGGGTAGGGTCCAGACTGGAGAGTTGCGCATTATTGAAAGTTTTGTTTTGTACTTGCTTATGATTCACAGAAGTTTTTTCCAGATGTTGTCATTAGTGGCTTCTCAACTTGCCGTTGGGAGTCGGCAAAATATTGTAGGTCCCTTCCATTCGTGCAAAAATATAACACGCATATACAAATGGTTGTGAGAAGTAGGCCCTGGTTCACCCCGAAATGAAGCGCCACCTAACGAGAGAAAGAACTCCCGTGAAGTTATTTCCCTGAACCAGCAGGCAGGTGGTGCCATCTTTCTCCGCAATATTAATACAAACGAAAAAAACACAAGAACGCTGATAAGAATCGGATTACCAAAAACCTAATCGAATAGATAAGACTTAAAATTTAAATTGTGCAGTTCGTGGATATATTTTGGAACACTGCCGTTTTTATAAGTGAGTCGTAGAGCTAGGGACATTCCGATACCGCCATCGTATCGATACTTTTACTCATTACTCGTATCGAATCAAAGTATCGAAACTACTCATTTACTTGTATAAAAGTATCGAGTATGTACTCGTATCGTATCGAATCAATTGCTAATACTTATCTTGTACCTAACTTATGGATTGTGGAAAGGTTGGTGGTGGTGGATACATAGAACTTGAAGCTTTTGTGGCAATGAAATGACAGATGAAATGGCAAAATAGTAGGCAAACGTTTGCACTGACGCAATGAAGACATTCGGTGTCCTTTTCTTTTTTTCTTTATTGCCTTGTTTTTTTTATATGGTTTGAGTAAGTATGTTGGAAAGAGAAGTTTATAAAAACTTAAAAATTATATATGTTGTAACATAACGGAATCCAAGTGTTCCTGTCCGTTATAAATGAAAATATTTATACTTGTAATTGGAAATACTTGTTACATGGAATCTGGCTCCGATACCAAGTAACTACTCAAATCAAAGTATCGAGTACAAAAAGTACTTGGGTCGAAACAAAAGCATCGAGTATATACTCATATTTACTTGTATCGAAACGTCCCTACGTAGAGCCAAATCGATATCAGCAATGTAATGGGTCAACATTTGTTGCCATACATATCTGACAGAATTGTCAAAAGCAAAAAATAGCTGTAATTGGAGCGAGGGTCACTCAGAAATAAGCTATGAAATAAAACAAGAAATATGAAGTAGGAATGAATAAAGAACACGAATTGAGAAAAAAGTAATTTAAATGTCTTAATATAGCAGAATTCATCAGTCAACCTGTTCTTGACCCCACTCGATTACACCCTTATCACGTCGAATGACCAGCGAAGCAGAAACAAAAGGAACAAGAAAAATATATTCCGGGTCAAGTCATTATATCCCCCGACGCAATAACAAAGAAAAATCTTTCAACTGGAAATGGAAATAAGAATGGTTAGGTAAAGCGTCATGATATTAACACAAAAGAATGATTTTTATGTTGAGAATGCCAAGGCCAACGAATAAAAGCGGACCAGCTACAAAACTTTCCAGAATCATTGTTTTATATGGTTTTCTTATTAAGTTTCTCATCAGGTACAGTTTTTTGATGCTTCATCTTTCAAAAAGAATAAAAAGAAATCATTTTCTGCGAAATAAATGCATCCAATCATCGCATCGCTCAAATCACCTTTTAAAGGTGAGTTTTGTCTGAGTTTTGACATATGCCAGATATTGGTTCTCAAACTTATTAAGCTGTGGAACCCTAAACAAGGCCCAAATATATTTCGGAACCCCAACTCTTAACGATATAAAAAATGAAAAACAACACATTCAAAATCAATTTTCTTATCTAGATATTTTTTTTTTGTTTGATTTATAATTTTTTTAAAATTGACTTTTATCTCCGAAAGCAATATTCGCAGCGTCCAATCTCGATCTGTATTTTGTTTTTGCATAAGTATATGCTGAAAAACCTGCTTCACAGCGATACGTTATGACAAAAGGGAGCAAACTTAATATAGCCTGTTTGGCAAGTTCAGGGTATTCACTCCTATTACCAACCCAAAATTGGTTCAATGATACAGAATCAAATACATGTTTTGATGAAGAGGAACTCTGCAGATCTATAACGGCCATATTATTCACTCACTTTAACCCGAGTTAAGACTTACACCCGGGTTAAAGTAAATTTAAACCGAAAATTAAACCCAATTCCATAACATTCACTCGTTCCACCCGCACATTGACCCGAAAAATGTTTAAATTAAATTTTAAATCCGAATAAATTTAAACTGCCCCCGGCAATGAGTTTGAAAACTTTAACCCGAGTTAAAACTCAATTTCATAATATTGACTCTATTCCGTTGTCAGTTCACACACTCACGCATTTAAGTTCACACATTTACATATTGAAGTTCACGCATTCACAAATTGAGATTATGCATTTTCATTGGTTGAAACATAGAGAGAGAATTCTCAGTTTTTAATTTCATTTCAACTGACATATGTCATTTTATGAATTTTTAACCCATCGGGTTTAGTAAACGTTTCTGAGTGAATATTATGAACATACGTTTAAATGTTCGGGTTTAAAAAATGCGGGTTAAAGATCGGGTTTAAAATTCATTTAAATTTGATTTAAACCCGAAGTGAATAATATGGCCGTAAGAGACTCGTTTTCCGCAATGATTAGTGTCGTATGCTGGGTTTTCATTAGAAATGGATTTTGTACCCACTCGATGTCAATTTTCATGTCTGGAAAGTAATCTAATAAAGATCTTTCTAGACTTACCAAATGTCCATCGATCATATTGCCAATATCTGCTCTGAGCTCTAGCATGTTTTCTTGCAAGAATTCATGTAAAACTGGAAAACATTCAACATTGTTCTTCTGTACACAGGTAAGCCAGATATTAATTTTTCTTTTTAGAGCTGTTTGTCTCTCGCAAAAAATACTGTTATGAATTTCCCCTGCAAAGCAGTAGCAGTTTCGTTAAACTTTTCAAAAATGTCTGCAAGATAAGCCAATTTTGTTATCCATTGCTCATCATGCAAAACCTACATCAAAAAGGTTTGCAGATGAAGACGTATTTTTGTCTACTTCGAAAACTTTCAACTCATCATCAGACTTCCAACTCATCAATCAGACAACATGTCAGTTCAGGCACTCAACCCAGATATAAATTCATTTTTTCAACCCGACCGAGCTCTCACAGCTTAGTCGAGTCCAGTCAGCCCTATTTCAACTCAGCTCGTGTTTATATGCATTTCAACCCGAGGTGAAGCTGGCTTCAAACAACCAAGCAAACGTGATAACTATGCAGAAACTTTACAAAAGCTGTGCGTGATCGATACCCACACGCATGCATTTTTGTGTCAAGTTCATTCTTTGTAAGATAGTGTGCAGTACCTCATAAAAGTATACTTCATGGATTGTTGCTCGTAATTTTCTTTGGAAAGTGGATGTTGCTGTACCATTTTTGTTTGCTTTTTTTTTTGAATTATGGGAAGCTCGCACTTCAATAAAATAAAATATAAACGTCAAACATTTTTTGCGCAAAAATGTTTGTAATTGCATACTTACAAAAATTATTTTTGTGTTTTACTATTTTTAATTCAAGAAAGTCGCGAAACCCTGAAAACAGTTTCCCTCCGTTTAGCGGTGAGCCAAAAGGCGGTAAGTCATACTTTGTGGTCTGACAGACCTCAGCCTACTGGGTCTTACATAGTAGTCAAAATAACTGTATATCGGAGAGGAATATTATCATTATACAGCCCTAACTCAATAATGGCTTATCGGATTGAAAATCAAAAAAAAACAGGTGAAATTAGTAAATCTGTCGCTGATTCATTTGAGATATAAAACATCCTCCTGCGTTATCCTGAAGCTGAACAATGTCCAAAACAATTATTCAAAACATCGCCCACAATTTTCCTTCAGCGGAGACCACCGCCAGCAGTCGTGCAGCAGTGGGAATCGTTGCAATAGTGTGTGTGTGAGTATATGTGCGCGCTCTAACATGATCATATGCTTTGTACTTCAATGTGCTACAATCATTATCACCATTTGCGGCTGTCACACTCAACCAATCTTAACAAATGAGGTGTCAAAAGAAGGAGAATTTTCTAGAGCAGAGAATTGCATTTTCAGTTTATAAATATTATTAATAAATTAAAAAAAAAACGATCAAAAACAAATATTCTACCCAAAGTGAACTTCTGTTGATTTAAGAATTAATTTTGGTTCATATATGTATGCACATATGTATTTGCTATGTGGAAGTCATCTGGGATGTTTGGTTTACAGTGCTATTTTGCCGAGACTTTAGGCAAACGTTATCAGTAGTGCCACGAGGCACATCCGAACGCACAACATTTCTCTGATTTGTTATTTAAAATTGGTGGAGGAACGCTTCCGGAAGGAACGTTTAAGGTGATATATCTTAGCTTTGTGAGGGAGGTATTTTGTTGCCTCGGAGTGATTAAGCTCCAGCAATTAACAGCGAGATATTTTCACGTGCTGATGGTCAAAGTGCAGAATGTATTTCAATCACCCGGGTTGTGGACCAAGAAGTAACTACCAGATATCTGGTCGAATTTTTAAACTCTTGCTTTCGCCGCCATCACATAAATTAAAACTAAAAGTGGGTGTACCTACTATTCTTCTAAGAAACTTGAGCCCGCCTAAATAATGTAATGGCACCCGACGTAGTGTAACAATTTTGCAATGACATCTGGTAGAGGCGGAAGTGTTGACGGGCTACGGGGTGGTGCGGTTTTTGAGAACTATGAAATCTGCAGTTAGGGGCTGAAAGTTACAAATTGAAACGTTTTTGATAAAACGCTGTTAATCAACAAAATTTACTAAACAATTTTGTGGACTTAGACAAATACTTTGATATTTCTACGCTCCCACTGAAATTGCATATTTGTATGCATAAGAAAACCCTTAGAATGCGAAGCAAGGCGAGCATGGGTTCAACTAGGAAATAATATAAATTTGAAAGTGTAAGTACGGTTTAAGTAATCATCAATAGAATCAGACGCGCTCATTCAAAATTATAGCATGAATGCACGTAATCCGGAAAAATAATTTAAAAGAAGATTAAAAGTCTGTTCAATGAGACTGTTCTGGGCGGAAAAAACAGAAAAGTACCTACAATGTTTTCGTGTTCAATGAGAAAACTTTCTGTCCGAGATTGATCTGCTCTGTGTTCAATGACTCTGAGCTGGCCAGCTTTTCTGCACCTAATCTTGAGGTAGAACAGATTTGTGAGAAATGTCAAAATCACCTTTATATTGCATATCTTATTTTTTTACTTGAAGTGAAAAGTGTTTCGATGAGATTTGAGTTTACCAATTTGAAGAAATCGAAATTCGATCGGAAAAGGTTTAGTTATTTTAAAATGTTATAAATAATTTGGAAAATATTAAAAAAAATATTTAAGTATTAAGTACGAGTAAAATGATACCATATGGTCCATCCATTGTGTCCACTCCCGCCTTTTATTTATTGAAGTCCAATATTTGATGAGTTTTACTAGCCTCTTCATCAACGTTACATGTTTAGTTTTCAGTTGAAATAAGAATAACTGACTAACTCTTTTTTGGCAAGTAGGAACACAATGAGAATTTGTTGTGATGGAAACAAACAAACCTGCTATTCTATGGGCGAGTAGAAGAGACCAGTAGTTCTAGTGGAACAAATTTTTTGTTCTTACGAACTGTTTCAACTTAAGCAAGGTTCTTGGACATCAAGGCACTGGCTAAGTCGAATGTAGAAAAGAAGTTGTCAGCGTATATTGTTCGTCCGGTACCAAAAAACGCTATAACAATATCCATTACCAATCGTTGGCCCTGATTCACCTCTCTATCTTCATGGGGAGCTTTACCTGTGTAAATTTGTCCCTGCAATGGAAAGCACGTATTACAGTCATATGCCTACCACACCTTGACATCGTATAAACACACACTCCCACCCTCAATTTCAAGAAAAATCGTTTTTTTAATTGTGTGGTCTGACAGACCACAACACGAAACAACGTTAAAATTTTACTCCAACTATATTTTTGTTCCACGAAATATGGACAACTGTTTCAAAATACATCACATTCGACTCGCTGCATGGAGTTTGACAAAGTCATGGCACCGTTTGCCAAAATATTTACAGGAACAAAAATGACAACACAATAAGTTTCAAAATGGTCTGACAGACCACAACGCTAAACGGAGGGTTAAGAACCGAGGTGACAGAATATTAACGGATTTATTCCTGAAACTATTAGGGCGGTTATTAAAAAAGTAATGCTATTTATGTATTCACTTAACTTAAGTCACTTAAGTATGTAAATAAAAATTGGCAGCACTCGTAATCTCTTTTTAAAATGAAGAATATGACAGCCTTTGGTTTTGGCAAAGTGACAAGAGTCCACATATGATCATTTAAAACCAAATTTACCGCTATGTATCCCAATGACAATTGGTTGAAGTTTATTTTAAATGCGCTTCGCCCCTGAATATAAAACTTCACCAAAATTGGGATCCATTTTCCGACTACTCAAGGGAAAGTCAGCAAACATCTGATGCACGCTGTGAACGTTATGTCCTGCATTGGGTAAACGAAGATACATATCTATCTGAAAATTTCGTCAAATTGGCATCATTCAAAGGGCAAGCAATCGAATTTCACAATAATGCTTTCTATCGAGCTGCAGGCAAGACTTTATACCGTACCGACCAACGTTCGTGTTGAATCAAATTGAATCTTCCACAATTAAATGACAGCTATAATAGAATACAGACTTCATAGAGTGGCAGATCGGTCATTATGAACAATTGGCTGTCAAATTTCAGTTGTGTCTATTGGAAGAATTATTAGTTTATTTAATGTGCTTAGTATTTAATATTTAATATAATAAATTATTGTTTATGTTCGCAGATTACATGAATTGGGAATATTGCAAAAATAATATGTAAAAGCATCTGTATGAGTAATATTTGTAAGATACAAGCTTATTAGGTCTTTTGAGTGCTTCGGAAAAACACACATTACGCCTTTTTAATCTCTCAGGGGACTCAGGGAATCGATGAACAAATTCTTAATATCCTTCGTGCTGATTTCTATGAATGAAACAATCGAGCTCCCAACATGAATACGAATAAGACTTGAAATATAAAAACTAATGATGGTAAATATTCATAAATGGGTGGTTGAACATACGTATACGAGTATATGAGGTTGGACATGGAAATTCCTTCACCATAAAGGATCCCCGCATTAACACGGCGACGAAAATTATTTCGCGTCGAGTCCCAGTAGGGAATTTGCACATTACACGAGTGATTCTTTCTCGCCTTCCCATGCTAATAATCGCGTCCTTTTGGAATTACTTCATGCCTTATTTTAACATGATGATGTCATAGGGAGCAAGCGCTTGCCATATCGCTTCATTTTGCAGGCCTTCTTATCAGGAAGTTGTAATAGCAGGCCTTTCTTCGCCCCTTCTATGGAAGTACGTATTCCATCGGTTATCGGTAAGGACTAAAAGCAGGCCTTCCTATTTCTAAAAATTGTGGGTAATATGAGTCGTCACTTAAATAGAGAGGAAAACAGGATGATTCACGTGTTACATAACGAACATTTATCTTTAGGGGCTATTGCTGAAAGAGTTGCGTGAAACCATGTCAGTGTACAAAATGCTTCAAAGAAAAGTCGTTTATTTTTATCAGACGGGAGGAAAATTGGGACCGGGATGAAAAATGCGAGCACAGACCAAAGAGAAGACCGTTGGCTTAAAAATTTGTGTATTAAGAAAGAAAAAAACATCTAAAGAAATAAGTCTTGAGTTCAAAGAACAAACACAAAATGAGATAAGTTCAAAACCAGTACGAACAAGATTGCAGGATAGTGCTTTATTAGTCAGGAACCCGAGGAAAAACCCACTAAAATTAGGATTTTGAGGTTAAATTTTCCTAATTCTCGCCGGAATTAGACAGAAAATGATTGAAAGAGGGTCATTTTTGCAGAAGAGGCGAAATCGAATCTCCATCAGTCCGAAGGAATTCGGTATATCCGTCGAAGACGTCGAGAAAATCTCAAAAGTGAGTGCACTGTTACTAGAAATAAATTTCTTGTTAGATTTATGCTCTGGGTCTGCAAAAGCTATTACGGAACTTGTATCTTAGCCTTTGTTAACGGATCGATAAATGGAGACAGCTTTTTTAATATTATAAGAGCATCTCATTCCCAACCTATTTTTCAGGATTATTTTGATAGCATTGAAAATTTATTCTATCAAAAACAAAAGTTTAGTGTTGATCTCTTAATTTTTTTTTTAACAAATATAAATATTGTCGTAAATGAAGTCGGGCACAGAACTGTTGATGATGATTGCCGAAAGTTTATAAAATCTATGCCTTGCAGAATTAAGGCCGTTATCAAACCTAGAGGGGACATACTAAATATTAAATTAACTTAATTCCTTTTTACCATGTTTTTATGCTTTAAATTGAAATATTTTCAATATATCTAGTTTAACAATTTTATATAACTTTTCTTCCCTACTAAATTATCTAACCTTATTTATTACAAAAAAGCATGCATTTGTTAACGGAATTGTTTTCAAAATATACGAAAAAAAAAGTTTGAACCAAAAATTGTACTCAATAATTCACAAAAATCAGTTTTTTCGCCTATTTCAAGGGTTTTAACTTTTATCTGGCCACTACGGTAGATGCCGTTACCAACTCGCTCCCTTGGTAATGACTTAGCGCAGGGCTATAAAATGTCATTCCCCGAGGAGCGAAGTGGTAATACAATTGATGCTCAAGTTTTAAAACAAAAGCCATTGCCTCCATTGAGGAAGTACTACATATATGTGGTGATTTAGAAAGGTCACCAACCAATCACCAACGACTTCCTACTGGGGTGCGACAAAGAAAATTCCACATACATATATGTATACAGCTACGCCAATGCTAGAGTTGTGAAAATGAGCTCATTAGACGAAAAAGAGAAAAAGAAGAAAATACGATAAACATTTGTTATTTCTATAGTGATAAATAGTCATAAATATGGGTTTTCCAATGAGAGGTGTTATTGTGAATGGCCCGCCATTTCGGTAGCTGTCAATTTTGAAGCTTTTATTCTTTGACATTAGACAAGTAGAAACTACGCCATTACTAAAAATGGAACGATACACGCTACAAGAACGCACTGAAATTATTAAAATTCACTACAAAAATGGTGAAAATCTTGCAGTCACAGTTCGCAAAACTAAAGCATTTTTTGGTCGTCGTGGAGCACCTTGTCGGACCGCAATACAGAAATTGGTGGAAAGTTAGTGATGTGAAGAATAAAACCCGTGCACGTCGCTCAAGAACAACTGAGAATATTGCTGCTGTAACCCAAAGTTTTGAAGAAAACCCAGGTTTGTCCATTCCTCGTCGTTCTTTGGTATTGGGCATTCCACAAACGTCATTACACCGTAACGTCGTGTCTTTGCTGATTGGGTCCTTGAAATGCATAAAAATGATCCGGAATTCCATCGAAAAATCATCTTGACTGATGAGGCCCATTTCCACCTCGGTGGCATCTGGGGCTCGGAAAACCCAAGAGTTATTGTTGAGAAGCCTCTCCATCCTCAACGTGTGACTGTTTGGTGCGGTTTATGGTCCGGGGGGGGTCATTGGATCTTACTTTTTCGAAAATGAGGTTGGATCAACAGCTACGGTGAATGGATTGCGCTATCGAGAGATGATTAATGATTTTTTATGGTCGGAGTTGGATGGTATTGATTTGGACAACGTTTACTTTCAACAAGACGACACTACGTCCCACACGAGCAACGAAACCATTGATCTTTTACGGGAAAAGTTTCCGGACCGTGTTATCTCTCGAAGAGGTGATCACAATTGGCCACCGAGTTCTTGTGATTTAATACCTTGCGACTTCTTCCTTTATCGCCACGTGAAAGATAAGGTCTACCTCAACAGCCCAGCATCGATTCAAGACCTCAAAGATAAAATTCGTGAGGCTATCGACGACATAGGGCAGCCACTTTGCGATTTGGTTATGGAAAATTTCATGAAAAGGATATGGTCCCGTATGCGTACTCGTGGTGGCCATTTGGCTAATGTTGTTTTTCGTTATTAACGGCATACCTTCCTCTTTATTATGAAATAAACATCCGATCATTTATCTCAAAAAATGGCATTTTGCTTTGAATACCAAAATAACACCTCTTATTGGAAAATCCTTTAAATTCAGAAATATTTCTTTTTTTCTACAACAGTTTTTACCCGAATTTCATCCTTTTTCTGATCTGTTTTGGTCTTCTTGGGATAAATCTTATAAAATTAGATATTTTTTTTACAAATTCTTATTATATTTCAGTGAACGTCATATTGAATTCACTGCGAGAAATGCGCGTACCCCAGCCACCATATTCTCCTGATATTGCACCATAGGATTACCATCGCCACCAAAAGGGACGCTTTCTTTTCCAATGGATTGGATAAGCTACCAGAACGCTGGAAAACAGTCTTATACCTAAGACACACTGGTGGCATGGACACCATAATATGGGTACCGGTATTGACAATACCATGGATGGTGACACACACCCTGTGTAGTATGCGTAGACAACATAGCCCGGTTACACCAAGTTTTCCGTCCGGAAATTCATATCTTGATCTTTGCATCGCGGACGCTCGATTGCAAATAGAAACGATCCACAGTAACAAAATTCCATTACTACCGTATGATAGCAATCATTATGCTATAGAAATACGAATGAAATTTGCTGACGACTCTGAGTTTAGCTTCGCAACGTGGCACGAGGTTCCTAAATTGAATTTTAGGCAGACCGATTGGTGCCGTTTCCAACATTGCGCCACAAGAAAATATAGGAATTGCACTACCTCTTCTAGTATTCCTAGCAATAGGAATTTATCTAACGAGGAGTGCGATTCTTATATCGGGAACTTGAATACGGTGGTTTTACAGGCTATAGAGTCGGCAGTTCCGAAAATTAAATCACAAAACAGCATAGAATGTTATTTAAACCGTGACATAAAAACACTACAAACACACAAGAGCTTTTTAATCACTCAAATAAATAGAATACATCGCCAGTTTCAAGACGTATCGCACAATTTGGAACTTCGACGATTGAAATCCCTCCTGAGGAATGTGAAGACTCTGATAACTCAGCAGTTTCGGAATAGTGCTAATGATTACTGGAAACGAAGAGCTGAAAGTATTGTAAAACAAGACTCGAAAAATATGTTCCCGAAAATAAACAAAATGTTTAAACCACGTGACGTTCTCACTATTCCAAAACTGAGATTGCCACTGTCTTCTCAGACGCTTCTGTCACATGCTGGGATTAATATCCAAGACTGCCCCATCCACGATAACCAGTTTGTGATAGATAGTGGAATGGATAAACTTAATCTTATAGGCTCCCATTTTGAGGCGATTCATGCTAGGGATTTCTCTAGCTGCAGAACTGATGAAGTACGTAATGGATTGTTGACATTTCGCAATAACGAAGTGCCAACTCTCTTAAGATTTGATGAGAGATTAAAAGCCGATGAGCTAACAGCGGAACAGACTAACAATTATTTCACAACTTTAGACGAACTAACATACATATTTAGAAAACTCAACAATAAGCAGTCAAGCGGTTTAGATAATATTCCTAACATCATTCTTAAGCATATCCCGATTGATATCATACGGTCGTACTGTATTATTTTCAATAATCTCTTAAACAACTACTACTTCCCGAGTTACTGGAAAATATCGAAGGTTTATCCAATAATCAAAAAACAGAAAGATCCTTCTGATCCTTCAAGCTATAGGCCCATTAGTCTTCTGCCTAATATCGGGAAGATCTTCGAAGTAGTTATTAGTAAGTCAATTTTATACGAATGCGATAGAAAGAAGATCATACCGCGGAACCAGTTTGGGTTCAAAAGAAACCACTCGGCAGTGCATGCTGTTACAAAATTGGTTTCAGATATCAATTGGAATTTAAACGCTAAGAGAAGTACAGCTGCCTGCCTAGTGGATATCGAAAAAGCCTTCGACACGGTTTGGATCGACGGGATAATATATAAACTTATACGATATGAATTCCCTACACATCTTATAAAGATGGTCATTACAATGATATATGATAAAAAAATTGTTGTAACAGATAGAAAATACACAACGACTAGAGTTTTTGATGTCAAAAATGGTCTTCTGCAGGGCACAGTAACTGCACCGCAGCTATTTAATATTTATATTTCCGATGTACTCAGGGAACTGGATGATTCTATAGCATTTGCTGACGACGTTATACTGTATGCAAGCGGGTCGAGAATTGATGAAATTCAAACAAGGCTTCAAGGCAAATTCAACGGTTTCCATAGGTTTTGTACTGAATGGAAACTTAATATAAATTTTTCAAAATGTGAAACCATACTGTTCCGCACCCCAATAAGACGCGGAAATTCAGATTTGAGACATAATTGGAGAAACCTCAAAATAATGAGTTCAAATGGTCTTCAGATCGAGTCAAAGACTGTTGTGAAATATTTAGGGGTTCATTTGGACAAATTTTTGTACTATAATGAACACATAAATATACAGTTGCAAAAGGCTAGGGCGGCATTTATGTCTCTCAAGAAGCTTTTCTACTCCAACTATCTGAGATCCGATGTGAAGATCATTTGCTACCAAGCATTTGTTCGTCCAATTCTGACTTACGCGAGCCCAGTATGGTGGAACATTAATCCTTCGTACATGGAAAAAATAAGAATCTTTGAAAGAAAATGCCTGAGAGCTTGCATGCAGATGTACAGGAGCGAACATTCCGACTTTCGGCATTACGTTTCAAACAAAAAGCTATTGGATGCTTCCGGTGTATCCAGAATTGACAATGTGATTCTGGGCCTTGTGAGGAATCATTTTGCCCGGTCGGCGAATGTTATGGAAAACGAACTCATTTCGGGCTTGTTCTATCCCAACCCTGAATATTTCGGAAATACATTAGAAAGTGGATACATACCACCTGAAGCATTCTTGTTTCTGGATGCTCATGGCTATCTATCAGACTTAACGAACGTACCGATAATATACCATGTTGCCAGACGAGCAACTGATAAAAGAATTAAGTATGTACCTACAAGCTTGGGGGATGGCAATGCTATCTTAAGATACTGCGTAAGCATACCTGAAAAAGATAAAAATAATTATGATAGACTCAATCAGGAGAAATACTGGTGGCTTGATTGGGCTTAGGCTAGCATATAATAAGGCCAAACCAGGCCCTACCATGTGATTTCTGATCTGTCGATTATGCGTTAAATTAACGTTTTAGCGACAGAATAGGGATCGCATGGTAGGGCCTGGTCCTTAGACTTTTAGATGTAAGTTAGTTTTAATTAGTTTTATTTAGTATTAGTTAGATTTAAGTTCTTAGTTATAAATTTTATAAAAAAATATAAATAATACATTGAAAGGTTTTACACAAATTTTCCTTAAATCAAATAAAAAATTAATATTTAAAAAAAAAAAACACATAACATACATATAATAAATTATAAAAAACATTATCATACACAAAAAAAATAATATAAGTATTGAGTGCCACTAAGGCCATTAACTTTAATAAAAAAAAAAATAATATATATATAGTTTTTAAGTTTATTTAGACTAAAAAAAATGTAATATTGTTTAAATAAAATAAATAAACGCTTAAAAAAAAAAAAAAAAAAAATGCGTAGACAACACTGTACCGAATTGTCATTATTACTTTTTTAATTAAAAAGTTTTTTTATTTTTCAAAATCGAAAAATACAAATCAAATGGATTTATTAAGTGTTTTAAGTGTCGAATAATATAAAATTATTGAATTTTATAAAGCCCCTTAATCCCGGAACAAAAATCGTTGCGGAACAAAAATCGTAGCCTGTGGTGCGAGATTTTGAGGTAAATTCCTAAAATTTCAAATTTCGCAACGAGATTTTTGACGTACGAGTTTTGACATTTTTCTTCTTCTTATCACTCATATTGAATAAAAAGTATTTTAAACAACAAATTTAAATTATTTTTAAGAGGAAATGACGTTTAAATGCGCAAAAATTTGTAGTTTCCCTTTATGCTACTAAAAATGGATACAATTGTTTCCTCTTTCATTAGAAAAAATGTCAAAAAATCGCATCGAAAAACAAATCGTTGCGAGAAAGAATGGTCCGGACCTTTCATTTTCTCGTTGCGAGAAAGAATGGTTTCTCGCAGTGAAGGTGCGAGAATTTTGACGTTTACCCTACGATTATTTTTCTCGCAACGATTTTTGTTCTGGGAATAAGGGGCTTAAGAAAAAGAAAATTTTATCTACAATTGGCACTGATAGCAAAATATAAAAGTAGGAGGTTCAGGAATTTGCCGTACTTGGAGAGGAGAAGTTTAACTAGACGTGTTAACAAAACAAGAACAAGAAAACTCCTACAAAAAGATATCAAATCGCTGTCGATGCTGATAGGTGTACTAACCGGTCACAACTTGCTAACATACCATATGAAGAAGCTACGTCTTAATGATGATGACACCTGCAGAGGGTGTGGTGATGAAGAGGTTCATGAGGACACAGCCCATTTCCTCTGTCACTGCCCTAACCTCTACCAATTTAGAAATAAAACCTTGGGTAAATTCTTTTTCAATGACTTCGACGAGCTATCGGATGGATCACCATCGGTCATTCTTGAATTTGCCAGGGCGTCTGTATGGTAGGAACCTAGGTGGAAAAACAACACGGGTATTACAATAGGTCCACATGGACCTAAGTGTGATGAGGATGCCATCATTCTCATCAACCCTTCTAACCTAACCTAACTAGACGTGTTTGGACAATGGTAAACATATTAAAAAACATTTGTTTTTTACGGTTCCAACTTTTATGTCATTAAATGTTGAACAATCGTACTTCTGGCAAGTAGTACCTCGTTTTACAGAAGACCAATTCAAAAATACTTTTTGGAGTTGATAAAGCAGCTTATTTGTATAAAAGCCAACGACACCTAAAAAGAAACGATACAAGTTAGGGACTTGCAATCCGTTAGAACAAAAGAATCGCAGTAGTTTTGTATGCATTGGCTTAATCGGCCGAATATAGAACAGTAGCTAATTTGTTTGGAATTGGTCGAACCAATTTACCATACCATGGTAAGAACCCAAGTTATAACTCGATTGCACCCCTTGTAATAGGAGTTAAGAACACCATAATTTATGGAATGTAGCCAACCGAACCGCAATTTGTGAGATACTATAGACCGTCCAGTATCAATATCACGCTAATATAATACCATGTTGCTCATGTGGTATTACCATGGTACTGCCTGACACATAGATGGTATATCCGTACCCACATTTAAATTTAAGTGCAAAAAGTACACAAAATACGAAAATTATGTTCTTTCTCTATCCGATACACTTAAAATTCTTGGCACTCTGTCGCATGTTTCCGAAGGTAAAACAATTCACGGTCTAGCTTTCATGTTTTCACAATTTTCAATTACTTATACACTCTCAAAACATTTATTAAACACAAACCCCACATTGCATAGTTCTAGGCGCTACTATTCAATTTTTGCACTCACGCACACAATATCTCCCTGTACGTATTTGGTTTTATGTGACTGTGTTTTTTTTTTTTTTATTGAAACTTTGAAAAATTGCTTTAGGGATAATTCTACGCATCAGAGGGCATCTGAGTATGCTTGTAGTTTTCCAAGTTTCGATTTTCATTTGAATTTGATTGATCCTTTGCAAACACCATAATTTCGAAGCCTTTTCCGTTGTTGTGATCTGATGCAATTTCAGTAACTTCACAAGGCATGTCTTCTATTGAATTTACATTTTATTTTAAATTGCACTTCATAGTCAGGAAGTATATGTTTCCATTCAGACTCACTTGCAACTGTTCCACAAAAATCTTTCGAAAAAGATTTTGAATAACGAATACTTTTTCTTTAAAAAAAAAAAATCAGATAGTAACTGTTTTTGCAATGCTCCAGAGAATCTCTCATCACAATAATGACATTGTTGTCAGTACTCAGGAGTCAAACTCTCGTATGTAGGTTAACTATCGGATGCTGATGGTATAATTCTCTATGTACCACCGGAGGATATTCTTTGTTTTTCCACATCCTACAGCATGGTAGTCGTACATACATATTTATTTTTACGGACACGAATGTGTTAACAACATGAAAACGTGTACCGAATTTTATGGAAAACTATACAACACGCAAAGGAACCTCCTGATGACAATGGCCTGCATAAATGTTATCTGATGCGTTGAGATAGAAAAAGTAAGTATACGCCACCTTAAAGGTCTGACCTAAAGTAGCATTGTTATTCATGTCTAAACAAAAAGAAAAGGACATTTTAATTCACAACGAGAATTTCCCCTGAGATTTAAGAAGCCACAGATAAGCATCGTGTTTTTTTTTTCTGAACGCAATGTTAGCACTTCACTTGATAGAACCTACACAGGCACCGAGTGAGAAACATGGAGCAAAAGATATTACGTACATTTACATTTTTCCATTAAGTGAAAGCTGCTACATGGCTGCAGGAAGACAGGGATCCTATTGGCAAATAAAAAAAAGGAAAAAAAATGAAAACTCAACAACAGAAACACACTCCATGGGGGAAAATATGGTCCCTACGGCATTCTGTCGATAGAAGACATCACAAATTGTGCAGGCATGAGGCAACGTCATTTGGTTTAGCCTTCATGCCAAAGAGATGGAAGTTTTCAATTTGGCTTTGTGCTCGAATTTGCCAGAGTAGAGTGGTTTTCTGCGTAGCTGCAGTTGGAATAAAGTTGAATTTAATAGATAACCAAAATTCGAATACAGCTTGAAAACGTTTTCAAAATAATTCTTCATCAAAGCGAACGATTTTCTTATAAAACCAAAAGTGGATTTCTGAGCAGATCGAACTTTACAAGCGTAATTTAAATGATCGTATCAATATAATTTCCGAGCTTCAACGTTCTTCAAGTGAAGAAATACAATCAATTCTATCTGAAGCTATTAAAAACGCCTGCCGCAAGCGCGGAGGCCTCCGAAAAAAGTTTCACGAGGAATGGTACGACTGGGAATGCATGCGGTTTAGGAAGAAATGTTTCTCTTTTTTGAATATTTTCCGTAAAACGAATCAGGTTTTTTTCAGAACGTTATATACTAATTGTAACAAGCAATATAAACTAATGTGCGAAAGTAAAAGAAACAGTTAATTTAAAAGAGTTGCCCTAGAGCTCAGCGCCTGCAAAGATCCAAAAGCCTTCTGGAGTAGAGTTCGTCAGTTAGGGCACTGCAAACAAAAAGCCCTAACAGCGGTTGGTGTAGAGTCACTAGCCTCACATTTCAGCAAACTTTTAGGTCCGGTCACGGTTGCCAGGTTGGGCTATTTGTCGCCAATTGGGCTACAAAAAGTTCTCGTCTGCGACAAAAAAAACAAGATTTTGATTTGTCAAAATTTGGGCTACTTCTATTTAATAACAGCGATTTTTGGGCTCCATTGAAAATAAAAAAAAATTAATCTAGAACATTAAATTACGCACATATTTTAAATGTTTGTTACAAAATATTTATCGCAATTGTGAATCATTTGCCAGAGGTCACAATGAGCTTTGTAAAATAAAGAGTTGTTCAGCTTCCTTTCTCTTTTTCACTTATGGAATATATAGAATATTATTTGAAAGCATATGTGGCTGTCTCTGTGCAAATTCGAAATCGAACTTTACCGTAATCTCACTGCAAATAATCTTTGACTGTGTTCCTCTCACAACATTTCAAATTGGGTGTAACTGGCGATTGGCGAGTACATATTAATATCTGTGGCCAAAAGGAAAAACAACATAAGTCGACTTATGTCGAAAATGAGTTTTTTACACCAAAGGATGCGTAATATTAGATTCTATTTGCCATATTTTTCTCTTATTTTTATCTGAGTTATAGACCAGCAAAAAACAACATTAGTAATTTTCCCGTATAATAAGCATAATGGAAAAACAGCATAAGTAAAGATTTTCCGTATGCTTTTGAAATAAATGTTCTTATGCTCCAATAGTTACTGAAACTAACGCAACCATAAGTATTTGTAGAAAAATATCTTTTTTCTCATCCTTATTTCTGTATCCACAACTTTCTTATACGATGCATAGTTTGTTTCTAAGCTAACATCAAACCTTTCAACTGCTCTCCTGAAAAGTTGTAAAAAACTACTTATGCTGTTCTGTCTTTTTGCCACAGAATTATTTTGCTAAATCGGGTGCTTAAATTTAACTACATACGTGAGTAATTCAAATGGGAAAGTACTCAAAATATCTCAAAAAATACACCAAATCTGGGAAAAACTTCCAGAATTTCAAGGTAAGAAAATATGAATTAAATTAATAACTATTAGTGACATATATTTATATTTGAACTAGGCTAGTTAATTCTGTAAGGAGTTTTCGGTAACTAAGAAAATGTTACAATTATTTAACAATGATATGTATCAAAACCAAATTGAAAGTAAGTATATTTTATTAATTATTATTTAAATGAAGGCCAATTTTTGCATTTTTGAGTTTTGTATTTTTGTTATTTTTCCAAATAAATACTTTAAAATACGTTTATGTGTATTTTAGTTCAAATATTGGATATTGTAAATGTCATTCAAATAATTATTGGGCGATTTTTGGGCTACTTTTGGTTACGGCGATTTTGGGCTATAATTTTTGGGAAATTGGCTCCTTCGTGTCAGGAAAACCTGGCAACCGTGGGTCCGGTATCCAATTTTTCGCTCAGATTATTTATCAACTTTTAATAACCTGGGTTGAAAGTAATAATCGGCTTAGTGTCTTTCAAGGGGGTTTTCGGGCTGGACTTTCGACGGTTGACCAAATCTTTGCCTTAGATACAATAGCTAAGAAATTTATGGCAAGAAATAGAAAGCTATATGCTGTTTTTGTTGATTTTTAGGCAGCTTTTGATACCGTTAACAGAAGCTAACTTATTTATAAGTTAATTTTAATAGGAATCTCAACAAAGTTCCTTAGAATTTATAAGAAACTAATTTCTTATACTTCAGCGTGTGTTTGGAACGGAAATGAGATGTCCAATTTTTTTGTGACAGAGACTGGCGTTCCTCAAGGTTGCGTTCTCAGCCCCGTTCTTCTCTCACTTTTCATTGATGACGTGCATGAATACTTGCCTGGTGGTGTTGTTGTCGAAGACGTCCTAGTCAAAGTCCTGCTATATGCTGATGACCTCGTTATCCTTACAGATAACCCACAAACGCTGCAGCTGCAGATAAATAAACTAAAGCAGTACTGCGAAAGCTGGGACCTGCAAGTCAATACTGCAAAGTCGAAAATCATGATTTTCCAGAGCACTCAACACGCATCAGAAGATTACCAAATGAAAGTTGGCAACTGGCAGGTGAACCAATTGAGGTCGTCAACAAGTTTAAATATCTAGGTTTTCTACTAACCCACAATGCTGACTTGCATCTACATGTGGAAGATAAAATAATCAAGGCATGTGGCCAAAATTGTATTGCATTCTTGTAATGTGGATACTGCATCCAAATTTAAGATTTTCAATGCCACTATTAACGCTTGTCTTTGCTATGCAAATCAAATCTTCGGATTTAAAAAAATCGAACAATTTGAAAGTTTACAACGTTTATTTTTAAGCGCATCTTTAAACTCCCTACAACAGTGCCTAACTATGCTATTTACGTAGAGTCAGGAATCTCGCAAATCTATTATATAAATCTGAAGGCTAATGCTGACTATATTGTTAAGGTAATGAACTGTCATAGCACCAATCTCCAGTACCAACTACTCAGATGTGCTTTTCGCTGTAAATTAACGCCTTTTAGTGGCTGGATTGATCTTGCAGCAGAATATGATGTTGAACTAAACCTAACTCTAGAAAATGTCAATGAACTAAACCTAACTCTAGAAAATGCGCAAATAGATGAACGTTTCTATGAAAACTGCCTTAACCGGGCGCAAACATCCGCATCTAGAAGCGTATATAGAACGTTAAATCATTCACTGACCACTCATAACTATTTCAGTAATGAATTGACAACATATGCAATTAGCACAATCTTCAAAATCAGAACAGAGACTTTGGGCCTAAATTTTACACCGCACAGACAGAATCTTCGAACAACTTGCAGCCTCTGTAACTTAAACGTGGCTGAAGGCGTTTT
This sequence comes from Brachyopa scutellaris, assembly GCA_949775065.1. Taxonomy (NCBI): domain Eukaryota; kingdom Metazoa; phylum Arthropoda; class Insecta; order Diptera; family Syrphidae; genus Brachyopa; species Brachyopa scutellaris. Next base: position 77,695,343 of record OX459114.1, on the reverse strand, counting down.
CCACTTCCTTGCAGAATGTCCAATACTTCTCGAAATTAGAAGACTGTATTTCTCCAAGAGCTTTCCCACATTTCAGGAATCAAAAAAGTTGTTAAACGGTTTGTCTGGTTGGAAACTGCTCTCGAAATATAATTATGCATGCCTATAAGTATCGCAATAGCTTTGTGAATTTGTAAAATTGTAAAAATTGTAAAGCTACGTGCAGACGATACGTTCACTTGCATATTTGTGATCATACGCCTGCGTGTTCATATTCGCTTCAAATGCTCATATGTTCATACGGCGTATGATTGGTGTTCACACGATATGCACACTTTGTCCCAAAGTTGCAAATTTTTTGGTGTGTTCATATGTGTTCAAATGCGTTGTGTTCATATTTTTTCTGTGCATATGATTGGTGTTCACACGATGTGAACAATTGGTTCATATGACAGATATGTGCACGAATATGAACATAATGAACAAACAATTAATTCACTTTTCATGACTGATGTTGACACATGAGTTTTATTTCAATAAAAGTACAATTTGAATTCTTTTATTTTTTGTGGGCTGCGACTGCATCTCCGGTAAGCGCGGCTGCAAATCAATTTCATTTGAAACCGTCCTCCAAATATTCACCATCTATTGTATCGTCGAGTATCTGGATATACATATATCACGCGCACCAAATAGACACCGAAAGAAAAACACGAAAGTAAAGAAAAAGTCCAAAGAAACCTAATAAAAACAAATCAAAACCGAAAACAAATTTAAATAAAATAAATAAACAAAAAACAACAGCCCATTCAAAACCTACTGCAATGTGCATACCTACATTTGATATATGAACATAGTTGAAACTACGAATGTGTTCAAATGTGACAACGTGTTCATATGTCCAAATTTGCGTAATAGTGTTCATATGGTCCCAAAAGTGTGTGCACACGATATGAACGTTACATGTTCATACGTATGTATGTTCAGGACGTGTTCAAATGTGAGCATATGCTTATTGTTCATACGTATGAACACAAAAATATGGTGTGTACACGATATGATCACTTTTGGGACAAAATTTTACTCAAATATGCACACAAATTTGCTCAGTGAACATATCGTCTGCACGTAGCTTAACATATCAAATGCGGAAGTAACTTAACCCTCACACGTTCTTTATTAACCGGGGTTAATATGGGCACTTTCACTATATCATATCTTGGATACTTTTGAACTAAATGTCTTTACATTCAGACTCAGTGACTAAATATTTGATATTTTTCGAAAAATATAGAAAAACATAAATTTTGACAGTTTTTCGACTGATTTTTCGTCAAATTGTAGCAAACGTACCTTATTAACCCAGGTTAATATTTTAACTTTTGTATGAAAAAATTCTGAGTTTGTCCTAGAGTTCTACTTTTTTTTAAGAAAACAAAGCTACATACATACATACATACATACATGCCTACGAGTTTGTATGTATATATATGCACATATGTATATACCGATGTTTTTACATATGAGTATGTTGCACATACAGTTTCAGTTGGGTGGTATCTGCAAGCTACATCTTCAAATTTGTGAACGAAAGAAACCAATTTGTTGTACAGCCTATCAGTACCTCTATAAACATGCATAGGTAAGGTACTATGTACAGTACATTGTACATATTACATTTATAGATTAGTAGTTTCGAACTTTGTCATTGTCAAACTACGCACTTAGGCTTCCTTCACTGTATGCAACTCTTTCGTGTTGCTCTTTTCAATTATTTTTTTTTTGCTGATAACATAATATGAAGCAAGAACCTCTAATTTTTTGGCCACCTGAAGATTCTTCCTGAGAAGCATCATCAGGTAAAAATGGCTAGAAGGTCTAGGTATAGTGTTCAATTTGATCAATTGAAATACCTAAAATGCGATTTTTAGTGTCACTTTGCCCAAATTTCGAGGAATTCGAGCTCTTCTAGCTATTGTAGGCGTACAAAAATGCTTCCTCAACTCTTCAAGAAACTCTCTGCGTTGGCTCGACTGTCTTAGACAATCGTATTATTGGACCAGAAAATTAAGTCAGCTACATATGAATATGTGTGCATGTCCATGATGTTGTAAAATAGAGCCAGCGGTTTGTTTTCATCTTAGTTGTGTTTTGACCAAGCATTCGATTAATCACATCAACACCTCCTTTTGTTAAAGACTGTATGCTATCTTCTTCATCATCAGAATGAAGTGTATCAAGAATAGATTTCAAGTATTGTTGTTGTACTTCGTGTGCCAATCTTTTAGAAAAATCATATCATGTATCAAATTGCACACCCTAAATCTACCTATCTAATTGTATGTGATGTGTTAATACGTTACATGGATAATGCCCACACTTGAAAGAAATTTAAATTTTATTTTGATCCATTTTCACACAAATGAAATTCACAAATTCGCTCAATTCACATAAAATTTAATTTTCCAATGTAAATCGTACTAATGGGGGATTTCCCCTGTTATTTTCCAGGTGCGCAAAAAATATAATTTGCGAAATTTATTCAAAAAACAACAAAGAACAATTAAAAGGAAGGCAGGAAGTAAGAATTTTGTTTTTGTAGACCATAGAGCCCATAGAAAGAGGAAGGGAATAAAAATATTAACCTGGGTTAATAAGGTACTGATTTAGGGGCGAAAATTGTCACCCGTGTGAGGGTTAAACAAGTATAATCAAAATTTTGTAGTTGTATACCAAGTAAGCTTAATGTTTTAATTTTATCTTTATTTTCAATTTATGAAATGAATCATGAAATGTCAAACTATCGGCAGACGGCAATATAAAGCGATGCTTTTTTCTCTTTTTGTAATCTTAACTAGTGTGTACTATCATGTAATTTATACTAATAAAGAGATGAATAATAAAAAAAAAGTGTGTGTGTCAGTCACACGCGGTAGAAGTGAAACTTTTTTTTTAAAAATGGTGTATATATTATTTGTATTGGTCATATAATTTTACGAATGAGATAAAAACAGATAGATAGAGATTGCAAGAAAGCGAAGAGCGAAATTGACGGACAGACAGAAGAAAGATATCATAATCATACATATACCTATATACATCAACATAATTCAACACGGACAACTGAATTTAACAACTTATTTATTTTGATTTACCAAAATTACCAAAAGTTTGAATATCTATAACCTGCGCCATGTTGACTTTTGTTTTGGCTTATCCACTGTATCTCATATGGTTTCATTCAAATTCCTACCAAAGAAAGAAATAAATCCGTCATACTCGTAAGTCGTAAGCTCGTAAGCAGTAAAAGTCAAATCCCATATTTTAGTTCTCAACTCGATCTCATTCATTATTTTCATTCCTCACGCTCTCAATATTTCTCAACTATATTTTGGTTTTTGGTTAATGCCAAAATGGCAGTTGTCAGGGGAGGTTGCTTTATCTTCTCTAATTTTCAACAGAATTACCGATTGGTTAATTTACTTTCGTAAGGCATCGGATTACCTGCCCCTGTGTAGATTAGTTACTATGTGCTTCTCAACACTCAACCGCATGAGTAAGCTCCATAATTTAAATATTAGGTAGCTTCGTTGGCTTAAATTTTAACAAAATTACAATATAAATCTATATGTCTGTACTATGTATTATAATATACTTAATAAAAACAACAAATACATAGTTTTTAACCATCTTTGATCTAAATATCAATTTTATTCTCGTTCAAATAGTCAATAATCACACTTTGCATTTTGGGCACAGAACAGATCAACTAAAACACGAAATTCATATTTTCCCCAAAATATGCAGAAAAAGAAATTTTTTAAGAGGTTGAGAACTTTTTTTAAAAAAAAAACACAAAAAATTCGAAAAAATGAATGAAATATTTATTTGAATCGATAGTTTGAACCTTGCAATTTAATGTTTAAAGATAATTTCATGCAAATGTTGACCGCGGCTGCGTCTCAGGTAGCCCATCCGCTGAGTCCAATTTTGGCATACTCTTTCACACATATCGGCCGGTATCTCACGAATGAATGCATGGATGTTGGCTTCCAGTGCGTCAATCGAAGCGGGCTTGTCCCTATAGACATTAGCCTTGACATACCCCCACAAAAAATAATCTAATGGTGTCAAATCGCACGATCTAGGCGGCCAATTGACCGGCCCGAAACGTGAAATTAACTGTTCACCAAACTCGCCTCGCAATTGCGCCATTGTTTCGCGTGCTGTGTGGCATGTGGCACCGTCTTGTTGAAACCACATATCATGCAAGTCAAGAACTTCCATTTCGGGCAAAAAAAAGTGCTGTAACAAAGGCCTAACTGCTGGGAACGGCGCCGAATCGACATTTCGCGGTCTTCTGTCACACTAGCTGATACGGCCGCAATATTTTCTTCACTACGCACAGTACGTAAACGTGTTGGTGGTTTAATGTCCAACAAAGTAAATTTGGTGCGAAATTTGGTCACAATCTTCCGAATAGACTGCTCAGAAGGTCGAGAATGCCGATCATAAAATGGAAGCAGCGCGCGATGAACATTTCGAACCGAGCACGAATTTTGATAGTAAAATTCAATAATTTGCAAGCGTTGTTCATTTGTAAGACGATCCATGGTTAAATTGCAAACCAAACTGAAGCTGTTTGAGAGTGACACAAGGTACTAAACACACGTCAGCTGTCAAAACCAGTGTTGCCAAAACCAAACCAGCTAAAAAATCACCCTTTACATTCATGCTTTAACCTGAGCAATGTTATGACTTTTGTTTTGGCTTATTCACTGTATGTTTTTGAGAACATACACACCCACACACATATGGGTTTTACTACTCATATGGTTTCATTAAAATTTTTTATTTTTTATTTTTTTTTTTTTTTATTATTTAGTTTTATAATTTCTCTTAATTACATTTGTGCTTCATATATAGTAACAAATAGATAATTTAAGTATGTTTAAGTAAGCAATTAAAAGAGAATTATGGTGACATTCTGTATTTTATACAAATTAAAGTTAAAATGAGTTGAATGTCACTTCTTTAGACAGAAACAATAATATAGAACATAGTGGGGTACTTACAAAAATAATAAAACAAAAATAAAAATACAATCTAAAGAGAAAGGAGAATATGCTAACGCAAAGAAAACTGATAAATTATACAAGTGACGAAAAGGAAGAATTTTCAATTCACAGAACAATGAGAAGCTAGGGTGTCTACTAGGTTTACGACAAATTTTACGTATAAAATACTTCTGTAGGACTAACAAAGGTTGCATCTTGTTTTGATATCCACCTCCCCAGCAATTTATTCCATACTGAAGCTTAGAGTGAAAAAGTCCATAATAAATACTAGTTAAAAGCTTTGGAGAACATAGATTACGTAGATAGAAAAAATGCCTAAGCGTGGAACGGAAATACTTCTTTAAAGCATTTACGTGAGAAGAAAATTTCATATTGGAATCCAGAATGAGTCCCAGGTACACAAATTCATCCACATTATCAATCAAGAAACATTTATCACTACAATTTTCACTACTACAATAAGAGGGGTCAAGAGAACTTGTACATTTACATCTAGATAATTGAAATCTTTGGCAATACGGGGAGTGGTAATAAATATTTGGTCTAGGTTTCTGGGAGCAAGATAAGTTAAAATACATAAGTTTAGTTTTCGAACTTATAACTAACTTATGCTCATCAAACCAATGCCTTAATAAGTTTAAATCCCAATTTATATCCGAAACAAGATCTAAAGGAGAGTTTAAACCATAGAAAGAGTAATAAATCCGTCATACTCGTAAGTCGTAAGCTCGTAAGTTACAGTGTTGCCGCTGAGAAAATGTGAAAAAACAGGAGATCTTCTGTTGGACTTACCAAAGTAACAGGGGACTTAAAATTTCGTCCAAAAACCTATAAAATATGATATTTTTAAGTAAAATGTCTATTGCATTAGGAAAAGGTTCTTTGGCACTACATAATTTGCTGTTGCGCTGACTTAATGTTATTGATATGTCGTTTCCCTTCAGCATGTCGCATAATAGTCCTCTTTTGTTCATAGAAAAAATGTTTGTTGCGTTGCAAACAACGCATTTGCATTCCATAAAATTGTCTGGATTTTCACTGAGCCAATTTTTGAAAAGGAACCTCTTGAACCTTCTGTTCATATAATACTTTGCATTTTCCCTGAATTTAACTTGAAAAGGAATTAGATACAAAGTACGTAAACAATAAATACATAGTTAACACCGCGCGAACGAGCCACGAGCGAGGAGCGTGATCGGTATTCGCTGATTCAGCATTTCAATTTCATTCAGGTGCAAACATGTTCCCACAGTTGTGGACGAACACATCGTATTTCATCTCCGTTGCACCGGATACACGCGCCGGCCCATAGGACGGAGTCAGCAGTTTTGGACAGTAGACATCGGTTGGCGGTGTGATAGTTTTGAGGGAATTAAGTTAGTCTTAAGTAAGACATAAGCTTGTGCGGTTACAATTAAGGACTGATAATAATATAGAACATTGTCAAAGAGTAGAAACGGTGTTTCATTTTGTAAGTCGAACGGTTGGGCCAACCCCTTGGTTGGTGTTCGCGTTTTTTTTATGTCCTCCTAAAGGACACGTGTTAACTACATAATACATATTATGCTTTTGTTGAGCTTACATAGCCAAGAAAAACTAGAATCACGAAAATTAGAATCGTCGATCTGTCTGTCTCCCGTTCTTGTCCTTCATATACTCGCGCTGTGTGTAATCATTCTAAGGGTATTCATATCCCCTTAAGCGTGTGTAGGTTATAAAAAAAACGGCCACTTTAGGTCTGTTCCTTTACTTTCTGCTCGAAAAATAGTAAGTTATTAAATTTCATGGAGTGGGGGTAAAATTCTCTCAGGCAGATGCAAAATTACGAAAAAGTAAAGTAACGCGTTTAACCACAAAAGTTACAACAAACGAATTGTCATGAATATATGTGAAGCAAGAGTTAACAGAGTGGTGTTGTACGATCATGGAGTCTACAGAAAAGTCCACTCTTAATGATATCCCATAACCAATGCGGTATGCAATATACTGCGAAATGCAAATTTCAACATTCAGAACATTCAACTTTCATCTATGTTCCTTTTCTTTCTAATATTTTACTTTTTGCCATAAAATAAGAAAATGCAAATAATTCAAAACAAACGGAACAGCTGACTTTGCAAGATAGTTCACTTTTTACCCGCAAAAATTTGTTGAGTAAGAATTCGTAAGATTTTTTAGTGAGGGAACATTTTTATTCTCTCTCTTTTCCTACTTTTTTGTGTAAAGGAACGCGGTTGGTCTAGAATTCGTACAAATGCGAACCTACGAATCAGTAACAATTTGCTATTAAAGGAACAGACCTTTTATTTTATTCAAATTGTGAAATAAATGTCAATGTCAATGTCACTAGGTCCGTTCGGGTACTTTTGCAGCAGATGTGTTTTATGTCAAACACCGAAGAGTGGAGGTGAAATTCTCTCAAAGATAGGAAATTTACGAAAAAGGAAACGAACGCGTTGAGCAACAAAAAATGCAAAATGTATGTGATTTGACAGTTTTCATGTAATCTGCCCAAAGAAATTTCTTGTGAAATTTCTTCGCAGCATGGTGAGAGTTATTACTCTTTCGTGGGTACTCTCTTTTACGAAAAACTGCGACATTTTTGCGTAAGCGAACGGGTTTTCGTAACTTTTCATACATAGATTTTTTGCAGTTTTGGGAGCGTACGCGAATGGACCTACTCACATGTAGTGTCAATCACCAACCAGGAATGTTATTGCTATGGGTCTACCGTAGATTATTTGCTGCTTTTTTTTCATATAAGCCTTCCATTTCGAATTTTGTTTTCAATAAAAAAAAGTAAACTAACAGGAGAAACGGTCTTAAAATTGTCTGGGAACAGGAAATAGTAGATTTCACTTTTTCGGAGCTAAATAACAGTAGACTCCTGTTATAACAGGAGTAACGGCAACAGTGCGTAAGTATTAGAAGCCAAATCCCATATTTTAGTTCTCAATCTCATTCTTAATTTTCATTATTCGCGCTCTCAATATTTCAATTCGAAAAGAGCTTGATGAGAGTGGTTTCACATACAAGATACAATGCTTTCATGTATGAGCGCATTAGCACTGTATACCACCCGAAACCCCACCAAGTAGCACACACATGCACTTACACTGCGTGAGCGGCCGCCCGACTGAGCTGGGCTGTGAACAAAGCTGAGACTGAGTGTAGAGTGTATCTCATTCTAACGCGTGTTAGTACGTTGGGTTCTGAAAGAGATGCAATGTTTTTCGTGACGAATTTTTGTTACACGATTTTGGATTCACACCGCGAGCTAAGAAGTTTCACTTCAATAATAAATAATAATCTAAACCAAAAATGTTTCAGACCTAAAAAATCTAAAAAAAAAATGAGGGGAAAGCTTGGTAGTTGGCCCCGTTTATGTTTACTGGCTGATTACAACGATACTTATACTCAAAAACAATCGATTTTAAGCTTACTTGTTTTCACATGTACTTCCATTTTTTCTCCTTTAAATGTGAAACTTAAAATCTTAAATAAGCCTGAATGCAGGAGGTCTTTTAGCCCCAACCTTGATGGTGAGCTCATCAGGGCCAGAAGATATGTCTATGGAAATAGTTTACCCTTTCAATTTCCAACATTTCCATCTTAGTGGCAAACTAACAGTGGGGGTCATAAAATTGAGACTTCTTTGAAAAGAAAAATTTAATAAAGATTCATCTTTGATAAACATTTATTTTTTCAAATACATTGCAGATCCATTAAATAATAAACCAATTCCAGAAAAGAGGTAGGCACCAAATCATTTTATATTGTATCAAGTTTTATCCTTACATGTACATACACACATGACACGTGACACATCAAGGACCCCGCCGACACCCAGGCAGCAACTTCTCAAAGAATCCCCCAAGAAGGACCCAAGACTGGTGCCATGGACGGAACTAACATGAGCACCGTTCGGTAGGTGCAAATAAAACTTAGCAAATCTAGCACATCACGCGCAGCTTCGCTTAAGGACCGACGCTTCCGAGAAAGCTGTGGGAGCAGTCTTGGAGCAACAGGATAACGACGATGGGAAACCTCTAGGATTTTTCTCCAAGAAATTGTCGCCAACGGAGAGAAGGTATAGTGTATACGATAGAGAATATATAAAGTCATTCATCGGTGAAAGGACGTGATTTTTTTTAAATCAAACGGACCACAAACCTTTGACGCATTCTTTCAAATAAATATCCGACAAAGCAACACCCAGACAAGTCAGCCAATATTCCACAAACATCGAAGCAGTGAAACGAGTACACAATGTTGTCGCAGATGCATTGTCCAGAATCGACGCCTTGCAGCCAACCAATATCACAACTTCTATTGGTTTACCAGCTCTAGCAAAAGCGCAGATGACCGGTGAAGAACTTCAAAAATTGCTGAAGGACAACACAACTCACAGACAAGCCAGAAATCTTCTGTGACGTATCTCAACACGACATCCGGCCTTTGGTATCGTAGGATATCGTAGGACCGCTACCAGAAATCCACGGATATCGACATTGCTTAACAATGGTCGATCGCTTCTCAAGATGGCCTGAGGCGATTCCGATGACAAATATAACAGCCGACAGTGTCGCCATGGCCGTGGTGGTTAGTGCGTTGAACTAGTACGCAATGCTGCCCGGGTTCAATCCCAGCCCGGGTCTAACACCTAAAGCGTTTTTTCACGGTGCCACCTCTTTCGAATGTCTGACAAACATCAAAGAGTATCATTTGTAACGATTGAGCTTCTCAACTCGCCGTTCGGAGTCGGCAAGTCCCTTCCATTCGTGCAAAAATATAACACGCACACGCAAATGGTTGCGAGAAGCAGGCCCAGGTTCACCTCGAGCTGTGGCGCCAACTGAGTAAGTAAGACAGTGTCGCCAAACACTTCTTCACCAGCTTGGTTGCTCGATATGGATGCCCAAAAACGATCACCACAGACCAAGGATCACAGTTCAACAGAGTCAACTGTGTTCATAGCAATAACACAAAAAAATCCACCATCAGACCCAAATGTTTTTACGGAAGAACTCAGAGTGCATAAAATCATTCAACATCCAAGATTTTCTACCACAAGGAACTCCACAGTTGCAGCCATGTCTTTTTTCAGCAAGACGCAACTAAACAAGGATTTGACCAACCATATTCAGGACCTCATAAGATAATAAACAGGATTATTCTTCAATATCGACATCAATGGAAAAATTGCGAACGTAAACGTTGAACGATTGATAGCTCACCCGGCATCGACAGACTCCCAGATTCAACAACAACCTGAACCATCAATACAATCAATATTGTGGGAACCCACCCGCGTGCTGGTGGTTCATAGCATACATTTAATTAGGTCTGTTTGGTAACATGCTAGTTTTCGAAAGTTCTACGTGAACTACATAGAATCTGACAGTTTCATGGCGATGTATTTTCTGCAAGACCAATTCCATGCACGGTTGCCAGATTGGGCGATGTATCGTATTTTGGGCTATCTTTTTTCAAAAATTACGATAAAAATTCAAAAGTTAGTAGCCCAATGCAATTTCGGCTACAAATATTTTCCATTTACGATCTTGGGCGACTTTTTATTTATAATTAAAATTCTTTAAAAACGACATACAAAGTTGATTTTAGTGACGTCACATGCATTTGTATCATTATAAACAATTTGGGATATACTGTAGTGATCGCCTTTACAGTATCTTTTCATCAGCTCGGTATTGACCCCTATAGTTGGTTAACAAAGGTAGTAACGCCGAAGATAGTTCAAATAAATTCTGATTTTATTCTACACATAATGTTCCATAAATACTCTTAATGCTAATTGTCTTAACTATTTCTATCTTACTTTACATTACTTGATATGCATAGCTTATTCTAGTTTTTTATTGGTTACATTACTTTTGTTAGGATCTTATTTCTATTGACGTTCAATGCAATTGACATGATTCATTCACTCGATTGCACTTCACACGTGTTCGTCACTCTTCTATGCTTAGTCTGTGTATGTGTGTTGATGCACCACAGTACGTACAATACGTACTGAACAACGTGAGAAATGCAGCAGGCTAGCTAGTTAATTTTTAGAGATACTGGTCATTTTGCTATGCAGTTACTACCTATATCTACCAGCAGCGCCGGGTTTAGATTTTTTGGGCCCTAAGCCCAGTAAAAGGTGCCCTATTTTATATTTCCTTTTACGTTAACTGGTAAATAATCAAAAACGGACATGATGTAGTGAATTCAACACAACCAAAACAAATGTTATTCAAAATGATACATTATGAACATGCTTGTACTATATGAAAATGTTTATCGATTCTTTACTTTATTATTTGAAATATTGTTTTCTAGATTTGTTAGTGCATAGCGCAATCTTTAACTGCATCGTCAAAGTTTATTGTTCGTAGCAAATCACTTTTAATGCAAAGAATAGATAATGCATCAAGCCTTTCATGCTTCATTATGGTTCTTTGAGGACTTTTTAAGCGCTTTAATTGGAAGACTGATCTTTCCGCAGAACAATTTGTCACCGTCAAACCTAAGAATACGCGTAATGCAAAATATAACGATGGAATTGAAAAAGTTCATCGGCAAGTTCTGAACTTAGATCTTCCGGATATTTTGGTACCAAACGCTGCACTGGACACAGGCTGTAATTTCGACTTCTTCATTGGTATTGCAAAGAAAATCCAATCGTTTAGAAATGTCCCTATAAATCTTACCTCTGGATTAATTTGTTTGCGTTTATTACAAATTTTTCCTTTGGGCTCAGATGAAGTTCGGGAGTATTAGTATCGTTATCCATATTTTTTTCGAATACGTTTTCGTGTAACTATATAGCTGCCATCGGGTTGAAGTACCTTAGGGCGTATTTTAATAATATCAAAATTTTCACGCATGTTCTCCAGCTGATCGGATAAGGATTTATATAAATTCGCACACGTCAGTATTGTTACGCCTTCACTTTATAAAACTTTGTTGACTTTTTGAAAGCTTTGTAAAATATCACTTTAAACCACAAGCATAATGTGGAGTAGAATTTGGTGAAGTGTTGTCGTGTTTTAAATTACGAAGAGTAGGGAACAATGAGATGTGCAATTATGTATATTTGTATTTCAAAGATATTGGAAGAATCGTCATGTTAATTCCATTTCAATTGCTTCGTTTCGTTTGCGGTTTTTGTGGTGCCCCATCTGTCGTGATGCCCTAGGCCTGGTCCTAGTTGGCCTAAGGGTAAACCCAAGGCTGTCTACCAGTAAGTAATGCTGTTGTCGAAAGGGTATTTTCAGTTTAAAATGCCGTAAAAACCAAACCTAGAAATATATTGCCTTTGGCATCTATCGCTTGGTGGAATCATACGCATAAATATTGATTCCACCGGTAAAAACATACATATGTTGCAATGACTTGGAATCAACACCACATATGGTAGCAAAATGTACAACAGAAATTTACAAGAGTGATGATGATACTGTCAGTGATTATTAATTATTAATTAATTAATTAAATATTATTATTAATTATTTCTACTAGTTTTGCTAAAAAAAAAAAACTAAACATGTTGCCTTCAAACGTAACTGCCAACACTTGGCTAATTTGACTAAATACAATATTTACAAATAATTACAGCCTGACTATATTAAAGAATTATATTTAACTGTTTCTAAAAAGAGGTAAATTGTTTATTTTTATCATTTCTATTAAATTTTTTCTAAATATGATATAAACGAACTTTGAAAAAAATTTTATTTCATACGATATTTGGGCTACTTATTAGGCAACGACTTTGGGCGACAGAATTTCTAAAATTGGGCTCTTAAAGTTTTGGAGTTTCTGGCAACCCTGATTAATAGGTCCGTTCGCGTACTTTTTGCACTAAATATGGGTTTTCTGTCAAATCTCGAAGAGTGGGGGTAAAAGTCTCTCACAGACAGAAAAATCACGAAAAAGTAATCGAACGCATTAAGCACCAAAAAATGAAGAATGTATGTAATGTGACAGATTTGACAGTTTTCATAATATACCCGAAAGAAATTTCTTGGACTAAAATTCGCAGCATGGGGAAATTTCTTATTCTCTCGTGAGCACTCTCTTCTACGAAAAACTACGAAATTTTTGCGTACGCGAACGCATTTTCGTTATTTTTCGTAGATTTTCGTTGTTTTCGGAGGGTACGCGAATGGACCTATTTATTACGCTGAAATATCTTCATCTCTTTCAAACTTAACATTCATATCTTTATCGTTTCACACTTTACAAGTGTCAAAATTTTAAATTTGATCTGTTCGGCCAAATCTGACAATGTGAACGCAAGACACGACGATGATCGGACAAACATTTTGGATGGTTTTCAATATACTTATTAATTTTTTTGATATTCTGGTGGTCGCCGTCGCGTCGGACGGACATATTTGATAATGTGAACGCTTGTCTGTCAGACATAGAAAGAGCACATTTGATTTCCGAATGTATTACAAGCGGTGTGGTTGTTGTCGGAGAATTAAAAATGGCTGTGTATGGAAATATTAAATTTTGAAAAAAAAAATTCGAAACAAAAAATTGTGATAATCGGCTGGAGAATTCTGTTAGCAAATTGACATAAACAAAAACGTTAGTCGCTTTTTCATTCATTCATCTACCTAAATTCGATTCCTTTTTCTTTCTTCTAAAATTAGTCATAAGTGCTTCTCTCAGTACATCCGACGATCCGACATCTTTCAAATCCACTTGCAAAGTGATATCGAACAATATGTTGGACAATGTGAACGCTAACGATAACGTTCTGTCCGACATCCATCCGACCAAGTCTGTCAGATTTGTTGGTTAGTGTGAACCCCCCTATGCTCATGTTTCTTTGTAATTATTCAGCACAAATAACAGACGAAATGATAAGATAAGCGATAAGACGTGCCTGCGATTTATGCGTTCAGCACCTAAGTGGTTTTCAGTAAGATCGGTTGTTGCAGCTCTCCACATTATTTTCATATCATAATAATTATTTTGTTTGTATAAGAACTAATTTTGTTCACTTTATTGGTTGTTAACGTATTAATTTTGCTAATTTCTGCATGTATTTTCTGATTTGAGTCGTACTCGTAAGTGCATTCATTTGATTTTAGAGTGGAGGTTTTCCCCTGGAATCATTCTGGCTAGCTTGTCGGTTCCAGAACACAATCTCTAGTGATAAGCTTGTATCCTATTGGAAACTCATTGTAGTTTTTTCTTCGCAGGCAATCTAAACTTTATCAGTATCTACTCGTTCGTACTTTTACTGCGCAATTGGAATCCACACTGTGATGTCATCCACCGGTAAAATGACTAATATACCGATAAGCATTAGTTCGGGAAATGTGGAAACTTACAACTGCGATATTAACGATTCTGATTTCTTCGACAACCTTCTTCTTTTATTTGGTGATAAAAAATTCTGCGATGTGACACTGATCGATGGGAGTGGTGAAACCCAAGTGGGGGCCCATCGCTTGATTTTAACTGTTCGGAGCAAATATTTTGCAGCAATGTTTAACGGTTCTTTCAAAGAAGCTGAATCCAAAGAGGTGAAATTTGAAGATATTGATGGCAGAACTTTACAAATGGTCATCAGTTTCTTGTATTCAAATACAATTGATCTTGAAGGTGATACAGTGGAAAATGTTTTAAGAGCTGCGCATCTTTTGCAAATAAAGCCATTGGAAGTGGTATGCTGTGACTACTTAAGAAAGAAGATTGAAACGCCTAACGTCCTGGGAGTTCTATTTTTTGCAGATAAATACAATATCACAACGCTGTCTGAGTACGCTTCTGAGTTTGCCGTGGACCATTTCATGGAGTTGCGCCAGTACGACGAATTCTTTTCGTTAGACGTCCAGCAGTTAAGCAGTTTAATTTCCAGTGACGATTTACGTGTTTCCTCCGAAAAGGACGTATTTCATAGTATGTTGGAATGGGTGCAACATGATCAAAAGGGTCGAGAACAATTCTTTGAAGAACTTTTTCAGCATCTTCGTTTGACGTTGTTACCACCCGAATTCATTTCGAGTACCGTTCAACCAGCTATCAACTCTAGTAAATGCTTGAAATTAATTTGCGATGCATACCAATGGCATTTATTGCCAAATTTGCGACAGTCATTAGTAACGAAACCTCAGATTCAGCGAAGGATCTTAAACGACGTTTTGACTGCGATTGATGGATGGGGAAATGACGAGCTTAACTTAAGAGTCGCACTTTATTCATATTCTTTGAAAGAGTGGTCTTATAGATCTTTTGGATTCGCTACTCTGAATGGAAAATTCTATATTGCTGGCATGATGCTGGTAGACGTACAAGCTTTAAATTGCGTGGATTGCTTGGACTTAGAAACGTTACAATGGACGCGACTACCTCCGATGTCGACGTCAAGAATATATAATAGTGGGATGACCACCTTAAATGGTCAATTGTATGTAGTTGGTGGCATAGATGATCAAGGTAGGACGTTGAACTCTGTTGAGAAATGGGACCCACATATCGGAGAATGGGAATACATAATTCCAATGAGAAATGCAGTTGAGTGTCCTGTTGTGGGTGTTAAAGGTTCCTCATTATGTGTTGCTCGTGACATCGATAATGGCGAAAGAATATTGGATATCTATGACCCACTAACTAAAGAGTGGACCTATGAATGGTCACGTGCACCAGACGATTTACTTGGAATGGGGACAGTTTCTATAAATGGAGTTGATCACTTTCTTACAATTGCAAACACGGAAATTAAAGTTTACAATTCAAAAAACAACAACATTAAAATAATTCCAGTAAACTGGGGGGGAACTTTATACTTCAACAAATTTGCAATACTTAATAACGGCTTCATAATTAAAAACCAAAGTGAGTTAAAAAAATACTGTCTGATTGAAAATGAGTGGGAAAGTATCCCCTGTGTCTGTGGGGGAGGCTCTTCCAGTCAGTTAATCTTGGTCTCTTAAGGAATGTAGGTAAAACCATCTCTAAGGATCCTTTGAAGAATTAAGTGATGTTTTTTTTCTATTATAATAATAATATAGGATATACCTATATACATACATATGTTATATTATCCTGAGTACATACATATGTATATTATATCTAAAATAAAAATGCATCTATAAAATGGTTGTTTTGTTTTTCTTAGGTTTGGTTGGTTTTTGTTCTATGGGAGATGCGTCAAAATTCCATTACTTTTGAAATAATCGGTTTTGATAAATAAAATCGACTGTTTCGTAAGCAAGACATTATTCTTTAGAAGAAAATTAGAAAATGGTATGATACTTAAATTACCGTTACAAAAAAAAATAATAAAAAATAAAAGAAAAAAAAAAATTAAAAATCAACTAAAATTATGGAATGAAAATGTAATTTTTAGGAAATTTGAAAAACAATTGATAATAATTTAAAAAATGGGTTCAGTTTAAGTATAAAGTATAAAGCTTTAAGTTATAGCTGTAATTAACCCTAGATTACTAACCTTCGTCGAATCGACTACGCTTGTTCCAATTTCTCTTGTTCTCATTCCGCCCAGTACTCTAATCTCGCCCATTTCCCATATATGTTTGTTTAGTGTTGATCTCTCAAAGGTGTCACATTCATTCATAGTATTTACGCCGCCGCTATAAAGATATAACCACTTTCCGTCGTCGAATCGTTGGTTTGCATATAAATTGCATAGATTTCACGGAATTTTTTTTTACAATTTAATGATTTGGAAAGCGTTTTAGAATGCCGGAATGAAATATTGTCCATATATTGCCGGGACCTTCACGCTCTTACCAAAAGTAAATATATCCTTTGCCATGTTGAGATCTCTTTATTTCAAACTACACCATCGCTCAAGTCCTAAACGAAACTAATACAGTAAATCAAACTCAATTCACGCAGTCACCAGCAAAAAAAAGCTGAAATTAAAGCAGCCCTAAAAGACAATCATTTAACATGCCAAGCAGTTATATCACAATTGATAGCAATTACGCTGCAAGCTTAGAATGTATGTACATATATCCGCAACAAACCCGCTAAATATAGCTTTTAAGCTTGTGACAGTGTTACAAAATATATGATCGATTTGGGTTCCGGATCAAATTCGATGGCTTACCATTACGAGAACTCTTTGTGAGAAAGCGAACCAAATCTATGTATATGTATATGGATCAAATTTGAACATTACCACCGACAACGGGTTTACTTCAGTGCCGCTAGCAAGCGCATTACGAAAAGAGCCATAAAAATTAACATTAACACCTGAACTTCAAAATTTCTGAACAGTACCATCTGAAATAGGTAAAAGATGCACCAAGTTCAAACACAATATTGATGGGTGTCACTCTTGCATTTAAAATTAAAATAAAATATCGATTTTCTTGTTAACAGTTAATATGTTATATTAACTATTCATATTAATAACAAATTTTCATGAAGTTCATTGTTCTTTTATTTTTTAATTTACTTTTTTTAAACATTAATTTATTTTGAGGTGCCTATTGAATTTCTCAAAAAAGTCTGAAATATACCCGATTTTATTTTTTTGTTTTTTTATATTTTTCATAACGGTAAATAAATAAGTTCTTATAACACTTAAAAAAAATACTTGTATCTCTAAATAATTTCAAAAAAAATAAAAATTAATATTCCGTCGTCTAATCGACGAAGGTTAGTAATAAAGTACTATGAAATAAGATTAGTAATCTCGGGTTAAAATAAATAAGAACCATTTGTAGTAATACGCTTAGTATTATATTTAGTAATATGCTTACTAAATAATTGCAAATATGTAGGTATGTACATTTTTATATTTTGTATTTTTAGTAATTATTTTTTATTATAGAAAAGACGCGTCATTATATTTAAGGAACTGTGCGTAAAAAATTACAAGAATCTTAAGCTATCAGAAAGAAGAGCTAAAACATCCTTGGACAGACTTGTTTTATTTTTTTGGGGTAGAACTTGAAAGCAAACGATTTAACCAGTCTTGGTTGATAGTTATTCTGGAAGTTTTTCGGGTGTCATCAGTGTATTCAAGGAACTTTCAATATGAATTCAAAGTGAATTCGCGGGAATTCAAGGTGAATTCAAAGTGATTCACGTGGATTCACTATTTTTAATCAATAGTGAATTCTGATGTGAATTCAGGAAATTCAGAAGAATTTCAGTGTATTCAGAAGAATTCATTGCACAAAACCTGAATTCACAACGTATTCACTTTTTATTTAGAGGAATTCATATAGTGAATTCAGTATTCATAATGAATTCAGTATTCACAATGAATTCAGTATTCAGTTGAATTCATCTGAATTCTGTATTCAAGAGACTTTTTAAAAAGATGATGACTTCCCCCTCGGGTTAAGTCATAAGGACTTTATATCTTTATTTTTAGCCTCAGCCGCCTCTTCAGAGATCTCGCCTATTGGCAAGAGGGCATTTTCCGTAACATGTCGGAAGTTAATACCAAGGATGTATTGTCATGCATGGGGTCACCAAACCTAGACACGTCAGCTATTCTTCATTGTTTCGTTCATGCGCTACAGTCGGAGACAATCTCCCGCGGCCGTCTATCCTTTTCTGATTCCATGATTTCCTTGCCGAATAACATAACGATTCGTAATGTTTTTTGAGAAAATATATTTTAGTGTGCTGACATTCCTTTAATATAATACAACATCGGTCAAAAATATAAAAAAATTCATGATTGCAGGCAGTCAAAGTTTAAATTTTCTTTGCTTAGACTTGAGAGTATTTCCGGTATCCATCAAGGTGGTAAATACTTGCACAGATTTTTCAATCAAACTGCCATTTTTTATCACTCAAAATCATAAATATACGTTATAAACAAAGAACAGGTGTAGATGTGCCTAAAGAAAATTTAAAATTGGTAAAAATAAAAAATAAAAAATAATACGTATACGTTAGCGATACACTACAACCTAAATTGTACCACTAGGTGATTGTGGGTGATAAGTTTGGTTTTTCCAAAAAACTAGACCAAGCGTCGATATTTTAGACACCATTTCATCCTAGTGTAAGGAACAGGGATATATTAAAACTTTACATAAAGTTCCAAACAATTAAAAAAGAGCAACTTAAAACTCTACTGGGTTGTAACGGTATTACCACAGATAATATAGTTACATAGATATCGCACGCAGAGTAAAAAAAAATTACCACATTTTTAGCGACAAAACTTACTCGCAACCTAAGGATTGTTGCGTCAATCCAATAGATTCGATTCAAACCATTTTGAGTTCTATGGTCGTGCGAGTCAACCGTCCTCCAGTGGGTTGTGACTTCGGTATACACACATTTTGTTTATATTCCTTTTTGCTGCAACCGTTAATTTCGTATTTCCTCTCTATCAAACCGAACGAACGAACATATTTTTGTGTTGTTTGATTTTATTTGCACATTTCATTTTCATTCGTCGTCAACGAAAATAATAATGAGAAACTGGATAGCAATTTCGTATTGGGGCCAGGGATGGAAAAGTCGATACAATTGTATCGAATTTGATACAAATGAGTTTGTTTAAGTACAAAAGTACAATTTGCCCTATTTCGATACAATTAATCAATCAGTATCTTTCAAATTCTTTTGCATGCCGTATTTTCCAAAAAAAATCGAAAATCGAATCAAATAACAACGACACATATATTTGCTTTGAGTTTTACACAAAGCGTTAACTGGATTGACTTCAAGTCGAAACTTGCGAAATAAAAAACTAAATAAGGAACTCATCCTGTTATGAATTTGATGTACATGACGTGGCAATATTTTGAGCACAAATGTGCGAAATGAGAGCATTCATCCTGAAGAGCTCATAAACTTGACTATGAACTGTGTATTAAACTAAAGTGTTTTCTTTTTAATTTAAGCTTTGTTCGGTGAGGAACAATTAGAACAAAAAATCACAGATTCGTGAAAAATGTCAGATCAAAGTTAGCACAGAAAAGTAGAGCCCATATGATAGTTGTCAAAAATGATGATTTCATTGTCGATTATTGTACTTATGTTTTCCAAATTATTTATAGTGCTTTCCAATAACTCGTTTCCCTTTTTCCGATTGAATTTCGATAATCATTATTATTTGGATAACAAATCGATTATTTTATTAGATAAACTCTGATTTTGTGATCTTGCATTTGGTAAACTTTTCTCGTCGATACAGTTTTCACTTCGAGTTAAAAAATCAAATATGCAATCACAGCTACCTACCTCAAGAGTAGGTGCAAGATTTCCTGTATTTTTCTGTTCTCCACAACCTCACTCAACACAAAGCAGATCAGTTTTGGACAGAAATTTCTCTCACTGAGTACAAAACCTTGTACTTTTCTGCCCAGAACAGCCTCGCTGAACAGACATTTTATTATGAAATTATTTATGTGAATGTATTGTTAATTTATTTTCGTTTGGTTATGTTTTTGAAAAAGAAATATTTTGAGGTCACTTTATATTGTTCATGCGGAAAATAGTTTTCAATACAATTGGCCCCATTTCAGTACAATCTTAAAACAGTTTTAAGTACAATTCAAAAATGTCATTTTCCATCCCTGATTGGGGCTGTGCCTCACTCAGTATAATAGCACATCGGTTTTTCACATTGTGAGCTCCAGGTTCGTTCCTCGACCAAGGCAGTTTAATTTTTTATTTTTTTTTTTTTGGTTTTCTTTTTTTTTGCTTATTTTCTATTTTTACCCGACTAGGCAAAAGGAAGGGTTTTTTATGATTATGATTTTAACAGGCTGGGTTTGTATGTTTGTCTGTATGTAAGGATGTCTATGGACCGGATTTCAACAAATGAGGTGTCCTTGGATTCGTCTTCATCCGGAGAGTCTCCTAGGCCATGTGATGTCACAGAAAAATTCAATATGGCGGGCGAACCAAGCAAGATGGCGGATTACCTCTTTTTCTTTTCTCTTTCTTTACTACCGCCAGGATACTGGTGTCAAATGAAAGGGCTTGTCGAGTAGAATACAATACCATATGACATCGGACGTCGACGTACGGATTTTTGTTATTGATGTGTAAACATCTAAGCGCGCGTTACCAAAATTTCTAGTGGAGTAATTCCGGACATAGTGTCACTATGTCCATATTTTATCGACCTGCTATGAAATTTGAGTTATAAATTTCGTAACCGTTCGGAATTCCGTCTCCGAAATCGCGGAATTACTCCACTAGAAATTTTGGTAACGCGCGCTTAGATGTTTACACATCAATAACAAAAATCCGTACGTCACTATGATAGTGATTGCTTATGTTCCTGGTCAACTTTTATATATACGCTTTTTATCCCGGAAAATGGCATGATTTTCAGAAAATAGTGAAAATACTGCATATTGGGAGGGAAAATTATAGTAAAATATATACTCAATAATGACTTATCGGATTGAAAAACAAAAAAGTAGGTGAAATTAGTAAATTTGTCTCTGATTAATTTGAGATATAGAACATCCTCCTGCGTTGTCCTGAAGCTGAGCAATGTTCAAAACCATTATTGAAAGCATCGCCCACAATTTTCTTTCAGTAGAAACCACCGCCAGCAGTCGGGTAGCAGTGGGTATCGTTGCAATAGTGTGTGTGTGAGTATATGTGCGCCCTCTTACATGATCATAATGCTTTGCATTTCAATGTTCTGCAATCATTATCACCATTTGCGGCTCTCCCACTCAACCAATCTTAACAAATGAGGTGTCAAAAGAAAGAGGATTTTCTAGAGCAGTGATTTGAACTTTTAGTTTATAAATATTATCAATAATCTCGCATGTAGAAAACCTACAACCTATTTACAAATAAAATGGCTACCTACTGGCCTCTAGTGTCCTAGTGGCACCTTGTTCCAAAAAATAAGCGCTACTTTTCGTGATAGAGATCCTGATAAATATTATGATTAAGGCTTGTACACACATGCAATTGCAGTCGCACGACTATTCAGTCGCAAAAAATAGAACACATAGCTTTCAATGTAAGTGCGCTCACATGAAACCTACTAATCGCAACGTATCATGTGCGCGCACTTACGTTAAAAGCTATGTGTTCTATTTTTTGCGACTTTTTCATGTAAGAACTTGGATGAAAAGTTTTTATAACCGCGGCGTTTGAGTGTGTAGCGCGTCGGTTTTTCTACCTTTGGCGCAGTACTACTGAGTCTAAGGGTTCCAGGTTCGTTTCCTGGCGTCGACTGCTGCGAATGGAGTGGATTCGATGAGTATATTGTATATACATACATATGCGATTGGCTTGCATTTTATTGAACATAGCATAGCATAGAGCACTACACCCCACCCGCGTGATGTTTACACATAGCTCGGGACTGTTGGATACAGTCGCATCATTTTTTTTTAATACCTCCTTAATATGAAAGGAATTGAAATGAAAGATATCTTGGGAAATCTATTTTCTATATTCTAAAGGTGTTAATGGCCTTGGAATGTATAAGATTAACAAACATCAGAGACTCAGACTGGGTTGATGAGCAAAACTCATGCTCTGTGAATCGCAAATAACTTTTTTACTTTGTTCTCCTGCGAAAACATTGTGCCTGGATAATACAAAAAAGTTTTACCTACATAGGAGCCAGAAAAATCAAAAAATTGAAATTTTGTCGGGAATCCAAAATACAAAAAATATAAAGAAACTCCTCGCATTGCAAAGCAGGGCCAGAGTATCCTACTAATATATAAATGTGAAAGATTGGATGTTTCGATGTTTGGATGTTTGGATGTTTGGATGTTTGGATGTTTGGATGTTTGGATGTTTGTTGCTCTATAACACCTTAACGGTTTAACAGACTTGAATGAAACTTTCGGGAATAGATAGTCTACTTCCTGGATTAGAGATTAGGCTACTTTTTAATCAAAACATACAATTCCTTGATTCCATAATTCGAGTTATTCCAATTTCCGCTTTTATTACTTGGTCATTATTTTTGGGTACACCATTGTCATTGATCGTCATTCTGTTGGGAGAGGGTTGTTTTTGTAGATGTTATGCTCTTCTCTTCGCCACAAATCCATCGCTACCCAGCAGGAAAAGGTAATCTATTGGAATCGAACAGGGAATCAATCGCTAGTATAGAAAATTGATTCCAGAATTCATTATTCTTAACACAGACTATGTCCTAGGAAAATAATCGATTACCTGAAAGTGTTTTAAGAATGCATTATAGAATTCATTCTTTTTAATGTGTTATGTAATTCATGCATTTATAATTAGTTACATAATGCATTTCTCCGACATAAATTAAAGAAATGAATTCAGCTTTAAATGAAAAGTACACTGTTTCGTTTTAAAATATTTTATTACAAAAAATTCTAGGATAAAATTAAAAAGGAATTTAAATACAAAAAAAAAAATATTATTAATAAAATAAAGCGCACACAAAGCACAAAGTTTTTTTTTTGTTAATTGTCTTCGCCAATCCGTTTAGAATACATTTCTAACTTTTTTCACTCCTCGGTGTCACGCGTTGCAACTTGCAACACAAAATAAGTTTTTCCTGCATTTTTAAATATAAAACGCGAAATTTGTAGGCGACATGAAGGCGCCGACAGACAACACTGTAACCGAAAAATCGTTAAATTCAAAAACACTACATTACATTTTCTGCAGATGTGGGAATCTACGTGGTAAACAATTTGCTTTGTTATTATATGACATTACCACGTCGATTCTTTTGGATACATTATATTTCTCATCTATAATAACAAATTATGTATTCGACTCTCCAAGGAATACATACCGTACTTTCCTGCTGGGTATCGCTTCCCAGCAGGAAAATACGGAATGTATTACTTGGAGAATCGAATACATAATTAGTTATTAAAGGTGAGAAATATAATGCATTCCAAAAGAATCGACGTGGTAATACCATATAATAATAAAGCACATTGTTTACCACCTAGATTCCCATATCTGCAGAAAATGTAATGTAGTGTTTTTTGAATTTAACGATTTTTTGGTTACAGTTGTCTGTCGGCGCCTTCATGTCGCCTCAAATTTTGCGTTTTTATTTAAAAACGCATGAATAACTCATTGTGTGTTGCAACGCGAGACAGTAAAGAGTGTAGTATAAAATAAGGAAAATGTATTCTAAACGGCATTGGCGAAGACTATTAGCCAAAAAAAGACTTTGTGCAAGTGAACTGTTAAAAGAAAATATATGTATTAATAGTAATTGTGCAGAAGAAAGTTCTATTTCCCAAGAAGTAAGTTGTGTAGAAAGTGCTGAAACTGAAGAAAGTTTTGGGAAAATTGTCGTGGAAGAACTAATAATGAATTACAATTTTGAGGGGATAAAAGGAAAATCATCATTTAAAGCTTTCGAAAACTTAAACCAGGCAATGTATGGTACGTACACCTTTTAATTGTTCAAATATTTTATTTCTCCATTATATTAACATATGTCTATTTTCAATTGCAGAGGTCCTAAAACGTGAAGGATTCACCCAGAAAGAATATGCCACCGAGATTAAAAAGGCATTTCACCTTATAAAAGTACGGCAGTTAAAAAAAATCCACTTTGATAAGAAAAAAGCAAAATGAGTTGAGCTGTTTTTTTTTTAGTTTTGATTTTGAATTAGTTACGTTGAGTTTGATTTTGATTAATAATATGTTTTTGTGTTTTAAATCCTATTTACTTTTATTCTTGTTTTTTTGTTGTTTGATAATAAAATATTTAAAATAAACTGTCTATTTTTCATTTAAAGCTGGATAAATTCTATAATTTATGTCGGAGAAATGAATTATATAACTAATTATTAATGCATTTATTATATAATACATTACAAAGAATGAATTATATAATGCATTCTTAGAACACTTTCAGGTAATCGATTCTTTTCCTAGGACATAGTCTGTGTTAAGAATAATGCATTCTGGAATCAATATTCTATACTAGCGATTGATTCCCCTTTCGATTCCAATAGATTACCTTTTCCTGCTGGGTTATTCTTTAATTTTCTTTCTACCCATACGCGCATTGAACGATGGGTAAACCATTGCCATTGATCGTCATTCTGTTGGGAGAGGGTTGTTTCTATAGATGCTATGCTCTTCTCTTCGCCGCAAATCCATCGATCGTTATCGCTTATTCTTTCATTTTCTTTCTACCCATACGCGCATTGAATGATGGGTAAACCATTGCCATTGATCGTCATTCTGTTGAGAGAGGGTTGTTCGTGTTAATAATTAATGCTCCTTTTTGGGATTGTGACCAGCGTTGCCACTTCAGAACTATTTTTTCGCAGTAGATTCTCTAAAAAATGCAGTAGATTGAATTCTTTCGCAGTAGATTTTTATTTCAACAGGAAAACAATATTTTTATCACAAATTGACTTGTATTTCTGTTTCATTGTATTATTTCGGCTTTTGGTTCAATTAAGCTTTTATTTCCCTCAACCGAAGCATCATTTATGCTTCTAAATATGTAGGTATATGTAGAAAATAATAAACTTTGAAATACATCCACAAGCGTTCAGATAAGAAATTCAACTTTTTTCTTGTTTTGTTGTTATGTTTTGTGCTTAAAGGAACAAAATTTTCGATCTTGAAGTCATAACAAGCATACCACAAAAATGCAGTAGATTTAATTTAATGGCAGTAGATTCAAATTTCGAAATAAATGCAGTAGATCTACTGCAATTGCAGCAAAGTGGCAACGCTGTTTGTGACACAAAGTAGAGGAGGGATGATTTTGCTGATATTTGCTACCGACTCTTGTTAGTTGTGTTTAGGGATGCAACATCGTTCTTAAAAACATCGATGTATGAAAACATCGATGGTTCCACGACAAACATCGATGTTAAAAAACATCGGTATTAACAACGATACATCGATGTTTTTCCGATTTTTTATTGAACTTCTCCATTACACAAATTGTTGGCTATATTTACGACGTACTATACCTAAAAAACAAAATATACTAGTCTTACCAGTTTCAACCCAAAAACCTTAACTAATTTCCAGTCAACTAGACCACACAACAATAAAATTCATCTGTGAAATAAAACATATTTTCTCAATGGATTTATTTATTTCAACGTAATTTTGAAATGAAATTAAGGAAGAGACAAAATAAACATTTATTTGTTCGAATGTAACAACTGAGAAATGGAGTTGAGGAAAAGAAACTTGAATAATCTAGTCCCCAGAAGTCTATTTCTGTCCTGAGTGATGGTTGCCCCAGCCTCCGAGAACAGACGCTCGCTTGGACCAGACGTGGCAACGATGGGGAAATATAAAATTGCAATCATTGAAAGCTTTGGAAAAAGCGATTTCATATCCTTCCAAATCTCAATAGCGTCTCTTTAAATTGTTGTAACAGGAGACGACAATCGGCAAAGAATAAAAGAATTGAATGATGCTTCTTACATACGCCATCACATTTGTGAAAAACTTAACTGTCCGGAACACTGGAAAAAGTTATCGGTTGTGAGGGAGACAACCCTATTATGAAATGGTTACACAAATACAAGCACATTTTATATTTAACACATCTTGGCAGTGTTTAACGAAATGAATGAACGATGTCGATGTTTGACAGTTTTCCCGTCGATGTATCGGCGATGTATCGGTTATCAAAACATCGATGTTAACATCGATGTTTATGAACGAAACATCGATGTTTTGCAAACATCGATGTATCGTTTGCATCCCTAGTCGTGTTTCTGCTTCATCAGCGTGCGGATCTAGATCTACAGAAAGG
Source organism: Brachyopa scutellaris (assembly GCA_949775065.1). Taxonomy (NCBI): domain Eukaryota; kingdom Metazoa; phylum Arthropoda; class Insecta; order Diptera; family Syrphidae; genus Brachyopa; species Brachyopa scutellaris. Next base: position 77,668,583 of record OX459114.1, on the reverse strand, counting down.
GGGAAATGTACGATTTTTTTTACTTTCTTTTTTTTGTCACTTTACAGCGGTATTTGGTTACCTTAAGGTTAAGTCAGTGGACACCTTAGAATAAAGTTTTTCCTTTTTTTTTAAATTCACAAATACATATTATATTGTAGTAGGGGTAGGCAGGCGATGTTGAGTCTTAAAATTAGTAAATAGTTGGTGATTTCAGACAAACCTCACCAGTTACTCCACGATCAATGCTTACAACAAAGCCTAATATCTTGGGCGTTTACATAATACTATTGTACTTTAAATATAAACATTAAGTACAACTATTAGAGACAAGAAACCAGAAAGTACCATTATTTGATGCTCATAAAATACATATTATGTACATATGTGTGTAGACGTGTTTGTACACAGGAATATTACATTTCCATAAATTTTTTATGCAATCGTTTCATCTATAGGGAACAACCACTTAGTTCAGATAATAATGTATTGGCTTTAGAATTCTTTAGAATCTTAATTTAAATAATATCAATTCCTACTACTTCCTTTCTATTATACTACAATCAAATGACGCGACTGATTTTTAGCACGGGCAACGCCGGGCAGGCAACAGCTAGTATCTAATAATGAGTAGGGACACTCTCCACGTGTTTCTTATCAGTACCATTTTTCGTCACACAGACACGGAGAAATAGACGGTATTAAGAAGTGTAGTCGTGAAAGAGAGATAGAAGAGAAGAACAATTATTTCAGAATTTGCCACAGGGTGCTAATTTCAAAATACGAAAAATTTAATTTGTGATACATTATTGATAAAAAATATTTGTATACATTTTTGCCGTTAGATCTTCGTTTTTACCTTCTGTTATATTAGCTATTTTTTTTAAATGACCAAATCAGGTGTACCCGAATAATTCTAACACTTGAAATACATGTTTTTTTTTTGGAAATGCTATTCAATCTTTCGAAATTTGTTTATGTAATAAGTGGGGTTTGTTAAAAAAGTGAAACAACTTTCACTTATCTACAAAATGGAAAAGTACAATAAAACTTTAGTATGTATACATTACAATTACAATTACTTAATTTTTTGTAATTTTGCTTAAATCTCACAATTTTTCGGTACGCTAAAATATTTTACGCTTGAATTTCAGTTTTTCTACCGCCAAGCACTCATAAAAATTATTAAATTATATATTAGGCGCTTATATATCCAGGCTAAGGTTTTGTTGTATTTTACATTGAAAACATGTTGCGGAATCATGATTAGCCTATATATGTAGGTTTGAAAAAAAACGCGCCTATTATTATTATTATAAAAAGCTTTTTTTGTTCGAGATCAATTTTCGTGAATCTCTATTCCAACTCCAGATTCAAACCTACTTACACTTACACCAAAATATTTTATACGAAATTGAAACTCACCACATAAAAATGCTATCAATCAACACAAATATTATTAGAAACTCCATACCCACAACATTTAGAAAATATAAAGAAAGTGTATTTAAAATTGTATTTATTATTTTTTCCTTTTTTTTGACATTTGACATTTTGTTCGTTAAATTAAAAATGACATAAGAATGCAAATGCAGAAAAACAGATCAATTTCGTTTGATTCCAATTCAGTACGAAAAATCTGAAATCTGCGAGCAAAACCTGAGAAACGCAATAGAAAACGACAGTAGTTTATGCGAACGTCATAAACATACTCTCAATAAAAAATATCTATTTTGTAATTTCCTAGTCAATATCTTACGCTAATGGCTACCTTATTTTGCAGCTGTGCATTTTCATTCATCATAGTAGGAAATCCCGAAAACAAAGATCGCGATTTTATTTTTTTACACGTGACCATAAAACCTTTTACTTGTTTGCCGCATGCATAGTAATCCGTGTCACCCTACTCTATGCTGTTTGCTGCCTTTTCGATCAACTGAAAAAAACCCAAGTCAGGACACGTTTAAAATACGTGCATAAAAAATGTAAACAAAACCCACCCCAATGTGACTGCACATGTAGTGTGACAAGATGCTATTCTGTGCTATGCTAAATGTAGCTTCTGGAAAGTGTTGAATATAAGAGTAATAGGAGCTTTAGAGAATTTATTGCAATGTACGAATGTTAATTTTCATATTTGACATTGAAATATATATATTTGAGACATCCATATCTAATCCTATTTAATAATAAACAAATGAACAAAATCATAAATGAAATCAAATCCACAGCAGCAAATTCGGCCACACCATATCTTTGATGACATGCTCTGCCTTACTCACACATGGGCGTTCAACTCGGGACGCGTTTAAAAAGGCATTATGGGAATACTACACGCAATTTATCTTACATAGGTAGCCGCGTGTGGTGGTGCTGCTGAAAAGTATTGCCGACTCTTTTCATTATATGCAATCGCAGGTAAGGGTTGAAATCAATCCTTCTGAGCTGCTTTTACTTACTGGGCAATTTTTTTCGGGCTTTGCTTTGTACTAGTAGCAGTTGCATATGTGTAGAGTGTCCCTACTCATTATTAGATATACTCTGGGCAGGGCAGATGACGAAAAAATCACAATATAAAAAAAAAGCAAAAACAAACACACAACAAAATAAAATGAATGAAAGGAAAACAAAAAATAAAACCATGAGAACAAAACAAATAAGCAAAAACCAAAAGCAAGTAGTTGAACAAACAAATTTTTGGAAGAACATCATGTCTTAGCTTGATTCGAACGAGTTCGATCAAATTGGGACGTAGTAGTAAGTGAAAATGTGGCTTTTTTTTTCCTATGGCGTGCGATATCTATGTATACCATATAATCTGTGGTATTACTTTCAAAATAAAAAAAACCAAATTCACTTACGAGGTACCGAAGTAATATTCAAACATTGCTCTTGAATTTCCATTATAAATTATTTACGTAGATCTAACTGTTTAACAAATATATTACACTTTAAATTGATCAACTACTTTTCACTTTTCCTGGTATATTGTGTGACATACATATGATGCGCTTACTTCAGATGAGAAAAAAACAACTGATAACATGTGAAATTAATGACGAAATGTCTGTATCTGTTAATATTGAACATTTCTCTCCCATAAAAAGTTAACAAATGCGAAAAAAAAAAACTTTTACTTTTTTATTTTTATCGTATGGGAGAAACCACTGTGCACAGGCTTAAAGACTTGTACAATTCGTGGCATTTGTTAATGATTGGCCTTTAAAAAATGTTTGTGCGATATTTTTTTATCATTTTGAACTTGAATGGCTGTATTGGTATTTATTTATTTATCTCACTTCTCACAGCTGATGTTCTGATAACGTTGATAATCTCCGTAACAGTTTTTCTTGCGATCCCATATGCGCTTGCAAGAAAGCATTCTAAGAATGAATTGTTTTGGACGAATTGCATACATATGACGTACTTACTTACTTACTTAGTTGGCGCTACAGCTCGAGGTGAACCTGGGCCTGCTTCTCGCAACCATTTGTGTGTGCATTTTCTATTTTTGCACGAATGGAAGGGACCTACAGTTTTTTGCCGACTCCGAACGGCGAGTTGAGAAGCTCAATCGTGACAAATGATACTCTTTGATGCTTGTCAGGCATTCGAAAGAGGTGGGCACTGTGAAAAACTTTTAGGTGTTTGCGGCGGGATTCGAACCCAAGACCGCTGGCTCAGTAGTCCGACGCACTAACCACTTGCGCTACGGTGCCCACATATGACGTAACGTATGTATAAATGGGACAATAAATAGAAATCTATTTTTCATAAGTTGAGCGCGCCAAGGTTATATAATATTGGTGTTGTTTATTCTCAGGTTGACTATTTTTCTTCTATCTCTATCCATTTTCATATCTGCCATACACGAGTATGTAAGTAATGAGGCAGCAACTAAGTGCATTTATAACAACATAACACTCTCACACAAATGTATCTACAGTATATTCACCAACAAATTCAACATCTAACCTTATTCATTAAATCCATAAAATACATTCAGACATCATCGACCCACAAAGCAACAAAGGAGTTCTTCCTTCAAAGAGGTGTCAAAACTTGCCCGAAGAAACAATCATGTTGGGTTTCGTGTGACAGTTTTGCGGGCTTATTCTCCTCGGAGATTGGAGTGGGTTTGAACAGCTGTTGTCAAAAAGTGCCCTTACAAAAGAATATAAATATGCCAAATCATGCAGCTCCTCGAAAAATATGTCTTTTACGGCATCAAGGTAATAAATTAATTTCTCCTTCTTAATACCGTCATTCTTGGAACTTACTTCAACTTTGATGGTTAGTTTGTAAGTCGTAGGTGGTGGGTGAGGTTACATCAACAAACTTCCTGTAATTTTGGTTCTCACAATAAACCAGTAGTAATGGCAGAACCTTCATAAAAACTCAGCTCCTTAATGACATTGATCCAAGTGAATTAATTGTAGTTGAGTTTGAAAGGGTGCCATTATTGACACTACGAATCGGGCTCTTCGTAAAGGAGGAAGTAAGTTTTCCAATTTATCGCTAATGGGGTTTCTCGGGTGAACTTGTTGTATTTTTCTGAGTGAAATTTACGAGTATGACACCCTATATGCGCTTTTTATTGTTTAATTATTATAATTGGGTGAGTTTAACGTCCATGATACTAGAATACTGAGTTGAACAACCTCGTTCTACTTGTCAATAAAACGAGAAATAATGTTTGTAACGATCAGTAAGAGTCAAGGTCGGAACACTCTAGGGAAGTTTTGCACCATTTGTTGAACCTTTCATGTGCGCTAGAAAGGTTACAGGGAGTCTAAGATTATCAATTTTATATTTCTTTACCAAGGTACATTTTCCTAATTCTTAATATTTAGTGACCACATACAGGGTGGCATGTACTTAGTACAAAGTGTGTTAGAGGATGATTTTGAATCCACCGCGAATATTTTTTTGTTTAATTCACACACGCTTATGGGGTTATGAATATCCTTATAATGTTTACACAGAGTTTACAGCACATGATAGGCATAATGATGAGAAACTCAGATGCTAAGTTTAACCGAAGTCTTTAGCGTGGTATACATTATCGATCAAAGCTGACAACCAAAACTGATGTCATTTTTGATCGAAGAGTCTCGCGTACATACTATAGGTCTTGTTTGACCTTCAAATCATCGTCGTTGTTGTTGTGGTTTTTCGACCCTTTCTTCCTTTGTATGCTTTTCGAATGACGAAATTTGTGTACATACCATCGAGCGAAACCAAAGATGGCCGCTGATCGTCAGTCAGTAGTAACATTTTTTACAACTTGTCAGTTTTGATCGACAAACCAGTTGTACACACTTTCAGTTTTGATGGACGTCAACCAAAACTGTCAGTTTTGATCGATAGTGAGTACCACGCTTTAAGTAAGCTACACACATCATTTTTGAAATAAAATTCTTGATGAAATGATGTAAAAATGACAGCTTTACCTTGGGCTGACAAATAACAATTGGAATGATGGCAAGAATGATAAGGGTTTAATGGATTGTGGATTTTGCTGAAATGATGAAGAAAGACGCATTCATGATAATGTCTATGCAAATTTGGCTCCCTGAAAGAAAGAAATTACGCAACAAAAAAATGGAAATAGAAAAAAGCCCGAAAATCTCCATACAAAGTTGTGGCGTTTTTTCCTAGGAAAAATCACCCAAATAGTTTGGCATAAATGCTGAGAATTTTGGCATTTTTTCCATAATTTTTAAGACATTTTTTCCATTTATGAAATATGAAAAAACGCCAAAAAAAAGCTGGTTTGGAAAAAACCGCAGAACATTTTTTGGACTTTTTTCCAAATTGAAAAAGGAAAAAACCCCAAAAAAGTTGTTGGCTCTTCTTTCCAAATAGAAAAGAAAAAAAAGGCGTGAGTACCAGGTACCAGGTGAAATTCATGTGTTTACTCATTGTGCATGTTGTTTTGTCGCAAAATAGAGACAACATAGAGCATTGTTGTAGCAAAATTACTGTAATTCACATGCCTTTACCTATAACACCTGTAGTTCACGCGTGATCAGTATAATATAATATAAAGGTGTACAAATTCTAAAGTACAAATTGGCAGCGCGACGGCAAGTTGGAAATTAAACCAAAAAAGGTTTTCATTTTACTTTTTGGCTTTTTTCCAAAAAATTGGCGTAATTTCCTTGCATTCTGATGAATTTTCCCTTTTGTCATTTTTTCCAAAAACTTTGCGCCACAATTATTTTGGCTCTTTTTCCAAAACAATTTTTGGTTTAAGTTCTTTTGGCGTAATTTCAGGGAGTAGTCAGAAAATGCCATTTCTGGGGAATGATAGTGTAGATATAGAATGATGATTTCTCATCTAGGAATGTCATTTCAAAAATGATAATGTGTACCTATATGCTATAAGGGTTCGTGGATGTGTCTGGAATGGTGGAGAATGATGCAGTTAATGGTAACTTGTGGGCAAACTTTATAGTTCGGTATTTCTCACAAGTCGAGTTAGCATCGGTTAGGAAGAAAAATATCAAAATAATCCCTTCCGCTTTCGACCCAAAGGAAATTTTGGAGGAGTTCATTAACTGCCACAGAACGCACAGCATTGTGCTGGATGCACCAAGCACAGATTATTTTAAAAAAAATTGTTGTTAAAAGTGTCATTTCTGGAATGATAGTGTATAGAATGAAATGATGAGAAATGACAGTCTAGGAATGTTATTTCAAAAATGACAGTGTGTAGCCAACGTAAGGTTTGTAACCATGATTACTGAGGAGATGTGTAGTATTGAAAATTTTTGTCGTTGCTTATGATTCACAGAAGTTTATTCCAGATGTCTCTTATAAGATGTGTTGTGGTATTGTTTTGATAACCCTGCCCAAAATTTGCGGACTTGACGAACGTAGCGGTGTCAGATCACAAATCCTCTTTGTGAGATATGCATTCGTCAAACTTGTCTTTCAGCATTTCTAGCGTAGTATTAGCCGTATGGCATGCAGCACCATCTTGTTGGAACTATATCTTTTCAATATCGAAGTTCTCACGTTTAAGCCACAGTAATTTGAATAACATGGCTCTATAGCGGTCACCATTGACTGTTACGGCTATTTCCTCCTCATTTCGGAAGAAATAAGGTCCGATGACGCCGCCGTGCGCCGGATCACACAGTGAGTGCAACGGCATTTCATGTACCTAACATTTATGGATTGTTCTCACACTAATAATGGCAATTTCGTTTGTTAACAAAGTCATGCACCCAAAAATGTTACACGCCTGGAAAGATTAATTTTTGGCCGAAATCAGGATCATCTTCCAAGTGCTCAAAAGCACAATCAGGAAACTCCCGATGCAATCTGTGATCTGTTGGCTTTAGCATTTAAGTCAATATGACTTTGTAAGGATGTAGGTCCAGATCCTTGAGTGAAATTCTACAAGTTGACGTCTGACGCCCGTTGCAGCTCCGATATTCTCTTCACTTCGCACTTTTTGTGGTCTTGTTGGTGACAAACTTGTCAACAGTGTGGAGTGTAGCCATGATAGAATTACGGTAATGGTGACCTGTTGACCACCCACAACTGCGCTTGATCTATAGTAAATTATTATTTACTTAGGTGGCGCTACAGTCCGGAGTGAACCAAGGCCCAAATTATTATTTAATCATTTCTAAATGGTCGAGAAGTATCAAGCGTTACATAGAGTTGTCGCCTGGAGACTCCAGTAACGGAAGGATCATTTTCCAAATTAGAAAAATCCATGTAGCAAATTCCTGATTCTGGACCAATCTACCCATGCAAATAGACTGGATAGAGTGCACATACCTATATCCTTATCTCCTTACATAGTATAAAGCAAAGTCCCGATCGATGTCATATTACGTTTGTAGTAAAGGATCTCAAGAACCACTGAATAGATTTTAACGATCCTTTTGGTAAAAGATTACTAATTTCTCGGAGAAGGTTTATCAATTAGCTTTGAATTAGATCAATTTAAGGGACTTCAAATGAGAAAACGAAAATTCAATTTAAAACAAACGGCTATAACTTCAGAACAGCTTCTCCCATGTGATTGATATTCATTCTCAGCTTAATTACATTCAATACGCAGATTTAAAGACCAAAATCATATCGGTGCAATTACTAGAAGCTGAATAATAGTACAAAATACATTTCAAAGTAATTTTTTTTTAATTTTTTTTTTCAAGCAGAAGCTGAATCACAGCACTCAGTGGCAGCGTTGCCGTTGGGACGCTAAGGTGTCCATTTGGACGCTTTTTAGCAATCGGGACACCTGGACACCATTTTTTGATAATTAGCTAAAATGGACGCTTTTTGAAAATCATGGACACTTTTGGACGCTTTTCTAATATTTCAATAAAAACCATCAAATTACTTTTTGTACTTCTGCGCTATTTAAATATTTTCAATCGATAACAATAATTTACAACCCCTGAATACCACCACCGTAGCGCAAGTGGTTAGTGCGTCGGACTACTGAGCCAGCGGTCTTGGGTTCGAATCCCGCCGCAAACACCTAAAAAAAAGTTTTTCACAGTGCCCACCTCTTTCGAATGTCTGACAAGCATCAAAGAGTATCATTTGTCACGATTGAGCTTCTCAACTCGCCGTTCGGAGTCGGCAAAAAACTGTAGGTCCCTTCCATTCGTGCAAACATATAACACGCACACACAAATGGTTGCGAGAAGCAGGCCCAGGTTCACCTCGAGCTGTAGCGCCAACTAAGTAAGTAAGTAAGAATACCACCATTAAATTATAGAAGACATGTATATGTCAACAGAAAATGACAGTTAAAAGCATACATAATGCTTTTTTTATGAACTTTTAACGCTTTCTTTTATGAATATGTATATGTGTATTATATATACGAGCGTATGTCAATTAAGTCCCTGAAAATTGAAATAAGGAACACTCTTTTCGACAAAAGAACATTTTATTTCTCGATATACGAGAAGTTTCCTTTTAGCTCTATGCACTTCGTCCAACGTCGTTTCAATTTGTTGATGCCCCCCAAATAATACAATTCCTCGGGGCCCTCAAAATAGGCGTTGATGGCCTCTTCATTCGACTCAAATCTCTTACCGCCGAGCCATTTCTTTATGTTTAGAAACAGGAAATAGTCGCAGGGTGCTGTATGAGGTAGCATAATTCATGGAATTTTGCAACTGCGACTGCGTACCTGTGCGCCGCGCGCGCCGTTGCACTGTCCTGGTGGAAGAAAACTTTTTTCCTCGTCAAATGCAATCGTTTTTGGTTCAAATCAGTGTCGAATCCACCCAAAAGCTCTTTATAATATGCACCGGTGAACGTTTTACCCTTTTCAAGGTAATCAATGTCCTTGTTGGCCGACAGACCCACCTTGTCCATCTTCGGCTTCGATTCGTCTGGGGAAGTCCACGGTTTCGACTGTTCCTTGGTCTCTGGTGTGTTGTGAGGAAGCCACGTTTCGTCCACGGTTACGCCATCTGTTTTAATTTTCAGGGACTTACTGACCCATCCTCGTATGTAGTAAAAACAGTATTTTTCATAAATTTTAAAAAAGCGCTTTTTTCCTTTAATAAATACAATTATCGTAATCGAATTATGCATGTGGACTCTTTTTTTAATCCGGGACACCTTTTTGGACGCTTTTTAAGTTTTACCAGCGGCAACGCTGCTCAGTGGCAATCGTGTAGACTGGATGATGAGTTTTTTTTTGTAATTCTCTCATGGCACTCATTTTCGCACTGTTGCCGTTCTAGCGATTTTGTCGCTAGATCTAGTGGAATTTTAAAACTCTCGACGAATTTTAGTAAAATTTTGTCGCTAAAATAAAATCTAGTGAATTCTAGCGACTTTTCACTTCCACACCTGAAATTACGACTGCAATGCTTGCTTGATTGGAGTGGTTGAATAGTTTTGTAAATTTTAAATAAAAAGAACACTCAAAAACAGGGCAAAGATAATTCAATTACTGAGCTTGATTTGACGATGACCAAAAAGACAATATTTTGCATCACTGGTAAACCATTAACTTCGTTAGAACACCACAAGGAATACATACATATTGCTTAGTTTCGGACCCAAGTTGGGAAATATAAAAATACTGCAGATATTTAACATTTCAAAGAATTAGCTGATTTGAGAATTATTGTGCTGTCTCTTTTCCAGTCAGATGCTGAAGTCGCAAGAAATTTTAGTATGAACATTGAAACAAATAACATTAAATAAATTCAGTAATTAAGATATCAGAAAGCCAAGAAAGGCGCAAACTGATTCCATAAATATTTCCAAGGCCTCTACTTCTTCAGTTTATAATTTGGAGCCAACCAAGAAATAAATGAATTAAGCATAGTTTTTTTTAATAATTTTTTTGTTTGAACTAAGATTTAATTTTGAGAAAATATTGTTAAGTTTGAACTTTTAGCGATTTTTAGTGGATTTTTGCGTTACAATAATGAATATTTCTAGCGGATTCTAGGTTGTGGCCCAGCGGATTTTTATTTCTCTCGGCGGCAACACTGCATTTTCGTATTTCTAGCATGCGTACGCGTAGTGGGTTTTTGATTTTTTTTTTCAAAGCATACTGAGTGACTTTTAATGTGTATCACAGCAAACAGTGGCAATCCTGGGGAGTTGATGATTATTTTTTTTTAAGTCGCACTCCTCCGAAACGGCTCGACCGATTTTCATGAAATTTTTTGTGTATACACATTTGGTAGGTAGGTGTGAGAAGTATATTTCATCTCGCTAGGTGGCGCTGGCGTCAAGTTATTAATAACGTCCAAATTTATGGACCAAAAATGCTCATATTCACAATATATGTTGTTTCAGTGCCAAAAGAGAAAATTGTAAGATCTGGACCCGATAGGTGGCACTGGAGTCAAGTTATTACTAACTTCTATATTTATGGAGAAAATTATATAATAAAATCAGGTGGCGCTGGAGTTAAGTTATTAGATCTATATAGGTATATAAAAACGAATGTATATGTATGTACAATGTACATATTTATGTCTGCCTTTTGCAGACTCGGAAACTACTCAACCGATTTTGGTGAAATTCTCAGAGTATCTACGTTTTTCTTAATATTGAATACAACATAATGTAGCATCAGTGCGTTTACTCCGGCGGTTTTGGTACCTGTCATACAAAATTTCGTAATTTCAGGTGAAATGTGAATATGAGACATTTTGATCAATTAATATAGACAGTAAGTCATATGAAAGTAACACTATATTCTTTCGATACGGGCGAAGCCGGGCGGGACAGCTAGTATATAATAAACAGACGTTCTTGATCCATCGAAAGTAAAGCACAGCTCGCTTTTATGACAGAACTGATGTACCATTGCGTTGGGTCAAGTGTGAGTTGGCGAAATCGGTGCATGGATAAGCCGTCGTAATAAGACTCTACCGACCATAAATGTTAGCTGGTTCATTCAGCCGCGCCTGGTGGCGTTGGCAGCACAAGTATGATCAACCCAAGAGGGCTGAAATTGCTCCATTCTTTTAGTTGACTGTCGCTAGCACGATTTCCTCCTATTCCATCAATTACGAAAAGATGAGGCTAACAAGTCACAGGAATTACAAGTACCACAAAATGTTGGATATTTTTTACGAATTCAATCGTCGATTGATTGTTTCCAATCCAATCCAATAAATAAAGGCAGTAATCTAATCAAAAACTCAAAAAGGTGCCATTTTTGATATTTGCTAAAACGCAGGTATTCCACGTACATCCATCCCCAAAATGTTCATCAAAAAACATTTTAAAAAAAAATAATAAAAATAAAAACAAACAATTTATTGTTCGCGAGTAAATATTTCCTAATCACTTTGAAAATTCGGCTTAAGTCTCTCACTTTGAAAAATGTGCCCAGAATATTTTATTATCACTTTGTTTTCATTCGTTATACACATGTTTCTTCGCTTGTTGTTCGTTATTTACCTTAACAACAGAATTCAAATAAAAACCTTCGTCAATATTGATTCCTAGTATTTCAGTACTTTACCCAGCCTCTCTGAAAACGTGCAAAACATCGCTACAACCATACACCCCACGACTGATGTTTGATTAGCACCAGATCACGTTCTGACTTTGATTTCTATTTCACTAAAAGTAAAATGAAAAAAAAAAATGAATAATAAAAAATAAAATATTCAAGAAAGTAAATAGCCCTTACTTTCATAGTCCTCCTCCATGTCGGTCGTCCTTTTTCGCCGTCAATAAGTTGTTTGCAATGTTCACCGTTTGGAAATTTAAGTAGAAGCTTACGCATGATTTCGCTTAAACAGACAAAAAAAAACGTTTCTTACAATTTACGGTATTTTACTTTCGAATTTGAATACGCTTTTGAAATACCAAAAAGAAGAAAGTCGCCCCTGAATTTTTGATCCTTGGAAAACATCAAAGGTTTCTTTTTTTAGTAAATTTTGTCCCCATACACTCGACATTTGTAAACATGTTTTTTGAATTCAATATTATTCACATAAACCGCAAAGTATCCGGAAGAGGAATTTTTTTTTTAAACCCTCGCAGCTTTCCCATGATAGGAAGTTTCGTTTCTCTCTGCGAGCCTGCCTCATCAGACCGTTGTCAAATGTGTGTTGTAATATATTAAAGGAAACTTGTTGAAATTTTCTTTTTTTAATGATATTTTCCACATGCAAGGACGATGCCAATTGAATGGAAGGACATCTTTTTATTTGATTTGTGGTGTGCGTAGCGTAAACTCACTTTGTGTACGTATGAGTGACGACCTAACTGCCCTCTAGTGTCCCTAGGTTGCTTGCAAATTGAATACAAAGAACAAAAAAGAAGATATAATGTAATTGAATCTAGTTGAAGGATCATTGGGTTCGTGTTACCCTTATTTGGTTGTGATTTTCAGGGTTCACAACGAATGGACATCCAGGGATGTCCGATTAAATTGAATTTTCTTTACCAATAAGAGCAAGCATTCGTGTCCTCGTTGCTGATCCAATTTTCGATGATGTAAATGTGGAATCCACTTAGTGCATTTAAGTGCCATTGACGGGTTTTTTTCGTTTAGAAATTTGTTTAATTTTGTGTATAGTCTAAGAAAAGTATAATTGCGACAAGTTTGTCACCACGTCTATTTCACTGGAGGAGTGCCACAGTCGCTTTAACTCCCGTCTCATTGAATCTGTCAGGACATTACAAGCTGATATAATTTGCATTTTAAAAACATTTTTTAACTGTTTTCCAATTGAACATGTGGATGTGGACACTTTGAAGGACCTCAACAAGCCGCAACTCTCCACCAAGAGATGCTATAGCTGTGAGCCGATATCATTCAAACTTAACTGAACTGGGCTAAATCCAAAGGACAGTAGCAATCAAAATAAAGACAATTAAGCCGATGGATGCACAAAACAGCTTGAGCTTAAAAAAGAAGAGTTTTTGTTTTGTCAATTGAGTTTACACATGAATTTATATTCGGCCACGCACTGCACCAACTGAGTTGAAGGACTTGGTATAAAATGCCACAAATATCTGGAATTTTCTTTATGTGTGCGTTTAAAGTCATCTTACTGCTTACGTTTCGCTCACACACCTTTCACAGATTGCACAAGCCTAGTACAAATTCCCCTCAATTTGAAAGCAAATCAAATGACTTCCCCACACACAGTCAACTGAGTTGACATCAATTTCCAAAAATCAAAATCTTTTAATTTTACCCCAACCAGCTCGTCAACCTTCAAATCGATCACTGACAGCGCCACACACGGGTTGATTTCACCACGAACCGACTAAGTTGACGGTTGGGTTGATTGGTGTATGGTCAGCATAAGACGTTGCGTTCATGCAGTAATTCTAATTCAAGCCCTATGCGATGTTCGAGTTTTTTTTCTTGGATCACAGCGATGAGTGAGAAAAAAGGGGTGCAAGTATAAACCGCCACCACAGTTTCTGCGATAGTTCTGGTATGTATTTATGGTAAACCCGAGTGTGACGTTTGAACCGGTTCTCCCTCCCCGATTCCCCTTCACCACTTATGAAATACAAAAATGCGCCACTAACTACGCAGCAGATATTTACACGTGATCATATTTTTGTGACTTTAAATTCAATCCCAACAACAACGATACATGTGTGTACAGTGAAGTCCGGTTTCCTGGCGCCGCTGCCGGAAGAAAAGGGCAAAAGGGAAGCAAGAATGAAATAAACAATAGGGTGTTATGCGGTGTTTTTGTATTTCATAAGCGGTGTCACTACCACCGCTTAGGGGAATATGCGGTGTCAAGTACCACCGCTTAGGCGAAATCCTCAGAAACGTAACACTCGAGCTTATGAGATCAACATACCCCATTGACTTCATTGTAGAAAGAGTGGTCGACACAACAATCGCAAAATCGTCGTTGCGACTAAAGGCAACCTCACAGTGGGATCCTTCCAACCAAGGGCACGCCAGAATACTCTCGATGAAATAATCTAAATACGGGAAGAATGTACTATATGACTCCGCTCCTAGATTTCAATATAAAATATAGGACTAATATTCCCAGCCGACAGTAATGACTAAATGGCAAATCCGCATTGGAGATCTAAACGGACGGATCCAAGACAGGTGTTGTCATAGGAGCGGGTATCTTTTCGGGCCAGCTCAGCCTGAATTTATCCTTGAGACTTCCAGATCACTGTAGTGTCTTAAAAGCGGAGGGGATGGCTATTCGTGAAGCCGCTGAGTAACTTTCGATGAAATCGATGTACAATACAATCGCGACATTTTCATTTACACCGAAAGCCCAGCAGCTATAAAAACACTCGAATCACCAATTATAAGATTAAAATTGGTAAGGCACTGCCGCGCATCTCTAAACGAGATATCGAGCAGATGCATGCATACGCTGTCCTGGATTCCGGGTCATAGTGATATTGATATACCAGGTAACTGTGAAGCTGACGAACTAGCCATAAAAGGTACAAGCCTGGGGAATTTTATCACAGAAAGTGAATCCCAATAGAAACAATAAAACACAAAATCTCTACACAAGCACTGCTGCAGGCTAATGAAAGTTGGCGTAATCACGCCAGACAAACTTGGCTTCTGTCACAGCTGCATGGATGAGGAGTAGGAGGAATCCCCGTACCACCTCCTATGCGCTTGCTCAGCACTCTCCTCCTAAAGAAAAAAGATACTGGGAGATTACTTCTTTATAGACCTTTAAGATATTTCCTCAACAAATATCAATAAAATACGGAAATTTATCCAACTCTCAAAATGGTTTCAAAAGTATCGATCGGCTCATGCGGCAACACAATAGACCTACTTTGGTCTAAGTGAATCCTACCAAATATGGGGATAGCCACATAACCTAACCTATTATGGAAGTAGACTACCCTTTCTTTCTCTTTTTAGTAATCTAGCACAAACAGATGTAAGAGACCTATCCCGCTTTATACAAATATCTAAATGGTTCACATGAGTAGCGGAGATATGTACCTTAGGATTACCGGGTACTTGCAGTGTTTTCCAGGCGGAATTACTGGCGATTGAAAAGGCCGTAACATTTATAAAAGGAAGCGACCTCCCTCCGTCGGAGATAGCCATTCTGGTGGATAGTCAGCCAGCTCTGAAAGCAATAGAATCAAGCACAATAAAATCAAAGGCAGTCCAAAAATGTCGCAATGCACTAAATGCCATAAGGCACCACAATGTTAGACTGTACTGGGTACCCGGACATAGCAATATTGAAGGGAACGAAATAGCAGAGGAACTAGCTAGAGCTGGATCAGCCATGAGTAAAAGTGATGCTGACACCTCCATACTGCCACCGATTAAAACACTACCGAAAAAGAGACCAACGCTTCACACGAACCGACTGCGTCACATCTCGCTCTTTATGGCCGAAACTTGACCTTAATAGGACAAAGATGATGTTACAACTGGACAAATCCTCCATACGCCTAATCACCGGAATAATCACAGGACACTGTACCATAGGTCACATGACAAGCAAATGGCTACCTGAGTCCAACGATATCTGCAGAACCTGCGGAGATGAGGAAGAAAGCGAATCGATCCAACATCTGCTCTGCTACTGTCCCGCCCTCCAAGAACGACGCCTCCGTACGTTAGGTCATAGATTCCGGGAAGACATAACAGAACTCGGAGATTCCAAGATATCGGATCTTCTACGATTCATCAAGAGCACAAACTGGTTTACAAGTTGGTAAAAAGAGGAGTTACTCCCAAGCTATGAGGGGTTTCCGAGTGGAAATGATTGCTCGTTCAATCACACACCCTTCTTAACCTAACCTAACCTACCTATACCCAAAACCCTTGGTATCACAATGAACATCTATAGGTTTAAGTGTGCTGGTGTTTGCAATACAATAGCCACTGCAACCGAACCTATCCTACTATGGCAAATAGTAAAGTACTCCTTCGAAAAATACTGAGGTTCTGCGTGCAGAGGATCTGGAACATGGAGTCTAGAAAGTTACTGAGGTTTTGATAAATGATTCGTAGATTAAAGGTAAAGGGTATCACAAAAATACCAGTCGTAGTCTGCAAGGGCTTAGGACTTCCTATCGCATCCTTAAAATTTATAGTGAAAAGTCGTTCCAGAAGCCTAACTGAAATTTTAACTACTTTTTGCTTATTCCGACATTCCGGGGTGGACAAAGGCTTCAACCAACAACCCTTTTCAGTTGTGCACTCGAAGTTAGTTGAGGTCCTTTTCCACTTATGCGCGCCACTTAAGGCGCGCCCAAAGAAACAGTGATAAGCAAGATTAATCCCTTCGTTTCGTTTCCGATGAGAGGCTATTTTTCGAAGATATAGCAGAGCCGAGGTAGAAAAAGCCCTTTACTACCTCAAAGTTGTAACATGACATCAAAGTTCTCGGTGAAGTCATATCCGACCTTGATAGAGCAGCGAGCTTTAGCCATAGTCATTCTGCATAGATTGACGATTTTGGCAGCGGTGCAAGGACTAGACATGGCTCTTACATATTATCCCTACAGATGTTGCCATACTAGGATCTGGCTAAGTGTGAAAATTTAGTCCATGGTAGACTTTCCTAGAACACACTCAATCAGGTTGCTGAAAAAAGGTGCACACAATATGGGACTTTTCATACGATGCATACATTCATCTGAGCAATTTTTTGGGATGAGTTGGTGTATGCGCTCTACCAAGTAATTTGCATTTTAGATCAAAAATATCAGGGTACAAGTTTCTGACATTCAAATGATATTCTCAAACCAATCACATCTCAATCTATACATATAATAAAACTGTAGATTAAAAACTGTTTGTTTGCGCATCACGTTAGAACTACTGGACGGATTTTGATGAAACATTGACATAGTAATTGCTTATGTTCTTGGACCATATCATTTATACTTTTTATCCCGGAAAATGGCATGGTTTTAAGAAAATATTGAAAAAACTGCACATTTGAAAGGAAAATTATAATTATTCAGCCCTAACTCAATAATGGCTTATCGGATTGAAAAACAAAAAGACAGGTGAATTAAGTAGATTCATTTGAGGTATAAAACATCCTTCTGCGTTGTCCTGAAGCTGAGCAATGTCCAAAACAATTATTCAAAGCATCGTACACAATTTTCTTTCAGCGGAGACCATTGCCAGCAGTCGTGCAGCTCTGATGACGTGATCATTTGCCTTGCACTTTAATGTGCTACAATCATCGTAAGCATTTGCGGCTCTCATACTCAACCAATTTTAACAAATGAGGTGTCAAAAGAAAGAGCAGTGAACTCCATTTTCAGTTTATAAATATTATTAACAAATTAACACTAATAATGCGATACTGTCGGATCTCGAAATATTTCTTTCTGAATCATCGAAAAACTTCCTGTTACAGATTATAACAAAAAATTAATAGCTTAGGATGTTGGTTTTTGAGAACTATCCCAGTAGGAAATTACTGCTTACCGAATCGATTCTGTAAACTGTAAGTTCTGATTGGTAGCTACCAGCGCTTACTTTCCTTATTACAGAATCGATTTCATTTACATGGGGATGTCCTAGGGAGGTAAGCACTTACCAACTGACTTACCGGTAACCACTTATTTCCGCGGTGAATGGTAATTGCTGAAAACATTTACTACATCCTGGTGTCTAAGCATTTACTAACCTTCTTCAATTATTGTTATAATTATTAATTTTACTGGACAGTACTGGAACCGCTCAATAACAAACTTCAAATGATGCAACATCGAAAAAATTCCTGACGGAGTTGGTCATAATTGGATTTGTCTGAGTCGAATAACTGTTTCATTCCAGAAATGGTTTGGAGAGAAAATCATCTTACAAATGTAACACCTGGTAAGCGAATAAGTAATGGCATCGATGTAAAATTTCAATAATACATATTTAAAATAAGATGTTCGATGCGTTACACATTCGCTTACTGGGCGTTACTTTTGGTAAGATCTTACATTTTCAATATTTTCTTTAAAGAAATATACACTTACCATGGAAGCAGTTACAACTTTTCCCACTGGGATGGAATCTGCACTTAGGGGCTGAAACACATTGAAACGACATTGATAAAATGCAATTAATCAACAAAATCTATTACATAAAATTTTCTGGACTTGCACAAATACTTTGACGTTTCTTCGCTCCCACTGATAAATATTTTATGTTTTGTATGCATAAGAAAGCCTTTAGAGTGCGAATGCGAAGCAAGCCGACCACGGGTTCAGGTAGTTAATTGATAAAATTGTTTGTTACTGTGGATACTTAAGCATAGGCCCGCAGAATAATTTGTGATCGTACCAGTCTATTAGAGCTTCCGATTTCCTGGTATATTAGAAAGTTAAAGAATATGCTTTCTTAATACTTCAGCTTTGAAGAATCATTTAGAATTTCTAAAAAAAAAAAACATTTAAATTCGCTCTTGATGAAATAGGTCAAGTTTTGCAAATTAGTAAAAAGTTGCAGGCGGGCGAAGCGAGGCGAGCACGGGTCAGCTAGTCTTCAATAAAATCAGAAAAGAAAAATCAGAGGAGGGAAATCGTATTTGTGATATTTTATGGTTACATGTCTTCTCTTCGTCGTGGCTAACATTATCATGGTTGTGATAGCCAATGACATGCGTTGGTCGCCTGGACAGGACACGTAGTAATAGTGTCCTTAAACAAGAGCTCACCATATTATGTTTCAACGAAAACGTGCTCACTGGTTTTGATTGTTATTTCGTATAATACGTAGACACATACATATGTATTTTGGTTTGTAGATAAAAATCCACTGGCATATTTCTCTATAACCATTTCGCCTCTAATAGAAGTTAATTGATGTAAAGAAAATAAAATAAATTCCTTTTTGTCGTCCTTTCAAAGAACAAACCCAAATCGCAGTAAATTTGCTCTTTTTTTCTCGTTGAATCTTAAAGCAGTCAGTTGAATAATTTAAATACCCTTTGAGGGCTTTTAAAACAAGACCCAAAAGTTTATTTTTAATGAGCATTCAAGGAAAAGAATTTAGGTAAGTAAAAACAAAAAAAAACACAAATAAACCATGTGGAATAAGTGGGCTATAATAAACCATGTGGCAAAGAGCTGACAGCGGAAATACCTTCTTTTGGTGGCAATGTCCTCATTGCTTTTGAAAAGTGGGTAAGGACTCTCTTTCTAGTCCCTCATGTGTTTCCATTTAACTTGTTATCATTTTATTCATATTCCGTTAAATCGTTTATAACTAAACGAAAGAATTAATGCCGTTAATGAAGAAACACTTGCGTCCACAAGCTTTGAGCTTTGAACTTCCTTATACATTTGATATGAGTAAATATGTACTTCTCTAATGTGAGTAGGTATACTGTGGTTTCTAATCCCATCAAAAGTGCGAAAATATGCAAGCAAATTAAAATAAAATATCTTTATTGTATTTTAGAGCTGCCAAACGTAAAATAAACTCTCTGACAGCTACTACACGTCTTCTAGAAACCTTAAGTGAAACGAAACGGCGCGACGACGTGTAACATCGGATTGTTCTTCTTAAGCTGTGTCCAGACTACAGACCAAACGAAATGAAATGTTTTTTTATTTCCCATTCACAATGGAAAATTATTTTTGTTTCTCGTACAGAATTATTTTAATAAATTTTCTAATACATTTTGTACTCT
Source organism: Brachyopa scutellaris (assembly GCA_949775065.1). Lineage (NCBI taxonomy): Eukaryota > Metazoa > Arthropoda > Insecta > Diptera > Syrphidae > Brachyopa > Brachyopa scutellaris. Next base: position 77,648,499 of record OX459114.1, on the reverse strand, counting down.
GCTTAGCCTATGTAGGTCTGTTTGGTGTCCAGTAAAATTACGTAAAATGACTGAATCTGTGAAAAATCAAGAGAAGAGAGAGAGAATAGTTAAAAAAAGAAGAAGAGAGGATTTTCCCCCACTTTTCAAGTTATATTCTATTTGACAGATGTCCTATTTGGATCACAAAAACACACCAAACAGACCTAGTATAGTGCCCAAAATACATGTGCAGAAATTCTAAACAGATGTGCAGGAATTATTTGATGTGCATAGCATCGGGTACTGTCACTTACTGCTACTGATTTAAAATCACATTTGCTTTTGCAAATATATTTTAAAAAATATATACGGCGTCAGCAGTCCTATACAGAACCAAGCCTAGCTTCTCGCAACCATTTGTGGGTGCGTGTTATTTTTTCCACGAATGGAAGGGACCTACAGTTTTTTGCCGACTCCGAACGGCGAGTTGAGAAGCTTCTCATGACAAATGCTACTCTTTGATTGCTTGTCAGACATTCGAAAGAGGTGGCAGCCGTGAAAAACGTTTTTAGGTGTTGGACCCGGGCTGGGATTGAACACGAGCAGTTCAACACACTAACCACCACGGCCACGGCCACCACTTCCATTTTAAAACATAAATAAACAATAACACTTCAAACATCGGTGAAACTAAGTACCTCAAACTGAATTTTTTTTCTTTTATGTTTTGTCAAGACTGTCGATTGCAGCGAATTAAGAAATAGAGACATTTTGAAAAACATCACTGCAAGCAGAATTTACATGTAGCTTCGCGAATTAAAACATATATGTTCTAATTTCTCTGCATACAGAATTCTGCACCTAATATAGCGATGAACTGGATACATATAACCATATATTTTCAAGTCAGGGAAAACTCCGTGTAACTCAAAGTATTTTGCAATCGGTTATAGCGATGCCGCATATAACGATAGAAATATATCAAATTTAAGACTAAAAACTGATTATATAGGTAGCAATTGTAAAAAAAACTGTGTTCTTACAAATATAGCTAGTTATTTCCATACTATTTCTAAACATGTATCTACATTACGTATGTAGGTAAACAATTGTTGAATTTCATGAAGCGACTGCAATGACCGGTCCATGTATGTTCTTACATGGTTACATATTGATCCCTATTACTCGATCGGGCGATGTGATTAAATAACCAAATAGTTTTTAAAAAAAAATAAAACGCTACCTACGTTATAACTAGGGCCCGAATTTTTATGCAGAGAAAAAAAAATAAAAAAAAAATAAGCACATAAAATATGCATGCAAAATCGAAAAATATGCATTAAAAACTCACCTGAAAAATTCAAAAAATAACAGCCAATTATTTTTTTTTAAACATTTATTTACACATACATCTGTATGTACTACTACCTAGCTAGTAATAGAAAAAACAAAACAACATAAGAAATATTTGCGTATTCAGTGTGCATACTATACATTTTTTTCTGAAAATGCCTTGTTGGCGTATATGAAAAAATTCTTTTGTAAATTTTGAAAGCTGAAATTTTGCCTATTAGCCTTCAAAAATATTTGAACATCGAAAAAGACCTCTTGACATCCACGGAAGTAATTGGAGCATTATTTTAGCGAAGACAGTTTTTTTATTAGGCGTGTTTTTTTTTGTAATCTAGGTATATATAGCCTTAGAAAATATTTTTCATGTTAAATACGCTAACAACTTAGCCTATTTACATGTATAGAATAACAAGTAACGCTACCAAACTATTTTCTGTCGATTGTTTTCGAAATGTTATCGAAAATATCAAATATGACACAAGTGACAAATTTAAAAACAATTGCGGCGATGAAAACGTGATGCTTTGCAAAGGAGTTTGGAAAACAAGTGAAAAGGTGAGGAAGAAATATTAAAAGTTAGAAAAAAATTACATATTTCTCAGGCAAATCATTAAATAGGGTATCCCGCTTTTTTACAAAAGAAACAGATGTTTAAAAGTCAAATGTCAATTAGCAAAGTGCTACCAAATCATCGAAGAGCTTTTTTTTACACATACTTTTTTTGAGCTATATAGATTACCAAAAAAACACGCCTATTGTATACCTAATTTCTTTTTCAATTATTTAGATCATTGGTGCTCAAGTTGAAAATATTGGCGATTTCTTTCATATCTTCAAAACCCTGATTTTTCTTTAAAACATTATCCATCTTCTTTTGAATTTGCTGGGCGATGGCTTCTTTAACAGCATTTATTTTGCGAACCGAATCGATAACTAATTCAACTTGTATGTAGTGAGCCCCACCCTTCTAACTTCGTAATAGTCGCTTAGGAATCCAAAATTTTACAAAAAAATTGTTGTGCTCCCCTATTTGTCGGTAGATGTTGGGTAAATCGCAAAGAAGATAGAGAAAAGGGTTAAGAAAACTGAATTTAAGGCGAAATATGCAAAAAATATGCATTTATGTATGTCAAAATATGCAAAATAAGCACAAACAAATCGATGCCATTTTAAAGTAAATTTGTTGATTCGTAAAGTTATTCAATTCCTTTTGTTTTTGTTATTCCAAAAAAAATATGCATTTGCATAAAAATCCGAGCCCTAGCTATAGCTAATGATACCAGCTCTTGCCAGATGAAATCCAGTATATTCAGTAAAACTATTTATTTTTTTACCTCAAAAAAAGAAGTACAACACTTTTTTTTATTAATCTGACTCTGCTCAATTAGTGGGCACCGTAGCGCAAGTGGTTAGTGCGTCGGACTACTGAGCCAGCGGTCTTGGGTTCGAATCCCGCCGCAAACACCTAAAAGTTTTTCACAGTGCCCACCTCTTTCGAATGTCTGACAAGCATCAAAGAGTATCATTTGTCACGATTGAGCTTCTCAACTCGCCGTTCGGAGTCGGCAAAAAATTGTAGGTCCCTTCCATTCGTGCAAAAATATAACACGCACACACAAATGGTTGCGAGAAGCAGGCCTAGGTTCACCTCGAGCTGTAGCGCCAATTAAGTAAGTAAGACTCTGCTCAATTCAGCGAACTGCATTGACATCAGACTAACATCAGCTGACTGCGGCTCTGTCTGCGTTTGTTTGAAAGCATACGAAATTTTTCACAACAAATCATTGGATTGAATAAAACCGCTATTGAACGTTGAACGAGAACAAAACGATAAAAAAAAAACATGTAAAAATTTACATTTGACAATCACATGTGAGTACTGCTTTATTTGACATCTTAGGTCTGTTTGGTATGTTTGGTATTCGTGCGAATTCTGACAAATTCCTGTTTGTTAACCCAAAAGATTCGTTCATAAAAGAGGATGCCGAATGAGAGCTAAGAAGCCTTACGAATTCTTACACCAACTTTTTCTTTGGATGAAGTGGGCTAACGCTGTCAAACCAGCGATTTCGCAGTTTCTGTCAGTGAATTTAGCTGTCATAAATTCATTGTAAATTGGAAAATAAAAACGCGATTGGTTACTTTCTCTCTGAGAAGATTTTCCCCCACTTTTCAAATAATTTACTATTTGACAGCTTTGACCGGCCCACTTGACTCACAAAAGTTACCAAACAGACCTCCTGTGTGTTGTGAAAGAGTGCGTTCGACATGCGCACGAGTGTTGATTTTTAGTAAGAGCTTGTTCAATATTCGTAGTATGCACAAACTGATAAAATTTATGAAATTCCAGTATAAAATCCAGTACGGAAATTCATTCAGTATCTGGACCTCGAATCCAGTATGGTACTGGAATATCCAGTATGGTACTGGAATATCCAGTATAGTTGGTATCATAAGTTATAACCGATTTCAACTGTAATTGAAAATGCACTCCAAGGCACAGCATACATAACTAAGGTAGTATACTCAGAGTGTTCATTTTCGATCAAGTTCGCGCACCTGTCAAAAAATCAACAAGATGGTTGTCATACGTGCCCTGCGAATAATTGTTTACATTCAAAAACAAGAACAAATAACTTTGAATTGAACGCCAAGCTCAGTACAATTATAGAAACGGCACGAATTTCGGCCATTTTTCCAGAGCAATATATTACCTTAGATACTGTACTGTGGCTCCAAAGTACCTTTTGGATGAGTACCGCTAAATGTTTTTAACACATGAATATGCAAAGAAGATGTAACATCGCTGATTATTACGTTAGTTAAGTTTTAAATGACTTTTATTTCAACATAAATTTAATATAAAACATAAAAGTAATCCCTGAGTCTATAAGGTTTGGTCTATCACCGTCTACCAGATTGACAATTTGTTTATATATGTATACATAGTTTTAAAAATAAGTTAACTTCATAAAAGTGAAACTTAGAAGTTTTCATCGATTATACATTTTCTGTATTTAAGCGAAACCACAGCATACTCGTACAATGAGTTCCACCCCTTCTCTCCATTCAAGATACCGATTGCTTCATCCTCATTTAGACTAGGTTTCCCAAAGAACCTTAAACGGAATTCCTTAAGTACTGGGCAAATTGCTACAAAGTGAAACACGTCTTCTCTTATTTTCAGGTCGCAGATGCTGCACAGGATTGGTAGGTCTGAACGGTGTGGTATGAAATTTAGGTTTACTAGTTCTCCTCTTAGCTTAAAGATCGTACTAATTTTTTCTATTGAGCTGTTGTTTAGAAAATAAGTTCTATCATGAAGTTGGTGATCTATTTTGCTGTAATAACACCTAAACTGGGAGGACCGAGCTTCGTAGGAGTACTTTTCGTACAAGATGTGGGCTGTTTTCTCAAGTAGGATGTCGAATTGGATCCTTAACGTAGTCGGTTGGACATTTTGTGTTAGGAGCAAACTTAGGCCACAGTCGCGTGCAAGACGTTCCCACTCTTGGACTACTTTTCCTCTCGTTCTTATGGCGTGAGTTAAAACTAGTTTCGGCATCCTTTCGTCTTCCATCGCCATCACTTTAATGACATAGTTAAAATGCATTTTAAGCGTGTCTAAAATCAAAGGAGGTGTTCCAGTTTCAAGGTACAGCATATAATTTGGTGTGTTACTCGGCAGTCGGAAAATTCTTTTAAGAAAGTAGCGGAAAAACTTTTCTACTGCTTCAAAAGAACAATGTCCCCATACTTGGGCTCCATATAAAAGGATAGAGGCTGCTGTTGAGCGAAACAGTTTTTGCTTAGCACTATGGGATACAAATCTATTTGCTATGCATCTATTCCAAATCGAAGATATAGCTCGCTTGGCTTCCGAGAGTTTTGCCTCAAGGTGCTTGTTCATATTTAAGTTGGCAGACACCAATACTCCCAAATATTTGTATTCCCGTACAATTTCCACAGCTTTCTCGTCATATGTCCATTTTTCGTCTCGGCAGTAACGCCCACCACCATCTCTAAATACCATCATCTTCGATTTATCCAGATTAACAACCAAATTCCAGCATTTACAGTACTCCTTTAATCTGTTCATCATTAGTTGCATTCCAACAATTGAGTCCGCGAGAAAGACAATGTCATCTGCATACATCAATGCGCGGATTACAGTTTGGCCAAACTCTACACCACCTCGAACAGTATCAGTTATATCATTGATAAACAATATAAACAGCAAGGCACTCAGGATACACCCTTGCTTCACACCCATAGAAGTTGAAAATTCATCAGATAATGAATTACCATCCCAAACATAGGCTACGTTGCTATCATACATCGCTCTCAAAATTCGAATGATTTTACTTGATACTCCAATTCTATACAATTTATAAAAGAGTGCTTCACGTGATATAGAATCGAAAGCCGCACGAAAATCGACGAAAAAGGCGTACAATTTCTTATGTTTCTTTTTATAAGATTCCGCAATGTTTATTAGTGAGAAGATTTGGTCAACTGTGGAATACTCTTTTCTGAAACCTGCTTGGAATTCCGACAAAACCTTCTTATTATGAACCCACTGGGTAAGTCTATAAAATATCAGAGCAGCAAATAGCTTAGCAGATGTGTTTAAAAAAGAAATTCCTCTATAATTGGATGGGTTACTGCGATCTCCTTTTTTGTGTATCGGAAATATAATTGATTTCTTAAAGCACTCAGGGACAACTGCGGTATCGAAAATTTTATTGAATTCTATAGTAAGCGCAGACATGAAATTATTTGTAGAGTTTTTATAGAACTCGAAAGAAATACGATCTTCACCTGGAGCTTTTTTCGTCTTGGCATTCCGGATGACTTCTTGTACTTCAAGCAATGAAAACGGTGCATCCAAGAACTCATCTACAAATAGAGGCGCAGCATAGTGGAAAGGTGCTGACAGGATAGCTGGGTTAAGAAGCTGGTTGAAATGGTCTTTTAACTTTAATGCGTTTAAAGATAAGGCAATAACATTCACTTGCCCATTCAAATATTTAACAGCTCTCCAAAACTCTGCCGGTGAGCGCGTGTAATTAATGACAGCAATTTTATTCTGCTCATAGGCGGTCTTTTTTGTAAGGCAAATGCGCTTGAAGTCTCTATTTGCTTCTCCATAGAGTGATTTAAAGATGTCAGAGTTGGTTTTCCTCACAAGTTTTAAAAACGCAAACGATTTTTCTCTTGCCTTCTCGCACTCTCTGTCATACCACTTTTGTTTATAGATTCTAGTTTTTCTGATCGACTTATTAGCTGGAATTGACTTTTTAATAATTTTCGTAAGGGTTTCGATATCTGGACTAGTATTCGAAACGTTTAACCTTTCGAGTCCTGAATCAATATTATTCCGGTACACGGTGCACATCCTATCATTCCAAGTCAGTTTTGGCAGCAGCTCAAGTCTCTTTGTACTTCCTGAGGATTCGCTTACTTTACAGGTAATTTCCAGCGGCATGTGGTCCGAGTATGTTTCTAATCCAATGCGAAAGTCCTCTAGTAGGAAAAGCCATTTTCCAGATATGAAACAGTAGTCTATAGTGGAGCTTAGTGTTCCTCTTATAAAAGTAACTTCACCATCTGGATCGCCGTCGCAGCTTCCATTCAAAACGCTGCAGTCATATTCATCTGCGAGTTCTAGTACCTTGGATCCGTTGCTATTGCAGACTACATCTTTGGACCTTTACGTAGGTCTTTGGATTATTACGTAGTATACTGGTTTCTCTCTTTCTGCGGTAGTATCCTATCATTTGGCAAATTCATTGTTTGGTCATTGAGAGCCGCCCAAAGCATACTGTTTTAAAGAATGCCCCCATTAGAGATACGGCCTTTAAAGCCAACATCGATGTATGTATGTATATAAAGGAATATGATGTATCTACTATGGTCAAAAACACAATACTAAAGGTCCCTTTGTAGCTTTATTTTGACAGTTTAAATAAATACATCAAAGAGTACTATGAATCACCAGCCGCCATCAGAAATAGAAGAGTTATTGCTAAACGTTATTCAACACTAACGGTTGATCTGTCGTTCGACTCTTGTTTTTAATTTTAGAATCGATCAAATTAACAAGAAACTCCAAGTCATCACTTGAAATCCTCGCGAAATTTCTGTATCCACTTAAACTTTCGATTTTGATAAAAGTTGAAATAACTTAAACCTCCTGAATTTTCTCTACTTTCAAAAAAATGTCTGCCTTTTTTTTATTATTGTTTTTTGATATGTACTTTCAAATGCTTCTGAAGCAAATCAGGAAACATTTTTTAAGCCAATTTTCGCCACACTCTTCGCACAATAACTCACAAATTATGTAGCGATACAAAGACCCAATCGAGGCCAAGTTACAAAAAAAAACCTACCGGCCAAAACTTGCAACTCAAACAATTTAACTCGAAGCCTTGTCCAATACATCATTTTGTTGCAGGTTTCTTCTTTCGTCTTTAGGTGGCGTTACAGTTCGGGGTGAACCGAGGCCTACTTCTCGCAACCATTTTTGTGTGTGTGTTATATTTTTGCACGAATGGAAGGGACCTACAATTTTTTTCCGACTCCGAACGGCGGTTTGAGAAGCACCGTGAAAAAACTTTTAGGTGCTTTGCTGGGATTAAACATTGAACCCGGGCAGCATTGCGTAGTATTCCAACGCACTTATTCAAAAAAATTATACAAAATACCGAGTCAAAACTAGTACATTTGGAACTGGAACGCGAAGTAATGTCCTTTAACGAATTTCGAGGTGACTTTTACCCAAAACTTCACTTATGCTCAATAGAGAGTCTTTTATGTCATATTTCGAGTACCAAACTGACACTTGCGTAGAGTGGCATAATTTAAAAAAAAAAAAACAGCACCGATGCAAATATCAATTTTGCCAATATTCTCTGTCAGCTAAGGCAACTTTGTGGTGACCTAATAATATAAATAAGTGTCGTCAATTCACCAGAATCCCATACGTCTGCTGATTTAAAATTAATAAGTTCTTACCGCAAATCCTTCAAATTTGCAGTTACACGCTACAAGCTCTATCATCTGCTATTCCATTTTACAAAACCATCTTTATTAATGCTTATCCATGATTCAACCCTCATAAATATTTGCCTACGTGTCTTTATCAAAATAACCCGCATATAAATTGGAATATAAATACATTTTTTTGAAAACTCACCCAATATCAAAGGGCTTTTCGAAAATGCCCTTCAGTTGAGGGTGAGTACCTATCGAAGCCATTCACACATTAAAATGTGAAACCGAAATTGTGTTTATGTGTAGCTATGTATGTATATATGAGCATTTCCTGGCAAAACGCACTCCCTATCCCTAGAAATGTTGACCGTAAAATATGAAATTTTAATTAAAATCATCTGACTACCGGTCCCATACCCGTTCCCTCGGTATGTTTGCATTTTACAAAGTCAATTTGACACGCACCAAGTGTGAAACAACTCCTCCCACGTGTGTTGACCACATCTTCATTTAAACATCCTAAACAGGATAGGTACCCACCGACACCCTTGGTGTAATCCACAGGTATGGCATACAAATACTGGTGTACGTCAAATGCAAATATTTTATGCTCATCCTGACGGCAGAATTGTGTGAAACCCTTTTTCAACGATGCGTGCGGTGAGGCGGGATGATCATCTCCCTTAACCAGCTGTCAGTGTGCCATGGCGAACTGATGGTTGGTATGAAATTGCTCACTTTGCCTCATTAAACAAAATTCATTCAGGGGGTATGTACACATTACTTCGTTTTTGAATAATCAGCCGAGTGGCAATTTTAAACTGTGGGGTCAGAGAGAGGTTGAGCAAAAATATTTTAGTAGAAAGGCTAAACTAATGGTTTTAAGAACCAAAAAGGAGGTAAGCAACTTGTCTGGGATTGTAACATCAGCAGCAACATGCAAAAGATTTCGGTTCAATCTTGTAACCGTCATCACTCAGCTCAGTTGTGGGTGTTGAACGTTTGCTCACCAAAGAATATTGGGTCGCCGTCATCATTACTCTTTACAGGCTATACCCGACACTGTGGATAAGTCTGTCACCAATAAGACAACGAAAACGCCGAACTGAGAGAATATCGCACCTGGAGTGTCCAGTACTGCCGATTAGCCAAATTTGTCGATTCAGGACGATTGCAAGAATTGGGGGTTTTCCAGATGTCGACTTGTAGAATTTGGACCCGCATCCTTACAAAAAAAAAACAAAGTCATATTGACTCAAGTGCCAAGTAGCCAAACGATCACAGATTGCGTCGGGAGTTCCCTGATTGGGACCTTGAGCACTTGGAAGACGATCCTTACTTCGGCTAGAATGTCATCTTCTCAGACGAGGCGCTTTTCGAGTGAATGGCTTTGTTAACAAACACAATTTTTATAAGTGGAAGAAGAACCCACAGGTGTTACATGAAATGCCGTTGCACTCACTGTGTGGTGCGGCTTATGGCATGGTGTCGTCATCGAAACTTAACTCTTCCGAAATGAGTAAGGAAGAGCCGTCAGCGTCAATGACGACCATTCTAGGCATTGTTACCACAACTTGAGAATATCGACATCGATTTCATATTCTGTGATTACTTAACACGTTGGCTGCGACTGCATCACTGGTGATCACAACAAAAGTAGTTCCTCAGAGGCCACTCGGAGTTCTACATAGGACTGCGGCCGACTTATATTTAGTTTATTTATTTTACAACATTTTTTTCAGAAATTTTAGAATTTTGTTGTCCGCCCCCTGAGTCTTCTTAACCCTAGGATGGATGGTTTGGCTTCTTGAGGCCCATTTTGACTTTGTCTATGGATAAAAAGAAAACTATTCAAAGTTTCGTCGTAAGATTCCATGACTTCCTCGCCTTAACTATTCTGAGTCGAATGAAGAGGACTCTATGCAACTTGTATCCAGTAAGTTTAACTATAAATTTATTTTGGCACCCGAAGCGCTAAACTAGGTGACTGGGCCTCAAAAAGCCCACGAACCTTTGCAATGTCTTTAATTTTTTATTTCAATAATGACTCGGAATTTTTCGTCTCAGTTACATTGCATATCGTCTGTGAGTGTGTTGATGTGATTTGAAGTTAATTGCTTTCTTTTCAATTGGAAAATAATTTGGTAAGTGTCCATTGCATAAAGATTTCTTCACTATTTTGTGAGGAAAATATTTCATGAATTTAGCAAATGTTTGGGTTTTCTTCCATCCAAACCACCACTTCTACCTACCTAACTACCTACCCTAGCAAATGTTTTGACTGTTTTTGCGTCTACAGCAAAAAAAAAATGTCGCAAACCTTTCCACAAATGTGCTAAATGTGAAACATATATGTGTCTTCAGCACGGCAGATGTGCGCACCGTGGTGGTAGTGGTTAGTGCGTTGGACTACTATGCAATGCTGCCCGGGCTCAATCCCAGCCCGGGTCTGACACCTAAAGAGTTTTTTCACGATGCCACCTGTTTCGAATGTCTGACAAGCAAATAGTATCATTTGTCACGATTGAGCTTCTCAACTCGCCGTTTGGAGTCGGCAAAAAACTGTAGGTCCCTTCCATTCGTGCAAAAATATAACACCCACACACAAATATTTGCAAGAAGCAGGCCCTGGTTCCCCCCGAGCTGTAGCGTCAACTAAGTAAGCGCAGCAAATCGCCAAATGGCACATGGAGTGCCTAATATAGTTTATATAATGTCAAATACTTCCAATCAAATTTAACGGTTTCGAAATGTTTATGTACGTTTTATGATTATTTTCAGATTCTATTTACATTTCATTTTCGTGGCTTATGCTTCATTCTCACATACCTATCTACTCATGCCTGCGTACACCACCACCGATGTATGTATACACCCACATATACTCATGCACAATATTTTAAGCCATATAATACTTCCTCAGGTCATTTGCACACCTGGCTTGGCCATTCGCGCAATAGTCACAGACCCCCTTTTTCATATATTTACACTGGGCCTCGCGAGGCCCAGTCACATAGTTTAGCGCCTTCGGATCAGTCATCCATCCTAGGGTTAACCACGTTTGTAAGGTTTTAATCAATCCATTTAAAGGGTGTCGGTTAAAGCTTTATAATTTCTGCTTTTTCAACATTTTTGGGATTCATTTTGCAGTTAACACTATAAATTTTGATGTCTAGAAGCAAAGGGCAAATACACACAGCTACCTGATTCTTAATGGGACACTGCACAATAAAGAAACAACTTCTAACCATGGAAATCGCTCAAGATAGTATCTCTCAAATGTGCAATAAAGACGAAGGGACCCTGGAGGAGTTTTATTTCATTGGTTCAAGACATATTTCAAAAATAGGATAAATATCAATTGGAACCTTCAGTAACTCTCGTACTTTAAGAAATGGCGTTCCACAGGGTTCTGTGCTCGGTCCTCTTCTTTTTCTAATCTACATATATAAACTCTCTGTTGACACAGGCATTAAATGGTATATCTGGGTACTGCATTTGCTGATGGTATAGCATTTACTTATCAGTATCAAACTCTTTTTGAATACATAGTGATGTTTTGAGCACACTTAGAGCGACTGAGGCTTTGGTTTGCTGGCCTTAAACTGATTTATTAGTGAGAAAACGAAGCTGATTTCTATAAAAATACCGGTAAATACTTCAAAATGATTTCAATTTATGTTTTAATGCATATGACTGTGAAAGGTTTAGCTTTGCCTTACACACATTTGGTAAAAGCAATTTTGCTTTTCTATGCTCTTCTAAATGTCAATCAGTTAAAAAACTTAAACTTAAACTGACATGGATTTTCAGAAAAATTGAAAGTAATCTCCTCATTATTATTTTCAAGAAAGTAATTATTTAACACATCCGGGTCAATTTCACATTTTGAGTTACTTTTGGCACTGGAGATACCAATTTGCCGCAGATTACTCCAAAGCTTTTTAGACGAAAGAGACGTATTCAGTTTAGAAGATTAGTAGCTTCTTTTAGAATTTCGTATTACTACATTCGAACGGTTTCGTACCGCTTTATAAGCAAGCCAATTAGAATTAGATGGGCTATGTTTCCATTAGCTGTAAAGTTTATTACGCGCTTCGATAGCCTTGATAACTTCAGTTGTAAACCAAAGACATCTGCTATTATGAACAGTAACTGTTTTACATGGAACACATACATTATATAAATCAATTATCACTACTTGAAAAAAGTTCACCTTAGCATCAGGGTTACAAATTAAGCGACAACCATTCCAAGAGGCTGAAAAGGCGGAGATAAGGAGATAAGGATTAACCGCATCTAAATTGCGGAAAATGCAGGATTTTTCATTGGAAAGTAACCTGCCAAACGTTTATATTTCGTGATAGAAAAATTGCTTCATAAGTATGCATAACCCATTATTCTGCTCAGTTGACTGATCATTTCAAAAGTATTAACCTTTCACCTGTTAATGTGTCTCTAGCTACTCATTTTCCGAAAAATGAATTTCCAACTCTCCACGAAGTTTTCTTTGTTGGCGATGCTGATAAAGTTCTATTTTATAGCCAGCTCTTAGCGCCGGGTTTCTCGAAACATGACCTGATTTACTTAACTTATGACATACAAATTGATTTAGTTGAAACGCGAATAAGCTATCGGGATTTTAAGAACATTCAATACGAAAATTTACGGTGTGTTGTGACTGACATATACTGGGAACAAATTTATAATTTTTCGTCTGTAAACCAACAGGTAGCGTTTCTGCAAGAAAATTTGAAGGGGCTTTTTGACCGGCACGTCCCGCTAAAGTATAAAACCGTTAAGTCTAGTTCATCGCCCTGGTTTAATAGCCATATACTTAATTTAATTCAAGAACGTAATATGGCGTACATCCGTTGGAAGCGTTATAAGCTGGTTGTATTCTATAACACCTATCGTTCCCTTCGAAACTTAGTTGCACTTCGTATTAAAAATGCAAAACGACTCTATTTCGAAAATTTGTTGAATCCCAACAATCAGTCCGGAAAAAATCTTTGGCAAAACTTGCGTAAGCTTGGAAATGGAACCCACTGACATTGATTGTGACCTCCTAAACTCTCAGTTCGTATCTGTATCTGTTCCATCAACACCAAATTTGAATATCGGCCTTCCTGGCTTAGTGCATCAACAAACCAATGAAGACAGCGACACTGAACGATATTTTAATTTTATTCCGTTTACAGATGAGGACATAGTTGAAGCTGTGTTGTCCGTCAAATCGAACGCAGTAGGTTTGGATGAAATAAACCCTAAATTTTTGAAAATCCTTCTCCCTCAAGTCCTTAAATTTATAACCTATATTTTCAACTCTATCATAACCACCTGTGAGTATCCAAGCTCATGGAAAAATGCTAAAATACTCCCGATACCCAAGTCGCGAAATGGTGCATGCACTGAGTACAGACCTATTGCCATCTTACCATTTCGTGCAAAAGTATTCGAAAAGGCTATCCGGAAGCAGATGCAAGAACACCTCACCAGTAACTGCAACAGATTAATAAAGATCTACAATTTATTCAGCAGTGGGCATTAAAGCATAACTTGTCTCTTAATCCGGGGAAGTCCAAAACATTATGCATCTACAAACGCAAATTAGATACTACGTGATTTCCACCGATTAAATTAGGCCAATCAACTATTGATTACGTCCAATCTGCCAGGAACTTGGGGATAATCTTCAATGATACCCTAACTTGGACTGATCATGCAACCACAACCATCGGCAAAATATATGGTGGCCTCCGTCTACTATGGGCAAGTCAAAGGTATGTGCCTACGAAAATTAAGATGGTGCTGATCAAGGCGCTTCTTTTACCCATTCTTTTGTATGGCTGCGAAGTTTTCTGTGTTGTCGACTACAATACAAGGCGCAGGCTAAATGTTACATATAATAATTTTGCAAGATACATTTTCAATAAAAGGTATTTTGACCATATATCTGCCTGCTCCAAACAAATAATGGGTCTGACTTTTGATAACCTCATCATATTTAGGTAATTAACACAATTACATAGTATCATGCAGTCACGTGAGCCTGAGTATCTGCACAATATTTTAGTTTTTGCCAGTTCGCAAAGAACTGCCGTCCTAATTCGCCCCCGATTCAACTGCCTGCAATCTGAACGTAAATTTTTTGTCCTTGCTACTCTTTTATGGAACTCTTTACCTGTAGCACTTAGGAGAATCAAAAACACAAACACATACAAAAAACACCTCTTTAAATACTTGGCCAGTGATATATGAATTGATTTATAAAATATAACATGAACTAAATCATAAAATGTTATTGAAATTATGTTATAGTAATTTTCTTTGTTTCTTATTATTATTATTATTAACTTTTTCTCTTTCTTAATTTTTTTTTGCTAAAAATCTTGTATTATAACATTTCTAAGCACTCTTGAATCTTAAAGCCTTCACAAATAAAAAGATTGTAATCTTAATGTGAAATATTATTTTTGAAATAAATAAATAAATAAATAAATAAAAATAAATAACTTAGTTGCAGTATCTTACTTACTTACTTAGTTGGCGCTACAGCTCGAGGTGAACCTGGGCCTGCTTCTCGCAACCATTTGTGTGTGCGTGTTATATTTTTGCACGAATGGAAGGGACCTACAGTTGTTTGCCGACTCCGAACGGCGAGTTGAGAAGCTCAATCGTGACAAATGATACTCTTTGATGCTTGTCAGACATTCGAAAGAGGTGGGCACTGTGAAAAACTTTTTTTAGTTGTTTGCGGCGGGATTCGAACCCAAGACCGCTGGCTCAGTAGTCCGACGCACTAACCACTTGCGCTACAGTGCCCACAGTTGCAGTATCTAACAAATTTATATCGAAGGGGAGTGTTTTTGGTCAGTAAGAATCTGACACTACTATGAGTCTTTAAAGTACTCAGAGGGTTTTTCACGCTAAGTGGTAATATTCCCAGTATAAACTCACAAATTTAGTTTACACATAAATAACTTGGCTCTTGTAAATATACCAGTTGCGCATAGTACTTTTTTTCACTAATTTTTACACCGTTACAGCCCCAAACAATAAACAACCAGACTTAATCAGAAATACTTATAAATTCCACTCATGCATATAGTAAAAGTAAAAAAGTGGTTATTTACCATTGACCATGAAAGCATTGACTCTTTGTTAGGAATCATATCTTAATCTTCAGCATCGGCAATGTAGTGTAATTATAGTTATAGAATTACCACTATCTATCTACAGGGTTTTTCAACAGGGACGCTACAAAAGTAGGGACAGCAAACGACGCCAGATTTCTTGCCGCTCTTTTGACATTTCTCTTCAGTAAGGTTTAACATTTCATGATGGAAAGATAAACGAGCCAACAACGAGTCGAAATTATTAAAATTTACTACCGAAATTCGGAGTCAGTGGCCTCAACGTTAAGAGCGCTACGTCCAATTTATGGTCGTCATAATCGTTCTAGCAGATCAACAATTGAGCGTCTAGTGGAAAAATTTGAATCTACAGGTACAGTACAAAATGTTTCTGTGCCAGTGAGACAAAGAAGTGCCCGTAGTGCCGAGAATATTGCTGCCACTGAGGCTTCAGTTGAAGAAAGCCAAAATGTGTCTCTCACACGTCGTTTTCAAGCGTTGGGCATCTCTGTGACGTCGTTGTGGCGAATTTTGTGAAAAGATCTTGGCCTACATCCTTCATCCTTACAAGATTAAATTGCCGCAAGAACTGAAGCCGCTTGACCACCAGAAGCTTCGTATATTCGTGAATTGGGCTGAGCAACAACTTGAAAATGGTTCGGATTTTCATCGAAAAATCATCTTCAGCGATGAGGCTCATTTCTGGCTGAATGGCTTCGTCAATAAACAAAATATGCGGTATTGGTCAGGCAGCAATCTACACGTACTCCATGAGTCATCATTGCATCCCGAAAAAACTACGGTTTGGTGTGGTTTATGGGCCGGCGGCGTTACTGTGAATGGAAATCGCTACCGTTCAATGATAACCGAATACTTTTGGCCCCAATTGGATGATATGGACTTGGAGGACATGTGGTTCCAACAGGACGGCGCCACAAGCCACACAGCGAATGTCACAATCAATTTATTGGAAACCAAGTTTGGAGAACGTGTTATCTCACGAAATGGTCCAGTTGCTTGGCCGCCTCGGTCGTGCGATTTGACGCCGTTAGACTATTTCCTGTGGGGCTACGTCAAGTCTATGGTCTATGCCAACAAGCCAGCGACGATTGATGAACTTCGTACGAATATCGAACGTGAAATTGCAGCAGTATCGGCCGATTTATGCTTGAAAACCGTCGAAAATTGGGTTCAGCGTCTGGACTTCTGCAAGCGTGCCCGTGGTGGCCATGCAAAAGAAATCGAGTTCCATACATAATGGCATCGAACGTACTTTCACAGGAATAAAGAATTTCATTGATATCCAAAACCGTTTTTGTTTTATTTAAAAAACTTTTGTAGCGCTCTTATTGAAAAACCCTTTATCTACATATGTATCCTATGACACTGTAACTATGTAGTTAGACACGTCTACGTTTCCAGTGATAAGGGTACTAAGTCCCAGCTTTCATATCAATCTGATCCTATCTATGATGTCTAGCTAAGATTTTTCATATTGGTTACAGTTATTATATTTCAAAGGTTTGCAAAACCTCCGCCTGCCACCACTGTGTTAGCTCAAATACGTACATATGTACGGGTGTATTTCCTTGGTAGGTATAGATATACATTGAACTCCATAGCCACGTACGAAATGTGCGCCTTTTTCGTTGTTATATGTTAAATATTAAATCCCCTTTTGACAAACAATTTTTATGTGCGTCATAAAAAGCTCCCTTCGACCACGCTGTGTCGTTGGTGCTCTGCTGAATTTTATAATAATTGACCAAATATTATTTCAATTACCACATATTAGTTGAGTTGCCTTTGGCTTACTCAGACAGACAGACAGACCTCATGAAATGTTTCAGCTGTTGTTTAAGTTTTTAGCCGGGTCCCGGTTATCCTTTGCCTGCCTAACGACGGCGCTGCCGTATGTTCACATTATCTGTAGGCGCACAATAACAATACGCTTTGAGTTAATTGTACACAAGGGTTTAATGAAATCGTTGCCATTCAATGGGTTAATTATATCTGGCGCTGCGATTGTTTGCGGATAAGGGCCTCCTTTCTTAGCGCTCGAACTGACAGCCAAATGCGGGTGGGAATGTAATTGCTGGATGGGAAGTCGGTCGGTAGGGGCTTGTACTAGAATTCACTCGGTTTGTCAATCGTAATCATAATTAGCTCGAATAATTGTCTTCCAGTAGCACTGAATGTCAAAGAAAAAAAAAACCCAAGCACAAAGCAAGGCGGCAGGAAATGTATGGCAACCATTATGACTCCGTGTCTACGTATTAGCCCATTATTAAGGATAATGGATACGAGGCCCACTTTGTCGACGGGTTGGTAATGCTTTCAGCAAAACACGAAAAGCAAATGGGAAAGCAGAGAAATTACTTCATATTACGCTTGCGGTTTAATAGTCCTTAAATATTTTATGGCGTTTGTATACGTAACGTATACGTAATATAAGATGAGACACCTGAAGCGCTAAAATGTTTTGCAACATATGTGTGTAGATGTACACTCTCAGTAAGCTGTGGTGAAACATGCGGATAATCTTAATAATTCAGATTATTCTGTCAGTCTATTTACTTCCACTTAATCACGTATTCCTCGGATTGGCTTATTTGGATTTAATTAGAGCAAATAAAAATAAGGAAGAATTGTAAAATGTGATTTCTGTAAATGGTGGACTTGCCAGCAAAAAAAAAAAAAACCGAACTGACAGTGTCAGAAGTGAAATGTCGGTCAGGGGGGTAAAGTTTTCAACTACATTCTGACTGCCATGTGCTCAAAAGGATGTACCAAAATTCACACAGGTTTTTCATTAATAATTGTGAATTTTGTATTGATTCGTAAAGTACCTACTTATACAGTATTTATTTATTATTATTAATTAGTATTAACATCATTTACAGTAGACTAATGTAATCTTTAAGTTATAAATGAAGATGCAATTCGGAAATGAAAAGAAAAGAAAAACGAGAATTTAATTTACATGTGAAGTAGTAACAGTTCAGAAGGTTTTAAGCTTTAAAAAAAAAAAAAATCAAATGAAAAACAAGAATTTGCTTGTATTTAAATTAATCTTATTACATACTTTAAAATAATTCAATTATGTACTTAACTAATTATCCGCCATATGCCTAAAGAGAGTGAGTTCAAAAGAGTTCGCATAACAAGATCGTCTCATGCTGAGAGGAAGTGCATTCCAAATACGAATGGCATGAACGAAAAATTGACGCTCAGTGCAAAGATAGTAATACCGTGGAAGAACTAGAGTTATGGCCCGATTAGACTGCGCAAAAACTACTTTATTGAACAAATATGAAGGCTGTTTGCGGGTTATAATCCTGTGAAGACATTTAATGGTGCAAAAGTTCAGGTACTGGTCTAATGAGCATCCAAGAATATTTTTGGCATAAGCAGAAATATGATCATAGCGTTTTAAGGCAAAAACATATCGAGTAATATTGTTAAACGCGACATTTAGTCTTCTTTTGGTACTTGCTTTGATGCAGCAGCAGATTTCACATCCATAAGCTATGATTGGCACCAGGAGAGATATAGCTAGCATGAGCCTAGTTTTGAGTGGTGTATAGCTTTGAGAAACTGATAAATTTCTAAGAGACCCATATATTTTACCGATTACCGAAGTAACATGATCATCCCAACTTAACTTAGAATTGAACCAGATGCCAAGGTTTTTAGCCTTGCCAACATACTCTATTGGATTATCTCCAAGGCATATGGTGGGAAAACCGCTTTCATCTGATTCAGTTCTGCTGATGACCATGCACTTCGATTTAATGGGATTCAGTTTCAGTTTCCTGAGACCAGTCCAAAATCCTGCGAAGATCCTCGTTCAACTTGAGTATAGATTCAGATATTAACCCAGGCTTACAGCTGAGGTATAGTTGAACATCATCTGCATACATGTGTGCTAATGAATGTTTAATTACTGTGGGAAGATCATTAACGAAAAGCATGAAAAGAAGAGGACCAAGAATTGAACCTTGTGGAACACCTGCTAATATTTCAATGAATTCGGAAAAGGCATTATTGTAGAAAACTGCTTGCTTTCTGCCCTGAAGGTAAGAGAGAATCAATTTTACAGCCGAATTTGAAAAACTATATAACATCTTGAGTTTATTAATTAATATGCTGTGATTGACTGTGTCGAAGGCCTTGGAAAAGTCTAGTAGCGTGAGAAATGTTATTAGATTTTCATCTAAAGCTATTTGCAAATCATCCGTGACCTTAAGCAGTGCGGTTGTACAACTGTGCATTTTCCTGAAACCAGATTGGTTTGTGCAGAGAATCTTATTCTGTTGGACAAAAGCTGATAACTGATTATGAATAAGTTTCTCCATCACCTTAGATAGATAAGGAAGAATAGCAACTGGTCTGTACTCAGCCATGGAGTTAGCTGATGCCTTCTTTTTCAGTACCGGAATAATTTTTGCTAGTTTCCATGAAGCCGGGAATGAGGAAGTTGTTATTATACTATTGAAGACATGAGGGTGGATACCATCAACACCAACAGCTTTGGACTTAATGTGAAGTATCGCTTTGACAACATCAGTTTGCTCGACTCTGTAAAATTCAAAGGAGCTGTTCAGGGCAGTACTGAGAGGTTGGTTTGACAAAGATGATGCTGATAGATATGATTATGTTACATAATCATCACTAATATCTCTGAAGGCATACATACATACATATGTACATCAATTTATAACGATAATCTGTAAACACTAGCTGACCCTCGTCGAAAACGACGAACATTTCTACAAAGCTTAAGGGGCAAAAATATATGTAGGTTAAGAAAATAACTGTGTGAATTATATTTACCAATAGCTCAGTGTAGTTAGAAGATTCAATGCCTATCTCTGCAGATAAGTAATTCGCTATTCATAAGTAGGTACTAGTATATTATTTTCGCGTGCTTTTAAGCGCCAGTCACCAATTCCGGGATTGAAAGCTGATTTTATTTGATACTTTCTGTCTCTGAAGCGAATACCTTGATTTTTAAAATTTAGATTATTAATTTTTTGTGATCGAAATTAACCTTGCAAACGTATATTATTTGTAATAGGCTAGATTACGGTAGTGCTTGACAGATCTGCTGCCGTTGAAGCGCAAATCAAGGTATGCGTTCATCTATTTTATTTATACTCGTATTATGGTTTCTTCAGTGCTTATAGATAGGTTCCATGCACCAGGCATGCATGCAGTACAGTTATTGCGCATACAAACTGAAAGTGTATGTTAGAACTTCGAAGGCGCCATTACCACTTCCTAGACTCACGAAAACCTGTTTATCAGAAAAGAAGAAAGTATTCAAGGAAAGAGGAACACGTTTTGAAAATCATGCAATACCTACAGTGATGATACTCTCGATGCCCTTATTTTCCTGTGGTTTTATTTCCAAATGTCGGATGAAGACCAAGAGCAAGACTGAATACGCCCTTACATTGTTTCACTATTTTCTTTTTTTTTTTTAACTTTGGAATTCTTTTTTTTTTTTTGATTTTGTAAGCCCCTTGAATTGAGGTATATATTTTTTATTTATTTCTTTATCAAAAATTATCATATTTAAATTTTTTATGGAGCGTAAATATTTGTTTGTTTCTTATCAATTAAGTTTTTATTAATTTAAATAAACTTCTTGAATTTTGTTCCTTTGATTCATTTTAATAATAAAAAAAAATTCAGAGCATATAGTTACGCTGTTTTTTATTTAAAAAGATAAGGCACTTATAATTAACTTCTACATTTTTATGAGCAATTATCAGAGGTTGAATTTTTGTGTTAAAAACATGACATCAATTTTCTGACCCGTGTATCGATTTTTGGTTTGATTTCTTTTAATTTTTATAAAAAAAAAAATATTCTGTCCAATCCCGGGATACCCCGGGATCCTGGGATTAATTTTTCCGAATCCCGGAATGCAGGGGTTGAAAATTGGCTTCGGGATTGAAATCCCTAATTTTAACGCATAAAATCCATAGAATGCTGACACCAATAGCAGGCAGCCAGAAAGAATGTGGAATATAAATATGTAGTTTCATTTTGATATTCAATCGAATTGTTTCTCACTTGTGCCCTGCCCAGTGTTGGCAGAGTAAATTATGCTATAAAGTTTACGCTATTATTGTTATTGTTTACACGTAAAGAATTGCGTAATTTACTTCATCTAATTCAAGGTGTAACGTAAGCAATGTAAGCAATTAAAAAAGCAGGTATTTTTATAAAAAAAAAATATTTGTATTCGGTATTAATTTTGCTCACACACTTCTTCATTTACAAGAAAGTTGTCCTCCATTCGCAATGTTACATACAAGTGCATGAGTTTTTTGGACTTCTCAAAAGATAAAGGGTTGCTCATGGAATTGTGTATGCGGCTCCATTTGGAAAACATCCGTTCAAGATCTGCAGACGAAGCAGGAATTTTCAGGAGCTTAACTGACAACTTAGATAATTGTGCTGCATAAAATTCGGCTGTATTCCAAAACAAAACCGGATTCTCTATATTTTTTTTGAACAATAAATCAAAAACATCTTCATGTGTTTTAAACTTATCAAAGGCTTTACTTGAATTTATAACAATTTACTTGCAATATGGACATAATATATTAGAATTATCATCTCTCACCGCGCGCATGTTTTTGAGATATGTTCATATATCGAGGACGCTCGTCGTTTCGATGTACAGTGCTGTTTGAAAAATATTGCTCAAACCTTTTCTTACTCTTTCGGATGGCAGTTTTTGGAATTTATGAGAGCTACGATTGCTCAATTAGTGAACAAACTCGATGTAATTATGAATGAGAGATGCATTTAGCAAGTGATTATTAAAACAAAACATCGGAAAAATCAGTTCCGAGTGCAAGTCTAATACTTTGTATCTGTCACGTCTAGATTCGACAACCCGTCCAATTTCTAAAAAAATTTAATGTTGTGCAACGAACTGTAGCATGTAGCATGTATCGTGAGACGGTGACTACCAGCAGAAGGAAAGGCTCAGCGAAGCAAAAAAAAACGACCTCAGTGGAAGATAATTTTTTGGTGCTCCAAAGCCGTCGGTATCAGTTTAAGACTTCAATGAATATTCAAAATGATCTATTTCGAGCTAAAGGATAAATAATTTCAGTAAACTCAATGAGAAAATGGGTCCAAAAAGCTGGACTTAGAGCACTCATGGAAGTACTGAAGCCGGATTTTCCAATAAGAGTCGGAGAAAAACGATTAATTTGGGCTGAGAACAATCTTAATTGGATGTAAGACACGTCGAACAATGTTATCTTTTCAACAAATCCAAGTTTAAGTTGCCTATTGGAGATGGGAAGATTCTTGCGCAAATAGAACCAAAGGAAAGACTGAGCTCTGAATGCCTCTTACGGATGCCCCCAAAACTGAAAGTGTGATGGTCTGAGGATGCATCTCTGGAGATGAAAAGGGTAGATTGGCATTTTAAGAATCGAAAGTCACTGCAGCAGTTTATCTAAGGGTCCTAGAAAATGAATAGAGCTCCTCTATAGAGCTTCTTAGTGACACTTGCAGACTCATTTTTCAACAGGATAATGCTCCTTGCCATATAGCCAAAATTGTAAGTATGAACTTGTTTTTGTTTTTCAAATGAAAGATTAATTTATAGCTTTTAAATAAGCTACAGATTCTGTGACTAAGAACTATATTAGTATTTTAAATTTAAAATTTTTAGGCTAAAAAGTACTAAAAAGGAGCGTCCAGAGCCAATTGAAATCCCAAAACATTTAATAATCCGGCTCTTTGAAACCATACCTGCTACCATATGGAAAAACTTATCTGAGTCAGTGAATCGCAGATGTGCAGTAGTTATAAAAGCAAGACGAGATCCAACAAAGTACTGATTCAATGGACAATAGTTCCAGAAAGCAATAAAAAACAAAAAAAAAAAATTCAATAATCAAGCATTTTTAATTTATTATTAAAATTGACGCAAGTACCCAAAAAACCCATTTGTCGGTCTCGGACCATTTTGCTGCCTTGACTGCGGGTAAAAATTCTAAATTCATGAAACGTTTGAAAATACATAATAAAACAAAACCTCATTAAAAAATATGTAGTTATTGCAACCAATTCGCTTAATTTTAAAAAAAAAAATAGTTTTTCGAACGGCACTGTATGCAGGTATGCATAGCATGCTTGTTTTGTAAGTGCCGTGACAGGGATGCATGACTGGCTGAATGAATGAAACTATTTGATAGTGGAAATCATGCAGTTACTAATTAGTCTAATACTAATTCATTCTATAGTTTAGTCTTTATTGAAAGCTTTTGAAATCACTTATTCAGTTGTTTACAGTTGTTTACAATTGTTTACCTTTGTTTACGCTTTTTTACGTGTAATATACTTCGAAACGTAAACAACTCAAAAAAAAATTCTTTACGCGTAAAATGCCAACACTGGCCCTGCCCTTCGAATGAGGAATTAGGTTATTTCATAAAGCTATACTTTTGGCATCACTGCCTTTTTCCTCAGTTAGCAATACATAAAAGAAGACATCCTTAAACGTTACATGGCGATCCTTTAACACTACATGGCGATTACATAATTTCCCTAGAAATTAAGCTTCGCTTAAGCAGCCACCCAAAGTGCTTTGTCATGTTTACTTGCATAAATTACGTTTCATTTGTTTCCCCGAAACGAATGATTCGAATGAATAAAATAATGTTCCTAGTAAAATACCATAAAACAAAAAAAAAAACGAATTAATTCAATCGCTCAGACGGATTATTCCCTCTACGGCTTCATTCAACAGTAAAATGAAAACGACATTATTTACTCGTATTTCGTATTTCGTATATCTCTTCATCGAATGTGCGGAGGCATAAAACAAAATGTTCTGACAGCACTTTTTTTTATCCCTTATCCCAAATTATCTTACCTATAAACCGATTTAAGGACATCAAAATACAACGCTTACATGTTTTAGTCCTTGTTTAGCGTATACGTGTGCACGAGTATGTGTGTATCGCTGCTCATGAAATTTACAAATTTTCATTGGCGAAAGATTATCTTAAAAAAAAAAAAAATAAATTTACATACTGAACGACACCCATCAACAACATCCTGCTCTGAAGTAGCAGGCAGCTACCACCACCGCAAGGATATACTTTATGTTAATTTAATTGCATATACGAGTGGGAGTAAGGAATTGCACCTCCACCCGTACAACTGAATGGAATTCGCCTCTCTCTCTCTCTCTGGGAGAGCTCATTTCGCTTTCGCCCATAAATAAATAATTGAGGAACATCAATTGTTAGCTGTTGACTGTTGTGTGTTAGTCCCGGCTCCATAGAATGCATTCCCGGAGGATTCAATTTCATGGCCACCAGAGTAAAATCGTTAAGTTCATCATACAGCATTGTAACTTAACCTTGTCCTCGTGGACTACCTGATCCTGCGCGTTCTCAACACACCGCCAAGGGAATAGAGTGAGTGGAGGAGGCAACATAATGCCGGTACACATTAAATTGCTTATTGTGATTTAATCCTAATGCCACTGTTGTTATTGACCCTGTTAAATTGCCGAGGTCCTGTGCAAATGGTTATTCCACTATGCCATTCAACTGCTGCTTATTCGTCCTGCCAATTGAACTTTGGTGTACTTAGGTTCAGGCGTCGGTCGTCGTCGTCCTGAGTGTCTTAACAAGTTACCTTTATCCTTTATTCCATTTGTACGTTTGTACGTATATATCCTTTGACACTGTTCTGCGTTGCAAAGGATTGAATAACTTGTGAGAGCGCGTTGTTATCGTAATACAAGTCCCAGCGTTAGAGCACTGGGTAGACGCGATTTTCATTTTCACTTTCATTTTTTGCCTTTTTGGGTGATCCCTTCGGTAAAGAAAATCGACAGAGATAACAAATGACAAATGGGATCGAATATCATTTTGGGTACTACGCCATGGGATTGCTTCTTCGAGAGGGCGGATTCCGATGCAAAGGCAGCAGGGCTACTTAATTACATATCCACAAAAAGCCTTTGCTCCCTGGAGGTACCTCCCTTGAAATCCAGCGAGAGCGTGCGAATAAATCAAAAGAGGGACGAGTTCGAAGGATAACACTACATATCGGCTGGAGGGTGGATATTTTTTTATTTAATATTATTTGCACATGAAAAGATTATTCTTTCAAAGCGATTTATATATTTCGGAAATTTAATTTATTTTTATGTTTCCCGCTTATTGATTTGTTGATGTTGTTGTGTAGGGACTGTTTCATTACACACGTAACGAATGCACGCACACGCATTTTAGGGCTACGTAGAACTTGTCATTTGGTGTAAATTGGGTTTTTCAAAATCAGCAATGGACACGGTGGATGGCGGGTATGTGGAATATTTTTAGAGATTAAATTGGGTTGGGATATATAGAAAATAGTTAAGTGGATTGCAGCGAGATGGTAAATTTGGTAGGACTAAAGAAGCCTACTCTTGCATATGACACTTTGCTTCTTATGCTTCTACTCTTCATCGAATGTCCTGCAATCGTGTAGGTAGTAGGTAAGATATTAGTTTAAAAAAAAGTCATTTGTATAGCAGAGCCGAGGTAGACAGAGTCCTTTAAGTTGTAGCTGTCTATTGTGACGTTCTGTCCAATTCGTCGATGTTGAATGTCGCTTTTCGTTGACAGCCTACATGTAAAATACTTTGTTTTGTTGTCGTTTACAGCTAAATCCATTCTAGCCACTTCCATTTCTATGCTCGCAAATGCGATGACTTCTGATTAGCAAAAAAAAAAATTGATCGTCTCGGAAAGGCTAGTGATGTGAAGACTCTAAAGCTACGAGCAGACGATATGCAAAAGTCGCATATATATGCGAGTCTGACGTAATTTTTGCGTCATCATATGCGATTAATGCTCGCATATCGTCTGAACACCAATTTAGGACAGCATATGCATATGCTCGCAAAGCATATGCGGACGATATGCGACACCCAGTTCGCAAACCAATTTGCGACTTTTCCGCATATCGTGTGAACACTTTCGCATATCATTTGTGACAATTTGCGAGCATATGCGATCATTTGCAAGCGTCCCAACCACATGCGAACGGACGAAAACCTTACATTGCATATGACCGCATATTTGCGAACAAATCCGAGATCTCAAAAGTTTGAAAATTTAGTTTGGGGTGTGTGTAGGTACTTTTTTTTATTTTTATCTTACATTTTGCTTTGGTTGGGTTGTGTTGTGAGTTGTGACAGTTAAATTGTGAAGATAATTATTAGGTCTGTTTGGTAACACGTTACTTTTCGTAATACTTTGTAAAATTACATAGAATCACATGAATCTGTGTTTGTTAACTCGTAA
Organism: Brachyopa scutellaris; assembly: GCA_949775065.1. Classification (NCBI taxonomy): domain Eukaryota; kingdom Metazoa; phylum Arthropoda; class Insecta; order Diptera; family Syrphidae; genus Brachyopa; species Brachyopa scutellaris. The sequence continues at coordinate 77,621,708 of OX459114.1, read as the reverse complement.
AAATCACGGTACATCGCAAGCTGAGAGCAAAATGAGAGCGTAAAAAATAAAAAGCGATGAAATTGTACGCAACATCTTTTTCTTGTGATAAGCTGGACAACTCTGTTAAATCAGTTTATGAAATCTCATAAATCTTCATTGTTAGTGAAAAACAAAAACAAATCGAAAGGTTTGATCAAAACTGTGTTTGTTTACTTTTGTGCAAGTTTCCTGTCTTTGAGTTATGCTCGCTTGTGCATAAAAAAGATACCAAAGAGACCTATTATATGTAATTGTGTAAGTAATCAATCCGTAGGCTACCTAGCGGTACGTGTCGCCATGTAATTATAGTCGAAATAGTAGGTCTCTTTGTCTTTGGTAACTTTTTTTTGCACAAGAAATTGAGACCTGTCAAATAGTAACATCGTCTCAAAGATAGAAAACTTGAACAAAAGTTACCAATCGCTTTTGAAACAACACTTGGTAAAAAAAATTGAGAGCCATGAAACTGTCGTGATTCTATGAAACTTTACATAGTAGGTTCGCGTACTTTTTGCACTTAATATGGGTTTTCTGTCAAATCTCGAAGAGTGGGGTTAAAATTCTCTCAAAGACAGAAAAATCACGAAAAAATAATCGATCGCGTTAACTGGAATACGGAAATGGTATTGCAAAGACCAAACATTTTCGTCAGTGGACAAGAAGCGCAGCATCAGCAACGGGCCATCTGACGCGGGAATGCTTAATCGCATGTTCCTGTCCGCTGTTTGAATTCGCGGTTTTACCAAACTTAGTAGATGACCAAATTGATCGGATGACATGCGAACGAGACCGTGATATAATTCCAGTTCATCGCCACGCAGTTCTAGCAACAATTTTGCGCAAAAGCCTTCAGTCTCGCGAAGTCGCACCCAATCTTTGGCAAATACACGACGAATCCTTTGCACTTGCACACTCGCTTCTTCGTGGCTTCCATCATCGTCGTCATTTTCCATCATATCTATTGCCAAAATAGCAATAGCAGCCCATTTCCTTTTTGACATTTTTAATATATTCCCACACTTTAAATTGTCACAAATCACCAACACATTACAGAAAATACAAAACGTCAAAAGATTGATAATGCTCGCAAATCTGCATATGATTGAAAATATGTGATCTGCAAATTGTGTCGCATATCGTGTGAACACCTTGCATATAGGCCACAACATTTGCGACCCCATTTGCAAACATATCATATGCGAACATCATGTTCGCAAATGCATTTGCGAGTTTTGGGACAAAAGTCGCATATCGTGTGAACACGTCTATATACGAGTTTGCAAGCAATGCCTACTTTATAGCATTTGCGATAAATTTGCGAGTTTTTTCGTGACGTCAGCACTCGCATATATATGCGACTTTTGCATATCGTCTGCTCGTAGCTTAACTCGTGTTCGTCCGACAAGCTCAGCTGAAAATAACGCAACCACTTTGCACCACATTTTGAATAAAGATCTTGGCCGAAATGCTTATAAGGTCCAGTTGACGTAAGAATTGAAGCCAGCAGACCACCCCTTGTTGGATGACCCTATAGAATAGAGTAAGTATAGATTATAAGTGATAGTAAGAAAACAATTTTCAGCTCCATGTAAAGTGATTGCAGTACTAGCTTTAAACGAGAAAAAAAAAACATGACCTCAGTAGAATTGTTTTTAAGATCAAGCAGTGAAGAGGATGAAAATTATAATTATACCGATGTGCTACATCTAAGGACTTACCTTCAAAATAAATCAAATAATCCTAGAAATGGCAACAATATTTCGCTGCACAAAAAATGAGACAACAGCGATAGAGGTAGAGAAATATCTAAAGTCAGTGCCATCAATAGTTCTCGATAGTTGCCCTTTGACTATCGATAGTTATCGATATATATCGATAGTTTTTTCCTCTTAAGGGTAACAATAAAAAAAATTAAATGCACCATATGGGGAGGGGATTAGATTCCACGTTTAAAAGAAACCCGGTCCAGCTTTTTAGGCTCAGACATCATAAAATGCATACCTACCTACATATGGACAGAGAAAATTGAGAGACCAACTCCTATTTCTACGTTGCTGACTCATAAAACGGGGAATCCCCTTTTTTAATCTAAGAGAAACACAAATAATAATGCCCCTATCCTACGCTACTGACTCATTAATCGGAGAGTCCCCTTTTTAAGTTTAAGCCATTTTGACAGTTGGCTTATTGGATCGGATTCCTCTGTGAAACTTTAAATATACTCCGTTCGTTAAGCCCCTTATTCCTAGAACAAAAATCGTTGCGAGAAAAATAATCGTAGCGTAAAACGTCAAAATTCTCGCACCTTCACTGCGAGAAACCATTCTTTCTCGCAACGATAAAATGAATGGTCCGGACCATTCTTACTCGCAACGATTTATTTTTCGATGCGATTTTTTGACATTGTTTTCAATGAAAGAGGAAACAATTGTATTAATTTTGAGTAGCATAAAGGGAAACTACACATTTTCGAGCCTTTAAACGTCATTTGCTCTTTTAAATAATTTAAATTTGTTGGTCAAAATACTCTTAATTCAATATGAGTGATAAGAGGAGGAAAAATACACAAAAAATAAAGTTCTCAAATGACGAGGAAAAATGTCAAAACTCGTACGTCAAAAGTCTCGTTGCGAAATTTGAAATTCTAGGAATTTACCCTCAAAATCTCGCACCACAAGCTACGATTTTTGTTTCGCAACGTTTTTTTTTCTCGCAACGATTTTTGTTCTGGGAATAAGGGGCTTTAGGTATCGACCATTTAAATAAATTTTTGAAATTCTATATTTAAATGGCTATCGAAAACAATCGATAGTGGTCAAAAAGTATTGATTGTTTTCGATAGTGGAAACTATCGATTATAATCGATAGTGCAATCGATAGTTCTCCACCTCTAAACAGCGATCCAACATCCATAAAATCAAATCGCTAGCGCAAGAGCTTGTGATTCCTCCTGAGAGTTTAATTCCGCACATAGATACAGTCGAAATTATTTGAAAACCAAACGCAGGAGGGCGCACAACCACGCACACAATGCAACGTATCTATTAACACAAACACAAATCTGACTGACATCCCTGTTCAGTCATCGCTTTGGGCCCAGCAAGCATAAATCTGTTTCGCATGTCCGCAAGTTAATTTTTGTCGTTTCTTTCAAGTGAGTTTTTTGTTAAAGCATATTAAAGATGAATAATATTCTAAGTTCCTTATTTTGAGTTCTTTTGTTTATGTGATTTATCTCAAATTTATTTCAAATTAAAACTAATTTAAACCTAAGCTCACATGAATTACCAAATACTTAAGTGCTGGTTATATTAATATGTTTATGCTATAAAAATAATAAAAACTTGTTTTATCAATTGAGGTTTTTCAACAAATACTGATTAATAGGCTGTGAATCGAAGTGCCCTTGACATGTATCAATGTACCCCGTGAGTGGCGCAATTTGGTACAATATTCAATTTCTTAATAAATAGGTCCTAATATTCTTTCTGAATGAATCTAAGGGTGAATTCGTCTGATATAAGCTGAACACATCAAATATTTTACTTTCCTATTATTGTCAACATGCTACCTGGTTTTTGAGTCCCAACGAAAATCGTATCAACGTGCCCCAACTCCCCCTAATGACGGAGAAATCACATTATTCTTTTTAACCTGCGAAAGTTTACGGGCTCACGCATTCGACTTGACAGATACAGTAACCCAACGAGCGAACATCTTGTTACTGTCGGAAACATTGTTAAACAATGGAGAAGTCGTTTATTTGTGCCGAACTTCAATTTGGTCGTTAATTTCAAGCGCCCTAATCAGCGCTGCCGAAGGTGATACTATAGTATCCTTTTGATACTATTTCAGAGCTGGTGATACTGTGATACCCAAAGCTAGATAATGATACTCTAAATCAAAAACCAAAATAAAATGTGCTTTTTGTGCACAATCCTACTTCAATAAAAAAAATTGCACCTCCGTAATCCCGAAGTATATTTTGCTCGCTCCATTGCCTTGGTGTATTGGCTTCTTACACTCTACGTTCGCAGCACTTTGCTTCTTTACCAAAATGGGAAGAAGCTATGAGTCAACTTAATCAAAACGACAAAGCACATGGCTTTGCTTGCATCGCTGGGAGAAAGAAAGAGACAATTATTTGAAGCATTGGAAAAGAGAGCATAGACAAGGTTAGGAAGTCTACATTATTTAAAAAAAAATATATAAATAAGTTGAAAAATCGCACTAATCGCCAACTGTGGTTAGAAAAGTAGGTAAAAAATCAGATTTTCCTCTTCTACCCGCAGCAGATTTTCCCAAGCATCAAACAATTTGTGGAGTTTTCAGCGTTCGCAAGAAAAAAATAATAAAACGCATTTTTTGTAGAAAAGCGACTTGCAAGTCGAAAATTTTGCATGGGTAAGATAAATGAAATGAAACTGACTTAAAAATCAAATATCTGCAAAGCCAAAAAAGGTATCAATTTTATTTAAAAGTAGTTAAAAAGAATATTATTTTTTCTAAATTTGAAGCCCAAAATAAAGTTTCTGTAGTAAGTATTAGCGGAGATATTTGTGTTATCATCACGGTGCAAGGTACACCAAAGTAGGTCTTTTCTTAAATTCTCGATAAATGATGTTCACATTGGAGATAGGCCCTTGCTGTACAACAATTTTTTTTCTTAGATTATACCCAAAAATTATTTCCCAAAGTCTTGACATTTAACTTGGAAACACCCTGTATATATTTTTAAAAATACGAAAATGTGTGTATTATTTTATGATACCCTTCGGTTGAAAAGGATACCCAAAAATTTCAAATTCTGATACTCTTGAAAATTGGAAAACGACAGCACTGGCCCAGTGGCCCTAATGTGAGAGCTGGCGAAGTAGCTGTGCAACATCATTACAGTGACGGAATAAATACTATCACCCTAAATGTGGATATGACTTTACAACAAATAAACTGGTAAGCTGTGAATGTTTCTTTCTTTCAGGGGACCTTCTGGTATTGATTTTTCAAAAATCGATTTTTTTTGATATTTCAAATGTATAGGCTTTTAAAAGTATACTGTTAAATTTTCGTATTAATATTTCTAGTATTTTGACTTCTACAGCCTATTTATTTTCTGCATAGTAGTAAATAAGTTTAAACTCATTTACAGTCAAACTTCCCTATAGCGAATTCGCACGGCACCAGAAAATCACTTCGTTATATAGAAAATTCGTTATACAGAAATTAGGATTATTTTTTTTTTTTAACTTTTATTAATAGTAATCAAATCAGTAATTTTAGTTCGGATTACTTACACTCTTCCATTTTTCTTCCTCAACAAAATCTTCTAATACATTTAGGGTTTCAAACACATTAGCCGGTACGTTACTCCTCATCGCCAGAAAGGTTCGAAAATCGAAATACGTCAATTGATGAAGATATCCTGTTGTTATTTCAACTTTTGGGTAATCCCCTAATATGTCTTACTTTGTTCTTGGTACAAAGTTTTTTAATGTGCGAAACAGAAAATTATTTAAAAAAATTCGTTATATGGAAACAAAAACATATGAGAGTTCAATTTCCAGCTACAAAATTTGTTCGTGGTAGAGAAAAATTCGCTGTATGGAAATTCGTTATAAGGAGATCAAAACACACTAAAAGTAGAACGAGAAAGCTGTGTATTTGAAAAAAATTCGTAATAGGGAGAGCTTCGTTGTATAGAAGTTCGTTATAGGGAAGTTTGACTGTATCTCGAAACTATACTTTTCTGCACGGTGTGAGACAAAAAAAAAAACTGCTCGACCGATTCATCTCAAATTTTCAGTAAACCAGTGCTTATCGTCGGAACTAAAAAAAATTTTCTACGTTGAATACTTCTAACTTTTTACATACAAAAGGTAATGAAAAACGGTCTTCTTTCGAAACGTAAATTTCAACAACGCGCCATTTTGTCAATTTTTAATTTTTTTTTTTCATTCTAGATTCATACTGATTAAAATGTTTTTTGTTTTTTTTTTTTGTTTTCGATCAGTGGAAAAGCCAAAACACGACAAAACATTTTTTTGAAGAGGGTAACTGTAAAACCAATTTTTAATTGTTTAGTTAAAATTATTATTTTTTTTTTTATTATTTTTGCATATTGTTAAAGTGATGAAATATATCTACAAAGTTTAAATACTGTTGCTCATTATTTTCATTAAAAAAAAAATCGTAAAAACTCGTCAAGTTCAAGGGCGCTAGACCGAAGGTCCCCTTAAGCGGCGCTACAGTTCGTGGTGAACCAGGGCCTACTTCCCCCAACCATTTGTGTGTATGTGTGTTATATCTTTGCACGAATGTAAGGGACCTACCGACTTTTGCCGAGTTGAGAAGCTCATGATACTCTTTGAATGTTTATCATTCGAAATAGGTGGCACCCTGAAAAAACGTTTGGGTGTCTGCTGGGATTGAACCCGGAGCAGCATGCGCAGTAGCCCGAAGCACTAACCACAATGCCATGGTGCATTTCGACCACTTTTGAAAATAAAATGGACGACACTTGCTCCCCACTGTATATCCTCAATATGTCCATCTTTCCATGAATAAAATATAAATACAAACATTTTCAAATATATGACGAATGAATTTTACATCCCAAGCATCCATCGTACCGAAAATCTTTCAAATTCATGAATGTCCTTCCATTTTTTCTTCCCCCAAATCCTTTTGGCCATCAAACACAACTGATTTCCTCTAAAGAAGGAGCAAAACGAGCTCAATCGACTACAAGTCTAGCGGTAATGAAAACATTTCTACATCTTTCATTATTCAAATTGAACTTTTGTATTTTCTTTTAGTACTCATCTCTATCTCTGTCTCTCTTGATGTCCTTTCGCTCTATACAGACTGCACTCATTGTTTCCCATGGGGATTGGGGGTATTGAGAAATTCCGATTCTAGATCTGAACTGACATTCTCCTATGGTTGCATGCAGCATTTTTATACATTTCATAAATTTATTCTATAATATACACACACAAAGTTACAGACAGATACATATTATGTATTTCATCCCAATGCTGTGCATTTTCCATTTTGTTTTCTCTAACTCTCTTCAACTTGGTTCAATAAATGTTTAACGGGTCGTTACTAATGTGTAGCGTTCATCAATAATCCACATCAGTAGAGCGTAAGAATGAACGATGAATTGTTCCTGTTTACATAGAAATTGTTTGTATCCTGTGCCTTAACTGGGCTAAAAAAAAAAGAAAATAACAGAAGGAAAATCGATAGACAGAGGAACGTAGTTTGGATGATACGTAGAAAAAAAGGTTAAATTCTATATAATCAGTCGGTGATTGAAAAAAAACAACTGAGAATAGATGGCACAGGATTAATGGGCCAGTTAGAAGCAGTAAACGAAAGGGTTGCGTCTACCGTGTTTCAATTATAGATATAATTAGGCAGCCTATACTCCATCGCATCAGGATTAATCAAACAGATTGGATTATTATATACCTGAAGAGTGACATGAAATGAATTGAGTCCATTTGAAGAAGACCTTTATTTAATTATTCAAAGTTGCAAACCGAAATTCACAGTTACCTATTGCTTCAATGTGGTTTTAAGAAATTCACAAATTTCAGTTGTTAATGAACTCATTAGGCTTAGGTCCTTTTTGAATTGAAATCAATTAAAATCGTGGCTTCATTTTTAACCTCTGAATGTATTAGTACTTTGGCATCACTTGATTGAAGTCGAAGAGAAAATAAAAAATGGTGGTAATTTATTACCTTGGATATTTAATGAAATTCATGATTTATACTGAGTTCCAGTAGCAGTAATCACCTTTCAATGAAACGCACTTTTTCTTTTTATTGCAAAGTTGGTCGAGCGGTGACATCAAATGGCATTATTCACGGCTGCGTTCATAAAGCACTCGTGTATTGTAAAAGGAACTCAGCAAGTTCTTTTTAAATGTTTCCTTTGAAATTGTATACATTTAACTAACCCACTGAAGTAAAGGATGATGAATGATTTTCTTTAGTTTGCATACCTAAGTAGTGAAACTTTTCCGGTTGTTTTAGGGATAATGGCCTTTGAAATAAATCGTGTTTTTTTTTTAAAGAATTGACGTTAACATTTAATTTTTAATTGCCCAGTCAATTCTGCTTTGGAACCCATCCTTCAGCATCAATTAGTTTTGGATACAATTAATTTTTAAATACATTTCCATCATTAAAAAGGACATCTGAGATATCTGAGACGGCTGGATGAAAAAATAATGAAATAAACTTTTGAATTGAGCGTGAACTGACAGAAAATGTTTGTTTCATTTTTAGCTCAGACATTTTAGAGCTCTGAACCTCTGATTGCGTGTCTCCTTTTTTGTTCAGAGCATGGTGAGAGTGCACTCTATGTGCACATAATAAATGGACTGAGCCTTTTGAGTTCTGAGCGTAACCAACGGCATATTTGACAGGACGGAAAATAAAGCCCAAATCACAATGTCGCCTTCGGGTGAACGTGCGTTGACATATTGAGTAGAAACAATGCACACATATGGGGTAATTTTAAATGTGACCTCAAGCGTTATATCGTAAATATGGTAAACGCCATATGCATCACCCGAATAGAGCTGTTTTCTGCTCGTGCGTTTTGACAGCTCGCAGCTGTGTTGCATTGCATTATATACTATTCATTGGACTGTTCGATTAAAACAACAGTACGTCATTCATTTTTTTAACATTTAATATGTAACAGATTTAAATTACAAAATGAGGTTTCTTGGACATAAATTACATAATTGTGTTAGTGCATGTGGTCTATTTTTTAATTTGTATGTATATTCGTACACTCTAATGTTTGCGAAGTTATTTCTTAATTGTATTTCTTAATCAAAAAATTAAAATAAAAAGGAATATAATTTAACTCTTATTTCTGACGTGACTTCAAGTATGGGATATTTGAGGAAACAGAACATATTATTGGTCATACTCAGGGCTGTCCTAAGATATTTGGCGAACGTGGGCTACTAAAATTAATGCAGCCCTCTTCCAGCAAAGTAATATAAAAGTCTCCGAATAAAAACATAAAATTCATACAAAATTAAAAGAAGAAAGTAAACGAACAAAAACAAAATTTATAAGTTAAAAAAAAAATCCTACACGATACATTAAAAAATTATTTTTAAAATAAACGCTACGAAGTAACGATTGTTGTAGAATTACAAAATATGATGACCCTTTAAGACATTATGCCGAAACTGAGAAAAAGCAGAGAAGAATATGTCCGTTCACGTAATTTTTGTTATGAAAAGACTTTGAATAAAAATTACTACTTAATATCTAATAATTATCTATCTATATAATTAAATCGCTAGCGCAAGAGCTTGTGGTTCCTCCTTAGAGTTTATTTCTACACCGATTTCAATGATTCTAACACTGATCGTAAGCTAATAAACTGAACTTTGTTCATCAGTGTAAACAATTTTGAAAAAGAGCATATGAGTAAAGTTATTAAGAAAAAACTTTATTACCAATACCTGTGGATATAGGGTCTCTAAATGCGAGATTCTTTTGCAAATTTCGAGGTCGTGCGTTAGACAGAAAATATTTTTAAGTCGATACAAAGCCCTTCCACGCACGAGCACGCGAGCGTGTCATTGTGATTTCATAGATGTTTCAATCATACATAAAATTTAATTTAGAGTTAAAATAGACAAAAGCATGGCTGTGATCATACGTCGGCTAATTATACATATAACAGCTGATTACAAAAATGTTCAAGTGTTCAAAAATAAATTAGGGTATCCGACTGCGTTCTAAGCATGCCCAGTTCAGAGCGCGCTCAATGCGCACAATTTCTATAGCTCGAAGTGTGGCTGAAAACCTAAGATAGTCCATTTCCGGAATTGGACCCATCACAAAAAAACACTCCACCGAATTTGGCATAGAGACTTTGGTCATAAAGCTGAAAAACATTCTGAGCAATGCAATGAGGCACATTTCCAAGTAAGGCTTTGATAGTGAGCAAAAATGCCTTATATAGGGCTCAGAATATCCAAGAATGGCTGTCTATGCATAATGTGTCAGTGTTTTAGGAGGCTTCTGGGCGGGAGGCATCATTGGGCCTTATTTCTTTGAAAATGGAGAGGGCGCGGCTGCTACCGTAAGTGGAACACACTATTGAACTATGATCAGTGAGTTTTTATGGGCGGACTTTGGAGGTATGGAAGTAAACATCCAACACGATGGCGCTACAATTTGGCAAAACCTATGGTCTTTTGCTAGTGTAAGTTTCTTTATAGTTAAGGCTAGTACGGTGCTAGCGCTAAACTAAATTTCCGCCGGTCTCCAAAAATACACATGGAAACCTAAGATAAATGCCAGATAAATTTTCTTTGTAGAGCTGGTTGTAGAAATTGATAATTACACCCTTTTTCTGTGCTCCTGATTATTTTAATTTTTTCTTTGACTTCTCTCGACATTGCCTTTTCATACTCGTGCTTGAATAAACAAACAGCAGCAGTATACATGCACTTATTATTTACCTCTTTTCACAAAAATCCTCGAAAAATTCAAACCGAATAATTGATTTTTGTTTTAAATGTCTATTTGAATTTGAAACGTCTAAATTCCGCCGCTAAATGAATGTCCTGGACATTTAATGGCTGGTTAAAATTTTGTGGAGACATATCCTATGCAACTACCTATTTAGCATGAGCACTCGGCTACATTTCCCAGCGGAATTTTATCTTTGCGTTTATCAAATTTTGTATGAAAAATTTAGCTTAGCGCTAGCACCGTACTTAAAAAAAATTTGAAATCTGATAACTTGAAAAGAAAAAAAAAGAAAAGAAGGCGATATCTGAAAAAGGAAATTCATTAAAAATTTTAGAGAACACACATCGAGAGTCGAGACATGAAAATAATAAAGATATTTAAAAAAAAGTTATTAAAATTGGCCGCCGAGATCGTGAAACTTCACACTTCTTCCCTTGGATCCATGTGAAAAAGAAGATTTATGCCATTCCCCATTCAATCGAATCACCCAAAGCCAACATCCGTGCCGTTAATGATAACATAGAGCCACAAATGTAATGGGAATTTCATCAAAAGAACCAGTATGTGCAACAAAGGTCGTTTAGGTCATTTGGCTGATATTGTTTTCCATTATTAATGGCAATCCTACTTATATCCACTAAAACCTGAATCTAATCTTATTTCATACGTGCTGGTTTGGTAAATCAAGATGGCTCTTATTTCAAATGCCATTAGATAAAGATTGTCTCCCTTAACCAATGCATAAAAGGGGTTTTTCGCTTCGCAGTAAACGATCCCATTTTTTGACAGCAATAACACATTTTTCACTGTTTCCTTTTTTTTTGCTGATTGTTTGTTGACATACCCGCATACGTCTCAAACTGTAGTGCTTTCTGTGGACGCTGCAGAAAACCGCCTCCACACAGTAGACTATAGCGACGCCACACAGTGGTTCAGGTTGTGTGGAAGCGAGGAAATACATAATTCAATATCTCTTGAAGTACTGGATCGATTTTGATGAATTTTGCACCAAAGTATTTGAATTAACTACAGTTAAAAGAAGAAAATCATAAAAACGCAAACTGTCTTTGATTTCTTTCGATATTTTGGTTCGCCGACTCCGAATTCACAGAAAAGATTCTGGTTAGTTATCAATAATGGTTTCTATGGAGCTTGAATTGATAGAAAAGACCTCCTTGAGCAGTTCAATTCACTGACACATCTTACCACCTTCATGAGAAGATATTTAAAAAAAAATACTAATACTCTACGTTAATTGCATGCCAACACAAGAACCGCATGTTTCCGCAGCTAATTTATTTTTATTTGTGAAGCTGCAGGTTAAATGTATCAAATCTATTGCATTTCAGCTTGGCGCTTTTTGGAGCTTAAGATTTACAGCTATTAAAGGTGTTTGATGTTGATAGTAATAAAATACCTCTATGTTAAAGCGTTAGAGGCTACTTCTCACTGAAATGTGTACTGAGATGAATAATTCTTGCTACGTAACTAATTACAGTAGACTCTCGTTAGCGTGAACACCGGTTAATGTAAACTCTGGATATAACGTTAACAGATTTTTTTTAACATTGATATCTCTAAAACATGAACAAATTATGAACACTCTAAAGTCTAAAACGTGAAAAACAATTTCCGCTCCAAATAACTGTAAATTTCGAGCAAGATGTGTATTGAAATTAGTTTTTCTTGGTAAATCATGTCGTCTTGTACAGTTTTGAGTCAGCTTCAAGTCAATTTGTTCGCAGAGAATGCAAAGACACTCCTCGGTGCTCTTTATCCTTGATTTTTAAGATTTTTTCTCTAGAAAAATCATTTGCGTATGTTGGCTGTACAATTGAGGACACCCATGAATGGAACGAAGATATAGAAGACTTTAATGTCGCCTAAAGTACCAACATCATAATCATAAGTGGTGAAGAAAGTGATGATGGAGATGTGCTTGAGTTGCTAAAAGAAAAAATTGAACCTAGTGAAGCCATTTCGATTTTTAACAAGGATTTGGAATGGGCTGAAGACCAGTTTGTTAGCCAAAATTACTTAAATGTCTTAAGACGCCTTAGGAAAAGGGCGGTGGGAAAGACTTTTGAGAAAAAGGAGACAAAAAAACAGATGACCGCGTTTTGACATTAAAATGTCTAACCGCTTGATGTTTGTACTGAAAAATGTGCCCTAAAAAAGTGTTACCAGAGAAGTATATACCAAATTGGATACCCAAGGGGGGTAGCTCAGTGTATGGTATGTTGGCTTCTCATCTCATAGGTTCCCGGTTCGTCTCCTGGTGGCGGCACCTCTTTTTTTTTTTCTTTCTTTTTCTTCTATTTTGAATCGTAATGATAGATAAGAAAGTTGTTTACTTTGGTTTTAAGTTGTTGTTTTTGCTTACTTAATATTTTTTAATCGTGGAGATAGGACTTACTGTTCTGATAACAAATATGTATAAAAGTAAGTTTGCAACGGTTCTAATTGTTATGTCTTTTCTATTTTTCAATCGTGTTGATAGATAAGAAAGTGGTTTCCTTTGGTTTTGTTGTTGTTTTTTGTTTCTTTTCTATGTTTACCCGGCTTTGGCAAAGCCAACAAAACCCTGTACGGGAAGAGTGGATGAATAATAGTAACCCGGCATGCAGGCACTGCAGTCTTCGCGGACGGATCTAAAACTGTTAAAGAAACGGGGACTGGTATATTCTGCATGAACACAGGGCTAAAAGTATCCTTAAGACTCCCGGATGCCTTTAGCCTCTTTCAGGCAGAGGTTCTAGCCATACTTAGGACTCCAGTGGTCCTGATAATGCAACGAATAGTCAGGAACTGCCGAATAATGCTAAGGGCATTATGCAAAACCAGGTAAGACAATGTTGGGTGCCTGGTCAGTTTGTTGTAGAAAGCAACGAGTTTGCCGATGAGTTGGCAAGGAAAGTAGGGAAACTGCCGACTATGGCCAAAACTAACTGAAAAGTACGACATAATAATAGCGCTGATCTTAATTTTTCTCAAAATCTTTTACGATTATTTTAATAAATGATTTTAAAAAAATAACTACAATGACATATTAATGTTCCTTATGCACTTCCGTGCAGCGGAGGTCTTTGTCTTTTTCTACTAAATTCCATATCGTTATGTCCACATTTTTGCTTCATATTTAATCTCATTTTTTTTTTACCAAAAACTTTGTACATATTTATGTCCCTTTGCAATAACTTCTTGTCAAAAGATGAAAAAAACGGTTATGTGACAAATTAAATAAAATTACATAAATAAAAACGTTTTGAAATTTCCACTGTTAGATCCTTTTGTTAAAATTTAACCTTCGTAAACGTGAACTCTCTCGCAAACGTGAACTGGCTCGGTTTTTATTTGTTCACGTTACCAAGAGTCTACTGTACTTATTTTATAATTAACACCATACACATTTTATTTTTCTCAAAAAATTAATTTTTATACACCAAATAATATTTTAATCATAACGTGTTTTTAGCCAAAAATCGCACATTATCTTTTCCCTCAGTTCTTTTTTAAAAATGTTCTTAAATATAACGGAACTTTTAGAAATTTTTTATTGGATTCGATGCTCCAACTATTTTTTTATAAAATTGTAATGAAAAATAGCCTTATATTTAACATTCATAAAAACGCTCCTGAACCACTGTGCGCCATGAAAAATTGTCTATGGAATATGTTAGGATAAGGACTCCGAGTTATCCCTTTTCTAAAATTTCCATTGCGTTCCACTTATTATCATAATCGGAAAATGTTACGAGTATTGCTGTCGGAAAACCGTTAAAAAGAAGACAAAGTTTCCGCTCTCAAAGTACCCTCACGCAACACAGATTTCGATTTACCGTTTTATATCTCCCCGCGCTGCCTAAAAACGCTAAGCGGATGAAATAAAATAGCATCTCGCATTTAGATGGGATATTTAATATAATCTAGATACACCGTGAAAAACGTAAAAAGATAAGCCACCTTTAACAACCCTAATTAAAATGACTCTTGTTGAACAGAACAGGTGTCAGTTTACAAAATGAACTTTCGCAGTGATATCTGTTTGCCTTTTATGACCCTTTCCTTTCATTTCCATTTAATTAAATCTCAAAGGAGCATCAATTAGATACAAATACGAGTTGAGATAGGCAACCGAAGATAAAATAATTTCCAGAATCAAAATTAACTAATCTGTTGTGCTGTTGGAAATCTCTTTCATACAAGAAGACGGTCTAGGTCTATAATTTAATTTCATTTAAAATGATAAATTATTATCCAGGCGCTCCTTGGGGCATTGAATGCTATCTTAATACTGACATTTTTAAAGGCAAAGAAAGACCCAAAACGAATCTAGGCGGGCACCGCAATTAATCAAAGCTAGCAAAACTCCATGGCGAAACCACAATTTACACTGACACGTAATTAATTACGAAACAATGGCGGGCTACTAGTGACGTTTCATCTGCCACAAATAACTATTCTGGATTTGACAGTGATTAGTATTACGTAATTGCATTTTGTTATTAGCATTTTTCAGGATGCCAGACCGCCATAACCTTTTATCATTTAATTCGATTGATTGATGCATTTTAATTGAATCATTTGATGAAATTGTCACATGACAGGCACTAGAAAACTTGGTTGCATTTTTAAAAGGTAAACAATGTTTTTTCCATCACACACATATGAATACATAATGTTGAAACTAATTTCCCGTGTCGATAGGTAGGTAGCAGCTTTTGAATCCATTGAGGTTGACATTGCAAGCAAAAAAAAAAACTTTTTAATTAACATGGCGTGCGTATTTACCCATATACTGACTTTTTTTCATGACAGTGAAAAAAAAAGAACAATGCCAGCGTATTCCAGTTAATTAACGACTTCGACTAGGAAAACAAAAAACAAGAACGGAAACTGAAAAAGGACGACTGGACAGCTCAACGGTCCGGTCCCTCTTTACGTGACCAATGGGTTTAGTGGAGGAAAAAATTTACTTTTGCTATTTGTATTGTGTCCATATTTTTGTATACAGTAGACGCTCGATATAGTAAACTAATAAAAACCAGGCCTGTTCACTGAAGCGAGATTGTTCATTGTAACGAGCGTGGACTCCTTGAAGCAAATTTTATCGAAAAAAAATATCGATTACTAAAAAACAAGCCAAGAAAGAATATCTTATTTTTAACAAAAACAACTATTCCGTAAACAACATAATACATTCCATGTACATACTTAAAAAAACAAAAAATACAACAAACTTAATCTGTGCTTAAGTGACATGGTCACAAAGAATATCGTTCAAAAAATAACAAAATAAGCAAAACACGCACTTTGTTTTTGCACTAAAAACAACCACAAGCTGTGAAACAAACAGATATTCTAAATAGTGAACAAACTTGTTCTAGCCTTGTAGAATAGCCTGTATAAAATATTGTGTGTTCACTATATTGGATTGTTCACTATATCGAGCGTCTACTGTATTAAAGTTATGTCAGTTTTTATTTGGAATTTAGCAGATGTGAAACCTTTGACATCTTAACTATTTGTTGGTTTGATAACAATTCGGAATGTTTTTTGGTCATGCCATTAGCTATTTTTCTTCGAATAAATAGAAACAAAGAAGAATACAGTGTACTCTCTCCTTACGGACAACTCTCATAACCGGACACCTTTTATAACCGGACAGATTTCAAAGAACGGAAATAAATACATGATTTTTCATATAAAAAACTCTCTCATAACCGGACACGGACACAAATTTTCGTAACCTCAATAGAATGTCGCTCTCTCTTAAATGGACAAAACACATCTACGTATGCAAACTTTTAACATTATTTTTATTTTGATTTTTTTCCTCTTCTTTACACTTTGCAAAGAAACGAAATAAAAATGTGCCTTTACGTCATTATCCCGTTCGTCGCGGACACATGATTTTCGGTGGGGAACGCTAGAATGACACACGCATATCTCCGGCATTTTGAGAGATATTTTATATTATTTTGTACGAATTTTGTAAAAAGATAAAAATGATTCCGCTGGTCAGAATGAAGTGAAAATTTGTCTCTGGTAGGACAAAAAATGCCAGAATATGGAAGTTTATTCTATTTCTCGTCAGGGTTCTCGTCTTGTCCTAACATATCAACCATTTGTGTGTGTGTTTTATTTTTTCCACGAATGGAAGGGACCTGCAGTTTTTTGCCGACTCCGAACGGCGAGTTGAGAAGCTGCCAATGAAAAAAAGACAGCGTTACAGCTGACTGTTCGGGGTTATTAAAAAGGAAGTGCTATACGAAAGAACAAGGAGTGTTTATTGTTGAGCAATATTTTAAAAATAATGAAGGATTTTACAGACTAAATCATCTTGAATAAATCAGCTTAAATAATCGTCAAGATTGTCAAATTTTGGGTTCAGAAAGTTCACGAGTGATTGTTGAGAAAAAAATACGTCCAGAACGTGTCACTCTTTGGGCTGGAGGCATCATCAGCATTTTTCTTTGAAAATGCGACTGGTCAGACAGTAACAGTTAATGGTGCTCGCTATCACGACATGATTTTCCAGTTTTTTGTCGCTAAATTGCAAGATATGGATGTGCACGATATGTGGTTTCAACAAGCACCGTTATAACAATTACTGCACGAGTCATTCCCTGGTCGTGTTGGACTTTTTTCTTTCGGTTCTTTGGGTTCATTAAAAGTCAAAGGCTTATGCCAACAAGTCCATGATGACCGATGGCTTGAAGGAGCAAATTGAGCACTGTATCAACGAAATTCAGCCACATTTGTGAAAAACGGTCGCGGAAAATCTCGACAAAAGAGTGCGTATGTGCCCGCAAAGCCGTGAAAGCCATTTATCTGAAATGTTTTTCCATGCATAACCTTATATGTAGGTACTGTATTCTTAATGATCCATAACAAATTTACAATTTTTAATTTAAAGCCCGTGTTCTCCATCAAAACTACTTTTTGCGTGAATTTTAAGACACAGTTTATATTCTCAACCAATTTAATTTTTTTTAATTTTTTTAATTTAATTTAAGAAATGTGAATAAATTAACAAAAATAAATAAATGAATAAACAATATAAAGAAATATTAAAAAAATTAAATAGATTATAAATACATTATGAATAAAAACAAAAACTAATTTTAATAAATTAACATATATAAATAAATTAACCGATTCAGTGCATATGTTACTCGTAGTTACGGATACGGATAACTGTAAAAAAATTAATCAATAAATAAGTAATTATTAGTAAAAAAAATAATAATAAATTATGGATGAATAAATACTTATGTAAACAGTTACAAATAAATTAATAAGCTCGACGAAATTTTTCCCTTTCACGGCAATGTAAATCAGATTGCTGAAAGCCAAACATTTTCCGCGAAAATTAATCACGACAGGTCATAATAATAATTAATATTGCATAATAAAATAAAAAAAAGTACTAACAAATATAGGAATTAATTATAGTATATGTACATACATTTGTGTTGGTCTAATACGAGTATAGTAGCCCCGAAATCAAGTGGTTGTCAGATGAACTGCGAGACCAGTTGCAGCGCTTAAATTTATTACTTGTTCTTGGCAAGTATTATTGACGACTTTTTATATCAAGAAGCAAAATTGCATCCACATGTATCAATGAATATTGACAACGTTTTTCCCTATTTTTTGTTCAGTTGCTTCGCTTGTATTGCCGAATATGGACGCAAATTTACATCTTCTAGCCATGGGCTATTGTTAATATTAATTAAAATATACTCCAACATTAGCACTAATGGGCGCGTTTCTGGCGGAGGCGTTAAGAGTGCACCGATTTCTAAGATGACCTTATTTAAACCAGATTGAAAATACCACCCCCAAAATGTCCTAATAACTTTTCGAATAAATTAATAGCTTCTCGCGTAATTTTCAATAGGCTTTTAATTTTTCTTCTTTATTCATACTACATATATACATACATAATTTTATGTATTTCTGATATAAAATTTTCACAAACATTAGTTTTTCCGATAAATTTCAATAAATGCCTTATGGTAACTCTGCTACATTATCATAAATCAGATATCTTCCTTTACCGACAACCACAGGTGAATGACAACATTGACAAGTAATATTGATGCACCAAACACATGTTCAATGAGCATTAAAGCAAACCAAATAAATTGTTGTTCCCATCAATGTATCAATGTTACTTGATGGAAACATTAGCCGTGTTTAATTATCCCCGTGATCTGATCCAGATCAGATTAGAATAATAAAACAAACTAGATCAAAGTTTTGTGTTGTGGTGACTGTACAAGCTAAGTTAATTTTGACATTTAGTGCGAAGTTGCCATGCGAATGAATATTTTCTCTTAAATGAAAATTGAATGCGCTTGTTTTATTTTTTTAGGAGGAAATTGTTAATTTTGATTAACAAATACCGAATGAGAATAATATTTTGTAGCTATAATTTCAGTTTCACATCGCTGACATATCATTATGAGCAGAAAAATTAATTTATTCGAACAAAATAACATGTATGCCCGTTTTCACAGTGCGACCTTAAAGGTCGATCCAACGATAATCACGAATTGCGTTTTCACAGTGCAGGCTGCAGGCTTAACGCAATCCTGCACTTAAGTAATGTCATAACTTAAGCCACCGACTTCCACCGCTTAAGTGTCAATCCGGAGAGTAAATTTTTGCCGAAAGTGTGTAAAACAATATTAACCTCAAAATACATTACAGAAAACCTACCTAAACAACGAAATATTTTGTCTGGCAATTCGACTGGCATTGCGACTCTCATTTTATGCAAGTAGAGGGGATGATTCTGCTGCTATTCGCTGCTTACTGCGCTGGCGCCTTCAGTTGTGTACCTGTTTCATCAGGATGCACATCGAAGAAAAGGAGGAGTGCACAATTTTCATCGGCACACTGCTCTTTCGTCGTTTTTTGAATTAAAAATTGATTAATTTAATTATTTTTTTATTTCCACACATGCAACGGCTTATTTGTCTTCTTTTCTTTTAATTTTCATTGCATTTTTTCTAAAAAGCACTTTACAAGAAAATGAAAACCAAATTTCGTTTGACATTTTGTGTTCATTCACAATTACTTTTTTCCATAAATGGTTCACAATGACACTCAATCCATGACTTAAATATACCACACGTAAGTGTTGACTGTGAAAACGAAAACTTCTTGATATGTTCAATCCTACACTTAAATAATCCGACACTTAAGCTCGCACTGTGAAAACGGGCATTAATGATATTTGGATTGCCAATAATATTTTTATATTCTAATCTGGCAACATTTACCCTTGACAATTGTCGATAATACAGCAACATTTACAAACGAAAGTGTATCATAGTGAGAAATAGTCGAACTACTTTTTGGATCACGAAAATTGATCTTGATAAAAAGCAAGATCTCGTATTGTTGTTGTAATGCACACAAACTTATGAGTTGATCTGATCCGGATCAGATCACGGGGATAATAAAACACGGCTATTGAAACGTATACAAACGACCAATGTTCCTTGAATAAGTCATGTTTCGAGTAACATTGTCAAGTAACATTGATGGTGGGTGCGGCGCTTACTTTCAATACGGAACAGCCCTTTCCACCGATTCTTTGATTTCAAATCCACAGCCATTAGAACGGCATAAATGTAGATACAAATGAGTAGTGAAATCTTATGTTGTCGTCCAGTATTGAATCCACCCATTAAGATGCTCCTTCTTGTTCTTGTTCACAATTTTTAGGTTTTCATTATCACCGAAGAAGAAATATTTACATACATTGTAAGAAATCCATTTGATATGCTTGATATTTATTGGACTTGACTTTAATGGTAGTGACGAAACAAACGAATTATATGAAAGCAAAACCAGACGTCAAAACATTTTCCAGATCCCAGATAAATGTTCATAAATAAAGTTCTTCCATTTAAAGAACCTTGTCTGCTATATAAATCTTATTCCAAAGGGAGTGAAACCGAATTTACACTTTTAGGTGAAGAAAACGGATGTAGTTGGTGACATTTTAACGTTGTTCTGATTTATCGACTTTTTTTTTTGGTTTTTTGATTAGTTCAAGCAAAGAGAAACAAGAAAAAAGTAAAAGCAGATTGATTTGAAAATATTAGAAAAATTAGGTTACTGTTACCATTTACTGAATTGTATTACCTTCATACTCTTTGTGGAAAAGCCATTCGATAGGAAGGTAGAAGTAAGTGATGGGTTCGATGGAATAAAACGCCAAATAGGGCGCCGTTTTGATGCCATAATCTCAGGTGGCCCATTTTGTTTCAATGTAGAAGCCCTGTGGTTTCTTCTCTCCAATCGTTTTCTCGGATATCGCTTTAGGGCCGTCGACGAAAGCTTTATCCAGTATGCGTTGTGTGGCTCTCGCAAGAGTTGGACATTTGCACAAAAAGTGAACAAGCGACTGTTTTCATTTTTATCTTTGCAACTTTGGCAGAAATCTTTGATGGATCGCTAATTTTGCTGCATGGTTATTGACCCCACTATTAACTACCACAACTCTTGCGAAGTCTACGCGAGTTCTTTGTGCAGCTCATTTGTTTTGACCTATGGTAACTTGGCCATTTATTTCTGGATATGACACAGTTTGTCAGACTGCTTCACCTGAGGCCAGATAGTTTTAAGAAGTGTGAGAGAATGTAAATATATTGTCTTTAACAGCACCTACACAACATACTATAGGAATATGAACATTTTCCGCTAGTGAGCTGAATAATGAGTAAATAACAAAATAGTACATAATAAAAAAAAATAACTGCATATAGTAGCTACAAACAATTTATTCTAAGATTAAGTAAACATAATGCACTTTTAGAACAAAAATTGCAAAAATTAAATTTTTTAAGTAAAGCATGCAGAAAAAAACTATAATTCTTTCCAATAAAACAAAACCCCCCCAAAAAAACAAAAAGCGTTCTATCTAAAAACTTGAAATTTGGCACACATTACGGTGGTCCATAAATAATATTGGAGACAACTTATGACTAAAAATATTATAAAACAACTATACAGGGTAAAAAAAAAAAAATTGAAAAATATGCCATGTGGGATATCAGCAAGGATTTCAAAAATATTTTTTTTGTACGATAATTTTTTCTGTAAGAAACTTTGGGAGTTATTGCTGAAAATGTGTGAACAAATACCATTCCCTTTGTTGAGAATCGATTCTCCAACCTTAGCTCAGTGGTCTAGCGCATTATTTTGGTAATAAAACCACAACCTACAAATCTGTGCCAAAACACCATGTACATACAGCATACATACATTTCACTACGTATTTATATACATACTTCGAAACATCCCATTTGGCTATAACAAACAAATTTGGAGACGATTTACTTAGGCGCTAAGTTTATCTTTTTTATGATCTTTTGATGCGTTTGCCAACAGCAAAACAATTATTTACGTCTTCTTTAATATCATAAAATGATTATGAATACGGCACCCTTTGAGCGCGACTGACTCGCACTTGCCCGGATTTTTTTTTTTTGTTGATAAAAATGATTCAAAAAAAACCCAAATGAGTTTTCTGAACAATTAGGCCAGTCATATTCACAATCCTAAGCGAAGGAAGTCGATCATGCGCCGCTTGTTGTTATCGTTTGATAGCAGTTTCTCCTGAGGTGGCAACCAATTTCCTTCAGGCTGATGCCACTCACGAAGAAATAACTGCTGCTGGAAATAAACTTTATGGCTCTGTATAGAGGAGAAGTCACTAGCACTTCTTACACTCACCGTTACGAAATCTTCGTGCGACTAGCTGCCAACGCCAAGGTTCACTTGACTCGCCTGCCCCCAACTTAAGAGGCTACATGCAGCTCAACATGCATATCGAAGTGGTTGGGGGTAGACAAAGAACCAACCAAATTGGGCTGGAACAGTAACCAGCAGCGAGCGCTACCCGACTGGCCAATGCCACACGAGCGTCTTTTCCGCGTTCCCATTTGGACGCGCGCAATGAGTATAAAGAAAACCAATAGAACTGTACACACGAGCGCCCGCGCCCAAAAAGGCGTCGGTGTGGTCGCGCGAACTATTTTACCCAGCGACTTCCCTCCAAGACGCGCGAACTGTTGAACGTCATGAGGGGTACTGTTGTATATTGGTATGAACACACGAGCTTCCAAATGGGCGCCCGTCATTTACAATTTAATTTTGCAAAGGCAAGATAAGTTTTATGTACGGTGAGATTTTTCGTTTAGTAATAAACTAAATTAACGATTTTAGGAAAGGAAATTATGGATGCTCACATCGATATTGAAAGGATGATAGTGGAGATTCGAAAGAGGTCAGAATTGTGGGGTGCTAGCTTAAACCCCACCCGCTTCGCCAGGCATTCAAAAAAAACTTCTTTTTTTTAACAATTTGGGTAAAATTAAAAAATTGACTGCAATATTTTTTGGTAAACAACATTCTTATTTTTTTTTTCATTATCGACTCGTGAGCACGCAACGTAGAGCTGGCCATGCTAGAAAACTGGATTTTCCAACTTTATACCGCAAATTTTTAAAGATTGTCCTTGCGACTTAATATTGATGGTAAGGGCGAAGAATGCAAGGCGAACAGGGAATCGAAGACGCTTAAATTAAAATGGTACATATATCAGATGGTAGTAACCAAACAACTTTTCCGGATATTGCTTCAGCTATGCTTCAAATAGAAATGTCCGTTGATATGTCTTTCACTGTGTAGTGGATGTGACCGAAGTCCCGAAATGCCCTTTCTCTTTTTTAATTTTTTTGCCACACAGTATAGAAATAAATCATTGTTGAGAGCTGTCTCCATGTTGAATAACCAAGCTTAACTCAAAAGCATGCTCAGCGTAATATTTCGTCTAGCGGAGAAAATGCAGCTCGTGTGACAGTAACGAAATTTTTACCAATGCGCGCGGACAATTGGGCGCGCGACCATTTTGAAGCTCGCGTGGCATTGGCCTAAGAAACTTTTTATTTTTATTTTTTCACATAATGCCCACAATATCATGTTAGGTTAGGCTCATATTTTAAAACTTTTGCAATTTTTGTGTTTTTTTTACGATAACAAGAGAACTATAAGGGTTACTGACCCGGTTTCGTGCTTAAATGCAAGGTAATTATATCTGCTAAGACTTTATTTTTCATAATTTTTCTCTAAGCATGAGCGGTTATGCCGATATTCAGCTGAAAATATAAGCAAGACTCAATATTACAATATTTTTAAAAAAGAAAACACTTTTTAAAACCTCATATCTCAAAAACTATTAAACATACGGAGCTGTGGGTGTTCTTAAATTGTCTCAAATTTGACCATCTCAAAATTATGGTGTCAACTAATGTCAAAAAAACGCATAGTTTTTGAATTAAACTGCAAAATCTGAAATAAGTCCGAAAAGATTGCAGTTTTCCACGTGTAGCTCAACTTTTTTTTGCTTGCAAAACATAGTTTTACACCACCCTAAGGGGTCCAAATAATATACCAAAAATGCAGCTTTACATCGCGTTTTGCGATTTTTTGCCTTTTTTGTAAGATTTAACTGGCCTAAATCGATATTTTTTCACTTAGGTTGTGTTTTTTTCTTAGATAAAAGTAGCTATTCACAAATAAAAACCATAAGCTGTTGCTATACATACTCATAATCTTGATATCTAAATAAGCGATAAATTTTGTACATATTCTGAATATTGTATTTCAAAAAAAAAAGTAAAATGTTACCATGTCCATTCCACAACAAATCATTACAATGGAACATATTTTATTTTTTTCCTCTCTAATATTCTAATCTTACTAAAAGGAATTCCAGTCTCCAGTCAAGCGCTGAAATATGTAAGCACACGCTCCACACATCCATACATATATGAACAATAAATTTGCAGATTTAGTGGGTAATAACATTTTTTTTATGGAAAGCCTGTAATCATTTCAGCCGCCAAAGAATATAGGAACCGAGTGTTTTTGTATATACGGGGATAAATTATATATAAATGGAAATATTCCCTTTTTTTGAGATGTAATACGTACATAGATGTACCATTCATAACTCCTCACCACATCAAGGTGTCGCAATAAGTATCAACCGACCGAAAACCTCCTGTCAACAGGATATTAACATCTGCTGTGTTGCAAAACGACGGGAAATATACCTATCCTTGTACACGATGGAGCGCTATACCAACTCTCAAAAAATAAAGAGAATTATTTCTGGTGATGTTTTTCGAAACAATTTCGTAGTATTTTTGCTGTAAGGTGAATTTTGCCGAAGCTTCTCTGTCGGTGTTTTTATTTTTGACTAGAAAATAAATTTGAACAACTCGTACATAGGAAACATTAAATAAAAACTAAGAACCTTAGGGAAAAAAGGCTTACAAAATAAATTCTATCTCGTGGAGAAGTGAAAACACTAAAACGCATTAACGAAAGAACTTTTAATCTCATAAACTTTAAGGTTTATTCCGGTAAAGGTACATATTGGGTTCTATTTTTGGCATCAAAGGCAAACTGCAGGATTTCGTATAAAGAATTCAATCGATCCGTGATGATTTTATGGCTCAGAGGGGGGGCAGTGAACATTACGTTCAAAATTGAGAACTGCTTAAGCCAGAAACTTTGCTAATAGCAAATGTAATGAAATAGAAAAGAAGCCATTCGACCCGGCGAATATGCAAGTACGAGGGTTGTTCGATAAGTTCATGACTTCGATGCAAGATGGCGCTCAGATCGCATGGAGTATTTTTTGCAGACATCTTTGTCGAATAGTTTAGTTACATTCTTCACATTCAATCATTTTCTCGCAACTCGCGTCACGCAAGGAATGCCCCTTTACCTTTTGAGTTTAAGGCTTAATCCCAACTGCGTGCATACAGTAAAATAAAAAGATTCTTTTTTTAGCCGCTCAACACGAATGTGAAATGCTTTACCAAACAAGATTTTCCCTCCCATTACGATTTACAAACAGTTAAGGCCAATGCGCATCGGTATCTCCTCTTTCATCCTCCCTGATTTTACCTATATTACGCTGTGCAAAGCATTTTAAGGGTATTCATAACTTTAGCGCTCGTCAGTTATAAAACAAAAATTAATTGCCGCTCAGTGCGTGGCCTTAGCCAACTACGGAATTTTAAAATAGAAATTCAATAAACTTTATATAGAGCGGGCGCTCGATGAAGTTGAGTGTACAAAATACGACGACAGCATTCTGTTTTGAACTCAGAAAAGCTTGCAGATTATGGTTCTGGATGTTGCCAGGAGGTTTGTTGGTCCATTTATTTTGTATACCCCATCCCCTTAGATATCAAGTAAATGGACTGAGCAAATGCGTTGGACCCATTTTAATGATTGTTTTAGTGATAATATCCAATTGTTTCTTATGATCAAATATACTTATAGATAGACAATTTAAATAAAAAAAATTTTAAATAAAAACAAGGATTGTTGATGAAAAAAATATTTAATACGAAAAAGCTAATTTCAACACAAGTCATCAACAAAAAAAAAATACAAATCGACGGTTAACTATGAATACCTCCTATGTCGCAATTTGTAAACTTTACAGGAGACACAAAAAACTGCATATTTTCCTAAAACGAAAACGTCCGATTGTGAAATTTGGCAAATTACTATCAATATTGGAACTCTATCAGGTGAAATGGTTTTAAATACTAAAAAATGCGTTTTTCATATAAAAAAAGAAGTTAGGAGAGATATACAAAAAAAACAAAACTTTTTATGCTGATAGGAGAAACTCAATTATTTATTTCACATTGTGTGCTATCAAAGCATTATTTTTGAAATAATTACCCTTATTCCGTAAGGCGTTTTAAGGAAATCACGATAAATTGGAGACTTCGGTGACATCTTGAAATCTTGTCGAAATCTCGAGATTTCGTGTGAACTTGCATTTCGCTGAAATCGTAAATATCAGATCGGTGTAAATGTATACTTTAAAGCGACAAGACACAAAAACGACAATTGTTTAAGATAAACGCACTACGGAATATGGGTGAATAAAATTAAACGAAAACATAAAAAAGTTGTTTGCTTTCCCTCCAAGTGGAAATCTTCAAAAAACACTCGGTAGTTCATCGGTACCAAGCGAGTGGGAGATTCTTACCGCAATCTTTGAAAGATCGCATGATTTTTCTTTCTTGAATTTAAATCTCATTGGGGGAAGTTTAAAGTTATAATCACCCCTGTGGTCAATTCCGACCGGATTGAAAACAAACGGATTTACAAGGGATGAATTTGGAAAAATGCGTTAATTTCAAATTCTTCACTTGGATTTCCATTAGTTTTCAATCCGGTCGGAATTAATCACAGTGGTGAATATGTTCTGTCCTGTAGTTTTTAGACCATTAACTCGTGAGGCTTTGTTCTTCTCAATCTCCGAATATTGTCTCTTACATTTAAGACGGTCTCCATCTTGGAGTTAATGTTGTGTGAATGATCGTGCTTTCTAACCACTTCTGAAATCATGTCTATTTGTATGTCACGATGCAAGTCGCTATTTCTTATGTACCAAAGGGCATTTATTTTTCCACGAAGGACTTTGTTTTGGAAATTTTGTATGGTTTCTGTATTTGTTTTCTTTGTACAGCCCCACAATTGGATGCCATACGTCCATACAGGCTTCAGTACTTGCTTGTATAGCATTACATATTTAGTTCTGGATAGATAGGTCTGAGTTTCTTCCCAAAAGCCAGTACATTTTTCTATATTTCAAGTTCAGTTCATATCTTCTCTTTTTGATGTGCTCTTTCCATTATCGCGGTCAAATTCATTCCAAGGAATGTTGGAACATTGTTAAACTTTGTATTTGTAAAGTTTATATGAGTAGATTTTGACTCATTGATACGCCATTGCTGCGTCCAAATTCTATCTTTGTTGACTGCTTATTGCAGGATTTCTGTGGCCTTAATAATGCATTTATCAGGAACCAATATTGCAGTGTCATCTGCAAAGCTAGCCATGAAAGCATTGTCATCTGCTGGAATATCTCTGGTGTATTACAAATACAAGGTAGGTTCATGAATTTCAACCACTGATCCCACATCGAGTACCGGCTTAACAGTCATTTCATCGGTACTGGGGAAGATGCTTGTAACTGGCTCAACAGTCATTTCGATGGTTCTGCGGAGGTTGTAGCCTTTTGAGACCGCGCCATATCGAGGCATTTCTGTGCTCGAGACCACATTTTACTTAAAAATAAAGAGCATTTGTAATCTATAACTTAATAAGCCTACCAAGAACGGTCCACTTAAATTAGAATTTGTGCTACAATCGGCAATTTATTAATTTAAGAACTGAAAAAACATTCAAATGTCAATACTAATCCGTTGATAGGAGATATTATGTCTAGCGGTATTACTAAACAAAAAACCTCCTAACATACTTTGCACTAGTTGTATGAGTTTAATTGTTTATTATTGTAATAAAAGCATTCAATTTTATAACAATGATATTAAGGAATATTAAGTTCTACGCAAAACAGAAAATAGTTAAACAAAATACTTTCATTCAATAAGATATAGCCTAAAAACTTCTGGTGAGTGCTTGTACCTACACAAAGTCTGAAGCAAATGTGATGATAGGAGATATTTTAAGCGCCAAAATGATAGGAGGTATTAAAAGTTGGCTTTAAAGACATTTTGACAGCTGATGTACATAAGTATAATAAATGCATTCAGCTATGCAGATGAAAATTCTTAACAAAACTACATCAAAAAGTGAATTTCACAAAAAATGTGAGTTAGGAGGTATTCATAGTTAACCGTCGAAATAATCAATCTTTTTATTTTGACAGTCATACTCATTATTAATACATTTGCACAACGAAATACAATTTAGTTGTAAATTTTGCAAGAACAAGCCTTTCTTTGACATTTTGATGAACATTTACAGGGCTGAATCAACAATTTTGGCAATGGTCGGCTTCGTCAGTTGCTGTGGGTACAGTTAACCACCTTTTTGTTCATATCCTAATAAGGTGTAATCAATAGGAGTGTTTGGTCAGCATTTATCCATACATATGTTTGTGCTGAAGTTCTTAACAAATGTAAACGTAGAGCATCTGATGTCCAAATTACTTGTAATAAATTTAAGCCCTAGCCGATATTTTGAGAAATTAATTTATGTCGAAATTCATCAGCAGTTATTTTTTTTTTTTTTTGAGTGAAGATAAGGTGCAAATGGTTTCTAATTCGGTTAATTGTTCAACACTAAGGTATTAGAGCTTTTTGCACCAAATCCAACGATGCAGCTTTTTGAACCCAATCTGCTAGTCGAACCGCAACCACTTATAGAGTGTAATGCTGGGAAAATACGACAAATGTTTTCGCCAAGGGATTGAAGAGCCAAATGACATCCTGGAATGTATTTCTTCTTATAAGAACCGTCGAACCATAGACTTAAACAACCTCAACCTGCTGGCTTATTCCAGAAATAAATTCCTATAGTGAAAACATCTGTTTCATATTTTTGTTTTTGTTGTAACTTAACTTATCACATCATATAAATTAAATAATTAGGTTTATACTATCTAAGAAGATATTGTATCTTACTGTATAAATCCATACGAATAAATTGAATTGAATTGAATTGAGAAATTGATATGGGCAGATTGGATTTTTACTGCGTGAAATATGTGACAAAACATCATTGAATCGGCTTCTAAATGGTTCAAATTTAAGTCAGGTACTTGAAATAATGAAGAGCCTTGTAATTTGGCACATTTTGTCGGATCATCAAATCCTCCACAAATGTGTAACTCGAAATCTTCTTTTATTTGTGCAAGCGTTGCCACTTTGCTGCAATAGCAGTAGATCTACTGCACTTTTCGCAAAAAATAAATCTGCTCCCACTAAATCCAATCTACTGCACTTTTTTGTTTGATAAACCTTCTCTTGAATAGCTGTACAAAAACCATGCATAAAAATAACCGGTGTAAAGAACGTCTGAACGAAGCCACCAACTTATTGTGAACTTGGCCACATTCTCTTTTGACATATCAAATAAGTTGGCTGCTTTCATTCATGAAGCAAATCTCTGTCTCTGTCTATGTTTCTGTTGTGTTCTCGTTTTCTGCTAAACTAACGTCAGTGGAGGTCTTTACTAGGGAACCAAGACCTCTTATGTAAATACTATGATGCTTTAGATTGTTCAATATTTTGGTTTAATTTACTCGATACAAAAAACGCTCTGGGAGAAAAATTATCTGTCGAACCTTGCGAGTATAAATGTTGATTTTGTGTTCACCTCCCCATAGTAGTGCTGTTGCAGAGCGAAAGTTTTCGATTGTAAGCCAAGTAAAAAATGAACTACGAAACAAACTTAACGTAAGTACTCTTGAGAATTTAATTTTTGAAGTGAAACTTCTTTAGCCGCGGTAGGGCAAATTTGCCTGAATCAGACGCAAAAGTGAAATGCTTTCCCTTCTCCAACGTCAACAGGTAGTAAAATCTATACATAGTATAAAAGGAAGTCCCAAAAATGTGCCTTTCTGTATGAACACGCTTATCTCGAGAACCACTAAACAGATTTACTGGCGGAATTTATGGGCGTACTCAGACTTACTTACTTACTTAGTTGGCGCTACATCTCGAGGTGAACCTGGGCCTATTTCTCGCAGCCACACACAGTGTTATATTTTTGCACGAATGGAAGGGACCTACAGTTTTTTGCCGACTCCGAACGGCGAGTTGAGAAGCTCAATCGTGACAAATGATACTCTTTAATGCTTGTCAGGCATTCAAAAGAGGTGGCACCGTGAAGAAAACTCTTTAGGTGGGATTTAACCCGGGCAGCATTGCGTACTAGTCCAACGAACTAACCACCACGGCCACGGCGACCACATGTACTCAGACTACTCCATTAATTATAGGAGCTGAGAATTCGAGATCGAACTGGCAAAAAATCAAATTTTCTGTCATTACACAGGCGTAACTCAACAATGCCCTATTGGATTTTTACGCACTTTTTTTTTTTGTATGGAAATGAATAATGTCAGCAATGGTTCCTGGACACCCTCAGACTCTCCTGGGATTTTAGAGTATGTATTTTAAAAACTTTAGTTTTTTAGATTAAGTTTTATTACCTACTCGTTCAAAAATACATTTGTTATTATAGTTTAAGCAATTGATCTTTGTTTTTTGTAATAAAAATTCTACTGCAGAAAGATCCATTCTACTGCATTTTTTTTAATGATCTACTGCGCGCCTCTTTTTTTGAAGTGGCAACGCTGTTGTGCATATCTAGGAGCACCAGTACAGAGAAATCGAACGAACTGTAACTTATTTTCAGTGCTTGAGAAACAATTATTACAATTAGCTAGAATTTTTGTGTGATCATTTGAATTTATAAAATTTTTAATCATTTGACCTTAACTCCGTAAAGTTGACTCTAAATATTTTATCGAAATATCATCATATCTGTCAAATATAACATATCTATTCGTATTACATTTGGCTGCAAGAAAAGATTATGGATTCTTTTGAAGAATGCCTCAGCAAAATTTTGAAATTTTTTAATTGGATTCGATGAACAAGTGACATACCATCAACAATATCAATTTTTGAAGTACATACCTATATGTAAATTTGAATCGTCCTGCCGCGTGTTTATACCACACTTATAACAATTTTCAATTTCAAGAGTGAATTCCGATTTTCGATATTTCCTGTAAAATCCTTCTGCGTCAAAAAGGTACTTGCAGTAATTCAAAATTTCGTAAGATGCTAACATTTTTGTGTCAAATCCACGTTGATTAGCCGACTGAAATGTTTTTTGAAAGAGACTTATGTATATCTGTTGCATCTTGCAACTTATTATTAGAAGTACTATTATCGACATTTTTTTATGATAAAATGGAAGTTTGTACATAGAACATAGTAGGAAGCAATGCTGTTCTATCTTTCAACTTCAATTTCCATTTTTTTTTTCTATCTGTCTGCCTGTCCGTCTGTCTATATAATAACATAAAGTGTGAATATGAATCATTTTGGTCAATCAATATAGAAGCTGTTAATAACTTGACTCCAGCGCCACCTATCGGGTCCAGATTTTATTATATAATTTTCTCTTTTGGCACTGAACCAACATACATACATATATTTTGAATATGAGCCTATTTGGTCTATAAATAAAGAAGTTAGTAATAACTTGACTTCAGCACCACCTAGCGGGATGAAATATACTTTATGACGTATTCTTACACCTACGAAATATATCTACACAGAAAATTGCATAAAAATCGGTCGAGCTGTTTTGGAGGATTCCGACCACAAACGCCGTGACATGAGATTTTATATATGTAGGTATTAGAAGATTACGAGCGCTATGATGCATCGACGCTCTGAGCGGGGAGAAGGGAAAGGGACCAGCACAGCTGCCGGGAACATGGGTTTTTTTTTTGTTTGGTGTCTCAGCTAAAAGAATTTGAGTATAGTTGCCGGTCCTCGGATTTTGTATACTCAACTTCCTTTGGTGCCTGCACTAATATGAGAATCACCCAGCCGGATATTTAAACCCATAGTGAATCCCCACTCTTTTAAAATAACCAGCAATCATTCATTCAGGTTCCAAAATCCGTTTTCGAACTAAGTGGATTTTAATATCTTTATTTGGCATTTTTATTCGATGTGGCAGAGTTGAGTCCACAAATCTCCATTTGAATGTAAAAACTTTGTAATCTACTCCGATCATAAAAAATGCATTTTTTTTAATACACCAGATATCCGATTTTTTATTTTCATGGATTCACTTACCGTGCTGTCCTCATATCCTGTCGTTAAAAGCTGTATATCAATTTCTATATCCACATCCATGTCCGTTGTTTGTCCAATGGCAGTAGGCATTTTGTGATCCAGTAAAATGTTTTGTATCCTTTGTATGAATTATTAATAAAAAATAATAAAAAAAACTCTTATATCACACAACACGACACGACACAACTTCCGTTACAAAGAGGCTTAAACGAAAAACTAAAAAAACATGATAAATACTTAATTTTTATGGTCACCCAGATGGAATATCCTTTTTTTTTTAGATTAATCTCTCTGCGTAGTCAACATTTTCTTTTTTTCGTTTTGATTACAATTTAGTAGCTCCGCTCAGAGCAAAACAGGGCATTTAATTAAAATCGCACGTTTTTTTACATTTCTTCAATTTTTTTTTTAATTTAAAATTATAAATTATAACGTTTTGCTAATTCCTCAAGGATCTTAGCAATTAAATCCGTACTACTATTGTCTGCTGCTTTGTAATTACTAACACGCACCAAGTCCTTTAAAGGACACTTTTATTAAAGCCCGTTAATCACACGATGGAAACATGAGGAGTGGGTGGGGTGTTGAAAAACGGCGGATAGAAGGACTTTCGAGGGTAATGCTGTTTACGTTTCACCGCGACCACTGTGTAACTTGGGGATGAAATCCTCTTAACAAAATTCAGGGTACACACTTGCATAGGGCGGGTACTAGAGGCGAACACATTATTATCATTATTAATTCCTGACGCCCTCAAGCGTGGCAAAGAACAACGCCGACGACGGACCGCTAAAAGAAACAAAGCCAAAATCACACAAACACGAGTTTATTTTTTTTCCACACACTCTTGTACTCGTATCTTATATTCAGGACGGTATCCTGCTCAGCTTGTGCATCATTTTTGGCGAGCACTTAAAACACACAGAACCCACAGAACTAGATAATGATTATACGCCGCGCTACATGAAGCAGTATAAAGGACGAGAGTACCGCATTTTTGAAGCCTCCGCACTTTTTGCTAACTTAAACCGAATCAGATGAAAGCTTAACGTTAACTGAATGATTCTGTTAACTTTCTCGCAGAAATTTATGAATGTCCTGTTTACAGGATGATTTGGTTACATTGTGTAAGGACACATTGGTGATATTCAACAGGATACGACCAGCACAACAGGCAATGCGTTCCCCAATCACTTTCTCTCTTTGGCAGTGCTAAATATCGGCGCTGGCGCAGGTGGAGCTGTCTGAGCTTTCAACCTGTTGTTTCCACCGGCAGCTACAGAGACTGTTCGGGAAAGCTGCTGTAGCACCAGAGGATAAGAACGATTTGGGTGTCAGATTAGAGACTGCGATTTTCATTTCGCTGTAAGACACTCTCTGTATTCCGTAAAAAAAAAAAAAAACACTCGCAACTGGTGTTGGCAATTTAGACCGTTTCTTTACTCCTTACCCGCCTCGAGACGACCCTCTCAAGATCTGCTGGAACATTTTTTTTTTATGGCATTTTCTATTGTGTCATTGTGCGGTGGACGGAGGAATAGGCGCGAAATCGTGACTATCATGTCATAGTCCCGTGGATTTATTTCTACGAGTGTGATACTCTCCGGACAGAGGGGGGTTTATGACCACCACACAAAAGGGGTGTTTTGTTCGTTCGTTTATTCTTTATATAGCCACAGTGGGAGGGGGTGGATTCATACATACATACACATGTGTACTTGGGGGGTGATTACATTCATTGGCCGAGTGAATGAATTTTTATTGTTTGCTGTGATTGACACTCAAGTGTCAGTTTGAGTGGCATAAATAAATCGCTTAAATTTTTGATTGTTTGTTTGTTTTTTTTTTTTTTATGCGTGACTTTGAAGTGTACATGAAAGGTGGAAGGTGTTAAATAAGGAAGGATTTATTATTGTGCACTAAACTTGGATGTTTGTGAGAAATGATAATGCAACATTTCATTAGTTGATTGCATGAAATCGATGTTTAAGTGTTAGATAGAGAAGATAGATAGAAAAGCCTGTAATTTAAATCTGAAAAACGGGTCTTGACATTTCTACAGGGAGGGAAAATGTAAAATGGAAATCACTTTTCCAATTACCTACTGTGAAAGTCGTACTTAATCGTCGCTTTTTGGTTTCTTTTTTAGGGTTTCGTACTAAGGTTCCCAACTTTGATTGTAACAAAATGAGCGCAACGATTTCAAGAAATTAAAAATGCAATAATTCTTTGTTATGCATGGGTTTTATAATTTTCAAAAAGTTGTTTTATATAATTTTTAGAGAATTTGTCAATGATAAAAGTTTTATTAAAAAAAAGTTTTGAGAAAAATGCATTTTAAGCAAAAAACTGGAACCTCAATTTTTCATAATTTCGAGTGGCGCCAGTAGCTTTTTGTGAATGCATAAAATTACAAAAAGTCTTCACCATTTTTTTTTTGGCACTACTGATTGCATGCATCTCCAAAATGTACAAAACTGATTTAGTTATACCACCAAATCGAATGTGTCCCACTTCGACGGGCTATAGCATGGTGGGTGGTGAAAATATACCAACCCCTCCCACACGATTTTTTGTTCGCCAGAGCTTCAGAAATCTCCAGTTAAGGTATTAAACCTCTTAACTGGACCACCCTGTTGGTAAATAATTACACAGTCAACCCTCGTATAACGCGTTAGTTAGGTTCTTCTTCTTCAAAAAAAAAAAATTCATCAAAATTGGTTACACTGTTTTTAGAAAACTAACTGTACTATACTTTTAATACAAAAAGGCAATTCCAATGATGAAAATAATAATATTAACAATTGAAAATAGAAGAATGTAATCTTTATAATTTTTAGAGAAATCCGTTATAATAACTTGCTGAGAACATCTCTGCAACTCCTTTCAGACTTTAAAATGTGGAGCGTTCCATAGAGGGATCAATTCCATATCAAATCGCTGGTGTAAGTTATTAGTATTGCTTGTTTCTTTTGCTGATTCGGTACAATCCACTGAACATTCTATATCGGATTCATTTTCGGTCATCATTTGAACCAACATTGAAGGGAATTTTCATATGTTATACTATACAACCTACGAAACACGTGAATGTATTAAAAGAGAATTCCTCGAAACACAGGAATGCGAATCGATTTTTGTTTCGCCACTCTATAAAATATTTTGCTATTTGCCATTTGCCATCCGTTCCATACCATGTACGATGTATTCCAGCAAAAACTTTCCTCATATTGAAATTTTTTTCGAAGTAGAGGAACCTTTCGGGCTACTCTGGCTGGTAGCTAAGCTCTTACCACTCAACGACGCGACGAGTAGTCCAGGAAATAATATTGATACCCATTTCTGCCGCAATAGTCCTTGAAGATTTAGGCCCCGTTCAGGGAAGATAGGATGTTTGCCTCTCAGTCTGCTTTCAATAGCTTGCTGACTTATCCCTTTTTTGCCTCTGACTGGAGTAGGCTGCAGGAAATAACCATCCAATGAAATAACCCCCCAAACGGAAAGCGCCCGGCGATGTACCGCATCGATGTGCCGCGCGGATTCACCGTATGCTTTCATCGCTCTCACTGAAACTTGGCTGTGTGAGAGCATACATTCCTCTGAATTCTTCAATGCTTCCTATGACGTCTACAGAAGAGATCGCTGCCCAATTCAAACTGGATTGACCCGTGGAGGTGGTGTTTTGCTAGCCGTGCAGTCATCATTAAACAGTAGGCAGGTTCATTTTGATGATTTATTTGGTTCGATCGAACAAATTTGTGTATGTGTTGACCTAACACTTTCTGATACAGCTCTCGTCCAATTGTATATTTTTGTATCGTACATACCTCCTAACTCAAATAGTTTAATTTATGAATCACATATGAAAAACATTAAAATGATTGTGAATAGTTTAAGTGAAAATTCTTATGTCATTGTATTAGGTGATTTTAATTTATCTAATATTAAATGGATTTTTTTTACAGAAGAAAAATGCATTCTGCCATTCAATGTTGTCAAAGACTATGAAATCGAAGTTATAGATTCTATGTCATCGCTAAATTGTAAACAAATTAATTTAATTGAAAATTCAATTGGCAGAGTCTTGGACCTTGTTTTCATTTCCGATGAATTAGAAGCAGAAGTCTCTGCAGCCGATTTTCTTTTGCTTAATAATTGTATTCATCACAAAGCACTAAAAATAATTTTTGATTTCAATATTTTGAACACTTTAGTTCTGTTAATAATGTAAATGAACTTAAGCTCGATTTTGTTAAAGCCGATTATGTTTCCATAAATAATTATTTGTTGTCAATCGATTGGGACATAGCTTTATCTACCTCTGATTTAAATAGTGCTTATAATTCGTTTATGAGTATAGTTGAGGTTGTGTTCTCTAGATTTGTACCTATCCGCAGGATACGAAATTCAAAGAAACCAGTTTGGTTCAATAAGCGCTTGTGTAATTTAAAGAAGGCCATGTACGGAATGTACCGGAAAAGTTTATTAGTTTCGTCCTTTTATAGTCAGTTTTGTCGTCTCAGAAAAGAATATGAATTCTTAAAAAGATTTCTTTATCGGCAATATATTTTCTCATTGGAATCTAAAATAAAAAATAACTCCAAAGCATTTTGGATATTTATTAATACAAAAAAGAAGTCACTTGGAATACCCTGCACTATGAAATACAAAGGATCCGCTAGTACAGACTTGACTGAAATCTGTAATATGTTTGCTTCATTTTTTCAGTCAATTTTTCTTGCTGAATCGACAGCATATTACTCTGCATGCAATGACGAGTCTTATATTGATTTGGGTTCATTAAGTCTATCGGAGGAAGACATACTTTTAGAACTCTCTAGTCTTGAAGAAAGCGTTACCTGTGCCCCCGATAGAGTTCCGTCATTATTTCTTAAAAAGTGCCGTTTTTGCTTGGCAAAGCCACTTCAAAAGATATTTAATTTGTCTTTAACAAATGGTGTATTCTTGAAACGTTGGAAATCCTCATTTATTTCGCCAATTCATAAGTCTGGTTCTAAGCAAATGGTTGAGAACTATAGGCCTATAGCGAAGCTGCAGTTGATACCGAAAGTTTTTGAAGCTGTTGTCAAGAAATACATCTACTCAATCGTACGAAATCATATATCAGTATTTCAACATGGCTTTGTAAGTGGAAGATCGACCACAACTAACTTAGCAATTTTTAGTAATTATTGTCTTCGAAGCATGGAAAACCGTTGTCAAGTCGATACTATTTTCACAGATTTCTCCAAAGCGTTCGATCGTGTACAACATGATGTTTTAATCCAGAAATTAATTTCTTTTGGATTTCATTCAAATTTGTTAAAGTGGATTCAAAGTTATATTACGAATCGTACGCAATTCGTGAAAATTGGGTCGGCTGTCTCAAATGAGATACTTAACTTCTCAGGAGTTCCACAAGGTAGCCATCTTGGTCCGCTTCTCTTTGTAATTTTTATTAATGATTTACCTGCAAATGTCTCTTATTCAAACTGTTTATTGTATGCAGATGACCTTAAAGTTTATAAAGCTGTTAAATCTATGTCTGATTGTCTAGAGTTACAGAGTGACCTGAACCGCATTTGTTATTGGTGCGAAAAAAACTGCCTACGTTTTAATATTTCAAAGTGTTCGGTCATGTCGTATACACGTATTCATAGTCCCATAATGTTCGAGTATAATATCTGTAACGTTGTTTTAAATAGAGTTGCTGCCCAGAAAGACTTGGGTGTTATTTTCGACTCAAATATGGATTTCCGAATGCACTATGATTATATAATTTCCAAAGCGAACTCTATGCTAGGTTTTTTATTTCGTAATAGTAAAGAATTCACTGATCCTTATACTATTAGAGCGTTATATGTGTCTTTTATTCGTTCAATACTCGAATATTGTTGCATAATATGGAGTCCATATTATGAAGTCAGTGTATTGCGTATAGAACGTATTCAAAAAAAATTTACGAAATTTGCACTTAGAAAACTTTTTTGTTTTTCCGATATGCCCTCTTATGAAATAAGATGCAAATTAATTGATTTAAAATCTCTGTGTGCAAGGAGATTATATTACTTAACTCTCTTTGCTCGAGATATTATTTGTTGTCATCTTGATTGTCCTCCGTTACTGGCTTTGTTATATGTGTATGCACCAATTCGTTCCCTTAGATCTAGAGAACATAGCTTTTTCTTAACTAGTAGACATTTTACAAATTATGGTCTCAATGAACCATTAACTAATGCTTCTACCCAATTCAATAAATTTTTTAACATAATCGACTTTAATATGAGCAGAGAGCTTTGTAAAAAAATGATACTGAGTTCAATAGAATAATTTATAATAATATTTAAGCCATAGGTACTGATATTATTTATGTGTACATAAACATGTTATTTATTTATTATCATTATTTTTTTTATTTTATATTTTTTAGGTCATACTATGCAATGTCTATTTAAGTTACGAAACTTGTTAGATTTATATATTAAATAAATAAATAAATGAATCTGATATAAACTAATGTTACGTTGGAATTTATTTTTTTGAAGTAAAACTTTTATACGCACGTTAGTCAAAATTTTTTGTAACGAAAAAGTATGACGACTGATTACGTCATACCTTCGACATAATGAATACCAGCTTTTCGATGCAATGGAGCAGATACTACGCCTGTTGGTAAATATAATATACAACATACGTACATACATACATACATACATACATACATACATACATGCATACATACATACATACATACATACATACATACATACATACATACATACATACATACATACATACATACATACATACATACATGCATGCATGTATACATACATACACACATACATGTGTACATACATACATACATACATACATACATACATACATACACACATACATACATACATACATACATACATACATACATACATACATACATACATACATACATACATACATACATACATATATACATACATACATACATACATACATACATACATACATACATACATACATACATACATACATACATATATACATACATACATACATACATACATACATACATACATACATACATACATACATACATACATACATACATACATACATACATACATACATAAATACATACATACATAAATACATACATACATACATACATACATAAACCGTTAACCTCTCGACCCATCCAATATGTGTATTAAATGAAAGTAGAATACGAAAAGTGAACTGACGTTAATCTTGAATTCAATATGGCGGACGCACCAAGATGGCTCATGATTTTCATCTTCATGAACTACTTAATATGGATATTGAATGAAAGGGTTTGACAAGACAAATATAATAGCTACATAAGTGATATTTAATATGGCGGACGCACCAAGATGGCGGATTACCGTTTTTTTCACGACCTACCTATATGTTATTAATATGGGTATCGAGTAAAAGAGTTGGCAAGACAAATATATTAGCTACATATGTACATAAGTGACGTCATTCGGAATTCAATATGGCTGATGTACCAAGATGGCGGATTACCGCTATCTTCACGCCCTACTTAATATGGATATCAAGTGAAACAGTTTGATAATTAGAATTCGATAAGTTAACTAACGTTTTTACTAAATTCAAATTGGCAGACCCACCTACTTAAAATGAGTATCGAATGAAAGGGTTTGACAAGACAAATATACATATATAATAGCTACATAAGTGACGTCATTATTCAGTATGGCTGACGCATTGAGATGATGAATTACCGTTACCTTCACGACTTATGTACTTAATATGAATATCGAATGACAAGACAAATGCAAAAGCTACATTTATTTATTTATCTATTATTTTAATTTATTTATTTATTTATTTATGTATTTACTTATTTATGTATTTATTTATTTATTTATTTATTAAATTATTTATTTATGTATTTATTTATTTATTATATTTATTATTTTATTTATTTATTTATTTATTAAATTATTAATTATTTTATTTATTTATTTATGTGTTTATATATTTTTTATTTATTTATATAATTATTTATTTATATATTTATGTATTTATTTTTTTCTTTATTTATAAAATAAAATAAATGGATTCAGATATAAATTCAAGAAAGCATAGGAGTAATTTTGAGAATAATTATAAATAGCGAAAATATTAAATAGAAACTATGCAAAGGACACATTAACTGACCTTTATTTAAGTTTTACTTCTGCCGCGCGTAGTTTACACTCACGAATTTTTTTATAACTAGAACATTTTGCCAATCTACTGAGCTAAGAAATTTGTTGATAAGGACTGAAATGAATAAAATTTAAAACTTCATAACGAAAAAACAAAATTTTGTGATAGTTCATGTTAATAATTTTTATTTGCTTCAACAACTATATTTTTTAAAATTCGTTTACTGGTAATAAAAGCAGAAAATTTATAAGGCTCCCATTCTTTTCGCAACTTCTTTCGAATGTCCTTCATAATGTTGATGACAGTGACGTCCGTGACCTTTTTGCATGCTCTTTTCGATCTAATAGCAAAATCTTCAGGGTCCTAAGCACACTGCGCACTTTTCCTTAATTTTGTCTTAGCCAAGGCCCAATGCCTTTCAATTGGACGACACTGTGGGACATTAGGTGGGTTCATGTCTTTTGGGACAAAATCTATGTTTTTGGCCACAAGCAAGTTTAGCGTCGCTTGAGCATTGTGAGCTGACGCCAAATTTGGCCAAAATAATGTTGAACCCTCCTGTTTGTTTATAAATGGAATTAACCGTTTTTCAGGCACTCATTGATTACACTTCCGCGGGAATTGTGC
This sequence comes from Brachyopa scutellaris, assembly GCA_949775065.1. Taxonomy (NCBI): domain Eukaryota; kingdom Metazoa; phylum Arthropoda; class Insecta; order Diptera; family Syrphidae; genus Brachyopa; species Brachyopa scutellaris. The sequence continues at coordinate 77,580,583 of OX459114.1, read as the reverse complement.
CAGTTGTAAAAAACGATGTGCTTCTGTGTCCACATTGGCAAAGAGCTTGCCATACGAGATATTTCGATCCCAACTTTTCCAATCCAATGGATGTTTCTGTTTCTGGGAGAATCCCTTCTTCAAAAGAATTATAAAACTGCTCACCTGGAAGAGCACTAAAGTCGGCTTTGACGTAGGTTTCAGTGTCTAAAATCAAGCAGGCTTCCTTGTGCCCAATCAAGTCGTATAACTTTCGGGCTCGTGTTTTTATGGCCTTTTTAGCTTCTCGGAAAGTTTTGATATTTTTTGTTTTTTTCCGCGTTTTTATACCAACCCGTTTTTTGCATCTTTGTACCATTGGTTGGTTGGTACTACATTTTCGAGCAATATTCTTGGATGGCATGGCCCGGTTCCTATTATTTTTTTATCCAAATTTTTATCATGTGCTCCGTTTTTTTCTTCACTTTTCTGTTTTCGCTTAATAGTCAACGTCTCCAAATATCTTTTTATAACAGAATCAATTGTACTGCGTGCCACGTTCGAATTTTTTCCAATAAAATGGTTTGGTCGCGAAGGATTTTCGAGCCATTTGTCGATGATCTTTTTACGGCGTTCCTCCTGACTCATCGTTTACAAATATTTACAACCGCATTTTACAAAAATCAAATGTAAACTTAAACTATAGAGTATGAAAGACAGTTTGGGAACAAAATGGTATTTAATTATTTACACATAGGAGGTATAGCCGTTACTAAAATTTACAGATTTTATTCGGTTCAGTCCTTATTATTGAAATCAGCTTTAGCAAAATAAAATTTGACATTATTATTGCACGCGACCAATCCATTTAAAACAGATAAATTAAATGAAACTTGCAATGCATCATGAACAACACTATTATTCAGTAATGGAAAATCAGCTCTACTAACTGAAGCCTCAAGCTCTTCATTTATAAATATCAAATCTAAAACACGTCCCATAGAGTTGCAAATTTCATTTAATTGACGAAAATTATTTGCAAACATGGTATCAATAACTATAAATAAATAATCTTGAGAGCAGACCCAACTAATGTCAGTTATATTGAAATCGCCCAACACTACGGCATATGAAGAGTTATCTATATATTTAACAATATTACAAATGTTCTTTATATGAGCTCTGTAAATTGCATTATCTGCATTCGGTGGAATATATGATACAAAAAAATATAAACGAATTACGTCTGCATTTTCAGATAAATAAAAATCAACACACACACAAATTTGTTCAATCATACCCGAAGAATCAGATAATGCAACTTGTTTGCTCTTGTTACACGATCGAACAGCAAGCAGAACGCCACCACCTCTCTCCAGGCCCGTTTGAATGGAACATCTATCATTTCGGTAAACATCAAATATTAAAGCTATGTCTGTAAGTCTGTCGCAACGTAGGGTTACCATCAAAAAAATTCGAGAAGCCGGACAGTTAAGAAAGAAAAGCCTAATTTTGGAGCAAAAAGCCTGACAAGAACAAATTAAATTTTTTTTAAGAAAACATTTTATTTAAAACAAATAAACAGTCATAAACTTAATTTCCATATATTAATGTTGATGTATGGCACGCAAAGTTTACATAGAGTGCAGTTTGTGCTACGATGATTTTTGCACTATGTAGCAAAATGTCGTTCAATTAATGCACAAATGTCGATGTAATTCTGAATGAGAGGTGCATTTAGCTCGTGATAACCGTCCAAGATGAACCAAAATAATTAAAAAACAAAAACAAAAAATAAACAAGGGAAAAATCAGGTTGGAATGCAAATCTAATATTTTGTGGCTTTCACGTCAAATTTGACAACCCGTTGACAATTTCGGAAAGATTTAATGTTGCCAAACGAACTGTGGTATGGAATTTGAAAAAATATCGTGAAACCGTGACTACCAGCAGAAGGAAAAGCTCAGCGAGGCCAAAAAAAAGACGACCACAGTGGGAGATATGTAGTTATTTTGTGCTCACAAAACCGCCGGAATCGGTTCAAGATTTCAGTGGATAATAACAGTGATCTATTTCGAGCTACACAAAAAATAATTTCAGCAGGCTCAGTGAGAAAAAGACTGTCATTTATCTTCGGTTTCCATGTGAATTTTGGAAACCGGCGGAAATTTAGTTTAGCGCGAGCACCGTACTAGCCCTTAATTGTACAAATTGAGTATATCTGGTCAATCTTGAAACTTAACATTGCAAAGCTGCATCCAGAGTCAATTGAAAATCTAAAAATTTACTCGTCCGGCTTTGGAACAACATACCTGTATCCACATGGAAAAACCTACCTGAGTCAAATCGTCAGAATCGCAGAATGCATTTTGCATTTATAATTAAAACTAGTGTGCCCATGCGAGAACTCTCGCAAGAGAAAACCCAACCCCCATAATCCGAATTTCCCATCCAACATCCAAACTTCCCATATGATTTCCATCTGTCAACTGATAGAAATGCCAGGAAGTGTTTATTTTTTTGGGAGTTCATTTTGGGTAAAATATTTGTTTCGATCGGTTTTTTAATATGTTAAAATTTATAAATTGAAAGTGCAATTCGTTAGGGCTCAAGGAAATTCTCTTTCTTTTGACATCTCATTTTTAAGATTGGTTAAGTATGAGAGCCGCAAATGGTACCTATACTACAGAAATAATATATATGATTGAACAAGGTATCCAAAAAAAAAAAGTTCCAACAGCATTTCGCTCCATTGACCACATGTAAAAAATGTGACATGAAACGTTTGAAAATGCCTAAGAAAACAAACCCTCATTACAGAATATGTAGTTATTGCAAACAATTCGATAAACTTCAAAAAAATAGTTTGAGGAAAATTGTTCGAACACGGTATCTAAAACTTCACTATTAGTTAATTATGGAGGGATATTTTGTTGTTCTTTCGTTTCATATTTGGATGCATTCAGCAATAATTTGTCTTTATGATATTTTTTATTCGTTTAAATTGTATTGATTTCCATCAATAAGTCAAACAAATTGAAAAGCCTGACAAAGCGTGAAGCCTGGCCTGAGCCTGACAGAGACCTTAAAAGCCTGACGTGTCAGGCCAAATCCTGACGTATGGTAACCCAAGTCGCAAGCCAGTCGAAAAAGTCGCAGGAACTTCTTCTTTAATATCAAAAAAAAAAAAACATGACGGAACGTAACCTTACTCGCTCTTCGCCGGCTTTTTTTTGTTCTTACAAACTTCTCCTTGTTCGTTTAATCACTTACTTACTGTTTTTGAGCTAAACCTTTTTTTACTAAACCTTAAAATTTCAAAACGCAGATACTTCCAGAAATTACAACTTTTTATCCTCTCTCTTGACTACAGCCAGCTGCAATTATGAGCCTCTGTTCAATTTTGAAACAATATGGGTTAAGTATTATATGGATACTTATGACGGCTCTACCCCCTGCAAGTTTTAACGTTTGATCCCCTACTATCTATCTCTTGCAGTTTCAGTCCTCAAAAGACATTTTAGACCCCCAATTTTTAGGGTAGCTAATGTTAGTTTATTTTGCTGAGCCATTTGAAGCTCTAACAAGAGCACACTCTTCTTTAGGAGCTGTATAATGAAGAGTTCATATTTGAGTTCTTTTTTAAAACTTAAAAAAAAAAAATGAAAAGGACTCGTTACAATTTATTTTGACTTTTTCCACCTATATTTCCTTTTTCTACAAACTCATTGAAATAATTCTTTTTAATTTATTATAAAAAAAAAGTAATTACTCATATATTTCCCAATGACAACAACATAATTAATTCACGAAGGAGAATAGAATACCGAATCGCATTAAAATCAAAACATTTTCCATTCCACTCAAGCGTATCCAAGAATCTCAGTCTGCAAATGGGGAATATATTTCCATTTCCACTCCTTGTTGAATGGAAAATTAAAATCTACCCCTAACATTTACAGAAACAAATGAAAACAGAAGGGCTACAAAGATAAAAATAATTAAAATTAAACTTCGTGAGAACAATCCGAATGAAGAAGACAACACTCGTAATTGAATGGAATGGTGTGGTGTGTACACCGTACTTACTTACTTAGTTGGCGCTACAGCTCGAGGTGAACCAGGGCCTGCTTCTTGCAACCATTTGTGTGTGCGTGTTATATTTTTGCACGAATGGAAGGGACCTACAATTTTTTGCCGACTCCGAACGGCGAGTTGAGAAGCTCAATCGTGACAAATGATACTCTTTGATGCTTGTCAGACATTCGAAAGAGGTGGGCACTGTGAAAAACTTTTAGGTGTTTGCGGCGGGATTCGAACCCAAACCGCTGGCTCAGTAGTCCGACGCACTAACCACTTGCCCTACGGTGCCCACACCGTACAGGTAGATTTATAAGTCCTTCTGGGCTGCAAAACCACCCTACGAATATGGGTCAATTAGTCGATTTTCTCAGGAAAAAAAAATCCGGGACGATGACTCTTCTTTCCACTTCAACAATTCCACTTCCCGCTCAATCATAATTCCATGGGACCGGACGGCATGAACTGGCTCCATTCGTTCGTTAACCCCAACCTACAGCAACCAAACAGAATAATGGAAGTTAATTAACACATACACCCACAATACGGTGTGTTGAGGGGGATGAGAGCCTGAGGTTCTTTTGAAAATCGCAGAAGTGTTAGCGGTAGCGATGAAGTACGTTCATACTCATACACTTATTAATTATTACTCTTATTTATCGTGTTTGGGGGAAGGAGGGCATTTTGCATATAATTGGAGCATTATCCACGCCTACTGCTCCGCCGCGCCGTGCTGCAACTGAACTAATTACGGTAATAAAAACTGTTTCATTTAAGAACAAAGGAGTGGCATTGGGGAGTGGGGATGGACAATCAAAAATCAGTCATTCACTGTGTTGATTTTTTTTAAATGATTTTTATATGCAACAAGTTGGTGGTAATTCGATTTTAATGAATTCGCTTGGCAGCGTATAATCAATCTGCAGTTGTGTATGTTTTGAGGGCAGGTTTGAAAAAATCTACAAATCGCTAATAAATTTTGGGAGCTTGTGGTATGACACCAAATGGAGTTTGAGCTCAAATAACTTTGCTTACGAAAAGTTCCAGAATTGCCGGACTTTTTGATGTGTAAACATCTTAGCTCTCGGTATGGGCAACATTTTCGCCGTTGTCCGTCACGCGTAACCGAACTTAGTATTAGTGCGTTGTATGTATATGGTTCTCTTAGTACTGTAGATTAAAAACTGTTTGAACGCGCATCACGCGGGACCCACTGGACGGATTTTGATGAAGCATTGACATAGTGATTGTGTAAGTTCCTCCTCAACAACGTTTATAATTTTTATCCCAGAAAATGGCATGGTTTTTAGAAAATAGTGAAAAAATTGCATATTTTGAAACGAAAATTATAATCATTCAGCCCTAACTCAATAATGGCTTATCGGATGGAAAAACAAAAAAATAGGTGAAATTAGTAGATTTATTCCTGATTCATTTGAGATATAAAACATCCTCCTGCGTTGTCCTGAAGCTGAGCAATGTTCAAAACAATCATTCCAAGCATCGCCCACAATTTTCTTTCAGTGGAGATCACTGCCAGCAGTCGAGCAGCAGTGGGTATCGTTGCAATAGTGTGTGTCTGTATGTATGTGCGCGCTCTGACATGTTCATAATGCTTTGCTTTTCAATGTTCTGAAATCATTATCACCATTTGCGGCTCTCCGACTCAACCGATCTTAACAAGTGAGGTGTCAGAAGAAAGAGGATTTTATAGAGCAGTGAATTGCATTTTCAGTTTATAAATAGAGTCAAACTTCCTTATAACGAACCTAGAAGGGACCAATAAGTTTGTTCGTTGTAAAGGAGTTTAACACATATTTCGCTAAAGAGGAACTTTTAAGTCCGGCAACAAATTTCGCAATATAGAGAATTTCGTTATAAGCAAGTTCGTTATAAAGAAGTTTGACTGTATTATTAAAACAATTAAAAAAAAAAAAACGATCAAAAACAAGTACTCTACCCAAAATGAAATCCTATTGTTTTAACCTTCATCTCATCCTTGTGTAGAAAACTACACAAAAACAACCTTTTTTCTTACTTTTTTCAAAAACCACTAATTGATAACTTCTGGAATTTTCTGACTTTGTTAACAACCTTATATTACAATAAAAAAACGTTTCTCCCCATGAAAAAAATGTTCATGGCGGTTGTTATTGCTAAAATTACGTTGTCTACCTTCTTGTGTAGATTTCTACACATATGGAAACTTAGTGCATTTCATATAAAATTTCATTTGCATTGAATCTTTTCGCAAGTGAATAATGTTCGAATATATATTGTGAATTCAATAGTAGGCGCGTTTTTTTTCAAACATATATAGATTTCGAAAAAGCTTTCCATACAAAACTAAGACTGGATAGTTATCCAGGCAAAAGTTTTGTTGTATTTTACATTGAAAACATGTTGCGGAAACATGTTTAGCCTATATAGGTTTGAAAAAAAAACACGCCTAGTAATAAAAAGAACTATGTCGGCACCAAGATAGTTGGAAATGGAATCATGTTTGAATGAAAGTGATGGTGATGATAGTGATATTTCTGGAGTCAGAGATGACGAATTTGTGTCAGAAGAAAATGTTTATGATAACGACGACTTATTACGTATAGTCAGATGATAGAGATTCTAATGTTACAGAAGTAGCGAGTGAATCAAATGAAAAATACGTCAGTTGTTGAAGGTGAAAATAAAAGAAATTTCGAAAGATGGGATTGTGTGGCAACCACAACCAGTTGGGCATCAAACTAGAAGATTCGGAAAGAAAGTATGATTTCTCTTCGTCCTGAATATCGAAGATGCTTTTTTATTTTTCTTCCCACCACACATTGAAAGTATAACTTTGAAAGATTCTAATCCTTTGATTACCATTGGTTACAATTGTAACCACACTATTAAAATATTTTTTTTATTTATTTAAAGATTTAAAAGAGTTGTAGTATGCATGGAGTTCTCTTTATTCATCAATTCTCTTCTCTTATACCAAATTTGAACTTTCTAGAATTTTTAATTACAAAGTTAGCGGTTGATTTTGTTGTCAGATTGGGAAAAATTCGTAACGAGTTTATAAAGGATCCTTTGATGGTTTTTTGTTTTGTTTATTTCGCCCATAAATTCAACCAGATAAGATATGTTTTCTAACGTAAGTTCGAAGTTACGTTTTGTACATTGTATATTGCGTAAATACGAGTGCAAAAAACACGCCTGTTGTCACTTGGCTACCTATGTACACATTTGTAACCAAGGCTTAATTCAAGGACGAAAAATTCTAAAAAGAAATGAATTGTCTTCCTTTAAGTACAACCAGTAATATTAAATTACGAAATAATTGTTTTGTCTCATATAAATAAAATTTCGTGGGCACCGTAGCGCAAGTGGTTAGTGCATCTGACTACTGAGCCAGCGGTCTTGGGTTCGAATCCCGCCGCAAACACCTAAAAAGTTTTTCACAGTGCCCACCTCTTTCGAATGTCTGACAAGCATCAAAGAGTATCATTTGTCACGATTGAGCTTCTCAACTCGCCGTTCGGAGTCGGCAAAAAACTGTAGGTCCCTTCCATTCGTGCAAAAATATAACACGCACACACAAATGGTTGCGAGAAGCAGGCCCAGGTTCACCTCGAGCTGTAGCGCCAACTAAGTAAGTAAGTATATAAATAATTCAGTAGTCAAAGGGCTAATGTGTATTCACAAGCTAAATACGGTAAGGTTTTTAAACTAGTCGTTTCGAATATGTTGCAAGCACAATACTGACAACATAGTACTTGTTTCGTTCATTGGAAGGAAAAACAAATGTACTATATTGCAAAGTACAATGCATAACTCTATTGAAATTGGATCTGGTGAAAAATGAATAACAGAGTACATATTACAATAAAGCAAAAGGGTCCATAAACACTGCCTTTTCAAATTTCAAGTCAATATTTTTTTTTCATTCGATTAACAATTAGGTATGTACATAGGCGATGTAGCTACAGTTGCCAAAATGGTCCGTTGCTACAGCTGTAAAAGAAAAACAAATGGATAACCAATGGCTGTATTTGCAAAATATAGTTGATATTTCTGATATGAATTCATTAATTATTTTTAAGGAAGCTAAACTGAAATGACAATCAACACAAAAAAAATAGCAATACGGAGGAAAGTGCTCTTAGAATTCATTTGCAAAACCACATATGGCAGCTATAAGAAGAAGACCGGCATTATCAGCATCTTTGCTTGCAAAAGTTTCAGGAGAAAGTTTACCAGTACAATCTTTAGAGTATACTTCTGCATAATCTTCATCATCTTCATTTAATCCATCAAAACGATCATGACGCGTTCTAATATGAATGAAATGCAGTACAAGATGTCACGTTTACAATGAAGAAAATTCCACCAAAAATAATATATTATATGAGCCAACTAGCTGACCCGTGCCCGCCTTGCTTCGCCCGCTGCCACTGTTATGGCAAAACAAATTGCATTGGAGATGAGTGCCGAATTATTTTTCCGATTAGATGGAATTTCAGAAAATCATCCCTTAGCTGACGTCTGTCATTATAGGAATATACTGTGTAGTGTGTACTGTGTACCTCAACCCATTAAACGATTAAATGGTGTTTGATTGTACAATATGAACAATTAAATTTACAGACCGAAGTGCACAGCATCAAGTATGTAGTACCTATTTATAAAATCTTGATGCACTATCAAAAAATCACACTTTAATAAACTGCTGTGGAAGAAATTATTTGTTTGCGAATACAAAATCCAACGAAATTATCTACTTTCCCAGCCCTTTCGTTGTGCCTTCGCATATATGTACATACATATACATTATGTAATTATGTATGGACATACGAATCCGCGGTAGCAAAACTCCCATTCATTAAAGTTTCAACACCTGCCGCAGTACGTACTATGAAAATCACACAGCCACGGTATAGTCCCTTTTCCCCTTCACAAATGCCCCTTTACACTATTCTAAGTCTCATTCGTTGGCTGTCTGTGCATAGAAAGATAGATAGATACTGTTACCCGGCCGGCATTGCCCGTGCATTTTTTTAAAATTTGAATTTGCCTTTATTTACAATCATATTCATCGTAGTAGCCCGAGCACAAAACATCAATGGGCAGAAATTCAAATTTCAAATGTTCCACATACACACAACACACTATGACGTCACCCACTGCTGCATGGCTGTTGGCATTGCGTCGGTTTCACTGATGGGAAATTGTTTGCGATGATTTCATGAATTGTTTTGAGCACAGCTCAGCTCTAGGATAACACAGAAGGATGATTTATACCTTAAATGAATCCTAAAAGAATTGACTAAAAACCATTTTCTTTGGTTTTAAATCCAATAAGCCATTGATGAGTTAGGGCTGTGTAATGACAGAAATTTTAATATATATATTAATGAATTTTATTTTTTCAAATTCACCCACTTAGAGCTGGAATTTCAAAATCCCCCTCTCTTGGCGGATGTCTGTGTCGCTACAGGAATGTTCTGTCCAAATTTCAGCTCTTTAGGTCTGGCGGTTTGGTCTGTGCGTTGTCCATAAGCCACACTGTTTTATATTTAAGGATGGAAGGATTAAGGATTTTTCCGAATTCACCCACTTAGAGATGGAATTTTAAAAAATCCTCCCTTAGCGGACGTCTATGTCATTATACGAATGTACTGTCCAAATTTCAGCCCTTTAGGTCGAGTGGTTTGGTCTGTGCGTTGTCCGTTAGTCACACAGTTCTATATGTATGGAAAAAGGATTCTTCCAAATTCACCCACTTAGAGATGGAATTTCAAAAAATCCTCTCTTAGCGGATGTCTGTGTCACCATAGGAATGTCCTGTCCAAATTTCAGCTCTTTAGGTCCAGCGGTTTGGTCTGTGCGTTGTCTGTCAGTCAGTCAGTGAACTGTTTTATATTATAGAGATTTATTGTTTTTGCACAAAATTTGATTGTAAAAACCGACATAATCGAAATGTTTGTATAAAATGCATTCAAGAAAACTAATTTGAATTTATTTTCACTTGTTTCTCTAGAATAAAATTATAAAGACAATTTGTTTGGTTGATTTTAACCAAAAAAAAAAATTAAATTCATGGAAAACGCACTTAAATCCCATATGTGTAGAAAACTACACACAAGGGTAGACAACGTAATTTTTTTTGAGGATGAGATGAATGTTAAGAGTTAATTTTGGTTCATATATGTATGTATACGTATTTGCTATTAAGAAATTATCCTGGAAGTATTTGTTGTTCATTTGTACGAAGCCAAGGTAATATTGCCCTTGGCTGTGGCGTCGTCAGGGATAGTAGCTACGTTTCTGCCCGGTGGTAAAACTTCTAATGCAATGTTTAAAAGGCCCATACAATTAAACCACTGAAAGTCTAGCTTACAACATTTCCTGAAATAGTGATAAAACTCGGGTTTTACGTGACTGTTATCTTATTGTGTCGGACGAATGCACTATGGCATGCCGTAAGGCAGTGGAAGCTTTAACAGAATCTTACAGGATATACGACAAAATGATAGACCGATGGGTGGCATTACAATACTATTTTGCGAAGACTTAAGGCAAACGTTATCAGTATTGGCACGAAGTACAAGAGCTGACGAACTAAACGCCTGTCTGAAAAACGCAAGTCTCTGGTACAGTGTTACTCAAATTGTGGAGCAACGGTTGCAAAAGAAAATGGCTAAGTAAATTTATCACATGATTTGTGCCAAACAGTGTCTTCTCAGCAATTATGTTAATAGCGAGATATTGGCATGTGTTGATGGGCAAAATGCAGAATACATTTCAATCAACCATTATGGACCAAGAAGTAACAATCAGCTTTTTGGTCAAATTTTTAAATTCTCTATCTGCTCCAGTGGGCTATTTCACAAATTTGTATTTACAATTTTTTTGATGTGTAAACGTCTTAGCTCTCGGTATGGGAACATTTTTCGCTGTAAGCCGTCACGCGTAACCAAACTTAGTATTAATGCGTTTTCTGTAAATAATTCTCGAAGTATTAGAGAGATCTGTTTATCCGCCATCACACACAAACGTATGTTTACACATCAAATTTCACGAGTACCTGGGTGCTCACGCCTTTTTTTTCTAACAAAAACCACAGTTCAGTTGTTCTTTCTATTGATTTTAAGAAAGCCTTTGACACAAACAAATCTTGAGACAGCTCGAAAAAATTGGAGTGGGCAGTGACTGGAGATTTTCAGAATCAGAATAGCAGAAGACGTTAGCGAGGAAGAAAATGTAGAGTTCGGTGTACCACAGCGATTGAAACTGGGCCCTCCACTATACATCATACTATATGTATGTGAACGATCTGCTGACAGTTTTAAAAAATAGCACCGGCTACGCATATGCAGACGACACGGCTATTGTAGTCAGCCACAGGAGTGTTGGGGAAGCTGCTAAGCTAATGCAATTGGTTTTTAATGTGGTGTCATGACCTCGGATTGGTAATCAATGCGCAAAAAACCAAGGTTATGCACATTCGTCCCCCCTATTTTACGAAAACCATGTTAAAAATCAAGATACACGACGAGAATTGGTTGCACAGAAACCGATGTAGCGAGCTTATAGCAGAAGAAGATGATTACTCCGTATACATAGAGAATGTGTCAACTTACAAATATCTTGGAGTAACGATTGTTTACAACTCTAAGTAAAGCTACCACATAGATGCACGCACTTTTCCATCTTAGCAATCTCTGGAACAGTTTCCTAGAGTACACTGGGCAACAACCATGACATATGGAGAATCAATAAAATTTATATGATAACTTTTAAAACTTATTGAAATGTTTGTGTTTCTATTTCTTTATTAAACATGAAAAATAACGCCACGAGCTTTTGGATTCGGTGGAGCTTCTCCTTTGGTACGTTTGGCTGTTGGCTTGGAACCCGATGATTGTGGATCGTTCGTAAAAGATTCAAGCCAGTGAGATCCGCGAGCAATGACGAGATGATAAACTTGCCAGAAGTGCAAGTAATAATGCAATTTGGCGCAAAAACAAACACAAAACGGTGTTGGCGTTGGATTGATTTCGCTGTAAATTACTTTCGCCAGCACTGTCGGTATCCACCAGCAGGACCTTGTCTCGACGTATACCCACTCCTCAGGCAATTAAAAAACACAAACCAGAGGCCTTTACATAGGTAAAGCGCGTGAGACTCGATGTGGTCCTTGAAAATACAGATAATTGCCACCGCTCGTTGTTGCTAGATGTGTTTTAATCAATTGCTGAGCCCGAGAACGACGCGCGGTAGAAGCCTTGTTACGATTCGAAGTGCGTATTAGCTCTGTGGCGAGACTTTGGGCACGTTTTTCCACAAACTTTAACAACTCTGGCAATTGGGGAATCTCGTTAGATGAGCAATCCATGCACCACTCTCGTTGCGTACAGATGGGAAGCTTTGACACGACGATTGCACCACCAGGACATCCCATTTATCCACCGGTAATTTCATGACCTTTAACGCGCGTAATGATTCCTGCACCGTGTCGACTATTATTGACAGTGACTTTGATGTCTCTTCTACTGCAGTCTTTATGTAAGTGGCGAGAATCACGAATTTCCGCCAAAAGCTTGGCATTATCGAAGCGATTATTCAACGCGTTCCATACCTCCTCGTAACCGCAGGAGTATATTTCCCCGATGAGAGGCACCTTTACCAGATCAATGGCCTGTCGCAGTTTATATGCTTCTGGAAAATCCATTTTATGGACCAGAGTCACAAAGGTATCCTCAAAGGCCAACTAGTTGTTCAGTGCACCATCAAAAGGCGGGATCGCCACTGGATACAACCACATATCCAACTTGTTCGCCAATGGGTTGTGCCTACCACATGGGGAGGAGGAGGTGCATTTGGCATCACCACAATGGTAGCTTGAGGCGGCACTTGTTCCTCTTTGCGTTGATTCAATTTACGATTGAGTATGCCGCACGCTTTATTGTAGGCACTTTCTACCAAGTCCCAGAGATTATCATGAGAGGGAATTTAGCTCTTGCTCCATTTGAGCAACATCGGCAAAGTTAAGGTTAGCTCCGGCGCAGATTCAACTCAGCCGTGCTGTACATCAGCGCAAAATAGATGCAGTCCCTAGTGGCGAGAAATAAAATAAAACTATTCAATGTTGTGCAGGGAATGCAAATATAACAAACCAATTTCTTCACAGATCAGCTTGCACCCTCGTGGACTAGCACAAAAGATATCCAGTAGCAGAACGATGCGATGTTAATAGTTCCGTATACACTATACATACCATATGTATGTTGTATGTACGTACAATATTCTTCGTATAATCCTCACAGGAGTCACCAAATTGTTGCGGAAATAATAATGCAAATTCCAAATATACTTTACTTTTATTTCTATTAATAATAATCTACTAGACTGAAGGTCTTTCGTGTGAAAAGCCGAATGAAGAAAAGAAAGAACAGGAAACTAATAATGATGACGTGTGGATCATCCAACATTGAGCCGGACTTGTATGGCAGCCAACTATTAGGTGTGAACGTTGATAACTTCCGTCCAGGGATGATATAAATCCTAAACTAGCCACTGGATAAGTTTTTATACAGCTCCAGAGCCGGTTAAATTTTTGAAGTCAATATTTACCAAATTAGTGTGTATACGATTTTAACGCAATTGGTACACAGCTGGGTTGCAGAAGTCGATACAATTGTACTGATTTCGATACAATTGACCTCAGTACACAAATATACATAATAAAATTCGATACAATTTGCGCTGCTGCTAATTTAGTAGGTATTTTCTTCAACAAAGTATGTTTTAAAAAACCAAAACATCACATAGTTTGATTTTGCTACTAAACATCGAATTTATACCAATTTCACTGAACATACACATTTGTTGTCAGTTCACAATCACTGTTTTTTACCCGACTACGCCGAGGAAGGGTTATGATTTTAACAGGTTGGGTTTATTTGTATGTGAGGATGTCACCTCGTACAGCCTAAAGCGAGGTACACGGCATCATACAAGAGTGTCACTCAAAACTCATATCATTTTTGCATTATGAAACGAGCGTACACACTATCAGCCGTATTCATTACATTTCCTTAATTGCCTTTTGATTCATGTTTAACGAATTCTCGATTAAAAAGTTGATCGCTGTTTTATTCATAACAACATTTTGAACTGACAATAACAAATTTAGCTTTGATTAACTGTTTTGGAAATTCTGTGTGAAAATTTGACTTACAAGTGTCAAAAAAATAGAAATTGCAAATTAATTTTCGCATATTTCTCTTGGAAAATTTGTTTTTGCTCCGAAATTCATTCTAATTGAGGTCTTGAAAAGGGACAATCCATTTTTTAAATTTTTTTGTACGTTGTGTGTCTAAATCAACATGTCTAAGAAAAAAAAAAATGAATTAAAAAATTATAAAAAAATAATTCCCTTCTGTCACTTTAATCAAGCTTTAAATGCCAATTTCGGCATTTAAGTTAATTAAGACTTGATCAACGTTGATTAGTGACGAAAAATCAAATGAATAACAAATGACGAATTGGCTAGTTAAGAACAGAATTGATCCAAGTAACATTTTTAGAAAAACTCGAATACTTCTTCTAACAAAGTTTACTTTTTGACATTTCTGTATTGCGTTAAAAATTCAAATTATTAGTGCAGATGTGATCTAAGTTACTTGAATGTTACTTGGATCATTCCACTGTTGATTTTAATTAAGTGCAGAAATAATCCAAATCGGTTGTTGTCACAACGCTTAAGGTAATCTAAAGCTACACCAGTCACTTAGATCAATATTTTATTCAGTTTTGTTTATTTCAGAAAAGATAAAACCGTAATTGGAATCTGCTTTTCTTGATAATTTACATGGATGGACATAATTCGTGACTGTAGAAAGAAGAAGAAAGAAGAAAGAAGAAACGTTATGACGGATATTGGGAGATTCATTGATTTTATGGGTTTGGAGAAAATGATGAACAAAAAGGGGAAAAGTGCTAAAGGGAATCGGATCCTAATTTCCAAAATGAGAAAAATAAAATTGATTAAAGGAGATAGTAGAATCTATTTCAATGAAGACCTACATACTTACTTAGGTGGCGCTACAGTCCGGGGTGGACCAAGGCCTCAACCAACAACCTCTTTCAGTTAGCCCGGTCCTTAGCTAACCGTCTCCAGTTGGGCACTTTAAGTTGGCTGAGGTATTGTTCTACTTGTGCGCACCACCTTAGGCGAGGTCGTCCTCTGCTGCGCTAACCCTACGGGTAAGAGTCGAATACTCTCCGAGCCGGAGCATTGATGTCCATACGCTCTACATATCCTGGCCATCTTAAACGCCCAATGTGCATTTTTTTGACCAGGTTGAAGTCGCTGTACAGCTCGTATAGTTCGTGATTGAATCTTCTCCTTCAGAACCCGTCCACGCAAACGAGACCGAATATCTTACGAAGGATTTTTCTCTCGAAGCGACCACAAGTATCTTCATCTGCTTTCGATAAAGTCCATGCTTCAGCTCCATATAGCAAGACTGGGATGATACGGGTCTTATATAGAGTCTCCTTAGTCGATCGAGAAAGGACTTTACTGTCCAATTCGTCGATGTTGGGTGTCCCTTTTTGTTGAAAGTATATACTTTGTTTTACCATCGTATACCGCTTAACCCATTTTAGCCGCTTCCATTTCTATACTCGAGGTGAGGAAACCGCATGCTTGCTATACTGACACTTCGCCCCGCAGCAAAGTCAATCAGCCTTAGTCCGGTTTCGGACTTGGTGTCGTGTAGGCTGTGCCTTCCAAACGTCCTACCAAAGATGTCCTCTCTTCTTATCTTGTCGTTAAAATCACCCAATACGATTTTAACGTCATGTTTTAACGGATATTAGGATAATGTTGGCGAATTTTGCCTTGACACGGATTGTCATAAGACGCTCGCTCATGTGCCGAAAGCTCAAGACTTCATGTCCAAGTCTGCAGCGTATGACAAATCCGCAACCGAATAAGCGATGTTTATTTTCTGTATAGCAATCGCTGTAGTTCCGTAGTTTTTCTTCCTTTTTCTGCCTGGCCAATCCCATCGCACTTCCTGGATCTCGGTTATATCTGCTTTCTATGAAGACTACTCGGAAAATTACGACTTTGTTGATCTAGATCTAGACAAAGGGAGGAATAGAATCCTATTTTTTTTTAAATACCCTTAAGTCTTCCACCCCAACAGAAAAAACGTCAACAAAGCCACTCACCCACCAAAAAATGCAGGACTTAAAGAAAATGCTACACTATGTGCCACCCTGTCATCATCAATTTTATTTAAACTTACCACACCTAAGTAGAAGGAGCCATGCAGCAGCAAATGAGGGAGATGTGCTACCAAATGTAGAGAGCGATGAAAGTCAATAATTGGCATCGTTATTCTTATTAATAAAAAATTGATTTTCCGATAAAAACTCGTTTACTACATTTTTGTTCCGCAGTTTATAATTTTTTAATAAAAGCAGAAGTGATCCAAGTTCATAAAAGTGTAAAAAATTTCGTCAATATTGGATGTGTCAAAAAAAAAAATGATGGGAAAGACTAAGTTACGTTAATATCTATCATAAAAAAAACATGTTGTAATTTTGTGATTTTGGCATGTGGGATTTTGGCAGTCGGGATTTTGTGAGTCGGGATTTTTAGAAATGCGATTTTTTTTTTGTCGGGATTTTGTATAGTCGGGATTTTGAAAGTCGGGATTTTGTGCCGTTCCCGAATAGGGCTGTATAAGTTTTGTATAACAAACCCAAATCATCGTTGTTGTTGTTGTTTTTCGACCCTCTCTACTTGGGTTTGCTCTTTGGATGACGAAATTTCTATACACACAATCGAAGAAAAACAAAGATGGCCGCTGAGTGTAGGAAAAAATTTCGCGAGCATCATTTTTGAGTGTCAACCCGAATTTCGAGCGTACACATTATCAGTTTTGCGTGTTATCATTCAAAGCTGACATTCTTGTATGATGGTGTGCACCTCGCTTAAACTATGGAATCGATTTCAACAAATGAGGTGTCGTTAGATTCATCTTGATGCGGATGGTGTCCTAGGCTATGTGCCGTCACAGAAAAATGCAATATTGCAGGCGCACGAAGCAAGATGGCGGATTACCCCCTTTTTTATTTTTTTATTTTTCTTTACAACCGCCTTGATAGTGGTATCAAATGAAATTGGTTGGCGAGTAGAATACAATACGATATGACGTCATTCTTAATTCAATATAGCGGACGCCCTCAAGACGGCTGATTTCCGTTATCTTTACTACATCCTTAATAAGGGTATCAAATGAAAGAGTTTGACAAGACAAGTAGAATACGATAAGCTAAGTGACATCATTTTAATTTCAATATGGCGGACGCACACTACATATTTTGTGCAACTAAAAAGTAGGAAATAAAAAATTAAGTCTAAAAAACTAAAACCGGACTATGGGGAAAACTTACTAAAAAGTACGAAACAAGATGAAACGAAACAATGATTTTCAGAGTATAGCTGTGTTCGCGGTTCGGGTTTTAATTTTTTAAACTTAATTTTTTCTATAAACCTGTACAACATCATTTCATTTCATTTCATTTCATTTCATTTATTTCATTAAAAGGTTTGTACATTAAGATTAAAATCTTTTTTAGTACTTAGTAGTACTTTACAATGAGTACCATAACCTTAGATGGAAAGTAGGTGGGAATTACTGGATTGAGAATATGACAAAAGCAGAGATATGTTGGTTCAGTGAAGATGTGTTAAGGTGGAGAAGTGAAGGAGAATTGCACTTTTGAAATTGGAAGGATTCGAAATATTTTTAATTCGGGACGGTAAGGAATTCCAAAGTTTTATAGTGTGAATGAAAAACAGACGCGACGAATTTAGATAATTATGGCGAGAGGGAATCAAGTTAATGGTTCTAGTACTTAGTTGGCGCTACAGCTCGAGGTGAACCTAGGCCTGCTTCTCGCAATCATTTGTGTGTGCGTGTTATATTTTTGCACGAATGGAAGGGACCTACAGTTTTTTGCCGACTCCGAACGGCGAGTTGAGAAGCTCAATCGTGACAAATGATACTCTTTGATGCTTGTCAGACATTCGAAAGAGGTGGGCACTGTGAAAAACTTTTAGGTGTTTTGCGGCGGGATTCGAACCCAAGACCGCTGGCTCAGTAGTCCGACGCACTAACCACTTGCGCTACGGTTCTAGTGGAGCGAGTGAAATTAAGCCTGTTGTACAGGTAAGACGGACATTGGTTATTCATTATTTTATGTAAGAATATACAGTTCCTTGCATTGATGTAATCTCGCAAGTTACAACCAATTAAACCCCTAGCGTACACAGAGATATGGTCATATCTATGAATGCCGTAGATGTAGCGCACCGCGTCATTAAATGCAACTTGCAATTTACGCAGGGATAACGAGTCAAGGCTGCTGTAGACTACCTCAGCATATGTTATGAGGGGTAAGATTAGAGTCATAACCAGCTTTCGTCGTGTTTCCCGCGGAGTGAAATAAGCACTGAGCCACAGTTTGCGCAGACATCCGTAGATACGGCCGATGACTACGTTAGTATGATTATAGCCGAACATATCCCGATTTATAGTGTAGCCAAGACTAGTAACTGACTCAAAGGCTTTAATCTTGTTGTTATTTAAATATAACTCAGGTAGAAGATTCAAATTAAAATTCTTTTTAGAGATGGGGATTACTTGCGATTTTGCCGGATTAAGTAGTAATCCGTTTTCTACCGACCAAGAGTATATATGTTTTAACTCCTCATTTAAGAGAAGAGCGAGTTCGTCGAGGTTCCTAAATGGCTTCGCTAAATGTAGTTGGACATCATCTGCATATAAATGTACGGAAGCATATTTGCAGACTGATGGAAGGTCATTGATAAACATACAGAAGAGTATCGGTCCTAAAATTGAGCCCTGCGGCACTCCCTGTTTGAATTCTTTCAGTGAAGAACAACGTTCACCAACGACCACCCTTTGCGATCTACCGGAAAGATAACTACTTATTAGTTTTACTGCCCTTTCACCAAGACCAAAATTGTTCACAAGCTTCCAACAAAGGATTCGATGATCAACTCTGTCAAAAGCCTTCGAGAAGTCTAGTAAACAAAGCAACGAAACATAGCCCATATCATAATCTTGCCTTATCTCCTCAAGTAGGTTCACCATAGCTGTGGAGCAGCTGTGGTTAGATCTAAAACCAGATTGCTGGGCATACAGTAACTTATTGAGCGTTAAATGTTCCGTTATTCGTTTAGCAACTATTCCCTCGAAGACCTTTGACAGACACGGTAGAATGCTTATTGGTCTAAAGTCAGCCGGACAAGTTGAGTTAGCTTTCTTTGCTATAGGCAAGACTCTTGCAGTTTTCCAAAACTGAGGAAAAGTCGATGTAATTATGCACCAGTTAATCACATGGGTGATATGGGAGACAATATACGGCAATAAAAGTTTGATGAAACGGATTGGTAGGCCATCCTCACCTATAGAATTAGACTTAATAGCTGTCACGCATTGGATAACTTCGACTTCTGTAGCAACTGCAAAACTGCAAACTGCAACATCTGTGGAAAATTTGATTCCAAAATAACTAGCGCCACATGTTTCGCAGTAACAGCAAAGTGAAACAATTGTCCGCTATCAAGCAAACATAGAAATTGTGGCCATATTATTACCTTATAAACGAGCAACTACGAAAATACGTTGATTTCAAATTCAGTACAATTTCAATACGATTTTTTTTCAACTTTCAATACATTGCTGAAAGGCCATTTTTCATCCCTGGTACACAGCCTATTATTCATATGCATAAGTGATTGAGTTTCAATTCATTTAAAACAATACATTATTAGAATGTCTTTTTGCAAGCGCATATGGGATCGCAAGAATAAATGGCATCGGGGAATATGAACGTCATCACACATTTTAACCTTTCAGCTGTGGGTTAAACGAATGAATTATCAACACAACATTCAAGTTTAAAATTATTAAAAAGATCCCGCAACTATATTAATGGCCAATCATTCACAAATGCCAGGAATTATAGTATAAGCTTTAAAGGCTTTTGGTTCTAATGTGGTTCCGGACTTTGATTGACATACCATAAAAAAAAAACAAGTACATATTTTATACATGCATTTTTACTGGAGATATAATATACCTACATTATGTTTATTTATGTATACAGGATAATATATGTACCTAACCTATGTATATAGGGGAAGGTCATGTACCTTGGACCGGAATTTACTATTTTTACTGCAACTTTTGTTCGACGTAAATGTTTCCAATTTAGTTTGTTTATGTTAAAAGTGTATTATTTTGGATATTCAATAGTGTTAAAACGACATCTTAATTATTTACCGTATGCTTAGAAAATGCTTTTTTGCAAGGAAACCTCAAACGGTCCGAGGTACATACACTGAATGTACCTTGAACCGAAATCAATTGTGTTCAAATGATGCAGTGTAAATACTATTTTATTTCATTAAAAAAAATTCAATCCATTTATTAATTCATTAAAAAGTACATTTAAGAGAAAATAAAAGAACAAAGACAAGAAACAAATAAGAAAAAAAAAACGTTAGAAATTTAATATTCTTTTTCTGGCAGCTGTGAGAAACTCCGAAATCGACCAATCACTTTGCCAGGAGATCTTCTTCTTCAGGCTTAAATATTTGGCGGTGGATAATTCGGCTTTCATAAACAAAATCAGAATGGTTCGATGCTTTGTGTTTGGCGATGTTCCGCATTAAAGTAGTCTTGGAAACGTTGAACATATTTGCTGCAGTGTTTTGCATGGATTTTCCACTGTACACTACTTTCTCCACCGCTCCCCGTAAAGCGTCAACGTCAACAGTTGGTCTTTTTGATCCTGACTTACTCCTGGGCATTTTTTTGAGGAAAATGGAAAACAGAACTCTTAAAAAAATTCGAAAAGCATGTACCTTGGACCGGTCCAAAGTACATGCATGGACATAGATCCAAGGTACATTCACTACACTTTTTTTGAAATACAAAATTTTAACACATTATGTTGTATAATTATAGCAAATAAAATATTGAATTTTGAAATATATACATATACTTACACATTAAAACCAGTAACTTGAAAGAAATATAATAACTGAATGAACAGAACACTTCAAAAAAAAATAAAAAATACTTTAGAGTGTGTAATTTATATCATGTTGTTTTGATTGCACGTCCGTCTCATGCGATAAATGAACACAAGCTGCAATGAGTCCCATAAACATACTGGAAAATTTATTGAAGA
Source organism: Brachyopa scutellaris (assembly GCA_949775065.1). Taxonomy (NCBI): domain Eukaryota; kingdom Metazoa; phylum Arthropoda; class Insecta; order Diptera; family Syrphidae; genus Brachyopa; species Brachyopa scutellaris. Next base: position 77,559,253 of record OX459114.1, on the reverse strand, counting down.
ACTTGTTGCAACAAGTTCAGCCAATTGCCAGGAATCGGCACTCGGTCCAAGGTAAAATCGGTCCAAGGTACATGACCTTCCCCTACACTACAATAGAAAAAAAAACATTCACCACTTCAAAAAATCAAAAGGCTTTACCTATTTCTCTTAAGAGACCAAAATTAAACAGTCGAATGTGCGTCCATTAAAATCGGGTATACTTTCCCACTCATTTTTAATGAGACTAAACTTTCGAAATTCATTTCCTTCAATTATAATGAAGCCGTTATTAAGTAGTGCAAAATTGCTGAATGGATGGGAACCTCCCCTACAATTTACTGGAATTATTTTAGTGTTGTTATTTTCTAAATTATAAACTTTAATTTGCCTTTGTGCAATTGTAAGAAAGTGATCAACTCCATTTATAGAAACTGTCCCCATTCCAAGTAAATCGTCTGGTGCACGTGACCATTCATAGGTCCATTTCTGAGCAAGTGGATCGTAGATATCCAAGATTCTTTCGTCGTTATGCGTATTACGAGCAACACATAACAAGGAACCCTTTGCACCCACAAAAGGAAACTTAACTGCATTACACATTGGAGTTATGTATTCCCATGCTCCGATATGTGGGTCCCATTTCTCAACAGAGTTCACTGTCTTACCTAGATCATCTGTGCCACCAACTACATACAATTGACCATTCAACGTAGTCATCCCACAATAAAAACTTGCCGTCAACATCGGAGGCAGTTGCGTCCATTGAAACGTTTTCAAGTCCAAGCAATCGACGCTTCTTGTAGCTTCTATTCGATTCCCGCCAGCAATATATAATTTCCCATTCAGTGTAGCGAATCCAAATGTTGTACGTTTTACTAAAGGTCGCGGGCATTCTCTATAAGACCACTCTTTCAAAGAAGGCGAATAAAGTGCGACTCTTAAGTTGCACTGGTTATTGCTCCATCCACTGATCGCAAGCAAAACGTCGTTTAAGATCCTTCGCTGAATCTGGGGTTTTGGTACTAATGACTGTCGCAAATGAGGCAACAGATGCCATTGGTATGCAAGTAAAATTAAATCCTTGCATTTAGTGGACTTGATAGCTGGTTGGACGGTACTCGAAATGAATTCGGGTGCTAACAGCGTCAAACGAAGATGCTGAAAAAGTTCCTCAAAGAATTGTTCACGGCATTCTTGATCATGTAGCACCCATTCCAACATACTGTGAAAAACATCCTCTTCGGAGGAAACACGTAAATCGTCACTGGAAATTAAATTGCTTAGCTGCTGGACGTCTAACGAAAGGAATTCCTCATGCTGGCGCAACTCCATGAAGTTGTCTAAGGCAAACTCAGAAGAGTACTCAGACAGCGTTGTGATGTTGTATTGATCTGCGAAGGACAAAACTCCCAGGACGTTACACATTTCAACCTTCTTTCTTAAGTAGTCACAGCATACCACTTCCAGTGGCTTGATTTGCAAAAGATGCGCAGCTTTTGTGACATTTTCCACCGTATTACCTTCAAGATCAATCGTATTTGAATACAGGAAACTGATGACCATTTGTAAAGTTCTGCCATCAATATCTTCAAATTTCACTTCTTTGGATTCAGCTTCTTTGAAAGAGCCGTTAAACATTGTTGCAAAATAATTGCTCCGAGCAGTTAAAATCAAGCGATGGGCCCTCACTTGGGTTTCACCACTCCCATCGATCAGCGTGACATCGGAGAATTTTTTATCGCCAAATAACAGAAGAAGGTTGTCGAAAAAATCGGATTCGTTAATATCGCAGTTGTAAGTTTCCACATTTCCCGAACTAATGCTTATCGGTATATTAGTCATTTTACTGGTGGATGACATCACGGTGTGGATTTCAATTGCGGAGTAGAAGTACGAACGAGTGGATACTGATAAAGTTTAGATTGCCTGCGAAGAAGAAACTACAATTATTTTCCAATAGGAAACAAGCTTATCACTAGAGATTGTGTCCTGGAACCGACAACTTATCCAGAATGATTCCAGGGGACAACCTCCACTCCAACATCAAACGAATGCACTTACGAGTATGACTCAAATCAGAAAATACATGCAGAAATTAGCAAAAACAATAAAGATTAGTTCTTACATAATTAAAATAATATGAACTAACACAACCGATCTTACTGCAAACCACGAATTCAATGAGTAAATCGCAGAAACGTCGCGTCGCGTCGTATCGCTTATCTTATCATTTCGTCTGTTATTTGTGCTGAATAATGACCAAGAAACATGACATTAGGGGGTTCACACGAGCCCACATATCTGACAGACTTGGCGAGATGGATGTCTGATATACCGTTATCGTTAGCGTTCACATTATCCAACATATTGTCCGATGTCACTTTGCAAGTGGATTTGAAAGATGTCAGATGTACTGAGAGAAGCACTTATGATTAGTTTTAGAAGAAGAATTCTAAGAGAAAAGAAAGAAAAAGAAAGCGTACCTATTTGGGTACAAGAGGTTTTTTTATGTTAATTTGCTAACAGAATTACAATATTGAATACTCCAAGCGATAATCACATCTTTTTATATCTCCGAAAATTCTTTCCAAAATTCAAAATATTCATACACAGCCATTTTTAATTCTACGAGAGTAACCACATTTCAGAAATTTAATTTGCTCTAGGTAGGACAGACAAGCGTTCACATTATCAGATATGTCCGTCCGACAGCACTAGCCACCAGAATATGAAAAAAAAAAATTTAAAACCATCCGATATGTCTGTCCAAACGTGTCGCGTCGCACAGTGGTTCACGAGCGGAAAAAAATGAATTTTTATGAATGTATTCTTCATTCCTATTTTACAAAACAATAGTTTTGAGAAAGAACTGAGGGAAAAGATAATGTGCGATTTTTGGCTAAATACACGTTATTATTAAAAAAAAAATTATGCGACTGTATCCAACAGTCCCGAGCTATGTGTAAATATCACGCGGATGGGGTGTGTAGCTCCACTTTATTGAAAAAAAAGAAAGTAAATTATAACTAGTCTATGTTCGATAAAATTCAAGCCAATCGCATATATACTCATCGAATCCACTCCATTCGCAGCAGTCGACGCCAGGAAACGAACCTGGGACCCCTAAACTCAGTTGTATACTGCACCAAAAGTAGAAAAACCGACGCGCTACACACTCAATCGCCGCGGTTATAAAAACTTTTCATCCAAGTTCTTACATAAATAATATCAGCTTGTAGGTATGTTCTCTGTTCTGTCATCTGATCACGAATAAGAAAAATAGAAAAGAAAAAAAAAACAACAACAAAGCAAAAAAACCGCCTCATCTATCTTCTATATTATAATCGCTAGCGCAAGAGCTTGTGATTCCTCCTGTGAGTTTATTTCTGCACCGATTTCAATGATTCTATCACTGATCGAAAGCTTCATCAGTATAAATAATTTTGAAAAAAAACATATGAATGAAGTTATTATGGAAAAATATTATTTCAACGTAACTACATTCACGAATGAGGTGGCTAAACAAAATAATGTCTTGGAGCAATGACCAAATGTACTCTGATTTTATAAATACACTAGCTGACCCGTGCTTGCCTTGCTTCGCCTTCCAGCAACTTTTGATAGAAAACAAAATATTTTCTTCTAATATATTGCTATATATATACAGTGTACTCTCTCCTTACGGACACCTCTCATAACCGGACAGATTTCAAAGAACGGAAATAAATACACAATTTTCCATATAACAAATTCTCAGATAACCGGACTCTCTCATAACCGTACACGGACACCAATTTTCGTAACCGCAATAGAATGTCGCTCTCTCTCTTAAATGGACAAATTGACAAATACTTTATTTTGTTTTTGTTTTGTTCTCCTCTTCTTTACACTTTGCAAAGAAACGAAACAAAAATGTAAGCTATGGAGTGTGCCTCTGCTTTACTATCACGTTCGCGGACACTTGATTTTCTGTGGGGAACGCTAGAATTACACACGCATGTTTCCGACATTTTTAGAGATATTTTATATTATATTGTGCTAATTTTGTAAAAAGATTAAAATGATTCCGCTGGTCACAGTGAAGTGAAAATTTGTCTCTGATAGGACAAATAATGCCGGAATATGGAAGCATTCTGTATTTCTCGTCAGGGTATCCCGTCTTGTCCTAACATACCTAAAATTGTCATGGCCCCGCTAATTTCCTCAACCATTGACGGCATATGCTGGCTTGTCCGCAAACGTGTTATTCAACAACTATGTATGTGCATTTATAAATCCTATTGCATTTTTTAAATAGGTTTGCGTCTGCGTGTAAGTATGGTATTTCTATAAATCCATACGTTTCCCTCGATCTATGTACACATACTCTCCTACATATACATTTGATATTAATGAGCCCAAGTTCCAAATATTTACCTTCTCCCTCAATACGTCTACGTCTTTGTCAGTATTGTTGTCCACATCTATTTTTCAGTAGAATTTTGTTTTTTTTTTTCAAATATTGAGAGTGCTCACAATTTCCTTGTTTTTTAATCTTATTTTTCCAGGTATTGCGCCATATCTCCCTCACGACCAGGTGACCGACGACCCAGTCAACATGTTTTTTTTTTATTATTCCCGAAATTAATTAATAAATATGTATTTTCTTTTAAATAAAATACTATGTGTGAAGTCAAAATAATTTCATGTTTTTTTTTTTTATTTGGTTTCCTTACTTTTCTTTATCGGGGTGTTATTTGTACAAAACAACATAGATTCGTTAGAAACAGGTCTACTGTCACAAACCTGTTAACTGTTCCAATGCCTTAGAAAGTGGTCATGAGGTGGACTGTGTGTACACTGACTTCTCCAAAGCTTTCGATCAGCTTTCTCATGATATTATTATCTACAAACTCGAGGCGTTAGGTTTTCCCCCAATATTTATTTCGTGGGTTGGCTCTTACCTCAAGCAGAGGTCATATCATGTTAAATTTAGAGGTTGTCTTTCAGACTCCTTCTTAGCAGGATCCGGCGCCACTCAAGGGAGCCACCTAAGTCCACTTTTATTTATTCTTGCTATCAATGATGTTCCATCAATCATAAAACATAGCAACATTCTTATATTTGCCGACGATATGAAGATCAGTAAAGCAATTACAACCATAAATGATTGTAGACTTCTGCAATCAGATATTGATAGTTTCAGTACCTGGTGCTCTAAAAATGGTTTAGTCCTTAACCCACTCAAGTGTCAGTCCATGACTTTCTCTAGGAAACGGGTACCGACTATATTCAACTACTTGATATCGAATCACTCTCTCAGTCGGGTTTATAGTTTTAAGGACCTGAGTGTTTATTTTAGCCTTGAACTTGATTTTAAAGAGCATATAAACCACATTGTGAATAAATCAAATTCAATGTTAGGTTTCGTTAAAAGATTGTGTAAAGAATTTAAAAATCCTTATGTCACCCTCTCACTATTTAACAGTCTTGTCCGTCCTCACCTCAAATATGCTTCGCAAGTATGGACCGTCCAGCGACGCTTCATTCGATTCGCATTGAAAGTTCTTCCCTGGGACGATCCTTTTAACCTCCCCCCAAATTTGCATGGAATAAAGCTGTTGCAAATGCAGCCTTTGGCTCAAAGAAGGGTAAATAATTTTTATGCATCTACTGATCTCAGGTCTGATTGATGCACCTGACCTATTATCCTGTTTAGGATTAAACTTTCGTGGGGGATCACATTACCTGCATAGTATAGAGTTACTGCATGTTCCTCATCACAGACCAAATTACGGGATGCATGAGCCTATTAGCCGCATGAGTAAAATCTATAACTTAAACGTAAACATTCTTGACTTTAATCTTAACAAGATTACACTAAAAAATGTATTGCGTAATGTAGTTCCTCGAACATAAACTCTAATTATGTATATTTGTTCTTATATTTGTTTATTTATTGCTAGTGGTAGTGTTGAAATGTAGCGTAGCCTAACCACTAACACCAGCACTAAACGATGAGCCTATTGATGCATATTTTGCCCTGGCAAATTTCTGCTTATGGCTGTTGCTTGTATTAAGCACACCATGACACAGATCTGATAGTGTTTATAAAAAAAATTGAAATTTCAAGAAGGATTTTACATACATATGTATATAGTAGTAGTAGTAATTAGACTTTATTTATACAATTCAATTTTACATTGCATTACAATCCAGTTTATAATGACCTGGTTTAAAAACCGTCGGTCAGATTGACATTAAGTAAGATGAAACAAAAAACAGAATATAGTACATTGAGATACAATTTAACAAATTCAACAAATTCGAAGGTTACAAAGAGAAATAAATAAATTGAATTTAAGTTGGAAATGACATGAGTTTACAGTTATTGCAAGAAAACCCCAAAATATTTAAATACAAAGTCAATTTTCGAGCTTAATTCTTTATTTTCATATGTATATATATTATCATATTATAAAATAAAAAATTCATTCACCACTTCAAACAATCAAAATGGGGGGCTTTACCTATGTCCCTTGGGCTACCAAAACAAAATCGTAGGAATGGACTTTATTAAATCTGGGCATACTTTCCCACTCATTTTTAATGAGACAGTACTTTCTTAACCCAAGTACGTCGTCAATTATGAAGCTTTTATTAAGTAGCACAAAATGACTATCTCTGCTGTAAAATGTTTCCCCACAATTTACTGGAATAATTTTAGTGTTGTTGTTTTCTAAATTGTAAACTTTAATTTGCGTTGTTGCAACTGTAAAAAAGTGATCAACTCCATTTATAGAAACTGTCGCCATTCCAAGTAAATTTTTCGGTGCACGTGACCAATCATAGGTCCACTCCTTAGTAAGTGGATCGTAGACATCCAATATATTTTCCCCATCATGCCTATTACGAGCAACACATAAGGAGGAACCCTTAACACCCACAATGGGATTCCCAACGGCATAACTCATTGGAGTTATGTATTCCCATGCTCCGATAAGTGGGTCCCATTTCTCAACAGAGTTCAAATCCTCACTTAAAGAACCTCGACATTCTTTGCCACCTACTACATACAATTGACCATTTAACGTGGTCATCTTACAATGGTATCTTGCTGACAACATCGGAGGTAGTCGCGTCCATTGAAACGTCTTTAAATCTAGGCAATCCAACCTATTCGAAGCTCGGTTGTTGCCCAGATACCCGCCAGCAATATATAATTTCCCATTCAGTGTAGCGAATCCAAAACCTGCACGTTTTTCGAAAGGTCTCGGATACTCTCTATAAGACCACTCTTTCAAAGAAGGTGAATAAAGTGCGACTCTCAAGTTACGTTCGTTATTTCCCCATCCATCGATCGCAATCAAAACGTCGTTTAAGATCCTTCGCTGAATCTGAGGTTTTGCTACTAATGACTGTCGCAAATTTGGCAATAAATGCCATTGGTATGCATCGCAAATTAATTTCATGCATTCACTAGAGTTGATAGCTGGTTGTATGGTACTCGAAATGAATTCGGGTGCTAACAACGTCAAACGAAGATGCTGAAAAAGTTCCTCAAAGAATTGTTCACGGCATTCTTGATCATGTTGCACCCATTCCAACATACTGTGAAAAACATCCTCTTCGGAGGAAACACGTAAATCGTCACTGGAAATGAAATTGCTTAGCTGATGGACGTCTAACGCAAAGAATTCCTCATGCTGGCGCAACTCCATGAAGTTGTCTAAGGCAAACTCAGAAGCATACTCAGACAGCGTTGTGATGTTGTATTGATCTGCGAAGGACAAAACTCCCAGGACATTACACATTTCAATTTTCTTTCTTAAGTAGTCACAGCATACCACTTCCAGTGGCTTGATTTGCAAAAGATGCGCAGCTTTTGTGACATTTTCCACCGTATCACCTTCAAGATCAATCGTATTTGAATACAGGAAATTGATGACCATTTGTAAAGTTCTGCCATCAATATCTTCAAATTTCACCTCTTTGGATTCAGCTTCTTTGAAAGAGCCGTTAAACATTGTTGCAAAATATTTGCTCCGAGCAGTTAAAATCAAGCGATGGGCCCTCACTTGGGTTTCACCACTCCCATCGATCAGCGTGACATCGGAAAATTTTTTATCGCCAAATAAAAGAAGAAGGTTGTCGAGAAAATCGGATTCGTTAATATCGCAGTTGTAAGTTTCGACATTTCCCGAACTAATGCTTATCGGTATATTAGTCATTTTACTGGTGGATGACATCACGGTGTGGATTTCAATTGCGGAGTAGAAGTACGAACGAGTGGATACTGATAAAGTTTAGATTGCCTGCGAAAAAAAACTAAAATAAGTCTCTAATAGAAAACAAGTTTATCACTAGAGATTATCTCCTGGAACAAACAAATAATCCAGAATGATTACAGGGGAAAATCTCTAATCCAACATCGAACGATTACACTTACGAGTATGGCTCAAATCAGAAAAGACATGCAGAAAATAGCAAAATTAATATGTAACCAACCAATAAAGTGAACAAGATTAATTCTGACACAATCAAAATAATATGATTGGACAATAATGTTAAAAACTGCAACAACCGACTTCAAGCCACTAACTGAATGCATTAATCGCAGAAACGTCTTATCGATTATCTTATCATTTCCTCTGTTATTTGTGGTGAATAATGACAAGTGGGCTGCACACTATACATCGATACATCGAAAACATCGATTTTTACTATTCGATGTATCGAATCAATCCAATGCATCGGATACTTTCGATGTTTAACGATGCATCGATGTTTTTCCTTCGATGCATCTAGTGAAAGCTCGCATTGTTTTGTACACAGTACCGAATTTTTAGTTCAATTCATTTCATATGGTTTCTTTTCTTTGAATCTACTATGAACTTTAATGATTGAGCATAAGAAATTGTACCGTTATTTGCAATAAGCTATTTTCGCCAAGCAAACACATTACCAACATACTTATCTAAATAACAGTTGGTATTCCAAAACTTCCAGGTTAATTTTAATGAAATGGGAATTTAAATAAATTCCATTGAGTTAAGAACCTTGGATAATGTTTAATTTTTGTTCATCCTTACTAAAGGGTTTTTCAATAAGAGCGCTACAAAAGTTTTTTTTAAATAAAACAAAAACGGTTTCGGATATGAATGAAATTCTTTATTCCTGTTATCATTGAACGGTAGCGATTCCCATTCACAGTAACGTGCCGGTCTTGATCATCACGGAAGAAGTACGGCCCAATGACGCCGCCGGCCCGTAAACCACACCAAACCGTAATTTTTTCGGGATGCAATGATGACTCATGGAGTACGTGTGGATTGCTGCCTGACCAATACCGCATATTTTGTTTATTGACGAAGCCATTCAGCCAGAAATGAGCCTCATCGCTGAAGATGATTTTTCGATGAAAATCCGAATCATTTTCAAGTTGTTGCTCAGCCCAATTCACGAACATACGACGCTTCTGGTGGTCAAGCGGCTTCAGTTCTTGCGTCAATTTAATCTTGTAAGGATGTAGGCCAAAATTCGCGACGTCACAGAGATGCCCAACGCTTGAGAACGACGTGTGAGAGACACATTTGGGCTTTCTTCAACTGAAGCCTCAGCGGCAGCAATATTCTCGACACTACGGGCACTTCTTTGTCTCACTGGCACGGGAACATTTTGTACTGTGCCTGTGGATTCAAATTTTTCCACTAGACGCTGAATTGTTGATCTGCTAGGACGATTATGACGACCATAAATTGGACGTAGCGCTCTTAACGTTGAGGCCACTGACTCCGAATTTCGGTAGTAAATTTTAATAATTTCGACTCGTTGTTGGCTCGTATATCTTTCCATCATGCAATGTTAAACCTAACTGAAGAGAAATGTCAAAAGAGCGGCAAGAAATATAGCGTCGTTTGCTGTCCCTATCACTCTACTTTTGTAGCGTCCCTGTTGAAAAACCCTGCATAATAAAAATAGGCGTTTTTTTTCAAATCTATATCGGCTTAGCGGAAGATGAGAAAAAAAACGCTGAACAGTGACTTGGCAGGACTATGCTAATTGACGTTTGACAGTTTCACATCGGCATTGTTTTCCTTGAAAATAAGGCCGGTAGTTATCAAGCGCTCATTAATAAGTTGGTGGATAGGATTTTTTTTCGTCAAATTTAATTCAATTAAATAGTAAAATAAGGAACATGTTCACTTAAAATTCATAATTCTTTCTTTTCTACCCATTTTGAAATGAACAGAAATAATTTAAATTTGTTTGAAATGACAGCAGCGTTCAGTTGATAGCTAGCGGCCTTTATATTTCTCCCTCACTTTCATGTCCTATTTGACATTTTGGTACAATTTTCGATAACTATCGACGAAAAACAGTTTGGTAGCACATTTTTCTATCCAGGCTAAGCACCTAAGACTGGATAATTATCCAGTTTTCGTAAGCCTATATAGGCTTAGTTGTTAGTCTAATTAACATGGAAAAAATTTTCTAAGCCTATATAGTTTTGAAAAAAACACGCCTAATGTAACTTTTTTTCGACTGCAAAGACTTTGTTCCCATTTGTCTTAAAAACTACTGCACGAAATTTAATCCGGTTTTCACAGTTGGATTGTAAGACGTCAGGAATACAGCCTTAGGATATTTTTCTTCGTTATCTGCTATCCAGAAGCGGAGATCTAAGCTGATATCTGGGCAGAGAGTATTTTTACGACTACCTTCTAGCTCCTAGCTTTATAATGCCTTGGCCGATGGGAATGGAATTTCTTTTATTATAAAGTTTAATTTTGTACAAACATTTTAAGATATAAGTCATCTTCGTACGTTATACAGAAGTTGAACAATAAGCATTCGATTAAAATAAACATTCAATTAAGAATGACATACAATTCAAGAAAAGCTTAGATCGTTCGATTTTACCAACGACCAATGCAGATAATTTCGTGTGTGCGCCAGAAGCGGTTTTTTTTTCTTCTGTGTTTGTTTTTTTATTTTGAACTGGCGAGGAACGCGCATCACGCAGAAACTAATGGACGGATTTGGTGAAACTTGACATTGTAATTGCTTATGTTCTTGGTCAACACTTTTTATACTTTTTATCCCCGAAAATGATACCTACGGTTCTTACAAAATATTGAAAAAAACTTCACATCTGTAAGGAAAATTATAATTATTCAGCCCTAGCTCAATAGTAGCTAATCGGATTGAAAAACAAAAAAATTGGTGAATTTAGTAAATTCTCCACTGATTCATTCGAGGTATGAATCATCCTTCGGCGTTATCCTGGAGCTGAGCTATGCTCAAAATAGTTCATGAAATGTTTGCCAAAAATTTTCCATCAGTGGAGACCGCAGCCAACAGCCGTGCAGCAGTGGGTGACGTCATAGTTTGTGAATGCGCACTCAATACAGCTTATACAGTAAGAATGCACCCAGTAGGAAATAACTGCTTACCGTATCGATTCTGTAAGTGCTGATTGGTAGCTACCAGCGCTTACTTTCCTTATTACAGAATCGATTTCATGTCCATGAGGATGTCTTAGACTTACCAACTTACCAACTGCCTTACCGGTAATCACTTATTTCCGCGGTGAATGATTATTGCTGAAAACATTGATTATTACGTCCTAGGGTGGTAAGCACTTAATTTTAGCCTTACAGGTGATCAGTTAATTCAGCAGTGGAATGTGGTTATTGAAAGCATTAGTTACTGCATCCTGGCGTTTAAGCATTTACTAATCTTCTTTAATTATTCTTATAATGTTTTATTAATTATACTGAAAAGTACTGGCACCGCTCAATAACAAACTTCAAATGATGCAACATCGAAAAAATTCCTGACGGAGTTGGTCATGATTGGATTTGTCTGAGTCGAATAACTGTATTTTCATTCCAGGAATGCTTTTGAGAGAAAAACATCTTACAAATGTAAAGCCTGGTAAGCGAATAAGTAATGGCATCGATGTAAAATTTCAATAATATTTAAAATAAGATAAGCGTTACTTTTGGTAAGATATTACATTTTCAATATTTTCTTTAAAGAAATGTGCACTTACCATGGAAGCAGTTACAACAGTTCACACTAGGTACCTATATATATATGTATGTATATGTATATTAAAAGTAATGTTTGTGGATTGCTCTTTTAATTGTTTGCGCATCGTTCATCCGATTGCGGTAAAACTAGGAGACTATGCAAAAAAAAAACATTGTTGTTGTTCGCACGCCGGGGAAGATTCCTTCTACATTGGGGGAAGATTTTTACTTCATTGCAATCCCATCTTTTTTATTTTTTTCCAAAAGCAAACGCATTAATCATGATCTCGAATGTGCGCTCGGTGGAGACAATACAGGCGAATCCCTCTATGTCCGGCACCGTGAAAAAAACGCTTAGGTGTTTGCTGGGACTGAACCCGGTCAGCATTGCATAGTAGTCCAACGCACTCAACACTACACCACGGTGCCCGCTTTCATTGAACGGTTAGGTAAATATATTTTTGTCGTTTAAGAAGTGACACGATAAATGTCCAGTTGACACAGTCTGCAGATGTCTTGCACTGAGTTTAAAGAATCTCCTTAGTTTTAACTTCTTCAGTCCTAAAAGGATTTGCAATATTTCTAAGAAATCCGCATTTTTACAGCTTTGCGAATAGTAAGAGATCGTATTGTTCTCGATTGTTGTGGTTAGCAAGACCACTACTATTCATTGAACAATCTTAGAAATTAAATTCTTTATGTAATACCGACTGTGCAATATTTTAGACATAATATGGCATATCAAGGAACAGGTACTGGAATTCTTTTGTATGGGCAAGGAATTTATTCTCATACTTTCATTGGCTAAGAATATTGCATTCACAATATGTTAGGTAAGGTACGATGCAATATGGGAACATTCGCTTTTCTTTGTAAGTACATGTGAGTTCTGTATTTGCTTCTAAAAAGGAAAGGAAAGCCTGGAAGAAACGACATGACTTACGAGAAGGTATGGGCTTCCAGCAAAGTGGGCATTAGCTAATAGCTCGATGTATACACCAGTTACCACTGGCAAGAGAGTACGAAGTTGCAACAGCGTTCTTCTAAGTATTTGTGGGAAAAAATGGGGAATTTAAAGACTAAACCTAAGGTACATATAAGCAGGGCCCGCTCTAGGGGCGGACAACCCGGACATTTGTCCGGGGCGCCAAGATTTAGGGGCGGCATTTTGGATATTAGTCAGAGAAAATATTCATATGTTAAATAGGCACCCAATTGATGGATAATTTCCCATATTGATTTTTTCGTTTACCAAAAATTTACAGTGCGTAGCGTATATATGCTACGTATGTCTAAGAGCTAAAAATATGTACAATTCTAGATTTCTAGAAAGATAACAATCATAAAAGAGGAATGTTTAGTTAAATAAATACAAAGTAGACTTTGAAAGTCACACGTTTGAAATAAAGTCAAAATCGGTTATACCGGCCTTCAAGGGACCGACGAATTTGGTCGTTATAAGCGATAGGTCGCTATAACCGATATCAAGGTTAATTAATCTGCTTTCAAGTTAATACTCTTTTTATATTTGTTTCATAATGTTTATTTGTTCTTGAGGCGTACATATGTATGTACGAGTAAATTTAATTGTCTCCTTGGCAAATTCATTTGCTATAGCTTGCAAAATGGGTCTACTGATGGGTAAGGGTATACTAGAACTTTTCGGTGTCTTAAGCCATATTAGCAACGCCTTTTCAACCTCAGTGTGCAATGAACTCTTTTTTATGGTAAGTTGTTCTTCTTCAAATTGTTTTTTTTTTTTTTTTTTATTTTTTCCTTATCCTTTAGAATTGTGAATATAGTGGAGAGTGTGAAACAGAATACTCTTTGGCAAGGTTTATTTTGCACTCCAGCGTCCAATCTAAAATTTATACCTGCTTTCTCGTCAATTGTAAAGATTTTTCGTTTCTGATTCATATTCCAACTCAACTTTTTGCGAACCGAACCAAATAAAACTTCTACGACCGTTACATTGAAACAAGCACCAAGTTATTTTCTAAGCTTCTGTTGAACAATCTTTAAAACAATAATAAACGCAAAATAAAAAAAAATATAACATCAACAAACGGTAAGTTGAAACATATCCGAAATTATATGTACATAGATACATCGCATCTACAGATAAACAGTTTATCGTTTAAAAAAAAAGGAGTCGCACCAATAGTTGTGTCGATTTTAGTCATTATAACCAATATCGTTTTTCTAAAAAAGGGAAAAATAGGTCGTTGTAAGTGATGTCGTTGTAAACGATTTGTTTTTCAATGTGATTGTAATGGAGCTCAATCGGGACCTAAGAATTTGGTCATTATAACCGATATGTCGTTATAACCGATGTCGTTGTAAGCGATTTTAAATGTAGATGCTTTTTGAAATTTCGGTTTGTAATAAATTGTTTTTAACCCTAATCAGCCCAGGTCAATTATTTCCTTAATGCACCCAGGTGCTGACTCAAAGTTACCATATTAAGAAATAAGTTTAAAACATTAAAATATAATTATTTAAACTAATATTATTTATTTATACTAATAGAAAGATTACTTTGGTTGTGCATTTGTATTTTGATTGACCTGCATTTAATTTTAAACGTAATATCGTAACGAATATTCTGCTCGTATTTGAAACTAGTTTTGTATACGTTTTCTACAAATATAAATCACGAAAAAAATATGTATGCACCATGAATAAGATATTCACAAATACTACAAAGGTATTCCAATATCACAACAAACCCAGAAAAATTTTAATGGCACTATTTCTTCCTGTTTCTTGAAACTTATAGGTTTGGTGACTATGAGTCACCACTTGGGTGGATTAGGGAAATATTTAAAAATAGCAGTATATTTTTGATATGGCAATGCCTTGTAAAACACTTTTTCCATTTTTACATAGTATTTCGTCACGGAACCAAAGTCAGGGAACCTGGGTGCAGTAACTTGTTAAACTTCAGTTAGGAGTTCTATTTAAACTGAAAGGGTGACTGAGAGTCACCGGGTGGGTAGATTGAAGTTTTAAAAGTGAACAAAACCAAAATATCTCTATTGAAACTTTCAAATACAGTCAAAGAAATCCTGAATTTCACTGAAAAATCATCTACATGTACATAGCTCATTTTTGGGTTAGTGGCGTTATTGAACAGTAACAAACCCACATGTGCTTCAAGAAAATTGGATGGACTTGATATCAATGATATACATATATTGTTCCAACAAGATAGTGCCACAGGGGGAAGTTCGTGTAATCTCGAGAAATGGTCCGGTGGATTCGCCAGCTAGCTCATGCGATTTAACGTTGTTGGATTTCTTTTACGGGGTTATGGTCGTTGCCTTGTGCCAAAAAGCCCTAAAACATTAGAGGAGCTCAGGAACAATATCGAGCGCGAATTTGCCAACGTTCCGGCCGAATTTGCTCCAAAGAATCGATCGCTGAAAACGTGATCGCGGTGGTCATATGAACGAGTTCGAATTCCATATTTGAATTTAATATGTGTACTACACCTAGAGTGAATTTCAGCCTGATATCTTAATTATTCTGTATTTTATTTAAATACAAAATTGTTATGTCCTTACTGAAAACCCTTTACTTCTCTGATCAGAATAGCATGCGAGCAGAGCGCGGCTACAACTTGTGACTTTTTGTGATTTTAGCATAGTTAATGTTACATTTTTTTGTTTTCAAAATAAGGGCATTTTGATTGCATTTTGTTTAATAATACCATTGTACTACGTTTATTTAAAAATATGCTTAAGGTGCGCCTATTTGTCATTTTGTCCGGGGCGACGTAACCGCTAGAGCGGGCAATCCCTAATAATATAAAAAAAGTGAAAATTCCTTTGCATGGACCTACACAGCAAACGGCTAAACGGATTTTGATAATTTTTTTTGATTAGGCTTTGATAAGGAGCAGATTCGTGCATAAGAAAATATCTGTTTTTAAGTGCGAAAAAAAGAAATTCAATAATTAGACTTTGAACCTAAAAAAGGTAATCTTCTCCTTCGTCTATTTTATTGAAATTCAGATCAGCTTTAAGAGCTTTAAAATACGCGTCTTTTAAGTCCAAAAATATATTTCTACGTGCTCTACAAGCTGAGCAGTAGTAATAACATCTTTGTGGTGTTTTCTTCTTTTGGTTTCCTTTCGATCTCTCTTCGTAATTTGTATTTCTCATTTTTCCTATAAATACGCGTTAAATCTGAGTGGAATGGATTTGTGTATGTGTCTGCTCTGCTCAGCGTCAGTGCTCAAGCGCAAAGGTTTTGTTGGTGCGTATTTTTTTCTTTCTGTTTTGTTTACATTATGTTCATGTATGTTATACTTGAGTGTAATTTTAAGGTTATTGAGTTGGATTGGAATTGTGTTCTAATCTTTTTTTGCAGGGTTCTTCTTCTTTATCTGTTCTGTTTTATCTTTTATCATTTAGTTGGCATTGGTAATTATAAAGGGTGATTTTTTAGCTGGTTTGGTTTTGGCAACACTGGTTTTGACAGCTGACGTGTGTTTAGTACCTTGTGTCACTGTCAAACAGCTTCAGTTTGGTTTGCAATTTAACCATGGATCGTCTTACAAATGAACAACGCTTGCAAATTATTGAATTTTACTATCAAAATTCGTGCTCGGTTCGAAATGTTCATCGCGCGCTGCTTCCATTTTATGATCGGCATTCTCGACCTTCTGAG
This sequence comes from Brachyopa scutellaris, assembly GCA_949775065.1. Taxonomy (NCBI): domain Eukaryota; kingdom Metazoa; phylum Arthropoda; class Insecta; order Diptera; family Syrphidae; genus Brachyopa; species Brachyopa scutellaris. The sequence goes on along the minus strand of OX459114.1, from coordinate 77,542,583 downwards.
CAGTCTATTCGGAAGATTGTGACCAAATTTCGCACCAAATTTCGCACCAAATTTACTTTGTTGGACATTAAACCACCAACACGTTTACGTACTGTGCGTAGTGAAGAAAATATTGCGGCCGTATCAGCTAGTGTGACAGAAGACCGCGAAATGTCGATTCGGCGCCGTTCCCAGCAGTTAGGCCTTTGTTACAGCATACATTTTTGCCCGAAATGGAAGTTCTTGACTTGCATGATATGTGGTTTCAACAAGACGGTGCCACATGCCACACAGCACGCGAAACAATGGCGCAATTGCGAGGCGAGTTTGGTGAACAGTTAATTTCACGTTTCGGGCCGGTCAATTGGCCGCCTAGATCGTGCGATTTGACACCATTAGATTATTTTTTGTGGGGGTATGTCAAGGCTAATGTCTATAGGGACAAGCCCGCTTCGATTGACGCACTGGAAGCCAACATCCATGCATTCATTCGTGAGATACCGGCCGATATGTGTGAAAGAGTATGCCAAAATTGGACTCAGCGGATGGGCTACCTGAGACGCAGCCGCGGTCAACATTTGCATGAAATTATCTTTAAACATTAAATTGCAAGGTTCAAACTATCGATTCAAATAAATATTTCATTCATTTTTTCGAATTTTTTGTGTTTTTTTTTTAAAAAAAGTTCTCAACCTCTTAAAAAATCACCCTTTATTTCAAAGCGGAATATAGTCAATTTTTCAGCGAAAATTAGTTAGCGATCAAATCGGCCTGATATTGGGCGAATAAGTCGAAATACAAAATTAAAATGAAATGCTCGATTACATCAAATTTATACACCAAGTGGCCAGCAAAGTGGTCCACATGAGAATATTTCGCTGCCATGGACCCGAAAGAAAAAATTCCGGCTTTCAATATGAAATATGTATTGTTTTGCATATTTTTTTTTATCATTTTTATCTGACGAAAAATGGCTTTTACTACCACCTCTGTTAGCCGTACGTGAAAAAGTTTTAGAGAATTCGCCAAAGATAAAAGTGAAGTAAAAAAAGAGCTTTTTATGGAGTAAACGTTTTGAGAAAAATGCATTTAAGGTAAGAAATTGGAACAACCAATTTTAAAAATTCTGAGTTTGAGGGGCCATAACTTTTTTATGACTGCATAGATGTACATGAAGTCTTTAACATTTCGTATGCGCTTCTAATTGCCTCTCCGAAATTAAAGAAATTGTTTTTGTATCTGTAGTAGTTCAGAAGTAATATCATTTAAAGTGGTCCTACCACCGAATCGGAGGTCACTTACTTCGACGGGCTGAAAATATACCCCACTGTAATACGATTTTTTGTTCGCTAATCTGCAGGAATTTGCGGTTAACGGATTGTATCTACCTCTAAACTGGGACACACTATATTCCTCTTCATGTTCGGATTTATCGGAGGAATCGTGATAAAAGTAACAGTGACTCTTTTGGTTACTATTTACAACTGAAATTTACTGCGGGCTCTTGGTCTATTAAGACAGCAAAGTAAATCAAAATTCCATCAACTACATCATATAAATGTGGTAGGCAGGCGAAGCAAAGCGAGCACGGGCCAGCTAGTTAACTATAAACTATTTATCTCACAATCACTAGAAAATTCTGAAAATAAAACTTGACTGAAAGACTGTTTAGCGCCGATAGTAGTGCATTAAGTTTAAATAGATCTAACCTGTTTCGGCGCCGATCAGTTCATGATGTCCTCTAGCATTTTGTGTTAGGTTACGTGAGGTTGAGAGGGCTTATGGAGCTAAAATGGCGTGATAAAAAAAAACGTTTCTGAGATAGTACGTACGTGATCCGTTTAAGCTCAGCTGAGCTAATCAGGGTCCAATAGTATCCCAGTAAGTAGTTAATTCTGTGAGTTAGTTGTTGCATTGGTTACCCACTACACTTGCGATTCTTATTCCAATTATTATTCCAGTCAAAACTTGTTTGGAGCTCTATCTTAAGTAGTAAGGATTTTAAGGGAATGGTGTGGCGCTTACCGGCACCACCAAGTCATACATACTCAAAAATCAAGATCCTGAAAGATGGTTACCATGCTGAATACTGTGATAAGTCGGCAACAAAAGAATTTTACAATTTATTCTTTGAATGCCATTTAACTAATTCACGTCGTAGCACAGACTCTGCAAATGCCTGGCTTACTCTATATACAGAGAACACTCATTGGAGCTCGGAGAAAGTATGGAAGTCAGAATCAGGAAGGATATTCATTTATTGGCATTAATGTGCTCTCCCATCCACATTGATCTAGAGTACGTTATTTTTAGTTCTATAGACCAAGCGCTCCATCATCCGCGATAGCTTGGTCGCTAAAACGAAGGTTCGGTCTCCTTTGTCTCTAGCCAGTGATCCGAAGGTCACCTTGGCTTGAATATTACTGTCCATATTACTGTACTCTGCTGGGTCCCTTGTTACAGCGGGATACCAGGCAACAAAGCCGCAGACGAACTGGTCAGAAAGGACTTAGCCCTAGATAGAGAACAAGCAGACGGGACGGTTAAGCCCCCACTCTGTAACCTTTGGGCCAAAATTGAACAAAGCTCAGTAATTTAGGCAAATATCAGGTGGAGATCACTACCCACCTGTGAGGTATCAAGAAGATTGTGACTAGAATACGACAAAGCAATAGCAAGGGAACATACAAAAAGACAGGAAGTCGTTGTCAGTGTTAATAGGACACCACATGAAGAAATTACGACTGAATAATGATGACATATGCAGAGGATGCCTTAACGAAGAGGCATATGAGAATACAGTCCATTTGCTAGCCTCTGTCTGAGGAACTGAGAAACCGAGCCCTGGGCAAATTCTTTTTTGATCACATTGACGAGATATCTGATGGATCACCTCTGACCCATCAGTTATCGACGCACCCCGAAAATTGTACTGTTTGGTGAGGTTCTTGGGCTGGCGGGATCATCAGGCAGGGTTGCACTTCTTCAAAAAAATTTAACAGGATGGTGCCACATGCCATAAAGTCGGCGAAACCATCGTGATAATGAAGGAAGTGTTCGGTGACAACATTATCTCCAGAAATTGACGTGTGGCTTAGCCTCGAATATCGTGTGATTGGATGCCGCTGGACTATTTTCTGTGTGAGTATTTGAAGCCACTGGTCTATGCCGACAAGCCTAAGAATACAAGCCAACATCAATTCATGGGATAAATGCTCGAAAAAGTTGTCGAAAATTAGAGCTCGAGAATGCTCGTGATAGCCATACAGGTATATCCCTGACATAGTTTCTTATCCATCGATTGAAAAGATTTGTGTATGCTTTATATCAATATCAAATCCTACACCTTGTGAAAATAATGTGTGAGCCTCATCCACATAAGACGGACAGAGGGACAGACAGACAGACGGACGGACAGACAGACGGACGGACAGACAGACAGACGGACAGACAGACATACAGGCAGCTGATGTTTTCTGTATACATATTTCCCCTGTATGGAATCATTTTCCCGTTACCGAAACACATTTATCGAAATTTATCGTGACGCAGTTATCGTAACTCATTTTCAAAACAAATACGTCGCTAAATAAGTATGTACATACTCACTTTAAAAACTGCCGTTATATAAGCGTTTCTGACTTTGTTTGGCACAAGGTCCGATGGGAAATTTATCCAGAACTGCGGAGTGAAGCTCCATCACAATCACCAAAGAATTTATGTATTCTTTCTCCTGAAGGTGTAACTGTAGAAAAGAAAATGTTTTCCTTATCCACTAAAGTTATGACGAATCCGACGACAAAAGGAACTGCTGCCACTTATAGAATTCCCAAACTGAGAGGAAATATCCCTATTTAAAGACTTCGAACGAAGTATAGGGAAGGCCAATGACGACGACTAAAATCGGAAAAAGGATTTCAATTTTCCTACGGTGAATCCTTAAGCAATGCCAACAAGCACTTCCAAATGGCAGGTCATTACAATAACTCTTTAGATGTATGGAGATGCCGGTGGGCGGGTTGACGGCAGTTATAGCCAGGATTTTACATCTCAAGTAACCATTACCGAGTACCAACACAACTTTTAATAAGCTCAATAATGGTAAAATATATGTATGCGAGTGGGAATGAAATTTATTTAATTTTCTACGAAGTTTCAACAATAAGGACGTCGTCGGTGTGCAAAAAGTTCAGGGAAATGTGCAAAAGTTCGCCCGTAGTTGGCCATAAATAAGCTGTTCAACTTGTCAGGTTGAAAACATGTCAACTTATTGATTCAACAGAGGGTTCCTGCTCCTGGTAGTGGGGACCCCATCAGTCAATCAATATAAGAGCCGGGTAATATTAAAGCAATGAATAGCATCCACAATGGGAGAATAACTACGCGTGAAGTGAATAAACAGTGAGTGTTCAAATAAATCGATTTACGAAGGCTAATTCCGGGAACATGTCACTGGGAAAACATCGTTATATTCGACTTGAGAATTACTTATTCCCTTCGTGGCAGAAATCTATTTTTGGGTGCCTAATCGGATTCGGGGTGTTAAAGCTGCTGATTGGGTTTTCGAGTTTTCTTATTCCTTGTTCAATGTTCATCCTGGGGGGATACAGGGATACAATAACTGGTGGAGTATTATACGACTAAGGACAATTGATACGATTGATTAAATGAAAGTAATTAAGTTTAATTTAAAGGATCTTGGACTGTCGTAGGATGAAATGTCAACTACGTGCTTAAAGAGTCCACGGGAATTCTCGAGGATCCTTCCCACCAAATGAGTAATCCCATGGGTAACGAGAATCAAGACTGAATAAAAGTTTATAATTAAGATGGATATTGATGGAACAACGATGAAGGTGCCTGCACATATCTGTCCCAAGCGCAGCAAATGGATTCTGCTAAGGGAACCATCTGTAGGACACTAGGACCCTTCAATAAAAGGTTATTTTAGTTTTTTTTCAGGGGCTGCTGGTGGAAAATTTGATCTCATTTTGGCCCGCAGAGATGGGATAAAAAGCATATGCCTTACTCTAATTGAATATCGACCTTGACCGAATAAAGAGACATAAAACTTCACACAGATTTCAATGCTGCCTTTAATTGAAAAGTGTTTAAGTAGAACTGAAGTTCTTAGGTAGAGATCCGTAATTTCTAGTGACCGCTCACTTAGAGCATACATACTTACGTGTGGGCCCATTGCGCCCCATAGAATTTTATCCTGGGTGTTATCTGCTCCATGAATTGTTGGAACATGGTGTCGTGAGCAGTTATTGTCAGGCAATCCTTTCAAGACTGAGAAGGAAGTTACCACCTAGGCAGGTACACAGCTAAAACATTCAAATACGGTAAAATACTGAAATTATGGAAAATCCAAACCCACAGTGGGCAAGGAAAGTAGGGTAAGGTGGGGAGGATTTGACAAGCAGGAGGAATTGACATCACAACTTTTCTGAGAAACTAAGATCTTGGCAGGACTGTAATGAGAAAACGAAGTTAATAACGATTCGTTTGAGTGATAAATAAACAATCACTCTGATCTAGGAGATAAGCGACGTGGACGTCTTTTTTTATTTTTGTGCCCATTTCATCTAACTTTTATGGTAAGTAATCCAACTGTAATACTTTAATTATGTATGTAGCTTTTGACATTGAAAGTACAAGGTAGTGCATCTTGATTCGTTTTAAAATTATTAATAAACAATAGTTTATCCTGAGCATCATTACAAAAGTTTTTGTTTGTGGAGGATTTGACATTTTTGCTGAAGGAGGAATTGACAAAGTGTCAAATCCTCGATTATGAGTCAAAATAAAAATTGTGTGGTAAAACAATGTCTTACTCTTTTTAGAATGTAAAAATGCCAAATATTTACAAAAAAGAAAAAATCCCCACCGCAACATCGATGAAACAAGTTTTAAATTAAGTTTTTATGAAATGTTTTTTCTGTTGGTGAATTTATTTTGTTATTTAAATTCTACGTCCTTAAATTTAAATAAAAGTTGAAACAAAGATCGATATGCATTGAAAATAAAAAAATAATTATTTGTTGAACAAAAAAGCAATATAAGTTGTTTTATTATTAACCCTCTGTCAAAACCTCCTTCATGGTAGGAAGAATTGACACTTTGTAAGGTTTTAGAGAAAACCTTACAACTTTGATAAAAATATTTATATCGATTAATCATTAATGCTTTTATATTGCTTAAATAATATTTCAACTTATGTAAATTTTGAAAATTTGTAATAGTATTTGGATATTAAGATATTTCCAAATGTTCGTTAACGTGTCAAAACCTCCCGACCTTACCCTACATATTGAATTTGGGCAGAGAACAAATAAAACTGATGATTGGCGTACGGGACACATTAAGCTGAATAAAAATGCAAACCGACTGGGACTAATGTGGGCACCGTAGCGCAAGTGGTTAGTGCGTCGGACTACTGAGCCAGCGGTCTTGGGTTCGAATCCCGCCGCAAACACCTAAAAAGTTTTTCACAGTGCCCACCTCTTTCGAATGTCTGACAAGCATCAAAGAGTATCATTTGTCACGATTGAGCTTCTCAACTCGCCGTTCGGAGTCGGCAAAAAACTGTAGGTCCCTTCCATTCGTGCAAAAATATAACACGCACACACAAATGGTTGCGAGAAGCAGGCCCAGGTTCACCTCGAGCTGTAGCGCCGACTAAGTATGTGAAGACTGGGACTAATGAAACACAGCACCTGCCCGGGTTGCGAAGAAGAGGACGAAAGTATCAGACATTTTCTCTGCGAATGTCCGACCTTGTGCTCAATAAGGCACAAATACCTAGGAAGACACATCCTACCTGGGCAGACATTGTTCAGATCAATCGATTTTTTGAAAACAATTGAGTTAACACGACACACAGAGCGTTTTTCTTGAATCCACATATTCCTTCTAACCTTTCCATTCCACTACACAAGCTCCTTTCACTTACATATACCCTAATCCTTTTCTTTCTCAGCACAGTTTCAAGAGCCCGTTGTGCTCGGACCCGACTTCTCGTTTTGCTTTCGCTGTATAGCCACAGAAGCGGTATATAGCATTGGTATAATGCTTGGGACGCAAGTAATCTTTGGGATGAGGGGCCAGCTTTGAAACTCTTCTTGTTGTAATAATTTAAAAGTTTCTTCGCCTGTCTTAGACACTGAGTTTTTGTCCAAGACCTAGCCCTGTTTGTCTTCTCCAGTAATCGGAGTTCCTCTTTTACTGTGTTTTCGCCTCTGCCATACATAAGGGTTCAAGACCCATGAAAGTTGTAGCATCCCCGTTACTGTCATGTTTATTCCCCACTTCGCAACCTTCTATCCCCAGGTGTTTTGGTACCCGAATAATGGTGACATTCTTTCCTTCGTGCAGTCAATTAACTTTGTCTAGGTATTCCCAGACAATCCTAGGTTTTATGACCTCTGTGTTTTTCTTCCAGTTGAGCCTACTGTCACGACTCACTCCATTGTATTTGACTTCTAGCACAGGAGTGATATTCGTATCTGAATCTGAAGGGCTAATAGTTTTCAGTTGTAAAAGCTTCCTCTTTCTCTTAAAGGACACAAGCGTTACCCTGGCCGGATTTATACATATTTAGCTCCGCTGTGTTGCACCATTTATTGGTCACTCTAAGATCCTTTTAAAATCGTACAACAATGGCCTCATGTTTTTAATTTTTTTTTTTTAAGTGAATACTTCTTAAGCGACGTATTTGTTTTCGAAAACGTAGCGTTACGATAAATGTTTTACGATAAAAGGGAAATGATTCCATACGGGGGAAATTTGTAAACAGAAAACATCAGCTCTCTGTCTGTCTGTCTGTCTGCCTGTCTATCTTTTCACGCCTAAACCTCTGAACCACACTGAAAAAAATACCGATTATCATATTGACAATTGCCGGTTATCAACTGAAAATTGTCAATGTGATGAAAAAAATAATCAATATGATGAAAATCATCCCCGACTAGCTTCGTATTTGAAAACCGGATAATCAATATGAACATTTTCGATTTTCAATTGTTGGTATTCCATATGATGAAAGAAGTTATCAATATGACAACCCCAGTTGTCATATTGACTATTGTGATTTTCAATATGATTATCTTAATTATGCCGTCATCACATTGATAATTTAGATTTTCAATACGATTATCGCATCTTTGCAATTATCACATTGAGAATTGCAATAGTCAATATGACAATTCCATTTTAAATTCGAAAATCGAAATTTTCAATATGACAACTGCTTTCATCACATTGACAATTGCAATTGTCATTATGAAAAAACAAGTTATCAAGTTGAAAATTGGAAATCGTAAATGGTCATATTGATAACTATAGTAGTCGGTTGAAAAATGACAAATTTTTCATCACATTGATTACAAAAATTGTCAATATGACAACGTTTTTTGGTTCAGTGCAATCAAAATGTTATTTGGTATATAGATAGTCTGGGACCTGAGGAAGGACATATGCCAAAAGACCGCCCGCTAGGTGGCGCTGAAGTCAAGTTATTTACTACTTCTATATTAATTGACCAAAATTAATATCAGCTGTTTACAAAATGTTATTAGACGTTTTCTATCGATTGTACTAGACAACTTTCTTCTTCTCTTACACATTCCACATACACAACTGCTTTGGATTGGATAAGTATTCACTTCCCCCGTGAGCTTATTTGTTTATAATCTACACACGCTAAAGGGGACATGAACACTTCTAATGTTTACACACAGCGCGAGCACATGAAGTACAAGAAGCAGAGCGGACAGTGCACTTACGATGATATCATCAGCGTAAGACTGGCAGTCTATACCAAAGTTGGTTAGTCTTTCTAGGAGTTAATCAACGACGAGACCTTAAAGTAGTGAATATAGAACTCCACCCTGCGGGTAGCCCCTAGTGGTGTTAATTTTTAAGGTGTGGACCGTCGTGCGAGTTTCCGCTGATCTTGTACTCAATAGCTCTAGCACCCATGTTGCCGGTAGGACTTGTTTGCATTGGGATTAGGTCCTTTTTTCCATTTTTGGTACACAAAGCACATTCGCCCTTCTCCATTCTTTACTTTAGGTGGCGCTACAGCCTGTTTCTCGCAACCATTTGTGTGTGCATGTTATATTTTTTGCACGAATGGAAGGGACCTACAATTTTTGGCTGACTCCGAACGGCGAGTTGAGAAGCTCATTGACAAATGATACTCTTTGATTGCTTGTCAGACATTCGAAAGAGGTGGCACTGTGGAAAAACTTTTTAGGTGTTGGACCCGGGCTGGGAGTGAACCCGAGCAGCAGTGCGTAGTAGTCCAACGCACTTACCACAACACCACGGTGCATAAAGCTGCCATCCTGTTTTTTCAAAAACGCCGTAACTGCACCTGTTTTAGAGAGGGCCTTATAAAGCCTCGCAGCTGCCGGGGTATTTCTGATTGTTTTACAGAAGCCCCTGAGACTAAACCTCTTTCTCTTTGTTGAAATTATAACTACTAGCATAAGATCATGTTCGGTTACACCTTAGTAGAAGAGCCCCAAGAATGGGACTGGTCATATGGTTCACTTCGATGAGCACCTACACAAAATTGGTATCAGAAGCTCGAGCACTTGCGTAATGTGATTTGAAGATGAAGCACTTCATTAGTGAATGTCGGGCATTTGCCAGGATTGGTAATGACATCTTTCGGGATGAAGACCTGTTTGGTGTCAATCTTGGGAGGTTTCCCAGCTCAACTTTGCTTAGGTCCTCTAGCTCATCAAAGAACAGAAAGTTACATTTTCATTCTTCTTTTTCAGGATTGACACTTACGTGATGTGTCCTTAAATTAAAGCTTTAGTAAATTTGCATAGCTTCATGGAAATGAGATTCCTGTTTAAGAATCCATTTAAAAAATCATCTCCTTTGTTCAAGTTTCCTTTTTTTCACACCAAAAATAAAATGACCATCACCAGGAGAGGGAAAATGGAAAAGTTGCCCAACACCACAGACACTTGGAAAGTCTAACGCCTAACAAAATGTCACCCCTAAGGCGACACCGATTTCAACAAACAAAAAAACCTTTTCTTTGTTAGGATCTTAATCTTTGATCTGCCCCCCAAGGATGGTTGGGACAAAGTTGAATAACATTTGATGAAAAGGGTCATTTGTTTTGACATATTTGTCGACATGTCTCCAATGTCTCTATCCTATTTTGAAATTTTATGCTGTGTCTCTGCTGGAGGTGTTTGCGTATCCTTGGAGCAGGAATAATCTGTTATCTGCAATCTGGGAAGTCATTTTGTGTCACTGCTTATCTAGTGATGTGTGACGAAACCATTCGTACAATAAATTTATTTCCTACTTTGTGTGACTGATAGTAGGAGTACTTGGATGTGGTTCAAGTATGCATACAACACAATCTCAATTTGTTGTCCTTTTGTATACACACTTACCTAATGGTGATTACTGTTATCTTCATTTACCATTAAACCGAAAGTATTTTTTTTTTATTTAAAATTTCCTTTTCTTTTGAAATTGACTTTGTTGAAGTGCTGAGAGCACTTGAACATCCTTGCAAGAGAAGACCGAAATCCTTGTTATCTTTTCAAGTTGAGTTCAGCATGTGTATTCCTTTGTGGTCACATTTCGAATGTCATTGTATAAATTACTTTGTTTGTTATAATGAAATACGACAAATTATTTTCTGAGAAGCACTTAGGCAAAGGGCAACGGTATGTATGGTCACTCTTGAAAAGCATAGATGCAATTTGAAAATCCCATTCAATTGAGGGTTTTCGAAACAGAAGTTTTGAATATCTCAAGCTGAACCGAAATATTCACCCGCAAGGACACATTATTAGTTGCAAAGAAAAATGTCAGCATGCTGAAAGATTTTCGAGTATATAAAGCGATTGAGGGAAAAGTTAGGTTAGGTTAGGAAGGGTGTGTTCGAGTTATCATTTCGACTGCTAAACCCAAAGGTCCCTCTTAGTTTGGAAGTAAATCTTCTGTTTCACCAACTCGTAAACCTCTTGGTGAATCTTAGAAGATTCGATATCTTAAAATTTCTGAACTCTGCTATGTCTGCCAAGAATCTACGACCTTATGTATGGAGGCGTCATTCTTCGAGGGCGAGGCAGTAGCAGAGTAGACTTTGGATATACATATTTGCTTTCTTCCTCATCTCCGCAGCTTCAACAGATATCGTTGATCTCAGGGAACCATTTGCTTGTCAACGGAAATCATCTCAATGACTACTTTATAAAGCATTTTTTGGAATTAAAACACACAAGATGGAATTAGGAAAGCTTATAATGTGCTGATAAGCGTGGTCCAAAATGTGTCAGCCTATTGGAAGGGGCTATAACTTTTGCAACTTTTGGACTTGTTTTGATATTTCGGATGTAAACAGATGCAGAATACACGTTGACAGGCAATGGAGTGTTATACCCCTCGAGATCGCGGAATATTCGGCCGTTTTCGAAAACGTCATCTGCATTAAAGTGCTTTTCTCAAAATGTTTTTTTAAACGCAAGCTGCAAATAACGTAGCATTTAAGTGCTGCAATCGTCAAATGACGATAAAATAACGCTCTCCTGACAACTTCCATTCGGAATAATTCAAAGGTCAGACAGTAAAGCATTTAGTTACTTGCCTTAAAGTGACTGGGACAACACATAAGAGGAGAGGCATCAGAAGGCCTCGAAGTGCTCGTACCGATGGGAATATCGCGGCTGTGACTGAATATGTCGCGGATGAGGCCGAGTTTTCACTGCCGCAAAGCAAGCGGATAAATTGTGACTGGAGGACATGTGGTTCCAATAGGATGGTACAACCGCACACATATGTAGCTCTCGCGATAACAGAGATTTTGAAGGATGCGTTTCTGGGTCGCCTAGTGTCTCATTTTAGCGAACTGCACTGGCCGACAAGATCGCCCGATTCAACCGGGGTTTTTTGAAGTCACGGGTCTATCCGAAGAAGTCACAGACTCTCGAAGAAGAGGATATCCGACAAGAGTGCGAGAACTTATCGACTGAAGCCCCAAATTGTCATCAACAATGGCAGCGCCCACTTGACCGATATCATCTTCCAAGAGTAATGGAAAAAAAAACTTAAAGATCCAAGGTTAGGTAGCAGTGGCTACCAGTAAGTACCGGCACTCTTAGGCCAATAGAGGCTCATTGCGATACCAAGTATCTCGGGGATATGGATTTCGGGGATATTTATCTAATGGAAAGCATTTTGGTGTCTTTTTGTGCTAGGTCAATGATATTGTTGAAGAAGTATTCTCCTATCTCATGATAGTGGCATTTGTCTGGGGGAAGGCTGCAAAGTAGAGAACGATGCTGGTAAAATTCGCGGCAATACAGAGAACGGCTAGCGTTGACATAACAGGTGCCCTTTGCTTGACACCCACGACGGAGAGCTTGAACGCGTTTTTTTTACCTACTACCACCTGATTTGCATTTCAGGTAACTGGCGCGTAACCACTTACCAACCTAGGTCTGCACGAGAATAGCGGCAAAGGACACTACACTGGAAAACCCAGTTAAAACGGACAATTCCCTCCTCACTCTCGACTTCAACACACCGAACAAAACTGTGTAGCCTGTGTGGGAAAGATGAACGAATAATACAGTTACTCAGCATACAGATACTGCAGTCTTCACGGAAGAGTCTAAAACTGTGAACGGCACGGGGGACGAATAATAGAACAGCGTTGCCACAATGCTACTTTCGTAGCAAAAGTGCTACTTTTTTTTCCAGTTTTTTCAATTTGCTACTTTGCTACTTTGATTTTAAAAATTGCCCCATTTTGCTACATTTTAGTTTTTGAAGTCGCATTGAACTTTTTCTTGAAATTCAAATGCACTGTAAAATATTTTGTATATACTTGGCAATGCTTTCAATCCCAACAACGCATTTGAGGGTGAACGCTGAATTTGCTGTTTTGTGGAACCAAAACATGCGATGCCTTCCGTCGTTTATTTATTCTGTCAGAATTCAAAAAGTGATTAACTGTCAACTGTGTTGAGCGAAGTACACAGAAAAATTGTTCAAATTCAAATTCAAAAGTGTAAATTGGATCGGTAAGATAATAAATTGTACTTGTGTATTGTTTAAAATCGCTCTACTTTATGTAATTGTTGCAGATTCGTTATAAGAGAGCAAAAAGAAAACGAGAAGGAAAATGACAATGAACAAATAGAAAATATGGAAACTAAGTCGGTAAAATTATCTTTATTCGTGTTTTTCAAATTTTAATCTTTTTTAGTTATTTATTTTAGTGATGAAGGGCAAGGGAATGTCGCCGCAGGCAAAGTAAGGCGTTATCGAGTCCAGTGGGAGGAAATGTTCCCTTGGAGTCAGGAGCGCGATGGCAAAGCCTTTTGTCCCTTTTGCAATAAATCTCTGGTGAACATAGTAAATCACTTGAAAAGGCACCAGGACAGTCCAGGTCACATACGAAACTTCAATGCAAAAAAACAGCAAGTAAGGTTGGAGGAATTAATTACAGTAAACGAAAAAACAAGCCTAAAGAAAGAAGTAAGTTTCGCAGAGCATTGCCTGGTAATGTTTTGCATCGTTAACCATATTCCGCTGTCCATCATGGATTCTTTGCCAAAAGTTTTAAGAAAGTGCTTCCCGGACTCCAAGATAGCACAAAGTATAACTTGTGCCAGAACAAAAACCACAAGCATTATCAATAATCATTTGTCAACTAAAGCGAAACATAAAATAGCTGAAGTGCTTAAGGAAACTTTCTTTTTCAGTTTCAAGACTATGTGGGTGTTAAAAAATACAAAATTCTGCGAGTACCAGGTGGCTTTCCTTAAAGCAAGTGGTAGATAGGCTCTTAGATCAATGGGCTGCGCTTCAGCTATTTTTTGTTTCTTGTGTAGTTGAAGATAACTTAAATATAGCAAAGGATATTGCAGAAAAAATTGAAAATCCCATGTACAAAGTATACCTTTTATTTATGTCGTACATATTAGGTATTATTATTTCAATGAATGTCGAATTTCAAGCTGAAAGCTTTCGATTACATAAAGTATATGCCACATTTGAAGCTAATTTTAAAATAATTCTTTCATTTTTCATTCAAAATTCAATTATTGTCGATGCTACTAATGTTAATGAAATTAATTTCCAAGATCCTAACTTGTTTAAACCACTTAACGCAATTCACATTAGTGCGAATGCCGAAACATATATTGAAGAAACAAATATTGACGAACAGGATGTTTTAAAAATAAAACAAAATATTCGGGATTTTTATATTGAACTATGCATACAAATTAAGAAAAGATTTCCTTTTGATGATGTAGTTTTAAAGAACATTTCATGTATAGACCCAGAAATTATAGTGAGAGGAGACGTTTCGATTTTACCCATTTTAAACAAATTTAAAAAATTTTATGATACAGAAAAGAAGGAACATATATGCACGCAATTTAAGATGCTTCAAATTCAAAAAGAGATTAAATATGTAGACAACATAGAACCATTTTGGGGGCATGTTGCTAGTTTAAAAAATGCAAGACAAGAACCATTGTACTACGAACTTTTTAATTTTATTACAAAAATGCTCAGCCTGCCCCATAGTTCAGCAGCAGCTGAGCGAGTTTTTTCGGATCTTAATCTTATAAAAAATGACAAGACTAACAGGTACAATATTAGTACCGTAGAGGCAATTATGTTTGCTAAGCAAATTAAGTCTGAATACTTTTAAAAAATCTTATAATGAGCTTATTTATATTTTATACCTACACATACAAACACATACTGTGTTTACATACCAAATGAATTGTGATTTTTTTTTTGTTAATTTTTTCATTGTATGTATTTAGTTTTGTTGAAGTTGATACAATTTATTTTCTATTCATTGTTTTGTTTTTTTTTAAATAAATGTGTTGTAAGAGCACAAACGTTGTTGTTTTGGTTTTTGCTACTTTGGGCTACTTTTCAGAATGAGAAATTTTGCTACTTTTGCTACTTTTCACAGTTGTTTGGGCTACATTTATCCAAAGTCATGCGGCAACGCTGTAATAGAGTTACTCAGCATACATACACTGCAGTCTTCACGGACGAGTCTAAAACTGTGAACGTCATGGTGTCTGGTATCTACTGCAGAGAACCCCAGAGCTAAAAGTGTCCTTACAACTCCTGGGTGCCTTCAGCGTCTTTCAGGCTGAAGTTCAACCCGTAGAGCTGCAGAGCTCCAGAAGTTGAAACGTTAGCAAATCAGTACTAGTCAAAAGCAGCCGCACAATGCTCAAGGCAGAACACAGAACCAGGTGAGACTACGTTGGGCGCCTGCTTTTTTAATAATTGACCCGCGCTAAAAGGGATATGATATGCTTTGCATGCACGACGTACGTACGACCTCAATAACATTAAATTTTATTATTCTCAGACCACAAGAATCCATATATCGAAATGAAAGGCGCCTTTTTTTCATTTCACAAACATGGTACAACTCGCACATTTCTAAAAATAAGTTAAAAAAATTGTTTTCTTTTTTTAAATAAATAATTTAAACACACACCAGCCAAAACCAATTGCAATTGCATTTAAAGCACCTTTACCCACTTAGGTCTTTCAGTCTACAGCAAAATTAAAAATAAAAAAAAACTTAAATAAACTTTAACGCAACTGAAACTGATGATAAAAAGTAATCCCTTTTGAGAAGATACTTATTTGGTTGCCTCTCCTCTGAAACACAGCTGCCTTTCCCAAGGCTATATGTCTGTTCTGGAACCAAAAAAAAAAAGGTAGCTACACCCAGGTGCTGGATATGCCAAAGTAAATGTAAATATTACGTATACGCAACCCTGTAGCTACCCACATCCTCTTAAACAAAAAAAAAGGTATTTAAATTTCATTCTTCAATGGCTGAAAGTGAACAACGCGCATTCTGTTGAAGCTAAGCTACCGATTCCGCTGCAAAAAAAAAAGGAAAATAAAAATAAAATTAAATTTAAATTTGCATGGAAAACACTTCCGCTCGACCGTACACCGACCGAACGAAAGTACGAGTATTCGACGAGACAGTAAAATGCCCATTTAATTTGGTAAATTGCCCTGTAACGTAGGCGGAATAAAATTAAAGCTAAAAAATTCAATTGATGAAACAAAAAGGAAAAAAAAATATATTCAAAATGCCGCCCAATACCGCTCCGTGTTATATGGAAAGTGACGCTCGTTTGATTGCCGCTGTTTTAGCAACATGACACCAAATTATTTTTCAATTCTCAAATGTACGAGTACTTAAGCGCATGAAGTCGCGTCTTTTTAATACGAATTAGCAGGACAATTCTTAGGCAATTGTTGACAATTGCTGATAAACGTACTTATCAATGTGGTAAGGCGGAATATCAGTATAATCGTCAACTTAAATGTTGTGCTTTGGAAGAAGTGCTGTGCTGGCGAACGTTGGCGTTAGGCAACAACGCCCAAAGAAATAACGCCCAAATCGATTTGGAAATACAGCTAGGGTTACCAGATGCCCCCCTTTAAGGGGCCAGTCCCCCTTTTTCATAACAAAATGCTGTTTGTCCCCCCCCCCCCCCCTATACAAACTTCTGTCCCCCCTATTAAGTAAAATTCAAAAAGAGAAAAACATTCAATTTAAAACTGTTAAAATATTTTTAAAAAGATTCTCTGTAAACACATCCATTTGAAGTTCAAAATCCGTTCAAAGCTGAACGCATCCACTTAATGAACTACATATCACTTCACTTTACAAATTATTTTCGTTTGCGTTTAATTTTATTTTTTTAACTAATTTTTAATGGAAAAAGTAATTTATTTTTATTGTTTTGTTTCCTCATTAATTTATTTGAGTTGATAAGTTGTAATTTTTGATTTTTTTGATTGTTTTTTTTTTATAATAAAAAATCGAATGAAACTTTTATACTTCACTTTTTTTTACGCTGGTGTTATATTTTTCAAAAACATATTTGGTCTCGCGATGTCCCCCTTTTCTTCATTGTCAGTCTGTGTCCGGGAGAACCTATTTTGGTCCTCAAAAGAGAATTCGTCAAGCGCATAAACTTGCCGAAAATAGTTGGGAATGCAAAGGCACATAAACCAGTACACCAAATGTCAGAAATGAAGAACCACTCTCTCGTGTGCTTAACACTTAACCCACCTTTTATTACGAAAATATTCTATCTTATATACTAGTTTACATTATATTAAAATTACGTGGGAGTGGGAATGGAATGTGGCATAGGAATCGGTGACTGGGAAGTTCATACCACTTGAGTGTGGCCATACGACACCTCGACACCTATCATGCATAGGAATTCGCAACTGGGACAAATCATGCCACTCGAGGGTGGCCATATGACACTTTGATATCTGTCGTGGATAGGAATTGGCGACGGGAACATCATGTCACTTGATTGTGGCCATATGACACCTCGACACCTTTAATGTATATCATTCTGCGACTGCGACTCATTGATCATGCAGTCTGTGCGCATTCCCGAAGATGACACCTTTGTCTGGTATTCGGTTGGGCCACATTCGCTGCGCTAATAGGATAGACTATGGGAATGGTTATAGGAATTTGTTCTTGTAGTATGACAGGAAAGAAGGTGGAATGATATACTAATAGCTACTGTGGGGTGTACAAGTAAGAATTGAATAATACAAAATGTATTAATTAGAATTATTAACAGTCTGGTTACCCTAAATACAGCCCAAAAATATTCCTAATGCCCAAAAATAAACAACAAGATAGAAATAAAGCCCTAACAACATGCTCTAAAATGTTATAAAACATCATGTACTATTAATAATTGATAATTGCTATATTTTATATCTATATATTACAAAGTTTTTTTTTTTTTTTACAAAGTTTGAGGTTGCGTTGCCCGGTACATTTTTACTTTCGCTGACATCGACATGGGAAAGAGACACGTATAACACAGTGAACCACTTTTTTCGGGCCTAAAATTTGAGCATTGATCCTGAAAGTACTTACCAAAAATAGAAAATCTGCATCATTCATTTTGCCAGATTGGCTGCCAAACGTATTTTATAGCCTCATGAATATTTTGGCTCAAACCTTATTTTGAGTACTTTCTCATGGCTATATCTTTGTTAACCGTAGGGATATTTTTTTTTTGTCTTCATCAAATTATAGGTATTGATTAGGAAAAAAATGTCAAACAAACAAACAAACAAACTGACCCAAAAAAACTGCATCAAGGGCCTCAAAATCGTACTAGACTAAATATACTAGACGAAAGCGGCAACTCATAACCGCACAAAATCACTTTGGAAATTCTATGCATATGTACCTACTAGATGTACATTACATACTACATAGGTACATGGGTACATAGAATTTTGTCAAATTTTCTGTATAAATAGGTGGGCGGTGGGACGAGAGATCATTCACTAAATCAGTTGAAATTAAAACGTTAAACCGAGAAGAGACTGTTTGTGTACACGGGCGAAGCCGGGCGAATTAGCTAGTCTTATCTATACTATTTATAAAGACGTAACTACTTTTATGTATGTTCTGGCTAATCTCGGGAACTACTGAACGGATTTTGATAAAACCTTCGCTAAAATATTTGTTGAGTTCCTCTGTAATGGATTGCATATATATTATCGTGCTTTATACTTCCAATTATGCACAAAAATTATTTTTTTTATTTGTATGCTTACAATTTAAACACTTCCATGCACTTTACGTGATAACGCGTGCACCTATTTCAATGAAATTAATTTGGTTGATTTCAGTATTTCTTGCCAAAGATTATAAGGTATAAATCATCTTCCTACGTTACCTAGAAGCTGCGAAATAGACATAAATAATGTGATTGTTAATGGTTTTAATTAAAAAGCACAGAAAACCATTGAAATTGTCCGTCAACCTGCTGGGAGAGGATCACGTTGTTGCATTACGAGTATGTAAGCTTTTCTCTTCGCTTTTGCTCTTGCAGTATGCTGGGTAACTGGCCGAACACAATGGTGAAGCTGTAGTGGACGTAGAAAGTTGAAGTTGGCTAAACTTTGCGCTTCACCATACAATTCATACTACAGCATCAGCTTCGCATTGTGTTCGCGCTATAGGGTTTACGTGTATTTTAACTTTGACAGCGCTGCCTACTTCCACTACAGCTTCGCCATTTTGTTCGGGCAGTGAATCGTGTTTTGTTGTTGTGTGGTCGGTCTGGCGATCATTTTCATCGCTCATCCGATGGTGATGATGATGGCTGATGAAACTTTGGGGAGTTGCTGTGTGGGTGTGCATACTGGTGAAGGTTATACATAATCTTTATTCATACATGTGCATATAAAAATTAATTTCTGTTTGATTGTGTTTTTTCGATAAATTCCGATTTCCGAACTACTTTGCCGATTAAGCTCAGACTTGGACATAAAGTATGTTTTGAAGTGAGAAAGACTAAGCACATAATACAATTCCTTTACGGTAGGTGAACAAATTTATATTAAGGACAAAAAAAAAACTTTTTGCACAACTGAGTTATAAGGGAGCCAATTTAATACACTGAACCCCCCACATACGCGGTCTCAGCATACGCGATTTCGCTTATACGCGATTCAGATTTTCCGATTTTCCCTCAACATACACGGTGCTTATACGCGATTTATTAAAAATTCATTTTTATGATCACAAGCTTCCAAACAAACATTCAAAAAAATAGCTTGTCTTGAAACCCATCTCTACGTGTAGGCTTATACTCGTATGTAGTAAATACACATTTTCATAGTTTCTAGTTTCAACATACGCGATTTCGACATACGTGGTGGTTTTTCGGAACGTACCATTCGCGTATGTGGGGGGATTGCTGTATGTACAAATTAAAGTTTGTTTGTTCGTCTTTTCTCCGTTCGCACATCGTTCATCTGATTGCCATGAAACTTTGGCAAGTTATTATATGAACCGCGTTCGGAAAAATTCTGGAATCGGTTCAGTAGATAGTTTCAGAGATTACCCCTTACATACAAATTTCACCTCTTATTTCAGAAACCTACCCCGGCGTGCGTACAACAACTCCTTTTGAAAAATGATGCTTAACCTACCTCAGTACCACTCCGCTATTGACCTGCATTTGGAAGCCAATGTGATATTGATTGTAATCCCTGTGACCAGTCCCGTGAGAGTTTTAAGGTCACTCCTGTGTATGTACTTTTTTAAGAAGATAATGACAAATGAAAATAAATACATAATTCATAGAATTAAAGGTCATTCATCACACTACCAAACGCGTGCTGTGCGTGGATATGACGGAGAGTGGCCGGGGGTTTAGGTCAACGCAACATATTTGAAATAATGAACGTTTGACAGATTGACAGATGAGACGAATTTTTATCTGGATGGCTTTTTGAACCTTCGAAATTGTCATATTTGGGATTCAGAAAATCCAGGAGTGATTGTTAAGAAACAAATGCATCCACAAAATGTCACTGCATGGTGCACATTTTGGGCTGGGCGCATTGTCGGACCATTTTTCTTTGAAAATGCGGCTGGTCAGACAGTTACAGTAAATGGTGCTAGCTATCGCGACATGACAATCCAGTTTTTTTGTGCCTAAATTGCAAGATATGGATATGGATGACATGTGGTTTCAACAAGAGGGTTCCTTTACTTACCTTATGAATCGATAAAAAAAAAATAAGAACCGGTGTTTTCTATCAAAATTACTTCCTGCGTGAACTTTGGGACACCCTTTATACATATACAGTGAACTGTCTCATAACCGGACACTGACGGTACCGAGAAATTTGTCCGGTTAGAAGAGGTATCCGGTTATGGGAGAGAAAAATAAATTGACATTTTTTAAAAAGAGTAACACAATAGACATGTTGTATTAATTTTATTTTATAAACGTATTAATTTTTATGTGATAAACACAAATTACCGAAAAATACTTATTTCTGGCACATACATTTAAAATACAAACCTATTTAAAAAATACAATAGTATTTATAACTGCACATACATAGTTGTTGAATAACACGTTTGCGGACAAGACAGTATATGCCGTCAATGGTTGAGGAAATTAGCGGGGCCATGACAATTTTAGGTATGTTAGGACAAGACGGGATACCATGACGAGAAATACAGAATGCTTCCATATTCCGGCATTATTTGTCCTATCAGAGACAAATTTTCACCTCACTGTGACCAGCGGAATCATTTTAATCTTTATACAAAATTCGCACAATATAATATAAAATATCTCTAAAAATGTCGGAAACATGCGTGTGTAATTCTAGCGTTCCCCACAGAAAATCAAGTGTCCGCGAACGTGATAGTAAAGCAGAGGCACACTCCATAGCTTACATTTTTGTTTCGTTTCTTTGCAAAGTGTAAAGAAGAGGAGAACAAAACAAAAACAAAATAAAGTATTTGTCAATTTGTCCATTTAAGAGAGAAAGCGACATTCTACTGCGGTTACGAAAATTGGTGTCCGTGTACGGTTATGAGAGAGTCCGGTTATGGGACATTTTTTTTTCTGTCATCTATAAATATCCAGGGATGTAATAAGTGGTAATATTCTTTAAATATATGGTCGTTGTTTGTTGCTAGGAAAGTTTAAAAGATTTTATGATTTTGATTTTTTCAATGTTAGGGACCCAGTCAATGTTAGGGCATTTTACGGTATCCGAAGAATGTATTCGATGCATTGGATTGATTCGATACATCGAATAGTAAAAATCGATGTTTTCGATGTATCGATGTATGGTGGCAACCCTACTTGTCATTATTCAGCACAAAAAACAGAGGAAATGATAAGATAATCGATAAGACGTTTCTGCGATGAATACATTCAGTTAGTGGCTTGCAGTCGGTTGTTGCAGTTGTTAACATTTTTGTTCATATCATATTATTTTGATTGTGTAAGAATTAATCTTGTTCACTTTATTGGTTACTTTGCTTACATATGAATTTAAAATCACATTTACTACTACTTTACTACATATGAATTTTGCTGATTCCTGCATGCATTTCCTGATTTGAGTCGTACTCGTAAGTGCATTCGTTTGATGTTGGAGTGGAGGTTGTCCTCTAGAATCGCTTATCACTAGTGATAATCTTGTATCCTATTGGAAACTTATTTCGGTTTTTTCTTCGCAGGCAACCTAAACTTTATCAGTATCCACTCGTTCGTACTTCTACTGTGCCGTTGAAATCTACACCGCGATGTCATCCACCAGTAAAATGACTAATATACCGATAAGCATTACTTCGGGAAATGTCGAAACTTACAACTGCGATATTAACGATTCTGATTTCTTCGACAACCTTCTTCTTTTATTTGGCGATAAAAAATTCTCCGATGTTACGCTGATCGATGGGAGTGGTGAAACCCAAGTGAGGGCCCATCGCTTGATTTTAACTGCTCGGAGCAAATATTTTGCAACAATGTTTAACGGCTCTTTCAAAGAAGCTGAATCCAAAGAAGTGAAACTTAAAGACATTGATGGCAGAACTTTACAAATGGTCATCAGTTTCCTGTATTCAAATACGATTGATCTTGAAGGTGATACGGTGGAAAATGTCACAAAAGCTGCGCATCTTTTGCAAATCAAGCCACTGGAAGTGGTATGCTGTGACTACTTAAGAAAGAAGGTTGAAATGTGTAACGTCCTGGGAGTTTTGTCCTTCGCAGATCAATACAACATCACAACGCTGTCTGAGTACTCTTCTGAGTTTGCCTTAGACAACTTCATGGAGTTGCGCCAGCATGAGGAATTCTTTGCGTTAGACGTCCATCAGCTAAGCAATTTCATTTCCAGTGACGATTTACGTGTTTCCTCCGAAGAGGATGTTTTTCACAGTATGTTGGAATGGGTGCAACATGATCAAGAATGCCGTGAACAATTCATTGAAGACCTTTTTCAGCATATTCGTTTGACGTTGTTACCACCCAAATTCATTTCGAGTACCGTACAACCAGCTATCAACTCTAGTAAATGCTTGAAATTAATTTGCGATGCATACCAATGGCATTTTTTACCAGAACTGCGACAGTCATTAGTACCAAAACCCCAAATTCAGCGAAGGATCTTAAACGACGTTTTGATTGCGATCGAAGGATGGGGAAATAACGGACGTAACTTGAGAGTCGCACTTTATTCACCTTCTTTGAAAGAGTGGTCTTATAGAGAGTATCCGAGACCTTTCGAAAAACGTGCAGGTTTTGGATTCGCTACACTGAATGAGAAATTTTATATTGCTGGCGGGTATCTGGGCAACAACCGAGCTTCGAATAGGTTGGATTGCCTAGATTTAAAGACGTTTCAATGGACGCGACTACCTCCGATGTTGTCAGCAAGATACCATTGTAAGATGACCACGTTAAATGGTCAATTGTATGTAGTAGGTGGCAAAGAATGTCGAGGTTCTTTAACTGAGGAATTGAACTCTGTTGAGAAATGGGACCCACTTATCGGAGCATGGGAATACATAACTCTAATGAGTTATGCCGTTGGGAATCCCATTGTGGGTGTTAAGGGTTCCTCCTTATGTGTTGCTCGTAATAGGCATGATGGGGAAAATATATTGGATGTCTACGATCCACTTACTAAGGAGTGGACCTATGATTGGTCACGTGCACCGAAAAATTTACTTGGAATGGCGACAGTTTCTATAAATGGAGTTGATCACTTTTTTACAGTTGCAGCAACGCAAATTAAAGTTTACAATTTAGAAAACAACAACACTAAAATTATTCCAGTAAATTGTGTGGAAACATTTTACAGCAGAGATAGTCATTTTGTGCTACTTAATAAAAGCTTCATAATTGAAGACGTACTTGGGTTTAAAAAGTACTGTCTCATTAAAAATGAGTGGGAAAGTATACCCAGATTTAATAAAGTCCATTCCTACGATTTTGTTTTGGTAGCCCAAGGGACATAGGTAAAGCCCCCCATTTTGATTGTTTGAAGTGGTGAATGAATTTTTTATTTTATAATATGATAATATATATACATATGTATCTATATAATATACCCTGTATACATACATATGTACAATGTAAATATATTATATCTATAATCTATAAATATTATACAACAGTAGGTGTTCTTTTGTTGGTTACCTTATGGCGTGAAAACAGCTGGACAGATTTCGATGAAACTTTTTTTGAAATATTTCTTAAGTATTCGGGATGAACATAGGCTATGTCTTTTTTGGCTAAGCCTACCGATTCTTACATAATAGTCAAAAAAAACTATATATCAGTGAGGAATATTATGATTACACAGCCCTAACTCGATTATAGCTTATCGGATTAAAAAAACAAAAATATAGGTCAAATTAGTAAATTTGTCCCTGATTCATACGAGATACAAAACATCCTTCTGCGTTGCCCTAAAGCTGAGCAATGTCCAAAACAATTATTCAAAGTATTGCCCGCAATTTTCCTTCAGTGGAGACCACTGCCAGCAGTCGTGCAGCAGTGGGTATCGTTGCAATAGTGTGTGTCTGAGAATATGTGCACGCTCTAAAGCGGCCCATACACGCACCACTTGTGTGCACACCGGTGTCGGTGCACGGAAACGTTTCCCGTGTATGGGCTGCTGTGCGCACCGATTTTTCGGTTTCAGACACGGTGTTACTAAAATTAAAATTTTTTGATTTTTGGTGTCGGTGATTCGATCGGTGGGATGCGTATAGGATAGTGCATGCATATTTGCTATTCAGTTGCAGCCGAATCGCTGTTTAATAAAGATCTCACGTCTCTCATTTACTGTTTTTAGAATGTCAATCCGTGATTGCGGATTTTGGCGCAACTTCATTGACTTCATTATTATGAAGAGCTTCCGGAGCTCTGGAAAATAAAATGCAATGATTTTAAGAATAGAGGTAAAAAGAAAGAAGCGTGGAAAAAGCTATTAACTAAGTACAAAGGATATGAAAGTAACGCCACAACAGATATTGTGAAACGTAAAATTATATCTATGCGTTTATCCTACCGTCGCGTCGCGAGTTAACCAAAATAAAAAAAAAAAGTGAGCGTTCCGGTGCAAGTGTTGATTCTGCCTATGTACCAGGATGGTGGTACTTTCATGAGCTAGAGTTCCTGAAAGTTCAATTTTCTTGGAGTTCTTTCAGAAGACCCACATGAGAAAACTAGCTTCTTTTTAAGAACCAGTCCTTCGACCAAATTTTTTTTTTTTTTTTTTTTGTCGTTTTTAGTCATACAGCAAGCGACTACAACTAACGCACAAACCTCTTCGTTCATGGTATTTCCGCCTAAAATTCTTGTGCACAACTGAAGTGTATACGAATCGGTATTGCGTTAGTGGAGGAAAGCTACACCGGTGTCATGACACCAGTGTGCACGTAAGTGTTGCGTGTATGGGCCGCTTAACATGATCATATGCTTTGTGCTTCAATGTGCTACAATCATTATCACCATTTGCAGCTCTCACACTCAACCAATCTTAACAATTGAAGAGTCAAAAGAAGGAGAATTTTCTAGAGCAGTGAGTTTAAAAATATTATTTAAAAAAAAAAAACGATCAACAACAAATATTCTACCCAAAATGAATTAATGTTGTTTTAAGAGCCCATTTTGATTCATATGTATACATACATACATATATGCATTTGCTATTTGGAAATCATCTGGGAAGCATTTGTTGTTCATTAGTACGAACCCAAACGTAATATTGCCCTTGGCTGTAGTTACGATAGTTGTCACGTTACTGCCCGGTCGGTGGTAAAAGTTCTCATGCAGTGTTTAAAATAGCCATACAATTAAACACCATTAAAAGTCCAGTTAGCAACATTCCCCAAAAAAAGAGATAAAGCTCGAGTTTTACGTGACTTCTGTCTAATTGTGTGGCACGAATGCACTATGGCACACAGTTAGGTAGTGCAAGCCGTTAACAGAACGTATCAGGATATATGACAAAATGATAGACCAATGGGCGGCATTACAGTGCAGTTTTGCGGAGACTTTAGGCAAACGTTAAGAACTTATCTCATCTCGTTCACTGTGATATATCGCAACTAACAAACTGTGAGAATTCTTGGCTTTGTGAGCGAGCTAATTATGTCGCCTCGGAATGATCAAGCTGTAGCAATTAGTAGCGACATAATGGCACCTGTTGATGGCCAAAGTGCAGAATACATTTCAATCAACCGGTTTATAGATCTATAAGCACCAACCAGCTATCTGGTCGAATTTTTTAATTCTTTATCTGCTCCAGGGCTTCTATCACATAAATTAAAACTAAAAGTGGGTGTACCGTACCTATTATTCTTCTAAGAAACTTGAGCCCATCTAAGTTATGTAACGGCACCCGACTTAGAGTTTCAACTCAGCAACGAAATCTGGTAGAAGCGGAAGTGTTGACGGACTGCGGTGATGGCAAACATGTATTTTTGATGTGCTAAAATCTTAGCTCCCGGTATGGGCAAATTTCTCGCCGTCGTCCGTCACGCGTAATCAAACTTAGTATAAGTGCGTTCTCTGTATATCATTCTCTGTATATGATTCTCTTTGTTAATTTCTCCTTTACACAGAGTAATAACGTCAAAGTTCTCTGGATATGTTTACACATAAAATTTCACGAGTACCTGGTACTCACGCCTTTTTATATGTATAGATGTAAAATTTGTACGATGGCGGATAAACAGAGAATGCACTAATACTAAGAGAATCATATACAGATAACGCACTTATACTAAGTTTGGTTACGCGTGAAAAATTTGCCCATACCGAGAGCAAAGATGTTTACACATCAAAAAATATGAAAATGAAACAAACATATGTATGTATGTATTTTTGTATTTTTAAAATGATTAGTAGTGGAATCGGGTGAAGCATTTCGCATATAGTCAAATGCATTGGAGATGTGCTCTTAAATTATAGTACAATAAGTATTTCCTGATACCATTAAGTGGTATACTTTCGTGCTGAGTGATGAACGTCACCAAATTTTCCAACAGTTTCCCGCCAAGTTGTTCTTTTAATGTGGTTAACTTCTGCTTAACTAAATCGCAGAAAATCTTTACGAGTTTTAATATGTTTTTCTCAATTCATGTTCGCCGAAGAGCGAAAACCAATTTCAATCCGCAAAATATGCTTCTGTTGTAATAATTGAGAAAAAAAAAACCAGAAAACAATTTCAAAAGTTAGACAAAACATCGTAGAAACTTTTATGACCAAGAATTCATTTAATCACTTATCTGCATATGTATGTATTGTATATACTGGTGTGTGAGAAGATTAAATAAAAGAAAGAACAGAAAAAAAAATCTCAACGTAACTCCTCCCTCTAAGTGGGAAAAGTTTTTTTTGTTTTGTTGTAATCTTTTATCGCTTTTATATTATTTCTATGAAATTAAGTTTATAAAGCATATTTTCAACAGCATAATAGCGATATAAAATAAATGAATAAAGATGTTGAATCAGATAGAAAGTTTAGGACTACGATGGAAGAGTAAGGTTTACCTTTTACCTACCCGCCTGAAGAGATTCGAAAATTGGTGGTATCTAAGTATTCCTAGGTAGACTACTTTGAGTTATTTATTGTTCCTTTAAGTTTATTATATAAATAGCTACAGCTACACCCATTGGTGCTATTGGCGTGAATACCGGAACTGAGGTTATCACATAGTTGGAGTTATGAGATGAGAAAAAGGCACAGTCCCGACTGGAATCCCTAGTCCTGAGAACGCACCTTTTGTCAGTGATGCAACATGCTTATCAACGTGGAAAATTTTGCAGAAATAAATGTACTTTGGGGACTTGAGTCTAAGATGACATTTTGGATGTAAACAGCCGTAGTGTGTCCAATTCTCACCTACGGATCTGGAGTGGTGGCCCGCCCTAAGCAAAAAGTACAACGTCAACAGCATCAGAAGTATCCAAAGAACGCGACAAGCATGAGCATCGCAGCCACAGATGCAATGAGGTCACGCCCAACTGATGCTCTCATTGAACCGATGACTTAATGATGGACTGCGGGATAGACGCTCGGCAATCCGAAGTCTTCCAAATTTCGCTAGCGTCTTCCAGGCGCAGCTACTAGCGATCCTCGAGGCTTGTCACAACTCAATAAACGACCCAACACCCAAACATAATATCGCTATTACTATGGATAGCCAAGCCGCAATTAAAGCCATAAATTCGCCAATCACCTCCTCGAAACTAGTAGATCGATGACAGGAAAACTCAATCGTTTGTACAACCAGGCTAGAGTCACGCTTATCTGGGTTCCACGAAAGAACGCCATTGAAAGGATCGAGAGCCGACCAACTTGCCAGGCGAGGGTCGGCTCTTAACAGCTCACTAGCGAAAAGCGTTCATATTCTCATAGATGCTGTTAAGGGCAATATACTCTCACACTTCTTAAAACTATCCGGTCTCAGGAGTCTGGCAAACTGTATGATATCCAGAAAGATACGGCCAAGTTACAACAGAACAGAAACAAACAAACTGCTACAAAGAACACGCGTAGACGTCGCTAGAGTAGAGGTAGTAAATACAGGGCACTGGCCAAAGTAGGGGCCCATGCAGCCTTCCTAGCGATCCTTCACAACAGTTTCTGCCGTAGCTGCAAAGATAAAAATGGAAAAGAGTTGCTTATTCACTTTCTGTGTAAATCTCCAGCTCTAGCGAGAGCCGAACAAGGCATATTCTTTTTCGACGATCCTAAGGAGATATCCGGGATACTCCACAGTAGATATCTCATTATTGCATCCGAATAAATGGGTCACCTTTTTATGGGGTCACCTGAGGTTGCCAGCCAACTCGATGCGAGGGTAAAGGTTATCTGCTACACGGCCCTTATACGGCCAATGATAGCATATGGTTGTCCCGTGTGGTTCAACGTCGGACCAAGTTTGATGGAAAGGATTCGGGTGTTTGAGGGGCTTGTCTTCGGGCTTCCCTTCGTTTATACAGAACACCAGAGTCCGAGTACAAAAAATTCTATTCTAATGAGGTCCTATACAACAGGGCTAACGTAATAAGAGTGGACAATTTCCTAATCAAGATGACTCGAAGGCACATTGCAAGAGCAATGGGTTCGATGAATAGCCTGATCTTCGGGGCTTATTACCCCAATTTCACGTACCACGAAAGAGTGCGCCTTAACGGCTTCGTTCCACCAGAAGCGTTCCTCTATTTTGACCAACAGGGTCTGATCCAGGATAGAACAGCGGTACCGCTAATCTTCCATGTTGCTCGCAAGACTGTGGATAGGCGGCTCAACTACGACAGAGACGTCGCACAGAGCCAAACGGAGCGCCTCCGGTTTAGTAGGTCGGTTTCGGGGCGCGATGGGCACGATGTTGATCAGCAACATCAGAAATTCTGGTGGCTGTTAGAAAGAGATGGAATTCCCTCGTCGATTCCGTTTGATCCGGGGTAGACCCCAAGGCATAGTTGGCCGCCTTTTATGTTTATTATGTAGACATGCCGTGGCCGGCTTACATAGGTTTAGGTAGTGTAGGTATTTGTAAGTTTTATAAAAAAATAAAAAATAAAAAAAAATATATAAAAATAAAAAAAAATACGCACAGCACTTTGCCAACAAAAAAAAAATATAAAAACAAATAAAAAACCACAAAAAAAATTATAAAATAACACAGCACAAAAAACAAAAAAAAAATACGTATTTAATTACGTAGCTAGACTTAATATAGGTTAAGTAGTTGTAAGTCTTATTTAAGGTAGTTTTAAGCAAAAAACAAAATGTTCTTTTTGCTAAGTTTTTTTTCAAAACAAAAATTTTTCTTAGCTCTAAAATTGTAACTTTAATTAAAATTCTATATTATAAGTTAGGTTACGTCGAAAGACATAGTATAAGTATTAAGTTTAGCTTAGAGTGCCCGTGTGGGGCCAGTAAGTTAGAGTAAGGTAGTTAGGTTAGTTAAGCTAGTTTTAATCACTTTTGTCTAGCATTTAAGATTTAATTGAATTGATAAATAAAAATGAATTAAAAATGAAAAAAAATGTCACCTGAGGTTGCGGTATCAAAACGGCGCTCTCTCTATGGGTTTTTTTTTCCATCGAAACCTCCACCTCTACCTACCTACTTAAATGTGCCTACTTTTGATAAAAATGAGTACGCGATGGTTATTTGCATCGATATTTAGGATGCCTTTGATGACGCCATTTTTGACGGCATGTGTAACTCTGGCAGAAATCACGACGTACAAAATCATGGTTCATGGTTCTTGACTGTCTGCTAAACACAATGCGGTCGGATCGTGCCTAAGGAACTGTGTGTTCTAATGCACAGAAAACAATGGAGGCTATTGATGGCTAATGTACTAGGGAGGCATGGGCTTCCAGTTAATGCTCTAAAAACTGAAGTCGTCGTCTTCACGAGAAAAAGAAAATTGGCTAGTCTAGTATACCCAGTGCTAAATTACATAACAATACAACTCTCAATGGAAGCTAAATGCCTAGAAGTAATCCCCGATAGTAAGCTACTATGGAGAAAATACGAAGAGGTTAACTCTCCGTTTAGCGGTGACCCAAAAGGCGGTAAGTCATACTGTGTGGTCTGGTAGACCACGTTATCCATATTGCAGTTGTGGCCTATACAATCGCGGTATGGTATATTCCTTGTGTAAGATTAGGTGTAAAATCGGTGTATAGTTAAGTTTTTAAATTATGTATGTTTGTGTTTGATAGATTCTTACCTTTATTAGATAGAAAGGAAGAACAAAAAAAAGACGGGTTTAGTTTCATTCTGGTAGAACTTACATTTACAGAGCGGTAAGAGGCAGACGGGGCAAACAAAGGCCCGTTACCGTTAAATAATTTCGAAGAAAATTGTGGCTGCAATGTCGATTGAATATGTTCGAAGTCAAAGAAATTGTATAATAGTTAGGGTAGGGGGTAGTATTAATCTTGATACTCGCAGCTATGCCAAAAATGTTCATGGCATCTTTGATATGCTGAAAAAGCGATGTTTTGGGATTGACTGCCCGTAACTCCATCTGAGGTTTTACCACGACGCTTGTTACTTTTGTGTAAATAATCCGTCAAGAAATATATAGTATTTAAGAAGAGAGTGCAGAAACATACACATACATAGCATGCTGGAAAAAAAGCCAATGGCCAGCGATTACTAGCGCGTTCGCACGAGTAAAATGATACCATATGGTCCATCTATTGTGTCCACTCCCGCCTTTTATTTTTTGTAGTCCAATATTTGATGGGTTTTACTAGCCTCTCCATCAACGTTACATGTTAGTGTTCAGTTGTAATAAGAATAACTGACTAACTAACTGCTATGCTATGGGCGAGTAGAAGAGGCTAGTAGTTCTGGTGGAATAAATTTTTTGTTGTTTCAACTTAAGCAACGCTCTTGGACATCAAGGCACTGACTAAGTCGAGTGTAGAAAATAAGTTGTTAGCGTATATTGTTGGTCCTGTACCAAAAAACGCTATAACAATATCCATTACCACTCGTTGGCTCTGATTCACCTCTCTATCTTCATGGGGAGGTTTACCTGTGTAAATTTGACCATGCAATGGATAGCACATATTAGAGTCATAAGCCCATCACACCTTGACACCATACAAACACACACTCCCACCCTCAATTCCAAGAAAAATTGTTTTTTTTTTGTATGGTGGGTATGTGGGTGGCCGTGGCGTAGTGGTAGTCGTCGTCGCTTGTCATGCGGGAGGTTCACGGTTCGAATCCAGATGTCTTCGAAGCATTTATTTCTCACGAAATAAAAATAAGTTGAACAGTTTCAGAAGTTAATATCGAAACCTACTGCGAAGGCATAACACTGGCAGTAGGATATTGGATATGGCTGAAGAAATTGATCGCCCAAACTATAGTAAGAAACATCTGGAAAAAACTCCTGTGAATCATAAGCAAGTACAAAAATAATACACAACTCTCCAGTTATCCTGGACACCACCCATAGAGTTAGTTGAAATTGAAACCTATCATCTGAGCTTCCTACCACTACGTCGATCTGTCTGTCTCTCGTTCTCGTCCTTCATATGCTCACGCTGTGTGTAAACATTTAAAGGGTATTCATATCCCCTTTAGCGTGTGTAGATTATAAAATAAAAATAAATAAAAATGGTCTGACAGACCACAACGCGAAACAACGTTAAAATTTTACTCTAACTGTATTTTTGTTCCACGAAATATGGACAACTGTTTCAAAATATATCGCATTCGACTCGCTGCATAGAGTTTGACAAAGTCATGGCACCGTTTACCGAAATATTTATAGGAAAAAAAATTACAACACAATAAGTTTCAAAACGGTCTGACCACAACGCTAAACGGAGGGTTAAGACATCCAATCTCCTTGCGATGCAAAGGTGTTTTTGGCGAAACATGGGGCTTATCGCCAAGGAAAGTCCTATGGATCTACTACAAGACAGTTGTTGTCATATGCGTTAGTTGTTCGGTGGAATGCTTTCGCATGAATCCAGACAATAGTCTGTCTCTCCTATTTGGACGTTTTTCCAAGTAAACTTTGTTCTGCGTTGAACGCGTTGATAGCCCCGATTCTTTGTATCTTCCGGAATGGAAAAAAAACTTAAATACGGTGCTGGCTCTGGAGTGCTTATTATCAGACTTCACTACCCTTTACGTAAATTTGCATCTGTTTCCGAACGGCAATTTATACAATCCTAATGGCTGCGGATTATGTATTTAAGAACAGTAGAAAGGGGCGAAGTATTTGTGTCTGCAGTAACGGTCAAGCTGAGCTTAAGTCGGTTGCTCATTCTTATAACAAATTCTCAAATCGTCTTGCAGTGCAAAACTACATTGAATTTGGCCGAAAGGCTGAGCTCGTTAGGGTACCAATGCACAACGGAAGAACTAGAAATAAGATCTCTGATGAACTTGCTAGAAAATATTCAGAAAATGACTTGTCAAGACCTGTATACACGTTGGTTCTGCCAGCGTCTTCGGTCTGTGTGCTAACTGACTTTTGGGTTTTCAGTAAATACAATCGAAGATTTGCCAACTCTCCTAGATCCAGACAGGCCAAACAACTGGTACCTTTCATCCTACAGGCAACTCTTCCATTGCTAAGCACCTCAGCATTTTAGGTTTATGTGACCCGGGCTCAATCCAGCAAACAATAAATAAAAGTTCGAACTATTTTCAAATCAATGCTTATCCCTAAGACCACAAGTCCCAGTTGGATACGTGACGAAATTAAAAACATACATACATAGCTAAGGGCAGTGCTTCGGCTCATAATCTTAAAGAAGTACCCTGACGCTGAGAGGCTAGGTTAGTGGCTTGTTGCTGAGGGATACCCATCTAAATGTCATTACCTTTTTCATTTAGTTGATGGCGTAGGAATTTTCAAAGCATCCTGAAGCTTTAAAGAAGCTACAGATGACTTATGCCAGGAGTTCTTCTATATGCTAAAAGAAGTGCCTTCCTGGAATGTCTCCTGCTCGTACAGAGATTATTGACGTTAAGTCCTGGTTTGTTGGGGTACTACCAAAGCATATTTTGTTCCATTTTATTCCTACCAGTTTAGTCAGGGAATACCTACCTTTCATTAATATCTTCTTCATTTTATTTTTGTCGTAAGCCTCAAGATATTTTAGACCTGCTAGTCTTAAAACACTTTTAGCTGTAGATTCCTACATGAATAGTTCTTAGCAAAGAATGGTTTATAAGCGATGAGGTATGCATTGCTCTTGTTGCAGTATGCCACCAGACCAGATCACCATATAATAAGGATGGGTCTAGCGACCGCTGTATATAGCCAGAGAATAATCTTAGGGTTAGCTCTACAAGTTGTCATAAATATTGTATTATAAGCATAAAAGGATATTTGCCCCTTCTTATATATTAAGACCTCAGTTTAGTCTCTTATCTAACACTAGTCCTACTTAAGTGCCTGGCACTGTCAAAGATTCTGAATGGAGTTCCCACAATGGAATGGATGCGAGTTTGAATTGCGATAAAGATTTCAACCACAATGTGCCAGTTCCGCCTTTGTGGATCCGCAGTGTTTTGTCCACTTAATGCTTTCAAATGCCCTTTGAATTGCTCAGAGTGAGGTAGTCTCCCATTTCTTATATCACTCAGCATAAGCGTGAGTAAAAGGCTTTCAACCACTATGTTTAAGTAAGGTGTCAAAGACTGCAAATACGAAGAGAAGTGGCAAAAGGACTCCTCTTCGTCCATGGTGTAGCTCTTGAGGACTCTGGAGGCTATCCTTTCAATTTAATTGATAAAAATATTAAATTTTGTAAAAGTACGAAAGCGCTGTGTTGTGATGTGGTGGCTAGTGCGGCGGACTACTACGCAATGCTGCCGGGTTCAATCCCAGCAAACAACTAAAAGTGTTTTCACGGTGCCGCCTCTTTCGAATATTTGACAAGCATTCAAAGAGTATCATTTGTCACGAGTAGCTTCTCAGCTCGCCGGCCGTTCGGAGACGGCAAGAAAAAGATCCCTTCCATTTGTGAAAAAATGTAACACGCACACACAAGTGGTTGCAAAAAGTAGGCCCTGGGTCACCCCGAACTGTAGCGCCACGCAAAGTAAAAGTCAGAAACAGGCATTGATTTCATAATATTTTGGGCTTATACATATAGTATCCATAGACTTAGCAGGGTACAAATGAGTACAGTTATAAGAATATTATCCGGGCATTGCCTTATAGGCAAACACGGCAAGAGCCTCGGGCTTTAAGGCACGGATATTTGCAGATATTGTAATGATCAAGGGGTAGCAGAGGATATCACACATATCCTGTGGGAATGTCAGGGCATAGTTGCAGGGATATTCTAGTCAGCTACTTCTTTAGCAACCTGGGGGAGGAAGGCCAAATCAATTATAGACTCGTTGTAAAATTTTGCAGCGCATAAAAATGCTTTAAGGAAATTGTGGCGGTTTAGGTGCCATCTTTGGATGGATTCTTAGGGGATCGCGATGGGCCCACTCTGGTGCCTAGTGTTTTGGGATGACTCAGCCTCTCAATCGCTCTCAACCTAACCTAACCTACCTATAGTATCTGATAAATCTTAGGATTTACGCGTAAATTTTAACATTTTTCGGTTTACGGGCTTGACAGCATACAGTGCCGTTCGAAAAATTCTGCTCAAACTATTTTTTTTTTTCGAAGTTTGGCGAATTGGTTGCAATAACTACATATTTTTTAATGAGGTTTTATTTTTTTTATACGGTATTTTCAAACGTTTTATGATGCTTTTAGAATGTTAGAATTTTTTAACCTGCAGTTAATGGAGCAAAACGGTCTTAGACCGAAAAACGGGGTCTTTTGGGGACTTGGCTCATTTTTAGAAATGAATGAACAATCTTAATTAGTGTGGTTTTTTTATTTCTTTTATTGCTTCCCAGCAGCGTTGTCCATTTAATCAATACTTTGTTGGATCTCCTCTTGCTTTTATAATTGCTGCACATCTGCGATTCATTGACTCAGATAGGTTCTTCCATGTGAATGCAGGTATGGTGTTCCAGATCAGGTCCAGTAAATTTTTAAGGATGTCAATTGACTCTGGAGGCTATCTTGCAATTGCAAGTTTTATAATTGGCCAGATATTCTTAATTAGATTGAGGTCTGGGCTATAGGGAGACCATCAATATTGTTTTCTTCGAAATAATTTATAACCTAAAAAATTAAAAAAAAAAAATACTAATATTGTTTTTAGTCATAGAAGTTGTAGCTTATTTGAGAGCTTTAAATTAATCTTTCATTTGAAAAACAAAAACCAGTTCATACTTACAATTTGGCTGATCTTCATTGAAAACGAAGCTAGAAAAGCAGTATACCGTATAGCAGGTTCTCGATTCAGTACCAGGAGCCTTGGGGGGAGCTCTGGACACCACAAGCTCCAAATACAATTTCGGGCGAAGGTTCCAATGTCTCCTTCCAGATCGCTCTGAATGGAACAGCGAAGGTTGTTCTGGTTTCCTATCAGGAAGTATAGTCTTCTATACGGACGGGTCGTTAATGGATGAGCTCTCCGGAGCAGGTGTCTACTCAGAAGAATGCCACGTTGAGCAATCTATTCCATTGTGTAGATTTACAACTGTCTTTCAGGCAGAGGTGTATGCTATCGCTAGTACAGCGCACATTGCACTTAACAAGAGATGGAAAGGCAAGTCCATCTACATCTGCTCTTATAGCCAAGCAGCTATTAAAGCCTGTTCAGCAGCGTTGATCAACTCAAAAATTGTAGAGGAAGCTGTCAATAAACTGAATCAGCTTGGGCGATGTAATAAGATCACACTGGTCTAGGTCCCGGGACATTCCGACATCCCGGGAAACGATAAAGCTAATGCTCTGGCTAGAGCTGAATCAGCGACCCCTTTTATCGGTCCTCAGCCTGTTATTGGCTGCAGTTCAGCTTATGCTAAACACAAGCTTCTTGAACTACTGCGACTACAGCACTATAACCATTGGCATGAACTTAAGTCATGCCGACAGGCCAAAATGTTAGTAAGTTTCTGTTACACCTTAGTAGAAACGAATTGGAAGATCGGCAGGTTAGACGAAGCCAGAGGTCTCTTTAGGAGTGCCTGTATTGTTATCAATTAGGAATCCCTGGCTCCTCTCGCCAAAACCAACGGCGTAATTAGCTACGGGTTTGACTCAATCACCCTTAAGGTGTACAAAAAAGACGAGGCAATAGCGGAGTCAAACCCCTCACCCAAGGACCTCGCAACCACTTCGCAGCTACCGTCATGCTCGCAGATGTCATCCGGTGCAATGACAAATGACTCGAAGACGGTACCCTCACCACTACCACCACCACCATCCCAATCCCACCCCCCATCCCTGGAAGAACCGCTCTCGGATATGGAGATTGAGCCTATCATATGCTTGAGTGAGGACGAGCTTCTAGCTTCGGACTCAGACCCAGAGGCAAACTCTACAGTAGTGGAGGTAAATCCACCTGATTGTAGCTCCAATGCTGCGATTAGTTCAGATTAACCTCCACCACTCCAAAGCGGCATCCGCTTCACTTCTTCTCCGACTCCAACAACTAGGAGAAGACGTCGTCCTGATCCAGGAACCTTGGGTTAATGGTAACTCGATACTTGGACTCAGGACTCCTAATTATACTCTTTACCACAAGAGGAATGAAGGTAAGCCAAGAGCCTGCATTCTGGCAAAGAGTAATCTTAATATATTCCTACTCTCTAATTACAGCGATCGAAATACAGTAGTGGTAAAACTGGAGACTGGCAAGGGCAAAATCTGGCTGGTCTCGGCCTATCTCGCCCATGACGAAATAGGCCCTCTACCTCCGAACAATCTGAGGGAGGCGATCGCGGATGCAGAGAGGCGCAAGGATGGACTAATCCTGGGTAGTGACGCTAACGCGCATCACTCTATTTGGGGCAGCTCCGACACCAACAACAGAGGTGAGTTACTTTTTGACTATTTTCTTAATACAAACCTCACCTACTGCAACAAAGGTTGCACACCAACTTTTATAACCTGCAATAGACAGGAAGTTCTAGATATTACACTTGTGTCTGATAATATCTCCCAATCGATCAACAACTGGAAAGTTTCGGCTGAACATTCGTTCTCACATCACCGATACATACAATTTTATTTTATTTTATTCCCAAAGCGGGAAACAGCTCTCACGCTAGTCCAAAAGATCTCAGACCTATTAGCCTATCATCATTCTTCTTAAAAACTTTAGAAAGACTGATCGATACCCACCTTCGCAGCAGCATTGAATCAAGACTGCTATCAGAATCCCAACATGCCTACTGTAAGGGTAAATCAGTAGAAACTGCACTGCACTCCCTAGTACGCACCATTGAGAAGACGATTTACTGCAAAGAATACACAATGGTTGTCTTCCTGGATATAGAAGGTGCCTTCAATAATGTTATATCGGAGGCTATAATAGATGCCCTTTCAAGTCTCAAGGTCGAGAACTCGCTTCGCAAATTGATCAATTTACTACTCTCTAGTCGAATTATCAACACCAAGCTGGGCGAGTCCTCTTCCAGGAGATTTGTCAGCAGAGGCACCCCCCAAGGTGGTGTCCTATCCCCCCTTCTTTGGAACCTGGTAGTAAATGAACTTTTGCTACTCCTAGAAGGCGTGGGATGCAAGGTAGTCGCATATGCTGATGACGTCGCTATAGCTATTTCCGGTAAGCATCTTCATACGATCAATGAACTCATGCAAAATGCACTAAATAAGCTCTCGAAATGGACCGACAAATGTGGACTGGGGGTTAACCCTCAGAAAACGGAGTTGGTTCTTTTTACTAGGAAATACAAAATCCCTCAGATAGACCCCCCTTCTTTATATGGTACCAAGTTAGTTTTCACCGACAAAGCAAAGTACCTAGGTCTCATCTTGGATAGTAAGCTTAGTTGGAAACTCAATATCCAAGAAAGAGTAAAGAAAGCTACCATAGCACTCTACTCCTGCAAGAAAGCCATCGGCAGCAAATGGGGTCTTCAACCCCGCATCGCCCACTGGCTCTATGTATCTATCATCAGACCGATTCTGATGTATGGCGTAGTGGTCTGGTGGACCGCCCTAGATAAAGCTATACATCGCGACAGCTTGGGGAAAGTACAAAGATTAGCGTGTCTGTGCATTAGTGGAGCATTAAGATCAACACCCTCCGCAGCATTAGACATCCTACTATATCTCCCACCCCTAGACTTAATTGGTAAGCAAATGGCAACCAGTTCTGCCATAAGACTCAAAACAATCTCACAGTGGTCAAGTAACTACACTGGCCACTCCATAATACTAGACAATCTTACCCTTCCCGAAAACATAGACTACACTGTACCCAAGCCCAATTTTGACAAAAACTTTAAAGTCACTATTCCAGATAGGTCCTTCTGGGATGACCTAGGTGCTGTAACAGACAAGTCGATACACTTCTATACTGATGGCTCAAAAACCAATGATGGTGTAGGAGGAGGTGTTTTCTCAGACAGATTAAAACTAAATCTCTCCTTTCGCCTCCCTGATCACTGTAGCGTGTTTCAAGCGGAGATCATGGCGATTTCGGAAGCACTGTCCTGGATCAAGAGGAATGTAATATCAACTAACGATATTAGCATTTTCTCGGATAGTCAGGCGGCGTTGAAATCTCTGGAATCAGTCTCATCCACTTCTAAGACCACCTCCAACTGCCGTTCATCTCTCATAGAGATGGCTAAGCAGTTTAACATTCACCTTTGCTGGGTGCCGGGGCACAGAGACATTCCAGGGAATTGCAAAGCTGACGAGCTCGCTAAAATAGGAACAACAATACCTATTCTACCCGATAAGAAATATATAGGTATGCCACTCGCTACTTACAAGCTAGCACTCAAACTTGACACAGTCAATAAAACCAACGCCAGATGGGAAGGTGTAACCACCTGCCTTGCTACAAAGCAAATCTGGCCTAGATTAGATCTTAACCGCTCTAGATACCTTTTGTCACTAAAAAGACTGCATATTAGTACGATTATCGGTGTCATCACAGGACACTGCCTTATAGGCAGACACGCTACTAGACTTGGCGTCATTTCGAATGACTTCTGCAGAAGCTGTAGAGACGAAGAGGAGGAGGAAAGTCCAACACATCTCCTCTGCTCGTGTCCAGCTCTTTCCCGTAGTAGGAAACTTCACCTTGGAGAATACTTCTTCGATGATCTAAGTGATCTCACACAAAAAGACGTAGGAAGCCTTCTTCGTTTTGTACAAAGTTCCAAATGGTTCACTTGAGTAGCGGGGTGATTATCCCCAAGATCCTTGGTATCACAATGGGCCTCTATAGGCCTAAGTGTGCTGGTACTTGTTACTGGCAGCCACTGCTACCTAACCTAACCTAGTAGAAACGACCTCAAAATCCTCACAGGACTGGTCTTCACCTAATTACAATGGGCCTACAGGTCTACGTGCTTGTTGCCTCTATGTGATAACTTACTTACTTAGTTGGCGCTACAGCTCGAGGTGAACCTGGGCCTGCTTCTCGCAACCATTTGTGTGTGCGTGTTATATTTTGCACGAATGGAAGGGACCTACAGTTTTTTGCCGACTCCGAACGGCGAGTTGAGAAGCTCAATCGTGACAAATGATACTCTTTGATGCTTGTCAGACATTCGAAAGAGGTGGGCACTGTGAAAAACTTTTAGGTGTTTGCGGCGGGATTCGAACCCAAGACCGCTGGCTCAGTAGTCCGACGCACTAACCACTTGCGCTACGGTGCCCCTCTATGTGATAACCCCCTTCCAAATATTTACAATACAATACAATACAATACAATTTGGCTGTATGGCAAGGAGCATTTTCCTGTTAGAAAATTAATCTGCAAGTGTCACTAAAAAGTTTTATAGCGGAGGGCTCTTATTCATTTTCTAGGACCCGTAGATGAACTGCTGCAGTGACTTTCTATTCTAAAAATCCCAATATACCCTTTTCATCTCCAGAGAAGCAGTTTTTGGGGGCATCCGTAGGAGGCATTCAGAGCTCAGTTTTTTGTTGGTTCTCTTCGCGCAAGGATCCTCCCATTTCCAACATGTAGCTTAGACTTGTATTCGTGTCTTGAGTCCAATTAATCATTTTTCTCTGACTCTTATTGGAAAATCCAGCTTCAGTACTTGCTTGAGTGCTTTAAGTCCATCTTTTACGACCCTTTTTCTCACTTAGCTTCCTGAAACTATTTTTCCTTTAGCTCGAAAAGGATAATTTTAATTAATTAAACTGATACCGACGGTTTTGAAGCACCAAAAAACCATTTTTCACTGAGGTCGTCTTTTTGGCCTCTCTGAGCCTTTCCTTCCGCCGGTAGCAGTGATGCCAACCCGAATTTCTAAAAGTCTGTAGATAAAAGTTACAAATTCTGTAGAATTCTCTATTTTTGCCTGATGCAAATCTGTAGAAATCAAGACTTTTTTTAACGCATAAAAAGTGACTGGAATAAAAATTAGGATACTATAAAACATACATAAATCATTATTTACATTGAACTTGCGCACATCGTTTACTAGCAATCTGAGTCAAATGAATAATCTTTATTTCTGAAATCATACCTACATACATGTTTTTCGTGCTGAATGGAAAACAAACGAGATTGATCTGTTTCTCTGCAATTATTGTATAAGTGAATCATTTGACATCTTGTTCGTAAAAGGAAATAAATAAAAAAAGGAAAAATAATAAATACAATTTTAAATACACTTTCTGTATATGTATGTAAAGGGTGATTTTTTAGCTGGTTTGGTTTTGGCAACACTGGTTTTGACAGCTGACGTGTGTTTAGTACCTTGTGTCACTGTCAAACAGCTTCAGTTTGGTTTGCAATTTAACCATGGATCGTCTTACAAATGAACAACGCTTGCAAATTATTGAATTTTACTATCAAAATTCGTGCTCGGTTCGAAATGTTCATCGCGCGCTGCTTCCATTTTATGATCGGCATTCTCGACCTTCTGAGCAGTCTATTCGGAAGATTGTGACCAAATTTCGCACCAAATTTACTTTGTTGGACATTAAACCACCAACACGTTTACGTACTGTGCGTAGTGAAGAAAATATTGCGGCCGTATCAGCTAGTGTGACAGAAGACCGCGAAATGTCGATTTGGCGCCGTTCCCAGCAGTTAGGAGCGATGATAACAAACTTTTTTTTGCCCGAAATGGAAGTTCTTGACTTGCATGATATGTGGTTTCAACAAGACGGTGCCACATGCCACACAGCACGCGAAACAATGGCGCAATTGCGAGGCGAGTTTGGTGAACAGTTAATTTCACGTTTCGGGCCGGTCAATTGGCCGCCTAGATCGTGCGATTTGACACCATTAGATTATTTTTTGTGGGGGTATGTCAAGGCTAATGTCTATAGGGACAAGCCCGCTTCGATTGACGCACTGGAAGCCAACATCCATGCATTCATTCGTGAGATACCGGCCGATATGTGTGAAAGAGTATGCCAAAATTGGACTCAGCGGATGGGCTACCTGAGACGCAGCCGCGGTCAACATTTGCATGAAATTATCTTTAAACATTAAATTGCAAGGTTCAAACTATCGATTCAAATAAATATTTCATTCATTTTTTCGAATTTTTTGTGTTTTTTTTAAAAAAAAAGTTCTCAACCTCTTAAAAAATCACCCTTTATTTTCTATTTTTGTACGGAGTTTCTGATAATATTTTTGTTGATTGATAATACTTTGTGCAAAAATATAACACGCACACACAAATGGTTGCGAGAAGCAGGCCCAGGTTCAACTAAGTAAGTAAGTAAGATAATACTTTGATGAACTGCGTTGACATTTCTTAGAAAATGTTTTGGTGTAAGTGCAAGTAGGTGTGAATCTCGAGTAGAATCCGAGATTCACGACAGTTGACTAGAGCAAAAAAAGGTGCTTTTTTGGTCGGTTGGAAAATTAAAATTGTACTAGAGCGCTAAAAATTGCTCGAGATAAAAAAAAAGGTGCTTTTTCTGCCCAATCGATATCGACATTAGCCTTCATTAGATTTATTGACGAAAACAGTCGCTCTACATTTGCACTGCAATGAGGTAAACACAATAGATTTCTTGCAAATAACTATTCTATAACGGTTCAATAAGACCTTATATGGACGTAATCCATATGAAATTACTCTAGAGTCTAGAGTTTTAATTTGAATGCTACTCTCGCTCTCACGCTAAAATGTCCCATCTCAATTCAATATTGTTTTATTTGTTAAAAGTTTTTATTTTTCCCCGGAATTTGAAATGTCTGTATATTTTCGTTTGATTTCTGTATTTCTGTAGGCAGAGTAAAAATTCTGGAGATCTACAGAAAATTCTGTATGGTTGGCATCGCTGGCCGGTAGTCACGGTCTCACGATATTTTTTAAATTCCATGCTACAGTTCGTTGAACAACATTAGATCGTTCAGAAATTTGACGGGTTGTCGAATTTCGATGTGACAGACACAAAATCGGAACTCGGAACTGATTTTTACCATTTTTTTTTTTTGTTTTTTTAAACTTTGGTTCGTTTTGGACGGCTTTCGCGAGCAAAATGCACCTCTCATTCATTATTACATCGACTTTTGTTCACTTATTGAACAATATTTTGCTACCCAGTGCGAAAAACATCGTAGCTCTCGTAAATTCAAGAACTACCATCCGAAAGAGTAAGGAAAGGTTTGGGCAACATTTTTCGAACTGAAAATGTATGGTCGTTCTTCAACACCCTGTGCATGCCTTTAAAGTAAAATAAAAAAAAAACTGTCATCCCGCATCTGAATTCTCTTCCCTTTCATCAATGTGACAGAACCTAATGCAATGAAAGAAGCGTCGACGACTTTATCGAGGTGTCATAGATGTGCACTCAAACAAAAAAGCAAGAAAGGGATTCACGTGTGTGTTGTACTAAAATGTAAAAATATGTCCTTTTCATTGGAACACACTAGATCGATGCTGACAACTTGGTAATGCATTTATAATGTACCCTGGTGGGGAATAAGATTGCCAGGAGGTTAAAGTTTCCTTCTATCATAACGGAATCATAATAACAAAAAGAGTTTTTTTTTTATATTCTAGTTTTTGTGGTCGAAGCGTCGATGGCGCAATGAGTAGGAGTGAATCATGCATCTGTTTCATTCACCCAGCTTTGTATAAGATATTTGATTATATTTCATCACTTGCCCACTTGAATCAAATTCACCTTCGTGACTACCCTAGTATCTTCCAGGCTGAAGTGCTTGCAATCAATGAAGCATATAACGAGCTTTATCTCAGCCCTACAACGTTGAAGGTGGAAGCAATATTAGTGGACAGTCAGTCTGCTATTAATATCATTTATTCAACCACCAAATCCTCTTAATTGGTAGATCAGTGAAAGGAGGAGTTGCCCCGGGCAAGCAGCTGGTTCAATACACTGGAACGCTGAGCTTTTGGCCATAACAACATAGTCAGTTTTGGTGACTTTCAAGTACCTATCGATTCCTTGCTCACAATTTCCTGGAGATGGTCAACGGGTCCTTCTTTTTCATTCTGGCAAGTGGATTTAGAAACTCGACCGACTTTGCCATTTTGCTCATTTTTTTAGGTATTCTCTTCAACGAAAAATATGTTTTACAAAAACCAAAATATCACATACTATGTAGTTTGCTTTTGCTATTAAAAATCGAATTTATATCAATTTCACTGAGCATAATAATTTTTGCCAGTTCACAATCACTGTTTTTTACCCGACTACGCAGAGGAAGGGTTATGATTTTAACAGGCTGGGTTTATTTGTATGTAAGGATGTCACTTCGTACAGCCTAAACTATGGAATCGATTTCAACAAATGAGGTGTCGTTGGATTCGTCTTGATGCGGAGAGTGTCCTTGGTTACGTGACGTCACAGGAAAGTTCAATATGAAGGGTGCATCAAGCAAGATGGCGGATTACCTTTTTTTTTCTTTGTTTCTTTTTCTTTACAACCGCTTTAATAGTGGTATCAAATGAAAGGGCTTGGCGAGTAGAATACAATACGATATGACGTTATTCTAAATTTAATATGGCGGACGCCCCCAAGATGACCGATTTACGTTATCTTAATATGGGTATCAAATGAAAGACGCACCAAGATTGTGGATTAGTGTTATCTTTACGACCTGCTTAAGTTGGGTATTAAATGAAAGGGGTTGACAAGTAGAACACGACATTGGTTACTTATATACACTTCATATTTTGGAAATAAAAAATTAAGTTTAAAAACCAAAACCCGATTATGGGGAAAACTATCTAAAAAGTACGAAAAAAGATGAAACGAAACGATAATTTTTAGAGTATAGCCGTGGTCGCATGCCATTACAATAACGTATTTATATAATCTCGCATTCATTGGCAAAGGGGCATGCGACCATGGCTATACTCTTTGTTGCCTGATAATGCAGTAGC
Organism: Brachyopa scutellaris; assembly: GCA_949775065.1. Lineage (NCBI taxonomy): Eukaryota > Metazoa > Arthropoda > Insecta > Diptera > Syrphidae > Brachyopa > Brachyopa scutellaris. The sequence goes on along the minus strand of OX459114.1, from coordinate 77,497,766 downwards.
ACAACATATCACAATTTATTAAGAAAATACTTTAATCACAAACACAATGTAAGTAAGTCACAATGTAAGTTGAAAAAAGCTTAACTAGTACAATTTCAATACAATTTTTTCTAACTTTCAATACATTGCTGAAAAGCCATTTTTCATCCTTGATACACAACTGAAGTCGCGAGCGCAGCGAGCAGCGATATCAGCAGAATCATCCCCCTCCACTTGCATAAAATGAGAGTCGCAATGCCAGCCGCATTACCAGATAAAATATTTCGTTGTTTAGGTAGGTTTTCTGTACTGTATTTGCAGGTTAATATTATTTTAGTACACTTACGACAACAATTTACTCTCTGGATCGATACTTAAGCCGTGGAAGTTGGTGGCTTAAGTTATGACACTACTTAAGTGCAGAATTGCGTTAAGCCTGCACTGTGAAAACGCAATTCGTGTTAATCCTGAGATTATCGTTGGATCGACACTTAAGCTCGCACTGTGAAAACGGGCATTAGACTCTGACGTTTGAGGCGAATGAAATTTCAGCGAGTCGCTAGCCGTAAAACGAAATAGTCACATTCGTCAACTTTTTCGTTCGAGTCGCTAACCGTAATACGGTTGTTAACTTTATCCAAAAGTACAATCTTCAAGATGCCAACACCTGGATATCGCTGCGTTTACAATACCAGTGACCATTGCAAGTGGCGAACGCAGTTTTTCTTAACTAAAGTTGATAAAAACGTACTTGCCGTCTGTAAGGCCTGTGCTGGCAATTTTTGTGGAACAGAGTATAGTTTGTGGGCACCGTAGCGCAAGTGGTTAGTGCGTCGGACTACTGAGCCAGCGGTTTGGGTTCGAATCCCGCCGCAAACACCTAAAAGTTTTTCACAGTGCCGCCCTCTTTCGAATGTCTGACAAGCATCAAAGAGTATCATTTGTCACCCTTTATTTTCTATTTTTGTACGGAGTTTCTGATAATATTTTTGTTGATTGATAATACTTTGTGCAAAAATATAACACGCACACACAAATGGTTGCGAGAAGCAGGCCCAGGTTCAACTAAGTAAGTAAGTAAGATAATACTTTGATGAACTGCGTTGACATTTCTTAGAAAATGTTTTGGTGTAAGTGCAAGTAGGTGTGAATCTCGAGTAGAATCCGAGATTCACGACAGTTGACTAGAGCAAAAAAAGGTGCTTTTTTGGTCGGTTGGAAAATTAAAATTGTACTAGAGCGCTAAAAATTGCTCGAGATAAAAAAAAAGGTGCTTTTTCTGCCCAATCGATATCGACATTAGCCTTCATTAGATTTATTGACGAAAACAGTCGCTCTACATTTGCACTGCAATGAGGTAAACACAATAGATTTCTTGCAAATAACTATTCTATAACGGTTCAATAAGACCTTATATGGACGTAATCCATATGAAATTACTCTAGAGTCTAGAGTTTTAATTTGAATGCTACTCTCGCTCTCACGCTAAAATGTCCCATCTCAATTCAATATTGTTTTATTTGTTAAAAGTTTTTATTTTTCCCCGGAATTTGAAATGTCTGTATATTTTCGTTTGATTTCTGTATTTCTGTAGGCAGAGTAAAAATTCTGGAGATCTACAGAAAATTCTGTATGGTTGGCATCGCTGGCCGGTAGTCACGGTCTCACGATATTTTTTAAATTCCATGCTACAGTTCGTTGAACAACATTAGATCGTTCAGAAATTTGACGGGTTGTCGAATTTCGATGTGACAGACACAAAATCGGAACTCGGAACTGATTTTTACCATTTTTTTTTTTTGTTTTTTTAAACTTTGGTTCGTTTTGGACGGCTTTCGCGAGCAAAATGCACCTCTCATTCATTATTACATCGACTTTTGTTCACTTATTGAACAATATTTTGCTACCCAGTGCGAAAAACATCGTAGCTCTCGTAAATTCAAGAACTACCATCCGAAAGAGTAAGGAAAGGTTTGGGCAACATTTTTCGAACTGAAAATGTATGGTCGTTCTTCAACACCCTGTGCATGCCTTTAAAGTAAAATAAAAAAAAAACTGTCATCCCGCATCTGAATTCTCTTCCCTTTCATCAATGTGACAGAACCTAATGCAATGAAAGAAGCGTCGACGACTTTATCGAGGTGTCATAGATGTGCACTCAAACAAAAAAGCAAGAAAGGGATTCACGTGTGTGTTGTACTAAAATGTAAAAATATGTCCTTTTCATTGGAACACACTAGATCGATGCTGACAACTTGGTAATGCATTTATAATGTACCCTGGTGGGGAATAAGATTGCCAGGAGGTTAAAGTTTCCTTCTATCATAACGGAATCATAATAACAAAAAGAGTTTTTTTTTTATATTCTAGTTTTTGTGGTCGAAGCGTCGATGGCGCAATGAGTAGGAGTGAATCATGCATCTGTTTCATTCACCCAGCTTTGTATAAGATATTTGATTATATTTCATCACTTGCCCACTTGAATCAAATTCACCTTCGTGACTACCCTAGTATCTTCCAGGCTGAAGTGCTTGCAATCAATGAAGCATATAACGAGCTTTATCTCAGCCCTACAACGTTGAAGGTGGAAGCAATATTAGTGGACAGTCAGTCTGCTATTAATATCATTTATTCAACCACCAAATCCTCTTAATTGGTAGATCAGTGAAAGGAGGAGTTGCCCCGGGCAAGCAGCTGGTTCAATACACTGGAACGCTGAGCTTTTGGCCATAACAACATAGTCAGTTTTGGTGACTTTCAAGTACCTATCGATTCCTTGCTCACAATTTCCTGGAGATGGTCAACGGGTCCTTCTTTTTCATTCTGGCAAGTGGATTTAGAAACTCGACCGACTTTGCCTCCATCAACTCAACCAGTTTTTTCAAATTGGCGAGAATGGTTTTTTTTTTTGAAAATTGAAGATACATTATTCAACACATTATGTTAACAATACATTCAATAATATTTTTTTTAATTTCACATTTTTCTTCCACTCATTACATTATTGCACTACGTTGTCACCAGAAAATTCCATTCGAGTGATTCAAAATCAAGAAAACTGATTTCTGGTCGAACGTTCGTTTATAGAATGAAATCACAATTCGCTTATGCCCGTTTTCACAGTGCGAGCTTAAGTGTCGGATTATTTAAGTGTAGGATTGAACATATCCAATACTTAAGAAGTTTTCGTTTTCACAGTCAACACTTAAGTGTGGTATATTTAAGTCATGGATTGAGTGTCATTGTGAACCATTTATGGAAAAAAGTAATTGTGAATGAACACAAAATGACAAACGCAATTTGGTTTTCACTTTCTTCTCAAGTGCTTTTTAGAAAAAATACAATGAAAATTAAGAGAAAAAAAGACAAAGAAGCCGCTGCATGTGTGGAAATAGAAAAATAATTGAATTACAGTCTTCCATATAACGAAATTCTCTATATTGCGAAATTTGTTGCCAGACTTAAAAGTTCCTTTATAGCGAAATTTGTCTTAAACTTCTTTATAACGAACAAACTTATTGGTCCTTTGGAGGTTCGTTATAAAGAAGTTTGACTGTAATTCATTTTTAATTCAAAAAACGACAAAATAGCAGTATGCTGACGAAAACAAAAAAAATGCGCACCCCTCCCTTCCTTCGATGTGCATCCTGATGAAACAGATACACAACTGGGTTGCAAAAGTCGTTACAATTGTACTGTTTACGATACAATTGACCTTGCTGCAAATACACTTTTATAAAATTCGATACAATTTGCGCTGCTGCTCATTTTTTTAGGTATTCTCTTCAACGAAAAATATGTTTTACAAAAACCAAAATATCACATACTATGTAGTTTGCTTTTGCTATTAAAAATCGAATTTATATCAATTTCACTGAGCATAATAATTTTTGCCAGTTCACAATCACTGTTTTTTACCCGACTACGCAGAGGAAGGGTTATGATTTTAACAGGCTGGGTTTATTTGTATGTAAGGATGTCACTTCGTACAGCCTAAACTATGGAATCGATTTCAACAAATGAGGTGTCGTTGGATTCGTCTTGATGCGGAGAGTGTCCTTGGTTACGTGACGTCACAGGAAAGTTCAATATGAAGGGTGCATCAAGCAAGATGGCGGATTACCTTTTTTTTTCTTTGTTTCTTTTTCTTTACAACCGCTTTAATAGTGGTATCAAATGAAAGGGCTTGGCGAGTAGAATACAATACGATATGACGTTATTCTAAATTTAATATGGCGGACGCCCCCAAGATGACCGATTTACGTTATCTTAATATGGGTATCAAATGAAAGACGCACCAAGATTGTGGATTAGTGTTATCTTTACGACCTGCTTAAGTTGGGTATTAAATGAAAGGGGTTGACAAGTAGAACACGACATTGGTTACTTATATACACTTCATATTTTGGAAATAAAAAATTAAGTTTAAAAACCAAAACCCGATTATGGGGAAAACTATCTAAAAAGTACGAAAAAAGATGAAACGAAACGATAATTTTTAGAGTATAGCCGTGGTCGCATGCCATTACAATAACGTATTTATATAATCTCGCATTCATTGGCAAAGGGGCATGCGACCATGGCTATACTCTTTGTTGCCTGATAATGCAGTAGCACAACATATCACAATTTATTAAGAAAATACTTTAATCACAAACACAATGTAAGTAAGTCACAATGTAAGTTGAAAAAAGCTTAACTAGTACAATTTCAATACAATTTTTTCTAACTTTCAATACATTGCTGAAAAGCCATTTTTCATCCTTGATACACAACTGAAGTCGCGAGCGCAGCGAGCAGCGATATCAGCAGAATCATCCCCCTCCACTTGCATAAAATGAGAGTCGCAATGCCAGCCGCATTACCAGATAAAATATTTCGTTGTTTAGGTAGGTTTTCTGTACTGTATTTGCAGGTTAATATTATTTTAGTACACTTACGACAACAATTTACTCTCTGGATCGATACTTAAGCCGTGGAAGTTGGTGGCTTAAGTTATGACACTACTTAAGTGCAGAATTGCGTTAAGCCTGCACTGTGAAAACGCAATTCGTGTTAATCCTGAGATTATCGTTGGATCGACACTTAAGCTCGCACTGTGAAAACGGGCATTAGACTCTGACGTTTGAGGCGAATGAAATTTCAGCGAGTCGCTAGCCGTAAAACGAAATAGTCACATTCGTCAACTTTTTCGTTCGAGTCGCTAACCGTAATACGGTTGTTAACTTTATCCAAAAGTACAATCTTCAAGATGCCAACACCTGGATATCGCTGCGTTTACAATACCAGTGACCATTGCAAGTGGCGAACGCAGTTTTTCTTAACTAAAGTTGATAAAAACGTACTTGCCGTCTGTAAGGCCTGTGCTGGCAATTTTTGTGGAACAGAGTATAGTTTGTGGGCACCGTAGCGCAAGTGGTTAGTGCGTCGGACTACTGAGCCAGCGGTTTGGGTTCGAATCCCGCCGCAAACACCTAAAAGTTTTTCACAGTGCCGCCCTCTTTCGAATGTCTGACAAGCATCAAAGAGTATCATTTGTCACGATTGAGCTTCTCAACTCGCCGTTCGGAGTCGGCAAAAAACTGTAAGAGTCCCTTCCATTCGTGCAAAAATATAACACGCACACACAAATGGTTGCGAGAAGCAGGCCCAGGTTCACCTCGAGCTGTAGCGCCAACTAAGTAAGTAAGAGTATAGTTTGGCCTCGCTGTCCATTGAAATTTGATAGTTAAGAAAACTGCACTGCAGAAAACCTAGACCTAGCCAGTCTTATCAAAGAATTTGCTGACAAAAAAGCTAAAAAAAATAATATTTTAGTTGTATTGTTATTTTTTGATTTTCATTAAATGTTTCGTGACTAACTGACACACAATATTATGTTAGGTGGCTACGTACATTATTTAAATAACGAATGAGTAAAATATGTTATTATAAGTAATAAATAAATACATAATTGAAAATAAGTTTTTTTTTAATTATTTTAATTATAATGAAATATAAAAGGGCGCCAAATGCATGACTCGCCCGGGGCGTGTAGATGGTTAAAGCCGGCTCTGGTTGCTGCACAACAAAGCTATTTTTAAAGAAAAGAAGCGCGCAAACAAGCTTATGATGGGAGACGTAGAAAAGGAAGTGTTATGTAAATAACACTAGTCACACATTGTGTTTGGAATATATGTACATCAGTTTGCGATTTGCTAAGTTCATCGATTGTTCTACGAAATACAACATATGGACTGCAGGAAAAATAAAAATAAAATTTTAAAATCCCCTACTTCAGCGAATTAATCTAATTTATAAATACAAGTCTAAAAATAACTATTTTTATTTTATCTTCTTTTGCGTTTTTGTGTTTTCTTTGATTATCGCAAGTGCGCGGCACAGTGGTTCAGGTTGTATAGTAGCGCGAAAATAATTCAATATCTCTTGCAGTACTGGACCGATTTCGATAAATTTTGCACCACAGTATTTGAATTTTTTTTATTAACATTAGAAGTAAAAAATTATATATTTTTTTATTTTTTTTAATCTTCGTACCAATTCGAGGGTACCCGGGTATCCTTTTGATTATTGAACCAATATAAAACTTATTTCGCCCAAAGGACTACATAACAATATTTTCAGTACCTTCTTGAAATTTAATTCTGCTTCGAATGGCCTACTCAATTTAAAATAAATATAATCCATTAATTTTATAAAATTTATTTTTCAACGCTAATACGGAGTTATATGCGAAGTACACCCGGGTACTATTTATATTGTACTGGTTCGTATATGTTTTCCCGTCCGAACATGTTTCAATTCAAACATTTATGTAACAGTGTTTCATTATTTAGAATACATTGAATCTTACGCTTGTGGAGCTCATATGTATGTGTATATTTTTTGGTGTAAGTAATATCAAATTGGAATTATGAGTAATTTTCAGCGCAATGAACGTGAACAATCCTACGCGAGAGCATTACATTTGAAGGATATTTACACGGGTTGGGCATGAAATCCCGCCTTACAAAATCCCGACTACAAAATCCCGACCACAAAATCTAGACTGACAAAATCCCGACTGCCATAATCCCGACTGACAAAATCCCGACTTACAAAATCCCGACTGCCAAAATTCGCGCGCGCGAATTTTAAACTATTATTTTCTCCAAAGTCGGTATTTTGTTAGTCATGAACGTGCGGCTATTTTATTTTTTTTTGGTTTGTATGAAAATCTTTATATCCCTTCGCGGAACTATTTTCTCATTCTTATAAGAACGATTTATCACACGGCTCAGTACGTTTGGATAACTAGACATGATGAGAATCAAAAAGCGCTGTTCTTTTTTTTCTCACAAAAGTTCATTTGTCGGGATTTTGTGAGTCGGGATTTTTAGAAATGCGATTTTTTTTATCGGGATTTTGCAGAGTCGGGATTTTGAAAGTCGGGATTTTGTGCCGTTCCCATTTACACTGTAGGAGCTCAATGGCTATCTTGAAATATTGATAACAGCTGGTGCTCATCATTCCAATAATGAACAATAAGTAGAGCTCTGGAAAGTAACAGCATTGTCATTATATCGCTACTATGAGCATCAATAGGATTTGGGTCATAAATCAATCTATCCGATTTGAAAACTGCATAACGCGAATTCATCGAGTGATAGACGGACGACAAAGCTGCACCGATTCGAGATTCGTGGGCTAGATTTGATGGTGAAGGAAAGGGTTGGTTCGTCAATACGTAGGTTCCGGCTGTAATATTATAATGCACAACTTTTTTACTTCTTTGGATCTCGCCGATTATTTTCTCAGAAAAATCTTACGTGCTAATAAAGCTCACATCCCAAAACAAATACTACTGAAAAGTAGATCACGTACAGTCCAGTCATCTCTATTTCGGTTCATGGAAAAGAAAATCGTCGTTTCCGATGTCCCTAAAAAATATTTGTAGTTCCGTTAATCTTTTATCCACAATGCACCACGACAATGCTATATCCAATGATAAACATAAGCCAGACATCATAAAATACTATACAATAGCTCTAAAGGTTCGTCATTTTACTGCAAAACGATAGCCAGTTGCCATGTTTGATACTATGTGCATTGGCGGCCTACCTTCTTCGTACTCAACATAACAAGGAAGCAGCAATTAGAAAGGATAACCGACGCAAATTCCGCAAAGGCTGGGAAAGCAGCTTTGTATGCTGAATATTCAAGAATGATTCAAAAATCATCTTATTTACCGCAACTTCAACACAAAAAATAGCATTGAAGCTATGCTTGGTGAGAACATACGTTCGCGCACACCTGCCTACCGGCTCAAAATTCAAGTAGCATGCCATGTTTGTTCGGAGCAACGTAAACCCAGGCAAAAAACTAGAGAATCGGAAACTTTTGCGAAAAGCCAATCTGCGACCATCATAACACGACTATAAATAAATGTCATTCTTGCTCAAAAAATGGATAAATAAGTTGAAATAAACAGCAATTTTCTTAATATAGATTCTGAACTGAGTTGAATTCACTCTAGACAATTATATACATAATATATATACATATATACATAACTTTTCCTATATTTGTCTCAGCCCATAGAAAATACAAAGGGGTACCCGGGTACCCGTCGCGCTGACTAAACGTGTATTAATTTCGCATTGATACGAAGGTTAAGCAAACTGTCTTTGAAATCTTTTTATATTTTGGTTCGCCAACTCCGAAATCACGGAAAAGATTCTGGTTAGTTGTCCATAATGGTTTCTATGCAGCCTGAAGTGACCGCTTTGAGCAGTTCAGTTCACTAACGCATCTGACCACCTCCATAAGAAGATGGATAAAAAAAATAGTAATAATTTACGTTAATTGCGTGCCAACATAAAAACCGCAAGTTTCCGCAGCTAATTTATTTTTGGTTGTGAAGCTGAAGGTTCAATGCATCAAACCTATTGTATTTCAGCTTGGCGCTTTTTGGAGCTTAAGATTTACAATTGTTAAAGCTCTTTGTTATTGATAAAAAATACCTCTATGTTAAAGGCTACCTCTCACTGAAATGAGTACTGATATGAATAATTCTTGCTACGTAACTAATATTATTGCGATGACTCTTAATAAGTAAAATCTAGGAGGTTATTAAATATGAATTGATACACACTCGCACAATGTGTTGAAATAATGAAAATTCACACGATAAAAATATCACGGAATCGTTTCATAAAGTTCGTACTGCTTTTGGTCATTACCAAGTGCCTTCTTGCACAGCTACAAAAAATTAAATCAATAATTTTAAACGTCTTTGAAATTTTAGAGCTGTGAAGACTCCAAATAGTAATCCTCCGGCAAGGTCAGCTGAAAATATCGCCGCCGTAGCTGAGAGTGTGACTTACGATCACAGGAATTGGGCCTATCCTCATTGCACCGCATTTTGTAAGAGATCTTAGCCTTCATGCTTATAAGGTCCTGTTAACACAAGAATTGAAGCCAGTACCGTGCTTTCGCTATTGATTTAAAATGACACCTATTGTTGGATGACAAATTTTAAATTATATAATTTACTTACATTATGTCGGTGTTTTCTAATTTTGTATCCTTAAATAACTAAAATGCTGTATTTAATATGCTAAATATCTGTATGCCAATGATTGGAATATAGAGGGCCAATGACGGGAAAGCAGTGCCAGTAATTGGTGAAAATTTGCTTTTCTGTTACTTACTTACTTAGGTGGCGCTACAGTCCGGGGTGAACCAAGGCCTCAACCAACAACCTCTTCCAGTTAGCCCGGTCCTAAGCTAACCGCTTCCAGTTGCGCACTCCAAGTTGGTTTAGGTCTTGTTTTACTTGGTCGCGCCACCTTAGGCGAGGTCGTCCTCTGCTGCGCTGACCCTCCGGGTTAGAGTTGAATATTCTCCGAGCCGGAGCGCTGATGTCCATGCGCTCTACATGTCCTAGCCATCTTATACGCCCAATGTGCAGCTTTTTGACCAGGCTGATGTCGCTGTACAGCTCGTACAGTTCGTCGTTCTTCTCCTCCAAAACCCGTCAACGCAAACGGGACCGAATATACTACGAATGATTTTTCTCTCAAAGCGACCAAGGAGATCTTCATCCGCTTTCGATAAAGTCCATGCTTCAGCTCCATAAAGCAAGACTGGGATGATAAGGGTCTTATATAGAGTTTCCTTAGTCGATCGGGAAAGGACTTTACTGCTCAATTGCCTTCTTAGCCCAAAGAAACAGCGGTTGGCAAGAGTAATCCTTCGTTTGATTTCCGACGAGATGTCATTTTTTGATGTTATTTTCTTGTTTTTTGTTTATGATTTAAAATAAATTTTATGTTTTTTTTGTTTTTTATTGTTTAAAATACCTTAAGGAAGGTAAATGAAGAATGCCGAAGCTGTTGCGGTGCTTCATTTATTTTATAAATTGCAGTAAAACCGTAAGTTTGCTTAAGGTGCCAATAATTGGGTGGTTTACCCTACATACTTATGTATTTTATAACTAACAGCATACATATTTTATTTTTCTCAAAAAAATAATTTTTATAGGTAGGTACCCCAAGTATTATTTTAATTATAACGTGATTTTAGTCAAAAATCGCGCATTATCTTTTCCCTGAGTTCTTTTTCAAAATTTTTCTTAAATAAAATGGAACTTTTATACATTTTTTATTGGATTTGATGTTCCAATCATTGTTTTATAAAATTGGAATGAAAAATAGCCTTATATTTAACATTCATAAAAACCGCATTTTTTCCGCTCCTGAACAACTGTGCGCCGTAGCTGATTTTTCTGGAAAACCAATGAATTCGCGATCAACCATATGTCCGGTGAGTCAGCGCATACGAGCTGAGCTCTGCCAGCAGAAAACCGGTTTTGTAGGCGAGGCGACTGAAACGAAAAATAATCTTTTACGGCGAGTTTGACTAGTTGAAAACGTGGTAGAAAACTAACACATACACAACTTTCAAAATATTAGATCAGCAAGAGTGTATAATTTCATTCCGCTCTCAAACGCATTTTGTAAGTTGAGCAGTCTACATCACAAATAAAATGGCAGATAACAAAGGAGGAAGTCAATTATCACGCCGATGGACAAATGACGAAACGTCAGCGTTTATTAAAATACATAAAAAATATGATATTTTATATAACACGCGGCACCCGGACTACCAAAATAAAAATAAAGAAGAGGAAGCCTATATGGCTATTACTAATGAGTTACAAAAGTACAAGCCTGGTGTGACAAAGGATATGGTGCAATGTAAATGGAAAAGCCTGACGCTGAAGTTTAAACAGGAACAAACAGAAATAGCGAACTCATCGAACTAGATTAGATTAGATTTTAGATTTATTGACTTCAAAAATAAATACAATTTACATTTTCTTAACTTTAAGTTTGACTTAAGTCCTTTATGGTTTGGCCGAAGGCCGTCTACCAGACTGACATTTATATTATAATTTATACATAATAAGAAAAAACTATTACAATTATTTACAATTTTCTGAGAATGTTTTTTAAAAAGTTTCCTGAACTATGCATGTTCTGTAACGAATAGCTCCTAAGCAATATTGATAAAGAAGGTCCCAACTTCGTTCACCGTTCAGAATGTTGATCGTTTCCTCTAAATTAAGCGTGGCTACACCAAAGAAGCGTTTACGGAAATCCTTGAGTATTGGGCAAACTCCCAGGAAATGGAACACATCCTCCCGTTCTTTACGATTGCATAAGTCACACAATAATGGTAGCTCTGGTCGATGTGGAATGTAGTTCAAACTAAGGAGTTCACCTCTTACTTTAAATAACAAGCTGATTTTTTCAGAAGTGTTCTCAGCTAAGAAGTAGGTTTTTTGCTTTAAGAAGTGGTTTACTTTACTGTAGTAAGCCCTGTAGATTGACGATTCGGCTTCTTTAATATACCTATCATACATCATATTACCAGCTTTCTTCAGCAAGTCATCAAATTTTGCTTTAAATGTATCGGGGTTTTCGTCGGCTGATATTAAAAATGTTGATGAGCATTCGATTGCCAGTTTGTTCCACTCATTTACACATGTTCCACCCGAATTTATAATTTGTGTTAGAACTAGTCTTGGAATCCTTTCTTCGCTCATCGCCATAACTTTTGCCACATAGTTGAAGTGCATTTTAAGGGTGTCTAAAAAGAGGGGCGCTATTCCCGTTTCAAGATATAGCATATAGTTTGGTGATGTACTGGGCAGTCTGAAGGTACTTTTAATAAAATAACGAAGGAACTTTTCCACGGCTTCAAAAGAACGATATCCCCATGCCTGTGCTCCATAAAACAGAATTGCAATTGCGGTTGCTCTAAAGACTTTATACTTAGCTATGTGAGAAACGTTATTTTTAAGGATGCAACTTCTCCACACAGAACACATAGCACGCTTGGTTTCCGCTAATTTGGCTTGTAGATGCTTATGTAGACTTAGGTTAGAAGCAATCAAGACTCCCAGATACTTATACTCCTTGATTATTTCTATTGACTCCTCTTCAAAAGTCCACTTTTCCCTTCTGGAGTATCTCCCGCCGCCGTTTCTGAATATCATCATTTTTGACTTGGAGAGGTTAACCGATAGATTCCAGGTTTTGCAGTAGCGCTGGAGCCTGTTTATCATCAGCTGCATCCCGTCTATAGTTTCAGCTAGGAAAACTATATCGTCAGCGAACATCAGTCCTGGAATATTCTTTCCTCCCATGGCAATACCACCATTCACCGAGTCAGCTATGTCATTTATGTATAAATTGAAGAGAAGGGTACTTAGAACACATCCTTGCTTAACGCCCATCGACGTACCAATCTCTTCTGACAGAGATTTTCCGTTCCATATACGCGCATGATTTTCCTCGTAAATTGCTCTAATGACAGATATAATCCTTGTTGTGATTCCGTATTTGTAGAGTTTATAAAAAAGTACTTCTCTGGGTATTGAATCGAAAGCTGCCCGAAAATCCACAAAAAAAGCATACAGCTTTTTTCCTTTGCTTATATAATAGTCGGCTATATTCATTAGCGAAAAGATTTGGTCCACTGTCGATTGGTTTTTTCTGAACCCCGCTTGAAAAACGTTTAAGATACTCTTGGTTTCGACCCATTCACTGAGTCTATTGTACAATATTGAGCTAAAGAGCTTCGACGCTGTATTTAAAAATGAGATGCCTCTATAGTTTTTCGGATCGTCAATGCTCCCTTTTTTGTGTAGCGGCAATATAATCGCCTTTTGAAAGCTCGAAGGGACGTCAGCGGTCTCGAAAATTCTGTTATACTCCGAAGTAAGTAGTCGTATGAATTCTGGTGTAAGATGTTTAAAGTATTCAATCGGTATTCTATCTTCCCCGGGCGCTTTACCTTTTTTGGCATTTTCAATAGCCGTTTCTACCTCCGCTTGGGAAATTGGTGCATCTAGATATTCATCAACTATTAAAGGTGCTGCATACTGAAATGACGGTGATATTTGATTTATATTTAGCAGCTTCGTAAAGTAAGCTTTAAGCTCTTCAATGTGCAGAGCCTTGGCAGTTAAAATCTTTTTCCCACTCACAAGCCTTATTGCTTTCCAGAACTCCATTGAGGATTTCGCTTTGTTTATTCTTTCAATATTTCTTTGATCAAAATTAAGTTTTTTCACGTTACAAAGCTCTTTGAAGTTTTTGTTTGCCGTTGCGTAGAGGAATCGAATGTTAGTATTGTTGGTCGATCTGACTAATTTCAAATATGCAAAAGATAAATTCCTAGCTTTCAAGCATTCGTTGTCAAACCACTTTTGTTTATTTTCCAAAATCTTCCTTCCTGATTTCTGTTGAGGAGCCGCTTTCTTGATGACATTCATTAAGGTGTCCATGTCAAGATTACCTGAAGCGTTCATGTCCAACTGGGTTTCAAGCTGCCTGTCTAGATTATGTTGAAATAAATCTCTAAAGCTGTCTTTCCAATGTAATTTCGGGAGGAGCCCAAGCGTAGGTTCAAAAGTTTCACCACCTGATGATCTAATTTTAAAAGACACCTCTAAGGGCATGTGGTCTGAGAACGTTTTTACTGCCACTATAAATTCATCAAAAATGCAGGCCCAGTCTCCAGACAAAAAACAATAATCTATCACAGAGCAGGCTTTTCCACGGATAAAAGTGAATTCCCCAAAACGATCGCCTTCACAGCTTCCATTTAGTACCCAACTATCCAAAGCATCTGCTATTTCAAGAATTTTATTCCCCTTCGAATCGCACACCTCGTCCTTTGATCTTCGATCGCAGTCAATACGGATTGTGTCTACACCGCTATTAAAAGTGTTCTGTGACAAGCCTATTCTCCCATTAAAATCGCCGATTAGCATAAGATTTGATGCTCCTAGCACATTAACAAGATCACGTAGTTTGTCGAAGTCGCGCTCCCAATGGCTACAGTTCAAATAAATAGGTACAACGTAATAAATCGTGCCTTCCATTTTAATTTCAAATATTCGGGATTGCTCTATGTTCTTAAACTTAATTACAGCATCTTTGAGGTGTTTTTTGTAACCGAACAGCTCGCCTCCAGATCCCCTACCAAAAATACTAGTTTTAACAGCTGGTATGCATTCTATTTCGTGGCTCATGAAAATATTCTTAAAACTAGTTTCATCATAATTAATAATATGTGTTTCCAATAAAATAAATATATCGAATTGCTTAATATAATTAAAAAATTCAGTAAATAGACTTTTGTTTCTTAGCCCAGCGACATTATAACTTAAGATTTTAAGCGTTGAAAAATTAACGATCGCCTGGCAGACGGATTCTTCTCAGTTGGATGACGTTTCGTGTAAACACCCACTTGTGTGTCCACCCTCAGTTCGCACTGCAGCTCCAGTCTTCATTGTGTTTGCTCCATTAATATTTAACAAACTGACATTGCTGTCATTCCTTGACGTTGACATTTCTTTATTGTTGACTATGCTATTTTGATTTTCCATCTGTAATTTGTGTAATAATGTTAATAAAGAATGAGGAATCTCTCCGACGCACCGCCCCAATATGGCTAGACTGTCGTTATTGCTTCCATTCTTGAGCCCCTGAGTTGAATCCCATGTAAAAACAGTGTCTTCCACATGTAGCCTATCGTCTCTCAAAAAGATTTTCAATTTAGGTTTCGACTCGCGTAGCACCTTCATTATGGATACCAACTTGCTTCTTCTTTGGCGTGCACTATGTGGCAAAT
The DNA here is from genome assembly GCA_949775065.1 of Brachyopa scutellaris. Taxonomy (NCBI): domain Eukaryota; kingdom Metazoa; phylum Arthropoda; class Insecta; order Diptera; family Syrphidae; genus Brachyopa; species Brachyopa scutellaris. The sequence continues at coordinate 77,482,598 of OX459114.1, read as the reverse complement.
CTTTGTTGATACTTATATTCGTTCCTTTAAGTTTCTTCGCGTTTCGTAAAACATTTAAAGCAGTTGTTCCGGACCTCAATTTGACGACAATTACCGCCCTGGATGCACTTTGGTGGTTTACTCTGTGCGCAGATTCAATGTCAGTGTTGTTTTCATTTGTGTCGAGCAGTCCAGCGCATACGTTTTTGGCTTTCTCAACTGGATCGGTGTGGGGGTCTGTCGGCAAACGAACTACCACATTATCTTCAACACTCTTTTGCATAAGTCGTTCAATTTGTGCCTCCAGTAACTTGTTTCGGTTTTCTAAAAAGACAACTTTCGCAGAAATCTCATTCTGCGTCGCTTTAAGGTTAGACAAATCGGCATATAGCAATTTGAGATCTGACTTTGTGACAAGTTCTGAGACAAGCTTTGAATTGTTGTCCTTCAGGATTTCCTTCATTTCGTCCACACTAATGCCTGATGATGTCATTTCGACTAGAAATTTTGAAGGACCTCCTTTAGGATTATTATAATGGACAGGGGAAGTTTGTTCAAGGCCTCTTTTGCTCATAAGTTGGGTTATATTTGGCGGCACCTTTACTTTTGATTTTATGTGTCTTAAGAGCTATGACTTACAGATATTTCACTCCGCTGATGTAAATATTGCGTTTATTTTAAGTTTTTGCTGCGATTTTTAAAGAAACAAGTTTAAATATATTGACTTTTTATTAATTTATCACAGAGCTTTTCTTGGGCAAAACCCTCATCGAACTCATCGAACTATAAACCTATTTGGTATTTCAGTAAGCTTTCATTTTTATCACATCCAAACGATGCGTATACTGGAACATCACGAGCGAACATTTTCAGAGGCAATAAATATTTTTGTAAAATAGGACATTTTGATTTTAACGGTGCTTTATATTTACAGATATCCAACACCAGCACTACGGACGCGAATGACATTAGTTATCCTTATCCGGAAGAAAATTTGCAACCGGTGGATGAAGTATGTTTAAAGTGAAAAGAGCTAGAAAAATGCAATCCATCCATCTTTTTATCTTTTCAGCAAAAAGAGAAATTGAACAGCGATCGAAGTTTGACAAAGTTTGCTGATATGTCTTTGCAGGAGCTGCCCCAAGATAGTAGAGATACAGCAAAAATAGATGTGTTTTGCAATTATCTAAGAGCAGAATTTAAAGCATTTAAATCGGAGGAGAGCTTCGATGAGATTCATAAGGTCATTGCGCAATCACTGGAAAGAGTCAAAGCCAAGGAAAGGAATCAGAACAATGTCACCGAGAAGGATTATTATTCATTGCCTGGAACCTCAAATAAAAATTAAAAATTAAAATTTGATTCCAGAACAAATTGTCTACACGATCATTACAATGATGCTCCCATCATTATAAACAAACAAGTACAAGTCTCAAATTCAAATTCAAATTCGTCTTCCTTAATAAGAAGCGATATATTTTAAATAAAGTGTTGAGTAAACATTATTAATTACAATCTTTTACTTTACATTCTCTAATACTCATTTAATACACCGAGTAAGGAGACAAAAAATGAAATCTGATGCACAGGCGTAAATTTCTTGTATATATAGTACTAGTTGAACCCCTTCGCATTCTAATAGCTTTCTCATGCATACGAATATGCAAATATGCAATTTCAGTGGGAGCGAGGAAACATCAAAGTATTTGTCTAAGTCCACAAAAGTGTTTAGTAAGTTTTGTTGATTAACTGCGTTTTATCAAAAACGTTTCAATATGTAACTTTCAGCCCCTAAGTTCAGATTTCATAGTTCTCAAAAACCGCACCGCACCGCAGCCCATCAAGACTTCCGCCTCTACCAAATCTCGTTGCAGAATTGTAACTCTAGGTCGGGTGTACATAATTTAGGTGGGCTCAAGTTTCTTAGAAGAATAATAGGTACACCCATTTTTAGTTTAACTTTATGTGATGGAAGCCCTGGAGCAGATGGAGAGTTCAGAAATTCGGCTAGATAGATGGTTGTTACTTCTTGGTCTATAACCCGGTTGATTGAAATACATTCTGCACTTTGACCATCAGCACGTGAAAATATCTCGCTATCAATTGCTGGAGCTTGATCATTCCAAGGCAACAAAATAGCTCCCTCACAAAGCTAAGAATTCTCACGGTTTGTTAGTTGTGATATACTATAGAACCGTAAAAGGATGAGATAAATTCTTTGGTAGAAGACACTGTTTGGCACAAATAATGTGATAAATTTACTTTTCCATTTTCTTCCGGAAGCATTCCTCCACCAATTTTAAGTAACAAATAAGAAAATTTTGTGCGTTTGGATTGCCACCTGTTCGTGCCCGCCTATTGACGGTCAAGTGCATTTGAGTAACATTAGACCCCAGAGACTTGACTTTTTCAGACAGGCATTTACTTCATCAACTTTTGTGCCTCATGGTACTACTGATAACATTTGCCTAAAGTTTATCCTGTTAGGTTCTGTTAACGGTTTCCACTGCCTTACGGTGCATTGGTCCCACACAATTAGACAACAGTCACGGAAAACTCGGGCTTTATCACTATTCCGGGGAATAACGTAGCTACTAACCTTGACGACGCCACAGCCACGGCCAATATTACCTTGGCTTTGTATCATGAACAACCAATACTTTCCAGATGATTAATTTATGTGACGATGATATGCATAATATGTACATATATGAACCAAAATAAAGCAACAGGAGTTCATTATGGGTTAAATATTTGTTTTTGATCGTTTTTTTTTAATCTGTTACTAATATCAATAAAATGAAAATGCGATTCACTGCTCAAGAAACTTATCTTTCTTTTGACACCTCATTTGTTAAAATTGGTTGAGTATGGGGGCCGGAAATGCATACGATGATTGTAGCACATTAAAATGCAAAACAAATGATCACGTCAGAGCGCGCACACACACTATTGCAACGATACCCACTGCTGCACGGCTGCTGGCAATGGTCTCAGCTGAAAGAAAATTGTGGGCGATGCTTTGAATAATAATATTTGGCTTCAGCAGTCCTAGGTAGAACCAAGCCTAGCTTCCCGCAACCATTTGTGTGTGCGTGTTATATTTTTGCACGAATGGCAGGGACCTACAGTTTTCTGCCGTCTCCGAACGGCGAGTTGGGAAGCTTTGCATGACAAATACAAATGATACTCTTGAATGCTTGTCAGGCATTCGGAAGAATAACTTTGAATAATTGTTTTGAAAATTGCTCAGCTTCAGGACAACGCAGAAGGATGTTTTATATCTCAAATGATTGAGGGACAGATCTACTAATTGCACCTATTTTTTTGTTTTTCAATCCGATAAGCCATTATTGAGTTAGGGCTGCATAATCATAATATTCCTCACCAATATATAGTTATTTTGACTACTATGTAAGAACCATTAGGCTGAGCAAAAAAATACATAGCTTGTGATCATCCCGGGTACTTAAGAAGCATTTCAAAAAAAAGTTTCATCGAAATCTATCCAGCGGTTTCCACGCCATTAGGTAACCAACAAAAAAACCTCTACAGTTTTATAATATTTATAGATGTGGCCAATGAATTATGACCGATCGAGTTTTGAACGAATTTTTGATGAGAGTGTTCTGTGAATTGCGTTTTTTTTAAGAATATGGTTAGCTACGAATTTTGTCTATACTTTCTTTAATTTCAATAGCAGTCACCGAAGGACTTACCTACCGTGCACAGTGGTTCCACCGTAGGCCAAGAGTTGAAAGATTCATTGTAAAAGTTTTTACTCCAAACCATTTAAGCTAGCTGAGAACAACCCAAAGTTAATAATGAGAAAAAAAATGCTCTGTTAAGTCAAAACCGTTTGATTTTCATCTCCAAAGTGATAGCATTGCAAGCCCATTGCATTTGAGTTTTAGTGCTTTAAAAATAAGCGTCACTGGATTTTCTTTTTTTTTCATCTACTTTCGTTAATGCAAGTAATTTTTTTTAGAATGAGTCTCTTAGTAGAAGGCAAGAATTCCGTTCTATAATTTTTTTTAGGTTTGATATGTGTAACTATGAAAGTGGGGGGGAACCAAATTCAAATAAAATTGCATTCTCTGTTTTGTTTTAAACTTTTAACTGTGTTCCCCGCGTGACTCCCCGACGTATTATATATTGCTAGAAAGGCTGATTTCTGTACTTTTTGATTCAAGTTGAATCAGCTTTGGAGATTTGCGGATTCAGATCAAATTGAGCTATAAGTGACCATACCTCTTATTATTTTACTTCAGGTGCTATCACTAAATGCTCTTTTACTAGAATGTTATGTTTACTTGATCATACAGCCAGACGTCTGCTTAAGTATAGAAAATCTAATCTGGAAACTTTTTCGCCTGATTTTTCTAATAGCCTGGCATTGAGTCTGATTGAGGACATGGTAATGCTCGTTTTTGAATGATTCTTGTGCTACAATTAGCTTTATACCACGAAAAATGTAAGTTACAGGTAAAAACTTTGTGTGGTGAATTTGTAGGTGACATTATGGCGCATAAAAGTAACACTAATAAAACAAATTCTGAGCACACTTTCCTGAGCTAAATGTGATTTATAGAAAAATTGGTTTAAAAAACTTAAAAAAAAATCTGTGTTTGAAGACCAATATCTCATAAACGAAAGTACGCATGATAATATTTTTGTACTGTTATAAGCACTAATTAATTGTCTTTAAAACGAGCCTACGTTGTTCACTTCGATTTTAATACAATTGAAGTTATAATTGAATAACTGTTGGTTATTCTCTGAAAGAACTTTTTTAAACACCCTGTAGATCAGTAGGTGTTCAAGATAGACCCCCCCTCCTGTTCAATTTTTTTCATATCGTGAATCAGTGAATCAGATCCCAATATATCTGATTCCCAAACCAGACCACCCTGTATACCGTACCGTACCGTACCGCACCGTACCGTGATCTCAAAAACGTGACTTGATATAGCAAAACGGATTGCAGATTCGGAATCAGCTCCCCCAAATTACTCTTATATGAATTGATTTTGGTTATTTTTCAATGAGCAAGTACTTATGACCGCCTTTATTCGAGAGTGGAACCACTGTGCAGTGGCTCACAGTAAAAATGGCCCACCTCAAACTAAATACCATTTATAAGAAAAATTCTAGAAAATCCATCAAAATTAATAGCGAAAATGGTCAACTTTGATTGACTGCTACATTCTTGTTTCAAAAGCAACGGACATTTTATACATTTAATAATAAAAGCAACGAAATAAGAAGAAATGAGAGAGAAGGGAACGAAACTCATCTCACAGTGAAAATGGCCCAGATAGCAAAAGCTTCTCAAATAACTGTTTTTTTTTTTAAACTTTTAGCACTAATTTATTTTAATCTTCGTTTTACTATTCCACATTAGAACGCAACTGCAGAAGTCGTTGACGCCCGAGTAATTTGTTCGTTTAGTTAACTTTTGCAAAATGCGACCTCATAGAGTTACAAAAAAGCCAATAGAGCTACGAAAATTAATTATTAAGCATTTTATGAGTGGAGAGAAATCCCTAAAATTGTAAAAATAGCTCGAGAAACAATAAAAGATATTATAAGAGTGTCCAAGAACGATAATAGAATTATGAACAGGCCAAAATCAGCCCCAAGAAGATGTTTTCTAATCATGATGAACGTTGGATTGTCAACTAATCCGAAGAAAATTCGATGCTGAGCGCACTAAAACTAAGATATGGTGGAAAATCATCTTAAGATTAATTGCAATGCTAAAACTGTTCGGACATATCTAGGAAGATCTGGTAGAATATTAAGGAAGAAGCCATTCATTAGCCAGACGAACAAAAGGGTTCAATCGCTCAGAAACACATAATGAAAGATTTTCTTTTCTGGAAAAGCGTTTTTACTACGGATGAGAGCTAACATAACCATTTTGGATCAGATGGAAGGGTAAACGTTTGGAGAAAGCCGAATAAGGAGATGAATCCTAAGCATTTGCGTCCCACAGTTCAGCACGACAGTGGTCATCCTATGGGTGGAGGGTGGAGGATCAGCATCTTACATTTTATTGAAGGGAATATGGATGAATATCAATATTTAAATATTTCCAAAACTATTTAAAACAATATCCTGCAAATTAAAGATATATTGATGGAGTTAAAGATACTTTTCAGCTCAATCAAGACAAATGATCCAAAGCACCCGGCTGGAAGTATTAGGGACTAGATGTCGTACCATTGTTTTAGAGTGATCAAAACCCCACCCCAATCACCGTATTTAATTTATAATTAAAAATGTATTGCAAAAATTTGATATTAAAATTCGAAAACATGAAATTTCCAATGAAAATGACTTAAAAAGCGTGTTATTGGAGGAATAGTAAAAATTAGCCCCGACTATACCAACAAACTTGTAGAACTAGTTCCAAATCGTTTAAAATCAGTTACAAAACAAATAGTATGCCCGAAATATGCCCGTTTTGAAAGAAGAATATAAAAGTCAATTGAACCTGAACATTTTCAATTTATATTTTTTTTTGATTTCGTAGAGTTTTTCGATGAAGATTAAGTTGGTTCGAGGTGGGCCATTTTCACTGTGAGCTACTGTACGTGCATACGATAAATGTGCACCAATACATAAAAAGGTAGGTGATTTTCTTAGGCCGGTAGTTATCGACGGCTCATAAGTTAAGAGCCTCATAAACCTATTCACCAACCGCTATTAGTGCGTATTTACGAGCGCTCATAAGACTTATGAGTGGTCCCAACCACTCTTAAGTTACGAGCGCTAATATCAGAGACAATTATTATTGTAATTCGAACAACAGATGTCATTTCAAATAAAAATTATTTCTGTTGATTTTAAAAATGAGTGAAAATGAAAGAAATCCGAATTTATCCGACAAGGAAAAGCAAATTATAATGAGTTCAGTGAACATATTCCTTATTTTACTATTTAATTGAATTGAATTTGATGAAAAACCACCACCATCAATTTCACCATCTACAGCTGTGTTGCATCATCCCCACATTTGAATTGCCATTTGTCACTGACATGCTCGAAAAGAGCGCATCCGGAAATCCGAAAAACGATTCTCTCATAGTCGAAGTTAGCATAGACAAAAGCCTATTAGTGGTCCGTGAATACCAACCAAACATTTGAACTTATGAGCCTCTTAACTTTAAGGTCGATAACTACCGACCTTAAAGTTCTCTTTTAGCATATACATATATTTCATATAAGGTCGGAAACCTTATTTTGATTGATTTTTGTCGATATAGGTTAGATATGTTAGATATGGGTTAGATATGGCTTAGAAAGTCGACATTTCTGTCGAAAAAAAAACACAAGTTGCTGCTTTGTTGATTGAGAAAAAGTCCAGCTATGCTCAAATAGCCGAGATTGTTGGAATTGCATAGTCTTCAGTAGTCAACATAGCAAAACACGTGGACATACCAGGCAGTTCAGCCTTGGTTACGCCAAATAATAGGCAAAACTGTGGCAATAGAGAAAAATAACACCAATGACTGACCGGAAAATCGTTCACAAAGCTCTACTCTACAGCAACATAATCCACCAGCTCACTGCTTTTTGAAGGATTTGAACGAAGCTGGAATCGACTTATCGTTGAGAACCCTGCGGCGTCGATTTAAGGAAAACTCCTTGGTCTATAGGAGACCAGCAGAGAACCCCAAATTGATCAACGTCATGAGAAAATGGTGATTGTATTGGGCACAACTTTACATAGATTTGCGTGAGTGGCTATTGGAACAAGGTAAGTTAATTTTTTTCTTCAAATTTCTTCTCACAGTAAAAGATGAAACAGTTTTAGTAATTCTCCCGTTATCGCGATTTTATTTTAAGTTGTCTTTAGCGATGAGTGTCGCTTAGAAGCCGTGACAGAGACGGCCAAATTCGTCCGCAGAAGGCCCAATGAAAGATATTCAGAGCATTGCGTCGTTCGGAAGATCAAACACCCACCGTCTGTGATGATTTGGAGTTGCATAACATTCGAAAGTACGGGGCCAATTTATTACATTGATGGAACAAAAGACTTCAATCAGTATATTCACGTCTTTAGGAAAGTTTTTCGGCCGTATTTGAACAAATTAGACTCTCCCAGTGAAGAATGCGTCTTTATGCAAGATGGAGCTCCATACCTCACATCCAAAGCAAGCATGAAATGCTTGGATTCCATGAAATTGGAAGTCTTGCCACGGCTTGGTAATTCTCCGGATTCGAATCCTCTTAAAAACTGCTGGGCCTACCTAAAATCTTGAGTTTATAGTCGAAGAAACAATACCGTAAAAGAGCTCAGGCAGAACATTGAAGGTATCTGGAAAAACGATCCCGCTATGAATAAAACGGTCGCGAAATGCATTGAAAGCATGTCCAAAAGGAAAAGAGTACAGGAGGTAAAACAAAAGGGCGGTAGTACTAAGGATTAAGATGTAATAACCTTTTGTTTGCTTTGTAATCACTGTGACGAGTTGGGTTTGAAGTAAATGAGGACAAGACCAAGTACATGTTGTCAACCAACAAAGAAACATCTGTCCAACGCCTAGGACAAAACGTCACTGTTGGTAACAGTAACTTCGAAGTGGTTAAGGAGTTTTCCTACCTCGGAGTAAATATCAACTGCACGAATAACACGCTAGTGGCGATTTGACGAAGACTTACCCTAGGTTTGATGAAACAACTGGCTTCAAAACTCCTAACTCTGAAGACGAAGTGCATGCTCTACAAAACATTGATCCTTCCAGTCCTGCTGTATGGAGCCGAGTATTGAACGATAAACAGGAAAACAGAGCATATTCTGAATATTTTCGAGAAAAATTCTTCGTCGAATATCCGGTCCCATATGCGGGGAGGGTGAGGAGGAGAAGATACAACCGCGAACTCTATAAGCTGTACCAAGATGTGGATGTAGTCCGAAAAGTCAAAACACGTCGAATACACTGGCTCCGCCACATCGAGCGAATGGACAACAATTCTCTAGCAAAGAGGATCTTCGAATCACAGCCCCCAGGTTCGAGACGACAAGGAAGACCGAACCTCCGTTTTAAGCATCAAGCTATCGCGGATGCCAGACCAATTTGTCTAGATAGCTGAAAGCAGCATGTTTCGGATCGAAGAGAGTGGAAGGATGCCGTGTTACAGGCAGAGACTCTTCACGGGTCGGGACTCGGGAGCCCGTTAAGTAAGTACGTAAGTAAGTATTATTTATAATATTAGTTTATACTTAATTTATTTATTATTGTTTATATTTAAACATCAATCGAATTATCCATTTTCGATATTGAGTGTAGGAAAGCCAAACGAACACTTAAGTCGTTTTACTTGTCTTTCCATGTGTGGTAAAGTATGATAGACCATCGGATCGTGTGTGGGTAAATAGAAATACGGTCGACAAACTCTAGTCGGCCGACCAATCTGAACGTGTATGCACCTACTTGTATGAGCATATGTGTAAAAAGTGCCTTGCGTAAGAAAAACAGCATTATACGATTGATATTTTTTTTGTAAACGCAAGTCGAATCTTTCCACTGCTCTTTTGAAAAATTGTAAAAAAACGACTTAGGTATACGTGTATAATAAAGTTTTTGACACAGGAGTAGAGATGGGAAGAAAAGATTTTTATACAACTATGTAGGTACCTACCTTAACAATTGGAGCATATAGGTAAGCATAATATTATACATTATCACGCCTGTGATCAATTCCCACGGAATCGAAAACGAACCGAATTTCAGGGGATGAGTTTGAAAAAATGCGTTAGTTTCGAATTCATCCCTTATAATTCCGTTCATTTTCGATCCGGTCGGAATTGATCACAGGGTTGATTACGAGGCGTAAATAACGAATGAATGAAAACAAACAACTCTTTTATCTGCACCTGCTCCACATCCGAAATATTGCAATGTTGCAAATTTGATAAATTGAAATGTCGCAACGTTGTCAGTTCCTTATGTATGTACATAGCGAAACATGAAAAATTGTCAAAAAAAACTCGGCAAGCAAATTTCCAAAAAAAAACTACCTAGACCTATGAATCAAAACCTAGACCTACCCCTACATGGGAATAAAATAAGAAACTCATACATATTTTACGATATTTAAGTGCGAAATTTCTTCAAACGCAGTTACAAAAAACTAAGAAAATTGTTTTTTTTTTTTTAAATTATGTAAACTTGTTATCAGTGCTTTGTCTGTGCTCCGTTCTATTGAGTTAAAGCGAAAGTTCTATTCGGCATGGAGTTGGCAAGATTAAAAATTGTTCTTTGATCTATTTGCTGCCATGATTCCTTTTTCTATTTTAGCGAAGTCACCTTGGGATATTGGCATCCATTTTTTGTAAACATCCCTTACCATTATACCCCACAAGTTTGTAGGATACATATCTGGGCTACGTACCAGCCACTCAAGTAAAGGAATATCTTTGGACAAAAACCACTCCTTAGCGTCTATAAAAATGGTGTTAGTGCACTTTCGGGATTCATTTTGGTGGAAATAAAGCATATATGTAAGTAATTTCCCCCCAAGAGCAAAAAGCGCTGCATGCCATAACACTTCTACTCTGCTGAATTTTGGAAGATTGTCCCTCCGCAGATCATGCCAGTAAGCAATGAATCCATCTGGACCGTCGAGATTAAACTTTTTTTCGTCAGAAAATATAACGCCACTCCAATTTGCTATCCAATGCATGTGGTTTCTATCGAACACTAGTCGCGCTGCCTTGTGATGCTGATTTAATAGCGGTTTATTTCGTAGTTTTTTTGAAAACCGCATGCCAATTGGCTCTTAAAATTTAATGTCTTTTTAGTCGCTTCAAGCAAAAATTGATATTTTGCCTGTTGGTTAAGCTTGGTATTGTTTTTGTCTCGTTTCTCGGGGTGTTCCGGAACTGCAATAGGAACACCTACAAACTCGTCTTTCTATTTCTAAATACTTTTTGCCCGATTCATCTCCCAATGGTTTTTTCAAAGAACCAGTTTCTATTGCTTTATTATAGTGCTTAACATTAGGACTTTTTTATGAGCCTTAGATTGATAAATATTCAAAGAATTGGCTTTTTTTAGTAGATATATACAAGTACATTAAATTTGTACAATTTTTCTTGTGCAGTCTTCACGCACACTCGTATTTCACTGCGAGCTTTATTGACTGTACCGACACGATAGTAGTACTTTTTAGATATCAAATATTCATGTAATAGTAGCGAAGTGAAAACGTTTTCACATATGTAATATTTTTCCCCTTGATATAATTTTCGATAGGGGAACCTGGGGACACCTGATCCCCCCTTTTCAATTTGTCAAATATCTTAAAAAGTAAAACATTAATTGCCTTTTTATTTTAACGATATTATAAACAATTTAATTGTTCATCATTTTGTACAGTTTAATTAAGAAAGTATGTAAGATAAAATATATTTTTTGCCATTTTTCTACAACTATCCAAAATAACCAAGTGTCCCCCATTCAGGGAGACTTGATCCGGACTTAGGGCAGACTTAATTATGGGAGGATACAGCATACGGCCCTGCAAATTTTTATGTAGGAAAATCATAAAGGGGGAAGATAGTTCCCCATTTCGTTCAAGTATAGCACAGCATGCAGTTTCCAGTTCACCGCGCTCACCTGACGTCATTTTGTTTACTTGTTTTTTCCCCTTGGTAGCAACCACTCTTTGGTTTATGGACTGCAGTTAGCTTAGTCTCGTCAATGTTCCATATAGATTCTGCCCACAAATTTAAACTTTTTCATCATAAGCGTATATTTTCGAAAAACTGCGAAATATTGTGCTTATTGAAGCACAATATCTTGGGAACAAGTCTCCCCTACATTATAGGGATCAAATCTACCCTGGGGTCATAATTTTCTTTTGCAAATTTTTCTAATACGTATCGATATTTTTTTAAAAAAAAAAAACCTTCGAAGACCTATCTAAATGAACCCGTTTTCGATTATTTTCAGAGATAACTCGTATTAATTATCAACACCTATGTTAAAAAAACAGTAAAAATACTTATAAAAAAACAATTGGACAACTAAAAAAGAAAAACACGTCACCACAATACTGCTATCTGCGCGCGAGTTGTAAATTAATAATTGTCGCTTCTAACCAACGGTAAATAGTGTGTTGGCAGTGAGCAGTAAAAACAAAAACATTCCCACATCGATATAATAGCCAGTGATCAAGTCTCCCAAGTGATCAAGTGTCCCCAGGTTCCCCTACATTTTTTCTTCAGCCGGATGCTCATCTTGAGGTTTTTGTTATCTCTTCCGACGTAAGGGAATGCATTTACCACCGAATTTTTATCTTCATCTACTGCCATCCAAAATGTTTGTCAGTGTTTATTTAGTCTAAAGTTCAAAAACTGAGTGAATCGACAACGGCACTCAGAAGGAAAAATCTGTTCTTCGATCATTATGTACGGTCCGGGTATAATACCAACATTCGTGGAATAATAAAACCAAAAATTGTGTACGGGCTTACTTTTACATAAATAAGTAAATTTTCTTGATGCCAACTATAAATATATTAGACGGTATTAGATACATTAGAATATTAGATACAATAACTAAAACTTATAGTCATATCACGGTGATTTATAGTAAAACTATTCTTGTATTGATTGGGAGAAATCTAATGTAATAATAATTAATACTAGTATACAAGTGCGAGGAATCTCGCATGTAGAGACCCTATACCCGTTGGCATTGGTAATAAAGTTTTTTCGTAATAACTTTACTCATATGCTCTTTTTGTTTATACTGATGAACAAAGTTCAGTTTATTAGCTTTCGATCAGTGTTAGAATCATTGAAATCGGTGTAAAAATAAACTCACAAGCTCTTGCGCTAACGACAGAAAGATAGATTCTCTTCATTTTATTATGGTGGGACAAAAATGACCCAGCGGCGGTTCTAGGTAAATCAATATTTATTTCAAAACCTATGATAATTACAAAGATGAAAGTGTTAAAAATTATTAAAATATACCAATTGAGTAAGAGTCAGGAAGTTTAATGATTCTAAATTAAAAACAAACGAAGTTTGAGGTGATTGAAAGTGTTGGTGGGACAAAAACGGGACGGCGGCGGTTCTAGTGTTATCAAAATAAAAATCGAAAACTAAGCAAGTAACAAGAAACATCAAATAATTACATCTACCCTTTTAAAACAAAGGTTTCATTAAATAGGTACATAGGTACGTAGTAAATTAAAGCGCGGATAAATAAATTTCGCTTTTAAGAGATCAACATCGCGAGTTTTCTGCACCGTTACTTTACTAAATGAACAAATGCCGCTGTGCGGTTATAAAAATTTCGCTCACTGTATCACAACATATCCATATAGAATCGACGAATGAATGACACATGCACACAAACACGATTTCTCATTATTCTCTATTTTCCTCTGTTCTTTATTTTTTCATTATTCGCTTTTTCTTTACCCTTTTTCTCTGAGAGATAACTTCGTTTAGTGTTTACGGCGAGAACACGCCACGAACACGAGACAGCCAGATGCCACCCAGGAAATACCGCTTGATCTACTATTAGTTTCATATACAATGATGCTACGGACTTCGAAACTAGGGAACCGAAAACCAAAAAAATATAGGTATGGATTTAGTAAATTCTCCATTGATTCATTTGAGCTAGAAATCACCCTTCTGCGTTATCTTGAAGCTGAGGTATGTTCAAACCAATTCACGAAATCATCGCCAACAATATTTTCCATCAGTGGAGGCCAACAGTAATCGTCATGCAGCAGTGGGTGACGTCATAGTGCTATAGGCTAGTGTGAATTGTATGCCCTCTCAATTCAGTGTCGACTACCTTTGTTTCTTTTACACGCATATGTTTTAGTATGCACGACAGAAAGAGTAAAATATTCCACGATGAGCTCTATACCGAAACACGTATGTTTGTACCTAGATACATGCTTATGAACACAAGTATATAACCTAACGATAAGGAATACAAATTATACGACCAAAGCGGGTATGTAGATACAGTGAACCAAAAAAAAAGTTGGACAGGAGCAGGATGCAATTATAAAATTGAATAAAAGTGCAATACCTAAATCTATTAAAATCAACTGAAATACAAATAAAACATAATTTTTTAAGTTTTCCAAATACATATATAGTTTTAATTCTATTTTCTAAAATAAATATATATACATACAAGAAGAAAAAAACAGTTCCCAAAGCCGAAAAAAAAACTTGGGTCTATAGGGAATCCATTATAAGAACCAAATTGATTAACAAAAATATAGATTTTAATATTCAGTATGGTGGCCCTTGGCTTCCAAACTAGCTTGTAGTCTTCTATTCATAGACATAACTAAATTTTTTGTTATATTGGGTGGTTAATTGGCCCATATATCCTTTTCAAGATATTTTTTGCTGCATATTGGACTTTACCCCAATTGTTCCTCCATGTGCGCTCCCAAGTGCTCTATAGGGTTTAAATCCGGGCATTGTGGAAAATGGGGAAGACAATTTTTCACGCGCAACCATTCCCGTACAATATCGGATGTGTTCTATGAGTCGTTATCATAAACAAAGCAAAAACTATCGTGTATGCCCAGCTAAGTGGGCGTTGCTAGCAAATTGATTTTTGGGGATCTTTAGGTTGTCTATTTTATTCATATTACCTTTAACGAACACCATGTATCCCACTACACTCGAGCTAATTGCACCGCCTGCCCTATGATTAATATTGGCATTTACATGCGCCAGACTTAAGGCTGTACCTTGGCCCAAGGGTTTTCCACAATTTTGGAATTTTTTTTCACACAGAACAAAACAAAGTTCTTCGCAGTATGAATTAATTGTGCCAGTACCTAAACTTGTTCTTCAAAAAAAGCTAATTTCGAAATCGGTTTTTAATAAATATAGTTTCATTGGCCCAACAAACCCTTTAATAAGTGGATAGTATCAAAATAATCATTTTTTATATTATTAACAAAAGTTTTGTTGAGACAATAAACAATGGGTTGATAAACGGCATTTATTGATATTAAGAGCAATATTTTTTTTCAGTGTATATTACCCCCCTCAGTCCAGCCTTGTACGATTTATTGAAAAGTATGCGTTTGGTATATCCATGCGCAGTATGGTTATTTGTATTTTTATTATTAAAGTTGTCACAAATGTCACTTCACAATTTGAGTATTTGCATCTTTCCCTTACGATATCCCAATTGTTCGTTAATCGTTACTACTATAAAATAGTTGATTTTGTTATTAAACTATGCGCACTTTTATCAGTACCTCAAATTCCCTATACGTAAGTATTCATTCATTTCAAATCTTATCAAAGGTCAGTAATTTTTACTCGTCACTGTAAAGTCTATTTAAATTGTCTTCTTTCGTGTTTCTTTTATTTCATTTTCTATCAACCGGTTATTTGGAGAAGCGCACACGCCGTGAATTCTGCCAGCAGAAAACCGGTTCTGTAGGCAAGGCGACTGAGGTCTGTGGTAAGAAATGACAGAAATAATTTTCTACCGCGAGTATGACTGGTTGAGCGAGGTAGAAAACTAACACATACACATCTTTCAAAATATAAGGTCAGCAAGAATGTATAATTTCGTTCGACTCTCAAACGTGTTTTGTGAGTTGAGCAGTGTGTACCACGAATAAAATGGAAGATAACAAAGGAGGAAGTAAATTGTCAAACTCATGGACAAGGGAAGAATCGTTGGTGCTTATTGAGGAATATAAAAAATATGATCTTTTATATAAAAAAATGCACCCGGACTACCAAAATGTAAAAAAAAGAAAAGAAGCCACTTTGGCTATTGCTAGTGTGTTGAAAAAATACAGGCCAAATGTGACAGAGAAAATGGTGCGAATTAAATGGAAAACCCTGACGCAACAGATAGAATGCGAGAGGAAAAAAATTATTTGCAGCAAAACGAGTGACCCAGGGACGTCGGCCTATAAACCTACACTTTGGTGTTTCTACCAGCTTTCATTTTTATTAGATGCAAAAGAAGAGAGTACTGGAACATCGGATTCAGAGGTAATAAACATTTTTGTAAAAGATGACATTTTAATTTTAATAACATTTTTTATGTTTTCAGATGTGTGACACCAGCACTACGGACGGTGATATGTCCTTGCAGGGACTAACCCAACATAGTAGAGATACAACAAAAATAGATACGTTTTGCGAGTATCTAAAAGCAGAGCTCAAATCATTGAAATCGGAGGAGAGCTTCGATGAGATTCATATGGACCTGTTGATATCACTGAAAAAAGTAAAAGCCAAGGAAAGGAATCTGAACAATACCACCGAATCTGAACAATACCACCGAATCTGAACAATACCATGCATACGAAGAAATTTCAATTAAAAATGAAGTGATTGATTTATAGATGATCAAATACAAGTGTCAAAAAGCGATATTGTAAATACTGTGTTGAGTAAACATTATTAATTACAATCTTTTGCTTGTTCTTCACTGTCTCTTGCACTCATTTAGTATATACCGAGCGGTTGCTTACGATGTAACAATGGAAATGTAACTCTCATACACTAACAAGATATACATACAATATACTGTTGAAATAAACTAGAACCTTAACCTGAGCAGGTGTGTTTTATTTAACAAAATCAATAAAATATGAATTTTGCAGAGAAGCACTACCGCAATGAAAAGGATTTAATGCACACAATTTTTTGCTACCGGCAAAAATCATCCCTTGTGCGCTCAAAACCGGTTTTCCACCGATTTGCTTCCCTATCCATATGTTTATCTCTTTCTATTCTGTCCTCTCTTTTGTGAGATCTGCAAGAATTTCTCACCGCGAGTTGCCCTCCTCTTAACATTCTGTGTATACAGTTGTGCGCAAAATAATAGGTGTGTGCTCGAAAAACCTCTGATTCGTTCGCTAAAGATATGATTATGCATACTTGAACATAATGTACACAAAACTGAAAGAAAAAAATACGCACTACTGACAAAACCTTTGCGCTTGAGCGCTGTGCAGAGCAGACACAAACACAATACACAAATCCATTTCACTCAGATTTAAGAACACGTATTTATAGGAAAAATGAGGAAGAAAAGTTACGAAGAGCGATCGAAAGAAAGCTAAAAGAAGTAAACACCACTGGGACTGGTCTCAGAATATTGGTCAATTAACAAATTTATAAAAAATTTAATTTTGCAAGGATATTATTAATATTGTTCAGCTTTAAGAGCACATAAAAATATAACGACTAAACTAAACGTCAAAACTGATTGGTTTGGTTATACTGCGTGGCTGTAGTTTGCTTGTTACATAAATGAGAATCCAAGTAAATTATGAAGGAGTATTTTTATTTATTTTTTATTTTGCATGCAGTTCATATACTGTTGGATTATGTAGAACAATCGAGATCGACAAACTCAGCAAATCCTTCACGACAAATATTGCAACTTGACCTATGAAATAACTAATTTACATTCCAAACACATGTGCATCTAGTGTCATTTACATAAAATTTAATTTGTAAGTTTGTTTTTGGTCTTTTTTTTATTTAAAAAAAAAGATCTAATGTACCTACTATACAATCACAATTCTCCAAACAATTCCAAGCGAAAATAGAAAGTAAATGACGTTTTTGACGTGTAAACTGTCCACTAGACAGCTAGTCAAAAAGAGCATTCTCGATTCCAGAATATCTAGATATTTAGTGACTAAAATCCTGAATGCGCCCAATAAAATCAACTTACTGTCAAATATTTTGAAATTATCTCAGAACGATATTAAATTAATTGTCATTGTAATAAATACACCTATCACATTTTTCACCAATCCGCTTCTGATTTGTAGTCACAGAAATTCAATAATGAGATCTCGTGAGAGTGAAGGGATCACCAATGTACTTTTGAAAGATAACTGTATATTTAGCACTGCAAAGTTCAAGATGAAGTTGCAGAACTTAGTATGAGCAAGAATTTAAGTCGAAAGCTTTTTGCGTACCTATTATTTTTTCCACCACTGTATACACAGAATGCTGACGTTGGTAACTGGCGATGAGAAATGTTTGCACATCTCACTACAGAGTCCAAAAAACAAAAGACAGAACATAGGACGCAGGATAAAAAGAGACAAGCACATAAAAAGAGAGGCAAACCGGTTTTGAGCGCACAAGGGATGATTTTTGCCGGCAGCAAAAAATTGTGTACATGAACCCCTTTTCATTGTGGCAGCGTTTCTCTGCAAAATTGACATTTTATTGATTTTGTTAAATAAAATACATCTACTCATGTTAAGGTTCTGGTTCCCGTTTATTTGAACAATATATCTTGTTAGTGTATTTAGAGTTACATTTACATTGTTACATCGTAAGCAACCGTTCGGTATACTAAATGAGTGTAAGAGACAGTAAAGTACAAGTAAAAGATTGTAATTAATAGAAAATGTTTGTTTACTCAACAATTTTTTTTGCAATATCGCTTTGTGTTGAAGAAGACGAATTGAGACGAATTTGACACTTGTACTGGATTGTTTATATATCATCAATCAATTCATTTTTAATAAAAATTTCTTCGTATGGATAATCCTCCTCGGTGGCATTGTTCCGATTCATTTCCTTGGCTTTGACTTTTTTCAGTGATATCAACATGTCCATATGAACCTCATCGAAGCTCTCCTCCGATTTTAATGCTTTGAGCTCTGCTTTTATGTACTCGCAAAAGGCATCTATTTTCGAGGTATCTTTACTTTGTTGGGTCAGCTCCTGAGACATATCAGCAGATTTTTGGAAATTTTCACCCCTGTTCAATCTCTGTCTTTTCTGAAAAAAAAAAAAAAATGGAATTAGGTAAGTTTGCTCGAAAGACCGCATTCACTTTTTTCACTTTAAACTTACTTTTCTGCAATTCACCGATTGCTCATTTCCATCTCGAGAGTTAATGTCATTCGCGTCCGTAGTGCTGGTGTCAGATGTCTGTTAACATGAAGCATATTATTAAAATCAAAATGACTTAATTTTCAAAAATCTTTATTACCTCTGAATCTGATGTTTCAGTACACTTCTCATTTGCACGTAATACAAATGAAAGCTGGTTGAAACACCAAAGTGTAGGCTTATAGACAGATGACATCCCTGGGCCACTCTTTTTGCTGCGACTAATTTTCTTCTTTTCGCTTCTTATCTGTTGCCACAGGGTTTTCCATTTAGCTCGCACCTTTTTTTCTGTCACATTTGGCTTGTATTTTTTCATCTCATAAGCAATGGCCATAGTGGCTTCTTTTCTTTTCTTTACATCTCGATGGTCCGGGTGTAGCGTTGTATATAAAAAATCATATTTTTTTATAATCTCAATGAGCATTAAAGCTTCTCTCCTTGTCCAAGGGAAGAGCAACTGTTTTTCTTCTTTGTAATCTTCCATTTTATTCGTGATACACACTGCTCAACTCACAAAACACGTTTGAGAGTCGAACGAAATTATACATTCTCGCTGACCTAATATTTTGAAAGGTGTGCATGTGTTAGTTTTCTACCTCGCCCAACGAGTCAAACTCGCGTGGAAGATTATTTCTGTCGTTTCTTACTGTATACCTCAGCTCCTCGCCTACAGAACCGGTTTTCTGCTAGCGGAATTCATCGCGTGTGCGCTGACTCACCGATCACCGGTTGAATGCCCATTCATTTGTTTTCCGAAGAAATCAGCTGCAGCGACGGTATTACTCTTGGTGGAGATACAATACATGTTTGGATGTGTGTAAAAAAAATATGTAGGGTGAAAAGCAAATTGATTGTCATTACACAGCTCCTAACTCAACAATGTCTTATCGGATTGAAAAACATAACAATACATAGATTGGTTAAGTAAATTCTCCACTGATTCATTCGAGCTATAAATCATCCTTCTGCGTTATCTTGACGCTGAACTATGCTCAAAGCAATTCATGAAATCACCAACAATTTTCCATCAGTGGAGACTGGAGAGGAGACCGCAGCCAACAGTCATGCAGCAGTGCGAGTGGGAGATGTGTATGCGCGCTCAAATCGGCGTCGACTATATATCTTTGTGCCATTCACATGCATACATATGTTTTAGTATGCGTCGACAGCAACAATGAAATATTCAACGATAAGCTCTACGTATGTATGCACAAACATGTTTATGAACACAAGTATAGATATAACGAGTAGGAAAGCAAACTATTTAACCAAAGCGGGTAGATACATATAACATATGTACTGTGCATATGTATGTAATAGCGGGAAACGGGAATCTACTATTTTTTATGAAGCGTAGCAACGCACGCAGGGTATCAAAGAAAAACAACAAAAATACGAAAGAAGACAAATTAAATATAGACTTTACGTTTACAGTGACGAGTAAAAATTACCGACCTTTGGCATTTTCTTTTTAAGATTTTTTTAATACTAATCGAAAATTTATGTTACACTTTAAACTAAGTTAACAAATAACACTTCTTTTTTACTGTGCAAAAATATACATACATATATGTACACACAAAAGTCTCCGTATAGGTATCACTACTTACTTCGCAACTCCTAAAAATATCAAAGCAAAGCGATTTAAGGTAAAAGTTTCACCCTAATTTGAAGAAATACATCTGACGAAGTAGTTAGTTAACAAAGAAACAATATTTTAATAAAATAAACATACAAAAAAAAAACCATTAATATATTCAGTGCTTGAATAAAGCAAAAAAAGTCTCGTACAGTGGTTAATTTTCTTAAAAATATAAATAAATATGAGAAAAAAATACAAAATTAATACGTACATAGTTGGTCCGCCTCTATTATGAGTGATGTCTTTTAATTGGTTTCACGTGGAATGAACCAGGTTAGATGTGATGTCTGGGCCATTTTTTTGTCCAATCATACATTAAAATTCTTTTGGCTGATCTTATTGCTTATAGAATGCTGGCAACTTTTATTTTGAGTAATTCCACAAGTGCTCGATTGAGTTCAAATCAGATGACTGCGCTGGGTGTTTCAGCTTCCTTTGAACATTGTTAAGTAGCCAATCTCTTACCAAACCTGAGGTGTGTGTGGGGTGATTATCTGGTTGGAAACAGAAAATTGTTGCCAGACCTTAATTTAGTTGTGCTTAAATGTAGATTTTTTCTGAGTATATTTAGAATTGCACATTTATCCATTCAGCAATCGACGGAAACGAGATTTCCCACGCCAGACCATTTCGTATCCATATTCGTATTTTACTGCGGGCGCTAAATGTTTGATATCTTTTTCAGTATTGGGATTTTTCCACACCATACGGCGACCATCGGATTCAAAAATGTTAAATTAACTGTCACAGCTAGATATAACCGTATCTCAAAATGAATTATCCCTGTTAATATTCTCAATAGCGTACTGCAATCTGGCTTACTAGTTCTATTTCTTGATGAATGGTTTCCTGTTGCTGACCCGACCATTAAATCTATTTCGTTTCAACCCATTGCTTACACATTTCTTATTATCTATTCACAAACAATAATTTCATCACTTGTTTGGAGATTTTCAGATATTTCACAGGTAGGTACTTGTTTTCGAAACCTTGTTCACTACCCTCATAATTCTCTTCTTAAGCGATGGTACATTTTTCTAGGTCGTCCAGGATCTTGATTTATTTGTTGTAGTTTTGTTTTTGTTTGTAATAGCTGGATAACATATTGCACCGAAGCACCCATTTTGTTAACAATTTTTGAAATTTTAGCTAGAGGTTTACCTTTTCTTTTTATAAATACATATAAACCATATTTTTTAGTTGCGATATGAATGAATGAATGATAAATTTCCCTTAGCCCGCGCTGTGTAAGGTATTTTAAGGGTATTCATAACCCCTTTAGCGCGCGTGAATTATAAAAAAAAAAAAAAATGGTTATTTTTTTTCTCCATATTAAAAAAAAACTCACTTTTTTAACCAAAAATAGGAAAAACACAATTGATCGTTTCCGAAAAGCAACTTTCAGCATGACTTATAATACAGAAAACACCGTAAGATCCTTGGAACGGTAGCTGAACTGTGACTTTTTTTGTTCTTCAAAAACGGCCGTACATCACGTTTGCGTTCATAAACTTCAAGTTATAATGTGAAAGTAAATGAAATTTTGTAGAAATAAAGAAGAAAAGATTCTCTTTCATATAAACGCTTCTTTTTTTATTTAATCATTGTATTTGGATCTCATTGAAGCATTTATTTCGGGCATGTGCTGCTGTACGGAGACTTTCTGGACTCAGTGTATATATTTATTGTCTGTGATATAAGCATATCGTATCACCACCACCACTGTGATCAATTCCGACCGAATTGAAACCGAACGGAATTACAAGGGATGAATTTGAAAAAAATGCGTTAGTTTCGAATTCATCCCATATAATTCCGTTCCTTTTTTAATCACGTTGGAATTGATAACAGGGTTGATTACGAGGCATAAATAATGAATGAATGAAAACAAACGACTGCTTTTATCTGCAAGTGCTCCTACTCATCCACTACCGAAATATTGCAACGTTGCAAATTTGAAAAATGTAAATGTCGCAACGTTGTCAGTTCCTTATGTACATACATAGCGAAATATGATAAATTGTAAAAAAAAAAACTCCGCAAGCAAATTTCCAAAAAAAAAACTACCTAGACATACCCCAACATGGGAATAAAATAACAAAATCGTACATAATTAACAGTGACCGACATTTTTATAACCATATCAATATTTTTTTTAAAAAATTGACATTGATGCGGATTTCAGATGAAGAATGTAAAATTTACTTTTTTTGTGTTTCGTTTTTATTTTTGTTTAAAAAATGATATTTAGTGCTAAATTCCTTTAAACGCAGTTACAAAAAACTAAGAAAAAATAAATTTTTTTATAAAAAATTGTATATAAACTTGTTATAAGTGCTTTGTCTGTGCTCCGTTCTTTTGAGTTAAAACGGCATGGAGTTGACAAGATTAAAAATTGTTTCTTCATCTACCTGCTACCATGATTCCTTAAACTTCTCCTTTAAGGAAGTCACTGTGAGATGTTGGCATCAATTTTTGTAAACATCCCTTGCCATTATACCCCATAGGTTTACAGTAGGGTTCATATCTGGGCTACATACCGGCCACTCAAGTAAAGTAATATCTTTGGACAAAAACCACTCCTTAGAATACCTCGACACATGAATAGCAGCGTTATCTTGCTAAAAAATTAAACCTCTTTCGCTGACGAGGTCCTCTAAAAATGGTACTAGTGCACTTTGTAACATTTCCGTGTACATCTCAAATTCATTCTGGTGGAAATAAAGCATAAAGGCAGCTTCCCCCCAAGAGCAAAAAGTACCCCATCCCATACCATACAACTTCTACTTTGGAAGTTCCTGCTGAATCTTGGAGGATTGTCTATCCGCAGATCATATGCCAGTAAGCACTAAATCGATCTGGACCGTCGAGATTAAACCTTTTTTCGTCAGAATATATAACGCACTCCAATTTGTAGTCCAATGCATGTGGTTTCTAGCGAGCACTGGTCGAGCTGCCTTGTGATGCTGATTTACATAATAGCGGTTTTTTCGCAGGTTTTTTGAAAACAACGTGCGGATTGGCTCTTAAAATGTTGCCCTTCATCAAAATAAAAATAGAAAACTAAGCAAGAATCATCAAATAATTACATTTACCCTTTAAAAACATAAAATTGTCATTAAATACGCATAATTCAAAGCGCGATAATAGAAATTTCGCTCACTGTATTACACATATCCATATAGCATCGACGAATGAATGACACATATCCATATGTACATACATACACACAAAAACGATTTCTCATAAATTCTCTATTTCCTTTCCTGTTGTCTTTTTTTTCATTATTTTTTTATTTCCCCTTTTTCTGAGAGATAACTTTGTTTAGTTTTTAAGGCGAGACCGAGAGCGAGAGCACGCCACGAACACGAGACAGCCAGATGCCAGACAAGAAATACCGCTTGATCTATTAGCACAGACAATAAATAAATAAATCCACCGTACTAACGAACGTGCAGGCATCAGCACTTCACGTCTGCAGTCTCCGCCGCATCGTCATCAGTTAACATTTTTTTTGTTTTGTTCTTGCAAAAGAGGTTACCAACGCAACGTTGTGTCTTGGACTAAAACCAAAGAATATACAAACCCAAGAAGACGCATCTCATTTCATATAAAATTTTTGTAAGAAAACATTTTTACCAGTAGAAGAAATTATATACATAAACCCCTTTCCACTGGGGAAGTATTTTTTCGGAGCAAACTCCGTAGCAGATTTTCAGTCGTTTCTTACCGCGTAGACCTCAGTCCCTTCGCCTAAAACACCGATTTTCTGTCCGCAAAAATCGTCTCGTGTGCGATGGCCCCATGTTTGCATTGCATGGTGGTGTTGAAAATGAGAATTTTATTTTCTCGGCTTGTTTTGTTGTTGTTTTCTTCGGTTGCTTGTACTTTTGATATTTTGTGGCTCGATATGTACACCCGTGGACAAAAAAAAACGCTCGCACCATTACTTTTCTTCACTTTTCATGAAAAAATCAAAGTAGGGTAAAGGCACTAGTGGTCGGCCACTTAAACCCTTTTCCTCATGTAATATAAATACCGTTAGGAATTTTCTTAATGCGAAGATGCAGATACAAGCAGATACATGTCCTACACATCTATCCTCAAACTTGAATTTATAACGCAAATACTGCAGCTGGTAGGAGGCACATAAGTCCGTGCACATTTGCGGAAGTGTAAAAATGTGGTGATTTCTTTTTTTTTTTTTTTGTTGTGCGTATTTACAAAAGTATTAATTTATATTATAATTTATTTGGAAGATAACATTTTAATGAATTTGTATTGTTCTTAAAAGCATAAGGAATGTATTTAGTGGTGCAAAGATTACAAAATATTAATATCAGTGTAAATAATGGGGTGGCCGACCACTAGCATCCCATTTCAATGCGAATTTCAGTCCTCGGCCTGGTATGGCCGAGCACTAAAGAAATGCACTATATACCCCCCTGTTCTGCATTTCGAGTGAAAGTGGATTGAAACCGAAATTGAAATTCACTCGGAATGGAATTCAGTGTTCTGCATTCCGAGTGATTTCGAATTTTTGGAATCCACTTCGAATTCTTTTGTTTGAAATGTCAAACACAGCTGTCAAATCAATTCAAAATCATTGGAGATTTTCAGTTCTTGGTTTTTGTTTTGTGCAAGTGAATTAAACATTTAAGAAAAAATATATTTTATTACAAAAATGAAAAAATGGAAAACAAAATTTTTAAATGATTGGTGAAAACCGCGAAGAAAACCGTATGAAGAGAGTTCGCAGGATGATTTTGCGAGATAAATCTAACATTCTGGATCTTCCCGAAGCATTGTAGGCAGAAGCTAGGCAACTGAAGAAAAATAATTTATTTAATGATTTTTGCATTTTTAAAAACAGTTTAAGAAAATATTTGTTGATATCCTGATAGAAGTGGAGTCAGAGAAATCTTGATTTTCTTTCATGTAATTCAAGAGAATACTCTCTTGCCTCTAATTTTTGTGTTGTACTATATTAAACAAAGGAATTATTTTAATACACTAATGGAAAGTCTTATTATTCTACTCACATTTTTCAAAATGATTCTGATCAACAAATTAATTAATTAATTCACTTTACAACGGCATGTGAATTCAATTCACGTCAAGAATCTCAAGTGAATTCAATTCACTAAAATCACAGGATTTTCGGAATGAAGAACACGAATTTACAGCTGTCATCTTGAGTGGAATGCAGAACACCAAAATATTCACTTTCGAACATACAACCCACAATTCATAGTTTCGTTCGGAATGCAGAACACCCAATTCCACTTTTGGTGATTGAATTCACTAAAAGTGGAATGCAGAACGGGGGGGATAGCTTAAATTTATCTTCTGCCGTACAATATTGAAAGTTTATTAATGAATTGCTCTGATTTCACAGCTAAGCACACAAATGTTTGAGAAATGTTAGTGCCCGGCCAGGTACTAAAATTGTCGGGGCACTGCCGGCCAACTAATGAAATTACCAAGCTAGTGTTCGGCCACTTTATCCTATTTCGATTGGTATCGGCCTATGTACTTGTCTCATTTACTTATACATACACTGCTCAGAAGATAATTAAACACATTTAAAGGAAAACACCCTTCAAAGATTGCAGGTCTGGTTTTCTTTATTTTTAAAACGAAATCCTGTACTTGCTTCAAGGGAAGCTTAAGGAATAAGCGAAGCTATAAAAACGGTCTATGCAAACGTTTTTGAAGTTCCTTAACTATGTATTTTTTGTTATTTTGTTATTAAACCTTATTAAACTATTAAGCTATTCAATAACTTTTTTTTTAGATTAATAGCAATTATTTAACTTATTTCTAAAGAAGCAAAAAGAAAAATAAGCATAGGTAGTATGATTTGATACAACAAAACTGATTTCAACAAACTGTTGCCAACATAGTGCTTTTTTGTTTATTCTATGCTATTAAAAATAATAAAATATTGTTTATTAAATGTTTTGCATTCAAATAAACCCTTAAATGATCATTGAATATGTTCTTTTCATTGATTTATTGGACCTGGCCGACCACTAGAACTTTTATGGACGACCACTAAAATTTGGCGGCCGACCACTAGCGCAATATGACTTTTTCATCAATTTGGTCATTTCTAGAGAACAGTGAGGGTTTAATTAAAAATTCTTATTTTTATCAATTAATATTTGTTTTGACATTCAATGAAATTCTGTTTAAACGTTTTTCATCAAATACTTTAGTAACTGAAGAAGCGCAAAGTGAAAAAAGAAGTTAGGTAGCCGACAAAGACCTCCGCTGCACGGAAGTGCATAAGATATATTAATATGTCATTGTAGTTATTTTTTTTAAATCATTTATTAAAATAATCGTAAAAGATTTCGAGAAAAATTAAGATCAGGGCTACTATTGTGTCGTACTTTTCAGTTAGTTTTGGCCATAGTCGGCAGTTTCCCTACTTTCCTTGCCAACTCATCGGCAAACTCGTTGCTTCCTACAACAAACTGACCCAGGCACCCAACATAGTCTTACCTGATTCTGCATAATGCCTTTAGCATTATTCGGCAGTTCCTGACTATTCGTTGCATTATCAGGACCACTGGAGTCCTAAGTATGGCTAGAAATTCTGCCTGAAAGAGGCTGAAGGCATCCGGAAGACGAACCGGCAACCTATGAGATGAGAAGCCGACATACCACACACTGAGCTACCGCCCATTTTAAAACATGAGTATCCAATTTGGTATATATTTCTCTGGTAACACTTTTTTAGCGCAAATTTTTCAGTACAAACATCAAGCGGTTAGACATATTAATGTCAAAATAATTAAGTTCCAGTAACGAGCCCAGGTGATTTTCAACATATTTTTTTACTAATAACATCTCTTCTTATTGTTTTGTTATTGTTTTTATGCAGCTTTGCCATAAAAGTTGTAACATATAAAAAAAATGCTCTTTGAACTGTAAAAGTCTGTTTAGGTACGTATTCATAACCAAGATAATGCCATTTTTGTCCGACCGTCCTAGATTGATCGTTTTAGATTCAAGGTCAAATTAGATAGGTGTTTATAAAAACCCGTCAACGGATACGCAAACAATTGATGTTTATACCTAGGTATATGAAAAACTTTATTTTTACAAATTTTAATTGTCCTAGTTGATGCTGTTTCATACCGACTACAAAGCCACCAATTTTTTTTTTATCTTTATATATAAAAATGAACTGTTCGTTTGATACCTCAGAACTCAGAAACTATCAATTCGACTGAGCTGAAACTTACACTATATACTTTTTCTGATGTTTGAAGTGTTCGTACATCAAAAAATTTCAGGTTTTCCGCTAGATGGCGCTGGAACTCAAAAATTTTTAAATTCACCGTACGATTAAGCTGAAACTTACACAATATATTTCTAATGAATTGAGAAATGTTCGTACATCAAAAGTTCTCAAGTTTTCCGATAGATGACGCTGGAACACCAAAATGTCAGAACCATCCGATTGAGCTGCAACTTACAGAATATATTTGTTAGGAAGTGAGAAATATTTGTAAATCAAAAGTTTTCAGCTTTCCCGATAGATGGCCATTGTTTGGACAGATTTCTTAAATCCAAATAGAGTTGTCGGCATTTAATTCTCCACCAGAGTAATTTCTATTCACAAAAAGTCATACGGTATTCACACCAGGGCAAAACAGCTAATTTCGTTGCGAATTTCCAAATTATGCTCGAAATGAGATAATTTCCCATACGAATTGACATATCGAAAATTATCTCATTTCAACATAATTTCGTTGAAATTCGTTCAAAATGATGTGAAAATAAAATCGAACAAACTTAATTTGAATGCAGTTGAATGATTCTGACTGACAATGACAGGACAAATTAATAAGGGAATATTAACGATATCCGTTGCGCAAAGATTAAACCACGGATTCTTATTGATCTCGGTGATCTAAACACAAAATAAAAATTATTCCGTACTAAAAAGAAAAATATATCGCTAATTTAGGAGATATTTCGTGTTTAGTAGTTATTTCCGTAAATAAACTATGTGGTTGAGACAAGTAAAGTGATATAAAAACGAGAAGTATAATGGAATAACGTACAAAACACAAATATCTCATGGAATGGTTTAATAAATATTGGATGTTATCTGAAAAAAAAAAATTGAAGTTGTACGTCGCGTAGAGGCACTCTGATCAACTACATGTGGAGCCAAAGAGCGTCGGCCATAGGATTCGTACATACATATATCTGTCCATTTGTTTTAGCTCCGCGCCCATTGGGGCACGTTTCTACAGTTGGCTTTATAGTCGTCTTGTTATCCACGCGCGTGGCTGGCAATTGTTGATATACCCGGAGTGGCAAAACCCACCCGAAAAGTGATATTTTAACATATTGACCCGAGGCAGCGCCGCATCTATCCAATGTCAGCTATATAATAGTTGATTTTATCTACCCAACTGTTTAACAGTAACATCTAACTTTTATTATTATATTTTATTATTTTATTATTATACTTACATATGTATATAAAAAAATTATTTAATATTAAACATTTTTATGACATGGCACCGTCATAGATTTACTATCGGAACTGAATGCATCCATTCACGAAATTCGCAAGCCTAGGTATGAACACTTTTTATTTGAAACTCGAAATTATCTCATTTCGACGCTAGTGTGAGTCCCATATCACTCGAAAAAATGTCATTACATTTATGACATAAGCACTGCTTGCAATGGGTGTAGCGAAGCACACCGGTAACTACTAGTACTTTATAATTATGTTTTATGTTATACTTTTTTCATACGGAAATATTATGTATGTGTAAATATTTGATGATGATTTTTGGTTGGATTTTTTATGTTTTTGACTGCTTTTGTCAATTGTCGTGATGATATTTTCTTTTTTTAACTTTTAAATAAATTAACAGTAAAATAACGATGATTTTATTTTTACTTACTTACTTAGTTGGCGCTACAGCTCGAGGTGAACCTGGGCCTGCTTCTCGCAACCATTTGTGTGTGCGTGTTATATTTTTGCACGAATGGAAGGGACCTACAGTTTTTTGCCGACTCCGAACGGCGAGTTGAGAAGCTCAATCGTGACAAATGATACTCTTTGATGCTTGTCAGACATTCGAAAGAGGTGGGCACTGTGAAAAACTTTTAGGTGTTTGCGGCAGGATTCGAACCCAAGACCGCTGGCTCAGCAGTCCGACGCACTAACCACTTGCGCTACGGTGCCCACGATTTTATTTTTATGCTATGATTTATATGGGGGGCTCGTCATTGGAACGCTAAGGGCTCAAATGAGGAACAGAAGGGGCTCAGTACTGGTTTATGTTTCATTTTCCACTTCATTTAAATTTACTAAATCTGAGTCCTATATACTTAAAAAGTTATTAATTATATCAAATAGTTATACATCAAGCATTCATTAAATAATAAAATTGTTTTCATATACATATCTAAGTAATTAATTTTAAGAGAGCAACAAACTGAATACTTTCCTTAAGGGGGCTCGCTACTAGGGGTTTTACCCTATGTTCTTCAAAAAAAAAGCTAATTCTGAAATCGGTTTTTAATAAATGTAGTTTCATTATCCTGACAAACCCTTTAATAGGCGTGTTTTTTTGAAACGTAGCTAGCCAGTCGTTCATTAAAACGATTCCCAGCCAGCCGAACCCAGCTGAGTTACCTCCAAGTTGGTGTGTGTGATTTCGGTCATATGTGTGTGATTTCGATCAGCTGTTAAGTGTGAACATTCAAAGTATTCGGCATTCGACCAAATCGATTTTTTGTTATTTGTTGTGAAAACAATTAATTTCGATAATTTATTCAATGGATAATTTACATAAAGTGATATGAAATCATAATATAGTGGATTATTTCCGTGAAACATCATTTAGTAATTGAAATTATATAATTTTCGTGCACGGCAGTCTGTCAAATGTTCTACAAATCGCTTTAAGCGCCACCTTGCCATGAGATATCGCAACATTCCTAGCCAGCTGCTTTTGGCTGCGGATAAAATCAAGAGTTGTATCCAGCTGGTTGTTGTATTTGTTTTACGTGTGAAATTTGACTTTGCTAGCAACTACTGGCTAGCTACGTTTCAAAAAAACACGGCTAATAAGTGGGTAGTATCAAAATAATAATTTTTTATAGGCACTATTAACAAAAGTTTTAATGAGACAGTAAGCAATGGGTTGATAAACGACGTTTATTGATATTACGAACAATAATTTTGTTTTGAGTGTATATTACCCTTCTCTTGTGCCTTGTACAATTAATATAAAAGTACACCATAATTAAACATATCAAATGCTTTTGTCATACCTATCTATAAAAAGTATGGTTACCTACTTGTATTGTTATTATTAAAACGCGATATCCAAATTGTTCGTTACCACTATAAAACAGTTGGTTTTGTTTAAAAATGTCACTATGCGAACTTTTATCAGTTTCTTAAAATCCCTATGCATAAGTAGACATTCATTTTACTGACCAAAGGTCAGTAATTTTTACTCGTCACTGTAAAGTCTATTTAATTTGTCTTCTTTCGTGTTTCTTTTACATATTTCATTTTCTATCAACTGGTTATTTGGACAGGCGCACACGCGGTGAGTTTTGCCAGTAGAAAACCGGTTCTGTAGGCGAGGCGTCTGAGGTCTGCGGTAAGAAAGGACAGAAATAATCTTCTACCACGAGTATGACTGGTTGAACGAAGTAGAAAACTAACACATACACACCTTTCAAAATATTAGGTCAGCAAGAATGTATAATTTCGTTCGACTCTCAAACGTGTTTTGTGAGTTAAGCAGTGTGTACCACGAATAAAATGGAAGATAACACAGGAGAAAGTAAATTGTCAAACCCATGGACAAGGAAAGAATCGTTAATGCTCATTGAGGAATATAAGAAACATGATCTTTTATATAAAAAAATGCACCCGGACTACCAAAATAAAAAAAAAAGAAGAGAAGCCACTGAGGCTATTGCTAGTGTGTTGAAAAAGTACAGGCCGAATGTAACACAGAAAATGGTGCGAATTAAATGGAAAACACTGCAGCAACAGATAGACAGCGAGAGGAAAAAAATGATTTGCAACAAAACGAGTGACCCAGGGACGTCGGGCTATACTCGCAAACCTTCACTTTGGTGTTTCCATCAGCTTTCATTTTTATTAGATGCAAACGAAGAGTGTCCTGAAACATCAGATTCAGAGGTAGTAAAAATTATTATAAAAGACATTTCAATTTTAACAACATTCTTTATGTTTACAGATGTGTGACACCAACACTACGGACGGTGATATGTCCTTGCAGGGGCTACCCCAACATAGTAGAGATACAACAAAAATAGATGCGTTTTGTGAGTATCTAAAAGCAGAGCTCAAAGCATTGAAATCGGAGGAGAGCTTCGATGAGATTCATATGGACCTGTTGATATCACTGAAAAAAGTCAAAGCCAAGGAAAGGAATCTGAACAATACCACCGAATCTGAACAATACCATGCATACGAAGAAATTTCAATTAAAAATGAAGTGATTGATTTATAAACGATCAATTACAAGTGGCAAAAAGCGATATTGTAAATACTGTGTTGAGTAAACATTATTAATTACAACCTTTTACTTGTACTTAACTGTCTCTTGCACTCATTTAGTATATACCGAACGGTTGATTACGATGTAACAATGTAAATGTAACTCTCATACACTAACAAGATATTGTGTTCAAATAAGCCTGAATCAGAACCTTAACCTGAGCAGATGTGTTCTATTTAACACAATCAATAAATTGCCATTTTCGGAGAAATACTACCACAATGAAAAGGGGTTCATGTACCTACACAATTCTTTGCTGTCGGCAAAAATCAACTCCTGTGCGCTCAAAACCGGTTTTCCATCGGTTTGCCTCCCTATCTATGTGTTTGTCTCTTTCTATCCTGGGTTCCATTTATTGTCTTTTGTTTTTCGGACGCTTGAGTGAGACATGCAAAAAATTCTCACCGCGAGTTGCCCTCGTTTTAGCGTTCTGTATATACAGTGGTGCTTAAAATAATAGGTGTGTGCTCAAAAAACCTCTGAATCGTTCGCCAAAGCTGCAAGAGTTTTGAAATTATTTTTGTATATTAAATTTTTACAAGATCTTTTTTAATACAAAAAAAAAACTTTGTTAGACTTTAAACTAAATTAACAAATAATAATTTTGTTTTGCTGTGCCAAAATGTAAGTAGGTAGCTATATAAATAAATCTTTTAATTTGTAATAATTTTTCTTTTGTTTTTATTCCTCAAATTTAAATATTACCTACATGCAATGGTGGAAAACTTATCAAGCTCAGTGTCAAATCGCCCAAAACCTAATCGCACAAAATGCAAAAAAATCTAAAAAATTTCAAATCATCGACATTTTTATATTTTGGGCGATTTGGCATAATGTCAAAATACC
Source organism: Brachyopa scutellaris (assembly GCA_949775065.1). Taxonomy (NCBI): domain Eukaryota; kingdom Metazoa; phylum Arthropoda; class Insecta; order Diptera; family Syrphidae; genus Brachyopa; species Brachyopa scutellaris. The sequence continues at coordinate 77,449,633 of OX459114.1, read as the reverse complement.
GAAAGAAGTGATTTTGGGCGATTTTGTGTTTCGACTTTTTTAACCCTAGAAAGATAATTTTATTTTGATGTATAGAATTACAGTCATGTATAAAATTTACTCACAGGATTGTGAGTATTTCAAAATTTATGAGACTTAACTCAATGACACGTCAGTTTTCTGCTAGCTCTGGATACTGGCTGGAAAGTTACGAACGCCCATCCCGTGATTCATAATAATTCGAAAAAGAGCGGTATATTTCGCTCGAGTTACGTACGCACGTACGTCATGAAGCTTCCATCAGAAACATCAACAAGAATGTCAGATTGAGGTCGACGTCAACAAAATCAGGTGGTTTGCACTAATTTGACTTGCATTATGTACTTACTGTTTATGTTTTGTTGATTTGATTTATGTTCTTAGTAAAATGTTTGTAATCATAATCAGGCTAGTGCAGTTTGTAACGTGTCGTAAATATGTTGTCGTCAAACATCCGTCTTTCTTGACTATCGTTTATTTGTTGCTATAAATGTACCTAAGTATTAAAGTAAAGTGTTTAATGTATTAATAAAGCAAATTATAATGAAATATAATGTTTTTGTTTATTTGTTATTTCGTCTCGAAACATCCAAGATCGTAACTCTCGCGCATGCGTATTTTTGACGCAGATTATCTCTTTAGGGTTAAGGCGGATCTGTGTCATATCGCCCAAAACCAAATCACCCAAATCTGAAAAATATCACATTGCCCAACATTTTTTGGCGATTTAACACTATGACAGATTGACCAAAAAATAAACATGTCAAATCACCCAAAGAAGAAATAACATTGTAGTCTTCAATATCCGATGTTGTCCTGTGGCGTATTTCACCAACTACAAATTACAACCACAATTTTGTACTTGTAAATTAGAACTACATATCAGTACTTTTCGGTCTATTTAGCATGGTACAAATGTTTGGTGAAACGACTTTAACCAAAAAATTTTGTGTGTTGGTAAAATAGACTACTGGCCAGCTTTTTGAAAACTAAGAAAAGTAATGGCGAAGGGCAGCGCGACACACGGCCTGAACCGCGACATGAAACGGTAACCGCGCTGCTTCACGCGCTAATATACGTTTCATATATTTCATTTCATAATCATAATATGAAGAAAAGACAACATTCCGCTTTGACCGTTACCGTACCTAGTTGTTACAATTCGCTTTGAACGCACTTAAACCCAATTTAACGAAGATGTCAAATCGCCCAAAATTAGTGATATTTTACTTAAGCCCAAAATAACAAGTGGAAATATTTGAAATGATGCCCGAAAAAGGAAACATCACCCAAAACAATTAAGACAAAATGAAATAACACCCAAATAAAATTGAGAATCGCCCAAATGGCAATATTGTTGAGTAACTTCTACCAAGAATGGTGCCACCACCTAGTCATGGAAAAATGCAACCCACTCAAAGTTCGATGACACATATTGAAATTTGCAGTTTTGAATAAACTGGACCTCACTATTAGTTCCATTGGTTTTTTAAATCAAACAACAAGAACGATTGTACCAAACTAAATGATTCTCGTGAACAAATTTTTTTTCCAACCTTGTTCCAATTTTTATAACTAACTTTATTTTTTTTATTAAGTCATAATAAAAAAAAAAAATCGAATTACCAAAGTAACATATCTCTCCAATTTCCTCAAACAAATTGGCACTTCACGTAAATTAAATAAAGTAGGTACCATTACTTTTGCTGTGCACTGTAGATAATAAACAAATTTAAGAGCATAGGTATGTATAGAAATCGTGTTTGTTTTAGTGTTTGGTTCTCATTCCCCCAGCATTTTGGTAATAGACAGTGATTATATTATACATTATTACGAAGAAAACAATAAAGAGGAATGAGAGAGATTCTTATTATTGTTTACATTTATTTGCACGTTGTCTGCGCTCTCGTTTTTTTGGAATGAAACGAACGTTTATCACACATGCACGTTCAAAGGCCGCAGTTATCCACATTCAATGGCTCGTTGATAATGTACCTACATATGTATATCTACTTGTTTTGGTTGCATAATTTGTATTCCTACTCGTTGTGGTTATATACGAGTATACTTGTGTTCATAAACATGGATGTGCATGTTGGTACGTATTCCGGTTGAGTATTTCACTCCTTCCATTGCGCATACTAAAACAGATGCATATAGTAAAGTAAGATAGCCGACGCTGAATTGAGCGCGCATAGCTATATACCGGACAGCGTTGCCACTTCAGAACTATTTTTTCGCAGTAGATTCTCTTAAAAATGCAGTAGATTGATTTTTTTCGCAGTAGATATATATTTCAACAGAAAAACAAGATTTTGAACACAAATTGACTTGTATTTCTGTTTTAATTGTATTATTTTGGCTTTTGGTTCATTTAAGGTTTTATTTCCCTCCACCGTAGCATGATTTATTCTTCTAAATATGTAGGTAGAAAATAATAAACTTTGAAATACATACACAAACAAACTGCGTTCTGATAAGAAATTCAACTTATTCGAAAAGTTTTGTTTTTTATGTTTTATAAGGGAAAAAATTCTCGATCTAGAAGTCATAACAAGCATACTAAAAAATGCAGTAGATTTAATGTAATGGCAGTAGATTCAAATTTCGAAATAAATGCAGTAGATCTACTGCAATTGCAGCAAAGTGGCAACGCTTACCGGAACACGAATGTAGATATATACATGTTTATGAACAAGTACATAGGTACATAACGAGTAGGAATGAAAATTATTCAACCAAAGCGGGAAGATATGTACATGTATTATACATACATATGTATGTAGATCAGTGATCGATTGCAAAGGCAGATACCCCTTGGTGGCGGCGCGGCGATAATAATTTATGTATGTGTGTGAGTTTTCTGTGTTTCGAATACAATATATTATGTATGTGTGTTCAAATGGTTATTTTGCGATTGTGTGTGTAATGTTTTTGACAATTTTGAATTCACCGATGCATTATAGAAAAACCTTAATTGACAATAAATACAGTGGTGGAAAAAATAATAGGTTTACGTAAAGAAAAACATTGTAAAAGTGAAAAATGGTAGGTATCTATCAGTTATTTTATTGAGTATAAACGGAAGTGTTATTAAAACATACAAATGATTTTCCTTAAAAATTTCAAAAAATTTAACTTAAACTATTAGAGAAAATAATACCAACCTATGTGTATTTTTTTTAAAGATAATGATTTTGTTTTCAAGAAATAAATTGTAAATGCTAAATTCCTCCATAAAACAATCTTTCAAGCAATTTTCTTGTACGGGTGCCGGGTTTGGGGTATTGTGCCCAATGTCATATTAAAAAGTTACAAATCGCACAGAAAAAATTATTAAAAATTATGCCTAATCTCCCTTGGCATTATTCTACATTAGATCTGCATACGAGAGCTGATGTTCAAATGAATGATCTCCTTCAGCATATGCAAACATAACGACACTTTTAGAATCACATGCGATATTCCTGACAATCCCCTAATAAATTAATTAAACCTACAATAACAAATTCCAATGCAATGTTCATGTATCCTATATATTTATTTACTTGTTATTTATTACTTGTTAATTGTTATTTATAAAATAATATTTATTTATTATTTATTATTTAGGTACTATTTATTATTTATTATTCATTATTCATTATTCATTTTGAGGCCGTCCCGATTACGGAGTGTCCCAATTAGGAGGTTTTACTGTATATTTTTTGCTTGCAATAATTATTCTTTTTTTTTAAAAAAATAGTGTTTTCCAGTAGAAAGATGGTAACTATGTAAACCACATCTCTGTAACTAAAGTTATGTAAATTGTAGGATAACACATTGTAAATTATGAACGAAATAAATATTACTGTTACTAAAATATTCCTGGTGGTACTAGTAATTAGTTTAGGACAATTTTCATTAAATTTTTGTAATTGGTCGGCTGCAAATTCTTTCCTTCTTTTTTTTGTTTTTTTTTTTGGAAAATAAGCGGTGCTTATTAACCTACTCTAAATTGTTCTGGTTGTGACATTCAAACTCAATTCCTTTTCGATTTCTGTGAAGGTAACAAACGTTTTTTTCTTTCTTCCCATTGCTTCTTTTGGCTTTTGTTTTGTGGTTTGAGGCCATTGCTCACCATATTTTGAGAACAGCTCAGTAAATTCGCAATAGCTTTATACGTTTTTCCTTTTACACAGGGCTAGCGGATCAAGCGCTTCTCTACATCGGTGCAATGTCTGCCTCAGCCCATTATTTCATCGAAAAATGTTGGTAAAGGAAAAAAATATGACTTGTAGGAAAAGGAAAATAGAAATGAAATCAACTTACTGTCAATATTTTGTAATTATCTCAGAACGATATCAAATTATTAGTCATTGTAATAATCACTGTGATATCTACTTTTAGGCTGACTAATATATTATTTTTGTATTTACTTATTTACTTGTTATTTATTTATTTATACATTGTTATTCATATTGTTTATTTATTTATTATTTATAAAGCTATCATTTATTTATTTACTTATTACATATTTATTTATTTATTATTTATTTATTATATATTTATTTATTTATTTATTATATATTTATTTATTTATACCTATTTCTTTTTTGTATTTATTTATTTGTAATATACAATTTTTTCATATATATTTGTACATGCAATGTATAATGTACCTTCATTGTTCTTCCTTTTTTTTAATTCAAATTGAAGGTTTTTTCGTATTTTCCTTCAGAATAAACTATATTTTCTCCTTGTAAATCTAATTATCAAATAATGTTTCAGAAGAAAGATAAAGCCTATCAAATCTCTGTATTGTTAAATGTGCGGTAACAAACCCGACATATGTAACACGAATAAATAAAATATCTATCTATCTATATATCTCAACAGCACCCTGAACATTAGAAAACCCTTTTTGTGGCAAAAACTTTTGCTATTTCACACGAGCATATGTAGCTGCAATTTACTAACAGAACTAAGTTTTTCACAAGAATAGTTATTTTTGCCTACAGAATGAACGGTAGTAGGAACAAAATAATATCTAAGTGGTTCAGAATTTGTACCACCCTCGCGAATTAGAATAAAGAACGGTGGTTCAAATTTTGAAACAGCTGCGCTATAAGAGTTAAACAAAAACTTCTGATTTGTAGTCACATAAATTCAATAATGAGATCTCTTGACAGTGTAATGATGCGATGTGATGTGCTTTTGAAAGATAACTGTATATTAAGCAATGCAAAGTTCAATATCAAGTTGCAGCAACTTAGTATGAGCGAGAATTTAAGTCAAAAGTTTTTTGCACAGCTTTATTATTTTTTCCACCACTGTATTCAGAGAATGCTGACGTTGGCAACTGGCGATTACGGTGAGAAATGTTTACACATCTCACTACAGAGTCCAAAAAAACAAAAGACAGAACATAGGACGCAGGATAGAAAGAGACAAGCACATAAATAGAGAGGCAAACCGGTTTCGAGCGCACAAGGGATGATTTTTGCCGGCAGCAAAAAAATGCGTACATGAACCCCTTTTCATTGTGGTAGTGTTTCTCTGCAAAATTGACATTTTATTGATTTTGTTAAATAAAACACATCTGCTCATGTTAAGGTTCTGGTTCCCGTTTATTTCAACAGTAGGTATATCTTGTTAGTGTATTAGAGTTACATTTACATTGTTACATCGTAAGCAACCGTTCGGTATGCTAAATGAGAGTAAGAGACAGTAAAGTACAAGTAAACGATTATAATTAATAATGTTTATTCAACACAGTATTTACAATATCGCTTTTTGACTTGTACTTGATTGTTTATAAATCAATCAATTCATTTTTAATGGAAATTTCTTCGTATGAATAATTCTTCTCGATGGTATTGTTCAGATTCCTTTCCTTGGCTTTGACTTTTTTCAGTGATATCAACAGGTCCATATGAATCTCATCGAAGCTCTCCTCCGATTTCAATGCTTTGAGCTCTGCATTTAGATACTCGCAAAACGCATCTATTTTTGCTGTATCTATACTATCTTGGGTCAGCTCCTGAGACATATCAGCAGATTGTTGGAAACTTTTATCGCTTTTCAATCTCTGTTTTTTCTGAAAGAAAATTGTTAAAATTAAAATGTTATGTTTTACGCAAATCTTTATTGCCTCTGAATCTGATCTTCCAGTACAATTCTCGTTTGCACGTAATACAAATGAAAGCTGGTTAAAGCACCAAAGTGAAGGTTTATAGGCCGATGATATCCCTCGGCCACTCTTTTTGCTGCGACAAATTTTTTTATTTTCGATTTTTATCTGCTGCGTCAGGGCTTTCCATTTAGCTCGCACCATTTTGTCCGTCACATTTGGGTTGTACTTTTTCATCTCGTTAGCAATGGCCATAGTGGCTTCTATTCTTTTCTTTACATTTCGATGGTCCGGGTGTAGCGTTGTATATAAAAAATCATATTTTTTTATTTTCTCAATGAGCATTAACGATTCTTTCCTTGTCCAAGGGAAGAGCAATTGACTTTCTTCTTTGTTATCTTCCATTTTATTCGTGATACACACTGCTCAACTCACAAAACACGTTTGAGAGTCGAACGAAATTATACATTCTTGCTGACCTAATATTTTGAATGGTGTGTGTATGTGTTAGTTTTCTACCTCGCTCAACCAGTAAAATTCGCGGTGGAAGATTATTTCTGTCGTTTTTTTACTGTATACCTCAGTTCCTCGCCTACAGAAGAAAATAAAATTCTTATTTTCAACACCACCATGCAAACATTGGGCCATCGCACACGAGATGATTTTTGCCGGAAAAAATTGTTTTTTGGTTTTGACGGCGAAGGGACTGAGGTCGGCGGTAAGAAATGACTGAAAATCTGCTACGGAGTTTGCTCCGAAATAATACTACCACTGTGGAAAAGGGGTTTATGTATACAATTTCTTCTGCGGGTAAAAATGTTTTCATACAAACATTTTATATGAGCTGCGACTTGGGTTTGTATATTCTTTGGTTGTAGTCCTATAGATACATATGAAGAATAAATAACGTCTTTTTTAATTCAAACATTAAAATTCAGCTTGCAATACACTTTTGAATATTTCGATAGTTTTTTGGTGGCAGATAAGACTTATTTCTTATGCAAGAAGACAAATTAAGAGCCCTACTATGGTTAGCGAATCGATCAAACTACATTCGCTTCAATCGTCAAAAACTAGGCGAACTGAGATATCACCTTATTATGGCTAGCGAATATTCGCTAAACATATCATTTCGGATGTAAAATCGAGCGAATGAAGATATTCGGTGATATCGAATGAATGTTTTTTATTTTTACCCGACTACGCAGGGGAAGGGTTCTGATTTTAACAGGCTGGGTTTGTTTGTTTGTAAGTTCATATGTAAGAATGTCACCTCGTACAGCCCAAACTATGGAACCGATTTCAACAAATGAGGTGTCGTTGGATTCGTCTTTATCCGGAGAGTGTCCTAGGCTATGTGACATCACAGAAAAAATTCAATATGGCGGGCGCACCAAGCAAAATGGCGGACTACCTCTTCTTTTTTTTCTCCTTTTTTTTTTCTTTTTTACCCGACTAGTCTTTATAGCCGCATTGATGTGGTTTCAAATGAAAGGGCTTGGTGAGTAGAATACAATACGATATGACGTAATTCTAAATTCAATATGGCGGACGCCCACAAGATGGCGGGTTTCTGTTATCTTTACGACCTCCTTAATATGGGTATCAAATGAAAGGGCTTGGCGAGTAGAATATAATACTATATGACGTCATTCTAAATTCAATATGGCGGACGCCCCCCAAGATGGTGGATTTCCGTTATCTTAACTACATCCCTAATATGGGTATCGAATGAAAGAGTTTGGCAAGAAGAATGCAATACGATATGACGTCGTTCTAAATTCAATGTGGTGGACGCCACCCAAGATGGTGGATTTCCGCTATCTTTACTACATCCCTAATATGGGTATCAAATGAAAGGGTTTAGCAAGTAGAATGAATGGAAGGGACCTACAGTTTTTTGCCGACTCCGAACGACGAGTTGAGAAGCTCAATCGTGACAAATGATACTCTTTGATCCTCGTCAGACATTCGAAAGAGGTGGGCACTGTGAAAAACTTTTAGGTGTTTGCGGCGGGATTCGAACCAAAGACCTCTGGCTCAGTAGTCCGACGCACTAACCACTTGCGCTACGGTGCTCTCGTTTCATCTTGTTTCGTACTTTTTAGTTGGTCTTTCCCGTAGTCGGGTTTTAGTTTTTTAAACTTAATATTTTAATGTTTTTTGTTTATTTTATTGTAATTTTAGCTTGGTGTAGCTGCAATATATGTGAGCGGTACAGGTAAATACATAGAAAATTAAACATAACATTATAAAAAAATTGAAAATAACCTACAATTTTTCAAAGAACACAGAAGTAGCAACCGGAGCAGGGCCGTGTATGCAGGTTTCTTTGCCACCTTTGGAGCTGGGCTGCGGATGGGCTGCCCAGTCTTCAAAATGCAGTCAAATCTTCTGGTATAGCTGTAATGGCGTAAGCGTGGACACTTCTCCTTAATGAGAAATTGAAGAGGATTTGCAACAACAAAATTCTTATCATCGTGAAACACTTGCCAAGTCGAACCAAACCATGGATTAAAATTATCCCGAATTATTCTTCATAATCTATGCATTGTGATTATCCTATAACAGCCTATCATATATTTGAACTATATTTTTAATAAATTCACTATTAAATCCTTTTAAATGAAAACACTCTAGAATACAATAACACAAATAAACCAAGGCCCCTATTGTGAGTGTCGATCGACGATCGATAATCGACAACTAACGATCATCGATCGTCGATTGCAGAATTCGGTATTGTCTATTGTGGTTGTGATCGGTAGTTGTCGATTTGACAGTCGCTTGTTCTTGTGGTCGATCATAAATTTCTGGTGTTTTTTTGAGAAATGTGAAATAGTTTTGCGCGTATGAAATGATAGTAATTTTAATAAAAATGATATGTTAAAAAAACCTAATTATTAATTCGAATGCAGTGCGAAGCAGGTTACAAAGAAAAAGCAATTGGACTTAGTATTATTTTTGGAACGGCGAAGTTTGTGCAAGAACCCAAGCAGATGGGCGATGGAAAAAGATAATTAATAATAATTGTTATTTAGCTTATTCTCTTTAGTTTAATACCACAATATGATGAAATAAAATTTAATAAGTTACAATTTCAATTAATTTTTATTTGCTTTATTCTACAAATTATAAGGACATGGATTTGAGAACATTATTCCAGATTTCCACCGCTTCTTCGTTTCCAAGAAATAATACGCTGAATGCACTTCGTCACCCTTCGTCTATTCCTCGACAATCGTTGATCCACAACTCAATGCAACTCATTTATTTAAATAAATTACTTCTAATGTAAACAAATAATTTTGAAAACAATAACCTAATAGCCAAACAACTGTCAAAATTATGATGTATTCACAATACTCACATTTTTATTCACAATAATCTATTCTTCTGTCGATTGAGTCACACAATAGCAAAACCAAAATCAATCAATCAATCGAATCGAGTTCGTTTCATATCGAACATTCGATTCGCTGACAATAGTAGGGGTATAAATATAGACTTAACGTTTACAGTGACGAGTAAAAATTACCGACCTTTCTTTTTAAGCTCTTTTTTAATACAAAACGAAAAATTATGTTAAACGTTAAACTAAGTTAACAAATAGAATTCGTCGTTTATTGTCAAAAAATAAGAGAATTTTCCGGGTTTAGTGTGAAAAATACATAAAAAACAACCCTCTATGTTTCTTTCATACACACACGTAGTTTCCAATAGATGTGATAACTAGTTTGCGAAATACGCATAAATTAGTACGTGGTAGTCGTGAAGTGTGCGGCTAACTAGGTTTTTCTCTAAAAAAAAATAGTGACGCTATTTTCAAAATGTAAGTATTTTAAACATTATTTATTGCATATGCAGAGCTATGATACTACCTGCATTTAGTTATAATGTCTCAAAGAGACAGTTCTTTGTATACGCTATCAGTCTGTGGAATTCACTACCAGCTGAACTAAGAAGATTGAACAGCAGTAGCAGTTTTAGGAAGGCACTCTCAAGTCACTACGGAAGATAAATTCACTCTTCATCATACTCAAAACATGCACTATTCTCTCTTTTTCTTTTATTTTTATTCACTTTTCTTTTTGCTTATTTGTTTTATTTTTATCTTAACTTTTCTTTTTTTAAATTTTATTTAATTTAATATTAATTTAATATCTTTATTATTAACCTAACCACAATTTTGTATTAGGTATAGATTTAAAAGACTCATATCATTGTCTTATTATACTTAATGTCATGAAATAAATAAATAACAAAATAACAAATAACAAATATGCACATCAAATTAGGTTTAATTTTAATTAAATATAAATAATTTCTGTGTTCAATTAAAAAATCAGAAAAAATTGTTAAATTCTATGCAAATTATTTGGTGTCCGGATTCTGGAGCCCAAATTTTATACTGATTTTAGTTTCCGGACAGAATGTCCGGGTACTGAAACTTTAAAACGCCAAATTTTTTGCAATTTGGTCTTATTTCGTTGGGCCTTATTTCACGTCACCGTTTTTTTTAACTTAGAAACCGGCTGTCCGGGTACTACATAGGAATTTCAGACATCGAATTTGAGACAAATGTTTGTCCATTCCCGTTGGCGTTAGTGTTGTAATATTTTACAATTCCCAATGTGGCATTAAGTTGTGTTGATCTCATTCAGTTTGATAGCTGATAGATTAGATTTTAGTTTCACACATTGGCGTATACTGATCGCTCTTTTAGATGAAAAAAAAACCAAAGAATAAGAAAACGTTAAGGAAAACGAAATTAAAAAAATTTACGCGGAACGTAACGAGCGATTTGAAATAAGTTTTTAATGGAAATTGCGTTCGATATGGACTTGTATCAGATATTGCTTTGTCAATAAGACTTGAGCTGTTTTGCTATGTTTTATTTATTTGAAGTTTGTTATCCTTATCAATAGGCGTGTTTTTCTTGTAACCTGTATAGGCTAAACATGTTTCAGCAGCATGTATACCCATGAAAAATACAACAAAACCTTAGCCTGGATAATTACCGAGTCTTATTTTTACTCTGAAAGCTTTTTCGAAGTCTATATACGTTACAAAAAAAAAACACGCCTAATATTGGGTCTCACAGGATCCGAACGTACATTTGTATTTTTTATTTTTATTTTTTTGAGTCCTGCATAGGTAGATAAAGGCATGATTGTGGTAAAAAATGGTTTGTTCGAAAACCAATGGGTGTCAGTGCTGTGAACCTATTGATGTCCTTAAAGTCACCGAAGAACACAATATACTGACTTACTTTGCAGATACATACTCGTACGTCGTACCTAACAAAACTACGTGTGAACGTATCTTTGCGTTGCGTTGGGGAGAAGATTAAAGGTACTTAGAACAAAGAGCTTTCGTTAAGGAATATGTAGGAAGTGGTGACCAGACAAGATGTACTATTTACATCTTGGAGTGTTATAAATGAAAATCATGTAGGAAGTACGAAAGAATAGATGCAAACTAATTTATTAGCTGTCAAGTCATGAGAATACAAACATATAAGTGGTTTAATCTATGTGTGCTGCAAATATAGAGAAGGACATTCACAAAACATAAAACCAATTTGCTTTAAATGCTTGTTTTGCTATCTAAAGCACCATCTTACACATGTTGAATTTCTCAAACTGGTTTTGGGCATTCATTTGTGTGTAGACCTAGTCAGTGGTTTATTGTTTGTCAAATATGATACACTGAGGGGAAAGGAACCTTCATCTAACACATGTTAAAGAGGATACATTCAGTTTTACCTAGTACAAATCCTTAGGAGTGTTCAACAAAGGAAAGTATTTTCTTCAGAAGGTAGAATGCTTCAGGAAAGGTTTTTTGTTTCTTAGGTGTCAGACTTATGTGTATTGTTTTTTTTTTGTCTCTGGACACAGGGAAACAAAATATCTTTTATATTTTTTTTTGCCTTTTAGCAAACAAGCAGATACTTTTAAGGCAATAAAAATTGCTAAACGGGTCATGGATCATGGTATCTTGGGATGTAAAACCTGTTGGCATACTTCTTCCGCTAGTAGGTACCAGGGTTACCTCTGAAAATTTCTGGAAAGGGCCCAAAAAGGGGTCCCATATAAAATTAAAGAATAAGACGGGTAGGATAAGTATTATTTTATTATTTTTTTTTTTGTATTTTTGTCCAGTTGCCTAAAAATATATAAAGCATATGCATAAAAGCTGTTAAACAAAACCAAAAAATCAGTTCATTTAAAAAAAAGCAATTCATTCAAAAATAAAGTATCATAAACAAAAGAAACAAGAAAAGTATTTGGACAAAAAGTTGTGATTATTAGTTTTTGTACTTGTAATCCAGTTGCGTACGATAACAAAACAAAGAATAACACACAAAGTGATTACACACTATATGAGGATACGAGAAATTTGAATGCGATGAAGTATAACAAACGAAACGCACCAACTATTTGAATGTGTCTGTTTACAAGGAAAATTTACATTTTGGCGTTGGCAAAAAAATACATATTTACATAGATAGAAATCCGTTTAATGCAAAAGTGTGATTGCTGTCGGTGACTTTGTCTACTAAAAGAAGTAAAGGAATTTCGGTTGAATGTGTCAATTGTATCTCAATTTACAGAAAGGGTCCGAAAAGGGTCCCTTTTTTCAAAAAGGGTCCAATTTCGGTGATTTTCAAAAAGGCGGGTCCTGGGGTCCGTGCCATCAAAAAAGGGTCCTTTGGATCCCAAAGGTAACCCTGGTAGGTACCGCAGTTTAACGCTGATTACACGACACGACTCTTTTTTTTCGTTCGTTTCGTATTTTTGACAGATAGGGTAAGGGGCATAGAAACGAGAGGGGAATGAAGTAACGAAAGACGGAATGAAAATTCTGAGATTTTTTCCGTTTGATCTTTGACATATCTCGTTTGACAACCAAAACAAAACAAGAAATTTAAATGGTAAATTTTAAAGTTGATTTTGGAGCTAAATTTAGGGACACTTTACATTTGCTAGTAAACAAGAAATTATTATCTTCCATAGTAAGTAAATTTAGTTTGATTCCAGCTGAAATTTTACTATTCCCTTCCTAAATGAAATAAGTAATGTGAATTTGAATAAACGTCAGAACCACGTACGCACGTATCCACCAATTATTAGGAACCGTGTAATCACTATCGTACGTACCTGTCGATGACGAAAGACGAAACGAACGAAAAAAGAGTCTTTGAGACAAGCTTTAGGAGTGAAATAATCCTTAAAGTGGTAGCTCGGGCATGTGAGTGGTGTGTTAGAGATTGTTCAGTTCAATATCGACATGCAACAACGATAGACATACATATGTCCGAGTTCACCCTCAAGGTTGTAAGTGTCGATTGACTAGTCGTTTGTGTGTAGTGTGCTTATACTGGTGCCACTACTAAAGCTAATTGTGTAGTCTAGAACGTTAAGCAACTCAAAAAATAACTATCACTTTTGGAGATCTGCCCGCGCCAGAACCAGATAGTGCTCTGATAACTTCCAGCGATTATAGCGACTTGATGCAGCCAGCTCTAGCAACACTGGCGAGGTGGGCCAGAAAAAGTGACCTGCGAGTTAACTCGCCAAAAACGGAGCTTTTGTTATTCACGAAGAAGCACAGCATCCCCCCAAAAGAACCACCCCCACCGCTGCTCTCGAAACAATGTTAAATATGCTTCCGTTGGACATTTATGGTAGGGACATAGCAACAAAAACGTCGCGTCGTTGCGACAGGGCACGACCTTTAAGATATTTCCTGAACCGATATCAATAAAATATGGAAATTTATACAATTCTCAAAATGTTTCCAAGAGAACCGATAAGAATTGGCTTATGTGGCAACACAATGGACCTACGTTTGTCTAAGGGAATAATATCCATTTGTGCTAATATCCATTTGTGCTACAGAGATCACTAAGGTTGTTGAAGCAGTATTTACTTATGTGTAGTTTCCTTCTGCACGAAAGAGATGATTAGTACTCTCCTCTTCCTCCTCGTCTCTACAACTTTTGTAGAAGTCATTCGAAAGGACGTGAAATCTAGCTATATATATTTTTCTTTTCTGGTACAATAGGTATTGTTGTTCCAAGTTTAGCGAGCTTTACAATTCTCTGGAATGTCTTTCTGATCCGGCACCCAATAAAAGTAAATATTGAACTGCTTAGCCTTCTCTATAATAGATGAATAGCAGTTAAAGGTGGCCTTTGAAGTAGATGACGCATTAAGGTTAGGACATATAGTATATTCCTCTTCCACTTCCAAAGTTTCGTATGGTATAGCACTCATATGACCTATTTTTCAGATTTCTAATGTTTTTATTTTTCGGTTTTACATTTTACCACGCTCTATATCCATAGTATTTTGAGTGATAACTATTGAAACATACGTGGCCCACCAAAGTGTACAGCCAAGTCATATTTTAGATTTTTTGGTCAAACGGTTGCTGAGATAAATAGCTACTAAATGTCTATAGAGCGAACATATAATGGTTCCGTTTTTCTATATAGGTACGGAACCCTAAAAATGTCAAAAGTATTTCACTGCAACAAAAGACATTGTCCATTAGATCTCTGCATCCGAAGGGGACCAGCAACTTCATTTATAGGTACAGTATACCTATACCTGTACATTCTATTTTTGATGGTAGTGTGGCATGCAATTTATATTTTTTCCACTATTGCTTAGTCCTTAAACCGTATGTTCAGCTAACTTTCGAAGGCAATTTCTCTCACCAGAAGATTTCGGGTAACTGGCGAGATGTTTAAAATCACATATTAGTCTCATATTCAAAGTACGCGTGTCTTAAGGACTATTGTGCCCCCTGCAATTTCTAGTCGAAGAAACATCCCTCTCGTCATTATTATTTAGAAAAGTCTTAGCTGCCATCTTTTAGCTAGAGCTGGATCAGTCATGAGCAATATAGATGCTGACACCTCCATACTGCCACCGATTAAAAAATCGACAAAATAATTGAAAAAGAGACCAACGCTCTGTGGCTCATACGAACCGACTGCATCACATCTCGCTCTTTATGGCCGAAACTTGATCTTAAGAGGACAAGAGGACAAAGATGTTACATCTGGATCTGGAATAATCACAGGGCACTGTGCCATAGGTCACATGACAAGCAAATGGCTACCTGAGTCCAACGATATCTGTAGAAGCTGCGGAGATGAGGAAGAAAGCGAATCGATCCAATATCTGCTCTGCTACTGTCCCGCCCTCCAAGAACGACGCCTCCGTACTTTAGGTCATAGATTCCTGGAACACATAACAGAGCTCGGAAATTCTAAGATATCGGATCTTCTACGATTCATCAAGAGCACAAACTGGTTTACGAGTTGGTAAAAAGAGGAATTACTCCCAAACTATGAGGGAATTCACAAAGGACCTTCGAAATGATTGCTAGCTCAATCACACAGCCCTCTCCACCTAACCTAACCTTACATAGCTCCCATCTTTTTCAGGTAAGAATTGCGTAAGCCATAGCACCAGCTATCCAGACCAATAGTTTTATTTTTTTTTTTTAAAGGGAATAGAGTTGTTATATTTCTAATGATTGCAGGGAGCCAGTTAAACAATTTGCAGGAGATAATGGAATATGGAATTTCTAAAATTTGTAGTACGAAAGGGGGGAATAGCAACAATAGATTGGAAATTACTACGTAAAATGTATGCGTCCGATATTGGACTCTGTAAGTACCCACCTCTCATGAAGAATATCTTAAGTACTTTGTAATAAAACAAATGTCTCACTGGGAGAATGTTTGTAATTCTAAATAGCTCCATGGAATGAGCAAGACGAGTAGCGTTACAAACCTTTCTTATGACACATTTTTGCAACACAATTAACTGCTGCAGTTTGTTCAGATACGCACCACCCCAACAGCTAATACCATATTGTAATTTTGAGTGGAAAATCCCATAATATATCGTTTTCAAAGTGTTGTTAGAACAACATTTTCTCAGACGATAAAAACAATGAACTGTGGATAAAAGATACTGTTTAAGATTGGAAATATGCTTGGACCAACTCAAGTTTTGGTCGATAGTAACGCCCAGATATTTAAAACAAATTACATTTTCAATTTTAAAACAGTTGACGTTACAGGCGACGCTGGCATTAAAAGAGTTGTTACCGTCGTGAACACAGCGTGTGTACAGGTTGAACCTTGCACAATTTGATGCATGGAATACAACATCGATATCCAGAGTATCAACTGTGTTGAAGCTAAAAAAACTGAGTTTAGTTTTATTACTAACTACTAGTTTGTGTTCAGCAAACCAAAGTCTTAATAGATGAACGTCATAATTTCTATCAGCCACTAGGTTCAAGAGGCTGACAGATCCGTATGCAATTCCTAAATCATCTGCAAACGCCTTAACTTTTCCAACAAATGGTTGTTCAAATATAGAGTTGATATAGATAAGAAAAAGAATTGGACCAAGAACAGATCTCTGGGGAACGCCAAGATTCAGAACCTCGGAGTTACAAAGACTACTCCCAAGTTTGACTTTTTGCACTCTGTTATTCAAATAAGATGCGAACCAATCATACAGAAATCCTCGAACCCTGCATTATACAGTTTTTTTAAAAGAATATAATGATCAACCATATCAAAAGCTTTCGTTATGTCAACAAAAAGTCCGCTGCAAAATCTTTTGTCGTCTAAACCACTGTGAACAAAGGAACAAAAATCCAATAGTGCATCCTCAGTAGAAAGGCCTGTCCTAAACCCAAACTGATTCGAACTGAGAAACTTTATTTTATTGAGGTATTTCGAAACTCTATACTTAACTGACTTTTCGAATAGTTTTGAAATAGAAGGTAATAACGAGATCGGTCTGTAATTATTTGTATATTTTTTGCGCCCATTCGTAAAAACTGGTATTACGTTAACACACTTTAGTGCTTCGGGGAAGTTCCCTGAAATAATACTCAGATTAAAAAGGCGTGCCAAAATATCAAGAATGTTCAGAGCAATTTCTTTCAGCACAAGGTTAGAGACACCATCATTACCACATGAATTTGAATAGTTTATATAGTTTATGGCGTTTAGTAACTCCAGGCCAGAAATTTCTTCAAAATAAAAACTATTTCTGTGCAAATTACTACCCATAAAATCATATCTAGAACCAGCACAACAATTGCACTGCTTGGGAGAGTCTCTCGGAAATAAATCTTTTCCGACTGAAACAAAGAACTCATTGAAGACGTTAGCAACTGCTGTAGGATCTGAAATAATTTCACCATCTCTGTTTAATGTTATAGAAATATTATGGTTGCTTATAAAGGGTGATTTTTTAAGAGGTTGAGAACTTTTTTTTAAAAAAAAACACAAAAAATTCGAAAAAATGAATGAAATATTTATTTGAATCGATAGTTTGAACCTTGCAATTTAATGTTTAAAGATAATTTCATGCAAATGTTGACCGCGGCTGCGTCTCAGGTAGCCCATCCGCTGAGTCCAATTTTGGCATACTCTTTCACACATATCGGCCGGTATCTCACGAATGAATGCATGGATGTTGGCTTCCAGTGCGTCAATCGAAGCGGGCTTGTCCCTATAGACATTAGCCTTGACATACCCCCACAAAAAATAATCTAATGGTGTCAAATCGCACGATCTAGGCGGCCAATTGACCGGCCCGAAACGTGAAATTAACTGTTCACCAAACTCGCCTCGCAATTGCGCCATTGTTTCGCGTGCTGTGTGGCATGTGGCACCGTCTTGTTGAAACCACATATCATGCAAGTCAAGAACTTCCATTTCGGGCAAAATGTAGTGCTGTAACAAAGGCCTAACTGCTGGGAACGGCGCCGAATCGACATTTCGCGGTCTTCTGTCACACTAGCTGATACGGCCGCAATATTTTCTTCACTACGCACAGTACGTAAACGTGTTGGTGGTTTAATGTCCAACAAAGTAAATTTGGTGCGAAATTTGGTGCGAAATTTGGTCACAATCTTCCGAATAGACTGCTCAGAAGGTCGAGAATGCCGATCATAAAATGGAAGCAGCGCGCGATGAACATTTCGAACCGAGCACGAATTTTGATAGTAAAATTCAATAATTTGCAAGCGTTGTTCATTTGCAAGACGATCCATGGTTAAATTGCAAACCAAACTGAAGCTGTTTGACAGTGACACAAGGTACTAAACACACGTCAGCTGTCAAAACCAGTGTTGCCAAAACCAAACCAGCTAAAAAATCACCCTTTATTTCGATTAATGATACTGTTGATCACTTTCCATTCCTTTTTAAGGTTCCCTTGCGACAATCTTACTTGGTTATGATAGTAAGTGTCCCTACAAATCCGGATTTCCTTATTTATTGTTTTGCACAATTGAAAATAACGATTTTTTTGGCAAGTATTTTGGGGATGTTTGGTACATTTTATTCGCAGTTTATGCTTCTGTTTGATTTTTTTAAGAAGAGAGTAGTTCATCCAAGGGTTTAGCTTTATTTCTGACTTTTTCTGAATAGCGTTGTAGCTTGAGGCGGATATGGATTTTTTTAGGATTTCAAGAAAAACGTCATAAGCTTTAGAGACATTGTCCTCAGCGTAAACACCGTCCCAATTAATATAGCGCAATATAATATTCAGCTGATTATAATTAATTTTAGTAATTCTAGAATTAGGTTTTTACATTTTTTTTGTTTTTCTTACCAAGCATGAAAACAAAATTCCGGTCATACAATGATCAGAGACCTGAAGATCGATATTAATACCAGCACACTGTTCAGACTGAATATTATTAAATCGGCCGAATACGTGATCAATACAGGTGCCTGTAACTGGCCTTGTGATCTCATTGACAAAGGAAGTTAATCCATGCTCGCCAAAAAGTGAGAAGTAAGAATCCAAATGAGGACATGACTACTAACAGGTCCACGTTAAAGTCGCCTTAAACTATAAGGTTACCTGCTTTCACGTTATGCAAAAAAGTCGAGAACTCTTCCAAAAACACATTTAAAGACTGCGAATTAAATCTGTTAACACAAATAAAGGTAAATAATTCATTGCATATGCGACAAGAAATGTTTAGGACATCTGCACTAACCAAACTATAGCACTTCACAGTACACAAATCGTACATATCTCTCACAAACACATCTACTCCGCCTGGAGCATAAGAATCATTGGTATTCGCAAAGAAATTATAGCCAGGAATACTATAATCATTTATCTCACAAGAATAAATCCAAATTTCTGAAACGAAAATAATTTCAGGCAAGTTTACAAAGGCTTCAAGATTTCCAACTAACAAATCGAAGTTTCGCCGAAGACTTCTCATATTTTGATGTACTATAAAAACTGCTTTGGTATCATTTGAACTGTCACGAAAAATCCTATCGTTACAACTATTTATAGTATTAAAGCAAAGGTTGTTGTTTATAAGATCATGATTGTGGTTAATGTCGGAAAAACAATTATTATTCATTTTGAATTAAAGCTAAATCATCAAATGATCTTATAACAACAACCTTACCTCTTTCGATTTTCCTTAATAAAATTTGAGAATTGTTATACCACAAGTTACTTACTTAGTTGGCGCTACAGCTCGAGGTGAACCTGGGCCTGCTTCTCGCAACCATTTGTTTGTGCGTGTTATATTTTTGCACGAATGGAAGGGACCTACAGTTTTTTGCCGACTCCGAACGGCGAGTTGAGAAGCTCAATCGTGACAAATGATTCTCTTTGATGCTTGTCAGACATTCGAAAGAGGTGGGCACTGTGAAAAACTTTTAGGTGTTTGCGGCGGGATTCGAACCCAAGACCGCTGGCTCAGCAGTCCGACGCACTAACCACTTGCGCTACGGTACCACAAGTACTTGAACTTCTTTTCCGCTATACACTTTTTAGCTGCCATAAACAGAGAACGAGTATATTTCGTGAAACTATCGTTAACATAAATTCTGGAACAGTTTTCGCTGGTATCGCCAAATAATGTAGTGTTTAGATTTTTGGATCCAGTTCTCTTGCTCTTCATAATTTGTTGCTTAACATCATTTGACGAGAAATGAATGCATAGAATGTTTGCTGGGATGTTTTCACGTAGCATTTTTTTATGTTCTCCGATGAGACAGAGACATTTAATGCATCGCAAAAAATCGCATTAACATTGTTTACATCTGGTATACCAACAATTTCAATGACGTTATCCACTTGTTTCTGCTCCCACCAATTCAATTTGCACTCAAGATCGTTGATTTTTAAATTAAGAGACTTATTTTCCTCTCTTAGCTGCCGGACGGTGTTAAGAAAGTTACCGTTTGATTTTTTTATACTTAAAATCTCATCATACAGCTTTTTAAGAGTAATCGAATCATCATCGGGCATGGGCGACTGCAGTAACGTCAGCGTATAATTAAAATCTCATCTATCTACTGTCCACCGCGTTCCGCGCTTGAAAAAAGTGATTTTACTAACTTATTTTTCTTGAAAACGTTATAATTTTATTTTGTGCCTATTGTTCGGCGATGATGATGCGAATGACTGAACATTGCTCCACGCACCATCCTCGTAGTCTCGGTACTTCTTATGTACATAACATGATCAGCTGTATACCTGGTCATTGACCTCACAAGTTATCGATTTTACATAAATTAATATTACTAAATGCCTATTGTAAGAGTGCGATGGAGGGTGCCTCATTGATGCGTCTTCTCTTTCTTCCCCAATTCGGCCATCATGGAATTGTGGATCGTAAGTTGTTCTTGAACGTTGAAAGGGCCACGATGTACCTCCTTGGCCAGCCACACCTAAGAGAGAGTAAGATAACACGCATATCGGTTAGAATTCTTCGGGTAGCTGTCAGTTGAACGTCTTGCATTGTGGCACTGACGGTGAGATGCTTGATGTCGGGTTTGTCTTTGTGCGGGAGTGGAGTCCTTGAGATTTTTGGATGTTCGGTGTCCAATAAATGTCCAATAAATGCCCTTATCTCCATCTCAATGTTGTTGGAACCCAACACACTGAAACCTAATTTTATTATTGGCGGTGATTTTAATGCGAAACATACGTTCTGGGGCTCTAGATACATCTCGTAAAAGGTAGAATGCTCTATGGGGCAGGTAAGGAGTACAGCTGTGATTTCCATTCGTTGGGTAAACCGACTTACTGGCCAGCTGATACTTTGAAAATACCTGACCTGATCGATTTCTTCGTGGTGAAAGGAATATCTACCAACCATATAAAAGTTGAAGAGAGCTTTGATCTGTTGTCTGATCATTCCCCAGTTATTTTGACATTGAGCGAAAAACTAGTATATAACCTAAAGCCAGCGAAATTAACTGGTAGAACAACTAACTGGGAAGGCTTCAGGAACGAAATTGAAGTAAATGTTCAACTGAGCGTACCGCTTACGACACCCTATGAACTCGAGGTTGAAGTTGATCGCTTCGTTGAGATAATACATCTCGCCTCTTGGAATAATACGCCCAATCCAGGAAAACGGCGGACAAATGCGGTCTACGATATCCTTCGGAAATAAAAGAATTAATCAGGGAAAAAAGAAAAGCGCGTTAAAGATGGCAACAGAGTCGTACTCCACAGCATAAAGCATATCTGAATCGTCTTTGCAATTTGTTGAAGAACAGCATTAAGGATTTTAAAAATCGTGCGATAGGCTCTTGAAAGTCTAACAGCGAAAAAAGATTCCAATTATTCCCTTTGGAAAGCTGTAAAAAGCGCCAAAAGGCCCAAAATCACCGCGCCGCCAATTAAAATAAATCAAAATGAATGGGCAAGGGAAGATAAAGAAAAAGCGGATATTTTTGCCGCCTATTTGGAAGAAACCTTTTAACCGAACGATGGTCAATAGGTTCACGACAACATCACGAGGATGGAGCTACCATCTGATGATTTAACGCTGACATCTGCGACGCTTAGAGAACTCAAACGTAAGATCGAGAAATTAAAACCTAATAAAGCTACTGGTTATGATTTGATCACCGGAGAAATTCTTAAATCTTTACCTAAAAAAGCATTAATTAAGCTTCTCCATATTATAAATACTGCGTTCAGATGAAAACACGTGCTGAGCCAATGGAAAGTTGCGGAAGTCATAATGGTTTTAAAACCAGGAAAACCGTCATATGAGGTAAAATCGTACAGACCCATTTCGCATCTTCCAGTCATATCCAAAATTTCCGAGAGGATATTACTAAAGCGTCTTCAACCGGTTATAGAAGAAAATAATCTTATCCCTGACCACCAGTTTGGGTTCAGAAGTAAGCATTCGACGATTGACCAGGTGCATAGAATTACTAACGTAATCGAGAAAGCACTAGAAGAAAAAAAGATATGCTCAACCGTATTTCTTGACGTCTCGCAAGCCTTTGATAAGGTGTGGCACGATGGCTTATCTCAGGAATAGGCTCTTCCGTGTCAGAAATGGAAACGAATACTCGGAGCTCAAAGAAATTTCGACCGGCGTACCGCAAGGGAGCGTTCTGGGGCCGCTTCTCTATCTGTTATATACTCGTGATATACCGAAAGAAGATCGCACTATCCTTGCTACGTTTGCCGATGACACCGCTATCCTAGCAGTAGGTAAAACTATCGAGGAAACGACTGCCAAACTGCAAAACGCATTGAATAAAGTAAATGAATGGACGAGGGACTGGCGGATTGCCCTTAACGGAACTAAATCTGTTCGCGTGAATTTCACTTATAGAAAAATTAATGACTTGCCAATTTTTATAAATTTGGCCCGAATACCCATTGCAAATGAAGCCAAATACCTGGGAATGACACTTGACGCAAAGCTGAAGTGGAATTCGCACGTGAAAATGAAACGTAAAGAATTAGAAATCAAATATAGAGAAATGTACTGGTTGATCGGGAAACATTCCCACCTCAGTACCGAGAACAAACTGCTTTTCTTCAAGCAAGTGCTAAAGCCGGTGTGGACCTACGGTATACAACAAGAAAACAAATGCCAATATTTTACAGACCTTTCAAAATAAAGTGCTTAGAGAAATTGTCCAAGCACCGTGGTATGCTAGAAACGACGATAACAGTCCTACTAATTCTGGATGAGAGCAATTAAGTGCGCCGACTATAAAGGACAAAACCTTTTGACTTGGCGAGATAAGGATTAACCGCATCTAAATTGCGGAACATGCAGTATCTTTCATTGGAAAGTAACCTGCCAAACGTTTATATTTCGTGATAGAAAAATTGCTTGATAAGTAGTATAACTTAGTTGCAGTATCTAAAAAATTCATATCGAAGGGAGGTGTTTTTGGTCAGTAAGAATTTGACATTACTATGAGCACGCGCTTGCTATTCTTATAGTGTCTATGTAAGATAGATATATTTAGATATATTTTATTTATTTCTTATACATTAATAAAGTACATTTAGAGTTCTTATAGAACAGAAAAACAAATAGAAAAAATATATAAGAAAGGTTGGTGGCATTCAGTATTTAAATGAAAAATAGAGTTGAAAGCCACTTCAAATCGGCTAAACAATATATATAAATTTATGGGTGGGGTGACCCTTAAGAATTCAAAGAATTAAGAAAAAGTAAGACTAAACTGGTAACATTGCAAGAAAAATAATCAATAATAAATTAAATCGAAAAATAATTAACAAAATAAAAACCAATCGAGAAACTAAAATTAACTGCATAATATGCACAAAATAAAGGAAACAATGAAAACAAAGAATTAGACCAAAACATTAGAAATCCGGGATTCTAGAGCACTATAATCAAAGTTGAAGAGCAACCTTTTTACGCATTTTAAGAACATTCCAGGTATTGTCATTGATCTGATCGTCTGAGGGAGTTCATTAAATAATCGAAAAGATAAAACAGAAAAAAAATTACGATATGCAGTGGAAAAGTGGAACAGATGATAAGTTTGAAAGGTTTCCACGCAGATTATAAAAGGAGATTAAACGAAAATTACGATTACCGGACTTCATAAAGAATATTTTTAACACCTTAAAACAGTACAAATGACGAACAGGAAGAATATTCAGGGCACAGAATAAAGGAAAACTAGAATGTCTACCAGATTTACGACAAATTTTTCTAATGACATACTTCTGTAAAATCAACAGTGGTTGTGTTTTATTGCGATACACACCGCCCCAACACGCGATTCCATATTGTAACTTGGAATGGAAAATACCATAATAGATTATCTTTAAAAGCTTGGTAGAGCATAAGTTACGCAAATTGTAGAAATGTCGAAGCGTCCATCGGAAATACTTTTTCAAAGCGTCTATGTGATTCGCAAAACTCATCCTGGAATCAAGTGTAAGTCCTAAATCATTAATATAGCATTCTAGACCATGTGAAGCAAGTAATGCCAAGTAACTCGAGACAGTATCATTACCATCCAAACTGTTGATGTTGAAATCTCCTACAATAATTAAATTTTTAGATTTTTCCCTGGTTAAGAGATCAGAAAACTCATTTATAAAATTCGCAACATTAAACATATGAAGTCTATAGACACATAAAAAAACATACATTACATGGTGAATTTCAACGGAAACCTTTAAAACATCAGCACTCAAAAAATCAACGCACGAGACATCAAGAATCATGTGATCCTCTTTCACAAAACAACCAACTCCACCTGCAGAGTAATTTTCATTTTTATTAGAAACAAACTTGAACCCGGGTATAAAATAATCATTCTTCTCAAAGTCATAGATCCAGATTTCAGACACAAAGACAATATCTGGAACGCAAGCAAAAGAATCAAGATGGGTGACAAGAGCTGAAAAGTTTACTCTCATACTTCTAATGTTTTGGTGAACAATAAAAAATTTATCATAGCAGAAGGAACTATTCTTAAAAACATTATCACAGTTGGAATTATATAAATTGGAGGGAGAAAAGTCATCAAATAAATCTGTATCAAAATTCATATTTTAAATTTAAAGTGTAAAGAACTAAATGAGTGCAAGATCATTAAATGATTTTATTGAAGTGACCTTTCCCCCCTCAACCTTTCTCATAAGAATTTGATTATTATTGAACCATACGATTTTACGATTTTACGATTTTTTTTATTGAACAAAATATATATACAATTGTCTTAATTTAAACTTACAGCTATAAGATACATTGATAATACAAATTTGTTGGCGCACTGGGGGCCTAACCTTATACATTGACTTAAAATAAAAAATATAATTATATATTATACATGTAAACTTAAAATTAAAAGTCGGTTGACTTAGATATCCTCGGGGTGTTCCGTCCCGGTTGTTAGTGGCGAGTTTGGTGTGGGTTGTGGGGGGGGTTGGCGTTTAGCCACAGCGGTGGGCTGACCCTGTGTCAGCGTAGAATACAACTGCTTCCTCGTTGTCGATTAGGGTGATGTCTTCATCCAGGGTGTCCAGGGCGCTGAGGTACCACGGCTGGGGTAGTCGCTGTTGGGTTGTCATCCTTCTTATTAGCTGGTTCGGGTGGCTGGCTGCGCTTCCTACTAGCTTCTTAGCCAAAAGTAGTAGGTACTTGTCGATTGGTATTATCTTTGCTTCTGAGTACAGATGGTCATTCCTGCAGTATTTTTGACGCTGTCGGTCGAAGAATAGTCCGGTGCAGATCCTCAGTATCTTCCTTTCAAAAACTTGGAGTTGTCTCATGGCTGTCTTCGAGATGGAGAACCAGACGGGAAAGCTGTATCCGATGACTGGTCTCAGGAGTTGCTTGTACATCAAGGTCTTGGTTTGTTAGCTAAGTCCGGTTCTTTTCTTCATCAGTGGGTGGAGACGATGGAAGGCCCAGTTGGCTTTCTTTAGGACGTTCCTTGCGTGAGGGTTGAACCTTAACAGCTCGTGAAAGTGGATCCCCAGATACTTCACGCTCCGTTTGGTTGTCAGTGTTGATCCATCTGGGAGTTTCAGGGTAATGCTTCTGCACTTCGCTGCTCGTCGGCTGCGTCCTGAGGTGGTCGTTGGTCTCCTGAAGCAGATGAGTTCCGATTTTGAGGCATTGACTCTGATTCCCCACTTTCGGTAGTACTCAATAAGTCTGTGGATGTGGGCTTCAACTTTCCGGACAGCTATCAATGGTGACATCGAGGTGGCATAAGTGATGGAGTCATCGGCGTAGAGTAGGTTCTCGCAGCTGTTTGGGATGGGCTGGTCAGACGTCAATATGCTGTACAGGAACGGTCCGAGTTTCGAGCCTTGGGCAACTCCGGCTCTGATGTTCTTCACTGATGATGTGCATTTCTCCAGTTGTACAAAGAATTTCCTGGAAGAAAGAAAAGAAAAAATTATTTGGATTAGTGCTAAGGGAAAGCCTAGTAAATTAAGTTTATGGATGAGTCCTTCAATCCATACGCTGTCGAAAGCTTTCTCGACATCCAGAAGGCATCCGACGGTGACACGATGCATGTTGAGAGCTACGGTGATGTCATGCTGGAACTTCATGAGCGGGTGCAGTGTGGAATGCTTCTCCCGAAAGCCCAACTGCATGTCAGGGATTATGAAGTTCTCGCTGCAGAATTTCTTGAGTTTCCTGAGTATTAGTTCCTCCAGCAGTTTACTCAAGTTGCTGAGGAGGGAAATCGGCCTGTAGTTCGAAACGTTGCTCATGGCACCTTTCTTGGGAATCGCCACGATTTTTGCCGTCTTCCATTTTTGGGGGAAGTAGTTGTTGTTGAGGCAGTTGTTGAGGATGACTGTAATGATGATCAGAACTGTTTGTGGGAGCTTCTTGATGATGAAGTTTGATACCCCATCCGGACCAGTTGACTTCTTTGGCTTGCAGCTGTGGATGATCTCGGCAATTTCCTCAGGGGTGCTCAGGTTCGGGCTGTCAGTTGGGTCGCTTGCAGCATTGGTGTCACTGAACGAGGATCTGTTGGGGTTATGCGCCAGGGTTATTCGGGTGGATTCCTCCACTTCCTCAAGGAAGACTGGATCGGATGATGGATTGGGGATAAAGTTTCCTTCAAAGTACTCGGCGAATGCTTCGGCTTTGTCCTGTGTCGGTTTGCTTCCCCATTGTTGGTGATGATCGTCTCAGGCATTGGAGATTTTTTTCCAATCAGTCTGTTGATGTTTTTGAAGGCATCAGGTCCAGGTTTAATTGACTGCAGTCTCTTCTGGAATTGGTTGTTGTTGTGGTGTTGGATTGAATTCCGAAACATCACGTTGACGCACTTTAGTTCACTCAATACTGTCTGATAGTGGCTGTTGACTGTGTTGAGTTCTCTTTGATGGATCCTTTGGAGACGTTTCCTCAGCCGCTGTCTGTGAGCATACAGGTTCTGCACGTACTGGGGAAGGTGCTGGTATCTATCCCTTGATGTCCTGGGCCGCTTTTGGATATCTAGTGCATTAGAAACAGCCTGTTCCAATGCATCTATAGCTACGTCAATTTCGCTGTCAAGTAGGTTCCTGTTTACGGGTGGAAGCCTTGCATTGCTTTCGATGTCCCGTTGAAGTCTTTCAATATCCAGCCGTCTGTAGTTGATGAAATTCTCTGGTGGTTCTATTGTGAGGAGTATGGGTTGGTCAAGGTGGATTGATAGTTGAACTGCTTCATGGTCGGAATCACTCATCACTGTTGTGCAGATATAGTTCCGGATTTCCGGAAGAATATGCACCAGGTTCGATGATACCAGGAAGAAGTCCAGCGTAGATGGTGTTCTAGGGAAGGTTGGTTTAGGTTGGGATATAACCACCAAGGAATGTTCA
The DNA here is from genome assembly GCA_949775065.1 of Brachyopa scutellaris. Classification (NCBI taxonomy): domain Eukaryota; kingdom Metazoa; phylum Arthropoda; class Insecta; order Diptera; family Syrphidae; genus Brachyopa; species Brachyopa scutellaris. Next base: position 77,421,820 of record OX459114.1, on the reverse strand, counting down.
TCATTGTTGACTTCCATCCAGTCGGCAATTGCCTTGCCTTCGTTGGTGATTGTTGTGTCCAGCCACAGGTGATGTCTCGCGTTGAAATCGCCGCCAATGAGTCCGTAGGTGCTTCGTTTCAGGATGCCGTTAAGCACATGCAGGTCGCTTTGGATGTTTCTTGCTCTGGATGCGCACTTGAAATAGATGCTGATGATTGTAAGTGTTTCACCTCTACCCAAGTTTATCGTGATGGCGGTGGCTTCGCTGGTCATTAGTCCTGGGATGATGACCTCGCTGGTGTTGGAAGAGAATTTATCCTTTATATAGACTGCTGTTCCTCTGCGATTTTCGTTTTTATCCTGTCGGTGCGTCTTGAATCCCGCGATGTCTATGTTGTTTCGCTTTGTCACATTGGTTTCACTGATGAGGGCGATGTCCGGATTGTTGTTCTTCATGAACATGTTGAATGATGTCCTCTTGTCCAGGCTGTATAATGAGTTAACATTATACGTCAGTATGCGAATCTTCTTTAATTGCATATTTGGAATATGAAGGTGGCCAATGCCACGGACTTTTCTCCTTCACTAAGCTGGACGTAGTTCTGCGGAACAGCACGGCGGGCTACTCGATGACTGAGAGTAGGTCGGATCCAAAAATTCGCTGGACTTCACTGTTGAGGTTCACATTGGGTTGGGCTGACTTCGTTGGCGCTGTCTTGGGTGCAGTTGTCCTAGTTGGTACAGTGGTTCTGGCTGGTACTGTCCTCGTTGCTTTGATGGTGGGTGTCTTTGTTCCCGTTGGGGTTCCTGTTCCTCTGCCTTTCAGCATTAATGCGTAGCTGACTGTAGGGCGCGTAACGGTGCATGCTGAACTGGTGGCAAAATCCTTTTGCGCCTTTTTTTCTGCCATGACCTTGTTCCTCTCCGTCAATTTAGCAATTAGAGTTGGGCAACCCTTGAAGCTGGCTGGATGTCCTTCTTTCAGGCAATTTGCACACCAAACGTCAGTTCCAGTGTTTACCTTCCTCTTGCACTGTCCAGGCTCGTGGGTCTCCTTACACTTGACGCAAACGTATTGGCGTCCACAGTTGGTGGCAACGTGTCCGAAGCGTTGGCAGTTCCGGCACTGCACGATGTCGTTGGACTTCAGACGCTCCCATTGAACTCTCTGGTTCATTATTAGCGTCTTGGTGTATACTTCACTGATGTCACAGCTCTTCGATAGCTCGACTACGAAGTTGTTGTAGGTTTTGCTCATTGCTTTCTTTGCCTTGAATGGTGACACCTTTATGACTGGGAGTCCTTCAATACGTAGTTCGTCTTCTACTTCGATGGCTGCGTAGGTGTAGTGAATTCCTTTTAGTAATAGGAGGTTCTTCCTGTCTTCCCTTGGCGTAAATGTGTTGTATTGGATTTTTTTCAATTGCAGGAATTCTTTAATTGCTTCAAAGGATTCTCTGTTTCCAGCATTGATGATGGTTGTCTTTGTGTTGCGATTCCTGAAGGTCACGCTCAATTTTCTGGCTTTGCAGTGTCTGCTGATTTCGGCAACATTTCCCGAAAAGCAGAAGATTGGTGGCATTCCTGGGGTTTTGGTCGGGGTGGAACGGGGTGGCGGTGACTGGGTTGGCGGTGGTGACGGAGTTGATGTCGATGACTGTGATATTGCCTGGGTTGCTGTTGACTGCTGGGCTTGTGGCAGTGTTGGTGGCGCCCGCTGGGTTGCTGCTGGCATGACGACTGCGGCTGCGGAAACTGGCTGCTTCGTTGATGGTGTCGAGGCTGGCTTCTTCATTTGCTGGGTTTTGGCAGCTTTCTTCTGTCGCTTCGGTCCCGGCTTTGGTGACTCTTTTCCGTCCTCGGCACTGCTTGAAGTATCACTTTTTTCCTCTTCTTCGCTGCTTGGTTCTTCTCCGCTGCTGGATGTAGTATCTTCAGCTTCGCTGTCTACTGGATCGGTTTCCATGTCGTTTTCTTCCTCATGCTTCTTGTTGCTCATGACGTTCTGAAACGTCTTGCATAGCCTTGGTCCATACTCGGGGCCAAATTCGTTGATTATCCTCTTCAGAAGAATCTCGAGGGCTGCAAAGGCGGATTCAGGATTGAAATGATTATCCATTGCACCTGTTGTTGGTTTCCTTTGTTCTTAATTGCGCACACAATATTTTTAAAAAAACTTCGGGTACACAGATTTTATTACGGTGGTTGCTGATTAGGGTTTTACTCTGTTTCGGAGTTTCCCGGATTTTACTACCGCAGGGCAATAAAACTCAGGTACTTCTTCGCAGGTAAATTTTTGACTGATCCCTTTTTTTGTTTGCTTGTTTTCTATGTTAATCTTCCGCTTGTACGTCCGCACACTTCGGTTGACTGACACTGAATGATTACTGAACCATACATATTTTCCGCCTTTTTGTTTCACTGTTTCCTTCGTCTTCATTAAAAGTGCCTGGGTATACTTCGTAAGAGAGTCGTTGATGTAGATTCCGGTACCACTCTCTTTTCTGCTGCTGCTACTACCGCTGCCGCTGCTACCACTGCTGACAAGGGAGCCATTGATGCCAATCGCGTTTGTGTTAAGAGTTTTTGCTATTCCTCTTTGCGCACATTATTCTTTGCTTTTTCAACTACCCTCGGGAGAAAAAAAAAAAAAATGTTTGGCTTTTATACTTACATTTATGTATTGTTGATTTGATTAGTATTTAAGTGAGTAAGATCACTGAGTATTTTATTAGATATTTTTAAGTAACACACTTTATTTGGTGTTTGCCAATTTACAATAGTTATTTTACGAATTAATTATTATTTAGTGTTATATCTCAGAATTATTTTATTTTATGTACCTATTGTTTATGTCAACAAGCAGGCAAGTGTGTGCACAGTGTTGGCAAAGTAAGTTTCGCCATAAGGTTTACGCTATTGTTTAGACGTAAAGAATTGCGTAATTTACATTCATCTAATTCAAGGTGTAACGTAAACAATGTAAAAAATTGAAAAAGCAGGAATTTTTATAAAAAAAATGTATTTGTATTCGGTATTAAATTTGCTCACACACTTCTTCATTTACAAGAAAGTTGTCCTCCATTCGCAATGTTACATACAAGTGTATGAGTTTTTTGGACCTTTCAAAAGATAAACGGTTCCTCATGGAATTGTGTATGACACTCCATTTGGAAAAAATGCGTTCAAGATCTGCAGACGGAGCAGGAATTTTCAGGAGCTTAACTGCCAACTTAGATAATTGTGGTGCATAAAATTCAGCTGTATTCCAAAACAAAACTGAGTTCTCTGTATTTTTTTTGAACAATAAATCAAAAACATCTTGATGTGTTTTAAACTTATCATAGACTTTACTTGAATTTGTAACAATTTGCCTGCAATATGGACAAAATAATTTTGAATTATCATCTCTCATCGCGCGCATGTTTTTGAGATATGTACAGAATGTATATCGAGGACGCTCGTCGTACAGTGCTGTTCGAAAAATATTGTTCAAACCTTTTCTTACTCTCTCGGATGGCAGTTCTTTGGAATTTATGAGAGCTACGATTGCTCAATTAGTGAACAGATGTAATTATGAATGAGAGGTGCATTAAGCAAGTGATTATAAAAACAAAAAATGGGAAAAATCAGTTCCGAGTGCAAATCTAATATATAGTGTGTGTCACGTCTGAATTCGACAACCTGTTGAAAGGTTTAATGTTGTGCAACGAACTGTAGCATGGAATTTAAAAAGTGTCATTGGACCGTGACTACCAGCAGAAAAATGTTATCTTTTCCAACAAATCCAAGTTTAAGCTGCATATTGGAGATGGGAGGATTCTTGCGCAAAGAGAACCAAAGGAAAGACTGAGCTCTGAATGCCTCTTACGGATGCCCCACAAAACTGAAAGTGTGATGGTCTGGAGATGTTTCCCTGGAGATGAAAAGGGTATATTGGCATTTTTAGAACCGAAAGTCGCTGCAGCAGTTTATCTAAGGGTCCTAAAAAATGAATAGAGCCCTCCGCTATAGAGCTTTTTAGTGACACTTGCAGACTCAATTTTCAACAGGATAATGCTTCTTGCCATATAGCCAAAATTGTAAATATGAACTTGTTTTTGTTTTGCAAATGAAAGATAGCTCTTAAATGAGCTACAAATTCTGTGTCTAAGAACTATTGTATGTATTAGTTTTTTTTTTAATTTTTTAGTTTAAAAAGTACTTTGAAGAAAATAATATCGATCTGCTACGCTGGCCTCCCTACAACCCAGACCTCAATCTAGTTGAGAATAACTGATAAAGTATGAAACTAAAGATTGCAAAGGAGCGTCCAGAGCCAATTGAAATCCTAAAACATTTACTTAACCGGTTCTTTAACACGATACCTGCATCCACATGGAAAAATTTATCTGAGTCAGTGAATCGCATATGTGCAGCAGTTATAAAAGCAAAAGGAGATCCAACGTAGTACTGATTAAATGGACAATGTTTCTAGGAAGCAATAAAAAACAAAAAAAAAAAAACTGGAATAATTAAGCATTTTTCATTTATTATTAAAACTAGCTGTTGCCTGCCCGGCGTTGCTTACTTACTTAGTTGGCGCTACAGCTCGAGGTGAACCTGGGCCTGCTTCTCGCAACCATTTGTGTGTGCGTGTTATATTTTTGCACGAATGGAAGGGACCTACAGTTTTTTGCCGACTCCGAACGGCGAGTTGAGAAGCTCAATCGTGACAAATGATACTCTTTGATGCTTGTCAGACATTCGAAAGAGGTGGGCACTGTGAAAAACTTTTTAGGTCAGTAGTCCGACGCACTAACCACTTGCGCTACGGTGCCCACCTGCCCGGCGTTGCCCGTGCTTTAAATCAGTCGCGTTGCTTGATTGTAGTATGATAGAAAGGAAGTAGTAGGAAGCGATATTATTTAAATTAAGATTCTAAAGAATTCTGAAGTCAATACATTGTAATCTGAACTTAGTGGTTGTTCCCTATAGATGAAACGATTGCATAAAAAATTGATGGAAATGTAGTATACCTGTGTACAAACACATCTACGTACATATGTACATAATATGTATTATATGAGCATCAAATAATGGTACTTTATGGTTTCTCATATCTAAGAGTTGTACTTGATGTTTATAGTTAAAGTAACATTATGTAAACGCCGAAGATATTAGGCTTTGATGTAAGCATTAATCGTGGAGTAACTGGTAAGGTTTGTCTGAAATCACCAACTATTTATTGATTTTAAAACTCAACAACGCCTACCTACCCCTACTACAATATATATATTTGTGAATTGAAATAAAAGGTGAAACTTTATTCTAAGGTACCCACTGACTTAACCTTAAGGTAACCAAATACCGCTGTAAAGTGAACAAAAAAAAAAAAAAGTAAAAAAATCGTGCATTTCCCCTTTTCCGTCGATCTAGACCCGCACGCTGATGAAGCAGAAACACAACTAACTAAAGTCGGTAGCAAATATCAGCAAAATCATCCCTCCTCTACTTTGTCCCACAATCCCACAAAGCATTAATATTAACACGAACAACCCTCTCTCAACAGAATGACGATCAATGGCAATGGTTTACCCATCATTCAATGCGCGTATGGGTAGAAAGAAAATTAAAGAATAAGCGATAGCGATGGATTTGTGGCGAAGAGAAGAGCATAACATTTGCACGAACAACCCTCTCCCAACAGACTGGCGATCAATGACAATGGTTTACCCAAAAATAATCAGCAAATAATAAAAGCGGAAATTGGAATAATGCGAGTTATGGAATCAAGGAATTGTACTTTTTGTATAAAAACTAACCTAATCTGTAATCCAGGAAGAAGATTATCTATTCCCGAAAGATTCATTAAAATCTGTTAAACCGTTAAGGTGTTATTGAGCAACAAACATCCAAACATCCAAACATCCAAACATCCAAACATCCAAACTTTCACATTTATATATTAGTAGGATAGGATAGGATAGGATAGGATAGGAAGTTGGATAGGATAGGATAGGATAGGATAGGATAGGATAGGATAGGATAGGATAGGATAGGATAGGATAGGATAGGATAGGATAGGATAGGATAGGATAGGATAGGATAGGATAGGATAGGATAGGATAGGATAGGATAGGATAGGATAGGATAGGATAGGATAGGATAGCATAGGATAGGATAGGATAGGATAGGATAGGATAGGATAGGATAGGATAGGATAGGATAGGATAGGATAGGATAGGATAGGATAGGATAGCATAGGATAGGATAGGATAGGATAGGATAGGATAGGATAGGATAGGATAGGATAGGAAGTTGGATAGGATAGGATAGGATAGGATAGGATAGGATAGGATAGGATAGGATAGGATAGGATAGGATAGGATAGGATAGGATAGGATAGGATAGCATAGGATAGGATAGGATAGGATAGGATAGGATAGGATAGGATAGGATAGGATAGGATAGGATAGGATAGGGTAGGATAGGATAGGATAGGATAGGATAGGATAGGATAGGATAGGATAGGATAGGATAGGATAGGATAGGATAGGATTAGTAGGATTAACGCTAGAACCCAAAAAACGCATTTGTCGGTCTAAGACCATTTTGCTCCCTTGACTGCAGGTTAAAAATTCCAAAACTCTAAAAGTGTCATGAAACGTTTGAAAATACCTAATAAAACAAGACCTCATTAAAAAATATGTAGTTATTGCAACCAATTCGCCAAACTTCGAAAAAAATAGTTTGAGCAACATTTTTCGAACGGCGCTGTATGTAGGTTAAGCATACCTATATACAGTGCCGTTCATGCTAGTTTTGTAAGTGCTGTGACAGGGATGCGTGAATGGCTGAACAAATGAAACTATTCGATGGTTGAAATCATTCAGTTACTAATTAGTGACTATCGATAGTCTAATACTAATTCATTCTATAGTTTCCATCACTTTATTGCAAGCTTTTTTGTTCACGGTTGTTTACAGTTGTTTACAGTTGTTTACCCTTGTTTACGTTTTTTTACGTGTAATATACTTCGAAACGTAAAGAACTCAAAAAAATCATTCTTTACGCGTAAAATGCCAACACATGATTGCATATTTAGTTTTTCTTTTGTATTTTGTAAAGATCTGTGTTGACGTGGAGTGTGAATAATCGGCCACTTGAGGTATCGGGTCGGGGATGGGAGTTTCCTCCTCGATCGCTGTCAAGTGAGTTGGTCGGTATCCTTCCGGTCGTATTATGGTTTTCGGCGGGCTTGTCGTGGTTTCACGCGGAGATATGCGGTTTCCTGCTTCGTGTGTAGCGATCGCAATTAGCATGACTCTTGCATTCACTAGGTCTCGATATGGGATCCCCAATTGAATGTTGGGATTTGGAAATCACCTATGATTTTAGAAGTTTTCTTCCACTATTAGCAGTTTTTATATATACATATTGGCTTTCTAGCATTGAAAATGATCATGCGTTAGTTCTTTTACTTTGTCTCTTTCACAGGTGCAGTGCCATACCTCTCTCGCGACCAGGAGACCAAGCCGCCTTAAGTATTTTATAACAAAAGTGAAAGTTGTATTAAATAAAATACTGAATTCGAAGTTCATCTTTTGTGTTTTTTTTTGGATCGGTCAACCAAATTTTATTTCTGTAGCAGCCTGTAATATATTTATACATTGTTTTGAACTTTCATGAACTGTAAAATAAATGTAATTTAATGTATGTATCTTTCTAAACTATTTAATGTAATGAAATGTATCTTTTATTTTAAACTATTTAATGTGATGTATCTTTTATTTTTAATTGTTTACCTTAGGTTAGGTTCTGTTAATATAAAAATGTATCCTTTCTTGTTACATCAGATGTATTGTTTTCTATCAAACAGACTGTAGAATTCTAAGAACGCTAAAACTATTTTCTGAGAACTGAGAAACATTGTTGAAAAGCATACATTCGGTATAGCTTTCGGAAGTGAAGAAGGGAGAAGAGTCACCAAGTGTAAATTGCACTTCTGTTCTGACAGACTTGATCGGCAAGTCCTATCCTGGATCTACGTGATCATTAATTTGATCCTTGATCCGTTTATGGTTTGCTGGGAAGAGTTTTTTTTTATGTAAGTTTGGTTGAGGAATTATTGGGTAGCTGTGTTGCATGCCGGGCTAAAACCGTCTTTCCTCCATCAAACCACTAATTGCTGACCATTTAAGTTAAAGTTTTAATCATGTTTTTTTTATTTTGTTAACCCACGTTAAGTTTTGATCAATAAAGACAATTTTCGAAAAAGTATTTCTACATTTCTTATTTTCCCTGCGATTCTTTACACATACCTACATATGTATGTTTGTGCATTACATTTCCATCAAATTCGATCGTTTCATCTATAGGAAACAACAACTAAGTTCAATTTATAGGGAATAGTATTGTATCTTGTATGTAGATACCTATATTGACTTCAGAGTTTTTAAAATTTTAAAAATAGTTTTACTTCCTACTACAAATGTACTTCCTTTCTAATATACAACAAGTAACTAATGCGACTGTTTGAGTGCACGGGCAACGCCGGGAGGCAACAGCTAGTACATAATATGATTATCTTGGATGCATTGGATTTGGTTCTTGTTTTAACAGTGGTTTGTATTTCATTTTAAAATACTTAACTTTCATTCTTAGTGCGCATTTTCAAGCTGTTTATTTTACTTGTGAGTGGTTTCTTTTTGTTTTAATGAATTAAGGATTGCACAAAATATATGCAGTAAAGTAGGAATTCAAAAACTGTTGTTTTTTCTGCTGGATTTTTGTTGTTTTTTTCAAAACACGTTGGAAGGCTCCTTTAGCTTTGCACTCATGTTTATCAGTTTATCAATCACAGTGATTTCGGCTAGTTACTCCAAAGTATCGGCGAAGTATTTCACTGATCTCGAATAAAATAGCTAGATCTGCAGAATAACCATATGCCTTGGGCTTGTATATTCTTAGAAGGAATCTTATTGACATGCAGTTTTTGATTTGTTCATATATCTTTTTATGTACTTTTAATAGCTTCTTGTCCGTATAACCGAATTGCAGTAAGACTGATGAAAGGGTAACTGGGCTTACAGGACTTTCGTCTCAGGCAGATTCTGAATTTTCACCAGCATTGTCCTACATCAGTGTCCTACAGGGTATCACATGAAACAAAATAAAAGTTATTTTTTTTTATTTCTAACAGTTTTAAAACAAATATTTATTATACTTAGGTTTTCTTGAAGCAACCATCTGAGAACACTGGCAACAACAAGAGTTCAAGAGAAAATATGTTGACAGACAGCCATGCACGCAAAAGTTATTATGGCTACGGCGTGTATTTTGGGAAACATAAGGGAACATTTCGTTCAATATTGACATAAGCTTATGTTTCCCTATGCACTTTATGGTTCAGCATGGTTCAGCCTTTAGAGCTATTAGGTCTGTTTGGTAACTTGTGATTTTTCGCAAAATTTTATAAGATCACATAAATTCCTGTTTGTTAACCCAAAAAAATAAAAACAAATTGCAAAAAAGAAGATCAAAAATTGCTCCTCAATTGAGAAAGTTGTGATTTTATGCACAAACTTTTTATTTGGCTGAGTGTGCCAACGCTGTCAAAGCAGCGTTTGTGAAATGTCATAATCTTCATTTTTAAGTGGAAAACAAAAACAAATTGACGGTTTACCCACAATGTGCTTCAATTGCGTTAGGTTACTTTTGTGAAAATTTTCCACTCTCTGAAAGGATTTTCCCCCACTTTTCAAATTACAGAATAATCCCGATAATTCGTACCCCGTTAATTCGTAAGCCCCGCTTATTCAAAATAAATTCCCGGTCCCTTGAAAAACTCGCGGTTATTCGTAAAAAAGCAGTGCTTTTCGGTCCCCTCGGTAATTCCTAATGATTTTCGTACCCAAAATCATAAAACGTCTTATAATTCGTAAGTCTCTGTTGACAACCCCGTTTATTCGAAATTCAATTCAATTCTCTGAATCACGTTTGCTACAAATTGGTTCATGTTTACATCACAAAGACAGAAGTTAGAACAATAGATCGAGAGGGAACTCTCACGCACTTAAGAATGTGTGTTATGTACACAATTTAAATGGGACTACCACTACTGTTTGCGCAAAATGTTTTATCTGGCAATGCCCTAATTAGTAAATTTGTTTTTTCTCCAGATTGTCGGCTTACGTTCCCATTTGGTTTTCTGTCTCACCAACGGTGGCAGGTGAATTAGAAATCTTCGAAAGAAAACTTCTCCGACTATTCATAGGAAAAAACTTTGTAAACAGAACCAAAAAATATTCCAACGCACACATATACAGGGAATCCAATATCACCCCTTTTACTAATTACGCTCTATCCCTTATGAAAAAATCAATAGAAAAAGTCAATGTTCTTGATAATTCACTTATCAATGGAATTAGCGAATCCGTGATAAGCTGGAACGCATATCCCTCCCCTTGGGGAGTATCTCTCATCGAGGTTAACACATCTCCCGATGGCTTGCCCTCATCCTTTTATACCTCTACGATCACCGGTCACAACCGGGTTAAATTATTTATTATTTCTTCCAATATTTATCACTCAGTTTACTTAAAATCTTTACTTTTACCATTTCTTTAAAAAATAAATAAATAATAATAATATATATATTATATATATATACATATAAACTAATAAATGAACAAGCAAACTTTGGAGTACAAAACTTTTAGCATACGTATTTTATTCATCACACATGTTCCCCCAACCACCCATTCTCCGTGCCTTTATAGAATTTAATCTGAAAATGGTAGGGGTTGTGGAAAACATGTTTTATTTAATCTCTAACAAATTCATCACAAATAGCATTTGACGTGACTTCTACTCTAATGTAGTATCCGTAAATCTTTCATTTCATTTAATTTATATATTATATCTCGTACCTATTCTAACCAGTAGAATTTTAACGTATTCAACATGTACTAGTCATACAACGTCGGCATAATGTACTTGAAAGAAGCAAGACAGCATACAGGTATGCAGTTGTCTCACTTCTTCGCCCTCGTTATTTAGTTTTAAGTATTTGTAAGTTCCACAAAGACTATAGTCTACACTAACAGCAATACATAGCTCCGAGAGCAAGAGCTGTTTCAGAAATCCAAATATTAAGCCACGAGGCGTCTCACTTACACATCCTGTAAAAAACCGACTGTGCAGGCCATACACTTCAGCCGCCACCTTAATTAATAATCATAAATGTTAATACCTATAAAACATATGTGTATTCAATAGAAAAAAAAAGACTCAATAAATAAAATTACAATTACAAATTGTCGGCTTACGGCTAAGTTTTTGGTACGTCAGATTCTAGGTACATGTGTTTCTTTGAGTTTTTAATCACTTGAATTTTGTAACCCGCCTGAGGAAACATCGTACACAACAAATAAACGGAAATTATTGCTAAAATTTGATCAAGTTCAATTGTTTTACATTCAAATCTATCTAATAAAGTTTAAGTTCTCAACATTTTTGGTCCTTCTGCGTCGGATGGAAACCGATTAAATTTTCATCAGACACGCGCTAAAAAATAGAAAAATGGCTTCCACGCATGATGCCTTGGTAGAAAAGGAAAAAGAGCGGTATGAATCCATCACCATAGCGGTGGATAAGTTACGTGCTCTTGGAGATGACAAAATAAATAAGTCGCAAACTCAAACTCGACTGAAAATCCTCGATGTCAACTGGAAAAAGTTTCAATCTGGACATGAACGTCTTACAAATTCTCGTATCACAGATGCAATCAGGGAACTTCCTTATTTCACTGATGGAATCTACTCGAAATGTGAGGAAAAGTATGCAGATTCCCGGGCAACTATGCAGGACATGCTGGAAAAATTACTTCAGTCCTCTCTAGACAAAAATTTGTCACCAGACCCACCTAAGGATAAGAAAGATCAGTCTCATCAGGTACGTTCTCTCCCTAATATAGAATTACCTACTTTTAGGGGGGATTATCAACATTGGCGCAGTTTCCATGACCTTTTCACCTCAATGATTGGTAGCAGTACACAGCTCTCAGAAGTGGAAAAATTTCACTACCTCAAAACGAGTTTGAAGGACGAAGCTCTACTGCTAATTGCCAATATATCAGTTTCCAGTGAAAATTTTAAACGTGCTTGGGATACGCTCGTGGCTAGCTATGAAAGTACACGGTTACTGGTTGACACCCATCTCGAGAAAATCTTTAAGCTTAAACCAATCCAAAGAAAATCAGCAACTGAACTAAAAAATCTACTTGCTGTAACTAAAGAGTCTCTCGGGGCATTAAATTTATTAGGCGCTCCTACTCAATCCTGGGACTATATTATAGTATACATCATCGTACGTCGTCTGGATCCATCATCGCATGAAGCTTGGGAAGTTCATCGTGGTGCTTCAACGGACCCAGCCACATTCGCTGAACTTGAATCATTCCTCGCAGGCAGAATATGTACGTGCTCTTGAAATTGTTGAAACTCGAAGTCCGATTTCCTCAACCAACAAACCGAGTATATCTAAAATTCAATCATCGAAGAATATCTCTGCTAAAATACACGTTGCTTCTATTGAGCATTCACAAGCTACTCATCGTAATGCGACTTCCCAGAAATGTGGTATGTGTACATATCTGCTTGCACAGCATATATTAGTCTAAATCCGAACCAACGTCACGAATTTCTCGTAGAAAAGGGTCTTTGCTTTAATTGTCTTGGCCATCATCGAATTTCAGCTTGCCGTTCATCAAAACGGTGTCTCTTATGTGACAAACATCACCATACCTCAATACACCGAACAGTACCAAGCTCGTAATCATCACAGTCCACTGCATCAACATCAGCAAAATCGAACGTTGATACCAAGAATCAAGTAAATGCAAGTAATCAAAACACCACTGGCGCTGAAACTCCATTGTCCTCAAATCAAGCGATACTATTACAAAGCGTGTTCGTACGTTACTGGCAACCGCTCTCGTTCGTATACGTTCCTCAGAAGGCATGGAAATGCAATTTCGTGCCCTTATCGATCCTGGTTCTCAACTTACAATCATCAGTGAATCTGCTACACAACAACTACACCTCAAACGTCAACGGGCATGCATTCCGCTTTAGAACGCTACCGTTCAACTAGATGGTTAAGCATTAAGAAGTGTCACTGTGGTAATTGTTTTTAAGCGTTTTCCGAAATTACTTTCCTTTAAATTTCTTAAAGTGTCTTAAGTTGCGCATAAACACCGTGTTTTTCACCGGATTCATAAAAAAACCTAATTAAAATATAGTAATTATAAGTTTTCTATCGATAAAAATTTCCTTTTATTTGCGCGCTCAATATCTGTGAAAATGGCTGAATTAAAAGCTGAATTAAAAGCACTCCGTGAAACTAGATTTACTTCCAAAAACCCTAAAGTGACAAATTCACCTGCAAACGTAAATAAAGATGATAAGTCTAAACCATCAGACCTGCGTATCCTTAAACAAATAGATGAACTTAAATCGGAACTCAAATCCTACATCAAAGATACGTGCGACAGTTTATCAGAAAAACTGGATAAAATTGTCATTGAATTCAACAGCCGCCTTGATGATGTCAACAGAAGTGTTTCTGCACTTACGGTACGTATTGAAGTTTTTGAACAAACCTCCGACTCGACCCCATCATATCAATTGGGAAATCAAATATCTGTGCTAGAAAACAATATTGACGCAATGGAACGTGAAAAATTATCTGCCGACGCTGTTTTACATGGTGTCCCAAAGTGTGAAAATGAAAATCTCCGTAGCATGTTTGATGTCCTATGCTCTTCAATAAATTGTACACCAGCACCTATTCCTCGGGACATTTTTAGGACGAAACCAAAAGGTAATGATGTAAATTCAGATGTTAATTCAGCGATCATAATCAAATTCGCGTCTCCGGTGGACAAAATCGCATTACTCAAATCTGCAAATAATACATTTAAAACTACACGCAAGCCACTCTGTTTACACAATCTTGGATTGGAATCTGACAGACCGATCCACATAAACGAAAGTCTTACACCAACAAATCTCGCTATTTATCGGAAAGCTTTCCTATTAAAACGTCACGGTCAGCTGTCTTCTGTCTTCACCCGCAGCGGAAGAGTTTATGTGCGGCGAACACCTAATGAGAGAGCTTTTTTGATTGAGTGCTGCCAACGCTTGGATTCACTTGCTGCTGCCACTGATCAATAATAGTTTAAAAATTAAATATGCCTGTGATAATATTATTTAAGCTTATCTTATTTTATCTTTTTGTCTTTATTTTTATTATTTATTTATTTAACGTTTCAATTAATTTTTTTAATGCTTTATGTTATTTATTTATTTATTGCTAAATGTTATTTGTTCCTTATTTATTGCCTGCCAGATGCCTTTAAGATAATACTCTTCACCACGATTGATAGGGCCTGTGTTTGTCTGGAAGAGGTTTTTATGTTTGGTTGCTTTTTTAAACTTCGATGAGTGAAAGCCTTGTCAGTAGCGATAACGTGAATATGAACTTGCGTATACTTATTAAAATTCTTTGCAAACAGAGTGATGGCTTACGAGTATGTCATATCAATGCGCAAAGTTTATATTGTAAAATTGACGAATTTAGAGATTTGTTTGTAGAATCGGATGTAGATGCTGTGTGTGTGTCAGAGACTTAGTTTAAACAGGATCTTGTGGATGCTTTTTATGGTATGAATGGTTATAGATTATTTCGAGCCGATAGACACAACAGGATTGGTGGAGGTGTGGCAATCTATTTGCGTTCTTCGATTAAATGCAAGCTAGTTGAGACCTCACCTCTTGGAAGTTCAATCGAATACTGCTTTGTTGAAATATCGAATGGAATTAACAAAAGCCTTCTTGGCACTGTTTATCGACCCAACAATCAAATTGACTTGACTCCTTTATATATGAAACTTGAAAATATATCTACATCCTTCTCCAATGTTATTATTTGCGGCGATTTTAATTGCAATATTCTGAATCCCGAAGCCTCTGCACTGCTACTTGAAAATATGGGATCACTGAGCTTGAATCTTATTAATAATATAGTTCCTACTCATTTTACCGCCACCTCTAGTACTCTACTCGATTTATTTTTTGCAAGTGAGTGTGATGATGTATTTTTCAATCAAATATCGGTCCCAATGTTCTCGAAACATGATCTTATATTTGCCACTTTTAAAATAACCTGTTGTGAAACTCCGCAGACTTATTCTTACAGGAATTTTAACTCATTGAATGCTGAAATACTTCGAGAAGACTTGCTAAGTATTAATTGGCAAACTTTCTATTATGAGACTTCATCTGAGGTACAAATTAATGTATTGAATAATATCTTACTTCGCTTGTTCAATAGACATGTCCCCATTGTTTCTAAAACAGTCAAAAACCCCTCGAAATCTTGGTTTACGCCGGAGATAATTGAACTTAGAAATAGGCGTGACATTGTATACAAAAAATGGAAGCGTTTCCGGTTGCCCGAATTTCACGACCTTTTTCGCTTGTTAAGAAACTTAGTGAACTTGAAAATACGAAAAGCAAAGCGAAACTTTTATTCCAAACGTCTTGACAACAACTTGCCATCAAAGACCTTGTGGAAAAACGTTCGTGAGATAGGAATCGGGGTCCAAAATAAATTTGATTTTACTGACTTTGACCTTAATGCGATAAACAATGAATTTGTAAGAACTTCTACAGCAGCAAACGCTAGTCCGAGACCCATAGAAATGCCTGTTGGTACAACCTTGTTTGAATTTGCTCGAGTTGAACCATCTGATGTGGTTAAAGCAGTTATGAGTATTAAGTCCAAATCCACTGGACTCGACGAATTGCATCCTTGCTTTGTTAAAATAATTTTACCACATATTCTTCCTGTGCTAACTCATATTTTTAATACAATTTTATTGTCTTCTTGCTTTCCTAGTGCGTGGAAAGCTGCTAAAGTAATACCCCTGTTGAAAAGACGAGGAACATCACAGAGACCTCCTGAGTTCAGACCGATATCCATTCTACCGTTTCTTTCTAAAGTTATGGAGAGACTAATACACCAACAATTGTCATCTTATTTAAACAATAACTCTCTGCTTTGCCAGTTCCAATCCGGGTTTAGGAAGCAACACAGCTGTACTTCTGCTCTGTTAAAAGTCACTGATGATCTGAGATTAGCTATGGATAATGATCATGTTTCTCTGTTAGCATTGTTGGATTTCTCCAAAGCTTTTGACACGGTAAACCATTCCCGACTTATATTGAAACTTTTGACACAGTTTAATTTCTCATCGTCAGCTGCTACTCTAATTTATTCATACCTCTCCGGTAGAAAGCAAGCAGTGGTAGTAGGCAATGCAATGTCCAACTATAGGCAGACCTCCATGGGAGTCCCGCAGGGATCCATTCTAGGCCCTCTTCTATTTACCATGTTCATCAATGATTTACCGACATACATAACCTTCTCATCCATTCACATGTACGCCGATGATGTCCAAGTGTATCTAAGTGGTAAATTGGGGCTCATTGAAGACACCGTTTTTAAAATCAATGAAGACCTCGACAGCATTCTTCTGTGGTCAAAACAAAACTTTCTTTGTCTTAACCCAAAAAAATCGCAGTGCATGCTCATATCCAAAAAACGGTTCGATGTCGAAAATTTGCCAAGTATTTACCTGGAAAATGAACAAATCGTACTTACCGATAAGTCAAAAAATCTTGGAATTTGGTTCAACAATATTTTAAGGTGGGATGATCATGTTCGTGTGGTTGTAGGGAAGATATACGGTTGCTTACAAAATCTAGCTATGTCGCAAGACTATACACCCCAAAACACCAGATTAATGTTAGCAAGATCGCTTATAGTCCCAATCATTACATTTGGCTGTGAAATTTATTACAACTGCAGTGTTGAGTCCAAAAGAAAACTTAATGTAGCTTTTAATAATGTTACTCGGTATGTATACTGTCTGAAGCGTTTTGACCATATATCGGCATACAAAACTAAAATACTTGGATGTTCGCTAGACGTATACTTAAATTTTTGTACTCTGAAATTCTTGCACAAGATCGTTGTCACCAAGCACCCAACATATCTATATGAGAAACTCAACTTTTCAAATTCATCTCGTTCTTTAAATTTTATTCCTTCGCGCTCTACTTGTATTACTACTGATCGGCAATTTTATATTCACGCTATTCGCTTATGGAATTCTCTTCCCCTTGGCATTCGACGACTCTGTTTCATGGTTGGTTTTGAAGATTCTCTTTTTGCATATTTGGCTGGCGGTAATTAGGGCAATATGGGTTTGGCAATTTCCATTTATAGATTTTTGCTATACAAATACATAATACATAATTTACATAGTTTATTTCAAAAACTGTATTTATTAGCTTTTAGTCTCTCGTTTAATCTCCTTCTTTTTTATTTATTTATTTATTTATTTATTTATTTTTTTTTTTCTCACTTAAAATGTTTTCAAATAATATTTACCTACTGTAATTCAATCTAAACTAAATTAAATCTCTATTCCATTCATTTCACATCTACAACTTTATAGATACTTAATTGTAATCTTTTTGTAAATGGTTGTTAAATTTAAATAAAAATACTAAAAAAATACTAAATACTATGGAGTTGGTGCTCAATTATCCGGAACAACGAAAGGTATTTTCAACTTTACTCTTAAGCCTCATTTTCCTTCAGCACTCGAATGGGATGTAGCAGCCTATATTTTACCGAAGCCCACAGCAGATTTGCCTTCATTGGAATCAGACCAAACGTATTGGTCTCATCTTCAAGGGCTCACCCTAGCTGACCCATCGTATCTCCATCCAGGACAAATCGATCTTGTTTTAGAAATTGATATCTATTCTCAACTTATTGAGCCTAAACTTGTGAAAGGGCCATCAGGAACACCATTTGCTAGGCGCACTGGCCTTGGTTGGATAATTTCTGGTCCAGTAGCAGATCTCTCTCAAACTAAACCAACGGAAACTCCAATGCAGATTTACCAGTGTTCAACAGACGTCGATTTGCTAGAAGCCATTCAACGATTTTGGCTTCAAGAAGAAATACAAACATTATCACCGTTGCTCTCTCAGGAAGAAGAAGAGTGTGAAAATCACTTTCTCTCTACGCACTCAAGGAACGCATCAGGAAGGTTTATAGTCCGCCTTCCCTTCAAGGATTCTCCTACTGATCTGCTACTAGATTCTCAACCGGCTGCTACTAGAATGCTGTCAAGGATGATAACAAAATTTTCATCAGACTCAAAATTCAAAACACTCTACTCAGACTTTCTACAAGAATACTTGGATCTAGGTCATATGCATCGTGTATCTGATAATCTTCCAGAACCACATCTCGTATATTACTTGCCACATCATGGAGTACTGAAAGAGTCTAGTACTTCTACAAAGCTGAGAGTGGTGTTTAATGGTTCATCTCGTTCAAGTAGTGGTCAATCACTAAACGATCTACTTCATATTGACAGGAAACTACACAATGATCTCTCGGATGTTATAACTTGGTGGCGTCAATTTCCATATGTCTTCTCCTCGGATATGGAGAAGATGTTTAGGCAAATCCTTATCCACGAAGACGATTGGGATTATCAACGTATTTTGTGGTCACCGGATTTGAGACCAGATTCCGTCTGCAAGCACCAACTATCAACAGTGACATATGGACTAGGCCCAGCTCCATTTCTAGCGAATAGAGTCCATCCAACAGCTAGCCATTGACGAAGGTCATCGATATCCATTGGCAACAAATGTTCTCAAACGTGGTACTTACGTGGATGATTGTTTTGGTGGAGCAGATACCCCATTTGAAGCTAAGCAGTTAGCTCATCAACTCAATAATCTTTGCATGGCGGGCGGTTTCAAACTTATCAAATGGACGTCAAATGATTCCGACATTCTCGCAAATCTCTCAGCTGATCGTCTTGCAACTTCGGTTAACAAATATCTCGACGGAAATCCACTCTTTAAAGCTTTAGGAATTGCCTGGCAGCCAAATTCAGATCGATTTGTTTTCACGATACCTTGGGACAAGGATAATACACCTCCAACCAAAAGAAAGGTACTCTCACGTATTGCACAACTATTCGATCCTCTCGGATGGCTGGCACCAATAACTATCCATGCGAAGATATTCATGCAAGCTCTCTGGCTTGAGAAAGCTGGTTGGGACGACGAACTCTCCAATACACTCGCTTATCGATGGAATAATTTTATCAATCAACTCGAAGACATTGCTCTTATCAGCATACCTCGTTGGCTAGGCCTCTTTTCAGGCTCACATATACAAGACTCTTAATCTCAATAACGCTTCAGTCCACCTGTGGACGGATTCCTCGGTAACACTGACGTGGATTAAAGCGCATCCTTCTCGTTGGAAAGATTACGTACAAAATCGTGAAATCATCATTCAAGACACTCTTCCTACAGCTAAATGGCATCATGTATCCGGAAAAGAAAATCCTGCTGATTGTGCCTCTCGGAGAGTGTCACTTCGTCAACTCAGCGAGAGTCCTCTCTGGTGGAAAGGGCCACGTTGGCTCTCTCAGCATTCAACTACATGGCCAACAACTGTTTCACGATTAGAACACAATATCGATTTGGAAGAAAGAGCTCAGGTATCCACTACCTATCATGCTGAGGAACCTAAGATGTGGGATATAGTTGACCGATACTCTAAATTAAATCGTCTTATCAGAGTTACAGCCACATGCCAACGTGTAATTAAAATACTCCGGAAAGAAGCTCGCAGTCTAAAGAACCAACCGTTGACAGCAGATGAACTCGATGCAGCTCGTATGTATTGGGTGAAATCAACGCAAAAGGCCTACTTCTCATCAGAGATTTCCACACTTACACGGGGTCATGCTATATCAAATAAGAATCCATTAATGAAATTAATACCTTTTCTAGATTCTTCTGGGACACTTCGTGTGCGCAATTCTCTCTTGGATCCAGATACTAGACACCCTCTTATTTTGCCAAAAAACTCATCACTCACGAAACTCATCATAAGACATTCTCATGAAAAGACACTTCACGGTGGAGCTCAGGTCACTTTGGCATATTTGCGTAGATGTTATTGGATTCTTGGCGGCAGAACACCAGTTCGATCCCTAATCTTACGTTGCGTAATCTGTGCCAGACATCGTGGTATCACTGCAAAACAACTTATGGGACAGCTTCCTTCTAAGAGGATAAATCCAGCAAGACTATTTCTCAACGCAGGCGTCGATTATGCTGGACCATTCACACTCAGGACTTGGAGGGGACGCTCAGCTAAGACGTATAAAGGCTACATTGTTCTTTTCGTCTGCTTCTCAACATCAGCAGTGCACTTAGAAATAGTTACGGACTACTCAACCGCAGGTTTTCTCGCTGCCTTTAAACGATTTACTGGTCGCAGAGGAACTTGTGCAACTCTCCATAGTGACTGTGGAACTAACCTTATCGGGGCAGACGCTGAGCTTCGAAGACTTTTTTCATCTACTTCTCATCAACTTGGAGAACTGGCATGTCTACTAGCAAATGACGGAACTCAGTGGTTGTTTAACCCCCCATCTTCTCCTCACTTTGGCGGTAAGTGGGAAGCTGGGGTGAAATCCGTCAAGTTTCACCTCAGACGTGTTGTCGGCGAAACCACGCTCACCTATGAGGAATTCTCTACTTTACTCGTGCAAATCGAAGCAGTTCTTAATTCGCGGCCATTATGTCCGCTATCGGATGACCCTGAAGACATCGACGCCCTTACACCAGGGCATTTCCTCATTGGATCGGCAATTAACACCCTGCCAGAGCCGTCGATATCCGATACGATTCCAGTTTTGAGACTCTCTCGCTGGCAACACATCAGACGTATGTTGGATAGTTTTTGGACGAGATGGTCGTCCGAATATATTCAGCGTTTTCAATCTATCTCCAAATGGAAGCAGGTAACTAATCCAATACAAAAAGACTCATTAGTTCTCATCGTAGATGAAAGATATCCTCCTGCTAAATGGCTTCTTGGACGTATTTTGGAACTTCACCCTGGACGCGATGGACTTACTCGTGTGGTCACCGTAAAAACCAAGAGCTCCATTCTCAAGAGGCCAGTTGTTAAATTATGTCCACTACCTATTGGACATTCAGAATAATAATAGTATATTTTTTTTCTCTCTTACTTTATTAAAGTTAAAATCAATTGTCCATACTTTGCTTTATTATAGTGTTATAATTAAGTCATTAAGTAGCTATCAATCAATGAATTAGTACCACTGACTATTGCTTTTTGTTTGTAAAAAATTAATTTCGTCACCTCTTCAAGGCAACGAGACGGGCGGAATGTTTGCGCAAAATGTTTTATCTGGCAATGCCCTAATTAGTAAATTTGTTTTTTCTCCAGCTTGTCGGCTTACGGCTAAGTTTTTGATACGTCAGATTCTAGGTACATGTGTTTCTTTGAGTTTTTAATCGCTTGAATTTTGTAACCCGCCTGAGGAAACATCGTACACAACAAATAAACGGAAATTATTGCTAAAATTTGATCAAGTTCAATTGTATTACATTCAAATCTATCTAATAAAGTTTAAGTTCTCAACAACTACTAATGACTGCTGTTTTTGTACAATGGCAATTCTCTCACATGCATACTGTTTCTGGCAAAATGGGTTACGACTTACGACCGTTATTTTAAGTTCTTCCTTCTATAGTTTACATTGCCAAGAAATCACGTTTAATGATTTTGTTCACTTTGACGATGCGAATTGTAGGAATTGTTACAAACGACAAAATGTTGGCGCTACCAAAAGAAGTTGATAAAAATGAAAACAGCGATGATGACGGAGAGGACTTCCCGATTGTTTCATGTAAGGAAGCGAAATCTTGCATCAATAATTTGCGTCATTTTATGACTAAAATTAATGTAAAAGACAATGTTTTTTCTGCTATTGTGAAACTGGACAATGCAATTGATCAAGGGCGCAAACAATTCCTCCGCCAGAACAAAATTAAATTTTTTTTTTCCTCGAGTTTTTTTTTTTAATTTTTTGGTTTTTGTTTTCTTTTGTTTTTTTTTATGCATATGCATATAAGTATGTTAATTTGTTATAAATAATGAGTTTTCTTTGTTTGTCTTAAGGTTTTGTATATACCTACATATGTATGTAATACTTTTACTAAACATAGAACTTTAATTAAAATAATCCCGTTAATTCGAATTTTCGTTTTTTAAACCCTCAATAATTCGTAACTCCCCCTATTTCGAAAACCCCTATAATTCGTAATAAGCTCTAGGTCCCTTGGGACTATGATTCATCGGGATTGTACTGTATTTACTATTTGACAGATTTCACCAACTTGTCCACAAAAAAGTTACCAAACAGACCTATCGACATTGGGCGCTCTTCTTTTCTGTAAAAATAGCTTTGTCGTCTAGATACATATCTTACAATTACAATCACGTTTGTGACATGTGAACTGTCAACTATTGGTTAGTCAAGTTTTTCATTCCGTTTTTTAGAATTGACTAAATGGTTAGTCACTAAATTTGAGGTTTCCCGACCAATCAGAGGCGGTTGACTAAAAAACGAAATGCGCTCAATTTGGGTCTCTCGATCAATCAAAGGCGGTTGCCTAAAAAACGAAATGTGCCCATTCTATTTCTATTTTCCCCAGTCCCCATATTTCGTTCGAAAAGAGATAAGACTCCCCTTTTATCAAATTTTGGACTTTAATCCCTACGAAAAGGGGAACTCCCCACGAACTGGCAACACTAGAAAGAAGATAAGAAAAGCGCAGAAAATTATCTTTGGCCCGAAAATTTATATAAAATGCCGGCTGTTGTATGACTATTCATTTCAGTTGAAATTTAACCGACCGCCGTTTTGGGAGAAGGTGTCTAAGTTAGTTGTATAGCAACATAACTGCGTAGTAAAGGAAAAACTCTTAAATTTGATTGGGGGCAATTAGGCCACAGGCTTATTGTGAAATCAGCAATCTGATTTACATTACTGACAAAGCGAACACTTCCATCCGAATTTATTCGCGATAACCCTGATAAAAAGTGAGGGCATCATTAAAAATAACTGTGCGCATACATAAATAAATATATTAACGACAAAAGTTTAACAGATATCAATATGCCAGCAATTGGTATAGATTTGGGAACAACATATTCGTGCGTTGGAGTATTCCAACATGGAAAGGTGAAGATTATCGCAAACGACCAGGGCAATCGTATAACGCCCAGCTATGTGGCATTTACAGATTTTGGCCGACTTATTGGTGACGCAGCTAAGGACCAGGTGGCCATGAACCCAAGAAATAGTGTTTTTGATGCGAAGCGTCTGATTGGACGCAAGTTTGACGATTCCGAAATCCAGGATGACATGATACACTGGCCGTTTAATGTGGTTAACGATGGTGGTAAACCAAAAATTAGTGTTGAATTCAATGGAGGAGAGAAGACATTCGTTCCGGAGGAGATTAGTTCAATGGTGTTGACCAAAATGAAGGAGACGGCTGAATCGTACTTAAGAGAGAGCATCAAGGACGCAGTCATCACAGTACCGGCCTATTTCAATGATTCA
Organism: Brachyopa scutellaris; assembly: GCA_949775065.1. Classification (NCBI taxonomy): domain Eukaryota; kingdom Metazoa; phylum Arthropoda; class Insecta; order Diptera; family Syrphidae; genus Brachyopa; species Brachyopa scutellaris. The sequence continues at coordinate 77,398,237 of OX459114.1, read as the reverse complement.
CAGCGTCATGCTACTAAGGACGCTGCAGCTATTGCAGGAATCAATGTGCTAAGAATCATCAATGAGCCAACAGCAGCAGCCTTGGCCTATGGTTTGGACAGGAATTTATCAGGAAAACGCAATGTTCTCATCTTTGATTTAGGAGGTGGAACCTTTGATGTATCTATTTTAACTATTGACGGAAGTTCACTTTTCAAGGTAAGGTCAACAGCTGGAGACACTCATTTGGGAGGAGAGGATTTCAACAATCGTTTGGTGACCCATTTTGCAGACGAATTCATGCGCAAGTTAAAAAAAGATATTCGATCAGATCCACGCGCTCTGCGTCGTTTAAGAACAGCAGCAGAAATCGTGCAATCGTTCTTCAATGGTATATCACTGAATCTATCAATCAATGCCGATGAAGCGGTTGCCCGTGGTGCCGCTATACAAGCAGCTATTCTGAGTGGTGACACGAGCAGCCAAATTCAAGACGTCGTTTTGTTCGACGTAACCCCATTGTCTCTAGGAATTAAAGCTGAAGAACAGATGTCGAAAATCATTGAACGAAATTCGAGAATTCCATGCAAGCAGACAAAATCATTTGTTACAGCGCTAGGGATAACCAGACGAAAGCCAATATCTCAGTGTTTGAGGGCGAGAGGATTTTAACCGAAGACAATAATATTCTGGAGACCTTGAATTTGACAGGCATTCCTCCAGCTGCCCGTGGAGTTGCAAAGATTGACGTAACCTTTGATTTAGATGTAAATGGTATTCTAAATGTTACTGCCAAAGACAGGGCATCTGGTACTGTGGAGACTATTACCATCAACAAAAAAGGTCGTTTGTCAAAAGCAGATATCGATAGAATGGTCAATGAAGCTAAGAAATATCAGAAAGTAGATGAAAAGCATCGTCAACGCATTGGTGTTCGTAACATTCTAGAGTCATACGTCTTCTACGTGAAGAGGGCGGTAGAGCAGGCGGGAAGTAAACTATCACAGTCAGAAAAGGAGAAAACCCTGAAGTGCTGCACCGATGCCATCACTTGGTTGGACAGTAACACAACTGCTGAGAAGGACGAATTGGAACATAAAAAGCAAGAATTGACATCAGTATACAGTCCAATTTTGACTAAGCTTCACTCTGGAGGAGCTGGAGCGGCTTAATCAGGTGAAGATGGCCCATTATGTAAAGTTAAAATATTGTTTTGAAATTTATTGCATTTTTAAGTGGTTTACTTTAGATTTGGAATCAGCAACCGGAAGCGTTATGTAAAAAAAACTTCTACCTCCTGCCTCAAGTTGGAGGAAGCTATGTATTTTACAGATGTTACATCGGTTATATCGGTGAAGAAACAAATTCATCTAGTAATACTTGAACCTGAAACGATCATTAAACTTTCAACGAATAATGTTAGGGATATACCACAATACTTACGTGAAAAGTGCGTACGTAGACAATACAGATCATGAGATAAAGCACACGACTACAACAAGAACATTTTAAAAGTAATAAATGTAAATACAAGATGTTAAACTTTATAAATAAATTAAATGAAGCATAACATTGGAATGTAAAATATTGCAAGACAAAAGCTTAAAGTAAAACCAAAAGGTCCTATGTACAATGTACATAAAAATAAATAATAAAAATCTTTGTTAATTATAAATATCTGTTTAACTTAAGTATATTTTGGTCCATATTGATATTTTGCATACTTTGTATCTCGTAATTATTGTTAATAAAAAAACAATTGAAATAAATACTTATGTGTGCACATATCTATTTAAGGTACAAGCACAGACAATAAATATACAGATGTATCATGCCTGTACAAAAATATGGTTCCATTTTTTTGCATTAGCCGACATAGCTTTCAGAATAGGTATAAGCAAAGAATATAGAAACCCAAGAAGTCTCATCTGCCACCAAAAAATTATCAAAAATGAAAAAGCTCTTTCGCAACGTAAGAGAACCAAAGAAAAATAACAGTCCAATTGAAATGAGATTGAGAGGCAAGACAAAAAAGTTTTTTTCTTGACATTTTATAGGCTCGGCGGCGATCATAGGATATGTACCAGACAATACATATAGAGCGAATAGTCACATGTATTGAAAGCAAAGCAAACCAATTCCTTTCATTGTTTCAGTTTTTCATATTCCAGAAAAATTATAACCGAAATACTGATTTGGGTAATTTGAATGCCCCATCGCAAGAGTTCTTGGAGATAACCAAAAAACATATTTTAGTATTCGACTCAATTTTTTCATCACACCCAGAAATCAGGAATATAAGAAACAGAGATAGGTAGTTGCAAGAGCGTAACACCTGAATGGTTTTGTATGGATGCATGCCATTTCATAATTGCAATTTCGTATAATAACTTTAGCGACAACTAAAGGCACCTGTTTTCAGTGACGTAATCAACGCATAGACTACATTGGGTCAATGAATGCCGAATGTGGGCACCGTAGCGTAAGTGGTTAGTGCGTCGGACCACTAAGCCAGCGGTCTTGGGTTCGAATCCCGCCGCAAACACCTAAAAGTTTTTTCACAGTGCCCACCTCTTTCGAATGTCTGACAAGCATCAGAGTATCATTTGTCACGATTGAGCTTCTCAACTCGCCGTTCGGAGTCGGCAAAAAACTGTAGGTCCGTTCCATTCGTGCAAAAATATAACACGCACACACAAATGGTTGCGAGAAGCAGGCCCAGGTTCACCTCGAGCTGAAGCGCCAACTAAGTAAGTAAGTAAGTAATCAACGCATAGACTACATTGGGTCAATGAATGCCGAATGTTGATTCCTATTATGTGTACGAATTATATTAGCAATACATCCAAAAAGACTATTCTACCCAGTCGCGAAATTACCCATTCCAACATCGATTCCAAGAGTACTTCTCGGTAATAACAAGTACTTCTCAACTCGATTCTCGCACGTAGATAACGCGCATTACATTTTACACATGATGTCATAGGAGGTAGGCGATTGCCTCCATTCTGCATTACCCAGTAAGGATCACTTTCATGACTTACATGTCCTGCATTACCGATTAGGTAGTACATTCATGGCTTCCACCCTTCATTACCCAGTAAGGATCACTTTCATGACTTACATGTCCTGCATTACCGATTAGGTAGTATACATTCATGGCTTTCACCCTGCATTACCCAGTAAGTATAACTTTCATGACTTACATATCCTGCATTACCGATTATGTAGTACATTCATGGCTTTCACCCTGCATTACCCAGTAAGTATAACTTTCATGACTTACATGTCCTGCATTACCGATTAGGTAGTACATTCATGCCTTCCACCCTGCATTACCCAGTAAGTATAACTTTCATGACTTACATGTCCTGCATTACCGATTAGGTAGTACATTCTTGGCTTCCACCCTGCATTACCCAGTAAGTATAACTTTCATGACTTCCATAGTCTTGCACATTCAGTACTTCCTTACTGCATAACGGAGTAAGTAGCACACTCGGGACTTCTATACTGTATTACCGAGTAAGTAGCATGCTGACTTACCAGTGGCACTAAAGTACATTCTGAAAATGAAGTAAAATTTTGGGTAGATAAAACGCTTGAAAAATGTGTTTAATAAATAGGCTTTATTAGTTTTCTTCTTTTTTTTGAGACCCATATTTTTAAAGTGTCGATTTTTTGCATTTTTAAATGCTTTTCTGTAGCTAAGAAAGAAAAAAAGTGTTATTTCAACATAATTAAATATTTTTGATTAAGGCTAAATTACTTAAAAGCATGGTTACTACATTCCGTAGTTCTTTCAAAGCCAGATTTCCTTGTATACCATCGAAGTTGAAGCTGGTTATGACGTCAATGGAGAAAAGGTGGTTGAAGTTTTTAACGAGCCCGCCACTACGTATTATGCTTTTAACTGCCTCAACCTGCGAAATCATACATATTTTGTAAATAAACTAATAACTAATAACTAATAAACTAAGTTGAATGAAACTAACAGATCCCGGTCGCGGTTTTGCAAGGCCTTACCTCTGGAACTACTTCTAGAAGTCTAGAAGTACTGAACATAGAATTAGGTCGCATTGCGAGCAATGAAATGGTTAAATTATAAAGCAAGTCCTTCCATAATGCAACACTGTTCATCGAACCTAAGACTAATAAAATGGAAGGCATTACCAAACTAGGGAAGGGTAATGCAGGATGGAATTGGTCTATGCTTAAGAAAAGTTGAGGGCATTTCCGTACGAATGCGAGGTAATGCGGCAAGGAAGGACTCAACAAGTATACTTTTCTGTAAAATGATCTCACCGCTGTTAATGACCGTCGCCTGCTTGTCGCATTTAAAATTGCGTTTGTTTGTTTAACAATGCCAATCGCAAACGTAATGCCTGTTTTACATGTGCTGGAATCGAGTTGTTCCGACTCCCCAGAAGTACTTCTAGAATAAGTTCTGGAATGCATGCCATCCGTGACTGAGATATTGCACAAAATGTGCAAAAATAAAATAACGGTAGAAATATTCTTCGACATTATGACGGATAATTCAAAAATGATTAAATGTTGTTTTATTATAGTAAAAACAAATGCTTAAACAGGTATCACCTGTAGGTGACAATGGGAATTAATGGGTTAAAAAACACTTTACATAGCCAAAGTCGTTTCACTCAAAAATGAAAAATAAAAATAGAGAAATAAATACAGTACACCTCCGATTATCCGTCAACCGATTAACCGTCAAACTTCAGCAAAAAATTAAATTCACATTGAGTTTTCCAGTTTTTTTCCCAATCTCGATTAAAAGTCTTTTTGATTATCCGTTAGGGTGTTGGTCCGGTGGCTGACGGATAATCGGAGGTGTAATGTATGTATATAGGATAATTTATACTTACATTTACTTCAAAATATTCACTTAACACAATTTTAATTTTAAATTCACTTTCTTTCACTTTAGATTTCCTCCGCAAAACCTAAAAACAACTTTTTACACACAATACTGCAGCCAAAGTGACGAAGGAAAACGTAGTTTATCGTGTATTAACCGCACAATCGCCACAGCGTCGCCACTATTTCATAGATATCTTTCCGCCCGCATTCCATACTACATTCGTATATATGGAAAAGCAACCTCTTCCAGAAGTACTTCTCATATAACATTCGAAGTAATGCAGTATACATTGTGGTGTTACAGTTAGGCTCACCCTAAAAAATCTTATAATATACCCCATTCTGTTCTCCATTACCATTCATCGACTTTGTAATGCAGTTGTATTACTTTCGTAAAACAAGACTAAGGCCGGTATTCACCGACCGCTCATAAATCGCTCTTAAAGTTAAGAGGCTCATAAGTTGAAATTTCTGGTTGACCACTAATAGGTTTTTGTCTATTCTGTCTATGCTACTTCGACTTTGAGAGATCTCAATTTTCGGATTTCCGAATGCGTTCTCTTTCGAACATTCGGGGTCAATGGCGCTTTTTTTCGAACATGTCAGTGACATTTGGCAGTGTAAATTATGGGGATGATGCAACACAGCTGTAGATGGTGAAATTGATGTTGGTGGATTCATTTTTTTTTGCAAATTTATTAGGAATTAAATAGTGGAATAAGGAACATATTCAATGAATTCATTATAATGTTATTTTCCTCGCCGGATGAAGACACATTTCATTCTTTTCTACCCACTTTAAAAATCAACAGAAATAATTTAAAGTTGACATGGCAGCTGATTTCGAATTGTTTCGAAGTTATCTAAGACATTAGCAGAGACAATAATAATTGTCTCTGATATTATCGCTCGTAACTTAAGAGTGGTTGGGACCACTCATAAGTCTTATGAGCGCTCGTAAATACGCACCAATAGCGGTTGGTGAATAGGTTTATGAGGCTCTTAACTTATGAGCGGTCGGTGAATGCCGGCCTAAGGAAAAAGAATGTCTGATGGAAGTAGTTACTGGGAATCAAGAGACTTTTTTGCTTGTAACGAAGCTTCAAAAAAAAAATGTTTAGTTTTTAGTTTTAGTTTAGGTACCATCATACATCATGGTCCCAGGGGATCGCGATGGGCCTATTATGGTTCCTTGTGTTTTGTGATGGCTCAGCCTCATAACCCCTAACAACCTAACCTAGCCATGCCCTGCGGAACCCAATTGAAGGATGGGCAGCTATTGCTATACAAAGAGACCATGGAAAGCGGTCCATTGCATCAAAGATAGGACGATCTCCGTTGTGTGCGAAACGAAGAAGCAGTGAAAATGACCCGGCACTCCGGAGGTGGGAGTGCAATGGTTTGGGATCCCTTTTGGTATCATGGAAAAATCACTTGGATATGGCTACCACCCAAAATGAATGGTGAGAGATACAGAGATGCTCGAATATGCTCTAGACGAATTTCAACTTCAACTTTCAATTTCAACAAGACAATTCACACGGCAATAATAGTCCACGAATAGTTGGAAGTCAGCGGAACAAGGTTTTTGCCGTGGCCTTCATGTAGTCCTGATCTGAAACTAATCGAAAACATGTGGGGGATCACGGCTAGAAAGATTTATATGGGAGGCAGTACAGGAATATAAAAGAGCTAAAAACACAAATAGCCCAGGCATGAATCGAGATCAATGGAGAAGTTCTGTAGAACTTGATAAATTCTATGCATAATAGAATTTTCGAAGTTATGTAGAGCCGAGGAGGTTGTACGAAGTACTGAGCTACAGTTTGATAGGTAAAATCCAAGACTTAGTTATTTTAATGCTGAAATTTCTTACTGTTATAGTTTTATACAATACTTTTTTTTAATGTTTTTGGAGTTCATTAACCTAAGAAACTATCCACGATGATCAAGAATATTGTTTTTCTGTTGCTTTGCAATGTATTGAAAAAAGTGAACTTTTTTGAAAAAATCTTGAGGCTGCAGTCTAAATAAAATAATTGAGTTTTAGAGTTTTAACAGGCTAATGGTTATTTTTAATGTTGGATTTGTATCGTATCTTTTGTGTACTCCCATTAGACACAAAATACTCCCCTGTGAACTTCTAAAATACTCCCATTCGAATTTTCAAAACGGCAGCCCTGTTCACAATAGGGGCCCAAAACAAATTTGCTTTTGTCATTTGATTTGTTTTTTTTTTTTTTTTTTGTGGTAGCAGTTGTTTCGCAGGCGAATGATAACATTCGCTACCGATAATAAGAGTTCGTTTCATATCGAACATTCGATTCGCTGACAATACTAGGGGTATAAATATAGACATAACGTTTACAGTGACGAGTAAAAATTACCGACCTTTGGTAAGTTCTTTTTAAGCTCTTTTTTAATACAAAACGAAAAATTATGTTAAACGTTAAACTAAGTTAACAAAAAATAAGAGAATTTTCCGGTTTTAGTGCGAAAAATACATAAAAACAACCCTCTATGTTTCTTTCATACACACACGTAGTTTCCAATAGATGCGATAACTGGTTTGCGAAATACGCATAAGTTAGTACGTGGTAGTCGTGAAGTGTGCGGCTAACTGGGTTTTTCTCTAAAAAAAATAGTGACGCTATTTTCAAAATGTAAGTATTTCAAACATTATTTATTGCATATGCACATCAGATTAGGTTTAATTTTAATTAAATATAAATAATTTCTGTGTTCAATTAAAAAATCAGAAAAAATTGTTAAATTCTATGCAAATTATTTGCTGTCCGGATCCTGGAGCCCAAATTTTATACTGATTTTAGTTTCCGGACAGAATGTCCGAGTACTGAAACTTTAAGGCAAATTTTAAATTCATGTTCTAATACTTTTAAACGATATCTATGTGTATTTTGCTTAATTTAAATAAAGAATATTACATGTTCCATTAATAATTTCAGTATGCGGACAGTGTTTTTTTAACTAAGAAACCGGCTGTCCGGGTACTAAATAGGAATTTCACACGTCGAATTAGAGCATTGCAGTCATTTCTCGCTTTTTCGAACTTATTTTGGTTTTCCTCAATGGGGTTGGCTTTAAAAGACCGGTAACTTATCTCCTTTATCATGATAGCCTGTTGTTAGGCATTTCCAAGGAAGCGAGTTAGTATTCCTTCCTTCCTATATTTTCATTTTTCAGGTCTTCTTTTCGAATAGAAATATGTACCTAGAAAGCAAGTCTGATCACGTTAAGTAAGTTTTTTTCTTGCAATATAAGCTGAGGGGAAAAATGCAAACTCACTGATTTTTACTTAAAGTTTAATTTTTGGCGCATAAAAACGTTCGGGGAAAAAAAGAAGTGCTAAGTAAAATTTTAATAAATTGCTGTAAAGTATTCAACGAAAAATTAAACTAAAAAGTGTGGTGAAAGTTAGTTATCATTGTTTTTTATTTACAGTATTTTTTTCTAAAACCCAAGTTTTTTATCATATGCAAATACTTTGTCTGAAATACATAAACACAACATATCAACACTTGGATTTATTTATTTGATTTTGTTTCGGAACTAAGGCTTCACTGGAAGCAATATACAATAGGAAGGCCTGCTTTTACTCGTAACTGGTAACCGATGAAATAAGTGCTTCCTTGGAAGGGCTATAGGAAGGCCTGCTGTTACTTATAACTGGTAACCGATGAAATAAGTGCTTCCTTGGAAGGGCTATAGGAAGGCCTGCTGGAACTACTTCTTGGTAACCCCTGAAAGAAGGCCTGCAAAGGAATCGAGATGGGAAGTACTTGCTCCCTATGACATCGCAATGTTAAAATCATGGCTGAAGTAATAGCAAAAGTAATCGATGCTTAGCTCAGGGAGGCCTGAAAGAATCACTGGGGTAATGCCCAAATTCGCTACTGGGAATGAGTATAAATTTCGAATCTGCTTTCACCGATTACGACAATTCTTCCTTATTTCGATACATGGAGTGGACGGGTTGGGGTCACAATCCCGAAAACCAAAATCGCGAAAATCCAAAATCCCGAAAATCCACAATTCCGAAAATCCAAAATCCCGAATACGGAAAAATTTGCTCAAATTTTGCATTTTTAAAAGGAAAGTAGACAAATGTTTGTCCATTCCCGTTGGCGTTAGTGTTGTAATATTTTACAATTCCCAATGTGGCATAAAGTTGTGTTGATCTCATTCAGTTTGATAGCTGATAGATTAGATTTTAGTTTCACACATTGGCGTATACTGATCGCTCTTTTAGATGAAAAAAAAAACCAAAGAATAAGAAAACGTTAAGGAAAACAAAATTAAAAAAATTTACGCGGAACGTAACGAGCGATTTGAAATAAGTTTTTAATGGAAATTGCGTTCGATATGGACTTGTATCAGATATTGCTTTGTCAATAAGACTTGAGCTGTTTTGCTATGTTTTATTTATTTGAAGTTTGTTATCCTTATCAATAGGCGTGTTTTTCTTGTAACCTGTATAGGCTAAACATGTTTCAGCAGCATGTATACCCATGAAAAATACAACAAAACCTTAGCCTGGATAATTACTGAGTCTTATTTTTACTCTGAAAGCTTTTTCGAAGTCTATATAGGTTACAAAAAAAAAAAACACGCCTAATATTATTTTTATTTTTTTGAGTCCTGCATAGGTAGATAAAGGCATGATTGTGGTAAAAATGGTTTGTTCGAAAACCAATGGGTGTCAGTGCTGTGAACCTATTGATGTCCTTAAAGTCACTGAACAACACAATATACTGACTTACTTTGCAGAGAAGGACATTCACAAAACATAAAACCAATTTGCTTTAAATGCTTGTTTTGCTATCTAAAGCACCATCTTACACATGTTGAATTTCTCAAACTGGTTTTGGGCATTCATTTGTGTGTAGACCTAGTCAGTGGTTTATTGTTTGTCAAATATGATACACTGAGGGGAAAGGAACCTTTATCTAACACATGTTAAAGAGGATACATTCAGTTTTACCTAGTACAAATCCTTAGGAGTGTTCAACAAAGGAAAGTATTAGGTCTGTTTGGTAACATGCTAGTTTTGGAAAGTTCTACGTAAACTACATAGAATCTGACAGTTTCATGGCTCTCAATTTTTTTTACTCTCTTTTGGCTCTCTCTTTGCGATGAATTATCTGCAAGACCAATTCCTCGGGGTGGGCCGAGCCAACTCTGTCAAATCAGCCATCTGACAGTTTGCGAAATATCATAATCTTCATTGTTAGTGGAAAACAAAAACAATTTGATAGGTTTGACCAAGTGTTGTTTGAAAAGCGTTTGTTTACTTTTGTGCAAGTTTTCTGTCTTTGAGAGGAGTTCTCTCTCTTTGAGAGGATTCTACTATTTGACAGATCTCAATTCCGTGTGCCAAAAAAGATACCAAACACACCTATTTTCTTCAGAAGGTAGAAAGCTTCAGGAAAGGTCTTTTGTTATTAGGTGTCAGACTTATGTGTATTGTTTTTTTTTTTGTCTCTGGACACAGGGAAACAAAATATCTTTTATGTTTTTTTTGCCTTTTAGCAAACAAGCAGATACTTTTAAGGCAATAAAAATTGCTAAACGGGTCATCAATTCAATTCAATTCAACTTTATTGAGACAATTTCAAAACATATTTACAATTCTTCCTTATTTTATAATTTTGGCCGACTCTGAAAGTATGTCTGGCTCGCTCAATAATTACATACATGGTAAATCATTGTTATGATTTAAATCTTAATCTAAATTCTATAAAAGAATGAAATACAATTTTAAGGTGTATGCTTGCTCCCGACATACAACATCAACTTAGCTTCTATTGGGCTTTTCTAAATACTAAATTTTAAAATAAACTTAAGCCTAAAAATTAAAACTAAATAGGTTCCAAAAGTGGATAAGTAAATAAATATACTATCAATGATAAATAATTCAACTCATTTATTAAAATTTGCTTTACCATAATAATTTTTTTTTCTTACGGACACAAAACTTTGAATCTCCTTAATGAGTTATATAGGACTATATAGACAAAAAGAGATAAAAGCATTGTTAACGTTGGTCTTTGTAAGGTTCAAAATCGTTCTATCCTCTTAGATTGGTTGGCATCGCTTTATCGTAAAAAGGCATAGCTAAGTTTCTATTTGCATCTGGTCTTAATTGGGAAGCAGACGCACTGTGTAGACAATTAAACGGTGAAAGGTAATAGTTATCATGAATACTTTCGTTGCTATTTGAATCGAATAGAGAACTTACTAAAGGGTTAGGGTGTGAACCAAGACGTTCTAATCTTTTTAACAAAAGGGCGGTTTGGTAAATCAATAGTGGTGTAATTTTTGTTTTATCGTACAACGTTTTGTTAGAGAACCATTTCTTATTTGGTCTTCTGAACTTTCCACTGCAGAATCTCAAAATTTTCCTTTCGAAATTCTCCAACTCTTTCGCTACAGTTGGAGAGATTGTAAACCAAGTGCTGAAACCGAAGGTTAGAATGGGCCTAATAAGTGTTTTATACATGAGAATTTTGGTTTTCTCGGGTAAGTGCTTGGAGTGTAACAGAGGTTTTAAGTTCGCTGTTACCATTTTCGCTTTCATGAGTATTTTCCTGGCGTGTTTATTAAAAGAAAATCTATTATGAAGATTTATCCCTAAAAATTTAAGTTCAGTTTTTAAAGGGACATTGTTCCCATGTATTTGTAAACTCAGGGCTTTGCTGTCTTTCACCGCAAGGTAGTGACCCTTTCCACTGGAGTTTCGGAAGCAGATGAGACTGCATTTATTAGCGTTTATTTTAAGGCCCCATTTTCGAAAAAAAGAATCCAAAATGGGCATTTTATCTTTAATTTTGCAAAGAGCAGTGCTTGGCCTTTCGTCACTAGCTAAGACGGTGGTATTATCAGCATACAAAATTCCACCTGGCTCGTGTAATAGAGGATCCTTAAACGGAAAGTCATACAGGAATATATTGAATAGGGACGGACCCAGAATTGATCCCTGAGGTACACCTGAGAGTACCGCAATTAGGTCAGATGAATCTGATCCTATATAGATGGAAATGAATCTCTCCACCAGGAAACTTCTAATGATTCTTATCAGCCAATTGGGAAATCTTAAAGATATGAGCTTAAATAACAAGCCATTATGCCAAATGTTATCAAAAGCCTTTTCGAGATCTATATCCAAGCATACAGTTGTTTTTCTTCTTCTCAGATTGCTAATTACTTTGTGTTGTATAACTAATAAGGCGTGTTCAGTGGAATGGCCACTCTTAAATCCAAATTGGTTATTTTGAATCAAATTTGATTCGTCACAGAATCTATTAAAATGCTCTGATAAAACACTTTCGAACAATTTTCCAATGTTGGACAGCAAAGAAATAGGACGAAAGTCTTCTATATTTTTCGCGCTTTTACTTTTGGCTATTGGTAGCAGTTTAGCAATTTTCCACAACTTAGGAAAGTAACCGTTGTTGATGCACTGGTTAAATAGCGCTGTTAATGATACGTCTAATGAGTAGGGGCATTTTTTTAAAATAAAGTTTGAAATATTGTCAATACCACAAGATTTCTTATTATTAAGACTCAGTCTAATATTGTTAACAGAATTTGGAGAGGTAAACGGTGATTCATTCAAGCATATTGCATTGTTGGAAGAGGAAAAGGTCTTTAAAGGTCTATCAATTTGTGTTTCACAGAAATCATGGTATCTTGGGATGTAAAACCTGTTGGCATACTTCTTCCGCTAGTAGGTACCAGGGTTACCTCTGAAAATTTCTGGAAAGGGCCCAAAAAGGGGTCCCATATAAAATTAAAGAATAAGACGGGTAGGATAAGTATTATTTTATTATTTTTTTTTTTGTATTTTTGTCCAGTTGCCTAAAAATATATAAAGCATATGCATAAAAGCTGTTAAACAAAACAAAAAAATCAGTTCATTTAAAAAAAAGCAATTCATTCAAAAATAAAGTATCATAAACAAAAGAAACAAGAAAAGTATTTGGACAAAAAGTTGTGATTATTAGTTTTTGTACTTGTAATCCAGTTGCGTACGATAACAAAACAAAGAATAACACACAAAGTGATTACACACTATATGAGGATACGAGAAATTTGAATGCGATGAAGTATAACAAACGAAACGCACCAACTATTTGAATGTGTCTGTTTACAAGGAAAATTTACATTTTGGCGTTGGCAAAAAAATACATATTTACATAGATAGAAATCCGTTTAATGCAAAAGTGTGATTGCTGTCGGTGACTTTGTCTACTAAAAGAAGTAAAGGAATTTCGGTTGAATGT